>OY728160.1:750878251-755678251 GCA_963277665.1 Viscum album
TGACCACAACATTCCTTCGTACTTAGCATTGCATGAGATAACCTGAGGACATGCATAAGAAAAGGGTGAGCTATAAAGCCCAATAAGGGAGAAAACATGGCATAAAATGAAGAATATAGTACATGTTAGGAAATAGGAATATCAATGGAGAACAAGACAAATACGAACATAAAGGCATGATATAGCATGATTATCATAACATGAAAATGTGGCATCAAAATTTAACATGATATTAGCATGAGCCAAGGCTCATTGCACATGGAGAATAGTAAACCCTCATTGAAATTGAATTAGAATGAGTAAACCCTCATTTCACTTGACGTATCATGATACTAATCTTTACCCAATGCATTGGAGTGGTATCAGGACACACCCTTCTTCATCATTTCATTTCATCCATAAGTGTGCCACATGGATCATATACCATGGATTAATTAAACATTATAATTTATTAAAATATAAAGAAATGTGGAATTAACAAATGAAACTCTATAATCAATAAGTAAATTTTCATAAATGTGAGTACCCTTGATAGATAAATGGGCATGGTATTCACTACACAATGACTTTGTCTTGGAAAATCATGGTGCAATTTCGGTAGTATAACGACATGACATAAGAATTCATAAAAATAGTTGATGAGAGAGAAAGGGGTGTATCATCATATTTACATGAAATTTACAGTAAGGGGGTCATATATATACATTTACTAACATATGTAATTGAATTTATATTCATAATACAAATGAATTGCTTGAATGTAAATGAGGAGAGAGAAACCCCTTATAGAATTTCAGCATACTAACGAGTGTACATGGGAGGAATTAATGAGAGGGAAAGGGGTATATCATCATTAAAACATAAGGAGGGAAGTATGGTAGAAGTGAAAAATTATACCCCAATATTATTAATTGAAAATAAAAGGCCAAAACAACATAAAGGAATTTGGAAAAAAATGAGAAAGAAAGAAATCCCTTACTTGGAAGTGTGATCCCAAAGGCTTGGGAGAGGCTTCCGAGAGGATTATTGGGAGCTTGGGTCACCTTGAGAGGATTATATAGAGATTAGGTCAGAGGTTGTTCTAGGTAAAAAGGCTTTGAGTGAAGAGGAAGTGGGAGCTTGGTTGGGTTTATATAGTAAAAGAGAGGGAATTCTTTATTATTTAGGTTTTGGACACCACACATTATACTAATCAAAATCACGAACCAAACCATGGTTTATGCCCATGGTTTTTTTCCAAATAGGAGTGTAAAAAATT
Organism: Viscum album; assembly: GCA_963277665.1. Taxonomy (NCBI): domain Eukaryota; kingdom Viridiplantae; phylum Streptophyta; class Magnoliopsida; order Santalales; family Viscaceae; genus Viscum; species Viscum album. Next base: position 750,879,510 of record OY728160.1, read on the forward strand.
ATTTTATAAGTCTAATGGCCGAAATTCTTAAAATATTAGGCTTGATTATGCAGAGGTGTGTCACAATCTCAAGGAAATCATTTTAAAAGTTAAAATGTTTTATAAGTCTTGGAGGGTCCACTAAGGATTTGTAAAATAAATAAAATAAAACTAAAATCACATTATTTTAAAGGTAGAAAATATATTGTCTAGAAATCCCATTTATATTATTTTATTACATCACTATTGTGTCATTATGATGTCATAACAGACATTATATATTTAAATAGTACTTAATTTTTACCCAAAAATTCTACTGTCTTAGAAAATTATGAAAAATTCACCATTGGATAATTTAGACATCCTGATTCCAAAAATAATATTAATTTTATCTAAATAATTTTCTAACAATGTTAATTTTTACTTTTAAAATAAAAAATCATCATTTATTAAAAATTCATGGGTTTTGAAAAATAAAACAGCTTTCAAACCTTAATAAAAATTACATTTGTATTCATAAAAATTATACGATCATTTATATTTAATAAAAAGTAAATTTAGTAATAATATTTTATTAAAATATTATTTAATTAAAAAATACATTAATTCATCAAAATATATTTCTTAATTGAGTATTAACTAAAAATACAATTTTTGATTTAAAAACTATTTACAAAGTAAAAATTATAAAATGAATGTATATTCTCTATATAAAAACAGTGAACATAATCATAGTGCTAGGATATCATTACATAACCCCTTAAAACACCTGCATAAGACCTAAGGGTAAGGTGTGCGATGATGACAGACTCTTTGGGTGGCTCAAATAACATCGCTCGAGTGATAATCTCTATCAACTTCCACTTCTCCTGTAGGCAGTTACGTTCGAGCTTAACGTGTGGAAGCTCAACTAGGGATTAGTAAAGGGAAAAGACCAGTGATGCTACCTCCTTTATGAGCTCCGATAAATGGGCTTCGTATGGAGAAATTATACTATATGATGCCATCACTTTCTTTTTCTGAGTAAATTAGATTTGTTAAAGCCCTATATTTATACTAATCATGTTATCACTATTCAATGGCTATATTAGCAATGGTAAAAATTATTAATAGTATCATAAAACCAAATAATTGCATATGTTATATAATAATTTTACATTATAATAAATTCAATTAGATCATGAGGAATTTTCATTAATAAAATTTTGGGTCGTTACAATCTTCCCCCCTTAATAAATTTTTCCCTTGAAATTTCCTTTTCCCACATCAAAACAGATGCGAGTAACTCTACTTCATCACTTACTAAAATTCCCATGTTTCTTCTTCAAACTTGTGGTTTCTCCACAAAACGTTGACAAGGGGAATTGTCTTATTTTGTAGAACTTTTTCCCTATGATCTAAGATCTTCACTGGATTATCTTTATTAGAGAGGTCATTCTTCAATGGTACCACCTCTGGATTGAGTACTTTTGATGGTTCGGGTATGTTCTTCCTCAAGAGTGATACATGGAATACATCATGTACTTGAGATAGATTCAGTGGGAGTACTAGTCGATAGGCCACTACTCCAATGCGATCAAGGATCTCAAAAGGGCCGATGTACCTTGGACTAAGATTTTCCTTCTTCCCAAATCTCACAATTCTCTTCCATATTGATATGCGGAGGAATACCATGTATCTAACATCAAAATCTAGGTCTCATCGAAGATTATCAACATAGCTGTTCTATTGACTCTGAGTAGCTTTAATGTGATGCTAGATAGTCTTAACCTTATCCACCATTTATTCAACCATTTTTGGACCAAGGAGTTTTCGTTCCCCAACTTTATCCCAATATGCTGGTGTTCTACACCTCTTCCATACAGGGATTTCTAAGGAGCTGTTTGGATGATTGATTGAAAACTGTTGTTGTAAGAGAACTAAACTAAGGGAATATGTTGATCCCATCCACCTTTGAAGTCTATTGAGAATGATCTCAAAATTTCCTCAAGTGTTTGGATAGTCCACTCAGAATGGACATCAATTTGGGGATGATAATCCATACTTAAGTTCAGATCAGTATTCAGAGAATGTTGAAGACTCTTCCAGAACTTCAAGGTGAATCTTCGAACTCGATCAGATATAATCGATAATGGTACTCCATAAAGCCTTACCACATATCTAATGTATATTCGCGCCATCTAATCCAATGAGAAATCCTCTCAAATTTCACTGAAGTGTGTAGTTTTTATAAGATGATCCATAACAACCTAGATAGTATTATTTCCTATGGATGTCTTCGAAAGTCTGGTGACAAATTCCATAGTGATGTTCTCCCATTTCCATGCTACTATGGGTAATGGTTGCATCATCCCCTTAAAATTCTACCTCTCAGCCTTCACTTTCTGACATACCAGGAACTTTGATGTATACTTATCGATCTCCTTATTCATTTTAACCCACCAATAAAGCTCTCGGAGATCTCAATACATCTTTGTGTTTCCTGGGTGAATAGTGAAATTTTAACTATGTGAATCATCCAAAATTTCATTCTTTAACTCTGGATTTGATGGAACACATAGTATTGTCCCAAATATCACAATTCCTTCTTCATTAACATAGAAATCTGAGGATTTCTATTTTCTGATAGTTTCCACTTTCTTCTGAATTCCCACATCATCACTTTGAGCATCATTTATCCTTTCCAAAAGATACGGTTGATCAATCATTTGTGAAAGGATTGATGATGTTCCATTCTTTATGATTCCCATGTCCATATTCATCAAATATATGAAGATTGGATACTTTTCAATTCTCATCAATGATAGAATCACTAGGTCCTTTCTACTTAGAGAATCCGCCGCCTTGTTCACTTTCCTAGGGTGGTAATGGATTGAGAAGTCATAGTCTTGAATCATCTCTATCCATCTTCATTGGTGCATGTTCAACTCTTTCTGTGTGAATATATACTTGAGGCTTTTGTGATCTGTATATATTTAAAACTTCTCCCCAAATATGTAATACCACAAAAATTTCAAAGCAAACATTATTTCAACCAAATCTAGATCATGTTTTGGATAGTTTTTCTCATGAACATTCAATTTTTTTGAATCATAGGCAATGTATTTGTCATTTTTAATCAACACACAACCCATTCCATTCTTCAAAGCATCACTAAATACCACAAAAAGTTCTCCACTTGTGGGTAGTGTGAGCACATGCACAATGATAAGCCTCCTTTTCAACTACTCGAATCTCTCTTCACATTTATCACTCCAAGAAAACTTTACTACCTTCAAAGTTAGCTTGGTAAGAGGGTTGTACAATCATGAGAAATTTCCCAAAAATTAGCGATAATATCCAGCTAACCCCACGAAGCTATAGATATCTGTTACAGATATTAGTCTCATCCATCTCTCAATTGTAGATTTCTTGGAGGGATCTACAGATATCCCATTTCTTGAGACGATGTGACCTAGGAATGAGACTTCCTTATACTAGAACTCACACTTGGTATAATTTTCATAGAGATTATCCTTTCACAAGGTCTCTAGTATAGTGCGTAGATTCTCCTCATGCTCATCCTTGGTTTTAGAGTGTATTAGAATATTATCTATAAAGGATACCGAAAATTTTTCTAGGTAATCTCTAAAGACTCTATTCATCAATTCCATGAAGATTTCAAGAGCATCAGTGAGTCCGAGATTCATTACTTTGAATTAATAGTGCCCGTATCTTATACGAAAAGCAGTCTTGGGGATATCCTCCTTCTTCATGCTTACTTGGAAATATCCTGACCAAAAATCCACCTTGGAGAAGTATTGTGCTCCATGCAGCTGATCAAATAAGTCATCAATTCGTGGTAGAGGATACTTTTTCTTTATCGTGATTTTTTGATCTCATGATATTCAATGAAAATGGGCATTGACCCATCCTTCTTCTTGATGAAGAGGACTGGTTCACCCCATAATGAAGCACTTGGGCATATAAACCCTTTATATAGAGTCTCCTATAGTTGTTTCTTCAACTCCTCAAGCTCCATAAAAACCATTCTATATGATTTCTTGGATATTGGAAACTCCCCAGGTATAAGATCAATTAAGAATTCAACATATCTTCTAGGAGGAAGACCAGACAATTCATCGGGAAACACTTCACCAAATTCCATCACAATAATAATGTGTTAAAGGATGGTTTCTTCCTTAGACTCAATCATCTAATGCAGATATTCATGATCATTGGGAAGTAATATCCACACTAGAGATGATGGTGCTAAAAAAGATTCATCCTCCTCTTTATACTTGTAAAGAATCAAGGGTCGATTCGACATATGAAGAATGATTTCCCTCTCACAGAAATTTATGTTGTCTCTATATAAGTATAGAAAATACATGACAAGAATTTTATCAAATTACACCAAAGTGAGTATGAAGAGCTTCTCTGAAAAGTTCAATCCACAAATTATGACAAGGTAGGAGTTATATTCATGGGATGAAATGATTTACCCATTTTCCGTTCTCACCGACATCTTTACTTCCATAATTTGTGATGGTGTTGGGATTGTTCTAATAATCTTCTGGGATATAAAAGAATGTGTAAAACTAGAATCAAAAAGTAAACTCACTATTCTTGAATGAATAACTAGCATATCTGTCACCACTTCGTTTTTAGGGTTCAATTCGGTGTTTGTGATGGAAAAAGATCTCCCTTGTTGCCTTGGAGGTTGTTAGTTTCCTCAAAAACCCTTGTATTAGGGAATTAGTTTGCAAAGTACCTTGGTTCTTTGAAGTTAAATAAATGAAAAATGCATTGAGGGTCGAGTGGAGAGTTCCTATCCTCTGTCATAGCCGCATGTTTTTCTTTTCAGTAGTTAATATCCAGGTGCCCTTCTCTTCCACACCTAAAAGAATTTTCTTGTCCCCTTCAGGAAATTTATGTGGTGCTTATTTCTGCACCTTTGGAAAGTGGGGTGCTATATTTTCATAGCACTATTATATTTATCCATCAGAACTCTAGAATTGAAGTCCACATTATGCTTATTATCTCTATGATACCCCTGAGATTCTCCGATCTCCATTTCAAATTTTAGGGAACATTAGACGTCGTCATAGCTATCGAAGTCATGAATCACCAGGGATTTACATAGGCTAGGATTTATCCCACCAAATAAGTAGTAAAACTTTCATTCTAGGGTAACAAAAAGTCCAGAGGAATATCATGAAAGCCATGTGAATTTTTCCTCATATACTCCGATGGATTCATCATCTTTTTCTTGATTGAAAGGAAGTCTCTTTCTATCTTAAGTCAGAGGGTGCGAGGAAAATATTTATCAAAAAACATTTTCCGGAAATCCTTCCATTCCAATGCCTAGATTTCCTCGTCAGGGTTCTTATTTTTGATAAATTTCCACCATTGATCAGCTTCACCCACCATACAATAAGCATCAAGAAGAACCTTCTATTATTCAGAACATTTAAGGATAGAGAAGATCATTTCAATGGAGTTTATCCATTATTCGGCAATAGAGGGATCAAATGATCCATTAAAAGTAGGAGGAATTTGTCTCATTAAGCTCTCCATAGTGATGTTTTCTTTCTTGGGGGGGGGGGGTTGAATGTTCCTCTTGACCCTTTTTTCTATTCAAAATTTGAGTAAACTGAGAGAGTATCATGAAAATGTTCTTGATTCCCATTCCCATTAGATTGGGAATCTCATTAGAACAATCATAACATTGATCCTCATGTCGGTTGTTAGCCTGAGTCCTCCTATAACTAGACATTGACTGGAATAAAAGGAAATTTAGGGGTAACACCTAAAGGGTAGTCAAAAGACAAAAACAGATGACTTATAAATTACTTTTTTTCATTAATTTATGAATTTATACGCTTCAATCTATGTTATCCATGATCTATTTCCCAACATATATTCTTAGGGTAATTTTTTTAATTCCATTAATAATTATTTATACTATGCTTATGAATTTACCAAATTATATCCCTTAGGAGTGTTGTAACCAAGAGTACAACAAGGCCTATTGTTGTGCACCGGTTCCCATTCGAGTCTAGCTCAAAGTGATGTTTTCAGGTTTAACCCCTAGAAACATCTGTTCTAGAGCCGCCTCTACCTGCTCGTATCCAGACATGGATGTATTTTCTTGATAAAACACTTACTCAATACTCACCAAAATTTAGGTATGTTTTTATTATACTTATTTTTATCCCAAAGGCTTTAACTGGGGTTTTCTAATCCTAATTCCAAAAATAACTAAACATATCCTCTGATACAAACTATAAAAAACATACTCTTTAATACATAAATAAACGTGATTTATTACATAAAATTGAACATAAGACAACTATAAGGATTAATAGGTCTAGTGTCTTGGAAAATTAGGATTTTTACATAACAACTTAGAACATAAAACACAACATCTTTATTGAAAACTTATTTTACATGACCACAACATTCCTTCATACTTAGCATTTCATGAGATAACCTGAGGACATGCATAAGAAAAGGGTGAGATATAAAGCCCAATAAGGGAGAAAACAAGGCATAAAATGAAGAATATAGTACATGTTAGGAAATGGGAATATCAATGGAGAACAAGACAAACACGAACATAAAGGCATGATATAGCATGATTATCATAACATGAAAATGTGGCATCAACATTTAACATGATATTAGTATGATCTAAGGCTCATTGCACATGGAGAATGAGTAAAACCTCATTTAAATTGAATTAGAATGAGTAAAACCTCATTTCAATTGATGTATCATGATACTAATATTTACCCAATGCATTGGAGTGGTATCCGGGAACACCCTTCTTCATCATTTCATTTCATGCATAAGTGTGCCACATGGATCATATAACATGGATTAATTCAAAATTATCATTTATTCCATGATAAAGTAATGTGTAATTATTACATGAAAATATATAATAAATAAGTAAATGTGTATAAATTTTAATACCCTTGATAGAGAAATGGGTATGATATTCACTACACAATGACTTTGGCTTAGAAAATCACGGTGCAATTTCGGCAGCATAACGACATGACATAAGAATTCATAAAAATAGTTGATGAGAGAGAAAGGTGTGTCTCATCCTATTTAAATGAAATGGAAAGTAATGGGGTAATATAGATACATGTCCCAATATATGTAATGGAATTTATGTTCATAATACAAAATAATTGCTTGAATGTAAAAGAGGAGAGAGAAATCCCTTACATAATTTCTACATGGTAACAGGTGTAAATAAGAGGAATTAATGAGAGATAAATGGGTATATCATAATTCAAAAATAATGAGGAAAGTATGGGGGAGGTGAAGAATCATACCCCAACATTTTTAATTGAAAATAAAATTCCATAACAATATAAATAAATTTGGATAAAAATGAGAAAGGTGGAAATCCCTTACGTGGAAGTGTAATCCCAAAGGCTTGGGGGAGGCTTGATAGAGACTTCTTGGGTGATTGGGGAACCTTGGGAGGATTCTATAGAGGGGAGGGAAGAGGTTGGTCTAGATCCAAAGGCTTTGAGTGAAGATGAAGTAGGATCTTGGGTGGGGTTATGTAGGAAAAGGGAGGGAGTTATTTATTATTTAGGTTTTGGACACCACACATTAAACTAATCAAAACCACAAACCAAATAATGGTTTTTCCCATGGTTTTTTAAAAATGGGAGTTTAAAACATTATTGTATAATTCAAATGACCGAAATTCTTATTTATTAGGATTTCTCATGTGGAGGTGAGTCACACTCTCAAGGAAATCATTTTAAAAGTTAAAAGTTTTTATAAGTCTTAGAGGGTCCACTAAGGCTTTGTAAAATAAATAAAATAAACCTAAAATCACATTATTTTAAAGGTAAAAAATATATTGTCCAAAAATAACATTTATATTATTTTATTACATCACTGTTGGATCATTATGATGTTATAAAAAAAATTATATATTTAAATGGTAATTAATTTTTACCCAAAAATTTGACTGTCTCGGAAAATTATGAAAAATTAACCCTTGGATAATTTTGACATATTTATTCCAAAAATATTATTCATTTTATATAAATAATTTTCTAAATATGTGAATTTTTTACTTTTAAAATAAAAACTGACATTTATAAAAAATTCATGGGTTTTGAAAAAAAGAGCTTTCAAACCTTAATAAAAATTACAATTGTATTCATAAAAATTATACAATCATTTATATTTAATAAGTAGTAATTTAGTAGTAATATTTTATTAAAATATTATTTAATTTAAAATCCATTAATTCAATAAAATAGATTTCTTAATTAAGTATTAACTAAAAATACTATTTGTGCTTTAAAAACTATTTACAAAGTAACAATAATAAAATGAATGCATATTATCTATACAAAAATAATGAACATAATCATAGTGTCAGGGTATTGTTACATAACCCCTTAAAATCCCATTGATGCTACCTCATTTCTAAACTTCCACTTCTTCCGTAGGTGGTTCCATTAGAGTTTAACGTGTTGAAGCTCGGCTTGGGCTTGGTCAAGAGAAAATCACATTGATGATACCTCCTTTATGAACTTTGATAAATGGGATTCATATGGATAAATTCTAATGGATGAGGCCATAAATTCCTTTGTATAAGTAAATTGGATTTTTTAAAGCCCAATATTTATACTAATCATGTGATCAATGTTCAACGACTATATTAGAAATGACAAAAATTCTTAAAGGTATCATAAAACCCAAGAAGTACATATGTTATATAACCATTTTACATAATAAGACATTTAATTAGATCAAGAGGAATTTTCATTAATAAAATTTTGGGTCGTTATAAGGTGTCTCGATTTTAGGGTGTTTTCCTTGGCATACCTTTAAATTTATAATCACTTTTGGTTTATATTGTTTAAATTTACAATAAAATGATTTATTCTTAGTGTTTATTCCGTGTTTAATGTATTTTAGGAATTGTTTTGGAAATTTTGTGTTTAAAGTGGGGTATTCCAAATTGGTGTGACTTTTATGATTACCAAGTGTTTAATAAAAATGATGAAATTGTTTTTTTCTAAATATATTTATAAATTTGTTTTAGAAATGATTTTAACTTAAAATGGTGTTTTTTTATGTTGGTCATATTTGGGTTGTGAAATGTATTATGTTCTGGATTGATTGATGTGGGAACTTTATTGTCATGTGTTGGCATGGATTAACATGTGGGTTAACTGGGTTGTGATCAAGGGGTTTGTTTGAGGGACCATGTGTGACTTTGGATGGAGGACCATATGAGCCTCCATCTTTTTCCAAGGGGCTAATTGAGCCTTTGGGTTAGAAGACCACATGAGCTCCCATGTTGGTTACTGAAAGACCATGTGAGCTCTTTGATTTGGTCCCAGGGAAGACCATGTGAGATTCAATTTCTTAGATAGATAAAACACTTGTTTACTCACTCACGTTATACCTGATGGTTAGATCCCCTAGTTGAAAATTACTCATTAAGAATTGTTTTATATTCTTTATGCATTTAATTAGATCCATTTTTATGGGATGATATGTATTATTCCCAATTTTTTAATTTCCCATTTATATGGTTATATTATGTTGATACTATTATCACCTTAATTTTACCTTTTTGGTTATGTTTGGTCATGTTGTGTCTTTTGGATTTGTTTATTTAATTATTCCATGTTTGGAAATTTATTTAGAAAACTATGTTTTGTTTTAAAAATAAAAATCAAATGGATTTTTATGGTTTATTTGGAAATGGTATATTTTCAAAGTGGTTTTAGTTTTGATTTTTTTTTCAAAATAGTTTATTAGTTTGAATGAGTAAAATCCTTAAATATATTCATTGTGGTATCCTATTGTTCTTCTTTCCTCACACACTACTTAGACCCTTTTTGGAAATTTGCATTTTTTATAGGACATAGGTAAAAGAAATGACATTATGTTCGAGGGAAGATTGTATTGATTAATACCATAAAGTATTTTATGGAGGATACGTGGTCTTGCAGGGATAGACTCATGTCGAGTCATTTTTTTTATTTTGTACCCATTGGGTTATACTTGATCCTTGTTCGGGTTTTCAACCTTTCTTTTGAGTTTGGGTTGCTTATTTTGAGATACCATGTAAATTCTTAGTTGTGGATTGTTTTTAATTTTATGAATGTAATTGTTCACTATATATTATAGACTTATGCTATCAAATATAATGATATTGGTGTGGCTATAAAATTTTATGGATGGTTAATTCCCATTTACCAGTGGTGAAACTATTTCCAAATTCAAGTTAGTTATGCCCAATGATTGTTTCCAGTCCATGGAAATTGATAATGTGCTTCAGGTCATGTGACTTGTTGAATTGGGTTAAAGTTTATGTTAAACCAGGTTGGTTTATTAAAAAATGGTATCAGAGGGTTTATTTTTATTTTAGGGTCAGTGGTAGTTTGGATCTAGGGACATTGGGACTCGAGAGGTAGGAATGGGGGAGTAGATGGTTAACTCTTATTTATGTTGAACTTTGAGTTTCCATGGGTGGTATGAGGTTATGGTTATGTTTTGAGACTAGTTATGGGTTGTTTGATAATTATTTTACTCTTTATTATTGAAATTTATTATGATTTCCATGTTTTGATTTTTATTTTGGTGATTTTATTATGATTTAATGTTGGATTTACCATAATAAAGCTTGTTCTTGTGTCTTTTAGAAAATTCCTCCTAGAAGGACCTTATCTAAGAATAGTGTGGGTATAATGGAGATTAACCCTCAATAAAACCCTTCTGTTGATCTTAATTTAGTAGAGTAGGTGATTCATATTATCCAAACCTTGGTTTAGGTGGGTGGTTGTGAGTGGACACGGGTTGTGGACCATAATCAAGCATTTTCAAGGAAAAATCCATTAATATTCAATAGAGTAAAAATATCCAATGAGCCTGAGGAGTGGCTGGATATTATTGAGAGTATTTTTGAGTTTTTAAAGACCCATGAGACCTTTAAAGTGGGATTTGATATGTATAAGATAAAAGGACTAGATAGGAAGTGTGGGATTCAATGGTGCTTTTAAGGAAGCATGAGGATCTCACATGGACCAGTTTCAATGTTGTGTTTAATATGAATTTCAATCCATATATCTTAAGAGTTTACAAGGACCATGAGTTTTTTAATCTGTAGTAGGGAGATTGTTCGATGAGAGAGTGTACCATGAAATTTAATGAGTTAGTTCATGTTTCTCTGTATCTCCTCATGAATTATTATCTCAAGGATCGATGTTTTGAGATGGTCTTGGGGCCATAGATCAGATATATAATCATTATTCTATGTATACCAATCTTTTAGTGTCATTTTATAATTAAGTGATGGTATATTAATATTTTATTGGAAATACAGGTCTTAGTGGGGTTCCTTATATGGGCGGTAGCTAGAGTTATTATTCAGGATAGAAGCAGAAGTGAGTTGAGTTTTAGAGAGGCATTGTAAAGAGTGTCAAATAGTATTTGAGATCAAATTATATGGATTATATGGGTAATATATAATTTTTTGGTTATCAGTTTAGGAAATCTAATCACACTAGAATGAATTGTCCATAGACTCTATGGATGTGCCACTAGTGTGGGCAGTCAGAGCATATCTAGTGTTTTTTTCAGCTGGTTCGCATGAGAGCAGTATAGGCTCCATTTTCATGAAGGTATCTCAGGTTCAGTTAGAGGCTTCCAATTTTTAAGGATCTTGTCCACATGGAAAGGGTGATTCTAATAAGGGGAAGAAGACTTAGGGTGGGTCTGATATAGGGAGACTCCATGCAACATAGGTCATTCCATAGCACTTAGATTCCAGGTTGGCCACCATTCATGGTAAAATATTTATTTTTTCTTTAATGAAATTAGTTTTATTCAACAAAGGTGTATCCCATTATTTAATTTCACTGAAGCTAATTTATGCCTTGGGTATGTGGGTTGATTTTATGCCTTATGTTGTATATTTTCTAACTTTGTTGGGTAGGAAGAAGGAGAATGGTTTTAAGTTCCCTGAGTTCCGTATTTTGGTAGTAGGAATAGAGGTTGTTTGGGACTTCATTGTTTTGGACCTAGACATGATTTACCTAATCATAAGAATGGGTTGGTTGGTCAGATTTAAGATAATGGTCATCTAATTTCATATTATAGTCCAATTACTTACTCCTGACGGGAGAACCCATACCTCCTAGGGTTAGTGGGATCCATGACTAGGGAGGGAAGGATTAGTTGTTTTAGGGTTGGGGTTGATCTCATATCAATTTTACAAGTTGTTTTTTGAGGCCGTTGAGTAGATATATTCAGATGAACTTCCAATGGTCATGGATAGGTACCCAGAATTGTTTATAGAGGATTTCTTGGGATTTTTCCTCAGTGATAGGTTGATTTTACAACTGATATACTCCTTGGGATAAGTCCAATTTCCCTTCCATATTATTGGATAGATCTAGCTGAGATGAAAGAGATAAATTTTCAACTAGAGGATCTAGAGTGAAATAGTTTTATTCACCCCAGAGTGTTAATGTGGGCTTCACCAGTGATATTTGAAAATAATTCAGATGGTAACCTCCAAATTTTCAAAGACTACTATACACTTAACTAGGTGACAATAATTAATAAATAACCATTTCCTAGAATTGATGATCTATTTTACTATCTCAGAGGGGCATGATGGTTCTAAAAAATTGACCTGGGATCATGGTACCACCATTTGAGGGTCTAAGAAGATGATGTTATGAATTATAACTTTCAAATATGGTGTGGGAAGTTTGAGTATTTGGTTATTCCATTTGAGAATACTAATAATCCAAATATTTTCATGGTGCTAATGAAACATATATTTTATCTCTTTTTAGAGTCCTTCATGTTCATGTTTGTATATGAAATATTGGTATATTCTAAGACAAAGAAAAAGCATATGAACCATTTTAAGGTTGTTTTGGGTGTTTTGAGAGAGAATCATATATATTTGAAACATCCAAAGTGCCAATTTTCAATTTAGGAAGTGAAGTTTCTGGGCCACATGATTTTCGTGAAAGGTGTTTTAGTGGATTCATAGAAGGTTAGAGTAGTCACATATAGAGTGTATCCGAAGAATGAGTTCCAAATTGATAGATTTCTAGCCCTGGATGGGTATTATAGATGTTTTGTTTAGTAGTTATTTAGGATAGCTTATCCATTTATATTTTTGATCAGGTTAGTGGTGAAGTTTCAGTGGGATGAGATGTAATAGAGTGCTTTTGAGAAGTTGCATACCCGTTTGACATCCGCACCTATTATGATTCTTCCAAATCCCATGAGAGATTATGAAGTGTATTGTGATGATTCCAATTTTGGGTTGGGGTGTGTGATAATACAATATGATCATGTGGTGGCCTATGGATTGAGTTATCTATTCCCACATGAGAATAATTATTCCACCAATTAACTATAGTTGGAATCTGTTATGCATGCACTAATGATGTGACACCATTACCTCTTAAAAGATTGTTTCATAATGTATTCAGATAATAAGATCATGAAGTAAAATTTCACCCATAAGGACATGATCCTCCAATAGAGTCACAACGTGGAGTACCTTTAGAATTTTGATTTTGAGATTATGTATACTCCTAGGAAGGAGAATGTGGTCACTCACACTTTTATCAGAAAGATTCCTGTGCAAGATGTTTGGGAATCATTGGATGAGTGAAGTATGATGAGTTTTTTTCTAAACATATGATGGACATATAGGAGGATAAAGGGTAGGTATTACTGGTTAGTGTCAAGGTTTTACCCCATATTTTTATTGATTTAGGACTGGGTAGGTATCTGAACCTGAGTTCCAATAGATTAGCAATGCCTTAAATAGTAGGGAGACCTTGGGTGATTGTTCTCAGTCTCTTGGTGTTTATATTCCATTATAGAAGTGGATGATTATTACATTGATCCTAAGTAAGGAGGTGATGAATGAGTAACATAATTCTTGTTAGTTCATTCACCTCAGACCATAATGTTATATACTTTGATAGGTCAATATTGGTGTCTTAGGATGAGACATAATGTGGGAGACTTTTTTTCTAGTTGCTTAACCTTCTATAAAATAAAATAAGAGCATCAAAGACTATCAAAGTTATTATATACACTTCATATTATAGTTTTTAAGTGAGACTAGATCTATAATGATTTTGAGATCAGGACACCTTATACTCTAAGTGGTAAATATTCTATATGGGTGATTGTCAATTTTATGATGAAATTATCCCATTTTCTTCTCATAATAGTCAATGAAGGTATAGGAACTCAAATGCCTATATGTTTGAGAGGTTATTAAACTTCATGGAGTGATCTCAATGATATTTTCATACCGTGATTCTCGTTTTATATATCATTTTTATAAGGGACTCTAGGAGGTGTTGGGAACCTAGTTGAGGTTGAGAATTGCATATCACCTATAGATGGAGGGATAGTATAAGAATACTATCAAGAATATTGAGGATATTTTTTAGGAATGTGTGCTTGATTTTATTGGTTTGTTGGAAAGGAACCTCCCATTGGAAATGTTTTCATATAATAATAGCTACCAGGACTTGATCATGATGGCCCCATTTGAGGCATTGTATGAGCTTTCTTTCTAATCCTTGTTGTACAGGGATGAGGTGGGTGAGAATTATTTGGATGGATTTTTCCTTGTAAATGAGATAAATGATATTTTTTGGCTAATTTATAAATATCTCAGAGTCACCCTAAGTCACATGGATATCATCTTCATCTCCCATTAGTGTCTTAGGTGGGTGATCATGAGTTTCTCTAGGTATCGTTTCAGTTGGGTCACTATTGTTTGGAAAAATAGGGAATGTTAACACCATGTTATGTCAGGAAATTTCATTTTGTGGAGAATCAGGGGATGGTAGCCTTCCTATTGGATCTCCAATAATGGATAACCTAAATTCATGACATATTCCACATTTCCCTACATAAGAGATATCATCCAAACCTATCTCACATGATGGAGTGTGATGTTTTGGTGCTAGATCCTGATTCAACTATAATGGAGAATCCAGTTCATATCATGGATGTTTAAAACAAGGTTATTCATGGGAAAATGATCCCATTGGTCCATATGCTCTGGTATCATAGTGGAAATACCTATGATACATGGGAGTGGGAAGGTTGGGTGAGGGAACATTGGCCTCACATGTTTTCTTCTAGATAAACTTGAGGAATTTATGAGGGCATAAATTGGAATTATGGGGCTTTTATGACACCCAAAAGGTCACTAGAATGTTTTATTTTGAGTACTATTTATCCTTAAGTTCATTCTTGGAGTTCCTAGGTGTCGGGGACCAAAACCGAGATTTTTAGGAGTGAAAAACCAGGGTGCACAGTTAGTACATAGTTTGTCTAAATCTTGTAGAAACATGTGATGGGTGATTCAGTTTTTGATAGTACAGTTTCACATGATTTTTTCATGGATTTTCAAACCGTGTGATACCCCATATCAAACCATGTAGCCTATTTTGGGTGGATAGTGGAACCTGTAGGGTAGACACACAATTTACCCAACTATGAGACCAAACTATGCAGCCATGTCTAGCTCATTAAATAGTGTAATTCTACCCTTTTCCCTTATAAATTTCTTAATGTTTGGGGGAACTTTTTTCTTCCCGGATTCATGAAACCCATCAATAATACCCTGATATTTTTTGAAATATTGTTTTTCAAATTAATTAAATCTTATTGATATTTTTCATTTCATAAAACATTGAAGATAATAATTATATATATATTAAATTACTAAGTTTGGATTGAATTATACAAAATTATAAGTGAATCATGCACTACAAGCAATATAAAGGTTATATTTATCTATACGGAACACTGAGGTAATCTTACGACTCATGAAAGACTGACTTCCCTTGATGTATTGCGTAACAAGAAATGCCGAGTATTACCGAACAACAATATATTATTAATATATATATATAATAATAAATAAACTCACTGTTAAACTAGATTTTATTAAAATTATTAACTAAATTAATTAAATTTATGTTTTTCAAAACATATAAAATGAATCAATTATTTATAAATGAATATAAGAACCAAATTGAATATAAAAGGAGTATTTTTATAGAAACCTATTATTATGCTCACAATGTTGTTTTAATCATAATAGATTAAATTAATTAAAATTATTAAGTGATATTATTGTAATATATATGTTATATATTCAATAAAGTAGTTTTTATAATCATTGAATAAATTTTATAGACATAATATAAGAATAAACCCAATGTTATGCTTAAAAACCTATATTTTTTTATAAAGGTAGTTTTAACACCTTTTAATGGAGAGCCCATTTTAAATCCATTTTTTTAAAATTTTATATATTTAATATGTCAAAATAATATTAACCTTTTTAAGTGAAACATAAAAATTATGTTAGGATCAATTTTTGGTATTTTTCTGCAAGGTTTCATTTTTTAAGGAATGGTTAAAAATATTGTATTTTAATTCAAAACTACTTTTTGATCTAATTTTTTTATAAGGTTAATTTAAATTTTAATTTTTTTTTTAATTTTAATCAGATAATATTTTTATCAATTAATCCATTTAGGTCATTTGAATCGATTTCATTTTGAAATTGACTATAAAAACATAGCATACTTTTGAATGTTTTCACTTAAAAAAACCTGCATTGTTGACCCGACTGTGGAATTATATTTAAATTAATTTCTGCCAATTCTATGATAGGAATTTGAAAAAATGGATTTCATATTTGGAATCAGAATATTTTATAATGTCTAAAAAGTTTAAATTAGTTTTGACCAAAAATATTAGTGAATTAATTAGAATTAATTACAACGATTAAGGTTAGATTAAGCATAATAAGGGACTAAATGATAACATTAAGGCTCAAAAAGTCCTATAAAATTGTAATAACGCCATTTTATTTCCATATTATGATACTATACTACCTTTTATAAAGTTTTAACCAATATTTAACCACTTTAAACAAAAAAAGTGGCTAGGGTTCCTTTCTTTTAAAATATTACAAGAGATTCCACTCCTCCTCCCTTATAAAAGGGATCCTTCAATTCCACTTCATAACACCTCTCAAGACACTTAGAATTATCCAAGATATACCAAATTCACTCCAAAAAATCCCTATATTCTACTTTGAAGACTCCCATTAGGCAGAAAAATAATCCAAGGAAGCCTTTTGGCTCAAACCAAAAAGAGTTACCCGATCAAGAGGTAACACCTTCCCTCAAACTCCTTTATTTTATTTCCTTTATCCAATCCCTAACATATTATTATTCCATGCTAATATAATACTAAAAATATCCTAAATACACTAGGATGTTTTTATGTTGATATTTCTACCTACACTTACACACACATCCATCTAATGGGCAATGAACATATCGTTTATGTGTAGGTGGACTACCGCCTCGCTAAAGGATGATTGTTCAATTTTCCTTTACCACCTCTCATGTTGAACATTATGATGAAAAATATGTTTTAATATGTTATATATAATATTTATTATGACTTTAATCTTCATTAACTATTTTAAAACACATATATTTAAACTATCCATTTTGTGTTAATACGAAAATTCTGTTCGAGCAAGTGCAGACTACCGCCCCCTTAAAGCGATGTGACTCGTTCATAAACTAAATAGAATGTATAATGAATGAATGTAATAAATATATATAATATAATAAATCTAATACAATAATTATATATATACATACATAGATACATATATATATATATTACTTTCTTTCTTTCAACACGACAATTAAATGGAAATAACGTTCATTTGTACATACAAATTACCGTCTCCCGGAATAGTGTATTATGTTTAATACTTCTATATTATATGGATTATTATAACACACATATAATACATATAAATGATATTTATATCATGTTTTATATTTTGGAATCATGATATAAGTATAAGGACCAATGATATAACAAATTAAGACACATGCGAAGAACAAAGAAAATGTTATCTGAAGTGAAACCTTAATAAAGGATGGTTAAAAAAGGGGTAATATAAGGTCATAATCAAGAGTTATGTGGTATTATATATAAAAGTATTATTTTTTAAAATACTTATTATAAATTTATTTTTATTATATAGGTGGTTTTAATGATTACAACATGATTTAATACTCAAGGTAGCGAGATTTCATTTGAATTTGTTTTCTATGAGATACATGATTTATTCACCACCCAATCCTGTTGTGTGGTGTGTATACTGACCATGGATGAGTTCAATGTTTCTTATAGTTAAATTTATGGTTATTTAAATATCCATTCTATGACATTTGTTTCATGGGGTTTAAATTTAAAAAGTTACCAAATCAGTAAAAAAGTTTTTTTTTTCAATTTTCCTTCTTCGAGACTTATGTTTTGTTATGTCCCTAAATTAGTTTTGAGGTGTATATACTTCAATTTTACATGATATATCATGAATATACATATATTAATGATATTAGAAGATTCATTAAATTTCTTATTCTTACATGAATGTTATGATCCCAAGTTACCAAGTGATAAGAGTTCATTGAAATAATCTCATTGCTTTTCAAGATTATTTATGTTTATTCTTCATTTTATGAAATATTATAACCCATATCTCAAGAGATTCATGAATTTTCTTATACTATGGTTATTAATGATATAATCATGTATTTATACCATTTTAATACTCTTTTTTCTATAAGATAGTTAATAACATGTTTCTAAGAAAGACTAACTTTACGCTATCTTCGATTATAAATCTTTGTTCCTTTAAAACCATGTTTTCTAAAAAGGGTTTCCAAGAATATTGTACCATTATCCTTTAATATTTAAAATAAAAATTTACCCTTTTCCCTTTTAACATTGTTTTCAAAGTAATATTCATGTATCTTTCCAAATGTGGCATTTTCTAACCTTTACCATGGAAAAGAAATGTTCTTTTACCTCATACGACATGTACATATTTATCTGTCATCAATCCTTTGAAGATTTATTTTCATGTTTAAAGGTTAATTTTTAAAAGAATGTGTTTATAATATATTTTCAAGTAAATTTTTTTAACGATTTTTTTCAAGATTTTTTTAGTTTTCACAGAAAATGGTTTTTAAAATGTTTTCAAGACTTAATTATAAGTATTCCAAGAAATGGTTTTCAAAACATTTTAAATAATTAATTATAAGTTTTCAAAGTGTTTTCTAAAAAAATATTTTTTTAAAACGTTTTGAATATTATGTTATAAGTTTCAAGGGAAAAGGTTTTCAAAATTATTTCACATATTCTTTATAAATTTTCAATAAATTTTCCAAGAAAATGATTTTTAAATGGATTTATGTATTAAAAAGACTTTTTTCAAAGAAGAATGAATATTTTCCTTAAGAAATATTTTTGAAAGATATTTCAAAATTATTTTCCATATAAGATGAAATCCTTTGATGTTACTCATTACCTTCTAGGAAATGATCTAAAGGTTCCATTAATATCATTTCTATGAATGAGATATTCTTAATTTCATGGTGTTTATGAATATCATTTCTCTTCCATGGGTTATATGTTTATAAAAACTATTTATCTTTCATAGGTTATATGATTTTGAAACCCACTTATTTTCCTAATTTTTGTTTATGATGAAATGATTATGAAACCTGTATCTTTTTCGACAGGTTATGATATGATTACATGTTTATGACACACATTTCATTTCATGGGTTATGATATGATTGTTTATGATTTTTTGGAATAAGTATGTATGATTTCATTATGAGATGGGTGGTACCTACATCTCCCTTCAATGATTTGGGTACATATTTATATCTCATGATATAGAAATGGATGTAATGGGAAATGAACTCAGTTCAGTAATACATGGCTAGAATGTGGGTTTACCTGATTCAATAATACATGTCTTGAAGGGGGTTTACCCAATTCAACAATACAAGTCTAGAATAGGGGTGTACCCGTTTTAGTAAAGGAATTAATCCACTAATATGGTCTTGGAAATGATTCCTTGGATACTATGGTAAATCAAATTATGTGCTTATGCGTTTTCCACATTTAAATTCTTTATTCCTATGTTATTCTTCCATGGATTATGTCCGTTATTTCTTTATGATTCATGTCTTATGAATTTCCAATATTTATGCCATGATTCCTATTTATGATCTTTGATATGTAGGGGATGATATTTTATTTTAATAACCATGTTCTTATACCCTATTATCATATTTATGCTTACATGTATCCTTTGTTTACCCTTACTGAGCATCTAAGACCACCCATTTTGTTTGTTTCCTTCCCCAAGTAATGAATATTTGTATTATTTTTGAGGTGCGTAATAAGGGAGATAGTTAGGATGATCATAGTGGGAGATGATGTATCCATTTTATATAGTTGTGCGTACGTTTATTTGTTTCCAAAGGCACTAGACTAGAACAGTGTTTGGGTGTCTATTATTTTAATGTAGTAATTATTCTGCAAATTTAATGTGATGTCTATGTATATCAAGACCAGGTTGTTACAGTTGGTACCTAAGTGAAGGTTTAGTTAACATTTAGAAACTAAGATGAGAAAACAATAGTGTGATACCTAGTTATATTTATAAGGATATTTCTAGGTATGTCTCCAAGGATAAGTATAAGTATGAGTTAACATTTAAGAAAATGTCTTTTAATATTGGTAAAGGATAGAGTAAGTGGTTTCTTAGTAATACATCCATGTATGGATACTACAAGTGAATGTGGCTCTCACACAAATGTACATAGGTGTAACAACTTCAACAAGATGTTTTGAGCCTGACTTAGGGCAATCTAGTACACAACAACGAGCCTTACCGCACACCTAGTTTGAAACTCCCGGGGGATATACTTTGGGAATTCTCAAACTCTTCATGAACCATTATGAATGATTAAAATAGAATTTTTTTACGAATAATCTAAGATGAACCTAGGGTGTCATATATTAAGAAAGGTGTCATGATTAAGAAATCCTATAAGTAATTTTTTTCACGATTGTGGTTTTCTGCTATGATTAGTAATTCTCACACTATACTTCTGGTTTTAGTCAATGGTGGGAACCAGAAGGAACGAGATTAATATTTAATGTGATGGAAGATTTTTTTATGAGAAGTCAAGTGGAATGATCACTGGAGTTAAGGATGTTGTGATCATGCCTAATTAGTTTTCAAGGAACACGATAAACAACATGTACTTTAACCAACTCTCAAACTCACCAAGGAAGAGAAAGAAGAAGTTTTTTAGAGTTTGAGTAATGGAGACTATAGAAGAAAGATTATTTGGATTAATTTGTGTTTGAAATGTGGAATGAAACACATATTTGAATGTCTTAGAGGTACAAGAATGTTTTTTGAATGTGTAAAATAAGGACACAAAGAAAGTAACTACAAGGAAAAAATGAAGAGTTAAGTTAATGAAATGGATAAGAATATTGGGATCCATAAGTTATAATAGAATGTTAAGAGTCTAATTGTAGAATAAATGGTTATTATGAAACTCAATGTCCTAAGAAGAAAGCTCCTGAAGTGGATCATCAAGGTGGTGCGAGTAATGGTTACATTATTGATGACGATGAGACTACAGATGAAATGTCAAAGGAAAGAGGTTGTGTGTAATAGGATGAGATATCCTTGTCAATTGAATAAGGATGAAGTATAATAATAAAAAATTTTATGTATTGAGATTAAATAATTGTTTTACATGAATGGTGAAATATATAAGCATTATTCAATATATGTTTTCACTGTGGATTTACAAGAGCATGTTTAATGGTTCTGATGGAATAGAAAAGTAATTTAATGGAAATATGATGTCCATGTAAAACAAATGATTAAGGGAAAGATAACCGTTAATATGTTCCTTATGTTATGGTAATGTTTTTTAGATAATGATATGTGGGATATGGATAATTAAATTGGATGGTACTGATTACCCTGGAATCTGATTATGGAATGGTTGAAAAAGTGGTCTATGACATCATGTATGAGATTTAAACTTCTTGGATATAAGGAATATATACAATAACCTTTGAAATAAGGAAGAATTAATGTTTTCTAAAATTATTTATTGTAATTCAAGTTATTAACATGTTTCAAGAGAATATACGATGAGGGTAATCAGATGTTTGTAATGTAATAACTAAGAGATATTTTTTGATATATGGGGGATCAATTTTAAGTTGATTTCATGATTTTATTTTTAAAGTTCTGGATTTTTCATCATTTATAAGGGTTATAAGGTTACCAATTTATGGGATGTTTAAGTTAAACTTTAGATAAAATTTTTGATATTAAATTATTATCTCACCACATAAGGATTAATGCATATTGGATATCCTATTCAATCTATTTTTGGTTCATGATAATTGATGAGGTGGAATATCATAGGTCTCATGATCTATTAGAACATTAAGAATAAAAAAGTCACCTTCATTTTTAGAAAAAGAGGTGAATTGGATCAATGAAAAAAGGGGTAATGCTGTCCTGAAATAATGCAAGTGTAAATTTTCATTAAAATTATTCAAATTGATGAAAAAATATCTTGAAACCAAAAATTTTATCCTATACCTACATTTCTGATGGATCAAAAGTTCCATTAGGTCATTGAAGATTTATGGATTTGTGATTGTTAAAATTCTCTTGAACTTGTTCTCTATCACTCTCTATCAGAACTTGATGGTAAAATTTCTCTTCCATGTATATGTTTTGACTTACCACTTATGTTATCATATATGGGAATCTTGTTATGGGTTACTTTGGGTAACCATTATGTTTCTAACTTTCCTTTTTAAAATGATGTTTTAGTTTTTATTTTTACGATGTGGGTGTGAAAGGATATCCTAATTATAAAACATTTGATAACCCAGATGAATTTTGAGGTAGAAATTAATTTTAAGGTGGGTAGATTTCAACACCTTAAGATTTTGTGAAATATATTTTTTCAAATTAATTTTATCTTTTTGATATTTTTCATTTCAAATAATAATGAAAATAATTATTTTATATATATATTAAAGAACTAGGTTTGGCTTGTGTTATACACAATTACAAGTTAATAATGCAATACAAACAATATAAATGTTAGATTCCTATATATGGAACACTGAGGTAAGCTTACATATCATGCAAGACTATCTTCCCTCGATGACTTGCATAACACGCAAGACCAAGTGTTACCGAATAATAATATATTATTAATATATATATATATATAACCTTACCATTAAACTAAATTTTATGAATATTATTAACTAAATTATGTAAATATATGGTTCTCAAAAAAATATAAAATGAATCAATTATTTATAAATGAATATAAGAACTTAATTGAATATCAATGGAGAATTTTTATAGAAAAATATTATTATGCTCACAAAGTTTTTTTAATACTAATAAATTAAATTAATCACAATTAGTATGTAATATTATTGTAATATATATTTTATATATTCAATAAAGTTTTTTTATAATCATCCAATATATTTGATAGACATAATATAATAATAAACCCAATTTTATGCATAAAACCTATATTTTTATAATGGTAGTTTTATCGCCTTTTAATGGATAACCCATTTTAAATAATTTTTTTGAAACTATTTTATATTTAATATATCAAAATAAACTTCATATTTTTATTAGGTTAGGATAAATTTTTGTTATTTTTCTATAAGGTTACATTTTTAATGAATAGTTAAAAATACTATATTTTAGTTCAAAACTACATTTTGATATACATTATTAATAAAGTTAAATTAAATTTTAAATTGGTTTCAAAGTTTAATTAGATAATATTTTTATCAATTAATCCAATTTAGTTCATTTTAATAAATTTCATTTTGAAATTTACTATAAAAAGATTACAAACTTTTGAATGTTTTTACTTAAAAAAACCCGCATTGTCGACCTAACTGTGGAATTATATTTAAATTAATTTATGACACTTATGTGATTGTAAATAAGAAAAATTGATTCTATATTTTTAATCTACATAATTTATAATTTCTAATATGGTTACATTAGTTTTTTTACTAAGTATATTAGTGAAGTAATTAAAATTAATTACAACGATTAAGGTTAAATTAAGCATAATAAAGGACTAAACCATAACATTACAACCCAAAACGACCTATAAAATTTTCTTAAGCCCATTTAATGTCCATATCTAGATCTTAGACTCCCTCTTATATACTTGTAAACATTATTTAACCACTTTCAATAAAAAATGTGCATGAGGTTCATTTCTTTTAAAATATTACAAGAGATTCCACTCCTCCTCCATTATAAAAGGCCTACATCACTTCCACTTCCTCACACCTATAAATACCCTCATGTTAGGAAAAAATATTCCAAATTAACTCCCCAACATACATACCATATAACTTTAATCCCCCCTTAGAAATAATGATATCCAAGGAAGCCTTTTGGCTCAAACCAAAAGGAGTTACCCGATCAAGAGGAAACACCCTCCCTCAAACTCATTTCTTTTATTTAATTTCTACACTCCATAAAATATTATTATTAATTGGTAATATAAAAAAAAATATACTAAGTATAATATTATGTTTTCATGTTATTACTTCATCCTATACTTACACACACATCCATCCAATGGGTAACAAACATACTGTTAACGTGTAGG
The DNA here is from genome assembly GCA_963277665.1 of Viscum album. NCBI lineage: Eukaryota > Viridiplantae > Streptophyta > Magnoliopsida > Santalales > Viscaceae > Viscum > Viscum album. The sequence goes on from OY728160.1 coordinate 750,904,148, forward strand.
TAGACTACCACATTGCTAAATGATGATTGTTCAATTTTCATTTACTGCCTATAATGGTGGACATTATGATGTAAAATAGGTTTATATATTTTATATATAATATATATTATTTACTTAATCTTATTTATTTATTTTACAACACACATCTATATACTATCCATTTTTTTGATAATACAATAATTTTGTTGGAGGAAGTGTGGACTACCGCCCCATCAAAGCAATGTGATTCGTTCATAAACTAAATGGAATGTATTATGGATGTACATACTAAATATATATTATTTATATTATATTATAAATATACTATAATAATTATATATAAATATATATATTTCTTTTACTTACTTTCTTTCTAAACGATAATTAAACAGAAATATCATTCATGGGTACGTACGGCTTATCGTCTCCATGAATGGTGTATTCCATTTGATACTTATATATTATATGGATTATTATAATAAAAATATAATGGATATAAATCATATTTATACCATGTTTTAAATTCTTTAATCATGATATAATTATATGCAACAACTATATAACAAATCAAGTCCCATGCGAAGTACAAAGCGAATGATATCTAAAGTGAAACCTTAACATAGGATGGATAAAAAGAGGGTAACATAAGGTAGTAATAAAACTATATATGGTATTAGATATAAAAATAAGGTAATTTAAAATATTATAATAAATTTATATTTATTATACATATGGTTTGAATGAGTACAATGAGAGTCAATACTCAATGTAAGGGGATTTCATTTTAATTTTTTTGGTGAGAAACATGATTTATTCACCACCCACTTCTTTTGTGTGGGGTGTATAATAACCTTGTATGTGTTCAATTTTTATTATATTAAAATTTATGGGTATTTACATATCCATTCTATGAACTTTTTTTCATGGGGTTTAAGTTTCAATAGTTACCAAATCAGAAAAATAGTTTTGTCTCAATTTGACTTCTTCGAGACTCATGTTTTGTTATGTGCCTAAATTCAGTTTAAGGTGTATATACTTCCATTTTACATGATATATCATGAATATAAATATTTTCATGATATTATAAGATTAATTTAATTTCATTTTTTACATGGAGGGTATGATCCCAAGTTACCAAGTGATAATAACTTATTGAAACAATCTCATCGGTTTTCAAGATTGTTTATGTTTATGCTTCCTTTGATGAAATATTATAACCCATATATAAATAGATTAATGAATTTTATTATCCTATGGTTATTTATTATATACTCATGTATTATTACCATTTTCTACTATTTTTTCTATAAGATTGATAATAAAATGTTTTTAATAAATCCCGAATTTACCCTCTCTTCGGTCAAAAATTTATGTTCTTTCAAGACCATGTTTTCTAAAAAGGGTATCCAAGAATATTGTACCATCATCCTTTAATATTTTAAATAAAATTTTACCCTTTTTTTCTTTTACTATTGTTTTCAAAGGAATATTATTATTGCTTTCTGAACAAGGAATTTTCTAACCTTTACCATTCAAAAGGAATGTTATTTTTACCTCGTATGACATGTATGTATTTATCCACTGTCAATCCTTTGAAGATTTCATTTCATGTTTAAAGGTTAATTTTTTAAAGAATGTTTTTAAAATATATTTTCAAGGAAAATTATTTTCAAAATTATTTTAAGCTTATTTTAAAAGTTTTCATGAAAAATGGTTTTTAATATATTTTCAAGCCTTATTTATAAGATTTCAATGTATTTTAAAAGAAATGGTTCTAAAAAAGTTTTCAAGAATTATTTAAATCTTTTCAAAGTGTTTTTGAAGAAAAATGTTTTTTACATGTTTTGAAGCTAATGTTAAAAGTTTCAAGGAAAAATTTTTCCAAAATGATTTCACGTCTTCTATATAAGTTTTTAAGATATTTTAAAGGAAAGTGATTTTTAAATGGTTTTATGTATTAAAAATTCCTTTTCAAGGAAGAAATGATTTTTCCCCAAGAAATGTTTTTGAATGATATTTCATAATTATTTTCCATATAAGATGTCATCTGATGATGTTACTCTTGACCTTGTAGGAAATGGTCTAAAGGTTTGATTCATATCCTTTCTATGAATGAGTTATGCTTAATTTCATGGTCTTTATGAAACCCATTTCTCTTCCATGGGTTATATGTTTATGAAAACCATTTATCTTTGAGAGGTTATATTATTTTGAAACCCATTTATTTTTATAGGTTATGTTTATAATGAAATGATTATGAAACCTATATCTTTTTCCACAGGTTATGATATGATTACATATTTATGAAACCCATTTCATTTCATGGGTTATGATATGATTATTTATGATTTTCTAGCACAAATATGTATTATTCCATTATGAGATGAGTGAGACCTATATCTCCCTACATTTCATTGGGTAAATATTTTTATCTCATGATATAGATATAGATGGAATGATAAATGAACTCGATTCAATAATCATGGATGGAATGAGTGTTTAACAAGTTAAATAATACAGGTTTTGCATGAGGATTTACCTGGTTTAGTAAAAAAGGGATGGAACGAGTGTGTACCCAGTTCAGTAAAGGACTTTGTCCACTAAGATAGTCTTGTAAGTGATACCTTGGATACTATGGTAAATCATATTATGTGATTATGTGTTTTCCACATTTCCATGATTTATTATTATGATATGATTCTATGGCTTATGTAATTTATTTAATTATGATTCATGTCTTATGAACTACTGATATTTATGCCATGGTTACTGTCTATGACCATTGATATGCAGGGTATGATCTTTTATTTTCATGACCATTTCCTTATACCCTATTCTCTTGTTTATTCTTACATGTCTCCCTTGTTTATACTTACTGGGAATTTGTGCTCACACCTTTTTATATTTCCTTCCCCAGGTTATGAAGATTTGAATTATGTTTGATGTGTGTAAGAAGGGTGATATTTAGGAATATCCTAATGGGAGATGATATATCCCTTTTATGTAACCTCTTTTACGTTTCCATATTTCCAAAGGCACTAGACTAGTATGGTATTTGGGTATCTATTATTGTAATGTTTAAGTATTCAAAAAATGAAATGTAATGTCTATTTATATCAAGATCGGATTGTTATACCATCCTTCTTGGCTATAGAGACCTCCCCTCTTTCATTGGTGGATTCCATCTTGGATTCTTAGATGTTTGGCTTGAGTTAAGTATATTTATTTATGATTTACTCCTCCTTTCCCCTCCTCATTACCTATTATTCCATTTTTGTAGAGTTTTGGAACCCTAGGGGTGGCGTGGGATGAATTTAGGGTTTTTAATGGGGGGGTTTTTAGTTTATTTCTTCTAGATTAGGCATGTGATGCCTTATTCTACATCTTTCGGGTGGTCTTTATCAAATGTGATGATATTTAAACCGAATTCGAGGTAAGTGTCTATATTTAAGGGAGTTTTCCATTGAATACCTTTAAATTTCTAATTTCCTTTGGTTTGTATTTTTTAATTTCCATTGAAATGATTTATTCTTGGTGTGTATTCCATGTTTAATGTGTTTCATGGATTGGTTTTTAAATTTGGTGTTTAAAGTGGGGTTTTAAAAATGTATATGGATTTTATGCTGACCAAGTGTTTGATAAAATAGATAAAATATGTTTTTGTGTTTTTAAATAGATTTCAAAAGTGGTTTTAGAAATTATTTTACCTTATAAAGGCTTTTTTTATTAAATTTTTCATGTTTTATTTTTGAAATGGATTACTTTATAACCTGATTGATGTGAGAAATTTCTTATGATGTGTTGGCAAGGATTAACATGTGGGTTAATCAGGGTGTGAGAGAGGGGTTTTTTCATGGGACCATGTGAGAATTCAGAGTGAGGACCATGAAAGCCTCCATTTTTTTCCCAGGGACTGAGTGAGCCTTTGGGTAGGAAGACCATGTGATATTCCATGTTGGTTTCCAAGATACCATGTAAAATCTTGGAGTTGGGGCTAGTGAAGACTGTTGGAACTTCCATTACCTAGATAGCTAGTATAATTTTTTTTACTCACTCATGTTAGACCCGATGGTTAGATCCCCTAGGTACACATTACTAATTTTGGATAGGTTTATATGATTTATTCATTTTATTAGTTCCATTTTGTTGTGATGATTTTTATTATTCCCATTTTTTCATTTCTCATTTATATGGTTATATGACGTTGATGCTGTGATCACCTTAATTATTCATTTTTAGTTATGTTTGAGAAATTTGTTCCTTGTGAATTTGTTTATTTAATTGAGCCATGTTTGAAATTACTTTGGAAAACCATGTTTTATTTTAAAATATAAAATCAAATGAATTTTGAAGGATTATTTGGAAATGGTATATTTTCAATGTTGTTTTAGTTTTTAAAATTTTTTCAAACTACTTTATTGGTTTTTATGGTTGAAATACTTAAATATATTCATGGTTGTATCCTACTGGGCTTCATGCCTCACACCCTTCTTGAGACCTATTTGTGAATTTACGTATTTTGTTTTGTTAGAAACATGTAGAGGAAAGGGAACTATGTTCTAGGGTGGATCTTCTTTAGTGACACTATTCTATTTTTTGGGGATTAGATGTGGTCTTGTAAGGATAGACTCATGTGGAGTTGTTTTTGGTATTTTGTACCTGTTGGATTGTACTTTGGCCTTTTTTGCATTGTCACACTTTCATTTTAGTTTGGTTTATTTATTTTGTTCTACCATGTATATTCTAAGTTTTGGATTTTTTTTACTTTGATGTATGTCATTCTTCATGGTATCTACTTGTCTTCTACTATTGAATATGTTGATATCAGTGTGTATTTATATTTTATGGATGGGTCATTCTCATTTACCAGTGGAGAAACCATTATCAATTTCTAGTTGGTTAATCCTTGTTCTTTTCACCAGTCTATGGTGATCAAGAACATGATTTGGGATGTGTGGTGGTCCGACTCGGGTGATGGGTCCATTCAACCTTGGTTGGTTCATTACATGATATATTACAAAAAAAATCTAATAAAAAAACTACATCTCAAATGATAAACAAATAACCCCAAATCCCGGATCACTCACTTGACTTTAGAAGAATCACAATCACTCATCCCCAACATTGACCAGTTCATACTCCACCAAATATAGATTATTGTCCTCTTTGACATCAAAACTTGCTGGCTCAGTGACCTCCACGCGCCCCCACTTGTCAACCATTACATGATATATTGTTCACCTATGATATTGAGACATCACTCCAAGTCGAGAAGCCTTTCCCACCTATGATATTCAGAAAATTACTCCATGGTGAGATATATTTCATAATTTGATATTGAGACATCATTATAGGATATGAAATGTTTTCTTCCCTTAATATCAAGATACTATCTCTAGTACAGGATGTATTTCCCACTTGTGATATTGAGACACCACCTCTAAGATTGGATTCATTTAAAACCTAAGTCAGTTTCACATGTACCACACGAAACAAAGGATATACTAAATAATACATCATTATTATGTGATATCATGACCATTGGGTCTTATATTTTATTAAATAATTATTGGTATTTTTTATAGCTGGTCAGATCAAACTTCATGGAAACATGGAAAACAAAAAAAAGACTAACATGTTGATTTGTGACATGTGGTACTATTTTTCATATTATATGGTATATAAAATAAAATATATATTTATTATATTAGTGACACAATACTGGTTTCCTACTAAATTTTATACTCAACCCTTTCACATGAACCTTAGTGGATGTGCATGCCTTCTCTTTGGTATACAGGTTAGGGAAATGGATTTTGTATAAGTGATGGATATGGAGTATCTCTATAAGAATTTTGTCATAGTACCATGTCAAAGATTTGGTCTTATTATAAGTGACTCATAAATAATTTTTTTATTTTGTTCCATGTATTTGATCGATGTATGATATTTTCTTATGGTGTATGACAATGTGACATTTATGTTATATCATTGGTTCCATTTTCTATAACATGGTGAATGATATTTATTATCATTGAATTTCCTCTATTATCCCATATTAAATTAAGTTTTTTATCCATTTTTATATGATTATATTATTTATTATTATAATGTGGTTATGATATTGAGTGTATAAACATGTTATAGATCATTATTCAACCCTTTACACTAATTAGGAAGGTCTGAGGTCACCTAAAATTTTGGTTAGGGATGGTGGATGGGTATCTAGGAATGAATGTTATAAAATGATATTAGAGCCTTATTTTTGTTTTGATCATGATATTGGGATTGGTATATGCAGATAATACTTGTTGAAACTTGGGATAAAAGCCATATTTGTGCTTTCATGTCACTAGTTAGAGTGTAAATCTATGTTATCGAGGATTAAGGATTATGGATATTAATTTTAGTGGTTATAATTGTTTTTTGATAAATTATTATGTTAGGGTTATTAATTTATTATTTTAATATTGGATTAGGGTGGTAGTAGGTGTACAAAAATGCATCATACTTGTCTCTTAGGTTCACAAGACATGTGTATTCTTATGTGTGATTGAAAAATAATTTTCAAAACGGGTTTGATTAATTAAAACTCCAATAATAAATTATTTGAAATTTTCTTTAATAACTTATTATTCAAAAATTACTTAACTAAAATAGCATATGATAACTTCTGAGATTATTATCTTTTGATAGAGAAGTTGTTGTGATATGTAGATAGATGTAACGATGAACCTAGAGTGGGTAGTATGAGTATGTAGATTACCTAGCATAAAGAAGACCCTAGTATGTGTGTGTAGGCATGTTTACCTTGATTTATGTGATATTAGAAGCATGAATGTTGCATTATGGGGTATGATTGGTGTAAGATATATAGTTCATAGGCAAGGAAAGAGAGCCTAGTGATAAGGGGTTACAACTCAAGATTATATGAGTCATGTAATATAGTAGTATAATAGTTTACATCTTTATACTAAATATGAATTATTATATGCGAAGATGACCTTAAGGCATGGTTCAATCATGGTGATGATTTGATATGGTGTAAAATTGAAATCAGGGGTATATTATTTATGTGATAGATTCGATGCTATGATGACATGTGGTTGAGGGAAAAGTTTAATCTTGTGAATTTATTGAGGTATGCATTGAAATTACAATATAATTAGTGATTTTTGAAAGTGTGGCTGATATGAATTAGATTAACGGTCCATTGTTTAAGCATGTGAACCTAATATTTTTGGGATACAACTCTCGATGGAGTGATTTGAGTTGGGTAACATGGTATTATGAGAACGTATGTGTACTCATGGGTAGAATTAGAGAGATATTGAGGATATTTAAAAACCATTATGAGATCAATTTTTTAGTTTTTATCTTTCCATAGGAACAAGAGAGTGAGTATTTTTATGACTAGCTTGAGATGTTTAATTGCATGGCCTATAATAAAATTTGTGATGGTGATATTCAATATTAGTTCTTTGAATGGTATATTTGAGTAGTATATAAAATATTCCAATTATAAGATGAAAAAATAACTATACAGAGTGAGATTTAGTATTGGGATTTGAATGGTTTTAGGTCCTAGGGTGGTACCAACACAATTATGATATAGTACAAGAATATTCATCATCCCCAATAGTTTGGAGTCAAATCATGATATTCCCTATGAGAAATCAATAAATGATCACACATAGGGCGTCATCGAGTATGATATGGTGAATGGAATTTTGTGTGACACCTTGTATTAACCTAGAAATAAATAAGGGAGTTATCCTTTATGATGCTACATTATGTGTTATTTAGAGTGAAATCTACTCTAGGGATGGTTGGATATATACTAAATAGTGAGAATAGGTGGATGAGATATGACTAGTATGAGAGATGGTATCTATATGGTGATAATATGAGACCTTTTTATTACTATAATTATGGAATAGAAGTATAAAAAGATATTCCATAAATGTTTGAAGTGAGTGGGTGAATCATAACAGTGTCTCAATTGAGGTCAGTAGAGACATTAGTGGAAATAGAGGAACTCCTTACATGATGATGTGGAGTTCACATTAGAAATGAATGTGATTATATTGTGAAAATTATGGGAGGTATTCAATCTTGAGGTGTGTCTTAAACGTACATGTGTTACGATAATGAATCATTAATAATATCATACATTAGTAATGTTAATCACCAAGATGTATTTATACCTTATAGAAAGGCATTCCATGGGTCTATTGAGAGGGAATGAGTGTAGCACATGAGTAATAGTGTTCGAGTGATGATAGAATCTGATTTGGTTGGTACACATTGATTGATGATGCTGGAAATACTAAAGTGAAGAGGGAACCATGTATTGTATAATCTTGAGACCCATTTTAATGTGAATTATGGTAAAAATTGGTTATGAAGTGTATGAAAACCATAACTAATTATAGTTTATGAGATTTCCTAGACCATAACTTCTTGATATAGTTCTTAAGATACAAAATATTCATACATCACATGAATTAAAATCTACCCCTAAAATCATATTTTAGCATCTTTGGGATCTAGTTATATATATGTCTTAACTCTCAATAAAATGTACATTTCATAAATAAAAATTATACACACATGAAACTCACTTATACATATACCTTCATTAAAATTACTAGTAAAATAGGTAAAAATAATAAATTTGTGACCTTAAATGATTAGTAAAGAGAAAACATTAACAATGATATATAAATTATAAACCATTGAGATACTTGTTCATGATATAAATGGTATAATTAAGGAATAAGATCATGGAATCATAATAAGTAGAAAATGAGACGTGAGATCATAATCATAAATCATGGAATGAAAATGGGGTGAGATTTTATGAGATTCAATAATAATAACATGGAATCAGTCATATAAATGTGTAATAAGATATTAGATGTCATAAAAGTATGGTAATCATGAAAAACATAAGAATATGACACAACCATAAGGAATTTCATCACAAACATAGTACAAGGATCACTACTCATAACATTGTGGTCAAATCCAATCCATAAAATTTGAACAATTATAGAATTATGTTCATGTATAAAATATGTATAAAAATCCCATGGAAAAGATTATTTACAAATCTATCATCATGTTAATGAATAACTTTATAGATGAGGCTTACATCACCTAGCCCGTGCATAGTGATCTCATGAGATATTAAACATTACCTAATGAATTAGAGGGTTATATTAGACCCAACCATTACATAACATGTAATTTATATGTGAGAAACATTAATTAAATAATATATATTCATGAAGAATACATGGAATGAATATGGACTATATAAAAATTTTAAATGTAATTACATTATTTGAAATCAAGAATTGGATTAATTGATAGTAAAATTTAAATAAATGAAAATAAGTATATTCAAATAGATTTTATAGTGTGATTAATTTAACATTAATACATAGGTAAAGAGAATAAATTTGGAGTGGAATATAAAGAATTTATAGAATTGGAAAGAAATACCTTTTAGGATTTTTAATTAGTTTAAGCAAACCCACATTAATAAAAGAATTACAAAATTTACTTTTGATTATATATCATATAAAATATGAATGGTTCAAAAGAGAATAAATATTTCTATATTAAAATAAACAAATAATATTTTTTTGGTATGAAATAACATGATCATAGAGAAGAAAAATATTCAATAAATAGGAGGGAAATTATTCATAACAACATCCTTTTTTATGAAATAAAAAATTTATCATAGATTACGAACATAACTTGAAAATGTAATTTAAAGTAAGATAAAAATAAAAAATCTTTAAATATAGAAAATTTAATAATATATAAATCATAAAATAACATATCTAATGAAGAAAAGGAGTTCAATAGGCTATGAAATAGTTTCCATTTAGATAATCTTCCTCAATAATTAAGTTTTTATCGTAAAAAATAATTCTGATTGTTTACTTTTAATTTCATTATTATGATGGATATTTTAAAATTATAGAATCATAATCATGAAATTAATTTAATTTTAATGTTATGTTAAATCATGAATAATTTTTTTAATAATATCCATGAAAGATATACTTTTAATAAAACACATTTATTCACTCAGGTAGTGTAAAACCACTACAATGAGTAATGTTTTCCAAAAGAGTTTGAAAAGAGGTAAAACTAAAAAAATAGTTGAGTTTTATAAAAAAATTATCTCATAATAAAGATACTATTTTAGGGTTTATTTTAAATTTTAATTATGTTTTTTAAAATATTAAGATAATAATTGGAATAAAAAGATATGGTTTTTGAAACCTGTATTTTGAAGTAGTGGTGACTTATGAAAAAAAGTTCAGTGAGAGGTAATGAGTGTTATATAATTATTGATAGATAAAAATGACTATAATGCCATGATATTGGAATTAATTTGGAAAAATAAGTGAATATTTAAATTATTTTTATGAAAAATAATCACAAATAAAAAAGGATGTAGAGACTTGGAAACCCATACCTTACTCTTCGAGTTTTCTCTTTTGGATTGTGTCTAAGTCCTTAGGAGAAGGGACCTTTGGTGAGAAAAAAAGACTTATAAATGTGTAAAGTTAAGTTTATAGAGTTATTCATGAATAATATGTAGAAAAAAATAAACTTTATATGTTTTTTGAAAAGTGTAAAATGATTTCCCATATATAGGAAAAAATTTAATGGCATTTTCACAAATATTTAGTCTTTAAGGGACAATAATGCTATTTTAAAATGGAAAATGAACCAAAAATAGAAAATAGAAAATTTATAATATTATAGACTATTAATTAAACAAAATTGACTCAAGATTAGTTTTATAGTTTTTTTATTATTTTATAATTCATTTTTATCCTTAAATACCATTTAAATCTATTTTTATGGTTATTTTTGTAATTTCACATTAAAAATATCTAGATAAATATCAAATTTAGATTTAAATTTTTTAATAATTTATTAGATATTATTTTTATCATTAAAAAACATGAAAACCATAATTCACCCAAACCTAATCATATAAATTATTTTAAAACCACTATTTTTTCTCTTCTCATGCTTGTATAAGAGTTGCGTCAACACTATATAAGAGTTTTAGATAATTATAATATTATTTAAATTTTAAAAAAGGTAAAAAAATAAATATAGTTTATTATTCATAATTAATTTAATTTATAACCATTTATTTTACATATTTATTCTCATCCTTATCATGAAAACCTATTTAAGATATTATTTTTGATTTTTTTCACCTTACACAAGTACCAAGTAATATTTTTGATAATTAAATAGAAATATATTTTTAGAATTAGTAAATATACATAAAAATAATTTTTTAGTCATCATATTTATCCTTTAAGTTGATCATATACTTATCATCATATAAATATTATCTCAATGACACTAATTTTTATTTTTTCTATACTATACAAGCACTATGTCATAACTAATAAATATTTTCATATTTATCTTGAAATAAAAATTAGTATATATTAATTGGATAATATTTTTATGATATTTTGATTATATTATCAGTTAATACATTTTATATTGATTTCATAAATTTTTATATCATATTTATATAATGATGATGTCAGAATAGTTATGGTATTTGTAGAAATTGTATTTTATGCTATTTACATAAAAAAATAAACATATTAAAAAAAAATTAAAAAAAAATATCTTTTATAATTATACATGATGATTTAAAAAATTCATTTCATTTTATCAAATTCAAATTTTAATATTTATAAATTTAAATTTTAAATAGAACCTTATAATAAATGGTAAAACAATTTATATTGAATAATAAATATTTATTTTTTCATGAGTGGTTAGTTTTATGTCTGTTATTATATCTTATTTATTATATGATTGATAATTAATTATTTATACATTTAAAAACTATATATTTTATGAAATTATTATTCTAATTAAATGTAATTTATCTTTTACGTACATAATTCCCCCAGTTGGGATGGTGCCTGAGTGGTAAACCCCAAAATCCTGTATCCAAAATACCTAGGTTCAAAACTGGGAAGGTGAGAATTGTTAAGTAACTATTGTGTTTACCATAGTAGTTACTATAACATTAGAACTATTCACCTGATTTTAATGTATGAGACACTGATTTGGCACTTCAAGACACTACAGTCTTGCTAGTCACAATGCCTTCAGACCAGCTCAGGGCTTTGAGCCATGAGTATTTTGGCCAAAAGTCCTCTGGTCCATGTAGAAGTTAGGTCGATCCTAATTATAGTAGGTCTTAGAAGATGATTCATAGAATGTAGGAACCAAAAAAGTAGAGATATATAGATTGGGAATGGATAGAGGTTATAGTTACCTTTCCATTGGTACCAAACACCATGAAACTCTGTATGGGGAAATGCTATTTGATCTGCTATATAAGGTGGGGAGTGAAGCACCATCAATGAATTATATGCTAGGGAAGGGTATTTACAATGTATTTGGATCTTTGAGCCTTTGGTTTAGGTACTAGGCCTTCTGGCTATGGGCATAAGGGTCATGTAAGGGTTCCCTCTCAACCTAGTTAAAAAAGATATTATCCAAAATAAATAAAAATCTAAATCCTTCAAGCCATTCAGGCCATAAAATTGTTTCAGTGCAACCAAATTTATACATTATGATTATAATTTTTAGTCAATGACCATTTGTATTTTTTAGAAAATACTTTATCAAAATTTTATAACCATTTTTTGAAAATAAGACACTATATATTTGATAAATTACATTTTAAAATAAAAATAATAAATATTTCAAAATTTTATTTTATTATAAAATACGTTAAAAATAAAGTTTTAGATTAACAAAACATCTGCACAAAATATGACAAAAACTATTTAGAAATTAAATTAGATATAATATAAATTAAAAAATCATGATAAAGAATTTTTTTTTTATAAAAATAATATTTAACCATTTATTTCTTCATATATTGCACATAAAATGTCATATGACATTACTTTCCATGGTTATAATTTTAATTTTATGAATATGAAAACATGTTTCGTACTTTATTAATAATTATATTAAAATGATTTAATTATCAATTAAATGTTTATATGAAAATTACACTATTAATATAAGTAACATAGGTATAAAATAAAATTATATGTGCCGGAATAATCACGAATTCAATAAAAGTGATTTAAAAAAACAAAAAAATATGATTGATAAAATTACATTATACTTGAATTAAAATTTTGAGGAAAAACTTGTTTAAAAATATGAATATGAATTCTAATTTAATATAATTAGAAACAAAATAATATAAATTCACTTATCAAATATATCTGTGTATGTGTGTGAATTTCAAAATAAAAATTTATAAAAATATTTATTGGAAATCTCAGATGTTTCATTCCTCCCCTTTCATGAAATTGAATCCTTATAATTTTACCCTTTTATAAACACTTTTTTTATGTTTTATCTTATTTTTATAAACCAAAATACAATTCTCTAATGTTATCTTCAACATTAGGTGTGGTAAGGTGATAATATGACTGAGCATAAATATATGGAAAATGTTAACCTATATATAAAAACTATTCATACTTAAACTAGTATTCTAGGTTTAAACGTTATCAGTATAAGGATTCATTCCCAAATTCTACTCTTTCCTAATTCCAAAAAATAACCAAACTTTTATCTCATACTAAATAAGATACCCAAGAACCAAACATCTAGATTTTTTGATTAATTTACATACTTTTCATATATTACATGAATTACAACCTACACCTAAGATCATAGTTTGGAATCCTTCAGAACTGGTTATATGCATCTTAACACTCCCTATAATGTATATTTATTTAATAAAAATTCTTCCCCCATGAAACTATCCTATACATATCCCTTTATTGAAATTTTTATGGAAATGGGGAAATATAAGAAAGGGTTCAGTTCATATTCTTATTAAGGGGTAAATCATTAATAACGAGTCATAGACCATAAACCATCGAGATACTTGATGATGTGAGAAATGGAATTATTAAGGAAAAAGATCATGGAATTATAAGGGAAGTTGAGGCCTGATATCATAATAATAAATTATGGAATATAAATGGTGTTATATATTATAAGAGTTAATTAATATAACATGAAATCAATCATAGAAATAAAAAATAATATATAAGATTTCATAAGATTATGATAGTCATGAAAACATAGGAATTTTTAACAAGTACAAGGTATGTCATCATAAAAATTAGTTAAATCTCACTAAAAAGACACTATAATATTTTGGTCAAATCTAATACATAAATTTTGAATAAATTTGGAATCAATTTCATGCATAACATATGTATACAAATCTCATAGAATATATTTTGAATAATATTATCATCATGTTCACATATATCTTTATGAGTGAGGCTTACTTTGATGGACCCATGTATAGTGATATAATGAGATATTAAGAATTTAAAAATTAATTATAGGGATAAATAAAACTAAACTATCATATAAAACATCATTCCTATGTGTTCCACATTAAGTAAACCATATATATTATCATGAAAATCCAATGGAAACAATATTGATTACATACCAATTTCAAATGGTATCACATAAGATGAAATCAAGAATTGGATAGATTGATACAGAAAAGTTAAATAAACCTAATAAAGTGTATCAGAATATAATTTAAAGGGTGATTCATGTAACATTATTCCATAGGAAAATATAAGAAATTCAGAGTGTAAGATAAAAATATATGTGTCAAGAAATACCTTTTTGGTTTTTAAATGGTTTTCAAGAAACCACATTAATAAAAGTATTATAACATTTTATTTTAAGTAGAGATAATATAAAATATGCACGGTTTCAAATAGAATACATATTTATCTTTCTAAATAAGAAAAGAAAATATTTTTTGGTAAGATAGAACATGAACATTGAGGAGAAAAATAGTTAATAAATTGGAGGATAATTATTCATAAAATATTTATAATTTATGAAATAAGAAATTTATCATAGAAGAATAACATGAAATGAAAATTTAATTTATATAGAGAGAAAGTGAAAATACCATTCAAAAAAAATAGTTACAAAATATATCAATCATTGAAGAATATAGTCAAAGAATAAATATCACAACTCAAGGAAAAGAGATTGAGTCAAGAAAAAACCTTACGAAAAATGTAGTTTATATAGTATAAAATAATAATGGGGTAAAAAAGATCATAAATTCATCATAAATGAATGTAAAATGGTAATTTATTCATTTTTAGATCTTTTAATCAAGATATAGAGGATAATATATTACATATAATAATAATACTTTAAATGAATGAAGACGTGGAAAGGAAACTCATACCATGAGTCCCGACTCTCTTTGTATATCCTGTAACTTCTTGGATTATCAAAATTTATCAATTATTTACTCTTTTAAAAAAATTTACATGTTAATTATATTATTCATATTCATTTAAATTAATTTTTTATCATGTTTCAATCATTTATTAAACTAGTATTGTTCACATTGGTCATTTTATAATTATATGGTTCTTCTAACCCAAAATTGTTTTGGTTTAATTATATTAGTAAAATATCTTTGTACAATGGTTCCATGAGATCCAAAAGTTTCAAGTTATATGTTTTATTTCATTCTATAAGAAAATTAGTTCAATTGGTCATGAAATAGTTACAATTTATAGATTCAATTTTCATAATCTCATTTTTATGGTTAAAAATAATCATAATTGTTATCTTTTAATTTGATTATTATGGTATATATTTCACCATTCCATAATAAAAATGATGAAATTAATTTAATATTAATATTTTAATAAATCATGAAAACAATTTTATAAAATATCAATGAAATACATATGTTTAAGAATAAAATATCGGTCACTTAGGTACTATAAAATTAATAGGGCGAGAGATATTTTCCAAAATAGTTTGAAAAGAGGGAAAACGCAATTTATATTTGAGTTTAAAAAAATATCTCATAATAAAGATAAAATTTTAGTATTACATTTAAATTTTACTTTTTTTAATAAAAAGAGTAAGATAATATTTTGAATGAAAAAAAATGATTTTTGAAACCTGTATTTCAATGTAATAATGATTTATGAAAAAGAGTTTAGTGGGAGGTTATGGGTATTATATGATAATTTTTAGATAAAATGAATGAAAATAAAATAATCACAGAATCATGGTAGAAATATGTGTTGATATTTAAAATATTTCTAAGGAAAAGAATCATAAATAAGAAAATAGGAAGAGACATGAAAACCCTTACCGTTCTCTTTGAGTCGACAACTTTTGGATTTTGTCTAAAGCCTTCAAAGAAGAAACTTTTATCTAGAAAAAGACTTATGAATGTATAAAGTGATGTTTATAGACTTATTTTTTCATAATATGAAGATAAAATTAAACATTAAATGTTTTTTGGGAAGAGCAGAATGAGTCCCCTTTTATAAGAAATATTCGACGACAATTTCACAAATATTCAGTCTTTAAGAGTTAAGAATGTAATTTTAATATGTAAAGTAGATAATAAATGAAACATAGATGATATTATTGACCATTATACAACAAAAATTTACTCTATATGAATTATTATTATTTTTTAATAATTCATAATTCATTTTCAACATTAAATACAATTTAAAGTCATTTTTATAGCTATTCTTATAATTTAATGTTAAAAACATATAGATAACTATGAAATTAAGATTTAAAAATTTAAATAATTTATTAAATATAATTTTTATCTTTAATAATCATGAAATAACATAATTTATCCAAAACGTATCACTTTAAATATTTTTAAACCACTTTCTTTTTTATTTTTCTCCTACTTACATAGGTGTCACATTGACACTACATAATGGGTTTGGATAATTATCCTATATTTTTAATTTTAAAAAAATTACTAAAATAAATTTATTTTATTAGTCATAATTATTTTCATATAATACCATTCATTAAACATTTGTATTATTATCCTTATCATGATAGCATATTTAAGATATTATTTTAAATTTTCTCACCTTGCGCAAGAACTTGGTAAACATTTGGATAATACACTTGTTATATAATTTTAAAATTAAAAAATATATATAAAAATAATTTCTTAGTCATTATATTTATATATTAAGTCAATTAAATACTTATCCACTCTTAAATATTATCTAAAATTCACCAATTTTGACCATTTCTCTTCTGCACCAACACTACATCAACACTAAAAAATGTTTTTATATTTATCTCAATTTAAAAATTGATTTATATTAATTAGATAATAGTTTTATGATACTTTCAGTATATTATAATTTAATACATATTGAATAGGTCTCAAAAAAATTTATATCATATTTATAACATGATGATGTCTTAAAAGTTAGAGTATACATAAAAAATTGTATTTTTACTTTTCTTTAAGAAAATAAAGTTTTTCAGAAAAATAAAAAAAATTAACCCTAATATATTTTAAGCATGATGATAAAAAAATTGAATAAATTTTTAAAAAATAATTAAATCTCAAAAATTTAGAAATTTCAATTTGAAATAGAATCATATAATATGGGGAAAAAATTAATATAGAATAAAAACTATTTTTTGTTATGAGTTCTTAAGTTTATATCTGTTATTATATCTTAATTATTATATGATTGATTATTAATTAATTATGAGTTAAAAATATATACATTTTACTAAATTATTCTTCTAATTAAGTGGAATTTATCTTTTAAATACAAAGTTAAGAAAATATTTTTAGTGAAACAAACTTTGTACACTATGATTATAATGTTATGTCAATGACTATTTATCTTTTGTAAAAATAACGTTATAAAAATTTTATAAACATTTTGTGAGAATAATATACTTTAAATTCAAAGAATTTCATTTTAAAATAAATATAAAAATATTTAATAATGTTATTTTATTATAAAACATGTTTCATAACCTATTAAAAGGAATATTTTAGAGTAACAAAACTTATAAAAATATATAATAATAACCATTTATAGATTAAATGATATATAATGTAAATTAAAAAATACATGATAAATTATTAATTTTATTTAAATATTATATTTAACCTTTTATCATATTTTACACATAAAATGTCATATGACATTACTCCCCATGATTATATGTTATAATTATATGACTATGAAGACATGTATCATACATTATTAACAATTAGATTACAGTTATTTAATTACCATTTAAATGATCATATGAAAATAAAAAAAATAAGAAAATTTATCTAGTTATCAAATAAAATTATATGTCTAAAAAAATGAATTCAATAAAAGTTATTTTAGAAAAATAAAAAATTATTATTGATAAAATTAAATTATATCTGAATTAAAATTTTATGGAAAAACATATATTCAAATATTAATATAAATTCTTAGTTCAAATCATTAGGAATAAAAAAACATAAATTGACTTATTATAAATATATATATATATATGAGTTTCATAATGTCAATTTATAATAAATATTTATTGAAATATAAGATGTTAGAACAAAGTTTCCTTATATTCACTTCAACCCAAGAGGATAAGATAGATCCAGTGAACATAAAATATCTATATTTGGGTATTGATCCTTGGTGTTAAAATAGATTTAATATATTTGGTAATTGATAGATTTGTACTTCTATAATAGGTTTAGTGTAGTGATTGAGATTATAAAATTTTAGTAGATATACATTAGAACGCCTTTTGAAGATGAGAAATACTAAGTCAAGAGTTTGTAACATCCCATGTTGTGGGATATTAGAGGAATTAGTTGATTCTAGGATCTTAGTGGTGGGGAATCATATATTATATTGAATTTTTGAAATGTGGTTGTGATAGAGATAATTTTTACATCTAATGGGGTTAAAATAGATGTTTTTCATTTGGAAGAGATTATGAAAAAACAAGGTAAATGAAATTTTAATGTTTAGAAAAAATTAAAGTTTCATAGGGTGGTAGTAGCCAAGTACTTGGTAGGATTCCATTGAGTTATTAGTAGAGTAACCAATGTTTTTTTCATATAATTTTGGTCACTAAGTTACTAATATCCTTGTATCGAGCACCCAATGATCCACTGAGGGGACATCATAAGGCCACTAAAAACCTGATAAACCCATTAATATATTTTTAAAATATAAGTAAAAGGGATATTTTGGTTTTATAAAAACAAAACCCCACTCATTATTTATTTATACATGCTAAATGATGGGATGAAAAACTATCCAATATATTTCTCTATTAACTCCTTATTTATCCCTTTATCCATGGTGTTTGGGAGGTTTTTGAGAAGGAACCATAGATTTATATGGATAGGAAGAATAGGGGATCATGAGACAAATCAAGTTATGTAAGGATTGCATCAATGAAAAAGACATCAATTTTGTTGTGGATGAAGATATGATGACTCACCATCAAATTAGGATTAATTATTTTTATTTTATTATATACTTCATAAAAAATTTATGATGGATTCATTATTTTTTTTATATTCTTGAATTTATATTCTCATGGCAAGTCTATTAGGGTAGGATTGATCCCTAACCATAATTCCCTGTTGATTATTTGGTAATTTTAATTGATGTTTGAAATGGGGTAGATGGATGGGGTTTTAGCCACTATATTTATTCCCACTTTATGTACAATATTAATATTTTCTTAAGATAGTTCATAGAAACTAATCTCAGTCAGTAGCACAACAATTAAGAAAGGACAAGGTGGCATGGGGGGAATAATGGTGGCTGGGCGGAGTTCTTGAGGAAGTGATGAAGCATGAAAGGTGGTGGTGTGGGGAGTATCGACAAACATATGAGAAACATATTGGAATGGTGGTGGTGGTGTGAGTAGTTGGAGGTGTATAATATATATCTTATCCACATGGGTGGCTGATAGAGTGTATAGTGACCTAGGTGGAGGAAACCATGATGGATGATATGATGTGTTGCTCTGTGTAAGGATTTGGGGGGGGGGTGATTGGGTTGTTCCAATAGATCTTAAGAGATGTGAAGGAACCCCTACCACCAAATGGTGGGTGGGGGTGCATTGGTCTATGTACCATTGTGGGATGGGTGGTGCAGGCTACCGTATCAGGGGGTCGAGGAGTGTGCAACGCGGTGATCGTCGACCTAGGTAACTGAATCGACAAGGCCCACCTGACCCAACCTATGTATAGGTTGAATACATTCATGAGATACATGATGCACATGGGTTAAATGTTCCTAGATAGAAACACACAGTCCCTCCTTTGGTTCACCATGTGGAATGGAAAGGGGCCACTACATGGCACGCACCACATTCATGTGGTTTTTTATAAAATTGTGCATAAATTTCCTATTTTAGATAAATAAGTAGCCTATTATCAGAATTGTTTTATAAAGATAGTAATGGTGAATTTCATTCATCCCACAAGGTCTATTTTCAAGTTCATATGCATATTTTTTGAATTTAGCTATGTGTGACCCATGATGAGGATCGATCTTGACAACTAGAGCATTCATGGGGCAAGATATCCCCTCCATCTCCTATATACTATTCAATGAGGTGAGGTTCCCCTATATTCCTTATGAAGTAATATTATCTTCCTCTAGTTTTATATATGATTCCCTATTTTTTGTGTAGTTTTTGAGTGTTACTCAAGGTATATGACCTATATCAATGAGGTATGATCCTTCCCTTGTCTACAGATTTCTATTTAGGGTGTGGGTATTCCACTAGATTTGTTTACCCTTCAACCAATACCTCTTTTCTCATTAGGTGGTAGATTCACCCACTACAATTCAATGTAAGGTGACATGGGTTTCTCATATCCTAGATGGTTCTAATAGTAAGGGTTATTACCCTCATAGAAAAAAAATCTATCCTTAATGCGGTTTACACTAAGGGTTTATAGAATGAGAAAGATATTAATATTTGTGGATGAAAGGGTGTGAAAACCACCCCCTTGACAGAATCTCATTATTTAGTGAGGAATGATTCATATTTTTTGATTTTTAGTGGTTATGTAAAAGGAATGATGGATAGATAGAATACTTTAGTACTTGTGAATCTTAAGTTACCCCTGGGATTCCTTCAAGATGAAATATAAATTCGGCCTATTTATCTTTAATCTATGTGGGATTTTTGGTACTATGAGCATTCTTACATTCTTGGGAGATGATTAGAAAAAAATATTTATGGGTTGAAATTGAGGTGAATGAGACCTATTTGAGTCTCACTTCCTTTTTATTTTATAGAATGTATAGATTTATTTATGTTTTATTTCCTTGGTTATTCACTAATACGAGGTACTTGAGATGAATTTTTTGTTCTTATTTATTTTATGGTTTTAGGGTGTCTTATGTGTATGTTAATAATGATCCATATGCAGGATTTGTGACCACATGTGTTGTGTTTGTTCATTCAGTGCACATGTTAGATATGTTCTTGGTACACATGAAGATGGTATGGAATGTTTGGAGTAGATTCATGGTGGTGACCTTGGTGAAAACCTTTTTGGAAGGGATTAGTAGTGTTGAGAGTTGATATTAGAAGGCAACATTCGTGTTTGGAGATAGATTTTCATGAGGAATTAAATTCATTTATTTTATATTGGATTTCATTTTTTGGTTGTTGGGTATGTATTTTTCTCTCATTTCATTATGGATTATATACTATGTTGTCTTTTTTAGATCTTACTATCTAGAACATGAATTATAAATATTATAATATGTTTTTTTATCTTTCATATATTATTATGAAATTTATGGAGATGTGTGTTGTGTATAGGTGAATTGTCTAAGGCCTCCCATCACGAGTTATATGCCTACTCGGTACTAATGATCATACCTTGGCATATTGGAGGTGGGATTGGGGCAGTACAATCATATTACCTTCACCCAAGGGATGTATTTATGGGTCATGTCATGCCAACCTAGTAAGTCCTCATGTGATGATTAGAAAAAGAGTAGTCTTGTATAACCATGTGGGTGTATTATCAAGGGAAGAGCATTAAGTATACCATTAAGCATTTGGTTTGTTTCATAAACTCTGAGTGTGTGATCTATGATTCATAGAATGAGTTTTTTATATGATAGATGAATGTTAAGAGTTGTGAGCTAAGCATAGGATTGGAAGGATTCATACTAGAGATGTAAGGGTTTTCAAAATATGTGATGTGAGTGTTTATATTAGCTAGGGATTGGGAGATAAATATTCTAATACACGTGGTGTATAAGGTGCAATGATTTATTAACTATATGTTATGTCTTGGTGGTGAGTTTCCCAAGAATTTCAATTATTATCCAAAAATTTTGTGTTGATGTGTTATATCAAATAACCCAAGCGATATATGATTATATTAAGGAAACTATTTAGGAAACTACCCTAGTATTGGTGACATGTTGTCCACATATGATTTTAAGACATCAATATTGGGTGGGATATATCACCCACCTATGATATTGAGATAATACCTATTGGACATGATGTGTTTCCAAATTGTGATATTGAGACATCAATTCAGAATGTGATGTGTTTTCCACCCATGATGTTGAGATACTACCTCTAGAATTGGATGAATTTTCATCCAATTATATTTAAAAAAAACTCTAGGATGAGATATGTTTCCTACATTTTATATTGAGATACTAACTTCAAGATGTGATGTATTTCTTGTATGTGATATTGATACATTCCTCCAGAACAATTTTTTCCCTATAATATTGAGACACTACCTCTAGGATGAGATGTGTTTCCTACCTATGATATTGATATATCACTCTATAACCTGAAATATTTACTACACATGAAATTGAGATACTCCCTCCAGGATATGACACATGTACCACCTATGAAATTAAATTATCAGTCTAGGATAGGGTCTGTTTCTGGACCAGGAAATTGAGATGCTACCTACAGGATGTGACATGTTTCCTAGTTGTAATATTACAACATCACTAAATGATGGGACATTTTTACCACCTATGATATTGGGAAACTACGCCCAGGATGGGACACATTTATATCCTATTATATCAAGACACTACTCTAGGATATGAAAATTTTCCCGCCTATAATATTTGAGATTTTATAATTAAAACTGGCCAAGTTTCCTTCATATGATATCCAATAACCACATCCAAGATATGATAAATTAACAGCCTAAGATTGTTTCTCTTACACTATAGTACATCCAAGATATACCTGAGCCTACCTCATATATTTTTATAACATGAAATTTGTGTTAGATACTTTATAAATCAATTATCATTAGTGGGTGAAGTAGGTAGGATTGAACTTCTTGGTAGCTTGATAAGTGCATGATAATTTGACATGTTATTATATAGCATGTGTTACTCATTTTCATATTATATAGTACATAGAAACATATAAATGAATTATATTCAAGATTGTTGGAAGATTCCTACTAATTTTTATACTCACACCTTTCACTTGTACCTTTATAAATATATAGACTTTATATTTGACATGAAGGTTAAGGAAAAATCCCTAGTATAAGTAATGTAGCTAAAATAGCTCTGTGAAGATGTTGAGATTCTATTAATGTTATTCTGAGACCTAAATTATCATGTCTCCATATTTATTTTTTTAAATTTTAATATATCTTACATGAAATTTAAATTTTTGTGAGAAAGGGAGAATAATAAAATTCACTGATATTATATAAGATAGGGGGATTAAGTTCATTTAAAGTTTTAACTTTAGTATTTCTATTTAAAATTTATATTTTTTTATTCAAGAAAGGGGAAGATTATTAAATCAAAAGGATTCTTTCAACACTTTCTAACCTTACTTTTGAAAATTAAAATCCAATTGTTTACAAGTTTATAATTTTATAACTTTTTTACTTCCCAATATTTTAATATGTTTTTTAGGAAAGTAAATTGTTTTATCAGATGAAGAATATCCTATCCAATGAATGGAACTTTATTAAATTTTTCTGAATGGAGGTTATCAGAAATAATTTCCTTACTAGATGTACCTGTAATTTGTACATATGATGGATGGATACAAAGTTAACTGGATGGAGGGTTATAAAGTGTAGTAGATATAGTATAAAAAATTCCATCAAATTAAGTTCTACCAAGTCTACCAGATAGACCTTATGAGAAGGAGTAAAAAATATATATTCAAAAATAATTTATAAAGACTATGAGATGAATAAAATTAGACATTCCACCAAATTAACTTATATCATTATACTATATGGAACAAGTAATAATTGTAATGGTGTTATATCATTAAAACCATCATATAGAGACATTGTGCCAAACCTTTCAAGTGAAGATGGATTTTGTCTGATGCCATTGAAATTGATCCCGAGAAATGTAGAATATGACTATTGGGAGAGAATATATATATTGAGATGCTTGATCGAGGAGAAGAATATATTTTAACTATAACTGTATAAAGTTAATGAAAAGGTTTAATAATGTCTTGTTACTTGAGAGTGCCTCATTTCAACTTTTAGGGAGTCTTTTTCTTAAGTTATCCATTGTGAGGTTTCTTTTGAAAATTTATCAAGATCTCTTGATTTTGCAATCACTATGTCTAACCTAGTTTGATCAAAGGATTTTATTGTTTAGGAGGATAGAGGATATACTAATCATGTGATCAAGGTTTTACAAGAAAAAGGTAAATAAAAGGTGTGTCTTATCTTTGTGATCAATGATTTCTGTGGCAAGGAAGGTAGACCCAATTATTGGGTGAATATTATGGATATATTAAGTCAAGGTTATTTAATTCCTTAACACTAAAGTTTAAAGTGTAGAATATTTGTTATAAAATTCCTCATAATTTTTATTAGTTACTTTATAAATATTTTTATCACTTTTTTAAAACATTTATTATTACTCTATGCATGTTATATAAAAATATTATATTATCTTTTATAAACATTTTATTTATCTAATTATAAAGTTAATCTATACAAAAATTCATCAAATAAATTTATTAAATAGTTTGGTTAATATTATAAGTTTGATTTTTTTTAAAAAAATTCACCCCATCTTATAGTAGAAATTATTCTCTTTTGGTCCTAAAGTTTATACAACACAATTACTTCTATTCTAATAAATGAATGGATTAGATTTACACATGCATTTATCTGAGCTAACTAAAATCATTTTGGAAGTGTCCAAATTTTAAATGGAAGATAGTGAATTGTAATATAATATTATTAGATGAGTTTAAATGAGAAAAGAATCCATTTTAATATAATGGGAGGGTTTATAATCTTTTATAGTTGGAAATATAAAATACCCATGAGATAGTGAGGGAAAACGATTGATATAAAAAAACGAATCCAAGGAGGTGTGAAAAAGATTAAGAAACAACACATGTGATTATGGGAGAAGGATTAAATGATCAAAATAAATTTATAGATAATTTTTTTCTATGTTATTATTTTTTAAATTTGATTATAATCTATTTAGAGTTTTATAGAATGTGATTTGATTGTTTGTATCTTAATATGTCTATTATATTTTGTAATTCATATTGATTCATTATACTTGATGTTAATTATTTTTTGTTAGCCATTAGGTTGTGGATTTTCATAGATGTGTTATGTAGAAATGATCAAAGTTTATGAGGAAATATTTTATATGTGTTTTTTATACATTTATACCATTTTCCAAGCTATTTCAATGATTTAATTTATATTTAATTTTTTTAAATTTAGGTTTTTATTTAATTAGTATTAAAATGATAAATTGTTATATTTTTTAGTATAAAAAAAATTATTTTTATGATTTCATTATTGGGTATGATTTTTTCTTAAAATTAAAGTGTTATATTTCAAAAAATAATATCATATTTTAAATGAATTTAAATATTATTTGATTTAAATATTAAAATGTTCCACTGCCATAGAAATAAAATGTTATATGATAACATTAATTATATTATTTTATCACTAAAGGATAAATTATATGGTTTTCTAAATAATTAATTTTGTATCATTAAAAATACAAAATATTGTGAGGATAAAATAAAAAATGATCTATGCATGATATTGAAATACTCTATGAATTCTAGGAAATTGAAACTTTATTTTTAAGAATAAAAATATTTTTTAGAATAATAGAAATGTTTAATACTTAATTGGCCCACTTTTATGGATTAGGAAATTTTTAATTTCATTATATTTTATGTTTTAGAATTATAATTTTATTTTATTAATATTATTTTGATATTAATTATCTTATTTTTTTAATCAATTCATTGATTGGAATTTTAAAAAGTTATGATAGGAAGGAAACATATAATCTTATCTATAATTTTAAATGTTTTATACTTTTGGGATATAATTTGAAGGCTTTTGGAATATAAAATTTTCCTAATTTTTTATGATTTGGAACTCTACTTTTATTATATAGCTGGTCCACTCTTGAAATTCATTTTTAATTGGGATTTGAATGCATATTCTTACAGGAAATTTAAAATATTATTTTAATGGTATAACTAATCATTTTGGGAAAAAATTATTTATTCATTAGAATATAATTTTTTCATAAAGTAAGAAAATTTAATGGGAACATATCACAATTATATTAGGCCCAAACACATGAGTGATTTTAATTTTTTTTGTCAATTATGGACCATCAGATGATGGACTTTTCCACACATATATTTTATTTTGAGTTAATACATAGTCTATACCATATCATCTATCAATATATATATTTTAGCAACATAAACCATTTGATATACTGTATACATGTTCTACCCATGAAATTTCATGTTTTAGGGCATTTAAGTTCTTCAATCATGATATGTGGACTTTAATCAATCCAATTCATGTTCTTCCTTAAAATGAATTTTCCACCCTTCAAAAAAACCATGTTTCATGGATCTATTCACAATTTTATCTATGTGACCATTGTTTAACCACATAAAAAATTATTTATTAGTACTAATTAACACACACAATTTTTTTGAGGACATTTTCACTTATCATCAACTAGGGGATAAAATTAGTTAAAAATTATGTAACACAATTTCAATAACTTATGGTCTACTGATGATCCCCAATGTGTGACTTTTTAAACAGTACATTAATATAACACTAAAATGGGATTCATTAATTTATATAATGATAATAATATTATGGATCAAGATATAAGATACATGAAATATAAGGAGAAGAGTGATAAATATAGAATCTTTATTCATCTATTATATCTTTATCTTCCTTTATTTTAGTTTTTGATTTTTAGGGTATAGATCCAGCTTTTTCTATGGTGTGAAAAGAAAGAATATTTAGAAGAAAAATATATAAAATTCATTCAAGATTATTTAGAGTACGAATAAAAAAATACAAGCCTAAGGAAAATGATAAAGTCAAGAAATAATTCTTAACTATTTATCCTGACCAAATATCCAAGGTTAAGTAGATAAAAAAGCTCAGATTAATGCTAAGGGTAATGTAAATAATGTGGTGACATAAGAAAAGACTGAATTACTTGAGGATTAATCTACAAGTGGCGACTTAAGAATTTAGGAAATATGTGTAAAAGATGTGATAAATATGGAAATGACATGAATAATTATTTGAATATCCATCTAGACCAAGAATAATTGACAAAATTATCAATGAAACCAAATAAATATGAGGTTTCATTATCAATAGAGGCGGAAAAGAAAACTTATTTACACAAGTAAGAAAATCAAGTAAAGAAATAAAGTAAAAAACCTTTTTATTGGATAAAAAGTGATTAAAATGGATGGAATAAAAAGTATGGGTTAAGATATAAATCTCAAACTTAATGTTTCTTTTAAAATGACAAAGATAGATATACTTATTACATTATTTTTTTTATATTTTCTCTATCATTTATTGAATTCAAGGTGAATACTGAAGGTTTTATATAGTGTAAAAAAATATTTCATCCTTCATGGAGTTTATTAACTACCATGACTAAGAGAAAGAGAAATCATACCTTTAGGGAGAGTGAAAATGAGGTTGTACTATCAATAATTCATAAGTTGTGTAAATTTATAAATTCTAGACAGCTATATAAAACTGGAGAAAATTGTATTCCAATCACACTTTCAACCCTTATATTTGTTTATATCAAGCATTCTTTTGAAGGGGGAGTTTTGGTTGATGAAGATATGAAAAAAGGGGGAGTTTTATGATTTGAACATAAAAATCGTAATGTGTTTGTTGAGATGTGTATGGGGTATAATATATTTCTCATGTTAAATCTGTTATTAAGTTGCGTTTAAAATGAGATTCTAAGCATGATATTACATTTATTGAGTTTTATAGGAAATATAAATTATTTGGGGAATATCAATCTTGTTTTCTATATTGTTTTTACACATAGACTCAGATTAGATTAAGAAAATGATATTTTCTAAGTGAATCATGTGATATCATCATATTCTCAAGAAGTTAAAGTCTACTATTCTAATTTGAAATGGAGAAAGATTAATTTGGTTTGTAAATGGTGAAAGGAATAAAAAGTGGTGAGAATAACCCTTACATTGACCTATGTATTTATTATCAATAAGGATTAGAATAAAGAATCCATAAGATCAGACATGATGACATTAAAGATTTATAATTTTTGAAAAAAATTCAAAGGGGGATATTTAAGAGTTGAAGTGAGAGTTGCATTTTCTTTCATTGAGTTAGTATGTGTTTGGTGAAGGAATATTATGATTATTGTTAGAGGATTATTATGGATTCATGAGTTGGTATTGGATTTCATTCTTGATATATAATTCAATCACATAATTTGATGATGGCACTGAAAAATTTGGTTGGAAAAGTGTTTTTGAGGCTATAACTCTAAGACTTAATTTTGATAGGTTAAAGAAAAAGTGTAATATATATATATATGTGATGATTATTACAATGATATTCAAGAAAAATATAGGTGTTGATGGGTGATAAAAAACTATCTAAAATATATTTTACTGTTAAATCAAGAGTTGGACTAATGAGAAGAGAAAAAGACTTGAGATTAAAGGGTGGAGGCTATCTTGAATGTTGAATAAGTCATACAAGAGTTTTTCACATGTAAGATATTTTATTTAGGGTTTAAATACACTTAGATATAGTATTTGAGGTGTTGGAGATGGTCTGAATATATTTTGAGGAGGGTCTGGTTAAGTTTGAAAGAAATATGGAATTATTAAGAAGTCATGTAATGGTTACACTAAAAAATTGGACCTGTATAAGGGTTATTTAAGAACTACAACACCTATGTAAAGGTAAATAACTGTATATGTAAAGGTACTCGAAAAACTAGTTGGATATGTAAATATAAGTTATTAAATATTCAACCTACATAAAGGTAAGTTTGAAAATGTATTGGTTGGGTAAATGTATTTTGAATACTATGTAATGATAATACTAAAAACATGAAGGTTACATAAAGGTAATATGAATTATAGTGAGATTTTTAAAGGTATTTTATAATTTCATAGATCCATGGAAAGGTAACATTGTAAGTACACAAGCTGTGTAAGGGTCAACTATGAAATATAATGACTACATAAAGGTAAACATGTGAATCTTCATAAAGGTAACCAATGAGCTATCTATTTAATGGAAACTGATGAGATATATAGAGGTACAAGATACTGTGTAAATTTTATTTAAAGGTTTACATTGGGATACAAATTTGGTTAGAAACTTAGAATATTTAATATAAATAAATGGATAATAAAATGAGATATAAATCAAATGATGCAAAGAAGCCAATCTTCATGGAAATATGCATTACATTTATTTGAATGAAGTATGATTCAAGATGAGATTTATAAAAGTTTCTTCACAACATGGTAATGACATTCATTATATAAATACAATATGTATGATATGAGATCCAAACTAAAGTAATGGTCACCATGACATAGAGAGATATTAAATGAAGATTCAACCTTATTGAAGTGTATTACCTGTGGGTGTTTTGGTTACTGTGGTGAAATTATAATTTAATCATAAGAAATGGGGAGTCACAAAATGACTTGGTTATTTTTGAGTGAATATTTTTTGTTCCACGTCATATAAAGAAATATTAATGTAAAAATTCATGAATTTATGCACATGTTAATGTAATTTCAAATGAATTAAGCATAACATATTTGGTTGAATACAATCTACAATATTTGAATATTACATAGTGTTATAAATACTAAAATGAATTATTATTTAAATGAATATTATTTCTATGAGTCTTATGAAGGATGTGAGCATGGTAATTTAAATACCACATAGAGACATCCAACTGAGTTTATATGAGATATTATAATAAAAATATAATATTTGGTTTAAATGTTTTAAATGAATTTTTATGAAGGTGAATCTAAGTGTGCATATCATGGAGGGAATATTCACACTGCAATGTGAATATATATTTTCATAGGAAAAGAAAAAATTGTGCTGATATTTTTGTGGGTGTAGAGAGCCCAAAACATTATAGTATTGAGGAGAGAGAAGGAGTTTGAATTTGGAATATATTCAAGGAGGAAAAAACCTATTGTGCCCAAGTATTATAAGAATGAATAATAATGAGATTGTTTAATATTTAGTGAGAGTTTTTAGACTAGAAGTCATGATCAATATTAAAATATATTTAATATCTTTATGGTGATTAAATTTCTAGATAGACTGATCTAGTTTTATCATCAAGGAAGATCATTCTCTGGAGACACTAAAGTAACCTGGAGAAAGAATGAGGTATTTCTACTTATAGATCAAAACATGAGTGATGTTTTGATAAGAGTGTATAACCAGTTGAAAGTGAAGTTGGGTTGTTGGGGTGTAGAATTAGTTTATACTATGTATAAGTGTAATTGGTGTGTATAACAAATTATTTTAAAGAATATGTAGTTCGAATTTTTAACCAACTATTATTTTAACCACTTGTATCTATAATGGTTAATCCATGTTAGGTCATCCAACTAATATGGAAAGTATTAGGTCTTTAAGGAAAAACCTTGTGAATCCTGTGTGCTTCTCTCTAATTTATTACTAATACAAATGAGATTAGGATGTGAGATTATATAGAGTGGATCATGGTATTAAAAACTCAATGAGGATGAGTTTAAAAGAAAGAATTTGAAAAGGAGGACCATTGATCCACCCCCTCTGAACAGTCCAACTGGATGTAGAAATTTACTTTTGTTATAGACTCTATAATATTTAAGAACAAATTAATATTATAAAAATATTACATAATTATAATTATCATAAAATTTATTTAAATAATATTTAGTATTAAGAAAAAAATTTACAACCAAAGACTCTAAAATAATGAAATTTAGCTTTACTTCCTTTCCATAACCCATAAAGAGTTTTCGTTAGAACAGTTGTTAAAATAATTATATTTTAAATGTAATATATTTTATTTCTACCTTTTTCCCAAAATGTATATAGATAAATTAAATTTATTTAATATAGTTCTATCCATTTCTTAATTTTTACTATTTTTTATTTCAACTACCCCATTCTATTTGGGAGTTCTAGGGGTTGAAAATTTAAAAAAATGAAAATTTCATCACAAAAATTTTCAAATTATTGATTTATAAATTTTACACCTCTATCACTTATATTTGATAAAATTAAATAAATTTTTTTTATTTTGAACTAGTTTAATATAATATGTAAAATTAGATAAAGTTTACCTTTTATGTGTAAGGAAATAAACCCATATAAATCTTCTAATATCATAAATAATAACGAAGATATATTTCTTAACACAATGTCTTCTCGATTCATATAGGCATGAATATTTCAAGATGAATATGTTAAAGTTATATTACAGTTCCAAATTACTTAACAGGTCTAAAATATTCTCCATGTTTTTTACTTATTATACAAGATTCAAAATCATGATTATTTTCTAATTTTAATATAGAAAGCTATGGAATTAGCTAGTTATTTGAAATATTTTATAGTAGTTTAATGTTTTAATGACCCATACTACTATGATATAAAATGTTTTTTCACTATAAATAATTTAATAACTAAACATTACGATGTAATAAACTCAATTACAGTTACTCATAGTTAGTGTTTTCTTTATTACATTAGTATAATATACATGGAATCACATCCTAAAATACCAAATAGATCAATAATATTGGTAAAATAGATACATATATGATTCTAATACTAAATTTTAATAGAAAAATTACAACATATTTATTTTGAGAATATCATTACCCACTATAGAATATGATTTCATATCATTCATAGTACACTTACTGGATTTCTAGGAATGGGAAAAAATAAGTGTAAGTTCAGATGCTCAGTAAGAGTTACATAAAGTAGAAGCCAATATGAGTAAAGAAATAATAATATATAAGGTATAATCAATATGGAAAGGTAAATATCTGAACACACATTCCAATTAATGAATAACTTGACTATATTAATTAGATTTTAAATAATCAATATGGAAAGGTAAATAACTGACCACACATTCCATTTAAATAACTTGACTATCACGAATAGATTAGTCATAATCAACATGGGAAGGTAAATAACTAAAAACACATTCCATTTAATCAATAAATATGAATGAAATGAATTTAGAGAAAATAACATCATGAAAATATCATTGATAATAATAACCAAATTCTTAATGAAGGAAATGATCAATTATTTGAAGTCATGATATCAGGTATCATGATACCTATACTCTCAAGACCTTTCATAAGACAGTTTAAAACTATGGGTAATAAAACTAATTTAATGAAATATTACTGATTTTACTCATGTGACTACTGATTAATTGAGGGTATATATAATCCTAGTTCCACCCATCACTACATTTCCAATTCATTCCTCATATATCAAATAATCAATTTAACTCATGAAAAATGTGACTTATCATCAAATACCCTTATTGAGTAAAGAATATGGATTTATCAATATTTCCCAAGATATAAAAATTACATTCAATGAAGAACACCATATTTTAAATTATATATGGTTTAATTATTAAACATATCCATGATAAATAATATGTATATTAGGGAAAATTTAATTTCCAATGATCATAGGAAAGTGAATATTTCAAGGTAAAATTAATGATTATAAAAATTAATCAAGAAAGGGAATGTTAATACATTAATTAATCAAAAAAATAACAAACCATCCATATAATAAATAAGGATGGAATCAATACAACATATCCCCAGTGTAGTATAATTAAAATAATGTGTTGTTGTCATTTATGAATATAAATACCATAAAAATGTCATTAAAAATAATATTGAGGAAAATATCATTTTTTTACTATCAAAATATTTTTAAAACTAAATGTTCACAAAACATTTAGAAAATAATTTTATTTGAAAATAACATTTGAAACTTATAAATTAATCTTTAAAATATTGATTGGTCATGATAGTGTAAAACTATGTGCATGCTGTATATGTTAAAACAAATATTCCTTTCACATTTTCAGTAAAATTCAAAGGATCCTTGTTTGGAAAAGTTCATCAAAATTAATTTGTAATTTTTTTTGTTAAAATTAACATATGGATAAAAATTTATTTAATAAATAATTTATATAATGTTAAAAAAAATTCAAAACATTTTTATAAAACATAGTTTTCGTGGAAGAATAATGAATTTTGACTAAAGAGAGAAATCAATTAAGATTTTGTTAAAAAGAATTTATCATTCATTTTAAGTACCAAAGAGTGAAAAAATGTTATTATCACTTAAAAAATTCATGAAAACCCATAGGAGAATAAAATTAAAGGGTTTTATTGGCCAATGGTCCCATAATTTATTTCAATGGAAATTCAATATTAAATAATCCCAATTAAAATGAGATTGTGAAATAAACCCTTACAATGATCATAATATTGGAATGAGAATTAACCCATGAATTGATTATGTGTATAAAATGTAAATCCACATATAACAGTGTGATATACAACATAATATAGTCAAAAGTCATTATACTTAATTCTAGAATATCAAATACAATGAAAATATAATATAACCCAATGAAAAGAAATTGAGTTATGAAAGTATTTATGACATAATAAATTTTATGTAAAATCCCATTGAATGAAATAATTAATATTGAAACATAAAATATCATAAATTATTAAGTAATCATGATATTAAATATAAAATGGAAAGTATGTAAAATATATAAAATAAATTTGGTGTATAACATTACAATATGCATTAATAGAGTGAAATTGAGATGAAGTCTCTTACATTACGATTTATTTTAGTTCAACATGACTTATCCTCTTGTATATTGGTTTCAAGAATTTTATTAATTTATAATATAAAAAAATTAATATTTATAATATCATATATTATTATTTTATAACATCATTTCACCCATTCATTAATAATTTTTTATTATTACTATGGTTTTTGGTGTTAAATGCCTTGTTTTCTCATGAATTTTTAACATGAAATATTTGGATATTGAGAATATTATATTTTTAAAAAAAAATATAGAATTAAATTGATATTATAAATACAATTTTTTCCTCATATTCATTTTTATAATCATTATTGAAATTTGAACATGGAGAATGGACCACATCTTTTTGT
Organism: Viscum album; assembly: GCA_963277665.1. NCBI lineage: Eukaryota > Viridiplantae > Streptophyta > Magnoliopsida > Santalales > Viscaceae > Viscum > Viscum album. The sequence goes on from OY728160.1 coordinate 750,938,685, forward strand.
GTTAAATACCTTGTTTTCTAATGAATTTTTAACATGAAAGATTTGGATATTGAGCATATTATATTGTTAAAAAAAATATAGAATGAAATTGATATTATAAATATGATTTTTTCCTCATATTCATTTTTATAATCATTATTGAGATTTGAACATGGAGAATGGACCACATATTTTTGTGGATATAGTAGGTCGTACGTACGTACAAGTGAAATTATCATTTACTTAATGGGTGAAAGGGTAAGAAATTGTATGTTATATTTATTTTCCATAATAAATATCATATGAAATTTATCACATATATTCATTAAATCTATCTTTATTACTTTACATTTAAATAGTAAGTGAAAAATGAATCACATTGATTCATGAGGCAGTACACGAGTGATGTTATTATAATTTATACGTCATATAAAGTAAGAATGTATATGTTATATTATAATTAAAAAATTATAATAATATCATAAATATCATATTTTTTTAAATACTTCATTATATCCTTATTTGAGAAGTGGTTATAGAAAATGAATTACATCAGTTTGTGATGAGGTAGTCCACCATAGACACGATTATCAATTTCGTTTCCCATTTAATGGAAGAGGAGATAGATATAGTTCATGAACATAAAATAATAACAAATAAGTATATTTAAGATACTATGGATATTATATAATCATGGTTTAATAATATTTTAATTATGTGGAGAAGAAACAAAATTAAAATGATCATTTAAGAACACTATATCTTCTTCAGACAACTTCTTTAGATTTTCACCAAAAGAATTCCTAGGTTGGATTTTTGATCAAACCAAGGGATATAGGATATTGGGAAGGTATTAAGGAATTTATTTGGGTAGGTATTGTATAAAACAAATTTGTTTTTAAGTGTAAATATGTGAGGAGAATGGGAGGTATTTTATGAATGGTGGAGAAGACACAAATGGATTTTTTTGAAAAGATTCAATTACACTCACATTTTAATCATTCCAAAATAATAATTTTTTTAATTATCAACCATTAGGGGTGATAAGGTATAAATATGGCCATTAAATTTGTTTCAAATAATTTTTTAGGTCATTTTAACTCTTATAATTTTAGTTTAACCCCTCAGTAAATTAGTTTTTATCTTATCCGTGATAATTAATATTTACCTCTTTTAATATTCAAAATGGTCAATTTTTTTTTTAAAATTATTAGATAATATAAATAGTACCGATTCCAAATACGGAATCTATTTTTCAAAATTAAATTCATATAAGTGGAAGAATCTAGTTTTAAATTTTTCCAGTAGACGTGATGAAAAAGCAGGTTTTCCAAGAGAAAATTCTCATAAGTATAGAAGGTTTTAATATCAAAATTCAATATTAAATTGATTAGAATGAACTAAATTAGTAAAATTTTAATATAATTTAATTCAATTTTACTTTAAAACCAATTTATAAAATAATTTCACCATGCATATTATTTAAACAAAAAGTCAGTTTTCATTAAAAATTAGTATCTTTCACTATTCATCAAAAAATTAATCTTTTTAGAAAATAAAAAATGTACCCAAGGATAATTTTGATATAGTTATTTATAAATAAAATTTAATTTTATCAAATATATTTTATAATTTTAGTAAAAATTAATTTTAAATTATGTGTGTAAAGTACAACTAAACTATTTTTTAAGAAAATACAAATTTTTAGAAAAAAATCGATTTTTCTTTCAAATGATTCTTATTTTATTCCAAATAAATAGATAAACCATAAATTAGATTATTCACATGAATAACATATAATTTTTTTAATTTAATTAGTACTATTCATACTCACAAACATAACGTCTAGGTTATAAAAGTCATGTTTTAAATAATAATATTTTAATAGAGTATTGTGTTTTGTTTAAACATAGGATTGAGTGAATATAAAGATATTTAAGTGATAAATATTTTAAAAAATAAAACCTATATAAATTTTTAGGCTGTTATATTCTCATCTAAGATTGGTGTTCTATGTCATATATTCCATCGAACCCAATTTTATACTTCTAAAATCTTGATCTGATACATTATACCCCCTGAAATAAATTAAATCCTTGAAATTTAATCTTTATATCAGAAATCAGGCATTTGAAAATATATTTTTTGTAAAACCACAATATAAAAAGGTTTAATAAAACATCCTTTTATTAAGATAGAAAGGGGATAACATAGGTAATCTAGAATAACACATAATAAGTTTCCAAATTGGATAACATTGGTGGAAATTGAAGATATGGACATGGAAGAAAAGAATAAATATTTATTGAGAATGGTATAGATCATTTATCACAAGATCATGAATGATCAATATAAAGTTAATGACCTCAAAACTTTAATTTTTTGATGATTTAAAACAATATTTTATTCATCATATATGAAGGAAATATGAAAGATTTTTTTGTTTCAAGATCCATTTTCCAAAAGTTGTGGATTTAATTTAACATATTGAATATGAACATAGGAAAATATACATACTTGATATATTTCTATTTTATAATAACAATTTCATCCTTTGTTTTTACTTTGATTAATTTACATTTTATCTCTTATTTTAAGACCAAGATGATGAGGAAGGTGATAGTTTTCAGGTATTTTCTTTTATTTTCAATAAAGTTTATGAAAGATGAAAGGAATTTTGAGAAGTAAGGAAAATCACGTCACTTTTTATTTGAATCGGACTGACCATCATTTTCAAGGAATCATACATACATTACTTGAAAAGGTTAATCGTATCGAGGAAGAATATTTTTAGAGGTAAATGGTCATCATATTCACACTGAATCCATTATGAATGGGTTGATCGAAATGAGGATAATCAAAGTATCCATGATTATATTTTAAATGTGAAGATTATTTTCTAATCTTGAAGTTCTCATAAATCAAAATTATTTGGAAAACTTGTGATGCAAGATTGATTAAAGAAAGTGGGAGTGAAATAGATATTGTCAATCATATTCAGATTTATCATATCTGGATAGAATTAGAAAAGATGCTAGAGATTTTATTTAGCCTGATTGTAGTCATGTTGATCTTAATAATGTCTATCATTTTCAGTTCAATTTTTTATAGAAATTCGTATTCAGGATGATAAGTAAATAAATATGTCGATGGAAGAGTAAGAACATGCTGGAAAGATGGGAAGTTACAATAATTTACAATGTAAGTCAAATTATGCTGAAGATGATCCTCAATTTACAATAATTCACGAAAGAATTCATGATTCAAGCACAAGCTTGTGATTGAATAAAGTTTCTGAAGTTTAATCTTCTGAAATTAGTCAATTGTATTCATTATTTCATTATATTCACCAAATGAATAATTTTTTATTCAAGAGAAGCCGTTGGTATCATTTTTAGAAGAGAAAGATGAACGGTGATTTGTTTTCAATTGTTTTTTTCAATTTGGTTAAGAACCATCTTATCAGAGTTGATACCAATTCATCTTTCTAAATAGAAGAATAAGTATATTTTATTAATTTACTTCATTAAAATGGATCAATAGAAGAGCTGAAAGAAATATATGGAATTTTTGTCAAGTGGGAGCTCGAAATTATAAGAGGATTTTTGTTTTCAAGAGTTGTTATAAAAAATCATAATGAAGAATTATAACGGAGATTGCAAAGAATATGAAACATATCTATTTCTTTATATATATAATTGATTCCAAGCATCATAATTAAGAAATCAGATTGAGAAAATCAGATAGGGAAATTGGATCAGAACTAGTGTTTGGAAATAAAGTTTGAAGAAGTGTTGAAGTCATAGAGAAGATTTTAGAAGAATTGAGAAGCATTAAATAATTCATAAATGCACCCAAAATTCAAGGGAGATTGACATTTTGGGTAATTTGGTTGAGTGGGAAACCATTTCACATTCCCAAAAAAACACTCTTAGGACACCTATAAATGGTGAGAAGTACATCATACTTTTATGATTCTGATGATCAAAGCACTATTGAGAGAGGAAGAGAAATAGTCTCCACATTTTTAGGGAGAGAAGAGGTTTCTGTATTGGTCTTTGTTGAAATTGTTTTGACAGATAAAAGTGAAAGGATAATAGACAAGATTACCGCATATTTAGCTGATCATCATATACATTGATCATTGTATTCAGAAATTTTTCACACTATATTTGTCATTGTGTTCGGTTGGTCATCATATCATGATGGATAATCAGATCAGGATTTCTATATTGGGATTTTTAGGCTGAGAAAGAATTTTTTTAAATTGAATCTATCGTATTATAGAAGAATATTATTGGTAGAATCAGACTCAGTAGATCAAACTAGGAGAATAATATTGGGTTAATCGGATTGGAAATTTGATTGAAGTTTTATATAAAAAGTCATTAAAGTTATTAATAGTTTATTGGAAATAAATTAAATATTTTATTCAAAGAATACCTTTTTAGAAGTTGATAAAGATGCACATGTAACATGTTTTGTTTCCATAATATTATATTGCATAATTGTTTCAAGAGAGAAGCATACACACTATTGGATTGATTTCAAAGTTCTACACAAGTGTAAGGGAATATCCTACTCATTGTATTCCACAAAAAAGATTTTTTTCTAGTGGATTGTGTTATATTGAATTATTTCCAAACCATGACAGGGATATAGCTATTATTATTGATAGAAAACATTGTAAATACTTGTGTTGTCGTGGATGCATGTTTGATTTTTTTAGCTAGGAATTAAATCATTAATAAGAGGTTAAGGTTGTTTATTTTTCAAGTAAACATAAAAGAAAAAAGTATCAATGACTCACCCCTCCCCCTCTTAGTGATACAATTATCTTAACTGGGCACTTTGAAGTGGTATTAGAGGGGAAGGGTTCCTTCTCTTATTTTTTACCGATGGAGAATTTAAATTATTTCAATAGTAAAGGTATTCCAATTTTCAATGGAAATAATAATTATATCTAAAAAAATATAATGTTTCCTTATCTTATGTCCATTGGGTATGATGTTCTTGAAGCTTCAACAAATGGGTTTCCTTACATTGATGATAAAGTTTCTCTTATATCTTTTGATAAGAAGAATCTTCGGAATTATAGAAGGGACAAGAATTATTTACTATCATCACTTTCTGAAAGTAAATTCCTAAGGGTGAATGGTGTTTCCACATCCAGAGATATATGTGATAAATTAAAAAACATATACAAAGATAATAAAAAAGTGAAGAAGGAAAAATTACAGATCTATAGATTTAAGTATGAAGATTTGAAAATTGGTGAATACGAATCTATTAGGGACTTCTCTACTAGGGTGAATAATATTATTAGTAACATCAGATGTCTTGGTGAAAAGATGGGAGATTCTAAAGCTGTTGAAAATATATTGAGAATCCTTACCAAAAAGTATGATGCAAAAGTTTCTTCATTGGAATATTGAGATCTTGAAACATTATCTATAGATTATTTTTATAACACTCTGATTACTTATGAAATTATGAGGGATAAAGATATGAAAAAGAAAAAAAATTTGATATAGAAATGAATTTCAAGGCTGCTAAGAAAGAGAAGTCAAAGAATATTCTTATTGAAGATGAATATGGTAAATATGATTCTAAAAATAAGGTATGTAAAAACATTGATGAAATTTTATCCTTGTTTTATAAAATTGTGAAAATAGTTATAGGGAAATACAAAAGGAAAATTCCCTTAAATTGTTATAAATGTGGATCTATTGGGAATTTTGTGGCTAATTTTTCTAAAAAAAAAGGATGATTATGATGATGAATAAATAAGGGAAAAATATCATGTAAGAAACAAGGAGGTAAAAGAAAATCATATTCCATGAGGAAAGATACAAAATTATTCAAATCCAAGAGAAGATATTTATTATCCAAAGATGAAGAAGAAGAAGACAGTGATGCTGAATCTGAAAAATCTATTGAGTATGGTATTGAGAATATTTTTATTGAAATATTGAATGATGAAGAATTCAGAAGAAGTGATTTTGAATAAGAAGAAATTCAACATGAATTTGATTTGAAAGAAGAGTTGAAATAATGTCTGAGAAAAATTAGAAGGATTAAGAATAAAAATAAGAAGTTGGAAGATGAATGTTCCTAAAAAAAATCAAGACTGCATTTCTGATGAGAAGGTTAAGATGGTGAAATAAATTTATGATTTTAAGAAATATCTTGAGGAATAAAATAATCATAATGAGTATCTAGAATTGAAGTTGAAGGAAAAGGAAGAAGAGTTGGAACTTGATCAAAAAAAACTTTCTAAATATGAATAAAGAAATATGTGTTTCAAAACCTCTATTTCTGAAGTTGGTAAAATTTCTATAAATGATAAACCTAATAAGGGTAAAAAAATTTACCTTAAAAGGTTGAGAAGAAATTTAGAAGTGTTTGTGAAAAGAAGAGTACTGGGAAAGTATTGTATTTGGCCAAAAATAACAAATTAGGGAATTTAGAAGTCTTTTAAAACCATAAATATGAAAATTATGAATATGGAAACGTTTCTAATACTTTTTATTCTAATAATGTTGAAAATCAATTGGATAATCTAATTGAAAATAATTATTTTGGTGATTCAAATAAGATAGATAGGAAGGTTACTAAGAAATATATTTATAATTCCGGTTATGATAAAATTTTTAGAGGAAAATACTGTTTCTATAGATACTACTGGTATTATGTTGGATTTTGAAATATAGAAAATATTTTTTGGTTTAACCAACAATATTACTATTATTCCATAGGTTATAGAAGGAAAGGTTTGAGGGGGATTAAATCTCCTTGAAGAAATAAAGCTGAGAAGATTGTTTTGAAGAAACCTATAAAGGTTAGAGTAAAGATTTAAAATAGGTTCCAACACCTGGAAACTATTTGTGAAAGATATGAACAACATTGAAATCTTTCTAAGGGATGTCTTGTTTTGTTACCATAACCATAAAATTTTCTTTGAAATTCTTAGAATCTGAAGGTGAATATATAAAAGGAACACGAAAAGGATCTTATTGTTGAAATTAATTTGAAATGTATAATAGGAGAACAAATTTAGATTCTTGATAGTGGGTGATCTTATTATATGAGAATATATCTAATGTTTTTTGAAAAATTTAAAATATTTAAAAGAAATAACTGTGACATTCAGTAATGATGAATCACTAAGAATCAAAGGCATTGGATCAACTATAATTGGGAAAGAAAAATTGAAATCCAAGAAAGATTTATATTTTAATGGGGTGGAACATAACTTTTTGAGTGCTTCACAATTGTGTGATGAAGTTAACAAAGTTACTTTCATGAAAGATTGTTTTTTTGTTAAATGTGTGAAGGATGGAAAGATTGTCACAAGAGGCCAACGTACAAAGGGAAAATTATTTCATGTTGGTGAAATATAAAACTATTGTTACTTGAGTATGGTGGACGAGAATAAATTGTGAAATAAAAGGCTAGAAAACATGTTTCAAAGAATCATGATATAGTTATCTAAAATAAATATTGTCTGAGACATTCCTAAGTTTCTAAGAAGAAGAGATTAGTGTTTCACTATTTTTCAGAAAGGAAAGATTGGAAATTCTGTGCATAATAAAGTTTATATTTGTTCAAAAAAACCCTTAGAGCTTATTCATTATGATATTTATGGGAAAATGAGAAAACAACCAAAAAATATAGATAATTATTTCATTACTTTCATTGATTAATTTTCTTGAATTACTTGTGTTATTTTTATGAAACACAAGTCAGATTCTTTGAGAACGTTTAAAAGTTTCAAAAAAAAAATGAGATGAAATGTGAGTATTTGATGAAGATGTTGATAGCTAATAATATTGGAGAATACAGAAGTGATTATTTTGAATTTTATCTTGAGAATCATGGAATTTTACATTAGTATAGTTCCGCATATACCCCCAACAAAATGGGGTTGATTAAAGAAAGAAAAGAAGTTTGGTAGATATGGGAAGCACTATGTTACTTTAAAATGGTATTTCTCATTATTATTAGAGACAAACCATGAGTAATTATATTTATATTCTAAACTAATGTTTCTATCAGCCCGGTTCAGGTATTAATCTATATGAATTGTTTTATGGGGAAAATCCAAGTTCGAAACACTTAAGAGTTTTTAGGAGTCAATTTATTATAAATAAGAAAGGTGGAAACTATGGAAAGTTTTAGCAGAAATGTGAATATGGAATATTTATTAGATATAATCTAGAAGGAAGATGACATATATGCTTCAAAAAATAAATATAAAGAATTTTTGGTTGTATTGATGTGAAATTAATTGAAAGAACTAAGGAAGAAAAACATATTTAGGATGATAAATAAGTTGAGCAGGATAAGGAAAGTCTTGATAACAATTCTGATAAGGACACAAACAATATTAATAAAAAAGAATAAGAATTATCCATTTACAATTATGAGGAAGAAAATCGAAAATCTTATCCTAGGAAGAGGAATCAATTGGAAGCTCAGAATATTATTGGTGATCAACATAAGAAGGTTCAACCAAGAATAACAACAAATACTATTACACATACTTCTTTGTATTCAAAAGTAGAGATTAATGATTTAAAAGAATCTTTTGAGTATTCTGAATGGGTTCAGGCCATGAATGAAGAGCTAGATCATATTGAAAATAATGATAAATGGGAACTCATACCCAAGCTAGAAAACAAAAAAAATTATTTTCACAAAATGGGTTTTCTATAATAAGCTGAATGAAGAAGTTGAAGTGATAATAAATAAATAAATATTAGTGTGAAAAGGGTATTAAAAATTTAAAGGTATTGATTTATATGAAACCTTTTCTCCCGTGGAAATATTAGAAATAATAAAAATATTTCTTTCTATTTCTACACAATGAGGTTACAAGATATTCCAAATGGATATTGAATCCTCATTCTTGAATGGTGATCTTGATGTGGAAGTTTAAATTGAACAACATTGTGGCTTTATTATTAGGAAATATGAAATTTATGTGTGTATATTGAAGAATTCCTTTTATGGGACAAAACAATATCTAAGGGAATGATATTCCAAATTGGATACTTGCTTAAGGAAAATGAGTTTTAAGAAAGGAATAGTTGATAACAATAGTTACATCAAAGAAATTAAATAGTATTCCCTCATCATAATTGTTTATGTTGATGATATTGTATTATTTGGGAATGATGAAATAAATTGTGATAGATTTACTGAAGAAATGATTTTTTTTTAAATTTCTATGCTGGGGGAAATAAAATACTTTATTAGGTTAATTTTTTTACAAAATAATAAAAATATATTTCCTTCTCATGAAATTTATGTTAAGGAAATTTTGAATAATTTTGGAATTGAAAACTAAAAACTTGTTTCCACAACAATTTCAATGGGAATAAAGTTATCTAAAGGTGTAGAAGGAAAATAAGTTAATCAGAAAAAATTTCAAAAACTGATTGGAATTCTGTTGTATTTGACTATCTCAAGACCCGAAATTGTTTATTTTATTACCTTATGTGAAGGATTTAAAATTTCCCTTAAATAATAACTTTTAATTGCTAAAACATTAATTCTTAGATACATTAAAGGCATAATGGATTTTGGAATCAGATATGAAAGATCATAAATTTTTGATTTTTTTGGGTATTCAAATGTTGATAGGACAAGAAATATTGATGATAGAAGATACTCATCTTGTAGAGTATTATTTTTTTGAAATAATTTTTTTTGTTTTCAATTCAAAGAAAAAAAATTCAGTAACTCTCAGTTTGACTTAATATCAGTGTGTTTCTTCCACTCAATCCAGTACCCAACTTATGGGAATGAAAACTTTATTAGAAGACTTACTTTTTGAAGTCAAGTTACCATTGTTATTGGTTTGTGATAATCAAAGTACAATAAATATCCCCAAGAATATATTTCTACATTCTCATTAAAAACATATTTATATAAAATATCATTTTATCAAAGAGCATTTGGAGAATAATGAATTGAAGTTATAGTATTTTACTACATCAGAACAAGTAGCTAAAATTTTAAAAAAACCTTTCCAGAAGGAATATTTTTCTAAATTGAGTTTAACCATTGGCATCCAACTTCATTTTCATCAAGGTTGAGGTATGGGTTTTTGTCCCCTCTCTGATTTTACCTTTGGATGGTGTTGTAAAGGGGGAGATATCAATTGTTTCATAAATATATTCATTTAAATTCATGTAAAAATGGATATTTATGGGTAAGATGTGAATTCAGAATTTAAAGTGTGTGAATTATTCTAACTATTTTTTTGAGAGGTTGTAGGGATTATGTATATATTCCAGGAAAGGTAAAAAAGGATAAAGGAAATAAATTATAAAGAAGTTTTCATAATCACTTCTTTAGGACAACATGGTTTTGTTGTCAATAATTCTTGTTTCCTACAATGAGTTAGTTCATGTAGGATTATAATTGTTGATATGTAATCCATATATTCAGGATACAAATTTTAGTGATTTATGAAACTTGGTTGACAAAAAAAATACAACGATAGATATTTCTTTAACCAAGTTGATTAGGAAGTTGATCATTTTTAGGTATTGTATTTTGTTTTCAAGAAAGTTTATGAAATAAGAAAGGAATTATGAGACGAAAGGAAAATGAACTCACATTTTATTTTAATCAGACTGACCATCAATTCATGGAATTAGACTTAGATTACTTGAAAAGGTTGATCGTATTGAGGAAGAATCTTGATGGAAGTAAATGGTCATCAGTTTTACTATGAATCCAGTATAAATGGTTTGATTGTAATGAGAAGAATCAGAGTATGTATGAATATGATTTAAATTTTATGATGTTTTTTTGATCTTGGAGTTCTCATAAATTAAAAATATTAGGAAAAATTGTGATACAATCTTGATGAATGAAATGCGGAGTGAAAGAGATGATGTTGATCGTATTCAGATTGATCATATCTGGATGGTAAGAGAAAATATGTTGGAGATCACATAAAGCCTGATCTTAATCATGTTGATCCTAATCATGACTATAATTTTCAGGCCAATTGTTTTCTAGAAAATCATATTCAGGATGATTTGTAAATAAATATGTTATTAGATGAGTAAGAAAATTTTAGAGAGATGGGAAGTTACAATACTTTCCAATGTAAGTTAGGAAATACTAAAACTGGTCCTCAACGTATTCCAAGTCCTGAAGAAAGTCATGATATAAGCACAAGTTTGTGATTAAAGGATGTTTCTGAAGCCAAATCTACTGAAACTAGTCTATCATATTTAGTATTTCATTATATTTACCAAAGGAAGAATTATTTTTTCAAGAGAAGTCAATGGTATCATTTTCAAAAGGGAAAGATGCAAAATATATTTTTTTCAATTTTTTTTTTCAATTAGGTCAATAACTTTCGTGTTGGATTTGATACCAATTAATCTTTCTAAAGAGAAGAATAAGTATATGCAATTTAATTACTTTATTCAAATGGATCAAGAGAAGAGATGAAGGAAATCTCTAGAAGTGTTATGAAGGGGGAGCTTAAAATTCTAAGAGAATGTCTATTTTTAATAGTTGGTACATAACACCATAATGAAGAATCAGAATGGAGTTTTTGAAGAAGATGAAAGATGTATATTTCTTCATATATATAATTAATTTAGAGTACCATAATAAAGAAATCAGATTGAGAAAATTGGATTGGGAAATCAGATCCAGAATTATATTTGGAAAGAAATTCTGAATAAGAGATGAAGTCATAGAGAAGATTTGAGAAGAATTGAGAAACATCAACGAAGTCATAAATTTACATGAAATTGAAGGGAAATAGAGATTTTTGTTTAATTTGGATGAGCAAGAAACTATATTACATTAATACCAAAACCACTCTTGGGTCACTTATAAAAGGAGACTAGTATATCGTAATTTTCTAATTCTGATGATTGAAATACTATTCAGAGAGGAAGAGAGAGAAGATCCACATTTTTTGGAAGAGAATAGGTTTCCATATAGTGTTTTTTGAAGAAGTTTTGATAGAGAGAAGTGATATGAGAAAAGAAAAAATTTAAATGAATTCAGTTGATCATCATATTCAATGATCATCACATTCAACTATTTATCACATTTTACTTGTCATTGTATTCATATGGTCATCTTATCAGGCTAGATAATTGGATCGGATTTTCCGTACTATTATTTCCGAACTCAGAAGTAAGTGTTCTGAATTGACTCAATTGTATTATGAAAAAGATATATTTTATATATTGGGAAATTATATTGGAATAATTGTATTGGTCAATTCAGACAGGGAGAATCATATTGGGAGAATCAGACTGTAAATCTTATTAAAGTTTTATATGAAAAGTCCTTGAACTTCTTACCATCTTCTAGGTAAGAAATTGAAGAATTGTTTTCAAGGATTATATTTTTTGAAGTTGATAAACAAGCACATGTAACATTTTTTGTTACACAAACATTTTATTTACTCATTTTTGCTAGAGAGAAGTACACACACTATTAGATTGTTTTCAAAGTGCTACATGAGTGTAAGGGAATATTATACTCATTTTATTCCACACAAAAGGATTTTTATCTAGAGGATTGTGTGGTATTGGATTATTTACAAGCCATACCAAGGATATATCTATTCTTATTGAATTGATAACCTTATAGATACCTCTATTCCTATGGATGTGTTTTTTATTTGTTTTTAGTAGAGAATGAAATCTTTAACAGGAGGTGAAAGTTGTTTCATTTGTAAGGAAACATAAAAAAAACTATCACTAATTCAACCCTACCCCTCTCAGTGATACAATTATATTGATTTTTCAATTTCATCATACTCCTAGAAATGAATATACAAAAATTATTTTTTATGCCCGAATCACTAAAATCAACTTTTAATGGATCATAAAATCCATAAAAGAGTGACAATTCCTTCAATCTATCTATAAATATTTTTCAAAAATGTATGGTTAACATAAATTATCCAATATAATACATTAATATCTAAACCTCAATAATAAAACCACTATTTCAATATTAATATTTATTCATCAAATAATTTAAGTAAAAATAATGATATATTAACCAAACAATCATATAGTCCAGTGGTAGGTGCTAAAACCTAAACTTCCTTCAGTTATGGGTTCAGGCCTTGTGAACTTCACCAAATGTGATGGTTCTCACCTGACACACGAGTTTTCCTTTTTTGAAATCCATATTAATATAATTCCTATAACATTACCAAAGTGTAATAACCCATAATTACCTCAACATCAAAGATAAGATAAACCATAAATGTTACCAACACCTTTAAACTTATTCATACAATGTAAGGACACTCAAACTTAAATAAAATTTTCACAAAAACATATACTAAACCAATGGGTTGTATTTCCATAAATGTTTTCCAAAATATCCTTAATCTTGGTAGACTCATGTTAGATAAAACCTAAAAATGAGTTTTTAGGCTTTTAACATATGATCAATCTTAATCTCATAAACCCATGATGGTATATGTAAATCATAAGTTAATTAAGACATACATGATTCCAAAATTAATATAATCCTTTGTTGTTTCATGATTATTTTAACCAAAATACCATTCATATAAAAACATCTACAATATAGTTCTAGAATATCAATTAATATTCAACTATTTTAATTCAATGTAGGTCCTTACTTGGTCTAAAAGTTATCCTTTAAAATAGGTAATTGAATAGAATAATTCCTAGGTTACCCAAATTTAATACAAAGAACTATAAATAGATCCCTAAGATGAAATTTATTTCCTTCTATCATAATATTAATTTTTTTTCTATTCAATTCATTGGATTATGACCTCATTTTCCCACATAAAACATATTACCATTCATCTAAGACATTATTCTTGGATTATCTTTCCATAACATGAAGTAAATCAATTCTTCTTTAATCAATGGTCCCCACTACTCGAGCTTTTAAAAAGATTCATATTTATATGCTTTGGGGAGTATGGTAGTTGGTTAAGGCATAGGTTTATAATCATATTTTAGAATAAATGGTTAGGCATAATCAAAATATCTTCCACTATAGTATTCATCTCATTTTATTTCTCATAGTCACCAAATTCTCCTTCATATTAAATATTAAAAAAATTCATCCAGGTTCTATTAATTGACTAAAACCAAAAATAATAGCGTGATCAATAATAATCCTCGTGTTAAAACACATAATAATGAATAATCTCTTATGAAATTTCTAAATCATGACACATTATTCTTAATCAAAGACACCTTGGGTTTAACCTAGTTCATTAATTTTCATTATCTATTCAAATCCTTCAAAATAGTTTATAATGAAAATGTGAATTATCCAAAGAATATACCCTAGGAGTGTCAAAATAGGTGTATAGTAAGGCTCATTGTCTCATACTAGGTAATGCTTGAGTCAATCCCAGAACAAAATTTTTAGAGTTATTACCCCTAGGTACATCTATTATAGAACCACATCCACTTTTAGTATCCAATTAGGAATGTGTTTCTAGGAAATACCACATAATATATAACTTATAAAAACATTAGGATGTTATTTTATACATATCCTCAAATTCTATCTTAGGTTTATGATAACTAATCTATATTTTTTGTAAATTCTGTTCCTTATGTTTCTACTAAACTTCCTATGATACCAAATATAATGACCCAGATCCCAGCAACCCAAAGATGGTGCCTTGTTTCTTAAATTGGAATAAGATAAAATGAATCACATCATTAAGGACCAAATTGTTTATCAGTCTTGGTAAACTAGATACATACATGATTCCCATAATACATTTGAATAAAAAATTACAACATAATTTTTTTTCGAGAATATCATTATTTCATCTAGAATATCCTTACATATCATTAATAGTAAACTTACTAGATTATTGAGAAAAGAAAAATTAAGGATGTGCTCAAATAATTAGTATGAGTTACATAAATAAAAATATATCATAACTAAATGAAGAATAATCAATAAGTCATAATCATTATGGCAAGGTAAATATTTGAACACATGTGACTTTTAATGAATAACTTTAATATCCATATTAAATACAGAATAATCAATATGGAATGGTAAATAAATGAACACACATGCCAATTAAATAAATTTATTTTCATGAATAGATGAGTTATAATCAATATGGAAAGGTAAATAAAAAAAATATATGCCATTTAATAAATAATAAAGGAATTTAGAGAAAATATCACTATATAAATATCATGGATAGTAACAAATAAATTCTTAATAAAGGAAATGATTAATTATTAGATTTCATGATCTCATGCATCATGATAACTCTACTATTAAGTACTTTCACCAGAAAGTGTAAAACTATAGGTAATAACACATTTAAAACTATCTTACTGATTCGAATCAGGGTATTATTGATGCATTGATGGACTATATAATTTCTGACCCCAACTGTCACTACATGTCCAAAGCATTCATCATATATCTAGTAATTGATTTAACTCATGAACAATGAACCTTATCATCAAATATCTATACTAAGTAAATAATACATATTTATCAATATTTACTTAGATAAACAAATAACATTCAATTTAGAACACCATATGTAGAAATGATATATGGTTTAAGAAATAAAAATATCCATGATAAATAATATAGATATTGTTGTAGTTGGTGTTGTAGGACCAATTTATTGTGGTTTTATTTCATTTATATTATATGTATTCAATATTAATGAAACATATTATTACATATTGTTCATTGTTTTACATGAATTTAATTTAATAATGTTCTAGAACATTATTCAAATTGAAAAGGTTATAGAAGTTCCCCATTATGATGAGAACCTTAAAGTGCTATGAAAATATTCATAATATATTTCTATGGTTGGATAACATACTATGATGGGATACAAAGTTTATAGACCGCAAAGTGTGAGTACTCATAAGCAGATAAGGATTCTTCTCATGAATTTATCACTAAGTAATATCTAAGATGGTAGATTATGCGAATAGACCCACAAGTAGGAATTTCACATGTTTTTGTGTCATCAAATATTCTAATCTATGAGTGCATGCAATGGTCCTTAGACTTTAAGATTACCTTTGATGCATGTCATGACTCACTTTCTTAGATTTAATGATGAAAACCTTCAATCCATATGTTTCCAGTAGGTACGGTATGTTGGGTCTGTCATAATTGCCATGTCATTAATTGATAAGTCAAGGAAGTATTTTACCTTCCATCTTTATGAGAGTTGATATATAAACTCTTTTATTAGAATATAACAGTCACCCAAATTCTATGGCCATGGTGTATCGATGTGTTTATCTAAGATAATAAAAGAAATATGTATCAAGAATATATGTTAATGAAACCATCATGAAACCTTCTTGATGAGATATTATGAAAAATGTTAATGAAACCTTTTTGTCATTGAATCATTAATTCGTTTCACTTTGGTTCCTTAAACTATTTATAGATAGTAATCTTGGACTTTAGGAAAGCCTTTCAAATTCTAAGGAGAAAGAATCCAAGAGGGTCACACACTAAGTGTCTCTTTATATCTTGATTAAATTCAATTTGAAGTTAATTAATGGAATAAATTTTTTTCTCAAGGCTGAGGAATATATTTTTTCAAGTTACATGGATCACATAAATTAAATAAATATTTATTCACTGACATGTGAATAAAAACATATTTATTTATTTTACTTAATGTTTTCTAAATATTTATTCTTTGGTATGTGAATAAAATATTTATTTATGAATAAAACATTCATTTAAGTATTCAATAAATACTAAGGATTTAGGATTGACCAATACCGAGTTCAATGATAAATAATTATTTACAAGCTGATTAATATTATTTATCATTTATGAAAGATGGTGCACACTATAAAATAATAATTATATTATTATTATTATTCTGTGGCATGTGTTTTATTAAAGGTTTTAATATAGTTTTAAAGGACCACATGCAATTAAACATTATTATAACCTAAAATATACCTTTATAAATATCTCTTTATGACTATTTTATAGGTAATAAAAAATGGGATATTTTTTGTGCTCAATGAATTATATTTTGACCCATTTATCTCTATTTATATTAATAACAAGAAGAACAGATATATTTATTCAAGATCAAATAATGATCAATCATGAATGAACAACACAAGACACTTGATTCACTGAGCTAGAACCCAGTGATCAAGTGGCATTGATAATAGATCATTGGAACACATGTCAATAACATCTAGATGAATTCTACCCTTAAATCCTCACAACCACAATGAAGGCAATCCAAAAGGGTCTTTTCGGACAATCAACATTGACTATGATGAAAGAAACCTAAGATGTGGTAATTGTTTTCTTCCAATATAAATAAATTAATTGTAAAATTAATGTGAAAGATCCTATATTGGGGTTTTGGGAAATTTATATTAAAATAAATTTTAATTACCATATCACCCACCATGAACTTCCACTATATAACAAGAATAATGTTTCTTATATGACTATTACATCATTTTAAAGATAAATAATATAGTGGCATTACAAAACTAGGATTCAAAGGTTTAGTGTCTTGGAAAAATTAAGATTATATGTAACATTTACATAATATAACATAAATATTATTTGATTATTTCTTCTATATATTCTTATTAGACTTTATGTACTCCTTAGTATTGGTAATCACCTGAGGATATACATTAAATAAAGGGGTGAGCAAAAAATACTAGTAAAAGGATAGATAAAAACACGAATCGATATAACATGGGTGAGAATAATCAAAATAATAATAACATAAGGATGGAATCATCATCATAGTCATGATAAGAATCATTAGATAAAGGCATGTAATGTGGAAATTCATAAAAATTAAACATAATGTCTTAGTGGTCAAATACCACACAAATATGCGAACAAAGATAACATCGTGTTCACACATAACATATGCGTATAATCATAAAATCATCATTTTGAACAAGGATATCATATTTTTCAAGCATATTACACATTATTTAATGAGATATATCACATTTAACAATTCATTTGAGTGATATATAATTCTAGGTTCACCCTTTACATCATAACATTTACATAATCATGCATGCCACATAGAATATATAACAATATTTATTATAAAATAAACCATGGAAAGGAAATGGATTTCATATGAATTTAATAATTCATAAATTCATGAATAAACATTGGGGTTATAAAAAAATAGTGAATAACATACTTGGTATAATAATAGTCAATCTTTAGTAAAGAATTAACAATCTGAAGATAATTAAAAGGTGTGTTTTTATAAATAAGAGTTATTTTGGAAAAACTAATTTTGTTTTTCATAAAATAAGATTGGTGACATAAATATTCTTGAAACTAAAATATAATAACAATAAAATTTATTTTTGGAAATATTAAAAGAATAACCACACTGAAATTTGGAAATAAAGAGGAATAACCCAAAGAAAAGGGGTTGGATTCAAGAAATCCCATGACCATATGTCTGAATTATTTATTCAATTTAATATTTCAGATAAAAAATTTTATTTATTAATTAATTAATAAATAATCAATTATATATTTATTTTTTATTTATTATAATTTTATTAAGTTCATTTATGGCCATTATGGTGAGTTATGGAGTTCAATTCCGTCATTTGGGTGCGTTCATTTTCTTGGTTTTCATGATCTGTTCACTTGTATATATATGTATGAAAGATCATTTAAAATGAGAATAATTGTCTATAATTTAAATTACATGTTATTAATAAAATTAAATAATTTTATATTATTTTTTTCTAGATATGAGGGTGATTCATTAGATAGAACGTTAATAAAAATCATTTAGTTTAATTTGGCAGTTTTTCAATCATCACAAACAAGTTTTGTTTTTTATTTAATATTATGTATATATTTTAGTTATAGAACATAAAAACAGTCATGCAATAAATTTTGAAATATTTTTCTACCATTATAATGGTTTTATGACCAGACTTGAAGATGTTAAATAAAAATTAAAACTTTTCTTCTTGGAAGGAAAACAATCAACATCTCACGAACGATGTTTTCATTTTTATAATGAAAGGGTGAGGAGAAGTTTTTCTATGATGGATTATTACATTAAATTAATAAAATTACAATAAATATATAATATAATGGATGTTTCATGATAATTGGACAAGGGTAGGTGATGATATAATAACAAAAGAAAATAAATTGAAAAAAAGAAAATGAAAAAGGATTTGACATCTTGAATTCTTCTCCTTGAGAATCTCCTTAGGGAAATTGGATTTGGTCTCTTGTTGAGATAAAATTCTCTTAGATGTGGTGGAAAGTATTAGGAAGAGGATTGAGAATAATATGAAAAATCTTCAATGATTTTAAGGTGTGATGAGAATAGGCGGTGAGGGGTGGTATTTATAGGGGAGGAGATGAGGTTTTTGATTATTTTATTCATTATTTTGTTATTTTGGATCAATACTATAAATAGTATGAAAATAAACACTAAATATATTAAATAATTATGTATAATTTGATATTATGGGATCAAATCATTCACACCTAATATAGGTGTCAATAATTCATGTATTTTTTAGTACCGTAAATTACCGTATTTCACAATTAAAAAAATCAACTATTTTAGAAAAATAAAAAAAAATTACCCTAACCATTTTTTGAATTTTAGAATTAAAAATTGAACTAAATTTTATGAAAATAATTTTATAAATACGAGAAAAATAAATTTTAAATTAAATCAACATTTACTCAAAAAATAAATTTTTTGAAATTATAACTGATTTTATGGCATGCTGAAAAATTAATTAAGGTCTCATAAAATAATATTATAATAATAAAACAAGAAAATATTAATTTATGAATCTATTTTATGATAATATATTTTCTTTTAAATTATTATTTTAATTATAAAATTTTAATTAAACATTTATGAATTACAAAAATACCAACACCTAATTTATCATTTTTATAACATTTATTTACTTATATCATAGAATAAATATATCATATTTTTATTTATAAGTTAAATAATTTTTATTTATACTTTCATAGGTGAGTTTACTATTATCTTGGCCAAATTACTATTCCCAATGGTCACATTTCTATTCCAATGGTCAAGTTACTGTTCCATTAATATAGGTTCCTTAACTTATATAAATACCTCTTATTTCATTCATTCTTAATTTATAAAATTTTATTTTTTTTCTCTATGTGATTTTATGTGATTTATACTACATGACATAATTATAAGAAGTAATTTTTCATTGATAAAATTTTGGGTTATTACATTCTTCCCTCATGAAATTTCACCCTCAAAATTTTGTTTTCCATACTATGGTGAAAAAAAGTGAGGGTAATTATCCTTCATCACTTCCTCCAGTTCCCATATTGACTCTTTTTACCTATGGGGTTTTTCATTGTAATTTGACTAGGTGATTAGCCTTGTTGCATAGAACTTTATCTCTGTGATCCAAGATCTTCATCTGCTTCTCTTCATATGAGAGGTCATTCTCTAGTTGTAACACCTCTGGATTCAATACATGTCAGGGATCTGATATGGACTTCCTCAAGAGGGATATGTGGAATACATCATGTACTTGAGACATGGTAGGTGGAATTACTATTCGATATGCCCCATCTCTAACGCGATCAAGAATCTTGAAGGGGCCAATGTACTTGGGACTCAGTTTTCCATTCTTTCTAAATCTCATAATCCTCTTCCATGGGGTTATGGTGAGGAATATATGTCTCAAGATTCCAACTCCAGGTTCCATCGATGATTATCTACATGGTTCATTTTTTGACTTTTGGATACTATAAGGTGCTACTGAATGTTTTTCACCTTATCTTCCATTTCTTAGACCATTTCAAGTCCTATCAACGTAATTTCACCTTCTTCATCCCAACATGATAGTGTTCTACATATTTTCTCATAAAGTGATTCATATGGATCCATTTGGATGCTTGAGTGGAAACTACTGTGGTAAGAGAACATGACTAGAGGAAGTTGTTTATCCTATCCTCATTTGAAGTTCATATAACATTCTCTTAACATTTCTTCTAGTATCTAAATAGTCTGCTTAAATTATCCATTAGTTTGAGGATGATAATTCATATTAAAGATTAACTCAGTGTTTAGAGCATGTTGGAGAGTTTTATAGAACTTGTAGGTGAATTTAGGATCTCCACTGAATACAACTAATAGTGGTACTCCATTTAGACTTATCACTTCTCTAATTTATTTTGTTACAATTTTATCCAGTAAGAAGTCCTACAAAATTTGGATAAAGTGATATATCTTTGTGAGATGATCCAAAATAAACCATATAGAATTGTTTCCTCTGGATATCTTCTGAAGTATAGTGACAAAGTCTATGGTTATTTTTCACATTTCCATATTGTCATGGTTAATGGTTGAATCATCCCCTTATATTTTTCCCTTTCATCCTACACCTACTGACTTACCATGCACTTTGATGCATATTCAATGATTTCCTTCTTCATATTTTTTCACCAATAGTGCTCTCAGAGATCTTGATACATCTTTGTACATCCAAGGTGAATAAAGAAAGTGGAGATATGTGTGTTATTCATAAGATCTTTCTTTATATCTGTATGGGATGGTACACATAGTCATTCACCAAATATTATGACTCCTTCCTCATCAATTTTTAACTATGAGTATTTTTTCTTTATGATTGCTTCCACCTTCTTTTGAATTTCCATATCATTTTTTAAGAATTATTTATTTTCTCTATGTGGGGTGGTTGAGAAATAATTTGAGAAAGATTGATTATGGTCATTCCTTAATTATTCACATGTCCATCCTTTTCATATCTAAAAATATTTAATCCTTCTCAATTCTCATCATTGATAATGTTGCAAGCTCCTTTTTACTTAGATAATCTACCACTTTATTTTATTTACTAGGATGTTAGTGGATTGAGTAGTCATAATCGTTGATGAGCTCTAAAAATATTCACCAAAACATATTAATCGTCTTTTGTGTGAATATATTTGAGGCTTTTATGATTAATATATATCTCACACTTCTCCCAACAGAGATAATGTCTCCATATTTTTAATACTAAAATTAGAACTTCCAACTCTAGATCATGCATGGGATAATTTTTGTCATGAATTTTCAACTACCTTAAGGGATAAGATATCAATTTATCATTTTTCATTAGTATATAACCTAATACCTTCTTTGAGGAATCAATTTATACCACAAAGAGTTCCTAACTTGTCAGAAGTAGGAGTACTGGTCCAGTTATAAACCACTTTTTTAACTCTTTGAAGCAGTCATCACATTCATTGGTCCTGAAAAACTTTACTCCCTTCTTAGCCAGCATGGTTAGTGGGTTTTAAAATCAAGATAAATTATTAATAAATCATCGATAATACCCCACTAGACTAAGTAAACTTGGTATCTTCATTAAAGATGTTGGTCTAGGCCACTCTTCGATTACCTTTGTCTTGGAAGGGTCCATAGATATTCCTTTTCTAGTGATAAAATTCCCCAAAAATGATACATCCTCCATTTAAAACTCACATTTACTATACTTTTCATTTATCTTATCCCTTGGCATGGTCTTTATCACTATATTCAAATTATCCTCATGTTCCTCCTTAATATTGGAGCATATCAGAATATCATTTATAAGAACTACCACAAATTCTTCAAGGTAATATATAAAAACTATACTCATTAAGTCCATGAATATTTATAGGGAATTAGTGAGTCCTAAATCTATCACTATGAACTCATAATGTCCATAACTCATTCGGAAGGTAGTCTTGGAAATATCTTCCTTTCTCGCCTTTAATTAGAGATATCCCGAATAAAGGTTTACTATATAGAAATAATTGGACCCACTTAGTTGATTGAATTAGTCATATATCCATGGAAGAGGATAATTTTTCTTTATCATGATTTTTTTGATGTGACAATAATCAATATATAGGTTCATAAATCCATCATTATTTTTGACAAAGAGGACCTACACACCCCATAGTGAAGCACTCAGGTGTATGAAACCCTTGTACATATTATATTGTAACTTTTTATTAAGTTATTTCAACTCAATGACAACCATTCATAAGAAATATTTGATATATGAAGAGATCTGGGAATAAGTTGAATTGAGAACTCAACCTCTCAGTCATGAGTAAAACCAAGAAATTGTTTAGGGAGCACATTAACATAGTACCTCACAATGGGCATGTATTAAATAATGATTATAACCTCTAGCTTAATAATTTTATCTAGATATGCTTTCCATTAAGGAAATAATATCCACAATTGAGATAATGATTATAAATGAGATTCATCATTCTCCTTGCACATGTATAGAATTAGAGGATACTTCAGGATGTGAAGAGTGATATACCTTTTCCAAAAGTTGATGTTAGATTTATATAAATATAGCCAATGCGTGATTAATGTAGCATCAAAATACACAAAAGTATGTAAGAAAAGATTTGCTAGGAGGTTAAATCTAAAAACATTAACTGGGAATGATTTATATACTTTGGATGAAATAATTTCTCTAATTTCTATTATCACAGATAACTAAACCTTCATATTTTGAGGTGGTGTTTGAATAGTTCTACTAAACTCACAAGATATGAATAAATGAATAGAACTAGATCAAATAACATGTTACCTATTAATTAATTAATAAATAATTTACCTATAACCACATCATTATCAAGTTCCAACTCAATAGTAGTGGTGGTATAATATTTCTTTTTTCTTTTGGTTTTGGTGGCTGTTGATGATGATTACCATCATAGATATAAGGTTTAGTGCACTGGTTTTCATAGTTCCATTACTCCTTATAGTTATAGCATTAAACCATGGGGGGCTCTATTTTCCTCCACCACATTGTCCAGCTTTCTTCATGTATGTTCCACATTCATGAACTTGGTGGCCATCTCTCCCACACTTGAAACATTTACTCATCCCTTTGAGGAAATTCCTAGGATGCTTCTTTCCAAATTTTTTACTTGTGAGTGGTTGAGTTTTCTTTCCAATTATGTCATTAGATCCTTCAGTTTGAAACTAAATTTTTATTTCTTATCTCCATAACATTGGAACCATCATCCAAAATCCATTTAAACTTTGAGAGTACATCAAAAAACTTCTTCATAACTCCCAAAGTCTCTAATTTCAAAATCCTTATGAAGGTATGGTTTTAAAATAATAAAAAATATATAAACTCTTCTATCATTATTGATAACAAAACATGAGGAATGACTTTAAAGAATTGATAAATTTTCTTCATAATCCATGATAGATTCACCTTACTTTTTCTTCAGCTCTTGGAATTATCTCTCTATAATTGAATAAAGAGTTTGAGGGAAATACTCATGAATAAATATTTTCTTAAAGGCTACCCACTCCATCTCTTCTATTTCATCCTTTCCATTTGTGTCCTTAATCAATGTGCACCATTAATCAGCTTTTCCATATAAATGATAGACTATTAGAGTCATATTATCCTCCTCTAAATAGTGGAGTAATATAAAGATCTTCCCTATTGAGTTAACCCACTTTTCCACAACAAGTGGATCAGAAGATCCACTAAATGTTGGTGGTAATTTACACATAAAAAATACAACAACTAGTTTCTCCCTCTCAGGTGAAGGAGGAAATTCCACATTATTCTAGTTATTGTTTATAGCTTTAGAGGGCTGGGTAAGAATTTCTATGAAATCTGGAACTCTACCTCCCAAGACATTGGGGATGTTGTTTGGAAAATCACTACATTGACCCTCACAAGGGTTGTTGTCATAGTTTCTCCTAGTTCCCATAATTTTCTAAAATAGAAAATGTTTGAACAAAAAATATGTCAACAATTCATGAATAAGTAATTTATTCCTATGTGCAATTAACTCTAAAATAATATATCATGGGATCAGTATGTTTATCATTTTTATAAAACAAATCTTCTTTGGTGATTAAATATACTTAGTTTCATACTAAGGGTGTTCACTAATTTTATCTAATAATAATTCAAAAATTAACTAAACTGTGCTCTGATACTAACTATAGTGACCCTACTTTTTCCTACATGACTTTTAGATCTTTTTAAAGAAAAACAATATAATGAAGTAACAAAACTAGGACCCAAAGGTTTAGTTTCATGGGAAAATTAGGACCATACATAACATTTACACAACAAAACATAAAAATTATTTAATTTATTATTATTTATCTCCATAGTGTACCTCATTTACTCTTTAGTATAGGTAATCACTTGAGGATATACCTCAAATAAAGGGGAGTTCTAAAAATCACAATAAGAGGATAGATAAAAACATGAATAAATATAACATGGGTGAGTATAAAGATCATCATCATAACATAATCATGGAATAATTTTCATAGTAATGAGAGGAAGTATTAGATAAATTCATGGAATGTGGTAATGCATAAAAATGAAACATTATGTCTTAGTGGTCAAATACCACACATGGTTGTGAACAAAGCTAGCATCATGTTCACACAAAACATATGTGCATAATAATAACATCATAATTTTAAACAAATATAGAATAATTATCATTCATATTTCAAATTATTTCATGAGATATATCAGATTACCCAATTCATTGGTGCTCTATATAATTCTGGGCACACCTGTCACATCCTAACATTTACATAATCATGCATGCCACATAGAAGGTCTAACAATCTATTTCAAAAAATAACCCATGGAAAAGAAATGTGTTTTATGAGAATTTAATAAAAATAAATTCATTAATAAACTTTGGGGTTCCCAAAATAAAAATATAACAACACACTTGGAATAAAAATCTTTAATATTGAGTGAAGAAGAAACAATATCAAGAGAAATAAAAGGAGTATTTTTTGAAATAACAGTTGATTTGGAAGAAAATTATTTTGTTTGTCATAAAATCATATTGGGGAAATGTATATACTTGAAAAGAAAAGGGATGAAAAATGAAATTATATTTTATAAATATTAAAATAACTTCCACAATTTTTTTTTGAATAAAAGATGAATAACCTATAGAAAATGTGTTGGGTTTGAGAAATCCCCTTACCTTATACACAAATTATTTATTCAATTTAATATTTTCAATAGTAAAATTAGTTTCATTAATTAAAAAAAACTTTCTATAATTTTATTTTATTAATTATAATGTCATTAAGTTCATCTATAGCCATTATTATGAGTTATAGAGTTCAATTTTTTCATTCAGGTCTGTTCGTTTTCTTGGTTTTCCTGATCGGTTCACTTGTACATATATGTATGGAAGATCATGTAAAATGATGATAATTATGAATAATTGAAATAAAATTATATTAATTAACTTTAAAATGTTTATATTATATTTTTTTAGATATGACGATGAGTCATTAGGTAAAACTTTAACGATGATCGTTTTGATTAATTTGGTGGGTTATCTATTATCATGAAGTAGTTTTGTTTTATATTTTAATATTATGTACATATGTTAGTTACATAACATAAGAAGGTTATAAAATAAAATTTTCAATATGTTTCAACAATTATAATGTTTTTATGAATATACTTGAAGGTGGGAAAGGAAAATGAAAACTTTTCATCCTCAAAGGCGATAAATCAACACCTCATAGATGATGTTTTCATTTTTAGAATAAAACAGAGAGGAGAAGAGGATTGATGATGGATTATTCTATAAACATAATGACATTATATTATATATAAGATAGTATATTTATAATTCATCTTAGATAAGGGTAGGTTTTTATAGGATAATAAAAGGATATACATTGAAAAGAATGAAATTGAAAGAGGATTTTACCTCTAAAATTCTTCTTCTTGAGAACCTCCTTAGGGAAATCGGAATTGGTATTTTGTTGAGACCAAAGGCTCATAGACATGGGGGTGGTTATTTGGAATATATTGAGCATAATTTAAACAATATTTAACCCTTAGAAGGTGTGAGGAGAAGAAATGATGAGGGGTGAAATTTATAGGGGAGGCAAGGAGTGTTTTTTGATTAGTTTATTCATTATTTAATTATTTTGGCTCAATACAATAAATTGTTTGAACATTATCACTAAATATATTATATAATGAATTATTGTTTGAGATTATGGGATTACACCATCCATACATCATCTATGACTCAACAATTCATGTATATGTTAAATATCTTAAATTTTCATATTTCATTATTAAAAAAAAATCAACTATTTTTTAAAAATACAAAAAAAATCACTTTAAACATTTTTAAATGTGTATAATTAAAAAATTAACTCTATTTTATGAAAATATTTTTCTAAATATGATAAATTTAGTTTTTAAATAAAATCATCATTTACTCAAAAAATTCCAATTTTAAAATTATAACTGATTTTATGACACTTTGAAAAATTATTTAAGGTTTCATAAAATTATCCTATAATCATAAAACACAAAATATTAATTAATGTATCTATTTTATGAAAATATATTTTCATTTAAAAAATTATATTAATTATAAAATTTAATTAAATATTTATGACTTACCAAAATACCAACACTTAATTTATCATTTTTAAAAAATTTAGTTACTTATACCATAAAAAATATATATCATATTTTTATTCATATGATAACTAAATTTTATTTATACTTTTATATGTGAGTTTACTATTCTATTGACCAAATTACGATTCTTAATAGTCACATTACTATTCCAACGGTCAAGTTACTATTCCATTGGTATATGTTTATTAACTTTTAGAAATACCTCTTATTTTATTCATTATTCATTTATAAAGTTTTTATTGTGTTATATATATTATTTATACTATATGGTATAATTATAATAAAGAATTTTCCACTGATAAAATTTTGGGGTGTTACACACCATTCCCATAACCTTCAAGTGGTATCATAGGGGCTACATTTAAATATATAATTATTTATTAGATTATTGATATTTGAAAACTTCTGGTTTGATTTTCATTTCATTTTATTTTTTATTTAATGTAATTTGAATGAACATGCTTTGAAATATTAATCATTTTTTATTGTTTCATTTTATTTAAAGTCGAAGAACATTTGAACAACGATCAATGATTCCATTGATAACTTCCATTTTTTCAGTAAGACAATGTTATACATATTATAGTGATAAGTCCACACCATTTACCCTAGTGAACTGCATCTAGATGTGCTAAGGGATACACGTGATTCCAAATAGTTACTACACATGGTGCATTTATTTCACACCACATGTAGACCTGTCCAGACTAGCACATGGGTTTTTAGATTATAGGATGTGTATTAGTGTACATGTTGTGTAGTATAAATGGATTAGATAGGTAAATCACACAATCAGGGTGGTCATTATACACATTAAAAACAACATGAAAATTTCAACCTAAAGAATTTATGATAAACATAACATGTATGAGATGTACATTATGTACAGTTCATAAATTACTACATTTGAAACACATTCCAAAGACCTAGGGGTGTATCCTAGACCCACAAAAAGTGGAACACACAACGTGTTTCTAGTCTATACACACCGTTTAGTGCATCTGAGGTACACACTATAGACCCATTCGTGTAACCTGGATACACAAAAATGGAGATAAACAACATGTAGCTAGTCTGTACACACCATGTAATCTCCCATTAAATGAGATAATTAAAAATTAAATTAAATTGAAAATTGTAGCATTAAAACACAATTTTATTTATTGGAACACCAATGTGTGTTTGGAAAAATAACAATGGGTTTAACTAATATTAAACGCTCAATTAATTTATTATAATAAATTTTCCAATATTATTTGTTCCATTTAGATTCCATGAATTTAATAATTTATTGGTATATCTAATTATGTTTGGATAATAATTAAGATTAAATGAAATTAATTAAATAATTAATTAATCAATGTAAGAACATTCATCAAAATAATAATGAACGAATAATGAAATGAATGATATCTAGTTAATTTTTTATATTTGTTTCATGTATGGTCAATCATGATCTTGAATAAGGCCTATGTATGTGTTTACATTTATTTAATTTAATTTATTACATAGTTTTTAAATTATTTATTATTAAATTAAATGATGGCCTACAAGTCATACCTCCCTCCGTTATTATGTAGAATTCATATTTCCACTGATATTTATATAATCCCCTTTAACTAATCATTTGGTTCACGTAACCTACATGTGATTAATAAATACTTGGAATTAATGGAGAATCCAAAGGCACATGGAAGTGGTTCAATAAGAAACCATAATGATTCTAACTCGGTGATACATAGGTGTACAAGTGGAATGTTGTAACTCATGAGAACACTGATAAATGGAGTTCCTCCCCTAGGTCATTGGTTAAATTAATGTCCTCTAATTAAATCAACTATTAGATAAGATCATAGTTGTGTCATTTACTATATATATTTATTTTTTCCTATAGATAAATTATTTTATGTTTGCAAGACCATGATCAGATAAACAAGTAAATTAATATGAAAATATGGAATTTAATAAATGGATTATGAATAAATGTTTTATCCAACATGGTTAACTAATTAAGTAAAATCCACTTAATATTAAAATGACATGTAAAGGATAAAATATGATAAAATTTATGTGTAATAAATTAAAATCCCACAATTAAATATTAAGTCCAACCTTTCCTTCCATTACTTGCTTAGGAATAAATCCAATACAACTAACTGTTTGACCAAACCTTTTTGGGACACCTAATTTTATAAGGGGAGTTATTATGAAGGATTTGATTTGGATTACCAATTTATATCTAAAGGAGAAACCCTTGCTAGACCTAGTGAAATTTTTTAGGCAAGTGTTGATGAAATATAAGTCAGGATTTTTGGATTGGGAAGTCCACTCAATGTATCAAGGAGTCACAACCCTGCAGTTGGAAAATAAATTCCTATTGAAATACCTCCAAATAGATTTACCAACCATTTTTGGGGTTATGAGAAAGGAAATATAGATCCATTCCACTTGAATGTTCTAAAAAATAGATATTCTATATTCAATAGTAATAGATATTGGGGCTTGATAAAATAGTTTTATATTTAATAAAAACATTTAATATAACCTAATTTGTAATCAAGAAGAGTACTAATAATGTAATAACTCATATCTTCATTTCAGGTTTGGATATTTATTTCGGGTTGTTTTTGTGGAAAAAGGAAGAAATGTGAATTTTCTATGTACACGTCGTGTACTTATGAGTACACACTGTGTACTTGGGTACCGTGTACATCCACATATTGGTCGTGTAGTGGTCGAGTACATGGCCATGTAGTGACCTAGAAGACCACCTAACGCAGGGGCCAGATAAGGCTACTACATGATGTGTAAATTAAATGAAAATTCCATGTAATTTTCCATTTATTTGATAAATAAGAGTTGGGTCGCCTATCATGTCCAAAACATATTTCTTCTTTCCTCGGTTCATATAGGAGAGCGACAAAACGACCTCGAACTTCGAGCCCCTCCCAGTTCTTCATCCGATCTCTGATTGAGACACCATCAGTTGCATTGGATTCCCATTGGCGAGTTCTCAATTCCCCTCAGGTCTTTCTTCCTGATTATTCCTCTCTCGTGAGTTATTGAGGGATGATCTTTTATACCCTTTTTGTATATCTACATCATTCTAGGCTGATTCAAGGGCTGATGTTAAAGAGTATTGATCTTACAACATCAAAGTAGGTGGTTTGTGCCTTTCATTGTTCTTTTTTTGATTATATATGCTAAAAGTGTCACATACCCATCTTTGGGGTGCTTCTTAATTGGGAAAATTAACCCTATTATTTACCTACTATGGTTTAATTGACTGAAAAGGGGTTGTCGAATATGCGTAAATTTATATTCCATGTTTACGGGACACCAAATGGGTGTGTTTCCCTAGTTTGACTATTTATAGCCGTATGGACTAGGCTACCTACGAGGCATACTTTGTTTCCATGTATTGTTTTGTTTATGATGGAGTTTGATTGAATATATGGATTTCATGTGTTATGATTGTGAATGTTTATCCATGTAGGAGTTATAGATTATATGTGCTTCTCTATGTGATATGCATCCTATTTTTCTAATGGTCTGTGAGATACTTGGACTAGGAAAACACTGGGGGTTTCCATGTTTATTTGTACAGGACTGTGAGATCCTTGCTGTAGATATTGTCCCATGGGTATTGACCCTGAGATCTACCAAGGAGGTCATTTATAAATTATTTATGATACATTGATCTAGAAGGTTTTTACCATGAGAGTCATCTAGAGGTTGTTTATAAATTATTGATCCTATGTAGACCCATGGGTATTGACCGTGAGAACTACCTAGGAGGTCATTTATCATTAATCTATGCTATGTGGGACCATAGGGGTTAGACCATGAGAGCTTTCCGAGAGGGTCAGTTGTGGATAATTGAATTATTGTGATATGTTTCTAAGATAGAGAACAAGCTTGGAATCAGTTTTACTTGATTGTTTATATGGTCTTCTAAGACATCTATTTTGTTACTATTACACAAGGGGATATAGATGTTAGGATATATCTTGATATTAAATTATAAAATGGATTTAATAATTAGTCAACGTAAAATAATGTAATTGAAAATTATAGGATTGTTTACTTTTGAGTACTTCCTAGTTTATTTCTTCATTTGTGCATATTACCTTCTATATATATTTACTGAAAGTTAGGCACAAATCTTTTGGTGGTTGCCTACTGGTATTCATCTCACACCTTGTTTGGGTCATGATTTTGGACCCAAACAGATTATATGGTTGCATGTATAGATAAGGGTAAGTGCCCTTCTTCATCAGGTACTTGATTACTACTGGACCTAGAGAGCATGGGACCAAGTTGAGGCTTGCTATGCTATTGAAGTTTTATTTCTTTTATGTACATTGGTTTTGTATTGTATTTCTATCATTGTGACTTGTTTGAATACTTTCCTAGACACATGTGTAATTCATCATTTATATATTCTCCAATTGTTATATTCCTACCAGTCTTCTATTGTTTACATATTTTGTTGGTATTACTGCTTCCACTATTGTTTACAATTTTTTATTCCGCTATGTATACTATTCTAATGAGGGCATTATTTCCCCACTATTAAACCTTTTCCCTCACTGCTAGTTGGTAGCCTCTAGTGTTTGGGAAAATTCTCTTGAGGTCATGTGAAAAAACGGGTACAGGGCACCCTTAGCGACACCTAGAACCAAGACGTTACATAGTGGTATCAGAGGAGGTTCATTTCTGTTTTGTCTTACTATTTGGAGCCTATATTCAGAGATAGAAAGGAATAGGTAGTTGTAAATAATATGTTTCCAGAAGTATCTAACCTATGTAAAAGGAAAATCTCAGTTACCTCTAATATTGTAATTTTTTCTGATTTTGCAATTGATAAAGTTGATTTGATTTCACCATTGGGTGATGCACTTGCTTTTTTCAGTTATTATTGATATCATTGTGGTTATATTTCTATTTCAACCTGATGATATGAGGGTATTACATCTCATGCATCATATAGACACTTTCAAGAGATCACATGTCATGTATTCTTTTCATGCCATCAAGATGCATTACTGAGTGCATGTTGTTGTGATAGATGTTTTTCTAGATATGAATGATGTTGTGATAGATTATGTGATATAAATACATTCTATTTTGATAGGGTAGTGGTATATATAAATATTCATTTGTATGGATGCCAAAATTTTGTCACTGAGGTGTTATGAGACCTCTTGGATCAGAATTTGGTGGATCATGTTTGAACTTAAATTGAATTCTATTAAGGCATGATATGAAATAAGATTCCAAACTTTGATTCATAGGGAGTATGAGCTCTCACGTATCAGAACATGTCATGCCTTGTCCAAAATTTTATGTATTTAATGGTTCTAGAGAAGTTTCATAGGATTACTGTCCGTAAACCAGACAACACAGCATGTGGTGTTATCAACACACGCCATGTGTTCTTCTATTCGGGAAGAGTGAATTTTCTTAAGTACATGTTGTGTACCGGGAGTACACACCATTTAGTGCTTGACCATGTGAATGAATGTGCGAGTAGAGACATAGGGTTGGGAAAATTTGGTAGAACACTCCTTGTCTAGATTATACATGCTATGTTGTAAAGAACCATATATTCATCCATGTGACCAACAACATGGGTTGATGAAACTTAGGTTGTATATGTCATATATAGATTGTACAAGCAGTGTAGTAATCAAATGTGTATCTATCCATGTGACTAATGACATGGTTTTATGGAACTTAACTGGTACACATCGTGTCTAGGGTGAACACGCCTGTAGTGTTACACCAGCAGAACCGTGTGGTTTGAGTCATGTAAAAGAATTTAGGAAAAAGGGAATATTTAAGTAGACATCATGTAATAGGAGGGACATGATGTGTATAGGGGTGTTACATGACCAGGATTGGTTGAGGTACACACCCATGTTAAAAACATAAGGGAACACGCCGTGTTGCGATTGTACACGCTGGGTAACCCTGCTTTGAAAAAACTTGAATGTTGTATTTCTCCTATTCTGTTTATGCACTTATAAGTTGTTTTCCTTGATAATCATGAACTGAGGTGTTTTCTTGACCTTATAGTGTAATTCCACCAAGAAATCCTCCGGTTGTATTCTAGGTACAGGGCAGTGAACAGACATAGTAAATGGTAGATCAGGGACTACCAGCATATCCTCCGATCATGCACATCTTGGCACCAGCAATTATACCGGACATAGGTGCTAATGAACAATTCTGTGAAGGCTTTATGAGGATGATTCAAACTTTCCAGGGAGTACTAAATCCTGGAATGACTATGGAAGAGTTGACCCGAGTGTTCTAGTAGAATCAACCTACCACTTTTTCATGGGATGAAGGACCGTAGGCTGCAGGTACATGGTTGGAGGCCATGCTTACTATCATTGAGCATCTAGAGATGACTCTAGAGAGGAGGGTGAAGCTCACGACATACATGATATGTGATCCCACCAAGATATGGTGGGGTGGTGTATCACAGGTGGGTTGTCATTGAGATATAGATTGAGAAGAGTTTTATAGGAAATTATATGATTAATTCTACCCTGAGATGTTTAGGTCAAACTAAGACTGTGAGTTCAAGCATTTGGAGCCGAGCACTCTTTCAGTGATGGATTATTCTTATCAATTTATAGAGATTCAGTTCTACGCACCTGTTTTGGCAGGTGATGACTTATATTAGGCTATGATATTTTAGGATGGTCTTAGGTATGACATAAAGTCACAGGTGAATGTTTTTAGGCTAACTTCAGTGACTGCCATAGTAAAGCAGGCGCTGATTACTGAGCGCAATCTAAGGGAGTAGGGAGCTGTGAACCAGGGTGGTTTAGAATATGAAATCATTGTCATGAAACGTAAAATTGATTATGTTTTTAAGGTTGATTTATAGTCTAGGGAAGACCCTAGGTCATCTATCAAAAATCTTTTATAGGTTTAGTGTATGATTTTTTAATAAAAAGTACTCAAAATGGGGATGATTTTGAAAACAATTTTAAGAGAATAATTTTATTTAAAGAGATTAATAGTTGATAGATAAAGGTGTTGATTTAAGGATTATGAGAGAAAGGGGTCATTTTTATTTCACTACACACATTTAAATTTCATTGTTATTAGATATTCATTTAGGTTTGGAGTAATTATTGGTTTGAAATTAATTGGAATCCTGATTAATTCTGAAGACTTTATTTTATTGCTTGAAGAACCAAACCTTGACATACCAATCATATTGTCAAGTTCCAGAACATATGCATGGAATAAGAGCTTCCAAAGTAGATTGAAATCTCAAATAAGTGGTTAAGAAAAATATTCTTCCGTTGTCCAATCAGAACAACACAAGTCACACACTCAAAACCTCTCACCGATCGATTAGAAATTAAGAGCATAACATTCACATATATCAAAACAGGCATTCAAATATAAAATCATGTAAGGTACATGGAATGAAATGTTTAAAAACCCAAATTAATCTAAACTAGTATCTAATATATGAATCATAACTCCCTTGACATGTGTGTAGATCCCTCTCAATGAACACCTACTGTTTAGCTCAACATCAGGAGGAGGAGGAAGATCGGGTGGAACTCCTTCTTCGTTTTTGATCCCCCTATAAGGATATGGGACTCCAAAACTTCAAATATGAGTAGAGGACTCATATTGAAATCTAAATATTCATCACTTAACTCATTGGAATAACTTTCAAATGAGGAGCCAAAGATTCCATTTTATAGGAAAAATGGAAGGTGGTTTTGGGCACACAGATTGTGTAAAACCACTTGGACCATGGTTTTGACCACTTTACAGTAGAATATCACTTTGTAAAAAACTAGAAACATGTTTCCAACCTCTTGATTATATCCATATAATGTTTGGCACCATTTAGAGAACTAGAGCTTGAGATATGGATAGATCATAGAAAACCACTTTTGACTTCGTGCATATTCGGTGTGCTGGAAAGATCAGGTTGGTTGGGCCACCATATGGCCAAATGAGTCTTTCCTTACTTCAGATGAAATGTATACCAATTAAATTTGGAATATACCAAAAAAATTAAGACCATTTTAATACATAATCTAGTATCAGTGTTTGGTTTAGTAAACTGGTTTTCTTGGATCCTCTGTAGCTTGGCCCATTTTTATTGGATATCATCATGGGCCCTCTAAATCAACTCCACCTTTAATGAAATTATCAAAACAAGTATAATTTCCCTTTTTAACAGTTATTAAAACAAAAATAATGGAATCAAACATGAATTTATTATTTTTATTTTATAATTTTCAATACAAAACTATTTTAACACTGTGTTATAAGGGTGAAATTGAAATAGTGAATCACGGTGCGATCACACCACCACATGTAAACATTAGAACTCCTAGGAAAAGTCATATTTACAAAAATTATGCATGTATGTATTTAAAAATTCATAAATATTTAACATTCAATGAAAATTTAATCCCTGATAGAAATGTGATCAAAGAAAAAATCACACCGATGAGTTATTCTTAGTGATCATGGAAAAATATGTCTCAAAAATTGTATCCAAATGAAATTACAAGAGATGCATGATACCAATCAAAGAAAAAAATTTAATAGTAAATCATGTCACTAATTATCCTTGAGTGTGTGTGAAAATAATTTCATGCTATTCTTTCCACTTTCTATTGAGTAAATATAAGTTATTTTTAATAATTTTATACTTACAAGATCCTTTCCACCAAACTTTCCCTACATCATTTGCAATCAAATTTCAAAACCCACTCACTTAAGAATTCATAGAAGTCAAACCATAGAATCCTGACATAGATATCCCCATATGATGTACATTTCACAACTTCCCTAATTTGTTTTTCAAAAGTTGGACTTGAAACAAATCTCACACTCTTCTCCCAACCCCTATTTGATATACTAAAGACACTAATTGTAATAGTTATAACAAGATCAAAAGTTGATGAAGGGTGTTTTTTTACCTACCCAATATACAACCTTTTTTCTGTTTTTTTGAGGGCGTACAATAGTCAGATAATAGGTACATACACATAGATTAATCTGGTGCAGTAATGAAATAGATCGGATAAAGAACAAACATATGGAAAAATGATTTTGTAAAGTATAGAAAAATCAACCTAACTTATATTTACATTCCATTAAGTAAGAAATTTTCACATTTCATGGTTGGGTGCAAAAATGTTTTGAGAGATTAAGTGACACAATTTTCCCTTAAACTATTCACAAAAGAGAACCATTCTTCTCAATGGTTTCAAAATGATACAACTATTTATATCATCTAAAAAGAACTAAATTTTAAAAGAAATTCAGACCCTGATATTGAATTCTTGCTAAAATGCACATTTCATCAATAATTTTTTGAATGTTAAAATAACATGAAATACGGACATTTCACATGCATTTTCAATAACATACATGATTAAACGAGCCTCATTTTCTATGATAAAGTGGGCATAAAAAAGTAATATTCCAGTACAAAAGTGAGGGGGGGGGGGGATGGGGAAAGTAACAATACAATTCTACAAGCTAAAAAGAGAAAAAGAAGAAAGATGATGAAAATTCCTAACTAACCAAGGAATATACCCATCCCCCACACCTAAAGTGTTCCATATCTTCACTGTAAGAAAAGAGAATGTGGAAAGTAGGGATAAAACCTAGTGAGTTTTATTCATAGGTCACTTCTTGAACATAGAGTTCCTCCATCAGGGACTCTAGAATGGATTCATGGAAGTGCTTCAACAACTTCCCATTGATAGTGATGTTTTTCTTGGTTTCTTCATTTTGAACCTCGAAAACACCAAATGGAGAGACATTAGTAACAGTGTATGGTCCAAACCAGTAGGAAATAATATTACCTTGATGTAACTTTAGCCTTAAATTGTAGTGGAGGACCTTCTTCCTAATGCAAAACTGACAATGAAGAATGAGACAGTTATCGACAGCCTTGGTACGCTCCATATAAATCATCGAGTTCTCATATGGATCTCTTCTCATTTATTCTAGCTCCTAAATATATAAATTCCTTTGAGAACATACACCATAATGATTATAATTACATTGTTTTATGGCATAGTAGGCATGTTTCTCAATAACAACATGGATGTGACAATTCTTTCCAAACACCAGCCAATATGGTGACATGCTAGTGGGAGTCTTAAAAGAAGTACTTTAATCCCATAAGGAATCATCAAGGATAAGACTCCAATTTTTTCTGTTGGGCTGAACTATTTTTTCAAGAATTTATTTTACCTCTCTATTTGACACCTCGACTTGACCATTTGTCCGTGGGTGATATGCATAAGACACTCGATGACCGACCCCATACATACGCAAAAGTGATTGCATTGTTCAGTTGTAGAAATGAGAACCCTGGTCACTAATGATAAACCTAGGTAATCCAAACCTACAAAATATCCAGGTTCTCAAAAATTCCACAACTATTTTGGAATCATCTTTCCTTTTGGCTTGTGCCTCTACCCATTTTGACACACAATCGACCTCCAGAAGAATGGAAAATTTGCCAATGGAATTGAGAAATGGACCCATAGAGTCAATGCCCCCAAAATCAAAAATTCCATGAAAGAGAAATGGTTTTTGTGGTATTTCATTTCTTTTAGAGACATTACCCATTATTTGACAATGAGGAAAAGATTTACAAAAAACATGTGAATATCAAAAATGTGTTGGCCAAAAGTGACCAGAATCAAGGACTTTGCGAGCTGTCTGTCGGGGACCAAAGTGGCCCCCACAAGAAAGATTGTGGCAGAATGTAAGGATAAAATGAAACCTGCTATCGGGAAAACAACACCTAAGGACTTGATCACTACAGGTGCACCAAATGTAGGGGTCATCCCAAATGTACCAACATGATTCATGTTTTAGACGGTTGGCCTGGTTTTTTTGAAATCAATAGGAATGCAAGATGATACCAAATAATTTATAATTTTTTCATGCCAAGGAATAATATCTTGCACTCAGTACAGTTTCTCATCTGGAAACATGTCATTTATATGAATACATGGAGATGAGTCAATGCCGAGGATGGGTAGATCCTAATGATATGGTCAGCCACCACATTCTCTGCTCTTTTTTTATCTCTAATTTCTAAATTGAATTCCTGAATGAGTAGAATCCATTGAATAAGACATAGTTTGGATTTCGGTTTCTTAAGGAGATACTAGAGGGATGCATGGTCTAAGAACACAATGACTTTGGACCCCAAAAGGTATGACCTGAATTTTTCCAAGGAAAACACAATAGCAAGGAATTATTTTTTAGTTGTGGTGTAGTTTTATTGGGCAGGGTCCAAAGTACCTGAGGCATAGACAATGACATGTGGAGCTCGATCGACCCTTTGTGACAAGACTGCACCAACTACATAGTAAGAGGCGTCACACATGAGCTCAAATGGTAAATCCCACTGAGGTGGTTGGATTATTGGGGGTGATGCGAGACTCCATTTTAACTTATTAAAAGCTACCTCACATTCATTATCAAAAACAAATTCCTTTTCTTTTTTGGAGTAACCAGGAGAGGGGGAGTGCAATTTTTCTAAAGTCATGTATGAAACGATGGTAAAATATAGCATGACCTAGGAAAGACATCACATCCCTTACATTTTTGGGGAATGGTAGGGAAGAA
Source organism: Viscum album (assembly GCA_963277665.1). NCBI lineage: Eukaryota > Viridiplantae > Streptophyta > Magnoliopsida > Santalales > Viscaceae > Viscum > Viscum album. The sequence continues at coordinate 750,977,876 of OY728160.1, forward strand.
ATGACATCTACTTTTGATTTATCTACTTGGATACCATCCCAAAAAATGTCATGCCCCAAAACTATAACTTGTTTTCCAATGAAATGGAATTTCTCATAATTTAATACAAGATTATTTTCAATACAGAGATTTAGGACTAAACCAAGAATACTCAAAAATTCCTCAAAAGAGAAGCCATAAATAGTGAAATAATCTATGAAAACTTCCATGAAATTCTCCAGGTAATTTGAAAAAATACTAACCATACATCTATGGAAAGTACCCAGAGCATTACACAGACCAAATGGCATCCTCCTATATGAAAATGTGCCAAAGGTGAAAGTGAAGGTTGTCTTTTCTTGATCCTCGGGGGCAACATGGATATGAAGTTATCCAAAATACCCATCAAGTAAATAATAGCGGGACTTACCTACTAGCCTATCTGGAATTTGGTCAATGAATGGAAAAGGTAAATGTTCCTTCCTAGTGTGTTGGTTTAGTCAGTGATAGTCTATGAAGACACTCCAACTATTCAACACATGAGTTGGAACCAATTCATTGTTTTCATTTGTTATAACAGTCAGACCAGTTTTTTAGGAACCTATTGTACCGGACTGACCCATTGGCTATCATAGATGGGGTAAATGATTCCAGCAACCAATAATTTTGTTACCTCCTTTTTTACTACATCTAAGAGGTTGGGGTTTAGTCATCATTGTGCCCGCCTCACTGGTTTAGCCTCATCATTTAATAAAATATGATGTGTGCAAATTGATGGTCTAATACTAGGCATGTCTACAAGTGTACACCCCAAATATTGTTTATACTCCCTCAAAAGTTCAAGCTATCACAATTAATTCATAGGAGAGAGTGAACTTTCAATGATGAATAGAAAATTGTTTCCATTCTCAATATATGAATATTTTAAATCTTGAGGCAGTTGTTTCAGTTCCAATTCAGGTGGATTTCAGATTGATGGGTGTGTGTGTGAAAGTGATAGGTCACTGATCTCATCTAACTTCTCAATGGTATCATCATCAATATATTAATGATCTTTTACAAGGTTATGAGTATCATTTATGGCCATGTGATCCTCAGTGTTCAAGAAATCATCAATCAATAAACATGAATTACCTTTCTATAGACCACTACAACAATCAATGCATGAATCATTTCATAGCATTTATATCAAAGAAGAAAACTCAGAAAGGGGATCAGGAGAATGAAATGAAGTTTTTTCAAGGTAAGGGAGTATAACTATAGAATTAATAGAGATAGAGGAATGTTCTTTTGAGAGGTGCTTCATGGAATCAAGTATGTTGAAGTGGAAAATTTTACCACCAAAATCCATAGATAATGTTCCATTATGGACATTAATTATTATTTTTGACTATTTTCAAGAAATGTACCCCCAATATAATGGGGGCATGTCCATTAATCCTATCAGCTTCCATTTTATTCACATAAAAATCTGCAGGAAAAATTAAATATTGAACCCTCACAAGAACATCCTCTAACACACCATAAGGGTGTGTGGTACTACAGTTAGCTAGTTGAACAACAATTCTGGTGGGCTTCAGTTCCCCGAACTACAATGTAGAGTAAATGGAGTGAGATATCAGATTTATAGAAGCACCTAAAAAAAGCATTGCATTGGAAAATGAATACTCCCCTATGGTGCATGGAATCGATATTATCCCAGGATTGTTGAACTTGGTGGGAATTGATGGATCTATTAATGATGATAAATTCCTCCCCAAGCTCACCTTCTCATATCTATGAAGTCACCTTCGGTGTGTACACATCTCCTTTGGAAACATGGAATATTGTGGAATTTGCTTCAAAGAATCAATAAAGGGGATGTTTACCAGAACTTTTTTGAAAGTATCTAAAATTTCCTTTTCAAGATTAGTTTCCTTTTTTTTCTTGGTTGGGTGGCCCTTTGGGGAAATAGAAGAGAAATGTTTGGGATATATGACTTTTCAATAGACACACACTTTCCTTTGGAAGGGATTCTCTCAAGACATGGTTTTTCAACATTTGGTACATTTTTAAAGGATGTGATTAGGGTTTCCTCAGGAGGGGAAGACTCTAATGGAGAATTCATTTGGATATTATGTTTTGTTCCACTTTTAAGGGTGATGGAACTAACATTTCACTTATCCCTAGGGTTAACTACTGGCTGAGAAGGTAGTTTACCTGAGCCATGGCTTTGGATTTCCCCCATCGAGTAGAAAAGTTGTCTTAATTAGATTTTTAGGTCTTGTATGGATGCTTGGGTGGTTTTTTGGAATTGGATATTGTTGGCAGCCATTTTTTTTATCATGTATTCTATGCTAGGGTCGGGTTTTGGAGGGGTTTGTTGGAAAGACCTTTATTGCGGTTGAGGATTTATAGGTAGTGGTGGTGGATGAATAATTTGGTTCCATGGTTGATGAGGCTGGTTTGAATACCCCCTTTCCTATAAGCTTGGTTTTCTTTTCACCCAGGGTTGGATGGATAGACGGTTCATTCCAAAATGGTTAGTTATAGGGGCGTCCTGGAAAGATTGCCTCACAACTCTCAGATGTTTCTCTTAGTTGGGGGAATTAATCAGAGTAGTAGGTGTCAGAAGAATATATACCCCAATGGATGGGAGGAAGAGATTGGGATTTACCTTGGGAAAGATCAAGTTGTTGAAGAAGGGTACACCCCTCTTCGTACTTTATGACCACCTTCTTCTCGAATTCAGTACCTTTCACCTCATGGACACCTCGAATGGGTACACTAGACCATGAACCAAATTGTTGAGTATTTTGATCCATGTTGTCAATCAGTGTTTTTTTCAAAATTGGGGTCTTATATACTAGTGCACCACCTATAGCAGCATCAATCATGGTACGATAAATCCGAATTAAAACTTATAAAAATATTGTATTAAAAGTAGATTGTTTATTTGGTGGTGTGGAAAACTTGAACATAATCTTTTAAATATTTCCCAATATTCATGAAGTGTTTCCCCTTTTGATTTTCTTATACCACATATTTCATTACTTATTATTATATTTTGAGAGGTTGGAAAATATTTCTTGAGAAAAAATCATTTCATGTCCGCCTAACCTTTTATTGGGGAATTAACATAATATAACCAATATTTTTCTATATCTTCTAAAGAAAAGGGTAATGCTCTAAGCTTTACTTTTTCTTCATCCACATTAGCAGGTTTTAATGTTGGACAAATAGTTTGAAATTATTTTAAATTGTTGTGTGGATATTCTCCAGCAAGTCCATGGAATCTTGGTAATAAATGAATTTGACTAGATTTAGTTCATAATTGAGTGCCTCACCATGCATTTGAATGTAAGTGGGATGGATATCAACATCAGGTGAGGTTAGTTATTTTAAAGTCTAGTTATTTTCAGCCATGTTATGAAAGTTTATTTTAGTTTTGAAATTGGTTCTAGAAGAATAATAGTAATGATCAAGAAGAGTGTCTATTTTTTGTATGTCCTTCTATGAAGGGTTCTATTATACGTCTCGGTGTCGCTGATGTAGGATCCTCTCTGGTTAGGGTTTGAAAGGTGGTAGTTCTCCCAGAGTATAATGAGTCATGAAAAAAACCTAAAAAATAAATAAATCAGAATACAAAAATATAGGTAGAGAAATAAGATAAAAAAATAAATATTCACAAAATTTAAAAAAATCTTATCAAAACCATGCACTAAAAACATAAGCGCTCCCCGAAAGCAGTGCCAAAATTTGAACACGTTGTCAGGAAAAGTAAAATTGATTATGTTTTTAAGGTTGATTTATAGTCTAGGGAAGACCCTAGGTTGTCTCTTAAGGAGAGTTGATAGGTTTAGAGTATGCATTTTTAATAAAAATTACAAAAAATGGGGGTGATTTTAATTTTTTTAAGAAAATAACTTTATTTAAAGATCATAATAATTGATAGATAAAGGTTCTGATTTAAGTATTATGAAAGAAAGTGGTCATTGTGATTTCAATTCACACATTTCAAGTTCATTTTTCTTAGAGATTCATTCAAGGTTGGAGTAATTATTTGGTTTAAATTAATTGGAATCCTGATTAATTCCTAAAACTTTATTTCAATGCTTGAGGAACCAAACCCTGACATAACAATCGTATTGTCAAGGTCCAAGACATATGCATAGAATAAGAGCTTCCAAATATGATTTAAATCTCAAGCACATGGGTAAGAAAAGGATTATTGTGTTTTCCAATTGGAACAACTCAAGTCATGCACTCAAAACCTCACACTGATCAGTTAGAAACTAAGAGCATAACATTCACATGTATTAAAACAAGAATTCCAATATAAAATCATGTAAGGTACATGGAATGAAATTTTTAAACAAAAAAATTTCTCCAAAATAGTAGCTAATATATGCATCAGAACTCCCATGACATGTGTGTAGCTCCCTCACAACAAACTCCCACCATTTAGCTCGACATCGTGAGGGGGAGGATGCTCAGGTGGAACTCCTTATTCATTCATGATCCCCCCTATAAAGATAGGGGACTTAAAAAATTAAAAGACGAGTATAGGAGTCCTATGGAACTAAAAATTGGAATCACTTCACTCCTTGGCCGAGCTTTCAAATGAGGACCCGAAGCTTCCATTTTATAGGCAAAGTGGAAGGTGGTCTTGGGCACACAGATTGTGTAAAACCACTTGGCCCATGGTTTTAGACCACTTTACTGTTAAATTTCACTTTGGAAAAAACTAGAAACATGTTTCCCCACATCTTGAATGTCTCCAAAGAATTTTCGCATCATTTAGATGACTAGAGCCTGAAATATTGATAGATCACACCACACAACTTTTGACTTTGTGCAGATTCAGTGTGCTGAACAAATCAGGTCGGTTGGGCTACAAGATGGACGAATGAGTCTTAGGTTCCTTTAGATGAAATGTATCCTAATAAATTTTGGAACGTAACAAAAAATGTCATCCCATTTTAATGCACGGTCCAATAGAAGTGTTCGGTTTAGTAAAATAGTTTTCTTGGATCCTGTAGCTTGGCCCATTTTTTTGGACATCATAATGGGCCCTCCAAATCACCTACACATTTAATGAAATTATCAAAAAAAGTATCATTTAAATTTTAACAGTGATGAAAACAAAATAATGGAATCAAACATGAAGTTAAATTTGTTATTATTTTATTATTTTCAATACAATTATAGTTTCACACAATGTTATAAGGGTGAAAATGAAATAGTGAACCACAGTGCGATCAACATCCAGGGCTAGTTCTCCTTCATTTGATAGCATGAAACATCATAGGGATCCTTCAAAACGTGATTCTAGTAGCAAGGATGTATTTACAGGTAGTCATGTGAGGTGATTCCAGTGTGGGAAGAGTGGGAACATGAGACCTCAATAGTCGAGAGACCTAGTTGAGTGCTGATATTGTGATAAGATGGATAATCTTTAGCATTTTTTACTATTTTTCTCACCAAAAACTGGTGAGAGGGGATCTTATATGACTCTAAATTTAATAGAAGGACCACCAGTTTCTCCTTATTTAGGGAACCAATTTCATCAGGTCGTTCAGGACGAGGAGGTGGTCATGGCCTTGGTATCCAGATGATCGGTTTTCATTAACAGTAGGGTGGATCAGCTCTGGGTTGTCAAACAAGGTCACATGGCCACGGTACATGTCAGACTTTTCTGATGAAACATACCCAATGGGAGTAGGATCCCAGACCCTCTATGGTTAGCGGTACGATTTTAGTTGCCTCTATTTTATCTTCTGTTCTTTTTGATACAGGGGCTTCCCATAGTTTTATATATGTTGCCATTGTAGAGATTATTGGGCTCTGTATCTTTACCTATGATGATGTTATGACACTAGAAACTCCATTGGGGATTAGGAAAACTGGTGCACGTCAGTGCAAGGAGTTATTTATAGAGGTTGGTGTGTGCCACTTTTTGTGGGACCTTTATGTATTATAGATGACAGAAATCGATTTCATTCTCAAAATGGACTAGTTGGTCTCCTTTCAGGCCTCTTTTGACTGTTCTCACCACAGGGTGAGTTACACATCACCATAGGGAGAGTCTTTTCTACACAAGGATGAATGGGATGTCTAGTGGAGCAGATCTAGACATGAGTATCATGGGTTGGGAGGAATTACAGTCCAGATTTCTAGTTTATATATGCATGACTAGGGGACTTGACAGATGGACTTTCCTCTAGTTGTAGAATATTTTAGATATGTCTTTCTATAGGAATTTTCAGGTTTAACTCTAGATCTAGAGGTAGATTTCTCTATTGAGCTTGTGTTAGGAGCGGCACTAGTGTCCATTCCTCCTTATAGGATGACGAAACTAGAATTACAGGAGCTCAAGAAGTAGTTTGAGGAGTTGCAAGCAAAGGGTTTCATCCGAATGAGTACTTTGCCTTGGGGTTTGCCTATCCTTTTTGCAAAGAAGGCAGATGGTACTCTCAGAATATGTACGGATCACTATAAGCTAAACCCATTTATAGTCAAGAACCGATATCCCTTTCCAAAGATTAATGATCTATTTTATCAACTTCATGGATCCCAGGTGTTCTTGAATATTCAATTGAGATATATTTATCATCATTTGCGCATTAAACCATCAAATATACCTCTTACAGCCTTTTAGAGAAGGTATGATCTATACAAGTATTTGTTTATTCTGTTCGGTCTCATGAACATGCTGACAGTTTTCATAGAACTGATGAACCGAGTGTTCCATCCTTACTTGGATTATTTTTTGGTAGTCTATGTGTACAATATCATGGTGTACTCACACACTCGACACAACCATGCTATCCATCTTGATATCGTATTGAGTAAACTAAAAGAGCATCAGTTATATGCTACTCTCTCAAAATTACACTTTTAGATGGACCAGATTCACTTCCTGGGTCATGTTATCTCAGAGACTGGAGTATTAGTAGACCCAGATAAAGTGAAAGAAGTAGTTTCATGGGATCATACAAAGAACGTATTTGAGGTATAGAGTGTTTTGGGGTTGGATGGTTAATACATGCAATTTATATAGAACTTTTCACACTTATCAGTACCAATGAAAGGCCCGACTAAGAAGGTTGCAAAGTGCTTTTGGACAGATTTCTGCGATTTAGCCTTTAAGGAGTTGAAAGAGAGATTGAATTTTGCACTGATGCTGATTTTGAAAGAGTCGGTCAAGAGTTACACCATTTACTGTAATGCATCAAGTATCAGTCTTGGAGTAGTGATTATGAAAGGGGAAGGAGTAGTTGTGTACGGGTCTTGACAATTGAGGCAACATGAGAGGAATTACCCAACACACAATCTCAAGTTGGCTGCAGTTGTACATGATTTTCACTATTGGAGACATTAACTTTTGGGAGATCATTTTTTGGTATAAAATAACCACAAAATCCTCTAGTATATCTTTACTTAGTGTGATCTAAATTCGAGACAGCGATGCTGGGTTGAGTACTTTCAGTCCTTTGACTTTGAGCTTGCCTACACGCCAGGGAAAGACAATGTTGTGGCTAATGCATTGAGTAGGAGGAATCTGATATAGGCAGTTCAAGAGGCCAACAATGAGTGGTATCTTATGTCTATGTTCTCTAAGATTCATTTGGAGGTGCATGAAAAATAGAGTTAGACATTTATTTCTTTAATAGCTGTTACCTCTACTCCACAGGATTGAGTGAGAATGAGGTAGATATCATATTTCGAAGGCCTGCTCCTATGGGAGAGTGTGTCAAGAGAGGACCCTACTCCTGGGTGGACCATAGTTGAGGACTCTATTTTTCATTTTCAAGGGTGTGTATGGGTGTTAGAAGACATATGTGAGGAGTTGTTGTGAGATTTTCATGTCTCAACATGAGAATTTCATCCTGGTGTCACCTAGATGTATCGAGAACTACATTTTTAGTATTAGTGGCCATGAATGAAGTGGGATGTTGCTAGTTTTGTTATGAGATGTTCCACCTATAAGTAGGTGAAGGCAAAGCATCAGTGACTGGCAGGGATTTTATAGAAGTTACCCATTCTTAAGTGGAAGTAAAATGATATCGAGATGGATTTCATGATAGGTTTACCAAGGTCACCACAAGGAAATGATGTTGTATGGATTTTTGTTGACAAACTCACAAAGGTTGCACACTTCCTTCCAATTAAATAAACCTTTAGTGTTGATGAGCTTGGAAGGTTGAACATCCAAGAGATTGTAAGTTTTCATGGGGTTCCACACTCTATCGTTTTAGATAGGGATGCCCGGTTAACATCTTGTGTCTGGTAGGGACTATAGAGGGATTTGGGTACATCGGTACCTTGGAGTAAAACTTACCATCCCTTGATAGATGGCTAGTCCGAGCACATGATTCAGGTTTTGGAGGACATGATTCGAGCATGCATCCTGTATTTCAGGGGATCATGGTAGAGATGCATAACCGTAGTGGAGTTTTCCTACAATAAATGTTTTTAGGAAACAATTCAGATAGCACCTTAAGAGTCTTTGTACAGTAGTCCATTCCAATCACCTCAATGTTATATGGAGGTAGGAGAGGCTGCTATTCTAGGACCTCATCTTGTCCAGGAGACCACTGAGTAGGTGGAGTTGATTCGAAAGAGGATGGCTACTGCACAATCTTTCCAGAAATCTTATGCTGATTGAAGAAGATGACAATTGAAGTTTGTGGTTGGAGATCAATTTTTCTTACATGTCACCCCGAGGTTGGGACATAAGAGGATTAGGAGATAGGGAATTATTAAATTGAGATATGTTGGGCTGTTTGAGTTTTTGGATTGAGTTGGGCCAGTTTCCTACTAGTTGTAGTTACCTTAGAGGTACTGAGCTATGCATGACATATTTCATGTTTTTCATCTCTAGTGTTACATTTTAGACTTGTCTCATGTTTTTCAACCTGATGAGGTTGATTTGGATGTGGTTGCATCCTTTGAGGAGCACCCTATTAGGATTATGGATCACAACACAAAGGTTCTCCATGGCCGGTCTGTTCCTCTAGTATGGGTGTCATGGAAGCATGAGTGAGTACAAGATGCGACTTGGGAGATGGAGGCCGACTTATGATCCTAGTTCCCAGAGTTGTTTGAAGATTATTCTTCACCACCCTTGGAAGGAAAATTCCGAAACAAATTTCTTTAAGGGGGGAAGTTTGTAAAAACCCAAATCTTCATTTTCGGTATAGATCTATATTTCAGGTTTTTTTTTGAGAAAAAAAGGAAGAAATGAGAATTTTCTTCGTAAATTCCATGTACTTATGAGTATATGACGTGTACTTGAGTACCACATATAGCCACGTACTCGCTGTGTAACGACTGAGTACTTGGCTGTGTGGTGACCTGGAAGACTGCCTAAAGTGGGGGCCAGATAAGGCTGCTACACAGCCTGTACATTAAATGAAAATGCCATGTTCATTTATTTTTATTTGATAAATTGGTGCGGGGTCATGTCTCATGTCCAGAACATATTTCTTCTACCCTCAGTTCATATAGGAGAGCGACAAAACATCAGCGAACTTTGGGATCCTCCCTGTTTTCCGTCTGAGCTCCTATTGAGAAGCCATTGATTTCATTGTATTCCAACCGATGAGTTCCCAATTCCCCTAGGGCATTACTTCATTATTCTTTATCACTCATGAGTTATCAAGGGATGATTATTTTTACCCTTTTTGTAGATCTACATAGTTCTAGGTCGATTCAAGGTCCTATGTTCAAGAGTACTGATCGTACAACATCAAGGTAGGTGGTTTGTGCCTTTTATTATTCTTCTTTGGATTATATATGCAAAAAGTGCTGCATACCCATGTTTGGGTTATTTTTTGATTGGTAAATTAACCCTATTATTCACTTTATATGGTTTAATTGATTTAAAAGGGGTTGTAGCATATTCGTAAGGTTAGATGCCTTGTTTACGGGATACCCCATGGACCTGTTTCTCTAGTTTGACTATTTATAGATGTTTTCCTAGGTTTCTTATGAGGCATACTTTGTTCCTCTGCCTTGTTTTGTTTTTGATGGAGTTTGATTGATTATATGGATTTCATGTGTTATTCTTGTGAATGTTTATCCATGTAGTAGTTAAATATTACATGTTATACTTGATATGACATGGGAGTTATTTTTCTAATGGACCGTGAGAGCCTTGGACTAGAAAAACTGTGGGGGTTTCTATATTTATTTGCACTGGATCATGAGATCCTTGGTGTAGATATTGACCTAGGGTATTTGACTGTGAGATATACCCAGGAGGTCATTCATAAATTATTTATGATATGTTGACCCAGGGGGTATTGACCATGAGAGCTACCCATAGGTCGTTTTTAAATTATTGATGTGATGTAGACCCAAGGGTATTGACCGTGAGAGTTACCCAGGAGGTCTTTTATCATTACTCTATGCTTTGTGGGACCATAAAGGTTAGAACATGAGAGCATTCCCAGAGGGTCAGTTGTGGATAATTAAAATATTGTGAAAAGTTTCCAAGCCAAAGCACATGATTGGACTCGATCTTACTTGATTGTTTTTATGGTCTTCTGAGACACCTATTTTGTAACTATTACACATTGGGATATAAATCTTAGTCTATATCATGAGATTACATTCTCAAATCTATTTAATAATTAATCAATGTAAATGAATGTAATTTAAAAATGTAGTATTTTTTAATTTTGAGTACTTCCTAGTTTATTGATTCATTTATCCATATTACCTAATATATATATTCACTGACAGTTAGGCATAGATCTTTTGGTGGTTGCCTATTGATATTCTTCTGCCACCCTATTTGGGTCATGATTTTAGACCAAAAAAGATTATATGGTTGTAGGTATAGATCAGGTAAAGTTCCCTTCTTCATCAGGTACCTGATTGCTATTGGACCTGGAGAGCATGGGGCCAAGCTGAGGCTTGCGATGCTATTGGAGTTTACTTTCTTTTTTGTACTTTGGTTCTGTATTGTATTTACATCAGCGTGACTTGTTTGGCTACTTTCCTAGACACATGTGACATGCATCATTTATATATTCTCCAGTTGTTATATTCCTAGTAGTCTTATACTGTTTATTTCTTTTGTTGGTATTACTACTTCCACTATTATTTTCTATTTTTTATTCCACTGTGTATACTCTACCAATGAGGGAATAGTTTCCCCACTATGAGACCTTGGACCTCACTACTAGTTGGAAACCTCTGGTGTTTGGGGAAATGTGCCCGAGGTTATGTGACCAACCAGTTATGGGGCACCCTTGGGTGGCACCCATAATAGAGACGTTACAAATAATCTAATATTTTAAACATTAGAACAAATAGAAATCTCATCATCCATACTATCCCATAGATATATACCAGGTAAATATCATCTCTTAACTAGATATAATTTCCAAGAATGGCACAGATGAATTCAGGTTATTTTTCTCCATGAATAGAAATCATACAAGTTAGAATCCTCACTTTCTGATCCGCTTTCCATGGAGGCGAGTGATGAAGAGTTCCTAGTCTATGAGAAACATATGAACAATGTGGTTGAAATTCAATTTTTGATGTTTTCATATATGTACAGTGAGATCAAAACATCTTATTAAAACATGGTTGTTTATAGAATGATCGATCATCTCTATGTCCTATATCAAGTCAGAGATATACATGAATAGTTTCAGATTTCCAAATTGATCTTTCAGAGTAATCTTGTGTAGGTTTCCCCAATTAGACCTAATGTAGTCAATATATTTAGATACATTGAGTGCATATATGTTATAGGTTTTAAAATCCATAAATAATTGGGAATTGATCTCATTATTACCTAAATCCATTAAAGATTCTCTAGTTTTTTTGTTAATTTTAATATGGACAACATTAAGAAGTATCATCCAGATCTTCTCACTCTTCTTCTTCAAGTGGATAAGGAGACAAAGTGTGAAAATACATTGGTCCTTATGGTGAACAAGTGAAAATACCAATTAAAAATCCCCAAGGACATGAAGTATTCATTAAAACCCTTATAATAAGAGGAAGATCAAGGGGGAAATCAAGGGAACAAGATGATATTTTTTTTCATGTGAAAAAAGGGCCACTAGAAGAAAAACTGAACCCATACCAAGATTCAAGGGGAAGATTCATGTATGCTTTTTATCGAGTGAAATTTATCTACTTTTAAAAATTGTGTACTAGATAAAGATTATGATTTTTAAATATGTATTAAAATACAACAACTAAATATATTTAGATGAATTGATCGATGGGAGGTAGATCTACGATTAGACAATGGGGATAAACTTACTTTTGTAGTTACTAGGGACTACCTCCTCACATTGTTGACTGGAATGATCTTGATTTTGAAAGGTTGTTTTTATTTTCCATCCATTACCAAAAACATTATATCAGTATCCTAACTAGATAAATTTTTTTTATTTTCAATTTTGGAAGTAAAATTTTCTTATATTATAAAGATTACATTTTTTTTATTTTAAGGAACATTTAAGTAATAGTCTTTATGTGTTTCACTACAAAAACCAAGTAATGGAAATTGATAATAAAACAACCTCACATGAATCATACCACACCCAAATTTGGAATCATTGGATTGGTTATGTCAATGAAAATCAGATGACTAATTTACATAAATATGGATATTTAGATTCTTTAAAACTAAAATAACTTGGTGTGTGTCATGTGAGTTTCAAGGAAAATGAACAAAGACCCATTTATTAGGAAAGGTAAAATGGCTAAAAAGATTCTAGAATTAGTTCTTACAAACTTATGTGGACCATTTTCTATTGAATCAAGGGGTGGGTACTCATAATTAATAACTCTTACTAATTATTTTAGAAGATATGAATATATCTACTTAATGAGATATAAGTTTTATTCCTTAAAAAAATTTAAGGAATACAAGATTGAAGTTTGAGAACCATCTTGGTAATAATATTTTGAAACTCTAATCAGACCATAATAGAGAATATATTAATCAAGACTTCATTGATTTTTATGTGATTTTGGGATTTTATAGAAATTCACTGCTACTAATACACCTCAATAGAATGTTATAAGTGAAAGGATAAACCAAAACTTGTTATATATAGTGAGATAAATGACGAGTCATGCAAGTCTCATGTTATCCTTTTGTGGATATGAGTTACAACTAGTAGAAAATATACTAAACCATGTACCAACTAAATTGGTAAATGTTATTCTATAAATTTTTTTAGTGGTTGAAAAACCATGTTATCAAATTTACATGTGTGGGGAAGTGAATCGTTTGTTAAGTCCTATTTAGGTAACAAAATTGAACCCTGAGGCAAAAAGTATAACTTTTATGATACCCTAAGGAAACAAGGGGGTATTTCCTATACAACCCCTTAGACAACAGTGTAATAGCAGACATGCATTCCATATTCCATGAGAAGGATCAAATATCTAAAATAGATACTGGGAGTGAGACAGGATTTGATGAAGTCAAGTCTCAAGACACACAAGAGTAGGTATATGAATAGATTCCAAAAATCCCCATGGAAGAAGAAACTATTCTAGAGACACAAGCACTGCATTGGAGTACAATAAAGGTTAGAGAAATAGACAATTATTGTTTTCTAGTTATAAAATATGGTAACTCATTATTTTTTTTAGAAAAATTATCCTCTAATCTATAAGAAATCAGAAAGTGGAACCAATATTTACAAGTGGAAAGAATCAATGAATTATGAAATGGATTCCATGTACAAAAAAAGTGTGGATTTTGGTAGAAAATTCAGTAGATATAATCCCAGTTGGATACAAATGGGTATTCAAGAAGAAATTGGATAAGGAAAAGTCAGTACCTATAAGGTGTGACTGGTTGTAAAAGGGTTTAAAAAATATCAAGGAATTAGATATAAAGAAACCTTTTCATTACTTTCAATGATTAAATTCACATGAAATATACTTTCCATTGAATCCTTCCATGATTATGATATTTGGAAAATGAATTTCAAAAAAACCTTCCTTAATGGGAACCTTCAGGAAGATGTCTATATGATACAAACCTTACTGTTTGTGACACTAAATGATTCTAACAAGGAATGAAAGTTGAAAATATCTATTTATATATTAAAAAAACCATCTTGGTATCGAGCATTCATTATGATGAGTCCATAATGGTATTTGGTTTAATAAATAATTAATGCAAGTCTTATGTCTATAAATGGTTTAGTAAGAGTCCAATCATTTTCTCAACATTTTTTGTTGATGAAATATTATTTATTGGATATGAAATACTACTCTTATAGTATTTTAATTTGCAATTTAATAAATTATTTTCTATGAAGGACTTAAGAGATGATACATATATTCTTGGTATCAAGATCCATTGTGATAAATTCAAGAGAATTATCTGCCTAAGTAAAGGTTCATATATTTACAAGATAATGAAAAGATTTAGTATGGAACAATATAAAAGGGGATTTTTTCCAATGTAACATGTCATTAATATTTAAAATAAAATATTTCCTCAAACACATTAAGAAAGAAATATAATCGAATGGATTCTATACATGTCAGTGTTTTGGTCAATCATGTATATTATGCTACGTACTAGGCTAGATGTTTCCTATGCATTGAGTGAGGTATGAAGATATCAAGATGGTCTAGGTGAACACCATACGATGACATTAAATAATATCCTTAAGTATCCAAGGAATAATATCTAAAAATTCATGGTCTATAGAGGAGATAGATAAATACTCATCAGAGTATATATAGATACAAGTTTCTAAATAGATCAAGATGACATGAAGTAAAAAATGGGATACATCATCACTCTGAATGAAGGTTCAATGAATAGGAAGAGATCAAAGAAAGATGTGTTAATAGATTGTATACCAGAGTATGAGAATATTGATGATTATTTAGCATCTATGGAATCATTATAGATACAAAAATTCAACCAAGATAATTTCATGGTATCTAGAAGTAAAGATAAAATCACACTCTATTGTGATAATACTATAGTGGTGGATCTCGCAATGGAGACAAAGTCACATTAGTAGACTAAGAGTATAAATCAAAAGTATAATATATTGATGAATTTTTCTATGTGAGGTGAGGATACAATGAGCATTATTTACAAAAAATAAAAAATGAAAGACCCCTTGAATAAAGCCATGACTCAACAAAAACATGATTGTTATGTGAGGTCCAGCAGACTAAAATTCATAGGCTGTTGGATCTAGTCTAAGAGGGAGTTTGTTGGAGTTGGTGTCCTAGGACCATATGAGTGTAATTTTATTATATGTATATTCGATGTATGGAATATTAATTAAACATATTATTACATACTATTCATTGTTTTTCATGAAAATAATATAATAATGTCCTAGAGTATTGGTCATATTTGTAAGTTCACATCCATTCTTTGCTATGATGAGAACCTTGAAGTTCTATGAAAATATTATTAACATAGTTGTAATGTTGGATAACATACTATTATGAGACACATATTATATAGACCATCATGTGTAAGTATCAATAAGCGGATGGTGATTCTTCTCATGAAGTTCATACTTAGTAATCTCTTAGACAAGAAATTATGAGAAAAAACCTACTAGTAACAATTTCACATCTTTTGGTGTCATCATATATTTCTATCTATGATTGTATGGAATAGTACTTAGACTTTAATATTAACATTTATGCATGTCATGACTCATACATATTCATTTATAGAAAAAACCATAATGCCAAATGTTTGCAGGAAGTAGAGTATGCTGGGTGCATCATGATTGACATGTCATTAATGGATAACTTGGGGAAATATTTTTCCCTTCCATTTTTATGGTAGTTGATATCTTGTCCCTTTTATTGGAATATAACCATATCCTAAATTCCATTTCAATGGTGTATCAATATGTTTATTTCTGATATCCAAAGAAATATGTAATGAGAATATAGGTTGATGACACCATCATGCAAACTACGTGATGAGATATTGTGACAAATAGATTATATTACATAGTGAGTGTTCATATGTGGTTTTCACTATTGTGAAATTATGTTATTTATCTTGGGATACTTGAACCATTACTAGATATTAATATTCAACTTTAGGAAAGCCTGCATAATTCCAATGAGAATGAATCTTTGAGGGTCACACATTAATTATTTCCATTGATCTCAATTAAATTATATTTGAATTTAATTAATAGGATAAATATTATTCTCAAGACCAAGGAATAATTTTATTCAAGTTACATTGATCGCATAAATTAAATAAATATTTATTATCCAATATGTGAATAAAAACATATTTATTTATTTTGTTGAATATTTAATAAATAATTATTCATTGGTATGAGAATGAAATATCTATTTATGAATAAAATATTTATTCATGTATTCAAAAAATATTGTGGAGTTAAAATACACCAATATTGCATCCAGTGATAAATAATTATTTATAAGATGAAAAATATTATTCATTATTTGTGCATGATTTAAAACACCACAAAATAATAACTATATTATTATTATTTTATGGAATGGAATTTATTAAAGGATTTAATAATGATTAAGGGCTGACATGAAATTAACCAATATTCTAACCTAAAATATTCCTCTATAAATACCCCATTATGGATATTGTGGAGGTAATAAAAAAATAGAGAATTATTGTGAACAATGAATTCTCTGTCGAATCCTCCATCTCTCTACCTCTCAATAATGATAATGTAAGAGAAATTTATTCAATATTGAATATTGAGTGATCAGTAATGAATAACATGAGCCACTAGATTAACTGTACTAGTATCCAGAGGTTGAGTGGATTTGATTAGAGATCATTGGAGCATGTGTGGATCACTATTAGATGGATTCTACCCTAGGATCCTCAAAAGTCAAATGAAGGAAATATGAAAGGGTCTTTTCAAATGATTGAAATATACTATTAAGAAAGAAACCCAAGATGATGTAATTTCTTTCTTCCAATATAAATAAATTAATTATAAACATTACATGAAAGACACCCTATTGGGGTCTTATGAAATTTTTATTAAAAAAATTAATTATCAAATCTCCCACCATGCGCTTCCACTATTACTAGAAACATCATATATTTTAAGAAATTTAATGTCCAATGATTATAGGAACGTGAATATTTCAAGGGAAAGTTAATGACTACAAAAATAAATCAAGAAAGTGAATGTAAATACATTTCTTAGTCAAAATAATCATAAAACATCCATATAATTAATAAATATAGTATTAAAAGAATATATCCCAATTATATTATAAGTAAAATAAAGGGTTATTGTTTTTAATGAATATAAATACCATAAAAATGTCATTAAAAAATTATTAAGGAAAATATCCCTTTTTAGGTTGAAAATATTTTTAAAACGAAAAGCTTAAAAATATTTTGAAAATAACTTTATTTGAAAATAAAATTTTAAAATTATAAAGTAAGATTTATTAAATCTAGTGATCATGATTGTGGAAAATTATGTACACGCCATACATGTTAAAATAAATATTTATTTCATATTTTTTGTAAAATAAAAACATACCTTATTTAAAAAAATTGATATTAATTTATTTTTTTGTAAAAAGTAAAACACGGGTAAAAATATATTTAATAAATCTTTTGGATATCTTTAAAAACATTTTATAAATAATTTTAAAAAAACATGGTTTTTGAAGAAGAAGGACTTTTGACCGAAGAGAGAAATGAAGTTGGTTTTTATTAAAAGCATATTCTCATTCATTTTTATTACCAAATAGCTAAAAAATAGGAAAATTACAAGAAATATTTTTGAATAAATAAAGGAGAATAAAATTAAATGGTTTTATTATCTAATGGAAAAATAATTTCCTTTAATGGAAATTCAAGCATAAATAATCTCGATTAAAAAAGATTTTGAAATAAACACTTACAAAGATCATAATATTTGAATAAGAATTAACCAATGAATCAATTATGCATATCAAATGTAAATAAAAATAAAAAATTTATATACAACATAATATAGTCAAAATACATTACATAGATAATCTTCTAATATCAAAGAGAACAAAGAAGTAATATAACATATTGAAAAGAAAATGAGTAATGATATTATTCACCAATTGATAAATTTTAAGTCAAATGAAAATGTTTTAAATAATTCATATTGAAGCCTAAAATACCATTAAATATCAAGTAATCATGATATTACATGTAAAAGGTTCAGTATATACACCATTTCAAATAAATTAGGTGCATAAAATTACAATATGCCTTAGTAATGGGAAATTGAGATGAAGTCCCTTATACTATGTTTCCTTTTTGTTGAACATGATATAAACTATATTATAATGGTTTTAATAATGTTTTTAATTTATTAAATAACTATATTAATATGTATAATATCATATATTAATCTTTTATAATATCTTTTCACCCATTCATTAATAATCCTTCATTATTACTATTGTTGTAGGTGTTAAATACCGTGTTTTATCATGTATTTTTTAATGTGAATGTTCTAGATCTTTAGAATATTATATTATTAAATAATATTTATAATTATATTGATTTTATAAATATATATTTTTTCATTATACATATATTTAAAATAATTATTGAAATTCGATCATTGATAATGGTTCACATTACTTCATAGTGATGCTAGGTCGTACGTACGCACGAGCGATATTATCATATAATCAATGGGTGAAAGGGTAAATAATTAGATGATATATTAATTTTAATGAATCAGTATCATATCATATATATCACATATATTAATTTAACTTATCCTTATTACCTTTTATATAAATCTTGAGTGAGAAATGAATCACATTGCGTCGAGAGGCGGTACTCCTCCGTACACATGAGTGACATTATCATAATATAAACAACATGGAAAGTAAGAAGGTATATGGGATATTATAATTATAAAATTAGAATAATATCATAAATATCATTTACATGTGTTAAATCCATCAATATATTCATCCCTAAAAGATGGTGATGGAAAACAAATTACATCAGTTAGTGAGGTGGTAGTCCACCGTACACATGATCAACAATTTCATTTCTTATTTGATAGAAGCGTAGATGAATATAATTCATTAACATAAAATAATAACATATAAGTATATGAAATATAATTATTTTATCATATAATAATGGTTTTATAATATTTTAAAGAGGTGTAATAAGAAACAAAATAAAAATTCTCGTTTAAGAATGTTACCTCTTCTTTGAAAACTTCTTTAGTTTTGCACCAAAATCCATAATATGATAGATTTATTTACAAAAAAGGGATATAAGATGTCATTAGGGGATTAAGGAAGTGATAAGGGTAGGTATTTTATGAATTAAGTGTATTTTTAAGTGTGAATATGGGAGGTTAGGGTGTGTCCTTTTATAAGTTGGAGAGAGGACACATGTGAAATATTTGAAAAGATTCAATTACACCCATGTTCTTATCGTGAAAAAAGCCTAAAAAATGGGTAATTATATAAAATTATAGGTGATATGTTCTAAATATGTCCATAAAATTGGTTTTTTACAAGTTTTTAGGTAATTTTAACCGTTATATTTTTTGTTTAACCCCCAATAAATCAGTTTTTACCTTAACCGTGGAAATTAATTTTTACAGCTTTTACTATTCATAATAGTAAAAAATTAATTTGAAATTATTAGATAAAATTAATTATTATTATTCCAAATATGTAATAAATTTATCTAAATATAATTCAAAGATGTTTCGAAATCAAATATAAAATTATACCCATATATGCAATAAAAAATAGTTTTCCAAAGAGAAAATTTTCATATGTATAGAAGGTTTTAATATAAAAATTAAATATGAAATTTATTAAAATAACATTTATTAGTAAAATTGTAATATAATTTATCTAATTTTACTTTTAAAACAAATTTATAATATAATTTAACCTTGAAAATTATTTAAAAGAAATTAATTTTTTATTAAAAATGAGTATTTTTCACTATTCATAAAAAATTAATATGCTCAGAAAAATCTCAAAAATTCAACCAAGGATAATTTTTATATGATGATTTCAAAAATGATGTTAATTTCTCAAATAAATTTTATAAAATTGGTAAAAAATAATTTTAAATGATGTGTTCAAATCATGACTAAACCTTTTTCTTAGAAAAATATAGTTGTTCAAAAACATTTCTTTTTTTAATGATTATTATTTAATTAATAGTCAAAAAATAACAAATGAATTTTATTATACCTGTGTAAACCATATAATTTTCATAATTTAGTCAGCACTATTCATACACTCCAACTTAATGGCTATATTATAATGGTCATGTGTTAAATAACAATATTTTAAAAGAGTATTGTGTTTTGTTTGAACCCAATGTTGTGTGAATTAAAAGCTATCAAAGAGATTGGACATATTTAAAATAAATTCATCATAAAGTATATTGGTGTTATATTCTAATCTATGTTTGATATCACTTGTCATATACTCTATCAAACTGATTTTTTCTCTTTCTAAATATCAGGGTGTTATATATGATCCATTAATTAAGAAAACTTAATAGAATAAATGTTGTATTTTTAGTTAGCATAAAAAGATATTCATATTTAAAAACAATGAAATTTTAATTTTTAAATTTAAAAAACATACCTTAATTACATAACTAATAAATACTAATCAAGTTATGTTTGAAAACCTTAACATATATAACTTTTTAAATAATAACATATTTTGAAATACCTACTTTAGAAAAACCTTTAACCTTTCCTTTTGAGTTTTATAAAAAAGTATCATTACCTCTATCACATATATTGTAAGATAATAAATTTTAAGGATCTTGAATCACATGACTATATCATCCACTATCAATATTCCAAGTCTCTTTTATGAAAAATTTAAGGCATAAATCCTATTAAATCTGTTAAAGGGAATTTTTGGTACCCATGTCACTTTTGGTACAATGGGATTAATGAATTAATTTTTGAGAACAAGATATATTTAAAACATGTATTCATAGTTAATATTAAAGAAAAATATTTGGAAATTAATTTTTTTTTGAATACCAAATATTGTATAAATATTAAAGAACATTCACTTGCATAATGAATTTTATCCTACATTCAAAACATGTAACTATAGAAACAAATCATTTAAAAAATTTTATAAAGAATGTTTTTTACATTTTGGGTAATTATTAATCATACAAAATTCTAGCTTTATTTCGATTTATTTTATTCATATTCATCATTTTATCATAGCTTTATCTTCCTTGTACAAATGTGGATATATTTTTCTTCATAAAATTCATTTTACTATCTAATTATTTAATTTTACTTTTTATCTGTATCAAATTCATAACATATTAATTTTAACTACCTATATTACACTTTATTTTTCATAGAAACAAAATATTTATACTTTTCATTTTCATCATTATGTTTCTTGTTCACTTGAGGAAGAAACTTATTTTCGTCAATATTCCTCAAATCCCATTCTTTAAGTTCCATTTATATATCAATATTTTTAATAATATAATTTTTTAATCATTCAATATCAACATCTAAATCATAAAAAATTGTGGTTTTAGAGTCATATTAATTGGAATCATAGTAATAATCACTAATATTGTTTAAATATGTGATGAGACACAAGTTGATTGATTCTTTATCTATTCTATATTTTTCAATAGAATATAAATCCTCAATGAAACTCTAACAAATTACTAAATATATCTTATTATTATTATTCTTATTTATTTTTATATATATCATTTTTTTGTTCGGATTTTTGGCTTGATATGGTCTTTTCTTTTGAATTCATAATTGATTAAATTTTAAGAATCATTAAAAATAATATTTCCTTTTCTACTTCCTTTTTGTTATCTCTAAGATAATCCCCTATATTTATTATAGAGAATCCTTTATTTATATTATACATTCCTTTTTCTACTAAATAAAAATCAAATCATTCACTTATCTATGACTAAATATTTTATGATTAGGTGGTAACATTCATTTTTATTATTTTAAAGTAACACCTTTTTAATTTATAATTTCTTAACCAGTAATTTTTTTATGTTCCAATTCATATTTTAATAATGATCTAATGTATTCATCAAGAGTATAATTATTTAAATGTTTACTTTCATCAATTGAAACATTTTTATCATGAAACTAATTTTTTAAAGATCCAAATACTATTTCAATGAGGATTTTATTATCCCAAGACTCTCCAAAATAAATCATACCACTTAAAATACTAGTGAATCTACAAAACCTTATAGTTATAGATTATTATTCACTCATTTTAAATTATTGATATTCATATCTAAATATTAAAAAGGTTTTTTCTCTTTATCTTATCTGTACCATATTGAGTGACTTTTAAATTTCCCAAAATATAATGTATAGTTTTACAAGTAGTATATGAATAAAAATATTTCTACCAATTATACAATATAAAATATTTATCACAATTTTTTATATGACATATATTACAACATAATTTCCTATCCTAGAATCTAAATATGTTTTAGGTAACTTATAATGATTTAAGATAATAGTCTAGTGATCAATGTTTAACTATTTAATATAACCTTTCATTAGAGCTTTCCAAAATTCGTAGCTAGTACCATTATATAATGGAGGTCTCTAATAAATCCAACAATCATTAGAACTAGTACCTACCATATGAAATGATCTTTTACCTTAAAGAGTTATGTATAAAAATTTATTTTAAGTACACCCACAAACACACACACAAACATAAATAGATAAAAAAAACATAACACCACAAAAAATAACATTAAATAGTGAAAATATATGAATATTTAGGCCTCCCAAATCACATTGTGAGAAATAAAGTGCAATCCATTTTTGTCTAGAGAAAATCAATCGAACAATAGTGATTAAAAATTTGAACAGTGATTATCATCACGTAGTGTTTCAAACATTTTCTTTTCAAACCATATAGTTCATGTATCCAAGTTCCTATTATATGGATTTATGATACTCTATTTATATTTTTTATTAATTCCCAATAACTTCAAATATTGTTTTGACAGTGTTTATTCTTTTCCTGAAGAAATTGTTTTGAGTGAGAAAATGATTAAATAATTCAGAGTACTTAAAATCATCATAGTAATTATTTTAAGATTCCCTAGAAACGGATTCACAAGTATTTATAAATTTAATACACATTATAATATAATTTAATATCCTTAAGATTGTGTCCTGAATTTCTATAAACAATGTCACTAAATTTAAAACACACAATATAATTACAACAAAAAAATAAACTTAGGAAATTTTAGGTATTCTGGATCATAGAAGACTTTCAGTTCATATTCTATTATATTTTATAAGTATCTAAATCTCATAAGATATTAAATATTATAAGTCATTTAAATCCATGTAAGTATTTTGATTTCATTTGAATTTGATATCCCAATAAACATCTTATCCTGTAAGACTTTAATTTTCATAAGACATGAATTTCATAACAATTGATAACCCATAAGACTTTATTTCTATTTTAAAATTTTAGACATATAAAAATTTGAATTTTTAAACCTTCAAGATATTTAGTTTTTTAATACTTATCATTTCATAAGACTTAATACTTTGTAAGACCTTGATTCTAAAAATACATGAAAATTTCATAAGACTCTATAATTTTCCAAATATAATAAATTCATAAGATTTTTTATACAGTTCATAAATTTTTTAAAATAGATGCCTTAATTTATTGTTTTTTAAGACTTTAGACTTAGTGAACTTTTCATATTACATTTCATAAGACATAAAACCTTGTAAGACTTACATCATAATCTATAGGACTTATCCTTTTTCAAGAATCCAATACTTTCAAACAAGAATTACTCTACTGACTAACATAGAATTAGAACATAATATAACTAGAATAAAAATGAATGAAAATTAAAGAGCAATTAAATTAAAGAATAAAAAAATAAATTTAACATTATAAATTTCTTCTACAAGTAGTGAAAGCTTCAAACAAAAAATCTTTTATTATTTTATAAACTCTTGTGAGAGGAAATAAATATGATAAAGTTTTTTAAATTATAAAATATGAAATAAATAAATTGGAATGAATCCAATTAAACAATTTTACATTAAAAGTTGTGGTCAATCTTGTTAATGAATTCCTTGTTACATTGTACCCACTTATTATTTTAGAGGGAAAAATTGTTTTGTCCTAGGCATGCATATTCCATGAGTAGTCTTCCTAGATTAGGAAATGTTGTTTGATATGAACCGAAAACATCATGGGGTAAAATCGATGATTAAAGTTGATATGGGTAAATCCCATGATCACTTGTAATAGAGTTTTATTTTGAGTGTTCTTAGGTGAATTGGATTCTCTAAAGCCTTTAATGATCATATATTTCACTATATATATTATCAATGGTTTTATATTAGTCTCATGAGGAGAAAATTATTTTTTTTCTTGAATGTTAGAGGCTTTTATAAGGGGATACCCTCCCCTAAAATTCTCATCCTTATATAGGATACTTTTAGTAAACATATGATATATCATATGGAGGTTTACTGAATCAATTGTATTTGTAGAAGCATCAAACACCATAGAGAATCTCATCTCTTATTTACTAATTAATTTCTTGTTTTTCTGGATGGAATGTACTCTTCAATTAAGGCCGTAAGGAATCTTTAATTTGAGTACAATGAGAGGAGTGAATAGTTTTCGAATACATTAGAATTAGTATATTCACATCCAAATGTATTATTTATAGTCATATGTTTCATCCATAGATACCCTAATGGGGGGGGTGAATCATGGTGATAGTTAATTTAAAAGTTTATCTATAATCTAGTTAACATTCTTTAATATCATGTTCCAACATTAGTAGGAACTATGTTCAACCTGTTTCGTAGTTACTCCTTTCTTTCAAACTCACATAATGAGAAATAAATATGCATTAAAGTAAAACATTCATGGGACAATTGTATTTTTTTACTTAGTTTACCAAAAAAGGATACATAACATGTTGTTGGTAAAACCAAAATCCACTGATATTCACTAGTTTTATGAATACATAGTTTCAACTACGGTCATTCCATCCTAGGTGTACTTCCTTTACAAGATTTTTAATTTTTTGAATCCTCACCCAAGGTTAACTACCTATTATTTACTCCCATACATTGCTTCAGTGAAGGATCTTCCAAAGTTTATAGACTTGTAGGTATCTTTAATAGATTGGAAACATAATTCTATAACTATGATTGACATGAGACTCTACTGGAATCACATTCATTATTTTATGCTCTTTGAATGAACTAATCCCTTGAAATTGATGTTCAATTCTTGTTGTTCATGCAACATCAACTTTTGAAAAACTATTAACTTTCTAAAAATTGAAACATTTAAAAACTAGTGTGCATGTAAGTGTTTTATTTAATGTTATTTACACTTGAACCTTTTTTCGAAACTTATTTCATTAAAGATTAACCTTTATGTAAAATAAAGGTTTCCCAAAATAGTATTTTTATTGAAAATAAGTGATTTTCATAGGTTTTCTCACATAACTCGGTTGTTCACCTAACTACTTAACATAACTTCCAACCTAGAAAAATTCAAAAATAATTTCTATCAATAATTCTCATCATCCAAGTCTCTATTACTATTATTTTTTTTATTTCCTCTATTAATTGTTAGAAATATATAGGTAATTCCTAAACCTTCCTAAAAATTTCATTCTTCAAAAAAAGAATCATCTTCATTGACATTTTTCGCACAAAAATTACTATCCTTTCCAAAATGATCACCTTTATTTTTTAGATTCATGATACTATATTGATTTTCTAAACTTCTATTTCTCATGGTTCCTTTGATTAACTGATTTGAAACTATTCCTAGAAGATAGTACTTCATGAAATTTTGGTCTCTTACAATATTTATTCCACATTATTTATGAATCTTTATTTCATTAAAATTCATGAATTTCTTGAAACTTATCCTTTAAAAAAATTGCAATTCCAACACTTGATCAACCACACTATCGTGAAACTCTACCTTTGTAATAGTTTTATTTAACCATCTTTAAGAATATTTATTTTTCAAAATTATACCGCTGCACTGGAAACATTGCATAATATTACTGAGGCTTAAACTATTTCCCTCTTGTATTTTTAAGACCAAAATTTGGAAAACACTAGAAAGGTATTGGATCAGTTATACATCTCTAGAAAAATTTCTTCATGCCTAACTCCCTTCGTATCACTTTCAATATAATACCAATCATCAGATGGTAATACTTTCACTAGTATAGAATAGTTTCATAGTATAATCTTTCTATTGTATTCATTATTAAAAAATCATTATCACTATGCCTACCTTACAAGATTCTTGACTTCCAAGATTATACAATATCTAGATGGCTGTTGGTTATTGAGAATATCCTACTCATGAAAAACTACTGGATCTTGTAGTGAATTCCCCAACCTTCTCTAACATTCTGGGCTTTATCACGTATAACCCTCATTACCAATTATTTTATGATTTACAATTCTCCCACTATACTTCTTGAAGCTATGATTGATGAAAAATCCAACCCCAACTATTTTATTATGTCCAACATTATCCCCCTTTTGATTTTGTTGTTAATAATACGATAAATATATCCTAAAATATATACTTGAAATATTTTATGGATATTAAACTACTAGAAAATTGGGCTATATCCATGGTTTAGCTATTGGGTTCAAAACTGTTTCTATAAGCTATAGCTGTGGTTTCAGCTGGCCGTGGTATGTATTGACATGGCTATAGCCCTATGGCCACATTTTTTCAAACCATGGGGATATCCCCAATAGCATTCCACCATGGCAGTTGGGATATAGCCACCATTATCCACCATAGAATTAGGGGTATAACCATGGCTTTCAACTATGGATATATACTAAGTAAACTATGGATATAGCCCAAAAATAATGTGTTGCTCGACCAGATTCAATCTTTGTATCTCCTCTATGTGCACCAACCACCATTCCAGTACACTACATACTCCTTTGGATATATATATATATATATATAATGTTACATATATTATTCAAAACTATGGCTATAACATATAAACTGTGGATATAACCCTTCCCGCCATTTTTTGGGGGTTAATTTCTTTCTCAAGTAAGGGTAGGAGACCTATAGCCACAGTTTTGAGGAACCGTGGCTATATAAAATGAAACAAATACTCTATATTCACATTTTTACACAAACCATGGCTATAAATCATGAAAAAAATACCATATATCCATTTTTTAACCAAAACCATAGTTATAGCCCTTGGAAAAAGACCATATAGCCATGGTTTACCAAAACTGTGGCTATAACACATGGAAAAGGACCCTATAGCCATGGTTTTAACTAAACCATGACTATTGCCCTTGTAAAATGAAACTATAGCCATGGTTTACCCAAACTATGGCTATATATCTCTAAAAAATAATATAGCCATGGTTTAGTGAAGCCATGGCTATAACCTTCAAATGTATACCCTATACCCATAGTTTTATGTAAAAATATGGCTATATACTTAGTATAAATACCTATATCCACAGTTTTGGAAAACCAGGGCTATAACTCTATGGATATAGCCCTATTTTCTAGTAGTGTGGATTTATGATTCCTCATTTTTCTCACCCTTTTAATATTAAAATGAAAAGGTCGATGTGAATCCAGATTTTACCTTCACACTATCTCCACCTAAATCACTCATGAGATTTATCTATTATTTAAACTACACCTTTCTCATAGAACACTATAGTGGATCCCTTAATCTATGAACCTAATCTCCCTTAATAAATAAACTCAAGGAATTAGATTCTCAATGGTCTCCAAAAACTAGTGGCGGAACATGATTCTTCTCCCACTTTTAGAAACTTATTCTTAGCTTATGTAATAACATATTTTGTGCATCTAGAAAATATTGTTGATCATTTTCTCATTTTAGAAACATTCAAGATTGGAACCATTTTTACCAAATTTCATCATATTTCAAATATATTTTTAATGATTGATATTACCACATGTCATTGATTAATCTATAGAACCTCTAAGGTTAATGAGTCATAACTCAATATATGAAACATGATTTTAAACCAACAAACAGAGTTCCATACATTTAACTAACTTACTTCTTTGTATGATAGAAATGAAAATTTCATTCCTTTGTAAATAATCATGTGATCTCAATCAAACTACCACTAAATGATCATGGAATAATTAATTAAGCACGAGTGTGTGGTAAATTCCATATGTTATGAAAATTTACACCACTTGTTAAAGATAAGCTCATGGTACCACTTGGTATGAATGATATTCAACTATTCATAGGTCTCCCTTTTAGGATGAGGCTAAACAACATAGAGTGATTGTCACTAAATATCCTTTAATATATCTATATTTACAATGATACCAGTTATTATTACCAGTAATTGAGATGATTACAAATTTTTAATTACACTATATAATAGGGAGACCACTTGTTTGGAGCTCTATTGATTTCCCATAAGCTTCTTGATATCCTAAAAACTGTCATCCGATACGATATTTTTAGATAAAAACACATGATTGTTTCATCTTCTCCACCAATATATATTTTATTGGAGTTAAAATTCTAGTTTAACTGAGGATTGATACTAATTGTTTAATATTAAATATTACTTGGAACCATTGTATGTTTTAAGAATAGATTTGACACCACTTTAGTTTCATATCTGAAACATCATTGTATGATCATCCTTATCCATAACATAAAACTTAGAAATATTTTTTTTTGAAATAGAGTGGATGTTTAACGCACTTATTGAATCTGATACCATATACAAATTTAAAGTGTTATGATTCTTCTTATTGTATGTATGATTATTTATCTTATGAAAATTTTCTATTTTAGCACATACACACCCCACGTATTGTATCTCCCCCTTGAAAATGTATCACTTCAAACACATATTAGAAATATTAAATATGTGGGGAGAGGGGAAACTCAAACATAATCAAGAATATAATTACATTAATTCTTGTTAGACTAACCCTTTGATCATTAATTTCAAAGCACTATACTCATTTTGTGATTACTCCAACTTCCTTTCCAATTTTAATTGATATTGTCATATATCCTAACATTATATAAGAAAATGTTCAGTATTATATTTGTATGTTTTTTCTGTAGGCTTGGTTCTATTAATAGTAGTGGGTTTAAACCAATTAGTATATGGTTATTTATTTGACACACAACTTGTATTCCTTTTTCCATGATTCTTTCACAGAGCAAGAATCGATTCACTTGTTTTTTGATCTTGATTCATCCTCTAATGAAGGAATATTTATCATTCCTTAACCTATCAGCTTATGATAAAACTTGTAAATACAAATAGGAATTATTTATTATTCTTTTCATTAACCACCATGCAAGTCACCTCTCACATTTTATGTTGAGGTGAGTCTTTATTTGAGTGTGTATTCTTCTTACTCAAAAAGGAGAAACTTATTCCCTTTTATTCCAATTTTTTTCTTTATTTCCATTTTGGATTATATGAGTATGTCATGATATATTATTGGTTCAAATTTCACTGAAATCCACATTTTTCTTCTCTATTTTTCAAAAACAATTCTAATATAATAGGTCTTTTACCAGAATAGTCTCTTTCTTTATATGCCACAAAGTAGAGGACCTCCTTATAGAATATTTTTACATCCATGTATTCGATAAGTTATAATTTATTTCTATATGTCCAATTTAAAACATATAAATCATATTCCATTATATTAATACCCTATATGTCCATAAATCTATTGTGATATAGATGTAAAGACTTTTCTTTCACTGTTGGGAATTTGAGCTTTGACACACATACTCTTGATATTCTCAAATATTTCACAAAGTATCACTTTATTTATTATCTTATTTTATAGTCCTTTATTTTAGTTTTGGAATAGTTATTCCATTTATTTTTAACTTTCATATTCATGTTCTTACATGCTCTACTTAATGTAGTTTCCTCGGAGAGAATTTGGACCTTGTTTTATCCCTTTGACTGTCTGAGCTTTATCTCAAGATCCTTGAAATTTTGATATTTATCTTTTAGTTTACCTTATAACTTCTTAAATATCTTTATAACATAATTTTAATATTCTCTAATCCCTTATAGTTGATTCTTGAGATAGAAAAAAAGTTCCTTTAATTATTTCTCTATGGGAAATAATTTTATTTTAATTTCCTATGAATGTTTTCAAGTAAGTCACTTTGTTCTTTCATCATAGAACCCATATTATTTATTTCAATAGTCAAGTGAACCACATATCTCTTCATCTATTTTAATCTATGTAAAAATATTCAATGAATGAATAGTATAATTCTTAGATGATCTCCAACTGATCCAACTTTACTTAAGAGTTGGATCAATTCTTGATCTCCACACACACTATCTCTAAATTAATGAACATATCCTGTTTCGACTTCTTTATTGTCAGATTTATCATCATAAAAGATTGGTTAATCATAACCACTAAAGAATACAAAATTGTTTTTTCTCAAACACAACATCTTAAAAAAGGATCCTTAAATTTTTCCATTAAAGAACTTCATTCTCAAGTGACTCAACCTTTTTCTCTGGTTCATTAGTAGAATATTTTAAAATTTCAATAATCTTGGATTGAAATTCAATATTCATTTTGAGATTCAATAATTTTTTAGATTTAATTGATCATTTAACTCATTTAAAAGTTTTTAAAGTTCCACTTGAATGTTTTTTACATATTCTATAGATTCTTTCAATAGACCATCAACATTTTGATTTTTCTCTCTTTGACCATCTAGTTCTTCAAGAGCACCTTATAGTTATACCTATAGGTTAGATACACTCTATAGTTATTTATTTTAAATGGATAAATATATACTTCTATATTTAAAAAAAACCTCTATAAAATTTTTATAATCATATGAAATAACTAATTTATAATCACCCACCTCTATTTCTTTATTGGATATCCTGAGAGTCTTCTTCTTATCATTTTCTCATTTTTTTCCTTTTTTAAAAGGTTCTCTCCTTGATCATTTTTACAACATTCATTTTATTTGAACTTCACAAATTTATTTTCCACTATTGTTTTTCCATAAATAGTTTCTAGGGACTTTCACATTTCAATAATATTAATATAATGAATGATTTTCTTACAAACATCATCTAATAAAGATTTATTCAAGATCTTATCTATATTTACATTTCTAGTCTGTTTATTTTTTTTTTCTAAACTTAACATCTTTTTAGATATACTTTATAACCTCTTCACTTCAATACCAATGAAAAATTAACATTTAATTCTTCCATTTATCAAAGTTATTTTCATAAAAAAGGTGGGTCTTTATAATAGAATATATGTGGAAAAAAATCCAAATATAGCTTCCAAGGATGGACACTGAGTATGAACCTTTACCCTTTAATATCACTCATTGTAACTAAAAAAACCCTGAGATAGAGGGTGAGACATGATGATGATCAATTTAAAATTTTCAACATAATCTAGTTAACTTTATTTGGTATCTTTTTCCCACATTGACATGAATTGTGTTCAACATGTTTTTTCATTAGTCCTTTCTCTCGACAACATAGATCTATAAAAGAACATATAGGAATGTAAAAAATCCATGGGACATAGATATTTTTACTCAGTTCACTAATAATGTCTACATCCAAGTAGCATAAGCTGCCATTGCTTCTGTCATAAAAAAAATCCTTTGAGCTTCACTAGTTCAGTGTATAATTTTTTTTACTGTGGTCACTCTATGCTACATTCACTCCCTTTACAATATTTTGGATTTGGTCACTCCTTACCCATGGAAAAGTACCTCTTCTTCACTCTGACACACTAATTTAGTAAAATATTATTTATAGTTTATAGACATATTGGTCAAATAGATTATAAAAATAAGTCTTTATCCTTATTTAGCACGAGTCTCTTCTTATATACCAATTAGGATTTGATTCTATTTGAATTCACTTTTCACTTGAAATGAATATTCAATACCCATTATTATGTAACTTCTACTTTTTTAAAACTACTAAATTTATTATAACTAATAACTTTAGAACTTTTTGTTCATGTAAGTGTGTATTAGAAGGTTATTTAGGCCTAAAGTTTTTTTAAAAAAATTATTTCATACAAGATTAACCTATACAAAAAAGGTTCCCCAAAATAGTGAGTTCATGGAATAGATTGATTCATAGTGGTTTGATCATTGAACTCAGTAGTTCTCATAACTCCCTCATGTAAATTCAAAACTTGGTGAATCGAGAGTGAATTTATCGCAAGAATCTTCTTCATAAAATTATCTCTCTATACTCATATCTTTATCTTTCCTCTACTGAGGTTCAGATATTTATTTTCAATTACTGAACTGTCCTAACACTTTGAACATTTGTAAAAGTGTCTCCTTTATTTTTATGTTTTCCACACAAATGTCACTAATTTTTCTGAACTTTTTAACTATATTTTCAATATTTTTAAGTATCTATAACATAGAAAAAACATCCCTTTCTCATGAATAATTAAATTTTAAAATCTAAAACCATTTTTAGAATATGATATTTTATGATACTTATGACATTTCAAATATTTCTTCCACATTATTCATGAATATTTATTTCCTAAAGCTTCCTAAATTTTCCAAAACTTAACCTTTTCCAAATATTTAAAGTTATCACTCACTCAACCACACTATCATGAAACTCTCACATTGTGATATAACCATTTAAACATCTATGAGAAAATTTCTTTCATGAAATTCTTATATTTCTCTAGAAACATTGTGCAATATTCCTAAGATATTAACAGTTTTCCTCCTTCATTTTTAGGAATTTTTTTTAGCAAACACTAAAAAGAGATTATCTTAGTTTCACATCTTTGGAAAACTTACTTCATAGAAATTCCAACATAATACCAATCATATCGTAGCAATACTTCCTCTTATAGAGGATTTTTTTCACACATAAATATTCATGTTAAATTCTACTTTAAATATGATTGGAATGTTTCCTACCTTTTAAGATTCTATGCTTCCCATATTAACAATATTTGGATAGATGTTAGTTACTGAGCATATCCTCATAATATATTTTTTTCATCTATATCTCTTATTACTAAGTATTTAAGGATTTCCAATACTACGGTCATACTTTATGAAACTATGATTGATAAAAAGACCAAGACTAACCATTGGTTTGGGTCGAACATCATATCCAAAATCTGGATAGATGGTTTGGATTCATTAAGAAATATTTCCCTTTACTATATATTGGTTACCAACTCACACTTGGTGTAACACCCTGAAAATTTAGTTTAAAAGTATAATAATATGGATATCTTGATTAACACAAAACACTGATCTTTAAGAGTATTGATATCTATTATAAAAATATTATTATTTAAATATATCTAAGCCATTAAATTGATGGGTTTGAATATGAATAAATGAATTATTAAATATATTCAAATTATTAATACTCAATAAAAATGTATTAAATAATTCTTATGAAATAATTACTCAATTTTAAATAAATTCATTTTATGCTTTAAAATGGATTTTTTTCAAAAATAATTTTAATTGCATTTTGTGTGTGGAAATTATAAATAATTTCTACCACTTTTAAAAATTTTATTTTTTAAAATATACTTAAATTTTTAAATTATCATATCAAAATTATATTAGGGTTAAATGTTGGGTTTTTTCTAAAAAGATTGATTTTTCATTGAATAGTGAAAAAACTAATTTTTGTAAAACTACCTTTTCTTTTTCATTTTAAAGTATTATTTTGATCTGAATTTGATCTTAACTTAAAAAAAAATATTATTTAATTATATATAATATAATAAATTATATATCAATCTATATTATAATGTATTCTAGTATGTGTTTATTTTTTCCTTAAAAACACCATTTTTTCTAAAATAGATTTCTTTTACGTTTTATACATTTATATCTAAATTGATTTATACAACTTCTAAAAATTTAATGTTGAAAAATGATTTTCATTTTTTAAATTATGATGATAAAATTTGGTAATTATACCCCTTTTATTTTTGGTCATTATAATTAGTAACCTTAGTAAATATTGTCCCCTCGGTAAGGGTAAACCAGGTAATTAAGGTTAAAAAATATGATAACGACTAAAAGTTACCCTAAAACTTGTATTTAATCCATTTTATGAGTGGAAATCTACCATAATCATCCAATATTCTAATTTATGTAGTTTTTGATATTTTTTTTGAAAATGAATTATATATTATTTTAAGTATATATAAAGTCCTAAAATGTCACTTTGTTGCTTTTAATATCGATAAAAGTTTGTGACCAGGGTAAAAAAATTTATTATTAGTTATAAATGGTTATTTTAAAGATAAGAGTTTTTTTATAATAGAAATTTATTTTAAATTTTTAGTGATAAAATAATTATCTTAAATTCTTACACAACGCTGTCTTAGTACTTATATATGTTGTAGAAAAATCTTGTAAATAATTTTATAAACTGTATAAGTAATATTTTTTCGATGAGTTAAAGTGTAAAATTAATTTTAAAGATAAATATAAAATATTATAGATTTTTTAATGGTCTATATTTTAATATTATTTTTGTAATAATTTTTTCAAAGTCAAACTATGTGAATAATTATTAAGATGAAATTAATAGTATTTTATATTAAATAATATTTGATAAAATTATTTTAAAATCATTAAAATATTGAAAGAGAAAAATTAGGATGAAATTTTTTCTAAAATTTCACCCCCTTTCCATTTATTATCCAATTTTCACCTTATAAGTTAAATTATAACCCTTTAATATTAAAAATGTAATTACCATATTTAAGGTTAAAATCAGATAACCATTGAGTTAATGCAAATGATAAGTTTTCAAATGATAAAAAACCAATTAAAATTTGATTATGTAATTATATTAATAAAATATACTAATTATATTATAATAAATTTCATTTTGGAATCATTTGACATGAGATAGAAACATATTATATTATAATATTTCATATTTTAAAAAAATGACATTAATAATATTTTATTATAAAAAATATTTTATTAAATTATTTAAAATTCATAAAAATATTATATTTGTCCAAGTGAATGATATATGGTATAAAATATAAACCGTGGTATATTTATGTATCACATGTCGTTTTATAGTAATATTCTTGACCATTAATGTGCACAAAACATTGATACTAGGGTAATTGTAAAATGGGGTAACAGGGGGGGGGGGGTTGAAACAAATAGATAAGGGTGAAAATATCACCTAAAATTGTAATAATTTTATTAGATGAGTGAATTTATACTAATAATAAACATGTATTTGAAATATATCAATCTAGAGCCTCCTGAACAAAAAAAAAATTTATATTAATTTAATACTTTTTGTAATTTCAAGAGTGCCTCACTCCTCACTTATAAAAGGGCACCTCTTTTCATCTCTTACTAACACCATTTGAGAAATATATTGTTACCAAAACCTAAAAAGTTATTTTATAAACTTCCCTAGATATAAATTAGAGGTTTTTTCTTCTAAAAATACTATTGAAAGGGTCATTAAGAAGAGATCTAAAAGAAGTGTTCCAAATAATATGTAAATGTCTTTACTGAATATTTAAAATTTATTTCACTTTATAATTACTCTAAATTTGTTATAACCATAAAAATTAATAAATAAAGTATAATAAATTCACATATATATGTTATCATATTTATGGGACAACCATTTTACATCTCCTTTTCATCTTATGAATACTGAAAACATTGTTCGTGTGAGCATGTAGTTTACCACCTCCATGTAACTATGAAATTGATTTTTCATCGCTATTTTATTTAGATAGTTTTAAAGATATAAATAATGGATATATATACATATGATATTTTTTAAATAGTTATTCTTTTGTAATTATAATATCATATCTACCTTTTTACCTTCTAATATGTATGAAAATGATAACGTCGCTTATGCATATGTGTGGACTACCACATCCATGATGCGTTCTAATATATTTTTCATTTATGTTTTACATGGATGGTAATACGAATATATTTAATTAACATATATTATATAATAATTATTATGTAATGGATAATTATTATTTAACATTATTTCATTTCATTTGTTGAAAAGTGAAAACAACATTTATCTGTGTTAAGGCCAACTGTTTCCATGAATCGTGTAATTCATTTTTCTATATCGTAATTTTATATATGACTCTAAATATATATTAAATGACTTTATATAATATTTTTATAATGATAAAAATTATATATATGATATAAACATGATTAAAGTACTAGTATTGGAGCTACTGAACTAAAATTCTCATGAAAAACAAAACAGTTAACATTGGATAATGATGATTTTAAGAAGGAATTATTAAAAAATGTGTGTTAAAATGTTATAAGTGGATCATATATGATATTATAAGAATTTAAATGGTTATGGTATTGAATTATAGTAAATTTATAGTTATTATAGAGTATTTTTTAGAACTTTTGAAGCTTTTTGAACTTGATGTAAGGGTTTATCGTCTCAAATTGACTTATTTGGGACATATGTTATTATATGCACCAATATTATTTTATGAGGTGTATATTCATACCATTTTACATTTTATATCATGGATATCCTTATTTTAATAATATTTAAAGTTTCAATTATGTTATTCTTTCATAGAGATTATTATTCAAATGTTACTAAAGTAGTAAGGGATTTATGGTACAATCTCATTGTTTATATGGATTGTTTATGATTAAGTTTAAAATTATGAAATTTTATGATATAAAACTCAATAAAAACATGAATTTTTATGTTGTTTTTATTTATTGAGATTAGTCATTTTCCTTTCACTTTTAAATCCTTATTTACTAAAGATATTTAAAGAACATTTTTAAGGAATATCATTATTTTTCTTTTTAGTCAAAAAAGATTTCTCTTCCATGTCCATGTCTTCTAAAAAAATTTGATAATTTTTTCACTATTATAATTTGATTTTATATTATTATTGTTACCAATTTTTAAATTTTTATAAAATATTTTGAAAGGAATAATTTTTTGTTTTCTGAATGAGGTATTTTTACTTTTTACTAAAAATGTGAATGGAATATTTATTTAAATATAAATTGCATGGAAAAAAATTCCCACCATCATGAACAATAAAATATTTTAAGCATATTTAATAATTTTACATGTTTGTTTTTAAATAAAATATTTTACTTAATATTTGGGTAATTTTTTAGTTTTAAATATGTAATTTTAATGTGAATAGTGTATTTTCCTCAAGAAATGTTCTGATGATCTTTTAAAGGAATTTTTCATCTTTGGTAATATCCTTTGATGTTACTTATGATTTACTAGGATATTAAACAATAATACCATATTTATTATTTCTCTAGGTGGTTTATTTTTAAGATGATAAAATATTAATTAAACTCGTTTTCTTTTCCAAGGGTTATGTTTTATTGAATGTTTTTATGATATTGTAGAATACATATGAATTTATTTATGATTATATAATGGTTGGGCCAAAAATTATATATCCTTCCAATTTATTGGGTAATTATTAATGTTAATTGAGATTAATGGGTATATGGTAGGTTATTTTAACCCAAAAATAGGGTACATTAGAGGTTATCCAAAGCCTAAAAAGGGGCACATTAAAGGTTATCCCAAGGCTATAGTAGCTACATAAGTGTTTCACCCAATATTAAAATGTTATAAATTTATTGGTGGTTATCCTAGCATAATATTTCTATAATTGTGATTATTCCACACTTATGATTCACAATTATTTCATGATATTACACTAATATTATGTTCTCATAGATTTTGTTCTTTGATCCATTTATGATTCTTGTTTTATGAATGAAAAAAATTTATTCCATGACTCATGTTTACAATATAAGAATTATGCGTATTATTTTCAATGTTTATGTTCATGTTCTCATACTCTTTATATTCATTTTATGTTTAAATGATCATAGATATCTCACTTTTTAAAACTTACTGAGTATCTAAGTTCAATATTTATTACATTTTCT
Organism: Viscum album; assembly: GCA_963277665.1. Taxonomy (NCBI): domain Eukaryota; kingdom Viridiplantae; phylum Streptophyta; class Magnoliopsida; order Santalales; family Viscaceae; genus Viscum; species Viscum album. Next base: position 751,015,941 of record OY728160.1, read on the forward strand.
TTTCCATAGGATTTGAATAAATGTTTTAAGTATGATGTGTCTAAGAAGGGTATTAGTTATTAAGAACTAAGTGGTAGAAATTATATATATTTTATGACTAGTTTTTTTATTTATGAAATTTTACAAGGGCACCAAACCTTTATGGTTTTATCATGAATCATAATGTTATGTAATGAATATTCATATAATAAGATGTAATCTTTATACATGAAATTTATGAGTCGCTATAGTTGGTATCATAGTATGGTTTATTCAATATTTTAAGATTATGATTAAAAACATTTTTCAAAAAACCTAAGGATTAGTCTAAGTATAGGATAACATCCTAAATTTTTGGTAAAGAAGAGATTATGTGGTTTTCCTAGAAATATATCCCCATTTAGAAACTACAAGTTATATTTTTTATTGAACATATATAATTCGGTGTAATAACATTTACTAGAGTTGTTTGAATATATATTTTCCATAATTATAGTGAGCAATTACCATACCATTAATATACACCTAGTTTGAAAATCCTAGTGGATATTCTAAGGTTAATTTAAATTTTATTTTTGACCCATTATGATGTATTTGAATAGATGATGATCATGGGTGACCTAGGTTGAACCTGATGTGTCATAGATTGAGAATAAGGTTTCATGATTTGGACATACTATAAATTATTTTTCATGATTATGAATATTGTTTATCACACCAATATATTTTGTTTTAGTCAATGGATGAAACGAGGAGGAACCACGTTAATGCTAAATGTGATGGAAAATATAATGATTTTGAGAAACCAATTGGGATGATGATAGAAATGAAATATATTGAGATTATACCTAATAAAGTATCAAGATTTATGCTTAAAAACCTATACCTTAACTTACTATCAAACACACCAAAGAATATAGGACTGTAATTTTCTGAGAGATCGAGTGGTGGAGACCATTAATGAAAGAATGTTCAATTTTATTTATGTTGTAAATGTGCAAATAGTAACCGAGGATAATATATCAAAATAATAAGAAAATTTTTTATGTGTGGAAAATAAGGTAATAGAATAAATAATTTCCAAGAAAAAAATATTAATTCTATTGTGGGAAATAAATTTCATCCAATAGATCCATTTATATTTAGTTATCGAAAATGTGGGGAACCAAGGAATTATCTTTTTTTTAATGCCCTCTTATAAAGGTAAAATAAAAGACCAATGAAGGAGTTATGTTATTACAATAATTTAAGTTAAATTACTGAGGTGTTTAGATTTTAGGATTCAAGAATTATATTTTAGAAATATTTTTATTAATTTTGTTTTGGTTATACGAATCACAAAACATCTAAGGATTTCTCCATAGTAGTTTTAATTTAAAGATTTACTAGAATATGTTCAATGGTACTAATGACCTAAAAATGTGATTTAATTGTATAGATATTTTTTTTAAAAACATGATTGAGGGAAAGATAATCCTTAATATGTTACCAATGTTGAGATAATAATTTTTAATTTAGAATAATGGATGATTTACAATGATAAAAAGTGAGATAGTATTTGTGACCATGAAATTGGTTAGTGATTTGATCATAGAGTGATTTTTTTCATCATTGATGAATTTTATTAAATTTTTGTATTTATGGAATATACTCAATAGTCTATGATTTTATTTTAAGAATAAGGATTGTGTTACTTTTTTAAGCATATATGTTTTCATTATTGTTTTATGGAGATTCATGATTTTAATATGTTTTAAGAGAATATTTGATCAAGGTATTCACATATATAGTATGTGAAATTGTGAGTTACTTTATGATTTATGGAGATAAATGTTAAACATGATCTTGAAAAAAATATTTATTAAATATTTTGGATTTTTGGGTGATGAATTTGGTTAGAAATATTTTAGAGGAGTCTTCAGGTTATATTTTCATCAGATGGATTAAGATGAACATTGGGGGTCATTGTTTAGTTTTTAGAGATTAATATATTATATTGGATTAATTATGATAACCACTTTAGTTTTTTTAATATTTAATAAAATAAAGAATTATTTTTCATTATTTTATGGATCTTACGATCCATTAAATGTTAATTTTAGTGCTTTAGACATAGAAAATCATCTTGGAATATGATATGAAGTTAAAATTTATTGAAGAACAATCAAATAAAGAAGTTATAATTATAAAATAGAATCAAATCAATTAAGTACATTTTCTCATGTTCTATATATTAACAATTAATTAATCCCACAAATTTAGGAAAATTATCTTGAAATAAAATTTTTATCTGTTTACCTTCATTTCTGATGAATTGATGATGTTTTCATCGCTCGATGATTTATGATTTTTTAACATTATCATGAATTTTTTTATCTTTCACTCTCAATCATTATTTGGAAATTAGTTTTTCCTCCATGTTCATATTTTCACTTCCAACTAATTATTTTCTATTTGGAAACCATGTTATGTGTTATTTTAGATAACCTTTGAATTTTATTTTCCCTCTTTGTAAGAGTATGTTTATTAACCCTTTTTATGATGGGAATTTTCAATAAAGGTATTTTTAATTTTCAAACCCTCTATTATTGAGATCATTTTAAAATATTTAGGATGTAAATTATTTAAGGGGGATAACGTAACACCATAAAAATTTATCCTAAAATAATTATAATATTGATAGCTTACTTAACATGAAACATGATCTTCAGAAAATTTAAGATGTATTATAAAAATATTTTTATTTAAATATGACCTAGACATTGAATTGATGGGTATTAAAATGAGAAAAAAATAAGTAATATATATATAGTATCCCTTCTAAAAACATTGCTTTGAATAATTCTTCTGAAATAATCACTCAATTTTTAGTGAACTCATTTTACGCAATAAAAATTTATTTTCTTCAAAAATGATTTTTATTACAATTTATGCAAGAAAAGTATAATTAATTTCTACCAATTTTAGAAATTTTATTTTAAAAAATTAATTATATTTTTCAAATCATCATATCAAAATTATCTTAGAGTGAAATTTTAGAAATTTTTAGAAAATATTGATTTTTCACTGAATAATGAAAAATACTGATTTTTGTAAAACTGTCTTTTATTTTAATTTAAAAGTGAAACTATTAATTTAACTCAATATGAAATTAAAAAGTTAATTTTAAACTAGATATAAAATAATTAATTTCATTATAATCAGTATTAAACTTGATTTTTGTATATGTTCATTTTGGGGCTTAAAAACATATTTTTTTTTCTAAAAATATGTATTCATTGAATTTTATGTATTTATATTAATATTATTTTATGACACTTCTATAAATGGAATAATTAATTTTTTTTCCATATTTTGAATCAGTAGGTTCTAATTTGGTAAATATTTCACTTTTATGTTTGGTAATTATGAATAGTAACCTTAGTAAATATTGTCACATCAGTAAAGGTAAATCAGGTAATTATGGTTAAGAATAATATGATAAAGACGAAAAAACTATAAAATTAATCTTTAATCCATTTTAAGAGTATATATTGAAACTATTCATGAAATTTTATTATTAATGTAATGTTTTCCATTTTTCTTTGAAAACGACTTATATATTATTTTAAGTAAATATAAAGTAAAAAATGCCACCCCATTGATTTTAATATCTACAAAATTTTATGCTTGGGATTAAACCAAATTATATTCAGTTATAAATATTTATTTTAAATATAATTTATTTTTTAAAATTTTAATTTATTTCCAATTTTTAGTGATGAATTAATTACTTTAAATTCTTATGCAATGACAACACAATGCTTGTGAAAGTAGTATAAAAATCAAGTAAATATTTTTAAAAACTCGTAGTAATATTTTTTGGTGGAGTTAAAGTGTACCATGAATTTCTAAGATTAATATAAAATATTATTTATGATTACAAGGTTTAGATTTAAATTATATTTTCATCATGTAGTTTTCAAAGTCAAATTATGTGAAGGGTTCTTAAAATGACAATAATAGAATTTTATTTTAAATAATATTTTATTAAATTATTTTAATGTATTAAAAATATATAAAGTTGAAAATTAGGATGATAAATGGCGTAAAATTGTATCCCCTACTTTTTATAATAAATTTTTTACCTTATAAGTAAAATTATAACACTTTAATATTGAAAAGGCCATCACCACAATTAAGGTTAAAATTGGTTAAACAACAGGTTAATCCAAAAGATAAAGTCTAAAATGAAATAAAAACCTATAAAATTTTAATTTTATAATTAAATTAAGACCATATCATCATTATATTCAAACCAATATCATTTTATAACCATTTTACATGAGTTATAACCATATTATATTATATTGTTTCCTTTATTTCAAAAAATGACATTAATGATATTTTATAATAAAAAATATTTTATTAAATGATTTAAAATTAAAAAATGTATTATATTATGGGAAGTTAATTGGATATGGTTTAAAATATCAATAATATTCCATTTTGGGTCACTTGTTTTTTATGGCAACATTATTGACTCTTAAATAGTAAAAAACATCTATATTGTAGTAATTAAAAAAAGGGGTTAAAGAGGGTTAAAACAAATAGATAAGTGTGAAAACATTTCATAAAATTATAGAATATTTATTTTAATAGATTATTTATACTTATAATCTCTATATATTCTAAATATATCATTTCTGATCAACCTTAACCTTAAAATTAATTAACATTAATTTAATAATTTATGTAATTGCAAGTGTTCCCCTCTCCTCACTTATAAAATGGAACCTCTTCTCCTCCCATTATATCACTCTTTGAGCTATATATCTAGACCAAAACCTAACCAATTATTTTTAAAATTCTCTATAAATGATGCATATGTTATTTTATTATTAAAATACAATTCCAAGAGTCCTTAATAATGGATCTAAAAGAAGCATACTAAAGAAGTGGTAATTTTCTTCATTGACTCTTTCAAATTTATTTCATCATATAATTCCTATAAATATATCTAAAAATTTAAAATAATAAATCTCATATGTTAAATTTACTAAGATATTATTTTTATTTTTTAAAAACCAATTTCCAACCCTTTTTCATCATATGAAAAGCAAAAACATTACTCGTGCATAGTTATGACTTTACATCTCTATGTATTGGTGAAATTCGGATTTCTTACCCATTTTATTTAGATGGTTATACAGATAGAAATAACGAATATATATGATATTTATTATATAATTAATCTTCTATAATTATAATATGATATCTACCTTCTTACCTTCCAATACATTGAAAATGATAATGTTGCTCGGGCATACGTGTAGACTACACCTCCACAATGCGCTATAATCCACTTTCCATTTATGCTTTACATATATGGTAATAAGGATAGAATTAATTAATATATATGATATAATAATAATTATATAAAGGTGAATTATTATTTAACTTTCATTCATTCTATCAATCAAAAAGTGGGAACAACATTCATGCATATGTACGACCTACCATCTCTATGAAAAGTGTAATTCAATTTCATATCTCTTACTTTTATGAATATCTATAAATATATAAATAATGAATAAATATGATATTTATAACCTGAATAACATTTTAGATATAATTTAATCATGATCAAAGTACCAGAACTAAAACCACCAAACCCAAAGTATCATGAAAAACGAAACAATTAACACCTGAAAATGATGATTTTAACAAGGAATGATAAATAAATGGGTGTTTAAATGTTATAAATGGATCATATATAATATTTTAAGTATTTAAATTATTTTTATATAATTATAATAAATTTTAATTTATTATATTGTAGTTTTTCTCACATTCTAAGGAAGTCAAACTTGAGGTAAAGGTTTACTGTCTCAAATTGTCTTCTTCGGGACATATGTTATGTTATGCACATATCATATTTTATATGGTTTATATACATCCAATTATATATTTTATATCATGAATATTATTATTTTAATGATATTTATTGTTTCATTTGAGGTTATTATTTCATAGGTCTTATGATTTAATATTTATGAAAGTAGTAAATGATTTATATTATAATCTCATTGTTTATCTAGATTGTTTATGATTATGTTTACGATAATAAAATTTTATGAAATACCTCTAAATAAAAACATTGATTTAATTATAATATAGTTATATATAAATTAAATTTTCTCCCTTCATTTTCATCACTTCAAATACTAAAGATACCGAAAGAACATTTTTAAGGAAAACTGACTTTATTTCTCTTTTCAGTTGAAAATTCTTTTTCTCCTATCTCCATTTTTACAAAAATATTTTTAAATAATGTTTTTAATATTCTTCTATGTTTATTTAATCCATTTTAAATCGTGTTTTAATTTTTTAAAAATGGTTTAAAAGGAATATAGTTTTATTTTTCCAAATGAGGTACTTTTAAATTTTTACTAACAATGTGAAATTAATTTTTGTTTTAACGAACATAACATGAACAAAATTTTATACCATAATGAACACTAACATATTTCAATCTTACAGTAAAATTTTAAAAGGTTATTTTTAAATAATTTTTTACCTTATTATTTTGGTAATATTAATATTTAAATTAAATGATTTCAAAGTGAAATGGGTATTTTCCTCAAACCATGTTATAGTGATCTTTTAATGGATTTTTTTATATATTATTTTGATGTTACTGAAGAATTTATATCATATTATCATATGATACCATACTTATTCATTATTTAGATGGTTTATGGTTATAATGATGAAATATCAATAAAACCCTTTTTCTTTTCCATGAGTTAAGTTATGATGAATGTTGTTATGATCTTGTCACATACAAATGAATGTATTTATGATTATGTGATGGTTGGGCCCAAAATCACATATCCCTATAAATAATTGGGTAAATATTAATTTTATATGATCTTAATGGGTATCCATGGGGTTATCCCAAGCCTAATATAGGGTACAAAGGAGGTTATACCAAGACAAAAAGAGGGTACACAAGAGGTTATCCAAAGCCCAAAGAACGTACATAGGTGGTTATCCTAAGACTAACATGTTATTAATGTCTTGGTGGATAGACTTGAAAGACGTTTTTTATGATTACTTTTATGAAACACTTATTTCACACTATTATGACATGAACTTATTCTAATATTATTTTTTCCTGGATCATGTTCTTTGACCCATTTATGATTTATGTCTTATAAAAAACCAACATTTAGCCATGAATAATATTTTTGATTTAATATTTAATGGGTATGATTTTGAATGGTTAATCTCATGTGATCATACTAATTATTCTCATGTTATTTTTAAATAATAATTGATATCTCCTTTTTTCCCTTAGCATATAATATCACCCTTTATTATGTTTTATTTTATCTAGGATATGAATAAAGGTTTTAATTATGATATATATATTATGGGTGATAATTATAATGAACTAAGTGAGAGATAATTAAGATATTTTTTGAACCATTTTTTTATATGTCTAGGTTTCCAAAGACACTAAACCTTCATGGTTCTTACATGGAGTGTAACGCTATGTAATGACTATTCACCTATTAAGGTGTAATAGTTAGGTATGAAATGTATGGGTTTCTATAACTAGTAAGGTTAGGTTGAGGAATTTTGATTTTATTGTAAAAAAAATTTATAATAAAATTTGAAATTGGAAAAATAGGATACTCTCTTGAGACGGTTATTCTAATTTATAGAATCCCATTCACATTATTGATCGATGTTATTTCTATGATAAAGGTTCACAACGGTGTTTTAAAGTCAATCAAAAGACTCTTTTGAAATTTTCACTAGAATTATCAGTATGATCATCACCTGTAATGAGTGTGATGGAAACAACATAGTGCATCTATTAGAGGAAGGTGTCTTGTATATCTATTGGATTATAGATACTATATAGGATGCTTATGATATGATGGATAAAGAGTATCTATAGGTGATGTCTCTTTTAGAAAAGTTGATGCATTATAATTTTAGTCATCTGGTTGACATATCAACCTAAAATTCAATCCCAAGTGAGATCCTATATAGAAGAATATTCAACACCATATGTATATTATTCTTGAAAAATACAGGTGCATTGCTGGAGGTGGAAATATCTCTTAATGGAAAGAAAATCATGTGGGAAGGAAACTGTTCTTCCATCGGTTCCATGTACAAGACCTAAACAACCACTTTACATGGTACTTTGAAAAAATTATGGATGTGATTATCAATGATATATATGAGTGCATTGATCATGAAATTATCTAATCCAATGGTGTGGATCATTTTTACTTTATAGGTAGTCTGAATGGAGTTTTCCCTATTCCCGATCTTTATCTGCCATGTCATATGCCACTCCCTCATCTCCATTGGGGAAAAGAGTTACAGAACTCTTCCATCCCTAAAACGATGAGCTTTATGGTATATAGAAAATAATATAACATGATCCCTATAGATTCCATTGTCTAATGATGAGATATATTTTTAATCTTGAAGTTCCACTATTGTGAGTCTTATCAGGGGGAGACTACAGTTCATATGTTCCTAAGAGGTTAGATTGCTACATAACTCTAGTGGTATTTTAGTGGTGTGCTTAATCTTTGGCCAAACCTTCACTAAATTGAGAATCTAATTGGTTCTTAGTTTATAGGAATAAAAAAAGAGTCCCAAAGTTCTAGGTTTGTATTTCTTCTCTTTAATTTTATTTTTTGGTATATATATATGTATTATAAGGAGATGACGCATGGTTATCCATTCCCCATATTATATGTTATGGGTTTTATATTCTAATAATTATATAGGGAGTTCATTCTTGACTTGGGTGATTCTAAAAGTATGTAACTTTTAGACCTTTTGAGATGGAAGTCTTGGTTTTACATACTAATCCTTTTCCAATATATCTTAGTGTTTCATTTGTTTTTATGATATTTAAATACCCATTTTTACTAATAAATTCTTCTTATGTGTTTTCAGTCCATTAGGAATTTTCTAAATGTAATACTTCAATTCAACATTTTTTGGTTAAACATGTATTTTTAATGTATGAAGAAATTTCCTAAGGAAATTTTCATATGAGGTGATAAATTATCATATGATGTGATAATTTATCATAAAAACTATCATTTTTCATACACTATTGGTAATTATATTTTGTGCTAAATGAAATATTCATATGAGAAAACATACATCTTTGTAGAAGATTTCAACTTCCAGACTAAGTAAATTATCCTACAGAAGTATTATATATGATATTTGTGACAAAAAGAGAAGAATATATTATGTTTTGTGATTTTAGAGAAGTTAATTATCATAAAAATATCATTTTATCACATGTAGAAAAAATTTCCCTATATACTTAGAAATTCAAAATACTGGTACTTGAAAAAGGAAATTATCTTATGAAATAAATATTTATCATATAAAGACTAAAAAATCATATGGAGAAAAAGTTATCTTATCTAATAGTTTTTCCATTTAGATTATCCTACAAGGATAATATTATCTTATTAAATTATGAAATATCATATGGAACGTATTATATTATGAAGTAGAAGATTTATCTCAATGTAAAAGTACTCTTTGATGTTTTAATTCAAGAATTTCACTAAGTCTAATGATGTTTTGAAGACAAAAATGACCTATGAAGAAGATAATTCCCTATGGTGCAAAAGTAATTCAAAGTGAGTATTTTAAGAGTATTTAATCACTCTTACAAGGTAATTATTACCACTATAAGAACTCAAATGATGTTCACACCAACTTTCTTATCTATCAGAAACTATGATGGCTAGATAAGGATATATGAATTAAATAATATATTTAATTCCAAGAACATGTATAGTTCTAATGGAGAATATTGTTATAGTCAATAATGGTCCCTATGATTTCTATTTTCAAAATCTAAGGTCACTTTTGTGAATAGAGATTTGATTTTAGAATTATTCTATGTTCTATTGACCACTAGAGTATATATATGATGTTTTTATTTCAAAATAAAAAAAATAATGAATGAAAAAGAGAACAATATAGTTAAAGAGATAGTACTAATGAAATAAAGTGATATATGAAGAATATATATGATACTCTAATTTACTATAAATATAATTAATTCCTTATTATCATAAAATAAGAAACAATTGATATTGATTTCCCTTTAACAACTTATCATATGTAGTTGAGAGTCCTTATAGAGCTAATTATTAAAGTTTTATTATTTCTTTAGAAGAACCTATCATATTTTTTTAGTTTCAACTTGAAAAATTGACTTAAATATGAATATATTTTCTACATATTTTATCTTTTTGTAAATAAAATGGTTAGGTCTTATAGAAATAGAGATCATAGTAAAAGATATTGAGAAATTTTTGTAACAAGTTTTAGTTTCATACACTCAATTGTCAAGGTCCCTAAAAAATGACGTTTATAGTGAATATCACCAAACTTACAAATTTAGAATTGGTGGAGTGTACTAGGGGATTAATTTAATTCAAACTTCTATAAATACTCTATTCTCTAATATATTATTTTGATTTTTTATTTTGTACTATCATTTGATAAAATATTTAAGATCAGTTCAAGGGACAATTTGTTTGAGGTGAAAATTTTAAGAGATCAATTCATCCCCTATTGAGTCATTTTTAACTCCCCCCATTAAAAAAATGGTATCAAAAGAGGGGATTCATTAGTTCTCAACTCTAAAAGGTTAAAGTTTTTAAGATCATTTTCAAATTACTACAATGTATAACAATTGATAGGGAATGTCTATGATTATGTATCGCTATTCCAATAGAGAAAATTATGGGTACTATAAGGATAAGATGAGTATCTTATTGAAAAAAATAGTTTAAAGGTTTATTTTAAATATACAAATAATTACAAAATTCCTTAAGGATATCTATAAATATGATATGTTGTTGCAAAAGATGAATATGATCTGAACTCTGAAGCTATAAATGACGATATGTATGGACTTGGTCTAGATGATCTTAATAGATTTTCTCTCATGTGATACAAATCATGAAATGTGGAAAACTATATAAATATATTATAGTAGTACTAATAATGTAAGACAACTTATTTATAACATTGGGAAGAAAAAGTTAGATAAAATTAAAATGATTGATAGTTAGAGAGTCACTTAGATGAATGAAAGGATGACTAAAAGAATAAATAATGTGGCTACTTTATGAACTCTTTTTCCGAAACCTGATCAATATCTTAAGGTTCTAAATTTTATTTCATCTAAATATACAGGGATTTAAAATTAAATTATGAAATCTAATATTGTGAAATATTTCAAAATATAAGATCTCATTGACACACTCATGATGTATAAAGTTGATACACAAGCTGAGGCTAGAGAGAATAAGATGATAAAAAAAGGGAATTCTGTTTTAAAGTCATATAATTCAAAAAAAAAAGAAAAATAAATATACATAATCTTCAAACTCATTTGATGATATTAATTCAAATAATTTAGAGTCAAGTGATGAGATTTATCAATTTTACAAGTAGTTCAAAAAAAATTTACAAATAGAGGATATGATTTAAAAAAACGTATAACAAGTACAAAAAGTTTGATCGAAATACAAGATAAATAATATTATATGAGTGAATGAGAATTGGTTTTATCAATACTGATTTCCCATATCTTAAGGATTAAAATAATTTTGAAAAAAATTATAAAAATAAATCATACTATTAAAAAGAGAAAAAATTTATGAAGGTCACATGGAGTGCCTAATAGGACTCCATTATTAACTCAAATTTTGATTCTAAATATTTTGTATATAATCAAAAGGTAAATATGTGTTTTATAGAACAAAATGGCATAGTTCACTGTATTTATTATTTATCTTCTGAATATGAATCTAAAAATCACTCTTATGTAAAATTATATGATTATTAGTCTATATTAGAAGACCACTATATGTCTTTGAATAAGAATAAAATGTCTCTAAAGAAATAATATGATGTTTTTTCAATGAAAATGAATTTTTAAACAATTTGATTTGCATACTAAAAGTAAAACTAGATGAGTTTTCTTCTATTTGTTCTATCCTTGAGATAAAAATAAAACAATTAGTGGATGAAGTTAATAATATGAAGGATTATTCAATTTATTTTACTAATGAGGAGGAATTTTTAAAAAAAACTATGGTAAGAAAAAAGTAATAAAAAATATGGAATAAGATTTAAGTGATAAAAACCTACATTGTATTATTTATTTGTACATAATTTTAAACATAGTTTTATGAATAATATTACTTATTTTCAATGTGACATAGATATTTATTTCTCAAATGATTGTTACCTACAAAACCTTAAGATATTATAAATAACTAAAGAATTTATACATAAAATTTATAGAATTATAACAATGAAAATTATAGAAAATATAACCATATTTGAGTTCCAAAATCCTTTGTAGCTTATACTACTCAACCCAAGAGCATTTGGGTAATAAAACATATTTTTTAGAATTTTTTTTTCTAGGGAATAATTTTCACAAAAAAATGAAAAAATTGTATATCGACATAGGCTCTTCCAGATAGAGGAGTGGATATTTTTCTAGATTTTACTAAATATCTAAGATTTATGGATTAATTATAACATTTTGTGACAATGAAAAAGAAAATATTATTAGTATTGCATCTATTGGTGATCCTAATTAAATAATCACAAAATATTTAATTATGTTAAAGGCCTAAACAAAAACCATATAAGTATTTGAAAACTTTTTTGTAATTTATATTTATTTGATATATCTAATAAAGTATGCTATATTTTTAATAACAAGTTAATTAAATTTAGTGAACCAAATACTAAAGGTGTTTATTCACTAGAAATTAATTATTTTTATAAACAAAATGTCGACTGTTTGAGTGATGAAATTGATGAATCTAGGATTTTTAATGGGAGTATTGGAAAATTTAATGTTTATTATTTAAGAAAATTATCTAAGAAAAATATGAATTCTAATTTGACTCAAACAAAATTGGATAAACAATGTTGTGTATTGTATGGAAAATGAGAAAGCAACAAAAATCAACTTTTAAGTCAATTAAAGAAGTTGTTTCATTGTGATCATATGGAATTATACATATAGATCTATTTGGCCCCTATATAACTTCAAACCTAGCTAGTAAATATTTTTTTTATATTTTTTTTGAAGATTTTTTGAGTTTTAAATGATTCTATTTCTTAAAACATAAAAGTGAATCTTTTTATATTTTTATTAATTTTGGTACGCTTGTTTAAAATGAAAAATAATTTAAAATTATATCCTTGAGAATTGATCATAGGGGTGAGTTTGATAATAATTAATTTAATTAATTTTTATCAAAACAAGGAATTAAACATACATTCTCTTCCCCTAGAACACCTCAAAAAATGGTGTGTTGAAAGATGAAATATGATCTCACAATAAATTTTCTAAACAATGTTTTATGAGTATAATATACCTATATTTTTTTGGGTTTAATCTATTAAAAAACATTTTATATCATTAATAGAGTTCTAATAAGGCCCATCTTGAAGAAACAGCCTTATGAGCTATAAAATAATTGAAAACTAAGAATACCTTAATGTTTTTTGATGAAAAGTTTATATCTTTAACACAAAACACAATTATTATAAGATCAATCCAAAGAATAATGAATGAATATTAATAGGTTATTTTACAAATTCTAAATCCTATATATTTTTTAATAAAAATTCAAGGGTATTTGAATAATATAATAATGTGAAATTTGATAAAAGTGATCATTTTGATCATAAAAAAATCAAGTTTATGACTTGAGTGATTTAATGGATAATTTTATTATTGATACACTTTTTAAAAATAAAAGGGATGATGAATTGGTATATGATTATGAAAAATATAGTCTTAAAAGGGAATAAAACGATGAATGTAAAAGTTCACTACTTATACAGTCTAACAACCTTAAAATACATCCTCTAGAGACTTTGACAAAAATCCAAGATGAAGGAGTTGAGACTATAATTATTACAGTAAATATTGTCAAGTTTTTTAACCTTTTTTCCCAAATAGAACCTAATAATATATAAGAAGCCCTTGATAATGATAGTTGAGTGGTTTCTAGGAAAGGCGAATTAAACTAGTTCAGAAAGAGCAAGGTATGTGAATTAGTTGGTAGAAATTTAGATTAAATTTTTATTGGAAATAAGTGGGTATTTATAAATAAGTAGGATGATAAAGGAGTGATCACTATAAATAAGGCTATATTTGTTAAAAAATCTTATAATCAATAAAAATTAATATATTATGAGGAAACTATTATCCTAATTTATAGGTTAGAAGAAATTATAATTCTTTTAGTCTTTGTATTATATATTTATTTTAAATTATATTAGATAGATGATAAATAGGATTTTCTAAATGGATTTTTAATGGAGTAATTTCAGTTAAATAATCACTTAAATCTTGTTATGAAATACTATGTTCATTTTTTAATCAAATTTTTTTATGATGGGTTTTCTAGACCCCACCTTATATAAGAAAAAGTAATCAAAATATATTTTACTACACTTGTGAATATTTATCCATAATTATTCTCCTATAGACTCTTTCTTATGTATCACACATAATATAACTATATTTATAACCTGTGGAATAGAAACATAATAACATGGTGGGCTAAAATTCTCATTAAGGAAAAAAAATATCATAAAGTTTCAGATCATAAACATGTGAAAGAATAATATAAATACATAAATATATTAAAAAGATATCATAATATCATATATGATAATCATAAAACATGATTAATCAATATAAGGTAATAAAATTATCATCAATGAATCATAAAAGATACGTCGTGGATCGAGAAAAATATCAATAACCAAAAACACGTTATCATGAAAGAAAATTGTTAGATAGTTTAAATATATTTTTTAACCATGAAAACCTGGAAAAACGTGATAAACAATATGAAAATGTAGCACAATCATAAATATAGGGTTTCTTATCTTTGTGATTCTAGTTACCCACCAACCCATTTACTCATAAAATTATGAGTAAAAGTATACACCATCACACTCACCATTTGTGAACCTTAATACAATATAACCTATTAAAATGTAAAATTATGAGTAAATATTAATGCCTCCACACTCACCCTTTGTGAAAATAGATATTTACTAGCCTTTTCACACAAAAAAATTTGAGTATAACTTAATATCATCACACTCACCCTTTATGAACCTAGATACTCGCTAACCTGTTCACATAAAATTTCTAACCCATGAAATATAATCATTTATCTAATTCATTGGAGATATATACAGGTGAAAATCAAATAATAATCCAAACATTTATGTTCCACATGAAAAGAAAACATTAATAATATCATAAATATCCCATGAAAATAATATTTGGTTTCTTAAAACATTCAAAAACATAACGAATCATAAACATAAAAAATCATAGAACATAAAAAAAATTCATTTTCCAAATGTAAAAATATCAAAATAAAATATAAAGGATGAAACAAACATCTATTAAAAAATATTAACCTTAGAGGGTAAATATATGTGAAAATAACACAATTTCACAAAAACTTTTAAATACATCGACGCAAAAATTACATTAAAAATTAAATTTTTGTGAATGGAAAAAAGAAGACTTATGAAAAACATAATATAGAGCTCCAAATAAAAAATCCATGAAATTAAATAAATTTTATAAAAAATAAAAAAGTGAAAATAAATTGATAACATTTAAATTTAAAATAAACTTTTAATAATGGGGTCTTGAAAAAAGAATAATATTTTAAAAAATAATTATTGAAAATATTTTGAAACCATTTTATTTTTAAAGGAATATTTAATAATAGAAAATTGAAAAAGATATAATGTTTTCAAAAAGGGAAAGTGAAAATAATTTTAAATAATTTTATTTTAAAATGGATATTCAAAAATAGAAACTTGAAAAGGATATAAATTTTATCAAAAGAAAATTTGAAGTTGATGGAAGATATTTTAATTTGGAAAAGATGGGAAAACCTTTTGAAAATTTTGAAATCACTTTATTGAAAATCGATATCCTTAAAAGGATCATGATAAAATTTATTTAAAATAAATTAATGTGAATATAATTATTAATGGAGATAAAAAAATTGAGTTTACATTAATTAAATGCTAACATTGGTGGGAAGTAAAAGCATTTATATTGATTAATATTCTATTAAATGTAATGGAAATTATTCATAATAAAATTCATTTTAATGAAAAATTAAATTTTTTGAGGAAGAATACTTTGGTTTGAAACATGATTTACCTTTATAAGAAGGTTTAATACATCCTAAAGTCATCATATGTTATAATAGATTAATCTTGAAAGATAACAGACTAAGAAGAGTGATTATAACTAAAGGAAAATATTGGAGTCACAATAAAACCCTTATATACTTTGTAAATTTTGAATAAAATCCCATGTGAGACATAAAAATTAAATTGAACATTGAATATAATAAATTATAAGATGATCATGATACATAATTATAGTACGTAAGTATTCAAACCATATAAAAGGAACCATGGTGTTCAGCCAATGCATGTCTTAAGGGATTCAAAATTTAGACAAAGAAACCCATATAGATTAAGGAACATTCTAATAAAAACCCATTTAAAGAGAGAGATATTGAATTTTAAGTTAAAATATCAAGAATAAGAATAATAAATTATTATAAATATCAAATTTATATTACGTACACTATTTTAAATAAATTAGGGGAATAAAATAACAAGTGTCTCAAATAATAAAGTTTTGAGATGAAACCCTTACCTTGTTTCCATAATTTTTTTATGAAACTATAATTTTATATAAAAAAAACATATAAATTAATATTATATTTAATAAAATATTCATATATTTTACCTCTTATATTCCTTATTTATTATTATTTATTATTGTTATATTGGTTAGTTATAACTTATTTCAACCATCGAGTGTTAATAACTTTAACCGTTTTTTCACATTTGATAATTTTAATGTCATTACCAATCCTTTTTAACCAAGTTCATTATTAATATATAATTTATATTAATTTAATATATATCATATGTTTATTTATAAATCTATTATATTATTTCATATGTTTTTTAGTTATGCTGTGTGGAAATAGAATCAACATTGGCTTATTTTGATGATTTTAGCAAACAAAAATGACACTTTAACAATAAGTTATATACTTAATATAATATTTATAGATTAATATAAAAATAATTATTATATTATTATTTTATAATAATATTATTTTTCATGTTTCCATATTCATCTATAATGGATTTTTATATCATCATTCATGTATGTGGTTAAACTGACCCAAATTTGAACACATTTTAACTCAATTAGTGATTATGGATAAAGAGGTGTTTCTTTTGACATAACTATTACCTTGACCATGCATACTCATATATCCATGATTAAAATCTAAACTTAAAAATGCATTAATTATTTGATATGCGATCAATGAAAATTAATAATAAATTTTTTGAAATTACAATTTTGGTCATAGTTCTCAAATATGAATAAGTAACAGTAAACACTGAATAATGAAAAATGAAGCTAAAAATAAACTAAATATAGAAAAAAACTTATATTTAGTCTAATTATCTATAAAATTTAAATAGAAACATGTAAACACAACTTTAAAATTTAAAGAACCCATAGATCATTTTCAGTAAAGAAACATAACTCTAGATTGTTCAGTCACTATCGAAATAAAAATATGGAATGTTCTATCACCATGGTAAAAAAAACCTAAATATGGTTTTAGTGGAAGACACATGAATGATAATAGTAACAAGAACCATTATTTTCAACAATATTAGGTCTTCTCATCAGAGTCCAACTCGTGTCATCAGAATGTGCATTCAATAGCATCCCAGAATTGCCATGATTCATAGATACAGAAGAGCATCAGTTCCTCATGTTTTTAGAGAGTTATATTGATCCCTAAAATAGGTAATTAAACTTTAATGTGAGTAAATGAAACATATTAGTATGAAAAAACAACCGTTGACATGCAACAGAAGAACATAATAGTAGGTACAATCATAATAATGCTATTGGAAAAACATCTGACATATGTATCTTTCGATGCATATCTGCGACCTAATACTTAATTGTTGATCTAAACCTGAATGTTATAATCACATTATACTCTCATTTTCTATAATGAAAAAACCATTTTATGTCATAACATAGGATAAATGTTTTCTGGAATGAATCATGCATAATCGGAAAATGGGAAATCTAGAAACAAACATCACTATTCCAAAAATCTTTATTCCGTTTAACTGGAAGCGATCATAAGATTTCATAAAATGGAAATTATTTTTTATTGGAGGGAAACATTTCTAATCAAAATTTTTGTAATATGGTAAAATGGAAACTAACATGACATAATCAAATGGTTAGTCTCTTTTATAATAATCATACATGACAAATCAGCTTACAAAAAAATTGACTGCAAAAAATTCATAATCACAAAATGGGAAATCACTAATAATGGAAACATACAATAAAAAAATAAATTGGGTACACCTTTTTGTAAGAGAAATACATTAGAAATCATAAATAGTGAAATATATTTTACCTAAAAAAACATACTTAATAACAATATGGATAATTAGTTTAACTGTAAACATACATAATAATTCATAATATTGGAATTATGTTATATAGGAAACAAACATCATAATTCAGATAATTAGAAATATGTCTTACTAGAAACAAACTTGACAACTCATAAAATGGGAAATTTGTTTTACTGAAAAAAAAACAATGAAAAATCCTAGAATGGTAAATCTATTCAAGTGGAGAAAAAGTTGAGAAATCATAATACAGGAACACGACATTACTGGAAACTTTCATTACATATCAGAACAAGGATTATCTTTTTTAATGTATATAATTTTCCCATCAATAAAATTAATTTTGTGATTTTATAATTTATATATAGTGTATTAGTAAACTAAAGTATATGTAGACATAATAGTGGAGAAATTATTTGTAATAGACAATTTTAAACTTACAAATTATAGAAAATGTGTTTAAAAAATGGATAATTATAAGCAATTTGAGAAATGCATAATATTAATAGATTGTGTATTAATTGTAAAATAACTATGAAGCATAAATTAGAAGTATATAAACATATATTTATGATCATATTCGAAATGAAAAATTGGTGAGTTGGTTGATGATAAGGTGTGATATTACAGAATTTCATTTATTTGATAAAATATGTAAGGAATAACTTATAGGCAACACAATATATGTTCTGAAAATGTGAAAAGGGAAAATATAATTGATTAGTGAGAGCCTGTTTTGTTTTAAATGTGTTTTTAAATGATGTGAATAATATTTAAATGTTTTCCATTATTGAATTAAATCATACCTTGATTACTTCATACACAATTATCATTATTTTTAATGTAAGTATTGTGGATAATTTTTAACTTGAATCCCAACATTATAAAACACAACATAGTATAATGCATTAATAAATCAAGAATTTTTTTTTCCTTTTCTTGATAGTTGATTTAATTCCCAAAATAGTAATTAAATTGAAATAATTGCAATAATTAATTCCTTGTATAAATTTTCAGCTAATTTTTGTGAAAGAAAATATGAATCTTAATTTATTAATGTATTATCTAAAAAACACATATAAACTTAATTACCGGAAGTATCTTCCTGAAACATGCATGTTATTTTCACTTGTATATGAAATAGAGTTTCAAACAGCTTGTGGATCACATTCCTAAATTTATATAGTACCTGAATATCATGCCATAGTACAAATATGAATCCATGAAGAATATTGAGTAAATTTTTTAAAATATTGAATAAAAATTATAATGTAAATAATTATCATCTCACAATAAATTAAAAACTACTAATTAAAATAGTTGAGTTTAAAATCAATAATGTATTAGTGATGAAATTGAAATTCTTTTAACAGTAAGATACCATGATAGAAAATTAGAGTAACATAGAGAAAGAGAAAATATACCACATAGTAAAACATATGTAGTTCATTATAGTAGTAACATACCTTCGCATCAAAAGTATTAGATGATAAAATTTGTACCACATGGTAAACACATATAGATTATTCCAAAATAGTACTTTTACCAGTCCAATGATAAAGGGGGATTATCTTAGAAGACCAATTCTGATATACAAATGTCTTTTTGTGTTTTACAATTTAAAATTATAAATCATTTAAAAATTGAAGACAAAAATTTAAATTCAGAGTCAATAGATGTATATTATTAAATAATGAGATTAAATATAACAGAATATTGTGTAGGTGAATAACTCCAAATGAAAACTGAATGCAAGTCTCTTTATTTTTTTTCATCCAGTTCTCATAAAACATATGTATGGCATGTTCCAATGATGATATCATTAATAATCCTAGAGCTCCCAATAAAAGTGACAAAATGAAATAAATTTACAATATCATTACACTAAATCAATCACTTATTATAGATGTCCTCAAAGAGGAGGAACACCCAAGAAGTTAAGATCCATAGAAACACTAACCTACAACAACCTTACACACCTTAAAAAAAACTACTTAATAGATAAATTAAAAACATTGCCACTACCTAAAAAAGGAAACAGTTTGTGTGGAAACCACACAATTAAAATCATCACATATTCTTCCATTAGGTGGAGGATTAATTTAAAATGATTTAATAATAAAGAAACAAATGTCAATATGATAAAGGCAATATCAATACATGTTAATATATAGATAAAATTAAAAAGGAAACATGATTTGATCCTCTTCTCCAATTGAACCGAATATAAAAACATAGAACATGTGATACAGATAAAGGGGTAGAAACCATTTGTGGAGAACAAAACTAAGGGATATATTAGACATACATCAGACCTCTCATTGATTCCCTTTTTCAAACATCCAAATTAATGTTCTACATTCAGAGAAATAAAAGGATGTGTCAAAGAGGGAAAATGATGCGAAACACGTATGCACAGAAAATAGAAACTCTTTATTGACTCTAGTCACTCCGTACATACTCATTAAAGTGGGAAGTATGGAAATAATCATGAACCGAAACTTTGTATCTGTATGGAATAAAATATAGACCTATTTGATAAAAAAATATGAACATATTAGGAAAAAATAAAACATGTTAACCCTCTTATAATAGAAAAATTATAATAAAATAGTGAAATACCTTAATCCGGGGGGTTACATCTTCACTCACTTGTTGATGATATGTTTAATACCAAATCCTTATATTCATATTTTTACTTTAATTCAGAAACATATATATCGTTAAAACTATATAAAACACATTGAATATAAATATAATATAAATTCATATCATTGATGAAATATACTCATATTATAAATGAATAGATATTAGTATAGTGGTTTTAATTTAGAAAAAAAACTTGTATTAGAAAATTGTAAAAAAACCTAATCATTTTTCTTCTTGATGAATGAAGTTAAGTAACATTTAACTTATAAAGTTTATTTTTTCTCTTCTACATCCCTGTGCACAAAACAAATGAAAACAATAACATAATTGGTTTTAAAAAATCCATCAATGATTATGATCCCAGGTAAAGTATGAGTAGTAAAATATAAAATAATTTCTAAACAGATATATGAAGATGCAAAAATCTAACACATCATCCCATTTTGTATTTGTATCCACTTTCTCATGTTTTAACATGTTTAAAATCGATGAATAAACCATTTAATCTAAAAATATTTGTGTTTTTTATTCCAAGACCCTCACATACTACATGAAAATCACCATGAAGCCCATGCACAATGCACCCCAAGTACGATCACCACCATCTTTCAGTTGAATCTGAAGTGCAGAATTATGTAAATTGGAAAAAAAATAAAAATAAAATGAACAATTAATGTACTAAATAAAATTTAATGATATACAAAGATATACAATACAAATAATAAATCATTGAATATAAAAATAAGAATTAAATGGAAAATCGTTGCATACCCGAATAATTTTTTTGAGGCCTATATTTATTTGATTATTAAAGCATAAATTCCTCTTTTTGATGACTTGATTATTCCCCTTATAATTTTTATATTGGAAGTACTTATCCTAAATAACTGTAGTGGAGGAAATGTGTAAAATAGAATATTCATCGGAGTAATCGATATGCCCCGCTAGTTGTGGAACCTCATCTAAAAACACTACAAGGTCCCCAGGATGAGAGTCTTACTGAACCAGCCCCAATCCATTCACAAAGGTTGTAGATCTAAAAAATTTCAGATCCTTCTCAACAAATATTAACTGATTATTAACAATTTATGTCTCACATTATTTTATTATCGGGAAAAGTAGTAATCAAATTTATAGCACTTATTTCTTCTGAATGAATGTAATATTCAAGACAAGACATGATCAAAATTGGTGACAGCAGGATGACCAGAAAGATTATGGAGTGGAAAATATTGATAAAAAGGAAATTGTGTACCTAGAGTTTTGATTCTTAAAATAAATTAAGACTCCGTCACCTGGTTTGAGATCTTTTTCGAGAACAGAGATGCATGACATAGGGTTATCCTTTTTGTTGTCAATTTTTTGAGGAAGAAAAGGGGTAACCCTCATGTTTTAATCTAGATGGATACCTAGTAGTCCGAAGGTAGAGACGTAGGTAGAGGTAGGAAGCTGGAAGGCAAAGGTGGGTAGGAAAAAGGTGGAGACGGGTAGATGCAATGAAAAGGTGGAGTTGGAGGTGAGTAGTCCGAAGGCAGGGTCGAGAATGAAGAAGGTAGAGGCAAAGGTTTATAGTGGGATCTTGGTCAGAAATGGTAGTGTGGGAGTGGGGAGCTGGGAGCAGAGAAGCGGAGGAGCAGAGGAGCGGGGGATCAGGGTAGGGAGACGAGACAACGGGGAAGCAGAGCTCGAGGAGAGGGAGTTGGGGATGGGTAGAAGAGCCCTATGGAATGAAAGTGTAAGTGGGGAATGAAAATAATAAGAGGCGGAGGAGGGTCTTGGAGGAATATGGTGATGGCATGTGGTCCACGAGTAATGGGGTGATCACATGTGGCCGAAAGGGTACCCTGGATAAGTATAGTTAGTATATATTATATTAAAAGAATAACAATGATATTATTTTGAAATTTTTATGATGTTTAATTACATTTTAATATGTTTATATAATTTATTAAAATATTTAAGAAAAATTTAAAATGATTCATTGTGGAGGTGGTAGTCTTCATGTACGCATGATTACCGTTCCTATTTCTCAATGTGTGAGAGGGGGTGAAGGTGGATGTTAAATTTAAATTTCAGAATCATAATTATATTATATATATATATATATCATATTTATTTGTCTATTATATCATTTTCATCATCAATGAATTTTAGTGATGAAAAATAGAAGATGTCACTTTTGGAGGCGGTAGTCATCACAAAGCACTAATAAAACTTTTTTTCTTAGAGGATAGGGAGGAATAAATAATGGGTAATAAATTAATATTATAAAATTTAAATATTATAATGATACCAATTTAATTATATTGTAATGGATATAATATATTTAGAAGATTAAGATTAAGAAGAGAAACTTAAGAAGGAGATAATTCTTACGTTGGAGACTTGATATTTCCTTAGAAAATTATTAGGAATTAAAGGGCTTAGTATAACTATGAGTGAATAGTGGATTATCTTTTCGGGATAAGGTTATATATATAGTAAAATTTTAGATTTTAAATGATGAATTTTAATGATATGTGTGTGTTTTATGGGGTGTAAAGGACCCCTTTAATAAGAGAGGAAAAGAAAACCTTTGGAAACACCCTTTATATTTTAATAATTTCATGACAATTTTACAATGTCAATAGATCAAAAGTAGAGTTTGGGAAAATATAAATTCAAAAATCATCTCAACCACTTATTTGAAAACATGTTTTTTCAATTTCCCCTTACTAAATGAATTTTTCACCAATTTTACTTTTTACCTACATAACTATTTTTTAACCTTAGTAATTAATTTTGATAAATAAAATTAAAATTAAACTAATTAGTTAATTTGAAACATATAATTTTAAATTTTAAAATAATTTTATCATATCAAATTTCTAAATGTGTGAAAATTTAAATTTTTAAAAAATAAACACATAATCATGTAAAAACATTTTTTTTGAAAAATGATTCCTTTTAGATTAAAATTTATATATAAGATAAAATAATCATTATTAGTGATTTTAATGACATAAATTGATTTATTAAAAATCAAATGAAATTTATTATTCTTTAATGGAAATCCACAATTGAATCTCACCTTTTAAATACATTATTCCAAGAGAATACGAGAAACGATTTTTATTAAACTAACATTTTTATTTAGTCAAAAAATGTAGGAAAAGGTATTTATAAGATTAAATAATTAATTAAAATGCATGATTTTATTCAATTAATAAATATTTTATTAAATAATATTGTTATCTTTAATTATCTTATTATATTGTAATAAAATCATAAAAATTATAATTTTTTCAAAAACCATATTTTCAACTAAAAATAAATCTTTTCAGAAAAAATTTAAAAATCCATGCTAAGAAAATTTTCAAGGAAGGAGTTCAAAAATAATTTTTTTTAAAAAATTTATATTTTAAAAATCTCAATTTAATTTTTAAAATAAGGTACAATATAAAGAAACTACATTTTATTATAACATTTTTTAGTAGTAACTCATATTAATTATTTATATGATGAAGGAAATAGTTATTAATGGTCTACCATCCTAGTGTTTCTTATATATTTATTGATAACGTATTATTAATATATTATGATTTTTTTTATATTTGGTGTAGTGTGTAACACAAGTTATATAATGCAATATTTATTTTAAAGGATCCAAAATTTTGTGTCATTATATTCTACCCCTTAAATAAATTGCATCCTCACAATTTAATTTTCTTTTAAATGCAGGAATAAATAATTTTAGTGAAAATATTGACATTCCTAAAGATATTATCCCTAATGATATATGATCCTCAATGTCAAAATGAAGAATAGAAGAAACTTATTTTTTCCCTACATATTTCAAGGAAATATATCTCATAACCATGTATTAAAACCTATGTAATGGATTTAATTTTATTATTAGATAATCCTTAGTTATAATTACACTAATAGGTATTCATAATTGATTTCTAATGTGTTTTTCCCTATTATATGTATTAATGTGGAGTCAAAGTGAGTATAACCATTATATTTTGAAATTTGAATCAATTTTTTTAGAGAAATATATTATGATTTGTATAATGTTTTTTTCTAAAAACAAAATAATCACACAACTAAATTGTTTCCTTCAAATAAAAATAACCGAGGGTGGTGAATTAATGTTATTAGAATACATCCTTGATACAATAGGTTTGATAGAACTAGAATGAATCAACTAATTTGAGGTGGTAGGTAAGTGAAACCTAATTACCACTATCCTCTTGACTGATAGTCACCGCATAGGTTCTTCCTTTATACCTAGGTCTAGGAGGTTATTAATCACTACCATACTCAACAATCCTTGGATTATGGCATTAACTTGGAAAATTACCCTGTTCTCCGCACATAAGACATTGAATTGTTTGTGGTTCCCTTGGATGAGTTCTATCTTCTATCCCCATTCTAATTGAAATATTCATTTTCCAATTATAATTTGTTTCTCTTTGTCCTTTCATTCTATAAGAAAATTATATTCTAGTTCCCTTAATGAAATTACCTAAGTTGTTCTTCCTTCAATTTTGACATATTTGAAATTGAATATTTTTTCCCTCTATCATCCTTATCAATTTATATTTCACGTCACTCTATAATTATCTTTTTTAGTGTGTTTTGGAATTCAACTATGTTTTTATTACCCCTACCCATTTAGCTAGTTGAATAGTGCTTTAGGTTGAGTTCCATTAGCCTTAGGCATGCCTTCCCATACACCAAAGGATATCAACTAGTAACTATGGTGTAGAAGAGTGGTAGTTGGGAGTCTATATCCTATGATGATGTTATAACAATGGTATATATATAAATATAAACCACCAAAATAAATACTATACATACTCAAACCAATAACCTAAACATGACATAACTACAAAAATAATAAGAAATAACAGAAGCATAATCAACAAAACAGCAGAATGAAACAAAAAAACCATTCATTCCATTTGTAGAGCATGCATCTAATTAAAGTCATACAATACAATAAACAAAAAATGTTCTCCCATGGATGGCCATCAGTATATAAATATATAAGTATCTTGTAAAAAAAGGAAAATTCAAAGAGGAAACTCTAACTAATGCAGGAACATCAAGTTCCATTTCCATCCATCCCATGATAACTTAACCACTAAGATCCATCTCCAAATCCCAAAACCTTGCCTGAAAGAAAAAGCATGAAATCTACACACTTCCCAAAGGTTCAGTGTAGGGTGTGAGAAATAATCTCAATAGTCCACAAATAATGTGTTCCTATCTTACATTTTTGATTAAGCAGGCGTGTACTAAAAATAAAGAAAGGAAGCTCATGAAATTAAATTAACACAAGATTACTAGGTTCTGAACAACCAATAGTAATTTCTCACCTAATTCAGACAATGTCATAATACCATGGATGATAGGATCTTTAGCCTAATCCCAAGGCATCCACTGATGTATAGAAAGATAGGGGAACCCTCAGGTTCAACATCTAAAAAATACCCCACACCATGTGCCAACCAACACCTCAAGTCCATGCCAAGTCACCGACATCCTGAGGGCACGCCCACAAAATATGATCCTAGTCCCTTGGACCTCAGCTCAAAAGTAACCCCATCAACCCTTGGTCTAACTTTTGAGGTAAATTGATATCCATCCTACAAATAATATCACCATTATCTCAACATCTGACATCATGAGGAATGACGATTTCTATCCTCCCAAATCATCCTGGATCAACATCCTCAAGTATGATGAGCCTCATCCAAAATCAAAAGTCTCATCACTACCATATGATATATCCTCACCATCCCCTAAAATTTCTATAGTAAGCATTTACAACCATAATTTTTAATACAAAACTACCGGAGGCCTCTACCCACACAAGTGGTCAAAAACACCTCAATATCTGAGTCATACTCTCTATACATGAATCCAAAAAACACTTTGGCCAACACAGGTATGTGGAAATAACCAAATAAAACCTAATCCACTCCATTCTAGAACCACATTCTCCTTCAACCATGTCTCTCAATCCAATGGCCATGATATCCCAAATATCCCGAGCCATGCTCACAACCTGATGGCCTCACCGCCTCAACTGAGAACCGATTCACCCAAACTATGATCAACATCACTTATATATATATATATATATATATATATATATCACCATGAAAAACATGAAAATCATTGCACCTCAGTCAATATGGCCATCACCATCTCATTATTTTGTCCAATCCCATCACATTCCATTGGAACTCATAAGCAATTCAATTTAAATAAAATAAAATAATTTAATTAATAATTACAACACACCCGACCTAACTACCCAAGTGTCCCACGACATTTGACCAAGAATCATATAAATAATAATGGTTAGGGAACACCCAAAGGCATCCCATATGATCAATTTAATTAATTAAAATACAACCATTAATTTAATAAGGTCTCACTCCATCAACACAATGACACACTCAAAGAAGAACCACTAAAACATTTGTGAAATCACAAAGAAAGGAAAGAACCACCTACCTCATGTTGGTAGACATCCCCACATCCATTATTATCTTATAACTCTGACCAATTTTGAATAAATCAATATTTAAGATTAAAACCCTAAAAATAGGGTAAAACCACTAGCACAAATTGTACACACCATAAGGAAAGGGAAAAGAAGAAAAGTAGAAAGAAAATCGAGGACTTACTGACGCAATTACAATACACACAAAATTGATCAAAATAGAGTCTAAATGAAGATAATGTATCACACCCTAGAAGAGGAGGATAAAAACGACCCCCTTATGCTGTGTATGACTAAGGAGGATAAAATAAGAGGAAAAGATGAAAAATGAGAGGAGGAAAAAAATGTAAATTCACACTTTTATTGGGCCATGTGGTTAGATCACATAGTTTGGAAACCATGTTCTAATTATGATAATAATACTACTTAATAGGTAAACCTTATATGGTTATCTCAAATAGTTAGACCAAACTGTGCAAAGATCATGCACACTACTGTGTATAGGTACAACCCATTTGGCACTAAGCAAGCGGCATGAGCCCAATTTTCCAAAATTTGTACAGACTATGTGAATTACCTTTACTAAAAACTTCATAGGTTTTCTACATGAATGTTACTTCTCTTATATGGTTTAACAAACTATTCACAGTGCAAAAGGAGGGTGCACGATTTCTCCTTAGAGGCTGGACGGTTTGTCCGAACTGTGTGCCTTAGTATCTGCAGTAAGAAAACATACGTTTTTGGCCTACGACTTACCTGAAACCCAACCAAACACCCATTAAAAATTTCAATACATAATAAATGAATAAAAACATGGTATTTTGTCAATGGAAAACTCAGAATTATGTTCTAAAGATAAAGAAAGAATTTATTTTTCCCAAAAAACACCAAAAATTCAAAATAGGTGTGTAATTTGACCTGTTCCAAAATCCCGGGATGTTACAATCCCCCATATTAATATAGTTCACCCTATGTTATTAGAAAAACCTAAATATTGTAGTAAATATACCCATATTATTAAAATTTACCTGGACTACCCCGATCACAAGGGCATATGTCAACTACCTCAATGTGGTCCCCACCTTAGGAGTTACCTAACCGGTTGCATCCTGACCAAAAAAAAAACAAACCAATGGTCCATCGACCATCACAAGATTCAATGTCTACCGATGGAACATACTAACTTCAAAACCTCATCAATTTCTCCTATTCCATACCCAACACCCATTTGAATCCCACACTACATTGATTTTTGCCTCATTCAAATGTCGTAAATGGATACTAAGAGGTCCTGCATCTCATCATATACTCAAAATCAGTCCTAATGCCACACACATCAATCATGTCCCACATCTTAATAACTCTTAGATTATAACACAACTCAACTAAAATGAATCTTCTCAATTCCCCGATACCAACACACCTCAAGCAACACCAATTCCTAACATCTCACACATATCTATATATATATAATGCATTTAAATAGATTCCAACCTACTAACCAGTGAATGGTTAGTCCAAAAGTATAACTCATGCCCCTTGTGCACCCAAAATAGACATTCCTCAAAAATTCCATGCCAAAATATAATAAAATATTACCCCAGTAACGCCCATGGCATACCTCATACCATCATTGGATCACCAACTTGTTCTAACCCTGGTAGCTCTACACATGCACCTAGCCTGAAGCCGGACTTCCTAAAGATGAACCTACAAATGATGCTACACAAGCCACCATCCACTGACCCCATGGATAGGTCTTATTGACTCTTCTAGGAATTTTCTTTATAGATGAAACTTTACTACCATCACCTGGTACCACTCCTTGTCCGATCTCTGAAGTCTGAGTCTTCCCTAGTCCATGAATTTTGGAAATTCAAGAAGGAATCCTGCAAAACCTCTTGATATTCTTAATACTTCTTTTGGAGGACACTCGAACAGAGTCAAGACATTTCATATCTTCCCAAACTATAAGTACACTGTTGATGACCTACTATGATGAGGTTTTATAAATCCCTTGGATAGACTAACCTACTGAAACTTCTCTCAAAATCGCTTCCTACTATATGATGAATCACCATTGAAATCACCTGATGCCATCACTTGTCTTGAATAAGACCGATCTGTAAACATTACCTCCGCTATGAGAACTTGATTCACAACATCTAATAATGAGGATAACCTGAAGATGTTCACCTGTAACTGAATGGTGTTCCATAAAACATCCTCAAAACACCTCACCCTTGAGGTGTTGTTTCTCACCATGTGAGGTGTGAAGCGAGAAAGCTCGATGATTTTCACTGCATATTCCATGAAATACATGGCACCATACTATAGGCTCAATAAATAATTTCCTATCTCTTCCCTCAGGGCATCTAGGAAAAAGTGCTTGAAAAACCTTCCCTCAAAGTCCTTCCAGGATAGTCCCTCATGTCTGCCACCAAAAACCTAGA
Organism: Viscum album; assembly: GCA_963277665.1. Lineage (NCBI taxonomy): Eukaryota > Viridiplantae > Streptophyta > Magnoliopsida > Santalales > Viscaceae > Viscum > Viscum album. The sequence continues at coordinate 751,046,145 of OY728160.1, forward strand.
AGTCCCACTAGTGGTTATCCGGTTCTCTGAGCATGAATGTCGCCAACTTCACTATCTACCCTGGAGGCATATCTATCTATTCTAAGACAATCTACATAGATTATATCCAATTATTAGTCTCTTGGGAACCACTCTCACCCTAAAATAGTAGTTAATACTATGACTAAATCTCTGAACATAGATATTCCATAAAAGGATATGTACCCTGAGATCCCCTTTAAATACCATGGATAACATGTACTGGGATTTATCAAAGCTACTCATCAAACTATAACCAAAAAGATATAAAATATGGAGGTTACCTCACATGCACTTGAAACTGAACCTGATCCTATACCAATAAATCACGATCTTCCTGACACTCTGGGGTCTCATCCTGACCCTCATGGGTCTTAACCTATGTCCGCTCTATCATCAACCTATCAATATCCACATGATTCTCTATTATAGATCATCGTTGTTGAAACTCACTAAATACCAATACATGGTTAGACAACCCAAATAACACACACACACACACACAGATATATATATATATATATATATATTACAGATAGGGAAAGCAGTAACAGAAAGCGTGATCTTACTACCCTTACCATTATCCATCTCAACCATGTCTCCTGCTATCTCAGCCACATGGCCTCCTCACCCACCCATATTAGAGCTAGGTTTCACATAAGCCTTTTTTCTATGTTCATCCCGATGAAAAAAGTTTCCTCAAACTGAAAACCATGTCGTTCAACATGGTAATAAACATCACCGCATTCCATCATACCTACCTACTCTAATAAGATCTAGACCCTTGCACACACACACACACATATCACATATCCCAAATATATTCCATTGGGTCTACTTTCCTGGCCTAGTTGAGTAAGATTCCACCAAAGAGAGGCTAGGTAGGAAAACACCACATAGCATTCATTGTTGACACTTTAGATAACCCAATTCCTAATGATAAAATCTAGGCCCCTAATTGAAATCACAAGAATTATATCATAGGTACATGCATATATAATTTAAAAAATATAATATTTGACTAATAAAAAATAAGCATAACACAACCACACCTTACCATACTGGGCCAAGGGTCCTAGTCGTTTTCTATGCCATACTAGTAAAAGGATCAGAAGTCATAATAGGCAACAATTCACATCAAGTTGAACTAATCGAGGTGGAAATAAGATCAAATGTAAAATGAGAAAATAAGAATAGTAATTACCACCCATGAAAACTTGGATCATCCCCTGTGAATGGGGTTGCAGGAATCGAAACATGAGCTATGATCCTAATTATGATAAAATACTAATCTCTAGTATACAGTATAAAAAAATAACAAAACCAAGAAAAAGGTTAAAAAAACCCCCTTTGATACAATTTATAGAACCTTGACCTATTTATCCCACTCAAATAGTACTTCGGGATGAGTTCCATTGGCCTTAGGTGTGCCTCCCCGTATGTTAAGGGTTTCTGGATAGTAGTGAGTGTGTAATAGAGTGATAGTGTAAATAATACACCCTATGGAGATGTTATAATAATGGTATATATGTAAATATAATTTAGCATAATAAAGATCTTATAGACTCAAACTAGTAACCTTTCTATGGTGGAAGCACAATAATAACAAGAAATAAAAGAAGCATAATCAACCAAAGTAGTATAATGAAATAAACAAGCTAAACATAACATTTTTAAATTATGAATCCAATACAAGTAATAGGATACAATAAACAAGAAAGGGTCTCCCATGGTCGACCATCATTATATACATATATAATTATCATGTTGAAACATAAAGGAAAATTCAAAGAGGAAACTCTTGCTGATGTAAGACCCTCAAGGTCCCTTTCTATACATCACATGCCAACTCAACCACTAGGATCCAACTCCAAAATCATAACCCATACCTAAATGAAAAATCATGAAATATACACTCATCCTGAAGTGACCACGAAGGATGTGAGAATGAATATGAGTATGAAACTTCCAATATGTGGGTATCTTACATTTTTGATTAAGCGAGTGTGTACAAAAAAATTAAAGTAATTTCATGAAATTAAATAAACAAAAGCTTCCCTGGTGCCCAATAGCCACCAAGAAACTATCACTTGCTTCATCCAACATTAAAATACCATAGAGGAGAGGATCCTTAGCCTAAGAATAAGGAATTCTCTAATGTAAAACAATCCAATAAAACCCTTAGGTTCCTCCTACAACAACATACCTGTCACATTGTTCCAACTAATACCTCATGTCCAAGTAAAGTCATTGACATCCTGAAGGAATACCCAAATAGTAAGATCCTGGTCCCTCAAACCTAAGTTCAAAATTAACCCCATCGGCCCTTGGCTCAAAGTCTGGGGAAGAATCATATCTGTCCTCTAAGAAATATCACCATCAACTCAACATCTAACATCCTGAGGAACAACAATGTTCATCCTCCCAAATAATCTTAGCCCAATGGCCTGAAGTATGATGAGCCACAACCCCCAACTGATAGTCTCATAACTATCATATGATGGATCCTCACTATCCCCATGGATTTCTATGGAAAGAACCTCCAACCATAATTCTTAATCTGCAACTACTGGAGGCCTCTACCCACATGAGTGGTCAAAACCACCTCAACATCAGAGTCATACTATGTGCACATGACTTCAAATGATGCTTTAACCAAAATGGGAGAGATAAAATCACCAAATTAAACCTAATCCACATGATTATGACACATTATTCCCCTAAAATCAATTTGTTCAATCCGATGGCCACACCATCCCAAATATTAGAGGCCATACCTGCAACCTGGTGGACTCACCACATCATCCAACAATCGAATCACCCAACCTATGATCAACATGAATCGTGTATATATATATCGGGCCACACCCAACATGATGATCACATCACCTAAGTTCATATGGATATCTCCATCTCAATCCTCAAACAAAGCCCATCATGTTCCATTGAAACTTATAATCAGTTCAATTAATATTAAATAAAAAAATTATATTAATATAAACACCCCAACCTAACTACCAAAGTGGCCAACGACCACTTTCCCACACTCTCATGAATAAACAAGGTTAGGGACCACCTAAATAAGTCCCATATGATCAATTTAATTAATTAAAAGAAAAAAATTAATTTAATATGGTCTCCCTCAGTGAACCCAATGGTGCACTCAAAGAGGAACCCCCCAAAAAACATGATAAATCACAAATAAAGGTAAGAACCACATAACTCATATTGGTAGAAGTATGTGCATTAGATTATAGATTCTAACTCAGTATGATTTTTAAGTATTCCACATTTTAGAGGAACTCCCTAAAAATATGGTAGGACCACTCACATGGATTTAGAAAATCATATGGAAAGGGAAATTAAGAAAAAAAATCAATAGGAATTGAGGACTTATCAATGTGGTTCCAATTCACCCAACGATGATCAAAACAGAGTCTAGATAAAGATATTGTACCACACCCTAGAAGAGGAGGAGAAAAACAAGCCTAATTCTGCATTTCTCGACCAAGAAAAAAGAAGAGGAAAACAAGAAAAAGGAGAGGAGGGAAAAACATAAATTCACACTTTTAATCGGCTGCATAGTTAGTTTAGATGATTTAGAAAATTGTGCATGCTTAATTTATAGACTTCAAATGGTTGGCCTTTATGATTAGGAAAAATTTTACTAAGACCGTGCATGCTATAGTGCATAGGTACTGCCCATTTAGTACTAAGCATGCAGTGTGTGCATAGTTTTCTAAACCATGTGCAGACCATGTGAATGCCCTCTGCTAAAAAATATAGAGGTATTGTATAGTTGTGTGCCTCCTATTATATAGTTTACTAAAACATGCTCAGTGAAAAAGGTGGTTTCACAATTTCTTCTTGGAGGCTTCACGGTTTGTCTGCACACTAAGAAAACTTGGGTTTTCAGCCTCTGACAGACCCAAAACCCAACCAAACCCCCCTGAAACTTTTCAATCCTTAATCCATGACTAAAAAGGCACTGGGTGAAATAAAAATCATAATTAAGTTTTTAATACTGATAAGAAATTTGGTCGACCCACCAAACTCCAAAAATTCAAAACATTTGAGGAATTAGACCTACTCAAAAAATCAGGGATGTTATAAAGTTCAAATTGTTAATTATATTACATGATAGATATTTTGGTATATTTATAATGTTTCTAAGTCCATATATAATTTTTATGGGTTTTTAGTAATGGTAATATTTTCATTGTCCCTCATACCCATGGTTCCCTATAGTTCTATCCATTACTAAAACCAAAAGGATTGACATGAGTGATTAAAAAATTACAATACATTGATATTATCATTATCAATAAAAGGAATTCAAACTTGAAAGCCTTATTCTTTCACATTATCACATTGGTCTATAGAAATTTTAGTCCAACCTATATAAATATTAGTTTGACCTAGGTTACCTAAAGTTGTGTTATCTTATGCCTTTAAACCCAATCCATCAACAAAAAAAGAAATCAATCCTTTATAATGGTTCATAAAGAGAATTAGTCAACCAAATCTTGTCCCCAAGGAGTGTCAAACCAATCATGAAGGCTTAGGCCCAATAATTATGTATCAAGGTGATGATTTAGTCAATGCTCAATAAACCCTTTTCAATGTGATTACCCATAGGTGAAAATCTTCTATATCCGCATCCACTTGTAGTATCTATAAAGGGGTATATTTCTAGGATAAACCATATACTCATCACTTTGCCAATATTTCAAGACATCATAATGTACTTAGGATCAAATTTAGGGTTTTCACTAAGGTTCTCTAACCCAAACCCAAAATGTCTCAACTCCTGCCACCAATGGTTTTCTAATGAAGAGAGAGAGAGAGAGAGAGATAATGACCCCACAAGTCCCTAGTCCTGTAGGCCCTGGGTAAGTGAATAACACCGAGGGTATAAAAATATCATAATATGGGAGGAATTACCCTATAAGAATAAAAAAATTTCAGAAGATAGGATAACCAACCATCAAATAACTCCAGTAGATAATATAAAATAATCCCCAAACATTCCCATAATGCATGAATAGAGTAAAACAGATACATATAAAATCACTAATATATACCAAAAAACAATTCTATATAAATGACTCAACAAAAACTCTAATATAGATAGTAATGTCTATCCCAGTCCCCAAAGTCCCCTTATAAACCTGAAAAATAGATTACATATGTAGGGTGTGTGTAATAGGTATACTCAGTAGGGACATAATCAATGTATTAAGTGCACATGTGAAAAGACCATGCTAATGACCTTGGGAACAAACAACAAAACCAAAAAGAACCTAAATAGGAAAACTAACCAATCTTGGACTCACCATGGATCACTCACCAAATAACACATCCAATATTGTAATATAACATCAAGATCATAACAATGAAAGGTGCCCTACTACTGCTTCCAAACTATTTTTCTTCACTCACACCTTATTGGCGAATGTTCTATGCTCCCACAGCTTCTTTACACATCACATCACGTCACATCACATCACATCCATATCTAATGTTTTTTGGGAAGCATCCCTACCTACCCCACCATTGAAAGGTCTACTATCTAATGTTACCACCGGGAATCATTCCATCACATCTATCCTAAAGACACCTGGCCAATCACATCTAATCTTTCCAAAAGACACCTGTGCTATCACAACACACCACATCACATAACTTGATAAGTAAGTTATCATGAACATGAAGGACATCAACCTCATTCCATCCACATACCACATAATACGCCCACCACAAATCACATCACATCACTGCCTCATCACATCCAAACTCACCTGAAAACACTAGGGCGATCATTGTTGAAGGAAGGGTAGGGAAGAGGGGGTAGAAAAAGATCTGTATCACCACCATACAGGATGTTGGGTGAAAAACCCAGATCATAGAAAATATGATCATTGGTAAGTTTATCCAATTTAGGTGTGGATGCATATGGAAATAACATAAATATACAAGATATATAGATAAAACATATTACTCAACCAATGGGTTCACAATTACTACATTAGCACACACCACATCACCACTATCATATCTTTCACTAACCTTCACAACCACTGCCTTTTCTATATGAAACACCACAAAGACACTATATAATCCACACAACATTTCCAACTTTTAATTACTAAATTCAAAAAATTTATTCATTAACCATTCTATTTCACATTACAAAACCCATTCTTTCATTCAATTCATTTAACACACTAACTGAAACTAGGTTTCTATCCCATTATTATTCATTTAAAATATGATCACATCTAATCATTAATTATTCCATGGATGAACAAGAAAAAATCCCAACCACACCATAAAAAAACTGTCCCATCTCATACAACCGCCCTCACAATACCACACATCCACCATTATCACCATGCTATATCTTCTAAGAAATATCACCACATCAACTACACATTGCACGTACTAACCATATCCCTCAATAGAATTATGACATAGAAAAACCACACATCCCCACCACACATCATCACCACCAATCATTACACCACTACACACCACAACCATATCACATCATTGGACACTACATCACACAACTTCCCACATCACATCCATGAAAACCAATCTCCACATCTCAGCACCACACATTACACAATCCATCTGGTCACCACCATCATTTCACAATAACCCAAACTATATAAGTTAACAAAAAAATAACAAACACACACAACTGAATACATAAAAACTTCCATAATTTATTCAAGGACTTTCAATTCATTACTTCTTTATTAATCATGAGTACTTCACACAATCTATAAATCAAGGGGAAACTAGTTTATTAGTCAAATATACATTCTTTAGCCTTTTATTTAGGGCGTGATCACATAGAAACATATGATGGGTCTCTATAAATATCAACTATTGTGAAAGAAAGCCTCACTATAGTATTTATTTTTAGTATTACCAACAAGCATGCTCAATAATATCATCAACATCTACGAAAGCAATAAAACATGTGATATCTTCCAATACCCATAAATTTCAATTATGCCAATTTTTAATTTGATTATTTTGATGCTTACTATCCACCCAAAGGAAAAAAGACATAAAAATATCACATAAATAATTTAAATAGGTGAGAATGAGGATCCCATACCTCAAATAAGTTGTTATATCCTTCTACGCACCATAGGGTGAAGAAAAAATAGCCCACAAATCACAACCGCCCAAGGGAAACCAAAGATCATACTATACTGCATAAAATAACCATAAAAAATATCCCAAATCCCCTCAAAACAGAAACTACAACACCATAATGGATCCCCAAGAGAATGACAAATTAAAATAATCAAGAAATAGAGCAGGTCTTACCACTAATTTATGAAAAAAATCCCCAAAAATCTAATGATTATGGTGAGGGAATATGTGCTATATGTTCTCCCAAAAAGTCATAGGGGCTTTCCCACAGTCAAGATAGAAAATGATCCAAAAAAAGAAAACTAACCAGCTAATGAAAACCTATATAAATGTTGTAACTTAATCAAATTACAATCTAAACTCCTCATTTACGTCATAAAGTCCATAGTTCAACATATATTTCATAGAAACCAAAATTTCTAATTAATAAACCCTTGTCCACTAAAAAACATTATTCCTAGGGCTGAATTAAACTTATTCCACAAATTCCATTCTTATAGTGTAAACCCATTTTATGCTCTACACCTTAGCCACACACAAGTTATAAACACATGCCACACAATCCATAAAACACCAACTACACCATGAACCCCTATTTTACGACATAATTGTTTTAGTTCTAATATAGCTATAAATCCGCCAAACATCCAATAGATTCCTCCATACACCAATAACTACCTCAAGCTAGAAAAGTAATAGGTTGGGTGGACTATTAAATTAGATACATCTCAAATGATTCTACCTCTCAAGAATCAAAGAAAATCATGGAATGGAATGGGTTTTGAACAACCACCCTATGAGATACCTATCAAGTATCACATTACATAAAAAACCACCAGCTAGACAATCCAAACCAAAATTCCCTTAAAACACCCCACAAAACCACATAACCACTTCTCACTAAGAACCAAAACACATCATCTGGAACTATCCACAAACAACTTTCTTTTTAAACATCTATCCATATAATTATATCAAACCCCACACAACCCAAACCAACCACTACTAAACCAAACACAAAAAACTACCCCAAGCACAAAAAGAAAGTATTTTTCATCTTCTATGTCAAGATATTATCCACTTTGGGTAGTACCAACAAACCCACATGGTTTTAATCATCCCAAGTATAAAAAATCTTGATTAGGATTTAAGCCTTACACTTTTCATGTGAGAAGAGATTTATCACATGTCACACATCATGCACCACACATCACATATCTAGAAAACAAAATATCTCATAAAACAACAATATCATTCATCACAAAATTTAAAAAAACCCAAACTGAGAAAAGAAAACTCAAAATAGCTCTGGGTAATAGGCACAAATCTATGTCTCTCACTATCAGGTACTCCTCTCAAAGACACCATGCATCCACAACACTCAATCCAAGGGAATGGATCATCCATGAAACACCTTATCTTAAAGACCCTGGATCTCTAGTAGTTACTCTACATATGTCGCTTCAACCTTGATATTGAAATTTCCCCATTCAATGAAGTGAAATACATCTGGATGGTGTTGATGATGTTAAAAAATATGTAAGATGTCTTGGATACTATCCAGTCGCATTGGAATTCCAACTGATATTCCACCTCACCAACACACCCCAACACCTCAAATGGACCAACAAAATAGGGATAAAGCTTACTCCTCTGCCAAACCTCCACCACCCATGTCGATGTGAGGCTCAAGAACACATGAAATACAACAATGAAAGATAAGGGTATATGAATATGATCAGAATAGATATTCTAATGGTCCTATTCTACCCTCATCCACTCCCAAACCAACTAGATCTTCCTATTCATGCACTTCACCACATGAAGAATAAGAACTGAGGACTCTCTAAAATTCCTAAATCATATTATAAAACAAAATATATTCCCATTAAATGACACAAATGGATCCATGAAAATGTATTATTGATAATTATTTTATATAAAAACTAAACTAGAGGTAAGTTCCTTACCTATGATCTCCCAAAATCCAAGACACAAGCTCGAAACATATCCTCCAGCATATGGATTATGCTCTATAATCCAATATATATGAGAGTGTAAAGAAGTTCTATGGAAAAATTGGGAGCCAAAATCATGTTTCAATACCCTCTAGAAATATAAGTTAAAATGAGGATCCTGATTAGATATAATGGTCCTTAGTGCCCCATGAATCCTAACCACATCATCCACAAACCGACTCCCTAAAAGATCCTTGGAACTTGACTCATAGATCACCATAAAATGAGTAAACTTCATCATTTAGTCAAAAATCACCCAAACCAAATCACAAAATCTATGATCTAGGGGAAACCCTATGATGAAATCAATTTATATGTTCTCCCAATTCCAAATGGTAAAATATATGGACTACAAAAACATCAAAGAACATTGTTCTATACTTTCACCTACTGTAAAACAGACACATTTTCACAAACTCTACCACTAAACTTTTCATCCTTGACCAGCAAAGCTATCTCCTAGATCCATGATACATATTTTTCACACCAGAATTTACCACTAAAGGTGATTTTCAAAACTAAAAAAGTTTTATCTCACAATCACCACTAAAAAAAAATTTAATATAACAACACATGATTCCGACCATACTCTGACCATCACTCATGAGTTTCACCTTGTCTAACATGATCACACATCACCTACACCTTTGAGTCTACTTACTGATAATCCTCCACCTACTATGTCAAATGTGATTCCACAGTCATCTGATAATGACATCCTTGACAACTAATCCTTCCAAGATAAAGAAACATCATTGTATGATCTTCCATCCCATTCCAAACATCCCCTAACACCCAAGCCACATCCCAAAAGGACTTTCAACACAATGCATAAAAAATTCCCATTTTATGGGGTCTAAGAGATATAAAAATAATATTCTTGAAGAAAATCATTCCACCTCAATTTTTATAAATTTAGATATAGCTATGAGAAAAGGTATTTCAAACTATAGTGGTCTGTAAAAACCAAAAATCGCTCACCAAAAAGGTAATTCCACAAATGTTTTTTTAAAAAAAAATGATATTAACACTAGATCATGGGTTTCATAGTTACACTCATGTGGATTAAAATATCTATAACCATAAGAGATCACCACTCTCTTTTATATAAACATGCACCCCAATTTCCAGATGAGACGTGTCATGTAAAACCACAAATAACACACCCTCCTCAGAAAACTAAAGCACTAGAGCACTAAAAAACTTCTCTATTAGGTAACTAAGTGCTAAATTGCAATAATCACTCCACATATAATCTTTTTCCTTTCTATTGAAAGTTGTTAGTGGGGATAAAACTCAAGATAAATTTGATAAAAACCTCTAATAGTAACCATCTAGAAAATAAATATATAAAATGCCACCACATTATTGGGTGCTTTTTAATAAAAATCTACCTCAACATTTGAACAGTCCAGTTCCACACCCTATTGATACAACACATATCAAAAAATACACACTGCCAAATCTAGAACTCACACTTGGACAACTTTCTAGAGAGACGGTGGTGTCAAAGGGCCTAAAAAATAGGTTTGTGATGCTAAAAGTTCTCTTCCTTTGACTTTTAGTAGAACAAGATATCATCGATGAATATGATGAAGAACTGGTCTAGTAATTCATGGAACATGGAGTTCATAAGTCCCATGAACATGAATGATGCATTTATAATACCGAACGACATGACCAAAAACCTGAAGTTCCCATTCCAGCATCTAATGGAATTACTTGAAATATCTTTATCCTTCATGCTCAACTAGTGATGTCTAGACCACATATCGATCTTATAGAACCAACTAGATTCTATCAACTAGTCAAATAGATCTCCAATCAACAAAATATGGTAATATTCCTAACCATTATCGAATTAAATCTCTATTATTTAATATACAACCTTAGACTACCATCATACTTCTTGGAGAACAATACTGGAGTACCCCATGATGAAACACTAGGTTATATGAAACCCCTCTTCATAAGATCATCCAACCACAACCTCAAATCACACAACTCCATAGGCACCATTTGATAGGGAGACATAGAAATTGGAGACATTCCCTAATGAAACTCTTTCCCAAAATCGACATCGTGTAAGGGTGTAGTTTCATAAACTCATCTCGAAAAAAGTACTATAACTCCTCCCTAACTAAGGAAATGCTTATTTCCTGCTATCCAACTGAAATATATACTAACAAAGATAAAATATGCTTCACTTTCCTACCACCCATCCAATAACCTCACTCTCCAACGAACTACACTTACTGGCCCTCCACATCAGAAAAAAACTCCCTTAGGATGAATTTAATGAATTCACACTAAGAATATAACCAATCCATTCCAAGGATAACATCATATGTCTATATTTTTAATAATATGAAATCTCCAATGAATTGGTGATGCCCTAACCCCAGACTACATCTCTAATACATATCATACAAAAAAACCTAACCACTAGCTGTCTTAGATAACACTAGTGGAATTGGAAGTCTACTCACATCAAGTCCCAACATATAGACAAAAGAAAGAGAAAATTTTGAGGGAAAATATTCCTAATCAAAAAAATCACACACAAGGGTAGATAAAAAACTAATTTCACTTCAAACAACTATTGGATATAGTAGCATTGATGCCTCTAATGCATACATCTAACCTCAATTATATCATATGCATCTCTGTTATCAGCCTCCATGACCATGATAAGAAAAATGTACCTATGAATATGTAATATAATGAGGGTTATATTTTCTTTCACCACCTTGGGATACTGAAATAGAAATGATGGTCCCTGCTACTGAAACCACCTTAGAGACAATTATTATTGCTTCTAAAAACGGGTCTAAACAACTACATAGTAATGTTCACCCAGAGTATCCAGACACTAAGATTGGTGGTGAAATTATCCCTCACAAACAAAGAACCAAAATATAAATCCCCCACATGTGATTGAAATACACCTATCCTAAAATAATGAGGAAAGATTTTCTAGGGCTTTTCCCCACTGGTTGGAACCCTGAATTCCTGAATGCCTACAACCCTATATCAAAATACTATCTTCTTAAGAAACCCTTCTATCCACTATCTTTGGGTAAAAATCCCATGAAAATAATCCTCTCAATTACCTCATCCTTTCCCTTCATCTCAAGATACATAGTAAGTACAAATAGAGTGACTCCATACCTAATAAATAGGTGCAGAAACTCCCCTATATGCAGTTATTTGGAATCATTATTTGGGAAAAATTTTAGAGAAAATTGTAGGAGGTCCTTGAACCTAATACCAAGATCCCACACACTCAAGATCCCCTATTGAAGTGAGAAAATATCATACCTCTTGACTTCCCTCATCATCGATGGAATCAACTCCACTTAGAAATCCCTCTAAAATTATGGCCTCAATTCATCTGCCTCCTTACGGTCACCAAGAAATATCTTCCACCACAAAAATGTAGCTCCCTGCATCTGAATAACTAAAAAAACACCCAAAACTCAGTTCTTATTATTAGAAGACAAAAATAAATGTTGATCTATTCCATCTATTGTTCTGTCTCTAGATCTAAGATGCTGAGCTTGTACTTTCCCAAAATCTATCACTCAAAGGCACACAATGCATGCATAAAAACCTCATACTCCCGTATCTAGTCAACAATAAAATGATCAAATATAACATCCTATTGAATCAAAACAACTTGAGAAACATAAAGATGATGAATAAGATCTATTTGTGAAAATAAAGGATAATTTCTAAGCTCGGTAGCATGGAATTTTATCAATATTATTTATTTAATTCATTTTATTTTCCCACACCAACCCAACTCAAACATGAACACAATTAATCATGATGAATGTAACACTACTAGGTATCTACCTTAAAAATTGGTCCATGTTACTTTGTTGTTCAATAATATCATAGTACATGCACTAGATCAGAGGGGGCCCTAATGTCTTGTGTCCTACCAAGTCTCTTTAGCCTATGTCATGCACCAGGATTATCTGAAACTATTTCCCTACTAACCCATGAAATCCTCACTATTAATAATTCTAAACTCCATCCAATATCTCAACCATTGTCTCTAATACAACTATTTCATAACCTCATCCTACCAAATATGTTTCAATGAAGGGATAAATATAATGACCCCCAAGTCCCGCTTCGAGTATGCCTTGTGTGGGAGACTAGCACTAAGGGTATAAAAATATCATTATATGTGAGGAATTACCCTTTTGGAATAAAATAGGATTGTAATATAGGATAAAAATCCACGAAATAGCTCTAAAAGATAATATAAAATAAAACCGAAAATATCCCCTAATGCGTGAATAAAGTAAAATGGATACATATAAAAGTCTCTAATATATACCCAAAGAAAGGTATAGAAAAGTGACTAAATAATATCTATAACCCAAATAGTAATGTTCAAAATAATCCCCAATGTCCTTCCATAAACCTAAAAAATAGTTTATATGTGTTGGGTGAGCCTACCATGTATACTCAGTTGGGACATAACCAAGGTCTCCAGTGCACATGTGATAAGAACATGCTAATACAGTTGTGAAAAAACAACATAACTAACAAGATCTTAAACTAGTGAGATAACCAATCCTAGACTCACTATAGATCCTTAACCAAATCAAATATTCAATATCTTAATATAACATCAATATTATAATAATTAAAGGAGGGCCCCTACTACTTCCCTATTTATTTTCCATTCCTAGCACCCATAATCAAACGTCCTGTGCTCCCTTCCCTTCCATACATATCACATCACATTGAATCACATCTAATCACATAAAATCACACACCAACCATCTTTGATATGGGTTAGGATGCATCTCTACAAACTACACCCTCACAAGGTCTATTATCTAGTTGTAGTATTAGGAATCATCACATCTTGTCTCGCCTGAAGAAACCAGGACCATCACATATCATCTCACCTGAAGACACCAGGGATGTCACAAAAAATTCCATAATATAACCAAAGTAGAAAGGTATCATTAATGTGAAGGAAATCATCCTATTTCCCTCCTCCCAAAAAATGAACCTTTCTATAAATCACATCACATATAACCTCATCACATCACAACTCACCAGAAAATTACCAGTTCATCACTATATATCACTTCTAAAAACACATATACTATCACTAGTGAAGGAAGAACATGGAAGAGGAGGTAGTATTCTATATGTATCAACACCATCCTAGATATTAGAGAAAACACCTGAAACTCAAAACCTACGAGCATTGGTAAAGTTATCTAACTCGATTGGGGTGCATATAGTAATAATATAAAGATATATGATATATAGATAATCTACATTACCCAACCTATGGGTTCAAAAAAACTATACCCGTGCACACCAAATCACCACTATTTCACCATGAACCAACCATCACAACAACGTACACCACAATATGTAACCCCATAAACCAGCACACGAGACACATAACATTTCCCACATTCAATGACTAATTTTACAGTATTTATTCATTAGATATTCTATTTCACATTACAAAACCCATTCTTTCATTCAATTCATTTAATCCCTTTTCCATGACATAGTTTCAACCTCATTCTTATTTATTTACTATCCCATCACATCTCATCATTAGTTAATCCATGGATAACTATAAAACTATCACAACGACAACACATACAACAACTAGCCCAAATAACACAACCATTACCACAACAAAACACATCTGCTATCATCACCACACCACATTGACCAAGAAATCTCACGAAATCAACAACACTTCACACATGTCAACCACATCCAATAACAAAGCTTTCAAAAAAAAACTACAAAACACCACCACACATCATCCCCACAAAAAATTACACCATTGTACAATAAAACCACATAACAAATATATACACTAAATCACACAACTACCTACATTTTATCCTTACTAACCAACCTTTGAATCTCAGCCCCACAAATTACAAAATCCAATCATTCCACACCACCATCACAAAACAACCAAAATAACACAGGGTAAAATAAAAAGGCACAAGCACACATATAAATAAAAAACCAACATTCCACAATTTATTCAAGGGATTTCATTTAAATACTTATTTATTTAGTAGGGGTTTTATCACACAGACCAAAATCTAGGGGAAGCTAGTTTATTAGCAGAATATACATTCTTTAAATTTTTTTTGGTTGTGTTCACTCGATAGTAAAACATGTGTATAAAGGCATATCAACTACTATGAAGGTAAGGCTTCCAACAACTGTTATTTTTAGTATTGGAAATAAGCATGGTCAATAAAATTAGAAATATATATCAAAGTAGTGAAACATGAGATATCTCTCTATATGAATCAATTTTAATTATTATAATTTATTGTTTAATTACATATGACCTTAATATCCATCCAATGTTAAGAAAAATCATGAAAATCCGATGCATAGCACATAAACATGTGAGAATGAGGATCCCCTACCTCATAGAATATTTCTAATCTCACTATGGATCATAGAAAAAAACCAACCTGAAAACCCCAAACATATAAGGGAAACCACATATAAACCTCTACCACATAAAAGGACCATAAAAAATATCCCAAATCACCCCCAAACTGAAACCAAAACTCTTCAGTGGATCTCTAAGAGAAGAACAATAGAAAACAACCAAGAAATGGATAAGTTCTTACCACAAATTTCCAAAACAACAACACTATAATTTAATGAAAAAGGTGAGGGGAGATAGGCTAGAATATCTCTAAACCACCTATGGTTTTCCCACGATAGAGTGATAAAATGAGCGGCCAAATGAGAAAATAATTTGCTGATGGAAACCTATATGTAGGCTGTAACTCTCCCAACATACATCATAATTATCTCATTTACATTGTAAGTTCCAAAGGTCCACATATCATATTCCATAAAACCACTTTTTAATACATAAACCCCGATTCTTCCCAAAAGCATGGAACTTAGGGTTGAATTAAAATTATTCCTAAAATTCCATTCTTAATGTATAAACCCATTTTATGATCTATAACCCATCAACACACAAGCCATATAACACTGACCACACAAGTCATAAAACAACTTATTGAACCAAACCACCTATTTATGGGGTAAAAAGCCTAGTACAGTTCTTTTATAGCTCTAACTCCACCAAACCTCCACTAGGATCCTCTGAAAATATCTAAATACCTAGAATTAGAAATTTAATAAGCTGAGAAGGCATAGATAATTACAAAAAAGTTAGATAAACTAATATCTAAATTAAATAAACCATAGAATAATACCAACTAAATTAAACTATGCTAAAAATTACATAAATAATACATTAATCTCATGATTTAAATAATATATCTCATAAATAGTAACATAACCCACAAATAGAAAGTTTTAGTGTCTTGGAGATAAGCTACATAAACATCTTATTTTACTACCATTGTGAAAATTTCACCATAATCATGCCCCTATAAACAATTTGTTATATATCTCACATGATATAATCATCTTCAAAACCTGAGGAATGAAAATATTAGAAAGGGGTGAGAACAAACACTCGGTAGGGGACGAAAATATCATAAAGTCTTAGATCATAAACATAAGGAAGAAAATAATAAAGACTTAAATATATTAATAAGAGATCATAATCCCAAAAATGGTAATCATAAAACATTATAAAATAACATAAGATCATAAAAATATCATCAAGTAATCATAAAAGATACGATGTGGATCTAGATAAAAATCAATAACCAAAAACATGTGAGCATGATATATAAGTGTTAAATACTTTAAAAATATAGAATAACTTTGAAACTTGAAATAACTAGTTCATAAAATTGAAAATGAGTCATAATAATAAATATAGGAATTCATATCTTTGTAAATCTGGCTACCCACCAATGCATTCACACATAATATTGTTTGTACTATATGCCATCACACTCACCCTTTGTGAACCTAGCTAGTCACTAACCTATTCATATGTAAAATTGTGAGTAGAGCATAACACCCTCACACTCACCATCTATGAACCAGAATACCTTCTTGTTCACATGTAAAATTATGAGTATAGTTAATTCCATTATAACCACCCTTCATAAAATATCATTACCTTATTTCTTCTTGAAACTTTTTTAGATTCCCTTTTTATTTGGGCGTGTTTTGAGAATTCTAAGAATATAGATCTTTGTTCCGATAAAATGACCTAAAGTTTAGGGATTTATGTTTGTTTGATTAATGGGGTTTGGGTATAAATCTGTCAAAATCATTAAATGGGTCTCTTTGGGTATAAGTTGAATTGGAAAATTTAGGGTTGGTTTTGCTATCAGTAATTGGTTATAGAAGTAATTTTCACCATTAATCCTTAGTTTATGACATAAATTGTTCACTGGGAACAAGATGTGGGATTGTCTTATGATGAAGAATGATTTAGGCCACAAAAGATGAAATTATAGAATAATTTTTTAACTCGATGTGTTTTTTACCTGAAGAAACTCCTTCTTTATCATACATGAAACTTAATTAATTTACTCTATAAACCAAAGATTTATGATGTAAATGTATTATTCCCAGAGGTTTTATTTGTGCTACACACCATATTTCATTAAGAATTATATAGGAATTCCTCTTGAGAACCCTAGTCTTCCCCCTATATTTAGTGAGTGGTTTCTTCACTTCTAAACATCTCATTTTGGAATTTTATCCCTAGTGAGTTTACTCACATTAGTTTTCTCTTCATATCCATTACCCTTCTTTGAAAAAATTATGATATCATGATTTATGATGGAATCAAAATTTGATCTTGATGGTTTCTCATCTAGGATTTTCTTACTGGTCTCCTTCACTTTGTTTTTCATTGGAATTTATCTGTTGTGGGTGTATATTTGATCAATTATTAAAGGTTGATGGTTCCATATTATTTTTATCTTTAATTGAAAACTTAAATTCCTTCATTGATTTGAAATGTGTTTTTGAATTATTTAAAAACCCATATATGAGATTATTTATAGATGATTTTGAAAAAGGATTAGAAATTGTGAAAACCTCAAATTTCAATGGAATTGAAATTGTTGGATGGAATTGAGAAAAGTTAATGGCTTGAATTGAAAATTTATTTTTATAAAATTATTTGGAATTGAATATTGAAATAAATGGATAAAATTGAAATTTTATTTGAAAAATCATGAGTTGATTAAAACCTATGTTTGGTTTTGAAATGAGAAAAGTATGTTGAAAACAGAAAGTGGGAAATTTTATTTTGAAATGATTTGAAATGATTAAATTACCCATAATGGAGCGATTGATTTGCTGAATCACATGTGAACCTCAGTATTTAGTGTGTAATTTATACAATAATGTTAGGATATTACCCCTATCACTAGATTTATGATGAAAACAATGACATAAACATACTAAAACATGAATTCCCCTATGGGCAGTTGATTTCGGATGGCCTATGTTGGGGTATGGGTGCACACATTGAGTCAAGTTCATTGATTGAGTAGTATTTAGATCCTTTTACTAAAAACTTACATAATGTAGGGATTTTTAGTTGGTTCTATGATATATTTGATTTGATGATTACATTCCATTTATTATTGAGGTGTTTTATTCATTAAAAATTATGTATTTAAAATATTTTTATAAAATATTTATTTAATTAATTTTTGATACACCTTCAATTTTTTTGTACGACAATTTTTTTTAAAATATTTAAATTCCATTCCATTTCTTATTTTATTTAAATTGAAATCATAATTAGTTTAATTGTGATAGAATTTATTATGGAACACTTGGAAAGACCTTACATTTTTTTTATCTAAAACCCTACCTTTTCTTTTGGGAATTTGTAGATTTTATTATTCCAGGTCCAAGAAAAGGGAAAGTTCCACTTGGGGGTGGTGGATGATCTTGAACCTTAAAACTATAAGTAAAAGAGGTGACCAGTGGAGATGTGATCCACCTGTTACATGGGATGTATATGTTTTTATCTTGGTAGATGTTGTGCCTTTATATGGTGTTCTATTTGTGTATTGTATTACCTATTTTATTTTGATACTTTATTCCTTTATAGGGTTGAACATAATGACTTGTATCATTTATCTTACTTTGTTTTTTTGAAAGAATTGTTCCCACATGATCTTGATATGATGCTAGGTGTTAATCAGAATCCCATGGGGACTAGGAAGGTCCCTTGGTCCATTTAAGGACTAGGTTGGGTATCAGCGTACCAGGGTATCTAAGATGTTTCATTAAAAAGTGGTATCATAGGTGTAGGTTTTTTATATTTCATTGATGTCAGTATTCAGTTTGATATGTCCTTATATACATGTGGTAGGATTTATTGGAGTTATGTTTTAGTTGTAGGTAAATTTCTAGCCATCTATCATCGTAATGAGACGAAATTCACCATGGGTGTTTGCGAAAAGCATATCTGAGGAATAATTTGATCTAATTTATAAAATTTTCCCTGATTTTGATCTGAGTATTTTGAAATCCCCAATCTTTAATTAAGTGTAATAGAATTGATATTCCAATATCTCTTATTTGAGTTGTTAATTTTTGTATCCTTAATGATGTTTCAACATTTTCGGTTGATGTTTTGTAGTATCATAACATCAAGAAGATGTTGGAATAGGACAAAAGAGGAAGATTATATTGAACCACAACGATTGAATCCTCCAGTGCACCAAAATATTTTTGCAATAATGGTGCACGTTGTCCAATTTTTAGGATAGGTTCTAGTACCCATTCGCATTTAGGATCCAGCTGTGGGACCTCAAAGTGATGAATCTAGAGATCTTGCTCATACATTTTTTTTCTAAAATACAACAGATTTATAAGGTTATAATGATCATCATGAGGATGAGGATTTGTTGAAAAAGATATAGTTTCTTTTTGAGTTTATTGAAATTCTAGAATCTATAAAGGTGAAATGTGTTACCTTTAAGCTTGAGGGGCCTAGCATGAGATGTTGAGATTTGATGTTTTTGGAAATGAAGAATGAGGGATTGGAGTGAAAAAAATTTAGAATATATATCTTTGATCAGTTATATCAAGAGTTGATGGTCATGTAAAATTCTATAGAGTTTATCAACCTTCAGTAGGGTGATAGGATTGTGACATAGTATGTGAAACATTTTTCTGGGGTTGATCAGTTTGATCCTAAGGTGGAAAAGAATAGGAAAATGAATGCTCTAAGATTTTATATGGGTCTTTGTTATAACATATGATCTAAATTTTTCATGTTGAATCTCACATCTTATGCTGATGTGGTATATATTTCGTTGATGGTTGAGTTTGATCGGGTTGGAAAGTATGGGATGATGGGAGTTCTTTTTTTATCACAGTGTAGATCTGTGAGTTCCTTTAATGGAAAGTGAAATCATAATGAGTATCATTGTGGTTTTTTATAGAATCCTTATTCTAGAACTTTTTTATTTCTTAGAATAGGCCATTTTTCTTGTTTCATGTTTTGAAAGGTTGGACATTTGAAATTAGTTTGTACTAAGGTACCAGAGTTTCTAAGTTCTCTTAATCTCTTAGGACACCTACAAAAGTTCATCAATATCATTTATACTCCATGAATACTAACAAGATCATTAAAACAAAACATTATTATGTTGAAATTATATACTTCAAGAAATAAGTGGTTCTAGTCCTAGAAAACTAGAATAAAATTTTCCCATAGTGTAAGAGTCTCTAGAAGAAGCTGATGTATGTCCCATGAATGTGATAGGTACCATCACTAAAACATCATCTTTAGTGACTAATTAATTTCATACTGGTGTATTTCACTCATTTATATTGAATAGTATTTTTAATTTTCTTAATCTTTTTATTGAGTTTATTTATTATCTGATGGATATTACTTTTCTACTAAGAATAATGAGAGAGTAGGGTCATTGGTTTCCTTCTCATGTTTCCTCCTTATCAGAGGTTGATCTTACATGAAATTTTATGGTTCTTGACATGAAACCTATTGAAAATTTTTTTGGGATGGATTAGATGATTGATCATAAATCCTAGATTGAATGTTACCTTCAAAGGGTCTTATTTACAACACCTGATTTGGGGTTCTTTGTATTTCATGGAGAATATGACCTGAGGTTGAGTAGATTTGTACCTTATTTTCAAGAGTTGGGCATGGTAAAATATGTGTTTTTTTCATCTTGTAGTGAGAATACTTTAATGGTAATCTTCCTAAAATTTTCATCATCTTTTCCAGCATTTTTCCTTCCTATTACTCTAATTTTTCACTCGTAAGAGATATAGAGTTACCTAATGATCTATCACATAGTATATAATTCATCGACCCAAGTTACCCTCACACATGGGACCAGAACCAATCCAATTCAAACCCGAAGGGTGTTCCCGATCCCCATAGGCTGACGACAAGCACCCAAACATCAAAAAAAGAACTAGATGAAATGATTTTTCCAAACCTAAACAACCATGTGGCATATATAAATACACAAACAAGAACACACACAGAAAATAAGAAGAAAAAAATTGAAGATGAACAAGATATATATATTCCATAACTGTAAGAAAATATCAGAAACAAACTACTGAAAAAGTAACGAAAAACTCTAAGGAAAGTCCATATACAAAGGACTAAAAAAATAGCTACTCTATACGATGGTATGGATGGAATCTCAAAATATCACCACAAGCTACTCAACCAACTAACATGAACCTTGCCACATCACTTCAAGACCTTACATTTTTCTGAAATGGAAGACATAAAAAGGTCTATGCACTCCTAAAGAGGAGCATTGGGTGTGAGCTAACAGGCTCAGTAGGATCCCACTCGGGTGTTCCATAACCTATATTTGTATAAAAATCCCTATACGCTCCTTTAAAATAAAAACATGGAATGATAATAATTAATGAAATTTTATAGAAAACATGGTAATCATTTCCCTTTTTATATAGTTCTAAATAAAAGAAGGTATATTAATTTCAAAAAATATTTTCTATAAGAATAAACATGCATATCAAGGCTAACATAGATTTCAAAAAAATAAAAAATAGAAGCACAAGTATCACAACACCAATGAATACTATAGGTTCAAAATGAAGACTAATCATACCACAATCAATCAAGTGCACACATTATGATCCTAGAACAAAGTGCCTAATAATAAGAGGAATACCCCATGAGTAAACCACCCAAAATTTCAATCTCAGTCTCCTAGAACACTATGCCTAGGAAATAGAGGAAATCCCTAAGACATACCTCCTTAATAATCTCAATGAAAATAGACGATGGCCCCAAGATAAAACACCCACATAAGTACCCAAGGTTACCCATGTGCTCCTTTTCACAATTCATTATTATGATTTGAAAAAAATTTAAAAACCATTTTAAAAATTCCATTTTAATTGTTTAAAAATACCCATTTTCTCTCCATTAATCAATAACCCGAGAAAACCCATTTTTCATTAAAAACCATTTTTAGCACAAATAAAAAAATCATCCTAGTTTCATTATGAATTAGTTTTTAAATAAAAACAATAATATCCATTATCCTAGGCTAGATACAGAACCACCTACCTCAAAACTCAGGTCCCACATGCTCGAAATGGAATCCAAATATCTATGAAATTCAACAATGCCAATAAATTACCTAGAATCAAATCCACATTAAGATTAATTAAATTTTAAAGACAAGGTTTTGGAAGAAGAGAGGAAACCAGATCCATCAAAGATAAATGTATTCCTCACTATGACATATGGATGAAAAGGCCTTTGTAATTAGATCACACAACAGATCTTGGAAGAAACCAAGAAGAATCACAAACCTTAGACCAATGGATCCATAGACACCACCCAATGGTGATTCCATGATCAAAGGTAATGAAGGAGCATAAAGGTTACTCACTCAGAAGGATACACTGTGACCAAAATAGAGATCGAGTACTGAACGGATCGATCTAGAAGGGGTTGATTCTCTAAAAACTGCCATGAAACTGCCTTAGTTTGAGAGCATGAAGAACCATCAGTGAAATTGAAACAAAATTGCCGTGTTCTATTTTCAAAAATTTTACATGGGAAATTACACGGCATGTAACCCAGTTACATGTTTTTTAACCCACATGATCCACATAAACCAAAACACCCATTTCCTCAGATAAAAATTGACTTTTTAACAACTCAATTCATTTATGCCATGGTCAAAACATGCAACCTTTCACAACGTGAAGTCAACTTTCACAACATACATCCAGAAACCATTACATGGTGTGTATCAAAGTTACATAGTGTGTAACTGCTTTATCGCCTTCATAAATGAATAGTTATTAGTGAGAGTCCAAAAAATATCTGACTTCACCATTATTGGTATCCTCCCAATCTCAAAGGAAGGTAAAACCACAATGAGGTTAAAGGAGTACTTGATAAAACGTTAATGAGACACTACAAAATCCCTAACATAAAGAATTTCTATCCCCAAGAAGTCATGTGAATGCTTTAATCCCTATAAAGAGATGAGTCCACTACTCCCTCATCAACGATTCACATTCCCAAGTCTCATCGGAATCTGGTATTTGATTCTATATAACTCTAAAAAATGGATTCAACTTCCCATGCAAGGCTTTCACTTGAGAATCAATGATCTCAACTGGTTTCTCCAAAATAGAAGCATCTGGATCTAACTCAATTTATCCCCATATCAAAATATGAGTGGGATCAGGGTGATATTTCATAAGCTGATATATATAGAAAACATCATGAATACCTATCGAGTGAACTGGAAATGGTAACTCATAAGAAACTTGTTAGAGCTTCTCATTACTAGAAAATTTCCCTATACCCACAGGTTGAAACTATGGATATAGCTCATAAAACCATGGTAAATAGAGGTTTTAGTATAACCTATATCCATACACATGGTTTTGGACACCATGGGTATAGGTCCACTCCACCATGTCATTAAACTATACCCATAGTTTTAAAACCATGGGTATAGCTTTGACAAAATATGTTATCATGAGATTTGATCCATGGAACGACACTTCATTCTTCTGATGCCTTACCAATACCCTATTTAGATTATTTTTATATAAATATATATTTACTTATATATATTTATATAAACCATTGTTATAGATATAGAACCATGGGAATAGGTGTTTACATGAATTCTTTTTATGCCATGTGAATTTTTTCCCTACTATAATGCAGGAATTCTATACCCACAAATTTGGAAAACCATGGGTATAGATCCTCAAAAAACAACCCTATACCCATGTTTTTACATAAACCAAGGGTATAGGTCTTGAAAAAAACCCTATACCCACATTTTTGGAAAACTTTTGTGTACGGGTCTTAAAAAACTACCTATACCCATGGTTTTCCTAAAACTATTGGTATAGGGGACCTATACCACAGTTTTTCAAAACCATGGGTATAAGCTCCCATACTATACATATACCCACTATTTTCGAAAAACTATGGGTATATGATGATTTTCCAGTAGCGGATCAGTGACCTCAAATGGTCCAACATATCTTGGAGCCAACTTTACCTGCTTTCCAAGTCAATGGTGACCCAACTAAGGGGGATTATTCAAGAAAACCCAGTCTCCTACAAAAAAATCCAAAGGTCAATTCTGTTGATCCGCATATGATTTTTTTTTGAATTTGGGCTGTAACCAAACTTAAATTTAAATACTAAATCTTTGTAAAAATTTCCTGAATGAAACTTGGTCCAATAAGAGATACTTCACCCACATCATCCCAACAAAGAGGTGATCTACATGGGTGACCATACAAACCCTTGAGGGGATCTATTCTTACTGAAGAATGATAAATATTTTTGTAAAGAAACTCAATGAATTCTAGATAGATATCCTATGATCCTCCAAAATTCAAGACATATGCGCATTGAATATCCTGTAAAATTTAAATTACATGCTTCATTTGACCATATTTCGGTGGATGGTAAGCTGTACTCAACTTGACCTGAGTTCCCATCACCTCTTAAAGAATCCTCCAGAACCTCAAGTTAAACCTAGGATCCCTATCTGAAATAATGGAATAAGGACTCCAATGTAACCTCACAATATTTTTCATATACATATTACCTATATCTTCAACTTTAGTGGTATCCTTGATTGGAATGAAATGACCTGACTTTGTTAACCAATCAAAAACCACAAAGATAGAATTCTTCCCTTATGGAGTCTATAGTAATCGAACAACAAAATCCATGGAATCCTCATCCCATTTCTAAACCAGTACAAGAAGAGGCCAAGGAACCCATAAGGTTTAAATTTATATACCTTTTTCCATATGCAGGTTTAACAACTAGACACAAACTTCGCAATGTCATGCATCATACCCGACCACCATAATTGCCACCTCATGTCATAATGCATATTAGTAGTTCCTGGATGAACGACCCATAAAAATTTGTGACAAAAAATACAGAGATGAAAACCATTTTGCTGAAGTGAAGCATATCATATGATGATAGAGACCAACCAAAAATGGTCTCCCCACCATAAAGGCTTTATTGAGTCTTTTAAAACTCATCATCATACTACTAAATCTTTAAAATAGGCTCTAGGAGAGATGATGATAACTAAACACTAGTCATAAACATACTTGAAACATCCTATTGATCATCTAGTTGCAACTAAGAGAAAATCACCATAATGTTCCACTACTCCTTCAATTCCAAAACAACCTATGATGGTACTTTATTTCTAAGAGAATCTGCAGCAACATTTCCCTTCCCTGGGGTATAGGAGATATCGTATTCAAAATTCTGAAGGTATTCGAGGCATAATCTCTATCTAATATTCAATTACTTCTAATAAAAGATATAACATATAATTGTATGATCAAAAAAGGAAATGAACCTTTCCCCAAAAAGATAGTGTCATCAACATTTAAGCACATACCTGAAGGCCAAAAGCTCTAAATCATGAGTGGGGTAATTCTTCTCATGAGGTCGAAGATGAAGAGAGCCATAAGATACCACATGATCATCCTACATAATCATGTATCCCAAACCCCCACCAAAAGCATAACAAAACACCACATACCCATTACCGAGCTCTAGTAATATAAGAATATGAGCCGATGTTAGAATAATTTTTAGTTCATAGAAAGAAGAATGAAACTTCACATCCCATGTGAATTTCACCTTTATCCTAGTATGATCAGTAAAAGGTGATGAAAGATTAGAGAAGTCATTGAAGGCCCATCAGTATTATCTAGAAAGACTATAGAAGATTCATATCTGAAAGAAATTTTATGGTTCCTTCCCAAAAAAACAACATTTACCTTCTCTGGATCAATTGATAAGCCATGCTCAGAAATTATTTTCCCCAAGAACTTAACTTTTTGAACTTAGAAAATTCATTTTGAAATCTTTCCATAAAAATAGTGACTTCTCAAAATTTACAGAACCAAACTCATATAGTGCTCATTCTCACTCTCAGATTTCAAATAAACCATAATATCATCCACGAACATTACAACAAAAGTGTCAAGATATTGATGAAATATCCGATTCACCAATACTATAAAAAATGAAGGAGTGTTAGTCATACTAAAAGGAATTAAAAGATATTCATAATAGCCATACCTGCTCCTAAAAGTTTTCTTCAGTATATCAGACTCTCAAACTTTGAGTTGAAGATAACCTGACTGATGATTGATCTTTAAAAACCACTTTCCCCACATTTACTGATCAAACAGATCATCCACATGAGGAAAATGATATTTTTTCTTAACCATTACCCAGTTCAACTTCTAACAGTACACACATTAACTAAGAGAACCATTTTCTTTCATGTAAAAGAGCATATGGGTTACTAAAGGAGAAAATCTATGGAGAACGGGAACATTTTCTAATAGGTTGTCCAACTGAATCTTGAGATCTTTCAGTGTAGCTGGTTCTTTTTGATTAGAAGGTATCAATATCAATTTCATAACTGGCACTAAGTAAATCATAATCTATAACTTTTTCTTTATAGGAACACTAGATAAATCATCTTGGAAAATGTCAGGAAAATCTAAAAAAAAAACGGGAAGATCATTAATAGAGGAAAAGAAATATGGATCAAACACAATAGCAACCAACAAAATCCTGAGATCTGTGTGGGAAGGTCCTACACGACCTATCCTCATGTCTCAATCTAACTGAAACACACGGGATATCCCATCAATAGTAAGAAATGAAACATTCTAATGATAACAATCAACTTCATCTCAATGTATGAAAAGATAATCCATACCGATGATGTTATCAAACAAATCCAGATCAAGAATGGGAAAATCCCAGACCAACATTGTATCAGTTATCATTAATGAATAAAGACACCAAAACCCATTCTATTTCCTCATAACAAGATGTGTTGCTAAATCCATTTTAAAAGATATAAGATCTGTAGGACGTTTAAAAACATTAAAAAACATACAGATATAAATGTGTGGGAGGAACTGGTATCAAATAACGAAATTTCTACTAAAGATTCAATAAGGATAGTACCTCTCACTATTTATGGATAGAAATAAACTTTCGCAAGATGATCCTATAATGTGTGATAATTATTCACTTTTGAGTCATATGATAAGAGCTCTATAGTATTTGAAGCTTCGTACTACACTGCAGTATCCATTGGAGCTGAAAAACCTTGATCATAAATAGGAGTAGTCATATCCTAATAGAAGCATTGTAAGTGATCAATGCAACCACATCTATTACACATAGTCACAGGCATAATACAACAATGTCTAGTGTGTCCTTTCTTTCGACACCAATAAAAAGTTAGAGGCACATTACCCACTATAATAGACAGTGCAGAGGAGGCTTGCTACTGAGACCCACCTCTGCTACTCTTACGCTGTTCTTTCCACTTCTTATTCTTCCCATGTGCACTATTGAAGTTTCCACCCGATGGAAGAGAAGAGGTTGAAAATCTTACATTTCCTTCCATATTCATTTTTTCCATCATAGATTTATCTACTATCTCCACATAGGTAGAAAGCTTCAACATAAACACCTGTGATCAGATATCTGGTCACAAACCTTGAAGGTACTTTTATGCCTTCATCTAGTCATTATTTACCACGTCTTAGGAAAAATGGAAAGTATTATAAAATATATTTGTGTATTTGGAGATCGAACTATCTACCAATTGTAATGAAATGAATTCTAGAAACTTCACCAGCATCAGTGAATCTAGAAAAATATGATGAATGAATAAGGTTTTGAAACCAATCCTATCAAAGTCTACATTCCTATCTACTTGAACCACAGAATCCAACCAATTCATGTAGGACCCCGCTAGTCTGAATGTTGTGCACTTTACCCTTATGTTTTCATGTGTGTATAGAAAGTTGAATATTTAATCGATCCTATCTAGCCAGTCAACTACCTCTTGGGGTTCAGTCATCCCTTTAAAGGATGGAGACTTATTGCATCGAAATTCATGTGATCTCTCTATCTCTCCTCCATCTCCTAGTTGTACCTCAACAATAGCATTATTAACTTATGGTATATCTCGATCAAAAACACATACTTCCATTACAATAGTCTCAATGAGATTCTGATCTATAGGTGGGTTCCCTCTCAAAGCATCCACAACACCTTCTTGAGAAACTCATAGAAGATGTCCTAGAGGCATACTACGATACACCGAAACAAAAGAAATACTTGAAAACATAAAATATCATAGTTACAACTAGAAAACTCATAAAAAAAACCGAGATTTTTTTAAAATAAAATACAATACTAGAGACACACATAATAATGTATCATGGAAACTTGAGTCTTGTTATGACAAGTGCTAGCTAGGAACTTATCACTACATACCTCTCAAGTCCCGACAATCCTATCTCCAGTCTAATAGATGTCCAAAGACATTAAATCTTAAGGAGAAACCTCATATGATACCAAATTACCAAAAATTGACTCGGGTTACCCTCAAACCTCGCACCCAACCCGATCTGTCACATAACTGAAGGGCGTTCCCAATCCCCATAGGCTGACGAAAAGCACTCGAGCATCGAACAATGAACCAGAGGGAATGATTTATCCCAACCAGAAAAACCATGTGGCATATATATATATATATATATATATATATATATATATATATAAACACACAAAGTTCTACGCACCATGAAACCTTGCATTTCCCTACAACACCTTGCATTTCCCTACAACACCTAGCATTTCCATATGGCACCACGAACCTCACCACCTCACTACGACACCTAGCATCTCCCTACACAAGAAGACAAACTAATTTCTACACTACACTGAAGAGGTGTTCAAGGTGTGAGCTAATAGGCTCAGTAGGATCCCACGTAGGTGTTCCATAACTAGTCTTTATATAAAAATCCCCTTTTTATAATTTTAAATAAAAACATGGAATGATAAGTAGTAATTCAGTTTTATAGAAAACATGGTAAACATTTTCATTTTTTCCACAATTCTAAACAAAAACCGGTATATCAATTTCAAATAACATTTTAAATTTCATTTTCTATAAGCATAAACATGCATATCAAGTCCAACTCAAAATTCTAAGAAATAAAAAAAGAACAAGTTTCACAACACCAAGGATTACTACAGGTCTAGGACATAGACTACTCATACAAAAAACAATCAAGTAAAAAAATTCCAATCCTAGAAAAACGGGCCTAAGAAGTAGAGTAATACCCCATGACTAAACCCTCCAAAATTTCAATATTGGCCTCCTAGAAGAACGAGCCTAGGAAATAGAGGAAATCCCCAAGACAAACCTCCTTAATAATCACAATGAAAATGGATGACGGACCCAAGCTAAACCTTTCACCTAAGTACCCAAGTTAAACCATGTGAACTTTTTCAAAACTCATTCAGATGCTTTGAAAACCATTTCAAAACCAATTTAAAAATTCCATTTCAATTCTTTGAAAATACCAATTTTTTCTCTATTTTTCAACAACCAAGGAAAACCCATTGTTTCATTAGAAATACATTTCAAATCACACAAAACAATCATTTCAATTTCAATATGAATTAATTTGTAAAGAAAATCAACAATATCCCTTATCATAGGCTAGATATGAAACCATATAACTAAAAACTCTGGTCGTAAAGGCTCACAAAAGAATCCAAAATCAATGAAACCCAACGAGTTCAAAAAAGTACCTATAATTTAATACACATCAATATTGATTAAATTTAAAAGGCAAGAGGTCTATGGTAGAGAGGAAACCCACATGCCTTAAAGAACAACACTAGCTGAACTACAAACAATGGAAGAAAAGGCCTTTAGAATGAGATCACACATGGATCTAGGAAGAAACCAAGAATAATCACCAACCTTAGACCAATGGATCTATAGATTCCATCCAATAGAGATACCACAATGAAAGTAAACTAAGGAATAAAAATGTTACACACCTCTAGAGATGCACTGCATCTATAATTGATATCGAGTTTCAAAGAGATATAACTAGAAGTGGTTGAGTATCTCAAAAATTCCCTAGAACTACCTTAGGTTGAGATCCATAAAGAACCAGTGAAGGAACTGAAACAAAAAATCTGCATGCTATTTTTTAAAAATTTTACACAGGAATATACACAACCTGTAACCCAGTTACACGATGTGTAACCCCCATGATCTACATATGACAAAAAACATTTCACCTTAGATAAAAAATTGACCTTTTAACAACTCACATTTTGTTAGTCATGGTCATGACATGTAACCTTTCATAGCATGAAGTCTTCCTTCATGAATTACATCCAGCAACCATTACACAGTGTGTAAATGCTCTACGACCTGCATAAATGAATAGTTATTAGTGAAAGTCCAAAAAATCTCAGTCTTTACCATTATAGGTATCCTCAAAATCTCAAATGAGGGGAAAACCACAATGAGTCTAAGGGAGTGCCGGATAAAATGGTAATGGGATGTTACATAGAACTCAACCAGTTCATATTCCTTAGTACTATATATAACTAATGGATTATAAATAGTTGAATACTCAATTGGAAGACCTTCTAGAGAAATTATTTATATTCCAGAGTGTGTCACCTTGGGAGAAACCTATTCTCTATGAAAATACCGTTAATGGGACACTTTTCTTATGTGTGGATTATTGAAAAATCAACTGAGCTATGGTAAAGAACAAATATTCATTTCCATAAATTGATGATATGTTTGACTAGATGAAAGGGGATATTTGGTTTCCAAATATTTATCATTGATTTGCTTATAACCAGTTGAGAATACAAAATCTAACATTTAGAAGACTTCTTTCAGGATTATGTTTCTCCATTATGATTATATTGTTATGAAATTTGGTCTAACTAGTGGTCCGTTAGTTTTTATACCTTTGACGAATAGGATATTTCATGAGTAACTTGACTCATTTGTGGTTGTATTTATGGGGAAAATCCTAGTTTACTCTCAGAATGAGGAGGACCGTGTGTGTTATTTGAGAATTTTTTTGAAATATTGATAATTAATCGACTTTATGTGAGGATTTCAAAATGTAATTTAGGGATTTTAAATGTGAAGTTCTTCAAACACGTGATTTCATAAAAATGGAATTTTAGTTGATCCTAAGAAGGTGAATGCTATTATGACATGGGAGATAACTCTTAATGTCTTTGATATATGTATCATATTAATATTGGTGGGGGTATTACCATATGTTTATCAATGATTCCCCAAAGTTAGGTTCTTCGATGACCAATCTCACTTGAAAAAGAATGAAGTTTAGTTATAATGAGAAATTTAAGAGTTCTTTTTTGAAGTAAAAATCCATGAGAATTCTATGATGGTGTTGAATCTTCTAGATGTTGGGTAGGGATATGTGGTCTTATTTGATGCTTTGGGTTTGATTTTTGGTTGTGTTCTTATGCAGGGTGATCATGTTATAACCTATGGTTCTAGACATCTTATCCCACATGAGAAAAATTATATGAACCATGATATTGAACTAAAAATAGTGATTAATAATTTTAATATTTTGAAGAATTACCTTTTAAGTGAAAGGTTTACCATTTATTCTGACCATACAATACTGAGTTATATCTTCTCTTAAAAATATTTAAACATTTTACAGAGGCATTAAGTAGAGTAACTGCACTATTTTGATTTCAAAGTTGATTACATCCCCAGTAAGGGGAATTTATTTTTTAATGATTTGAGAAAGATAATTTTGAACAACGAAATTAAAAATTCATTAGAATATTTTAATCTAATGGGTATCATTTTTTAGTTTCAGTTGGGTTTCCGAGAGAATGAATATGAGGTTGATTTGGCATGTCTGTAGTTGATATATTCTTTTATGCAGATGATTCTTTATGATAAGTAGCTTGATGATGTATTCTATGGAATTAGGTACTCTCATTATAGTGTCGAGACCATTCTTGAGTGATTTTTTATCTTTTGAGGGTAACCTATGTTTACAAAACTAGTACATTATACATTTTCCTATGAAAACTGATTTGATTGGGGATTACAATGATTTCTAGTGGGATGGATTTTCTATGGGCTTTGTGGTTAGGTTTCTGCATACCCCTTGTGGGAATAATTCGATACGAGTTATCAATAATAATTCGATAAAATTGGCTCAATTTATAGCCATTATAGATATAACCAAAGGTAGGAACTTGGGAGGTCTCTATGTGCATGATATTTTCATATTGCGTGCTGTTACATATGCTATAGTCTCTAATTGGGATCTCCATTTTACATATATATTTTAGAGAGGATTCATAGTGGTCATGGGTCCTAGATTCATTTTACTTGGGAGAATGAATAATTAATGAGAGAGTAGTGGCCTCATATCTTCAATGTGGAATATTCATGAAAGGATTTCTAGAGAAAATAGTGTTTATGGTGGGGAGTTTTAATATCATGTTTCCTTTGTTTCAGTACTTCTTGACTCTTGTTTTTCTTCAATTTTTGGGTGAATTTCAATCCTTTATAGGATGAAGATAATTTTTAATGGAAAGTGATCTATGGTTTTAGTATGTATGAGTTTTTGATTAATATATTTTGGGTATAAATGTGTAAGAAGATTTAAAGGGTTCTATTGGAGTCTGGGTTGAATTGAATGCTTTATGGTTGGTTCTGCTTCTGGGCATTAGATGAAGAAGTAATTTATGTTTTAAATCCTTGGTTTGCAATGTATATTGTTCACTGGGAATAATCTATGAGAATGGATTATGAAAAAACATTATTAATTCCATAAAATATGAACTTATCCTATAAATTCATTACTTAGTGTGTTTTAACCCGAGATGACACCATTTTCAGCATATGTGAATCTTGATGCATTTACGCCATAAACCCATGATTTTTTATGTAAATTACTCATGCACAATATTTTTATTTTTTTACAAAATTAATTTTATTAAAAATTATATAGGTTTTCCTCTTAAGAACCCTAGTCTTCATCCCGTGCGCAATGAGTGGTTTCTTCCCTTTTGGACATCTCAGTTTGAATTTTGATCCCCAATGAGTTTTCTCATTTTTTTCTCATTCTCTCTACTAACCATATTTGATAGTGATATGATCACATTATTTTTTATTTATTATGTGTTTTATTTTTATGGTTTATGATCTAGTATTTCCTTTTTAGTCTCATTCTCCTTCATTATTTGTCGGTGTTTCCCCATTTTGGGTGATGATTTGATATCAGATTAATGGTAGGTGGTTCCATATTATTTTCAATAAAATTGAAACTAAAATTTCTTAAAATTGAAACTAAAATTTCTTGATTGATTTGAAATAAGTTTTTAAATGATTTAAAAATTATTATTCAATATTATTGATGGTTTATTTTAAAAATGCATGGAAATTGTGAAAACTTCCAATTTCAATGGAATTGAAATTGTTGTTTAGATTTGAGAAAAAGTGAAGGCATTATTTGAAAATTTATTTTATGAAATTATTAGGTTTTAAAACTGGAAATAAATTACATAAATTTAAAAAATATTTTAAAAGAAATGAAATGTTGAAAACTTATTTTTTGGTTTTGAAATGAAAAAGGCATGTTGAAAACTGAATGCAGGAAATTATACTTTGAACCGATTTGAAATAATTGATTTTCCCATGATTGATTGATAACTGAGTAAATCACATGGATGAATGGGTAGTTAGATGATAAATATAACAATCAATATGGGATCTAAACCCTTAACAATGGATTAATGATGACAAAATTGACATAAAAATAATGTAGCATGATTTTCCCTGATGGGGAGTTAAGTCCCGATATCCTATGTTTGGAGACACATGCACACACTGAGCCAAGACCACAGATTGAGTAGTGTCAAGATCCTATTACCAGAATCCAATGTACCATAGAGATTATTACACAATGATATGATATGTTTTATTTAATTATTAAATACCATTTATTATGTAACTATTTAATTAATTCCAATTGGTTTATATAAATTCTTTATATAAATTGTTCATTTAAACTAGTTTTGATACACCTTCAATCATTTTGAGTATGAAATCATGTTTTGTTGAAAATATGTAAATTTAATTCAGTGAACTTTTTTATTTAAATTGAAATCACAAATGGATTAATTGATAAAGAATTGATTATGGAACACTTGGTGATACCATATGAGTTTTTTTAGCTCGCATTCTAAAATTTCCTTTGGAAAATTTTAGATTTTATTATGCCAGGTCCATGAAAAGGGAATACTCCACATAGAGGTGTTGGATGATCTTGATCCTTGGGACTCAAAGTGATAGAGGTGATAAATGGAGATGTGATCTAACTGTTACATGGTATGTATGAGTTTTTATCTATTTAGATGTTGTGTCTTTAGATGACGTACTGTTTGGGAATAATTTTTCATATTTTATTTTGTAAATTTATCCCTTTGGAGTGTTTAACATATTGACCTTTATCATTTATCTTATGCGATTTTTTTGAATAAAACCATTCCCACTTGATCTTCATATGTTTCCAGCTACTATTTTACAACTGATGGGGATTGGGAATTCCTATTGGGCTAGGACCATCTCAGATATCAACGTACCAGGGTATCTTGGATGGTTCATGAAAAATTTATATTAAAAGTCTTGTTTTTGAATCTTTTTTGATATTAGTATGTTATTTGGTATGTCTTGGTAGATAAGTGGTATGATTTATTAGACTTAGGAGGTTGTTGTGAGTGAGTTCTTGGTCATCTCTCATCACAATGATCCTTAAGTCACCACGGGTGTTTGGAAAAGTGTCTTTAAGGAAACATTTGATCTAATTTCTTGAATCTTATTAATTTTTATATGAGTATAATGAAATAACCAATTTTTAATTCTTCTTGATAGAATTTATATTCTATTATCAATTGTTTTATTTTCATATCTATGTATCTTTGATGATGTTTTAGTGTTTTCTACTGATGTTTTGTAGCACCATCCCTCAAAGAGGTCATTTGAATAGAACATAAGAGGAAGATTCTTGTGATACCTAATGTGAAAATCCTTTAGTGGAACAAAATCTTATTGATATTTTGGTACATGTTTTCCAAGAATTGGGACTTGTACTTGCACCTATTCCCATTCAAGATCCACTTTTGGAACCTCAAAGGGATTATTCTAAAGATTATGATAAAAAGTTTTATCACCAGAAGCCACCATATTTACAAGGTTCTAATGATCCAAAAGTGGATGATTATTGGTTGAATAAGATAGATATTCACTTTGATTTATTATAAATTTTAGAATCTATAAAGTTTTAATGAGCTACATTCAATATTGAGGGGCTTAACAAGAGATATTGGGATTCAATGGTTATGAAATTGAAGAATGTGGGATCAGAGTGGAATGAAATTAAATTTATTTTCACTAATAAATTAAATCTATAGTAAATGGTTTGGAAAAATTATATAGAGTTTCTCAAACTCTAGCAGGGTGACAGGATCATAAAACAATATAAGAATCATTTTACTGAGCTTGTTCATTTTTCTAATAAGGTGGAAACGAATGTGAAGCCGAAGGATTGAAGGTTTGAGTGGGTCTTAATGATTAAATATGATATCAAGAATTAATTTTGATGCTGAAATATTATAATGACATGATGGAATCATAATTAATGGATGATCTTGATCTGGTTGGTATGTTAGGGTTTTTGGGAGTTCCTTTTTCTCCAGGTGGTAGTTCCATGAGTTCCATTAAAGGGATGAAAATAATGATGAGTCTCATGGTGTTTATAGATTAAATATATGCCTAATCACCTATAGTGCTTGGAAAAGGCCCATTGACATGATTTTAATATGGAAAAGATGAGAATTTAAAAAGTGTTTTTATTGAGGGACCAAAGTTAGAAAATTATTGTTGTCTCCTATCACACCTATAGAAGTAATGTCATTACTTTTCTATTCCATGTAGTAGAAAAAGATCATCATCACTAAAAAGTACCATAGTGAAATTAGATGGTTCAATAACTAAGAGGTTTTAGCCACATGTATCTAGAATGAAGCTTCTTTATATAGTGTAAGAGTCTCAAGATAAAGCTGATGTAGGTCCAATGACTATGAGAGGTACCATTACTATTTCATCACATATAAAGAATAATTTATATGATATTTGTTCATACCACTAATTTATATTGATCCTCGTTTTGAATTTTGTAAATCATAATATGGATCTTTTTTCTAATGTGATGGATATTACTATGCCTCTTGAAATGAATAAAAATTAGGTTATTATATATTTTACCTGTGTTTCCTCTTTATCAGAGGTGAAGATTACAAGGAATTTTTATGTTCTTGATATAAAACCTATTGAACACATTTTTGGGATGGATTGGATAATTTATCACAAGGCCTAAATTGACCATTATCCTCGAACAGACTCCTTTACTACACCAGATGGGGTGTTCCATTTATTTAATGGAGAATGGGACACGACGTTGAGAAGATCCAGAACTTATTTCCAGATGTTGGGTATAGTAATATTGATGTTTCATTTTGATTCAGATAGAGAATATTTTATTTTTTTTATCCCTCACATTTTCATTGAGTTTCCCAATGTGTTCCCTTCTTATTTCTCTAGTTTTCCACATATAAGAGAGGTATATTTCTCTATTTATTTTTCATGTGTCACTTAGCCAGTGTATTATTTTTTACCATATGGAACCAGTGGAGCTAAAGAGTTGATTTCTTAATTGGATGAAATTCTAGAGAAAGGATTTATACACCCAAGTGTGTCACCATGGGTGAAACAAGTTCTCTTTTCAAAGAATTATGATGGGATACTAAAACTATGTGTTGATTACCAGAAACATAATCATGATATATAAAGAAAAAATATGTGTTTCCATGGATTAATGATATATTTTACTAGCTGAAAGGGTTAAAGTAGTTTTCAAAGGATAACCATTGATATGTTTGACACTGGTTGAGAATAAAAGAATCTAATATTCATAATACCACATTTAGGAGAATATATATCCATTATGAGTATCTTATTATAGAATTTGATCAAACCAATGGTCCTGTAGTTTTTATGAATTTGTTAAAGATGATATTTTATGAGTACCTTGACTCATTTTGGTGGTATATGTGGACAAAATTCTATTTTACTCTCAGGATGGGGAGGAACATGTGTATTATTTTATAGAAGTTATGGAAATATTAATAAATCATAGAATTTACATGAATATTTAGAAATTTAATATCAATATTATATAATTGAAGTTATTGGGAAATTTGGTCTCAGAATATTGTATTTTAGTTGATCTTGAGAAGGTAAAAGCTGTTATGACATGGGATCAACTGTTTAATGTATTCAGGATACAAATATTCTTGGTCTTGGTGGGGTATTACCACAAGTTCATCATATATTT
Source organism: Viscum album (assembly GCA_963277665.1). Taxonomy (NCBI): domain Eukaryota; kingdom Viridiplantae; phylum Streptophyta; class Magnoliopsida; order Santalales; family Viscaceae; genus Viscum; species Viscum album. The sequence continues at coordinate 751,084,169 of OY728160.1, forward strand.
CTCAAATTTTATTTTTTGAGGACCCTGTCACTAAAAAAGATTGATGTTCATTTGAGAGTATAAATTTTAGAATTCTTTTGTTGATATGAAATAGTTTTTTACTTATGCACTAATGTTGACTCTTCCGTAGGTTGGGTTGGGCAATGTGATTTTCATTAATACTTCAAATTTGAGTTTGGATTGTTTTAATATGTATTTTGATCACATGGAAACCTATGATTTCATATGACTAGGCCAAAAAAGAATAATTATCCAACCCATGATCTCAAAATCATAGCAATGATGCATGCTATTAAGAGTTTTTGGCATTACATTTTTGGTAAAAAGATTACCATTTATTCCATCAAAAAAATCTCAAGTTATATCCTCTATAATAAAATATTTAAACCTCCGAAAGAGTTTTTGGGTGGATTAATTTCAATCTTTTGATTTCAGAGTTTCTAATGATTTCAAGTATAATCTTCTGACCTAGGTTGTGAATGAATCATTTGAGGAGTGGAATATAATGGCTCTCATTTCTCATTTTCATTTTGGAGTATAAAATAATGAGTTTGGGGTTAATTGGGATAGATTATAGTATATCTACTATCTTATTGAGATTATTTTTGAAGATCAGGATCTTGATTATGAATTATGTTGAATTAAGGACTTTATTTATATTGGGTAAACCATTATCATGTGGTTGTTCTCTTCGATGTGTATCCTATGTTTTCAAAAATGGTATGTTTTATCATTTAACATAATAATGGATGTGATGGGTGAATTACCTTTATTCCTAGTGGGATGAGTTTTATATGGACTTTTGGGTTGGGTTTTCATGAACCCCTTGAAGAAATAATATGATATGGGTTGTGAATAGTAAGCTGACCAAATCAAATCGCATTATACCCATTTTTGATACAACCATAGTTGAGAACTTGGGATGTATCTACTTGCAGTAGATTTTTTAGATTGCCTAATTTTACATACTCTATATTCTTGAAAAAGGATCTCTATTTTAGTTATCACTTTTAATGGGGCATCCATGAATTAATGGGATCCCATGTGAATTTGATCATGTAATATCATCCATAGATAAATGTCGAGATTGAATAATCTATATAGTTTTTTTAATACATGATCAATTATTATATTCTCAATTTTTTTTTGGTTCTTGGGATGACCATTTAGGTCTAGTTGATTTTTCCTACACCAATAGTTACCAGTAAACTATCTGAATGGATCGTTTTGAGGATTTTTACTATCTCTGTGTAAATCTCAATTATGTTGGATGAATATTGGAGAAACTTACTTGATAGAAAGAGTTTGTTCTAAGATATGATGATAATGTTTTCGTTAATTTTGCAGAGAATGAAAGAGGCAGATATATATTATAAATATGATGTTTATCATTATCGATGAATATTGGAGTTTTTAGTTGGTCATTAGGTTTTATTGAGATTTTACCCTCATTCAGGTCTCTAATGTCTAGGGAAATAGGGAATGATTTGATCGAGGATTGTGGGTCCCTTTGATATTATTGAGTGAGTGGAGAAAGTGGAATACCTTTTGGAATAACCACCACTGTTTAATTCTATCCACAACATGTTTCGTTAATCAAAATATTGAATGTATATTTTAACCCTTATCATGTTTTAAGCTAGAAAAATCCTGATGTTTATCCTAATTTATCGATGATTGGGAATCTAATCAGGATTTTTGATTCTGATACAACAGTTATTTGTTGGATGAATATGCCTTTGGTTATTTTACTTTGATAGAATGGTTGGGATTTTCATGAAACTTGGGAGCATGAAGCATTGATGAGATATCAGTTTCCCCATCTCTTTGATTTGGAATCTTCCTAACATGATTTAAAGGGTCAAAAAGTTTTTATGGTGGGGAGGTTGTAACATCCTATTAACTTTTTTCTGGTACTTCCTCACTCTTTTTCTTCCCTTCCTATTTGGGTGAATTTAGAGACTTTTGAAGATGAAGATCTTTGGTGATGGGAATTTACATAATTTTTAGGGATGTATGTTTGTTTGATTAATGGAGTCTGTGTATAAATGTATCAAAATATTTAAAGGGTTATTTTGGGTTCAAGGATAAATTGGAAGCTTTATGGGTGGTTTTGCTATTGGGAATTGGCTGTAGAAGTAATTTACATTGTAAATCATTAATTTACACTGTAAATTGTTCCCTAGTAACAAGAAATGAGAATGCATTGTCATGAAAAATTATTTACACCATAAATGATGAACTTATGTTGTAATTTTTTTTCGCTCAATGTGTTTTTAACCTGATGTGTTTCCTTTTTCAGTGTTTGTAAAAATTGTTTCATTTATGCCATAAAACCATGATTTATGATGTAAATTAGTTATTCGTATTAGATTTATTTGTGTTTTATACCTGATTTCATTAGAATTCTATATAAACCCATCCCAAGAACCCTAGGCTTCCTTTGATGGATAATTATTGGTTTCTTCTCTTCAAAATGTCTCAGTTTGGTATTTTATCCATGGTGAGTTTCCTCACTTTGGTCTTCTCCTTCTCTCAAGTATAGTTATTTTAAAGTGGTATGATATCATGATTGTTTATTGAATCATAGTTTTATCTTGATGATTTATGATATTGGAATTCCATGTTGGTCGCCTTTTCCTTCATTCTTCATTAGTGTTTCACCATTTTTAGTGTTGATTTGATCACTGATTAAAGGTTGGTGGTCCCATATTATTTTCCATAAAATTGAACCCTTAAATTTTTTGATTGATTTGAGATGAATTTTTAAATTATTTAAAAACCAATATTTGAGATGATTGATTTATGATTTTAAAAAATGCATAAACATTATGAAGACCCCCCAATTTCAATGGAATTGAAACTATTGAGAAGATTTGTGAAAAATTGATTTCTTAATTTTTTAAAATTATTTGTTGAAATGATTTGGTGTTGAACCTTGAAATAAATCGATTTAATTTAATTATTATTTGAAAAGTAATGAATTTATGAAAACCTTTGATTTTTGTTTTGAAATGACATAGACATGCTGAAAATTTAATGTGGGAAATCATATTTTGAACCAATTTCAAATGATTGATTTTCCCATGATTGATTGATTAATTGACTGAAGAACAAGTGATACTCAGTATTTAGAGGTTAATTAGGAAAATCAGGCTAGTATATGACCAAATATTACTATATTTATGATATAAACATTGACATAAACAAACTACAAACTAATTTTACTTGATAGGGAGTTGCATTCAGATAGTGTGATTCTAGTGACGTGTGCACACATTGAGTTGAGATCACTAATGGAGTAGTGTGATGATTCTATTACCAGAAACTAACAAGCCATATATATTATTACATGGTGCTATGATATGTTTGATTTGATGATTACATTCCATTTACTATTAAAATAATTTATTCATTTCAACTTATCTATATTAATGTTATATATGAAATGAACATTTATCCAAGTTTTTATATATATACCATCATTTTGAGTATGAAAGAATGTTTTTTTGAAAATATGAAAAATACCTTCCATGACTTGTTTTATTTAAATTAAATGGATAATTAGTTTAATTATGGTGGAATTGATTATGGAACACGTGGTGAGCCCTACTAGGCTATTTAGCTCACAACCTACCTTTGCCTTTGGGAATCTGTTGATTTTATTATGCGAAGTCTAAGAAAGGGGAGAGAACCACTTGGAGTTGGTGGATGTTCTTGATCCTTGGGACCCTGAGTGATGGAGGTGACTGATAGAGATGTGATCCGCCTATCAAATGGATTTTTTTATATTGGAAAATGTTTTATCTTTTTATGATGTACTATTTGGGTATTGTTTTACCTATTTGATTCTGGTATATCCCGCCTTTGGAGGGATGATTCTAATGAATTTTATATTTTATATTCCACTGTTTTGTTGGGAAACTATTCCCACTCGATCTTGATATTAATCCAGGTGCTAGTCTCCAACTCATGGGGATCAAGAATTCCCTTTAAGACCTGTTAGGATTGGATTGGGTATTAGTGTACTAGGGTATCTAGGCTGTTTTGTGACATCCTTTTTGAACCTAGATACTCACTAACCCGTTCATGTATCATTTTTATCTCAAGAGATATAATCCTTTATGCAATATATTTGAGGGATATTTTGGTCCCAACCATCTCATAATCAATAAATATAACTAATAATACAAAATATTTTATAATCCCTTTAAAAATATTTAAGTACAAATCAATTTCAACAATACATTTTTAAAGGGAAAATGAAGACTTATGAAAAACTTAATTTAAAAATCATCGAATAAAACCTCATAAAAAATACATAGAGGTAATAAGAAAATAAGAGTGAAAATAATTTGAAGAATTTTATTTTTAGAATAAAATTTTAATAATGTTTTATTTAAAAAGACATAAAGTTTTTAGAAAGAAAAATTGAAAATACATTGAAAAACTTTCCTATTAAAAATAATGTTTAATAATGAAAACATGAAGAAGACATAAAGTTTCAAAAAGTAAAATTAAAAATAATTTCAAAAAATTTAATTTTTTTAAAAATATTTAATAATTCAAACTTAAAAAAGATATAAATTTCATCAATATAAATATGAATCAGATGATAAAACATTTTATTTCGAGAATATGGAAAAAACTAGTGAAAACTTTGAAATAATTTTGTTAAGAACCAACATAATTAAAATGATAAAAAAACTTTTATTCAAAATAGATCCATTGTAATAAAAGGATCATTAGATATAAAAATAAATTTAGTTTCCATTATGTAATAGAGAATATGTGTAGGATGTAAAAACATGGATATGGATGAAAAATACATTAAAAGTAATGGGAATTAATATTAACAAAAACCATTTTAATAAAACATTAAAATCATCAAGGAAGAAAAATTTGGTGTAAAACATGATTTCCCAAAAATAAAATAAGGTGGAATACCTCCTAAAATCATAATATTTTAGTATATATGAATCTTAAAAGGTAACAGATAAATAATAGTGATTATGGCCAAAGGAAAATATTTGAGTCACAAAACCCAACTACAACATTTATTAATTTTGAATTAAAACCCCATTAGATGAATAAATTTTCAATATAAAACTGAATGTCATGAAGTATAGGATTATAATTATACAAAATAAAAATGGTGAATTATTTACACCATTTAGAAGAAAATATGGTCTGTAACTTACATAATTCTTAAGAGACACAAATTTGAGAAAAATAAACCATTACGGCTTAATAAAAATTCCAAAAAAAACAACTTTAAGAAGAGAGAGAATTAATTTGAAGGTAAAATTCCAAGAATAAGAATAATAAATAATATTAATTATCTAATTATATATATATATACCTATTAAAATAAATTTGGATCATACAAAACATGTGTCTCAAAGAATAATGTTTTGAGACAAAACCCTTATCATGTTTCCCTGCTTAGTTGAGGAAACTATAAATTACAATAAAAAACATAGAAACATTAATAATATATTTTATAAACTTATTTATATAATATAAATCTTATATTATTCATTTATAATTATTTATTATAGTTATTCTGGTAAGTTAGAGCTTATTTCAACCATTGAGTGTTAATAACATTAATTGTTTTCACACAATTTATAATGTCGATGGAACTAACCATTCATTTTCACCAAGATAATAATTAATATATAATTTAATATAATTTAATATTTATCTTATATGGATTTATATATGTATTATATAATTCCACTAGAGTTTTAGTTATATTATGTGGAAATAGAACCAGTGTTTTTTTTATTTTGATGATCTTTGAGAATGAGGGAAATAATTTAGTAATAAGATATATAATGTTTATAATATTCCTAAAACCATATTAAAATCACTATTTTATTATTATATAATATTAATATTTGTTTTATTTTTTCCATATTCATCCATAATTGAGTTTTATTACATCATTCAGGTAGGTAGTTAAACCGACCCAAACCTGAACATGCTTTTACTTAATTGGTGCGTACACTTAAGGAGGTGTCTCTTTTGACATAATATCATTATAAAATAGTAATAATGATATTAAATTTATTTTTTTAGGATTTCAACCATATTTTAAGGTGTTTATATAATATATTAAAATATATTGGAAAACAAAAAAATTCATCGTGGAGTTGGTAGACAGCACCTACGCATGATTAATGTTATAGTCTCTCAACACATGAGAGGGGGGAAAGGTGGATATTAAATTGAAATTTAAGAATAAAAAATATATTATAGATATAATATTTATTAAATCATTATATACTTCTTATCATATATGAATCTTAGTTATGAAAAAATGAAGAAATATCTTATTGGAAACTGTAGTCCGCACAACGTACTACCAATACTTTTTTTTCTTAACGGATGGAGAGGAATGAATAATGAATATTAAATTAATTTAATAACATATAATTATAATAATTATACTTATTTATTTATATTTTTATATATATAAGAGTTTTTTAAGAGAAATATTAAGAAGAAAAACTTAATAAGTAGATAATACTTATGTTAGAGACTTGGTCATTCATTAAAAAATATCATAAAATCGAAAGGCTTAGTGTAAATATGAGTGAATAGGAGAATATTTTTATGGTATATGGTTCTAGGGAGATTAAAATGGTGAGTTTAAAGGATTAATTCAATGTATTGGTTTTCTAAAGGGTATAAGTAGACCCCTTTTATAATAGAGTAAAAGGGAACCTTTGGATACACCATTTATATTTTAATAATGCCATGAAAATATTAAAGGTTCAATTGATAAAAATTAGAAAACATGTATTTTAGGACAAAATAAAGTATAAAATCATCCCAAACAATTATTTAAATAAAATTAATATTTTTTTTTGCATCCCCCCTTAGTAAAATACTTTTTACCAATTGACCTTTATACCAGGGTAACTATTTTTTTATCTTTAGTAATTGATTTTGATAAATAATATTAAAATTGATCTAATTAAATAATTTTAACCTTATTAAATTAAATTTTAAACTAATTTTATTATATCAAATTTTTAAATGTGTAAAAAATTAATTTTAAAATAATCACAGTTAATAGTGTACACACATTTTTTAGAAAAAGAAGTTTTCCAGCTTTACATTTGTATAAAAGATAAAATAATCATCAATACTAATTTTAATGAGCTAAATTTATTTAATAAAACTAAAATGAAATTTATTTGTCTTTATAGGAAATTTACAAAAGAATATCACCTTGAAAATACTTATTTCCAAGAGAACACAAAAAGTATTTTTTATTAAACTAATATTTTTATTTAGTTCTAAAAATTATGGAATTTATTCTTATAAGGTAAAATAATATATTAAAATTCATAATATTATGAATTAAATATATATTCTATTCCTTAATAGGGTTTTTAACATTCTATGATATTTTTAAATAGTGATAAATTCATACAAAATATATTTTTCATAAAACCCGTAATTTTAAATAAAAATCAATCTTTTCAAAAAAAATAAAAAATTCATACCAAGTAAATTTTCTTATGAAGAGTTCATAAAATTAATTTTATTTTATCAAATTTAAATTTTAAAACATTAAAATTATTATTTTTTGAAATAAGGTTCAATATAATGAAAATGACTTTTATTATAGCCTTTTTTATTAGTAACTCATATTAATTATTTATCTTCTAAAGGTAATGATTATTGATAACATAACTTATTAGTGTTTATTATAGATTTATTAACAATGTATTATTAATATGTTTTGGTATTTTACATTGGGTAAAACATGTGGCACAAGTTGTAGAACATAATATACTTTTTAAAGGCTCTAAAATCTCAAGTCATAATAAGTTTGAGGGAAAATTTATTTGGGGTTAAAATTTTTAGAACTCAATCCACAACCAATTTCTTGAGTAATTATATAAATTAATTTATTAACTAGTATTTGTCCATTTATCCTTCAACTCTGAATGTGGATAGTGGTCATTGGGTCCGATGGATGCCTTTATATGAGGGTATTGAATTGATCCTTGATTTGTAATTTTTTATACATTTTAATGATTGAGGCACTGTTCATTATAATAAATAAAAAGAGATTATTTTTTCCTTTTCCAAACCATTTATGGATTTGTTATGTTTGGTATCTTCTATTATTATAGAACACAATTCATTAATGTTTTTCCATTCATTATGTACTGATGGGATATTTTTCCCTGTAATATCAAGGTTGAACCTCCCATTATGGAAAACTCTATCTCTATTACTCATCGATTACCAATTTTTCCATTACCTAAATTATTAACCAATGTTTTATTCTATGTGGAACTCTTTCAATATTCCTTTATACATCTATAGAAAAAAATTCAGTTGTAGATGAACTGGATTCCTTTGGTAGTTCAAAATATTCCTCCATTTTTTCCATGATTTTGTTTTTCTTATACCTATTTGTAAGTATGATTAATGGGTTGATTACCTTATGAATAATTTCATTATCCCTATTGATCTATACACTATTGTTTTTTTATAACAAAAAATATAATTGATAGATTCTTTTGATATATTTTATTATGTTTGGAAGCAGAATATCCTATTACTAGGGCTGAGTAGTAATGTCAATTGACTTGTTGGATGTGGTAGAGGGATCAAAACTCTCCCTTGGAGGTGTATCATGGAGTTATAAAGATTCCCCAGGACTAGATGAATTTATATTTATGGTATAGAATTAATATGGGTGTTATATAGTTTTAATTCAAGTGACATACATGCTAGTATGCTGTGGCTAAACATAAAGTTTGGATGGCTTGAGTCAGTCATTGAGAATTACATAATGAAAGATATAAATTATATTGATTTATTTAATTTTATAATTAACATAGCAAACAAAGGTACATGAAACTATATAAATAAACATATATTTGTTAATGAAGTAAACACAGTTTCAAACAACCCAGGAGTAGATCCTTATAGATAATATGGGGATATTTTTCAAGGATGAGATTTTCCAACTACATGGGACTTCATTTAAAATAATTTATTATTGGGATGTTAGAGTTACTTAATATTAATTATGTATATTAAAATATGTTTTTTGGTACCACTAAATTTGGAAAACATATTATAACCTCAAATGTATGAAAAAATAAAGAGAATTACCATGGTGTTATATGAAATTTTAAGTGTGTATATACTATACTTTAATTGTCCTTAAGTTAATTATCATTCATTGGAAGAATTCATATAACATAAAAAAATATTTCTATAATAGGTATGAAGATATATGTGTAATTTATTAGGATACCATGTGGATCACCAATTATTTATAATAAGATATTAGAGGTAGTGTTTATTGGGCCTAATCTAGTTTAACTGACTGCTAAGAAGGTGTAAGTGGTATAAAAGTAGATAAATATTACCTAGATTCATGGAAAAATAATATGATAATTAGTTGTATAGACCCGATATGTTTTAGGTGGGAGGATATGTATTCATAAAGGCCTTATAATGTCTTGGTAAAAATATGTGTTATTGGGGATTAAGTTATACACAAAGTTCATTAGACCATTGGAGTCTATGAGTTGTATTTAGGAGGCAACTTATCATTTAGAATTTTCACCATTGATAAAAAGTGTGCATGATATTTTAAAATTTTCATAAATTTGGAGGTATCTATATGAACCTTCACAGATGATTTTCCATGCATAGATAGACATTAAGAATGATAAAATACCGATAGCGTGACCAATGAAGATCTAGGATCAATGAGAGAAGATCGTCTATGGGAGGATAATTTTACTTGTGAGAACCCTTTGGAGTCATGGAGGCATCAATTGAGGTACCTATAATGGGATACCTATATAAGTACCCTGTAAAGATAATTTTTTTAGAATGTTTATTTATTTTTTATAGAAAATGACCTTGAATGTGGGGTGGTTTAGTGACATAGATATCTCAATATTTTACATAGTAACTTCATATACTAGTTCTTTTAAAATATCTATTCTCAATGATATTTATGAATATTATATTATATTGATGAATGATATGAATAGTTTCAAATAAGATAAATATATTTATTGAAAGGAAATGTGTTTCATTTTCTGGAACATGGGCCTTAAACTATAAAAATATCTTTAAATATTTACCTCATAAGAAAAATCATTGGAATTAAATAAAAAAGTGAAATGCTTTTAATTTAAGGCCAAGAAATTTATTCATTTTTTTTTTCTATGATTACTATAATAATTAAATGTTATAAAATACACATTTCATGAATTTTAACGAATCAAAAAACACATATAGTTCAGAGAGAGTAGAAGAATATTGTGAAGGTAATATTACTAAACCATTACAAGTTCAATTTTTCTTCTATAAAAATGATATATACTTTAATAAAGTTTTTTATATGTTTTTTTATTAAAATAATTCTCAAAAATTAAAATTTATTCAAAAATAATTCAATAATTGGATAGATTGCTACAATTATGAAAGGGTGAAATGGATACCACAATTGGGAAATCTAACCCCCTTATAATGAAAGTTACACAGTGTCCAATTGACCATCCAAATAATATGTATCCATTTATAGGATTTATATGTTTTTGAGATCTTAGTGAAATTACTATTAATAAATTACACCAAGTTATATAATGACCCATTTCATTTCTGGATAATTGAAAAAATAAAATGGAATTGGTGCAAGAGTGATTTTTTATTTTTGATTTTATAATTGAGGAAGGGGTTATAGATGTTTTTAAAATTAAAAAATGGTTGATTAATATGTGTATATATGTATGGAAAAAACTTAAAGTGATTTTATTCGTGTTTGGTAAATTAAATGTGTTGTGAGGTGGCTATCACCAACCCCCAAATTCCCAATAGGTGGCCATTGAGTACCTGTTGGAAAGACAAGGGAGGATTTCCCAATTGTTTATCCATTGGGTTCCTGGTGGGATACCACTAAGTGGAAATAGGTTAGGACACTAGGAAGATAGATTTCCATAACTTCTTTTTAAAAAATAGTAGTTAAAATATAAATTTCCCATTTTATCATAAAACACCAATCATATGTATCTTTCTTGAATTGACCTATATAGGGGGAGGCTAGTCCTCCCCTTTCTCTTCCCCCCATTATTCTTCATTTAATCCTAATAGAATATGTTAATTTTTTTAGAATCAATTTGATTTATGATTTTTATCTATATATTTCCTATTCCCAACTCATTTCTTCTATTTTATTTTATGTATTCTACCATGGGATTATTTATTTGATTCTACTGATCATGGTGTAATTAAAAAATGTTTATAATTATTTTTTAGTAGTTTCTAGAGGAGGGTCAGGAAGGGTGGTTTCTCACCATCACACACTATTTCACTTAATGTATTATGTTAGGTGAATTTATTTATATATTTTTCTAAAATTGGTTTAATTTTATGACCAATGTGAGTTTAAAAATTATATATTTCACATTTATTGGACTGAGGATGTGTTTGGAGTTAAAAACACCTTTTTTTACTTTTGATCTTGGTATCGTATCACTACTCAATGAGTTTTACACCATTTATTCCATTGGTGGTTTAGGATTTTATATGAACATCATATATATCTAGGATGATTTTTGATGAGATAAGTTCTCGTTAGAGTCAATGATGACTAGTATGAGCTTGAAGTAATTTGTGTTTGAGGAATTGAGGTATATGGATTTTACCCATTGAAGATGGTGATTATTTATCATGTTTTTTCTTTACTTTTAGTTTTATTATGAATATATTATTATGATTATGATTATTATTTTCATGATTTTATGAAATGATGTCACTCTATAAATGGGATGGAATAACATTGGCTTAATAGTCAACAAGGATCAAATAACATTACAAAATTTCATTAGTGAGACCTTGGTCGAACATGTTTCGGTAACCTATCTTATATATTTCATAGATGAAAGGGTTATTATTTACTTGATATTATAAAATAAAATGTTTTTTAAATATTTCCCATCTTGTAGATTTTATAGGGTAATTGGTTATTCTTGAGTTGGAATTCTAAAAGAAAATGTGTTTTAACATTATATGGTATTTTGAATAAAATTTTAATGAAAAATGTGTTTCAAAATGATTTATTTGGAAATATTATTTTAAAAGGATAAATTTGGGAAATACTAAAGGTTATTATTACTAATTTTTCTCATATAATTTTCGTGATTAAACTTGTTATAAAATTTTATTTAAATGGTTCTTAAAAAAAGTTTTTGGACTGTATTTTAATGTAAATCAAATTTTTTTATTCTGAAAATCGGTTTATTTTGATTGAACTAAAGAGGGTGTATTATAAATCCTGTGTTTTTGTCTTCTATATCATTTTTATGGTTTCATTTTATGATATCAATTATTGAATATGGATGCATGACAGAATGAGAACCATATGTGAAACCTCTTCTTGGGTGATGGGTTGGGTAAATTTTATTGATATTTATAGTATAAATATTATTGATGTATGTATATAATAATCCTATGGTACCCTTTGGATATAGAATAGTGTGTAGGAATCTTATGTTTCTAGAAACTTGAAGTCAAGTCATGTAAATTTGGTGAAATATTGATAAGTTATCACAATTGAGTTGTGATTAGGATATAGACTGACCTTACAATGGTATTTGATACCTTATATTGATCAAGTGATTTGTATGATCATTAACCATCAGACTTTTGGTAGTGAGTAATATCATTAATCTGTTATTGGAATCCTCAGTTCTTTGTAAAAGTTCTATTTTAATTGAACTCAGTAATTTATGTGGGAGATAGTCTCAATTTCATGATGACCCAGAATATAAAATAGGATTTAGGTAAAATTTGGTGATTTGGTCCCCTTATTGATGTTTTGGGATCTTAGGAGAGGGGTTTTCCACCTTCCCGTTATTAATAGAAAGGGAGTGGGTTCCATCCTTAATGTCATGTCTTTTTCCAATGTGATATAAAGAGAAACTAGTTACATAGACTATGTGGTAGTGCTGTAGTGTTAAAAACTGCTTCACCAAAATATGAACCTATGAGAGGGGACATCTAGGATAAACTTATATTTTATTATTGGGATGGATGAGTAAGACTTATTTTGTACTTTTAAGGTCGAGTGCATAGATTTTTTTCCAAATATGATTCATAACAATTCTTATGATTCTCTTTAACATGGATGTTCAGATGTGGTATGATGATATATGGGGATCTATGTGATATGGTAGATAGATATTTGTAAGAGTCATCAACTGTGTGTGGTAGAGTTTAGGATATTCCTCCTAGGTAGAACCTTTGGTAAGACCATTTCAATGGAATACTTTTGTGATTTTTATATGTGATATGATATGAGCGATAAACACGTATCTATAGTATTATATGATCCTATAGTGGGATTTATCCCCTAGAAAGACCCATGATAAATGGTATTTAGTCATAGGTTCTCTATGGGATGTTTTGTGGATCTCAATATTGAGGATTCATGAGATGATATTGGACAGGGGTGAGAGACGCATTTTTTATTTCTCACAGTTACGTCTCATTTTTTAATTGTGAAATTTTTATCATCATATTTTTTATTCTTATTTTATTTGATTATTTAGGACCTCATTGACTACCCCTATTATTTTCATAATCATTTGACATTTTTCTTCGATGGTCAAGCCCTATTTTTTTGTCATTGTTTTTTTCTTCAAAAAATTGCTACTTACCATGATATTTTTGGCTTGGTTTCTTGATGGGTAACGAGGTGAATATTGTGCTAGGTGGATATATTTTGAGTGATTAATGGTGGTTTTAGGGTGACACCAATTTTTGGTAGTGTCTAATGAGACGAGAGTGAATGTGTAGTGTACCTTATTTGTACATGAAGGTATATGAGTCATCATTTATAAGTAGGTGGGACATGACCTTGGATTAATTAGTACTGTATGAGACTTCATGGTTTATTAGTCTTCTTTGTAGTGATGGAATGTAGATATGATTATTACATGTTCATTCATGAGTCATTTTTTGGGTGGAATGAGTTAATATCACTATAGACATGCACATACATTAAATTTATCAATATAATTTAGTGATTCATGGTGATTAGGGAAATCCTACTGAATCATTGCGATCAACCCTACATGCATACACGACATGGGTTTTAATGTAAACATATAGAATTTATATTTAATGGTTGGTAGAGGTATCAAATTTGATTTGGGGTGATGGATTGAGATGAGTTGGGTTATAAATAATAATGACTTGATAGGTTCATTTCATGTGAGTTAGGCTAGGGGAAAATGTACTTTATTTCATTTATTTTATCACATTTTATGCAAAGGGGACAACCTATTAATTTCTTATGGAACCTATTATGTATTTATTACTACTACTATATTATATGACTATTGTATCATGCATATAATTTTATTTTCTTATAAAGGACTATGGTATTATCTATTGAATCCCAATTATATTTCCATAGGTTTTTGGAATGTTTGATTTATGAATGGGTCATATATATGTTTTTATAGATTCGAACATGACCCTAGTTTAATTTTCATGAGTTTATAGTCTCCTTATGAATACAGTATTCAATCTATAATAGTCAATAATTATGATATATAAGGGGGGAATGCTTGAGATACCATGATAACTCAAATAAGGAATTATTCATGTGTTTTAGGATTGGACATTAAAAATGGTCTGAGAGCATGTGTTTGGTTCTGATAGTGTTGATTAGAGGTGAAGATAAGATGTTTGAACTTGGAAGGTATATTATCATCCATCCTTAATATTATTACTTTAATTTAAACTATAATTATCATAATTTAATTACTCAATTAATATTAGGATAGGTCATCAAACACCTTTGGTGCACCTTTTTATAGATGAATATTGGTGTAAATGATTGGGTTAGAGGTAATAATCAGTAGGAGATGATTTACCCCTTAATATATTGGTATTAACTAAATTGCTCCAAGACTATATTATCCCAACCAAAAGAGTCTCAATATCTATGATAAATGATCAATAATAACATAAAAATATATAGAAAGATTTATTTTTTTACTTATATAGTCAGGTGAACATATTGTTTTTCCCAAATAGGATTCATACTCATGTTTATGATTCAATTCCCCAAGGATGTTCAGATGTGGTATACTGATAGATGAGGCTCAATGTGAGATGGTAGTTAGAACATGGTTGGAGTCTTCGAATGTGTTGGATATATTTTTTATATATTCTTCCAAGGTTCGACCCTCAGTAAGACCAAGTTCATGGACTAATTTTGTGATGTTGATATGGGATATGATTTGAGTGAACAACATGTATCTATAGTATTGTATGATCCTATAGTGGGATTTATCCCCTACAAAGACTCATAATACATGGTTTTGAGTCATAGGTTTTCTATGTATAGTCTAGTGGATATATCAACTGAGGATCTATGAGATGATAGAGGTTAGGGGGTGTGAGATGAAATTGTTTTTTCTTATAGTTGGGACTAAATTTTTAATTGTGTATTTGTTATCATAGTATTTTTATTCTGATGTAATATTTTGACTTAGGACCTCATTGAATACACTTATTATTTTCATTATCTTTTAATATTTTTCATCATTGATCATGACCAATTTTTTTATGATTATTTATTTTCTTGATACAATTATTATTTCCCATTATATTTTAGGCTTGGTTACTTGATGGGTAGTGAGATGACCGATGGTCCATGTGGGTCTCTATCGAGTAGGTCAGGGTGATTTTAGGGTGAGATAGATTTTTAAGAGTGTCTAATGAGTCAAGAGTGGCTATGCAGTGTATGTTATTTTTACATGAAAGAATATGAGACTTCATTTATAAGTAGGTGGGTCCTAACTAGGGATTGGTTAGTACTGTATGAGAATTCAGGGTTCATGAGTCTTCTTTGAAATTATAGAATAGAGATATGATTATTACATGTGCATACATGAGTCATGTTTCTGGGTGGAATGATTAATAATCACTATAGAAATGAACATACATTCCCTTGATCAGTATTATTTAGTGAGTCATGGTGATTGGGGGAATCCTATTAAATCATTTTTCTCACCCCTACATGCATAAACAACATGGATCTTAATGAAAATTAATAGAATTTATATTTCATGGAAGGTAAATGTATCAAATTGGATTTTGGATGATGGATTAGAATGAGTTATGTTTTAAAGAACAATGATTTGTTGGATCATTTCATGTGAGTTAGGCTAGAGGAGAATGTACTTTATTTATTTTATGTTATCATATATATTTCAAGGGGAAAACCTATTCATTTCTTATGGAACTGGTTATCTATTTTTACTACTACCATATTATATTATTATTGTATCATGCATATAATTTTATTTTATATATTTTACTATGAAATTATCTATTGAATCCTAATTATATTTCCCTAGGTTTTTTGAATGTTTTATGAATGAATGTGTTATATTAAATTTTTGATAGATTAGACTCTAAACCTAGTTTAATTATCATGAGTTAATAGTCTCCTTATGAATATACTATTCCCTCTCCCCTAGTTAATAACTTATGAAATATAGGGAGGCCTTTTGAGGTCCTGTGATAGTTAGAATCCGAATCTATTCATGTGTTTTAGGATGGCACATTAAAAATGGTATCAAAGTATGTGTTTGGTTATAAAAGAGATTATTATAGGTGGATATAAGATGCTATAACTTGGAAGGAAAATTAGTATCAATCATGAATATAATTAATTTAATTTAAAATATAATGATCATAACTTTATTTCTCAAACAATATCAAGATGGGTCACAAACACACCTTAGGCACACATTCTGATAAAAGAATGTGGGTGTAAATGCTTGGGTTTCAGGTAAGAATTAATAGGAGATTGTTTCACCCCTTAACATATTATTATAAAATCAATGGATCTAATCATAAGTATCCAAACCAAACAAGTATTATGACCTCCTATGCATGATTTATAATGTAATAAACATACATAGTACAATTAATTTTATAATTTTGAGTACTTGTACACAAATTGTTTTCCAAACAAGGATTCAGACTCATTCTTACGATTCTATTCCCCATGGATGATAAAATATGGTATGATGATATATGGGGATCTATGTGAGATGGTTGTTAGAGCATGGTAGGAGTCTTAAAATGTGTGTGATATAATTGAAATTCTTCTTCTTGGGTACCACCTTCGGTAAGACCATGTCCATGAAAGACTTTTTTGATGTTGATATGGGATGTGACATGAGTGATGATGTTGTATCTATAGTATTTTATGATCCTTTAGTGGGAGTTATCCCATATAAAGACTCATGATACATGGTTTTGATTCACAAGTCCTATAAGGATAGTTTAGTGGATATCTCTATTGAAGATCCATGTGATGATATGAGATAAGGGTGTGGAATGCAATTTTTATTTCTTACGGTTGTGAATTATTTTTTAATTGTTCATTTTTTCTTGGTATTTTTATTTTAATCTTATTTGATGCTTTAATACCTCATTGGATACCCTTAATATTTTCATTATAATTTTATATTTTTCATTGATGGTCGATACCTATTGTTTTAATTTTTTTTCTTGGTACCATTTTTAACAACCATTATATTTTAGGCTTGGTTACCTGACATGAAGTGAGATGACTGATGGACCTGGTGGGTCTCTTCTAAGTGGTTATTATTGGTTTTAAATTGAGAATTATTTTTTTAGTGTATAATGAGACAAGTGTTATGGTTTATTGTACCTTATTTGTACATGAAAGTATATGAGTAATCATTTATAACTAGGTGGGGCCTTATTAGGGATTGGTTTGTATTGTATGAGACTTCAGGGTGCATGAGTCTTCTTTGCAATGATGTCATGTAGATATGATTATTACTTTTACGTACATTATTCGTGTTTCAAGATGGGATGATTAACAATAACTATAGACATGCACATACATTCACTTGATTTGTATTATTTAGTGAGTCATAGTGATTGGGGGAATCCTACTGAATCATTTTTCTCACCCCTACATGCAAACACAACATGGGTTTTAATGTAAATGAAAAGGCTTTATATTTCATGGAATGTACAGTTATCATCTTGGAGTTGGGGTGATGGATCAAGATGGATTGTGTTATAAAGGCCAATTATTTGATTGGATCTTTTCATGTGATTTAGGTTAGTGTAAAATGTACTTTATTTATTTTGTTTTGTCACATATATGCCAAGGGGAAAATCTATTCTTTTCTCGTGGCACCTGTTATATATTTTTTACTACCACTATATTATATGATTATTGAATCATGCTTACTATTTTATTTTATATATTGAACTGTGGGATTCCCTATTGAATACCAATTATATTTCTATTGGTTTTTGGAATGTTTGATGTATGAATAAGTCATATTGATTTTTTGATAGATTTTACCCCAACCCTAGTTGAATTCTTGTGAGTTTATAGTCTCCTTATGACTATTATAGTCCCTCCCTACTATTAAATAACTTCTGATATATATGGAGTCATGATTTAGGTCCTCTAATATCTTTAATTAGTAATCATTATAGTATTTTAGGAAAGGAAATTAAAAATGGTATCAGAGCCTTTTTTTGGTTGTGAAAGAGTTTATTAGTAGTGGATATATGATTTTAAAACATTTGTGGATGATTTTAATCAATACTAACTAGAAATTAATTTATTTTAAACTATAATGATCATGACATGGTTACTCAAACAATATTAAGATAGGTCACCACAACACCTTAGTATCACATTCAGAAAGATGAATATTGGTGTAAATTCTTGGGTTTGAGGTAATAATTAGTAGAAGATGGTTTCCCCCAATAACATACTAGTATAAACTCAATGAATCCAAGCCTAAAGTATCTATACCAAATGAGTCTCAAGATCTCTGAGAAATTATTGATAGGAGAATAAACATACTAATTAGGGAATAATATTAAATCTAGAAAACATAATTTATATCCATCTATATACACCAAATAGTTTTAAGAAAAAAATATACATAATGTATGTAGTGTTAGACAAAAAATATATAAATATTTATATTATAGGTAATATAAATGTGGACTAATGGATCCAAATAGTTGGTTCTCAAGTGAAATTTGTTATGGTAGACCCCAAGGAAAACCCCTATACATCTGACCTTCATACCCTCTAAAAAGTTAAAAGGAAGCATATATGTTCCTAATTAGGAGGTAAGGTAACTCCCATATTTAGGTGATTTTATTTGACTAGGGTCATGAAAAAATGGGTTAGTATGAATCCTGTTTGGAGGTAGGGTTTATAGGTTGTGAGTGTGATATATCTAGTAAGTGATTACTATACACCAATAACAACCAATCAAAAAATCAAGTGTATGTAGTAAAATAAAAAACCCATTAGAATAAATATCCAAGGTAATTTTTTTAACATACCAAAATTAATATAATTTATAACCAAAATAAATAACTCCTAATATTGGTATGTTCTATACCTATCAAACCTACTATGGGATTAACTTGAGATATCAATTGAAAAATAATTGAAGTAATGGTTATGTGCCCACCCCATTTAAGAAGAATAAAATCTTTTATAATAAATTCAAGACAACTATGATGAATTTCATGTTAGTGGATTGGGGAAAGGGATATAATAGAGACCAAGCATTATAATAACATCCCATTCCATCAACCTATCCATCATTTTCTTTTATACTTAAAAAATTTTCACTCAAACATATAATATGACAATTTTAAGAATAATTTAGGAAACAAATATATCTAAATAAAAATAAAAAATTTACTATAATAACATTCTAATGTGTCATGTGTAATGGACCATACATTATAGCTTAATAATTTATAATTAAAAATCAATATCATAGACATGATTATTAATTCAATATTTTATTCAATCTAATTACAATGTATTATTTCTTAGTTACTCAGTATAAAAAATGGTAAATAATGGTAATACATGGTTTGAAAACATGGAAATAAAACTAATCAATCAAAACCATTATGCGTTTTTCTAAAAACTATTTGAAAAATATTTACTAAATGAAAACTAATTGGTTCTCATTTATTCACATGGATGTATGTATTTACTATCCCAAACCTTAAAGAATGTGATAGAAGGTGTTTCCAAACATTTAAATAATATAAAATTTATTTAGAGTCTAAAGAATAGTATTTAGAAACAACCTAACTCTTGGGATTAACCTAATAAAAAAAGATATTTTGGTCTTGGACCATTATTAACATAGAAGATGAAACTAGGGAAGGAAATTAGGGTAATACCTTGATAGCACCCAATATAAACTTCCACAACCACTAATAAAGATAAATATCAAGGAAAAAGAATGATCTAAATAACCTTATATTTTTAAAACTGAAGGTTATACCCTATACTATTAAAAACTGAGAAAATAAAGGAATTAAATGCTTGTTATAGCATTACCTTGATGAACATGAACAACCATGATCAAATAGAGAACCTTATACTAATGTTGAAGAATGGATTTACATTGAGAGGTTCATTAGAGAATTATGGAATTAGAGACATCTCAACATTGTTTAATAATAAATAAATCATGTGTGTGTGGGGGGGGGGGGGGGTTAAAATAGGTATTTTTTTTGTTTTTAATTTGAAAATTATATTTTTACCACTAATGAAATTCCAATAGGTATCAAATATAACATTGATGTAAGACATCAAAGTTATAGGGGATGAGTTAGTTTCCTCATCCTACCACCATTGAATGTCTGATGGACTTACACTAGACTTCTAGTAGAATTTATTCTCATTTGAATACATACCCTCACTTAATTTGTTCTATTACAACAAAACCTGATTGTAATCTACCTCCTCCAACTATAAAAATGAGTAGAAAAAACCTTAATTGTTATTTAAAATAATATGGTTTAAGTTAAATACTAACCCAAAAAGGTTAAGGTATTTATAACCTCCCCATCATAAATATTATTATCCCTAATAAGCTTTAATCAGATTCATGAGGAAACAAGTCAGGTCATTTGATTTTTGTAACACCCAAAAATATTAATATGTATTTTTATTTTAAATAAATACTATATTAAATAAATTGTCTCATATGTAATACCAATCTAAAATGAATGATGATATATTTTATTAATATAAAGTTTTAAAATTCAAGATAAACCTTAACATATTATTATATTTCAATATGAATTATTATTTAAAAAATTATAGGAAGAAAAAAACTAAAAGTAAATAAAAATACAGTGAACCTAAAATATTTATCCTCATGGTTTTCAATGAAGATCATATCCATCATTTTAATTATAGAAAGAAGTTAGATAATTATAAATACAATATACATGTTGGGAGAAACGTAAATACGATGAATGATTCTAAGAATGTATATAAAACTAAATATAGTAATGGAATCTGTCAATTATATATATGGTCTTTGGAAATATAGTCCTTGGGTATGTTTTTTTGGATATATGGCTATTAGAAATATGATTTTCTTGATAAATGGACATTGGGTATATCCAATGGGTATGTTATGTAATTAAAAACAATATAATTCAAACATAATAAACATTGAACAAAAGGATAATTTTTAACTAAAATATTTAAATACAAAAATATACATTTTTAACATACACAACATATTATTATTATTAAATAATGATCTGATGTATTTATAAAATCTAAATAAATATTTTCATAAGAACAGGTTGATAAAATTGAATTGTTTTAAGATGAATAATTAAATTTAACGTGATGTGGTTAAAATAATTTAATGTAAAAATGTTATTTTTTAAAGTACAATTTTTCTTAAATATTTTTTATTTTTAACATAATAAATTAAATTGATATCTTGTAATTTTTAAATGAATAAGTTAATATATTAACGCTAATTTAATTAGCAACTGGTATGAAATTTTATTAAAAACATTAATGCTTATATATTTTTTCGAAAAATAGTTTTTTCCATATTTTTTTATTTTCATTTAAAAGTTAAATTGTACATATTTTGAAATTTAATTATATTAAATAGATTAAAAAATATTAATCATCACATTACAATTATATATTTAGGTTAATTTCATTTTAATAATAAAAATATTTTGTTGAGGTAAAAATTGGGTTACCACGTTAATGGTAAAATGAGGTAAAAGGTGGCTAAGCTTAGTGGTAAAGGAATAAAATATCATAAAACCCTATGTACAAATATTTTTATGATCTATTTTTCAAAATAAAACTTATCTAATTTCCATTATTTTCCACTTTTTATAAACATTACTTTTAAAATGACATTCTTTCTCCTTAGGAAATGAATATTTGGGAAAATACAACTTAAAAATAACCTATAAAAGGACCCTTCCTAAAATTCTTTCAAACCACTCAAATAATTTAGTTTTCACTTGAATATCTATCCATTTTTTCTCTACTAAATCCTTATAAGATGTGGGGTAGAATTTGGTTCCCTGAAGGAAGGCTAAATCATTTATTCTAATAAACCTCATGCCGAGAAGGGGTGAATTCATCATGTGTCTAAGTTCTTACCTTAATCTTTAAATTAACTTATCAAATACACTCTTTATAAATATTATCCTTCATTTTAATGATGTTACATTAACATCATTATGAAATTTAAAAAATTATACTTCTATTATGTAACTCCATACTCTTACTCATCCATTAGTATTACATATCGAAGATTGGGTCAGTTCAACCACCTATGTAAATGATGCTCTACAAACATCACCATTTCTTCATGATGTGAGGAACCATTTTTATCTAGTTTGAGTTAAGATATTTGGACTTAATTGGATTATTTGGAACCCTGGTATCATGTTTGATATTTCCTATTCAATTGGCGACCCTATCAAAATGGATAAAGAGACTAAGAGAGATAGATGTAACTATTTTTCTAGACTGCATTTATTATTTGACCTCTACATAACTCTAAATTATATGATGGTCTAATAAACTGAAATAGATTAAATAAAATTTAAAATTATTTATGATTAATTAATAAAATTGTTTTTTAATTGAAATATTATTATACATTCCATGGAATCTTGTTGAGGGTCCATTTTATGTTCATTTTTATTAAAAATAGACATGATGCAACTTTCTACAGGAAGAAGTAGATGAAAATTAATTATGTAATTAGTTTAATAAAATACTATAATGTTTTTTTAAATATAGTGGTAATAGTTGCCCTATTCATAGTGATAAAGGTCTCTTAGTAGAGCTGATAGGGATTATTCAGTCACTTAGGCCCCTAGGACTAAACCAGGATAATGACCACCCTTCTTGAGAGAAGGGAAGAATTGAAAAAGAGAATAATCCTAGAAATTATAAGGAATGTTGTGCTCACTTTGATGCATCTAAAACTAAATAGATCAAATATAAATATTTTTCAATGGTGATGTATTGTTTTCTAGGTCAGGATGGAATTAGAAATAGGGTTGAACAATTTTGTGGGGTGCAACCTATTGTGAAAGAGGGAATTTCCTTTTAATATTTCCTATATAGGAGCTCAATGAGAGAAGAAAAGTAAAGTTTAACCTTGGTGGATCACCATTTTTTAGATGATAAACTGGGTGCAGAATCTATGGATGATCAATAAACTTGTGAATCTTCTACACAATATACGGATTATCAAAATTTAAGGAAGGAGTAGATGATTACTTAAGGGGATTTCAAAGTCAAGAATAAAATAGATGCTGATTCTCTATAAAAAATTAATAAGACAACACATGGGCCTTGGTATGAATATGATAGACATGTTGTTGAAATCCCTAAGGTGTTTTTCCTCTTATTTAAATAGATACATGAATACACACTACTGTATTGAGGATTAATTTATACCTATAGAAGTCTCCTCAAACTTATCCAATGAAGAGGATTTATTTTGGAATATCTACTCTTTTCATAAATGAAGTGTAAAACTAAAAGGATGATGAAATTAATGAATTATCAACCCCATTAGATTCCTCTCAACATGCTTGCACAATGGATGAAACTGAACATTTAGTGAAGTCATTTATGTAGGATGTTGGTGATTTGCAAGGTGAGGTACTTAAAACTCATAGTAAAAAAGAATCACATAAAGTATTAAAAATGGCACAATGATCTAATGAATTAGATCTTGGATAAATCCATAATATTGGTGCCAAATTGGATGGATCTCAAATGGTATGTGAACCTGAGTCCACAACTCCTTTCCCTTTATTCACAAAAAATCTAGGTATGATGCCTAAGAGCATAAAATCACATTTTTACGATATAAAAATGAAAAAATATGAAACCTCAAATAAGAATTAGGTGTCTTTGATGGAAAAATTTGTGGACATTGTGGGAACATAAGCAATTTAGATGTTGGTCACATCCAATGATCAATCAGTACATAAACTTTTTAGCATGTTGTAGGTGATTAAAAAAAATTCCTTCGGATTACGTTTCTCATTGATTAAAGAGATAATAGGTGATAATAAAGGTGGTAAGAATAATGATTACTTCTTGAGATACTTCCCTTGAAAGGATATCAGGTCTGATGATGTTTAGACCCCCATTGAGAAAGGAAAAGGAAATGGAAAAGTGAACCTGATTTATGTCATCGGAAGTAATTAGAGATACATAGATGATTCTAATGACACTTAAGAAAAGTGTTAAAATATTGAAAATAGGTCATGATACATGATGTTTTTGGATACATACACATCCAAATTAATAAGTATGTTCTACAAAATGATGACCATAAGGCTTGTTCTGAGATTATAAAAAGGTTGGGTCTATGAATTTTTATATTTGATGACGGTTGTTTTTCTTCGTCTAACCCTATCCTCCATGATTTCTATATTTTGTCTTCTAATAAAGGTATCATACATTGACTTTAAATATATATATATATAAGGGTAATTTTCTTAAATATTCGATTATTATTTTTTGTTTGTTATATAAGAGTTTAAAGTATTTCCATAGAAATAAAGAGTAAAGGTATGTGTTTTCTTTCCAATATTACATTGTATTTGAGATTTTTATGACTAAGTTTACAAATGGGAAAATTGTATGATATTTATCTATAAAACCACCTCTAATTTTTTATTTGTTTTAAATTTCCTCTTAACATTTCAACCCCATATGGTTTATAAAATACTTGAAGTAATTTTTGTAAGAAAAACAATCATTACCTCTTCTTTTTACCCAAGATTATTTCTACTTCATGTTGATATTATTAATTTTGTTTTATGTATTTCATGATATATAATTCTATTATTAAGTAATCTATTTTTCAGTATACTTGAATTTCTTTACAAAATGAATCTTGTTTTGATTTTTTAAATGTGGGGTTTTCTACCATCTTTGACTCTCATTATAAAAGTGTGAAAATAATATTCATTTTTTCAAATTTTTCTGGAACATATTTTTCATATTTTATATTTATTTTTTAAATTGAATATTATTATCTAGGTTTTAATGGTTTTTAAAATAAATTTCATTTAATTTTTTTTAAAATATTTTCTCAATAGGTATAAAAAATGGAAAGGGTATTTATTATTTTTTCTCTATATGAATTGTAAATATCTTATAAAAGTCTTTTTTAACTATGTCAATATACTTTAATGTGTATTTTTCATCACTAAGAATACTACTTAATGGAACCATCCACCTTCTTTAACTGGATTTTATATGATATTTCTTATGAATGTTTTCATGAAACCCATTTCTTTACTTGGTTGAATTATGATATGATGGAATTATGAATTTTTTCAAGTTCGTATGGAACAAATACATATGGTTTATCATTATGTGATGGGTGGGGTTATTATAGATGTATAATTAATTGGGTAATTTTTTATATCTCATGAGATAATTATGAGATAAGGTTGGTAATAGTATGTCCAA
Source organism: Viscum album (assembly GCA_963277665.1). NCBI lineage: Eukaryota > Viridiplantae > Streptophyta > Magnoliopsida > Santalales > Viscaceae > Viscum > Viscum album. The sequence continues at coordinate 751,110,078 of OY728160.1, forward strand.
TTTGTTAAGGGATCCAGGTGGTTATCCCATGTGCACTATGTTTCGGGCACATGGTAAGCCAGGTCCATTATGATATGAGTGTCTTAGTTATTAGCATTGAAATATATTATGATTTATATGATTATTATTGTTCCAATTTCTTATATTATACAATGTACCTATGTTATGTTCTCATGGACCAATATTATTTCTCATGTTTCCACACTCATATGGCTCATGTCCTATATTATGATAAAATACTTATGTTATAACTTATGTTTTATAATAAATATTATGATTGTCTTATGTTATGTACATGAACCTTGATTATGTTATTAGACATATATGCTTATCTTATGAACACTTATGATCTTTTATTGATGTCTCTTATGTTTAAGCTTAGTGAGTATTTAAGGTCACCCTTTATTATGTTTCTACTCCATGGTTAATGAAATAGAATATTGTGTATGATATTTTTAAAGATAATCATATGAGAAGTCTATTTTAGGGATATTTTAAATATGCTATAAAATAATTTGTATATGTATATAATCTCCAAATACACTAAACCTTCAGGTTTTGGGTTGTGATTTATTTTGATGTGTAATTAATATTCATGTAAAATAATGTAATATACATGTGTGTTATGATTGGGTTTCCTTAGTGGGAATCATAGTTAGGTTTAGTTCTTTTGGGGATTATGATATTTAAAATTAGAGGATTTTAACTAAATAAAACTACATTGAACTAAAAATGATATAGAATGAACATAAAATGTCATAAGTTGAAATAAAGGTGTCATAATTTAGGATATATTATGATTGATTTTCATTATCGTAGGATTACTTACTCTTATTATTGTTACTCGATAACCACAAAAACATTTCATTTTTACTCAATGTATGAAACTGGAAGGAATTGAGTTTAAAAAATGTGAAGGAAAATGTAATTATTGTTCTAAAGAGAATACAAATGGGATAGATGTGGAAATAACAAATCTCTTAGAAACACATGCCCAAATGTATCAAACTAAAAACAATAACATGAATCATTCTAAACTACCTAATAAAACAAGTAACGAACAACTTTACATTGATTAATTCATATAGAAATGTCTGCCCTCGTTTATTTGGTCTTCCAAAACACTTATTTTCATACAATGGATCAAATAATAGAAAATATTATTTCTACTCTCTAGTTCTAAAATCATGAAAAGGTTGTTTTAGATGTTTATCATTAAGAGGGTGATGTTGAAAAATGGTGGAATATCATTAAAAATATTAAAATAAATGAGGAAGTTGAATTTATAGAATGAGGGAATTCAAGAAAAATATTCTTCACAAAATATTTTCCCAAACATCTTTTCAGGAAATTCAGAGAAAATATAGAGATTTTAAACAAAAGGAGGATTAATCCATTGCTACTTATGAAGTAAAAATCACAACAAATTCAACTATCTTGATCATTTAACATAGAAAGAATTGATCATTTTTAGTGGATTAAAACAAATCTGTAGAAAATTATTGTCTTTTAGGGAATTTTGTAATGATGAAAAAATTGTATAATGTAATCATAATTTAGAAATAGAGTTTGGTGACTCCCATTATTATCATGATTTTGAGGAATATAAGTGAAAAATGGATTTCCAAGGAAATAAAAATTATAAAACCCATGAAGTAAAGAAAATTAATCCTTCTACATTCCAAAATTTTGGGAAAAGAATAGAGTTAGTTAAATAAATAGAATAGGTAAATGTTTCCATAGTGGAAGAGAAGGATATAAATACCATTAATTCCAAAGATATTAGAAAATCCCAACTAATGAAATGGATAGAGTGAGAACATAGTCGAATGTATCATGAGAACTAAAATTCATCATTTATAAGGATTATGGGAATTATGGTAACAAATACACCAAACCCAAGGTTAATAATGAAAACCAACAACAATAACCCCAAAAGAAAAGGGATAATGGGAAAGCATGTGCAATCAAAACTTTAAAAGTGGGTCATGAAAATAAATTGGTGAAATGTACACTTATCATACACTCTATAACATGAAGTACATCATTTGATTTTTGATATAACCACTATTTTATATGTGGGTTTTTTTATGGGAATCAAATCATAAACTTGGGGATTAAATATTGAATTATCAGTAAAAATCTCATGTCATACGATCATTTCATCCGAAGTCTATAACTCTTCTTTAGTTGATGTTTATGGTAATGTACTTCATTAAAACCTTATTATTTTATCTTAATGTAATTTTATTTCATTTTGGGTATGAATTTTATCCCTATACATAGAGTGAATTTTAATTTACTAGATAGGTAAGTCACATTTCATATCCCGAATCAACCTATGATCATCTAATAGTGAAAAACTGACCATGAACTCCCATAGTAAATTACTTCCATTTTATAGTTCTTAATAAAAAATAATTAGGGGTATTTATCTCAAATGTTTGGGGAAATACATGATATGGAAGATATTTCTATTGTCAAGGAATGTATTAAAATTTTTACAGAAGATTTTTCTAGTCTTCCTATAAATTTTGAGGTTGCTTTTTCAATATAATTCATACCTGGTGCTATACTAATCTCAAATAATCCTTATAGAATATGTCACAACCCCCTCCCCACAAAGTGTACCCCTCCTGGGCCGGCAATGTGAAAAGGGAGATAATGACCCCCGAGTCCCGCCTCCAGTAGGCCCTAGGTTGGCGACTAGCACCGAGGGTATAATACACACACAAATGGGAGGCATTACCCTCTAAGAGAACACATGCAGAAGAGAGAGATAGAATAGACTCCAATCAACTCCAACTCAGAACTGAAAAAGAAACCCAAGTACATATATGAAATGTCATGCAAAAGTACTACAACTGAAGGGGAAACTAAAAGTACCCAAAAGAAAGAAAAACGGCAGCGACCACGAGCCCAAACAGCTCCTCCTCCAACCACAAGCTAGTAGTAACCCGTTTGATCTCCAACCTGCTCCAAGTGACCTGAAAAACAGTTTATATGTACATAGGGTGAGTATAACAGTATACTCAGTAGGATCCTCCCCAAGCCTCTCGTGCAAAGGTAAAGAAAGCATGCTAAAGCCCAGTGAACAACAAGTGAAACTAACTCGTCACCTAAACAGGTATACTATGTTCCCAACCTCACCATGGCTAATCTCACCAAGTAACGCATACAAGAATATAGAATATAATAAAGAATATCAAGGATACCCCGCTACTACTTCCCCACTGGTTTGCCGCTTTGCCCCAACGACATACGTCCTGTGCATCTCTCTCCAAAGGCTTGCCCACAGACACCTGGGCTAAGCTCCACAATCTGCACCTCGTGCACCACATAGGCTTTCCCACAGACACCTGGGCTAAGCACCATTCCATCCTCACAACCAATGTAACCAGGTAGTTTCTAGGAGCCACCATAGCTCATATAACGTGTATCATACGTCGAGTATTATACCTCAAGCCATCACAGCCCATACTCCGAGTAAGGATCCTTAAGCCATCGCAGCCTATACTCGTTACACCTATAGTATTCCATAGGATACTATATCCAGAATATATGTGTGTGAAATAACCACAAGCCATCACAGCCCTCTACACACATATATGGGTAAAACTAACCACTGTGCCTACTAGCACAAATATCTACCAAGAGAAGAGAGCGGGGCCAAAGGGGGTAGTCAACCATTCAACCTCCCATCAGAATGTTGGGGAAAACACACCCCCCAGGGCTCAGAATCCTCGGGGTGTCAGTTGCCCTTACTGACAGGGTGGAGTAGCGTATAGAAACACAAAAAGTACAGAATATATAAGTAACTCACATCCACACTATGGGCATTACCTAGTATTAGATACAACTGCAGCTAACGTCTCTCAGACTCCAGGCTGCTACTTCAAAGACTAGGTATCCTACAAGCACACAATCATTTGAAGAGATTTATTAGATTACTCCATTCTCATTTTATCAGTTCCACTGTACATTAATTAATTATTTAAACATTAATTAAGAATGAACAATTCCACATTAATCTGAATTGGCATCACTTTAAAATACAACTGCTCCTTTTTAAGATTCACATCACCTTTAAATTCCAGCATCTCCATCCCCGCAGATTTTCACCATTTAATCAAACATTCATTACAGAATTACTTTTCCACATTCCCAGGCATTCTAGAAAAACATCCTATGCTTCTAAACACAATGGAGGCTCAACACGGTGAATAGATGTACTACCCGTCGAGTCTTTGCCTCCTATAGAAAGAGCATATACCCATTCTCCCTCGAGAGGCTAAACACGGAAAGCACGTGGCATACCCCGCGCGTCTTCGCCTCCTTCGGAAGAAGGGTAGCAAGACCAGCTGCCTTGAGCAGTGGGGAAAAGCAAAGCAGATTAACATTCAAACCAAACCACCAACATCAAACCATCACATTCATCTCATACCATCACCCTTGGTGTCCTCCCCGACACCCATATGCATAAACCGATGCATCTCGCCACACTAGGCGTCATCCGCTGCCACAACCACATGTATCCATGCCTCCACATATCACAACAGCCATCCAGGCTCACATCACAGCACAAGCAGCAGGAAATAAAACATCACAAAATGGGCTCTTGGCCCTTTAACAAGGCATTCAGCCTTCAAACACAATGAGCACTCAGAGCTCCAAACCACAAGGCATTCAGCCATACAAGCAAGCGGGTAACTCAGAACCCTTTTGAAATTCCCACATAATCTGTTTTCTAATCCATATGGAATTGGCAGATTTGTTATTCGTAGGTTCCAATCATGGATACCTAATCAGCAAGCTGTCACAATTATATAACCATGCTGACTTCCCTAATTTGATTATCCTCAAATTAGAACAACTACAACAACGACAACAACCAGATTAATTTACATGCCTCTTTATCTTTAGCCAATTAATTAACAATTAATTCCGGCTTTACGTTCATTATGAATTTCTATCATGAACGAACAACAAATCAAAGAAAACATATATATCACTCTATCTAGGAAAACATGAGGCAAACCGTTATCACGGTATAAAGCAACCACATGCGATCAACCAATTCTTTTAATCCGGTTCAAGTATTTAATTAGGTCAATTTCATTGTGATCCAAAGAGATAAATCATGTTAATCCTACGATTGCACATATACAATTAGAGAAGCCATGAATCCCCTACCTCGAAGAGTTATTGACGTCCTTTATCCACACAACCGGTCACGATCCTCCCCTCGTGACAACTGCATCCACCGGAGGATGCTTATATCGAAGATTGATCGACACGGCTCGGTTGCATCCAACAGAGAGGGACTGATCCTAGGAGTAAAGGTTGATTGTGAAACTCCTATGGAAAGTATTGAAAGGTTCTAGTGCCTCTTAATCGAGAACAAAGGGAAAGAACAAGGAAGAATGATATCTCATCCCTTTTTAAGATTTAACGAGGTGGCAGTTTAAGATCAGGTTAATTCTCCATTAAAAACGGATCGCATTAACCCACGCGGTTTGACCAAGTAAAACATTCCAAGACTTAGGAATAATTAATATAGGATTTATGGAATTTGAATCGGCCTTAATAGCCCTTAAAAATAAGGATTTAAATGTATTTTACATCAAAAGAAACGTCAAAAAGGGAAAAACTGTAGGAGTCTGGAAACACTGTTCACCCACCGTTACTGTACATTAAACTGATCTGTGAAACCGATTTGTGAAACTGATCTGTCACACCGATCTGTGAAACCGATCTGTGAAACTGATCTGTCACACCGATCTGTGAAACCGATCTGTGAAACCGATCTGTGAAACCGATCTGTGAAACTGATCTGTCACACCGATCTGTGAAACTGATCTGTGATACCGATCTGTGAAACTGATCTGTGAAACTGATCTGTCACACCGATCTGTGAAACCGATCTGTTAGACCGATCTGTGAAACCGATCTGTCACACCGATCTATGAAACCGATCTGTGAAACTGATCTGTCACACCGATCTGTGAAACCGATCTGTCAGACCGATCTGTGAAACCGATCTGTCACACCGATCTGTGAAACCGATTTGTGACACCGATCTGTGAAACCGATCTGTCACACCGATCTGTTACTGTTCATAAAACTGGAAACACTGTTCACAGAACTGGAAAATTGGAAAAGTGTTGGGGATAAGTCCTCTTAGCCTTGCAGAACACCTCCAACACCAACATTTCACAAAGTAATGGACCAGAGAGGTCCGGGACATTACATTAGATACCTCTCAAAACATTCTCGTCCTCGAGAATTAAAAACCAACCCAGAAGAGAAGAGGGGTCCGAACAACCACCCCATAAGATACCTCTCAGGGAAAAACCACCATGAGTTGTTCGAAAGCTGGAACAAAACTCTGACATCCGGGAACAAACAATCCATACCCAAACAATTCAAACATAACATCACATCAAAGGTACATAAATAAAACATGAAAGGTCTAACCAGAGAGGAAACATCATTACAGGAAAGGAGTTAAACATTAAACAACTCTGGGTACTGAGCATGTATCTGTGACTCACACTCCCAGGTACTCTCCTCCATGCCACCGTGTCGCCACAAGACACGAACTAAGGGGATAGAACGCCCACGCATCACTTTCTCCTTGCGGTCTTGGATCTCCACAGGTCTCTCCTCAAAGGTTGCACCATCATCAATATCGATCTCTCCCCAATCGATAACATGAGATTCATCATGAAGGTAATGACGGAGCTGCGATACATGGAAAACATCATGTATCCGACTCATCAGAGGGGGAAGTGCTACTCGATACGCCACACCTCCAACACGAGCTAACACCTCGAAAGGCCCAACAAAATGGGGATAAAGCTTACTTCTGCGACCAAACCTTCGCTGCCCACGACAGGGAGTCACCTTTAGAAACACATGATCCCCAACATTAAACTCTAAGGGTCTCCTTCTTTGATCAGCATAAGATTTCTGACGATCTTGTGCTGTATTCATCCTCTCACGAATCACCTGAACCATCTCTATTGTATTCTGCACTAGTTCTGGTCCGAGAATTGCGGACTCTCCGACCCCAGTCCAGCACAACGGAGAACGGCATGGCCGGCCAAACAAGGCTTCAAACGGCGCCATGCCGATGGTAGAGTGAAAACTATTATTGTAAGAAAACTCTACCAAGGGTAAGTGCTTCGTCCATGAACCTCCAAAATCAAGAACACAAGAGCGCAACATGTCTTCAAGAGTCTGGATGGTTCGCTCTGTCTGACCATCTGTTTGAGGATGAAAAGCAGTGCTAAGGCACAGTTGAGAGCCAAAAGCATGCTGGAGACCTCTCCACACCGTAGAGGTAAAACGAGGATCTCGATCAGAAATGATCATCTTAGGAACTCCGTGAAGCCTCACCACCTCCTCCAGATACTGCCTCGAAAAAACTTCCACTGAGCTCGACTCCTTGATCGCTATGAAGTGGGATGATTTTGTTAAACGATACACTACCACCCATATAGCATCATGTCCTCCCGGAGCTCGAGGTAAACCTGTAACAAAGTCTATTGAGATGTCCTCCCACTTCCACTGAGGAATCTCTAAGTGCTGGAGAAGACCACCAGGAACACGGTGTTCGGCCTTCACCTTCTGGCAGACTAAACATCGAGACACACATTCTGCAACTGTACACTTCATCCCGGGCCACCAAAACTGACTCCTCAAGGATCGGTACATCTTCGTCACACCAGGATGTACTGCCAAGGGTGAACTATGGAACTCTCGGAGAACCATCTCACGCATCGCCAAGGGAACAAAAAGCCTGCCATGATACAACACTCAGTGTTGTTCATCCTCCGACCAACCATCAGGGGCCTCACCACACACAACTCTCTCTCTCCAAACTTCCACCTCTAGATCACCCAACTGAGACTCTTCCACCTTCTGCATCAGGGATGACTGCACCGTCATCTGGAAAAGAAAACCTCTTCCCCCAACTTCTCCCATATCAAGATGCAAAGCTGATAGCTCTTCCATCACTCTCCAGGAATCACCAGATTCACGCACAACATCATTACGTGACTTTCGGCTCAGTGCATCAGCAACAACATTACCTTTTCCAGGTGTATACGATATTTCGAAGTCGTATTCCTGCAAGAACTCCATCCACCGACGCTGCCTCAAGTTCAAGTCACGTTGGGAGAAAACATACCTCAAACTCTTATGATCTGTGAAAACCACAAAGCGCTCGCCAATGAGGTAATGTCTCCACAACTTCAGCGCAAACACCACGGCTGACAACTCAAGATCATGGGTGGAATAGTTGCGTTCATGGGGACGCAACTGCCAAGACCCATAAGAAACAACTGACCTCTGCTGCATGAGAACACAACCTAGCCCCAGATGTGAAGCATCACAGAAAACATCAAACTGGACTCCCTCCGCTGGAAGACAAAGGACTGGAGCACTTACCAACTTCTCCTTTAGATATTTGAAAGCTGCCTGACACTGATCAGTCCATATGAATGCTTGATCCTTCTTGGTCAAAGCTATCAGAGGAGTCGCAACTCGGGAGAAATCGGCTACAAATCTCCTATAATAGCCTGCGAGACCAAGGAAACTTCGCACCTCTGACACGGTCTTGGGGGCTGGCCAAGACACCACTGCTTCTATCTTCGAAGGATCCACAACTACTCCCTGTTGGGACACAACATGTCCCAAGAAACGAACTTCTCGAGCCCAGAACTCACACTTGGAAAACTTCCCAAACAACCGATGTTGGCGAAGAACTCCCAAAACGGCTCGTAGATGCTCTGCATGCTCTTCTTCAGATGTGGAGTACACAAGGATGTCGTTGATGAAAACCACAACAAACTTTTCAAGGAATTCACGGAACACAACATTCATCAACCCCATGAAAACAGCTGGAGCATTTGTCACGCCGAATGGAATTACAACAAACTCATAATGCCCATGACGACAACAGAAAGCAGTCTTCGGGATATCCTCATCCTTTACACGCATCTGATGATATCCTGACCGCAAGTCTATTTTTGAAAACCAACTTTCACCCTTCAGTTGATCAAATAGGTCATCAATCCATGGGAGAGGATAGCGGTTCTTTATTATCACTTTGTTTAATCGACGATAATCGACACACAACCGCAAACTGCCATCAGCCTTTTTCACAAACAAAACTAGTGCACCCCACGGTGACACACTTGGCCGAACAAAACCACACTGCAACAGACCATCGAGCTGTATACGTAGCTCTCGTAAATCAGAAGGGGCCATCCTATACGGAGACATAGAGATAGGAGACGCTCCCAGCTGTAGCTTGATCCCAAACTCGATCTCTCGTCGAGGGGCTAAGGATACAACCTCTTCTGGAAAGACGTCAGGGTACTCCTCTACGATACTAGGAAACGCCAACTGTTGAACCTCTGAAGAACTCAGCATCATCCCAGCCATCATGGATGATAAGGATGGAACTCGTCTATGACTCATCCGAGGATCTCTCTCATCAACAAACACTACTTCCTATCCGTATTCATCAAAGAAAACGACCTTCTTCCTGTAGCAATCTACAATAGCCTGCACCGAATACAATCAATCCATGCCAAGTATGACATCATATGGTTGTATTCGCAAACATAGGAAATCTCCCCAAGAGCGGTGTTGCCCCAACACTAGCTCACCGTCTCTACATACTTCAAACAAGTTAGCTCGACCTCCAACTGGCGTAGTCAACGCCAAGGGCACTGGAAGCCTCTCTACCTCAAGTCCCAAAGCATGGACAAGGGTAGGTGATATAAAGGAGTGTTTCACTCCTGAATCAAACAAGGCATACACCAAGGTAGAAAACAAGCAAAGGGTACCTCGGACGACGTCTGGCTCGCCTGGAGCTGGCAACGCTAGAGCATGAAGCTGACCACGACCACCTCCACGGCCTCTCTGACCCTGATGAAGACCACCACCACGGTCGCGCTCTGCTCTCTGAGGACGAGGAGCGTCATGGGGCTGTCCTCTGCCTGCTCCATCTACCCTTGGGTGATCTAAAGCTGGTGCAACCTGCTGTTGCTGCCTCGGCTGGAACTGCCTCAACGGAGGAACCTGGAGTGGAGCGCCTGGTGCACGATGACTGCTCTGAAAAGTCGGGCACTCCCGCTGATGATGACCACGACCACCACAAGAAAAACAAGCGCCTGATCCCTTGGCATAGGTCTGAGAGTTTCTACCTCCATAGAAACGAGATGGAAAGGGCTGGGACCTACCCCCAGGTGAACGGAAACTCTTCTGTCCTGAAAACTGGGAACCTCGGACCACAGCTCTGCTTCGTGAGGAATCATGACGATTCCCCTCTCGTGATGATCCGGTCCTAGCCAAAGTCCTCTCAACAACCTCTGTCCTCGCCAGCACCTCTAGATATGTCTTCAGCATAAATGGGGTGACCTGGCGCAGGATCTCTAGACGCAAAGCCTCCTCGAAATGCCTCGCCCTGGCCTCATCATCTGGTAACAGGTCTGAAGCATATCGTAGAAGGTTCTTGAAACGGATTACAAACTCTCAAACACTGGAGCTCCCCTGTCGAAGGGTGAGTAGCTCCTGGCGACTGGACGCCTTCGCAGTCGATGAAAGAAACTCGACTCTAAACCTGTCTCGAAACTCCTCCCATGAGATCGCTAACTCCTTATGATCCCCGAGGAACAAGAACCACCACTGTCTCGCCGCTCCACGCAACATCGTCACAACCAAGGACACCCAGTGTTCCTTCCGAGCACGAATCGAACTGAAGCCTATCTCGACCTCCTCCAACCAGTCTTTTGTGACTGCATCTGAAACGGAGCCCTCGTACTTCTGTAGACTCTGGCGCTGGAACTCTCGGAGTGTCTTCCTCCAAGTTTCATTGTCGTTAACCTCTACCCGGTGGCGATCTGCTGGAACAGCCAGCTGGGCATCTTCTGCGCAAACCTGACGAGGATGTCGACCTGGAGCCATACCTATAAAATAACAACTGTTTGAGCTCCTATGCCTGAAATATGGAAGACTCAACATTAATTAATTAATTGTTTTGTTTTATTAATTTTAGTTTACCTATCCCAAGGTCCACCCATTCAAACACAAGCGCAAAGAATAATGATGCATGATCCTTTCCTAGGTCTCTACCTTGCAACCAGTATCACTTTGTTTAGTAGCCATCGTAAACTTAAAGGTCCGTGCAACAGATCATAGGGGGCCCTGAACGCCTATGTCTCTACCGGTCTCTAGTGTTTACCCCACTTGCTAAACATTAATGACACTGTTGCCCTACCATCCCATGCATCCTGACCTGTGCCTAACTCCAAACTCCATCCTATCCCTCAACCAGACCTCTGATACCACTCTGTAATGACCCCCTCCCCACAAAGTGTACCCCTCCTGGGCCGACAATGTGAAAAGGGAGATAATGACCCCCGAGTCCCGCCTCCATTAGGCCCCGGGTTGGCGACTAGCACCGAGGGTATAATACACACACAAATGGGAGGCATTACCCTCTAAGAGAACACATGCAGAAGAGAGAGATAGAATAGACTCCAATCAACTCCAACTCAGAACTGAAAAAGAAACCCAAGTACATATATGAAATGTCATGCAAAAGTACTACAACTGAAGGGGAAACTAAAAGTACCCAAAAGAAAGAAAAACGGCAGCGACCACGAGCTCAAACAGCTCCTCCTCCAACCACAAGCTAGTAGTAACCCGCTTGATCTACAAACTGCTCCAAGTGACCTGAAAAACAGTTTATATGTACATAGGGTGAGTATAACAGTATACTCAGTAGGATCCTCCCCAAGCCTCTCGTGCGAAGGTAAAGAAAGCATGCTAAAGCCCAGTGAACAACAAGTGAAACTAACTCGTCACCTAAACAGGTATACTATGTTCCCAACCTCACCATGGCTAATCTCACCAAGTAACGCATACAAGAATATAGCATATAATAAAGAATATCAAGGGTACCCCGCTACTACTTCCCCACTGGTTTACCGCTTTTCCCCAACGACATACGTCCTGTGCATCTCTCTCCAAAGGCTTGCCCGCAGACACCTGGGCTAAGCTTCACAATCTGCACCTCGTGCACCACATAGGCTTGCCCGCAGACACCTGGGCTAAGCACCACACCATCCTCACAACCAAAGTAAACAGGTAGTTTCCGGGAGCCACTATAGCTCGTATAATGTGTATCATACGTCGAGTATTATACCTCAAGCCATCACATCCCATACGCCGAGTAAGGATCCTTAAGCCATCACAGCCAATACACGTTACACCTATAGTATTCCATAGGATACTATATCCAGAATATATGTGTGTGAAATAACCACAAGACATCACAACACTCTACACACATATATGGGTAAAACTAACCACTGTGCCTACCAGCACAATGATCTACCAAGAGAAGAGAGCGGGGCCAAAGGGGGTAGTCAGCCATTCAACCTCCCATCAGAATGTTGGGGAAAACACCCCCCCAGGGCTCAGAATCCCTGGGGTGTCAGTTTCCCTTACCGACAGGGTGGAGTAGCGTATAGAAACACAAAAAGTACAGAATATATAAGTAACTCAAATCCACACTATGGGCATTACCTAGTCTTAGATACAACTGCAGCTAACGTCTCTCAGACTCCAGGCTGCTACTTCAAAGACTAGGTATCCTACAAGCACACAACCATTTGAAGAGATTTATTAGATTACTCCATTCTCATTTTATCAGTTCCACTGTACGTTAATTAATTCTTTAAACATTAATTAAGAACGAACAATTCCACATTAATCTGAATTGGAATCACTTTCAAAAACAACTGCTCCTTTTTAAGATTCACATCACCTTTAAATTCCAGCATCTCCATCCCCGCAGATTTTCACCATTTAATCAAACATTCATTACAGAATTACTTTTCCACATTCCCAGGCATTCTAGAAAAACATCCTATGCTTCTAAACACAAAGGAGGCTCAACACAGTGAATAGATGTACTACCCGTCGAGTCTTTTCCTCCTATAGAAAGAGAATATACCCATTCTCCCTCAAGAGGCTAAACACGGAAAGCACGTGGCATACCCCGCGTGTCTTCGCCTCCTTCGGAAGAAGGGTAGCAAGACCAGCTGCCTTGAGCAGTGGGGAAAAGCAAAGCAGATTAACATTCAAACCAAACCACCAACATCAAACCATCACATTCATCTCATACCATCACCATTGGTGTCCTCCCCGACACCCATATGCATAAACCGATGCATCTTTCCACACTAGGCGTCATCCGCTGCTACAACCACAACTATCCATGCCTCCACATATCACAACAGCCATCCAGGCTCATATCACAGCACAAGAAGCAGGAAAGAAAACATCACAAAATGGGCTCTCGGCCCTTTAACAAGGCATTCAGCCTTCAAACACAATGAGCACTCAGAGCTCCAAACGACAAGGCATTCGGCCTTACAAGAAAGCAGGTAACTCAGAACCCTTTTGAAATTCCCACATAATCTGTTTTCTAATCCATATGGAATTGGCAGATTTGTTATTCGTAGGTTCCAATCATGGATACCTAATCAGCAAGCTGTCACAATTATATAACCATGCTGACTTCCCTAATTTGATTATCCTCAAATTAGAACAACTACAACAACGACAACAACCAGATTAATTTACATGCCTCTTTATCTTTAGCTAATTAATTAACAATTAATTCCGGCTTTACGTTCATTATCAATTTCTATAATGAATGAACAACAAATCAAAGAAAACATAGATATCACTATATCTAGGAAAACATGAGGCGAACCGTTATCACGGTATAAAGCAACAGCATGCGATCAACCAATTCTTTTAATCCAGTTCAAGTATTTAATTAGGTCAATTTCATTGTGATCCAAAGAGATAAATAATGCTAATCCTACGATTTCACATATACAATTAGAGAAGCCATGAATCCCCTACCTCTAAGAGTTCTTGACGTACTTTATCCACACAACCGGTCACGATCCTCCCCTCGTGACAACTGCATCCACCGGAGGATGCTTATATCGAAGATTGATCGACACGGCTCGGTTGCATCCAACAGAGCGGGACTGATCCTGGGAGTAAAGGTTGATTGTGAAACTCCTATGGAAAGGATTGAAAGGCTCTAGTGCCTCTTAATCGAGAACAAAGGGAAAGAACAAGGAAGAATGATATCTCTTCCCTTTTTAAGATTTAACGAGGTGGCGGTTTAAGATCCGGTTAATTCTCCATTAAAAACGGATCGCATTAACCCACGCGGTTTGACCAAGTAAAAAATTCCAAGCCTTAGGAATAATTAATATAGGATTTATGGAATTTGAATCGGCCTTAAGAGCCCTTAAAAATAAGGCTTTAAATGTATTTTACGTCAAAAGAAATGTCAAAAGGGGAAAAACTGTAGGAGTCTGCAAACACTGTTCACCCACCGTTACTGTACATGAAACCGATCTGTGAAACTGATATGTCACACCGATCTGTGAAACCGATCTGTGAAACCGATCTGTGAAACCGATCTATGAAACTGATCTGTCACACCGATCTGTGAAACTGATCTGTGAAACCGATCTGTGAAACTGATCTGTGAAACTGATCTGTCACACCGATCTGTGAAACCGATCTGTCAGACCGATCTGTGAAACCGATCTATCACACCGATCTGTGAAACCGATCTGTGACACCGATCTGTGAAACTGATCTGTCACACCGATCTATGAAACCGATCTGTCAGACCGATCTGTGAAACCGATCTGTCACACCGATCTGTGAAACCGATCTGTGACACCGATCTGTGAAACCGATCTGTCACACCGATCTGTGAAACCGATCGGTGAGACCGATCTGTCAGAGTGATCGGTGAGACCGATCTGTTACGGTTCATAAAACTGGAAACATTGTTCACAGAACTGGAAAATTGGCAATGTGTTGGGGATAAGTCCTCTTGGCCTCCCAGAACACCTCCAACACCAACATTTCACAAAGTAATGGACCGGAGAGGTCCGGGCCATTACAGAATAGATTTGATTTAATTGGTGGAATTAAAGAATAAACATAAAGAGAATCTAGAGAAGAGTTTTATATTCCCGAGTGATTCACCATGGGGTGCACGAGTCATCTTTGTTAAGAAGAAGGATAAATCAATATGTTTTTGTATCAATTATCACAAACGTAACAAAATAATTGTTAAGAAAAAGTATCCTCTACCTCATATTGAGGAATTATCTAATAAAATATTACGTGATAAATAATTCTCTATGATTTATCTTTAATATATATATCACTAATTATGGTTTAAATATACCCAAGCTAACCTTTTATATACTATATATGAACTATGAATTAATAGTGATGCAATTTAGTCTAAAACATTACCCTTCTATATTTACAGATCTAGTGAATAATGTCCTTAAATATTACCTTGATCAATTTTTCATATACTTTATAGATGAAATTATTATATATTCCAAGTGTAGGGAAGAGAATTTGAGGATTGTGATATAGAACTTGAGGAAGGGGAAATTGTTTTACAAATTTTAAATTTTAAATTTTGACTTTAGAAATTATCATTTTTAGGTCATATAATCACAAATGAGGATATATATATATATAGTTCGAAGATATAGGTGATTTAAGAATGGTCCAAACCAACCACTATAATAAAGTTTCATAGTTTTATTGGATTTTCTATTTATTAATGACTATTTTTTATAAATTTCTCATGATGTTAAAATCCACATAACAAGTAAACTTGAATGGGATTGATGTTCTTATGTATATATGAATGTGAAAAAAAATTCAAGGTTCTCAAGAGAACATTTTTAACTACACCTATAATCACATTAACAGAAGTGGGGAAGGGTTTTTAATATATAGGGATGCATTAAAGAATGTATTTGGAAGTTTCCTAAAATAGAATGACATGACGGTAGATTATTCCTTGTGTTAACAAATGATTTTTAATAAAAGTACCCAACACATAATTTAAAGATATTTATAGAATTATTTTCATTGAAAATTTTGAGGCATTATGTATATAGTGAAAAGTGTACAATATATTCTTATCATCAGGAGATTAAAGTATATATTCATATAGAAAGTGATAACCATGATCCAAAGGATATGGTTGGAGTGGATCAAGGATTGTGATAAATTGATGCATTTCCACCATGAGAAGGAAAACAAGGTGGCTAATGCACTCAATATTAAGGGTCCTACTACCTTATCTATTATGGGGACTGAGAGAGACCTAATACCAATGGATTTGTAAAGAATGTATCTTGAAACCATGAGGGAAGAGGAGAAATCCTATATTTAATAAATGAATTCTAAATCATCCATCCATATAAAGATCAAGGAGGAATAATTGGAGGATATAGAGATATAAAAGTAGGTAGGGAATGTTCTGGAGATAAACTTTGACAATGATGGAATTATAAAATTTGTGAAATGAAAATGTATTACATCAATACCAGAACTATAAAATGAGCTATTAGAAAATGAATATTTCTCATCATTATCTATCCATTATAGAATACAAAAGATATATAGTGAAATACAAAATCATTTTTTGTGCGATAATATAATTATGGAGATTATATACTTTGCATATCTATGCTTGGTATGCCATCATGTAAAGGTTGAACTTCAGAATTCTAATTGGATGATGAAACTATGACACATTCCTATATAGAAATGGGATAACATCACCATGTATTTTGTGGTGGGTCTTCCTAATAATTTTAAACGTTGTTTTGTTATTTGTGTTATAATTGATCTCCATATGAATTTATAACATTTCATTTCTATTTGAGAAGGATTATTACTTGATAAAATTTCTACGATATACATAAAGGAAGTTGTAAGGCATCATGGAGTACCACTCTTAATTGTATCTAATAGAGATATAAGGTTTAATGTGAAGTTTAAATAAATTATTTGATAATAATTGAATATATAGATGAGTTTTATAACTAATTATCATCCTTAAACTAATGGTAAATATTAAAGGACAATTAAATATATAGTGGTTAAGTTGATATCCTTTTTATTAGATTTAAAATGAGTTTGGGTTTAATTTCTTCCCCACATGATGCCTTATATAAAAAAATATTCCATTATAGAATTAAAATGGTAACATGTAAAGCACCATATTGGAATAGGAGAAGAACTCCAATATGCTGGGATAAATATAGATATCATGATTTGTTGCAAAATAATTTTTCTCAAGAGATATCAAAGAAGATTTATACCATTCAATGATATATTATAACTAAAAAAAGTCAATAGAAGAGCTATTATAATAAT
Organism: Viscum album; assembly: GCA_963277665.1. Classification (NCBI taxonomy): domain Eukaryota; kingdom Viridiplantae; phylum Streptophyta; class Magnoliopsida; order Santalales; family Viscaceae; genus Viscum; species Viscum album. Next base: position 751,127,397 of record OY728160.1, read on the forward strand.
CATTACTAAAATATGGAGCTTGAAGTCATAAATAAAGTATTATTTTAAATATCACCATGGAAAATGATTACGAGATTCATGATGAAGGGTATGTTGATCCCAAGATACATTGGCCCCTTTTAAATTTATGATAACATAGGAAAGACAGATTACCATCTTTAACTTCCACTAAACTTATCCCTTGTGTGTTATATGTTCCATAAGTCAATTATAAAGACGTAAATACCTAACCCTTCACTTGTACTGAAATCAGATGTATTGGAATATGATCTCTCTTATGCAGAAAAACCGATAGAAATCATGTTCATGGAGATAAAGTAATAAAAAACAAGACCACTAACCAGGTTAAGGTTCACTAAAAAAATCACATGTTTAGGAATCAATAAAAGAACCTAAATATTTGAATAGGTAGTAGTACACTCATTTTTTCATCATAGTAATTAAATTTCTAGAGAAAAATTATTTTATGTGGGAAAAAATGAAACAACTAATTTTTTTTATAAAATTTTCCATTAAATAAATACTATATTGAATAACATTCATTATACGCGACACTAAACTAAAATTAACCATGATAAATTTTTTTGATATAAAATATTAAAATGTATAATAAACATTAGTAAATTATGATAATGATATATGAAACATTATTAAGAAAATTATAATAGGAAAAAAAAACCAAAAGTAAATAAAAACACCATGGAAAAAAGTCTTTATCCTAATTTTTTTTATGAATATCATCATATCAATTAAAACTATAGAAATAAGGCATAGAATTATAAATATAATTTATTCTTTGAGAGAGATTTAAATAGAATTAATTATTCTAAAAATGTATGTAAGATGATATATAGGAATGGAATTTGGCCATTATAAATTTGGTTGTTGGAAAACATTCCATTTCATATATAGAAATTTGAAATATAGCTCTTTAATCTATGGTTATTGGGTATATCCAATTGGTATACTATGTAATTAAAAATAAATAATTCATAAATAATAAATAATGAGACAAAAAGATAATGTTTATTTAAAATATTTTACTATAAAAAAATATATATATATTTATTATACATACAATATTATTTTTATTAAAGAATGATTTGATGTATTTATAAAATCCAAAGAAATATTTTCATAATAATGGAATGATAAAATTAAATTGATAGAAGATGAATAAGAAAATTTATTAGAATGTAACAAAAATTATTTAATGTAAAAAATGATCTTTTGAAAGAATTATTTTTAAAAATTATTATGTAATTTTAACAAAATAAATTAAATTTATTATTTTGAATACTTAAATGAATAAAAAAATAGTAAAACTCAATTAATTTTAAATTTATAGGAAATTAAATTAAATAACACTTAACGTTTAGAGAATCTATTTTCTATAAAAACTATTTTTCACTATAATTTATGTTTTCATTTAAAAGATAAATTTTTAAAATTTAGAAATTTAATTATATTAAATCGAATATAATTATTTAATTATCATGTATAAATTAGGTAATTAGGTTAATTTTATTTTTCACCATATAACTAATTTACCGAGGTAAAAACTGAGTTACAATAGTAATGATAACATGAGGTAAAAGGGGTTAATTAATTGGAAAAGGAAAGAAATATCATAAAAACCTATTTATAAATGTGTGTAGGAGTGATTTATTGAAAAAACAATATCCCATATCAATTATTATTTACATTAATACACTTTAATTTTAAAATGAAAGCTTCACACCTTATAAAATGAATATTTGTGGAAATGCCACTCAAAACTCACCTATAAAAGGAACCATCATATACCACTTCAAAACTATTAAAATAATTATGTTATCTAGTGAATCAAAGAACTTTTTTCCTCTATTAAATCATTCTAATAATTTTAGTATCTTTTAGTTCTGATGAGAAATACTAAGTCCTTCATTCTGAAGGAACATGTGTCAAGAAGAATAAAATTCATGAAATAAGTATATAAGTTCATACCTTAACTTTAAAATTACCATATATTTTCCCCTATATCTAAATATTATCCTAAAATTTAATTATTTTATATTATCATAATTATTTATCTGATAAAATTATAATAATATTATATAACTATATACTCTTACACATTCATTAGCATAGTAAGTTCTTATTTGGGTCGGTTTAACAACTTACATGAATGATATTATAAGAACATCACCATTTCACAATGAATTAGTATCAAGAAAATAATACTAGTAATATATGATTTTATGTTGTAATATATATCATGAATATGGTTCTATAATGATAATATAAAAAATGAACAATCATTATAATGTAACTTGTGGTTATCAATAAATTACTTGAAAAACGTTTTTCATGAATTCCATTTTATAAAACCATTCCAATAATTTATTTAAAATGAATAAGGTAATAAATAATTAATTGAAACATAATTATTAAACTAGATTTTCATAATTTTTAATTATTTACATGGTATCAAAGAATGGGTACCATCATAACCATTACAAAAATCACACGAAACTATCAAAATTACTAAAATTGAATAATACAAATAAATAATAACTAACTAATATATGTGTAATGAATGATTATAATTAAAGAGTATAAAAGGTAATAGATATGAATATAATTATTAAATATTTTAATAATAATTTTATTTTTCTTATACAAGTGGTTAAACAACTTCCATAGAATTCATAAGTATATTTAGGGGGTTTCATTCCAATATCACTTTGATTTTGAGATTGTTTTGACTAAATTTTTATCTGGATAAATTTCATGGTATTTCTATCTAAAAACACCACTATTTTATTACCCAATTATTTTTTATGGTTTTCTCATGTCTTATTACCCTTTCAACTCCTATATGATTCATAATTTACTGAAAGTAATTCTTGTAAGATAAAAAGACAAAACATCTTCCTTTAAGTAGAGAATATTTCTCCTCCATGCCTGAATTATTTATTTTGTTTTATGTAATTAATTATCTATAATTATGTTGGGTTTAAGGTCTTATTCAATTTACATTAATTTATATACAAAATTAATCATTTTTAATTTTTTTTGATTTTGTTTCTGAAGACATTGAGCCTCTTTACAAAAGTGTGAAAAGAATATTAGTTTTTAATGCATTCCACATGAATTCCTTTTACTGATTGCATGAAACTTTTCCATAAAGAATATTCCTCTCAAAATTTTCAGAGTTTTAAAAATATATTTAACTTCTATTTTTTAAAAATATTTTCTTAAAAGGTACCAAACTTATCTATGGTAATTCTTGTTCTTTCTCTATGAAAATTGTAATGCTCTTATAAAAGTGTTTTTTTATCTATGTCAATATCCTTTAATGTTTCTTAATATTTACTTGGAATATTAGCTAACATAAACATGGATATTATTTCATTATATGTATTATTATAATTTATTAATGATATTTTCATCAATCCCATATCTTTTCATGGGTGAATTAAGCTATGATGGAATTATGAATGTTTTAATGTTTTCGTTGAAAAAATATGTATAATTTATCGCTAAGTAGTTGGTGGGTCTATTATATTCGTACAATTATTGGGTAATGTTTATATCTCATGATATTATTATGGGGTAAGGATGGTTACCAAAATTTTACTATATTATGATATGTGGGTGGTTAGTCCAAATCCAATATGTTATGTGTAGGTGGTTAGCTGAGCCTATTATTAAAGGTCTCTCCTATGGAACTAGATTTTGGTGGTAATCAATGATGATAGGTATTATCCATGAATATAATCAATATTTATAAAGACCCAACATAACTGGGGGTTTAATTCCACTACTTTCCCATTCATCGGTGATGCAACCATAGTGAAACCTGAAGGAAAAAATGATCACCAACTTCAAATTATAGGGGGTATGAATCACTAGTAGATATAGTATTATTATTGGATTTGATCTATGTTTAGTTGTTTCTAAATTATATTAACCTATTTGGTCATATCCTGGACAATATTAGTTTTATTAATATATGATTATCCTATAAATTTTTATTATATGGGAGAATAATATAACCTATCATAAAAATACTTAAACTATTTTATTTAAATAAAAGAATAATAAATATTTATGTAGGAAATTTATACTAATGAGAGGTGATCCTACCATGATCTATCTAAGTTATGAATACAGTACTGTAATATATCCTCAAGGATGTTAATGTTTTTCTTTGATTGGATATCAGATTTTTTATGTAATGTAGTAATTAATTTCATATGTAAACCTAATTCTCATTTAATCCCTTTATAGAATTGGGATATGAACCTTGAGTATTTGTCAGATAGTTTACTACATGGAACCCCAGAGAGATTTATAATTTATCTAAATAAAATTTTTCTAATCACATCAACTAAATAACCCTCATTTAAAGGTACCTAATATTTGATTTTGGTTTCATAATCCATAATCAACCATGGTTCATCCTTACCTATGTAGGATCTAGGTGGATGGGTCATAAAGTGTAACACCTCGTAAGGTAAAAAACCTAATATTACATGATTTATAACAAGGGTTTTACTTTATTAAATTAAAATGATATTTTCATTTTATAATTTTAGAGTATTAGGGAAAACACTTATATATCAAACCCTTGCAATAAAAAGTGAAAAATGCAACTTAATATCCATTTTTTCAACAAAAATAGGATACTTAAATTTAAAATCTTTTATAATTAAAAATACATTTAATTATTTAAACATTAATCTCCATGTAATTAATCTAGATAGCTCTATAGTTTTTAGTCATATTTAGTCCCTTTGAAGAATATTTTAAAACTTTCGATGAGAAAAAAAACTTAGTAAGTGATATAAAAAGAAAGAAACATATTATTCCATTTTGAAAATCATATAATACCATATAAATCATTATCATTTTTATATAATAAAATTAAAGAATAAAAACTAATATTCATAATAATGAAATAATATTTTTAAAATATCATAATAAATATTAAATAAAAAATAATAATCATTATAGTTTCTAGTAAAATATTGGTACTCAAGAAAATTTTTTCCTAGAAAACAAAATTTTCACCCATAAAAGGGGAAAAAAATTTCTTTTAAACATTATCTCATTATCTTAACTTATGAAATTAAAATAATTCCATGAAAATATAATTTTTACTCTTAGAAAATTAATATAGTTAACTTGGGAAATCATCTTTATATCACTGTTACGATTACTCTTATAATAACTATTACAAATGGAATAACCTACTCGGATAATTCTAGCATAATTTACAAAAGAGAATAATAATTACCAAATTCATTAAAGATATATATCGGGTTCACCCATAATCACAAACAATATAAAAGGACCATAAAATAATAAAACAAATACAATTTTAAATTTTTATCATAGTATGTTATATATTATTATGTTTAACACATATGTTGATGCACCTTCTGATTTACATAAAAATAATGATTAAAAAATCCATTTTCTTTGAAAACTATTTTAAAAAAATTCATAGAAGAATTAAATAGGATATTATTTTAGAGAAACATGAAAAAATTAAAAGTAATATTCTAAAATAATAAAATTCACAAAGGTGAGAAATTCTACTCATGTTGTATACATTAAAAAACTATTCATTTCACACTTTTTGTAAAAATTTCAACCCATTTTGAAAATATTAAATAGAATTATTTTAAAAATTTTGTAAATAAATACAAAAATGGTTTAAAATTAATTTTAATATAAATTTTATTATATTAATAACATACTTGAATAATTTTAAATAACATGGATAGAGAGGAAAAATAGAAGAAAGAAATAAAAATTTTAAAATAAGTTTTAAAATAAATATATTTACCTCAAATCTGACTCACCACATATGTGCTTCAAATCATATACAATAAAATTATATAAATTTTATATTTTTTTAAGACAATACTTAGGATTATTTTTTATGACAACTTCTATATCATTTATTACCATGCCTTATCTAGTTAATAAATCAGTAAAGTTTATGTTGGACGTTTTGCGGATGTTCATTTCATAATTAGAAAACAACTTCGATGAGTTTACCACGCTCAAAGGGGGATTTTTTAAATCATACAAATAATATTAATAATAAAATTATTTTTACTTTTATATATTAAATATAATTTTAAAACCATCTATGAATTGAATATGTTAAAATTGAATCACATTGCTATGTGGAGGTGGTATTCCACATTTACACACAACAACAATTATCATTTTTAACCAATTAAAGGGTAAGGAAATAGAAGATATATTTTATTTATATAATTATAATTATGTAATTAAAATAATATATATACATTAAATCAATAATTATAAACATAAATGAGAGGTGATGGTGGAAAATAATGTACATCACTTCATGGAGGTGGTAGTATACACTTACGCATAAATGATGTTTTCATTTAATATAGGATAAATAAAGGATATGAATAAGGGTTTTAGTATAAATATAATTATTTTTAATTATATTCATTATAATTATATTATTATATCATCACGGTTTAAGAATATTTTTAGTATTTAAGAGAATAAAAAAACGGAATGCTCAGTTTAGAGTTATACATATTCTTTGGAAAACAACCTTTTTATTAAACCTTAAGCATTCTAGGATGGTCCTTTGATGAGAAAAGATCCTATAGGTAATAGTAATTGATTTTTTTGGACAGTTCTAGGTAGGTATTTCCTAAATTATAGTGCTCAAAATTTGTGGTCTAGGGAGGACAAGTGGTTCCCTTTTATAAGTGAGGAAAGGGGCACCCTTGGAATTACTTAAAGTATTAAATTTATATACATTAATTATCATGTTAATATGAGAAAATAGAAATATTTCAAATATAGTATAATTATTAGTTGAAATCATGTTATAAAATATTATATTTATAAGTTTTGGTTACTTTTCCACCATTATCTCTTACTTCTAATATCTCATTAACCAATTTGATGATTATCATAATATTAGTAATTTTTACTCTATAGGAGTCTAAAAAGTTACTATAAAAGTACAATTGACTCATAAGTATAAAATGGATGATATTTCAAACCATATACCATAAAATCGTCCAAATATAATATTTTTATGAATTTTAAATCATTAATTAAAATATTATTTAATATAATATACCAATAAAGTCATTTTTCGGACTAGTCACATAGTTTGGCTTTAATGAAATCATTATAGTAATGAAATTAGAATATAGAACTTTAAAAAATAAATAATATGTTTTATTTTTAGAAAAAATTCTCGTAACAAAAAGATCCTTCATAATTTCTTTACTTTTAATTTTTTTAAAAATAATATATCTAATTTTTCGATTATTAGAAAAAGTGTTGTGTCGATGTTGCTTAAGAAATTAATGTAATTATTTCACCTCTAAAAATTATTAATAAAGTACCATGATAGAAATAATAATTATTTTTTAAAGTAAACCTTTATATCTTATCATTACCTCCTTTTCTCCCTATGAAAAATATTAGAGATATTCAAATAGAGGAATATTTTGATTTTATTCTTAAAATCATATTAAGGTCATTATCAATAAAAAGTGCCAATAAATTTCCAAATTTTTTATCCATGGAAGTTTATGGTCAAAATAATTATAAAATAAAATAAATACTAGTGTTAGGTAGATTTTTAGTCCTTATCTCACTGTTTTAACACTATTTTACTTTTTTCCCTTACAGTGGTGACAAATATTTACTATGATTAATATTCATAATAAAAAAGGAGCGTATTTAAAAAATTTGAACCAAATAATTCAATATATTGATTACATTTTTAATATTTAATTTATATAAGTGGTAGATATAAATTTTAATACAGAAACATAAAACACAATAAAAAATAGTTTTTAGAAAAATGTTTTTTTAAACCAAAAAATGATCTTATACCAAAATAAAATATAATGTTTATTACTATGTAAATATTTAGATTATTTTTAATAATATATATTATTTAAATTTAAATCCAAATAAAAAATATAATGATACTTTTAAATATCTAAATTTGATGAAAAGAAATGATATTAATGAAAATATCAACATTTTCACTATTTACTAAAAAATCAATATTTTCAGACAAATTATAAAAATTTAGCCAAATATAAATTTTATATGATTTTATAAAAATGAATTCAATTTTATGAAATTAAATTTCTAAAATTTATAAATTTAACATTTAAATAAAACTAAATAATACATGGAAAACATTTTAGTTAAAATAAAAATATTTCATTTTTGATTGAAAAATTACATAACATTTTTATAGTGAATAAAAATCCATAAAATAAAATCATGAATATTATTAAGAAACAAAAAATTATTTATTATTAACATTTCATAGGTTAAACCATTCTTCCCCTCCTATTGAAATTTCACCCCCATAATTTTATTCATCGTTTGAAAAGGTGGTGATATTTTTCCCTCATAGCCTTTTCGGGTTCCCATTTTTCTTACTAAATCAAGTGATACTTCTAAAAAAACTTTAAGAAGGTGATTTACCTTATTCTATAACACCTTATCTCTATAATCTAGAATCTTTACTGGATTTTATGAATTAGAAATATTGTCTTCCAATTGTACCACCTCAAGGCTCAATATAGGGGATGAATGAGGTATACATTTTATTAACAAGGAAACAAGAAAAAAATGTGTACCTAATATAAACTTAGAGGAAAAGGTACATTATATTATCCAAAATTAAAAATTATTCAATAAAAAATTGGATTAACATTCCATTTTTTTCAAAATTCACTATAATTTATCAATGATATATTTTAAGAAAGACATTACCACCCACCTAAAATGAAAGGTCCTTCCACCAATTATCTACAAAACTATTCTACATACTCTAGGATACCATCATATATTGTTAAATCATCTTTACCATATCAAATATTTCTTCTAACAATTCTAGTCCAAAAAATTTCACTTAATGAATTTGTCCCAACACGCTAGAGTTTGACACCACTTTCTATCCAATGCCTCAAATGGTTCTATCAGTATATTGGAATGAAAATTGTTATTTTAAGAAAGTTAAACTAAAGAAATATGTTGATCCCATATTCCTTGGTAATCTAGTGAGAAATACCGAAACATATCCTCTAAAGTCTAAAATTTTCACTCTTATTATCTGTTCGATTAAGGATGAAAAGTTGTAATTAAATTTAATATAATACCCAATGACTTATAAAGTCCTTTCCAGAATTTTTTGTAAATATGGGATTATATTAAAATACCATAGAGATATGGAGACCATGTAATATGATAATCTATTTAATATAAATTCTAACAAGTTGATCCAAATACATAATATCTTGAATAGGCATAAAATTTTAGATTTAGTCAAACGGTCCAAAAGAAACTAAATCACATTATTACCCTAAGTTTTATTTTGGAACCCCACTATGAAATCCAAAAATATATTTTTCTATATATAATTTAACATAGAAAAGGGAAAATCATCCCATTTTATTGTTTTTGTTCATCGTTAAAATATTGTAATGTCCAATATTTTATGGTAAAATCAACACCCACAAATAATATTCTTTATGTCCCATGTACATCTTATTACTACCATGGTGAATATAAAATATAGTTATAAGATATTCACTTATAAATTTTTTCTTTATATAGGGTTCACTTATCAGTTACAATATCTTTCTAAATCTTAATACACCTTCTTTTACAAAATTAAATTCTGGAAAATTACCCTTTTAACAAAATATACTCTTCCTTATAGACCTCAATCTTAAAACAGAGCATACTTAATTCTATAAGAAAACGTTTATTCCACTAATACATAAGACAAAAGAGTGGAGTTACTACTTGCACAATTTCTATACCAACATTCATTAAATCATTAACTAAAGGACTAAATTCTAAACATGTAATTCCTAATGATGTATTATATGTTTAGATCAAGGATTTAACTAAAATTTGCTTTTTAAATCGATGATACTAAATTGTGAAATAATAATACTTAATTGTTTATAACCATCTTCCCTACTACACGTTCAAATTTTTTATAGTGAATATATACTTAAAACTTTTATGATCAGTATATATTCCACATTTATTCCCATATAAATGATGCCTCTATATATTTAAAGAAAAAAAACTACCAAATCCATATGAAGTCTATGTGCAGGATAATTATACCCCTGTGGTTTGAATTGATGAGATTAATATGTGATAATCCAATCATTTTTCATCAATATAAAAACCATTCCATTCAAATAAGTATCTCAAAAAAATTTCACCATTTCTTATTTTTAAAGATAAAATGAGAGAATTAACAAATAATTTTTCAATTCCTAAAAAAATTAACCACATTCCTTTATCTAGATGAATTTACATCCTTTTAAAATTAACTAAGTGTGTTAAATAACTGAGCATAGTTTTTAAAAAAAAAATATATAGTAGCCCAAAAATCCAAGAAATATTCTGATCTCAGTGATAATTTTTGGTTTTGGATACTCTTCTAGAACCTTAATTTTATTAGGATCAATAATTATTCCATATTTAGAGATAATATATCCATGGAATGAAATCTATTATAACCGAAATTCAAATTTACAACATTTTCCATGAAACATTTTTTCTTTTGAATTTTACAGAAAAATCCTTATAGGAAATTTATGTTTTTGATAAATTATAGAATAAACCAAAATTTCATCATCAAACACAATAAAAAATTTATCGAAATACTTACAAAAACTCTTTAATAAGATCCATGAATACAAATGGTTCATTATTCGAACAAAATGGAATAACGAAAAAAACTCACAATGCCTATACCAAGTCTGAAATTTCATCATTAGGACATCATCATCCTTTATTTTTTGAATATGATATCTAAACCTAAGATCAATCATTGAAAAAGTATATACTCTTTTAAGATGATCAAACAAGTCATATATATGAGTCCAAATAATTTTTCTTAATAGTAATGTTATTTAGTGTTATACAATTAACGAAAATTATCATTAAAATATCATTCATTCTAAAAAAAATAGAACCCTAAGGTGAAGTTATAATATGAATAAATTTTTTTTCATGAAATTATTGTAACTTCTTTCTCAATTCCAATAAGTCCAATGGATCCATTTGATAAGGATGTTTTGGAATTATATTTGCATCAGGCACTAATTCAATAGTAAATTCAACCTTCAGATCTGGAAAAATACTAGAAAAATCATCAGGAAATATATACACATATTCATTTCCTATTGGCACATCACTAATCTGAACAAAATACCTTTTTTTTAAAATACGAACAATATAGATTTATTTCAAAAATTTAATAAGTTTCTCATCATATTAATATGTTATCATAGGTAAGAACTTGTTCTTATATACAAATTCAAATTCACTCTGAAAATTTAATATAACTTCCTTTTCTCTACAATCTATCTTAACATGATAAATTTAAAGCCAATAAATTCCTAGAATAACATTAAACTCAACTATGGGTTGGAGAAAAATATTTTTAGAAAAAATCATTATGTATATTATCCTATTAATATTCATATAAATATTTATTTCTTTAATACTTTTTCCACCAAGAGTTTTTATTAATTTTTTTTCTATTTCCTAGGTTAATATTTCTATTTTACTAAAAAATTTGTAAAAAATAAAATAATATTTATACCATGAATCGAACAAGACTTTGCAATAATCAGAGTAAATAAGTAATATACCTGTCACCATTTAATTTTATCATTTTTAATTTAATATGTTTTCCATGATTTAGTTATACACACTATTTTTGTTATTTTATTTATGATTCCCATCATTCCTGCTTTTCTTCATACACACATCAACATAATGGCTCATCTCATTTCATATAAAACATCTCACTTTATGTTTATAATATTGTGTATGACCATTACCTTTATTTATTTATTTGAAATCATGATCAAATTTCCTAGCATTCTGCGTTGATAAAAATTTTCAAATTTTATAAGACACTTTCCAGGATTCTTCTTACAAAACTTTTTAAAAGAGGGAAATTTATACATTTTCCCTTTATATTTGTGATGGAAATTTCACATTTATTTCCACCAAGATATATTATTGTATTTATTGTAGTAAATTTCAACAAACTCATCCTTGACCTTCTAAAAACTTCATATAAATTTGTTAAAAATTTAAAATTCATGAGATTCCAAATATATTCCCAAAAAAGTTTTAATCTTGATTAAAACGTATAAAATTTTCAATTAGGGTCCAAAATGAAATTTTTTTCATGCCTATCCAATCAAATAAAATTATATTCATGGGTAGAAACAAATACCTCCTCCTTTTTATTTAGTTCCAAAAAATTACTTTCCATTCTAATATAAACTTCCTCAGGAAAATACTTCTATAAGAAAAGATATTTTAATACCATCCACTCCATTGAATAAATCATATATTCCTCCTTGGTATTATTATTCAGATACATCACTGATCAGCTTTAACTTCAAAATAATAAATGTAAATATTTTTTTTGGATTTTTAGAACATCCAAAAAACTAGAATATATTTTCCATAGCATTAATTCATCCTTCTGCTACTACTATATCTGAGGTTCCACCAAATGTTGGAGGGTGTTTTTTATGAAATTATCCACTATAGATATGTTATTATACATATAGTTTGGTCTATATATAGTATGGGTACCTCCATTAATCTCTTGCATCAAACTAATTAACACAACTATAAGCTTTTATATTCCAATCACTCAAGGATTATGTATTGGATGGACATTATCCTCTAGATTCCATTCTACTTTATTCACATTTTTTCCTATGTGTAAAACCTTTCTGAAATAATCATAGATTAGATAATGCAGCATGGTAACCCTAATTGTTTTCTCCAGATAATTTAATCCATATATTAATATCCCTAAAGTATCCAAAACTCAAATATTATATAAACCTTTCCTTTGATACCAAATATAACACCCCAGAATATAAACATCCCACAATTAAATGATTTACAGCAAGGGTTCCACTTTCCTAAATTTCAAGGATAATTGTTATTTTGAGTTATATATATTTATAAAAAACATTTACATATAAAATCATTACAATACAGAGTGGACACATCCACTCAATATCAATTTTCTATAAAATTAAAATACTTAAATTAAAATTTTATTTCATTAGAAACACATATGATTATTTAATTTTGAATCCCAATGCTAGAATTTTATATGTTTCTCAAGTACATACACATATATAGGCTCCATGAGAAACTATTGAGAAACATTTAGGGAAACATATATCTCAATAAGGGATACCAAAGTAAATAAACTTTTTAGTCAATTTTGAAAACCATGTAATCTCATAAAAAATATTTACATTTTTTCTATTAAAATCATAGCTCAAAAACTAAATTTTGTACTCATAAAATAAGGTTTAAAATATATCATAATAAATATTGAAGGAAAAATCATAATCATCAGGGTTTACTATAAAACATGGGTACTCTTGAAAACATTTTCCTAAAAAAGATATTTTTGACCCTTATAAGGGCCATACAATTTTATTTTAAACATATGATCATTAGCTTACATCATAAAAAAATATTCATCCATGAAAACTCATTTTAAATAATTTAAAATTAATTTTGATTCCTTATTAAATCATCACCATATTTCACTTACAAGCACTCTTACATGAACTCTTTTAAATGGGATAATCTATATGGTTTATTCTAACATATTTCCCCTAAGAACATAATCATTATCTAATGATTTGGAGAGCTATATTAGTCTCACTCATCATCATGAAAAATTTTAAAGGCCCATAAAATATAAAAAATATATAATCTTACAACTCCATTATATAATAACATATTTTATTCAGTTTAACACATATATAGAAGCACTTTTGGGCTTTATGTAAAACTAAGGATGTATAATTCATTTTTATTTGAAAAATATTTTAAAAAAATTCCCAAATAATTTTATGTGGTGTATTCTGTTGAAAACAAATGAAAAATTAATTCATAATTGTCTTAAATAATAACAATCATGAATGTGGAAAATTCTTTTCAAACAATATTTTAAAAAAAATCCTTTCACACTTTGTAAAAAATTAAAAAATAAACTGTTTGAAAATGATAAAAATTATAATTTTAAAAAAATCATAAAGAATTTAAACCATGGTTTAAAATTAATTTTAACATAAATTTTATTAAATTAAAAATATAATTGAATCATTTTTAAAAAAATGGATATGTAGGGAAAAGAGAAGAAAAAACATTAAAGCTTTTAGAATAAGGTTTTAATGAAAGATCAGTTACCTCAAGTTTGATTCATTGTGTATATAATTTAAACCATATATAATAAACTTACATTAATTTTATACTAGATTAATAACACTTTTAGGTGTATTAATATATTTTTATCACTTTTTTAATTTATTTCCATTCCTTATAATTAAGTTAAGTTCGTGTGAGACGTTTTGAGGACGTTCAGTTCATATTGGCAAAAAAATTTCTGTGGGTTGATCATGGTAAAAGGTTTCCATATACAATAATCTCTATAATATTAATAATTTCATAAATAAAATTTTTATACATTAAATAAAATTTTATAATCATTCATGATTTTTATATGTGAAAAATTAATCACATCACATCATGGAGGTTATATTCAACATATACAGATGAGCGATGTTATCTTTCTAAAAAATTGGAAGAGTAAGAAAATAGATGATATATTATATTGGAAATGTAAAAATTAATTCATTAATATCATATATATATGTTAAATCCATCATTATAAATAACCATTATAGCCAGTGATGGAAAACTAAATATATCACTTCGTAGAGGTGGTAGTCAATACGTATGCACAAACAATGTTTTCATTTCCCATAGAATAGAAAATTAGATGAATAAGGATTATACCAAAAATAATAATAACATCTAAGTATATTTATGATAAATATTTTATTATATCATCATTTTTGAAGAATATTTTAAGGAGTTATGATAAGAAATAAAATGAAAAGGCTCAGTTAAGATTTATACACCTTCTTTAAAAAATTACCTTTTTCTTACACCTTATGAAATCTAGGTTGGTCCTATAATGAGAGAAGAACCACTAGATCTTGTTAATGGTTTTTGTGTATAGGTTTTAGTAGGTATTTAAGGAATTATATTTTTAAAAATTTGTGAGTAAAGGAGGAGATGAGGTTCCCTTTCATAAGTGAGGAGAGGGGTACCCTTAGAATTACTAAATGTATTAAATTCATATAAATTAATCATCATGTTAATGTGAAAAAAAGTTATATATTTATAATATAGGATTATTACGAATCAAAATAATCTCATAAAATATTTTTTATAGGTTTTGGGGATTTTTTGACCTTATATCTTTATTTTAACCCCATGTTAACCCTTTAAACAGTTATTGTGATATCATAGTTTTTTTACACTATAGGAGTCAAGAAAGTTATTATAAAATAGAAAAAGACCCATAATTTAATTATGGTTGATATTTTTAAACATATACCATTCACTTGTTTAAATATAGGGTTTTATGAATTCTAAATCATTAAATAAAAAATTATTTAACATAATATACCATTAAAGTCATTTTTAGGACTATTAACATTGTTTATCTTCAAGGAAATAAAAATTGTAATTGAATTATAATATAAAACATTGAAACAAAATTATTATGTTATATTAATGTAAAAAATTATTTTACCTCATTAATTAATCCAAATTTGATTAATCTTAATGTTTTTTATAACCATTTACTTGATTTTTTATCGCTTGAACAAGAAATGTGTCAATATTGTGTAAACACTTAATGTATTTATTCTATCACTAAAAAATTAAAATAAATTACTATTATAAATTATATTAATTTATATTTCAAAAAATAATTTATAACTGAACATTACTTATTTTTATCTCTTTGACAAAATATTATAGATATTAAAAAACTGAGAGTGAGAATGTTTTATTCTTTCTTTAAAATCATGCGAAGTTAATTATTAAAGGAAATTGGAAAGAAATTGAAATATTTTATAACCTAGGATTGTTATAGTATAAATAATATTATCCAATAAAATAAAGGAAAGTGTTAGGTATACTTTTAGTCCTTATCTCAATGTTTTAACCCTATTTTACTCATTTTAATCTTATCGAGGTGACAAATATTTATTGTGATTACTATTTATAATGAAAAAAGGACATATTTATCAAACTTGATCCTCCTGATTCTAAATACTTAATAATAATTTTTATATTAAATTTATAGATGTTTCATAAATCAATTTTATTATAAATGGATTAAATGAAATGAAACATAGTTTTTTGAAAAATATTTATTATGTTTAAAATAAACTTCTTAAAAAATAAAATATAATTTTGATTTATATATATTTATTTAGATTCTGTTTAATAAATTTGATATTATGTTAATTTAAAACCAAATTCAATATAGAATTAAACTATTAAATTACTTTATTTTATGAAAATAAATTATCTTTTATGAAAATAAAAAATTTAACCATTCACTTTGAAATAAATATTTTCAGAAAAACACATAAAATAATCCTAATATATATTTTATATGATGATGTTGAAATTGAATTACATTTTATCAAGTTTTATTTATAACATTTATAAATTTAACATTTAAATAAAACTAAATAATTCATGGAAAATATTTTAGTTAAAATAATACTATTTTTTCAATTGAAAAATTACTTAACATTATTATAGTAAATATGTATCCATAAAATATAATAATGAATGTTATAAAGACATGAAATTGATTTATTATTAATATTTCCTAGGTTTTCACATAAATACCACTAGGATTTCATCCCATTTAAATACTATAAAGGGGTGTGACCAAAGAGTACCCTCATGATTCTGATGCTCCACTTTCACTTGATAATATATAAAGAATATAGAAAATATTCCCATAAGATATTTCGTTAGCCCATAAATCCAAAACTAGTAACATATAATTTGGTATATTTTAGTGGTACTAGGATGAACTTCCCATTGATATGAATGGTACACTTTTATCACTTCCTTCTTTATGATTATAGGGATGAAGATTATTCCATGAACATATAAGAAGGATTGAGAATAAAAGAACTAGAAATTGAGGATCTACCCACCACCAAGTCTTTTTTAAATAATGACATAATCAGAATAAGATATATAAGAGTCCTCAATAGACTCAATAATAGTTTAGGTAAGATTTATGTGGTGTATATGCACTCTAAAAAGATCCTATATTAGATTCAATTGGATTTCATCCATAATATATATTGACGTACACTCTTATTTTACATCTAACACATATTGACGGTGAATTTTCCTACTATGAGAATTAAGAACTATCTTAACCTTACTAGAATAATATAAAAGATAAAAATAAATTTACTCTGGATATTTGAGCTAGGGAAACTACCTAAGGGTTAGATCATATTATGAGAAGATGTACCTAATGATTTTATGATCTATGTATAACATGAATAGTTCCATATATAATTAATGCCTCATGTATTTTAAGGTATGAATCGCAATTAAAAATTCTAGATCATTTGTAGTTTAGTTATATTTTTACGAAAAAGATATCTGGAACCATAAAATACCACCTAATGAACCAAAAATAGAACACAATTGAAACCCATAAAAGATGCATCAGATAATACCTCAAATCACTTACTAGGTGGAGAAAAGATGAGAATAGAAGCTAAGGTAAACTTCTTCTCTCATTCCTCGATGGTTTCTTCATACTAATTAGACCATATGAACTTATCCCTTTTTTAGATAGAGTCTTCATAGGAGTAACTACCGTGGAAGAGTCCTATATTATGTGTTGGTAATTCAAAATGATCTATATAAAACTTCTGATCAAGAAAATATTAAATATAACTTTCCATGAAATTACTAATTCCCCCTTACTAAGACCACATACATTCCATATTCTAAGATAAAATTTCTAAGGAACATAAAAATTCCTTGACCCATAATTATCATTTAGGAAACTTAGTATACAGTTAATGTTTTCATAGAATCTATGAGACTGTGTAAAGTCGTCAAGAATATTCACTCATGGATTTAGAATATAAAAGAATATCATATGTAAAAGCTAGGAAAAATGAGTCCATAAATAAATAAAATATCTTATTCATTAGTGTTATTAAAATAGTAGGAGTATTAGTTACCCAAAAATGAATGATGAAATACACAAAATGTTTATATAGACGATTTAATTCAGTATTATGAATGTATTAGTATCTAACTAAAATTTGGTAATATCTTGATTGAAGTTCGATCTTATAGAATCACATTTCCCCCTTTAACTGATCAAATAGATTTTCAATACTAGGAAAAGGGTTACATTATTTTTATCCTAAGATAATTAATTTTTTGATAGACTATTTAGTGGAGTGAACTATTATAAAAAATATTTTAAAAAAGGACCAAATCACCATAAGGATACATGATCAACATAATGAATCCCTTTGCCTCAAAATTATATAATTGATTTTTCAACTCTCAAAATTTTGTCTAATCTATTTATATAGAATGATAGAGATAGGTTTAGTTTTAGGAAAAATATAGATGGTAAATTACAACTATTTATTAGTTGTTTATCCATATATATATTTAAGGAAGATATTTGGGTACAGATCCACCACCAAAAATGAAACCCGGTGTACCTTATGTTTCACTTCTCTAAAGATGAAAATATCCATTTTTATGGTAGTTTCTCTTACTTTCCCCTAATTAAGATCCACTAGTTTATCTTTAATATCCCAATATTAATATATAGTATATTATTCACCAAATAATGCTGAGGAAGGTACTAATAGAGAATATAAATTGATGATAACTCTGAATTGAGATAACCAGTCCATTCCTAGAATGTCATCAAATAATTCCATATTTTTGATGATGAGATCCTAAAAATATCATAATAAGAAATAAACAAGGCACAAGAAGGAAAATTGTTGGTATTATCTATTTATATCACTATAGGATTATCATGAATCACATAATAGGGTGAGTCTTCTTCTTAATTAGAAGATGCAATACTAACTCAGAAGAAATAAAATAGTGGGAGTCACTTATATAAAATAATGTGAAGGATAATGTTGTAGAGATAAGAAAAATAAATCATACAGAATATGGACCTACTCTAGACCCTATGGTTGGTTAGTCTTCCACATATGCACTTACTACATCTTATATTGATCCTCGGGTGTAAACTTCTACACTTATGATTTCACTATATCCACTTTACCTTGTTTACCACATTGGATGCATCAACATGTCCTCCCAAAAGGTGTTCAACTAACTCTAGTAGAATGATATAGTGATGGATCCTAATATTACTTGGTTGGTTAAGGTTTCTTACAAATTCTATATGATATTCCACATCAATATAACCTTTATAGATAGTTATACTGACAATATAAGTGGCTCTATTTTGCTTCATAAGTGTAATCTAACCTGATGGAACTAAAGTAACTACATTATAAACATTATTTATAAGGGTTTAATAGACTAGAATATGGATTTACATTGTCTCTCTGACTCCCTTGGTAAGACACCCCTAATCATAACTTCTTCTCACTATTTCCACCATCGGAGTAACTATTAACTAGAGTTTGGTCGGGCAATGTGCTACCTTCTATTAATCCTCATTTAGATACACTCTTAGTCAGAAATGAATAATTCACTACATAATAGAATATGGTCAGGTTTAAAATAATTACCCTTGTAAGAAAGGTATCTTTTAAGCACATCTCAAATATCCTAGCTTTAGATTATTTATCACCACTCAGATATTTACCTAATTGATGTAAATTCATATACTTAGTGACATAATCCATAACCATCGTTAGACCCTACCATTATTTCATATATTATTTTTATTTAATATAGTATAATGTTTTAAAGTAAAAATACATGAAAAAATATCTTTGATGTTCTTCCGTACTAGGATCATTCCCTTTTTAGCTTCCAACATTACATACCACTATTAACGGTGTGACAACCCATATATTTCAAATAATACATATCTTTTATGGTAAATTAATATTCATTATTAAGAATTTATTTATATTCTTTAGAAACTTATATGTGTTTATATAATTTCTTAGAATATATTATATAACAAAATAGGTAAAAAAATATATTTAATTTTATTATATTTACTTTATCTCATAAGGGATGTTTTATTTAAAGGTTAGATAAATTTCATTAACATAATTTTTTATTTTAAAATATTAAAATGATTATTTGATTATTAAATATATTATAAATTGATATCCAAATTAATTATAAAAATTAATATTTATATTAATTAAAAATAAAAATTTTATCAAGGTATGAAACAGTGATATGCTTTTTTTATTTGAAAACAAACTGTCTGTATTTTAAAATTTTTTCCGTGATATATGGTTTTATTTACAAAGTTAAATTTATAATTTCTAGAATTTTAATTTGATAAAATGAACTTAATTTATGGATTTATCTTTTCAATATTATATTATGGTGATTTTTTATGAATTTTCTAAAAAGGTTTATTTTTTAGGTGAAGAGAGAAAATATTTTTCTAACAAATACCATAACTTTTATGAAACCATTATGATATAAGAATGAATAAAAATTATATAAAAAGTTTTACTTAATCAAAAATTAAATTAATGAGTAAAATAATTTATATAAAAAATAATTAGAATTTTTAAACCTATGTTTAAATTTTTGGAACTTATGTTATTTTTTATTCTAATAAAAAACAATTTTTTGTTCTATTACTTTAATTATTTATTTATAATGATACATTAGGTTTTGGATTTATTTTAATGTAAAATTTGTCTCTTTTTTGGATATAAAATAATAAATTTCATGATAATTAATGTTATACATTATTTTGTTAAAATTCAAGTTTTTTCATTAAAAATAATTTTTCTAAAACCAGTTTTTTGTTTTGTTATGTTTACACATATTTAAATTAAACTTCAATAGATATAGAAATTAAATATTGAAAAATTTGTTTATTATTTTTTATTATAAGGCAAAATTTTTCTAATAAGATAGATTTCATTAATGTTAATAAAAATAATTTACCTTGGTAAATGTTTTTCATCATGACAAAGCTTAAAATGGTTAGGGCTTAAACTAAGGGACAATGGCACACAAATCACAATAAATATCTATATATGATTATATAAGTGGATTACCTACCATATATATATATATATTATTTTAAATTTGAATAATTTGGTTCTACTTTCCTTGAGTAAAAATTTTGTTATATATTAATAATGTAAATATATTTATTAGTCTCAGTCCTCCCACTTATAATAGGATATCTTCACCACCTCACTATTCCAAACACTTTGAGAACCTTATCTCAAAAAATACCTAAAAAATCCTTGCCCTACTCTATATACCATTTTTTAGAGGTCATATCCTCTCTAAAATACAATTCTTGTAATGCTTGAGGAGAGTCATGAAGGAGGATATTCGAGGAAGAGGTAATTGTGTTAATAGAGTTTTTTCAAATTTATTTCTTCTTTTGCCTCCTATAAATATATTATAAACATACTAATATAATTAAATAAGTATCATTATTATACTTAAATTTTATTATATTTATTGAACAACCATTATATACCTTATTTCCTTTCATTGAAATATGAAAACATATCTCGTGTTATGTGTGGACAACCGCCTCCATGAATGACGTATTTCATTTCTTATCCCCAACATAAATGAATGGTTCTAAAAATAAATTAAATGAATTAATATGTTATTTATAATATTATTAAGGGTTTTAAAGATAAATTTGAAATTATACATAAATATTAATAACAAATAATTATCATAAAATTTAATCACAAAAAACGAGCATACCATGATAGTTTATAAGTAATAACATTTCATATTTTTAATTAATTTATATTATTCGTATATATATTCTTGAATATAGTTTATCAAATCTATAACATCTCTATTAAACCATTATTATTATGAAAAATTAATTTTATTACTATGAAATAATATATTCTTACTCATTTGGTCGTTATAACATGATCTCGTTTGGGTTGGTTTTACAACCAACATAAATAATCCTAGAATGATTATGTCACAAATGATTAACAAAAATTAAATTATTTTAATATTATATAATAATGATAAATATAATATGTTTTCATGATTACATAATTTCAATATACATATGTTTATTTTTTTATAAAATAAATTCAATTTACGAAATCAAAATTTTAAAAAATAGATTTTAAGTGTTATACAAAATCTATTTCCATAAGTTCTATAAAATTAAAATTAGTCTCCACAACTATATCAAAAAAATATAATAAATCTTTATAAACCTTATATAATGTTTAAATATCCATCGTAATAATGGAAGTAAAAGTGAAAAATAATTATTATTTTAAAAATAAAAAAATAATCATATCTAGGAAGATTCATAGAAAAGTAACAACATCATAACCTATTTAACTCATTTGTTTTTTGAATTATATAAACCCTATGACTTGAAAAAATTAAAAATTATTGAGACATTTGATATTCATATTTTACCATTTCTGGGATACCATATCCATTTTGGAGATTATGATCCGAATGACTCTAAAACAACCAATATGAATTAAACCGATTCAGTAAATTAATGAAACATGATAATAAATTAAATAACTGGAATAATATTATGGGAATGAAAATGAAAATGGTTATTAATAAATTATATAATTAATATAATTTTATTACTCAGGAGGGTAGAGGATGTACAAAACAATTCAATACTCGAGGTAAGGGATTTTTCTTTAAAACATTGATTTAAATAATTTAAATTTTACTTGTAAAATATTTTTATTCCATATCCATATTAATATTTCTCTATATAATCTAAAATTTTTTTAAATTTATTTTTATAAACATTTTAATTTATTTACAAAGGTTTAAAATGTAATCTTTTTTAATATTTTCTAGATGGATTATTTTTGATATTGTTTATAATGGGGTAAGAAGTATCCTTTTTAAATGTTTACCCCTAGATCACCTTTTCTCACTTTCATGTTTGGTCCTCATTATAAAGATTATTTTTCATGTTTTTAAAGGTTTTAAACCCAAAATTGAATTTCCAATATTCTATGAATTTTTCATTTTAATGTTTTTTTAATGAAAAGGATATTTCATCTAATTTTTATATGATTATTGTATGTGCTTATAATTATGGGTACAAAATGATGTCATTGTGAGTTTTATGATGAAATAAAATATTATATTTGTTTTATTAATGTTATGGTTCTTGTAGATTATATATGATAATTGATGGGTTTGATATAGTCCTCTAATTATTTGAGTAATGATTTCTTCTCCAATGATAAGATGTCTGAATTGAGTGGTAAGTTATTACATTATAGGTTAATAATGTAGGAATTAACTGGTTAAAATTTTATAGAGTTTGAGTTAATTGGTTAAGTTATTAAATTATATATTTATATTGCTTTAATTAATAATTAAAGCTATTCCATTATGGTTTTATGATATTGGAATTAACAATTTAAGTTATTCCAATATAAATTGTGTAGTGATTAACTGGGTATGTAATTCCAAGGGTGATGTGGATATGAGGTTCCAAGTAATATTCATGACTACCATAATGATTTTATGATTTCTTATGATATTTCTTCATGAAATTTTTTAAACAAATAAATTAATATCCCATTTGAAAATATTTTTATGTTCTTTTACAAAATCAAAACTTTTTTCTTAACAAAGGCATTTTTCAAGGGTTTTCTAGTATTTCAAGGGCCTAATGAGTTTTATTTTTTTATACCCCTTACTGTGTTCTATGATGAACCCATGTTTTTAATTTTTTCATATGAATTAAGGATGAGTAGTAATGATTATGAAGTTTAGATATGTATATGATATTTTGGACTTAAATGAAGAAAGTGTATTATTTAAAGAGATTAGTTTAGTTAAAAAAGTGTCTATGTATAGTAAAATTATAGGATTTTCTGTGTAAGGATTTAATAATTATAAAAAAATATAAACCTAAAAGCTAATGTGAATTTAAATAAACCAATATTTTCTATAAATAATGTAATCATGGGATGATTATGGAATAAAATGTTATAGGCGAGCTACACTATAAAGAGTAAATTTATCCAACCAAACATCATGTCACTATAGAGACTCAATTATTTCAAAGATATGATATTTTAGGTTGGTTCATTCTTAATTCTTTGGAAGAGACTCATTAATGGATCCAAATCATTAAAATCATAATTTATATTTCAATGGAAAAACCCTTAAAACCAATCTAAAACCAGGTAATTAATCCATGTTTTGTTATGTTGTTAAAACCAGAACTTAATTTTGTAAATGGTTACAAGTCATTGTTCTTGACTAATTAATAATTATTTTTATTTAGTGAACAATCCATAATTTTTTAATTAAATTGATTACAGGGTTTTGAATATGATATTCCATTTTTTAAATCATTTGTTTGTAATTAAATTGTCGAAATATTTGAAATCAGATTTGTATTTTTTCCATTCTATTATAAACATAATTTAATTGTTTATTTTTTTTCTATGAAAATATTGAAAAATTATATATAGATATTTTATTATAAATTTAATAAGTTGAATCTAAAAAATTGATTTTCTTGATGGACCATCTGATAATGTGGTCACATGGTAAGTTGATTGACTATGACAATTGACCACATGATGAGAAGGAAAGTGGCCTTAAGTAGGGACCTTATGGTTGATCAATTGACCATGAATGAAAAAATTGAAAAGGGAATAATTTTTTTCATGACTAAATTCTAGATACAATAATATCGTTCCTCATCTACCATAAGACGGATCTTAAATCTACAACTCTACTCTCATTCAGTGAAGCGAACACAAGTGCACCTTCACCAAGTTGCTACATATTCTCACTATCAATTAACTAACTACATAAATTCACACCTCAACCTAATAAGGAAGAATAAAAAAGTCTTCCCTCATTCAAGCTAATATAATATGAAAAAAGACATACCACATGATGATTATTGTGCTTCCACACAATCTCAAATCTCATGATCACTCAATCAACCATGAGACTCATCTCAAGATACCATGATAAATCTACCATTGAGGAAGTAATAAATTCAAAACCATGATCCATATAAGAATAATAATTAGTTTTAGTCCTATATTAAACCACCATAGAGAGATGGTGAAAATAATAGAAATTTTTTTGATGGATTCCCTAATGTTTACTGGTCAAAGTTAAACTATTATTGGATCAGGAAAATATGTAAAATCATAAATTGAATCTTATACTATAAAATTTAAAAAGAAATATGAATCGAAGATGTGAGTGTTTTTAAATTATGTTGGAACTCATGGATTTAAGATTATTAATACTATAATAGAAAAAATACCTTCACAGTTAGTTTGATATTGATTAATTTATTACGAGAATTTGTGTTTGTATTGAATGAATATGGAATATGAGTTCTTCTGGTATTAAAGAAGGGACTTGATAAAAATAGAGACTAATTTACCTCAGTGAAGGGGTGACTATCTATTAAAGTTGGGAGGAGAAACCTACGATCTGTTCACATTTGATGGATATATGTCTAGATCAAATGACAATGAACAAACTAAACCATAATTTATTTTGAGTTGAAGATGAACTAGTTGATTCTAATTGATGACTGGATATGAGACCATATCATAATGTGGAGAAATGATGGAGAATCATCAATGGAGAAAAAATGTCGATGAACCGATCATTTGAGTTTTTACACAGGCCTGATTGTTGAAGAAGGAAGGTTCTCATGAAATCTTAATGTTTTTATTGGGTTATTGAAATGAAATATAGGAAATATTCTCTATGTATTTCTTTAGCGGGTTCTAATTATTAAATAATACCATGTGTACTATACTTGGGGTGGTGGAATATTTTCATAATGGGGTTGTCTATTTGAGTATGATTAATGTGTCTTATAAATAAAGGTAAATGAAAAACCATATTGGGATAATGGAAACCCATTAATTTATGAAGAAGATATAATGTAGCTTTATAGAAAAAGTTTACTATGATTTTTTTGGTTGAAAAAGTTGCTATCAAGATAAAATCAGTAATCATTTTGGAATTTATAAATATTCATGTACCAATATGATTTTAAGAATGAAGGAGAATAAAGGAAGTGCATATGGCCACCTGATCTTGATTAAACCAAGTTAAGCCTTACTCAAGCTTGGTTGATTGAAAATGAAAAATTTAAAAGTGGATTGTAGAAGTTTTTCTGAGATAAGGTAGGAACATGATGATGTAAAGTACACAAGGAGCTCTATTATAGTCAACCCTACTAATTGAAGTTGACAACAAAGGAGATCAAACCCAAGAAAGTCTTTTCTCAAATGAGGTTTATTCTTTCACTTTGGAGTCTAACCAAAAGTGAGGAAACAAATTCGATGTTAATAAAAGAATAACTAAGAATGTTTTTGAGATATTTGATTATTTTATTTATTATTTCAATGAAATCCCACTAGTCAAATCCCTTTTCTAGGTTAAATCCATCCATTAAAGCTGGAACATGATCACTTATCTTGAGAAAAATCATCACCCATTGAAGCTGTGACACAACAAAGCACTTTATCACTAATTATTTTAGAATAAGTATAGAAGTATATCATGGGATGGTAATATTTTAAAAATAATGTTTGAATGATCTCCACCATTAAGATTAAAATTTATAAAAATCATAGAATATGTCATAAGGGAATTGAAATCAAGAAAATTATCAAAGATCTAGGATATATTGAAGGGGAATAATTTGTGTGACTCATGTGGGATGTAGAGAGATGATGTATGTGATGCATCACAGTTTCTCTATTTCACGATCAATAATTCGCTAAATAGAGGGATACTCATATTATTCCTTGATCAACTAGATCTATTGTTGATATTTATTTTTGGCTTTCACCCATTTCTAATTATAGTCATTCTCTTGTGATGGTATTAATCCATCAGTGTCTGATTCTAGGAAACACCCTTCTCTTCCCTGTTAATAAATTACATGTTCTAATTGAATATGTATTTTTTGAAATCTATTTCTATTTATTTGAATTATTTGGACATTATGATATTTCATTATTTATTTTCACTTTAAATTTATTATCTAAATTTCACTAGATTGAACACACAATCCAGTTAAGATCTCTATAGTACTTGTGATCACAATAAGTTGATTGACCTAAGGGAGACATGGGATCTTTGATCACTAGTCTAGGTGAGGTTAAAAAATTAGTGGTCATTTCACCCCTTTGATCAAGATAATACTTTTGGTGAGGATAATCTAGTGATGTTTCACTTGGTTATGGAGAAAACATGACATTACAATAATGGGGTCATGATTTAATCGGAGGAGAGGGGATATCTAAGGTTAGGGAATTTTTTTTAAATCTGTTTTAATATAATAAAATTCAATTGTTATTTTTTCATTATAAACCCATTAAAAAAATGAAAACACACACAAAACACTATACACTCTAGAGACAACCCACATCAACTATTACTATGTTTAATTTTAGTTCATAAAATTTATTTGTTGATTTCCCCACGATACATCATTTATCTCTATAGTTTCATTTTTTGAGAGGATAATGTTGTATCTTAATTTTTATAAAATTATTTCAATATATTCATTCATCTATTTAACCAAAATTTATTGGTATTAATCCATAGGTAGAAGAAACTATCCTGAAAATAATTTAGAATTTATGAATTACCAAGGACATAAATAAAGTTTTGTTCACTATTAAATTAACTGAATCTCCCTCTCATCCAATTCATTCAAAAAGTTACCATAGGTAGTGAAAATATTAGAAAATATTTAGCTTAATTTACTAGGACTATAAGATAATTCTATGCACTAAATTTTGACAATAATAACTAGTAGTTACAATTGAATAAATAATAAGGCTTTGATTTTAGAACATGAATGATCCAAATTCTACCGAATTTCATGGTCTAGAAGGAGCGGATACTAACTGATATTTAATATAATTTTCTAATATCTATTGCAAATTTTAACTGAGTTGAGTCTCAAAATATCAATTTAACTGGAAGTTTATTCCCTTATCTCTTGAAGAAACATCCAAATAATGAATATACAACCTAAAACCTGGAGATATTTCCACCTAGGATGAACTACATATAGTTTTCCTAAAAAATATTTCCCTACATCAAAGAGTACATAGTTGGGATCAAGAAAGTTGGTGAAGAAAATATCTATACATCTTAGGAGAGATTAATGTGATTGAATACATCTTTCCCACACCAACATTATGAAGGGAATCATGCCTTGGTATTTATCTAAACAGGGTTAATTGAAAATGAATGGTACCAATTGAAAGCTATTTATCGAGGATAATTGATTGAAAAGTTAACTACTAAATTCAGATTACTAATTGAGAGGATCTCCCAAAATTCCCAACAATTATGTAAAATAACTACTATATGAGGAGTAAATAAGGTAAAAATAACTAAATCACCTTTACTTTAAAATAAAATTGATGAACTAACCTATCTTATGAGATATATTTTTTGGAATAATTCATAAGAAACATCACCTACATTACCGCCTTGAGTCTATGCACTTTTTTACTATCATGACCACTACATCGATGGTCACCCTAAAGATTAAGGAACTGGAATATGCGATGTCACCAAAGACTATACAAGAATAAATTAGCATGAAATCAGGGATTTATAGAATTTTCTTACTTAATTAAGATCTGGGAACCAATAGTATCAAAGACCACCCTTATAGTAGAATTCTTAACCATCTTTTTAACAACTACCATTACAAAGAGGAAGATATCAGACTTCCATGAGATATAAAGAAGGTAAAAAAAAGAATCATCCATCAAGGACATGATAATATAGATTTTGGAGTCACAAAATTGTTAAATTTTTTTTCTCACTTTCCATAGATCAGAACTAAAGAATATGAAATGATAGATTTTCCAGCTTATATCTAATCTCAATAACATGGGAAATCCTGATTCAGGTAGGAATCCTACCTAATAAATTATTAACCTCAATGTATATTTTTGTATTATTCTAAAATGATATTTATTTAAATGATCCAAGATCATGTTTATTACATTTCAAATAAGTTTCATGTTTTATGATAGTTAACTGATTTCAAGAAAAAACCTTAAAATAACTTATGTCTTGAACCTATCATGAATATTTTCCATCAACTCAAGATTATACCATTAGCCCAAATCTATTATACTGAAATTTACCTACCATCTTGTGATCTAACTAAAATATAGAGATACTGTTAGAGTTTCCATTAGGTTCTTCTAAAACTACTATCAAACATGTTATTATTAAACTATGCTACCAATAAGGGTTTAGACCACCAGTACAAGGAGCTATCACTAGGATATATCACTATTGCTAAAGATTCTATCTCTATAAGCTATTACTACAACCAGAGAATCTACCATAAGAATTTTTCTACCCGTAATTGATGATACCATTAGGTTTATCTACCATCAACTGCTTTTACCTCTAGTTTCTCTTTGATAAAACTACAATTCAGAATCAAGTTCAAACAAAATTTATCCAAGGTATAGATTAAGGAATTCATTGAATATCATAGGATTATGGATTTAAGAATTATATTCTTAAATAAATCCATATAAGTTTTGAAAATGAATTCAAATATTCTAGATGTATCTCACAATATGAGGATTTTTCCTATTCAATTATTATAATATAATGGATAATTAGACCTTCAGGAATTCTACAAATTTATTGGATCCCCTCATGTGCAATGAGAGAGTTTCATGCACAGATAGTACCTTATATGCTAAGATATAGAGATACATAGACACAATTTTTTATGAAAAAACAATGACTAATTGACTGATTGATAACAATGGATTTTCCCAGTCTCTAATGACACTAAGCTCAAAGGAAGTTTTTGTAAAAATATAGTTTATCCATTTAAAATAAATACTCAAGTACTCCCAAGAAAACTAAATCTAATCATACTAATCTGCGTCGAATATTCATACTCATTGTTCCTTGTTATTTATGTTTTGTCTTAACTTTTGAGATATGTTTTCCTTTACATTTATATCTATAAACATAGCCTCATATACTAAACTGGATAATTGTAGACACTCTTGTTCAATTATTTTCATTTATAATCCCATGTATAACTATGGAAGAGGTTTTGTGTGACCTGTAATTATTTTATCCCATAATTAACTATAAAAGAGGTTTTCTATATCAAATAATATCTTAGTACAGTTGGTTTTGAAACCCAATATAGGTTTTGGATCAGTTTATTTTTAAATAAATTTCATGGATATGGTTTATTTGAAAATGGAGGGGATTAAGAAATTTCTTAAGACTAAACCCATTATTTATTTATGTCGTGAGATTTTCTTATTTTTTATTCATTCCAAGAAAAACTATTTTTTGTTTTAAAATTATTTAACAAAAATTTACAGGGATAGTTAACTTTCATATAGGTTCTATTTAAGGTTTTTAATTGAAGTAAATTAGTTTCAAAAGTTAAAGTATTTAAAAAAACATTTAAATTGAGTTATGATTGATATTTCTAGAATATTTTCTAAAGATAAAATTATACAACTCTACTATTTTAGTCAACATGGTTTTTATAAAATAAGGTGATGTGAGATTTAAATATTTTAAAAATTAAATTTTAAATTTAAATTTAAATTTACCCTCTTATTGAGTTGTCCAATGAGATCAACATTTTTTTATCAAATCTTATTTTAAAACACTCTCTACTTTGATCAGGTTTTACCAAAATATATTAAATTCATATTTATTATAAATTTTTGTTTTTATGGATAATTAATGAAAATAAAGAACTTCCAATAATTGGATTTCTTATTCTAATGGGAAGAAAAATGATCAATGGATGATCAGGATGTAAATTCATTTTGAGAACTCGAGCTTTGATATTTTTACTATAGTTGAGGAAATATATAAAAAACTAAAAGCTGATAGAGTTGAGTGGATCATTTCAACTAAATCCATTTATGACGGCAATTATAAGTAAATTAATCAATTATATTGTTCTTTAATTTATTTTTAATTAAAAAAATCTCCTTGTTCAACAACTTTTGTTATTTGGGATACTCTTGATATATCTCATATAGGAACCTAAAATATTAATGAGATGTTATTAAATTTTTAAACAATTAAGTATTATTTTTTCAATATGAAGCCTGATTAATCCACGTCTCATATATATCCTAGGATTATTGAAATCTTCAACACTTTGAATTCAATTATAAAGACAATTAATGATAAATATCAATTGATGTGACCTCAAAGACGTCTAACTAATATCTAGAGAGGATCCTCATATTCCATTAGGGAATCTTGTGATATCATTAAACTTATATAAAAATGAGATTATTGGAAGGATTATGATGATTGAGTAGGAACTTTATGTAAATAAAGAGGAAAATGAACCCAATAGAAATACAATATCCTTCAAGACTTCTCACTCCAAGATATAAAAATATTATATATGATAGTTCTAGTGACAAGGAAATGGATCACCTAGCTAGATGATTTAATAAATTATAAAAGAAAATAAATTCATCAAAAATACATTTTTTTTAGAAATTATGATAGAAAAGTTTATTTAAGGAAATAGTGGAAAAGGATGATTACACTAATTAAGTGACCTGCTATTAGTACAAAATAAAAGAATACATCACGTTAGATTTTCCTAATATAAAATATAATAAATTTATTTAGGACAACGGTAAATGATTGATCTAACCTTTGTTTAATTAAAAACACATCTGAGGTATCAAATATTTTTTCAATATCTCCTAAACATATTTCATTTATTTTTGAGAATGAAAACAATGATCAAAATATGCACATTGATTATTTATTTGAGTATTATAATATTATGTAAGAGATATTTGATGACCTTAAATTCCAATACATTCTTTTAAAGGAACAACATGCTTTAACAGTTCACTTTAAATTTGATTTTTCTATTGAAAAAAATTAAAAATTAAAAATGGAAAAAATGAACATAAAATTTACAAATATAAATTGAAAAAGGATATGAAAATATTCAAGAAAAATTAAATAAACTCTTAGAAGGGTTCTTGGTAAAAAACACTCCTAAATATAACATAGAAATTGGTCACCATCATGGACAAAAGAAGATTTATAAGAATAAATTTGTTCATAGATTTATTTATGCTAAGTCTATAAGTAGTTTCTATTATTATTGAACTAATAATGTTTATATATAAAATTAGAAAATATATTTATAATAAACCATTAAGAAAAGATGTTTCATAAGACTCTTATTAATAACATTTCTAGACCAATGAAAATATGGGTACCAAAATCATTTATTGTTAAAAGGTTTCTATAAGAAATATTGAAAAATAGTACTAATAAACATCAATGTTATCTATATAGTCAATATTATTTACATGTTATTATAAATATTCTATATTGATTAACCTTACCAATATTGATGGTTGACAGGTTACTTTTTGTGAAAATACCCAATAAAAAATAATTAGAGTCGATCAAATGGGACGTTGTATCACTATTTTGATTTCTAATGATTTGTTTGTTTAAGAATTAAAGTATAATATTCTTATAATCTCACAATTTTTTGATGATGGATATCATGTTAAATTTAAAAATAAATCATGTAAAATTTATGATTCTAAGCATGTTTTAGTTTGTGCTTCTTTGTGTAATGACAATGTTTACAAAATTGATTTGAATTCATTAGTTTATCAAAATATTTTATTTGAAGGGACATTCCTAATGAATACTAGATTTTTAAGAGTTTACTAGGACATTGAAACTAACAATATATTAGAAATATAAGTAAGAAATTATTAGTGAAGGATCTTCCTGAACTATAATTCACCCAAGATGAAGTCTATAAACCATGAAAAAAGAGAACAATATCAAATCCATTGCAAAAAAATAAATAAGTGAAAACTTATAAAGCATGAGAGTTGTTTCACATGGATTTTTTGGACCCTCTTGTGTTTATAGGTTAAATGGGAATCAATATGATTATGGTTTAAAAAATAACTTTTCTAGATACACTTGGTCATTCTTTCTATCTCACAAAAGTGATTCTTGTTCTTATTTTACCAAGAATACAATATATATAAAAAATGTTAGTGGAATTAATATAGAAACCCTAAGAAGTGTTCATGAATGTGATTTTTAAAATCAAGATTTAGAATTTTTATCTTCATAACATTATCTTTGTCACAAACATTCTAATCTTAGGATCCCAAAGAAGAATAATGTTATAGAATGGGGAAGTAATACTATTCAATAGATTTATTGAACTATGCTAAATGAATATGTTTTACATGTATTTTTTTGGATAGAGACTGCAAATAAAATATTCAATATTAATATTTGAGTTCTAGTTAGATCACTTTTAAAGAAAACCCCATACGAGTTATACAGTTAGAGAAAACCAAAGAAAATTAATTTAGAGTTTTTGGTTATAAAGTCATTATGCTTAATACAAAGAATAATTTAGAAAAATTTATATCAAAAAAGTGATAAATAAAATTTCCTTCAACATTTAACATCCAGTAAATCATTCAGGGTATTCAATAAAAGGACCAAATTTGGTGAAGAATATATACATGTAAAATTCAATAAAACAAATCCACATGTGCCTAAGACACATTTAGAAATCCTTGAGGATAGCCTTTCTAGTTTAGATATTAATGTCAAACATAGTGATAATATGGTCTAAAATTTTATAGAAAAATAAACCAATTTTGAGGAACAGTTTGAACCAAAACATATAGAGGAGAATGAAGTATCAAATACTTCTATCTCTATATCTATTAGTATTCATAGAGACCATCCCTTAGATGTAGTTGTAGGATACCTAAATAAAGGAACTAGGAATATATATTCTCTTATAAACCATGTTTAACAACAAGATTTCATTTCACAACATGAACCTAATAATGTTAGAGAAGTAACAAATGATTATTTATAGTTTATCAAAATTCAAGAAGAATTGAAACAATTTTAGAGAAAAAAATTATAGAAACTAGTAGAAAGGCCTAAGGAATTAATAACCATTGGAACTAAGTGGGTATTTGGAAATAGGGTAAATGATTCAGGAACTATAATAAGAAATAAAGTTAGACTGATTGAATAAGGGAATAATCAATATGAAGGTATTAACTCTAAGGAAAACTTTTTTTTCCAATAGATAGATTTGAAGCTATTAGAAGGTTTATTTCATATGAAACACATTTTTATTCCAAATTATATCAAATGGATGTCAAGAGTGAATTATTAAATTGTTATATAATTGAGGATGTTTTTGTGGAATAATCCTTATATATTACAAAACCCTCATCTTCCAAATCATGTTTTTAAATTTTTAAAAGAATTTATGGTTTAAAATAAGTTACCGTATCTTGGTATGATAGGATCAACTCATTGTTTATTATGAAAAGTTTTAAAATGGTATATATGACCATAATTTATTTTTTTATAAGACTTTTAGAAGATATTTAGCTGTATAAATATATATTAATGACATTTTATTTCAATCATCCAAAAAATATTTCTATAAAAAATGTTTAAAAATTATGTAAAATGGTTTTAAAATGAGTTTGATGGGTGATTTTAAATTCTTTATTCAATTTCAAATATTTCAAAAAAAATAATTATTTT
Source organism: Viscum album (assembly GCA_963277665.1). Taxonomy (NCBI): domain Eukaryota; kingdom Viridiplantae; phylum Streptophyta; class Magnoliopsida; order Santalales; family Viscaceae; genus Viscum; species Viscum album. Next base: position 751,162,200 of record OY728160.1, read on the forward strand.
AAATAAAATTAAGTACACTAAAGATATCTTAAAATGTTTTTATATAGATAATACTAAAGGTAGTGATAGTCCCATGTGCACAAGTTGTAAATTGTATCTAAATGAAACTAGGGAACCATTTTATTAAACCACATACAAGGGTATGATTGGAAGTATACTAAATTTAAATACTAGAAGACTTTAAATTATTTTAGTGTGTGTATGTGTGCTCATTTTCAATAAAATCCTCAAAAAAGATCAGTTACTTGATGTGAAATAAATTATTAAATTCCTCAAAAGCATAAACAACTTAGGACAATTTCATTCTTGAAAATATTATTTTGATCTAGTGAGTTATTGAGATTTAGATTTTAGTAATTATATGTTAGATAGAAAAGGATATTATCGAACATATCACTTTTTAAGAATGTTTTCGGTTTCATGGCATAGTAATAAAACATAATTTAGAACATGGATTGAAATTTTGAAAATTCCCCATATTCTATGATAGTATAAGTGCTATAATTATTTCCAAGAATCAGGTGCCTCATTCAGAGACAAAATTATTGATATAAGCATCATCTTTTGAGATATAATTTTGAACAATGTGATATAACCACTGGATTTATTGGTACAGAACATCATCTTGTTGACATTTCTTAAACCATGTAATTTTGAGAGAATGAACTATATCAGGAATGAACTTTAAATGATAATTTTTTGTTAGTGTTTTATTCTTGAATTTTCATTATTTTTTTATAGATTTATAATTAAAAACCCTTCCTATCAAGAGGATATACCTTAGTTGTGCTATCATGGTTTCATGCTACCTTTGGAATTATACTATGGAAAAATACCTTTATCTTTGTTACTGTAGCTATGATACTATAAATACTTTCTACAATGGTATACTACCATTATAATAATACCGTAGGATCTATTGTTTGGTTGTTACCATTCTATATACCATATTACATATTTTGTATAATTTCAATCGGACATTATTTTATAAATAATATATTTATTAAAATTTAATTTTTGAATCCATAAATGTATGAAATATATAAATTAGAGTTTGAATTATAGATTATCAATCACTCTCCCCCTTTGAAACCTCCTTTCTTTTCTCACTCAACTTGGAACCCTACACCTCCAACCTCCAAATCTAAAATTAGTGAGAAATTAGTGAGTGTAAATCAGCCTAATGGATCTTATAATGATTTATATACCTCAATGAAATTGAATGGATAATTAATTCGATATGTATAACCAAGAAATACACATATTTTATCTTGTGTTCTTGTATTTGAGATTTTAATTAATGATTTTTTGTTATCCTCAAGAAATTTAATTGTTTAAAACTTGCTTTAAGACATGGGATAGAAAGAATGGTTTCAAGGAATGAAAGACCAGTCAACCCTAGGTTGATTCTCAATTTTTACCAATATTCCATGTATTAGTTTTAAAAAAAGAAGCATGTTATGAAAATAATGGATGATAGAAAATATCTTATTTTTATTCAAAAAAGTCGGACAAATTTCTAAATGTTTCTCATAAAGGTATCTCTGAGAATTATTAAGGATCATTTCCAATCAATTGTGAGAACTTCATGATTGAGGACAGTCTTCTTTATCTAACTTGGAATTTCTCTATGTTAAGGCCTATTATAGTTGAGTTGGTTGGGGAATGTTAGTTTCTTTTCAAGTTAATTCTACATACATTTCATGTGATTATGAAAGATTTAATTATTATGATGTATCATGAAATTTAATTTTTATTTATTATCAAAATCGATGACATAATCAATTTTTTTGGTATTTAATAAAGAACGTGACGGATTTTTGCAAACCTACATTGAAATATAATTCTCTTTCCTACCCTAAGATGCTTTTTTATCTATAGGAGGAAAATTTTATTATTCTTGAATAAGTGGTAAAGGTAACAATGTGTGATGTAATTTTCTATATCAAAGTAACTTATAAGAAGATGAAAGTCAATAGGAATTCCTAGATGAAATATTGGGTTATAGATAATGATAAATTTTATAAGAAGTTAAACCCAGTAAAGTGACCTTCGATACCACTAAAATTTATTGACCCTAGATTGGAGAAAAAAGAAGTATTCAAATGTTATTCTAATGAATAAGGTGAGGATATTGTTAGAAATAAAATAGAAGAAAAGGAATCTAAAGATTCTATATGGGATTATATTCTATTATTAGTGGAAGAGGGTAGTGACCCTGATGTTGTTAATAGTTACTATGTATCATACAGATCAACGATTATACCTCTATATCTTACTATCATAAAGATATTTATAGAAGAAAAAATATTAAATAGAAGATACATAAGTTTATAATGGATCTCAGTTTGAAATACCAACCTCTTATATCCCATAAGATGTTATTGAACAATCTGATGACTCTATGTATTATACTGAAAATGGGGAAGATGATGAATAGTCAAATCCATTTTAGACTATTTTTGAGTCGATTAAATATTCCAGTGATGAGTGATAGAGAGTCTTTTAATATTCATCATAGTTTCAATCTTGTGAAATCCATGTTGAGAAAGTTGTTTCAAACAAAGGTGAGGATGATGCACCAGCTAAGGGAGAGAAATCACTAGGATCTGCTATGATTGGTTTAACATACTCTTATTCAGATAGTTATTATGATGTTGGTGATAATAGTGATGAGAGAATTCCATTGGATCATGCTGGACTAGTTATCTTGGTTTCTTAGAAATATCATAAGGTATACTTGTATATTATATTTATAATAAATATATTTCGGATCCATTTTCTTCTAGATTACCTATTATGGAAACTTGTCCTGAGGATGATTTGATTTATATTCAGTATACATCTTCACCTACTCCTTCATCACCTCCTCAATACATATATAGTACAAGAGTTTATATGGATTCCATAAGGAATGTTCTTTTTTATCCTAGTGATATTATTAGGTCCTCTTCCTTCCATGTTAAGAATCTAAGTAAATATAACACCACGTTGATAGTTTCTTTTATATTTCCTCTTATCTAACTCATATTGTTCATAAATATTGGAAATTTAGAAGTATATAAAAATATTTTAATAGTAAAAAGGAATTAAATTAAGTAAACCTTGGAGTTAATGAGATCTAGTTTCACACAGAGATAGATTTATCTTCTAGAGAGGATAAAATCCTTGCATATTGTTGGAGATTCTTATTTTAGAGCTCCACCTCCCTCTACTACTACCTCAGTTTATATTGATAGGATCAAATCTATTTTACAAAAATATCTAGATGATATTTTGGGTGATTCTTCTACTTCTCATCAGGGTGATCTTCATTAGATAAAATCTCATACTGAGTATATGTATAATCTTTTTAGGAAATTATTAAATAAATTTATAAGTGATAGTGCAACAATCATTAAATGTATTAAGTATTATCTCTCTATGATTTTTACCAAGAAAGAAATTAGTTCTCATTTCATTTTCATGGATGAGAATCTAATAATAATTATAGTGAATGAGGACTTCAGAGAGAAATTGATTCATTTGAAGACATTGGAACTTATTCGCAAGCTATTTATGGAAGAAAAGACAGAATTTTCTTAGATCTATAGTGAATAATGGAATGGTTATTACCCATTTTATTGATTTGATTAAGCCTTTTATCTACACCACTTGGACAGCTATTATAGAACCTCCATCTATTCCTATATCTTCTTCCCTTTCTACACCCTAATCGGAACCCTTGTAAAACAATTCCATTATTGTTAGTCTTTTATAATGAAACGTGTTGAAGTTGAGAGGCATATCAAGCTAGTTACTTCTTCCATAGTGTACATGCATACCAAACCTCCTCCCACCTCCTATTCTATTCCATATTTTTTTTCTAGAAAAGGAAAAGACTTAGTAGATCCAAACACTACCCATTATGAGGATGTTACTTCTTACTCAAATATGGATTTGATAGGGGCTTTACTTTTTGATTTCACTTTCCTGATGTACTACATAAAATTTAAAATTTAATGAATATTCTCTATTTTTTTATTATTATGTCATTTTTTACATTAATGGTATTCCTATCCTCTTAATAATCCAAAAGGGTGGAGTATGACTATATTGAATTTATCATGACTATGCATTACATATAATGTTTTTTTACAATTATAAATATCATGATTTGTGATCATTACAAGGGAGATTTTTTTTTCTGAGTTTAACAACCTCATTATTTTAATGATCCAAAATCATGTATATTAGGTTTCAAATATGTCTCATATTTTATGGTAGTAAATTATTTTCTGTCCAAAATCATAAACTAAGATAAGAATTGATTCTACCATAAATATATACCATTAGTTTAGGATGTTGATATTATTTAAAATCTATGACCACAAGAATGAATATAATATCAAGTGATTTTACCACTGAATAAAGCTACCATTGCTACTATGGTCAGGTGATTCTACCGCTACCATAGAGCATTTTACTACTAAGAGATGTGACCACCAGTACAAGGAGATACTACTATGTCTAGAGTTGTTACCACCTAGAGCTCCTAATATCACTAGATCAATTATCACCAAAGTGCTACTTCCACCCATTTATGCTACCACTAACTTCATATACTATCTAGTACTTCTACTGCCATGTACTTTATACCACTAGTTTCTTCTACTACCATACCTTCCTAGAGTTAAGTTCAAACATAATTAATCTAACAACTATATTAAGGTATTCAATGCATATAAGAGCCACCTGGATTTCATAATGATTATTCTTAAAGAACTCCTCAAAATTTGTTAAATACAGTGATGACATTATGGATTTGTATCCCAGTATGTGGGTCTTTCTTATTCTTTTATTATCCTAAAATGGATAATTGGACCTTATGTAATAATATAAATTTAGAGGAACCCATCATGCGTGAAGAGACAAATACATGACAATAGACACATATATGATGAGACATAGAGATACATAGATAAATATGTGCATGGAAAAACACTTACCAACTGACTGACTGAGAAAAAAGATTTTCCTAGAATCCAATAACACTATTATCTCACACACTTTCTATAAAATACTCAATGATCCCTTTCAAAGGCAGATTCAAGAAATCATGATCAGTTGAAGCTAACTATACTGAACTGTATTGATTTTTAATACTCTTTATTACTTGAAAATTATGTTTTAGTTTAACTTTAGATATGTTTTTTATTCACTCTTTTTATATATAAACACAATCTTTTATAATAAACTAGATAGTTATAGGCACTCAATTCAAATTATTTTCATTTTTACTCCCATGTATAACTATTAAAGAGGATTTTTATGACTGAGACTAATTTTATACCATGAAAAACTATGGAAGAGGGTTTTGTATATTATGGTATATCTCAGTAAAATTGTTTATTAAAATTGATATAGGTTGTGGATCATTTTATTTTATAATAAAATTCTTGGTAGTAGGTGATAACCAATGGTAGCTGATTAAGTCCTGGATTAATATTGAACCCCTATTTTATCTTCATTGTGATTTCATTGTTTTTTTATTTGTTATAAACCAAACTACTTTATATTTTCAATTTTTTTGACAAAAATTAAATATAATAGTTAACTTTAATAAATGTTTTATATAGAGTGTTTGATTTAAGTAAATTAGTTACAAAAAATAAATTATTAAAAAAAATAAACTAATTCATGATTGAGATTTTGAAAATATTTTCTAAAGATCAAATTATTTATCTCTATAGTTTTATTTATCATGTATTTTTTATTAAATTGGTGGGTTTAAGATTCAAAAATTTTAAACATGAATTTTTAAATTGGAAACCCAATTCACCCCCAATTGAGTTTTCTAATGGGACAAACATATATATATGCCCTATTTATTTGAGAATTGGAAGGGAGGTGTAAATAAATAATGAATCCAAACTAGAAACTGAATCCATAAATGAATGGACCATGGTGTAAGATGAACTAACCGTAGTTGAGTACCACAAAGAGGCACCAAAGGAGACACCATTAGTTAAGAAGTTTAAGGGAATGGAAAAAATAGAAGACTCGCATTAGGCCTAACCACCCTAACCTAAAATGATAAAATCACCCATCAAAGTACATTAAGAGTACTTAAAAAATAGATTCCATAAATGTTTAAAATAGTAGAGATTAATATCAACTTATTGGAAACCATATAACAAATTCCAAGGTTTCAAAATATTCTAAATGAAATGTGCACTGGGAAGATGAGATTATATGTTGAGGAAAATGTATGTTTAGGTAATAATTACAATTCCATTATTACCTAAAAAATACCTTGGAAATTAAAAGACATATATACATTCACCATATCTTTCACTATAGGAGAACTCAATTTTTCTAATGCACAGTGTGATTTGAGAGAATTAATTAATGTAATTACTTATTCATTTAATTTTTTTCAATAAATAGAACATCATTAAACCATGTGAGTGGTTGTGAAATTGGATAAATAATCCACTTCTTATCTAGTTGTAATTTTAGAAGATATTCTAGTAAGATTACAAGGATTTTCACCAAATTATTTATACATTCTAAACATAGAGGAAGAGATCAGTAAATTTCATTTACCTATTATTCTAAGCATTACTCTTCTCAACAATACCAATAAATGTTAATGAGGGGTATCATTCAATGAATTTTAGTGAAACAAATATAAAATCATAAAATTATTAATTCAATGAAATATCCCAACAAAGCGAAAACTGTGTTTAAATTAAATCACTTGAATTATCTTATTTATCAAAAGTGGATATTGAATTTTTTCATGAAATAATTCAATTAGGAGAAGATCCAGAATCATTTTCTTTCCTTGATGTTTTTTTTAAAACGAACTTAATATAGAATATGTTTTCTGTTCAGAAAACATAAAGAAATTGATGTATATTATTTTTATTATTGACTAAAAAACTCTCACCAACACTTCTACTTTACATGTGCATTCTACCATCATGGATAAAACTAATTTGAAAACATCATTATAAAACCCCCTAAACTAGAATTTAAATTACTGCCCTAAAAAATAAATTTTTTTAAAGGAAAATGAGAAAATTACAATGATATCCAAAATTACCTAAAACCTAATGAAGAGAACCAAATTCTATAAATTTTAAAGAAAAAATTAGGGAAATAGGTTGCACACAATGATAAAATATAGAGATTCTAAATACCCCCTATGCGTATAATATTTTTCTAGAATGTGAATCTAAACCAGTGAGACAATGCCAACAGAGGCTTAACCCAACACCTAAAAGTTATAATAATGTAATTTGAAAGAATTTTTGGTGTTGGAATCATATAACACATATAAATCTTATATAGGATTATTTTCCAAGATAAAACAAGCTAAAATCTTGTACAAAATGTGGTTAGAAAGTAAGTGATATTAAGAATTTAGAATAACTAGAGATTCTGTATTGACTACATGAAATTAAACCATATAACCCAAAAGGACCACGTCATTATTCACTTTGTAGACCAAATATTGGAGAGAATGGTTGTAAAGGGTAACTATTATTTCATTGAAATATTTTTTTGGGTATTTTTAGGTTCTAATAGCTCTAAAATACCATGATAAGATGTCATTCACATGAACCTTTAGTACATTTTCTTAATATATGATTCTCTTATGTCTTTTTAATACACTAGTTACCTTTAAAAGATAATGGTAAGGATTTTTTTCATATTTGATTGAGATATTATTTGATGTATTCTTGGGTGATTCCACTATTAGTGGAACTTATTTTAAAACTTTTCTTGAGAGGTTGGAAAGGTTTTAAGAAAAAGAATTCATAAAAATATTGTTTTAAAATTTTAAAATTTAATTTAATTGTATAAAAAGGAAATGCGTTAGGCCACATAATTTATAAGGACATGATTAAACTAAATAAGGCCGGAATTGATATGATTTATACCCTTCCTTATTCCATTATTATGATACATATCCAATTATTTTTATGAAATGGTTCATCTTATAGAAGGTTTATTCACACATTGATGATGTTTATTTTTCCCAAAACCAACCCACTTAAATAGGAAAATAAATTTTATATTTTATGATTCATGAATGATATATTTAATAAGCTCAAAGCTATTTTGATCACAACTCCCAAAATATGACCACCTAATTGGAATTGTTCCATTTTAGATATAGTGTGATACCTCTAAAAAAAGTAGGAGTTGTGTTGTTTAAAAAAATTGATGTATTTCCTCTTAAGGTAGATTCATTAATGTATTTTAAAGAACCCAAATAAATTATAGTAGTAGTGGAATCATGTTTTATTTGGAGAAGAGAGTGTTCTGGTGTGTCTGTCTCTTATTTAATGGGTTTGGTGTAGGAAAATTAACACTTATAATAGATTGAATTAAACTCAATTTCAAAGAAAGTGGCCTAACCTAGAATATACCATATTCTCCTCTTAAATCATGATTCATTATTTTACTATCTAGTTTTCTCTATAACCAAGTGACGATTTAGTTGATTATACTCACTTGGATGTTTTGGATTAATCATAGGTGTTTTATAATCATTACATTCTATAGCCTCAGTTATCCTAATGATAGGAGATATCCTATAACCTATAGTTCAATCCAGTTTTAATGATCACACATAGTGGATAGAGCCTAATTATCACGTATGTGTAGTATAGTTAACGAGGGAAGATGAATATGATGTGAATAGAAATTGGGAAATCTAAAAATGTAAAAATAGTTAAAATAAATCTAGAAAGATTTAATAAAAGAGATATTCAATTAGAAAATTTTATTAATTAAAAGGGAAATTAATGGATTCTCCTTATATCAACTACAAATGGATTAACGTTCTATCATAATAGAATTAAAATAATTAGAAATGAAAGGAGATAAGAAAAAATAGTAGCATCAACTCTAGTTTATTAAGAAACCATAGAAGCAAGCCTCTATTTAAATAATAATTGATGTATAAATAAAAAGACATGGAATACTCACATATAGTACCTCTACATCCCATATGAGTTCCACAAACACTTTCCCTCCATCATATCATAGATCCTAGATAATTTTCTTGAATTTAATTCCCCAATTCCATTTTCATTGATTTGTTTTATACATGCAAATCTTGATTGTTATGGTAATTTAATTTTTTTTATTAAAATATTCCCCTCTAAAGATCAAGAATCATAATTATTCAATAATAATAAATGGTTAAATTTCTCACTTACCCACAGCTTCAGTGGGAGAAGAGTGTTTCTCATGAGAAGCGATCGTGTGTTGGTTGGTGTGGGTTTTCTTGGGCTTATAAATGGACATCAAGTGGTAGGATTTCAGAAAAACATTATATCCAAAAATCAAATATCTCAACATGGTTATTAGTTATTTTATAAAATTTTAATTTGTTTCATTAATTTTCTTTGTATTCAAATTCATAAGAAAAAACATCATTTGTGTGGAGGATTCATTATGTTCAATATTCATTGATTTTATACTTCAATGAACACGTACAAAAATAATATATCTTTTTATAAACATTAATGATTTATTTTTATATATTAGCTTCTCCAAACTTCTTTTATTCACTTAAAAAGTTCTCATTTTTGATCAACGTGCCTTGAGTAAGGCTTGACTTGGTTTAATTTATCTCAAGTGGCCAAAATACTTTGCTTATTATCCTTTATCATAGAAATTTCAATTGTTAAAGACTATTCAACAATTCCAAAATGAGTACCAGGATCATCTTAACAGTGTCTCCATCATGAAAAAAACATAGTCAACTTCTTCTATCAATATACAATATCTCCTCTTAAAAAATCCACATTTTTCCATCATCCTAACATGGTTTCTCATAGACCATTATGAGTAAGAGAAATTCATCATAATAAAATAAAAAACATTAGTCCGATAGTATTACACTACCTTGGGTTTACGCACTATGAAATTATTTAATTTTTGAAACCCAGTAAATAAATACACTAAGAACCTTTCTTTCAATTCAACTTAATAACATAATCCAAACATTCATATAAGATGAGGCCCCCACATCTTAAAAAATAGGCATGTAAAAAAAATACCTATGAACGGTTATTCGATAATGATGCTTAATCAAAGAATCTCCACCAGTTCATGTTTTTTGATATCTAATATCATCATTGGTCTTCAAAAACATATATTAGTTATTATTTTATTATATTTATTCATGGTTTGATTGGTTTTTCCAGGTTTTATCTTGATATGCCTTCCTAGAGCATGTTAATTTCTTAGGATTCTTATCTGAACATCTATTTTCATTCAACCTTAATCCTAGGTACTCCATTATTTATGATTCCCAGGAGTATTTTTGAAGATCATATGAACACATTTTCCTTGTTCCCTCAATACCATAATCAATTATTTAAATATAATTCAATCCAACTATAATGCTATCTAGTCCTTTCTAGTCTTTATCATTTCAAATGCATGAGTTTCAACCTTCTTTGAAAAGTTTTAACAACTTATGCTCAAATTTATTAGTGAATTTGGTAGTCTACTATTAAATTCTTAATTTGATTGATTTCCAAGAGTCTAGATCAGTAAAGCATCAATAATTACATGATGGATACTCAGTCAAAACCAATAAGATGATTTACAACATCTCCTTATGGTCATTATTTTTAAAACAAAACTGAATCAAATTATGTGATGGAGTAATGATATATTTTAATCCCCTCCTCCATCATATGTTTATCATGTAATCATGAGTGGAGTCTTACAGTTGAAAGATAGACCATGAGGTTGGAGATTATGTGGATTCTCAAGAATCATCATGTGTTAGGTCATATTTTATCTTTAGGTATGTTGAATAAGGCATGAATTATTTATTATTCCATGCTTGGTTGAGGTATTACTTCATGAAGTCAGTTAACATACCATGTGAAAGACATAAAAACTTGATGGAGGTGCCATTCTAGTAGATTTACTAAATTCCATTGGCATGGTAGGTTCAAAATTCTTATTAATATAGGAGAGGAATGGATGCGTGATAGCTTGAATTTGGTTATTTGGATTATTCTTTCCCTTTCTATTTTTATCATGCACAATCACTTGATCAACCATAAGGTATCTTCTTATAATTTCTTATCTTCTCAACATGCTGTTGATTATTATAGTCAATCGATGGGCTACACAACCACTTCATCAGAGGGTTGATACAACCTTGTATTTTTAGGCTTCAACCAATATGAGTGAAAATAAAAGCATAGTTTTGGATATGTATATATTTTCATAGAATAAAATATAAAATTATGTTCCTTTAATAATGGAATAGAAAAAAATTAAAAATCTATTTTCGTGTCTTTTAACAATTTAGTTTTAAAAAAATGATTTAAATAATAGAATACCAAATTCAAACACCTGTTTGTAGTCTAATTCCAAAATTATTAATCGATCAATTAAATTAAGAGAATGAGTAATTTAGTTAGAAACAATGATTTTTCATCATTTAACAAATTTATTTTTATTTTCAACAAATTAATAATTGGTGAATTAATTACCCAGTTTTATATTAGTTTGAGAGGATTTGTAATTGAAAAATCAATAACAATTTGAATGATTTGGCTCAGATCACCCCCACACTTAAACTATTTCTATATTAAGAAATTTAGGAAAATCATTTTTTTAAAGAGAAAGTCTTTCATAGAACTAATCAAAAAATACATAGAGGAAGATAATTACATAGTACTTAATTATTTGAATTATATTTCCCCCTTTATTAATTTAATCTTGTATCTACCTTTAATTCACAAAAAGTTACAGTTCTAGGTTTTAAATGGAATGGATATTAGTGAAATCATGATTTTAATAGGTGGGGACTTCCTAAATCCCTTTCACCTAGATATCTTTCCATGATAAATTTTCATATTTCTATGATACTTCCTAAATGATATTCAAATATATCATCTACCCCTTCTTCATATATATTAATAATTTTGTAGAAGTTTTATACCAATTTTAATTAGCACATATTTAATTTTATTTATACATGTTATTGAAAAGAATATATTGAATGAATGCAGTAAAACCTAAATAAAAAACAACCAAATAAAGAAGGTATCACATGATACAAATTATAATAGTTTATTTATAGAAGTAAAACATGGTCATCCTTCTCTAAATTCTCTGTAACTCTTATTTTATGGATAAAGCACACACACATATGTATATGTTGACTTAGGAAGAATTGTGGATCAGATCCCATCTCTTTTTGTTACTCTAGTTCATATAAGATATACTAGTTTCTTTTAAAAAGTTTCCTTAAGGCACTTCTCAGTCATTATGTTCTGGTTAATTTGTTTTTATTTCAGTTGTCGAGTTATCTTAAGCTATTATTCTTTTTCAAATAAGTTCTTTTCCATTTATAACTCTTTTATTATTTTAAAATAATAAACCTACTTAAAATAAATGGGTTGTTTACTCCTTAATCATTTAGTTATAAAAAGTTTTTTAACTAATGAATCTTTCCACTATAGAATGATATTTTTCTTAGGTAGGATAGTATTTAGATAATGTTTTTTTCCTAAAAAACACATTTCTAAAAACAAAATAATAAACAAAAAGTTTGATCAAACTCTAAAAGTATGTTTTTCCATAGAAATTTGTTTTATTTTATTAAAATCTAAAAACGAATAGAAAAAAATAATATAGAAAAAGGTATTTATATCCAAAAATTATTTATCCTCTCCCACACACTTATCTTAGGCACCATTCCAATGAATTACAACAATAATTTTTTAAGAAAAAAATATAAAACAGAAATCATCTAGACTAGTGTGAATGAAAGAAATAACTTGGAATTACAATATTCAATGATAGTAAGGAATATCATGGACCCATCAATGGGTTCTTTATAGAAGTCATTAGGAATTATCTTCACCTTCTAACCATTCACCTTTAGTCCTACTTTGAATCTCCTCCTTTGATCTCAACTACACAAAATGAAAGTGTATTAGTTACTATGTATGGTCTAGTATACATTGAAAAAGGTTTAAAATTCATAAGTTTCATCCTTAAGAATAATAAGATCACTTTGTATCCAATATAAAATATTCTTTTTTGGATGATCTTATGGTGGATAGATTTTGAAATTCTCTTTATACAATATTGGATTATTTTAACCTTCCCTCTTGATTTCCTTTAGCTTAATAATTTATATTTTATTATTCTCTCTATATTTTATAAATATTATTTTTACCTTATTAATGGCCCAATAATCCTTTTTCTTTAACTTATTAGGGAATTGATAGTTATTTCAATAAGAAATTACAAATGGGTATATACGTAAGAGGGTTTTTTGGATGTTCTGTATCCCCATAATGCATCTTGTAATTTCTTAATCATGTCTTTTCTATTGGGTTATACTATCCTCTCCATAATCATATTTATCGCTATGTTAGATGAGGATTATTTATCCTTTATATATCGGTGATATTCAGTTGAGTTGTTTTGATTCAATAAATATTTTTTCACTGTATCTTCTATATTATTATTGTAGAAGTGTGTACCTTGATGACTAATTATTTATCAGGGTACTCTAAATATAAAAAATGTTTCCTTTTTGAAATTAAATGACAATGATAGAATCATCAATTCTTGATTCTTTTAATTTAATTCACACAAAATTATAGTACACTACTAATAATATATAATATAAATGAAAGGATATATGAAATATAATAATAAAATATAATATTAAAACATAAAATACTTCATATAAAATCATTTTTTTCATGAATTTTGGAAATTCCTCCTATAAAATAGTAGTTTGGGAGTGATTTAAAAATTTTATGTGAATACTAAAAAATAATTGGGCAAAATTACCAAGCTTCTAAATATTTTTCAAAAGTTATCAAAGGTTTAAAAGTAGATCAATAGGCATGTGTATGACAAAACATAAGGATAAATTTAATCTATTCCTCAAGGAAGAATCATATAGTTCCCTTTCATTACAAATCTTACATAAATATGGATCTTTCAAAAAATAATAATTAGACTCAAATTTTAATTTAGAAGATTGATACTTGGTTAAGAAAGGAGGTACCATTGATTTGGATAGAATATTATCCAGATTATCATACTAGGTCACTTGGGTGACTTTATACAATTTCTCACCAGGGAAGAATTCATTCAAATTTGCTTCAGTCAGTGGCTCTACCTCAGCAGTGTTAGGCAATATACTCATGTAGTATACTAATAAATTTTACAAAACTTAATTATATTATTTTATAAGTGAAATTCTTGTAAAAGTAACTTCCATCTCACTATCCATATCTTTGCATTAGTTTTCTTGATAAAATAGCTTATCATTTCATGATTAGTGTAAAAAATTATTATATTTCCAAGAAAATAATACTGAAATTTTTATAAAGTAAAAAATTAAAAAAAACACACATTTTCTATTATTGTTTAAATTATTTGGGTTTTCCTAAGTTTGAGAAGTGTATACTATCACTTTCATGTGCCCACAATCTTTTTAGGATATAACAAATCCTATAGCTTTATTAGTGGATTCAATCATTACCCAAAAATATAAAAGGATATTGATATTATAAATATTTGATAATTTCAAATAAAGTAATATGTTTTCATAAATTTCCCGGAATTATTACCTGAAGAAACTATGTGAGCCCATATAGAACCATAGGGTCAACTATAAGTCATTTGGGTAGAGTATACTTACCTTCTATTTCCATCTCTATAGTAGGTGGTAATTGAAGAAATATATTCTATAATGAATTAGAGAATGACATCAATTTATTAACCTTTATTAATAATATTAATGTTCAGTATTGTATTAATAATACAAGGTTAGACCTCTATTTTTCATTCTATCCCTTTAACTATTTATTTATAAAAACACATTTATCTTATAAACACTTTTAAAAAAAATTAAATTTTTCTGGGAAATATTATAACATATTTTATAGGCATATAAAATATTTCTTAAATTGAATAATATAATAAACCTAATTATCAACAAGAGTTGAAAAACATTTCCAATAAAAGAATCAACTTTCGATTCATATTGACTAACTCCTTAATAATAAATATATAAGAAAAAAATATTTATTTTTTATTAACTTTTTGGTTAATATGTGACTCAAATTGATCCCAATTATTTAGTAATCAAGAATAGGTAAAAAATAAGATTATCGGTAGCCCTACCAGTGCATATCTATCAATTCCTTATATGACCCATGAGACTCAAGATCTATGACTAACCAAAATAAAATGAGAAAATTATTGACTATCTCTAGTAATCAGTCTTACACCATAATTGTACTATCTAGGAATATTTATGGGTTACATATTGAGTACCAATATAAATACCATCTTGATACTCTCATGTATCATACCCTAGGGCTATTTAATTAAACTTTGATACCATTTTTAAATGATCATGATCTGATTACCTGAATGGAATTGGGATGGTTCATCAAAATACATGAGAAACACCTCTATATTTTCATAGACTAGTATAAAAAATATGAGTGAATGTAATAATTTATGGGATACGGTTTTACCCTTAACATATTGGTAAAAAATTTATAGAATGAATCTTAATGTGGAAATAACAAATGGTTCTCTAAATCTCCAAGGCATGATGGAAAATATTGGAAGCATACATAGTGAATAATAATATTAAATAAAAAACCATGTACATCCATCTATATAAAATAAATAATTCTAATCATAAAAAAACACATAAAGTATGTGGTGCTAAATATATATATATATATATATTTATATATAAATTCCAGGAAATCCAAATGTGGCCCAATGGATTAATATAGTGTTCTACAGAGTAAAATCTCCCAAGAGAAACACTAAGTATACTCCCTATGAATTTTTACCATAAAAACCCCAAAATTGAATATCATACAATATTTGGTCTATATTTATAGTGTAGATAAATTTCATGTCCAAGTGTTTTAACTATACTTGAGTCACACTTAAATGGTTCTACAGGCGTCCCAAGAGGGACTTATATAGGGTGTGAATATGATATACATAGTTGGTGGTATCCTCCCATCATTAATAAATTTTCATAAAATCGTGTTTATAAAGAAATATAAAAAATCCATAGTAATAGATAAATTAGGAAAAAACATTCCTTTCATACCTAAAATCATCTTATTTGTAACAAAACTAAATAGCTCTCAATTTTTGGAGGGTCTATACCTATATAAACTACTTCAGGAATAATTGAGTATCCATGAAAAACCACAACAGGAGTTAGGGTGAACCAACCATCCTATTTTAGGGAAATAGAATCATGTATAATAAATTAAGGATTGTTGAACAGATATTCCCATTCAAGGATATGAGAAAGTGGTATATATTTAATGCATTGTGATCCTATCTATATCCAGCAGATTTTACATTATTTTCTTGTATACTTGGGAACATTTCACTCAATCATATAACAAACCATTTTAATAATAAATTTTAATCCTCAGATAAAATGACAATAATAATATAATAGAGCATAAAACATGTTACTTTATCTTTTGTAATGAACCATAAAATATAGATAAATAATGTGGGATAATAATAAAAAATATAGAAATTATTAGTATATAAATATTTCACTCAATTCAATTACAAGGCATACTCAATTATTAAACCAACATTAAAAAGGTAAATAAATTCAATAAATGGAATGAAAAATTCAGATAAAATGAATTAGTCAAAACCATACATGGTTTTTCCTAAAACTACATGATTAATATTTTTGTAATGAATTCCAATTGGTTTAATTTAATTCGGTCGACCCTATGTCATTGATTGAAAAACCATTAAAGAATATGAGACAAAGAATGGGTGTTATTATCAATTTAATCAAATATATGTTCCTTGGGGTCTATGGAAAAATATTAATCCACCCCTTGAAGCTTAGGATCAACCTAAGACAAAATTAAATTTATTGATTGGTCCGTTCTCAATAAAGAAGATGAAATACAGGAAAAAAATAACGATTATAACTTGAAATCACCAAATATATTATTTTTGACCAAAAAATCAAATGAATATTAATAAAAATAATGATCTAACCATACCTATATTTCAAGGAATGGAGGTTATATCCACTACTATGAAAAAATAAAAAAATAAAGGAGTTATAGTCTAGTTATGATCTTACCTAAATGAAGAGGAAATCCAGTGACAAACCAAAACACCTTAAACTTAGAATTAATATGATAGATACTTAGAGTAGTTGATAGGGATTTGAGGGCATGCGATAGAGCTAAATAATAATAAATCGTTTTCAAATAACGAGTTGGGTTTTTAAAATTGGTATTTTAATGTTTTTAATTTAAAAATTTCAATTTTCCCTTAAAAATCAGATCTTATCCTCTGTAACTATAGTGTAACCCATAATAGTTTTATTGGAAGAGGTTGTTTTGTCTTCTAGGACCCAATGAAAGTATATCATGCTTCTACAAACCTTATGTTAGAAGTTATTTTCATTGGTATACTTCCCCTCACCCAACAAGTTCCCTAGAAATTACCCCTGATCTCTCTCTAAATCCTCCCAATATAAAAAATACCAGAAAAAACCTTAAAAGTATTTAAAATGTAATAATTTAAGATAAATAATAACCCATAAATGTAAACATATTTACATAAACCTAATTTTACTGGGAATTACCATTGTTTTGAATAAGAACTCTTAGATGAGTGAGGCATTATTTTGGGAATTATAAGTTGGGAAGGACTCAGGATGTGTTTAAGATATTTTTTAGAAGTTATTTTTTGTAATGTCCGTGAATCATTATAGTTTCACGCATATTACATGATACACACACCTATTGGTGGTGTTTTTTTTGACATTATACATTTGTAGGGTCTATATTTAATTAAATACAACTAAAAATCTATTTTTCAGTTTCTCTAAAATATTATTATGGGTGACTAGATTAATATATATCAAAGACATTATTTGGTTTTGGATATTATTATTGATTATTCCTATTAACAAACTATAGGTAAATGGTTTCATTATTTTTTAAAAAATGGGTTTATGAATGAAAAAATTATATTGTTGAACAAAGGGTGCACACAATTATTTTTCAAGTTAGTTTCAATTCAAATTGATAGCATATATGATGATTTTGAAATGGAATGAGATTTTTTAATTTTGAGAAAAATATTTTTTTCAAAAAATAATGGATTTTATGATTTTATAATACATGTTATTGTATTTAAAAATTAGGGTTTCTGTATAATTTTATGCATTAAAGAGGTTTTAGGATTTTTTGGTTTTGATAAAATAATGTTAAATTATTTTAAAATTGGATTTCAAAATGTTTTTTTTTCAAAATAGAAACTAGATTTGAGAAAAGTACTTACTATTACAGAGTGTTTAAATTTTAATATTTTAGTATAATAACCTTTACATTCTAAATGGTATTTGAGAAAGACACTTGGGTGAGTTTTGGTATGGGTATAATATTTTGGATTTTTTTTAAAAAGTGTAACCGGTGGTGCATAATATGATTTTATTATTTTCATTAATTTTATTAGGAGTTTCCCAACTGTTTTATATTGTTTTTTTTGAGGTATGGAGTATGATTGATTTTATAATACCATGTGATTTAGTATTTATGAGTTTTTTTTGGAGTATTACATGATAAACTGGTTATAAAATTGTCTATTTTATAGTTATCACTGCATGAGTTCTGTTTTCAAAGGATATTCCTATGGTGGGGAGTACTTTTGGGGAAATTGTAGTTATTTTAGTTTAAAATTATTATGGGGAGTACCATAATGACTTGTATTGGTTAATTATTGGCATTTTATAATCAATTTTGTGTTTTTATTTATCTTGGTGTTATGATTGTAGATGTGAGGATGGTGCTTGAGTGATCAGAATTATACCCCATGATATTTAATGGGATAATAAGAGGATAACAATTCCAGTGATGTAATTGTGATCATAGAATAATTTATGGGGGGTATCAGTGAGTGAATTCCATATCTTTTGGTAAATAGTTCACTATTTGTTCAGAGTTGTGTAGTGGAATAAAAATTACTTTTTGGGAGTAAAAAAAGAGTTAGTGATGAATTGACATATGGGATTGGTCAATAAATACATATGAACTAAAATTCAAAATTTTTAGGGACAAAAATAATTATAGTGGAGAGTTTGTAATTTAATGTGTCATTAGGTGCTCATGAATTTAGATAAGGGCTTAAGTCCAACAGAACTAAATTTGAGGTGAATTTGTATTTTAATTTTTGGAATAGGAAAACTAGTTATGAATTTTTTTAAAAATGATTAAATGGATGATTTTAAGTGTGAGTGATTGGTGAAAAATACTTGAGATGATTTTTAAGGTGTTTTCAAAATTAAAAGAGTTCAAAGGTGGATTTTAGTAGTATAGATGTTTCCATTTTAATCCTATTTGAAAAAATAATGGGGATGCCACATTAGTCTATAAAATAAGTGATTAGTAGGGTGCCACTAGGTACTCAATGGACCATAGGTAGTCGAGGTAGGGCTATCAGGTACCCAGTAGTCCCTAATTTTTTTTAAAGAGGGCAGAGGTATAAAGGAGAATTTTCTATTTTATTGTAATGAACCCCACTCATGGTTACCTTTCTTGTCCATATGTGTATATAAAGAGGTCAAAAATCCCCTTCTCTTCCTCTCCTCCATCATTAAATATCTGTTCTTCAAGTTCATCATTCCATTCATAGGTAAGATCTTCCTCTATCTCATTTATTTTTTCTCCTCCTGTATTATGATTAATTTTGGTTCAGTCTTCTTAGGGTTAATATTTTCAATTACACTACAGAACTGTAGAATCACATCATAATCAATGGGATTTTTTTCTGTAGTTTTTAAGGGGGTCTTATGAAGGGTGGTTTCTCACTACCACTAACCATTTTTCTTAAGGTAACATATATAATGAATTTAATAATGGATATTATTGTAATTATGTTAAATTAAAGATCTTTTTTTAAATATTTATAGTCTTTATAAATTATAGTATCAAGGGTGCATTGGTAGTATACCACAACATTTTACTCAAGATCAAGATGTTGAATCAATATTCACTAATTTTTACACCATATATTAAAGTATTGATTATTTGTTTTAAATAAACAAATTATTAATTTGGAATGATTTTTGATGAGATAAGTTATCATTAGAGTTTAATGTTGCTAATGTGATCTTAGAGTAGTTTGTGGATGATGAATTGAGATAGGTGGCCTTTACCAATTTAGTATGGTTTTTTTTATTTTTCATATTTCTTGATATTTTGATTATATTTGTGTGAATATTATTATTATTATTATTATTATTATTTTTATTATTATTATCATTATTTTTTTGAAAATAAAATATTCTATAAATAGAATGAAATCAAATCATCTTAATAATTACCAAATACCACATTGCTTTATAAATGGGTTTTTGGTGGTGCCTTGGTTAAATGAGAATCAATGGAACATCTTTTAGATTGGATGAAGGAATGGGTTACTATTGAATTAGTATTCTAAAAGAAAAATATCTTTACATTTAAATATTAATTTTAATGGATGTGGATTTTGAAATGTAATTTCAAGGAAAATAGTTTTTAAATGGTTTCTTTTTAAATGGGAATTCAAAAGGGGAAATTGAGGTAATGAAAAGGATAATTTCATAGGTTTTATTCACATTAACTGGGTATATAAAGTAGATAAGGTACTATATTTTAATTTTTTTTTGAAATAGGTTTATATTTTTTGTTTCAAATTAATGTAAATACTATTTTTTTTGAGAATTGATTTGGTTTGATTAACCATATTTGATGATACAAAAAATTTAAAGTATTCAACCTTTGGTGATATCTCATTTTTTATGGTCGTATTGTTTGTTATTACCTATTAAATATGGTACATGGTAGTATATTATCCATATATGAAACCTTTCCCTAGATGTTGGGTTGGGTAGATTGGATTGAGATTTTTTATTTGATCATTGTTGGTGTGTGTCCATAGGATCTTCAGGATACCCTTATAAATAATAATGGAGTTAAGGACACTTACACTTCTATAAACTTTAATTTAAGTCATGGAAATTTGGTGAGATATTGATAAGTAATCAAACTTGATTTGTTATTAGTTCTTGGAATGAACTTTTAATCGTGTGTGATACAATGTAGTTATGGACAAACATGCGGGGTAGTTCAATATTAGCCTTTAAGTAGTGATTGATATATTTAATTGCTGGTTATCTTTATTAGATTTATATAGGAGTTCCATTATAATTTACCTCAGTGTTTGACATGGGAGATAATCCATGTTTTGTGAAAATATAAGGTATATATAGGGGTACATAGAATATGAGGGGATTCGGTTCCCTCTTTAATGTTGTTGGTTTGCCGGAGACTTGGTTCTCACATTAAAGATCACAATTTATGAAGATTGGGTCCAATCCTATTACAATGACTTACGTTAGTGTCATATATTATGTGAATGGGCACATAGCATGTGAGGAAGTGATGTTACACATTTGATTTATTAATTGAGATACAACCCCATGAATGGTGATATCATGGATAACCTCAGGGTTTAAGATCAATCTTGAGGAGTGGCGATTTTCTAGATACTTGTGAGGCTACATATACTAATTATTATTCCAGATTGAGGTTTATATGCTCACTAATTGTTCTCTTCCAAATGGATGTCTTGATGTGATAAAATGATGTATAAGTTGTTAGGTGAGATTGTGTAACATTATTAGGATGAGTTTTTTCATTCACAAGAGATGTAATTCTATCTTTATTCAACAAACCACGTTCAATAAGACTATGGTTATGGAATAATTTTGAAATGATAATATAGGATATGATCTAAGGGATCAGTGTGAAGTTGAAATATTATATAATCATGAAGTGGGAGATAACTCTAGTGATGAGTCCTAATATATGGTCTAGAGTGGTAATTACTGTATAGATTAATCTAATGGATAAATTTGGATAATATAAATGGGGTAATATGGGATAGGGAATAATAGAGTGTATTTTTATTTCATGGCATTGGACCATATTATATTTTTGCTATTTGTTTATTAGGGGACTATTTTTAATGTTGTTTATTAATTTATAACCCCATTGAGTGATCTCATTGCATTTATTATCATATAAATTGTTTTTAATAACTATTGGTTCCTATTAGATTATTTTCTATTAGTTTTCTTAATACAATTATAATTCACTATGAAATTTTGGGTTTGGTTAATTTATGTGTAATGATATGACTTATGGGTCATTAAAGATTTTTTGAGCATATTTTAGTGGTTTTACGATGAGTCATCTAAGTGATAACATTTAATGGGATGTGTTTTACAGTGTAGAGCACCTCATTGGGATATGAGGGTATATAGTTCATCATTTATCAAAAAGATGAATCTACCTTGGGATTGGTTTGAACTAAATGAGTCTTAAAGGTGTGTGAGTATATATCATTATGATGGTACACATGTATGATTATTTCTTGTGGATACATGAGTTATATTTAATATTTGATTGAGTGACACTTTACCATATATATGTACACGTATCTATCATAATATAAATATTTATTAAAATCAATAAAGGGATTACGAAGGCCTAAAGTATGGGAAACCAATAGCGTCTCTATAAAGAATATTTATATAATATGGGGGAAAGGATTATGTGTCAGATAAAAGTTAGGGAGTATCATGAAGACTTTATTTAGATTAAAAAGTATCTAGAGCTTTATAACCCTCATTCAAGATGTGACAGATCAATATGATTCTATCAATGAGATTATTACAGTTCCTAAGGTAGAATAAAATAAACCAATGAACATTAGAAACACCATTTAATAAGTTAGTGAGTATAGCCAGTTCCCCCTAATTTTCAGATAATTAGATGTTATAAAGTTTAAAAATTTTGATATCATACCAAACCTATCTAGATTCCACAAGGAAAGAGTTACTCTATTTATAAAATGTACAAAAAAAATAGATCCATATACATCTCAGATTATCCTTCCTCCCTCCATAATACCATTGAAAAAAGATACATTCTTGTTGAGTTTGTGCCTTATATTCAGTGCATCCCAAGCTACCTAGTGATCTTTTTGATGACTATTAGAATATGGATGAATTTAATTTTTATGATTTAGGACTGGGAAGAATGAACAAGGGTGGTATCTAATCATAACATTTCCAAATCAAAAATAAAATAAAGAAATTTTTTTCAGTCTCTTATAATCCACCTCAGATACCAAATGTTTGGCCTCATTACATGATTCCCAGATGATCCAAAAACTAGAAACAAGAACCATAATTTATAATCACTCTATGTGGGAGTTTCCTTCTTTGTTATCGAACCAAGAGTGGATGAGCTTCCAAAAATAAAAAATAATTTCAATAGGCCAATGAAACCACAAAGGTAATTGAAAATAAATCTATCCCACTAACTTTTCATGAAGAGTTGTTTGTATGTCTCATTTTTTGGTTTCTAAAGCATAAACATTTGGAGACTCTCTAAAACAATTTATGTTAGAAAATTATTTCTTCAGGTATAGATCATTATTTGATGTTAAACATAAAGAAATTGAATTTATCAGAAATTTTATAACACTAAATGGTCTTAGACAATGGTCATTGACTTTGAGGTACATGTGTGATCTTCTGGAAGGTGTCAGTGGTATATCTTCACAAGATTGGAGAGGTTAAATTAAGGAAATATTCCTCATTCACTAGCATAATGGAGTCATATAGTAGTTTTTATTGATTATCCTAAACACCATTGAGTAGAATTAGATGTTTCTTAGATCCAAATATTTCATGTTAATACAAAGGGAATATAGGAATAAAATAGGAATATTGACCCAGTTATCAAACCAAAATGAAATTACATGGGTTTTGATTTATTTGGGTAAACTTATATTTCATTGCATATAAATTTTAGAACCAAGTTGATCAAATATGAAAATGATGTCGTGTTTTTTTTCAATTAATTTTAAAGTTAATATAGGAGTTTGAGCGTAAGTGATATGGTTTAAAGTAAATGGCAATGTTTTATAGTGTTTTCCAAAATATAGGTTGTGAAAAGTCATAATAAGTTCAAGGTTTCATTTAGAAAAAAGGCATGGATCATTGCCTAGTTATAGCATGTTCACATGAGTAAAGGTATTTTTGTTCTAGTCTGAGAACAATACACAAATATTCTAGTCATTCTCATTAGTTGGGAAAACTCTCATGCAAGTGGGAGTTGTGTGAATGTCGTGTTCTAGTGGAATGTTTTGAGGATTATAGAATTGGAGTCCCCATTATAGTTGAGTTATATTAATTTAAGTCAAAGCATGCTAAGTTTCATGAAAGTTGAGTTTTGCTTATAAATACATGGTAACTCCTCGCTTTTTCAAATTATAAATAATATGAATATGATTAAATTATATCTCTTCACATAATAGTTACTTGCGTGAAATGGACTTTGGTGAAATATATGGGTTAATGAAGTTACGAAAAATAGAGGTTTCATGATAGAAGTTCAATGAGCTTTCCTATGAAAACAAATTTCTATGAAGGAAGTTGAGAGAAGGTTGTATCATGAGAATTATACTAAAAATATTGTAGATAAAAGGAGTTTCATGAAATATACATGGTTTAAATAACCTTAATGATGGGTGTTTTAGGAACCATACTTTGGGAAACTCACCTTAGAAAAGAAGTTGTGTAAAGGAATTTAACAAAACTATAATTAGGAAAAAGGTATTATTTTGGAAAATTATTTCTAATGTATATTATAGAGACTGATGATTAAAATGGTTCATTATAATCTATACTTTATGATGTGAAAAAACCAATAAATTTTGATGATATAATATCATCCTTCAATTAATAAAACTGAGAAATACTTTACCTAAAGTAGCAAGCAACGAGGAATCAATGGAAGTATTTTAATAGAGGTATTGTGCTTATCCCTAAATCAAAATTTTAAAGGTAGTGATCATGACATGGATTGGTCATGAATAATAAATTTTTCCATGAAACTATTGAATATTAATAGATTTTGGTAAATCAACACAATTTTATTTTTATTATCCTTAGAGTAACCCTTAGTGGTGAACCAAGTAAAAATTGTTATATTTTTAATTAATTTTTGAATTTTATTATGTGGGTTGTGACACAAATATTGATTGGTTTAATGAGTTACAACCAATTTGGAAATTATATTCAAATAAATGAAATAAAAAAACAAAAAACATAATTTACCCATACACCCTTATGGTGTATTGGTATGTAACAATACGTGTATTAACTTAGAGAAGGGGTGATGAATTAGGATAAGAGGGGTTATGAAAACTGATAATTTATATAGATCATGGTAGTGAGTGGGGACTAAGGAAATTTTAATTTATTATTATTATTATTTTGAATATTTATCAATGAAGGTTCCAACAAATTTATTTATTATATTTTATGTTATATTTTTTTTTCTATAATAGATTTATTTTATGGTTGTTTCATAATGTATACTATTTTATTTTATATATTTAATTATAGGATACTATTTTATCTCCATGTTTTTTTCTATATTTTCATGGTATGTTAGATGCATGTAAGGGTCATGATAAATTATTATTATATTTTTAATGACCTTGGAAGGATAATTAATTAGGAATAGTCTCCCCATGACTTTATAAGGCCCATGTAATTAGTTTGTATCTTTTAGTAAATAGAGAGGCATGTTTGTGGTCAAGTGATTTTCTGACTTGGGCGTTGTTCAATTATGATGTGCTAGGATGTTACATGGAATCATGTTCTAGTGATCCATTAGTGACTAGGGAACATGAAGGGAGATTAGGTTTTAATCATCATTGATAATACGAGGCCAATCCATGGCCTCTTGATCTCTAAATAAAAATCACTACACTATGATCACCCAATTGGGAATTGGTTGACATGGGATATCAATCCTATGGGTGGGGGTAATTATAGAATGAAATGGATGGTTTATATGTGTTCATGAACATATTCCTTTTTAGTAAGTCCCTAACTATGAAATTACACTAATGTGTGACTAAATCAATAATCCATTGAACTAGGTTTTCAAGATCACAACGAATCACATGTTATCTATTTTATTAATCAACACATGGGGAGTGTTATTTATAATAATGATATTTTTTGATAAATTATTTCCAATAGGGGTATGTGGGACCCATTAGGGCTTCTTGAATTTTATTTGAGGACCTTTAAATGGGTAAATATTCCTAGAACCTTTCATCATATAATTTGGATATATTAAAGTGTTATTAGGGATAAAATAATTTTTTCATTGTGAGTTATTATTTTATTTTAAAATGAAAAATTGTAATGTGGTAATATTGATAATGGGTAGATCCTGAAATTTTTATCCATATAATATATGTTTGAAGAAGTATGTATATCAATATGGGATTAAATATGGTGTTAAATATTTGTATATACTATTATAAAATAGTTTCATATTACATAATGTGTAAGAAGAGTGTATAGGTCTAGATATTATTACATAATAAATTATAATGAAAGATTGAGGACAAGTGACTACCACAATAAACCTAATATAATATATACCTCTTAGTAGATTGATTGTACATGTTGGACATAGGGGATTGAGGAACCCTCTCATGGTCTAATTTTTTTTGAGAGAATGATAATTTTTGTTTTGATATTTCAACGAGACTAATAAATACATCTAAATATATATTACGGATCATTATGATCCTAAAAATAGGAAATATGGTTGTAATGATAATGATTAGAGTTGTGAAACATGCATCTTAGACTTAAATATCATTGTGAGATAGTGATAAAAATAATAATAGATGAGATAGAGAGAGATAAGGATTGACTAACCTTAACAATTATTAGTGCATGATGCTATTTATATTGGTATACTAGAGAATATTTCCCACAAGTGATCATACATTCAATGGAACAATATTTATAAACCGAGAATTCTCTCATGATTGTTTACCAATGGTGTGTAATCCTTTTTTAATGATGAAAAACTCATATTATATAAGAGTGTCTTTCAATGACCATTTATTTTAAATTACATCAATAAATTTATAAAAATTATTATTTAAAAAGTGTTGTTAGTATGATTTTTGGTACTGATGATAGGGAAGAAAAAAATCATTGTCAATTTTGTGACATAGATTTAACAATGGGTTGTGATGAGTTGTGAGGCTTTGATTATTATAGAAATGCTTGGAGAAACAATGAAAATAAATTCTAGAAGAATATTAAAAGGTATAAAAAGATAAAATGAATAATAAGAACAATAACATATAGATTTAAATGGTTTTATAATAACCCATACATCCATAGAGTGGAAAAATAATTTCAGTGTGTTAGGGAGCGAATTATTGGGTAAGAAATCAATGTCTAGAGAGAAATGATCTCATACAGTAATGTGGTGATATATTAACCCATGTGGATATGGTTATAAATGTGGAATGTAATTTAAATATACTACAATGATGATTAAAGTAATTCTATATAGCTACAGTACCTCATTTGTGTCACCAGCCAACTCTATTAAAATAACTATGTTTAAGTCCAAATTGATATATTATCATGAGCATTGTAGCCTAGTGTATAGTATGAACCGCTTGCCATTATCATGGATTTATCTAATGTATCATGATATAATATTCCAATAACATCATACTTATAAACTAATCTAGGAATCTGGCCTCCTTTTATGGTTTTATCTTTACACAACTTACTTAATTTGGGATTCTCCTCTTCTTCACTCTTTAATGGGTGTTTTCCCATAAAAGACTTAATTTGAAGATTAAAATTCAAAAAATACAAATATTTTTCCCTTTTATTCACTCATAGTGTTATTAAAAATCCTACATATCATCCTCTACTCATCAATGAAGACCAAAAGATTCACAAAAGTCCCTCAACTACTCCATCACACTCAGCTTTTTTGACATGAATATGGGGTTATTATATATATATATATTTGAAATTTTTTTCATCCCATAATGTATTTAGATTATGGTAAAATGGATCTTTATATGAATTTTATTTGTTTATACATGAAACACTAGGTTATTCAAAACATGTATAACACTTTTATTGTCACAGGGAAATAGATTATCCACTTTATTTCTATTGAGATCCTCTAAGAAGTTATTTATCTAAACCATCTCCTTTCAATATTTTGTTACATTAATTTACTAGGACTATGTGTTTTATAGTTCCATAACCTTTTTGTAGTTAACATATACATCTTAATATAGTTTCTCTATATGTAAACATATTACATATGGTACACCTCCTGCTATTTACATCACCTCCAATGTCAACATCTACATAACCCTACAATAACATTCCTTTCCCAAAGAACAAATATAATTATTTTATTCTCTTAAAATGTATCAATATCCACTTTATAAATTTGTAATGTTTGTTTTTAGGATTATCCATGTACCTACTCACAACTTCCACTGCATGAAAAATATCAATTTAGGTACAAATGATGACTTCCGTCAATCTTCCAACTACAGATTCATAAGGAACCTTTTTTGTGTAATCTTCCTATGTTACTATATTTGATTCTTTATACTATGACAATAAAACATATTTTTCTTTTGGAATAAATTATTTTATTTTCTTCCATCATACTAAATCTTCTCAAAAATATTCCAATGAAGTCATCCCACAACAAAATTCATGTTACAACTATAAGGTCTCAGTTGATCTTTATCATTAAAATCTCACTAGATTCTATAAGATATTTCACCTCAAAAAAATAATCTATAAAATCTTCTCGGATATAGAAAAAGGATTCTCCTGAGTATAAAATACAATATTCTATAGGGATTCCTACACTCAATTTCAAGACCTCATATAATCCTTTAACTATTGTTTTTCATGAATTGGTTTTATGTGACTTTTGTTTTTTATGTACTCCTTATTTACATGTCCTTTCTTCCAATAAGTCCAACAGATAAGAATAGTCCTATTTTTCTTATTTCACCTCTTTTATAATGACTTTTATAATCCTCTATGATTATATGACTGCATGTATCTATCTATTTATTCCATTTAAAAAGTATAACATGAGAATTTGTCTGAATCACTTATTTCAATATTCACACTAATGATCAAATATCACAAATCCCGATGATTCTATTTTTTATTATCCCAAAAAATTCTCGTGGTTATTATAGTTTTTCCCAGCTATAAGGTAATAAAGGCAGTAAATCTAGCTCACATATATCATCATTTAGTGTAATTCCACTAATATAAATTGACTTGTGATGGTGTTGAATTCATTTAAATGATTAGAAAAAATATTCCCATAAATACTATTTAGGTTGAATAATAATTTAATTAGGTACATCATTTTTGATGAAAATGGAATCTAGTACATATTTATGAGAATTTTCATAAAACCAGTCATATTTTTAATATCTATAATGCTGAACACCATATTTTTTCCAAAAACGACACACAAATCCCAAAAACCTATCAATCATGTAACTCCCAAATAGTATTTTCCATCTATATGGGTTTAATTCATATATGTAGTTGGATAATAATTTTTTAATAAATATAATCTTTGATATGAAGCTAATGGACAATAAAGGTAGATCTTTTAGAATGATCAATATTCACATTGCCTTATTTTATAGATATCATTTAATTAGAGAAATATGATCTTAATCTTCTGAACTAAATCTATGATATCTGTTGTCTCAGAAATATCAGGAGTAATAATGATGGTCAATTCCAAATTAATAGTAAATTTGTGAAATGGATAAAATGAAAAATATTAATCAGAGTAAAAATAATTACATAGTTTGAGAATAACCCCTAAATCTATATAGGAGAAGAAAAATTTAACTATGATAGGGAGAGAATTATAGGGTGAAAATTTAGTGTTAAAAAAATCCTAGTTTGAAATGTGATTATAAAGAGACTTTTTGCAATAATAACCTTTTTTTCTATAGATTCAAATAAACATAGGAATTACACTATGCTATAGTCAAGATAATAGTGAGTTTAAATAGATAATATATAGTGCTGATGTCACTAGTAAGCTCTTCTATAATAACCATATAATTTTATAGAACTATGAGAGTTATATCTTGGTGTATAGTATATGCGCCTAGTAATTGGCCCAACTCCATTAAATGGATTAGGATAGAACATTCCAAAATTCGTGTTATTATATTATTTAATTAATAATTATTATATATAAATAGAAAAATGATTGGGTGTTGAATAGTATTTGGGATGTATTAAATGGTAAAATTTTATTCACTCATACATAAGAAATTGTGTTGTGATATACCTATGCTAAAAAAATGATTTTATCTTTACAAAAAAAATGATAAGAGTGGAACTGGTAGAAAATTTCTATTGTTTTTTTGGAGCCACACTCTCAAAGTTGTCTAATGGGGTATACAGCTATAATATTCATAGGTTTCAAATTTTATTCATATTGTTTAATATTTTTTGTTTTAACATTACCTGGTTTGTGATGTTTTGTTGGTTGTAAGTATTATGTAAAATTCTTTCACCAATTCCATATATATATATATACATATACTTAATTAGTTGATGTTTTGGTTTTATTTTTTATTATATGTTATATTAGTTATATGTCTCTCATATGTGTGTGTATTTGAGTGTTAGTCACTAACCTATGTTCTATTAGAGAGAGGATTGGGGTGACACCCCAAATCCCTCTAGCTATGTAAGAAAGGCCCTGATTGTGTAGATTCATTTCACTAGAATTTTTTATTATAAAAATGTTCATCGATAACATTATCATGAAGAATTTTAGATCATCATCAGTGTATATAAAGTACTCAGTGGTAATGGTAAAATTATATTTAACATTAAAATCTATTTTACGTAAAAAAACATTAATGCTAAATGATAATTTATTGGAATAATATTTTTAATATTTTTAATTACTAATTAATAATTATAAAGACTAAATATCTTTTAAACATTATTTTGAATGATTATATATTTATTATTAATTATAAATTCAAGACTGACTTTTTTTTTGTGGTAATTGGTTTTAAAAAGTAAGTATAAAAATCCAATTTTTTAATAATTTAAGATAAAAGTGAATAGAAAATATGTAGAAAAAATGAAAAAGGGATAATTTTTTATTTGTTTTTCTCTTATTTTTATTCTTTTTTCCTTTCCTCTTATTTTCCATGTTCATTCAACATACTACCTCTCTCATTCTCACTACCTCATACCAATTTTTTTATTTATTCATCTTATATACTAATAGAGGAATCTTCCCCTCTTCTCCATTAGTGGGCAAGTCTATCTATCTATATATCTCTCTCTTGTACACTACAATAGTATATTTATATATTTTCATCATGGACATCCAAACCTACTACCTATCAATTTTTTAGTGATTAATATTCTCTTATTCGGGATTCAGGTAAATTACTCCCATTTTTTATTCTTCCTATAAATTTTTCTCTCAGTATTATTTTTTAAATTATGATAGAAGATTATTGGGTTTTCTGGGAACATATACAATATCCTAGGTTAGATCCCTTAACACTACTCAAAAAAAATTTTAAGCCCCAAAAATATACCTAGTAATCTAAAAAAATAGAAAATATAATATGGGATTTTGGTATAAATATTTTATCAAATCCATATCATGATCCCATAATTAATAACCCCACTTCTGCTGAGGAGTTCACCTCCACTGCCCAGGAAATTTTTGTTGGAGAAACTAATACAATTAGAGAAAATAATAACATTGAAGAGAGGCAGAGTAGATTAAAATAAATCTAAAAATACAATACCGAATAACCAAAATAAAATATAATAGATAAATAATGAAATGATTATGAGGAAAACAAACACCATGATCATTGACATGTCTATCAATATATATACTAACACCCAAAAGTCATAGTCACTACCACCAATACTACCAAAGGACACATAAACAAAATGCTAATGAACATGGAACCCACTAGCCAAAAGAGACCATACAAATTTTCTATGGGTTAGAAGAACCATAAAACAAGATAAGAAGAACAATATTGTATGGACTTTAAGGTATCCCAGACTAATATCTCTTACAAAAGGGTAGGGAATTACAACTAGATAAATACTTGGAAAGAATAACCCCAATGAATTTTTAGATGACTAAATCAAAAACAATAAAGATAAAAACATTAGATAAGACAACCTATATAAGAGATATAATAATCCACAAGAAGAAAAATATATTATGATTAAAAATATAAAAATTAAAGGGATAAAAATGAGACCATGGGGACAAAATGAAATGTTACAAGGGAAAAAAACCCATCACCACATGGAATTTAAAGTGAAAGAGATGCCATTAGAATAACTCCCTAATGGGATTCCCTCAAATAAATGTAGAAAACATTCAGAAATATGATCCTAAAAAATTGAAATCAGTGGCATTTCCATGGAAACTAGAGGGAAACACCCTAGTAGTGTATGGGAGAAGAGAGATCTATAAAGTGAATTAGTTAGATTAGTGGAATCTTATTCCTTATTTTGGTTCTATTTTTTTTATATATATTTAAAAGTTTCCACCTCTTTTTTGGTGTTTTCATAGATACTTATTTAAAGATGTGGGGTTCTGAGGACATTTGGATTCTATAATAAATAATTTTTAAGAATTTTTTATTTTTTAATTTTCATGAATGATAGAGGTTGGTGGATATATTTCTCTCCCAAATTAATTTAAATTTCAGTATATATGAGATTTACTAGATCATATTTTTTTATTTTCAACCATATGTATTACTAAATAAAGTATTATAATAAATT
The DNA here is from genome assembly GCA_963277665.1 of Viscum album. Lineage (NCBI taxonomy): Eukaryota > Viridiplantae > Streptophyta > Magnoliopsida > Santalales > Viscaceae > Viscum > Viscum album. The sequence continues at coordinate 751,195,060 of OY728160.1, forward strand.
ATAAATTTATTTATTTATTTTATAGATTTTTAAAAGGGTTTTTATGTATATATTATTAGAGACATGATTTTTTGGGATGATCTTAGGTGGATATTTAATTTTATAACAGGATTGGGAGAGGAAGATAAAAATATAAATGATATTACGACTAGAATAACCCATTGGTAGTTTAATTATATTCTTAAATTAGATTCTAATAATAATTAAATAAGAAACATTAGTTTTTAATAATCAAGTGTATAAGGTAATGGGATTTTTCAAAAAATGACTTTAAAGCCATGGATAAGGTAGGGGGTCCATAATTTTAGAGTAAATATCAGGGGGTAAATATACATAGATATTATAAATTTATTTATTTAGAAAAAATGATTAATTAATGATTATATCAAGGTATCATAGTTAATTTAAGATGAATTTCAATAATATTATGGATACACGTGGTGGGGTTGTTTTTTTATAAAAGTTTAGTAATGATGATCATGGGATTATCATGTGATTAAATGAATATCCTCAAGTGGGAAAATATTATTTTTTGGAATATTATCTACTGGATAGTTTCATGAAGTTCAAAATGAGTTTCCATGTGATTTAATTCATATAGTCTCAAAACTCTGAGGTTTTAGATTAATTGTTATAATAGTTAATACCTAGTGGTAACTAGGATTTGATGGAAACTAATGGAAATCATGAGTGAGATCACTATGGTTCAAGGGATCTGTTGAGGGAATAATGAAACATGTTGGACTTTAATTTTTTAATGGTTATGATTTATAATATTTCTCATAAATCATGAGCTCATATAAGTCCTAATTTTTTTATTATTACCTAAGAATAAGTCAATGATATATATAATAATTTTTTACTCTATTAATCAGCCTACAAGAAACAAATGTATCATGATTCTCTAGGCACATGCCCATGGGATAATTATTTGAAAATATGCTCTAGGATTATACCCATGGTGTAATGTTCTTAAATATCCCCTATTCCTTATATATATATATATAATAAAATTATTTTTTTGATTTATGAATCATAGGAGGTTAGCTATATTTTTCTTTATGTTCGGTCCAATCGAGGATGGGTTTTTCTATTGACTTTAATTTATGACCAATGAGATTAATATCCAGTAAGTTCTTTGGGTATTCAAACATAAAAGGGACTAATTATATTCATAGCTACCGACATTTGGGAATTATTTCAAAAGTGTCATGGATTATGTAAAGGCATTTGATATTTAGGTAAATTGTATATTTAATTATTTTCATTAATTTAATTTAATATTTGGATAATTGATTTGTTAGTTATCAAATATTATGATAACCTTGTATTATTTAATTAAAAATGTTGAATTGGTGAATAATAATTATTAAATAAATTGTATTTGTAATTTATTTAAATTTGGATGGATAATTACTGAATGGGTTAGGGAACGTTTGGATAGATTTAATATATAAAGAATAAAAGGTGTATTTTGTAGGAAAACACATTAAAGGAATAAAAGTAATTAATATAATGATAAATAAAAATAATTTATTTAATTTTTTATTTTATTATCTTTAATTAAACCTTATAAATGTATATTTATAAAATATTTTTTACTTTAAAAACCTCCCATTATATTCTAGGAAGCTTCACTAAACACCCTCTCTCGCCCACTTGTTTTTCTTCTCATAATAGATAAAATACTGATCAGCACCCCCTCCTCCTTCTTTAGTCGTTAATATTATTATATATCACATGTTAATTTATCTTGTATTGAATATACCAGACCTCCTTAAAAACTCTTCTTATTTATCTCATATTACTAGATGAGGGTTCCTATAAATTCTAGGGTTTTTACTTAGATTTCCAATACAGGTCTTATTAGGTCATGATGATTCTAAAATGACATTGAACTTAAAAAAAGACCTATAAGGTATGGTTTCATGAAATTACTCCATGTGTTTCTGTTTAGGTTAGTGTGTGTGAGACCCTTTAGTTTTTATGGTTTTAGGATTTATAAAACATTTAAGGTACCCAAAGTACACAGAATATGATTTAAACTAGATAGTATCATCCATAAAATATATTTGGGTCACTAAATTACTCAAATTAGATTTTTTAAAAATGGTTTGGGTTAAGAAAAATCATAGGACTGCTAAAAAATAGGGTCTTTTTAGTGTTGGGTTAGCAAAGTAACTTTTAAATAAAAATTCATGATTTTTTTGGTGTTTTATATAATTATATATTTATTTCTAGTTTATTTAGATGTTATTGAAATTCCATTTTTTACCATTTAGATTCCATGATGTTATATATTTTATATATTCTGTTAGAATTGTTTTAGAGATATGAAATATTTCATATAAATTGCATGATATATTGGCAGGTTAGAATATTTTAGGACATTTCATTTGATTATAGTTATATCATTTCAAGAAATTTTATTCAATTAATAGAGAATTAAATAAATTAAACATGTTCATAAATCAAGTGTCAATAATCTTGGGATAAGATAGAGTGAAAAATTACTTGATATATATTGATTAAATGGTAAGTCGATGCCCAACACAGAACTAAATATCTAAATTAAAGAATTTATCATCATAACATAGAATATATAGATAATAATGGTATTATTTTATCATTTATAAACAATAATAATTGATATTATATATTTATTCTTTTAACCCAAATCTTAAAGATCTTTATGGTAATTTGGTTTCATACTAAAATAAGATAATTGAAGAGACAAAATTCATAGTTAATACTAGATTCATGGTAATCATTATGGTATGTTTCATATTTTCATAGAACATTGATCTATAGTTCATGTTAGAGATAGTCCGGGATAACGTGTTCCATGAGTTGGTAACAAGTAATCACCTTATCTTTGTTTTTTAATTATTATTTATTCATTCTATTAAGATAAAGATACTTAAGTTTTGAGATATGAATATGATCATGATATTTATTTAGGTTTCTGTATGATATGCATGGATTATCAACATTACATTCATGTGTAAAATAACATGAATCCATAAACACACTCCATTGTGGGTATCTAAGGGTTGTTAGGAAAATTATATTTAGTATTGTATATCTCTATCCTATATGTACATCATACGTGTGTGTGTGTGTGAGTTTACACCATAAGATATATTTAATAGAAATTACTACAAATTTATTGTCCTCTAATTTTTTTTATAGTCTTGAAGATAGCGGGGGTGATGTTGGAGGTGAAATATTTGAATGGAGTTGAATTTTATGTTTTGATATAAACCATGTTTTGGTTTTTTGTCATTATAACATGGTTTTATACCCTTATTGTGGTTATGGTTTGAATTATAGTGTACAATAATTTTTTTATAGGGAGTAATATATTTTCCTTTGGTTACCATAAAAATATTGTTCATCAAATTTTTTATAACCATGAAATGGTTTGATTAAAATGGAAATTTATATGGTTGTGGTTTGGAGATGGATTTTGGGGAGTTTTGTTTAAAAAAAGGAAATGAATCACATCATGGATGAAAAAAATTGGTTTTGTAAGTAAGAACCCATGGTTTCATCTCATGATTTAAAGAAATTCAAAGGAAAAGATTCCATGGTTTTTTCAAATACATGTTTTTAAGAAGAAAAATTATAGCAAGATTTATAGTGGTTGAGGGTTTGATTCACTATGGTTTTTTAATTTCTATTCACTGAAATAAAATATGATGTGGTTTAGTTCACCATTTCATTGTTTGGTCTACTTCAATTTATATATAAATTTATGCACCTCCCATTTCTCGAATTTGGTTTATTTTCCCTCCATATGACTCTAGATAAATGTGAGAACCTTTTAGTGGGTTTTGAGTAGCTTGGTGGATCCTTGGCATACCTAAAATCCGGAGATCAAAATATAATTATATAATATACATTCCTTCCTCCTTTTATCTCATTTACCCTCTTTCTTCCATCTCGAGGTTCTATAAATATAGGTTATCTAATTTATATAATTCAGGATTTATGTAAGGATGATGAGATATAAGATTATTGATGTATTCTTGGGTAAATATGGAAGGTTTATTGTTGGATATCATCTTTTATAAGAATTTTTAATTTATTTTTAATTTTATTTGGGTGAATCAAAAATATTCATTTTATTGATGTTTATTTGGATTTATAAGTATTGGGAATTATTTAGATAGATTTCTTAGATTTGGTTAAATTATATAAACTAATTGAATTATTGGAAGGATTTGTGTTAGTTATTATGGTATATGATATTATGTTTATCTGTTTTTTATTTTAATGGTTTTATTATATTTTGATAAAATGAAGTTATGTGAAGAATGTTTTACTCTAATAATTCAAATTTTGAATGTTGTATGGGAATATGATTTTGTGTATTTGTTGATAGAGTAGAGAAGTGAAGTTATTATGGATAGGGTGTTGTTGTTTCCTTGGATATGTAAACATAATCAATCAATGAATGAATTGAAAGAGGATTGGGATGGGATGTATATTATTTAAATGAATAATAACGTTCTAAACTAACTGAATGGTAGTGGTGATGATTATATAAGATGTTGTTAATTGAAAGTGCATTATCAATAATGTGAAATTAGAAATTCTGTTAATATATATTTAATGTGTTTAATACATTTAATGAAATTAGTTTGTAATATGCCAAAAAATTGAAATGTGATGTGTAATGATGTAATGATTGATAATTAAATAACAAATGGAAGAATTTGAAATTTTTTATTAGATAAATTGTGTTATTTATGTGATGGTCAATATTATAGTTAAATTTGGTAGTGATATTCCTGTGATGATAATAATGTGGGTGATGGGATATAGTTGGAAAGGTGTTTTGATAACAAGTTGACCCCCAAATGGGATTGTGTGTTATTATATACCACTGTATGTTTTTTATTTCTTATACACTACTGCCCAAGTCAAGTAGCTTGATCTATTCCCATATGAGGTTTTATATACTAGGTGAACCGACAAAATCTTGGATATGGGTAAAAAACATGGTTAAATACCCCATTATCCCACTCTTCCAATTTATTGTAGTGTGGTTGTGTGGAATTTGTAATGGAAGTGATATGAAGAAAACTTGAATATAGTACGAGGTTGTGGTATAAGGTTTTTTATGTTTCCTTGGTATGTTTATGTGGTATGTATTCATAGTATATGGATATATTAAGGTATGTTAGTGTCTAGACATATATTGTTGGGATTTAATGGAAACTAGATCAATGAGGAAGAAAATGCGAGACACCTATAATATATTTTTATATTTATGAAATATATATTATATATAGATTTGAAGGGTGATCCTATGGTGATATGGGTTCATAGTTGACTTTAGGTGGGATATGATTCATTTTTACTATTTATTTACTACGGATATAGTATTATTCTTCTATATTGACATAGGTATTTTTTACGAGATGTATACTAGGTATTCAGATATTCTCACCCCTAATTCTATATACTATTTTAACACATTTTCAAGATGATAGTATAGAATGAGATGGATCATACTATCTCAAAACATGGTGATGAGTTGATGATGGATTCACTACATTCATATGATCTATTGGTATTGACTTGAGAGATGTTAAGTACTTTTTTTGTTTGAAAGATTCATATTTTATTATTATTTTGATATTATGTTTTTATATATATAGAGTTAGTTTAGCTTGGTGTATTTTTTCTATTTTTCTCTGATTAATGTGGGTAATTCCTCCCATTTTTCATTCTATATCTCTTCAGTGCCAGTTTCGAATACATGATCTATTGGAGGTAAGCTTTAGGGGTCACAGTTGGCTATACTACTATCCTAGAAGGGGTTTTAGTGGTGATATATCATAAAATAGTGGTATAATATCTTTTATATTATTTTTAGATTGAGTTTTGAGAATACACTAGTGATGATATAATATTTTTTGGTAGGTAAACAACACCATTTGATTTTATCATGTGATATAGGAAAGGGATATTGGTATGTCATTTAAGGGTCCCAATGATACAAAATAGTGACCTTGATTGTCCACATAAAATGTTTAATATAGAGTGTACTAATTGTGTATTATATACCTAGATATGGAATATGATTCCTCATTATTTTTTATTATATTTAAAATTGGTAATGTTTTAGGGAAATTTAAATAGATTTAAATAAAATACATTAAATAAATTCCACTGGGCTTGGGTGTTTTGTTTTATACATGTAGTTATGGCTAGTGGATGTTAACCCCTTATAGTTTAGGTTAGTGAAGTATGTAAATATGTTATAGAGGATCATAGATATGTTGAACTTGGAGAGGTTGATTTATAGAGGATGATATTGTTATATTTTTAGTGTTATAGTGTTTCAAAGTATGAAGGATTAAATTTTGATCTGGATATGGAGATATGGATCAAAGAGATTAATATCTCTTTTTTATTGTTCAATGAAAGGAATAAGCATTGGATTACTTTAATGGTTAGGTTATTTAGAGGAATAAATTAGTAGTTGTTACCCTTTATCTTTGTAACTATTATGAGTTAGAGGTTTTATGGGAGTAATTTAAAAGCCAGTTCCATGCTATGTTCTTATATTTGATGTTCTAGGTGGTGTAATGGATATATTTTGTCCTCATATTGTAGGGAATATCTAAAGTATGAGAGTTTTTATTGAAGTTTATAAACCTCCCCAATTACTATACCAATACCATATCAAATTAAGAGTTGAAATCACAACATTTTTAAGAGAAATTATTCCCAAATATTCATTGTTAGGTTTACCCATTCATGTTGATGTCTTATATTGAGTTTCTAATGAATGGTGAAGTAATCGAAAATACTTTAGCATAGATAAATTTGATTGGATTGGTATGTAATCAAATTTTATGAAGAGTTATTTTTTTGATAGTGATCTTGTTTTTTGAGGAATTATAGGAATAATCCAATGAAAAATTGACCTCAACTAACTTTTAATTTCACTATAGTTGGTATTTCCTGAACTTATATGAAAAACAATAGTATAGTGTGTTTTTATTATTAAAGGTGAAGAAATAAATAGTACATGTGTGCAAACATCCTCAATAGTTATGTTGAGACCAATAAAGTGGAAATGGATGGTCCTCATCTATTTTAAATATTACCTCATCATTCATTACCTTATTAACTATATAAATATTAGCTTAGACCTATGAATTTATGACTACAAATTCGAAATATAATTGGTCAATTTCATCCAAGATATATTAAACATCCTTAGCGACATGTGATTAGGAATATATAGGGTGGTGGATATCAACATAGATGATGAGGTGGTGGTTTAGGATGTAGATAGTGTCATTCTATGTATTTTCCAATACTATGATGTCCCTCTATATTGGATCATGTTTGAGATTTATTTGTATTATGGATTCTCCTTGATATATATGCCTCTTTTAAATTTTGAAACATTGAAGCTACATGAGTTTAAAATTCAATTTTATAATTAGTTATATAAGTGACTCATCTAACCAAGTGTATCTCCTTGGTGAACTCTAGTACTATGATTAAAAAGGTAGATTATAGTTTAAATTTTTAGGTAGATTATTGATATTTTATCAAAGTGATATTCAATAACCACTATCTAGTTCCATGGATTGATGATTTTTTTATCAATTTAAAGGATCTAGCTAGTTTTAAGTGGTTTTTTGTATTTTCATGATATCATTATATTTGGGTGAAAAAGAAAAATATTTGGAAGATCACATTTAGATGTTGCAATTAATATTTTTAAGTTTATGCTGATACTATTAAAAGTAATGAATGACCTAACAGTCTTCATGGGGATAAGGAACATAGTGTTATATGATTTTTTATACAATTTCATGGTAGTTTTTATCTCTTGGTGTACTTTTAGATATAATTAAACCAGTTTTGGAACTTCAAACTAGCGGAATAATACCTTTTTACATTGGTTTTTATTCCGATATAAATATAGTTGATTTTGTATGTATTTTTTAGGTATATTATATAAATTTTAATAAAAATATTTATTTTTGTCAAACTATCAAGAGTTTTTATGTTATTTATCTTTATAAAGGACATCAAAATTCAACTATAATGTCAATTATTTTTATAACCTACATTATAGGTGACTTTTGAAGCTGGTTATCAAAATAACTGACATCAAAAGTATTGAATTTGACATTGTGTGTTTTGAAAAATGATGTACAAAATCACCGATAACATTGGGTATACACATAATTAATTTTATAGATATATTTTCAACTTAGTAATTAACATAATTCAAATTGAATAATTCTAAAAGTTTTTCAAATATTTTAGTACACATAACTCCCTCATAATAGAAACACGATTGAAAAACAAGAAAATTTCAAAAAATAAATGAAAATAAAAAAAATTGACTTAGTACTTAATATTTTTTTTCAATTCTTGTGGTGGTGTCCTATTAATATAAATATAATTTAATGATATTATTTTTCTTTTTCTTAAATAAATAATGTGAAATTTTAAACATATTTTTGTAAATCTAATGTGGAAGCTTTATGTTTTCAACTAAATTGTAATATGACACATTAATGATAAAAATAATCAATGAGAAATATATAAATGAAGAAAAAAATAATTTAAAACTAAATAATGATATAATAATTATAAATACCATAGAAAATTCAATCATAGAGGAAGCACTAAAATGAGGAATCTTTTGAATGAAAATGGAGGAGTAGACTAGGAATGAAAAAATACTAAGTATAAAAATTTAAAGATGATAATTTAATAGGTGAGCTCATGGTATGATAAATTTTTAGTTGTAAAGAAAAAAAAATTGTCAAACAATGAAAAAATTTAAATATCACTTCTGTGTGATATGAAACTTTACATTCAAAATTGGTTATTATATAACCGACATTAAATCCCATCTTAAAAAGGGTTTTATCATTAGTTATATATTAATTGATGTTAAAACTACATTTAACATTAGTTAGTATATAATAGATTTTAAAAACATGGGTTTGGCATCAATTATATGAATAAATGATGTTAAAAGTGGTTTAACATTATTTAATATATAACTTACATTAAAATTCACCACAATAGGGGTTCTAACATCAGTTATATAAATAGTCATTATTAAATTTTTTTTAACATCAGTTAATATATAACCATCATTAAAACACTGAAATGAATTCTATTTTTTTATTGTTATATATTTCATAAATATATTTTGATGAATTTAGATGTTTGAGAAGATATCAATGTGAAATTTTTGGATGCATATGGTGTACTATATTGGGATTGTCATGTCTCAATAGAGTGTATATATTAATTCATTGATGATTTAGGTATTTTTTCTTATGAATCACCCAATAATATTTTAAAGGTGAGAAATTTCATTGGTCTTGTGAGCTATTACATGAGGTTCATATCAAAATTTCACTCAAATTGGAACACCTTCGGTAGATTTGATCAGTAAGGATAAGAATTTTGTTTGAATGGAATAATTTCAAGTGATGATTAATTATGTATGGGAAAAGGTGATCAATTTTTGTTATCTTCGTCATCATGAGTAGGTAATCATGTTTGGGGATTATTTTTATGCTTCTCATATTATATTCGGTTGTGAGTTGATGCCAATCAGGGTAAAAATATTATATGTTTCATGGAAGTTATATCCAATTGGGTGTAGTTATAGAACCCATGATATAGAGATTATGGTAATAATAGCTTCTTCAAAGTTATTATAATATTATCTTATCATATTCTTATTTATTATAATATTTTAGACTTTAATGTATACAATTTTCCTTTGGAATATACATATTTGTCATATTTTGGAATATAGTATAGTATAGAACACATGCACCATATAATAAAAACCATCAATAATTTTATCAATATCTAATGTAACATGTGAATAATAAAAATACTCTATAAAATTAAAAATAGTAAAATGGTACAATAAACATCCAAAAATAACATGATAATAATTTTAAATTGTGGAACATTGGAGTCCCCTAGAACTGTCACGGATACAAAAAACACTGTAAACAGAATAAAAAAATTAGGAATATAATGGGAATTTGGTAAAGGATATATTTAAACATGATATAAAATCCAATTAATGATTATTTATTGAGATGAAATGTATTTATAATAATTATATAGGAAATATAACAATTAAAATAGTAATATGGACGTTGAAATTGTAACAAGGCTATTAGAGTAGTAATATTACCATTAGAATAGAAATCTTATGAGTATAACATTAAGTTAACCAATAAAATAGTCAAACGGCTTGTAAAAAATATTAACTATGAAAATATAATGTAAATATATATATTATAGTTTTATAATATAAATACTTAATTTAGTAAACTCAATGAATGTATAAGTGTAAGTTTTTAATAAAGTGTATTGTAACTTATTATGTAAAACCCATAATTTTATATTAATTATTAAATAGTTATGTTACCAAATTTAGAACATTATTTCAATAAAATAAATATCATTTTTGAGAAAAACATTGTGAAATTGTCTAAGAGTGGTTTTATGGATTTTTTTTTGAAAAACAAGAATTTTTAAGTGAATAGTAAAAATATTGTTTTTCAAATATTGCTTGTTTTGAAACATAATTGTGATGTATAAATGGAATAATAAACAATTAAATGGTTAAACAAATCCAAAATAAATTTTATAGAAAAATAATTAAAAAATAATAATATCAATTTAGGAGCATAAAAACTAATTTTGGAACAATTTTTTATTGTCATTAATTTATTTTGTAGAAAATAATAAATTCAATGATTAAATGGTTTCAAATTCATGAAAACTATTGTTTTTAATATAATACTTTTAATAGTAACTAATAAGACAACTATTATAGGCCTTGGTCTTGAAATAATAATTTACTCAATATATTAATGCAAAAATTTCTTTCCCTATAAGTAAACATACCCTATCTAATCCCATATGGTAGATCACTTCTGAAACACTTCTCATTTACCACGTTCTACATAATTACATTTTCATAATCCTTATAGGATCATTAGATATGGTTTTTCTCATTCAACTTTAAACCCTCAAGGCCTTAGTTCTATAGTAAAGGAGTAAGTGTCAACGAAGAGGTAACCCCTTAAACCTCTTCATTTCATTTTTTTCATTTTACACTATTCATAAATTTTCTTTTTTAGTATTAATAAACTATTTAATTCACAATAATATAACCTATTTATGTTATTAGAATATGGTATTACTATTATATTCCATTTAAAATATATATACTCTCTCCCCTCTATTATAAAGATTCCTCTAAATCATCTATTTTATCTGCCAATGAGGATGATGTTAATAATTTACTTATCACATCCTTCATGTCTTTTCAGCAGACATTATTTTCAATGTAAAAATATTTAATTTAATTTATTTTAACTATTTTATTGTTAATTTTAATTTTGGTTAAATAAATATTAATTAAAAAATTAAATCTAAACAACTATTTCAACCCACACCATTCAAACATGTTGATTATATCACTTTTAATAAACAAAACTTTGGAACTTGCACAAAATATCCTAAAAATTTATGGAAAATAAAAAAATCATTGACAATATGGTTTAAAAAAAATGGTAACTTTCACCTCGAGTGTTTAAATCAACCAGAGAGGAACAATAATTTAGTAACACAATGGATCACATTGATCTAACTTCAATAATTTATTTCTTTGAGAGTTCACCATCCACTAGGTTTTATTATATATAGGCATGTGTCACGTTGGAGTTATTTATATCAACAACTTGATGGAATTGTATCCAATGTTTAAGAGGAATTCATGGGACATTTCACGATAATATATTAAATGTTTCCACCATGAGTATTGAATAAAATCTCACCCATAAAAACATACATCTAAAGGAGAGAAAATGTTTGGTCACATGAATCATTTACCATATTTCCAATTTATATAAAATTCTATTTCAAATGTAATGGTAAAATCATCCCTTTATAAATCCATGAAATGTATTAAAAACTCATCCACATCTTGGGGACCCAATTCACCTAAAGTTGGATAATCAAAAATTACTTTGATCAACATTGAAATTAGTGGAATATTTTTGAAGTACTTTAGCATGGGGGTTGTTTATACCTACTTGAAATTATAATAATTTATAGTATATTTTAGTTCAATGTCATTTCCCATCACACCATTCTAACTTTTTGAAGGTACTCAAACCTTATTTAGAAGAAAAAAATTCTCATACTAAACAAGGATAGTCAATTGTGAAACACAATTACATTAATAACTCCCAGTATAAAAACCACAACCACCAGTAATTAAACCAATTGAATATTGAAAATATTCTCACAATAAGTAGCATTATATATTGAAATGAAAATCCCGAGAGGGCATTACATTCTTTTTAATATAAATAACACAATAATAATACAATCTAGAATTTTAAGGTTTAGTATCTTGTGAATATTATATTCACACAACATCAATACATTATAAATTTTTGAAATTATTTAAATCGTTCACTACTATACTCCTAAAGTCTTATATATTCCTCTTAGTATATGTAATCACCCGAGGACTCACATCAATGAAGGGAGAGCTAAAATCCTAGTAGGGTTAGGGGTAATAGGAAAGAACACAATGCATGAAAAATTGTGAGGAATTGGGTGAGCATAAACATCATAACGAAATCATAGATATATGATAATCATCATAATAATATGGAAATAATTTATTGGAGATATATAATGTGGCACCTTAATAATAATAAAAAATTACAACATTTTAGACAATGTCCACACATAGAATAAATAAAAATATGTCATCATGTTCATGCATAACATACATAATCTCATTAGATATAATAATTTACCCAAATAATTATAGAGATATATAAAGTTTATCCCACTCTTCACATCATAACATTTTTATAATTGTGCATGTAACATATAAAGGAAATGTATATTAATCATAAACCTAAAATAAATCCATTAGAAAAGAATGGGTTTTATAAATGAATCATGAATCATAAAATGGTGTGTAAAAATGATTATTCCCAAAATAATAAGGCCAGAAATAAATTTAGTTATAAATTGGAATCATTAATAAATAAAATATCAAATTTCATGGATATTAGAAAAATAAAAAAAAAGAATAATTAGTAATATATTTAAAGAAAAAGTATTGATCAAAATAAAAAATGTGGATATGGAAGCATACCAACATAATGAAGATATGAATATCCATTGGAATGAAAATTTTCATAGGTATTTTAAAAGAAACATAGCGAAGAAATAGAGTAAGATAAGGGAAACCCAAAATAATGATTCAGGATTGATATTCCCCTAACCATAAGTTCTAATTTGTTTCACCTCATTTGTGCTTCCTGTATAATCAAACTTTCTTTTTTAAAACATTAATTTATAATTATATTATATTCATATGTTCATTATTTATCAATTATAATCATTGGAACTTATTTAGTACTATTCTTATAATTGAGAATGGATCAATGACATTCTGATTTTAATTTCTGATTTAGATTTAGATTTCGTATCTTTGATTCATTATTATTTAAAATTAGTAAATTAAACTCAAAAAGAATAAAAATATAAAAAAAATATTTTTAAATATTACATATTATCTACACTATAATTCCCTGAATGTTTTTATAAGTAAAGAACAGACAAATTCCTCATAGGTGGATAAAATCTACCATTAATAGGACGTGTCAAAAGTAGGGGGAGAGATAGTGTATATATTATTAATAATTTAATAATAGTTATACCATATCATAATAATATAAATATTTTTTTATTTTTTAAATAATTTTTTTAGTAATATAGAAAAATAAAATATATTAGTTATGTAAAAAGAAAAAAACGAAATGAAGGGGATTGTGAGGTTACCTCATTATTGATGCCTACTCTCTTTCTATGTAACTAAATCATGAGGGATTGGGGCTGGATGACATAAGAATATACTTAAGGATACTAAGAGTATTAAGATAAGGTAGTTTGGTATATATTGGCTAATATATGTGATTTATAAGTGATTTTCCATGGGGAGGGAGTGGTGGTATTTATACTTGAGGGGAGGAATATTTTGAGTTAAAATATTGAAAAATTTATTATTTTCAAAGTAAAAAATTGTAATCATGAAATTTTTGACATTATGAAATATATTTTATTTAAATTACATATTTTATGACCTTTTATCTCCTTTTAAACTGAATTAATTAGTGTATACAAAGTAAAGGAATTTTTTTAATGATATACTTCAAATTTTTAGACATTAGAAATTATTTGTTTGGTTTGGAAATTATTTTTCCTTCAATAATTAATTTATATAATTAAATAAATTTTGGTTTTATATAACCATCTATAATTTATTATGTCATTTTTTCTTCATTATAATGTCGTAAAACACACAGTGTTTGAAAAATCAAAATTTTACTATGCACTGAAAAATTCTCTTCTCTTAGAAAATTGAAAAAAATCACTCTTGGAAAATTTCAAATTGGTGATTCTAAAAATAAAATTTATTTTATTGAAATAATTTTCTAACATTGTTAATATTAATTTTTAATATTAATTGTTTTTTTAAAATACTTAAAACACATTTTAATAAAATATACTTACAGTTTCTAATCATCAACTAATTTTACCATTTAATTAGTTTTCTATAAAGTTTATATCAATATTTTATAATATTATATTTATTTTTCTATCCTTTTTTATTATTTTTACTATTTTAATAATAATTATAATTCTGAGACACCCAATGATCCAAATTTTCCTATTTGAGTAATTGTATATTTTTTGTTTATTTTTCTACTATATTGATTTCAATTTTGTGTAGTATATTTATTCAACATATGTGACTTTATATATTGTTGAAATAAATTATTCTTTATTTTTATCATGTCGTGTTCTTATATATTAAGAAGGTAAATTCCAAATATAAATTTTCTAGTCAATATATTCTTAAACTCTTTAAAATTTGAACCTTGAAATTTCAACTCATATCCTTAACTGAGAATTGATTAGGGTACTTTTATTTCATTGCATCATCTGGTTCTGATGTTTCCTCTTCAAACTTATGGTTTCTATAAAGTACCTTGAAAAGGTTTATTATTTAATATAAATTAATATCTATAATCCAATATCTTCATTGGTTTCTCCTCATATGAGAGATCATTATCAAGATATACCACCTTTGGATTCAGTATATGTGATGGACCAGGTATGTACGTTCTTATAAGATATATTTGGAACCAATCATGAAGATAGGCTTGGTATGGGGGAATTTCTAGATTATTTTCCATGAATCCTATGAAATAAAGGGTCTCAAAGGGACTATGTACATAGGGATGATCGTTCCCTTCATTAAGAACCTCATGAATCACTTCTAGGGTTATATTCAAAAGAACATTTTATCAAAAAAAATTCAAACTCTATTTATTTTAATCGATGGTTATCATATATCTTATTTTGTATTAAAGAATATATATATATGTTATTGAATATTTAAAAACATCATCTCTTATCTCTCACTAATACAATTAGGGTTTTTAATATCACTAGTTACAGGGTTTTATTAGAGCTTTAAATGCCCTAATATTTTGAGTGATGTTAAAAGGGGATTTTTAACAGCATAAAAAATAAGAACATTTAAAGGAACCCTTAATTAGTGATTTTTTATCATTGTTAAAGGGTTCCATTAACAGTGCTATTTTTAATGTTGTTAATGGGTGCCATTAACTATTTTTTTTATTTCTATTAAAGGATTTGTTTTAACATTACTAAAAAAGATCGGTTAAAAATATGAAAAAATAATTATTTTGTCACACACCTTGACACCCCCTTTCTTAGTGCTTAAAATCTGTTTCTTAATAATTTTAACTAACCCATATTATGTAATGCACCACACCCCACTTTATCAGCATTTTAAGGCTACCATAAATACCTGCACATTTATGGATTTGACCTCCTGACCTCCCTTATGCGACTAAATGATGTTTACAATTAATCCATGTGTATTTTTTTTGTATATTTTATGAATTTTCTATTTATTTGTATATATTTTTAATTGCATGATATATCTATATAAAGTTATATTTGTTTACATATATTATATATTTATCTTCATTTATATATATTATAATATAAATATATATTTGTTTTTTTAGACACAGACACACACACACACACATATATATTATCTACATACTATAGCATTTTTATATACTAAATAAAACAGATAATTTATTTAAACAAAAATAATGGTTTATATTTATTTTTTATCTTTAAAAATTAAATTTTACATAAATATGTTGATATATATATTTAAACATGTGATTTATTATAAGTAAATAAATAAAATATGCATATATTTAATTATAAATATTTTTTTTTGAAAAATGATAAAATTTATAAACCATAATATCAATATGAATATTATACATAGGAATAAATTTAGTAATCTTGGTAAAATAACAATAATCCCCCCATAAATGAGGATGAAAATCCCTTGAATGTTAAAAAATTGGGGTACCCCGACTAAAAAATCTGTCTTGGAGGCATTCTAGGAATTTTTTGACCTCCAAAAAATAGTTACCATGCCCCCTAAATAATATTTCATAGATCGCATCACAATCATCGATTTGATATGTGTTAAAGGCCAAATAGACACCCAGATCAAATATTGTTGCGTTTAAATTATGACATCTTTTTAAACTTAATTAAGATCTTATTTATTATCTTAAATTTGTTATTAAATGTATATTAATTGATAGAAATTATCAAATTATTAATTAAACCGAATTTTTTAATTATTTTATTATATTTTTTCAATAAATATCTTATATTTTATTAGTAAATTCTTATTTAGACTTATCTAAAAAATATATAAAGATATATATTATATTTATATCAATATAAATATATTTATATATTAATAAATTATTTTTAATGTGATATTTTTTCTGAAATATACCCTCTATTAGTGCTAGTAAACCTTCACTGATAAAGTGGAAAATTTATTAGTGCTTCTAAAAAAGCACTGATATATCCCCCCCTTATCAATGTTTTTTTACAAGTGATGATAAATGTGCACCCTTATTTGAACATTTTTAGAATCTCTAATAAAGACCTCCTTTATCAGTACTTTTTTACTAGTGCTGATAGGTTTCTTTACTAGTGATTTTTACAAGCACTGATATTGGGACCACTCGAACAACACTTTTTTAGAATTAATAAAGACACCCTTTAACCGTGGTAATTTTTTTTTCAACACCCCCTTGAACAATGATTTTTTAGTGCTAATAAAGTGGGTATTTAACAAATCTTTTATCTTGAGTTATCTAAAACCTAACACCGAATAAACAAATTTTTTTAGTTTTTTATTGTCCAGTTTTCATTCATGAAATTCATCCAAGCATGTTGTTGTTCAGCATCTCTTCCTATAGAGAACTTCATATTAGTATATATGAATGTTTGAGAGGAATTTTGTTTTTATAAAAACTAGTCCAAGTAAATATATTGATCCCATCTACATTTAATGTCCATTGAGTAAGATCTCAATGTTTCTTCAAGATTCATAATGGTCCTTTTGGATTGACTATCAATTTGGGGGTGATTATCTACACTAAAGATTAGATAACTATTCAGGTCACGTTGAAAACTCCAACATAACTTATAAGTAAACCTCAGATATCAATCATATTAGATTGAAAGTGATTCCCCATGCGGGCTCATACATTTATTGACATAGATTTTGGCATGTTGGTATAAAAATAAATCTTCTTGAATGGTGATAACGTAAGAGAACATAGTGAGTTGATCCACCATAACCCATATGATATTGTTTAATTCAGATGTATTTAGAAGACCCATGAAAACATCTATTGTGATGTTATCTAATTTACATATTGTTATGGTAATGGGTTTCATTATCCCTTTATAATTTTTAGGATTTTATTTAACATGATGGCATTCCAAGCATATATAAGAATACTAAAAATATCATTATTTGTGTTCTCTCACCAGATGGTCTCTCAATGATATCAGTACATCTTGGTTCTTCTAGGATGGATGGATAAAGATAAGATGCGTGCATTATATAATTGATATGTCTTTATCTCATCTGATAATATAATGTTTATTTTAGTTCAAAATTAAAAAACTCTATTTTTTTGACATATAATTCAAGAAGATTTGTTCCTTTATTTCTCTTACATACTTTTAAAACATCAAGTTATCCATTTTTAAATCCTTGATTTTCTGTTTGATAAATGGTTGGGTAATCATTTGAGAAAGATATGAGGATTTATCTACATTTATAACTTCTCAAATATATCCTTTACATATCCAAGATTGTATTATATTTATCAATACCCACATTGAATAGGGTAGTAGGTTTCTTTTGGTAATGATAATCCACTACCTTATTTGAGTTTCTAGAATGGTACTATAATGAGAAATCATAGTCCATGATTATCTCTAACCATATCTTTTGACACATGTTCATATCCTTCTTTGTAAATATATACATAAAAATATTATGGTCAATATATATGTCTCACTTCTATCTATATCGGTAATGATTCCAGATATTTAAGTTTAATATCATAAATGCTAACTTAACATCATGTGTGAGTATTCTTGTTCAGGGACCTCTAATCATCACAATTCAAAGGATATTATTATTTTTTAATGCGTATGAAACCCAAAAACACCCTCAAAATAATCCTTGTATATGACAAACCCTTCACCAATTAAGGGGAATATGAGTACATATGAAACTATTAGCCTAATTTTGAGCTCCATATATCTTAATTTGCATTCATATATCTAGAAATAATTTACCCCATTTTATGTTTACATATTTAGTGGGATATATAATAATGTGGAATTTATCAAAATTTGTTGATTGTACCTAAATAATCTAATAAAAATATATATCTTTGTGACACTTTTGAGTTTGGTATATTCTTCAATAACTTTTACCATATAAGGTTGCAGAAAAATTCCTTCTCTTATGAACATATTTCTTATGAATACGACTTACTATATCAAAAATTTATAGTCACTAAACTTATCATACAGATTATACTTCCTTAAATCCTTCATCACAATATTATTATTCTTCCCATACTCATTATTTATCATGAATTATATAATAATATAATCAATAATTACTATTAATATTTTTGTGGCAGTATCTAATGAATCAATTCATCAATTTTTATGAACATTTATTTCTCATTTTTATATCCAAATGGAATCACTATATATTCATAATTTTCATATATTATATAGAATCATTCCATTATAATTACTTCTCTATTAACCTTTAACTGATAATATAAATAATGAATATCAAATTTTGAGACGTACCGAGCTCCTTGAAGATGGTCAAATTAGCCCTAAATCTTTGGTAGTGGATACGTATCCTTAATAGTGATATTTGAGATCTCATAGTAATCCATGCATAACCAAATGGATATGTAATTCTTCTTGAAAAAGATAATTGGTGCACCCCAAGGTGATGCACTATTATTTAAGAACAATTTATCCAAATTCTATAGAAGTTTCTTCTTTAGATTCTCCATTTATATCAAGGTTTAAATATAGAGGATCTTGGATATATGATTCAACTCAGGTATGAGTTCTATTTATTACTCTAATTAATGATATAGTGGAGGTTTATGCAATTCATCATAGAATACATTATTATATTTTCTTACATTAAGAATATCCACAAGGTTTATTAATTACTTAGTCTCAATAATTTAAGAATTATTTTCCATTTCACTGGGAATCAACACCCAAAAATTAGAGGTATTTTCTAAAAGAGATTTATAATCTTCCTTATTTCGTTAGGAGGATAGGATGATTTATGATATGGAAATTATTTACTTTTCTTGGTATTTGTTGTAAACATTATATGATGAGAGCCAATTCATTCTTTGTATAACATCAAGTTCTACTAAAGGAGGGATTATGTTATTTTTAGGGAATATCATCCCACACATGATAATATAGTAAGACTCCAACAATTAGATTTAAATTATTTCACCACTAGGTATTTTCATATTTATATCATCTTTCTGGTATTGGGGATGTGATTCACTAATTATATAAAACTTTTAGAAAGTAAAGTGATTCACAAACCTAAATAAAATAAAATATTCACGATTAAAGAATGAATAATAAATGTGTATTTTACTATTTCATTTTATTTTGTAAGGATCCAACCATTTTCAAAATAAGAGAAGGTTAGAACAAACATAATTCAATATATCATGTGTAAATAAATTATTCACATGTGTAAATCAATTTTTAATTCACAACTTATGTGATCTCAAAGTTAGCCTATGTTATCATTTAATAACCTAATCCAAAAATTACCACAGGAATTCAAAAATACCAACTCTAGTGACCCTCACAATTCATATATTTTTATTTCATTATTTTTAAGATAAAAATAAAAATTTCAATGCATTATCAAATCAAAAGTTTTATACGTAGGGAAAATTAAGTTCATAAAACATGAATATGTATGAAATTTTAGGCATTATTTATATCCTTAATCATATTACTCCTAAACACTTTAATATTATAAATAGTATATATAATCACATGAGAAAATAAATCCAATAAATGATGATCTAAAATCCCATTAAGTTAATGGATTATAGAAAAGAATGTGTGATGTGGTAAATGCGAAAACATGACAGATCAAAATAATCATTATCAAATTATGGGTGTAGGATCACAATAATAAGAATATATAATTTATTTTAATGGTATGTGAAATATAGTACAAGAATAATAGTGAAGAATCATAAAACTATGTAAATTATTTTTACGTAGATTATGATCAAAGATAACATCATTCTCATGAATGACGTATGTGTAAAAATCTTACTTCATAAAATGTGAAAAAATCTAAAATAATGTTCATGAAAAACATACATAATTTCATGATATATATATATTTTACTAATGTATTGAAGGCATATATAACTTTGGGATCATCTATAAAATCATAATATTCCCATAATATTGAATACCACAAAGAAGGGAAACATATATAAATCGTAAACTCGAAATAAACCCTTGAGGATAAAATGCGTCTTATTACATAATAATGAATCATATAATGGTGTTTACGGTTGGTTAGTACAAAAATAAGAAGATAATTAATTATTTTGGATATTTAAGTGAACAATTATAAAATAAAAGATCATATTTCATGGTGAGTAGAATAATACACAAAATAAAAATCAATAGGATATTTAAAGATAGAGTCTTGATCAAAATCAAGATGGTGGATATTAATTTTTCCAAATAAATTGAATATATTATTATCCCTAGGAAATAGAATTTTAACTTAAATTATGATCAATTTATAAGTTTTTTTGAATAAATGTATTTAAACTTTATATTAGGAAAAGATAAACTCAAATGAAAGATACATGTTTGAGAGTCACCTTACCTTATGTCATGTTTTGTTTCTTTACATTTATGCCTAATGTATAATAAAATTATATATTTAAATCATTAATCTAGAATTATGTTACATTAATTCTTTCATTCTTAAAAAAATTATAACCATTGTAATTAATTTATTACAATTCATTTGAATAGAGAATGGTTCAGTGACATGTTAATTTTAATTTTCTCATTTAAGTTTCAATTTATTAGTTTGGAATATTTTTCATTTGTAATTTAGTAAAACTTTATATAAAATCATATAAAAAATTAATTTACATATTTATATATCATATATTAGTTACACTAACCTTACATTAAGACAGTGATATTTAAATAATTAATAATACCATCATTGGTGGATAAAACTGACCATCAACATAATGTTTTAAAAAGATGATGAGAGAGAGTATATACATTAATAATGATATAAAAATATCTACAACATATCATAAAAACATAAAAAAAATATACTTTTGAAAAAGATTATTTATTAAGATAGGAAATGAAAAGATATTAGGATGGAAGAAAAAATGAAAAGATGAGGTTTGTGAGGTTACCTATTAATTGATGATTACTCCCATTCTATGGAACTAAATATATGATGGATTTGGTTTTGATGGCAATAAAATAAATCTAAGGATAATATTATTATTAATAGATGGTAATTGGGTAGATCTAATGTGAATAGATGTGATTGAAAAGTTGTTTTCCAATGGGAGGGAGAGGGGGTATTTATACTTAATGGGAGGGTTAATTTGAAATTAAAATATTGAATAAATGATTACATCCAAAGAAAAACTGTCAATAGAGGTTATTATGAAATTATGAAGTATATTTTATTTAAATTACAGATTTTTAGGACTTCATATCCTCTTTAATAATGAATATATTAGTTTAATAAAAAATAATGGAATAAAAAATGATTTTTTAATGATATACTATATCACTTTAGACTTGGGAAATTACTCTTTAGGTTTATAAATTATCTTTATTATTTATTTAAATGAGTAATTTATCTTATTAAATAAATTTTTGTTCACTATAGTCATTTTATAATATATTAGTTCATTATTACATCATTACTATGTTATAAAACAAGTGGTATTTGAAAAACTGTATTTTAATTGTTCACTTAAAATTTTATAATTTTATGAAAAGTATTAGAAAATCACACTTGTATGATTTTGACATGATGATTCCAAAAATGAAATGTATTTTATCAAAATAATTTAATAACTTAGGTAATTTTATTTTTTAATATAAATATTATGGTTTTGAAAAATATATAAAAATATATTTTATTAAAAATGCATTTATACATAAGTTTCTTGATTTATATATTTATTTTTATAGAAATCAAGAATTTATATTTACTTTTATTTTTTATATTAAATTTTATTATAGGATATTTTACTGTTCTAATGAATAAATCTATATTCTAATGGTAGGGTTTCTATTCCTAATTGTAATGTTACTATTAATAATTGCCTAGTTACTATTCTAATAGTTAGGTTACTATTATAATGAATATATTGGTTTTATAATTACTATAAATACATTTCAATTCCTTTATTCATCATTCACTTAGTTTTATATCAACTTTATATATATATTTTATAATATTCCAATCATTTTTCTATCCATTCTCTTTCTTTTTATAATAATATTTACAATAGTGATAATTCTTAGAGGCCATAATGATCTCTATTTTACTTTTCTAGTTATGTTATTTATAATGTTTATTATATCATTTTACTTCTATTAATTTTATAGTGTATATTTATTCTCAATATATAATATTACATATTTATAAAATAAATTATTTTTTATTATTAGTTTCACAAGTATATTAAAAAAGAAAATTCTATATATAAAATCCTAGATCATTAAAAATGGTGTAATTCATAGAAATATAACACCGACCATCTCATATTTTACAATTGTGTTAATAAACAAACTTTAATTATTAATTATAATTGATTAATAATAACATAAAATAATGTTATACAATTCTTTATTCATGTTTTATTAAAAAAAATTCAATATATAGGAGGTGTAAACATGATAAATCAAAATGGAACCTAATGTAAGGGGATCTTTCTCAACCATTATTTTTTCAATTCTTCTTCCTTTTCATTCCATATATCAAAATAGTTTATATTTATTTTCTTATACTACCACATTAGTCATCTTATTATTGTTTATTTATAATAATTTAGATAATCCTATCATTATATTTTCAATTATTTATGATTAATCCATACCTTACAATGTTCATAATGGGATTATCTATAAATCATACTCTTTATATTATATCTATTTTTATAATATCTTTCCAAATGGTTTGTATGTATTATAAATGAAAATTATTATATTCATTTTCGTTTTTATTTTTTCAATATATTCACATCAACTTATTTATTCTCAATCCAAAACGTATAGGTATTGTAAAGAGACTATTTGAAATGACCCTTTCTATTTGGCTGATCTTCTCTTCTTCAATATTTTTACCCTGATACTTACACAATCCCTTCTAAATGTATTTTAATTTTCTTTCCCATTTCAATTTATAATGATATGAATGTATCTATTTTAGTAGGATTCATTATTATCCACTTTTTCAATTTTTGATAAAAATAATTTCTTGAAATCTCTCATTGATTATTATTTATGATTATTATTCTTCTTTACACAAAATATGATCTTTTTTTAATGTTATAATTTTTTCCAATTATTCTTTTTATAACCACTATATATATTATTTTACACATGCTTTATTATATCACTATGAAACCCATTATTTTATCATGGTATTATTGATGTATGTTTTCCTTCTTAAATAGAATGCATGAAAATGAGAATATTAAAATTTGTCAGGCGATCCCAAAATAATATGACCCAATAATTTCTTAGATAATTTTTTATATCTCATGAGATTATTATGAATGAAAATGATGATAAACTTATTCACATTCTATGTGTTGAGTTTTCTACACATATGTTATATGTGGACATGATGTTATAATAGTTCACATTCAATATGGGGTTTTTTTCACACTATATATGTGGTATTTTCCCACAATACTATGATATTTGATTATTATGGATTTAAGGAATTATGTTTCTATTAAAAATAATGTTCTCATGCTTATGATGGTGATGATTTTGATAACCCATATACTATATTTATTCATTTTACATATTACTTCCTTATTATCCCTATCGTTTATCTTATTTAAACTCACCCATTCTTTAATTTATGTCCCCAAGTGATTAAATTTATTTGGGATATCTTGAAAAGCATATGAATAATTTAACAAGTTCTTTAAATAATTTTTATTAATTTAATTGTATTATTTTTAAATGAACCTAATTTTTCTAAGACACTATTCCTATCAATTTTGATATTTGTATTATTATATATATTTACCATATAAAATATATAAAAATCATATATGAAATATGTGGGTATTTATATTTATATTCTTCAAAATCATTAAGATTCTGTTCTATATCTTCCCTCTATAGGATCTGTGTTTGTGTCAGTGGATATATGTTGAATTGTTACAGGTTTATAACTTTTATATCTCTTAAAATTCATAGAAAGGTAACATAAAAAATTATGTGTTCAGTTGGAAGATGAATATTTATGTTTCTCGTGTGGTGATAGATGATTATATAATGAAAGAGGATCCTTTGGATTTGTATTTGAATATATAGGAGGTTAGTGCTTGATATTTCTTATATCATATGATGGTACATGCTCTTTTTTTAAAACAGTTGAGGATTATTAGCTTGGAGATATAGGTAGATGTATAAAGAGACAATATTGTGTATAGATATTTTCTTGATGGATATAAAATGTAGGTACAACATTTATTGTTGTATCATAGAAAGATGTTTATACTATGTGAAATGTAAGAGGAAATTCTATACGAGTTTAACGGATCACCTTAAGAATTATATATATAGTATTTATATGATGAATTATGTCATGAATGAGATGTTTTTCATGTTGTGGTTTAATGAATTTTTTGGAATATTTTGTGTTTTGATACTTTTTTTGTTAGTGTATTAAAGACAAAAATCAATTTTCAATTGGTTTGAACTGACCGTTAGATTTTCCTCAACTAAAGCAGGAGTACATATTTATGAGTTCCATGAGAGGGTTTTATTTACATTTGAAAGGATATCGTTCATTTTGGATTTTTATAGATTGATTGATGAATTTAACCCATTTACTTGAAATTAAACGGTTGAGTGGTGTGAATATATTGCAGAGGAATCAAGTGGAGAATTTTTGATGGTTCGAGAAGTAATGAGGATGATCATTTCTAATCAGGATCATTGTTTTAATTTATGAGTATGGAAAGGATTGTAACATTATTTTGGATCTAAGATATTTTTTAGCATGATGTTCAATTTTTAAATAGAATGGTAGATATAATTGATGAACTAAACACAACAGTATATGTTTTGTGTATATTTTTATATCTTTGGAGATTCATGGGAAAATAATTTTCATTTGGTTGATTTGGATTATAATAACTTATATCTCTCATCCATTGGAATTAAATCAATGATGGAATTATATTGGTGCTCATATAGATCTCTTTTATACTATATCGAGGTTGTATATTAATATATTCTTATACAGGATATGGTATAGATAATGAAAAATAAATTTTAGCTGATTTATGAGTGTATAAATGTTTCTAAGGACATTCATAAATCATATACATATCAAAGGATAATACTATTAGAGTTTGTGGTCGGTGAACAAGTGTTCATGAATGTTTTACCTATTTATAAAGAAATATTGATTTGGTAGGTTTATTTATATTTATCTAGTACATATCTTACATTTTTAAGAAATCGAGAGAATTTTATAAGTTGAATTTAGATAGGTACTTCCAACATATTATAATTAGATTCAAAACAACATCAATGTGTCTTAGATTCAGAGGTATCTTCTTGATAACTCATGTTTTAGTTACTAGGGATTGTTAGATACAAATGAGGATGTGAAATCCATGGAGTGTACTATAGATATTTAATAATGGTAAGAGAAGTTATTTTAGGGATGTTTCATTCCTTTGGTGTGTATATTATGTATGCATAGTGTTTTGAAGGAATTTACTATGAAATGGGACTCAAATATGTGGGTCGAGTACAAAAATCTATTTTTAACATTGATCTTGAAGTGTAGCGTTTATTTTAGATTTAATTTAGGATATTTATATTTCCCTTTCATTTTAAATTATTTTTTTAGTTTTATGGATGGTGGGATTTTTTGAGAGGTATCCTTTGAGGTAGTTATGTTTTTAGATTTATTTCTTCAATTTAGGGATTTATTTTTGATCATTGAGGATGTGAATAATTTGATTAGTATATAATATATAATAATGAAAATTCCATTTTCTATACTTACTTTAGTGTCTTGAAGTTAGTGGGGGTGATTTTGGAAGTTGAATATTGAAGAGGAGTTGAATTTTGGAATTTGATATAAACAACACCATTTATTAGTGTAATTGTAATGTGGTTCTCTTCCCTTTACAAGTTTGTGGTGTTCATTATGCAGTGTGATTATTGTTCAGATAGAAGATTAAGGGATTTGAATTTGGATTCCACGAGGATAATATAATATCATGGTATTATCAATCATAATGAGGTTTGATTAAAAATACCATTTCTTAGGCTCTCATTTAGTGGTGAATTTTTGTGGAGTTTTTTTAAAAAAGGGGAAAGAACAACATGTAATTATTTTTAGTATTTAATAACATATATTTAAATATTGGATGATATAAGAAACCATAACCAAGATCATTCATGCTTTCAAATCAAATCCCCTCATAAATATAAAATGAAGAATATGTCATACGCATAAGATGTAAAATGTTATTTTTCATCAATAAAATGTTTAATTAAGATAACATAGATTAGTTAAAGGAATTATTCCTTATAATGTGTCCTTGAGTTGTTTAATCACACAATTCATGGGTAATATTGTCCTTCGATCCATTATATTCTAGTACCTCAGGCGGTAAAGGAAGAAGAAGAATAGGGCTTCAACATAAGAAAAATTCAATAGAGATTAGATCATCTTGAGATTGTGTTATTATAGATTTTCCTATTTAAATAAAATTTGGAGATTCTTTCTAAACCTTCATGAATTTACTTAAACATTAAGTAATTTCCAAGTAATATAATTCAATTACAAATGATTTTTAACCCTTCAGGTGAGTACTTTCATTTAAAATTTAAATGAATAATTTAATCACTTATATCTTTCAATAATTAATTATATGCTAACATAGAGGAGAATAAAAAATTTAAGGTTTTTGTTTGACTACCATATGAATCATAGTATAAAATTGATATAATAAAAACACAATGATAATCATATATCATACACTATGATATAATTAAGGTAGTGGGGTGATATATTTTTATCGCACCATACAATATCACATACCAAGGTATATGACATGTCTTGGTTTTATGTATTTAACAATATAATATAACATATATATATATATAATAAACTGTAATATAAACTAATATACATTAGTAATTTGGTAATACCTCAATCAATATTCCACTGACACCAAAACCTCATAGACTGTGTCATATTTCACCTTATACTATATCATATACAATAACTTGTGAAACCAAATCCCAAATTCCTTTCAAATATTTCCAAAAAAACATTTATAAAGATATCATTTAATTTAAATATATATCTCAATATGAAATAATTTTTGTATATAGATCTATAAATTATTTAGATAAATGACCATTCAATCTATAGCTATAATGAATGTCTTACTTTTTAGAACTTGGCTAAGATATATTTTGAAAAAAATTCTATTCATTTTTATTATTTATTATCACATAAGAATGATTTAAATATTTTCTATGGAAAATTTTTTATGTTATAAAATAACTGTTAAATTAAGGGTATTTTCCTGAATTGATATTAAATTTTGGATGATCACAATCCTCTTATAGAGGTTTTAATTATCATTAATTTTTTTTAGAAAATTTATCTGGTTTCTAAAATTATCTAAACTTATTGGTGAATGTATAAAGATATATCCATGTAAAAAATGACCTAGTTTTATATTATTCACTTTCAAAAGAGGTATGATTTTACTAATAATAGGATATGATAAGGATTTAAGATAATCCTTTTTGAGATTAACATAATAAATTCCACCCCTTGAATTATACTATTTAAATATTATATCATAACTATTCTAAAATTATTTTTTATTAAAAGAAAAAAAATTCATAATTAGAAACTCTTATATGATTTTTCCTGTTCAATGATCCCAAATTTCAATGAAATTGATGTGAATAACCATGATTAATTAATCAATCATAGAAATATACTTCATTTAAAGTTGATGATTCTCACCAAGATGGAGCCACCATAATCGATGTTGTCTATGTAATCTACTAAAAAATATTTAATAATTTAGGTCAAGGATACCTATGGTTATATGATTTTATAAATACACTAATCATGCATCTCAAAAAATAAAATGTTCCATTTAGAAGGAAAGATATTATCCATGTAAAACATAAAATGAAAATCACCTAAAGTTATATATATATTCCCTTTGGATATATTTTATTCAAGTTCATCAATTATTAGAATATTTATATAGTTTTATATAAAGAACTAATTTTCATATTTTTTATATTCTTTAGGCATAAATTTTAAAATAGAAATATTCTCATCATTTGTATAAAATATATATATAAATAAGTGTCAATATGGAATCAAAGCCCCCATTTTTATCTATTTTATTTGTTGATCTGGGTGAATAAAAAATTCACTAATGGGATTAATCATCATTTGTTTTGGTGGAAAATCAACTTTTATTGGAAGTGGTGGTAGTGACAGTGACCTCAAATAATCTATTGGTAGAGGTGAAGGAAGTATACAATACATATAAATCCACCTTTCTAATGGTTCCCTTGAACATTTTGAATTGTGATCATAAAGTAGAATTCATTCTTCTATGGAATACTTATTCCATGGACCACATTATTCTTTTTTGGACTAAAATTCTCCCCAAACACCCTTTTATAGAATCACTTCTATGAAGTGCTTCACCCTTTATAGAATCCTCCTCAAGAGCATCTTTTAGACATGGACGAATTCCTGGAGTAAAGATGTTTTATTATGAGAATCACTCTAAGTAATGATGGAATTAAAACTCCTTATAGAATAAAATAGATCCAAAAAATACACTATTTTGGGATTTACTAAATATGAAACACGGTACAACTTTCACCATACACCGTGCTCCTTCTATGAACCGTTCTTCCCTATGCGGTCTACGTACCACCTCTCTTCCTTTGTGGAATTCAAAATCAATATCACATTTTCACAAAGGACACCCTTATAGGCTTGTCAAATCACCACATTTTTTTCTGTCAATGTTAATTTGTCTCAAATACAACACGACTTCCACATACCACATGCCATCCCATGAACTATTTCTGCAAACTGTTTTCCTTCCGCGAACTACGAGCCTCCCTACAAACCGTTTTCCTTCACCGTACCATTCTGCCTTCCGCAAGCCATTTCACGTACCATATTTTCAATCTGATAATTGTAACACCCTGATATTTTATGAGAAGTATATTTTTTATGTAATATGTTATAAGGAAAGGAATCTTACACTACACACAACACTATCTTGGCTTGCGTTACATGCAATCACGACCTTCCTCGATAGCGTGTGTAGTACGAAATACCGAGCTTCACTAAACAACAATATATTATAATATTATAAACTAGCCATTATGAATAGTATTAACTGAATTTTAAATTATATAACATTTTAATTCGTCTTATATATTTTCTAGAATGAGTTATGAAAACAAAATCAGTTATTTGGGTAAAAGAAGTATTTTTCAAAAAATGTTGTTTTACTGCCTTTCGATGGTGAACCCAAATTAAATCTAGTTTTTGACAAGTTTATAAGTTCAATTTGACAAAATAAAATTCTTCTTTAGAATCAGGATATAAAAATTTACTTTGGATAATTTTTTCATATTATTCTGATAACTTTTATATTTTAATGAATAGTAAAAACACGCTATATTTTAATTTTAATTTTTTTTTTCATCACAATACTTTATATGGTTAAATTATAATATTGACTGTTGTTAAAGTATAAATAGAATATAGTTTTACCATTTAATATAATGTATTTCATTAGCATTAATTTTACATTGATTTCATAGGTAAAAAAATTTCAATCTTTGGCAATGTTTTAACTTTTAAAACCTGTTTCCTTAACAACGAGATTAATTTTAAATTACTTACTACAACTTCTGTGTTTTGAATTTTGAAAAATGGATTCCATATTTTGAATTAGTGGGTCCAAATTATGTTAATAGTTTACTTTTATTTTTTTGATATTATGAATAGTAACTACGGTAAATTTCTTATTTACTACTGTTAAAGGTAAATAGGGTAATTCAAGGTTAAAAGAATATTATAATAATTCAAAATTAACTTGACACTTGTCCTAACCTTATTGGATGAGTAGTGTCTGACCAGGGTCTTCCTTGGGTTGATTTTGGGACCCCATTGAGCCACATGGTAGTGAAAATGACAATTTGGATTAATTAATTTAATGTAAAGACAAAATTGACATTAACAAAAATCTTTTAGTAATTAATTTTTATAAGGGGTTATATAAATTTTATTTTTGACTATAAATATTCATTCGAAAGATAAAACTATTTCGTACATAAATATATTTTTTTTATGATTTTTAGACACCAAATAAATTAAATTATTTATGACACAAAAATGATGAAGTATTTACCTCATTAATAAATGATTTAAATAAATAAGATTATAATGATTAAAGTATTTTCCAAAACATGTACAATTATGAATGGATGATTTTATTTAGACCATGAGTCTTCTTATCTTCATCTTTAATGATTTTTGGACCTTTTTAAACCGAAGATAAATTTATAATAAAATAATATTTCCACACTTTCCAAAGGTGCCCCTATCCTCCCTTATAAAAAGGCACTTCCTCCCTCTCTTCCACACACAAATTCGATCCCTCAAGCTCAGCCAAACCCTACCAATTTCACTTCCCCATTTCCTTAGAAACCTACTAGAGGTACTGGTCTTCTCAAAAGTCCAACTCTAGTTCCCTAAGAGAAAGTTTAAAGGAGACACTTCGAGAAAGAGGTAATACCTTCTACTGTTTTCTTCAAGATCCATTCTTCATCTACTCCCTCTTCTTTAGTTGTTTCATTATGAGGTAATAACATCAGTATACCTCATATACTGATATGTTATTATAAATATGAAACAACCCTATTTGACCTCTTATCCATCCTACGGAAAACGAAATCACCGCGCGTGCGTACGTACGGAATACCGTCTCCACGCCGTGGTGTAATCTGTTTTCCACCACCACCTTACTAGGATGGGTATAATGGTGAAACTAAATAACTATATATGATTAATTTTAAGTGGTATTGATTCTGAAATAGTATACATACACTCCAATACAATTCCACGATCATGGGAACAATATCATCGCTCGTGCGTACGTACGGCCTACCATCTTCGCGATGTGATGCGACTCGTTCTATATGATCTTAATTGAATAATGATTATATAAATGAACTGAATGGATTAATATGATATATATTACACTAATAACATTATTTAAATGATTTATCTATATCCTATAAAGAGGAATAAGAATTTATTCGACAAAACACGCATATGAACAAAAAGTAATAAACACCCGAATAACAAGTAGAAATGAAATATTACTAATAAGAAGATAAGAATATGACCATATATGATAAAAATAAGTATGGTTATGGAATAAGTCAATAACATTATTTAAATCATTATACAGGAGGTTTGGACACGTACAAAGCATATCAGACCTACGGTAAGGGACAATCTCACAATCTCAAATTTTATCCGAGATTGTTTATACTTCAGAATTTACTGGGGAATATTTATCATCCACATCCATGTTTCCACAATATGTAATATTATTTATATCCTCCTAAAATTGTTTAAATTTAATTTTACCCTTCGGTGAGTTTTTCGTAAAAGATATGAATGGAATCTTTTGCCGTTTTTCGTACAAGGTACTTTTTGACTTTTCCGACAAAAGTACGAGAAGAATGTTTTTTTTATATGGAATGAATGGATTTTTAAAACATTATTTCCAAGAATATTCCTTTAAAAGTTTGCAAGTTTATTTTTAATCAACTTATTTTAGTTTAAAATTGTATGACATGTTAAGAAATGAAAAATGTTTTTGGAAGTAGAAAGGATATTTTCCTCAAGAATGTAGATCAAGTGTTTTATCAAAATTATTTTCCATCTAAGATAATATAGGGTTCTGTTTCTATCCCTATTATTACATTGATTTGATTATGTTGTGATGGAAATATTTTTATGAATTTTGTTATCTTATATCAATTGTTTTATGATGTCACGATGTTTAAGATTCCCATTTTTATTACATGGGTTATGCTATGATGTCTAGTTTATGATTTTGTGGCACACATAAGAATGGTATAATTATGAGATGGGTGTGACCTATATCTCCCTCCAATGCATTGGGTAAATATTTTATATCTCATGAGATAGACTTGGCTGGAACGGCAGGTTAAACTGGTTCAGTGAAATAGGACTGAAACGAGGAGTGAACTTGGTTCAGAAATGGACTTTGTCCACTAAGATAGTCTTGGAAATGAGTATTGACTAATAAGAAATGATTCTCTATGATTAATTTTGTATTCCACAAAGTTTCATGTTTTAATTTATGATTATTGGGATTACATTTCACTACCATGATTTATCCCATGTTATAAAATTATGATCTCTTTTGCAGGTTATGATTTCCAAAATGTTATGTTCTTATGAATTTGATGTGATTGAAATTTCTTTTGTTTACCATTACTGAGAATTTGAGCTCACCCTTTTGAATGTTTTCTTTCCCCAGGTCAGGAATAAGGTTATTACATAAGATATGCCAAAAAGGGACTATAGATATGATGAAATAAATGGGAGACAATGTAGATGCTTTATGAACCAGTTGTTTATGTTTCCCAGTTTCTAAAGACACTATACCTATATGGTCTTTTCATGGTTTTGGTATATGTTGTAATAATAATGCTTCAATTTTAATGTATTAACCATGTATGTAATGTATGGGTCACTATAGTTGGTATCATAGGGAGGGTATAGTCAACCTTTGGAAACTAGGATGTGAAAGCCTTAGTAAGAACCCTAAGGATAAGTCTAAGCATAGAACACAATCTTAGTGTTTTAGAAATTACCATGAACAACCTATGATAAGACATTAAGTGTAAAATTTTGTTCTTGATTAAGTGGTTTTCCTTTTATAATTAATGTTTCTCACACTATTATTCTTTGTTTTAGTCAATGGCTGGAACCCGAAGGAACCGTGTTAATGCGGAATGCGATGGGAAATGAAATGATTGTCCCCCTGAGCAACCAAACGATATGGGAGCTGGAATGAAAAATCTTGTAGCCATGATCACACAACTTTCTCAAGCTATGAATCATGCATGACTTCCAAATGAGAAAAGGAAGGAGAAAAATTCTATTGAATCCTTCATGAGGCAGCGTCCACTTTCATTCAGTGCGTCTTCTGATCCATTAGTGGATGAACAATGGATCAGTACCACTGAAAAGATATTTTCAGTTCTTCAATGTTCTGAACATGATAAAGTCATTTTAGTAGTGTATCGTTTGGAAGGTGATGTTGATCAATGGTGTAATCGTATTAAGAATATTAGGCAAAGGGATGAAATTGAGTCCATGGAATGGGACGAGTTCAAGAACTTATTTTTCAATAAGTACTTCCCTCGTATTCTTCGAACAAAGATGTAGAAGGAGTTTCTTAAACTGAAGCAAAATTATGATGAATCTGTTGGAACCTGTGAAGTAAATTTTACAAGACTTGCAAGGTACGCTTCCTGAATTATTATCCAACCTAAGAGTAAGATCGATCGGTTATTTAGTGTCTTAAAACCAAGTCTTCAAAGGGAGTTAGCCACAAGGGACTTCAATAGCTGTGAAGAAATTGTTCGATGTGATCTCAAGGTTGAGATGGAGATTGGTGTAACCCATTAGTCACATGGGTTCGATAAGAAGAGTAAAATCGAATTAAAAGGAAAATCTAAAGACCACACTGAAAAGAAGATGAGTTTTCCCTTATTCTCAAAGTGTGGAAAGAAACATGGAGGAAATTGTCTTAAGGGGACAAGAAAATGTTATAAGTGTGGAAAAGAAGGTCATCGGGCAATTGAATGTCGAAATAATGGGAAGAATATGTCTAATGATGCAAACAAAGGAAGGGATACACAAAATGAACCTACTACACTTCAATGTTTCAAGTGCAAGGAGATGGGGCATTATGCCAATCAGTGCCCAAATCCAAGGGTTGTTGATGATGATCCACGTCAACAAAATCTTAAGTCCAAAGACAAAGGAATGTCACATGCAATTACTATCGGTGATGTGGAGTATGACAACGAAGGGGTGAGAGGTACACTTACCATCCACTCTAAAGTAACAAATTTTTTATTTGATTCTGGATCCACCCACTCTTTTATTTATGAAGAATTTTCTAAGGGTATTGTCATATTACCTCAACAATTAGATGTTGAGTTGGCTGTGACAACTCCTAATGGCACAACAGTCGCATCAAAAGTTCACAATTCTTCTCCGATTAATGTTTGTGGGAATGTGCTTCTGGAAAATCTTGTAATCCTTCATATAGTGGAATTTGATGTGATTCTTGGAATGGATTGGATTTCTTTATATGGATCTCATATCAATTTCAAAAGAAGGGAAGTCACATTTCATATTCCAGATCAATCTATAATCGTCTATCGATGCAAGGATGAACATAACATTCCAGTGGAAATTTCTTCTATCTTATGGGTCTTGATTCCAATAAATAAAGGTTATTTATCTCAAATGGTTGGAGAGAAACTCATGATTAATAATATTCCCATTGTACGAGAATTTGAAGATGTATTTTTGGAAGAATTTCCAGGTCTTCCACCAAATCGTGAAGTTGAGTTTTTAATAGAACTCATACCAGGTTCTTTGCCTATTTCAAAGACATCTTATAGAATGACCCCAATTGAGTTGTAGGAATTGAAGAAGAAACTCCAAGAGAATATTGATAAAGTATTCATAGGCCCTAGTGCATCACCTTGGGGAGCACCTGTTCTGTTTGTTAAGAAGAAAGATGGATCAATGAGACTCTGAATTGATTATCGAGAACTTAACAAGATCACTATCAAGAAAAAATATCCTCTCCCATGCATTGATGACCTATTTGACCAACTACCCGGAGCTCAATACTTTTCCAAGATTGATCTTCGTTCTGGGTATCATCAATTAAGGGTCAAAAGGGAGGATATACCAAAGACGGCTTTTCGTACAAGGTATGGACATTATGAATTTATAATGATGCCATTTGGTCTTACTAATTCCCCTACTCTCTTCATGGATATGATGAATAGAGTATTTAGAGACTATCTTGATCAGTTTGTGGTAGTCTTTATAGATGATATTCTTGTCTATTAAAAGAGAAAGGAAGAACATGAAGATCACATGAGCATTATATTAAAGACCCTGAGAAAGGAGAATCTTTATGCCAAATTTACCAAGTGTGAATTTTGGCTTAAAAAAGTTTCATTTTTGGGTCACATAATCTAAAAAGAGGGGATATTTATGGATCCATAAAAATAGAGGTTATCGAAAGATGGTCGAGACCAACAACAGAAACTGAGATCCAAAGTTTTCTTGGTTTGGCTGGATATTATCGACGTTTTGTGAAAGTTTTTTCATGATTATCTAATCCACTCACCAAGTTGACTCTGAAAGGAGTTAAGTTTGTTTGGAAAGAGGAATGTGAAGAGAATTTCAAGGAGTTGAAAAAAGGGTTATCCAGTTCACCTGTGCTCACACTGCCTTGTTGTGGAGAATGTTTTGTGGTCTACAATGATGCATCCAAGAAGGTATTGGGGTGCGATCTTATGCAAAATGATATGGTGATAGCTTATTCCTCATGACAGTTGAAAATCCATGAGAAAAATTACCCAACTCATGATTTGGAGTTAGCTACGGTAATCTTTGCATTAAAGATTTGGAGGCATTATCTTTATGGAGAAAAGTGTTACATTTATATTGATCATAAAAGTTTAAAGTATATTTTCACACAAAAGAAGCTGAATATGCACCAAAGAAGATGGTTGGAGCTGATTAAGGATTACGACTGCTCAATTCATTACCACCATGGGAATGAAAACAAGGTGGTAGATGCATTATGTCGACAAGACCACGCTAGCTTATCCATGATGAGGATCACAAAAGATCCAATATTTATGGATTTAAAAAGGATGGATCTTGGAATTATAATGAAAGGGGAAAAATCTTATCTTTCTCAAATGAATGTTCAACCATATATACATGTGAAGATTAAAGAGGTGCAGAAAGAAGATGTCGAGTTACAAAAGAAGGTGAGAAATGTTCCTGAATTCAACCATGATTGTGATGGGATAATAAAGTTCCGGAATCGGGTTTGTGTTCCTCCCATCCCAGGATTAAAGAAGGAGCTACTGGATGAGTCTCATAGTTCATCGTTCTCTATTTATCCTAGAAGAATGAAGTTGTATAGGGACCCAAAAGAGTACTTTTGGTGGGATGGAATGAAAAGAGATGTTGCTGAATATGTCTCTCGATGCTTGGTTTGTCAGCAAGTTAAAGCTGAGAGACAAAAGTCTAAGGGGATGTTACAACCATTACCCATACCATAATGGAAATGGGAAAATATCACTATGGACTTTGTCACTGGACTTCCTAAAACATCCAAAGGCAATAATGCTATCTAGGTCATAGTTGATCGTCTTACAAAGTCTCCACACTTAATTGCTATTAGAGAGGATTTCTCTCTAGATTAGCTTGCCAGGATATATGTAAAGGAAGTGGTAAGATTACATGGAGTACCAATTTCTATTATATCTGATCAGGATCCGAGGTTTACCTCAAAGTTCTGGCGAAGTCTTCAACATACTCTGGATACAGAGTTGAGTTTCAGCACTGCTTATCATCCTCAGACAGACGGTCAGTTTGAGAGGACAATTCAAACTCTAGAAGATATGTTGAGAGCTTTCTCTATATATTTCAAAGGTGGTTGGGATCAACACCTACCTTTGGTGGAATTTTCTTATAATAATAGCTTTCACTCCAGTATTTAGATGGATTCTTATGAAGCTCTCTATTGAAAGAAATGCAGGACACCAACTTGTTGGGATGAAGTTGGGGAAAGAAAGCTATTTGGACCTGATCTTGTTGATGAAATGGTAGAAAAGGTCAGATCTATTCAACAACACATTAGAGAAGCTCAGAGTCGACAAAAAAGTTATGCCGACAACCGAAGAAAAGACCTAGAGTTTGAAGTGGGTGATAATGTGTTCTTATGAATATCTCCTTACAAGAGAATAATGAGATTTGGAAAGAAGGGAAAGTTGAGCCCTAGATATATTGGTCCATTTGAAATTTTGGATCATGTTGGGAAGGTAGCTTACCGATTGGCGCTTCCACCGAATCTCTCTCAAGTTCACAATGTGTTCCATGTATCTCTCCTGAGAAAGTACATACCTGATCCTTCACATGTACTCAGCTCAGAAGTTGTACTGCTGGAACAAGATCTTTCTTATGAAGAACATTCGATAGAGATTCTGTATCGTAGCAAAAAAGTCCTACAGAACAAGACCACTCGCTTAGTGAAAGTTTTATGGAGGAACCACCAATTAGAAGAAGCTACATGGGAACTTGAGGATATGACGAGGGAGAGGTATCCTCATCTGTTTGTTATGAAGTGACGAATTTCGAGGGCGAAATTCATTTTAAGGGGGGTAGAATGTAACACCCTAATATTTTATGATAAGTATATTTTTTTATGTAATATGTTATATGGAAATGAATCTTCCACTACACACAACACTAGCTTGGCTTGCATTACACGCAATCGTGACCTTCCTCGATAGCGTGTGTAGTACGCAATACCAAGTTTCACTAAACAACGATATATTATAATATTATAAACTAGCCTTTATGAATAGTATTAACTGAATTTTGAATTTTATAGCATTTTAAATCATCTTATACATTTTCTAGAATTATGTATGAAAACAAAATCAGTTTTTTGGATAAAAGAAGTATTTTAAAAAAAATGCAGTTTTACCGCCTTTTGATGGCGCACCCACATTAAATGTAGTTTTTGACAAGTTTATAAGTTCAATTTGACAAAATAAAATTCTTATTTAGAATCAGGATATAAAATTTTACTTTGGATAAAATTTTCATATTATTCTGATAACTTTCATATTTTAATGAATAGTAAAAACATGCTATATTTTAATTAAAAACAACTTTTTTCATCGCAATAATTTATGTGGTTAAATTATAATATTGAAGGTTTTTAAAGTATAAATAGAATATATTTTTACCATTTAATATAATGTATGTCATTAGCATTAATTTTACATTGAATTCATTGGTAAAAACATTTCAATCTTTCGCAATGTTTTAACTTTTAAAACCCATTTGCTTAACAACATGATTAATTTTAAATTAATTACTGAAACTTCTATGTTTTGAATTTTGAAAAATGGATTCCATATTTAGAATCAGTGGGTTCAAATTATGTTAATAGGTTACTTTTATTTTTTTTGATATTATGAATAGTAACTACGGTAATTTTTTTTATTTACTACGGTTAAAGGTAAATAGGGTAATTCAAGGTTAAAAGAATATTATAATAATTCAAAATTACCTTGAAACTTGTACTAACCTTATTGGATGAGTAGTGGCCGACCACGGGTATCCTTGGGTCGATTTGGGGACCCCATTGAGACCCTTGGTAGTGACAATGACAATTTGGATTAATTAATTTAATGTGAAGACAAAATTGACATTAACAAAAAGCTTTTATTAAATAATTCTTATATGGGGTTATATAAATTATATTTTCGACTATAAATATTAATTGGAAAGAAAAAAATATTTCCTATATAATGATATTTTTTTTATGATTTTTAGACACCAAATAAATTAAATTATTTATGACACAATAATGATGAAGTATTTACCTCATTAATAAGTGATTTAAATAAATAAGATTATAATGATTAA
This sequence comes from Viscum album, assembly GCA_963277665.1. Classification (NCBI taxonomy): domain Eukaryota; kingdom Viridiplantae; phylum Streptophyta; class Magnoliopsida; order Santalales; family Viscaceae; genus Viscum; species Viscum album. The sequence goes on from OY728160.1 coordinate 751,234,817, forward strand.
AATATTTTACAAAACATGTCCAATTATGATTGGATGATTTTATTTTGACCATGAGTCATCTTATCTTAATCTTTAATGATTTTTGGACCTTTTGAAACCGAAGATAAGTTTATAATAAAATAATATTTCCACACTTTCCAAAGGTGCCCCTCTCCTCCCTTATAAAAAGGCACCTCCTCCCTCTCTTCCTCACACCAATTTGAGCCTTCAAGCTCAGACAAACCCTAACCATTTCACTTCCCCACTTCCTTAGAAACCAACTAGAGGTACTGGTTTTCTCAAAAGACCAACTCTAGTGCCCTAAGAAAAAGTTTAAAGGAGGTACTTCGAGAAAGAGGTAATACCTTCAACCGTTTTCTTCAAGTTCCATTCTTCTTATACTCCCTCTTATTTAGTTGTTTAATTATGAGGTAATAACATCAGTATTCCTCATATACGGATATGTTATTATAAATATGAAACAAACCTATTTCACCTCTTATCCATCCTATGGAAAACGAAATCACCGCGCGTGCGTACGTACAGAATACCATCTCCACGCCGTGCTGTAATCTGTTTTCCACCACCACTTTACTTGGATGGGTATAATGGTGAAAATAAATAACTATATATGATTATTTTAAAGTGGTTTTTATTCTGAAATATTATACATACACTCCAATACAATTCCACTATCATGGGAATGATATCATCGCTCGTGCGTACGTATGGCCTACCGTCTCCATGTTGTGATGCGACTAATTCTATATGATCTTCATTGAATAATGATTATATAAATGAATTTAATGAATTAATATGATATATGTTACTCTAATACCATTCTGTAAATGTTGTATCTATATCCTATAAAGAGGAATAAGAATTTATTCGACAAAACACGCATAAGTACAAAAAGTAATAAACACCCGAATAATAAGTAGAAATGAAATATTACTAATAAGAATCTAAGAATATGACCATATACGATAACAATAACTATGATTCTGGAATAAGTCAATAACATTATTTAAATCATTATACAGGATGTTCAGACACGTACAAAGCATATCAGACCTAAGGTAAGGGACAATCTCACAATCTCAATTTTTATCCGAGATTGTTTATACATTAGAATTTACTAGGGAATATTTATCACCCACATCCATGTTTCCTCAATATGTAATATTATTTATATCCTCCTAAAATTCTTTAAATCCAATTTTACCCTTCGGTGAGTTTTTATTAAAAGATATTAAAGGAATCTTTTGTCGTTTTTCGTACGAGGTACTTTTTGACTTTTCCGACAAAAGTACGAGAAGAATGTTTTTCTATACGACATGAATGGATTTTTAAAACATTATTTCCTAGAATATTCCTTTAAAAGTTTTAGAGATTATTTTTAATCAACTTATTTTAGTTTAAAATTTTATGACATGTTAAGAATGGAAAAATGTTTTTAGAAGTAGAAAGGATATTTTACTCAAGAATGGAGTGCAAGTGTTTTATCAAAATTATTTTACATCTAAGATAATATAGGGTTCTGTTTCTATCCTTATTATTAAATTGATTTGATTATGTTGTGATGGAAATATTTTTATGAATTTCTTTATCTTCTATGAATTTTTTTATGATGTCACGATGTTTAAGATTCCCATTTTTATTACATGGGTTATGCTATGATGTATGGTTTATGATTTTGTGGCACACATAAGAATGGTATCAATATGAGATGGGTGGGACCTATATCTCCCTCCAATGGATTGTGTAAAGATTTTATATCTTATGAGATAGAATGGCTGGAATGGATGGTTAAAATGGTTCAGTGAAACAGGACTGAAACGAGGAGTGAACTCGGTTCAAAAATGGACTTTGTCCACTAAGATAGTCTTGGCAATGAGTCTTGACTAATAAGAAATGATTCTCTATGATAATGTGTGTATTCCACAAAGTTTCATGTTTTAAGTTATGATTATTGGGATTACATTTCACTACCATGATTTATCCTATGTTATGATATTATGATCTCTTTTGCAGGGTAAGATTTCCAAAATGTTATGTTCTTATGAATTTTATGTGATTGATATTTCTTGTTTTTACCCTTACTGAGAATTTCAGCTCACCATTTTTTATGTTTTCTTTCCCCATGTCAGGAAGAAGGTTATTAAGTAAGATATTCCAAAAAGGGACTATAGATATGATGAAATAAATGGGAGACAGTGTAGATACTTTATGAACCAGTTGGTTATGTTTCCCAGTTTCTAAAGACACTATACCTATACGGTCCTTTCCTGGTTTTGTTATATGATGTAATAAGAATTATTTAAATTTGATTTTTTAACCATGTATGTAAAGTATGGGTCGCTATAATAACTGTACTTTGTGGTCCCCATAATTTTCATTCCTAGGAAGAAATATTTCTTTTCCAAAAACCAAACTCATGATTTTGAGGCCCAAAATTTTTAGAAACACTCAGAAAGTATGACACCTTAAACACCTACTATGGAAAACACCAACCATACTCATTCAATTTCATCATGATTTGTAAATAAAAAAATCACGCTGAAATAATTCCAAGTGGAAAAAATTATGGATTTTTTTCGAAAATTCTACCCCTTTGGGTTTGTTGACAACACTTTCATAATTTGATATCTCATTAAAGCTTCTTCCAACATTTTCCAATATTCAATTCTTACAATTAAGATACTGATTAAGGAATTACTCAACATAAAATCTAAGCCCATCTAAACCATGATCGACATGAGAAACATGACTATAATATAAATTTCATTAATGAATCACTTAATTAAATTCCACCACATGTATTTATCATTCATCATGAAACTCAGTTTTTGTGATATGTATACTTTGATCGATCACATATAGAATCTTTAAATTTAATACCCCCCTATGTCACTACACCCACTAATAGCTTCAACTAACCCTATCTCACTGATCCACCTATAATCTTCTCTCCATGTCTTCAATGAGATATTATGTGCCTTTTAATAGGAAAATTTCTCCCCCTTTGTCAATGAACCTAAAGGATATTACTTTGAGGTGTATAACAAGGTAAAGAACACAGATTAACACATTTGGAAAAACACCATACCTTAGGGGGGTCCCACATCAAATATTTTTCAAGTGCATAGAGTCCCCAGAACTCCCAGATCTAGTTGATTCCTTTCAAATTCTTATTTGGGTAAGGCCTTTCTTATAATGTGTGTAACCTTTTTTTCTATAGGCACATACTCCAACTTGAAAAGCCCTTGATCCACCTTCATATTGATAAAATGATGTTTGATTTCAATGTTATTTTTTCATGAGTGATGGACAAGATTATTTTTCTAATATTTATAGAACTTTAATTATCATAATGTATTCCTATCAGAGACTTCACTTAAACCCCTATATTATAAAGCTATGATTTCTTACACAATAACTATGTGCATGATTGGGTGGATTTAATATACTTAGATTATGTGGTGATCAATGAGATGAAATCTTGTTTCATGATTTTACAAGAAATACAAAATCCATCAATATAGAAATCGCCTCCTGATGTAGATTTCCTTTCATATGCTAAACTGAACCAATCTGTATTTGTATATCCCAACAGCTCTAGTTGAGATTTTTCATTATACATCAAACTAAAATCTATAGTTCCCTTGATATACTAAAGTATTATTTTATATTAAAAGTATGTGTCTTTACATCGGATTACTTTGAAACATTGCTACTTGACACATAGAAAAAACAATAAATAGTCATGTCGTTGTTAAGTTTAACAAACTTCCAATGATCTACCTATATTCTATGACATTGACCACTTGGCCTTCATCATCCCAAGATAGTTTCATCTGGGTAGCCAAAAGAGTAATCACATACTTGGATTTTTCCATTATTGATATTCTCAAAAAATCTTTGGAATATTTATAATTAGAAATTAATGTTCTATTATTTCCTTATGTTACCTGTAAACTAAATGAAAACATCAATTCACCAATCATTGACATTTCGCAATCACTTTTCTTGAATTCAGAAAAATTTCTGCACTGTGCTTCTTCTGATCCTCCAAAGATTATATCATAGATATATACTATCACCATTATCTTTTTATTACTATAATGGTTTAAATATAGATTATAATCAACTCCACCAAGATGAAAATTGTTATTTTTTAGAAACTGGTCTAGCCTTGAATACCATGCTCTTGGTGTTTGCTTCAAACCATATAAATCCATTATCATTCGAAAAAAACTTTTAAAATATTCATGAATTAGAAAACCGTCTATATTCTTAATATAAACATGTTCTTCCAAAACCCCATTCATAAATTCCAACTTGACATCTATTTAAAAAAAATGGAACTTACTCTGCACTACTATGGCTAAGAATAATCAAATTTTCTTTGGACATGAAAAATGTGTAAATGTATCATCAACATCGATACTGTCTATATGGGAGTACCCTTTTAACTATAGTAATTCTTTATTTAAAATCATAACAAAAACTTCATTTGTTTTATTGCGAATGATTCATTTAGTCCTAATGACATTTTTGTTTGTCAGCCTTGAAACAATCTCCCATGTCTGATTCTTCTCAATTTGGTCAAGCTCCTCATTCATAGGCTGACCCCAATTCTCTACACCAGAAACATCACCAAAACATTTTAGGATCTACCTATGAAAATTTTGATTTTTGTGGTTGAATCTTCATCCTCCCTATCTACATAGCAGCTGTCTGATCACCAATTATGTTTTTTCTATCAATTTTGGCTCTTCTCTTATATCTTTGTGAAGATACTGATTTATCCTCATCCTTATCATCATCAGAGACGTCTTCTAAATTGTCCCCTATATCTAGATCATCATTTGATCTGGTTATTTCTTCATCACTATCATTATAATATTGAACATGTATTTTATAAAGATTTGGATTAATCTCCACTATGGTTACCTCATGGATTTTAGCAATTTTTTCAACCCTCTTATTGAATATTTTATATGCTTTTCTTTTCTTTGAGTATCAAAGAAATACCCCTTTATCTCTATGGTATTCAGACATCTTATGTTTCCCCTTTTTGAGAATGAAACACTTACTTCCAAATATTCAAAATTACTTAATGATGGATTCTTTCCATGCCATAGATTATATAGAGACTTCTATTAATTTGTACATAGTAATGCTCTATTTGATGTATAGATTACTATAATAACTGTTTCTTTCAAAAATTTATCTGGAAGTTCTTTCTCAATGAGAATTGTTGTGGCCATGTTGTTTAAAATCTGATTTTTTTCTCGCAAATAATTTATTTTTTTGTGGAGTTCTAACCATTGGAACCTGATGCCCTATCTCATGTTTCTTGAGATAATCCTCTACTTGGAAATTTGTGAACTCTTTTTAATAATCTATTCATATGTTCTGGATTGTTCAACCAAACATCTTTTAACCATCCCTTTGATATGTTTTTATGCAACTGAATATCTCATATTTGTGGGTGATGATTGAAACCCATTCCATTCTTATTTAATCATCAATGAAGAGAACATAATATTTCTTTCCATCAATAGATCTTAGTGAAATTGGTCCACACACATCACTATGAACAAAATCATGAAATATTATTTACATTTTCTATTTTTCCATTTATATATTTTGAATGATCTTTCTGTTTTGGAAAGCATCACATGTATGTCTACAGTCAAATGATAATCTTGGTAGATCTAAAGAAGAATCATATTTCACTAGATATTCTAAGGATATCCAGATCATGTTGCCAAGATGTTTATTCCACAACTTATTTTATTCTTCAATTGACATAATGTTCATATCTCCTTATCCACTAACAAGGTATATATTCCCTTTTGTATGATTTCCCTGTAATACAACAGAACAATATTTTTCCAGGATGACACATAATTTCTTGGAAAATCTTCTAGCATGTTCGGAGTCACACAATTGACTTACACATAAAAGGTTGTGACTAAGAACTTCGACAACCAAGGCATATGTGTGTCTCATGTATTCCCCCCAAACTTTGTTTTCCTTGAGATAATGATTTTCATCCCTTCATTATTACCAAATCTTATGATACCTACTTTGTCATACATGATTCCTATTACTAGTTCCTTGTTTCTGTTATATGGGAGGTACATCCACTATTAGTGATTCATATCACTATGAGATCTGATGCCTTGAATGAAATTTCTCTAACTACAGCCTGCTTAATTCTTTTTTTATCCTTGTTTTTGACTTCATATCTTGTATGCATTGGTACTCTTGAAATTCCTCAGAATATGATGGACCAACATCATAATGTAAGGATGAAAATTTATTTTTCATTTTTAACTCTTTTGATGATACATTTTTTACTAATTATAACCAACCTCAGTCTACTTTGGAACATTACTTTATATTGTTAATGATAAATATCTTTCCATGTGTCTAAATCCTTCACACCTAAAATAGTGACCATAAAATGATAAAGAGTAAAATTGAACTTTTCTTGACTACCTCAATTGGCCATTTTCCCTTCAGTACATCTTTTACATGGGACAAACATTTTGTACATGTACATCTTTCCACAAGAATAAAATCTTATGTGGGGTATTATCTTGTGTGGCAATACTATATGACCAGTTACCCTTTGGGTTCTATGAATCTTATGATCCAGCATCATACCCAAATCAATCTTCAATCTTTGTGTAGGTTCTTGTGTTCTAACTTCAATAGTTACTATGTTCTGTTTTTGATAAAGCCCTACACCAGCCTTATTAATTGAATTTGAATGTTTCTTAAGTTATGTTGGACAACCATGATACACTTGCATCGTTTCTATTTCTTATGTTATCTATTTTCCTAATTTTTTTTTTCTGTGAGTCAATAATTTTTCTTGATCCTTAACACTTCATTGTAGACTAATTACTTCCCCTTCAAGTTATTTAATACATTTTATATGATATTTTCCACTTTCATTAAAACTATTAATCCATCTTATCTATTATTAAATTTTGAGTTTGTACTCAACCACATTTAATGATATTTTTTTGTTAAATACTTTAGTTTTTCAATTTCATCATTCATCTCAAACTTCTCTTCTTCCTATTGCAACATATCGAGTTGGGAATCATGAACCACTTTGTTAGAAATATTAATTTTGGTTCTCCAAACATCTATATCTTTAAGATCAGTTTCTGATTCAGCCTGAAGGTCCAATCTTCCTTCAAATTATCCTTCTTTATTATCCCTTCATTCTTCTATTATAGAATTTCCTACAACCACCACCAAAGAATATACCATGTGATCGTTGTAGTCCTCCAACTCTTCTAGCTCAGATTCCTATGAAAATTTATATTCTATTAAAAGAATATTCTAATTTTCGAATGACATTCTCTTAGAACTTCCCCTACCTTCCACATTGGAAGAAAAATTATTTTGGGGAATTTCATTAATGTATTCATTTTTATCTTCAAACTTATTAGGACACTTTACTAAAAACTCTCTAATATTTCCACATCTTAAGAATGAAAGTGGAATTTTACCATTGAAATTTCCTCTTCCTCTTTTTTATATTTGAAGAGAGTAATGAAATGACATCATCCAAATTATCTTCCTCCAGACTATATTCAATAGAGAGCTTCTTCATGGCCTTTAATGAAATTTATTTGGACTTACCATTTTCCAAAACATAGTTATCATCATTTATCATTTCATATGAGACAAGGACACTATGCCAGTTATCCAATGTCTTGTCCATTGGATCTTTATCTTCCAATACATAAACTTTTGGATTAAATTGTGGTGGATGTTTCCTCAAGATATGATTAAAAATATTTATATATTCAATGAATTATCCAAGACCGTGTAAGTATTCCAATAAAAAATTCACCCTACCAAATAATGAATCCAAAGTTTCATTTGGGTTCATTCGTAGATCGTCATACTTGTTCCAAAAAACTTGCAGATTTTCTTCTATGACCTTTGAATCTCTATAATAGATATTTAAAATCTTTTCAAGCATAGAATGAGATGTTTTATATGAAATCACCTTTAGAAAATTTCCATTTGATAGGGATCCCCCAAAATCATTGATCCATTTAGAACCAACATCCAATACTCTTATTTCAGCTTATAATAAATCACCACTATTGATATCAGCTAATTTTCCATGCATAAATTTTATGAAGACATTCATTCCTAATGATTGGATGTAGTTTTATATCTGATTCTTCCATTGTTGAAATTTTTTTCCGTAAAAGATCAAAATTACTTTGTGATTGACCACCTCAATTTATTATAGAGGGAGAGAACCACAGACTTTTTACCTTTCCCTCTGATACCAATTTTTAGGTCCACTAGGTCAAATACCGTGAGGGGTGTGGAGTGAATATGGGTATGAATGATTAAAAATAATGCCCCTTCGAATCTTGTTTCTTCATTAAACACAACACACTTATCTCTTTCTCCCATAGAAACATATGAATAAAAATGAAATGATCCATATCAAACAAAACTTTTACTTGGTTCACACTCACTGGGATACATCAAAGGACCATACAACAACGATGTGACAATGTACCAAATCCACTAAAACTCACTTTAAATTAAAAGGTTTGTGCTAGACCACTTTAATGCCAAGGCTTACTACCTTTATAAGATTTAGGTTCTGATCAATGTATTCCCAAGGGTGCCTCACTGTGTATCTTTCTCTGGATCATTGCTGGTGGAAAGGATCACTGTCTTCCTATTCTTTTTCTCCCTACTCATGGAAGGGATACACTAATATTTTATGGACTTGTAGGTCCATTTCATTGCATGAAATCAGGAATGTTCAATTATATATAGATGCTATGTTGAAGTCCCTTTTCACCCATAGTTGAAATACACTTTTCTATGTACTGTTAGTTAAAAGAAAATTACTTTATTGAACTATTTTAGTGAATTTACAAGATTTATTTGAGTCATCCATGAACTGCATTTCCCATTCATGAAACTGTGTAGTGGGCATGCTTTTTAGACCACCACTTCCGTGAACTACCTCCAATTCCACCACCGCATACCACCACAGTGTACTATCTACGCAAACCTCCTCTGTGTACCACCTCTTCATATATCCTTTGTGTACCACTTCCATGTAGTACCTTCACCTACCACTTCTTATTATGTGGAATTAATTCTTCCATAGAATTATTCATTCGCATACTTCCTTCATCCTTTCCATGAAACAATTCTATGCAAACACCCTTTCACATAATCACTTCCATGAACTACTTCACCATTTGCAGAATCCTCATCGAGAACCTCTATCAGACATTGATGTATTCCCAGAGAAAAGATGTTTTCTTATGAGAATCACTATAATAAAGGATAAGATTTACACTCCTAATATTGTAAAATAGATCTGAAAAATCCACTAATCCAAGATTTACCAAATCATTAATGTGGTAGAGTTGTCACCGCATACCATGCTCCTTCCACAAACCATTATTCCCTACACAATCCTTGTATTTCCTCTCTTCCTTCATGGTGGAAAAAATCACCACCACATATTTGAAAAAAAATCTTTTAATGGATTCTAAAATCACTTCCTTGTTTCTACCAATAAAAATTCATCTTGCATACAATATGCCTTCTGCATACCACATGCCATCCCGTGAACCATTTCCACGAACTGTTTTCCTTCTATGAATCATGAGCTTCCTCATGAACCATTTTTATTTGGCACACCATTTTTCCTTCTGTGAATTATTCCACATATATCCTTTGGAATCCATGAACTATACATCATGGTTTTCAAACTATTCACTCTTACGTAGAAATATTCCTTTGTAAAAAACCAAAACCTTGATTTTGTGGCATAAAAATTTGGCAAACACTGAAAAATTGTGCAACCTTAAACACCTGCTTCAGAAAACACCAACCATACTCATTTCCGATCATCTTAATTTTTTAACAAATAGAATCAATCCAAAAACATACCGATATGACTCCTTAGGGGATTTTTTCCAATATTAATTATATTGGATATATTTATTTTCTATATTTATCATACCACGAAATCCAGGATTCTTAAAAATTTATTCCATAACTTATATCAAGGAATTTTTTTTGGAAAACGATTAAACATTTTATCATGCTTTTTATTCAATTAGAGATAAGAAGACTCTTCCATGTTCTTTTTTATGTTGAGATTCAAATAGGGATTTTGAACCTTGAATGCCATCTAATGATATGAAGTTATATATATATATATTCACTCAATAGTGATCCAATAATTTGGGGGTGATTATAAAGATGATATTAAAGGTAAATTGTGATAAAAAAATTATTGTATTAAGATTTATTAGAAAAATTTATATAAAGACATGATCATACAACTTATAACATATATCAAGTGATGAAATCTCACTGATAACTGAGAAACATTTTGTCTATGAAATATGAGAGAAATATATAAAACTTCATAGTGTATGTTTGTGTAAGATATCATTATCTATATAGAAATATATGAATCCTATAATTTTTTTTGAAATAATCTATTATGGTTCTATTTTTATAATGAGATGATGCTTCAAAATCAAAAAGTTCATTTCCTCCATTGAATATTTTTAGAATGAAAAGTTTTCTTGAGATTTTAAAAATTAGGAATATTATATGTTTGGTCAAAGATAAGATAAAAACTTTAGAGAGGCATGCTATTAATTATATTTTTTTAATCTTGTTTATAATTCACCTTATAATGGGTTTTTATCACTTGAGGATCTTTGAAACTAAAACAAGGTTTTTATTTTCTATTGTTGTATGAAAAAATATTCTCAACTAAAAGTAGTAATTAAAATTGAAAAAAAACTATATTTGGTAGTAATGAAAGAAAATGATTCACATATCGTTACAAGGAAAATTATGTAAATGAATGATATGAGGAAACAAAAACTCATTTGAAGTCACATTTAAGCCTTTGTTAACATACTAAACTAAGATTTTAGAACAATTATTTTCATATTTAGATAATATAACAATTTAAAAAATTTACATGATGAAATCTATGATAACTTTATCTATTGTAGGAATCAAACTAAAAAAATGGATCAATATTTAGTAATTAAAACACTTATAATAAACTGTAAAGATGGAAAGAATGGTTTTAAAAATTATATTATATATCAAAAGCTCCATAATAATTACTCAGAAAGTGACCCAAATAGAAAACTAATTTTGTAAAATTATTTTCTCAATATTTCGAATATGCGGGGCCTCATAGAGAGTAAAAAAAGGATACATTCCATCAACTAAGTGTAGAGATATGAGAGGACCATTTGGGAAACTATTATTTAAGTGATAAAGCATAAGGTTTATGTTGAAACTATGGATAAGATAAAAAATACAACTATAAAAGAGGTTTAATTAAAAAAGAGGGTTTTATATAAACAAATGGTTAGTGTAATCCCATGAAATTTAAAAAATAAAAGGATGATAGAAAATGAGAGATATTATATTTCTTGACTGCCTCCCCCCAAAGGTACCCCTCATAGGCCAACAATGAGGGAAGGGAGATAATGACGTCTGAAGCCCAAATTTAATAGGATATGGGTTGGTGATAAGCAATGAGGGTGAACAATACACATATATTGGATGTATTAACCTCTAAGATATGGTAAATGATAGATTACATAAAAAATCAACAAATCCTACTCAAGATAAGTGAAAAAAATAATCTCAATTACATGCATGTAATGTTATACATCTGAAAAACTATTAGAAAAAATACATGTACCAAAATATATCCTTAATATTGACCAAAAAGTCCAAATATCTCTTAAACAACCCTAATGAACCAATAATGTCTATCCTTATCACCAACTAGTTCTAATGGACCTAAAAAATCGTTAATAAAGATATAATGTGAGAATAACATGTATACATAGTTGGATCGTCCCTAGATCCTCTATTACTATAGATAAAGAACACATACTAAAGACCAGTGAACAACAAGTTAATATAACTCATAACATAAGTAGGTATACTACATTCCCATACTCACCATTGATATATATCATTAATTTTTGTGTACAAGAGATCATATAATATAATATAAAAACAATATACTGCTTTACCACTTCCCTTCTGGTTTTCTACTTTGACCCAACATTGCACATCATGCTCAATATCTATCGAAAGTAAGTTATCCTAAAGAATCCAGGGCTAAATTTACACCTCATTCATCATGTTAACCACATCATCTCATTACATACCATGAAACCTATACATTACATTATCTAGTCATCCCATGCCAAATCTCTGGATAGTAACTGAGTAGTTTCTGGGATGCCCCACAGCTAGAATGTCAAGTATTATACCGCAAACAATTACAAAAAAAAAACATGATATACCTATAATAATTCATTATATATTTTATTTAGGGATAGGTGTATGTGAAATAACCACAATCATTCACATCACTATATACACATATATGCGAAGGTAACCACCAAGCATACTAGAACATAATACTTCTAGGAGATAAGAGTGGGAAAATAGGTGGTATTCATCTATCCATTTATTTTCAACCTGGATGTTGGGGAAAACACCCTCCTAGAGTCCAATGGGTTTCAATCACCCAACCTACATGGGTTGGGTAGTGTATGCAAACAAATAACATACAAGATATAATATATCTCAAAACCACACTATAGGAATCACCTTAGTCTTATTCTCAATTACAGCTAGTGTCACCCTACTTCTCATCTACCAATACTAGTAACTATATATCATATATGAATATAAGTGTTCAAGAAGAATTCATTTATTTATTTGCACTAAACAATCCATATTATGTTTTTTCATTCAATTAATCATTAACAATTATTAATTATTTCTTTAATTACATTAAAAAATGATTTCAATTCACTCTATGAATAAACAAAATGATCCCATATTTTCTCAAGATTTTTGTCATTTACAACATTCAATCAAACAAAAACCCCATGTGTTAAAACATTTGTTATTCGTTATAATTTTATAAATCTAGTTAATCTTGGACTCATCCCAACATAAAATAAAATTAGATTCATAACTAAGCACAACTAGCTACATCATTTAGTGGGGAAAGGAATATAGTTAAACAAGAAACTTGAGCATCTGACCATTAAAGGAAAAAAATAAAAAACAAGAATCCTATATTTTAGAACAAAAACAGGAAATCACAACTTAACCCTATTCCATTAGTCACAGTTCTATCATTGACACCACCACACATATCAACAAGCATACAAACATGCATTTCGCTATCTTGGGCATGAACTAATTCTAAAAAACCATGCCTCCAAACCAATGTATCATCATCCATAAATTATCCTAGTCTCATATCACATAAAATAGAAAGGGTCACATCTAGAATAAACACTCAAGGTGGAAAACAAGAAACCGAATTCAGTAAGGAATCTAAACCCTAAAAATAAGGCATCGAACCTTTATAATAAAATAAACTCTACCAACCCTAAACATTTATCTCTACCAAACAACATGTTCCTTACCTTCTTGGATTAACCAATTCTTTTATCATAGGTTATGACCATAGGTAACCTAAGGTATTTAAAATTAAAATCTATAAATTATTTAAACATAATTCCTATCATAACATCAGGTTTCCTCAGACATTAAGGAATAAAATTAAATTAAAACATTCCAATTTATAATTTCATCAACAAGAATTTCCCCTTCCCATTATATAGTTAATTCCTTTAACATAAGAAAGAATATTTTTAATTAAACATACCTCTATATAATTTTATTATCAATAAATTATAGGAATAATTTTTCGATTCTCACAGGCCTATTTAATTCATTAGCCAATAAACATTACCAACATTATGTTATTTAACCATTTTCTTTGCAAGAACATAATAAACCAAATAATAATCATATGTATAACACTATCTAAAAAATCAAGATGAAAACTGTTATCATGGTGGATGAATATGTGATCACGACAACTATAAAACAAGTTTATTATTAATTGGGATTAATATTTGTTAATTTTTATTAAACATTAACCCAAAGAGATTATACATGATAACATCATAATTACACATAATATAATAGGAGATTAAATGAATCCTTTAACTCAATGCTTTCAATATTCATCAAACCAGAATGGAACAAAAATGTGAATCTTCAATTGCCTCTCCCATAGTGAATATATAACCATTTAAGGACACTGTGAAACAAATATATTAACAAACAAAAAAATAACTCCATAAGAACAAAGGAAATAAACTTCCATAACATAGAAAAATAACACATGGAGAAAAATACAAATAGATAAGAAATAAAAGGGAATAATGAAAAAACTCACCTCATATCACCATAGATTGATCATGGGAATTCTGGGATTAATCCCTATTGAAATGGATTAAAAAAACATGAGAGAGCTCCTCTAATCGCTTAGGGTTTATGAGAATTATAAATTATTTCATAAAAATGAGGTTGAAATTAGGTTTATATGCACACTTCTAGTCTCAGATTCATGAAATGAATGTTTAATTTACATTTTGAATAGTTTTTGTTTTAATACTCGCCTAAAAAACACATCACTTTGATCTAATGATCCTAGATAAATTCTCATCATGAGCTTTATTTTGACATCAAGAGTTTTCACGGATAGTTTTATTAACTTCTTTCTTATACCATTTCACATTGTGAACCCATGATACATTTCCAAAATCACACTATATGAACCACCCTTCTCAATATATGAATTTCCTTTTCAAATGGTGGATTGTACTATCATGTCATGAACTGCAGTTCTCATCATGAAACTCTCATACACACATATTTCAACTCCAAACCACCAATGAACCTACTATAGGACTCCTACAAGCACCATGGGATTTAGAAACATAAAAAGGGATGGTCAATGTGAATCTAGTCCCCTACATCATACACAAATCAAATGATTATCTCCCTTAAATATTTACAACCAAACATGGTGTGAGGGAAAGAAAAATGGGATGTCTGAATAGCCACATCATTAGATACCTCTCAACAATACCATCATCATAGGAGAATAACCACCTTAGACGGAGGAATAAAGAAAAAAACTATGATAACCCTATAACCATCTCTTTAACACTATCTTAAGAGATATAACTCTCAAATAAGAGAAATGCCATAAATAAGGCATCTAATAATATAAAACATTCTTAAAATTAGATAAAAGTAAAAAACCAAAAAATACAGATACAAATGAATGTATAGACATAAAATAGATCATGATACTTAGTGAATATGTTTGAATTAGGGTCCCAGGTACTCTCTTACATGCCACCATGTCACCAAAAAACATGAACTAGGGGAATAAACACCTATGAAACACCTTATCCTAGTATCATGGATCCTTAAAGACCTCTCCTCAAAAGCTGTGTCATAATCAACACCGATAACACCCCAATCAATGATGTAAAATTACTAATTAATATAAAAAAATATATGAATCATCGAATAAATCATGCATCCCAGTATTATCTAGGTAAATTTCTATTTAATATGCCCTGATTCCAACATGTTTTAACACCTTTAAATGCCTAACAAACAGGGGAGAAAGCTTACTCCCATGACTAAAAGTTTTCTACCCATAAGGATAAGTCACCTTAAAATAGATTAAACATGATATATTTTTAAACAATTGAGTTTATTATTTTTTATTAAAATGATAATGTGGATATTTGTATGTTAGAGGGTAATCTTGAAATGAAAATTAAACATGATATACTATTTTTTGGATGAGAAGCGTTCTATGATTAATTTGTATTAGTAAAATTGATCAAGGATGAGGATGTGTAGTTCACTGAATCATGATCAATTCAATAAAATGATAGTTTTTTTTACAATAAATGGATTATATGCTTACATTATTAATATTTTTCATGAAAAATAATTCATTTTTTTATTTAATGTTCTCTCACATCACTAAGTAAATTTTATGGCCATCAGAGCTATCCCAGAGCACGTCAGATATAGTAGGAGGTGCCCAGTTTAAAAGATAGTGGACATGAAATTTTCATTTAACCAAATTATATTCTATTATGTGGGATATTGGTTTGTGAATATTAATTTTCAAGGTTTAATATAAAACTATATATATATATATTTCACTATTTATTATGATAATTTTTTGTTATAATAATTTTTTGTATGATATTTTTCATAATTGTCTGAATAATTGTTTGTATTTTATTTATGTATTACTATTTGTATAATTTATTATATAAGTTTTTATATAATTGTTATGAACATCAATTTTAATTTATTTTTTTATAATATTTTGTATAATTGTCTGTATAATTTTTTTGAATTCAGAAACTATTTTTCATAAATGTTTAGAAGTTATTTTTTTATCTTTAATAATTTATTATGATAATTGTTTATAAGATTAATTATGTATAATTCAATATTATGGTAGTTGTTTTTTATAATTTTATAAATGATATTATCTTGACATAATAATTGTGTGTTAGTTATTATACCTTTTTATGTTTTATAAATTGTGTAAACTTCTTTTCATCAATTTTTAGATATTTTTAAATGTTTATAGGTTTTAATATATTAAAGTTTTATCTTGTGATCATAGGTATTTAATGAATAATAATTT
The DNA here is from genome assembly GCA_963277665.1 of Viscum album. NCBI lineage: Eukaryota > Viridiplantae > Streptophyta > Magnoliopsida > Santalales > Viscaceae > Viscum > Viscum album. The sequence goes on from OY728160.1 coordinate 751,251,444, forward strand.
AATAAATTTAAAAAGAAAAACTTATTATTATGAAAAATGAGTTGATAATTTTTTTTGAATTTTCTAAATCAAATCCTCAAAATGAATATTTTATTAATATGGATTCATGAAGTTTTGGAATATAAGAAAGTAAAATTTAATACAAATAAAGGATAATATCATTTCATATGGTTTTATATGTAATTAGACATGTTGGATCTAAAATGGTAAAATATTATAAACTTTAATACCTAGTATTGATGAAAATATTCAAAATAAAATAAGGGATTGTATTGAAGAATTAATTCATGATATAGGCATTAATACCATCAAAAAATAGAAATTTTTGAAAAATTATTTGACGATTCTATGAAAACATTACTCTTAGAATGAAACAAATATAAATTATTATTAGTAGTTTTAGGATTATTTAGATTGAATGAAATAAATAGGGGGAGTGATACAAGTTTCTTTATATTGCTTGAACTTTTAAAAGAGATACTTCCATAAGGAAATAGGCTTTGGGAATCCAATTTCAAGGAAAATAAAATATCATGCCTAATGGGATTGGGGTATTAAAGATACAATCATTCTATAATGATTGTTTATTTTAAAGGAAAGAATATGAATATTTACCAAAATGCCCTAAATATGGTATATCACACTATAATATGGACAAAAAATTAAAATCTAATTCATTCTTAGGAACTAACATCTAACCTCATGCTAAATCAATTTGGAATATTCAAATAATTTCTTTCAATAATTCAAATAAATCCACTCTAATCCATTATCTAGTACAAGAATAAAACCTCATGCTAAAGATATTTGGTATCTTTAAATAAATAATTGTTTTAAGTATCTATTTGTAAATTAAATTGATGAAAAAAATGATAAGGTGAAAGACAAAAGAGGGAATCTCATATGGTAACATACGTTACCCTGCTGATTCACCACAATGGAAGATATATGATAAAAAATTTCCTAATTTTGTAAGTGAAGTTAGAAATATCAAAAATGGGACTATTTATAGATGGAATGAATCTATATCAGATCCTAATTAGCCAACATATATCATTTCATGTTTTTTGGCAGTTTACAAGTTGTCCCCATATATATAAATATGAATAAAAAATATTTTGTGATGATCATGATGATTTTTGTATCAAAATAGTCATGCGATTATGTTGATGTGTATCTTTCACCATTGATTGATGATTTGAAACATCTTTGGGAGATTGGTGTTATAGAATTGGATGCATATAAAAAAGAAATTTTTATTTCTCATGTTATGATAATAATCACTATAAAGGACTATCATATATATAGAAACCTATCTGGATAAAGTGTTAGAATTAATAAATAATGTCTAATTTGCGAATAGGTGAATTTATATTATTAAATAAAAAATGTAAAGAATGTAGTGTATGTGGGATAATGAAGATTTTTTCAATTTTATCATCCTTATTATAGATCGAAAAATAATTTAATGATTTAAATGAATATACTTTTCCCAAAAAAAAATTTGGTTGATGTATGTTACAATAGGGTGAAAATACTGATTTCAAAATTGAAAAAATGGAATATAGGGTCATGTATATCTTTTTTGAACTACCTTATTGGATATTTTTAGAGATAAAACCTAACATTAATGTTATGTGTGTTGAGAAAAACATATGTGACAGTTTTATTGAAAATTTGTTAGACATAAAAGAAAATAAAAAATATAGATTATATGGTAGATTGGAATTGATATAAATTAGAATATGTTTGGAGTTATCTCCCACAATGAAAGGAAATAAACATATTTACCACCAACCTGTCACACATTAAGCAAGAGTGAGAAGGTTAATTTTTTAGTATCTAAATGGTATTAAAGTACCTAGTGGATATTATTAAAATGCGAATAATTTGGTTCCATTGAATGATTTTAAATTAATAGGTATGTATTCTCATGATTCTCATTTATTGATGCAACAAATTCTAATAGTCACACTACATGGTATATTGCTGTCACCTATCATAAAGTCTATCATTTGGTAATGTAATTTTTTCAAATAAAATTTCTGCAAATTTATTGATCCAAATTTGTTATATGTGTTGGAGAATTAGTTTTATCTTATAATATTTAAACTATATATGTATTTCCCACCTATGTTTTTGAAATAATGGTTTATTTGGTTATTAACTTGGTGCAAGAGATTAGAATATAGGGCTTGATTATTTATGTTGGTTGTATTATTTTAAAAAATATATGAAAATTTTAAAGGGATATGTTACAAATACTCATATATGGAAGTTATAGAATGTTCAAAAATATTTATCGGAAGCGGTTATTGATTCATGTGTTTATTATTTCTAGGAATTAGATCATATTGGCCTTTCTACATCTTAACTTATGACTTTTGATAGTGAAGGTAGGGGATACAAGGCTCCAAGGTAATGTTCATTCCACCTAATGAAGTGATGGAGGCATGTTTATACATTTTAAACAATATAAACAAGGTTTAACCATATATATCATAATATTATGTTGAATTAAATCTAATATTTCCTAAAAAAATTAAAATTTTTTGATTATTGAGCATGAAAAGACATTTTATTCATGGTTTAAATAGAAAGTCATCCAAGATATATCTCCATCATAAATATTGAAATGGTTGGTACGAGGGTTTTCTCTTAAAGTGATCACATATTTTTCTATTAATAGTAACGAATTTTACACCGATAAAATGTCAGGATGACCAAAGTACCATTAAAAAGAGTGGGGTAATGTTCGATGCTAAAGTAATTCATTTTTAGTGGAAAAGATAAAAAATCAACTTTTTATAAATAAAACATTTTATAGTTCTTGATGATATATGGGAAATTTATTTTACAAAAAATTGATTCACAGTGTTTACATGAAACTAGATTGATAGTAATAGTGGTGTGAAACATCTTGATTATGGGGTTTCACTGGTTGATTTTGAATGATTTTTTTGTAAAGATGAACCATTTATCATTGTGAAACATGAAAATAAAATATTTTATATCATTGATTCATCAAATGATAAATGTTACTTAATTTTTCATGGGAAAATAATTCATTTGGTTGATGAGGATGATGATGATGTTATGAATTTATATGATGATTTTTTTATCTACTATCCATTTCTAGATGATAGCAATAACTATAATGCTGACATAGTCTATGCTATATGAAATTATAATCTTGAAGGGATATGGGATTTCACTAAATTACTCTCTTAATTATTTAGGTTAGTTTTTATATTATATTTATATTCTAAAATTTACATGTGAAAAGTCTATTTTTTATTAATTAATATATTTTTAATTATATATATTTGACTATTTATATGATTTTAGTGTTAAATTTTATATTCAACAGTTATGGATAGACATTTTTAGATTAGAAAACATAACATACATAATTATTTTTTTTCTTAAATCTTAGAATATAACAACACGTATTCGATATTATGATATTTATATATTAGTAAATGTTTCTATCATTTTAGATTTAAGGTTTATATATAATAGTTTATCATGCATATTTTTTTGGTTAAGAATAATGACTTAATTTTTATTGAAACATACACATGTGTGAAACAAATTTTTTACTTACATGTTTTTCTAAGAATTATTTTTAAATATTCACTTCTCATATAATATGTAGGAACAAATAATTTCATTAAACTTCATTATTTCATTTAAAGAAATATAGGGAGAGAATGGTATATTATGGTGTGAAAGAAAAATTTTAATTAAGAAAAACTACTTCCAGGACTACTGATGAACCTCCTACTTATGTACCTCTTACAGATGCACATCTTACTGATGTGCTTCACACTAAGGTCTATTCCCCTTCCCCTATAAAGAAATCTATTTCGAGAGTAGGTAATCAGATGATTACATGTTCACCAAATATATCACTTTACCATGGATACCAATGAATACATATTAAAATTTACGATAATAATACTCCACTAAGCCCAAATGCGATATTGTTTAATAGTTATATCACTAGGAAAAATTGAAAAGAGATAGCAGAAAAAATTGAAAGGTTTATTATAGATAAATCTATTTATGTATCTAAAAAACTGTCTGAAATCAATTTTTATTTCCAATGAATGTTTTTATTTTTTTAATTTTAAAAAAATATATGATATTAATTTTTATTTTTAGGATAAACTTATGGAGAAAGATTATTATTGGAATTTTACCCCTATGGGTAAGGATGAAAAACCTTTCTACTTTTAGAAATCTAGAACACCCCAATTGCATAATAGGATATAAGGTGAGTGTTAGTGTTAGGAGATTTTTTGGTCATCAAAGTAAGAAATCAAGAGAGATGGAAATAGATTCATTATAGATCAAGATGAAAGACCTTAAATAGTCTATAGACGATAAAATTCAATCATCCATGCATGTTATTTTTTTAATAATTTATGAGACCATCATAGCCAGTGGAGTCTTCCTATTCTAATCCTCCACCTCCTCATTCAGAACCGAATATATACTGTAAGTTGTATGCTGGAGATCCCTATGCATGTATTATAGAATACAGATTCATAATTTTTTTGGGGATTCTATACATCACCATTTTATGTAGTTGGGTAAAGTAATAATAACAATAAATGATACTATTGATCCCAAATTTCTATTTTCATTGGTCATCTAGGAGGTTACTAGAGTTGGAGATTGCATGGGTCATTTTCTTTACTTTTGATGGCTAACCCTCTTCATTATCTAACATATGAGGTATGAATTATTTTTAGATATTATTTACATTTTATTAATAAATAATTATAATGTTTTCTAATATTAAATTTATATAGGAGTATATAATATCCAAATAATTAGTACAAAGGAAACAAATAGTTTAGGAATTAACAATTGTAGATACATAAAAGATTAATAATGTAAAGGTTATCCCATTTTTCTTCTTACTTTGATAATATTTATTATTTTTAGATGATATATATTATATATAAAAGATATAATCCATTGAGAATATTCATAGAGTATATCAATTATTTAGTTATTTTTGATGAGCTCAACATGCCTGTGTTGTAGTTGTTTTCCTTGTTAGTGAATTTATGTTTACATTTTTATTTCTTCAAATAAAAATGGTTTCAATTGACTAAATATATTACTTATTCAATTATTTATCTACACACTCTTCTTATTAAAATGATACCACTCGGGGTTATGGTCATGTAGATTCAGAATGTAATTAAATGGTACTGAAATATCTAAAAAATGCTACTAGAGTTGTATATATAACTAAGAGATTATAAAATTAGGAGATTGAGTGATGGTTTTTCTGTTTGTCTATGGGGAAAATGATAAGATGATTATGGATTAATATTTATTATAATTTTATTTATTGTTACCTTTTTATATTGTTGAGTTCATTGGTTATTAGGCATATTCATCCCAAAAGAATGAAAATTATATTGGTTATGCTCTTTATTAGGTGGTGTTCATAAAACAATTTTCATCTTGTTAAACATATAAGTTTTATTCATTTCCATAAGTTTATTTCTAATTATTATTGTTTATACCTGTTTGGTTAGCTAGTATATATGAAAATGTAGGTTATAAAAAAATGTTAACAAGGACAACTTGTTAATAAGGAAACCAAATATAATCCAATATATGGATATAATGGTAAATATATTTTATATTAGATAATATTTGGTTTATATATATATATTGGTTTTTATTTTCAATGTAATGTTTTATTAACATAGTGTCATCATAAAAAAGTAGTGTAGAATGTTGTTGTTATTTTTTAAGATTCGTGTATGAGATAATCACAACTGTGTCAATGAGTGAATTTGATAAGGTTAGTTATATTAATTATTTTTTGTTCTATATAAAAATGTTTTATTTTTAATCGTATAAAATTCATTATTATTGTATATTTTCATTGATACTGAGTCGTATACGAATGATAAACATACCTATATTTATATTTGTTTTTCAAATTATTTCTTAAGTTTAATTTAAATATAAATTATCAGGTATATATATTTTTATAAAAGTTAAAAAAATAATTTTTTATATATTCATTTTTTACTTTAATATGGTATATTCTATTTATTTTTATAGGGTTGCTGGTTGTCAAGAGTTAACAATTTTTGTTAAGATTTAAAATTTCTTGTGAAATATTATATAATTTCCATATTATTCTTGGTTATGTAATACAATATAAAAATAACTACTCAAAATATTTAATATCCTATAAGTTGTTGAACTATATCTAAAATACAAAAAATTTAAATCAATTATAGTTTTTATTATAAATAATGTGACAGATGCATGAAGTAAGGTGGAAATTATGATTGAAATGATTGGTGTCACAAATGAAATTCATCTCCTGCATGCGCTACATGGTTTTTATTTTTTATTTTCCATGACTATTGTTAATTTTTATTCTAATTTTATATTTTTCTTAACTTTTTACTGGAATATATAGTTGTATAACAAAATTTTTAAATGAAAAAAAATATTGGGTACACCAATGATTGACTGATCACAAGGAATTAATTTCATTTATTATCATTCACAAGTATGATATGTGATCTATAAAAAAATAGTTGCTAAAATGTGATTTTTTTGATACAAGAATGAATAGATAATTGTTTAAAATATTTCAATATACATCAACTTGATATAATTAATCATTTTATAGTGTTTTCATAGAATTTATAACATGAGAAGATTGATTAATCCTATGCTCAATATTTTTTTATCGCCACATTTTTATTATCAAGTAAATGAATATTAGGAAATTTTTTTTTCAGATTTTTGTTTTTAAATTATGTTTGTTCTTATAGGTATATACTCTACACTATATTTTTTGTACTTTTTTTGTATCTTTTTTGATAGATTTTTAGATTATGAAACATCTAATATATTCATTTTTTTAAAATAAACCTTCAACTTCAGTTTTTTTAATACCCTTGTGGTAAGGGAATCCCTTAGACTTTCGTTGCATGTTTTTTGAAAATTGACATCGAAAGTCAATGTAATGGACTTTCGACATCAGTTTTCTGTAATAATCATCTTTGAATATCCATCATTGAGAATTTCGATATTGGTTTTCTTAAAAATCAACATCAAAAGTCTGAGGGGTGGAATTTCAATGTCATTTAAAAAAAACATAAGTAAAATGTGGACCGTCAACATCAGTTATTACATAAAACTGACATCGAACATCCATTTCTATTACATTTAATGTCACTTTATCCAAAATCAACATAAAAAATCATAATATATTTTTCAAGTTATACTTTCGATGTTTGTTTCATTAAAAACCTATATGAAAATATCCATGGTATATTTTCCATGTCAATTTTAATATAAAACCGATGTTGAAAATTGTATTCAATGTTTGTTTTTTATATGATGACACTGATAAACTCATTAAATTAAATTTTAGTAAATTTTTTTACATTGGTTTTATTATAAAAAGTTTTCAAAAATATTGTTTATAATATCTCATCTATAAAAATCGATTAAAAGATGATGCTCAAAATAAAAAAAAATAAAGTGAAATTATATATTTTCACTAGTGAAAATTACAGAATTCCATGTACTCATGGAATCATCAAAATATATCACAAAATGAGATGTGTAACCAAGAACACCCATCTAAATCAAGAAGTGGGTAAAGGAATATAGGTAAACAAGAAAATCAAATCTCAAAACATTAAAGGAGAACATTAAAAAAAGCATCCTAGCTTTTGGTACCACAATAGGTAATCTAGTCTTTAACCTCTTCCATCATTATCAGTGCCACCCCTGACACCACCATGTATATAACCAAGAATATCATCATGAATCATTCTATATCATGCACTAATTTTAAAAAAAATACATACATACCAATTTATCATTATCTATGAGCTATCTTAATCTCACATCACATTGAATAGTAAGGGTTATATCTACAATAAACACACAAGGCAACAAGTAAGAAAAAAAGTTAGTAGGAAATCTAAACCCTAAAAACAAGGTAATGATTATATACAAGAAAATTTAATCACTTATCCCCAAACATTTATATTTATCAAATAACAATTTCTTTACAATTATGGATTAACAAATTCATTTATCCTAGGTTATAACCATAGGTATCCAAATGTATTAGAAATTAAAATCTATAATTTATTTACACATACATCCTAGCATTACATCTAGTTTCTTAAAACATTAAGGAAGAAAATTCAATTAAAAAATCATCATTATTATTTAAAAAAACAATTTTATCTTCACATTCTTTATCTAATTCTATTAACATAAGAAATAACTTTTTAAATTAAACGTACCTCAGGCATCATTTTATTTACAAAAAATTATATGTAGAATTGTTCCATTCTAAAATGTATATTTAATTCCTTATCCAATAAACATTTATGAATTTATGATATTTAAAAAATTTTATTATAACAAAATGATGAACCAAAGAAAAAAATTGAGATCACTCTATCTAGAAAATCAAGTGGAAACTATTATCATTATGTAAGACCATGTGACCCTGACAACTATAAAACATGTATATTATTAATCCATTTTAATCTTTATTAAGGTTTATTCAACTATCAACCAAAGAGATTAATCATGATAACATTATTATTACCCATAAAATAATATGAGAATCAATGAATGTAACACCATGATATTTTATGATTTTTTTTTCAAATTAAGTAATTCATTTTTATAATTTTCATTTCATGAAACACCTAAAATAACTATTATATATGTATATATATATATTAAAGAACTATGTTTGGATTTTTTTTAAAATGTAACTACATGTTAATCATGCACTAAATTAAATATAAAGGTTATATTTCTCTTTATGTAACACTAAAGTTATGTTACATTACATGTAATACTGACTTTCCTCAATGGCTTGCGTAACACGCAAGACTGAGTTTTACCAGACAACAATATATTATTAAAATATTATTATTTTATATTTGAATACTTAACCTAGATGTTAAAATAGTAATTTGGAATATTATTAAATATATTTTTAAGACATTTGGTTTACAAAAATATAAAATGAATTAATTAGTTACAATTAACCAAATGAATATAAAGGGAATATTTTTATAGAAAACTATTTTTATGCTGAAAAATGTATTTTATCCTAATAAATTAAATTAATTAAAATTATTTTGTGATATAAATTTAATATATATATATATATAAAATATTCAATAAATTATTTTTATATTCATCCAATAGATTCTATAGGCATAAGATAAGAACAAACCTAATATTACAAATAAAACCTATATTTTTATTTAGGCACTTTTACCACCTTTTGATAGAAAACCTATTTTATATTTAAATTTTTTAACATTTATAAAATTTATATATAAAAATTAAATTAATTTTTAAAATATAAACATTAAAATTATGATCGGATGAATTTATGGTATTTTTATTATGAATTTACCTTTTTAATGAATAGTGAAAAATACAGAAATTTAACTCAAAGCTGCTTTTTCATAAAATTTATATATAAGGATAAATTATATTTTAATTTATTTTAAAGTTTCATTATATCAATGTTTTATCAATTTATCCAACTTAGTTCAATCTAATCAATTTAACATTGACATTGGTTATAAAAAATCATATCAAAATGTTGAAAAAATTTTACATTAAAAACCCGCATTGTCATCTTGTCTGTGGGATTATATTTTAATTAATATCTACCATTTAAATGATTTTAATGTGTAAAAATGGATTCCATTTTTGTAATAATAATAATTTCTAATTTTTAATCATATCAACTAATTTTTTTGACAAAAAACATTAGTGAAGATAATTAAAATTAGTTACAATAATTAAATTGAAATTAAGTTTGATAATGGACTAAACCCTAAACATAAAGACTAATATGACCTAATAACTTGTAAAAAATCAATTGGTTGGTAATTCGTAGACCCTATAGTCCATTTTATATACTTTTGACCATTTTTGGATCCAATTTAAAATAAATGTGGGTGGTGTTTCCCTTTTCCAACATTTTTATAAAAATGTTACTCCTCCTCCACTATATAAAGGAATCCACTCCTCCAACTTCCACACGCCTATTAGGACACTTATGTTAGAAAAATTATCAACCCAATTAGCTTCTAAATATACCTAACTTTCTCCTTTAATACTAACTTTTGTATGAAATCCTTCCAAGAAATCCCTTTAGTGCGTACCAAAATGAGTTACCCGATTAAGAGGTAATAACCTCCCTCAATATCATTTTTTTTTCATTCCACATCCCATAAAAAATTCTTATTACATGATTATATAGTTCAACCAGTATAATAAATGTACTTTTATTTTATTATACTATGGTTTCTAACTACAATTACACACACTTCCATCTAATGGGTAACAAATATACTGTTTACTTTTATGAAGAACTAATACCGCATAAAATGATGATGATTCATTATTCCTTTAAAACCTATCATTGTGAGAATTTTTATGGACACAATATATTTATATATAATATATTATATTTTTAAATTATTTAATCATATGAAATTATTTTACACCACATATCTTTAAACATTCTATTTTGGGTATATATGATAAGTTTGTTTGAGGGAGTGTGGACTAATGCCCCCTCAAAGCAATGTGATTCATTCAAAAACAACATGAATTTTATTAAGAATGAGTTTATTGGAAATATATTATATATATATATATATAATATTATAATTCTACTAGAATAATGATATATATAAATATATATTCATATATGTCATTTACTTTTTTTCAATATGATAATTAAATGGAAACAACATCTGTGCATACGTACAAACTACAGTCTCCATGAATGGTATATTCCATTTCATACTTATATATTCTATATATTATTATAATATAAATATAATTAATATAAATTATATATATATCATGATTTAAATTCAATAAATCATGATATAAGTATAATGACTAAAGATAAAACAAAGTATGCCACATGCGAAGAACAATGTGGATATTACCCAAAGTGAACACTTAACATAGAATTTGAAACAAGAGGGTTATAAAAAGTTATAATAAAAAATGATATTATATATAATAATATGGTACTTTTATATATGTATAATAAACTTATATTCATTATAAAATAAGTTTTTATGAGTGTGACGAGAGTCAAAACATAAGGTTAGGGGATTTCATCTCACTCTTTATTTCCATAAGATACATGCCCCAGTCACAGCTCTGTTATTTTGTGATGTGTATATACTACCCATTAATGAATTATATGCCTATTATAACTCAATATATTAGTATTTTTATATCAATTTTATGATATTTTTTTCATGGGGTTTATGTTTTAAAAGTTACCACGTCGGAAAAGGAATTTTGTCTCAATTTTCCTTCTTTGAGACACATGCCATGTTATACACTTATATTTTTATAATAGGTGTATAAAATGAATATTACATGTTATAAAATTAATATAATTCTTTTTGTGAGATTTTAAAGCTCCATGTAATTTCATTTTTCTATATGGGGAGTATGATTCAAATTTACTAAGTGGTAAGAGGTCATTGAATCAATATAACTGTTTATCAAGATTATTTATGACCATGACTTCATTTATGAAATATTTTGAACCATATTTCAAGAAACCACAAGAATTTTCTTATCCTATTGTTATTATCGATGTCCTCATGTATTAGTATAATTTATTCCACTCTTTCTTTATTAAGATAATTAAGAAAATATAATTAAGAAAATATGACATTACCTCTCTTTTTGGTTTGAAATCTACATTCCGTAAAAACATTATTTCCAAAAGGGATTACAAGAATATTATAATAATATCATATTATCATTAAAATAAAATTTTACCCATTTATATTTGAATAATTTTTTCAAAGGAATCTTTTTTTTCACCCCTAACAATGATTTTTTTCTAACCTTTTTACAGGGCAAAAGGAATGTTCTTTTTTACCTAGTAAAACATGTATAGATTTACCCAATTTCATTTCATTGATGTTTCCTTAGAATATTTAAGAGTTTAATTTTTATGAAAATTATTTTAAAATTTATTTTCAAAGAAATGGTTTTCAGAAGTTTTTCTATATTATTTAATATGTTTTCAAGGAAAATGTTTTTTCAAAAGGATTTGAAGATCTTATACTAGTCTTCAAAGGAAAATGATTTAAAATTATTTCAATGATTTCTCTAAAAATATTCATGTTTATTTTAATGAAAATGATTTTCAAAAGTTTTTACATTTTAAGAATAAATTTTCAAAGGAGAAAGAACAATTTCCCCATGAAGTGTTTTTAAAAAACATTTCATAATTATTTATCATCTAAGATAACATCTGATGTTGTTACAAATTATTTTCTAGGAAAATGATTAAATATTTCCATTAATATTCGTTCTCTAAATGGTTTTTGTTTTGTTTCATTATATTTACGAAATTTGTTTCCATTTCATGGGTTATATGTCAATGAAACCCACTTTTTATGGGTTATTCTTTGATGAACTTTTTATGAAACCAATTTATTTTTCCATAGGGTAAGGTACGATTTCATGTTTATGACACCAATTTCATTTCGTGGGTTATGATATGATTTTTTATGATTTTTTGGAACATGTATGTATGATTTCATTATGATTTTTTTGGGACCTATATCTCCCTCCAATGCATTGCGTAATGATTAATGTTTTATAAGATCAAAGGGTACATGGGATTGAATCCCAATATCTAAACAAGAGGATACCAAGGTGGAAATTCCAAGATTGAATCAAGAAGGTACATGGGTGATTATCCCAAATCTATCATGTTACAAAGGCCTTGGAAGGAATCCTTAACAAAGGGTCTTATATGCTTATGTATTACCCATAATTCCATGTCTTATTCTTATATTACGCTTTCATGGCACATATTATTTATTTCATTATAATTAATGTCTTATGAAATTATAATATGTATTCCATTTATGTTAATGATATTTGATATTCAGGTTATGAACATTTATTTTCATGATCTTGTTCTTATATACTTATGCCCATGATTATGTTTACATATCTCGCTTATTTTCACTTACATAACATCTAACATCACCCCTTTTACTGTTTCCATTTATCCAGGGTATGACGATATGTATTATATTAAATGATATTTGGAAGGGTGATAGTTAAGAAGAACATAATGGGAGATAATGTAGCTTATTTATATACCAGTTTTCATGTTTCCATGTTTCAGAATAAACTACACAAATACGGTCATTGGGTCATCTATTTTATAATATTTTATGTCTTCTAAAAATGTGATGTAAGGTTAATATAAGTCAAGAATATGTCATTATAGTTGGTATGAAATTAAAGGTTTATTCAACTTTTGGAAACGATGATGAGAAAACATTAGTGAGAACTCTGAGGACATGTCTAAGGATAAGTATAAGGATAAGAAAAATATATAACAATGTCCGGGAATTTTGGTAAAGGATAGGGTGAGTATTTTCCTAGAAATAAATCCATGTATGTATACTAAAAGTGGATGTGGCTTGGGAACATATGTACCTATGGGTAACAACTCTAACAAGATGTCCCAGGCCTGACTTGGGGTAATCAGGCATGCAACAAAGGGCCTTTTTACACACATGGTTTGACTCTACCAGGGGATATGTTTGGAAATTCACAAACTATTCATGAAACATTATTAAATATTTGAATATAAGATAACTAAGAATATTCCATGACAATAATCAGGTGTTATTGATTAAAATTTATGTTCCATGATTTAGATATCCTATAAGTAATGTTTCATGATTATGTAGTTTTCTTCTAAGATATGTGTTTCTCATCCCATAATTTATGGTTTTAGTCAATGGAGAGAACTAGAAAGAACATGTTTACCAATTAATTTTTTAGATGTGGAAAGTATTATCATTATGAAAATATATTTCCCAAGTGGAAATCTCATAATGAGAACCAGAAAAGTGGTATGAGTATTGGTTATACTTCTGAAGATTTAGCGACTACAAAAGAAATGTGAAAGGTATGTGATGTTCTTGTAGTATTTTTTATGTTAATCATAAAAACCATGATTTTATTGAGGTTGAATAACCTTAATACATGATTCATATTTTATATTCTATGAATTAGGTTTTAAAAATATGTTGATGATGATGGAGTAATGGTTTATGAATAAATTCAGATGAATGGAGTACTTATGTTTTGTAATTCGAAGATTATGTTATATGAATCATGAAATATATAATTATTTTAAGTATATTTTTTCATTAATTATTGAAAAGTTTTTGTTTAATGGTGATTAAGACTTATAAAAGTGATATTTCTAATTAGGGTAGGTAACCATTAATGTGATCAAGATGTTGAGAAAATTCTATTTTTCTTGGATAAATAGATGATTGACTTTGATAAAGTTATTTGGATAACACTTATTAACCTATAAATAATAATTTATTGGTTTAAAAAGTATTTTATGACCTAATGGATGAAGTTTAAAACTTATTGTATTTTAGTAATATATCTAGTAACCTTTGGAATAAGAAATCATTCATGTTTTACAAAAGTATTTATGGTAGTTCCGGTCATTACCATGTTTCAAGAGAAGATATGAAAAAGGAATTCACATGTTTGAAATGTGACAAGCAGTAGATACTTTTTGAGATATGGGGGATCAATTTTAAGCTAATTTTGTGAAATTATTTCAATAGTTTTGTAATTTCATATTTTGTAAGGGTTATAAGGTTAACCATTTATGGATAGATTAAGTTAAATGTTGGATGAAGTTTGTTAGACTATTGTATTATCTCACCACATGAGGAATTATGAATATTTTCTAAAATATTATAGAAACTTGGTGTTAATGATAATTGATAATAGATGGGATGTTATATCATCGATCTCATGATCTGTAAGTGCTTTATGAATTAAAAATTCAACTTCCTTTTTTAAGAAAGATATGAAGTGGATCACGGAACAATAAATGGTGATGTTTTACTGAAATCATGAAATTATATCTTTCCATAAAAAATATTTAACTTTAGGTAATATGATCTTTGAACCAAAAATTTTATCCAACTACTTATGTTTCCGATGAATCAGATATTCCCTTAGTTCATCACATATTTATGGATTTGTTATTATTAACTTTATCATATCATTTTCCCTATCAATCTCCATCAAAACAATATGGTCATATTTCTCTTCAAATACAATG
This sequence comes from Viscum album, assembly GCA_963277665.1. Lineage (NCBI taxonomy): Eukaryota > Viridiplantae > Streptophyta > Magnoliopsida > Santalales > Viscaceae > Viscum > Viscum album. The sequence continues at coordinate 751,266,670 of OY728160.1, forward strand.
TTTTCAATTTTCACCTACATTCCCCCATGTGGAAATCTAATTAAATTTTACATTCGGTAACTACTATGTTTCTAACATTCATTTTTAAAAAGAAGTTTTAGTATTAATGTTTAGAATGTGTGTTTTTATGAAAGTAACTTTTATTTATTAACCCTTTGACAAGATAAACTAATTTTATGGAGAAAATTAATTTTAAGGGGGGTGGGGTATAATGTAACACCCTTAGATCTTTTGAATTATTAAGTTCTTTTCAAATTAATTGATTTATTTTGATTTTTCCATTTCATGCAACACTGAAAATAGTTAATTTATATATATATATATATTAAATCAATATTATTGGATTGAGTTATATTAAATTCCATCTTAATAATGATATACCCACAATATAAAGGTTATCTATCACTATACAAAACAAAAATTCTAGCTTACATTACACGTAAAACTGACTTTCCTCGATGGCTTCTGTACTATGCGAGACTCAGTTTTACCAAAAAAAATATATTTTTAAACTATTATTATTTAATATATTATGACTTAAACTAGAAATTATGTTAGATATTTTGAATTTTATTAACAAAATTATGAACACCTAATGTTTCAACAAATATAAAAGTAATTCCTTAGTTACAATGATCAACTTGAATATAAAGGGAATATTTTTATAGAAAACTATTTTTATGCACAGAAAGATATTTTATCCTAATAAATAAAATAAATTATAATTTTTTAGTGATATTAATTTAATATATATTATATATTCAATAAAATATTTTCTATATTCATATAATGTATTCTTTAGGTATAAGATAAAAACAAAATCGATATTACACATAAAAACCTATATTTTTATCAAGGCATTTTTATCGCCTTTAGATGGAGAATCTCTTTTTAAATTTAAATTTTGGAACTTTAATAAATTTTATATTTAAAAATAAACTTCATTTTTTAAATAAAAAAATAAATATTATGTTAGGGTGAATTTTTGGTTTTTTCGGTGATGTTTCAATTTTTAATGAATAGTGACGAATACCGAAATTTAGTACAAAATTGTTTTCTCATATAATTTATCTGGAAGTTTAAATTATATTATATTATATTATAATATTTAATTAGATCTAATTTTTATCAAATTATCCAATTTAGGTCATTATAATAAATTTCAAATTGAATTTTGTTACAAAAAACTTATCATACTTTTGAATGTTTTTACTTTAAAAAATCATATTGTCATCCATTTTATGGTATTAAATTTAAATTAATTTCTATCATTTATGTGATTGGAATTTAGAAAAATAGATTCCGTATTTTGAATCATAATAATATATAATTTATAATGAGATCAACATAGTTTTGGACAAAAAATATCAGTGAAGGTAATGAAAATTAATTACAACGATTAAGGTGAAATTAAGCATAATACTAGACTAAATCCTAATGTTAAGGACTAATATGACCTAGAACCTTATCCAAAATTAATTTAATGGAAATATTTTGACCCTATACTCCCATGTAAATACTTTTTAATGTTATTGGATCCTTATTCAATAAAAAAACATGGGTGGGGTTTCCATTTTCAAAAAAATTACAAGAATGCTACTCCTCCTCCACTATAAAAAGGCCTTCTCTCCCCCCACTTCCCAACACCTCTCAAGACACTTAAGTTTGAAAAAGATATTCCCAATTATCTCCTAAAAATACCTATATTCAATTTCTATGACTATTGTTTTTATAAATCCTTTCAAATTATCCCTTTGGTGAAAACCAAAAGGAGTTACCCAATTTAGAGTTAACACGCTTTCTCAATCTCTTTTATTTTCATTTCATTATCCACCCATTAAATATCCTTGTTCCATGATTATATAATAAAAAATTTATCCTAAATACACTAATATGTTATTATGCTAATGTTTCTACCTAAACATACACACACTTACAGCTAATGAGTAACAAACATATTGTTTACGTGTACGGTGAACTACCACCTCAGGAAACGACGATTGTTCAATATTCCTTTAACGCATCTCATGGTGAGAATTATGATTAAAAATATGTATATATATATAATATATATGATATTTAAAATTTATTAAAACTTATTTGATTTTTTTACAACACATATCTTTATACATTAAATTTTGGGTAAATATGATAATTTTATTTGAGGAAGTGTGGAGTATCGTTCCCTCAAAGTGATGTGATTCATTCACACACATCATGTAATGTGTCTAGAATTAGTTTAGTATAATTATATTTTAAATATAATATAATAATTGTAAGTTAATAATGACTCACACACAAAAACACACACATACATGTCATTTACTTTTTTTTCTTTCAAAACAACAATTAAACAAAAACAACATTCATGTGTACATACGACCTACCATCTCCATGAATGGTATATTAAATTTCATACTTATATTCTTTATAGATTATTATAATATAAATATACTGAATATGAATGATATCTATAAGACAATTTACATTCTTGAAATCCTGATATAAGTATAAGGACCAAATATATAACAAATTAAGACACATGTGAAGAGCAAAGAGGATATTACTCGGAGTGAAACCCTAACATTGAATTAGTAAGAAGCAGATAATATAAAGTCATAATCAAAATATAAATGATAATATATATATTAATATAGTTTTTTGATATATTTATAATAAACATATATTTATTATTCAAAAATTTTGTATGAGTGTGATGAGAGTCAAGAGACAAGGTACGAGAATTCCATATCACTTTTTATTTCCTTGAGATACATGTCTTATTCACTTATCAATTATTTTGTGTGGTGAATATAATTATGTTGAAGGTATTATATGACTCTTATACTTAAATATATGGTTATTTAAATAACCATTACATGATATTTATTTCATGGGTTTTATGTTTTAAAAGTTACCAAAACTGTAAAGTAATTTTGTCTTAGTTTTTCTTCTTTGAGAAACATTCCAGGTTATAAACCTATATTTTTATATTAGGTATATACACTATATATGAAATGTAACATCATTAATATCCTTCTTATCATTATATTTTAAATCTCCATATAATTTTATTTTTCTACATGGAGAGTATGATTTAACGTTACGATGTGGAAAGAGTTTATTGAAACAATATCACTATTTATTGAGATTATTTATGATAATATTTTCATTAATGAAATATTATGATCCATATTTTACGAAAAATCATTAATTTTATTATCCTATGGTTAGTATTGATTTCTTCATGTATTAGTATCATTTTTTCCACTCGTTGGTATTTAATTTAACTATAAAAATGTTTTTAAGAAAATATGAATTTACCTCTCTCTTAGGTCAGAAATATGTATACCTTCAAAACCATGATATAAAAAAAATGAATTCCATGAATAGTCTACTAATATCCTATGATCATTAAAAAACATTTTCACTCATTTTTTCTTTTATCAATGTTTTCAATGTAATGTCATTATCTCTTTTTAAACAACAATTTTTTTATTATTTTACCCTAAAAAAGGAATGTTCTTTTTACCTCGTACAATATGTTCATATTTAACCACCATTATTACTTAGAAGATTAATTTTCATGTTTAAAAGGATAATTTTTTAGAAACTATTTTTAAAATATATTTTAAAAGAAATTATTTTCAAAATGTTTTCATGATTCTTTTATATTATTTAATGGATAAATGATTTTCAAAATGTTTCAAGCTCCTCTACATGTTTTCAAAGGAAAAATGATTTCAAAATGCTTTCAATGATTCCTTTATAAGTTTTCAAGTTTATTTTCATGAAAATGGTTTTCAAAAGGTTTTACATTTTAAGAAAAAATTCAATGAATGAAGGAAAATTTCATCATGAAGTGTTTTTAAAATATCTTTTAAAATTATTTCTCATCTAAGATAAAATCTATTTGTGTTACATATGAATTTTTGGGGAAATGATTAAATGTTTCTATTCATATTCATTCTATGAATGGTTTTCATTTTATGGAATGATATTTATGAAATCTATTTCTCTTTCATGGGTTATATTTCTATGAAACCCTCTTCTTTTAATGGTATATGATTTGATGAAGTGATTATGAAACCTATTTATTTTTACACATGTTAATGTATGATTTCATGTTTATAAAACCAATTTTTTTTGTTATTATATGATTTTTTAGTATTTTTTGGAACACGAATGTATGATTTCATTATGAGATGTTTGGGACTGATTTTTTCCTATAATTCATTGGATAATAGAAATGTTTTATGAGCTAAAAGGGTACATGTGATGGAATCCCAAGACCAAAAGAATAGGGTAAACAGGAGGACATACGAATCCCAAAATAAGAGGGTACATAGGAGGACATCCAAAGCCCAGAACCAAAGGGTACATGGGTGGGAATACCAATCTCAATGTCGGTACACTAGTGATTAGAACAATCCTATCATGTTACAAAGGACTTGGTAGGCATCCTTGACATAGGGTTTTTATAAGCTTATGTGTCATCCATAATTCAATTTCTTCTTCTTATATTATTCTTTCATGGATCATATTATTTATTTAATTAGGATTATTATGTTATGAATATCCTATCATTATTACATGATTCTTGTTTATGATCATTGATATACATGGTATGATCTTATATTTTTGTAATCATATTCTCATAACCTTATTATTATGATTATGTTTACATATCTACCTTATTTACCATTACTGAGCATCCCAGCTCACTCTTTTTTATGTTTCCTTTCCCCCAGGTGATGGAGATATGTATTGTGTTTTATGAGTCTAAGAATGATGCTATTTAAAAAGAATGGAGTGGGAGATAATGTGTCTCACTTACATTCCAGTGTTCATGTTTCCATGATTCTAAAGGAACTAAAATAATACGGTCTTTGGATGTATATTTTTGTAATATTTTACATATTCTGAAAATGTGATGTGATTCCTATGTACATTAATACGAGGTAATTATAATGAATCCCCTACCTTAAGGATTTCAATATTCCTAAAAAAAGAAAGTAGCAACAATGTGAATCTTCAACCTCCTATCCCGTAAGGAATATAATTCCATATAAGGAAACTATGGCACAACCATGATAAAAACATCAAAATAACTCCAAAAGAATAAAAGATTTCAATTTACATAACATGAAAAGATAACAAGAGGAAAAATACAATTAGTGAATAAAAACAAGGTAATGATGAAAACACACACTTTATATAGCCACATATCAATCATGGTAATTTAGTTATCAATCGCTATCAAAAGGTATTTAAAATTTCTAGAGATGGATACTATGGTACCTTAGGGTTAAACATAATTTTGTGGTATTTTATAAAAACTGAGGTTGTAATTAATTTTATTGGCACACTATTAGGCCCATACTCATGGTGTGATGGTGTAATTTCCATTGTGACTGGATTGATTTTTAAGACTAATGGAAACCACATCTCTTCAATCTAAATAAACCTAAATCAATTCAAATCATGAAATTTATTTTCACTTCATGATTTTTAATGATATATTTATCAAATATAGTACACCACCATTTCTCATTGTGAACCCATGATACATGTACTGATTCACACACTTTGAACTACCCTTATTAAGCTATGAATTTCCTATTCAAATTATGAAATTCTCTATCATGTTTTTAACTGTAGTTCACATCATGAAATTTTCTTGCAACAAAATTTTGTCTCCCAAAATCCAACTAGACAACACCAGGACTCCTATAAGAACCATAGGCTCCCAAAAAAAGATAAAGGATGGTCTATATGGATTTGGGACATTACATCAGACACCTCTCAAACAATAATATTCCTAAAAAATTTAAAACTAAACTCGGAGAGAGGGAAAGAAAAAGGGGTCCTTTTAATATCCATCCCATGAGATACCTATCATGAATTTCACCATAATAGAATCATAACCATCTCAATCATATGAACATGGAAAAAACCATGAAACACTAAAAACTAGATCTTAAACACTCCCATAATGGATATACCTCTCAGACAAGAGAAAGGACACAAATAAGGCATATATGAAGAGAAAACATTATCAGAACTAGATAAAGTTCAAAAAATGAAAAAAACCGATACAAATTAATGTATAAGAATAAAAAATCTAATGATACTATGTGAATATCTATCACTCATTTTCCCAGGTACTCTCCTCCAAGTTACTTTGTCACCATAAGACATTTACGAAGTGAATAACACACATATGAATCACCTTCTCCCAGTGATCCTAGATCTCTATAGACCACTCCTCAATGTTTATGTCACCATTAACATCTTTATCACCCCGATCGATGGTGTAAGATTCATTATTATGATAACAAAAAATATATGACATATAGAATAAATCATGTATCTAGCTCATATATAGTGGAAGTTCTATGTGATACTCTATGAATCTAATGTGATCCAACACCTCAAAAATACCAAAAAAATGAAGAGAATTCTTACTCCCATGACTAAATTTTTGTTAACCATAATGAGAAGTCACATTTATGAACACATTATATTCAATTATAAACTCTATAGGTATTATACTTTGATCATAATATAACATTTTATGATCATTTACTACCTTTATACTCCTGATAATCACCTAAAGAATCTTTGTCGTCATTTTTACTAGTTTTGGATCAAGAATTACTAACTATCTAAACACATTCCTAAAAAATGGAAATCATAAAAGATGGTGCTACAAAGATTCAAATGGAGTAATATTAAGAATGGATTGAAAAATATTACTCTAAGAAAAATCAATCAATGGAATGTACCTCATACATAATCCTCTAAAATACAGGACACAAGAATGAAACATGTACTCAAGAGTTTGGATGGTTCCCAATGTCTCACAATTACTATGTAGATGAAATGTAGTGTAAATATACCACTAATAGTCAAATGTATGTTGGAAACTTCTCTACATTATATAGGTAAAATGAGGATTGTGATTACAGATGATCATCCTTGGTAATCCATGGTTCCTCACAACCTCCTCTAGATACTTCCTTGAAAAAACCTCATCTGTGATCGATTAATTGATTATTAATAAGTGAGCTGAATTTTAAAAACATTCCACTATCACCAATATTGCATCATATCCTCCCTGACCTTAAGGTAAATCAGTGATTAAGTCCATTAAAATTTCCTCCATCTTTCACTAAAAAATTTCTAATGGCTGGATAAAACAACAGAGAATACAATGCTCAACCTTCAATTTATAGAAAACTAAACATTGGGATTAAGACTCGAAAACTTAATGCTTCAATTCAAGCCACCAAAAATAACCTCTTAGAGAATAGTAAATCATTATTAAACCATAATTTACTACTATGTGTGAGTTATATAACTCATAAAAAACTACCTTGTGCATCACTGAAGGGATGAAAAGCCTCCCCTGAAATAACAACAATTATTTTTCATCCTCATATCAACCATAAGGGGGTTCAACATAGGTAAATATTTTTCTTCATAACTCTACCTTATAATCTTCTAACTAGGATCCCCAAACTTTTACACTGAATATGACTACACCATCATCTAAAAAATTCATCACCTATCACCAAATCTATCATTTCAAGATGCATCATTGAGAGTTCCTATATCACAATTATGGAATCTTGAGACTCATTCATGACATCCCTGGATGGATTCATGTGCATCAAATCAACTAGAACATTTACCATACCTATTTTATATAAATCTAAAATTCATAGTCTTTCAAGCATTCCATCCACCATCATTATCACATATTTATATCATACAGGGAAAATAGATACCTCGGGCTCTTTTGATAGGTGAAAACCATAAAACACTCACCGATGATGTAATGTCCCAAAAAATAAATATAAAAATGATTTATAACAACTCAAGATCATAAGTGGAATTTTTATGCTCATTGGTATGTAAATTCAAAGACCCCTAAGGAATGAACAACCTTGATTGTACCAAGAAAATTCTTAATCCATGATGTGAAGAATCATATAAACCCTCAAACTATGGTATGTTGTCAGGAAAATAAAAAACCTAATTGTTGAACAACCTCTCTTTTAGTTAGTCCAAAGATTCCTAACACTAGTATTTCCAAAATAATACCATATACTTTATAATCAAGGATATTATAGGAGTCACAATCCGAGAGAAGTCAAGTATGGACCTTATATAATAGCCTATATTACCAAGGAATTTTCAAACATCTGTAACAGTTATGGGGGATGGCCAAGAAATAACATCCATTATATTTGACGGATCCATGGATAATATATGATAGGACACAATTTTTTCTAATAAAAAAACTTCAGGATCCCCAAACTAACACATGGAAAACTTCCTGAAGAGATTATTATGATAAAAAACTCCAAAAATAGCTCATATTTTCTCTGCATTCTCTTCCTCAAATGGGTATTAAATGAGGTTTTCATTGATGAAAACCACCACGACCCAATCAGGGAACACTCTATAGAATATTTTCATAAAACCCATGAATACTACTGAATCATTAACCACACTGAATGAAATCAAAATGAACTCTTAATTCCTATAAAGACATCATAATGTGACCTTCAATATATCTTTATCTTTCACCTGAATTTGATGATATCCTGACCACATATCAATCTTTGAGAACCAACTATTCCCTTTATTCTAGTAAAATAAATAATTAATCCATGGAAGAGGATAGAGGTTTTTCAAAATCACTTAATTTAAGTAACAATAATCAATATGGTGATCTATACTTCCCTCAACCATCTTTACGAACAGAACTAGTCCACCTTAAGGTGGCACACTTAGATGAACAAATACTCAATGTTAATATCATCAATTGTACTCATAAATCTCAAAATGTAGAAGGTAAATTACTATATGGAGACATTGATATCAGAGAAGCATTTAGATGTAGCTCTCTCCCAAACATGGTCTCCCTTTGAGGGGGTAATTCACAACCTCCTTGAGAAATACATCAGGATAGTCTTCCACCACTCAAGGAAACACTATCGTTTGAAAATATGAATTACTCCTAAACAACTGAATCATAAAGGAATAAAAAGATGAAACATGTTTACCACCTATGTAAGGGTTATTATCCTCAAAGAACACAAAAAACTCTACATCAACATTATAGAACACAATTTTACTTCTAAAGAAATATATAATGGATTACACCGAATTCATACAATTCATGCCAAACATGATAGAACATTTCATTATCCATAAACATAAGAAGTATCCCTATGATGATGATTTTTTGGAACTCAATATTGATCTCTAAAAATATCATGTAGATAATCTTGATCTCTAAATAGCATATTCAACTGCCAGGGTGCTAGAATACTTTCCACTGCAAGTCTCAAAGCATAATATAGGGTAGTTAATATGAAGGAGAGTGTATCTCATGAATCAAATAAAGTATGCACCCATGTATAGAATAGTAAAATGTTACATCTAATGATGTATGGCTCACCTATAACTTGTAAAACTAGATAATGCACCTGACCATGACTTTGTCAATGACCTCTGCGACCCTGATGGAGACAACCTTCATATTTTTGTTATTACCTCTGAGGATGAGGAGAATCAAAAGGCTATCCTCTACCTACCCCATATCCTTTCTATTGATCCAAATCTAGAGTTCCCTACTACTACTGCTGCTTTAATTGAAACTAACTCAATAGAGTAACCTAATGTGTAACACCTACAATGTTCCAGTTGCTCAAAATGGTCAAGTACAATCACAACTGATGACCTTATCCTGAAAATAACAGACATCAATACGATCCCTTGGAAGGGTCCGGATATATACCACCAATGAAGAAATAATATGATGAGGTATGAGACCTAACCACGACTATCTAAAATCCCATTATATCCAGGAAACTAGGAAACCCAAACCATAGATATTTTATATGGGAAAACCTTAATTGTCCCCTATCATGATGATATGGTCATAGAAAATATATTATCATTAAACTCTACTCTCTTTGGCACCTAAATATATGTCAACAGAATAAACATGGTGACCTAGAGTTGGATCTCTAAGTGGAAATCCTCCTTGATATGCCTCATCATAGACTCATCATCTAGAAATAGGTATGAAGCATATCAAATAAGGTTCATGAAATGAATCTCAAACTCCATCCTATGGGATCTCCCCTATAAAAGGGAAATAATCTCCTAGGGACTGGACACCTACCTATTCAGAGAAAGAAACACTACTGAAAACAGGTCTTGGAACTCCTCTGATGAGACTACTAAATCCTCATGATCCCCATATAATAGGAATCCCTCCTACCTCACTACTCCTATTAGCATCATCATCGCTAATGAAAACCTATGATATTTATGAGCACAAATTAAATTAAATTCTATATCCACCTCTTCCATATGCCCTCTATTACTGAGTCCAAAATGAATTTTTCATAATTTTGAAGAATCTAGAACTAAAAATCTTGATGTTTCCCCCTCCAAGTGATATTTTTGTTGACCTAAACACTATATAGATACAAGGGAATATCTTTCAAAGCATCCTTATCACAAAACTAAGAAGGACATTGACCTCGATCCAAACCTGCAAAAGAAAAAACTATTAGCGACTCCCAATCTGAGAAAAAAAATATTTATGATTAATTAATTAATTAATTATTCAATATTGAACATAATCCCATGGTATACCCATTCCAAACATAGGAACCAAGAAAAATCATTAATTTTCCTTTCTTAGTTCTCTACCCTTCAATAAACATCATTTTAAAATGTTTTTTCATGGAAATTTAATGTTCATATAATGGATCATAGGAGGGACTAAATACATATTTTCTAGAATGTCTCCCTATTTTACATCATATAATAAAAAAATATGACATTTTTGAAATACCAACCCTTACAGTCCTCACTAGTACCAACCTCTAATATCTATGCTATCTATTAACCTAATCCTATGATACCACTTTGTCACAACCTCTCCCCCTAAAGGCACCCCTCCTGTGACAGAAATGATTGAAGGTTGTTAATGATTCTTGAGGACCACATCCAATAAGATATGAGTTGGAAATAAGAATTAAATATATATCATACACATTAATGGGAGGAATTACCCTCTAAGAGAAGGGAAATGAGATATAATATAGTAATACCCACAAGCAATGCTTAAGATAAATTTTTTAAAAAAAGAATCCAAAGTACATGCAATAATTTCATACATCAAAATGACAGAAATAAAACTAAAATTTAAAAAAAATCATCAGTAGTGACCATAAATCTCAAACAACTTCTGAAGAACCCCCATGAGCTAGTAATGTCTCACTCAATCACCAACCATCTTCTACAGAACTAAATAAATAGGGTGATAAAAATAGGTATACTCTATTAGATCCACCATGAAGCCTCTCATATAAAAGATAAAGAAGCAACACTAAATCCCAATAAGGAATAAGTGAAACTAACTCATCACATAAGTAGGTATACTATACCATTGGCCTCACCTTGGACATCTCTCACCAAGTATCATATACAATAGATTATATAATATAATATCAAAATAAGGTACCCCTCTACCAGTTCCACACTAGTTTTCCACTTTTCCCCAAATCATATGTTCTGAGCTATCTCTCCCCAATTTAAGAAAACTCTAAGTAACATAGGCTAAAGTAACACCTCATGTATCCCATGCATTATATCATTTCATAACATACCATGAAAAACATGTATCACATCATATTATCATCCAATTATATATCTATATATAGTAACCAACTAGTTTATAAGAGCCATCATAGCCCATACATCAACATTATACCTAAATATATCATAAACCATACATGAATAACTATAATAATCCATAGGAAAAAATATCTATATATACATTTGTGTGAAATAACCACAAGAAATTACAACCTTCTACAAACAAATATATGAAAGGTAACCATAATTCATACTAGAAAATAATACTACCAGGGAAAGAGATTAGGGAAAGAGGAGAAGTCAACCATCTATTCCTTGTCAACTTTGATATTGAGGGAACACCCTCCCATAGTCCATTGGTTGTTATTTTAAAACCTAATATGGGTCGGGTAGCATATGAGGACACATACCATACATGATATATTATATCCCATTACCATACAAGGGGATTCAACTTATTTTTTAGATAAACTAAAGCTATTGTCACTCTGACACCCATCTTACACTACTAAGGACCAGATATCTAATATGTATACAATCATTCAAAAAGACATAGTTTATTTACTTCCATTAAACATTCAATTTTTTTATTTTTTATTAATCATTAACATTTAATTATCATCACTTTAATAGCTTCACCAACATATTTACATAACCTCTAATCACAAAAAAAACTAATCCCAAGGTTTCTCAAGATTATCATAATTTACAACATTCCATTAAACACCAAACCAGTAGGATAAAAAATTATTATTATTTAACATTACATCATTCCTAGAACCCTAATACTCATCAAATGATACCATAAAAAATTTCCTAACTAAGAAAATCCATCTTCCTCAAGTGGTGGGGAAAGGAATAAAGGTAAACAATCTACTCATCTATTGGTCAGAGGAGGAAACTCAAGTGGGGGGTGGGGGTGAATTTAGTTTATTTTTAAATTTATGTTAAAAATTATTTGTTTGAATGTCCCACAATTTAAAATCAAATAAGATCGTTTACCAAATTAGAAGATTTCTAAAATATTTGAGAGTGTGAAGTATTCCTAAATGATTTATTAATTCTATATTAATGAAATTTTTGAAGTTACATCAAGTTTTTAATTTCGTCTATTACGAAAAATTATAGAATAAAAACTATCTAAGATTAACTATCAAATCAAAGTAATTTTTTCTAGTTTGAATAATCAATGACAAATTGGAAAATATAACTTGAACACTAGAGATAAAAACCAGAGGTTCAGTCTCAACCAGATACTTAGTCCTCTCCACTTTTCGATCACCTATTACCAAGTAGTTTATATTAATAAACATGATCCACAACCCTGGATTGAGGTTAACAAAATCACACAATGCTGTCTAGGTCAAACTGAACCTCTACCAAATTTTATCATCATAAAAAATATAATTAGGCCACACACGGCCTCTTTCAAAATTATATATTGGAGAAAAATGGTGTAAGAGAGTAGTAGTGAGAGGATATATTGTATCCTATTGTTTTTCATAGGAGACAATGTACGTTTTTAATACAGAAAAACACACTGCTCATTAGAGTAATAAAATAGTTCACAACAGAGAAAAATATAATAATAGGGGATTCAAAATGATCTGAGTATTGTTCTATGCAGATCTGACCTCTCTGAATATATTATATTTTAATCTCAAGTCCTCTGAGTGTTGCGACAACAGTGTCAAGTCCTTTGTGAAAAATAGAGTCATTAGACATAGTTTCATGTAAATTTTGTATTTTCCATTGTAAATTTTTGAACCGATTCCATGATGCAAGAATTTCTGTGAAACAATGACTGTTTCTTTGTTGATTATCATACTAAACGATGACATTGTTTGGTCAGAAAAACAGGGATTGTGAGTTCATCTTAACGATGACTCATACTTTGTCATATATCTAAAATCTGTCATATGATGTAATACTCATAAATTGTATTAGGAATAAACATGATCATAATAAAATATTATAGAACAATATTAAACATGATTTAAAAGAGTTAAACATGACTTACAAGATTTAAACATGATTTACGAGCATTAAAACAAGATGTGTCCAATAATCACCCCCTATTTGATGATCAAAAATCCTATAATTTATAATCGATATACTTTAGAAAGGAATAAAGTGTTTTCATAACATATAAAATAGATTATATGAGATTAAGACATAAAATCAAGGCAATCCATTATATTATTAGATCATATATGTAAAAATTGCATAAATTTTAGTTTTTCTCTGCCTTTGGGATTACCAAAAAGAAAGTATGAAAAAAACAAGCATGAAATGAAACCATCAATTGAATAAAAAGATATAACATTTCATTGGAGAGACTGACCATGTAATTTAAAATCACAAAAACAAAATACCTCCTAGACCTATCAAAAATTATCATTCACTTATTTTTAAATTCTTCAGCCTTCCCTTTATCCCTATAAGAGAATGTAGGAGGAGGAGCATCACGTTCAGATGTTGTAGAGGTGGTTGGCATAGATATATAAGATAGAGGTACTCATTTAATAATAGAAGGAGAAAGGCTCGGTCTAGATGAGGATCTAGGTAAGTGTTTCTTTGTGATGATAGGTCTGATCTAGCTTAGAGACCAAGAAGGGGTCATTGAAACTTGAGGAAAAGACGTAGGGGAAGAATGAGTAATAGAATAAGGAAGTCTAGGTCTCGGAGAAGTAGCTGTAGGAGAAACTATAGATGTGTTTTGAAAAAGAAAATAACACTTTAATAGGTTGATGAAATCATTGATGAATTGACCACCTTTATCCTTGGATTTGTAAAACCATCCTTATTTTCCATAAAATTTTCAAGAGTAAGAGTAAAATATTTCAACTTCTTGACTTTCTCCTTGAAAGATTGAGGCCCTAGATGTAGTGACAATTTATCTACTAGATATTTGAAATGACATTTCAGTTGATTCTTGTTATTAATATTTGTAAAATATGAATCTTCCTTCTTTGAAATCTCTTCTTGAGAATCCATGGTAGTCTTGGAGTAAATTCTGATCATATCATGCACATGCTCATCGTACTTTTTAATCTTTCATAGTCTTTCCTGACTTGGACCACTAACCAAAGTATAAATATATTCTATAATTACTGATATAATCAATTCACTGTCTAAAGGTTGAGATGTTTGATCAGAAGTAGATGGAGCTAAAGTATTTGAGGAGAGAGCATTGAGCCTTTTAATAATAGTTTCTATAGATCATTTATACTCATCTGTCACCCAATTGATTGCAGCCATAATACCACACATTTCATTTTCTATTTTTATGTTATTCTTGACCACTTTTTCAACCAAAAAAATCAAATTAGATAGAATCTGAGATACAACCTTCCCTGAGAGTATGTTATCATCTAACTCACCTAGAATAGAAACTGAAACTAGAGCAAGAGAATCTTGAAAATATTTTCTCATCTCCTCAACCAATGATATTAAGTATTTCAATTCATCACCCATCGGTTTATTTTTAATCCTTGATTCTTATATCTCAAGAATAATTTTGGGCTAAGTTTACCAAATTAACTTATGTATAATCATCCCAACATCTCTTTCACTGAGGTTAATCACTGGAGTAGGCTGTGACTTCATAAGTTTGTTAAAACAAGATAATACATTTTCCTCCAAAAAATTCTGATCAGCATGACTTACAGAATGAGGGGTTTCTTGAGTAGGTTTAGGAATATATATAAGTTATGTATCCTTAGAAGAAATCACTTCTTTATCTATGATTATTTTGAGTTTAAACATAGTTGAGAGGTCCATTTCTCTAAATAAAGACTTCGAAGAATCATAAAAATCAAAGTATCTAGGAAACCAGTACTAAGAATCCACTAAACTTGAATCCACGGGATTTGGAACCTCAATCCTTTCCAAACTGGGTTTTTTCTCACCCTGAATAGATACTACCCCTTGAGGGATAAGAGTCTCAATAATGTGAACTATTTCTGCATATTTTATTATATGTTCGTACATCTCATCCTTATCCACATATACTTCTACATGAAAAGCTTGCTCCATCCTTACATTAGTAGGTAAAATGAATTATGTTTCTAAAGATTCTTCTTCATTCTATTGTTTATTAGCAACATGTGCTTCCACAACTACTTCACCTTTATCACCACCTTTAGCCATGGTAGTATTTTCTTCACTTTCAACATCACCACAATTAGAGAGAAGTTAATCTCTATAGAAAACAACCTAATATGGTTTAGGAGATTTATGAGGAGGATCATCGCACCTTTTGGAAATATCAGGATCACTACCTTTAGAAACAACTCTAGCTTCATCTCTTGAGCTATAAAATTCCATTCATTCATCTGAATATTCCAAAAACTCATCTGGTTCCAAACCATGATTAGTGATATCTTTAGGTCTTTAAATGTGCTCAATAGGATTGAAATCCATATAAAACCTTTCATTATCTTCAACCCATAACCTCTTCCATGATTCCAACTAATTTTCATTCACCTAGATATATCCTTAGATAGAAAAACCTCATAATCATCAACAAATTTATCATTCTTACTTACCAAAACTTTTGCTCGAAGAATAGAATAAGTAAATATTGAATAGAATAAAGAGGTTGACATTGAATTTTTCTTAATCATATCACACATGTGAAAGTCAATGTCTATTCTTAAATAGATTCAACAAGAATATATATTGTTATTTCTGAGTAGAAAAGTTACATTTCCTTGTACATACAAGTGTTGCATAAATTTGAATATAAATCTAGTCACTTTATCTAATTTAGCAGCTGTAGGGATTCTATTTTTTCCATCTATAGTCATGTCACCTGAAGCCTCTTATAGGATAAATATGTCACTTGGAGGTGGAGGGTTTCTTTGATGATCCTCAATGAGAACTTCCTGTGGTACGCCTAAACAAACTGCCCAAATCCTTGAAGAAAAAGAACATTTTTTTTTCTATTTACCCAACTCTATACTGAAAAGTCATCCATTTTATTGAATGTAAACTGGATATACTGGTAGAACTCAAAAACTATTTTGGGTTATATTGGGATATTATATTTTATAAACCATTCAAACCTTCCATTTTCTTCAAAAACTATGAGAACTATAGACTTACTCAAGACTATCCATTTCCACACACTTTCTTTTCTAGAATGACAACAAAATCTTTAGGACTAGGGTTTAGTGGTTCCTCAGGATTTGTGATCAAAGCACATTTTACTTTATTTGATGAATTTCACTTCTCTAGAGTCAAGGACGATGGGTTCTTAATCCTTAGAATTTCTGACAAGCATAGAGGGTTTGAAAGAGAGCAAAGAGTTCAAGAGAGAAGGGTTTTGAATTCGGTACTAGAGAGCATGAGTGAAGAGAGAAGTGAAGTGATGGGTTTGTATCATTTAGTGATTTAAAAGATCACAATAATAATAATATAAAATTGAAACAAAATAATTAATATAGTGATGGGGGAAAATATTATAAAATATAAAAAGATGATTCATAATGGTTAGATAAAAATGTCCAGTTACAGTGTCATCATAATGGTGTGAGTATAATTGGTGAGACAATAATTATTGAGACAAAAAATGGTGAGACAAGAAACTATGAGACAATAAATGGTGAGACGGTATACTTTGGGATATTAAATGATGAGATAGTAAATTGTGAGACTCTAAATGGTGAGAAAGTAAACTGTGAGACAATAAATTTTCACTCAAGGTTGATCATTCCCAATTTAGGTATGATGTATCTTATTTTTTTAGAATTTAATGGCTTAGTTAAAATATCGTCATGTTGATGTTTCTAATGTAATATCACCTTTTTTTTAATGATATCTCAAAAAGAGTTGTCTTACATCAATATATTTGGTTCATGAATGATAAAATGGATTCTTAGAGATGTTAATAACAAATGTATTATCACAGTTTATAGGGACATGTCTAAATTGATATCTATTAACTAGAAAAGTGTGTTTCGTCCACAAAATTTGAGTATAAAAACTTCCATAATCAATGTTTTCAGCTTCAATAGTAGATAATGAAACATAATTTCTATTTTTTATGACACCATGATACTATTGACTTGCCCAAAAAGTGACAAGTTCTAAAGTTGATTTTTCAATCTAACTTGAAACCACAAAAATCAGCATCAGAATAACTAACTATATCAAAGGATTTTCTACTATGATAGAATAATCTTAAGTTGGTAGTATGTTTGAGGTATTTAAAAATCCATTTTACAGTAGTTAAATGATATTATTTAGGATTTTCATGAAAATGAGAACACATACATACACTGAACATAATATCAAGCTGGATAGAATCAATTAGAAAAGGATTCCAATCATACCTCTGTAGTTTGTTTGATCAATAGATTTTCCAATCTCTTCAAGATCCAGTTTACATGTGGTACTCATAAGAGTATCACTACTTTGAATGCTATCCAAATAAAAATGTTTTTAATGATAATTATTATATTAACTTTGATTCAAGACAATACCTTCTTTATTTTGAAATATTTTAAATCTAAGAAAATATTTTAGTTAACCCATTAAACTCATTTCCAAGTCATTTTTGAATCATTTCTGAAAAATCAACACATAAATAATTTGTAAAAGATTCCAAAATAATATCATAAAAATAAATTTTTACTCCTAAAAAATAATTAGAAATTACTTTTATAAAAAGATTTGGATTAGCTATAAATTTTTTAAAACCTTTATGTTGGTCGGAGTGGATACTCAAGAGGGGGGTGAATTTAGTTCCAATTTAAAATTTCTGTTAAAAACTTTATAGTTAAGAAAACCCCCAATTTTAAAAACAGCCTAGTTAATTAAGGCAGTAGAAATGTAAATGTTCAATTGGTCAACAGGTTTCTCAAAGGCTGATTAGTCCTCAGATAAATTAGTGTAGAACTTTAATTCAACTTTTGAAACGAGTTTAATGAATTAAAAAAATACACACACTAACCAAAATTAACTATCAAAGTGTAAGAAAAAATAGTTTTAAGTTTTAGAAAATCTGAACAGTGGATAAAACAAAATAGAGTAATTGAAGATTATAAAAACAATGAAAATAAGATATTCAGTCTCAAGTAGAGACTTAATCCTCTCCACTTGGTGATCACCTGCCACCAAGCATTTTATATGAATACAATTTTGATCCACACCCTGGATCGGGGTTTACAACAGCACACCCGACAGTCCAGGTCACACATGACCACTACCATAGTTATTCGTGGGAAAAAAAGAAAAAAATTATTGAGTATGAGGATAGTTTTATATCCTCCAGTTATGCTCAGGAGATAGTGTGTGTTATACAAACAAATATAGACACTACTAGAAATAGAAAATCTAAAACACAACAGTGTCAAGGATGAGAATAGAGTTAAGAATTCCCTGTGTGTTGTGAAGTAAGGCTCTAGACTCAATTAATGTTGAGAAAAAGGTATTTGAGTCTTCTTCTTAGAATTTGTCTTCAGAATAGAGTATCACAATTTCTCTAGTCCAGCATCTTTAAATGAAAAGGTTCAGATCTTTTATGTCTCGATGTATACTGATGCCCTTTTTAGAGAAGGTAGATTTTTACAGTCTTCTTGTAATCTCAACTGGTTAGTTCTTATCTTTTGGTATTTTCACAGTCTGCATCTCAGCGTGTACTGCTACTTTTTTTTTGTCGTCATCATTATATAAGATGATGTCCTTTTATACTCCATGATCCTCTAGACATAAGGATCTTCACACATGCATATACCTCATACTTGTCTATGAATACTCCTACAGACAACATTAAATAATGTCAGAAACGTTAATTTTTCTACATATGACCGTTAGAAATAAATTTGAATTAATAAAATGGAAACAATTATTTATATCAGTTGGTGAGTAATCATTGGTCTATTGTCTTCGGTTTAATAACATCTGTCTGTCATCTTCGGTGTGTTATCTTAGGTGTGTTGACTTCGGTTTGCTGAACTTCGGTGTGTCGACTTCAGTCTGTCGAACTTCAATATGTCATAATTCAGTTTTTCATACTTCGGTTTCAGTGTGTCATCTTCGATTTCGGTGTGTATACTTTGGTTTCGGTGTGTCGACTTCGATTTCGGTGTGTCAACTTTGGTGAGTCATCCTTCGGTATGTTGAACTTTGGTCTCTGGGAATCCATGATACATTGTGAAGATTTTTTCTTGCATATACCATTACAATATGAATTGTTAATCAATGTATATGTAAAAATACACTTCTAAACATATTTATTCATGACTTACAAGTAATTGACTTATTAATGTGTATGTTTCTGTATGAAAAAATTGATTCTCATAGAGATTTTAAAATTTGCATGATAGATATGAATCTGTATGTTGAAATTATTTGTGATTATGAAATATAAAATATAATGAAGGGTCCAACAATATCCCCCTTTTTGATAATCACAAATTATGGAATATATGAAAATATATAGAATAAACGTGACTGAATACACTTGTTCAATATAAATAATGTTTTACATTGCTAGAATTTATTTAAAACAAATATCCCCCTCAATATATAGATTAAGAATAGAATATGCCATTGTTATTTTCTCATATTCCATCCATAACTCCCCCTTCTTCAAATTCATATTACTTACTCCCCCTTTTGGGAATAAAAAAAGAGAAAAGTAGGAATGGGAAATAAGATGAAATATAGACACCCCAAGAAATTTCATTCAAAGTCATAAGAGTACAAGAAGAAACAAAAGAGCAAATCCCTGTCAAAAAGAAACAATCCATCACTATGTTTTTGGATGTAGAGGAGATCATCCTTTTTCCAAAGGATCCAATAGGGAAGGAGAAGGTTTGGTGGTGGCAGAGGATGGAGCAGATCTAATTACAACACCTGGCAGAGCAACACCTGTAGGAATAGTAGCTGCAAGGGTAGGCCTTCTCTTTGACATCACATGACTTGGAGACTACTCATTAATTATTGGGCGAATCTAAGTGAGAGCTTGAGAGACAGTCATTGGAACAGGAGGATGAGAGGTAGTACTGATTGATGTAGCTGGAGGAACCACAATAGCCTCTGCCTGACCATGTAGATAAGGTTTGAGCAGTTTTATGAAGTCATTAATGACTTTTCCTCTATATTGAATTTCCTTCTCAAAGTCATCCTTATTCTCCAAAAATTTACTCAGTAAAGGGGTAAACTCTTTAAGTTTGAGAACATACCTTTTTAATGCTTCTGTGACTTGGGGAATTCGAAGATTTTCTACTAGATATTTGAAACTGTTGATGAGATCATGCTTGGTATATATCTTAGTGAAATACTTGTCCACCTTTTCTTGAATTTCCTTTTGATCTGCAGAGGCTTCATTGGTGCATTGTCTGACCATATTGTACACAAGATCTCTATTCCGATGTACTTTTTCAAGGGTTTCCTTGTTTGAAACAATCTGGAGTTTCTGAATCTCATCTCTCATCACAACCTTGAGAGACTCCAACTGAGTAACAAATCTTCTTCCACTCCTAGAACTAGATGGTCTAGTCAACATTTTTTCAAGATCTTCTTTCAACTTTTTCAAATATACACTAAGTAGATGAGTTACCAGGTTCCTAAGAACTTAGAAAACACCACTAAAGGAGTTCTTGAAGATAAAGGTTAATGAATTCAGCTCATTGCTCATCTTTATTACTTCTTCTCTCAGAAAGTGTTGTGTCTAATAATAGTTTTTGTAGCAGTAATTAGATTCGGTTGAATATCCTGAATCACAATTCCTTCAATTTTTTCTGCATCAACATCTGAGATACTTATTGAGGTGGAGGCTTCATTTCTCGATCTCACTGAAGCTAGAAGATACTCACATATCTCATTATTAAACTTTTCCAAATCAGCGTTAATGACATAGTCACTAGGAACTGACTGAGGAATTGGGTTTACTTCTAGAGGTGAAACTGTTGGAATAGGTGTAGTAGGTTCTGGGTCAGCATGGACTTGAGAAACAGGAGGAGTAGGTACCATTTCCTCATCTAAGTCATATTATAAACCCAAAAGAATATATCCTAGATAATTATTCCACTCTCTAGCATAGGTCCAGTCTCTTGGCTCAACGATATCAATTCTTACCTTTCATCCATGACGCTCAGAAATAACATCAATATCATCAATTTATTTATCCTATTATCTGGGAATAATACATTGTGTGGGGACAAGAATCAACTGGACTTTATGTTCTTCCTGATCTCCAGCTATTTCAACATCACCAGGTACGTCCCCAATTTGAGGTAGTGGAACTACATCTTCTTCTTCTAGGCTAATAGCCATAATATCATTCAATTCCTGAATGATCTCTTTATTTTCAGTATTGGGATAGAGTGATTTTTCCTCATGTAAAGTATCTATATGATCATTATCATAATGATCAGCAGGCTCAATTTCATCACCAACCCCATGAACAGATTCCTCACTAGATCTATCAACCACTTGTTGTCCCACTTTTAGAGAGTCACTCACATGCTCAACACTTCCTCCATAATCACCATTGTCACCATAATCATAATCATTATCATCATCATCATCATCATAATCATTATTATTATCATCATCATCATCTGATTTATCATCTGATTTTCTAACATAACCTTCAACTCCAGTAACTTCAGTTTCTTCCTCTTTTACATCACCTAGAATTGTTTCTCTTAAAGGCAGTTCCATTAGTGGACT
The DNA here is from genome assembly GCA_963277665.1 of Viscum album. Classification (NCBI taxonomy): domain Eukaryota; kingdom Viridiplantae; phylum Streptophyta; class Magnoliopsida; order Santalales; family Viscaceae; genus Viscum; species Viscum album. The sequence continues at coordinate 751,289,047 of OY728160.1, forward strand.
AGCAGGTCCAAAAGATTTATTCTTGCGACTTTCAACAATATCAGGATCACTCTTATCATCAAAATGAGATCCTTCTTCCCTAGGCACTTCATCCTGAACTTCCTCATCATAATAGACAGGAACGTCTCCAGGTTTGAGACCTGGATCAATGTGGTCCTTTGTTCTAGAAGGATGGCCAACCGGATTTAATTACACTCAAAAACTTTCTTATCTCCTACCTAACATCTCTTCCATGGGTTCTAGAAGATTTTTATCCTTTTACAAATGACTTTCTGAAGACAAAAACCACTACAGGCAGTTATCATTTTATCTCCATCTTCCACAAAATCTAATTTCTTCAACATATTAGAAATCATTCTCTGATAGTATAAGAAGGTTTATTTTTTATATGTCTTAATGAAATAAAAAAAATATGTACCATAAGATATCTACACAGATTCACCTTTATTCCATGTTTCAACAAAAATATCAAGAACACACCCAGATTTTTCACAGTAGAAAAATATCCCTTACTTGGGCAGATTTGATGTTGTATGAACTTAAAAATCAGTCTTACTTCTCCTTTAAATTCATTTGCAACAATCCTTATGAATTCTTCATTTCCAGTAACCTCTTTCAGAGCATCTTCATATGAATTTTTCTTTATGAAGGTGGAATATTACCAGGATAGTCAGCATAGACACCTTTATGAGGCACCTCTAAGCATTCAACCCATTCCTTTGAAGGGAAAACCACTACCTTTCCTTTTACTATAGATGTCATATTTGTTTCCTCCGCTTCATCTAGTGTTATACTTAAATGCTGATAGAATTCATGCACAAGCTAGGGACAATTGGGTCATTCGTTGTTGGTAAACCAACTGATCCACCCTTCAGATTCCCATACCTTTTACAGAAACAATTTGTTTGACATAAGCCACATAGCAGACACTTCCTTTTCAGCTGTAACAACCCAAATTTCTAAGATCGGTTTCCTAGTCTCACTAGTTTCACCCTTTTGACGCATAGTAGGAGGAGATTTTCGAGGCTCTTCCATTGCGTGATTAGTCCTTGACATGCAGAAGTTGCGGATTCTAACTGTGTTGAGAGGTCGAGAGTCGAGAGGGAGAGAGATACTAAATGTAGTAGGATTTATTGAAATGGAGAAGGTGATTGTTCTGGATGGATTGGACATAATATATCATTTAGGGATTGTAAATTGTAAAACATATACTTGAAATGCGACAAAGTGAATGATACAAAACTGCGTAGTTTAACTTAAAGCATAGAGATTTTATACTACAACCCTTAAATATAACGGTGTCAACAAAATATTTTTAAGGAGATCGGTTTAATAAAAATCAGTTTCGCAAAAATTGGTTTCATAAAGATCTGTTTTACAAAAACCGGTTTCACAAAAATTGGTTTCATAAAGACCGGTTTTACAAAGATCAACTTCATAATGATCAGTTTTACAATGATCGGTTTCATAAAGATCTGTTTTATAAAGACCAGTTTCATAAAGATTAGTTTTATAAAGATTGGTTTCTAGAATATTGATTTTACAAAGATCGGTTTCATAAAGATCGGTTTTAAAAATATCAGTTTCATAAAGATCGGTTTTACAAAGATCGGTTTTACAAAGATCAGTTTTACAAAAATCGGTTACTGATTTATCATTCCTAGTTCATGTCTAATGTAATTCATTCTCACATAATTTAAGGGTTTAGTGAATATATAAACAAGCTGATGTTTAGTCCCAATAAACTCAAGAGTTATATCACCTTTTTGATAATGATCTCTCAAAAAGTTATGTCTTACATCAATATTCTTTGTTCTAGAATGAGATATTGGTTTTTTAGAAATTTTAATTGCACTATTGTTGTCATAGTTAATGGAGACATGTATGAATTGATATCCATAGTCTTGTAAAGTGTGGTTCATCAACAAAATTTTTGCACAACAACTAAAAGCAGCAATGTATTCTTCTTCGGTAGTAGACAATGCTATATAATTCTGCTTTTTACTGCACCATGATACTACTAAATTGAGTAACATGTGACATGCCCCAGAGGTGATTTTTCTCTCTATATTACAAATAGAAAAGACATCATCTGAATAACTTATTAAATCAAATAATTTTCCTCTCGGATAAAATAGTCCTATGTTGGGAGTATATTTGAGATATTTGAAAATATTTTTAATTGAATTTAAATGTGATTATTTGGGATTAGCTTAAAAGCGAGCACACATGCATACACATAACAAAATATTAAGACTTCTAGCACTAAGGTAGAGTACCCTCCCTATCATGCCTATGTAGTTGGTTTGATCCACTAATTCTCCAGCTTCATCAGCATCCAACTTACAAGTGGTACTCATTGGTGTATCACTACCTTTACTACCATCCAGACCAAAACGTTTTAAAATATATTTTTTATATTTACTTTTATTTAAAATAATACAATATTTGTTTTGAAAAATCTGAAATCCCAGAAAAAATTTAGGTTGTCCCCTTAAACACATCTCAAATTTGTTTTGCATTATTTTTTAAAAATCATTACATAAAGAGTTTTTTGAAGATCCAAAAATTATAAAATCTACATAAATTTGTACTATCAAAACATATTTGGAAATCATTTTAATAATCAAAGTAGGATCTGCTATTCCTTTATTAAAACCTTTTTCAATAAGAAAGGAACTAAGTATGTCATACCAAGCTCATGGAGCTTGCTTTAGACCATATAAAGCTTTAGAAAGCTTAAAAACTATTTTGAAAAATGGGGATTTGTAATGTCAGGGGGTTGTTCAACAAATAAATCCTCAACTATATACCCATTTAGAAAAGAAATTTTGACATCCATTTGATAAAGTTTGAAATTCAAATGAGCTGCATAATCAAGTAGTATCCTAATGGCCTCTAACCAAGCTACAGGTGAAAATGTATCCTCATATTCTATTCCTTCCACTTGACTATAACCTTGGGCAACTAACCTAGCTTTGTTTCTAACTATATTTCCAGAATCATCAACTTTGATTCTAAAAACCCATTAAGTTCCTATTGTCAATTTTTCCTTAGGTATTTCAACTAGTTCCCAGAAATTGTTTCTTTCAATTTGATTTAATTATTCTTGCATAGCCATAACCCAAAATTTCTCATTGATAGCGTCATTAATATTTTTCTGTTCAAGCAATGAAAGAAAATCTTGATGTTTAACCTGGTTTCTCAGAGAAGCTCTAGTTTGTGTCCCTCGGTTTAAATCACCTACTATAGAATATAAAGGATGATTCTTGAGAGTTTGAATACCTCTAGATAGATTTGAACTAGATTCCTCATGATTGCCTATTTATTCAGACTCAATAGGTGTAGATTCTAGAAGATTCCCAGAATTGGTTACTTTTACAGGGAATTCACTATAATTATCAATATGGTTCTGAATTGACATATCTTCCTCAAGATATTCAAGAGAGGTTTTGGGTTCATGTGGATCAATTTCACTAAACCTGACATGAACAGAATCTTCCACACATCTGGTCTTCTTATTGAATACTCTATAGGCTTTACTCAAGATTCAGTAACCTAGGAAAATTTCTTCATCACTCTTGGAAGCAAATTTTTCATGATTATCTTTAGTTTTAAGGATAATGACTTTGCAACCAAAAACTCTGAAGTAGTAAACCTTATGATTCCTATTGTTCCAAAGATCATAAGGGGTCTTCTTAAGAACAGGAGCTTCAACCCAAAAATAAATAGGTAAATTATATTCACTAAGCATAGTGATAGATATTTCTTGAACGATCATATTTTTTCTTTACATGACTCAATTTTGTTGAGGTGTTCTAGGAGAAGAGAAATTGTGATTATAGCCATTTTGTGGGAAATAGGATTCAAACTCATGATTTTTATACTCACGGCCATGATCAATTCTCAAGGTCTTAATTCTATGTCCACTAAGTTTTTCCACAGACTTGGAGTATTTGACAAAATAAGAACAAGCTTCTCTTTTGTGAGATAGAAAGTATACCCAAGTGTACCTAGAAAAATCATCTACAAGAACATAAACATAGTACTTCCCATTTAAACTTGAAACTATTAATGGTCCAAAAAAATCCATGTGAACCAACTCAACCGGTTGAGAAGTAGAAAAGTTTTTCTTTGGTTTGAAAGAAACTTTGTGGTTCTTTCCCTTTTGACAAGGATTGTACACTTTGTTATGTTGAAATTCCAGTTTCGGTAAGACTCTAACTAAACCTTTCCTAGTCTGTTTCTTAAGAGACTGCACATTTCAGTGTCCTAGTCTTTTGTGCCACAACCAGGATTCCTTATGAAATGAATTTAAGCAAGGAAAATTTTTCTTAGCTAAGGAATTTAAGTCAATAACATACACATTCTCATTTCTGAGAGCAGTAAATATTAAATCATTTTTGGAATTAAAAACATTACAAGTATCATTTTGAAATTTTACATTGAAACCATCATCACACAACTGAGATATGATAAGTAAATTGTACTTTAATCCATCAAAAAACGTACTTTGGAAATTAATACTGTATTATGGTTACATATATGGCCTAAGCTAGTGATTTTTTCCTTTACATTGTCACCAAAAGTTATGTGACCACCATATAAAATGATTAGGCTCCTGAAGAATGAGTAGTATATTGTCATATTTCTTGAACATCCATTGTACAAGTACCACATAGTCTTACAAGAAATCTTTAGGAAACATCCCAGCAAAAAAAATTAGACAAGGGGTAACTTTGGTAGCCAGATTTTCATGTCTCCTAAGAGGTTAGCAAGTAAATTTTTTGGATCCCATACAGGTCTCACAGATTTCCTATAATCAGCATATTTATTTTGAGACATTAACACTCTGTTTGGTCCTTTAGATAATTGTTTTTCAAGAAATGGTCCAGAACTTGAACTAGTAGTGAATTTTCCAGATTTTGGAATAAATTTAGTTTTGATGATCCTTCTCTATCCTGGTTGATATCCTAGACTAGTTGTATATTTTGAGCCAATTTGTTGTCCTAGCAACTGAGACATGGTATCTCTACCAGTAGTAAATTTTTCAAGATCTTTCTTTAATTGTTCATTGGATAATTTGAATTCAGTATTTTCTTTTAACATCTGAGCACATTTTTCTTTCTCAATATCCAGACTTGACTTATAATTTTCATTTAAATCATGCTATCTATTTAATGATTTATACTTGTCCTTGAGCTCATTAAAGGTATCCTAAAGCATTTCAAAATATTGAAATAGTTCATACTTAGTCATATATTCATCATTGCATGACTCAATCTTATTCTCAGAATAAAAGGCATTATGTATAGGAGAGTTAAGTGTTTCCTCAGATGTTTCTATCATGAAACATAAGTTGGCATGATTGTTCAGTTCACTATCAGAAGCATCAGATCCACTAGATCTATCTTCTAAATCACTCCAGGTAGCTTTTATAGACTTTTTATTTCCTTTTCCCTTGTCTCCATATTTCTTCTTGAATTTCAACTTGGGACAGTCAACCATTACATGTCCTTTTCGTTTTCACTCATAAGAAATTATTTCATTTGATTAGTCATTCCATTTTATATCTTTATTCCATTGTCCTTTACTATCATAATTTCCCTTATAGTTTTAGTTCCTAAATAATTTCTTCATTCAGTAAAACTTTTTGAATCTCCTTGCAAGATGAGCGATCTCTTCGTCACTGTATGAATCTGACTCTTCACTAGTAGAACTATCTGCAGGAACTTGAGCTTTTTCTTTGTTTTTTCTCTTTGAGGTAGAAGTATTGAATGTTACTGATTTCTTCCTTAGTTCCTAATATTATTCATGATTCAACATATGTTATTCCTTATAAATAATAAGTTTTACAATTAGTTCCTTCACTGGTAGCTTGCTTATATCACAGGATTCTCGGATGGAAATAGAAGTTCCCCTCCATCTTCCAGGTAGGCATCGAAGCAGTCTCATGATCTGGTCCTTGTTTTCCACTGGTTTTCTAAGAAGACTCATAGTGTTCACTGTTTCGTTGAACCTGAGATACATTTTAGAGATAGGTTCATCAGGATTCATTTTAAAATTATCATATTTAAAAGTTTATGTATTTAGCCTAATTTCTTTAACATTAGTTTTTCCCTCATGAGAAACAAAAAAAGTATCCCAAATTTCATATGTAGTTTTACAAGAAGATATTCTATTGAATTTATCATCACCTATAGAATAGTACAAGGCATTCATTTATATATAGTTATTATTATATGTAGCTTTAGTCCACTGAGACCATGTATCCCTAGCAGTATCAGGTAATTTATGTTGTTCTTCAATTGGGTCCCAGATTTTAGGTCATATACTCTCTAGATACATTTTCATTTTCAATTTCCACTAAGCATAGGTTTTACCAATAAAGAAAGGTGGCCAGTTAGTAGCAGCACCCTCAACTCTAGTTTCCATAGTTACTTAAAATTTAAGGAACTAGAAATTTAGATATGACCGAAATTTTAATATCTTTAAGATACAACTAAAACCATAGTTCAAAATAATTTGAAAAACCTGAAAATAAATAAACCTATGATACCAAATGTTCTTCTGAGTGGATAGTCAAGAGGGGTTGAATTGAGTTCCAATTTAAAATTTCTATTAAAAACATTATAGTTAAGAAAACCCCCAATTTTAAAAACGGCACAGTTAATTAAGGTAGTAAAAACGTAAATGTTCAATTGGTCAACATGTTTCTAAAAGGGTGATTAGTCCTCAGATAAATCAATGTAGAACACTAATTACACTTTTTAAATGAGTTTAATGAATTAAACAAATACACACACTAACCAAAACTAATTATCAAAGTGTAATAAAAAACAGTTTTATGGTTTATCAAATATAAGCAGTGGATTAAAAAAACAGAGTAATTGACGATTTGAACAACAATGTAAACAAAAGGTTCAGTCTCAAGTAGAGACTTAATCCTCTCCACTTGGTGATCACCTACCACCAATCAGTTTATATGAATAAACTTTCGATCCACACCCTAGATCAGGGTTTACAACAGCACACCCAGTTGTCCAGGTCACACTTGACCTCTACCACAGTTATTCGTGAAAAAAAAGCAAAAAGATGATTAACTATGAGGATAGTTTTATATCCTCCAGTTATACATAAGAGATACTATGGGTTATAAAAAAAACATACACACTTCTCGAAATAGAAAATATAAAACAAAACAATGTTAAGGATCAGAATAGTGTTTGGAATTGTTTGTGTGTTGTGAAGTAAGGCTCTAGACTTAATGAATGTTGAGAAAAAGGTTTTAGAGTCTTCTTCTTAAATGTTGTCTTCAAACAGAGTATTGCAGTTTCTGTAGTAAAACTTCTTGAAATGAAAAGGTTCAGCTCTTTTATGTCTCGATGTATACTTAAGCCCTTTTTGAAGAAGGTAGTTTGTTACAGTCTTCTTGTAATCTCAAGTGCTCAGTTCTTCTCTTTTGGTATTTGCATAGTCTACGTCTCAACGTGTAGTGCTAATTTTTTTCATCGTCGTCATCGTAAAAGATGAGGTCCTTTTATACTCCACGATCCTCTAGACATAACGATCTTCGCACATGCATGTACCTAGTACCTGTCTACGGATACTCCTATAGTAACATTAAATAATGTCAAAAACATTATTTTGTCTAAATATCACCATTAGAAATAAATTTGAATTAATTTAATGGAAATATTTATTTATATCTATCAGTGAGTAATCTTCGGTCTATTGTCTTCAGTTTGATAACATCGGTCTGTCATCTTCTGTGTGTTATCTTCAGTGTGTCGGCATCAGTTTGTCAAACTTCAGTGTGTCAACTTTGGTCTCTCAAATTTCGGTCTGTCATACTTCGGTTTTACATACTTTGGATATGGTGTGTCATCTACATTTCGGTGTGTCTACTTCGGTTTCGGTGTGTCATCTTCGGTTTCGGTGTGTCGAATTCGGTGAGTCTTCCTTCAGTCTGTCAAACTTCAGTCTTAGGGAATCCGAGAAAGATTGTGAAGAGTCTGTCTTGCATATACCATTACAAGCTGAATTGTTAATCAAATTATATACAAAAATACACTTGTAAACATATTGATTCATGACTTATAAGCAATTGACTTATTAAAGTATATGTTTCTGTATGAAAAAATTGATTCACATTGAGATATTAGAATTGGCATGAAAGATATGAATCGGTATATTGACATTATTTGTGATTATGAAAAACAAAATATCATGAAGGGTCCAATACTTTACAAATAAGAAAAGTACTTAGTCTATCATACTAATCTATTGAAGCATGTTTTAACAATATAAATCCATTTTTAATTTTAAAAAAATTAATTGGAAATTGAGGGTTTGTAAACCCAGGTGGTTGTTCAAAAAACAACCTCAACTATATACCCATTTATTAATGTACTCTTGATATCCATTTTATATAACATGAAATTAAGATGTGTTTCATATGCTAGCAGGATTATAATGGATTCAAGTCTAGAAACTTGTGAAAAAGACTCTTCATAGTCAATGTCTTCCTTTTTACTATATCCTTGTGCAAACAATCTAAAATTATTTCTTACACTAATACCATATTTATCTACTTTATTTCTAAGCAACCATTTAGTGCTTATAGCCATGATGTCTTTAGGTATATCCACTAGTTTCCAAACATTATTTCTTTCAAACTGATTTAGTTCCTCTTGCATATCCATTACCCAAAATTCATCATTTATTGAAGAATTTGTGTTCTTAGGTTCATTTTGTGATAAAAATTATTGATGTTCAACCTAGTTTATAAGATAAGATTTAGTTTGAGTTTTTTTCTAAGTCTACAACTACAGAATCTAAAGGATGGTTCTTAAGAGTACTTGTAGGTCTAGAAAAAGAAGGTCCAATAATTTCAACTTCTTCAATAGCTTCATGTTCATTATAACAAGAGTCTAGAGAATTTCTATAACTGGATGATTTAATAGGTTTCTTAATAACATGATCCAAAGATTTTTCATTTATAACTATATTTGACATATCATCCTTAATATTTTCTAGATAGGTCCTTGGATCATGTGGGCCGGTTTCATCAAAGTTGACATGTACAGATTCCTCCACATACATGGTTTTTGTATTAAACACTCTATAGAAATTACTAGATATTTAGAATCATAGACAGATTCATTCCTCACATTTGGATTCAAATTTATCAGGATTATCCTTAGTGTTAAGAATATAGAATTTAAAACCAAAAACTTTAAAGTAATTAACTTTGGTTTCCTATTTTTCCACAACACAAAAGGGATTTTATTAAGGATAAGTATAATCAAGACACTATTAATTATATAAAAAAATACACTGATAAAATTATATCAAAAGTAAATAGGTAAATCATATTAATTAATCATAGTTTGAGCTATTTCTTGTAAGGTTCTATTTCTTCTTTCAACAACTCAATTATGTTGGGGTTTCATAAGAGTATAAGAGTTATGACTATAGCCATTTTTTGATAAAAAATATTCAAAATCTTGATTTTCAAACTCACAACCATGGTAACTTCTTTAAGATTTAATTCGAATACCACTTAGGTTCTTGACTATTTTAGTAAACTTAATGAAATGAGAACAAGATTCACTTTTGTGATCTATGAAAAAGTTCCATGTATATCTAGAGTAGTCATCTACAAGAAAATAAACATTTTTCTTCCCATTAAGACTTGAAGCTCAAGATGGTCCAAACAAACCCATGTGAACTCACTCAAGAGGTTGAGAAGTTGATACTTCATTCTTTGGTTTGAAAGATATTTTATACTATTTACCTTTTTGGTAAGGATTAGAAACATTGTTATTTAGAAATTTTACTTTTAGTAGATCCTTGACTAGTCTATTCCTTGTAAGCTTTCTAAGTGAATTAATATGACAATTTCCTAGTATCATATGCCTGACCCAAGACTCTTTATGAATGTAACTCAAACAAGAATATTTTTGAGAAACAAAGGAATCTAATTTAACCACATAAACATTTTCATTTCAAAAACCAGTAAAAACTAAATAATTTTTCGAATTAAAAATATTGAATGCATCATTTTCAAATTTAACATGAAATCCATAATCACATAACTGTGATATTCTAAGAAGAATATACTTTAATCCATAGGAAAAAGTACTTTGGAAATTAAAATTGAATTATAGTTACTAATCTGGCCAAGGCCAATTATTTTCCCTTTTTCATTATCACCATAAGTGACATTCCCACCATCAATATTGACATGATTTTTGAAACTTGAGTATTCCCCTATCATGTGTCTTGGACATGCTTTTTCCATATACAATAGGCTCTTACATGATATCTTCATACAACTTACCTACAAAAGTAATTTAACCAAGAAAAGACATTTCTACTTAGACTTGCTTGGGTCTAGCAATACTAGTAATAAAATATTTTGGAACCCACATTGGTTTCATTTATTTCCTATAAAAATTATGTAAAGTATTAAAAAATATACTCTATTTAGTCTAGAAAAAATAGAGATAGTAAGTGGTTTTCCATCTCTATAACAAACATCATATTTTTCAATTTTTGGCATGAAACATATTTTCTAGATTATGAAACATAATTGTTTTATCCAGATTCCTTTTCCCTAGGTGATGAAACTCATTTACCAAGAATTAATGTGAGACTATTATTACCATTGTTAAAATTTTCTATGACTTTTTTTTTCAATTTCACATTAGATAGTTTATGTTCGTTTTTCTCTTTAAGAAATTGAGCATTTTTCTTTTTTTTCTACAATATGTTCATATTTTATAATAGAGGTAATAACAGGTTTTTCCTTTAAAACAATATATTTATCTTTTAACTAATTGAATGTTTCTTCAAGAATGTTGCAGTATTAAAACAATTATTCATTATAAATATTTTGAAATTTTGATTCATCTCCAAAATGGTAAAAATTATATAATGGAGATTCTAGTGTTACCTCATATGTGTTTGTCATAAAACACATGTTGGATTTATTGGCCTTTTCATCATGTAAGGATTCTTACTCACTTGAGATATCCTATGAATCACTCCAAGTGTCCTTCATTGTTTTATTCTACCTTTTATCTTTTTCATCATATTTCTTCTTCTACTTTAACTTATGAAATTCAGATTTTATATTTCCTCTTCTCTTACATTCATAGAAAACTATCTCATTTGAATAGTCATTTTCTTCAGGTCCTTTTTCCAATTGTCGTTATTTTCATATTTTTCTTTGTAACTGGGATTCCTGAAAATACGACTTCTTTCTATAGAATTTTTAAAACCTTATAGATAATTACTTCATTTCTTCATCACTGTATGATGCTGAATATTCATAACTTTTACTTTTAGAATGAGTTTGTATCCTTTCCTATTAATTATTTTTGTAAGTAGTGGTTTTGAAAGCCACTAAATTTCTCTTTTGTTAATCCAATTCTTCCTTGTTGACCTTTAATTATTCCTTATACATCATCATCTTTATTATCTGCTCCTTCATTGGATACTTAATAATATAATAGGATTCTATTATTATCACTGAAGTTCCCCTCTATCTTCTAGGTAGACATATGAGAATTCATATAATTTGGTAATTAGTAGTAATTTCATCTCCAAAAGAGATCATAGTCTTTAAAATGTCATTGAACCTACGATACATGTTAGAGATAGGTTTATAATGATTAATCTAAATGTCAACCTATTTAATAGTATATTTGTTAAGTCTCATATCCTTAATTAGTGGTTCCTTCATGTGAAACAGCTAGAGTATCCCAAATTTCATGGACTATTTTACATGCAGAAATCCTATTGAATTATTCATCTCTTAAAGAACAATACAATTAATTCATCGATTTGTAGTTATTATTATAATAAGTATTATTTGGTTCATCCCATGTATTTCTAGCAGTAGCTGGAATCTTATATTCATCTATAATGGAAGACCTAATTTCAAAACCCATACTTTCTAAATGCATTTTCATCTTAATTTTCCATTGATCATAATTAGTTCCACTAAAAAGGGATGTATGTTGGTATAAAAACATTAAAATATATTATCCACAATGAATACTAAAGAATATAATTTTAAATTTCTAAAAATTTAGAACTAACATAAATTTAGAGATCTATAAAACTCTAATAAAATCATAGTTGAGAAGATTTAAAAATAGCAGTTTAAAAACAGCCTCTGATACCGAATGTTGGTTAGATTAGGACACTGAAGAGTCGGGTTAATTGAGTTCCTATTCATCTTTCTATTGAAATATATTTTTTTGGTAGTCCCTAAATTTAATATCAAAGAGGCTAGTTAACCAATGTAGTATATTTGTAAAATATTTGAGAGTTTAAAATATTCCACAAATATTTATTAATTATCAGTTAAAGAAATTTGTTGAGTTACTTATAATTTTGAAATTATTATACTGAAACAAATTCTATAAAAAACATTATCTAAGATTAAATATCAAATCAATGTAATGTTTTCCAGTTTGAATAAACAAAGACATACATGAGAAAAGAACTTGAATACATTAGATAAAAACAAGAGGTTCAGTCTCAAGTAGAGACTTAGTTCTCTCAACTTGGTGATCCCCTTCCACAAATTAGTTTATTTTAATTAACTTTATCCACACCCTGGATTAGGGTTGAAAATATAATATAAATCTCTCTAGGTCTAAATGGACCTTTACTAGAGTTTTATGTTGGAAAAAATTATAACTAGGTCACACGGAGATCTCTTTTGAAGTTGTACATGGGAGTAAAATGGTGTAAGAGAGTAGTACTGAGAGGATATCTTGTATTCTACAAGATTTTCACATGAGAAAATGTGTTTTTTTAATACTGATATACACAATACTCAAAGAAATAATAAAATAGTACACAACATAGAATAATATAACAAGAAGGGATTATAAATTCACTGAGTGTTGTTCTATGAAGATCCAGACTCTTTGAATGTAGCATATTCGAAGATCGGGTCCTCTTATAGAAGTAGACTTAGAAATAGTGTGTTGTGAGTTATGTGTTCTGTTTTCTAGTTAAATGGGATGTTCTTTGTAGCTCTTCTTCTTCATTGAGTTGCTGTTGTGGCCAGGATGTTTTTAGGATGGTTCATAGTAAGTTATTTTTTAGCTCACAATAAAACAAGATGGATCATTGTTGATCTTCTACATGATCTGGTGTGTGTCACCCTCTATTCTTCATCATCTCATTCACCATAATATATTAATACTCATGTGTTTGTGTTTTGGTCGAAAATAAAAATGATATCTATACAACGTACCTGGTACTACAAACTGACATGTCTTTATGAATCATTAATAATATCAATAACATTAAATATCTCAAATATTACCGCTAGAAATAATTTTGAATTTAATTGAAATAGGAAAGAAATGGATAAGTATGGAATGGTGTCATAGTAAGCGGTGACAGAAGAATTGTTTCATAGGAACAGTGATTCGGGAGTGGTGCCACAATCAGCAATGACCCGTCCTTTACTTCTAAGTGGTTCCTCAAGACTGATGTCTCATACTTTTCAAAAAACGTGAATTTGTTAGGTGATGAAATGGTGTTGGGACAATGGTGTCAGGTCCTTTGTGAGAAATTATGTCACTAGAAAAAGAGTCATTGAAATGGTGTCTGGTCCATTGTAAATTCTGGAACTAATAGCATGATGCAACTATGTCAGTGAAATGGTGTCTAGTCCTTTACTAATTTACAGACTAAAGAGTGAGACCATTTGGTCACATCAATAGTGACTGTGAGTTAATATTTATAGTGACTCATATGTTTTCAAATATCTATAATCTATCTTAATATATAATACTCATATAGTAGATTAAGATTAAACATGATCATAATGAAACATTATAGAACAAGATTAAACCTTATTTACAAGAGTCAATCCTAATGCACAATATTTAAACGTGATTTGTGAACATTAAAACAAGACGATTCCAAAAACTTCTATATATCCCTTAAATCATAGAAATAACAAACAAGAATCCCATATTTTAGTATTAGAGTAAGAAAACCCAACTTTAACCAGTTCCAGTGGTTATGGTGCCATCCTGGGCACCACTATGCATATCACTAATAATATCACCATACATCTCTCCATCATAGGTGTCAACTACTTCCACAAACCCATACCTATATTCTCAGGTCTTGTTAACCGTGAACCATCACATGATCATATCATGTTTTATAATATCAAGTAGATCTACAGTAAATACACAAGGAAACAAGTAAATATCAAAATCTATTAGTGTATCAAGGCAATAAAAATTAGTAAATAAGACTTTACAAGAAAATGGCTTCCCTCATCCCCAAAAATTTATCATTATCAAAGAACCAATTCATTACCATATTATATTAAGTAATTTATTTTTAATAGATTACTAACATAGGTAACCTATGAAATCAGTTATTAAAAGAAACAAATTATTTAAAAATTCTTTCGATAGTAACTTATACATTCACCAAAATTTTAAAAATAAATTTCAATTAAGAAAATCCCATTTATTATTTCATAAATAGTAATTCCAACTTCATATTATTTTAAGAATTATATTAATATAATAAAGATCATTTTTAATTTATCTTTCCTCAGTAATTATTTTATTTCAAACAAATTATAAGATAAATTATTACATTCTAGCATTCCTCTTTAATTATTTAGCCAGTAAAAATTATTTTTTTGTTTTCTAACCATATTAATCATAACAACATGATAAAACAAAGAATAATCATAGATATATTACTTATTGTAAAATCATTAGGTAAACTATTATCATGATGAAAGAACATGTAATCTTGAAAATCACAAACCAAGTTCATTCTTAATATGATTTAATCATTATTAATGTTATTTACACAATCACCCTAAGGGATTAGGCATGATAACTTTATTATTTCACATAAAATAATGGTATAAGAAATGAATCCCCAATATATAGGCTTTTAATGTTTCTCAAATGATAATAGAACAACATCATGGGTCTCTAATATCCTCTACCACATTGAATCCATGTCCCTCCAAGGATTCCATGACATAATTACACCAAAAAATTCAAAATAACTCTTTATAGATGAAGGAGATCAACCTCCCTAATATAAAAAGATAACAAGGGAGGAAAATAAATCCAAATTTAGAAGAACCATAATATAAATAGGTAAAAACTCACCTCAGATCAGCATGGACCGAAAAAATAATTTTAAGGTCAATCCCTTCCTAAAGGGCTACAAACACCATTAGAGAGATCCTCCATTTTTATAGGTTTTAGGTGAATTAGATGATATTTCGGAAAAAATCAAGGTGCGATTCGATTTATAGGAATACTTCCAAACATAGATTCATAAAATTAATATGTAATTCACATCAAGAATGGTTCAAGATTTAAAAATTACCCAAAACATGTAACCCAAATCCAATAAACAATGATAAATTCATGTATTGAAAATTATGTTCACATTATGAGTTTTTTAGGATTTATTGTTTGAATCCATTCCCGCACCATTTCTCATCATGAACCCTTGATTCACATCACAAATCACACCTCACAAACCACCCTTCATAGGTCATGAATCTCTTATTGAGGACAAAAACATCTCTATCACATCTTAAACAATATTTCACATTGTGAAATTCTCATGCGATAAGATTTCATCTCCCAAACTCCATAAATACTACGCTATGCCTCCTCCAAGAACTATACACTTCGAAAACATGCAAAGTTATGGAAAAGAAGGATCTCAGAACATACAAAAGATACCAATGAAACAATTATCACCCTCGACGATTTAAAACTAAAACCAAAGAGAGGTAAAAAAGGGTCATCTTAACCACCACCCCTTGAGATACCTATCATGAATCCTTCCATCATAGTAATGAAACAAACTCAATCAAAGGAATAAGTCACATATATATTTAACCCAAAAAACAAGATCCCAAACACTCTTATAAGAATGATACCTCTCAAATAAGGAAAAGTAATAAAACACGACATAAAATAAGAGAAAACAATCTCAAAGCCTAATAAAGGTCAATAACCACAAAACAAAAAAATAAAATAATGGTTGAACATAACAAATTATGGGATATTGAGTACATATCTATGAATATAATTATTAGGTATTATCCTCTAAGCCACTATGTCACCATAATACCTGAACTAAGGGAATAACAAACCAACACAACACCTTCTCATGGTGGTCCAAGATATCTACTTCTTACTCCTTAGTGGTCATATCATCATCAACGTCATTATCGCCCCTATAGATGTTGTGATAGTAGTCATGAAGATAATATAAAATTTGAGACACATGTAATACATCATGAATCATGATCATATATGGGGGAAGTTCTGTATGATACTCTACAGATATAACATGAGACAAAAACCATGAAATGTCTTACAATATAGGGAGAAATTTAATCCAATAACTAAAAAACTAATGTCCATTATAAGGATTCACCTTCAGGAACACATGATCCCTAATTTTAATCTTCATAGGTCTTTTCCTATTATTATCATAAGACATGTAATGATCTTGTGCTTCCTTCATCCTTTAATGAACCATCTCAAACATCTCCACCATGCAATATATGAGTTTAAGACTAAGAATTACTAACTCTCATACCCTATTATGGAAAAATAGAGATTAGAAAGATCATATATAAAAATATTTAAATGGTGTCATATTAATCCGGGAGTGAAAACTATTATTGTAATTAAACTCAGCCAGTGGGAGGTTACCCATCCACAAACCACCAAAATAAAGTACATGAGTGAACAATAATTCCTTAAGAGTCTAGATAGTCTGTAATATTTGAACTTTCTTCTATGAATTCAAATAATATTTGAGGAAAAAATGATAGATAAAATTATGTTGGATAACTCTCCCCACCCTATTGCTAAAATAATTATCATAATTAGAGATGATCATTCTTAAGACTCCATAGATCCTCACCACCTCCTACGGATACTTCCATGAAAAAATCTCCACTGAGCTCAATTCCTGGATAACATGGATGTGAGTTACCTTTTTGAAATAGCCTATTAACATCCATTTAGCATCATAGCCTCCCTGAGCATGAGGTAAACTAGTGAAAAAATACGTTGAAATTTCATCCCACTTTAACTATGAAAAATCTAACAACTGAAGCAAACCATCCGAAACACATTTTTTTATAATTTATCGTATAGAAGACTAAACATTGCAACATAAACTATGAAATCTAACAATTCAACCTGGGATTCAAAAAACTAACCTCTCAGTTCACATTACATTATCATCATGTAAGGATTTACTTCTAAGGGTGAGATATATAACCCATAGAGGATAACCTCTCACATCAATAATAGAATTAAAAAACTCTTTAGGAATAACACCTAACGATGTTCATACTCATAAAAATATTTTGGGGAGTTATGGTAAACAACTTGGTATCTCTATATATCCACCTAGGAATATAACAAATGAAACTCCTCTAGCTGTTACACCAAATATGATTTCACCATCATCTAAAGAAGAAAACTTTCCACCAATATCTCTCATATCGATATGAGTCCCTAAGAGTTATTATGTCACTCTCTAAGAATCACCACACTCATGCATGACATCACTATGTGAATTTCAACCCAGAACATCAACTATAACATTACCCTTATATTGTATACATAAAACCTTAAGTCATATTACTATAAGAATTTAATCCACCATTAATGTCACAAGTTTAATTAAAGCTATGAGAAGACATTCCTCATGCTCTTATGATTGGTGAAATCCACAAAACACTAGTTGATGAGGTAATTTATCCACAACTTCAAGAAAAAAAATATTCCTACAAACTCAAGATCAAGGTTATAAAAATTATTCTCATGGGGACATAACTTATAATACCCATAAGAAGCAATAGATCTATGATATAGTATGGAACTTTCCAAGACAAGACATGAAATTTCACATAAAAACCATAAATGTTACTACCACTTCTAGAAAATAATGAAAATTAGAATCAATGAGGTTCACATTTAGATACCTAAAAGATGCTTGAAACTATTAATTCCACAATAATACCTAGTAATTTATAGTCATGTTTTCTAGAAGAGTCACAATCTGAGATATTTTGGGTATGAACCTACAAAAACTACCTGTAAGAATGAGGAAACTTTATACCTCTATAATAGTCTGGGATACTTCACAAGAAATGAATACCTTGATATTTTATGGATCCATGACTACTTCACATTGGGACATAAAATCCCCAAATAAATGAACTTCATGATCCCAAAAATCAAAAATTGGGAACATTCTGAACATCATATAATGATGAATTACTCCCCAAAAATCCCACTTATGATCTATGTGATCTTTTTTAAATTAGGATTAAATAAAGATATCATAAATAAAAACCACCATGTACTGATCTCGAAACAGCTTGAATACCAGGTTCATCAAACCCATGAACAATGTTGGAGAGTTCATTACAATGAATAACATCGAAACAAAATAATAATTCTCATTACAACATTATAAATTTATATTTGGTATATCTTCACCCTTAACCAACGTATGATGAATTTTAGACCATATATTGATCATTTAGAACCATGTATCCTCTTTTAGATGACTGAATAAATCAACAATCCAAGGAGTAATAATATGATTTTACAATATAAACTGATTCAAGAAATGGTAATCGATTTAAAATATCAACATTCAGGAGAGGTATATATTCCTTTAAATTGTTTTTTTACATTTTTTACTCTAATAAATGTTCTTTAAGAGTTTAAGGAATGGTTTGAGGCCTCTAGGTATTTTTTGAATCCAAGAACATCAGTGTTCTGGAGAATTGTATTGGGAAACATGGTTGGTGAATGGTTAGTGTTAACCGTGTGACCCAAATATAGAGGATTATGGTTAGGAAAAACCATTAAAGGGATGATTAATGACCATGAATAATGTTGAATAGTTGTTTGAATGGCGATTCACATAGTTTGAACATGAGTTATCAAACCAAGTTAAAACAATTCAAGGGGGGAGTGTCTCTTGGATAATGAGCACAAACGGTTTGTCAAACCATGTTCCTAGATTTGGGATGCGGTATTCTACTTAACTATGATAGATCATGGTTGGAATATGGGAATTCCAACTATGTGGCCAAACAATACACCCATTAAAAATGGGTGGAATGTTTATTTTTTCATCAGTGCATTTAACCCTTCTTCCTCCCATTTATTCCCCAAATCACCCAACATCCTCCTCCAAGTTGATTCTCTATTCCATCTCTTCCTAGTATTTGCAAGATATCCTCTATATAGTGTTGTAATCACCCTTAAACTTTCACATTGGATAGAAAATTCTAATTCACTCATTCCTATTGCTTCCTTTCGTTGTTTATCTCACCGGGTTGGATGCTAAATCCACACAGGCTTATATGCCCTATTTTAGGCCAGTTTTCCATTTTTATGATTTCTCCTCTTCTAGTCTGAGTACGAGGAAGACAATATAAAATGGGTATTATGTCCATCAATGGTAGGTGGTATATCTATTTCTCCTAAATTTATTGACATTTATATTATTTGTTTCATGCCACATGCAAGAATTTCCATGTGACACCCCTAAAATATTGAATTTAATACTTAAATTATTATCACATGAAATACACTATCCTTACACCAAAAAAAGCAACATCAAGGGATTTCTCCCTCAACATGAGCCACCTCTTAGGGTGTGTCACGTTAAAGCACCATGTATGATATGACCTAAAATGAAATTAAACTTCCTTTTGTAGTAGTTTGAATTATATTTGAGAAATGAAATGTATTAATATAATTAAATGAAATGGAGTGATACATTTCAAGTGATCCTAAGACTAGGTTATGTAATTGAACCATTGTTTGAGGAGATTTGACTTTATTATATAAATAAATAGTCTAATTTATGTAAATGAAATTTTAATGGATTTTTTATGTCTCACATACCCTATTAAATTATAAAATGTGATTACTGAAATTGTTACTAGTATGGATACATTTTGAGTAGTTATATCATGCTTGATTATAGTTATAAACCGTAAATTATCTTAAAGGTGATCCATTACCTAAGTGATACATGGACTCTCATTGTGTTTTTCATTGGACGAGAACATGGGATACCACTGATTCACTAATTATTCTTTCAAGTGAATTATTACACTTGTATTTGATCATTTTCTACGACCATGAGCACTCAGTGTTATCTTAAATTTATGAAAACTAAATAAATTCAATACCTTGGACGATTATCCTTTAATTCAGCTTAATATTCTAGACTAACTTGTTTACTTACTTTGTTATCCTTTTAAGTCTAGCACAGAGGATGCCTCAGAAATCCTCCAAGGGCTCTTGTAGTGTTTTACCCCATAGGGTGAACTAGAAAGGGTACACCTTTGTGGACTTCACATGGGTTATAAAACATAATGTTCAAGAAAATTAGAAGCTTATCTGGAAATCACTATTCCTAGATGCCCTTTTTGTATTCCTTAGTTCCCAACCATATAAACATAAACATAAGATGATAAATTTTTAGAGAAATTTCATCCTTAGATAAAGAATGTAGTGTCAGATGGGTGTCCTAAGAGGAACCAGGACCAACATTGTAAATTTATTTATTACTTTACATTGATTATTACCTAAAAATTTCCTATTATATATTCATTAAATGGATATTGAAAGACTCCATTGGTTGTGGACGACTAATTTTTAATCACACCCTATTCGGGATATCGATTGGTACCTATAGACTTCATGGATGAAGGTAAGGATAACAGAAATAATCCAACTATAGATGCATGATTTTTTATAGTAGGATTAACTGTAAGAGTAGTAGAATAAAATTATGATCATGATAATATTAGAGAAAGATTTTGGTCTTTTTTTAATTTTTATTGCATGTTTTATATGTATAATCCTTTATTTCCCTATACCCACCATTTTTTAATTTATCATCGCATTTTCATTTTTATATAATACATGATATTGTTTAATGTTGGTATTAATTTGGATGGATTAAATCTGCTATTATTTCATCAATATGATTTTGCTGTTGCATTATCTTATTTACACTGATTTATCTAATATCACCACTATATGCAACATTAATCATGAGTGTATAGTTGGGACCACTTTGTGTATGAAGATTGTATTTGTTTTCAATGGATGTCAATGATGATAAAAATTAAGGGAGAAAATCTCCTAATTAAAATCGATAGTGGAAACCAGACGTTGGTTGATCTTGATCTTATGTTCCAAATATGTGTATCAGAATTAATAAATTGTCTACACTAATTAAGGATGGATGGAGTGTTCTTCGGAAGGAGTAAAATAAAAAGAGAATAATAGGTTGTGAAAGAGGTTTGGAATAGTAAGGTGGCTATGAATTTCAATTAATACTTAGTTTTATACTATGTATTTTTATATTTCTTACCAAAAAAATAGAGCCAGCCGACTAGCCAGACAGTAAGCCTCAACTTGAGGTTCATGCGGGACCATAGGGGTTGACCACAACCACAGGGAAGCCTGCCATGCTTCCAAGTAGGAGGTACATATGGTCCATGTATAAGCCCACAAGGGATTCATTGTGGGTGATATATGCATGCTAGAGGAGGAAGAGTGTGTGCTAAGAGTGCACCCGCGGAGAACTGGTGCAGGGCAACACTAGAGGGGGGAGAGGAGTAATCTGGAACATTGTTTAGGTAGCTTGATATTTAAAGAATCCAAAAAAACTCACCATGTTGTGATGTGGTACAATGTTGTAAAAATGCAGACAGAACCCCAAACTTTCATCCGATCTCGTTGAAGATCTCTGAAACACATCATATCCCACATTTAGGGGTATAATTTGATCCATTAATTATCCCTGCACTGCGTGTGGTTGAATCAGAGCTGTCTGATCTTCGACCGAGGGTCATCTTCAACCTAAGGTAACCGAACATAAACTAGTGCATTAGAGAAGCTACTGAACCTCCATGATCAAGTCTTCGACCATTGTATAAGATAAAACCCACTACATGTACATCATCAAAGAAACACGATACCATGCACGCAACTGTGTTTTCATTCATGCGTTGAAATAATGAAGAATGATTCTTGGCTGAGGAAAATGACGATACTGGTTGTTGTGCCATGTAGAGCTCTCGGAGAGTGGAGTTTTGCATGCAGACCTCTTCATATATAGGAGGAAGATTACACTGTGAAATCATAAACAATTGGGAAACTTAGCGTATCTCATGACTGTGGTTTGAAGATTTCAGAACCACAATCTTCGTGTAATATCTCAGGGATTTCAGAAGCAGAAAAGATCTGATCTCTACTAATGAAATGAGATCCACTTATTCAAGTATACGATGCTGACCATAAGGTTTTGAGGGCTCCTGTTTTTGAGAAATAGAGTCTCTATGATCTTCAAGTTTGAAATGGGAAAGAAAGATCCATGTATTGTTATGGGTTTGTGACGATTAAACTACGATCCACTCTTGTTCTGCGAAGTGAATTAGTTCTGTGTACCTCACAGGTTCATGAAGCAGGGAATCATATACTACTTCGGTACACAAGGAAGGAGGGCCACAAATTGTTCTTGGTTCATGATGTGAGTTCCCATGAACCATTCTAGGTTCATAAAAAAATGGTACCATATACCGTTATGGTTCTCCAAAGAGAAAAGGTCCTGCATACAACTCAGATCGACCACGTACCACTCTGGTTTGTGGTGAAGAGTGTCCCATGTGAGGAAGTCCCACGTACCACCTAGTGCATGGAGGAGAACCATGTGTCATGAGGTACATGAAGGAGGTCTGTATTTCATGTGCGAAGGAATCCAACACATCCCTTGCGTAAGGATGGGCCATGAATCATCCTATTTCGCGGAGGAGACAAGAACACTTGTGCATAAAATAACTCTATACCTATGGTGTGTAAAGGTAAAACAAGAAACTAAATGCCATACTGAAATTCAAATATTGATGTTTGAATAAAATCACATATATATAAATATAAGTAAATAAAAGTGAACAAGGGTGTATTGAGGAAGGGAGAAGGAAAATTGTGCAGAGTAATGGGAAGTGCATGTATATATTCTTATTCATGATTTTAAGAAGTACATACATAAGGTGTATGCACATTCAAATCTAGGGGTGATAAAAGAAAATAAAGATAATGGGAAAGGAAGTTGAGTGTGAGCTTAACAGAACCATATTCATTTGGGGCTTCACACAAGAAAGTAGAAGAGGAAGTAAATGCATTCAATCATGAACATGCATACAACAATACTTTAAAGTGAAGAATCCTAAACTAAGGATACATGAATGAAATGAATTTGATTGGAATAGAATATCAAAATTGTCACATGAATGGTCACACGAACACATGGAGAAATAAGGGTTGATTCTGATGATGCCAAGTGAGCTGTTTTTCAGTGATTGAACAATCACATTAGAATTTGTGATTTTTCCAAGAAGAATAAGAAGACTTAGTACATCTAGTTGTTTCACTAGAGAAGAATATTGAATGTTAAGGAGTATAAAATTTGGACCTTTATGCAAGAAAAGTCTCATGCTGAATAGGATACAAAGAAATTCATGCATATCCATTGAAGGGACCTTCATGTACATAAATTTAGTGTGACTTTACCCAACGTATTGAGAAAGAGGGAGTCAAAAGAAGTGATACAAGGGAAGCTGTGTATTTTCCCTAAACTTTTATAATGGATGTGTGCCTGGGACAAAGTTACTATACCCGAACCTTGTAATACAAAACTAGTGAAGAATAGTGGAATTAGGTACGACCATGAACCTGTCAGAGTATGCTCCTTGGACGTATCCCTTAGTGGTGAACCAAGTAAAAGTGTTGTGTTTTCCTTCCAAATTTGAATGTTTTAATTACTACACATATCCATAATACATGTTTAACTAAGTTCCTACTAACATGGGAATAAGATCCAATAAATGGGAGAAAAGTTGACACTCAGATCCCCCCCACTCTCTGGGTGACCTAAGGTCCTTCAATTGGTATTAGAGGGAAGGTTTTCATATATTGGATATTCTTTAGTAATTATATTCATAAGAAGATTTGAGTTTTGTTTCCTAATTAAACAATGAAGAGTAGTCTTGATGAATGTTTAGGTATCTCCAAGTAGATATATGTAGCCAACAATGCCATGATTATCAGGAAAAAGAAAGAGAAGAAGCAGTTGAAGAAGTCTCTCATGTACAAATAAGATACAATGTTTGCTACTCAATTCCCTTCCAATAATGAAAAAATATCATCCTGGGGAAGTAAATAGAATGTGGTTTAGGTTTCTACTATAGAAAAAGAAGACACTTCTATCTCATTTTCAGGTGATTATGAGAAATTAAGAACCTATCTACATGATATTCATGAAAAAAGAGTTGCTACTATTTGTATAATATTTCAATTTATGCAAGCTAAGATCACCCGACTGGGAAGAGAAGCTGATAAAATGGAGGATGTCTTGGAAATGAAAGTGTCATAATTTTATATGATCTCCAGAAAAATTGATGCCTTTTCAGAGAAAGAGGGAGTCACGAAGACACTATAAAAAAGATCCATGAATTTAAAGATGAGCTGAAAAAGAGAACTGTAGTCATGGATCGAAATTTGGAATAAAAATCCTTGAAATTCAAGGAACATGACTCATTGTTTCAAACCAAATTCAAGTTTCATGAAGATGGGGTTGAAAGATTGAAGATCAAGAGATCATCCTCAATATGTAATGTCTAAAATTGGAAGCCAAGTTGACCAATCTTGAGAAAAAACATATTCAGACTTCACAAAAATAATAAAACAGTGGATGCTAGTACTCAATTCTCATTAGAGGATTCTAAAGCTAAAATACATCCAACATGTGACAAGAATATTATGACAACTCTTGATTATCCATCTCAAGAAAAAATGTATATTTCTATTCAATTATCACTAGAGGATTCTAAATCCAAAAGACCACCAAAATGTGATAATATGATCATGACATCATGCATCGATCTATCACAAAAAGCTAAGAACGTTAAGGCACCATCCATACCAACATGCACTATTGTTACTAAATATATTTCTGAAGTATATGTTGGAAGAAAAATTCCAAAAAAGTATGGATGAGAAAAGGCAGGGAGAAGAAACATACCACCATGGCTAGGATGGATAGGAAAAAAAGCTGGAAGACGGTTCCCTGGATAGAGCACAACACATTAAAATGAAGGCCCAACAACCTTATACACAAGATATCAAGAAGACAAGATTTTTGGGTCAATGTTGGTGCTGAAATAGATTTAGGTATTGTGAACTAGATTGTTGGTGCAATCATTTAAATGAAAAAAGTATAGAGAAAGCCTATATTAATAGGGAGAAAACCAGAGAAGAAAAAGCAACATCAACAGAACCAGAAGCATCTGTATACTGATAAAATATTTGGAATGATAGGAAACATATGTTATGTATAAAATGGGAGTGTTCATAAGAATGGAGCATGCTTATCTAAACATATGTCTAGAGTTTATAAGAATTTAATATCACAAAATCCAACTAATAAAGAAGAATCTATCTTGGGAAGGAATCATAAGAATGTTGCAAAAGAAAAATCTCCCAAGAAGACTCCAATAATGAAAGGTGAGAAGTCCTTGGAATAAAAATACAAGAAGTTTAAGAGTGTTACATCCCAAAGAATTCATAAAATTGATGACACTTTGAAGAGTCAATGTGGAAAATCCAAACTTACTACCATTGTTCCCCGATACATATTGTTAATCATTCCTAGAGATTTTGAAAGAATGATAATGAAATTAGATTCTCATGATAAGGGTAGTGAAACACGAAATAAAGAGATTACACATGATGCTAGAAAAGACCTGTGTGTGCGGTGTAATAAGGCTGGTCACACTGTTAGGAATTGTAGTGAATTTATTATAGCTCAAGAAAAATTCCTCAAGAACATAAATGTTGCACCAGGAGATTATAGTGCTTTCAATTCTCTTTAAGAGTGAATCCTCACACAGAAAAATATGAAATAAATATTGAGATCCACCCAACCAATTTCATAACTAGAGATCAAATGTGCATGTGTGGGTAATAGATAAAATGAAGCATCTTGTTTAAGAAAACCATCTCATCCTTCCTCCTCACATTGAATAAAGAAATGCGAATCCACCTTATTCCCTTAACACTTTTTGTATTGTTATACTTTTACAGGGAATTGAAGGTGAAGTCAGAACTCAGGGGGAGAACATGATAAGTTTTCCCTTTAGGGGGATACACATAAAAATTTTGCAGAGTTATTATTTAAATTAGTATCAACTTCAGTTGGTATCAAATTCAATTACTCTAAATATTGTCTAAAGATCATTTCATTGGAATAGGTATGACATTTATTAATATATCATCCTTAGTTACTTAAAAGAAAAAAAATTACCTATGGGGAGTAACTAAATCAATCAGTGACATAAGAAAATTGGGAAGGGCCTTGATGAAAAGTACATGAATTCTCATCACATGAGGTATCATTATCAGGGGATAATGGACAAATTTTGTATAGATCAAATCCTCTTGTTTTCTACACTGAGCATTTATCAAGTAGATTTAGAGTGAAATAGCTAATTACACGTTCCTTAAATATGTACTGATACCCTCTACCATTAAGATTGTATTTCTTTTCAATAAGGTGGATAGAATGTGAAGAAATAAAAGACTCTCATATTTACATTGACATGATCATTTTATATAACATTAAATTATTGATAAAAAACAAAAGGGGGAGATTGTTGGGATCACATTGTGTATGAAGATTGTATTTGTTGTCAATGGATGCCAATGATGATAGAAATAAAGGAAGGAACTCTCCTAAGTAAAATGGAGAATGGAAACAAGACATCGGTTGAGCTTGATCTTATGTTCCAAATATGTGTATCAGAAGTGATACATTGTCTAAAACAATCAATGATGGTTGGAGTGTTCTTTGGAAGGAGTAAAAGAAAAGTAGAAGAAGAGGTTGTGGAGGATGTTTGGAATAATATGTTTTCTATGCATTTCAATGCATAATTAGTTTTTTACTAAGTATTTTTATATTCCTTACCTAAAAAATAGAGCATGTTGACTACCCAGCCAGAAATACTCAACCTGAGGCTCATGAGGGACCACTGGTGTTGACCGTGCCCACAGGGAAGCTATCCAGGCTAGTAGGAAAGAGGCGCATGGGGGCCATGTATAAGACACCATGGGATGCATAGTGGGTACTAGATGTGCAACTGAGGAGGCAAAGTGGATGTTAAGAGTGCGCCCATCGAGAACTGGTGCAGTGCAGCACCAGAGGGGGGAGAGGAGTAATCTCGGACAATGCTGAGGTGGCTTGATTTTTAAAGAAGCCAAAAATGAACCATGTTTCGATGTGGGAAAAGGTATTAAAAATGCAAATACAATCCTAACTCTCTATCTGATCTCACTAAATATCTTAGCCACACATCTCATTCCGCGTCTAGGGATATAATCTGAGCCGTTCATTATACCAGCACCGTGTGTGGTTGAATCGGAGCCATCTAATCTTCAACCGAGGGTCATCCTTAACCTATGGCCACCCGATGCGAACCAGTGAACCATAGAAGCTATCAAACCTCCATTATCAAGTATCTGACCATTTTAGAAGTTAAAATCCAATACATGAGCATCTTTTGAGCAACACGATCTCATGCTTGCAACTACGTTTTCATGAATGAATCAAAATAACAAAGAATGAGCATTGGCCAAGGAAAACAATGTTTCTGGGGGACATGCCATGTCGAGCGCTCAAGGAGAGGATATATACATGAATATATCTTCATATACACATGAGGAATGTTACAACATAAAATAAAAAACAACTGAGAAACTCGACCTATATCATGACCGGGGTTTGAAGATTTCAAAACCATGATCTTCATGGAATTTCTAGAGAATTTGGATGCATAATAGATCTGATGTCTAATTATAAAATGAGATCAAAAAATTAGAGTAGTGGTTGTTGCTAATAAGGTTTCAAGGGATCTTATTTTTTAGAAATTGAGTCTCTTCGGTCTTCATGTTTGCAAGGGGAAATCAAGAGCCACATACCATTCTGGGTTCGTGAAGAGTAAACCATAAACCACTATGGTTCTGTGAAGAGAAGGAGTTCCACGTACCCTAGGGTTCACAAAGCAAGGAACCACATACAACTTCAGTATGCATGGAAGGAGAGTCGTGAAATTTTCTTGGTTCATGAAGAGTGTTCCTGCGAAACATTCTAGGTTCGTGACGAAATGGTACCGCGTACCGTTTTGGTTCTGTGAAGAGAAAAGGTCTCGCGTACTACTAAGATTGACCGCGTACCACACTAGTTAGTGGTGAATAGTGTCCCATGATAGGAAGTCCTGAATACAACCATGTACATGCAGGAGAACCATGTGTCATGAGGTTTGTGAAGGTGGTTCACATTTTCTATGTGAAGGAGGCCCACACATAGCTTGCACAAGGAGGGTCCACGAATCATCCTTGTTCATATAGGAGACAAGAAAACCTGTGCATAAAAAAAATATATACTTATGGTGTCTAAAAGGAAGAAAGGAAACCCCATGCCATTCCATAATACACATATTGATGTATAAATAAAATCACATACATTTAAATATAACAAAATCAAAGTGAACATGTGTGTGTTAAGGAAGGGAGAAGGAAGATTGTGCATAGTGATGGGAAGTGAATGTATATATTATTATGCATGGTTTAAAGAAGTACATACATAAGGTGTAAGAACATCCAAATAAAGTGTTAAGAAAAGAAAATAATGAAAAGGGGAATGTAAGTTGCGTATGTTATTGGTGAAACCATATTCATTTGGGGATTCGCACAAGAAAGTAGAAGAGGAAGTGAATGACTTCAAGAATGCACATGCATACTAGAATACATTGAAGATAAGCATCATAAACCGAGGGTGTGTGTGTGTATAGAAGTGAAGAGGAAGAGCATACCTATCTTTTCGCATTCATGGTCACATGCACACATGAAAGAAGAAGGGTTGATTCTGATGATGCCTAGTGAGTTGTTTTTCAATGCTTGAACAATCACAAAAGAATTTGTGATTCTGGCCTAGAAGAATAAGAATTCATAATACATATAGTTATTTCACTAGATAAGAATATTTAATGTTAAAGAGCATCAACATTGGACCTCGATGCAAGAAAAGTCTCATGCTGAACAAGAGACAAAGACTTTCATGCATATCCACTGAAGGGACCTTCATGTACATAAATAGAGTGTGACTTTACCCAACATTGTGAGAAAAGGGGAGTCAATGGAAGTGATCTGAGGGAAGTAGTGAGTTTTCCCTAAACATTTGTAAATTCTTTATTCCTTTGACATAGTGACTGTACCCGAACCTTGTAATCCATAGCTATTGAAGAATAATGAAATTGGGTATGACCTGCAACCTGACGGGGTATGCTCCTTAGACGTATCCCTTAGTGGTGAACCAAGTAAAAGTGTTGTGTTGTCTTTCTCCATGTGAATGTTCTAATTATTTCACATATCCACCACATATGTTTAATTAAGTTTCTACCAATGTGGGAACAAGATAAAATAAATGGTAGAAAAATGTAATACCCTGATTCACCCCGCCCCCCTCTCAGGGTGACCTAGGGTCATTCATGTATAGTCTCCCAACCATATTATCATAGACCCTCACTATTAGTCAGCATCCTATAGACATAAATGAGGCACACATTTGGCCATGTGGATAATTGGGTTTGGTTACTTATAAGTGATATGGGTCTGAGAAATCACAATGTGGTATCAGTGCCACTTTTAATTTTGTCCTACTATTTTGGGTTGGAAAAAAGGAGACTGTGAATGTGTTAGAATATGGTAATGAACATATTCTTAATTGAACCTAACCCACATTAAGTGAATATCCATGTTTCTAAGGAAGGTACTTTTTGATTTTGTTTATCTCCTATTACAATTGTTATGATATCATCGATGCGTGAAAAATATGATTTTTCCAGTTTTATTATTATTATAGAATCTATTTTTACATTTGGCCAGATATGGTAAGGAGGTATTGATCCTGAACCATTATAGGCACTTGAGGATATCCATCATGAATGTATGATTCCATGTTTTTTTCATTCAAGTAGTATGTGATATCTATTTGTGGTGATGTGACAATGATATTTTAAATTGTACTAATGTTTCTTATGGGGGAAAGAGGATAATAAGTTATTAAAGTGTCTACCTTACCTGAAATTTGGTTTTCTCATATATATTGATGGTAGAACCTAATTTAACAATTATAACATGTTTTAGATCAGTCACTATGGTTACATGGGTTAAAATGTTAGTTTATTTCAATTATATGAATGGTAATTTTAATTTATAAATATTTTACTTATATAAATTAAATGTGGAAATTCCTCTAATAAAATCATCTTATATTCCTTTTTTACATCTAGAAACTGAATGTAACAGTCAAATTGTAGTTTAATTCCATACCAGTTATAACTTATAAATTTTATTCCGTTATATCTTTGGAATGGTAATGCATCTAACTAGATATTACTATATATAAATATGATCATAGTAAAAATTAAAAGTTAAATGAAATAGTTATCATTAAATGGTGATTTCAATTGTATCTTCAAGGGCATTTTTCGTCTATAGAATTTAATTGACACTCCATGTATTGTAACCATAAAAATAAAATGGATAACTTTCCATTAACCGGACTATAATAGTGAGCAGTTGGGAGTATCTATTTTTCTCCATTATAATATTCCATAAAACCAATTCTTGGATTTAGGTGTAGGTAGTGGGTTGTTGAATATTTTCTAGGAAGGCTTGAACATATATTACTCTTATGAATGTTATCTATTCTATTGTGAAATATTATCCCGAGGCATGTGTTTATTATTATAAATATATTCTACCATGATAGCCTCAAGTCATGCTTCATGAGGGTGGGGATGACCATTCTCGAGAGTGGGTGGGACCTGAGTAATAAGTATTACCTCTTATTGTTCCACCTATGGTACCTCTTGATATTCCAGATCGAGGAATTGTTTCTCAATTTTGAGAGGGTTTCTTATGAATAGTGTACTATATATAAATATCTCCACAACCTACATCTTATATGGAATCTTTTACTAGGGAGTTACAATAACATAACCCTCTTATATATTTCATTGAAGCTGCCTCCAGGATACTGATTCATGGATAGAGACCATGATATAAATATTAGACCATCTAGAGTAGTCTCCCTATAAAAGGGTCAAATTTTCAACAAATATTTTTTATAGGAAATAAAAGGACCCAACCATAAACATTAAATATTATTTAGATTTATGTTAAAAATTAATTATCATGTATTTGAGGATCATTTCATGTTTAGAGTGTTCAAGAATTAGGTCATAAAAAATACATAACAAAACTATATAATACCAAATGAAAACTTCTGATCAGTATCCATTTTTTCCAGTATATAAAACTTTTCAAACAAAAAATGATTTATTTGCATGAAAACTATTGTAAATTTAAAAATTTCCCTCTTCCTTTACCTTACCCATCCTTAATTCCAATGAAAACATTTTAAAAATGAAGGATCAACACAAAAAGCTCTGTATGGGATAAAAAAATAAAATCATTATTCTGATGAACACATAAAAACCCCTGAAATGTTTACCTTTATTCAATGTTCTTTTAGTTAAAGAGATAAATAATTTCTACATTAAAAAAAATAACTTTCTCAAAAAATAATTATTTCTCATATAAATCATAGATAAATCATATAGGAAACTTGATGCATCATTATTATTATCACTCTTACAAATTGAATAACTATATGGTTGACTTCCATACCTGATGAATTAGAGAGATATCATGAAACCAACCATCCTTGGTTTATAATGAAACTACTTTTCCTTATTTAATAACATAACCACATGTCCCTGTTTTATAGCATAACCACCCTTCATTAGATTATAATATAATCACCTGTGAATATAAATAATTTCCAAGAAACAAAACATATTCATAAAAGCTTGTAATTTTCAACATTACACTTAGGAAATATTATCTTCACCCATAAAAGAGTAACTTCATATATTTAAACATATTTTTATTTTATAGAAAACCCCATTTTCACTACCAAAGTACCCAAAAAAGGGAATGCGTTTTTTTAAATAAAACATGAAACATCTAAATGAATAAAGACATAAAATAATGGTTATGGTGGTAGGAAATCCCTTATCACAATAAACATTAATATAGATCATTCCTTTTTTATTTTTAAAGAAAGTAAAAAATTTCACAAAAAATTACCTTTTTTTAAATATATTGAATGAGAGACAAAATTTTCCTTTATAAAACTATCATGTGACCAATAATCATGTACCTATATGGTAGAGACTTATGTTTGGCATCTAAAAGACCCAAGATCAAATCTGGGAGGTGGTGAATTTTTGTGTTACTATAGCAGTACTATAGTAGAAAATTTTTGGTACTGTAGCAACTATAATTATTTGTCCTATTTTGGCCTTTGGTCCACCGGTTTGGGCCTACAAGTTATAATCCTTTAGAGCCACCGAGGCCTTCAGGAAATATGAATTTCATTCCACCAAATGGACTTTGGGCTACATAAATTTCAAGCCACCATAATTCATCAGGACATCAGGCCTCTAGTCTATTAGGTACCATGGATTAGCCTAGGAATACCACATAGGATTAAGCCCCAAAAGTGGATTTTGAGAAAGTAACATCATATAAAGAAGAGCTAACTGGATTAGAAGAATGATAGTGTATGACACTTTCCATCAGTACAAATAATTGTGCAACACTGCATGGGGAAATAGTGGCTGATAAGCCATGTGAGTTGGGGTGATAGGCACTATTGATGATTCAAATTTTGGGGAGGGGATATTAAAAGTTCTAGTCAGGTCTTGGACCATTAAAGTTCATGTATTGGGCATTGTTCCTATGGAAATTCAAGTCATGTATGAGCCTTATGTTTCTGGACCTATGGGTCATATACGGGTTCCTACTCAAACCTTAAAAGGGGGGATTTTCCAAAAATCAATAAAAATATAAGGACTTCAGGATTTAGGAGACAATACTATAATTTACCTAATAAATTCATTTTAAAAAATATAAACATGGAATAAAAAGTGAGTTAAAAGGAAAGCATTAAATAATTTTTTTAAAAGAAAACATCCTTATCACATTAAAAAAACTTAAATCATAAGACCCATGTAATAATAACCTTAAAAAAAATATTAAATATAATTATAATGTATTAATTCCTAATATAAGATGTCAAAGGTTATATATATACACCTCATAAAACAATATAGATTTATAACATCAAAATTTGACTCAATGAAATGAGATTGAGAAAATTCCCATAGCTTGAGTCTAACTCATCACTTGTGTTCTTTATCATCCTGGATAATAAAATTATGATAATTATTTACTTTTTTAAGAATATTTTTAATGTTTATTACTCTTTTAATTTCACTTATGATAATTTTATATATTATTTATGAATCAATTAGTTTTACGTCAGATGTTTTGATCATATTTGGATTATGTGACAAAAATGACTTTTGTAGGTTGAAAATTGTCAAAGATGTAATAATTTAAACATATAAAGAATAATAATCCTGAAATAATTATCATATTTATAAAATATTATACATTTTATACCAATAATTAAATATGGTTTTTATAAATGAAGAAATTTATGATCATAGAGACGATATGTCTAACATACATAGGAGTAATGTTTCCATTTTTCAACAATCACTATGGAAAGAATGTAAGTAATATTTTATCATTAAAAAATTATAATAATATAATATATACCATATTAACCCTTTACATATATTTATTTATATATTATTTATGTTTTTTGGTGATGAAATGATAGTCACATCACTTACCGAAGGTTATATTACACATATACACTAACAATGTTATCATTTTTTAGTGAGTGAAAGGGTAAGAAATAAAATGATATATTTTATTTTAATAATAATAAATATGTCATTATTATCATAATAATTTCATTTATATAAAATATTTTCAATAAATTTAACCTTATTACCTTCCATGTAAAGTGTTAGTGAAAAATAATCACATCATTTCATAAGGTGGTAGTCCGCCACACTCACACGCAACGTTATCGTATCCCCTAACGAATAGAAAGGAAAAAAGGTATAAATGATATAATTACTCCAAAGGTATAATTATGTTATAAAATATATATATATATATATATATATTATAACCCACATTATACACAACCATTTTTTATAGAAAACATGCCACATCAGTTCGCGAGGCTGTAGTCCACCGTACACATGAGGGATGTTGTCATTTACTATTTTAGGGAAGTTTTGATATATATACGTCATGAAATTAACATAATAAAATGTCAATATATTTTAGAAAATTATTATTTTATTAAATTGTAAATTAATAATAAATTAAGGAGGTGGTAGAAAAAATAAGACAACACCACATAGTTAGGAGTTTTACCTCTTCTTAGACCACAAATTTAGGATTATAACTAGAGTATTCATAGATTATATTTATGAAAAAAACATGTAATATTGTATGAGGGTATGAATGTTTGAAATATATTTGGATAGGTATTTTCTGAAAAAAATGGTTTTCAGGTCCGTATAATAGAGGATAGGGGTGATCATTTATAAAAGAGGTGAGTGGCACACTTTTAATTTTTGAAAAGAAAAAGGTGTATTCAATTTTTTCACATAAAAAGGTTAAAAATGTATTATTAATTATCCATATATAATATAATTTCAAAATATTTTTATATAATATATTTTATACAATTTTAAGGTCATCTTAACCATTATCGTTTTAGTTTAACCCCCCATAACCCATTTTAAACTTGACCATAGTAATTAATTTTAAGTGTTTTCACTCTTCATTTTTGTAAAAAACTAAGTTTATCTTATTATAATATAAAATTAATAAAATTAAAAATATGGAGTTGAATTTACTAAATTATATTACTACATGTTTAAAAATTAAATTATAGAAACAATCAAACGTGATGAAAAAACAGATTTTCAAGAAGTGTATTTTTCAAGAAAATATTATTTTATATTATTTATATGAAAATAATTTTTCAATGAATATAAATTGATATTTATTTATAAATTTATTTTAAATTTTTTTAACTAGGTATTATCTTTATTAATTAAAAATAATAAATATTATTCATTTTCAAAAATCCCAATTTTAATCCCAAAATAACTTATACTAAAAATAAATATAAATTTGATTAAAAATTAATCAATTATATTAAATATAACTAAAAAAACATATATTACATTAAATAATATTAAAAAACTAAGGGTAATTTTTAGTTACTTAATTTATTGAAAATAAATTACTTTTTTACAAATATCAATATTTTCACTATTTATTAAAAGATCAGGATTTTTTGAAAAATCCCTAAATTTCACCGAATGTAAATTTTCATATTGTGATTTAATAATTGAAATTTATTTTTAATAATTCAAAATATAACATATATCAAATAAATTTTAAATAAAAACTTATAATAAAAGTGTTTAGTTTAAACTTTTTAATTTTTCATTTAAAAGTTACTTAATATTTTTATGATGAATAAAGTTGTGAATGTAATTTATTCTATAATTTCATCTGTTTATAAATTCTACCTCACTTTTGTAAATTTTATCCTTGAAATTTTATTTACTAATTAAACAAGTTGGAATATCTTTCCCCCATTTCATTTTCTGATTCCCATATTCCCTCTTAAACCATATTGTTTTATCATAAAATAATAACATAGTAAATAACCTTATACCACAAAAAATGATCTCTATGGTAAAGAATATAAACTAGATTCTAATCATAATAAATTTACTCTTACAACTAAATTAGGTCACGGATTAAAAAATGAGATTAACATAGCTCATATTTTCTTAACATCAAGACATGAAAAACATTATATAACTAGGATAAACTTGGGGAAAAGTCACTCAATAGAAAAATAATCTATCTTTATAGATGACATCATATGTTCTAATAAAACATTTAATTATATTTATCTTTTTACCTAAATGAATAACACTTTTCCATTGTCAAACTTTGGGAAAGACATGATCACCTACATCTAAGGAAATATCTTTCCTCAAGTTATGAGTATAAATTATCTATCTACTATGAGTCCTCCTCATATATTGCATAATCAGTTGAAGCTTGTAATATATTTCTTATAATAACTGTAGTCTCATCAAATTCCTTTCTCCTAAGTCATCCAAAAAATATATTACTCAAAACCACTTTCCATATAATGCCTCAAATTGTGTCATCAGTTTACTAGATTAGAAACTATTATTATTAGAAAACTCATCCAATGAAATATGTTGATACAAAATTCCATGCTAATAAATTGAATGATAATTATGTATATCATCCATTTTAAAAATTATAAACACATATTGTCTATAGATTTTAGGATGAAAAGTTATACTAAAATTTAATTTAATACCCAATGACATCTGAATTCCGTTGCAAAAACATGATGTGAACTTGGGATCACAGTCTCATACAATAGAGAGAGAAACACAATGTAACCAAACCATCCTCTTCAGATAAAGTAAAAAAAGATGATCTAAATACATTATATCTTTTATATTAAAAAAATGTTAAAATTTAGTTAATAAATAAGTATTAACCCAAATTACATTGTTACCTTGTGGTGTCGTTTGTAATCCCACCACAAAATCCATGGATATATTTTCTAATTTCCACTAAAGAAATGGAAGGGGTTGAATCATTATATTCATTATTTTTCATTCTTCTTTAACCTATTCACATATAAAAAACACCATTATAATTTTAGTAATATTGTTTTTCAATCCATCCCACCAGTAATACTTATAAAGGTTTATATAAATCTAAGTGTTTCCCAAATTAATAGAAAATGGAGAAATATGAGCTTCACTCAAAAACTAAATATTTAAATAGGAATCACAATAAACACATAATCTTTTTCAAAACCTGATAACACCATCTTCATAAATATTAAAATAAATCAACTTGCCCTTATTAATGAATTCTAAAATTTCATGAAAATATTTATCCTCATTTTGATCTTGATTAATGCTTTCTAAATAAGTTGAATGCACTGAAACTTGAAACAAAATAGAGAATGTACCTATATCCAAAACTTCAAGGCAAAAATTCATCAAATAATTAACCAAAGGGTCATGTTCCAAACATAACATAGAAAGTCAAATATTTTTTTTCAAGTCAATACATCAAACACTATGAATATTGTTCCAAGATGGTAATGAATAATTCCATCATAATACATGATCGGTAATATACATATTCTCATTGTCATATTCAATTATTTCTGAGTGAATATATGATTAAATTTTTTTATCAGTATATATTTCATAGTCTAATGTATAAAAATTATTACTCAAAAATTTTAGAGAAAAAACCATAGTAATTAATTCTAGATCATGTATAAGGTAATTTAACTCATTAAGTTTCAACTGTCATGTAGCCTAAGAAATTAATATATCATTATTAATCTAGAAAAAACCAATTAATTTCAATAAATAATCTCTATATATAATATTTTTTCCATTTTTTGAAGGAAGGGATAAAACTTGGGAACTCACCAATCTTATTTTTTGTTACATAAAACAATCATCACATTCTTTTTTCTGATTAATTTAACTTCTTTTCATCTAGAATTATATATTGGGATAGACAACTAACCAATGATTTCAACAAACCACCAGTAGTATCCCACTAATCTATGAAAACTACAAATATTAATGATATTTATTGGTTTTTTCCATTCTAAAACAACTTTTATTAGAAGGTTCAACATTTATTCCATATTTAGAAATAATATACCCATGGAAATAAATTTATTACAACCAAAATTCACATTTACTAAATATCGTATATAGTTTATGTTCTTTTAATGTTTTTAAAAATATCCTTAGCTATCATTCATGTTACTCCTAAATTTTAGAATATGTCTAAATTTAATCAATAAACATAACCAAAAACTTTTCAAATAACTCATTAAAAAATTTATTCATAATGTCCATAAGTACATTAGTTGAATTGGAAAACCCAAAGGGAAAAAAATAAAAACTCATAATTCCCACATATATTATAAAATATAGTATTTATAATATCCACTTCATTTAACTTCAGATAATTTCAAGTGGACCTTAGATCTACCATTGAAAAATACTGAGCTCCTTGGAGCTGATCAAGTAAATAATCAATATGAGGAATATGAAATTTGTTCTAAAAACGATATTTCTCATGTATCTATAACCAACAAAAAGTCTCATTGAACCATATTTCTATTTAAAAAACAAAAAAAGAGCATCCCATGGTGATGTTATAGGTTTAATCCATCCTTTATCTAACAAATCCTATAATTTTTTTTCCAATTATAAATGTTCTTCTTGAGCCATTTGATAAGGGTGTTAGAATTAGGTTTATCATTAGGCACTCATTCAATAGTAAAATCAACAAACCTATCAGAAATAACACATGTATAATCATCATGAAATACATCCATGTATTCATTTACTACTAGAACATAACTAATTTGAACAGTTTATTTATTTTCATAAATATGAGATAAATAACATTAACTACAATCTTTAATCAAATTCTCAACTTATTGGTATGTTATCAAAGGAATTAAATAATTTACCATAAAATTATTATCTCTATAATTGATCTTATCATGATAAATGTTGTCAAATATATATAAAAAATGATATCAAACTCTACTGTGGATATCCCAATAATGCTTTCAAGAAATACCATCTCATTAATAAAAATAAGAATATTCTACTTAATATAGTTTTCTTTAATATTTCCACTTGGAGTTTTCACCATTTTTTTATTTTTTTAAGTGGTGATATTCCAATTTTCTAAGAAAATATATCAGAAATAAAGGAACATAACAACAAATAGTGAAATAAGGGATTTTAATAATTCAAATAAATAAGTAGAATACCTATCACCACTTCATTTAACAACCCAACATCATCTATAGAAGTCGAAGATTATTTTTCCACACCCTTTTTTGTAGATCTCATTGATTTTAAAACTATGTAACCAACTTTAAGAACATGTTGTCATAATGCCCCAGCTCGTTGAAATTTGAACATCTTTCCATCATATGTTCAGTGCTTCTTTGATAATTTTACTTACAATAAAGATCCATATGACCAAACTAACCATATTGTAAGCACTTCTCAGACTTCATAATACATTCTTAAGGATGATTGTTTCCACACATCATACAATATGATATCGTCTTGTTTTTAACTGCATACTTATTTGTTGAATTCTTCCCCATTTATTTCCAAATAAACCTCTTCATATAGTTATTTTCATAGAATACATGATTATTTGATAACTCCATTTTTACCTTCTTAATAAATAAAACAAGTTTCTTATATATTTTTAATTAATGATAATATAATTATCATTTATATCTTGTCTTTGATCTTGAGTAAAACTAAATAATATTACTATTAAGATCCCAGATAAAATTTTGGATGTACCTTGCAAATTAAGTGAATATTTATTCATATAAAACAATATAATATTACTCAATGTTTCTCAAGTACAATATTTTTTTACATCCTAAGTAATGAAACCTTAGTAAAATGATTATTATGGAAAAATATTCTTAAATTCCCCCCCCATTACAGGGCACAAATCTCTTCAATTTCTCTATAATTATTAATCATTAACCACAACTATTTGGATTTACTTTCAAAATGGTAAATATAAAGACATAACTTTTGATGGTCCAGACATCAAATTAAATATAATATCTTTTATAGGGATTTAATCCATTTTTTTCTATAATGGGGTCAGATTATCTACTGAATGATGGGAATGTTGTCTTATAAAATACTCCACTATTGAATTGTTCAGATGTGGTAGATATAGATTCTCCAAGGAATTGATGCCCAAACCATTTATAGCTTGACTAAAATAATCCATTATAGAAAAAACTATTTTTTTTCTAATTCCATCCTTCTCAAAGTCCCGATTTGGAATAATATTTTCCACTCGGTTCCTTCCCACTACAACTTCCCTATTTAAAATATGGAAAACCATTCTCAACAAAAATAGTTTTGATAAATCATCTTGGTAATATTTACATTAAATATCATTTTAACCTAACCATAAATAAATATATTTAAATGGTATAACATTATCATCTTCTTAATCTCTAAAGTTATATACAATGACCTCTACTACCAACTATAAGGATCCAGCCTTAAAAATAATATAATCTTGAGTTTTATGTCAATAATTAATTCTCTTACATTTATAGATATTTTCATGTTGATATTTTTAGAAAATTAATTTATAAATCATTCATAACAAAACCATATAATATAAAGTTTACAGTTTCGGTCAGTATCCATTTTTTTCACCATATAAAATATTTACAACAAAACATGATTAATTTTCATGACATTCAACTTAACATCTTCCTTTCCCTTACCCATCATTAAATCTTATGGATTTTTTTTTAACATGGTATGAGTAGAAATATCATAGTAAGGGATAAAAATATAATGAACATTTTATGTCTAGTGAAAAAATAAAAACTCATAAAATGTTTACTTTTATTAAATTTTATTTGAGTGAAATATATATATAATTTTTACAAGAAAAATACTCTCTTTTTTTCAAAGAAAATAATTATAACAAATATAAAAAATAGATAAATCATATAGGTATCTTGGTATGTCATTATCTGTATAACTCTTACAAATCGAATAACCATATGGTCGACTTCCATACCCAATGAAATTGAGGGATTTTACAGACCCACCCATCATTAGTTTATGACATAACCACCCATCCTTTATTATATTGTTTCCAAAAATACATGGTTTATAACATAACGGCCCATGAAGTTAAATTATTTCCATGAACCATAACATAATCATAATATCTTTTAATTTTTAACATCACACACATGAAATATTCTCTTCACCCTTAAGAAAATATTTTCAGACATTAAAATATCTATCCCTTAAAAAAATACTTCTTAGTACCAAAATTCCCAAAAAATTGAATGCGGGTTTTATTTTAATAAAAAATGGAAACTTTTAATATAATCATATATTGAAATAATAGTTATCGAAATAGAAAATTTGTTATCTTCATATACAATAATATAAAACATTATTTTTATCAATTTTAAATAAAGTCACACATTCCATACAAAGATTCCATTTTTTTAAATACACTGAATGAAAGAAAAAAAATTACATTCTAAAAATTTCATGTACATAATAAAATAAATTTAAAAACATGTACATTGATTGAAAACAGTGTTCGAAGGAAAACATTAAAAGAAATTTTTTATTAAAAAAACCTTATCACTTTGGAGGTATTTGAATCATATTACCATGGAAATAAAAACATTAATAAACTTAAAAAACATGATAATATATAAATTCATGATATTTCATGTCAAGGGGATATATATAAACCTCTTAAAATAATTTAGGTGCATAACTTCAAAATTTTCCTCAATGACAGGAGATTGAGATGAAGTCCCTTACATCGAGTCTGGCTCATTATGTAAATTATTTATCATCATAAATAAATAAATTATGTAAATTATTTACTTCATTAATAAAAATTTTCATGATTTGTTATTATTTTTTATTTCGCAGATTACAATGCTATATATGGTTATTTATCAATTAGATTTACATCAGATGTTTTGACCACATTCAGATTATGTATCAAAAAGTGACTTTGGTAGGTTTACTATGTTCAAATAAAACATTATTAAAAAATTTATAGAATAATAATCATGAAATAGTTATTTTATTTAAACATCAATTATAATTTTAAAACCAATTAGAAAAATATTTTTAAAAATGAAGTATGTTAAGATCTTGGAGATAGTAGACCGTATCTGAGCATGAGTAACGTTTCCATTTTTCAACAATAATTATGGAATGAAGGCAATTATTGTTTTATCTTTATAGAATTATCGTAATATAATTAATATAATAATTTTTTAAATATAATTATATATATCATCAATGTGGTTTGGTGACAAAAAGGGAGTCACGTCAGTTTGTGATGGCGATAGTCCATACGTACACGGATGACATTATCATTTTTAAGTGAGTGAAATGGTAAGAAAAAAATGATATATTTATTTTTAATATTGATAAATATGTAATTGATATCATAATTATTTCATTTATATAATATATATTCATAAAAATTATCCTTATTATTTCCCAGTTAAATCATTAGTTAATAAGAATCACAAGTCTTCATGAGGTGATACTCTTCCATACACACAAGTGATAATTTCATATCTGCTATCGGAGGGAAATTAAGAGAAAGAATATTTGATGTAGAGAATCCATAGGTATAATTATGTTAGAAATATCATATATATAATTTATTTCCATCATAATACCCAACTATGAGAGGTGTTGATGGAGAACATGTAACGTTGGTTCACAAGGTGGTAATCCACCATACACACAAGCGATGTTATCCTTTCCCATTTGAGGGAAGATGGGATGGATATTGGTCGTAACCTGAATATAATAAAATATTAGTATATGGTAAATATTTTTTATTATATAATCATAAATTAAAAATATTTTAAGGAGGTGAAAGATGAAATAAAACAAAAACACATAGTTAGGAATTTTACCACTTCGTTGACCACCTCTTTGGGAATATACCAAAAATCATTCATAGAATAGATTTATAACCAAAAACAATACTTATAGGATGAGGGGATGTAATTTGGGAAGTTATTTGGTTAGGGATTTTCCAAAAAAAAGTGTTTGTACAGCTTTAATAATAGAGTACAGGTGGTGGCCTTTTATCAGTGAGGTGAGTGGCACACTTGTTATTTTGGAATATAAAAAGGTGTACCAAATTTTTTCACAAGAAAAAAGGGTTCAAAAAGGATTTTTCACTATAAAGATAAAGTATAAGGTCTATATATTGCTAAAAAATTGGTTTTATACATTTTTATGTCACTTTAACCCTTATCATTTTATTTTTACCGCCGGTAATACCAATTGAACAATAATTGTACTAATTAACTTTTACTAATTTGACAAGACATTTTGGTCAAAAAATATGTTGACCTTATTAGAAAATATAAAATATTCTGATCCCAAATATTTATTCCATATTAACTAATTTAAATT
Source organism: Viscum album (assembly GCA_963277665.1). Lineage (NCBI taxonomy): Eukaryota > Viridiplantae > Streptophyta > Magnoliopsida > Santalales > Viscaceae > Viscum > Viscum album. The sequence goes on from OY728160.1 coordinate 751,332,374, forward strand.
AATAATTTTAAAAAAAAAATTTAAAACAAAACCCACATATGCGATGAAATGGTGGGATTTCATGAAGTTTATTTTTCAAGAAAAACCTTCTATTGTATTACCTATACATTTAATAATAATAATTTTATGAATATAAAATAATATTTAATGATATATATACTATAAATATCATTTGAAACTTCTCTTATTAGGTATTATGATAAATAATTAAAAATAACAATCATTATGCATTTTAAAATTGTTTTTTAGTAAAATACCATTTTAAACAAAAAAAGTATAATAAAATCCAATATAATGTTGATTATAAATTTATTAAGTGGATTAAAAATATGTAAATAATACTTATTTTACGTTAAATAATATTCAAAACATAATGGTACTTCAAATTACTTAATTTATTGATAATATACGATTTTTTACAAAAAATGGTTTATTTAACTATTCATAGAATACTCAATATTTTGCAATAAAATATCACATTTTTGCCTAGAGCACATTTTAATATTTTAATTCAAAAAATAAACATTAATTTTTTCTAATTAAAAATCTAAAATTTTGAGATTAAACATTCAAATAAAACCTTCTAATAAATAAATTTAGTTAAATCTATTTCCTTTTTAATTTAAAAATTACTTATTAATTTTGTAATCACTAAAATAATAAAATTAAGTATTATATCATGATATAGGTTGTTATATGATCATAAAATAGATGGTTAGTTTTTTTGACCCTGGTTGACCAACACAGAGTTATGGACTAGAGGGACTTGCACACAAACTTCTATGATTATTTCATTCTTGAGCCACTGAGAGCTGACCGAGCCAGAGATTTTATGCATCATGAGAAGGGATCTAAATAAATTATGGATTATTCTACTAATTTAAAAAATATTTAGTTTTTTGTTCCCTATGTACTTATTGGATAGTTTTACATGGCTAGTGGATTTTAGGATAAGCTCTTGTTTGCCGCCTAATCGCAGGTGAACATGTATCATTTGACTATTATTCCTGAGATAGTGAACCAAGTTCTTAAAACCAAGCATAACCATAGTGAATAATATGGTTTAAGGAATATATTTTTATTTCCTCAATAAGTAATTGGTTCATTTAATAGCATGAATCATTGTTTTGATCCTTCTTGAAGAGGCATCAATAGCCAGAGTGTGAGCCTAAGTATTCAGGTGATCTATCAAAAATGTTGTAAGTTGAGACACATAAAGTCTCATTGTAGTAATGACCCTTTTCTGTGACGATATTATGTTAATATAGATTATACATATAATTTATTTAGAAACATTCCTAAAATAACCAGTGAGAGGGGATATACAACATCTATAGGTTCTAGAGTGGGGTTAACATCTCCACATCACTTAGGGAGCTAGAGCACTATCAGCTGATCAGGCTGAGAAGGTGTTCATTTCTGAGGAATCCAATCACATGAAATAATATTCAAGTATAGTAGACTTGTATAGGGTTGTTATTCTATATCTCAAGGTCATGTATCGGCCCAGATATATTATCTACATCCAAAACCTGAGGAGAAGAGTGTAATTCCATATATGGTTAGGGTGTTGTTTTGGTGGTCGTTACTTTAGTGTCTGTTTTATTATACAAAGGTTCTTACCATTATTTTATATATGTGGTGATCTTGGAAATAATTTGGCTCCAAATTCATTATTTATATGAAGCGGTGACTCTAGATGCTTTACTAGGGGTCTAATCATAAATTATACACAAGTTCAAGGAGTTTCTGCTTGATAAAGGAAACTATCATTTCATGTGGAACCTCTTTATCATTGAGGTGATAGGTTTCAACATCATTATTGGGATAAACCTATTGGTTACTTATCACACCCATGTTGTTGTTTTTTCACTGTAGGGTGTATTTCATATCATACTAGGGTAGTAATTTTGTTTACAATGGTGAATGGGGTGTCCAAGATGGATCTGCTGGACCCGAGCATCATGGGATGATGATGTGATAGACTAGAATTCTAGAATATATCTGTATGATCAGGAAATACATCTGGAAAAATTTCCTCATGTGATGGTTCATTTTAGTTATTTCATTACTAATTACTTTTATGGTATTCCTCTAAAAAGAGTGGTATATTTTACCATCGAGATAGTGTTAGGAGAAGCAATAGCATCCATTCCTCCTTATAAGATTTATAATAAAGAGTTATAAGAACTCAAAAGGTAGTTGCAGGACATAGAGACTAAGGGTATTTGATGAACCAGTAATTCACCTTGGGGTTTACCCATTATTTTTACAAAAATGGTGGATGTAATCCTCATGATTTATATGGGTTATCATCAGTTGGATTAGCTGATAGTTAAGAAAATGTGTATGCTTTCATGTATAAAAGACATATTCAGCCAGTTATGAGGAACCAAAATTTTCATGAAAGTTTATTTGAAGTCGGGATATCATTAGGTTTTAGTTATTCCCATATATATATACCACATATGAATTTCTATAGTAGTTATGTCTTGTATGATTATTTGGTCATGTTGTCTGTTCTCACTAACACACCAAAAATTTTTATGGCCTTAATGAATCTATTTTTTCCATTCATAAAGGGATTCCTTAATTTTGGTTTTTGTGGATGATGTCTTGGTTTATTTTCATACTTCACATGATCATTCCAAATAGCTTTACATCATACTGAGCACACTAACAGAGAATAGGTTGTATGTCATAATCAAATATTTTTTGTTCTGGATCGATAATGTTCACTTCTTAAGGCACATCATCTCAGAGGCATGAGTGTTAGTGGACCCAGAGGAGGTGGTACCATGTTTTATTGGGATCATCCCGTGAATGTATTTTACATATGACATTTCTTGGGAATATCTAGATATTACAGGATCTATATTTCTAATTTTTCATACATTGAAAAACCTCTTATAGTCTTGACCAAGAAGGTTGAGAAATTATTATTGTCTGAAGCATGTGAGGAATACTTTTAGGTGCTAAATAGATGATTGAATTCAACACTGACCATGATTATTCCTAATCCTAGAAGATAATATACTATTTATTTGGATGCACTGATAATAAGGTTGGGAGAGATTTTGAATCAAGGAGATTGAGTCATGGTTTAAGGTTCTTGTTATATGATAACTAATGAAAACAATTGCCCAACACATGATCTCAATCCATCAGTTGTGGTCTATACCTTGAGTTGTTGGAGGAATTATTTATTGGGAGAGATATTATTTTTTACACATAGATAAAAAACACATAGATATATTTTCAATTGATGTCAATAGAATCTATGGAAATGAAGGTGATCTGAATACCTATATTATTTTGACATTGATATTGGTTATATTCCTGGTAAGAGAAATGATCATGCAAATGATCTACTCTAGAAAACTCAGATTAAAGTTGTTCATGAGTCTAGTAGTGAATAGAAGTTGATATCTCTCTTTCATGAGATGAATCCTGATATTTAGGAATAACATGGGCCGGTTATTCTTATTATTTCAGTAGTTAAATAATCACACCGAGATAGAGTAAAGATGATATAGCTTTATCATTTTACAAGATTAGTCCTCTGGGAGAGTATTTTAGGCAAGGAACCACCACCTGGTTAGGTCATTGATAGATATGTGATCTTATATATTTATGTATACATCTAGGTTACTATAGATGTGTCAAAGTAATTAACATGAGTGTCTCATGTATCTACATGGGAAGTGCATCTCAGTCCAACCAAGGTGTAACAATACTTACACCACTAATATATGTGGCCTGGTATGAAATGGGGGATAGTTGGTTTCATTACTCATGGTTCCACCTATCAATAGGTGAAGGTATAAAATTAGTGACCAATGGGTATTTTTTAGCTATTACCAATTACTAAGTGGAAATATGATGAACTCACTATGTATTTTGTGATGGGCATACCAAAATCACTATGAGGTAGTGATTTTGTATGGTGATCAATAAAGGACTGACAAAGTTCACCCACATATTGCATATCTAGGATATCATTTCGGTGGAAACTCATGGGAGGATATATTTCAGGGAGATCATATGTTTTCATAGAGTTCCACATACCATTGTATTAGATAAGGAAGAAAATTTTACATTGTTGTTCTAGAAGAGTTTGTATAAGGATCTGATTTCACCAGTACTTATAATAGAATATCACCCTCGTACGACCAGTAAGTCCAAGAAAACTATACATGTGTTTGAGGACATAATTAGGGAATGAAGCCTTGATTTTGGGGGATTATTGAGATAAATAGATACCCCTTGTTTAGTTATCTTACAACAACATCATCCAAGAGACCATACATATGGTTCTTTATGAGGCCCTATATGGTAGTTCATTTCATTCAATCTTATACTGGTTAAGAGTGGGATAGGAAACAATAATAGGACCATGTCTGATTCAAGGAACCTCAGAGTAGGTATAACTTATTAGGAAGAATATGGATGTAATAAAATCTAGGAAAATGTATTATGTTGATCATCACCAACAACCTCTAGAGTTTCAGGTGGGTGATCACATTTTCTTGTATGTTTCACCTAGGTTAGTTCATCAACAAAATCAGTTGTAGGGTAAAATATCACCATACGTTTTCATGAATTTTGATGTTTTGGAGAGGGTCATATAGATAGATTATCATATAAATTTTTCGTGGAGATATAGAACTATGCACAATGAATTTCACGTTTCATAGTTAAATTGTTTTCATTCATACATATCTCATGTTATTTAACATTATGAAGTTGAGTTGGATATTAACTCTTCATTTGAGCGTCATATAATACGTATTGTTTATTAGATAATGAATTCTCTCTGAGGTATATCAATTTCACTAGTATGGTTCATATGGAAACACAACCATGTAGAAGAAGAAACCTTTTAGTGAAAGGAAAAAGTACATGCTTAGTGGATATAATTATTATCATTTGATTTCTTACCACCCTCATAAGGGAAACTCAAGGATGCGTTATTTTAAGGATGAGAGGTTGTAAGATCCTAGATTATCAAAATCGTATAGATTCCTTTAAATTACTATTTAAACCTATTTTTACTCAAATAAAAGTTCTTTAGATTCTAGGGAAGGGTTCAAGGGAATCTAGGGCTTGTTTAGAGGCCAGAGATCTAATTTTTGGAGAAGTATATTGAGACACATAGTTAGAAAACTATTAGTTCTAACTGTGTGAATCAACCATGAAACCCATACGTAGAGGTTATCTATTATGAAAAAACTTACAAGGAGGAATTTATAACCATAAAAATGGTGCATTCTTATTGTAGAGGTGTTTCACATAGTGTGCACATGATTTGAAAAAACAAGCACCAACTGTTAAAGGGGGAGTGGCTCTTGGATAGTGATCATGCACAAGTTGAACGTGGCTTGTCAAACCATATACCTTGATGTGAAAGGGGGTTTTCACCTAAAATAGTGGTGGAGCAGAGTTGGGGCATAGTTTTAACAACCATGTGGCTAAATTGAGATCCCATTAAAAATAAGGGAAATGATGATTTTTCCAATTATTCCCCTAACCATTATTCCTTCCATTTCTTCCCCAAATAACAAAACAACCTACCCCTTATTGATTATAACCTCCCTATCCTCTTAGTATTTGAAAGATATCATCTATACTACATCAAAATCACTTAACGTTCATCACATTGGATAGACAATGGTGATTCTATGATTCCACATTCTTTGTTTCTTCATTTACAACAAATTCTTAATTGCTAGATTCATTCTAACTAATAGGCTCTATTTTTAGAGAATTTTTCTATTTCTCTATATTCTCCTATTCTATCTTGAGATGGAGGTTGATATTGGATGATGAGAGTACTACTCATCTATGTTAGGTTGTATATCTATTTTTTACTTAAAATTATCAATTCTTATATAATGAAGTATCATTACTCAAACCAAACATTATATGTGACACCCCTTAAATGTTGATTTTAACTATTAAATTATTATAAATTGATACATATTGTCTTTGGAAGAAGAATATAACCATTAGAAGATTTTTACTTAAATTCAATCCACCCATTATGGTGTGTCTCTTTAAAGGACCATGAATAATATTTCTTGAAAATAAATTAACCAACATTTAAAGTGGGTTGAATTATCATTGATAAAAAAAATGGGTTAATGGAATTAAATTAAATTGAGTGATATCTTACAAGGCCTTCAAATCCTAGGCTATGTAATTAAACCACATTTTGAGGTGACTTGACTAAATTAAATAATTGATAAGTATGATTGATATAAATGAAAGATCAATGGATTGATCATGTCACCTTTCCCCTATTAAATTATAAAATGTGATGATAGATATTATTACAGTTATGGATACTTGATGAGAAATTATATCATGCTTTATTATGGTCATACACCATGAATTATCTTAAAGGTGAGGCATATCCTGAGAGATATGTGGACTCCCATTATGGTTTTTCTTTGACGAGACCATTAGATGCCCCTAATTCATTGATGTTACTACCAAGAGAACATATAAACATGGATTTAGTACTTATCTATGATCATGAATGCCCCATCTTGAAAAATAGGTTTGACATATATTTCTTGAAATTAAATTAATTTTATACATTGGATGATTCTCTTTAGATTCAGGTTGATGTAATATACCTCATTGGTTACTACCTTGGGATACCTTTAATTATAGAATCATGTCTTCCTAGGACATGCTCCTAGGGATCATGTAGAATTTTACCCCCATTAGGTTTAACTGTCAAGGGTATACCCTTGTGGAATTCACCATGGTTATAAATCTTAAATTCTATAGAAATTGAAAACATCTGTGACAATCACTACTCAGGGATGCCATGCTCGTATACATTGGTTCTTGTCCATATAAACATAAACCTAAAATATTATGTGTTAAAAGAAATTCTATATTAAGATGAAGAAATTAGTTTTGTACGGGTCTCCTACAAGGAACCCAGAACAATGAGGTTTATTTATTTACTTATACAATGATTGTTACCCTCATGATGATAATTATATATTCAGTAACTAAATACTGATAGACATCATTGGAGGTTGACTAATGAATTTTAATCACACCATGTTCGGGCCAGTAATTGGTAATTGGTCAGACTTGATGAATGTAGGTAGGGAAAAAAGAAATTATAAAACTATAGATGATTGATTTTTAATGCTAGGATGGAATATTAGATTACAGGAAAAATCTTACTCACATGATGTCATCAAAGATATATTTTTCCCTTTTTTATTTTTTTATTATATTTTGTATATGTATATCACACTATTTCCTTATACCCCTATTTTTTATTCATCATGGAGTCATCTATTTGTATATAATACTAGATATTGTTGACTATTAGTATTTATCTAAATAGATAACTTCCCCTACTATTTTTGCTATTATGCTTCTATGGTTTTTTATATTACTTTTGATGATTTTTTTATTATCGCATCTAAATGTAACTCTGATCCGGAAGGAATAGTATCCCCACCATACTATATTCAACCCTTTATATTAGTCGATAGCCTTTAACCTATGGGGTGGTGCACTTTGGGTTATGTGGCCAATTGTGTTTTTCTATATACGAGTGAACTAGGTCCGATATGTAACAATCAACATAGATATTCATACTACCATTATAACTTTTATGAATAAATCTAGTCATCCCCAAGGTGACATACTTATTTGAACTAAACAACACTATAAACTATCATCAATCTATAAATGTTTGTCACACAACTCATAAGGTGTCATCATATACGAAGAAATTCAGATTGTATAAGCACCTTGATCCTGCTCTATCCCAAAATTGATCTCCCATTGAGGGTGTAACACCATAAAATCATTAAGAAATACATCAAGGTACTCTTCCATAGCCTTGGACAAAAACATTGGCTGAACGTCTGATGAAATCATCATCAAATCTTTAATCAAGGAAGATAATGATGGAACATGCATCTAACACAACTGAGGGTATCACTCACCAATGAACATGGAAGACTCTCTATTAGTAGAACATGAGACAATCTATCTATTGATGTAATCTAGAATGGCATGAACTGAATACATCTTATCCACATAGAGGATGATTTCATAGGTTATATCATCCTAAGAAGGCTCCCTTTGAATGGTGTTACACAAGAACCTAATCATAGTCTCTACATAGTTTATACAAATAATCATGTCCTCTGATTTGATTTTTTAAAAACAAAAACTCTTCACCTAAATCCAAAAGAATATAATAGGGAAGGTTATATGAAGGAGTGTTGATATACAGAATTAAAAAAATCATGTATCAAAGTAGAAAAAAGAAAATGGTACCTCAAGTAGTGTCTAGATCACCTTGGACTGACAAAACTAGATCATGCATCTGAACACGACCTAATCCATGACCTCTCTAACCCAAATGGAGACCACCTCCAAGGTATTTTTATTCTCTCTATGGTAAAGGAGCATCATGGGGTTGTCCTATACTAACCCCATGTCCACTTTGGTGGTCCAAATTTTGAGCACCTTATTACTGCTACCTAAGCTGAAATTTTCTCAATAGAGGAAACTAAAGAAAAATAAATTGAAAAACCTAGTTAATAAAAATGAGTGGTCATTGTATTCACTAATTATCTTGGAATCCACATGATATACATGTGTCTAATCCTATTATAGGTTCCTAAGAGACACCACCCACAGAGAAACAAGATGACGTGGGATGATACCCACCAACAAATATCCTAAATCTCTTCTATATTGGAAAATTGGAACCCTGGAATAATAAATTTCTACACATGGAATATAGATGAATCCCCTATCAAGATGATCTAGTCATATCCAGTGTCCTCTCAATGACCATTAATCTCATTATTACCTCAAGATATCTTAAAAATTTAATCAAGGTGACTTGGTTATAGATATCATGATACGAAGAATCCAAAAAATTACTACCTCGAGACCCCTAACCTAGAAATAGGTCTAACGTATATCAATGACGGGTCTTGAAATGAATATTAAACTCCCACATAATGGATCTCCCCAAATTATTGGTGAAAATATCCAGGTTACTGGTATCCTTCACAGTCGATGAAATAATATCTTCTCAAAACTAGGCTCAAAACTTCTCTCATGAGACTTTTGATTCCTTACAATCCCTGTGGAAAAAGAACCAACACTACCTTATTTATCTGCACAACATCATCACCAATAATAAAACATAGTGCTCCTAATGAGCATGAATAAAAATGAAGGCTATATTGTCACGACCCGTCCTCAGGGCCCGTTCTGTGACTACCCCAAGCCCGCCTTCCATAGGCCAGGGGCTGGCGACTAGCACCAAGGCGTAAATCCCAGTAAAGGGAAGGCATTACCTTGTAAAGTAAACAAGCACCACAGAGTAAGAAAGCAGAAAAAGTAAACACTAAGTAAAAACTGGTTTAACAGTAGGTGCGGAAAAGTAAGTGGGCCAGAATACAAACCCAAACTGAAAGTAAAGTACAACTCAAAAGGGGAAACAACAAATGAAAAGTAAAGCCGCAACGTCGAGCCGTCCACTGGATGTCCCACCTGAAGGGTGGGTACAGATAGCCTCCACTGCTCCTCGGGTCTAGCCGACCGCTCCGAGTACGTCCCGCCCAGTGGTCCACCTCCAGGTACCGTCCTGCTCTGCAAGCCTCAACCACGATCAGCGTTGTCCGTCGTCTGCAACCAACACAACGTAGTGTGGGCATAACCCGTGCAGGGGTGAGTATAAGCTACTCAGTAGTGATACCAAGAACCCCGAAGGTCTCCTAGAATCCACAAAGGATAAACCACAAATGGAGGATACAGTCACGAAGTAACATCCGACACTGCTTAGGTATATGCCCATACATATACCTAAGTCATCAATTCTCGCTCGGCTCCAACATCCGAGCTCAAGTACAACCCAGTCCACACAGGAAAGCAAAACGTAAATCTTCCCAGGATAGCACAACACCATCCACATAGGAAGAAAAACGTAAATCCACATAGGATAGCACAACACAATCCACATAGGAAAGCAAAACAGGATTCAGCTCACACAGGTATATACTTCTTCGTAAGACGATAGAGATGATCAGATGTAGCCACTGATTCATATAAGTCATCGGACCCACAAAGGATCGGTAGGTACTAACCCCCGCAATGACCCACACAGGATCGATCATGAAGTTGAACCCAAAGCTATTGGAAAACTCCTTCTCCATCAAGTACAGTGGTTATGCTGCTACAACCAAGCGCTTCCCTCTCACCTTGGACTACTATAGTACTCCACCTATCGAGTACTGTGGGTCTGCTGCTACAACCAAGTGCTTCCCACCATGGGTCTGCCGCTATAACCAAGCGCTCCTCCTCATAGCCTCTAGCGGTACTCCTTCTGTTGAGTACCATGGGTCAACCGCTACAACCAAGCGCTCCTCTGTCGTGGTTCTGCCACTACAACCCAGCGCTCCCTGGTGCTGCTACAACCAAGCGCTCCTCCATCGTGGGTCTGCCGCTACAACCAAGCGCTCCCCCTCATAGCCTCAAGAGGTACTCCTTCTGTTGAGTACCGCGGGTCTGCTGCTACAACCAAGCGCTCCTCCGCCGTGGGTCTACCGCTACAACCAATCGCTCCCCACTGGGCTATCCGTAACACACCGAGTCGTCCGATCTGTAGTTGTAAAGTCTCAACCGGCTCTAGGGTGTCCACCCACAGCATGCTCATTCCGGGAGGGTCCACTCCACGAGCGAAGAGGTCGATGCATCAACTGACATGTAGTCCGGAGTTGACGTCTCCCAAGATGTACCGTAGTGGTCACTGCCGAAAATACGGAGGATCCCCGTGCTGTTTTCATCATCGTCGCAGTCGAATCCACTGAGGATCTCTGTACAGTCGTCGTTGTCACAGTAGCAGTTGCAGCCAGATCTAGGGTCCCCGCACACAACAAGCTTATTCGGGAGGGTCCGATCCACGAGCCGAGAGGCTGATACATCAACTGACACACATTCCAGAGTTGATGTATCCAAAAGTTCCGTATCGTCAACAGGAACTCAACATCGCAGACGGCGCGTCAATCGGATGCCTGGTCTGTGAGTTATTGGCTTTTTCGTCCGAGGGGCCCGGTTGGTTTTTAAGGAAAAACCAACCCGACTGTACTCCACCTGCATCCAAACCTCGGGCAGAGTAAGCCAAAAGATCCATCTCACTTAGAGGAATTAAACAAAGTCGACGGCACGTCAATCAGACGTCTGAAGCTCAAGATATGAGCGTTTCCGCTCCGAGGGCCCGATTGGTTTCGTGTACAAACCAACCCGGTCGAACCAAAAGTATTCCTAAACCTTGAGTGTGATATACTGAAACGACTATCTTGATCAAAGGATCTCATCGCCGCCGACGGCGCGTCGTTCGGAGGCCCGTAGCTCAAGTTATGAGTGAATGACCGAAAAGAGTCCGGAAACGGGGGGTCTGGGCCCGGACCGACCCGGCCCGACCCCCCTATGTCGCCCCGAACCGGGGTGACCCGAACCAGGCCGACCCGACCCGGGTCCGCCCGGCCTGGCTCGGCCGGCCTGGGTGCGACCCGGCCTGGCGGGTCAGCCCAGCTCGGCTCGACCGAGCGGCCGAGCGAGGGGAAGCCGCGGGGGGCTTACTGCCCCCGCGTGAAGAAACGTCGCATCCCCGGGTGGGGCCGCCTCGCAAGCGGACGCGGTGGCCGGGCTGTGTCCCTCTTCACGATTCCGCACGGCCACGGAACCGGCTCGCCACCGCGGTTGAAGTCGCGGAGGGTTTTTCCGGTGGGGCGCCGGGCGCCGCCGCCGCCTGGCGGCCGACCGCCACCAGACGCGCTCCGTTGGTCCGTTTTGCGTACGGTCTTCACCAGCGGTCCTCCCGGGACTCGATCTTCACTGCCAGGCCCTCGAATCTCCCTTGCGGCCCCGTTTGTCATCGTCCGCCGTTTCACGCACCAAGAACGAAAAGGTGCAGTGGGTTCGGGCTTGTTCGTTAGTCCGCACCCACCGTGTTAGCGGTCTTAAAGGTATTCACCCAACAATATTTAAACAACCAGGGATTTAATCACAAAGATTTAAAGAATCAATCCCCTACCTCGTCAAGTCGTCAAGCGTGCGTTATTTGCAGAATTGATCGCCGCGGAAGTAGGGGACCGTCGCGTCATGGAAGGGCGTCGCGTCAACGAACTCCGAGGTTCAAGAACATGTAGACTTAATTATAGTAATTAAATCCATGTTGTTGTTTTAATCCACAATGAATTTAAAAGGAGCACAACCCCCTACCTTGTAGTTGTTGATCTAAGGTTGTCGCGGGGTTAGATCGTCGCGGAAGAAGCGTTGCGAAGGGAGGTTCGTCGGCGTCGCGGTACACGACTTCACATCGTCGACCTCCGCGTGTTCGACGTTCTTCGTCGCCTTTCGTCGAAGGCCAGCGTTCTTCGCATTCTTCACGTTCTTCGCGTTCTTCGCAAAAGAGGTTGAAGGACATAAGGTTCTGTCAAATCCTCTCATCGAACAACACACAAGAAGAAGAACGTTGATCTTATTTTATTAACATGCCAACAAACAAAAAAAGATAAGTTAAGTAATGACCCATTAATTCATAGAATTAATTCAACGAACAAAACCGCCCAATTAATAGGAGCGTTTAATTGTTCAAGAAAACGCCCCAGTTGACTTTCATAATGATGGGTTTTCGCGGGGGCGTTACTTAGCGAAAAAGAAACGATGGGACTCGTGCGGGCCCTACCCCACAAATATCCTACCAAGAGGGTAGGATATTTTGAATTTCACCCTATCCGCTTCAACTCATCTTAAGCAGCTTTAAGTGGCTTTTAAGTAGCTTTAAGTGAAATAAAAATAAATTTGTCGCACACTTTATTTTATTTCTTAACTTAACCCCAAAAATTTAAAAACCACACCCGGGAAAACGCAACTCCGGAAGAGGCGTTTCTAAGCAAATACTGGTGCTGCGATTCCATCGGTGCCCTCAGAATTTGATTCTGAGCACCGGTTCAAAAGTTAGAAAAACCCACCTGTTCGTTCACCGAATGTACCCAAGCCAAACTTTGGAAAATGATTCCGGGCACACTGGGCCTCAGAATCAGGTGCCGTCAGAAACTGTGTTCCTGTAAAATTCCAAAGAAAATTAAGAAAAAAAAATTTCCTTGAAATTTACAGGTCTTTACATTACTCCCACCACAGGGCTTTACGTCCCCTTAAAGAACCACCACAAACATAGGGATAAAAAGGCGGTACTGAGCACACATCTGAGCCCCCCGCTCCTAAGTGATCTCCTGGAGGTTCTCGTGCTTCCATCTGATGCGCACAAGAGAAATTGATCGTCCACATAGGAACCGATCCTGTTTATCCTCAATCTCCACTGGGACCTCCGCAAAGGTCTCCCCTTTATCAACGTCTAGCTCCCCATGGTCAAAGATATGTGTCGGGTCGTGCACATACCTCCTCAGCTGAGATACATGGAAGACATCGTACACCCGGTGCAACTGAGGTGGTAGAGCCAGGCGATTAGCCACCTCGCCAAACCTTCTGAGGACCTGGAATGGTCCGCTGAAGCATGGAGAAAACTTGACGCCTCGGCCAAATCTCCGTAATCCACGTCAAGGTGAGACACGCCAGAAGACATGGTCGCCATCCTCGAACTCCAGTGGCCTCCGCCTCCTGTCATCATAAGACTTTTGCCGGCTCCGAGCTGTCCTCATCCGCTCCTGGATGACCTGGACCTTCTCTGTCATGGCCTGGTCCATCTTCGGTCCCACAAGAGCTGTTAAGATATTTTCTTTGCTGATAAGAGAAATCTGGTCTCATCCCCTGGATGAACCAAGTTCTTCACCTAATACAGTCAATCCCGACATGGATGATGCTAATCCATACCAAGGATGACGTCGTAAGGCCTCGATGCTACTACCAAGAGATCCAACCATTACTCTCGCCTCCAAGGGTTGAGTCACACTGTCAGCATCAGTGTGTGGTCACTAGGTCTCCTCCAGTAGGTATCTCAATGTGAGGGTCAAGTCAACGGTTTTTAAACCGGAACCTCTTAGTAACAACACAAAAGAGGACAGGAATGAAAACATCACAAAGGTATGCGTCTTTTATTATTGTAGATCATAATACAAAGACACTACACAACAACAACAAGGAACTAGAAGTACAAAAGACATATCCACTAGTTCCGCTCCTATCCATATACTCCCAGAGCTCCATGATCAAAGGCCTCAGCTGCCTAAAGCATAGCTCTCCCATGCCCACCAGTACCCTGCAGTCAGGGTGGTCCTCCTTGTGGTGGTGGTGGCAATACCTCGAAGCGTCATCCACCTACAGCTGCATGGCCAGCTCCCCTGCCACGGTCTCCTGCTCCATGTGATCCTCCTTGATCGAACCTCTGCCTCTGCCTGGGAGGTCCTTCGTTCATCTGCTGGTCATCCGTATGGCGGTTCGGACAGTCACGAGCCATGTGACCAACCCCGTCGCAAGAGTAACACTGTCCGCTCATGGTAAGTCGTTGTCCACCCCGGGTGCCTCGCACAAACGATCCTGTGTCATGCGGTCGACCACTGGTAGGTCTAGTCCTCTTGGACCCCTGCGTAATCTGTCTACTGCCCACCGCCGAAGACTCTGCCGCATGCTGGCTAGTGGTGGGTCCTGCTGTTGGAGACTGCTCAGCAAGGAAACTCTCCACTAAGAGGGCTCGCTCCAACACCCTTGTCTGTGTCGGAATGATGTGAGGAACAACTGATGCTCTGATCTCTCGCCTGATCCCCTGTTCAAAGGTTCGGGCCCTGAAGAATGGGTCCCATACCATGTCCGTGGAATAATGCGAGAGATCGGTAAACCTCGCTGCATACTGGCCTACTGTCATGCTGCCCTGCCGCAGCTGTAGTAGCTCCTGGATGCGCACTGCTCAGAGGGTGGCTGGGACGAACTCTGAGCAATAAAGGCTCTCAAAGTCCTTCCAAAGGAGTGATGCCTCGTCGTGCACCTGGGGCATCAATCTCCACCATCTGCCTACTGCCGCATGCCGGAGGCTCCCTGAAAGGACCACCATAAGGTCTGCTGGTGTCCTCACTAACCGGAAAACTCATACAACCACCTCCAGCCAGTCCTTGGCTGCCTGGGGGTCCGTCTCCCCGCTGAACCTGGGCGGTCGCGGGCGCTAGAACTCATGCAGTTCACTAAGGCGACGTGCATCGTTAGCGACTGGGGCTAGAAGCATCGGTGGCTCGGCGGGTAGAGGTACCGCTGGTGCCTCTGCTGTCAAAGGGCCCTACACCGAGGCCTCATCACTCGGTGTTCTATCGTCACGTACAACTCTCGGAACCCTAGCTGGCTACCATCGTGGGGCCATCCTAAAAAGAAACAGGTGCACCACGGTCAGAACAATATAACTGGTGAGCTGACATAAATTAATCACAAAGAAAACTTGTAACACACATGCAATCAATGTTTTCATGCATTAAGTCAAAAATCAGAAGTCAGGGTCCTGGTGTATGGATACGTCGGCTGCCGCACCAACAATGGGCTCCCTGGACTGATAACCACAATCGATACGCTTAACACTATTGCTTCACATAGAATAAAGATCAAAGTCCGCGGTATAACCGAACTCCTCTGATACTAATTTGTCACGACCCATCCTTGGGGCCCGTGGCATGACTGCCCCAAGCCCGCCTTCCATAGTCCAGGGGCTGGCGACTAGCACCAAGGCGTAAATCCCGGAAAAGGGAGGGCATTTCCTTGTAAAGTAAACAAGCACCATAGAGTAAGAAAGCGGAAAAAGTAAACACTAAGTAAAAACTGGTACAACAGTAGGTGTGGAAAAGTAAGTGGGCCAGAATACAAACCCAAACTGAAAGTAATGTACAACTCGAAAGGGGAAACATCAACTGAAAAGTAAAGCCGCAACGTCGAGCCATCCACTGCAAGTCCCACCTGAAGGGTGGGTACAGATAGCCTCCACTACTCCTCGGGTCCAACCGACCGCTCCGAGTACGTCCCGCCCAGTGGTCCACCTCCAGGTACCGTCCTGATCCGCAAGCCTCAACCACGATCAGCGATGTCCGTCGTCTGCAACCAACACAACGTAGTGCGGGCATAGCCCGTGCAGGGGTGAGTATAAGCTACTCAATAGGGACCCCGAGACCCCCAAAGGTCTCCGAGAATCCACAAAGGATAAACCAAAAATAGAGGATACAATCACAAAGTAACATTCGACACTGCTTAGGTATATGCCCATACATATACCTAATTCATCAATTCTCGCTCGGCTCCAACATCCGAGCTCATGTACAACCCAGTCCACACAGAAAAGAAAAACATAAATCCATCCAGGATAGCACAACACCATCCACATAGGAAGAAAAATGTAAATCCACACAGGATAACACAACACAATCCACATAGGAAAGCAAAACAGGATTCAGCTCACACAGGTATATACTTCTTCGTAAGAAAATAGAGATGATCAGATGTAGCCACTGATTCATCTAAGTCGTCGGACCCACAAAGGATCGGTAGGTACTAACCTCCGCAATGACCCACACAGGATCGATCATGAAGTTGAACCCAAAGCTATTGGGAAACTCCTTCTCCATCAAGTACATTGGTTATGCCGCTACAACCAAGAGCTTCCCTCTCACCTTGGACTGCTGTAGTACTCCACCTATCGAGTACTGTGGGCCTGATGCTACAACTAAGTGCTTCCCACCATGGGTCTACAGCTACAACCAAGCGCTCCCCCTTATAGCCTCTAGAGGTACTCCTTCTGTTGAGTACCACGGGTCAGCCACTACAACCAAGCGCTCCTCCATCGTGGGTCTGTCGCTGCAACCAAGAACTCCCCGGTGCTGCTACAACCAAGCGCTCCTCCGTCGTGGGGCTGCCGCTACAACCATGCGCTCCCCCTCATTGCCTCCAGAGGTACTCCTTCTGTTGAGTATCACGGGTCTGCCGCTACAACCAAGCGCTCCTCTGCCATGGGTCTGCCGCTACAACCAAGCGCTCCCCACTGGGCTATCTGTAACACACCGAGTCGTCCGATCGGCAGTCGTCAAGTCTCAACCGGCTCTAGGGTTTCCGCCCACAGCATGCTCGTTCCGGGAGGGTCCACTCCACGAGCTAAGAAGTCGATGCATCAACTGACATGTAGTCCGGAGTTGACGTATCCCAAGATGTACCGTAGTGGTCACTTCCGAAAACACGGAGGATCCTCATGTTGTTTTCATCATCGTCGCAGTCGAATCCACTGAGGATCTCTGTACAGTCGTCGTCGTCATAGTAGCAGTCGCAACCAGCTCTAGGGTCCCCGCACACAGCAAGCTCGTTCGGTAGGGTCCGCTCCACGTGCCGAGAGGCTGATACATAAACTAACACATAGTCCAGAGTTGATGTATCCAAAAGTTCTGTATCGCCAACAGGAACTAAACGTCGCAGACGGCGCGTCAATCGGACGCCTGGTCTGAGAGTTATTGGATTTTTCGTCCCGGGGGCCCGGTTGGTTTTTAAGAAAAAACCAACCCAACTGTACTCCACCTGTGTCCAAACCTCCGGTGGAGTAAGCCAAAATATCCGTCTCACTTAGAGGAATTCTACAAAGTTGACCGCATGTCAATCAGACATCCGAAGCTCAAGATATGAGCGTTTCTGCTCCGAGGGCCCGGTTGGTTTCGTGTACAAACCAACCCATCCAATCCCATGTATTCTGAAACCTTGAGTGTGATATACCGAAATAACCGTCCCGATCCAAGGATCGCATCGCCGCTGACGGCGCGTCGTTCGGAGGCCCGTAGCACATGTTATGAGCGAATAACCAAAAAGAGTCAGGAAACTGGGGGTTTGGGCCCGGACCGACCCGGGTCTGCCCCACCCGGCCCGGCTGGCCTGGGTGCGACCCGGACCGGCAAGTCAGCCCAGCTCGGCTCAGCCGAGCGGCCGAGAGAGGGGAAGCTGCGGGGGGATTACTGCCCCCGCGTGAAGAAACGCTGCGGCCCCGGGTGGGGCCGCCTCGCCAGCGGATGCGGTGGCCGGGCCGCGTCCCTCTTCCTGGTTCCGTGCGGCCGCGGAAAAGGCTCGCCACCACGGCTAAAGCCACGGCAGGCTTTGCTGGGCGCCGCCGCCGCCTGGCGCCCGGCCGCTGTCGGTCGTCGCCTCCGGCCGCTGGCGGGAGATTCCGCGGGCCACCGGACGCGCTCCGGTGGTCCGTTTTGCGTGCGGTCTTCGCCAGCGGTCCTCCCGGGACTCGATCTTCACTGCCAGGCCCTCGAATCGCCCTTGCGGCCCCGTTTGTCGTTGTCCGCCATTTCGCACACCAAGAACGAAAAGGTGCGGTGGGTTCAGACTTGTTCGTTAGTACGCACCCACTGCGTTAGCGGTCTTAAAGGTATTAATCCAACAATATTTAAACAACCAGGGATTTAATGACAAAGATTTAAAGAATCAAACCCCTACCTCGTCAAGTCTTCGAGCGTGCGTTCTTCGCGGAATTGATCGCCGCGGAAGGAGGGGACCGTCGCGTCGCGGAAGGGCGTCACGTCGACGAACTCCGAGGTTCAAGAATATGTAGATTTAATTATAATAATTAAATCCATGTTGTTGTTTTAATCCATAAAGAATTTAAAAGGAGAGCAACCCCCTACCTTGTCGTTGTCGATCAAAGGTTGTTGCGGGGTTGGATCGTCGCGGAAGAAGCGTCGCGAAGGGATGTTCGTCGGCATCGCGGTACACGGCTTCGCGTCGTCGACCTCCGCGGGTTCGGCGTTCTTCGTCGCCTTTCGTCAAAGGCCAGAGTTCTTCACGTTCTTCGTGTTCTTTGCATTCTTAGCATTCTTAGCGTTCTTTGCGTTATTCGCATTCTTCGCGAAGGAGGTTGAAGGACTTAAGGTTCTGTCAAATCCTCTCAACGAACAACACACAAGAAGAAGAACGTTGGTCTTATTTTATTAACATGCCAACAAACAAAAAAAGATAAGTTAAGTAACGACCCATTAATTCACAGAATTAATTCAACGAATAAAACCGCCCAATTAATAGGAGCGTTTAATTGTTTAAGAAAATGCCCCAGTTGACTTTCATAATAACGGGTTTTCGCGGGGGCGTTACGTAGCGGAAAAGAAACGGTGGGGCCCGTGCGGCCCCTATCCCACAAATATCCTACCAAGTGGGTAGGATATTTTGAATTGCACCCTATCCGCTTCAACTCAGCTTAAGAAGCTTTAAGTGGATTTTAAGTAGCTTTAAGTGAAGTAAAAATAAAGTTGTCGCACACTTTATTTTATTTCTTAACTTAACCCCAAAAATTTAAAAACCACACCCGGGAAAACGCAACTCCGGAAGAGGCGTTTCTAAGAAAATACTGGCGCTGCGATTCCATCGGTGCCCTCAAAATTTGATTCTGAGCACCGGTTGAAAAGTTAGAAAAACCCGCTCGTTCGTTCACTGAACGTACCCGAGCCAAACTTCGGAAAATGATTCCGGGCACACCGGGCCTCGGAATCAGGTGCCGTCAGAAACTGCGTTCTTGTAAAATTCCAAAAAAAATTATTAAAAAAAATTCCTTGAAATTTACGGGTCTTTACATATATATACCACTTCCAATGAGTCATATGTCTCTAATTTTGAAATGGATCCCTTTTAATTTTGTACATTATGGCACTGAAACTATTGAAGTATACCCATTTATGTTTAAGTGTTGTTGAACTCAACCATGTGGAAATATCATAGCACATATTACTTAGCATCTTTATAATGAACCTATGGGTACATAGACATTGATCAATGCCTCTAAAAGAAAAAACATTGGGTGACTCATAAACCCAGAACATGGAATATTTAAGATTAATTAATTAATTATTAATTTAATTGTAGTTCAGCCTAATCCCAATATATTTTTTAAGGTTTGGGGCTGAAGCCTCAATTTATTATTTAAAGGAAATACCTCTTTAAGACTGGGTAGAGGGAGACCCATTACATAGACCAATGTCCCAAGGCCAAGTGGCCGACATACAGGGCTTGAAAGCCCATTTATTAACCCAAAGGACCCCTTGGTGAATAGCACTGCTATAATATCACGTTACTACAGTGCCTCCGCCACTACAGTGTCGTCGCTGATAAAGTTCCACCATTTCTACAGTACCTACTAAAGTGCCTCCACCACTACAGTGTTGTCACTGCTACAGTTCTACCACTGCTACAGTACTCCTACAGTACCCCCTAAAAAATCGTTTATACCCGGATTTGATCTTGGGTAGTTTGGATGCCGACCAGGAGCCTATACCACTTGGGTACATGCTCATTGGCACCTAATCCAAAGATATATCCACATAAAATATGGTCATAATGAAGAGTGATTCATGATCCTTTCTTAGCTATCTACCCTGAAATTAGCACCACTTCACTTGTTAGGCTCAGTGAACATTATGTTCTATAAAATGAATCATAGGGGGACCCAAATACCAATGTCCTAGATGGTGTATCTTATTCACAAAGAATAATAATCTCAATTGATATCATTTACCTACCAACCCGGGGATTCCTCACCATTTTCTACCTACCAACCCCATCCCATCTCTTAAATTGGTCCTCTAATACCACTCTACCAGGAACTCATAACCCCAAAGGTACCCATCTTGGGCTAACAATGAGACAAGGGAGGTAGTGATTCCCAAATCCCACCTCCAATAAGCTTTGCTTTAGGGGTAAGAACCAAGATATATGATACACACAAATGGGAGGCATTACCCAATAAGATAAGATATATGACATATAAGATAGAAACACCCTTAAAATAATTCCCAAGAAAAAAAGTAAAAAAACAAATCCTCAGTACATTCATTAATGTGATATATCTAAAAAATACGATAAAACAAAATGTTCCAAAAATATATCCTCAACAGTGACCATAAATCCCAAAAATCTCTTAAAAATCCCCATAAGCTTGTAATGTTTATCGTGATCATCAACCATCTCCTGTATACATAATAATTAATGTATAAATATATAGGGTGAGCATAATAGGTATACTCAATAAGATCCTCCTTCGAGCCTACGGTGTAAAATATAGAGAAAGAATACTAAATCCTATTGAGAAATAAGTGAAACTAAATCATTACCTAAGAAAGTATAATATATTACTAGCATCACCATGGCTATATATCACTATGTATCATATATTAGAGATCATAAAATATAATATCAAATTAAGGTACCCCAGTCCACTTCCCAAACAGTTTTACTCTCTTCCCCAACACAACACGTCCTGATCCATCTCTCTCTTAAGTAATAGAGATCGAAGAAACATGGGATAATGTAATACCTCATGTATCTTTTTCATCACATCATCTCATCCATACCATAAAACTTTTGTATCATACTATCTTATCATCACATGCCACATCTCCAGATAGTAAATAAGTAGTTTTAGGGATCCACCATGGACCATATGTCATATGTTATACCTTAATCTATCACATCCCATATGTGACATGCCTATAATAATCCATATAATATTATATATGGAGATATATGCATTTGAAATAACTATATGCTATTGCATACCTCTACACATATATATTTGAAATGAAGCAACTGTGCATACCATCACATAATAATGCTAGGTGAAGAGAGTAAGGCAGGATGTGGTAGTTAGCCATCTTTTCCTTGCTAACATGTATGTTAGCGAAAACACCATCCAAGAGTCCACTGGGTGTTAGTAGACTTACTCACATGGGTGGGAAAGTGTATGAAAACCTATAACATATGAAATATAATATAGCTCATAACCACAATATGTTCATCAACCAAGTGTTAGACTTGACTATAATTATCATCACATTAACACACATATGCCTCTATTAAAGACTAGATATATTATAAACATAAAATAATCCAATAATAATTCATTGATTTCCCTCTACTAAACATTATATATTATTTTAATTATTTTAATTAATCATTATAATTTCATTATAATTAATTTAACAACATCACCAACTAATTTTCATGCCTTATGGTAAAAAATAAACCGATCTCAAGGTTTCTAAATATTACAACAATATACTGTATTCCATCAATCACCTACCCCTTGGGTTGAAACATTTATTATTCACAGATATTATATAATTTTATAGACAATTTCAGTTTTACTAAGCTATAATAAAAAGAGATTCATAACCAAAAATAATCAGGTGCCTCAAGTAGTGGGGGAAAGGAATACAGGTAAAAAAAATTACCTATAAATTCATTAAATCATATCATTAACAAAACATAAATCCATATTTTATCACAACAGTAATGATGCCCAACTATAACACCTTCGATCATTCTCGGTTCCATCCCCAACACCTCCATACTTATCACCATGAATCCAACCATATCACACATCCACTAAAACCACAAATATGATCCCCCTAACCATTCCTTATCAACCACATATCATCCCAAGATAAAATAATATCATATAATAAGGATAATATCAAAATAAATCATACAAGTAAATAAGAAAAAAAAAGAAAGCATAGAATCTTGTACCTAAAAACAAGTCAACCATACTTTTAAATAAAACATTATCACTCAGACCCAAACATTTATCTTTATCAAATAATTAATTATTTACCATCTTGGATTAATTGATTTATTTTCCATAGGTTTCTTCCATAGGTAACATAATACATTAACTGTAACACCCCAGGTAAATAAAGAATATGACATTTTCTCATTTATCCATATTTTTGAATAAAATATTAATATTACTTTAAAGGGGATGCTATACTTGATGGCGTACCCAATAAGTACCAACGAGTTTCTTGGGAATCTTATGTTTCACTCTAATAATAAAATAATATTATTTTAAATGATAGTTAACGCCTAGCCGTTGTAATGGAGGGAATGAACAG
The DNA here is from genome assembly GCA_963277665.1 of Viscum album. Classification (NCBI taxonomy): domain Eukaryota; kingdom Viridiplantae; phylum Streptophyta; class Magnoliopsida; order Santalales; family Viscaceae; genus Viscum; species Viscum album. The sequence goes on from OY728160.1 coordinate 751,355,284, forward strand.
AACTAACTAAAAATGATTATATAAGTTTATCAAATATTTTTACTCTTTACAATAAATGTTAGAGGATTAAAAATGTGAATGAATCCAATTTTAAGCGTAAACATTCTAATATTCTTTAAAAGGGAGATTAACCACCTTTTGATGGCGAACCTCTTTTAAATCCACTTTTTGACAATTTTATGTGTTATATTTGACATAATAAAATTCTTCTTTAGAATCGGGACATCAAAATTTACTTTGTGTAAATTTTTGGTATTTTTCTGGTAAAGTTCATTTTTAATGAATAGTGAAAAATGTTGTATTTTAATTCAAAACCTCTTTTTAATATAATTTATTTATATGATTAGATTATGTTTTGAATTGTTTTAAAGTGAAATTAGAATATGTTTTTACCATTTAATCCAATAGTGGTCATTGGAATTAATTTCACTTTGAAATTGGACTTAAACTAGTGTCAATCTTTTAATAGATATTGTTTTTCTTAAAAACACGCTATTTGTTATGACAACAGGAATTAATTATTAAATTAATTAATGATACTTATATGTTTTGAATTTTTTAAAATAGACATCATTTTTGAATTCGGAATATCAAATATAGTTTATGGTGAATTTTTGGTATTTTTCTGAAGAACTTCAATTTTTGATGAATAGTGAAACCACTAAGTGGTAGTTTAAAAACTGTTTTTTCGTTTAAATGAAACTTTACCACTTATGTGGTTTGAATTTCAAAAAACCAACATAAATGGTTGTCATTAGGATGTAAAATGTGGTTATATGGAATTAAAATAATTTTTTGGTGAATAGTAACTCTTAAGTTTTTAATCGCGATTAGAGGTAATTAGTGTAGTTTAAGGTAAAAATAATGTTTTAAGAATATGAAATGACCTTGACACATGTTATACCCTTATTTTATTAGTCATGGCCAACCAAGACAATCCATGGGTCAACTTGGGGACCCCATGGAGCCACTTTGGTTGGAAAATGACATTAATACCTTTTTATTTAATGTTAAAAATAAAATGTCACAAACATGTGTTGTTTTTCTAAAACAATTTTAACATGGGGTTACATAAGTCATATTTTTGACTATAAATATTCATTAGAAAGATAAAACTATTTACTACATCATGATATTTTTTTTATAATTTTTATAAATTATATACATTAATTAATTTATGACACCGTGATGATACAATGACTACCTCATAAATGAACGATTTAAATAAAATAAAAAGATAATGTAACATCTAAGTCCTAAACTTGTCAAAAACCTATTGGATGTGGGGATTTAGAACTATAATCCCATTATCCCTTAAATATATAATTGTGGGACCTTTAAAATCCGAAAATCATTTTATAATAAAGTAATATTTTATAACTTTCCAAGAGTGCCCCTCTTCTCCTCTTATAAAAGGCCCCCACCTCTACCACCTTACAAACATCTCTCAAGTCTTTGGATCGGCCAACACTTGCCCATTTCATCTCTCCACATCCGTCTATTCATCATTGAAGCCTCACTTTGGGCATAATCCTTTCCAAGGAAGCCTTTGAGCTTAAATAAAATAGAGTTACCCGATTTAAATGTAATATCTTCCCTTGTGTTCTTTTGTTTTATTTTGCTTCTCCAAACACCTAAACTCTTTTTATTACTTATTTTGTAACAAAAACAGTATATGAAATATACTAGGATGTTGTTATAAGAAGGATTCCAGCTACACATTCACACACCTTCATCTAATGGTTAAAGAACATACTGTTTCTGTGGTTGACGATTTTCTGCCTCACTAAATGTTGATTGTTCAATATTCTTTTAACACCTATAAAGGTGGCCATTATGATGTCACTATATTTTATATATTATATATATGGTATTTATGTTTACTATATTCTTCTGTATTTTATATTTAAAACATACCTTTATTCTTTTCATGTTTTTCAAATGCGATAATTTCATATGAGGAAGTGTGGACTACTGCCCCCTCATGTGATGTGACTCGTTAATGCAATACATTGAATGTATAAAGAATAATATTAAGGAACATATGTTACCTATATAAAATATATATTATAATATAATTATAATATGTATGTATATATCTCATTTATTTTTAATTCCATTAATATGACAAAAATAATGGAAGTAGCGTTCATGCGTACGTACGGCCTACCGTCTCCATGAATGGTGCATTTCATTTTTTTATATCCAAGTGTTATGGAATAGTATAAAATGAATATTTACTGAATATATATATGATATTTTAATCATTAATACTATTATCTAAATGATTTATTTATAACTACATGGGAAATCATTTTCAAACAAGTTCTTTTTTTTACTCATGTACCAAACATCGGTAAAAACATCTGATATGAACTAACATTATTAAATTATTATTATAACATTATAATATTTTATATGAACTGAATAATAATCTTTAAAGGATGTAATTAAGAAATTATAAATTTAACAAAGTTTATTATTCAGGAATATAAAGAAACGAACAAGACCAGTCAGACTTGAGGTAAGAGATCCGACCTCTTTTTTTTCAAGTACCCTCTTTTATTTCATTTAATTTATGCTCCATGTTCTTATGTTGGAGGATGTTATATTATATTATACATACTGTAATTTGTATTTTTATATTATGAGATACCCCCTCTTACTCTCATCAATTCTTTTCTTTAGAATTTTTAATCAGCGCCGTTAGGCTACTGAGTTTTCGTAAGGGATCCTACCCCTCTCTTTCTTTTTAAGTACACTCTTTCATGTAATTACTTTTAAGCTCATATTTATTATGACTGGGATGTTATTTTATATTACTCTTACTGTACATTTTATGTTCATATGATGAGATAACCTATTTGATCTCATCAATCCATTTTTGGAAGTTTTATGTGGTGCTGTTAGGATGCCGATATTTCATAAGGGATTTTTCATCTCACTTTTATTCCCGTGATATTTATGCTGCATTTTCCACCATTTCCTTTGAGTGGTATATGTACTGCCCATTATTCTAATCTTTGTGTAGTATAATTTTTTTTATGAGTATTTACATCAATGTTGTATTGTCCTTCTTTCATGGGGTGTATGTTTCGAATGATACCCAAGTCGGTAAGGGATCCTTTCACCCTCCTCTTTTTAAAAGACTTCTTTTGTTGGGTCTTTTAATTTACATATTGTAATGTTGGGATATGTTCTTCTATATCCTTATTGATGTAAATTTTATGTCCAAGTGATGAGATACCCTTTTTAACTCTCATCAACTCATTTTCTGAATTTTGAAGTGACACCGTTAGGCTGTCGAATTTTTGCGAGGGAACTTCTTAACCCAATTATGACTCATTGAGATAAACTTGTACTCCTTGAATATGTCATTCTATGAATATGTGTGAATAACCTGTGATTTTTTTAAACTTAATATCCACTTATATTTGGTGTATTCATTTGTCACACATAATTATGTAATTGATTTATCCTTAATCCAAGGATACCGTCTTTCTAAGGGACTTTGTATCAATCTCCATTAATTGAGGCATATTTTTTTTATACACAACTTTCTTTTATAAGGTGTATAAACCCCTTTGACTTTTACGCTTATTCAAAAGGAATATTGTTTTATACAAAGCGTTTTACTAAACAACAAAAGGATTGTTTCTTTGTCGTACGTATGCGGTGACAACGACTTCTCCGCCATCGTGACCATTATTTAAGTTTCGGCTTCCTCTAAGCGCCATACTTTTTTTAAAAGAAAAATAAATACCATGTTTTACCATTCTTTTATTTTTGCATTTAAAATGGTTTTCATAATGTTTTTATATCAATGTGTTGTATTAATATCTTGTGATTGAAAAGTGGAAATATTATGTGTCCTTTATGCATGTTTTATGTGATACGATTATGTTATGGTTATTGGGCATTATTATGAAGACGGGTGGTTCTGTGATAAACTAAGGGTGGGTGAGCCCGATATAGCTCTCCAATGCATTGGGTAACATGAAGTAGTTAAATGTTAATGTTTCTCCAAATAGATTTAGGGAATGTACTATGATGGGTATTCCAAACGTAACCAAGAGGTTTACTCCCTACGTAAGAATGTTATGAATGGCTCAAGTTACCTTTATGCCTTATGATTTCTATGATTCATTTGTGATTTGATGAGGTATGTTGAAATGCTTATGTTTTATGAGTAAAGTATGATTTCATACATGGACTAATGTTTTCTTTTCTCACTTTTATATCCCTTACTGAGCTTTTTATGCTCATCCCAAGTTTTTGAAATGTTTTTCACAGGTCAAGGGAAAGGTGCATGATATGATGATAGTGTCAAGGATGTGTTAAGAAAGAAACCATGTTTTATTTTAAATATGTTTCCGTTGATGGGAAAAAACCAATACTATCTTTTATGTAACCACTTTGTTTAAATGTGGAATGTAATTCATGATCTATGATCTAATTATCTAAAACTCTAAACCTAAAAAGATCCTCAATGTGTAATCTTGTAAAAACTCAAGATTTAGTAAGGTTTAAGGCCGAGGCCTTATAGTTGGTATCAGAGGTCGTTTTAGACAACTTTAGGGATTAGGAGTTTTTGTTAGACACATGATTAATCCCTATATCTATTATTTCAGTTAAATCCTTGTTTTATAACTTTTTTCAGGTCAAGTAAAGTCGGTTACGAATTGAAGGAGAATGATCTCAAACGACATTCCAATCTCTTCCTGATGACATGCTTGCAATAATTATTGCAAAGTCATGTTCGGATTATTGTGAAACTTTTTCTAGCATACAACTCACTTACAAGCAGTTGTTTGAGATATCAAACACCTCCACTATACCGCGTTATCATCATGGATCATAGGTTTTATTTAGAAAAATACTATTTTCACAATATTCTCATATTTTCAATAATGGTAAATATTATCAAGGTATTTTTAAATATTTTACCTTATCACAAGAATTTGAAGCATAATATGATTTTAAAAATGGTGCTGAGGAAGGAGACCCTTACGCAACCTATTTATATTTGATTTTAAAATATAGTCTCTTAGCACATACTTATGGTATTTTAAAAGGACCAATAATAGAAAGTATCAACTCAAATTCTGTCCGACTATTTTATAGAAATCTTGTTTTATCAGATGTTTTGGAATTATATGTCATACATGATTATTTTCCAAAACTGTTTTTCTGTGAACACCCATATGACCCATGTTGTACAAGGTGTATTTGGATGGAGGAAGCAAATGATTTTGAAGGATCTATAAATCATTTTTTGTAATGCATGCGACTTCTACCTACGTGAGCAAGATGATGATGAAACCGAGTGGACACCATGATCAAGGTATGATGTTATTCATTTTGGAAATCGTTTTATTTTATCTTATGGTGGTGAAATAAGACTTCAAGAATTAAAATGTTGAGATCGTAACGAATTTGGATGAAAATGAGAGGTATAAGGAAAATATTGAGGTTAAAACATGTTAGGGTTATTTTTAGAGTTTTATAAAATGGACAACACGCAGACCGTGTGACAAGTCATCTAGTCAGACAAAGCTGCGGGAATCGAACCCATAACCAAAGTGTGACTGGTATTTATTGTCTACCAATGGACTATGTGAAGTACCCGGTTAGAATAAATTATTATTTTTAGTTAGATGATTTTATGAATTAAGAGTAAGTTGATTTTGGGTTATCTATGGAAATTATTAACCTATCATGGAAGATATGTTATTAGGTTAATTACTTTTCAATATGAGACTTTAAGAGAAAATGATGTTATTTGGAGATAAGTGTTAATTTGTGCCTTGGAAGACTATGTGATTAAATCCTTCAAATATTTGGGTTTCAATCTTAGTTTGGTTTACTTTCAAGAATTTTATAGACAAATTGTTTATTGAATGGTCTTTGTTGATCTTTGGGTATTGTTTGACAAATTTTGGAGATTAAGAATAGATTTTTTTTATCCTTTTTGGGTATTATCTGATCTCATACTAACCTTTTAGGTTTTAGTTTAGGTTAAGGTCTAAATACATGGGAAGTATGTAGTTCTCTTTCATGTATTATGTGATTCTCTAGTAGTTGATTATAGCTCTCTTAATGTAAACAAGTCTTCCTAAATACTCATCATTTGGGGAAAGTATGAGTTTGTGTAAGAAATCTAGTAAAATTTGAAAGACAACATGAAAAGTAAGTATGTTTCCTTAAGATTAAAAATAAATTCCTCAATGAAATGTAACATAAAACAAAAATGTTTTCTATTAACTTTTCCTATGGGGGAATGAAATATCGTTTAACCCACCACAAGTATGTGATTTTCTTGTGGTTAACTTTCTCCTAAACATGTTTTCTATCACTCTCCCTCAGAACATGACCCTTTGTTTTTTTCCTCCATATCCATGTTTTCCTACATGGAACCCTAGTATAGGATAACTCGGGTGACCTTTGTACTTCTCTTTCTTTATTTTAAAGTGATTGTTTTACTGACTCTTGTTCCGATGTGGGATTTTCAATGAAGTTTCCAAGCCCGATTTTTAAATTGCGAGGACGCAATTCCCAAAAGGGGGGAAGGATGTAACACCCCAGGTAAATAAAGAATATGAAATTTTCACATTTATCCATATTTTGTGAATAAAATATTAATATTACTTTAAAGGGGATGCTATGCTCGATGGCGTACCCAATACACAACAACGAGTTTCTTGGGTATCTTATGTTGCACTCTAATAATAAAATAATATTATTTTAAATGGTAGTTAATGCCTAGTCGTTGTAATGGCGTGAATGAAAAGAACTAACTACAAAATGATTATATATGTTTGTCAAATATTATTACTCATTACAATAAATGTTAGAGGATTAAAAATGCGAATGAATCCAATTTTAAGCATAAACATTCTAATATTCTTTAAAAGGTCGATTAACCGCCTTTTGATGGAAAACCTCTTTTAAATCCACTTTTTGACAATTTTATGTGTTATATTTGACAAAATAAAATTCTTCTTTATAATCGGGACATCAAAATTTGCTTTGTGTAAATTTTCAATATTTTTCTGATAAAGTTCATTTTTTAATGAATAGTGAAAAATGTTCAATTTTAATTCAAAACCACTTTTTGATATAATTTATTTATACGATTAGATTATCTTTTGAATTGTTCTAAATTGAAATTAGAATATATTTTTACCATTTAATCCAATAGTGGTCATTGTAATTAATTTTACTTTGAAATTGGACTTAAACTAGTGTCAATCTTTTAATAGATATTGTTTCTTAAAAACACGCTATTTGTTATGACAGTGGGAATTAATTATTAAATTAATTAATGAAACTTATATGTTTTGAATTTTATAAAATAGAAATCATTTTTGAATTCAGAATTTCAAATATAGTTTATGGTGAATTTTTGGTATTTTTTTAAAAAACATCAATTTTCGATGAATAGTGAAACCACTAAGTGGTAGTTTAAAAACTGTTTTTTCATTTAAATGAAACTTTACCACTTCTGTGGTTTGAATTTCAAAAATCAGACATACATGGTTGTCATTAGGATGTAAAATGTGGTTCAATGGGATTAACATAATTTTTTGGTGAATAGTAACTCTTAAGTTTTTAATCGCGATTAGAGGTAATTATTGTAGTTTAAGGTAAAAATAATGTTTTAATAATATCAAATGACCTTGAAAAATGTTCTACCCTTATTTGATGAGTAATGGACGACCATGAAAATCCATGGGTCAACTTGGGGACCCCATGGAGCCACTTTGGTTGGAAAATGACATTAATACCTTTTTATTTAATGTTAAAATTAAAATGTCACAAACATGTGTTTTTTTACTAAAACAATTTTTACATGGGGTTATATAAGTCATATTTTTGACTATAAATATTAATTAGAAATCTAAAAATATTTCCTACATCATGATATTTTTTTATAATTTTTATACATTATATAAATTAATTTATTTATAACACCGTGATGATACAGTGATTACCTCATAAATGAACGATTTAAATAAAATAAAAAGATAACGTAAAATCTAAGTCCTACACTTGTCAAAAACCTATTTCATGTGCGGATTTCGAACTATAATCCACTTATCCTCTAAATATATAATAGTGGGACCTTTAAAATCCTAAAATAATTTTATAATAACGTAATATTTTATAACTTTCCAAGAGTGCCCCTCTTCTCCTCTTATAAAAGGCCCCCACCTCTATCACCTTACACACATCTCTCAAGTCTTTGGCTCGGCCAAAATCTGCCCATTTCATCTCTCCAAATCCCTCTATTCATCATTGAAGCCTCACTTTGGACGGAATCCTTTCCAATGAATCCTTTGAGCTTAAATCAAAGAGAGTTACCCTTTTTAAAGGTAATGTCTTCCCTTGTGTTCTTTTGTTTTATTTTGCTTCTCCAAACCCCTAAACTCGTTTTATTACTTTTTTTTGTAACAAAAAAAGTATATTAAATATACTAGGATGTTGTTATAAGAAGGATTCAAGCTACACTTTCACACACCTTCGTCTAATGGTTAAAGAACATACTGTTTCTGTGGTTGGCGATTTTCTGCCTCACGAAATAATGACTGTTCAATATTCTTTTAACACCTATAAAGGTGGCCATTATGATGTCACTATATTTTATATATGATATATATGGTATTTATGTTTACTATATGCTTCTGTATTTTATATATAAAACATACCTTTATTCTTTTCATGTTGTGCAAATGCGATAATTTCATATGAGGAAGTGTGGACTACCGCCCCCTTAAGTTATGTGACTCGTTAATGCAATACATGGAATGTATAAAGAATGAAATTAAGGAACATATGTTACCTATATAATATATATATTATAATGTAATTATAATATATATATTTCATATATTTTTAATTCCATTGATATGACAAAAAAATGGAAGTAGCGTTCATGCGTACATACGGCCTACCGTCTCCATGAACGGTGCTTTTCATTTTTTTTATATCCAAGTGTTATGGAATAGTATAAAATGAATATTTACTACATATATATATATATTTATATATTATATTTTAATAATTAATACTATTCTGTAAATATGTTACTTATAACTACTTGGGCAATCATTTTCAAAAAAGTTCTTTTTTTACTCATGTACCAAACATCGGCAAAAACATCTGATATGAAGTAACATTATTAAACAATTATTATAACATTATAATATGTGATATGAACTGAGTAATAATCTTTAATGGATTTCCTTAAGAAATTATAAATTGACCAAAGTTTATTATTCAGGAATATAAAGAAACGAACAAGACAAGTCGGACTTGAAGTAAGGGATCCGACCTCTTTTTTTTTCAAGTACCCTCTTTTATGTCATTTCATTTATGCTCCATGTTCTCATGTTAGAGAATTTTATTTTATATTATCCATACTGTAATTTGTATTTTTATATGATGAGATACCCCCTCTTACTCTCATCAATTCTTTTCTTTATAATTTTTAAGTGGCGTCGTTAGGCTGCAAAGTTTTCGTAAGGGATCCTACCCCTCTCTTTCTTTTTAAGTACACTCTTTCATGTCATTCCTTTTAAGATCATATTTATTATGATTGGGATGTTCTTTTATATTAATATTACTATAATTTTTATATTCATATGATGAGAGACCCTATTTGATCTCATCAATCCATTTTTGGATGTTTTAAGTGGCGCCGTTAGGCTGCCGAGTTCTCTTAAGGGATTTTTCATCTCACTTTTATTCCTGTGAGATTTATGCTGCATTTTCCACCATTTACCTTGAGTGGTATATGTACTGCCCATTATTCTACTCTTTGTGTAGTATACATTTTATTATGAGTATTTACATCAATGTTGTATTGTCCTTCTTTCATGGGGTGTATGTTTCGAAAGATACCCAAGTCGGTAAGGGATCCTTTCACCCTCCTCTTTTTAAAGGACTTCTTTTATTGGGTCTTTTAATTTACATATTGTAATGTTGGGATATGTTCTTATATATCCTTATTGATGTAAATTTTATGTTCAAGTGATGAGATGCCCTTTTTAACTCTCATCAACTCATTTTCTAAATTTTGAAGTGACGTCGTTAGGCTGTTAAATTTTTGCGAGGGAACTTCTTAACCCAATTTTGATTCTTTGGGATAAACTTGTACTCCTTGAATATGTCATTCTATGAATATCTGTGAATAACCTGTGATTTTTTTACACTTAATATCCACTTATATTTGGTGTATTCATTTTTCACACATAATTATGTAATTGATTTATCCTTAATCAAAGGATACCGTCTTTGTAAGGGACTTCGTCTCAATCTCCATTCATTGAGGATTATTTTTTTTATACACAAATTTCATTTATACGGTGTATAAACCCCTTTGAATTTTACACTTATTCAAAAGGAATCTTTTTTTAAATGAAGCGTTTTACTAAATGAAAAAAATGAATGTTTCTTTGTTGTACGTATGCGGAGACACCGACTTCTCTGCCGCCGTGACCATTATTTGAGTTTCGGCTTCCTCTACAAGCCATACTTTTTTTTAAAAGAAAAATAAATACCATGTTTTACTTTTCTTTTGTTTTGGTATTGAAAATGGTTTTCATAATGTTTATATATCAATGTGTTGTATTGATATCTGGTGATTGAAAAGTGGAAATATTATGTTTCCTTTATGCATGTTTTATGTGATACAATTATGTTGTGGTTCTTGGGAATTATTATGAAGACGGGTGGTTCCGTGATAAACTAAGGGCAGGTGAGCCCGATATAGCTCTCTAATGCATTGGGTAACGCGAAGGAGTTAAACATTAAGGTTTCTCTGAAGATATTTAGGGAATATACTGTGATGGGTATTCCAAACGTAACCAAGAGGGTTACTCCCTACGTAAGAATGTTATGTATGCCTCAAGTTACCTTTATTCCTTATGATTTCTATGATTCATTCGTGATTTGATGAGGTATGTTAAAATGCTTATGTTTTATGAGTAAATTATGATTTCATACATTGAATAATGTTTTATTTTCACACTTTTATATCCCTTACTGAGCTTTTTATGATCATCCTAGGTTTTTGAAATGTTTTTCACAGGTCAAGGGAATGGTGCATGATATGATGATAGTGTCAAGGATGTGTCAAGAAAGAAACCATGTTTTATTTTGAAATATGTTTCCGTTGATGGGGAAAAACCAATACTATCATTTATGTAACCACTTTGTTTAAATGTGGAAAGTAATTCATGATCTATGATCTAATTCTATAAAACTCTAAACCTGAAAAGATCCTCAATGTGTAATCTTGTAATAACTCAAGATTTAGTAAGGTTTAAGGCCGGGGCCTTATATTAACTATTAAGATATATAAATTATTCAATCATCATTCTAAGAAAAACTTCAAGTTTCATCAAAATTTAAGGAATAAAATTCAATTAAAGAATGCCTATTTATTATTTTATCAATAATAATTAAATCTTCATATACATTATCTAGCTTCATTAACATAATAAATAAATAATTTAATTAAACTTCCCGCATGAATCAATTTATTTAGAAAAAATTATAAGACAACAGTTCCATTTTAACATGAATCTTTAATTCCTTAGCAAATAAACATTATAAAATTTATGTTATTTAACCATTTTCATCATATTAATATGTGAAAAAAATAATAAACATAGATAGCACAATATCTAAAAAACCATGAGGAAAACTATTATCATGGTAGAAGAACATTCCATCACGAAAACTAATTATCCAATTCATTCTTAATCTAGTTTAATCATTATTAAGGTTAATTACATCATAACATAATGATATTAAGAATGAAAAAATTAAAATTTTACATAAAATAATATGATATGTAATGAATCTTATACTTCAAAACTTTAAAAATTCATTAAATGAGAACATAACAATAACATGAGCTCTTAATATCCTATCCCATAGGGAATATACATCCCTCAAATGATTTCATTCCACAACCACTCCAAAAAAATATTAAAAATCCATAAAAACCAATGAGATCAACAACCATAATATGGAATGATAATAAGGGAGGAAATAAAATCTAAATAAAGAAGAATATTTGAGAAAGAGGGAAGCACTCACTTCTGATCACCACAGATCAGACATGGGAATATGATGATCAATCCCTATCAAAATGCCTTTAAAAATTCCTGAGAAATATCATCTTGTCACCTAGGGTTCAGGAGAATTTGGTGGGATTTAAGATAAAAAAGGGTGCGGTAGATTTATAGTCACTTTTCTAGATACAAATTCAAAGCATTAATGTTTAATTCATGTCGTAAATGGATTTAGTTTTAATATTTCCTATAAAAGTTTCACCTCAATCAAATAAACCAAGAATAATTCATTTCACAGATATTATGTTCACATCATGAGTATTTCAAGGAATATTTATCGATTTAATTCCTCTACCATTTTATGTCATGAACCCATGATTCACATCCTGAATCACACCCTATTAACAACCCTTCTTAAGAATTGAATTTCTTATTTGGATTATGAACTACTCTCATGCATCGTGAACTATAGTTTATGTAGTGAAATTATCATAAAACCATATTTTATCTACCAAAATTAGATTGACTTACTCCAAGCCTCTTCCATGCACCACAGTTTATAGAAACATGAAATGGGACGAGATAGAGGAATCTAATCTCTTATAGTATTATCCAAAAGTTAAGAAGGAATACTCTACCAAAGGTTGAGTTATCCTTTAAAATAGGTTATATATTTATTTCTATCATCGATTTATACAAGAAATAAGGTAACCCTAAAGAAACAATGGCCTAGTGTCTTGTGTCTCAACTTTATCCACACAAGACCCCAACCCTTTACAAATATTAACTAAAATTATAATCACACTCACATAATTTACACTATAAAACTTTACATGATGAAAATTTGACAAAATATAATTTTAAAAAATAATCGACACATGTCAATAATTTTCTCAAAAATAAGATTCCCCATATAATTCTCATACATTATTAAATATTCCATAAAAATGATGACTCATTACCAATATGTTCTATATAATTTTTTAAATTAAAAAATGGCATGATTCCCTAGAAAAATGATTTCATGCCTGGTTGATTATTTTTCTTATAAAAAGGTTTCATTATATCTTCAACTGTTTGATATCCCATCGAGTCATTGGTTCCATGATAATTGTGTGTTAATCATGTCTGCTTCTAGTAATATATGTTAGTTTTTATTATTCTTAACAAATTATTATTATAAAAAAATATATGATACACATATAATCATCAGACTGCATAAATCCTTATGTAAGACCACACTTTTGGGACATAAACTGTTTTGGGAGATGATTGAGTGGATTTATATCATTTGAAAATAGTTCAGTACAGCTTATAGTTATAATGAATAAAATGTGAAATAATGTAGATAGATAAATTTAAATTTAAATATTGATTTTTAGAAGAAAAAAATTAATGGAAAATTATTTTCAAAATTTTAATTAAAATAGTGATTTTGATAGAAAAATATATTTTTATTAGTTTAAATAAAAATAACATTTTTGAAATTTTCAAACTAATTTTTAATTAAGAATAATTTTTGATAAGTTAAAAAGATTTTATATTTTTATGTAGACAGAGGAGTTATTGATGAACCATCTGGCTTGCTGCAACATAGGGTGTTTGACAAGGGACAATCCTCTGATAAGGCACAATCTGACGCATGTGTACCGGTAGTGGATGATGGATGTCCTTCCACATCATTGTCCATGGTAAAATGGGATGATATTTCTGCAACGTAGCATGAAAATAATCACCTGGAGTTAGAAAACTCCACTCAATAGGATGTGGACAGAGATCTTCTACAAGAACATGTCCTGATTTCTTCTAGAAAAGGAAAATTGGTCTCCTCTAATCTATACCTGGAGGCAATAATGGGAAATTATGGCCTTCCCTCTCTTAATAATCCATTCATTGTAGCTCATATAAGGAATTAATGAAGTCATATTCCTAAAATTTAGTAGATAAATATGGTTTTAAATTGGTTTTATATAATAAGTCCATACCTATTATTGGATAGACTCATGACATAGAACACCATGTGTAGTTAGATCCCTCTCATTGTAAGCAGGTAGGGGAACCTTCCTTCGTGGATGAGGTATAGGTTTTGGGACAACATGAAAGATTACAGAAAAATATTGTGTGGGATCTTCCATGCCTTCCTTTGTAGGAACTTCCTCAGCAGACCTGGCGGGGAGGGAGGCATCCACGAGGTCATGATTGGGGGACGTGGGTGTGACAATGCATGGGGACATAGAGTGTCCACCCAGTCTTCTTTGAAGGTCCAGCTTATACTAGAGTACAAAAGGCTCAAGAAGATGTATCCTACGATTCTCAATCAAAAATATTCACATTTTAAATGGGAATATGTTAATGAGGGTGATGGTTCTGATTATAGGTTTATAGAATGATGACCTTTTCCTTTCCTTTTTGGATGAGGGATTTTTGTGTAACCCCACCCTCCTTCTTTTCTTGCTTTCTACTTTATTTTATTTTATTAAATCATCAAAGGCTTTTTCTTCTCACTAAGCCTTTTCAATATATTATTTTTTAATAAAAGGGTAATTCATTTAAAATAATACTCAGGATTTTTTAAAAAATTATTAGAAAACATTCATTAAAAAAAGTAAGCAAAAATGATATATTTTTTCATTTTTTGAATGAATAAGAAATTTTTTTCTATAAATTTATTTTAAAATAATAATGTTTTTATAAAATTAAAAATATAATTTTCATAGTTTTTTTTAAATTAAATAATTTGAATTTATTGTTTTTTAAATAAAATTGAGATTTGTTTTTTTCAAATAGTATATTTTTTTATTCGTTAAATTTTATAAAATTGAATGATTATTTTCAATTTTCATAATTTAATCAGATAGTGTTTTCTTATAAATTTTTTTTTCATAAATGAAAAGATATATATTTTTTAAATTAAAACATTTTTCTTGAAAAATATTTTTTTATTCTTTAAAATAAAAAAAATATTTTTTAATGTTTTAAAAAAAATAATAAAATAGATTTATTATATTTTTACCCTTTTTGAATATTTTATGAAAAGGAATAAACTAAAAACGTTTTTAAGGGGAAAATATTTTTTTAACGGAGTTTTTTCTTTTGGATTTGTGAGAATGGAAAAAAAGTTAATATTTTTTTTGAAAAGAAAAGAATAGTTTTAAATTTTATTAACATATTTAGAATGAATGTAATTATTATTGTTATTATTTTAATTATTTACTAAAAAGATATTTTTTTACTGTTTTTAAATTTTTATGAAAAACCATATTTTTTTAGATTTATATTTTGAAAAAATGATTATTTTAAATAAAATGTTGGTTTTTAAATATAAATGTGGTGTTTTTCATAAAAATGATTTTTTAGTGAAAAATTTCTTTTATAATATTTTTAAAATAAAATATGGATTCTTTTCTATCATTAAATAAATTAAATTATTTTTTAATTTTAATTAGAAATAATTTTTTTATTCATTAGAATAAAAAAATTGAATTTTTATATGATATTTTAAAAAAATATATTTTTATTATTTAAAATGAATAAATGGGATCGTTTGATATTTTAAATGTATAGAAAAATATGTTTTATATTTTTTACTTAAATTTACAAATTAGATAAAAATGTATTTCTTTTATTTTTTGACTCAATATATTTTCTGCTACATTATTAATTTTTTTTGAAAAATTATTCTCTTCAATGAAATAAAAAAGTAATATTTCAATAAAAATGAAAAAAACTCATTTCTCCTTAATAAAAGAAAAATATCATTTTCATTCAAAGAAAAAATTCCATTAAATTTTTATTTAAAAGAGTATAAATTTTTTATTTTAAAGAATATATTTCCTTAAATAAATTAAAAAAATCCAAACATTCGAAGTAGTGATTTAAAAAAACTAAAACAATTCTATTTTTTCTATTTTAATACAATAAAAAGTAACCCTTTAGATTAAAAAATGAAAATATCCTTTTTTCCAATTTTTTTTTTTTAAAATGCATACATTTTATTATTTCAAAAATATCTGAGACAAAAAAATAAGTTAAAAAACACTTTTTATTTAAAATAATTACATAAAGCTTCATTTTTCTATAAATAGATATTATTTTAAAAAATATTTATTCTTAAAAAATATTATTCAATTTAAAAGAAATATTTTTTCCATTATTAAAAATTTAAAAGAAATTCATTTTTTCATAAAAATATATTTTTAATATAAAAATATATAATTATATTTTTGTTGAAAAATCCAAATACCCTTATTATTAATATATTTTTAAAATTTTATTTATTTATTTTTTCAAAATAAAAAATATTCTTTTAAAAAAAACCATTTTTAATTAAAATTATCAAATATTTATATTATTTTACTTAAAAACCCTAGATTATCTTTAAAAAATGCTAAAAAATATTTTTTTTTAAATTTCGTCTTTAAAAAAAATTATAAATACAATAATTTAACCATTATTTAAAAATATTATTTTTTTATCATTAAAATAATTGAGAACAAAAACATTTTTTCTTTTAAAAAAAATTATAATAATATATAATCAATAGTTCACCGTATTTAGTATCTTTGCAAATAAACCTCAACCCAATAATTTGTTTGGACATACAATTATAAGATCACACATCAAATAACATGTCTATAGTGCCGTAGTTTTGCCTTTAGAAACTAATGTTGAAATAAAAATATTTATTTTCACTAAAAAATCATTTTCATTTTAAAAAATAACTAAAAAACTCACCTATTTCTAAAAAAATATTAGTTTATTTTAAATTTTTTAAATGAGAATGTCATCAAGAAAAAATATTATTATTGGAAGGTGTGAAAATATGATAATAATAATAATTATTATTATTCATTTTTCGACTCATAGTAAAATTACTATTCTTTAAAGTAATTAAAGGGAAATTTATTATTTTTTTAAAATTCCTAAAAATATTATTATTTATTTAAAAGAAAAAACTATTAATTTTTAAATGCCTGGAAACTTAGTATTATTATTTTAAAAATATAAAAACTAATTTTTAAAGAAAATTATATTTTTTAAATTCATAAATCATTATTATTATTATATTAAATGATATAATTATTTTTCAAGGTATAAAAAATATTCATTTTAATGTATTATATTTTTTTAAGAAGTATTTTTTTTATGAAATGCATAAAAATTAAATATTTCTAATAGATAATAATTTTTTTATTATTTTATAAGGTATATATAGATTTATAAAATATTTATCTTAAAAATATAAAAAACCATAATTTTCAAAAAAAATATATTTTTAACAATTTAAAGGCATTTAAAATGTTTTTTAATGCATAAGTCTTTAATAATACTTTATTAATTTTTTTTTTCTTTAATTCAATATATATATTTATAATTATGTTATTTTTAATGGAATAATAAATTAAATTTTTTGAATTGATAATAATATAAATGATACTGAAAGACATAGTGAATTTTTAAATTTATATTTTTTTGAAGGTCATAATAATAAATACTTTTATGGTTTAAAAATATTATATATTATAATAGTAAAATGAATTAATTATTTTTTAATTAAATAAAAATATATTTATTTAAATCCATAAAAAAACATTTTTTCAAAATGAATAAATAAATACTGTTTTAAGAAGGAATAAAAAATAAATGTTGAGAAATAAATTTTTTCCTTATAAGGAATATTTTTTAATGGAATGGATTTTATTATTATTTTTATTTGAATAAAAATTAAATTTTATATGCATAAAAATGCTATAACTTTATAAAAAATATTTATAAATACTTTAAATAAAATTTTTAATAGCATAAATATTATTATTATAGCTTTAAATCTATAAAAAATTTTATATCACACCCAAATATATTATTTTATTTATTTTAAAGGAAAAAAATACTATTTTTTAATAATTTTGTAAATATAAATATTTTTATCTTTAAATAATAAAAAATTAATAATCATTTTTTAGATGAGATATTTTCATATATTTTTCTAAAATTAAATTAAATTTCATTTTTAGTGGCATAAATTTTTTGAAAAGTAAATATGAAAAAATATTTTTTTAAATGGAATTTAACATTATTTTTTTATAAGGCCTCAAAAGGGTGTTCTTACATGTTGAAATTTGGTAACATCCCAACCATAGAATCCTAGAGGTGATGAATTCTTTGAATACATTGGCATAATTACAAGGAGTCAAGTTCCAATGGACTCGTCAGTTTAGCAGTATTGGAAGACTAAATTACAGTTATGATACCTATAATACATTAGAAAAAGAAAGTAAAACATGATACAAAATAAAATAAACTACATACTTGAAAGCTTATTCATAACATAGGGAAATAAATCATAAGAAAGGGGTGATCTCAGATGATTAGTAAGGGTAGGTGATACGATAGAAGATATTATATACGATAAGAAAAATTGAAAAACTCATGCTGTTAAAAAATAATCTTAAACATAATATGACAAGAATAAAAACTTAAATAATAATTCCACATAAATAATCACATGAAACATCACCATGGATATTATACTAGTCTAATGATCATGTGATTTTTCTATTACTATTGTCATAACGAGGGAATGGATATGCTGAACAACATAAAGTTATCATCAAGGCCTTGATCAAGACTTCTAAAAATACTATGGTAGGTTCTTGCCCATAACACAATTATGTTTGGTCTCATGAGACCTACCAATTCATTGAGGGGTTATATCAGGCCCCACCAAACACTTTCTATGTTGAATGAATTCATCATATGTCTAATAAAATATATCTTTAGATCAAAGTGTCCCACACCACTTTGAACTATTTTAATCATAATCATAGATTAAAATACTCTAATTAAATCATTGATAAACTCTTAAGGAAAATGATCATTTAACATTCCTAAGTGTCCCATACCACTTTTAATCATTTAATTCCTAATTACATATAATATCATATGGATAATAAAACTGATGATTTGATATATCAAAGTAAATTAAATACACCACATGTAAGGAATAAGTGGAGAACAATTCGTAAATGTTATATAATTAAAAGTGAGATGAGAAAAAACCTGTTTATTTTGGAAAGAAGAGTTTTTTGGAAAAGAATATTTATTTGTCCTAAAATCACATTTTAAACATGTTTATCCAAAAAGGAAAAAGGGAAATTAATTGAAATTATATTTTACTCATAAATTTCTTCCCCCAGGTGTGAAATCATAAAAAATAGTTTTTAATGAAGCTTTCAAAATAAAATATTTTAGTACGTTTTATCGAAAATATTAAAGATATTTTATAGGGGAATGGAATTTTTTGTCATTAAACCAAAAATAAAACATGATAGTTCCTTCATTATATAATGTGTTATTTTTAAAAAATAATGATGGATTAAAATTAATTATATTCTGAACATGAAAATGAGTAAGAATTCGAGAAGCTCACTAGAATCTGGCTTGTTTATCTGGAAGAATTAAGTGGGGAACTTCTTTAAAATATTTAATCCCCATAAAAAATATGAAATGATCAGAATATATGATATTGGAACATTAAAACAGAATATAGAATATATAAACCAAAATAAATAATCATTACAGTTGGGTACATACATTGAATGAATAAATCAAAGGAATAACAAATGATTGGGTGGAACCCCTTTCCACTTCGCAATGAATCGAATCATATTACCCAAAATTAATAATCATAAAATGAAACATTAAATAAAATTAAAATAAATATATTAATTATTTTATACATCAAATTTCAGTATACATACACCACATATAATATTATTAGTGAATAAAGAATATATCAAAAAATAGTAAATGAGATGAGAAAACCCTTACCTTATATCTGAATGTGTTCTGTACTTGACCTTATAGTCCTGGAATATGAAATATGACCAATTAATAATTTTTTTAGAACCTATTAGGCTTTTATATAAGTTATTATAATTTTATTAAGTTTATTTATGGCCTTTTAATTAGTTATAATATTGAACTCTATCATTCTGGAGTACTCGTTTCTTGATATACATGATCGGTTTGCTTGATTATAAGTAAGAAATTTCATGTGGAATAGATATAATTATCCATGATTGAAATTATATATTATTAATGAACATAAATTAGTGTAAATGTTTATATATATATATATCTTTTGGTTACATTGTATGAGGATTAATCATTAGATAATCCATTTAGTGATAATCGTTTATATTTTTATGGTGGTTTTTCGATCACAACAAACTAGTTTTGTTATATTATTTAGTATCATGTACAAATTATTGTTTAATAACAATTGAATTATATATAATAAATATTTTATAATCTGGATCTACTATAAAAATTGTTTCATTACTTGCCTTTAAGGAGAAAATGAAGAATGAAAGTTCGTCGTCCAAAAATGTTGTAAATTTTCACCTCCTGGACGATGATTTCATTATAAAAATAAATGAAAGAGAGTAATAATATTGATGATATATATTCTATTAACATTATATAAATCTATTATATATATTATACTATAGTTATCATTATCTTTTGGATACATACGGTTAGGACAAGATAAGAATATAAAACTAATTGAAAATGAAATTAAAAGAAAAAGGGAGAGGGTTTACCTCTTGAAATACCCCCTTGAGAACCTCTTTAAGAGAAGGGTTTTTGGTATATTTGTAATTGAAATGGATTTTATAGGTGGGTATGGATTATGAAAGAGTATTTGGGCATAAATTTGAGATCATTCATGTTTAGAGGAGTGATGAGAAGAGGGAGTGAGTGGTTCTTTTTATAGTGGAAGAGTGGAGGGGTTTACCATTATTTTAATTATTATTTTATTATTTTCGATAAAAAAATATATTCTTGATCATTGTGACTAAAAATAGAAATAAGTGAATGTTATTTCCAACTAATGTCCATATAAATCCTTCATGACTCAAGAAAGTTGCAGAAATTCATTTATTTAGTATATTTTTCAAATTATCGAATTTCATAATTCACCAAAAATTCAGGTATTTTAGAAAAATAAAAAAATAACCCCAGACATTTTCCATTGTGTAGAATTCAGAAAATGGGAAAAATTTTACAAAAAATAATTTCCTAAATATGTGAAATTTATTTTTTATATTAAATCATTATTTACCTGAAAAGAATATATTTTAATTTTAAAAATGATTTTATCATACATTCAAAAATTAGAAAAGGTCACATTAAATTATCCTAACATCATAGGATAATAAAATATTTATTTTGGAATAAATTTTACGAAAATTTATTTTATTTTGAATAAATTTATTAATTTTTAATTTTAAATAAATATTTATTACTCACAAAAATACACACACTTAATTATTTATATATAAAAAAATCACTATAATTTATATGGTGCATAATTTTTTTTATACTTTCATGGGTAAGGATAATATTCATAAGGTTAATGTTACCATTAATAAAGGTAAAATTATAACTGATTAGGGTATGTTTCTATTCATAAGTGTTAAGTTACTATTTACTAAAAAATTAATTTGGTCCAATTAGACTCTAAAAAACTACACTATAGCGATGAAGGCACTCTAGAAGTAAATGTAGTGGAAGATGTACTATAGTAGGTACTGTACTAGTGCTGGTACTGTAGAATTACTATTCACTGAGAGGTCCTTTGGGCAAAAAAATGGGCTTTCATGCCGTGTATTCCGGCCACTTGGCCTTAGGCCTTCAGGATATGTAATGGGTCTCCCTCTACCCAGAAATAAAGAGGTATTTTCTTTAAATTATAAATTAAGGCTTCAACCCCATCCTTTTAAAAAAAGTGTTGTTTTATAGAGACTAAGTGTTGAGTGCATATAAGCTATCTAATGAATTGAAATTATTTATGAATAAATATACCATAAAATCATTGGGTGTAATATTAATTGTGAATATATTTGTAAAATAATTTATTGTTTATTAAAATAATTATAATAGTCAATATATATTATTTTTAATTAAATAATATCTTGATAAAAAAGATTTTTTTAAATAAAATATATATATTCATATTAAAATATTCATTTACACAAAAATAATACTTTAAAATAGTATTTATTTTTAGAGACATTAATTTATTTGAAATATATAAATTATACATATTTATAAGTATTATTATCAATTAAAACACTTAATTATAAATTATTTTAAATTATTAAAAAATTTACCAGTGTGTTACATTATTCCCCTAAAGTGAATTGAATCTTCACAATTCGAAACTACACTTCAAAAGTTAAAGGTTGATGCTTGGAAATTCCCCTATGGGAAACCCACATCAAAAATAGGGTTAATAAAATATACTCTTAAAAATATGTTAAGGGAAACAAGGTCATCATCATAGAAATTATGATTTCGAATGTGGTGACATTATTTAGATGTAAAAACCTAGACATGGAAGAAAAATTTAACTATGAAGTTTTGATGGATTGTTATAAAGAAAATTTTTAAATGAAAGTTGATTACTACAAAACTATAAACTATTATAAAAAAATTCATTGATATTTTCAATGACTTTTATAATAGGAAAACATTTAATATAAGAAAATTTTCCTTTTTATGAGGAATTATTCAACTTTATAAGAGTATAAATATACATTTCTATTTCACAAAAAAATATAATCCTTTTATTTCACCTTGAACTCTCAATAATTCATCTCTTATCATAGGTTGTGTCATGTGGTGAAGTAATACATTAACCTCTAAAACCCTATACAATTATCTTGTTAAACCATTCATAAATGGGTAAACTTTCCAAAATATAAGGATTCGACACTTTAGAAAGAAGGTCATTGAATTTACAAGATGAACTTATCCATAAAGCAACTTAAAATTTTTACATTCCAAACATGGTAATAACTCGAATTACCATAAATCCTTATTGGAAAAATGCATTATTCTATATTCATTAAGTAATAAACATGATATTGGATATATTCCTCAAATATAAATCTTTGTAACTCCATTTATGATAGTAGGAAACACTTTTCGACAAGTCAATAATCAATTCAAAGGTTATGAATAATTATCAAAATCAATAATTTCTTCATCATTATCTCAACATCATAAAAATATTAAAGGTTGTATTTCCCTCAATCATTTGTTTTATAAAAATTTTAAATTTTTACTAAATTTATTCTCTTGGTACCATTCAATATATGGCCTCAAATACATAATGAAAAAGTATTGCAATACAATCCTCATATATTCAATGATTCTTATAAAAAGTACATTTCTGATAAAATATTAAATCTAAATAATTATTAAATATACATATTAATTATTCCTCTTCATATGTGGTAGTAGGATAACTATATCATTATCCAATAGCATCATTTCATGCATATTTCACTGATGCTTGGGACATTGATTTTCATAGTGTCCCATCTCCTCAAAGTTGAATCATTGTACATTGGAAACCTTTTTCTTAACCTTGAAATCAAGAACTTGGTGTCCTTTTTCTCAAAAATTATAATAAAATTTCAATCTATTTATGCATTTTCTAGGGTTATTCATTCCCAAATTATCACATGTGGTAAAACTCTTCATTCCCTTATTCCCATTATCCATCATTTCCTCTTCCATAATTTTCTTTTGTTGCTTCCCTTAAAATACATTAGACTTGTAGAATTATTTACATATCTTTTTAACACAAGATATTATTTCCCCATATGATTAGGATACCATAGAGACTATTTACCTTCAAAATTTTGGCTTAAGACCATGAAATAACTTATACTTAAACTTTTTATCATGCGCATTGGTGTATTTCTCTTTCCTTCTTCTAGGAACCATTTCTAAGAAATTCCATATATTATAATAGCTCATAAAATTATGAACATTTTGTAACTCCAATCATGGTATACCACTTACCTTAAATTAATGCATCGTAAATCCTGGAACCATATACTTTGTTTTCTATGGAAGCATAAATCCTTTATAATGTTATGTAAGAAAAATGTGATTTATCATTAGCATATCCCTTGGGTGTTTCAAAATAGGTGTGTAATAAGGATCGTTGTCTTGTACCAGGTTTCCGTAAGTCATTATTGGAAAAACTTGTTGGAGTTGTTACCCCTAGCCACATCTATGTCTAAACCACATCAACTTGTAGTATCTAGATATGGATTCATTTTATAGGAAAATATACATAATATACACCTTAATGAAATTATAGGATGTTATTCAATTCTTATCCCCAACTTCTATCTTAGGGTTATGTTCCCTAAACTATGTTTTCTAAATTTAGTTTCCATTGTTGCTGCTAAACTTTCTCTGATACCAACTTTAACACCCCAACCCCAGAATCCCGGAGCCGGTGCATTGTTTTAATACATCGGAATGTCTACAAGGAATAAAATACCAAATGACCGATCATTTTAGCAGTCTTAGAAGATCATATTACAATCATGATACCCATAATACATTGAAAAAATAAAACAAAACATTATACAGTATCAAATAACTGCATCCTTGAAAGCTTATTCAATGTATTGTTCTTCATAACCTAGGGAATGGAATCATAAGAAACGGGTCAGCTCAAAAGCTTAGTAATAGTATGTGAGACAGAAAATATATCATATAGAATAAGGCTTGTGAATAAATCATGACACTAGAAATTAATCTTATTCATAATATGACATGAATAAAAAATGGAAATAATATTTCTATATAAATAATAACATGAAACTTCACTATAGATATTCTACTAGTCGAATAATCACATGATTTATCTATTACTACTATCATAATGAGGGAATGCAAATGCCAAACATCATAAACCTTTCATCAAGGCCTCGACCAAGACTTCTAAAAATAATAGGGTAGGGGCTCAGCCAAAACCCAATTCCATTTTGACTCATGAAACCTACTAATGCATTGAGGGTATATATAAGGACCCACCCATCACATGATAATAATAAATAATTCCTCATATTTCTATTAAAATTTATCATTATATAAAATATTCCCATAAAAATTTGAAATATTTTATTCGTAATCATAAATTAAAATAATTTAATTAAATCATTGATAAACTCTTGAGGAAAATGATCACTAAACATTCCGAAGTGTCCCATAACAATTTGAAACATTTAAATCTTAATTACATATAATATATTAGGAAAAATAAGACACCCGGTTTCATATATAATAGGGAATTATATGAACCATATGCAATGGATAAGTGGTTATCATGTCATAAATATTATAGAATTAAAAGTGAGATGGGAAAAACAATTTTATTTTGGAAAGAATAGTTCCTTTGGAAAACCATTTTTATTTGTCATAAAATTATATTATAAAAATATTTATCCTAGAAAAGAACATGGAAAGACATTGAATATATATTTGAGGAATAAATGTTTTCCCACTAAATTAAAATCATGTAAAAATAGTTTTTAATGAAGTTTCAGAAATAAAACCATTAAGTGTGGTTTATGGAAAATATTAAAGAGATTTTAAAATGGAATGGAATGTTTGTTTTCATAAATCTAGAAATAACCCATGATAGTTTTTTATTATAAAATTTTTTATTTTAAAAAAATAATTATGGCTTAAAACTGTTTATGTAGTGAACTTGAAAATGGGTAAGAATTAAGGAAACTCCATAGAATTGGGCCTATTTATCTAGAATAATTAAGAAGGGTACTATTTTAAAAATATAATCCTTATAAACAAAATATAAAATTATTTGAATATATTATTTTTGATCTTACAATTATAATATATAATATTAAAAAAATATTCATATTTGGGTAAGGATAATGATGGAATGACCAGAAGGAAAAAATGAAGGTTCGGGTGGAACCCCTTACAACTTTTGTAATCAATCGAATCATATGACCCAAAATTATTAATCATAAAATGAAAAATTAGACACCATTAAATTAAATATATTTATGATATGATACACCAATGGGATTTATACATACACCATACATAATAAATAGTGGGAATAAGAAATATCTCACAAAAATGGAAGTGAGATGAGAAAGCCCTTTCCTTATGTCTGAATATGTTCTGCACTTGAACTTATGGTCTTGGAATATGAAATAAGTCCCATTAATAATTTAATTCAGAAACTATTAGACATTTATATCATTTATTATAATTTTATTATGTTCATTTATGGCCTTTTGATAAGTTATAATATTTAATTCTGTCATTCTGGAGTATTCGTTTCTTGATATCCATGATCGGTTCGATTGATTATAAGTATGGAAGTTCATGTGGAATGGATACAATTCTATAGTATTGAATTTATAAATTATTAATGAACATAAAGAATCTGAAATGTTTATATATATCCTTTGGTTATATGGTATGGGGACGAATCATTAGATAATTCATTTAGGGATAATCATATAGATTTTTATGGTGGTTTTTTTTCACAACAAACTAGTTTTGTTATATTATTTAGCATCATTTACAAATGATGTTTCAAGAATAATTACATAAGATATAATAAATAGTTTATAATTTGTTTCATCCATAAAAATGGTTTCATGGCCTTCCTTAAAGTAGAAAATAAAGAACATAAGTTCATCGTCCATGATGGTTGAGAATTGGCACATCCTAGACAATGATTTAATTTTTAAAATAATAGAGGGAGAGAGAGTAAGGATATTGATGATGTATATTCAATTAACATTATATAATTATATTATATATATTATACTAGAGTTTTCAAGATAATTTTGATAGAGTAGGTGAGGAGAAGATACAAATACAAATCAAATTGAAAATGAAATTAAAATAAAAATGGAGAGGGTTTACCGCTTGAAATATCCTCCTTGAGAACCTCTTTAAGAGAAGAGGTTTTGGTATTTTTGAAAAGAAGGGCTCTTAGCAGTGGGGAGGGACTAGGGAGGAGTATTTGGGAGGAACATTGAGGGGCTTCAAGAATTATAGAATTGAAGAGAAGAGGTAGTGAGTGGGGGTTTTATAGTAGAGGAGAGAAGGGTTTTGCCACTATTTTAATCATTATTTTATTATATTGGCTCATGACAATAAATAGTATTGATTATTATGACTAAAAATATTAATAAGTGCATTTTATTTTGATTAAATGTCCACTTATATTATCCATGACTCAAGCATGATACAGAAATTAATTTATTTTTTATATTTCGTAAATTATCGAATTTCTAAATTCACCAAAAAATAAAGTATTTCATAAAAAATAACAAATAATCACCCAAACCATTTATTTATCTATATAATTAAAAAATGGAAACCATTTTACCATAATAATTTTCTATATATGTGAATTTTTTTAAATAAAACTATTTGTTACATGGAAAATATAGATTTTATTTTTAAAACTTATTTTATAATACTTTCAAAAATTAACTAAGGTTTTATAAAATTATCCTATAATCACAAGACAATAAAATATTTATTTATTAATACATGTTATGAAGATGAATTATATTTTAAATAAATTTTTTAATTTAAAATTTTAAATAAATATTTATGACACACAAAAATATGAACACAAATTTATTTATTTTTTTAAAAAATCACTCTCATTTATAAGGGGCCTAAGTTTTATTTATAAATTCATGGGATATGTTACTATTCATAAGGGTATAGTTACTATTAATAAGGGTAACATTACTATTCAAAAGTATACATTACTATTCATAAGGGTCAAGTTATTATTCACCAAAAAATTAAGTTGATCATATTAGGCTCTAAAAAACTTACTGATCTCATTGGAGTATGTCTGTTTTTTTAAATTCAAATAAAAAAGTGAAAAAACTATTTTTCAGGGCTAGTTTATAACTATTACAAAGTGTCATTTTGCAGAGACTCAGTGTTGTATATATATAAGTAATCTAATGAATTGAAACTATTTCTAAAGAAATATACCATAAATCTCAGGGTGTCATATTAATAGGGAATATATTTATAACATAATTTAGTATTTATCAAAATAATTATAATAGTCAATATATATAAATCATTTAATTAAATAATATATTGATAAAAATATTTTTTTTAAAATGAAATATATATATTCATTATAAAATATTATTTTAATCAAAAATAATACTTTAATACATTATTTCTTTCATTAGAACATTAATTAATTTGAAAGCTATAAATTATATTTTTTTAATTATTATTGTTAACTAAAAAACTTAATTTTAAATTTTTAAAAATTATTAAAAAATTACTATGGTGTTACAGATTATTATTATCATTATTAAATACATAACATTATTTTTTTTGGAATATTTAGAAATGTTTGTAATTAAATGTATTAATTGTCTGAAAAACTAGTGTATCTATATATTTATAATTAAAGGGAATAAAAATTTATTTTTTAAAAGCATAATAATATTAATTTTAAAAATATAAATAATTTATTTTTTAAATTTCGTAAAAAACATTATTATTTTTAGAGGAGTAATAATGAAATAATTTTTTAAAGGAAATAAAAAAGTTATTTCTTTTAAATGCTTTATAAAAATTTATTATTTCTTTAAAATAAAGAAGAAATGGTAATAATTTTTTTAAAAGTATAATAGAATATTTTTTAATGGTTATGAATTATTTTTTAACTTTTTTATAAAACATGTTTTCACAAACAAGCCTTTACATTATAATCCCATCACAGAAAATTTTAGTTTTTCAACACTAACATCGATTTTAAAAATTCACCAAATTGTTTAAGAATCTAAAATTATGAAAGCACATATCATGTACCCAATACATAATATTTGAGATTATATAAGTGAGATATTATGACATTGAACACTTCAATGTGTACAAATTTATTTTAGACACTTCAAACTTTACCCCCAAAAAGAATTGCATTCATATTAAAAACATCCTTAAAAAAAATTCTTGGCATTCATTATAAAAAGTACAAAAAATGAAATAAAAATATCATTTCCCCATCTATAATAAAAAAATTATCCCCTCTTAAAAAACGATTTTTCAATTAAAAATTTAACTTTTCATATAAAAAAATTATTCTTTGCTATAAGAAATATATTTTAAATATATCTTTAAATATTTTTTAATTATAAAAAATAATTTTATA
Organism: Viscum album; assembly: GCA_963277665.1. NCBI lineage: Eukaryota > Viridiplantae > Streptophyta > Magnoliopsida > Santalales > Viscaceae > Viscum > Viscum album. The sequence goes on from OY728160.1 coordinate 751,384,429, forward strand.
AACAACTTTTAGAAAAAATATGATTTTTTTAAAAAAATTATGCATAAATTTTTTAATATAATAAATAATGTACATTTATTAAATAAAAAATAAAAACTCCCTATTTTTAATTTTAAAAATAAATTTTTCTTTTTCAATTTTTTGAAATTATATTTCAATTGATAATTGAAAAATCTTTTCATAAAAAATAAAACCAAAAAATTATTCTTATTTTTCAAAATCTTATTTTTCAAGAAAAAATATATAAAAATATGATTTTGATTTACAATAATAAAAAAATTTATTTTTAATAAAAAAGAAAAAATATGGCTTTATATTATATAAAAACAATAAAATTACCCATTATCATTAAAGAAAAATTAAAATTTTATTAAGTCACCTTTTCATTATAAAAGTAATAAGAATTTAATAAAAAAAAATTTCTTTAAAATGATCAATTAAATATCATTTTTCATTAGGAAATAAAAATGACCCATAAAATTAAATAAATAAGAAATGAATTCTATAAATGCTTATTTTTTTAAAAAAAAAGAAAAAATAATTAATTATTTCCATTAAAACATAATTAATAATAAATAAATTAATATTATTAGTCTTACTTATTAAAAATTATAAAAACCAATTTTCTTTAAATAAATTAAATTTGTATTTTAAAAAAATATTTGTTCTTCTAAATTATTTTTATATGAAAAATTCTATTTCAAAATTTTAAAGCACTCTATTTCATTTTAAAAAATATATATAATTAATTATTAAAATAATTTTTTAAAAAAATTATAATATTTCTCCTTTTCAAATAAAGAAATAAAAATATACATTTTTCCTTTAAAACATTTTTTATTTGAAAAATTTACAAAATTTGTCACATTTTCTATTTAATAAAAAAATATCTTAAATAAATAAAAAAAGAAATCATTAAAAAAATTATGCATAAAATTAATTCAATTATTTATTTAGAAAAAAAATATTTACAATTTCATAGTTTTATTTTATGTATTTTTAATAAACAATACACCTTTTACATAAATAATCATTAAAAATAATAAAATGGTTAGATTCGAAGCTCTTATTATATAATAGAAAATTAGTTAAGTAGATAAAATAGAAGAGGCATGAAAAACTTGTAAAACCTATTCAAAAACAGTTAATTTTTCTGATAAAAAATAAAAAAACACTTCTATCAAATAATAGGTGGGGTGGTTCTTGATTGTTAAACCACATAATCATGCATAAAAAATACCTAGGTTCGAAACAATATGGGGGATAATTTTTCATTTACTATAGTGGTCCCTCTAGTTTCAGAACAACTCACCTGATTTGGACCTATGAGCCACAAATTTGGGTCGTCTGGCCATAGGTCCATCAGACCACCTCAAACCATTAGGAAATGGGATTTTGGGAAATATGGCCTCTAATTAATGGATAAATATGGCATTATCACATAGGATCAAGCCTTGAAATAGAAATCTAAGAAAGTAGCCACCACTATATAAAAGATAACATGATTGGGAATGTAGAGAGGGTGTAACCAATTTTCAATCTTGTAAAGACTAGGAAATTATGTAGAAATTTTTTTTCTTAAATACATGGGAATTTTATGAGTCCGTCAAAATTTATGGCACTTGATTCTGAGGTCTGGTGAGCCCAAAATCAATTTTTGAAGTTTAGTTTGGGTATGTTCAGTAAACGTACGAGTGGGATTTTATCTCTTTTGTACTGATACTCGGAATTGAAATCTAAGGGCACCGTTGAACTCGCAACACCAGTATTCGCTAATGAATACTTTCACCTCAATGGCAGTTGATCGATAATGAAAGTTAGTTTTTAGAGTTTTTAAGAATAAAATTAAATAAAAATAAGTGTGTAGATTATTTTTATTTGTGGCGGTGAAAAACAACAAGAGGAGGTTAGAGGTGGGGGCCACCACACCATAACCTCCAATGAGAGGTTATGGTGGTGGGGACCACCCGAGGTTTAAACACCTTTTATCAATTAATGAGGTGGGGACCACCCAACTTCAAAAACCTTGAGATTATTCTTGAATGTGAGATGACCCTTGGTTTCTCTCCAGCATAATTAATTGTTCCAAATCCGGCCTAATTTATTGTGCTAACTCCAACATAATTAATTTTCCAACATTATGTGTTAAGATAATAATCTCAATTATATTAATTTGGTACCACAACTCTCGTAGTAAGAGAATTGGCAAAGGAGAGGAGGCTTGGGAGAACCCTTGGAGATTTATCTTCCAACGAAGAACAACAAACATCAATTTATTTTTCAACCAGGACATGAAGGAGGAGCGTTGACCTAGAAGAACATCAACAACGTCCGCCTTTCCGTGACTTCATCAATGATCAATGAGCCAGAGGTAGGGGTTGTTTTAGGATTGAGTATTACCCTGCATTCTTCGTTGTTAGTTGTGCTATTTGAAGCCGATTTTTCCACCCTAACATGGAGGGAGCCGACCAAACAAACACGGCCCGACCCCCTCCTTTTGTCTTCTCTCTGTTGATGACGATGGTGGCGCAACGACGCCACTAGAAGAGTGGACTGCGGTGGAGCAACAGCGGCCGACGACAGGCTGGCCGCGAAGAAACAGGCGGCGCAAGGCCACCGGGTCGCCGAAAGGGCGTGGCACCGCCCTGCCGCGTGGAAGGAGAGCCGCATCCAGGGCAGGCCATGGCGGAAGGGTGCGGAGCCAGCACATAGTGCAGAGGAGGAGAGACGTGGCTGTGGAGGGTCGTGGCGAAAGGGTGAAGCGCCGTCCCGCTGCGCGGAGGTGCAGAACAGCCACCACGGTGGGCTACGGTGGAAGAGCTGAGGCGGCCGGCGTCGGGTCGGCTGCCGGTAGTGGGGAGCGGCTGGGCGCTCGGCCAGCCGGGAGGAGTGGGTCCCTGCTGGGTCCCGCATGAGCTGGACCGGCGCCACCTAGCGCCGGTTTGGCTCCCACCCGAACGGCTTTGTCATTCGGGATCTTAAGGGGTCGCGCGGTTACCCCTGGACGCAGCTTAGGCGGACCCCACGAGCCGTCGGGATGCCGGGCAGGTCCCTACGTGGGCCGGACCCGGTGCGGGCTAGACCTAGGGCGGCCCGCTGGGCCGCCCTCAGGCCGGGCCGCCCCCTCGTGCCGGGCAGCCCCCTCGGGCCGGGCCGCCCCCTTGAGCCGGGTCACCCCCATGGGTCGGGCCGACCCCACAGGCCGGGCCACCCCCTCGGGCCTGGCTGCCCCCGCGGGCCGGGTCAAACCCACGGACAGGGTCATTCTCCGGTCTGGACCTGTTGACCCGAATACACCTTTTCGCCCATAACGTGGGCTACGAGTGTCTGATCGGAGAACCGTCTATGGAGATGATAAGCTTATAGTGAGATAGTTCTTTTAGAATACCTCAATTGAGGTGTGGACGTAGTTGGGGTACGATTGGGTTGGTTTGAACCTAAAATCCAACCGAGCCCCTGTGACGGAAATGCCAATAACTCACATACCGGGCGTCTGATTGACGCGCTGTCTATTGCCTTGAGATCCCTTTAACGAGGTGGAGCTTTGAAATAATTCTAAATGGGGCTTCGTGACAGCTTGAGTATCAACTAGTAGCTCGTGGAGCAGATCCTTCCAGAGGCGAGCAGACATAGTACGGAGACCTACTAGCTGGCTGAGACCTGATGACAGCTTGACCGATTTGACTCGGAGTGACTCGAATGGACTAGTGGGAACCTCCACTATGTGACACAGCAAGCCCACAGTGGGGAGCACCTCGGCGTGAGCGTGATAGACCCACGGTACTCAATAGAAGGAGTACCTCAACATGCTATGAGAGGGAGCGCCTCGGTGTGAGCACAGCAGACCAGTGGTGGGGAGCACCTCTGTGTGACGTAGCAAACCCACGGTACTCGACAGGAGGATTACCTCAGCGGTACAAGTATAATAGGAAGTGCCTCTGTGTGATGCGGTTGGCCCACTGTACTTGATAGAGGACGAGTACACCATCAGCCGAGGTTTCGACAGCATGACTATGGTTATTACTTGATAATACCCCTAGAATAAAATCCTGTTTTGAGCCGAGTCAATCACTATTGTGTTTTCCTCATGATTGAGATGTGTTACTAGATAACTTGGGTATATGTAAGGGAATATACCTACGTTATGGTTATCCGTTGAATCCATACTTTTTGTTTTATCCTTGTCAGATTTTGTGAGACCTTGAGGGTCTCGGGGACCCTACTGTGTATCATTATACTCACCCCTGCATGGGCTATCCCCGTATCTCGTTGTGTTGGTTGCAGATGATAGGGAACGCTGATCGAGGAAGAGAGTAGAAGGACTAGACAGTACCCGGAGGTAGACCACTCGGGATGACGGTGCTCGGAGCGGACGGACAGATGTGGAGTGCTGAGGAGGCCATCTGCACCTACCCTTCAGGTAGGAACCCCATATGAAGACCCAGTAGCTACTTGATTTTCTTCATTTTTACTTGAATTTTAGTTGTATTGTACATTCCTGTTGAGCTTTTATTTCCAGCCCCTTTACTTTTTAGCACTATTTTGTATACAGCTTTGTTTAGTGTTTTACTTCCAGCACGTACTCTATTGTGTGTGTTTCAGTTTATAAGGGCAATGCCTTCACAGTTTAGGGATTTATGCCTTTGGTGCTAGTCTCCAGCCCCTGGCCTATAGAAGGCTGGCTTGGGGTAGTCACAATACGAGCCTTGGGAGATGAGTCAGGAAATATTGGTATCAGTGGAGTCGGTTCTACCACAAAACGTAGGACTCTGATCATTCTTTTCTGTAAATAAATACTGTTAAGGGTACTAAGTGTGGTTTTCAGTTAAGGGAATCCAGTGTTGGTATGGGCGGCTGACGTATCCATACACCACAACCCTAACTACTGATTTCCGACTTAGTACACGAAAACAATGATTGTGTGTGTGTCTTTAAATGTTTTTTAGGTCAACCAGCTTAGCTTACCTGGTATAAACATTTGACTGCACCACATCTATTTCTTTCAGGATGCCTCCCCGTAGAGCCCCGAGATTCATACGCTCTCACATCCCACCGAGTGATGAGGCCTCGATGCATGGACCATTACCAGTAGAGGCACAAGCGGTACCACTTCTTGTTGGACCACTGATGCCACCAACCCCAGTAGTAGACGATGCATGCCACTTGAGAGAGTTGCATGAGTTCCAGCGCCAGAGGCCACCCAGGTTTCAGGTAGAGACGGACCCACAGGTAGGTGAGAATTGGCTAGAGACTGTGGTGAGAGTCTTCAGGCTAGTAGGGACACCAGCAGACTACATGGTGATCCTTGCCGTGAGTCTCCTTCAGGCAGTAGCAAGCAGATATTGGATCCTGATGCTCCAGGTCCACGATGAGGTGACACTTCTCTGGGCAGACTTCAAGAGCCAGTTCCGGGTGGAGTTTGTTCTAGCGACCCTATGAGTAGTACAGATACAGGAGCTACTGCATCTATAGTAGGGTAGCATGACTGCAATATTGTACTCATCATGGTTAACTGACTTCTTCCGCTACTCCACAGATATGGGGCGAGACCCATTCTTCAGGGCCCAGACCTTCGAGCAGGGGCTCAGGCGAGTGATCAGGTCACCGATGATCTCCCTTAGCATCCCGACATAGGCGGGGGTGTTAGAGAGAGCCCTCCTAGTGGAGAGTTTTCTTGCGTGCAGTCACCAGCAGCGAGATCACTCCTAGTCAACATGCAGCCAAGTCTTCTACAACTGGTAGTAGAAAGATGATTTAGAGGTCCAAGAGGACTAGACCCATGGGTGGGCGACCACAGGACTTAGGATATGTTGTGCGGGGCACCCGGGGCAGTGAATTACCTACCAGGAGCAGGTAGTGTTACTCGTGCAGTGGGAAGGGTCACGTGGCTCATGGCTTTCCAGCTCGCCATTTAGATGATCAACATGCAGTTGAGGGACCTCCCAAGCAGAGGCATAGGTTCAATTGAGGCAGTCTGTAGGGCACTAGAGGACGTGGAATAAGAGCTGTTCAAGCAACTGGTGGTGGAAGGAATTACAAGGTGTTACTCCCACCACCACCAGGAAGACTACCCTGACCACAGAGAGGAGGTGGACAAGGGAGAGCTCAGCTTCTGGTAGCTGAGGCATATGACCATGGCACTCTGGATATGATTCGTGGTACGCTCTATGTCAACTCCACCTTTGATGAAGTTCTTATAGACATAGGTTACAGTCATTCTTTCATAGCCACAACCCTCGTTAAGTGCATGGAGATTCCGATGGAGCCATTGGATTGATCCTTACGACTAGAGACTCCCATAGGAGCAGACTCGATTAGTACGCACTGGTTCTGGTAGCGTGAGCTTACTCTAGGAGGAGAGAGATTCAGTTGGGATATCCTCGTAGCAGCGTCGAGGCCTTACGATGACATCTTGGGTATGGGATGGTTATCTATAGTTCATGCTCAGATTGACTGTATTTGGAGAAAAGTGTGGTGTGTCCACACGGATGGGGCTGGGTTAACCTTCATTGGTGCGAAGGGAACCTTTACAGCACCTGACAGACTTACTCGGAGGAGGGTGCAACTGATCACTCATCAGTTGGCCTACCTTACCCTCAGAGAATTTGATGTGGAGAGTCAGAGTTATCCTGTAGTGGTGGACCAGTATGCAGATGTTTTCCTTGAAGATGTTCTAGGACTACCTCCTCAAATAGAGGCGGACTTCTACATTGACCTGTACCCCGGGAGGGCCCCGAGATCTACTCCAGCATATTGGATGGCTCCCAATAAGCTTCGTGAGCTGCGGGAACAGTTGGAGGACTTACAGGAGAAGGGATTCATCCGGCCCAATGTTTCTCCCGGGGAAGCCCCGATTTTGTTTTCCACGAAGGCGAATGGGAGCTTGTGGCTTTGTGTTGACTACCGTTGCCTGAACCAGGTGACCGTGATGAACACGTACCCACTCCCAAATATTGACGAACTCTTTGATCAGCTCAAGGGAACACGATGGTTCTTGAAGATAGATATCAAATCAGGCTATCACCAGCTCAGAGTTCAAGATGAGGATGTGTAGAAGATGACCTTTAGGTGTCGGTATGAACACTATGAGTTATTGGTTATGCCCTTTGTCATAACCATTGCTCCAGTAGTGTTCATGAGTCTGATGTACATTATCTTCCATCCTTACCTCGATTGCTTTGTCGTGGTCTTCATCGACGACATTCTGATTTTCTCGACTACTAAGGAGAAGCATGTCTACCATTTGCAGGTAGTACTAGACACAACCCGAGAGCACTATCTTTATGGTAAGCTCTCGAAGTGCCAGTTTTGGATTCAAGAGGTTCACTTCCTGGGACATGTCATCTCAGAGGATGGAGTTGCAGTAGATCCAGCGAATATTGAGGAGATACTTGCTTGGAATCCACCCAGGAGTGTGATGGAGATACAAAGTTTCCTGGGCTTGGATGGATACTACTGGAGATTCATTAAAGACTTCTCCAGAGTTTTAGCACCACTATCTTCCTTAATGAAGAAAGGGAAACCCATCGTGTGGTCGAGGGATGCTAAGAGAGTTTTCAGGAGAAGAGGTAGAGGTTTACTAGTGCTCCCATCTTGAGGATTACAGTGGAAGGCGTAAGGTACGTAGTCTACTGCGATGCGTCTGGGACTGGACTCGGGTGTGTCCTGATGCAGGAGAGAGCTGTGATCGCGTATGGTTTTTAGCAGCTGAGACAACATGATCATAACTACGCTACCCATGAAATGGAGTTAGCAGCAGTGGTCTTTTCCTTGAAGATGTGGAGACACTATTTGATGGGCGAGTGTTTCATAGTCTACTCAGATAATAAGAGTCTCAGTTATATCTTCTCCCAAACATACCTTAACCTGAGACAGTGGTGTTGGCTTGAGTTCCTCCAGGACTATGACTTCGAAATAGTCTATATTCCTGGGAAGGGGAATGTTGTTGCAGATGTACTTAGTAGGAGATATGGTATACATCTTCTAGTAGAGGTGACAGAGTAGCTGGTTGCTTTACAGATTTCTCATATAGACCATGATGGATTAGCTTTTCTTTAGTATCTCACAGTCACTCCTCCACTTCTTTAGGGAGTCAGGGTGGCACTGCGTGGAGACGCTGACTGTGAGACATGACGTGCTTAGATATCCACAGGGCATGCACCTGATGGATTTTCATAAGGTGGGGATCACGTCATCCTCTTCAGAGGATGTACTATGGTACTGGTGTCACTTCAAGAGGAAGTGTTGATGGAGTTCCACACTTTCCCTCTTACAGTACATCCAGAAGTGGAAAAGATGTACCAGGACCTCCGACGACAGCACTGGTGGCCAGGTATGAAGAAGGTGGTAGTGGAGTTTGTCTCGTGATGCCTCACTTGTTAGCATGTGGAGGTGGAGCACCAGGTACCAGCAGGCTTGGTTCACCCCTTAGAGGTCCCAGAGTGGAAGTGGGATAGGATATCAATGGACTTCATGACGGGTATTCCACATACATCCAGGGGCCACGACTCGATTTGCGTGATCATTGACCAACTCACCAATTCGGCCCACTTCATACCAATAAGAGAGTAGGTTTTAGTAGAGAGCTTTAAATGCCTCAATGTGTAAGAGATTGTGCATTTACACGGAGTATCTTCTTCTATTGTCTCTGACTGTGACACACAGTTTACTTCCCAGCTATGGAATGGGTTGCAAGAGGCTTTCGGGATACAACATCACTTGAGCACTACCTTCCATCCATAGACAGATGGTCAAACTAAGTGGACCATTCAGACCCACAAGTACATGCTCCGAGCCAGTTTCCTCGACTTTGGTCACAGCTAGGAGGATCACTTACCGTTGGTAGTGTTTTCCTAAAACAATAGCTATCACTCCACCATTCGTATTGAACCTTTTGAGGACTTGTACAGACAACCTTTCAGATCACCCTTGTGCTGGACAGACCCTGGGGAGTCAAGACTGGTGGGACCAGAGATGGTACGAGCTACCGCGGAGAAGGTGAAAATCATCTAGGAGTGGATGAAGACTGCACATAGCAGACACAAGGAGCATGCTGACAGGATGCAGAGAAATATGGAGTTCAAGGACGGTGATTATGTCTTTCTATGGGTCTCACCTCGACGATTTCTACGGATATTTGGAAGAGGCGGAAAGTTATCTCCGCGATTCATCGGACCTTTCCTGGTCATCAGTCGAGTAGGCGAGGTGGATTACCGCTTAGCTCTTCCACCATAGTTGCACCAGGTGCACGACGTCTTCCATGTATCCCAGCTGAGGAGATACATGCATGACCCTTCCCACATCATTGACCATATGGAGCTAGATGTTGACGATGGGGTGACATTCATAGAAGTTCTAGTGGAGATTGATTATTGACAGGACCGGGTCCTATGTGGAAGGTCGATACCTCTGGTGCGCATTCGATGGCAGCACGAGAACCTCTATGAGATCACATGGGGGCAGGAGGCTCAGATGCATGCTTAGTACCCCCATTTGTTCCCATAGTGCGAGTTGTAGCTTATGGGGACATAAAGAACTGAGTTGGGGAGAATGTAAAGACCTGGAAATTCTGGGGAAATTTGTTTCATAAATACAAGGGAATTTTACGAGTCCGCGAAAATTTACGGCACTTGATTCCGAGGCCCGGTGTGCCCAGAATCAATTTCAGATGTTTTTTTGGGTACATTCAGTAAACGTACGAGCGTGATTTTATATATTTTGAACTGGTTCTTGTAATTGAAATCTGATGGCACTGTTGAACTCACAGCGCTAGTATTCCTTAAAGAAGACTTTCACCTCGATGACAATTTATTGATAATGAAAGTTTGTTTTTAGAGTTTTTAAGAATAAAACTAAATAAAAATAAGTGTGCAGATTTTTTTTATTTGTGGTGGTTAAAACCTATAAGTGGATGTTAGAGGTGGGGGCCACCACACCATAACCTCCCTTGAGAGGTTATGGTGGTGGGAACCACCTGAGGTTTAAACAACTCTTGTCAATTAATGAGGTGGGGACCACCTGACTTCTAAAACCTTAACCTCCCTCTTGAATGTGAGATGAACCTTGGTTTCTCTCCAACTTAATTAATTGTGGAAACTCCAGCATAATTAATCATGCTAACTCCAACATAATTAATGTCCCACTTTATGTGTTAATTTAATAAACTCAATTATATTAATTGGGAACCGCAACCCTCGCGGGAGGAGAATTGGAAGAGAAGAGGAGGATTGGGAGAACCCTTGGAGATTTATCTTCCAATGAAGAAGGACATACATCTCTTTCTTTTTCAACCAAGAAAAGAAGGGGAAGAACTGAACGAGAAGAACGTCGGTGACATCATCCTTTCTACGACTTTATCAACTATCAATAAGCCCGATGTAGGGGATTTTTTATGATTGATTCTTACCATCCATTCATCATTGTTAGTTGTTCTCTTTGAAGACAATTGTTTCCACCCTAACACGGAGGGCGCTGGCCGAACAAACATGGCCTAACCCCCCTCCATGCTTCATTGCTTTGTTGATGACAACAATGGAGAAATGGCGCCACCGAAAGAGTGGACTATGGCGGAGAAACTAAGGCCAGTGACGGGCCAGATGCGAGGAAACCGGCGGTGCAAGGCCGCCAGGTCGCTGAAAGGGTGCGACACCACCATGCTAAGAGGAAGGAGAGCCGCGACCACGGCGGGCCGCAACGATAGGGCGTGACGCCGTTGCGCATTGTGGTTGAGGAGAGCCGCGGCCTGGGTGGTCCACAAAGGAAGGGAGTGCCGCCGTCGCTCTGCGTGGAGGTGTAGAATCACGACTAGGGAAGGCCGAAGCGGAGGAGCCGAGGCGGTCAGCGTCGGGCCTGCTGCTCGGCCATCCAGGAAGAGCAGGTCCCTACTAGGTCCCGTGTGAGCGGGACCGAAGCCACATGGCACCAATTTGGCTCCCAACCGAATGTCTTTACTATTTGGGATCTCTAGGGGGCACGCGGTTACCCCCTGGATGAGGCTTAGTTGGACCCCATGAGCCATATGGCCGCTAGGCCGTCGGGTCGCCACGCCGGACCTAGTGCGGGTCGGACCTGGCGCGGGCTGGACCCAGCGCGGGACATCGGGCCGCCCGTACGGGCCGGGCACCCGTCAGGCCGGGGAGCCCCCACGGGCTAGACCGTCCCCGGGCAGGGCTGCTCCCTCAGTCTGGGTTGGACATGCGGACCGGGTCGGTCCCCAGTCTGGACCTGTTGGACCGAATACCTCTTTTCACCCATAACTTGGGCAACAGGTGTCCGATCGAAGAACTGTATATGGTGACAGGAAGCATAGAGTGAGACTTTTCTTTTAGAATACCCCATATGAGGTTTGGACACAGTTGGGATACGTTCAGGTTGGTTTGATCCTAAAATCCAACAGGGCCCCCAGGATGGAAATGCCAATAACTCATAGATCGGGCGTCCGATTGACGCTCCGTCTATTGCATTGACATCCCTATGATGAGGCGGACCTTTGAGATAATTCTACATGGGACTTCATGATAGCTAGAGTATCGAATAGTAGCTCGTGGAGCAGATCCTTCCAGAGGCGAGCTGACAGTGTATGGAGACCTAGTAGCTGGCTGAGACCTGACTACTGCTTGACCGATTCGACTCGGAGTTACTTGACTGGCCCAGTGGGGATCGCCTCTATGTGACACATCATACCCATGGTGGGGAGCACCTTTGTGTGAGCATGGTCGACCCACGGTACTCGACAGAATGAGTACATTAGCAGGCTACGAGTGAGAGCGCCTTTGTGTGAGCATGACAGACCCGTGGTGGGGAGCGCCTCTGTGTGATGCAGTAAACCCACAATACTTGATAGGAGGAGTACCTCAGCAGTCCAAGGATAGTGGGAAGTGACTCTGTGTGACGCGACATGCCCACTGTACTCGATAGATGAGGAGTACACCATCATCCAAGGTTCTGACAGCGTGAATGGGGTTATTACATGATACTACCTTCTAGAATAAAATCCTAGTTTTAGATGAGTCAATGACTTTTGGGTTTTCCTCATGATTGAGATGGGTTAATAGATAACTTAGGTTTATGTATGGGAATATACCTAGGTTATGGTTAACCTTTGAATCTACACTTTGTGGTTTATCCTTGTCATATTTTGTGAGACCATGAGTGTCTCAGGGACCCTACTGAGTATCGTTATACTCACCCCTGCACGGGCTATGCCCGCAGCTCTTTGTGTTGGTTTCTGATGACGGACAACGTTGATCAAGGTAGAGAGTAACAGGACTGGACGGTTTCCGAAGGTGGACAACTCGGTGTGACGGTGCTCGGATCAGATGGATGGATGTGGAGTGCTGAGGAGGCCATCTGCACCTACCCTTCAGGCAAGAACCCCGGAGGACGACCCAGTAGCTGCTTACTTTTCTTCAGTTGTACTTGCATTTAAGTTGTAATGTACTTTCCTGTTGGGATTTTATTTCTGTCCCCTTTAGTTTTCAGCAATCTTTTGTATACAACTTTGTTTAGTGTTTTACTTCCAAAACATACTCTGTTGTGTGTGTTTCATTTTATAAGGGAAATGACTTCCCAGTTTAGGGATTTATGCCTTTGGTGCTAGTCTCCAACCCCTAGCCTATGGATGGAGGGCTTGGGGTATTCCCGATACGAGCCCCGAGGGACGGGTCGTGACAACTCTATACTAGGAACCATGAATATTTTCATAGAAAAATTCCATATCATCAACCGTGGGAGGTGGGGAGAAGGTTATATCAATTAATCATTTTTTGGTGGGGGGGGGGGGGGGGTGTAGTGTAGTCAGGTCTTTGGGCCTATGGGTCATGTAATGGGTCTTGTTCCTTTAGGCCTTCGGGCCATGTAATGGGTCTCATGCCTTTAGGCATACAACCATTTATGTGTTCCCCCTAAACATAGTTAAAATGTGGATTATCTAAAAATGAATATAAAAATTTGGTCTTCGTTCCATTCAAACAAGACACTTCTTTCAAATAAAAAATTCAGAATTTTTATTTTTGCTTCGAATTTTTATTAAAAATAATGAAAAAACTGTTATTATAAAATTCGAAAATCAAATTCCAATATAACGTTATTCATTGAAAATCCAAATTTTTCTTGAAAAAGTAAATAAATATGACTTTTAATTTAAAAAAATATCTTGTACCACATTAAAAACTAAAAATCAGCCATTTTTCATTTATAAAAATAAAAAACATAAAAAAAATTTCAATTTTTTAAAGATAGATTAATAATAAAATAAAATTATAATATTAATAATATTTTTATAGAAAATAGAAAAACTATTTTTATATTAAAAATTTATAGTTTACATTTTAAATAATTATAAAAATATCACATTTTATTGTATAAATTTTAAAGAACCATTTTCCCTTAATGGATGCAGTTTTTTATTTTTTAAAATCCATTTTAAATTTTAAAATATCAAACAATAAATTTATATTTTTCAATTAGAAAATTTAGAAAACCATTTATATTTTAAAACTAGAAAATATTCATTTTCGTTAAAAAGGAAAATTAAATATTGTTAGATTAACTTGTATTAACAAAACATGAAATTTAACCTAAAAAATATCCTCTATAAAAAAATATAAAAAATCCCATTTTATAATAAAACATCAGTAAATAAAAAATAAGTCATATTTTCTATTTTATAAATCAAAAACACCTCATTCTTTCATTAAAAGGACTTAAAAATCTTTTAATTTGAAGATACACTCTACTAAATCTATTAAAATAAAAATAATCACATTAATTTCCTTAAAAATTGAAAAATCAAAAAAATATTTTCTATTTAAATAAATTATAAAAATTATAAAAAATAACATGTTTCTTCAAAAAAATTACTATTTTTTGTTAAAAAATAATGATCCCTTAAATTATATTAAAAAACATATTCGTTTGAAAAATGAAGAGGAAAATAATATTTTCTAATTAAAAAATAATTTTTTCAACTTATAAATTATACATTCCGCTTTTAGATTTTTGTAAAAATATTCAACAAATTTTATTTTTAATATAAAATATTCCAATAAAAAATATTTCAATTATTTCTTTAAAATAATTTAAATTTAATTTAAAACCCATACTTTCGATAGGGAACCAAATTTGAAATTCACAATTCCTTTTAAAAAATTCACATTCTTTTTAAAAATAAGTTAAAAATACTAAATACTTATAATTTTTATTTATTAAGAATTTAATAAATGACTCAAAAAACTCTTTTTACAATGTAAACCTTAATTTTTGATAATAATAATATTTAAAAATATATATCTATTTTATTTAAAACATTAATATTTTTAATTTAATAATATTTTTTTAAAAAACACATTTTTCTTGAAAAAAGTAAATAAATAACTCATTTAATATTAAAAAATATTTCTATTTCTATCTTATTTAATTTAAAAAATTTCACTGTTACTTTAAAAACATCACTCTTCTTTTAAAAATGAAAAAATATCTTATATCACTAAATAATTTAATATTTTCCTAATAAAATATTTAATATATATATATATATATTTCTTATTTAAAATTTTTTAGAAATCATCATTCATTTGAATGTATCATTTTTTATAAATGTAACCATTTAGGTTGTTTTTTAAATTATTCATAAAATTTGATAAAATAAAACTACATTTTAATTTGAAAAAATCATTTGTCTTTAAAAAATATAAAAAATACGTGTTTTTACTTAATTTTTTTTTAAAATAACACATCATATAAAAAATATTTTAATACTTTATTTGAAAAATTGAATTATAATTTTAATTAAAAAACTATATTTTCTTATTAAAAATAACAAAATGATTTTTTGTTTTTTTGTTTTAATCCATTACTTTCATTTGAAAATAATAATCTGTTATTTCTGTTTTAAGAAAATGAATTTTTTAAAATAAAAACTATTTTAAAAAAATTTCTATATAAAAAATAGACTTTTACAAGGGTTATCATGTCAGAATATCACATAACATGAAATTTGAATATCGAAGAACAACTAATAAGAATTGAACCCCCACATCTTTTAGACAAGAGAGTTCAAACGATAATTTATATTTTTTAATAAAAAATTATAATTTATATTTTAATTTTTTAAGAAAAAATAAATTTTGAGACTCTTTTAATTAAAATTATGATTTTTTTGAAGAAAAAGAAGATTGTTTTTATTTGTTAAAAAATAATAATTATGATTTTTTTTATTTTTTATTTTTAAATGAAAATTAACCAATTGGTGTTTATTTATTAAATCAGAGAATGATATTTTTTAAAGAGAAAGATGATATTTTAGAAAATAGTTTGTTAAAAAATAAAATGCAATTTTATGAAAAAATAAGAATATATTTTAAAATGAAAATATATTTTTTATGATTTAACAGAGTTGAAAAAAATTATACAAGAAAGTTTATTTTATTTTTTTTTGTTGAATTTTTACATAGAGACACTGTATTTTGATTCATTAATATTTTTTTATAAAACTTAATATTTATTCATTTTGTTAAATGAAACCACTATTAATTTTTTTCCTGATAAATGATTTTTTTGAAAATTCATATAAAATGTTCTTTTTTATTTTTAAACATTAAATTTTTTTATTTTTTTATTTTTTTATTGAAGATTTTTTAAGGAAAGTGGACTATTTTTCAAAATTGTTTATTGAAAAATAAACCCCAAACTAACTCAAACCAGACTAAATATCATAGAAAATAATCAAACTAAACTAACCTGACCTAAAATATATGAACCTCAACTAAAATAAATTAAAACCCATTGACTTGAACAGATTGAACTCATCTTATTCATATTAAATAGAACTAAAACAAACTACTCCAAATCAAACCAAGATTTACCAAACAAAATGGAAAAAAACTATACTAAATCAAATTAAGTCGAATAAATCTCTCCTCAGCATACTTGAATTAAAACAAACAACACTTTGTCAAATCACAGTGAATTCAATGAAATAAAATCCCATTAATAAATATGTAACTGAAAAAACCACACGATATAAAATTTTACCAAACCAAAAAAAATTGAATTAAACTAACCTAACCCAAATAGAATAAATAATAGACCTGAACCATGAAAAATCAACATGAATTGAACTGAAATATAATGAATTTACTATTAACCTGCTTATATAAATAAAAAAACATCATTAATACCCAACCTAATAAAAATGAAACAACCCACACTCACCCTGATAGAATGAAATGGAATAAAAATTTCAACCTAAATGAATTCAAATAAAAATAAACCAATCCGAACTAAATAAAACTAAACTTAACTTAACCAATCCAATGAAATTGGAATTTACTAGAGTCAAATGTTATAGAATGGAATGGAATTAAATTGGCATAAACTTAATGAAAAATTTTAAAATAAAACAAAACAAAAGCAGAAAAATAAAATGATCTGAAATGTTATAAAATAAACCAAACCAACCTAAAATGAAACAAATTAAATTTAATCAAATTATACTTAACCAGACTGAAACCAACCCAAATTGAATAAAATCTACATTAACTGAAATTAATAAAATCAAAACTAACCAAATTAATCCTAAAAGCTAAACTATATAAAATTGAATAAAATTGAATATCAATAAGCTATCCCAAATTGAAATGAATTGACACAAGAAATCAAAAATTTACCTAAACTAAAAAGAACTAAAACAAAATAAATAAAACCAAATTGAAACATTTCAATCCATCTAGACCTGACCCATCCCGACCTGAACAGAACGACACAAAACAAAAATGAAACCAATAAAAATGAAACAAAAAAAATTAAACATAGTAGAATAAAACCGAACTAATTTCAATTATAATGATGATAAAAGAATTTACCCAATAAATATTGGAAATTTTTTAGAAAAACCAATCCTAACTATTCCAACATAAGCTAACTAGGAATGAATCATCCAAACTAACCCAATCAAATTTACCCGACCCATAGACACTAGACCCTACCTAAATAAATCAAACCAAATCAACACTACATGACCCAACATAAGACAAATCAAACCAAAACAAACTGAATATGAAATAATTGATAAAACGTAAAATGAACCAACCCATCCGAAAAATAAAAAATAATTACAAACTAAAATAAATTGAATAAAAAAATTGAACTAAACAAAATCATTCATATAAAAAAATGAATCAAATTTCACTAAATTAAACCTAATTTAATTAAATAAAACAAAGCCTAATTAAACCAAATAGATCTATGAAATATAAAATCGAAATAAATAGAAATAATCCAAAATATAGGGAACGAACCCAAATGAATGAATTTTTTTAATATTATATTATATTTGTATTTAATTATTTTTATCCCCAAAAATTTTTTAATCAAATATTTTTTGTTATTTTTTAAAATTATATATTTATTTTATTAGATTTTGTAAATATTGATCAATTCTATAAAAAATTTGAACATTACAGATTTATTAAATTTTTGGAATAAAATAAATGTTTGATTACTCATAATAATTTTATTTATTTTTTGGAAATAATGATAAGTTTGGAGAATGAATTTATTGGTTTGTGTTTGAGTAAGATAAATAATTTATATATTTTCTATATGAATATTTGGTTTAAGGTATTCCAAGAAAGATTAAATCAATGCTTAAACAAATCAGGAATGAATAAGATAATGATAAGAAATATTTGAAATTTAAAATAGGTTTTAATATACTTATATATATTTAACTAAAACTTATATAACAATAATTTAGGTGGATCATTGCTTACATAAGATTAAAATGTGATGATCCAACTACGTGAGGAATTCAAAATTTTCTATGGTAAAATAAGATATGTCCATTATATGTAATATTAATTAGATGAGGTCAAATACCATAAAATATTTCACACTAACCATCTAATAGTAAACCTATAATTCTATGGGTTATGTATGATTAAAGAAAATATATGTTAGAATCACTGGAATATCATATAAGAGTAAAACTAGTTTATAACCTGTTTTGTAAGGTTATGGATTTTATATAAGAGGAAATCATACTTCATCTACTAAATGAATAATTTTTTCTTCTCATGTAAGATACTTTTTGACCATTCCTATAGTATTATATCACCACAAACCCTCACTCCCAGATATAGTGAAAAAACCCATACATTACATAATAGATTTAATATAAACTTTAGATTTCATGTTATTCATATCCCATAATTAAATAATTTAATGATATTATTTCATTACATAAATTCCCAAAAAATTTATGGTTTTAATATTTATAGAATTTGGAAAAATAACAAAATAATAAATACCAGGTCTTTCTTAACTAATAGATATTTTTCCCACTATATATGAAATTACTATATCCATAATAAGTCTTCAACATCACCCATTAATTCTACACACAAGCTATCATATTAGATATATCATGTGTAATAATTTTATTCATAAATTGGAGAAATATAACCATAAAAAGGGCGAGCTAAAACACTCAGTGAGGGTAAATGTAAGATATAATAATCAAATACCATAACTGAGTATAATATGACTGTAAATACTATGGAAGGAATAGATAACCAAAAATAATTTTATAATTAAATTAAATTAAAATAATAATATATCCATGGATAATATTGTAAATGAAGATATCACATCGAAAAGAATAACTGTTTATTTAGTGATGAAATACATAATGACATATAGCTAATTCCATTCCATAAGCAAAGACATCATTATATTACTTTCAAGACCATATGTTTAGGAAATATTTTGTTTTGGGAATACATACAAATAAATAACAAAGCTAGATTTTATCATGAGACCCATTGATATATAGAGGGGTTTTATAATATCATGCCCCACATCTCGATAATTAATTCCAATTCATTCATCAGGTTAAGGATGGAAATATATAGAGTTCATAAATAAAAGGCAATTGAATAAAAATTTTGCATATAACAAAAGATGTTTTTGGAAAGATAAATCAAGAGATGAACTTATACAAGTTTAATACCCAAAAACAAAATAGTATGGTAGTATTTAAAAGTTAACCCATGACCAATATTTACACCATAAAAGGTGAATAATTTTTGAATATGAATCATATCATAATAGAAGACAATTGAGATGAAAAACCCCATATGGTAGTAGTAACATAATTATGAAAAGATCATGAGGGGGATACCAAAAAAATAAAATATAATGAAATAAAATATATTCATTATACAAGTAGAAAATAAGTAATTAAATACATGATAAAAAACCAAATATGGTGTAAAATATCAAATATGTCTCATAGAATTGAAAATATTGATAAGTAACACTTACAACATTAGAAATTTTCAATTAAAAACCCTTTGGAGGATAAAATTTCAAATGAAAAATTACATACCCAGAATAATTAGTGAATAATTTTATAAAATTTAACATTGTAATAAATTGGACTATATAAAATAAATCCTAGTGTATAACATAATAATGTCTCAAGGAATTGTGATTGGAGATGAATAACCCCTTACAAACTTATAAAATTTTGAGTCAAAAACCAATTATGGATAATATTTCATATGAATAATTAAATAAATTCAATAATTATCAAATAAATATACAAAATACTAAATGGGTATTAGACATACCATTATAAATAAAACATGGTTTATTGTAAGGAATATGTCTCAAGGGGTGAAAATTTGAAACAAGAAACTCTTAAAACCTTATAAAAGTTTAATCCCAACCCCCTTCAAGGATATGATTTAAAATGAAAAACTAAATACCATGAATATTATGAGGATCATGTTAAAAAATATGAAATGGTGATTAGATAAGAAATTTGGAATAAATCATCAGTTATAATATGAAATATGTCTCAAGGGGTAAATATTTTAGATAAGAAACCCTTTTAACCTTGAAAACATTTGGGTCAAACCCTATTGAAGGGTATAATTTCAAAAGAAAAATAAATACCAAGAATAATGAGAGGATCATGATAAAAAATATTAAATGGGTACAGATACACCCTTATATGGAAAACATTTTGTATAATAAGAAGTATGTCTCAATGGGTGAAAATTTATGATAAGAAACCCATACCTTAATTATTAACTTCCACCAAAGTGATTAAATATTATATATAAAAAACTACCTCAATCACCTATTAAAAAATATTATTAATATATAAAACCTTATATAAACTGTATTTATTATTAATCTTAAAATTTATATTAGTTAGTTATTATTTATTTTCAATTTTCAATGTGAGTAATATTGATAATTTTAAACCAGTTTCGTAATAACCATGTTTTTATTAATTAGTATCCCAAAGTTAATCATTAATATATTATACAAGTTAATATAATTTATTATTTTAAATTATTTATAATGTTATAATTTAATTATATGATTTTTTTGGTTATGATACATAAAGATAAAGTTGGTGATGAGCATGTTTTTTAGATTTTTAACAAATGAAATTTTGCATCTTAATTAGTCAGTTTAAAATTAAAGTTACTATTCCAGATCCAAATTAAAATATTTTTTTTATTTATATCACAAATTATCAATAATTAAGTTATCCTGGCATTTCATTATGTAATTTTATATCATTGTTCATGTTATTAATTAGATCATCTATAGCATGAACATACCATAATTAATGGATGATTATGATTACAAAAATGTTTTATTTTAAAATAATATCATTATTAAAAAATCATAATGATATTATTTATATAAAATTAATTTTTTGAATTTAATTTTTAAGATATCCAAATTAATTAATAAGAAATAATATTAAAAATAAAACATATTACTTCTTGGAGATGGTAGTATGCACAACACATAGTTAAGGTTATCATTTCTCAAAGAAAGAGAGGGAAATAATGTGGATTATAATTTTTTTCATAATAATAATAATTAGATTATATATTTCACATTTATTATTCAATTTCACCCTTATTACTAGCAAAGATAACCAGGGGTGAAAAACAAATGCCATCACTTCATAGAGGTGGTAGTTGATAAAATACACTAATGATGGTTTCATTTTTATTAATAAAAAAAAGAAAAGTGGGAAGTAGTTATTTATTTAGAATATAAAAATTTAGTATAAAAGAAATGTTAATTTCATTATATATAAATTATAAAATTATAATTGAAAAATAAAATCAGAAGGAAATATTTTTGGGGGAAAATCGGTACTTATGTTGATATATTTGTATTTTCCTTGGAAGATTTGTTTAAAATAGGGGTATTAGGATAATTTATTATGACCATAGTATTAATAAAAAGGAATAGTATTATAGGAAAATAAAAAATTACATAGTTTCAAGAGGAAAACTAATTTTTTTGTATTCTTGAAATGGTGGTCAGAGACCCCTTTTATAAGTTGTAAGGAATAAAGTTTTGTAAATATATCAAATTAAAATAAAGAGAGAACATGTTTGACATTCTAAGAAGACTCAAAAATGGGAAATAATGGAGTTTGGGATGGTATAAATTATATAATATCTCAAAAATTCCTTTTCACACATGTTATTAATTCATTTTCTCATAATTTTTACTTTTACATTTTTTGGTTTTGTGTGATAACTAGTTTTTACCTATGTAAATCATTTTCATGACTAAAAATGAGATTTCCATTATTAAATAATTTATAACTAATGACTTTTTTGGAATCCTCAGGTTTTATTTCTCACAAATCATGTTTGGATATTGTTGTAATCCATAGGTTTTAATGCTTACAAATCATGTTTTACACTCTTATAACTCATTTTTTAAACTCTTACAAAATCATGATTCAAAATCTCACAAATCATGTTTGAATATTGTAAACTATGTTTAATCTTATTCTATTATGTTTTAGTATGATTAGGGTTAATATTAATCCATTAATTGAATATTTCTTCTTAAGAAAGCTTAAAAATATTTGGATAAGTCTTCGAAATCGTAAGTTTGTTGTCGGTTCTAGATTTTGAAAATGTGTGTGAAACTGTAAGCTTGCTACAGGTTCCAAATTCTCACAAGGGCATTGAAACCATTTACTTGCTACCTTTTCCAAGACAGAACAACCAGACACCATTCATAATTTTGAAGAGGTACTAGAAATCGTTACCTGAGACACCGTTTATCTAACAACATAGTCTTGCTACTGATTCCAGAATTTGCAAAGGACCAGACACCGCACGTTTTCTACTAGTTCTAGATCTCACTATGAATGTCATACCATGACAATGAAATCATGACTATCTCACTACAACTATGACACCATTGAATACATAACCATTTTTCTGTCTTTTTCAATTTAATTTAAATGTTTTTTCAAATGGTCATATGTGAGTCATTTAATGACACCAAAATAATTAATTTTCTTTTGTAGTCCAGTTATCTCCATATTGTTCATAACAAAGACACCCCAAATATTAAATACATGATGGTGCATGAGCTAAAAATATATAAATAAGTGAAATACATTGGATAAATAGATTAGAAAACACATGAATACAAAAACACACATTGAAGAACACATGAATAACTCTTGATCCTAGCAGTTGAACTACTATGGATCAGAACCTCAAACATCCTCATAGTAGAAAATCCTAGATGAACAAGAGCTACAAATCACATCTTATCGAATTGAAAACCATATGAAAATACTCATGACACTCTATTTCCACAAGAGTCCTCGAGAATCACATCTATTATAGCCTACTAGTCCAGTACTGCATAAAACAAAACTGAGAGCAGTTATAACCCATTCTCATTATCTTTTCTCTACTATATACTATTTTATTAATCTTTTCATTGAGTGTGTTTATCTGTTTAAAAAATACACACTGTCTCCTGCACTGAACTGGAAAATACAAGATATCCTCACTCAAATATTTTTCTACACCTTGTTCCACCCATGTATAATTGTAGAATAGGTCCTCTATGACCTAGCTATTAGTTTTCCCACTAAGAATAGTAGAATAGGTCATGTCTTCTAGAGAGTCTCATGTACTTTTGTTACCCCTGATCCAGGTTGTGGATCAAATATTTTTATCTATTTTTCCTAGTGCTAGGTGATCATCAAGTGGAGTGGATTAGGTCTCATCTTGAAACTAAACCACTTGTTTTATCCAATGTGTCTGTCAATTTAGTCTTTCACACTTTAAAATCGTATTTCAGAAAAATAAATTTTAATTTGATAGTTAG
Organism: Viscum album; assembly: GCA_963277665.1. NCBI lineage: Eukaryota > Viridiplantae > Streptophyta > Magnoliopsida > Santalales > Viscaceae > Viscum > Viscum album. The sequence continues at coordinate 751,407,616 of OY728160.1, forward strand.
TCTCATATAATAGTTATAACTATTTCTTCTTATTAGAGTAGTTTCAAAAGTTATATCAATATCTCGTATTTCTATAAAATAGAATTAATGAATCATCTGTGAAACTATTTTAATAGTCAAGAAATTTTAATTTTACTACCTTAGTTAGCTGGCCTATTTTATTTTTTAATTTGAGGATAATTTTAGTTAAAATGTTTAACTATATTATTTATAGGAACTCAATTAATCTCCCTGTTGAGTGTCATACTCTGACAAACATTTTTTATTAGTGGTTTTTTTAAATCTCTATTAACAATATTTTTAATCTATTTAAAATATTTTTTAACAGTGATTTTTGTTGTGTTTTAAAGATTATTAAATTTCCGTTACTTTTAAATATTTAGTTCTTTAAAAAATATTCACTTTATTCTTTATTATGGATAATATATTGGAAGGTGCGGCTACCAAAAAAACTCTATTCTTTAACGGAACAAATTATGAACAATGGAATATTAAAATGAAAATGCGTATAGAAAGTATGGGTTTTGAGATTTGGTCTTCAATTATAGATGAATATAAGCTTCCTTAGACTACCAGAAATACTTGGGATGGCCCAACTATGGCTTACTATAACAATAATTGAAAACAATTGAATGACTTATATTGTTCTTTATGAGATTAATAGTTTAATAGAATTTGTGCATGTAAAATAGACCATAAAATTTGGGATAGTTTATCTGTTTCACATGAAGGAACCTCTAGTGGGTTGGAAATGAGACTTAAACCATATACAATTAAATATGAAAACTTTAAAATGAAGCCTTATGAGCATATTTATGACATGTATTTCAGGTTTAATGAAATTTTGAACACTATGATCTCTCTCAGAATAAATGTAAAATCCAAGGAGAAAATCATGATAATACTAAAATGATTACCAGATAGATGGAGATAGACCTCTGTCTCAATAATAGAATCATGTGATATTAGAAAGATTCCAGTCAAGGAGTTAATAGGAATGTTGATGATGTATGATGAATAATTAGAAGTCAACAAGGACGAGGAAGATGAACCAAAAAGAAAGTAAGTGGCCTTCAAAACCACTACTTCCAAAACTAAAGAAAGAGAAAGGATACGACCTCATTCTGATAGTGCAAGTAATCAATATTCACTATATGATAGTGATGGATAAATCACTCAATTATATAGATTATTTAAGAAGTTTTATAGATGAATTTTTTTTTTATAAATCCCAACTTCATAAGAAGATATTATCACAAAGGAAACATGAAGAAGGATTGGAAAATAAGTAACAAATCTGATGTAATATTTAATTTTGAATTCAATAGAAAATGACATGTAAATCCTTATTATCCCATGATAAAATATAATAAGAGATATGAGGACAAATATAGAATGTATAAAAAGGCCATAATGGAAACTTAGAGTGATTATGAGGATATATCAAGTGACTGAGAGTCTTCACATGATGAAAAGTCTATCAAAGATGATATGTGTTTTATGAAAAACACATCTGAGGTAATCCTTGATTCCCATGTACAAAACTCTTATTATTTCGGTCAATAAATTGATTATGGAAATATAAAAAATGAGGAAATTTTTGAATACCACATAATTCTAGAATATAGTCGTAATGAGATAAAAGTTAAATAATAATATTTAAAGTAATATCATTCCTTGACTAGTACATTCAAATTTATGCTTGTGCAAGAGAAAGAGAAAAATTTTCAATTATTTAATGGGAAAAATGAAATTATGTTGTCTAATTAGAAATTGAAAAAAGACCTAGATAAATTTACCAATGGAAAAAATAATCATAGAATGATTCTTGGTAAAAACATTCCCCTAGATACACTACGAGTATAGGATACCCACTCGGGAAAAGAAATCTAACCAAAAACAAGTTTGTAACTAAATCTGGAAAATCCATTTTTCAACCTAAAAATTAAAATTCTTTTGCTAGTTCCAGTTCTAGAATTTTTTTTACTACATCTAGTTATTATGGACCAAATAGAGTGTATTTTTTAAATATGTTACATAATTATTATAGGAATCCCATGAAAAAGATGTTGGTTCCTAAAGAACTGATTACTAATGTTACTAGACCCATACAAATCTAGGTACCAAAATCTATTTTTGTTAGAATATTTTATAGGAAATCTGTTTGAAGATATCCTATAAAAGCTTATGGTAGTTGGATAATGGATGTTCAAGAAACATGAGTTGATATTACCCATGGTTCATGAATTTAAAAAATATTGATGGTGGGAATTTCACCTTCAGTGACAACGCTAATGAAAAAATTATTGGGTTTGGCCAGATTGGTAACTCTAACTCAATTTAAAATTTTAAAGTAAATTTTCATAGATTAAAATGTAATCTAATTTTTATCTCACAGCTATGTGATAATGGATTTGACGTTAAATTTGAAAATGATGCTTGTAACATTTTTAACTCTAAAAATGAACTAACATTCTATACATCTAGAAATGAAAATATTTATGTTGTTAATATAGATTCACTCTAAATGTTTCTTTCTTATGTGTATTTCAAAAAGAGTCTTATATTTTGCATAAAAGACTAGGACACTGCAATATACACTCCCTTATAAATATTAACTGAAAATTATTAGTCAAGGATCTACCCAAACTTGAGTTTTCCAAAAATAATGTCGGTAATCCTTATTAAAATGGTAAACAAACCAAAATCATTTTCAAACCAAAGAAAGATGTTTGAACTTCACAACCTCTCAAGTTGGTTCACATGGATTTTTTTGTACCATCTAGAGCCTCAAGTCTTAATGGGAAGAACTATGTCTATGTTCTTATAGATGCTTAATCTAGATATTATTGGACCTTCTTCTTAGCTCAAAAAGTGAATCTTTCTCAAATTTAACCAAGTATGCTAGGAATGTAGAAAATATTAGTGGTCTTAGAATTAAATATCTATGATGTGACCATGGTCGTGAGTTTGAAAACCAAAATTTGTACTCTTTTTTCTCACAAAATGGCTATAGTCATAACTTCTCTACTCTTAAGACACCCAAACAGAATGGAGTTGTAGAAAGAAGAAATATAACCTTATAAGAAATTTCTTGAACCATGCTTTGTGATTATAACCTAGGTATATAATTTTGGGAATAATCTTTCAATATAACATGAAATATTATTAAGAGAGTGTTAATCAGACCTATTCTAAAGAAAAAACCTTAAGAGTTTTAGGACATTAGAAAACCCAAGGGTAATTACTTTGAAGTTGTTAGTTTCAAAGTATATATTGATAATACTATGGATAATCATAATAAATTTTCTTCCAAGTTTCATTAAGGAATATTTTTCGGTTATTCAATCTCAAGTAAATCCTTTAGATTCTTTAAAAAAAGAACGAAATCTGTGGATGAATCTGTACATGTCATCTTTAATGATACAGATCCATATGAACCAAATAGCTCACTAAAGAATCTTGGGGATGATATGTCAAATAAGAAAATTAATGATAAATATTTTGACCATCCTATGAAGGTATCAGTTAAAACATCCAGTCATATTAATTATACATATACTATTCATAATGAAACCAAACCCGTTGAAGAACCCGAAATATCTAGACCTTCTTTTTCTAGACCTGTTAAAACTCTTAAGAACCATACTTTAGATGAAATAGATGGAGACATAGATAAAGAAACAAAAAAGTTCTTCTCTTAATAATCCAGTTGAACATCATTCCCTTATATGAAAGTTTGATCCTAAAAACATCAATGATTCTATCAATTATAAATTTTGGGTGATGGCTATTTAAGAGGAGCTAACTTAGTTTGAAAGGAATATGTTTTGGAAACTAGTGCATAGATCCAAATATACCTTGACCATAGGCAATAAATGGGTGTTCAGGGACAAATTATATGAATTATGTAACATAGTTAGAGACAAAGATAGATTGGTTTCAAAAGGACATAATCACAAAAACGGAATTTACTATGAATAAACTTTCGCACCAGTTTCTAGAGATGAATCCATTATAATCCTTCTTTCCTATGAAGTACATATATATTTATAACTTTTATTAAATGGATTTCAATAGTTCATTACTAAATGGTTATATATATGAAGATGTTTTTCTTGAACAACCAACTAGTTTTACAAACCATCACTTTACAAATCATGTTTTTAAATTAACTAAGACTTTATATGGTTTAAAGAAAGCTCCATTAACTTGGTATGATATATTAAGTAGTTTTCATATTTCTAAAGGTTTTACAAAAGGTATAACTGATCCTACTATTTTTACAATAAAATTTCTCAATATGTTTTATTTCTTCAAATCTATGTACATGACAATATTTTTTGATCTTCAAAAAAATCTTCATGTACCAATTAGAAAATGATTCAAAATGAATTTGAAATGATTTTAATGGGTGAACTCAAATTCTTCCTTGGATTTGAAATTTTTCAAAACAATGTAGGTGTTATCTTAAATCAAATAAAATATACAAAATTTACCATAAAATATTTTTGGCTTGGATAGATATGAAAGTAGTGATACTCTAATGAGTACTACCTATAAGTTGGATCTAGAAAAAAATGGTAAATCTGTTGATTAAACCACATAAGTAGGAATTATTGGAAGTTTACTCAACTTAACTACTAGTCAGCCTAATATTATGATTAGTGTTTTACTGTGTCTTAATTTTCATAAAATCCAAAAAGGGTCTCATTTAAATTCTGGTAAAAGAATTTTAAATACCTCAAACATATTAAAAAATTAGCACTTTTGTATCCTAGAGGACAAAATTTTGATTTAGTAAGTTATTCTGATGTAGATTATGGTGGTTGTAAGTTAGATAGAAAAAGAATATCTAGAACATATAACTTTTTAGGTAAGTCTCTAGTATCCTGGTGTAGTAAAAAATAATAATTATATTTTATTATCTACTACTGAGGCTAAATACATAGCTACTTTTAGTTATTATGCCTAAATTATGTGGATGAAAAACACTTTACTTGATTATGGATATCAATTCAGACATGTAACTTCAAATTCTTACAATACTAGTGCTATTAACATTCCAATGAATCATGTTTAACATGCTTGGAATGAATATATTGATGTAAGACATCACTTTTGAGATATCACTATTAAAAAGGTGATATCACTTTGGAATTCATTGGCACTAAACATCATCTTTCTGATATATTCACTAAGACATTAAATTTTGAATGGATAAATTACGTCATACATGAGTAAGGGATGATAATCCTTAAGTGAAAAGTTTACCGTTATATAGTTTACTATATCAAAATTCATTATTTAAAAAGTTATTGTCTTATAGTTACTGTCTCTTAGTGACAGTTTCATACTTGACGTCTCAGTGATACAATGATACTGTTTAGAGTCACACGACAATGATAACACCATGACTACCTACTCTAGTCTCACTATAATGACATAGGCTTCTATTTTTAGATTATTTTTTTCATATCACTGTATCAATTATTTTATTGATTTTATACCGTATATTTATGTTTACGATGTTTGAAATCCCTAAATGATAAAAAACTGAAATTTCCACTCCTCTATTCACTAGAGCTCTCTTCTCAGAAAATAGAAACCCCTCTATCTCAAACCATTAGCCCTATTTCAACTTTTTATCTTTCTGAAATCCATATTGGAAGAAAATAATGAAGAGTAATTCTTTATCGAATCCTGAGAAGCATTGGTCTTTGAAAAAAGTGAAAAAGTCTCTAAAAATAATTCTTGTGAAATAACTAAATCCAAGACTTTTTGACCGAATAGTAGTACCAGAGAAAAATTTCGGTCGATGGTGCTACAGAAAAGTAAGTCACCTATTTTGAATGTATTGGATAGACAAGGATAGTTGGACTGGTTCACAAAAGAGAAAAGATCCATTTACCCGAAGAGAGTTTTTGATTTTTATCAGTATGTTCAGTTCATTTTCAATTCTTAAGATGATTTTGTAGTAGGAAGCTAGTTAAATGATCAAAAATTTACCTTTTCTTCAAGGTTGTGGGATGCTTGCCGAGGAATACCTCATGAAGGTATTTTTGAGGTATTCCAAATTATCCCTACACCTCCAAGTGACAGGTTTATCCAAGAAGAGGCTCTGGAAAGTTTATCTGGAAATAAAAGTTAGAGAATGCCGATAACATCTGAGATAGATAGTGAGAAAAGACTATTGTTTAAGTTTATTCACCATATTATTTGTCTACAGAAAGGGAAATTTTCCATGCTTAAGTGTAAAGATGTGTTCCTGATAAATCTTATGAAGAATGTACATAAGATCAATATGTTTAATTATATTATAATTCACATGTGTGATATGATCCAGACAACTTAAAAATCAACTTATCAATTTTATTCAAGGTTAATTTTTATAATGTTATTAGTCATGTTAGCATTTGGTCTGAATGTAGAAGTATTTGAGGGTTATTAAATTTTTAGCTAAAAGGATATAGTTATAAGGATGAAAATTATCTAGAACCCATTGATGTAATCTTGGATAGAAGATAATGAATGAATTAAGAAATTTTCGGCCCAATTAAAAAGCCTTCAATATATAAGAATGTATCTGACCCTAATCTGGAACCTGATGAAGTTTTTGAATACTAAAATGAAGAGGTTGAAGATGCAGTTGTTGCAAATGATAAAGGAATAGTCTTAGAAGAAAAAGGTAGTGGCCTACATATTCCACAAGAAGTAATTATAGATGATATAGTTGATGAAGTTACTAAAGAAGTTGTTGCTGCAGAAGAAAAAGTTGCTATTATAGAAGAACACGCTATTATTAAAGAACATTTAGAAGAACCTATGGTACCAGAATATATTTTATCTACTATGGAGACTATGGAGAAGGCCTTTCATATGGAAAAAAATAACTGAACCAAACAAAATAGAAGAAATAGAAGTATCCCAAGAGACTGAGTCTCTAAGTCCTATCATAGATGTACCTATTTAGGTGGAGAAGAACCCTAATTTGGAAATATTTTAAGAGTCCAAACCTATGGATTTAAGTTCAGTGGATACCAGGTACATATTTCGAGAGTATTTTGAAGTTACTGATTCTCAAAGAGTATTATTTATATGAAATAATCCCTCCAAAATGTTTAATCTCCAACAATAATTGATAAAGAAATTGTACCTTCAAATGAATCATAAACTGTATCATTTCCTACTTCTGAACTTACCAAATAAACTCCTACATATGTAAGTAAATAAGACATAAAAGACGTTGGAAACACATTGTTATCTGGATTTGAAAATTTCATGAAGTAACAGTGTTCCCCTATGATTGATCTTCATGAAAAATATGCTTCTCTGTTATTAGAGAAAATTATTTGGCAGATTCAACTGAAGATGATTCATGACATTCAGGAAGTTCATTTTGAGAACAATCTTTTGAGTGATGGGGTGAAATCTCTAAAATATATGGTTGATGATATGCAAAAAATATTTCCAACTGCTCAATCTCATATCACTCATCTTAGTGATAATGATGCTGATAATATTACATATAAGGTTTTATCTCTTATTCAACTAAACCTAATCAATGTATAAGAAAAGGTGGTTGAGGACAACACCATGATAGCTAATGAGATTCCTGGAATTGTTGCTAGACCTAATAAGTTGTCTGATTAATATAATGGATGTTTAAAAACAGTTCTAAATCAACTTAAGTCTCACACATCAGCTATTATAGCTTCATCTACCATTGGATAGCCATCTCAGTCCATGGACAATGACTAGATCAGATCAGTTGTCAGAGAAGTGCTTCCGTCAGTGTTGAGTGGTACTGATGAGGAAAGTCTCGCTGTAGTCATCAAGAACAGTTACCGTTTTCTTTATTTGGTGAGGTTCAATTCAAATATTTCCAATGAATCTCAAGAAGAAATCTCTAATAAAGCAGACTTCTACTTCAAGATACTTTTATTCTAAGAATGAGCTAACCAATCACTTCAAGTATCTTGTAGAGAATTTTAAAATACTCCCATTCACTAAAGCCTTTATGGATTAAGTGCATAAGATCAAGGAATTAACACCCACTTAAGATAATTTCCTATAAAACAAATATGAATTTGAGAAGTTTATGTAGTATAGAGGTGAGGTGTTAAATAATTTCAATATGTTATTAAATCCCTATATACATTTGAAAAGTAATTCCATTGTGGCCCCTACAGCTACCCATTTGTGTTCTGGTCCAACTCCTTCCTCCTCCACTACCTTTTCTCTTGCAACCATGTCTATATCTCAGGTTCTTATCTAGTTCATACCTATTATTATTGAGAAAATATTTCGTCAGTATTCCACCAGACCATCTCTTTCATCCTCTATCTTGGATGAAATTATTTTTACTTCTCTCATAGTTGGATCAATTTCCTATACCACTTCTAATTCTACTCCTATGGCTCCTCCTGATGTATCTTTCATGGGAAGAGAAATTATTGGTGGCTTTGAAGAGAGTGAATGATGTATTTTGATAGGGATGTATTGTATTTTTCCTCATTCTTTTAATGAACTCTATCATTATATTCAATACAATGTGAATTGTTGTTGTTTATTCTTTTAATTACCTTCATACAATGTTACTTTTTCTTTTTCTTTTTTTTGATAATTCCTAAAAAGTGAGAAATAATAAAACAAAAAATCAAGAAGAGAACATATCTTCCCTAATACTCTAAGGGGGGGAAATTACAAAGAGATTACATAAGGGAAAATAAGTGAAAAGAATTATCCTTTATTCTATTTATTACATATATGATTTAATATCTTTGTTTATTATGTAATCTAATTATTTAATTCTACATTTTTTAGATTATAAATTCTGTGATTTGTGATCATAAAAAGGGGGATATTGTTTGACTGTTTTTGTTTTATTGATCCCAAATCATGTTTTGAGATTGTTGGACTCCTCATGTTTTAATGCTTACAAATCATGTTTTACACTCTTATAGCACATTTTTTAAACACTCAAAAGAAAATGATTTTGAATATCAAAAATCATTTTTGAATAATGTAAACTATATATATTCTTGTTATATTAAGTTTCGGTATGGTTATGGTTAATCTTAATCCATTTTGTGAATATTTCTTCTTAAGACAGTTTACATATATTTGGTTAATTCTATGAAACTTTATGTTTTCAACTGGTTCCAGATTTTCAAAAAGTCTATGACATTGTAATCTTTCTACCAGTTCTAGATTCCTGAAAAGTCACTAACACCATTTCCTTGATACTATTTCGAAGTCACAATAACAAGGCACCATTCAGAATATGGAAAAAAGACTAGAAACCATTACTTGGGACACCGTTTATCTGACATCGTAGTCTTGCAACTGATTCCATAATTTTCAATGGACTAGACACCACAACTTATCTACAAGTTACAAATCTCACCAGGACTGTCTCACTGTGAATTTCTAACTATTACTCTGGCACCATGACTGTCTCACTACAATGGTGACACTGTTCTATTGTTAAACATTTTTTGTGTTTTCTAATTTAATTTAAAACTTGATTCTGACTCACACATGTGATTCATTTTATGAAACTGATATAATTAATGTTCTTTTGCAGAACTGTTAGCAAATAATACAAGGTATGAGGTGTATAGATCACGCTTCTTGTTAGCCATAACAAAGATATCCCGAAGATAAAATACATGGTGGTGCATGAGATGAAAATATATCAAGAAGTGAAGAGGAGACTGGAAAAAGTGAGGAGACATCATGAATTAAAAAACACACACTAAAGAACACACGAATAACTCTTGATTCCTTGTGGCTGAACTACTATGGATCAGAACCTCCTCACATCAGCAACTCTGATATGAACAAGTACTACAAAGAACATATCATCAAACTAGAAACTAGAACATGAGACTCACGACACTATGTTTCAACAAGAGGAATCGAAAATCACATCTGTTACATCCTAAAAGTCTAGAGCTGTATAGAACAACACTCAGAGCATTTCAAATCCCTTCTCATTGTTTTTGATCTATGATGTATTGTTTTACTAATATTTTCGACCAGTGTGTGTATCTATATTAAAAACACACATTTTCTACTAAGAAAAATAAGAGGATATGAGATATCCTCACGGAAATAATTTTCTACACCTTTTTTCACCCACATATTACTGTGGAAGAGTCCTGTGTGAACTGGCTATTAGTTTTCCCTTGAAGAATAGTAGAAGAGGTCATGTGAACAGAACAGTCTCATGTACTATTATTAACCTTGATATAGGGTGTGGATCAAATTTTTATACATATGTTTCTTAGTGTTAGGTGATCACAAAGTCGACTGGATTAGGTATTTACTTGATACTGAACCACTTTTTTTATCCACTCTGTTTGTCGATTTATTGTTTCTCTATTTTTACTCATATTTTAGAAAACTAAATTTTACTTTGATATTTTTTCATGGATAGTCGATAATAATATTTTTCCTTATTTGAGTAGTTTCAAAATTTGTATCAATATCTCATATTGTTATAAATTAGAATTAATCAATCTTCTGAGAAACTATTTGAATAGTTAAACATTTATAAATTTACTACCTTGGTTAGCTACCCTATTTTATTTTTTAGTTAGGGATTCTTTTAAAGAAAAATTTTAACATAAATTTTTATTGGAACATAATTGAATCCCCTCTTTATTGTCCTAAATAGACCAATATATTTAAAATTTGAAATAATTTTTATTAGATAAAATCTCCTTGCGAATTAAACCTGAATTTTAACATTAGTGCACACCATGTGTAAAAACCCATTTTTAAAAAAGGTACATTTTAATGTTTAAATTATTTGGTATGGTAAAATAATTAATGAAATCTATTTTAATGATATAAATTGATTTATTATAAAAAATTAAATTTATGTGGATTTTAAATCAAGAAAAAACCAACATTTTTAAAAATAATTTTTAATTAAAATAAAATATAAGAAATAATTTTTATCGGAAATTATAACTAGAGTACATAAAATTTTAGTCATAGTATTTATAAATTAGACATAATATTATAAAAATGTATAATATTAAATATTAGATACATATTTTAACAACAACATTTTTTTGAGAATTATCCGTATTGTTTATATAATTATAAAGTCAAAAAAATTATAGTGTTTGTGGAAACCGTATTTTACCACTATTCTCCTAAAAATCAATCATTTTATAAATTTAAGAAATTCATAATGATAAAAAAATTTATTTTAAATTAAAAAAATTAAGTCAATTTGGCCGAATTAAAATTATGTAATTTAATAATTTAACTTTCAAATAAAAATTAAACTATGTAATGAAATCAGTTTTCAAAAGAAAATATTTCTTTAAAAAATATTAAATATTGTTATTCTTATTTTCTATCAATTAATAATAAAATTTCTGCAAACATATTATTTATAATATCTTTTATTCATAATATATTTATTATCAAAAAACAATGTTCATAAATGACAATTTTTAAATTGCTACATTTTAAACCATGAATCAATATTATTAGGTGTATTTCAACACTAGTTGATTATTTATCAATTCCTTAGTATTAATAATTAAATTTATTTTTATCTTTATATATATTTAATATTTTAGTTAGATATATATTTTTACCCACCAATTTTATAGCTTCATCTTAATGTCTTTATAACATGACATTGTTCATTTGGGTTTGGTATTATGTGTGAATCAAGATATTAAATATATTAAGTTATAATGTAAAATATATGATTTAAATTCTTGGGTGTTACATTATCCCACCTTAAATAAATTCCATCCTTGTAATTTTAATTAACATTTACTTATAATATTAGTTAAGCATATCTAAAAGATAAACATAACTGAAGACATAATTTCAAATAAGGTTTATACCTTAATATCTTATATACGGTTAGAGACACATCTTTTACCTCAATTATGTTAATAAATTTATTCAGATTTTCTTTGCAACTTTTTTATATATTTCTTCCTTTTTTACACATGAAGCATCTTCCAATTACTTTTTTGAATTACCCTTGGTGATTTTTACAAAAATTTTAACGTGAAGGAAATTAAATCTTCTTTCCTTTATCATCTTCATCACCTATAATCCCTTGATAAATCACAATTATTATATTTTTTGTGATTATAAACTCAACTAAGTTTATATTTTAGATCATAATTCATGATATATGGTTTTAAATAATCTAAATATTTCTCATTTTTATCAAATTTCATAAGGTCTATCATTGGAATAATCTTAGCAATGTTAGTATCATCCATTGTTAACTTGGTTCTTTTAGGATTTAGAAATAACTACATCAAAATGGAGTTAAAATTTGTGATGAACATCATAATAGTATTATTTTATTGTAATTAAATGAAAATATTAACATAAAAATGTCATACTATTCAAAATTATAATATTATATTTCAATTCTATTAATGTCACTCTCAGCTAAATATTTATTTCTTTAGGATGGCTTCTCTCATATTCCTTAACCTAATTCCATAACATAATAAATCCTTTGTAATGGATTGAAGAAGGAATGTAATTAACTAGATAATATCGATCATGATTTTCTAGTCAGGTTTTTATTATTAGGCACCCTCATCATTCACTAGAGTGAATATTGAGTTGATACTCAACTAGAATTTTTTTGGGTGATTAACCATAAGAAAAAATATGCCACAACCACATGAAATTTCTAGTATCTAGACATTAAAGTAATTTCTAAGAGAGCCAAACATTATATTTTAGCTAAATATCATGATTTTATATTATACATAGGCTTATTCGAGAGACTTATCACTCATACATATCCCTTAAACACATCTCTATGTTTTTAAAAAAATTAAAATTATCCTAATCCCTAAATATTGAAGACTACCTTAACTAACCTAAATAGATATCTATACCTTTTAAACTATGTTTATACTTAACTTATCAAACCCTAAATTATACATAAATAACATCATAAAATTTAAATTTATCTAAACCCTGCTATAATACCAACCTTAGTGCTCTATGCCTGCACTCCTAGATCTAGTGAAGAAAACACAATTTTACATATTATCATTGATAAAAACAATAGATTCCCAAACATATCTATCTCATAATTAAATTAATTAAGTAATATGTTACATCACATAAATTCCCATGAACATTTTCGTTAAGAGATTTAATTAATAAGAAAAAAATCATAAACTAATAAATCACATGCCTTTATAAACAAATGTAATTTTATTACATTATATAATAAACCACTTAATCATTAATAATTATTCAACATCTCCCAAAACTTTTCTATATATTATATCATGTTAGTCATGTAATGTGTAATATTTTTCTTAATAAACATTGGAAATATAAAAATTAGAAGGGGTTATCTCAAATACTAAATAAGGATAAAATTAAGAGATAACAATCAAATATAATAAGTTATTATAAGATAAGTGTAAATAATATTGTTCAAATATATCACAAAAAAATTATATATTAGAATGTAACTAAACGAATTATATATCCATGGAAAAAAATGTAATTGAATATTTTACATAGATACCTTTAACCAATCCCTTAAAGATGAAATTCATAATTTCATATAGATCATTAATTCTCTTAATACAATACATCATGATCTTAGACATTACTATCTGATTATCAAGGCCTTGTGTATAGGAATTTTGTTTTGTTTTGGGATGGTATACACCAAAATACCCAATAAAGTTTATCTCATGAGACCTATCATTACACCAAGGGGCTATATAATATTGGTCCCACCTATCTCTACTTAGGTACAATGACTTTAGTCTAATAAATAATAAATAATGAATAAACTATAAAACACACAACCAAAATTCCGTAGTAATTAATAAACATCCGTATTGAAATAACAAGTATACAGACTCAATATTTCCCTAATAAATAAATGAAATATCATTATAAATAAGAATCCATAAAAAAATCAATATAGAGTAATAGTATATGGATAAGTCAATAATTTTCCTAATCAATCAATATATATATATCTATATTAACTCCATTTAATCAACATAAGGAAATGTAGAGTGCTCATAGAGTAAATTAATGGAAAGAAATATTATTCTTATAATAGAAGATGATTTTGGAATAAAAAAGGTAGTGATGTATTTATATGAGTTTTAATCCCAAAAATAGAATAGTATGAGAGTATTTATATGTTAATTTATGACTATTATATACAAAAAATGGAAATAAGTGGTGAATATGGATCATATCTATTTGTAGATAAATAGTGATGCAAAAACCCTTACCTTAGTAATAATATAATAATCAACAGAACATGAGGGAGATACAACAAAATTAAAAAATCATAAAATGAAATATAGTAATGGTGATTTTAGGAAATTGGGAAGTTTATAAAACCTATAAAATATGGTTTTTAATATGAATCACCTCTCATGGAATTGAAAATAGATTCAAATAACACTTACAACATTAAGAACATTAGAATAAAAAACCTTGATAAATAAAATCTAAAATTGAACAATAAATACAATGAATAATGAGTGAATAATGATATAAAAGATAAATGGTTCAGTAAGAACACCTTTAAATAAAAAACATGGTGTATAAAATAATAATGTCTCAATAAATTGTAATTTCCGAAAAAGAACCCCTAACAACATTAGAAAAGTTTTAGTCAAATAAACAAAAAGAATATGATTTCAAATGAAACATTAAATAACATTAATTTTTACAGGATCATGATAAAAAATACTAATGGATAATTAGATACAACATTAAAAAACAAAACATTTTTTATGTTAAGTAATACGTCTAAATAGGTCAAAATTTGAGTAATGAAACCCTTATAGCCTTATAATTTTTTAAATAAAAACCCCTTGAGAATATTATTTCAATTGAAAAATTATATATTATTAACAATTATAGGATCTTGAGAATAAATATTAACTGGTTCATTATATAAACTGTTCCATGAAATCGTGGTTCTTAATAATAAATATTCCTCAATGGGTGAAAATTTGAGTTAAGGAATATTTACAACCATGGAAATATTTGAGTAAAAACACCTTAAAAATATGATTTCAAATGAAAAATTAAATTCCCTGAATAAATGAGAGGATCATGGTAGAAAATATTAAATTATAAGTAGATAAATCATTACATGGTAAACATAGTGTATAATATTAAATTTGTCTCATGGGGTGAAAACATTAAATAAAAAAACCTTATCATAATTCATAACTTCCATTAAAGCACTCGAATATAATACATAAAAAATAACTATCTTAATATCATATTTCAGAACCTTATTGATATTTATAATCATTATAAAATTAATTTATAATTTTTCTCTACATATATATAAGTTAGTTGTTATCTATTTTCAATATCGGTTGTGAGTAATCCTAATCGCTTTGAATTAGTTTCATAATAGTGGTGGTTTTCAACATCCTTCTCTCAAATACCATCATTAACAAGTCATAAAAGGTAATCAAATTTATTATTTATTATTTATTTATATTTTTATAATCTCATTGTTTGAAAGTTTTAGTTTTTTCACTTAAAGTTAATTTTGGTGATGAGAACGTTTCAATTATTTTTAACAAACAATCGTAGGTATCTTAATTAAAATGTTTAAAATTAATGTTAACCATATATAAATTTAATATTTATTTTATTATTTATATTATATATTATCAAAACTTAAATTCTCATATTCATCCATGATATAATTTTATATCATTGTTCAAGTAGGTGATCGAACCTACCCTAAAATGATCATTCTGTAATTAAAGATTGATTTTGAATGTAAAAGTCATTTATTTTGAAATATTATTATTTTTAATTAATTATAATTATATAACTTATATAATTTTAAGGAATTTATTAGTAGTTTAAGATTTTTTTTAAAAAATAATTAAGAAGATATATGAAAAATGCGTTACATTACTTTATAGAGGTGGTAGTCTGCCCAACATTCAGTTAAAATTTTCAATTCTAAAATGATGATATAAAAAGAAGATGCATTATAATTTTTTCTAAATTATATATATATATATAATATTTATTCTTTAATTTTACCCTTATAACTTGTGATGATAGGAATTGTTAAAAAATTAAAGTCATCTCTTCGTGGAGGTGGTTGTCTGCCCAACTCACGAATACTAGTTTCATCTTCCTTAATAAAAATGGAGAAAAATAGTTAATAGTAACCAATTTCATATAGAAAATTATATTTAAAATCATAATATGGAATGGAAATAATTTAGGTAAAAAATGGGTACTCTCGTTGAAATCATTTCTTTTTTCCTTGGATGATTCATCAGAAATATAGGTCTTCATCTAATTTATTATATAAAAAGGCTAAATAAAAAAAAAATTATTATTGGGGAATAAAAATTTCAAATTTTAGGGATGAAAAGTAATTTTTGGGTGGTCATTAATGGGAAGTGAGAATCCCTTTTATAAGTGGTGAGAGTGGAATATTTGAAAATATTTCTACTTAATATAAAGAGAGAACATGTTTTAAATGTGAAGAAGACATAGAAATCTAAAATTATGGATATGATGATGATATATGATTGATAATACTTGAACCATTCAATGGAAAATATGTTTTTAATCATTATTCTCATAGAATATTCTCTTTTATAATTTTTTATTTTACTGTGGTAACATGTTTTCACCTAATTAAATAATTTTTATGCCTATATATAAAATGAACATCATTAAATAATTTGGAAATAATGATTAAAAATTTAAAACCTATTTTGTAATATACAATTTCTATGTGTAATAAAACCCAATTTTAATATTAGTGTATGTAACACCTAAGAACCTTTTTTTAAAAAGAACATTTTATTATTAAAATTTATATGGATGGTAAAATTATCAATATATTTAATTTTCTAGATGTAAATTGGTTTATTATAAAAAATTATATATCTTTAAAGTCAAACAATTTTTATAAAAAAATAATATATAATTACAAGAAAAGACTAAAAATATTTTATTAGAAAATGTTACATGAGTCCTTGAAGTGTTAATCATTGGTTTTATAAATTCAATTTAGTATTTTTAAAATTTTTATATTTAAATATTAAACCCATCATTGAAAAATAAATATGTTAGCTACATGTTTATGTATTTTTTCTGAAATGATAAATTCATAAATTTACAGTTTTGGTAAAAACTATATTCATTCATTATTCACCTAAACAGAAACTATTTTAAAAAAATTAAAAAAAGTAATAAAAATATAGTTTTTTTATTATAAATAAAAAAACTAAATCAATTTAGTAAAATTAAAATTATAAATTTTTTGAATTTAACTTTTTAATGAAAACATAAATATATAATGAAAACTATTTCCATAAGAAAATAAATTTTTGAATATATAATTTTTTTTGTTCTTAGTTCCTATTAATTAATAATAAAAATTAGTATAAATATATTATTCATTATATTTTTTTTATAAATAATATATTTAGTATCCTAAATAAAGTGTATAAAAGTCAATTTTTAAAGGTTTTTATTTTAAAGTAAAAATCAGTCTTCATAGTTATTTAGCTACACTAAATTTTTATAAATTCCATATTATTAATTATGAAATTTATTTTTATTTCTATTTATATTTCATAATCAGGTTAGATATATTTTTATAGGAAAACTCTATAACTTCATCTTAACGGTTATACAATATCCCACAATTGTTTTTGGTTCGGTGTTTCTCGTGAAGCAAGCTATTGAACATGTTAGGTTTTAATGGAAAATATAAAATTTAAATTCTCTTGGTGTTTCAATAACCCATAACCAATTTCACCTCCACTTAGACCAAACCATAGTGTTTTATACCTTTGGCATACCCCCTGTATGAAAATGGTTATTGACTAGAAATCAGGGTCTATAAGTGACCATGAAGAGACTGGATGACCTATCACAGATAATAGTAAGTAACAACTAAATCAATATCAACAATTGATGTAACAATAAAAAAGAATAAGGATAAACATTATAGATTTGTTCGAATCAAAATTAAATAATATTCATAATTTTATAAAGAAATAAATTATCTTACATGTTATATGAGTATTATAGGTATAAACATGACTGGTCATGGGATTGTTCTATACATCAAGATCCAAACATAAATAAATGGAGGGAGAATACTACAAAAAATGGTTTACAAGTCTCCAAACAGTCCGACATACATACTTAACAATACTCATCCATCTATCTATCTATGGAATAAAAGATATTTCTCATACTTGGATCATGAAACATGAAATTTACTTAGGTTCTAGGGTTCTTGAGCAGAGTGTGCATATAAATCAGTAGGAACCCACTAATAAAATCCCTAATAAATATATTTTCTGAATGTTCATACCAAATGTTATATTATCATATATAAAATAAAGAATATAAATAATAATAAACATTAGAACCATATGTTTCATACTGGACACCTAAGATTGAATGTACCTACTTTGGATAATGTCAGGGTGCTTATGAACAAATAAAATAAATATCAACTGGGAATCAAACCCTAATTCATAAAATGTGGGAATAACATACCATATCAAGATAATAAAAAATAAATTGGAAAACATCCTAGTATCCATTCTCTATCAAGGGTCATAACATCACAATTGAAACAAACCATAAGACGACATAGTATCCTAAGTCCATAATTCACAATTGGGAATTGAATCTGGGTAACGACATCTTATGTGTCATAACTTCACTGGACAAAGGCATATTCACTTGATAAAAATGCATAAATATCTTAGATATTAATAGAATAGTGGGAATCATATCCCATATCCATGTCAATGTCATGAAAATTAGTTAATAAGTCATCTTCCACAACTGAGTATGAATTATATTACACTGTAATTGTAACACCCCAAGCTTCCACGATATTCTTCTCTTTGAATAATACAGTAGCGTGTGTTGTATGCTACTTCGAGTTCTAACACACACCACAACCAGTCAAACTAGCCGTTATGAATATTAATACCCTCTTTTTTAACTTTAATAAATTTTATCTTTCAAAATGGACTTCATTTTTGGATTCGTAATATCAAAATTAGCTTAGGGTGATTTTTTGGTATTTTTCTGAAGACATTCAATTTTTGATGAATAGTGAAAAAACACTGAGTTATAGTTTAAAACCAATTTTTTAAATAATTATTTAATTTATTTAAATTTAATTAAGGTAAAAATATATATATAATACCTATATATGTTCAATGTAATTCATTTGAGTTAGTTTAGAAAAATTTTAGATATATAAAAATATTATGGAACTTTTCACTGTCTTTTACCCACCTCCTAGGAGAATTTGGAAATTCACATAAACCATAATTTTACCGCTTATGTGAGTGGAATTTCTAAAATACTAGAGAAACGGTTTATAATAATGAGTAAAATTTGGTTCAATGAGATGGAAATAATTTTTGGTGAATAATAACTTTTTACTTTTATTTACCATGGTTAAAAGTAAATAGAGTAATTAAGGGTAAAAATGATATTAATACTACCCTAACACATCTCATAATTCTATTGGACAAGTGTATATCGACCAAAAACATCCTTAGGAATAAAATATTATCATTTAGGTCCACTTGGATTATATTATGACATTAATTATTATTTAATTCAAAGAAGAGTTAAAAGAGTTAAAATCAAAGGTTAATTACTAAAACATTTTTAGTATTGGGTTATACATAAGATAAATTCGATTGTAAATATTAATTAGAAAGATAAAAAGGTTTCCTACATAATGGTATTTTATTTATAATTTTTATATATTAAATAATTTAATTTATTTATGACACAATGGTGATGCTGTAATTACCTAATTAATGAAATATTAAAATAATTGATATTATAAATATAAAAATAAATGTAATTTGAGACTTTTTATGAATTACAATGATTTTATAGATTAATATGTCATATTAGTATTAGTTATTTAATTTTTTTTCGAAGTAATAATGCTGTTACAAAATTATCAAAAACTAAATACCTAATAGTGTCAAAATTGAAATAAAAGAGTTTTTAAAACAAATATTATATTATTAATTGATATTCTATTCCAAAAAATCTAAGGTTCGGAAAAAGGACTTATATAATGATAGGTGTATCATTAATGGACCACTTGGGGGTTGGTTGGATATATATATTGTGTTTATTAACTATATAATATAAAAATACAAAGTGACATGGTAAATGTTAAACTAATTAACTAATAGTTAAAACTAAAAGACAAGGTTAACATAATGAAAAAAACCTATATAAAGTCTATTGGTTGAAATGATTTAGACCCATAACCACCTTAGACTTTGAATAATCCTCTTGGGAGCCATTACAAACCGAATATAAATTTATTATAAAATAATACTTTAAGTTTTTCCAAAAGAGCCCCTCCCCCCTTATAAAAGGACACCACTTATATCCAATTTTTCACACCATAAAATCCTTTTGGTTCGCCCAAAACCTACCCAATAATTCTCTAAACTTCAATAAATTCAACATAGAGGCCTTAGTTTTATCAGAAAGCCATCCTAAGGATCCCTTTTGAACAAATCAAATGGAAGAACCCGAAGAAGAGGTAATGTTTTCACCACCCTCTTTCAAGTTCCATTCTTCTTCAACTTCTTCTTTATTTGTTATTTCCAACATAAAATAATAACTATAGTATCTTCTATATACTGTGATGTTATTATAAATATGGTACAACCATATTTAGTATTCTATCCATCCTTTAATGACATGTCACCATACGTGCGTGCGTACAGCTTACCGTCTCCACATCATGGTGTAATTGTTATTCAAAACATTATTATTTGGGAGGGTATAATAATGATGTGTAATTCATGTAAATAATAAATATAACATGATATTTATTCTGTATATATGATATACTATCCAATTATATATTATTTTAATATCAAAATAATGATATTGTCGCTCGTGTGTACGTACGGACTACCGTCTCCACGAACGCGATGAGATTCATTCCCCATCGTATCCATTCAAGTATAATTCTCATTTTATGATTAAAAATAATGATTAAGGACTTGATATAATTCTGGATGTGAATAATATAAAACCTATCCATAACAAACATGGCTTATGTAACAAAACATATAAAAGAAAATGAGTAAGTTAACACCTGAAATGACGATAATACAAAGATATTATTTACAAAGCAATGTTAAAAGATCATATATGATATCATATTAATGTATATGATTCTTGAATAATTTAATAACAATTATTTCACCATTATACATGAGTTTAACCTACCCTCAACCAAGGAAAAGTACAAGGTAAGGGTTTATTTCACAATCTCTTCATTATCCGAGGTTGCTTATACGTGAATATCTACTGGGACCTCTTTATCATCCACAACCATGATTCTAAAAAATGTATTCCAAAATATTTATTCTATTTAAGAGACAATGGTTTACGGTCATTTATACCCTTTTTTAACTTTTATGAAATAGTTTTAAAGGAATCTTTCCTTCGTTTTCCAAACAAGGTCCTTTTAAACCATTTTGACAAAATTAAGGTAAGAATGTATTTTTGTAACTTATACGGTGGGTGTGGCTGTTTTCCACCATTATAAAATCGTCGAAGCTTCCCTTATAATCTTATAAGTGTATTTTAAAAGTAAATGTTTTATTTTATAATTTTTTGACTTTTAAATGATTTAAAAAAATATATTTCTCTTAAATAGTTTTGATTTCAACTATGTCAACATCCTTTGATGGATTTTAGGCTTATTTGAAGTTGATTTATTATGATAGAGAAATTACATTCTGTATTGAAGGTTTTTTGATATGTTTTAATGTGGATGTGTTATTTTTATACCATTCATGGTTTATGGAGAAAGTATTGACATTTCGTATGCTTGTTTTAATATGAATGTTTATGTTTTGTTTAAAACTGTTCATATGAGGAATGCATTGGACTTAATAAGTGATGGGTGGAGCTCGCTATAGCTCATCGATGCATCGATAGGTCTCATGAGACAAACTAGTGTCTTGGAACAAGGCCTTGACAAAGTCTTATTTGTATTCTTGGCACGAGGCCTTGGCTATGCGGTTTTGATAGTCTGGCATTATGCATTCCATCATTATGAAAGTGGTTATTGATATTGCATGTGATTATTCGACCAGTAGAATATTCATGTGAATAAGTAAATGACATTATTTCATTCTATATTTTCCATATTATGCTGAACTTCATGTTTAAAAGGATTTTTTTTAGTTATATATTTTCGTTAAATGTTTATGCTTATTTATGAAAGTTACCGCTATATTGTTATCCTTACTGAACATATGAGCACACTCCTTTCAATGTTTTATTTTTTCCAGGATTTGAAGAAGTAATTTATGAATGACCTGCAGGGATATTATGAGGGGATATTAAGACAAGATGTTGTTATTGTAGTTTTCAGTTTATGATGTAATGTAAACATTATGAATGTTTTTAGTTATTCCAAGGCTACTAAACTAATTGGTCTTTCGAGACTTGATCTTTTGTGATCATGCCAATATTATGTAATAATACACTGACTCTAGGTAACTGAGGTCGGGGCGTTACAATTGGTATCAGAGGAAGTTTAGTACAATCCTTGGAAGCTAGATTTAGATAAACTCTGATTAGAGCACATAGCTCTAAGATAGAATTTGAGGATTAGTATAGAAGAACTTACTAGAATTTTGGTATTGTAATGATATTTTGAGTTTTACGAGAAATACATTCTTGTCTAGATACGAGTAGGTAGAGGATGCTCTGGCACAGATGTACCAAGGGGTAAAACCCGAAAACACCACTTTGAGCTAGACTCGAACGAGTACTGGTGCACGAAAACGGGTCTTGCTGCAATTTTGGTTACGAAACTCCCCAGGGATATTATTAGGATAATTCTCATTTTCTTTACAAATAATTATGAAGGGTTTATGAGTATATAATTCCTCAAAGAAAACATTTTTTTTTATGATTATGGATCATATCCAAAAACTGTTCAATTTATGTTAAGTGTTTTAAAAGTCTGGAATTATGTATTTTGAATCATAAACTAATCTAGTTTATTCCATTGTCTAAAAATGGCGCCTAGATGAAGGAATGGAAACCATATCAACGCACACACTCCATATAGGGATTTCCCTCCTACTCAAGATAATTATAGTGGAGCTGGTGATGCAATTGGTGCTGATCAGCTATTCACCATACTGAGACAACTCACTCAGGTTATGAATGATAACCTTACCCGTATGGAGCACCATGATCTACAGTGTGGAGGTTCAATGTTAGATCGCTTCATGAGTCAAAAAACACCAACATTCAATGGGAGTACAAATCTCTTATTATCTGAGTAATGGATAAATTCCCTAGATAAAATATTTCAGGCTTTGGGGAGTAGTGAAAGAGAAAAAGTTATCATGGTTGTTTACCACATCACTGGAGATGCTGATCAATGGTGGTCCTTGATTCAAAACACAAAGCATGATGAGGAAGTAT
This sequence comes from Viscum album, assembly GCA_963277665.1. NCBI lineage: Eukaryota > Viridiplantae > Streptophyta > Magnoliopsida > Santalales > Viscaceae > Viscum > Viscum album. The sequence continues at coordinate 751,431,151 of OY728160.1, forward strand.
CAAATATGAAATGGATGGAGTTTAAAGAACTTTTCTTATAAAAATACTTTCCTCGTGACCATCGAGCAGATATGGAAAGACAACTTCTAAGTCAGAGAAAAATGGAGGATGAGAATGTCACAAAGTATGAGACTAACTTTACAAGGTTAGCAAGGTATTCTGGAGATTATATACATAACCCGAGAAGTAAGATTGATCGTTTCTTTGATGGGTTAAAATCATTTCTCCGTCGAGCATTAGTCTCACAAACCTTCTCGTTGTACGAAGATATTGTCTCATGTACTATCAAGACAGAAAAGGAATTCTATAATTCTTATGACATTAAATAAAAGCAGGAGAAGAAGAGATCTGTAGATCACTCTGGGAATAGAAATAAGGGGAAGAAGGGAAAAGTTGAATATCCATCCTACAGTAAATTTGGGAAGAAACACCCAGGTAATTTCTTAAAAGGAATGGGAGTTTGTTAAAAGTGTGGTGAAAAAGGCCCCCAAGATCGTGATTGCAAGGGGAATAAGGAAGCTACCGATGTCCAATGCTACAATTGCAGAGATATGGGACATTATGAAAATGAATGTTCTAAGCATCAGGGGTACTTACCTCAGAAAAGGCCAAGGGATCAAGGCCAAGCTTATGATATCACTACTGCTGAGGCAGAAGCTTCAAAAGGCATGGTGGTAGGTAATTTAATGGTTTCCTCAAGTTTATCAAATGCATTATTTGATTCTGGATCATCGCATTGTTTCATATCTTCCTATTTTTCTATGAAAATTATATATTTCCAATTTTATTTAACAAGGGAGTTGTCCGTTAAAACTCTTAAGGGTAGTATCATTTCAATAAATTTCTGTGAATCAGTTCCCATTAGACCATATAAATGTTCTTTATCTGCTGATCTCATCATCATAACTATGATTGAGTTTGATATAATCCTTGGAATGGATTGTATTTTGGACAATGATGCTAAGATTTATTGTAAGAAGTAGGAGGTTACAATTTTAAATGATGATGATAAAGAACACCTTATCTTTAGAGCACAATCGTCACTACCTAATTATTATCTAGATCCACCACCAGTAGCTCAACTAAATTCAATTATTGGGGAGGAAGAGAATGAAATGACTGTGGGTAAGGAAAGGAATGTTCAAATAGAGGATGTACCTGTTGTGAAAGAATATGTATATGTGTTTCCAGAAGATTTACCTGGATATCCTCCAGAATGAGAAATTGAGTTTTCCATTGATTTAATTCCGGGTTCAAGGCCCATATCAAAGACCCCTTATAGAATGGCCACTATGGAATTAGTTGAACTAAAGAAACAACTAGAGGAATTGAGTAATAAGGGATTTATTCTCCCTACTATTTCTCCATGGGGAGCCCCTATCCTTTATGTTAAGAAGAACGATGGATCTATGAGGTTATGTATCGACTACAGGGAGATCAATGCTATAACAATAAAGAAAAAGTATCCCCTACCTCGAATTGATAATTTTTTTGACCAAATGCATGGAGTTCAATACTTTTCAAAGATTGAACTTCGATCTAGATATCATCAGTTGTGTGTGAAGAAGGAAGACATTCTGAAGATAGCATTTCAATCTAGGTACGGGCATTATGAGTTTACAGTAATGCCTTTTGAATTGACTAATGTACCATCTGTATTCATGGATCTAATGAATAGAGTTTTCAAGGAATATCTCGATGATTTTGTGGTGGTATTTATTGATGATATCTTAGTATACTCCAAAATCTACGAAGATCATGAAAATCACATGCGCATTATCCTGAGGACTCTAAGAAGACATGGATTATATGGGATGTTTAGCAAGTGTGAGTTCTGGAATCAGGATATTTCTTTTCATGGCCATATTGTCTCTAAAGATGGAATCTCTGTTGACCTTTCTAAGACCAAGGCAATCCAAGAATGTCTTGCACTGACGAGTATAACTGAGGTACGCAGTTTTATTGGTTTAGCAGGTTATTATCGACGTTTTGTCCAGAATTTTGCTCGGTTGGATAACTCATTAACAAAGCTCACACGTAAAGGGGTTAAATTTGTTTGAAAAAAAGAGTGTGAAGAATGTTTTGAAGAACTGGAGATAAAATTAGTCAATTATCTTATATTGACTCTACTATCGGGGATTTATGGGATCGTTATTTATAGTGATGCATCGAAGAAAGGACTTAGTTGTGTCCTTATGCAGAATGATAGGGTTATTGCCTATGCATCACGACACTAGAAAATTCATGACCACAAGTATCCTACTCATGATCTTTAGTTATCAGCTGTGACCTTTTCTTTAATGATATGGAGACACTACCTCTATGGTGAAAAATGTGAGATTTATACTGATCACAAGAGTTTGAAGTATATATTATCACAAAAAGAACTCAACATGAGGAAAAGGCGATGGCTTGAATTACACAAGGATTATGATTGCATGATACACTACCACCCAGAAAAGGAAAATAAGGTGGAAAATGCTTTGAGCAGAAAAGATAAAGGAGTTTTGAACAATATGAGAATTGAAAGGGATCCAAATTTCATGGATCTAGTGAAGATGGACATGGGAATAACCACAGAAGGTGAAACATCAATGCTTTTTCAACTAGTTTCCAAAAAATCTTTACTAGAATGTATTAAGTGTTCTCAGGCCGATGATGAAGAATTTCAAAAGAAGATTAAAGATATGAATGATGGGAGATTGAGACACTTTTTTTATGAAAAAGGAATTTTAAAATTTGGGAAAAGACATTATGTTGCCAATATACCTGCTCTAAAATGGGAATTGTTAGATGATGCTCATAGCTCCAATTTATCCATACACCATGGGAGAACCAAAATATATAGAGATTTGAAGGAACACTTTTGGTGGGACAACATGAAGAGGGAGATTGATGATTTTGGGTCAAGGTGTTTGGTTTTTCAGCAAGTGAAAGCTGGAAGGCAACAGCCTGGAGGAGTCATGCAACCTCTTCCCATACCAGAGTGGAAAATGGACAATATTACGAGGGAATTTGTCATGGGGCTACCAAAGACTCTTAGAAGGAATGATGCAATATGTGTTATTATTGATCGTCTTACCATGTCATCATATTTTCTTTCTATAAGAGAAGATCTACCACTGGAACATCTAGAAAGACTATATGTTAATGATGTTTTGAGACTTCATGGAGTACCCCTATCGATTTTTTCGGATCGTGATCCCTGTTTTACTTCAAGATTCTTGAAGAGTCTTCAGAAGGCCTTGGATATTGAAATTAATTTGAGCACTGCTTACCACCCTCAAACAAATAGACAATCATAACAGACTATTCAAACCTTAGAAGGCATGTTGAGATCTTGATCACTTGACTTTTAGGGTATGTGGGATCAATATTTACCTCTGGTATAATTTTCCTATAACAATAGATTCTATTCAAGTATTCATATGGCACCATATGAAGAATTATACAGAAAGAGATGTCGCACACCAACCTGTTGGGATGACGTTGGTGAAAGAAAACTAGTAGGCCCATAACTGGTGGAGAAACAATGGAAAAGGTAAAGGTAATCCAAAACCACATCAAAGCATCTCAAAGTAGGAAGAAGAGCTAGGACGATAACCGAAGGATTTGGGATTTCAGGTAGGAGATCATGTTTTCTTGAAGATATCTCCATGGAATGGAGTTATACGTTTCGGTAAGAAGGGTAAATTAAGTCTCAGGTACATCAGATCTTTCAAAATTCTAGAATGAATTGGGGTTGTAGCATACCATTTGGCAATGCCGCCAAGTCTCTCCAAAGTTCACAATGTGTTCCACGTATCACTGTTGAGGAAATATATGCCTAACCCAACGAATGTACTCACCTATGTGGAATTATAACTGGAACCTGATCTGTCTTATTGCGAAGATCCCGTCAAGATTCTTGATACGAGAGAACAAGTACTGAGAAACCGGACGACTCGTCTGGTAAAAGTTTTGTGGAGAAATCATAAGATGGAAGAAGCAACGTGAGAACCCAATGACCATATGATGAAGAACCAAATGAGTCTTTTCATGCAGTAGTATTCTATAAATTTATAGGATGAAATTATTTGAAGGAGGGGAGAATGTAACACCCCAAGATTCAACGGTACGCTTCTCTTTGAATAATACAAAAGTGTGTGTTGTACGCAACTTCGAGTTCTAACACACACCACAACCAATCAAAATAGCAGTTATGAATAGTAATACCCACTTTTTGACCTTTTATAAATTTTATCTTTCAAAATGGACTTCATTTTTGGATTCTTAATATCAAAATTATCTTAGGGTAAATTTTTGGTATTTTTCTGAAAACATTCAATTTTTGATGAATAGTGAAAAACACTGAGTTATAGTTTAAAACCGAATTTTTCTATAGATAATTATTTATTTTATTTAAATTTAATTAAGGTCAAAATAGATACATAATACCTATATAAGTTCAATGTAATTCATTGAAGTTAGTTTAGAATAACTTTAGATATATAAAAAATTTATGGAACATTTCACCGTCTTTTACCCACCTCCTAGGAGAATTTGGAAATTCATATAAAACTTAATTTTACCGCTTCTGTGAGTATAATTTTGAAAATCCGAGAGACACAGTTAATATCAAGGAGTAAAATGTGGTTCAATGAGATGAAAATGATTTTTGGTGAATAGTAACTTTTTACTTTTATTTACCACAGTTAAAAGTAAATAGGATAATTAAGGGTAAAAATGATATTAATATTACCCTAACACATGTCCTAATTCTATTGGACAAGTGTATCTCGATCAAAAACAACCTTAGGAATAAAATATTATCATTTAGGTCCACTTGGATTAGATGAGGACATTAATTATTATTTAATTCAAAGAAGAGTTAAAAGAGTTAAAATCAATGTTTAATTACTAAAAAAATTTTAATATGGGGTTATACATAAGATAAATTTGATTGTAAGTATTCATTAGAAATATAAAAACATTTTCTACATAATACTATTTTATTTATAATATTTAGATATTAAATAATTTAATTTATTTATGACACAATGGTGATACAATAATTACCTAATTAATGAAATATTAAAATAACTGATATTATAAATATAAAAAAAATGTAATTTGAGACTTTTTATGAATTAAACTAATTTTATAGGTTAATATGACATATTAGGATTTTTTATATATATATTTTTCTAAGTAATAATGCTGTTATGAAATTATCAAAAACAGAATACCCAAAAGTTTCAAACTTGATATAAAAGAGTTTTTAAAACAAATATTATATTATTAATTGATATTATAATCTTAAAAATATAAGGTTCATCCAAAGGACTTATATCATGATAGTTGTGTCATTAATAGACCACTTGGGGGTCGGTTGGATGTATATTGTAAGTTTATTAACTATATAATATAAAAATACAAAGTGACATGGTAAATGTCAAACTAATTAACTAAGAGTTAAAACTAAAATATAAGGTTAATATAATGACCCAAACACATCTAAAATATATTGGTTGAAAGGATTTCTACCCTTACCCACCTTAGACTTTGAATAATCCACTTTTTGAGCCATTATAATCCGAATATGAATTTATTATAAAATAATAATTTATGTTTTTCTTAAAGAGCCCCTCCTCCCACTTATAAAAGGCCACCACTTCTAACCAATTCTTTACACCTTCAAAGCCTTTTTGTTCGGCCAACCCCTGCCCAATTATTCTATCAACTTCCCTAAATTCAACTTAGAGGCCTTAGTTTGATCAGAAATCCATCATAAGGATCCCTTTTGATCAAATCAAAAGGAAGAACCTGAAAAAGGGTCAATGTTTTCACCAACCTCTTTCAAGTTCCTTTCTTTTTCAACTTCTTATTTATTTGTTATTTCCATTATTCAATAATAACTACAGTATATTCTATATACTGTTATGTTATTATAAATATGGTACAACCATATTCAGTATTTTATCCATCTTTTGAATGACATGTCACCAAACGTGCGTACGTACGGCTTACCGTCTCCACGTCGTGGTGTAATTGTTATTCAAAACATTATTATTCGGATGGGTATAATAATGATGTGTAATTCATGTAAATAATAAATATAACATGATATTTGTGATTTATATATGATATACTATCCAATTATATATTATTTTAATATCAAAAGAATGATATTGTGGCTCGTGTGTGCGTACGGACTACCGTCTCCACGAACGCGATGAGATTCATTCCCCATCATATCCATTAAATTATAATTCTCATTTGATGATTAAAAATAATGTTTAAGGACATGATATCATTATGGATATGAATAATATAAAACCTATCCATAACAAACATGTCTTATTTAATAAAACATATAAAAGAAAATGTGTAAGTTAACACCGGAAACGACGATAATACAAAGATATTATTAAAAAAGAAATGTTAAAAGATCATATATGATATAATAATAATGTATATGATTCTTGTATAATTTAATAACTATTATTTCACAATTATAAATTAGGGTAACCAACCCTAAACCAAGTAAAAGTACAAGGTAAGGTTTTATTTCACAATCTCTGCATTATCCGAGGTTGTTTATACGTGATAATCTACTAGGACCTCTTTATCATCCACATCCATGTTTCTTAAAAATGTATTCCAAAACATTTTTACTATTTAATAGAGAATGAGTTAAGGTAATTTATACCATTTTTTGACTTTTATAAAATGTTTTGAAAGTAATCTTTCCGTCATTTTCCAAACAAGGTCCGTTTTAACCTTTTCGACAAAATTAAGGTAAGAATGTCTTTTTGTAACTTATACGGCGGGTGTGGCTGTTTTACAACATTGTGAAATCATCAAAGCTTCCCTTAAAATATTATAATAATATTTTCAAATTAAATGTATTATTTTATAATTATGTGACTTTTAAATGATTTAAAAAAAGAGATATTTCTCTCAAATTGTTTTGATTTCATCTATGTCAACATCCTTTGATGGATTTTAAGCTTATTTTAAGTTGATTTATTATGATACAAAACTTACATATTGTATTGAAGGTTTTGTGATATGTTTTAATGTGTATGTGTTATTTTTATACCATTCGTGGTTTATGGAGAAAGTATTGAAATTTCCTATGCTAGTTTTAATACGAATGTTTATGTTATGTTTAAACAGGTTCATATGAGGAATGCATTGGACTTAATAAGTGATGGGTGGAGCCCACTATAGCTCCTCGATGCATCGGTAGGTCTCATGAGACAAACTAGTGTCTTGGAACAAGGCTTTGAAAAAATCTCATTTGTAGTCTTGGAACAAGGCCCCGACTATGTGGTTATGATAGTCTGGCATTATGCATTCCATCATTATGAAAGTGGTTATTGATATTGCATGTGATTATTTGACTAGTAGAATATCCATGTGAATAAGTAAATGGAATTATTTCATTTTATCTTTTCCATATTATGCTGAAGTTCATGTTTAAAAGGCTTTTATTTTAGTTATACATTGCCTTAAATGTTTATGCTTATTTATGAACGTTTCTACTATATTGTTATCCTTACTGATCATCTGAGCTCACCCCATTCAATGTTTTTTCCTAGGATGTGAAGAAGTAATTTATGAATGGCCTGGAGGGATATTATGAAGGGATATGAAGACAAGATGTTGTTGTAGAAGTTTTCACTTTATGATGTAATGTAAACTTTATTAATGTATCTAGTTATTCCAAGGCTACTAAACTAATCAGTCTTTTGAGACTTGATCTTTTGTGATCATGCCAATATTATGTAATAATGCACCGACTCTGGGTAACTGGGGTCGGGGCATTACAGTAATTACTATAACATCTAAAGATGTAGGTGTATCATATAATGTACATAATTTCAATCAACATAAATTTTATGTTGTGAATGGATAATTCATCCCACACCATACAACACATCATCATGATGATTTGGTCATCCCATATGATAGAAATTTTTATCATAAGTGGGAATGTCATCCCATGCCATAGGCAATACCCATGTGATGGGAAAATGACCCCATTCTAGGAATATTCCATGATCAAGTGTAATAATGTTCCATATCATCACACTATTGAGATAAAATGGATTTTATTTCTCATAATGAAAATCCAAACATAACACATCAAACAATAGGTTCACATTATAAATAATTCCCTAAAAGGTAGTCACAGAACCCAACACCTTCTCATTTAGAAAAGTTTAGTCCTTACTATCAAAATCCATAAGAATTACTATGAAATTTATCACCTATATGGTTAGACATAGGTAAAATGTTTATTTGATATCCCTAGAAAATATTCATTGTGTCATATCATAACTCAGGAAATCATCATTTATGATCTAAGTAGAAATTTTAGAAGATTCAGTTTAATACCATTTCTATTTGTGGACACGGAGTCTACGAATTACATTTTGAGAGTCCATTATGAACCAATACATCCTTAACCTAGTAAAAATAATCCAAATAATGATAATTTAGATTACTTTTATGTCAATTATATATAGGCAGTGAGAGCATATATCATACATCATATGAAATACGCACAAAAATTAAGAATGGTTATGGATCACCAACTTTTTAATCATAATAGGATTTCTATGTGATTTCATCTGAAGAACTGAAATATCATGAAATAAATCTGAAAATATATCCTAAATCCCTAAATTATTGTACATTTGCTGGAATATATTGAAAATGTTATATGAGTTAAGAATAAATGGAAAAAGAGTGATAAAATTATTTTAGGTGATCAACAAGGAGTAATAAAACTCAAATCCACCTAGAAATGGGAAAGATACACACTAAAAAAAGATATCAATAGGTATAAATAAATGAGAGGATAAGAGGAACTGGTAATGTAGTTGTGAGGAATGAAAGAGGGGAAAGTCCTTTAAGTTAATTTTTTTAACCAATTTAATAAATAAATATTTTATTAAATGCCTAGGTGACCATTGAATTCTTGGTCACCTATCCCAGGGTACACGGTGCCCTATTGGGTACCCACCCTAGGTTTACTGAACACCTGGTGTCCCTTTGATTTCTAACTTACCCAAATATATATACTTTGATCACTAACTTCCATACCACTAGGTGCCTTTTAGAGACTTTCAAAAAGTTAAAAATACCAAACTAGGTCCCATCTCAAAACAAAAACATACCAATTACCTCTACCAACAACTAAAATATCATAAAAACGTCAAAATAGTCATGGTTTAGTAACAAATTAATGGAATTAATACCATATTATAGGAGGGTGGTTACAATATTCCCACCATATAGAGTCTGGTCCCCAAGATGTGTTATTAAGTATCATCAGCAAAAAAATATGTACACAATTCTCATATATCAATCTACTTCTCCAAAGTTTCCACTTATATATGAATGTTCTACTACAATATGTTTACCAAATGTACCATATTTCCATATAAGATCTTCTCACTATAGTATATTATATGAACTGCTCAATCCTAGAAAAATCTATTTTCCATGATCATAACATCATTAACATTGATCACATGAGAATGGTAAAGGTGGTATATCATTATTCAATTACATAGAAAATATCATGAATCACATGAAAACATAGAGTAAGCACTGAATGAGAAGATACATTATAAATCTTATTGATAAAATCAATTATCCCCACACACCTCGGCAGTAACTTCTCATAGCTCTCAATACAATGGTAACCTATTCATGAAGAAACTCTAAAGAAAAACATGTCTACCACCCTAAAATCAATAGGATGGGATATTCAGTCAATATATGAATATTTAATACTCCATATAGTTTATATCCTCCACCATATCAACTAGATATGATCTAGTGTCTCTTGAATCAAAATCAATCTTTTAATAGAATACTCCCTACCTCTAACTAGTATAGAGGTGATCGACTTGTAATTATATAAAAGAGATAAAAAAAGTTACATTTAAATATATGACTAATAAATATTTTTATATTAAAACTCCAAAAGTGAAATATATTTATCCCATGAACACATGAAATCAAGGACACATTCTTAAATCATGTCATTTAACATCTAAATGGTACCCTTAGACCTTCTTTAAGTCCAAGGATGGTATGCTATGCTCAAATTCACCTAAGGATCCAATGGATTTTGTAGATCCTTCTAGAAGTGTGATGTGAATCTAAAATCACAATTCAAAACAATACTCATCAGTACACCGTGAATATTCACTATCTCCTTAAAATATAACCTACATAGATCTACAATAGATTGGATCTCCCTGATCAGTATGAAATATGAAACCTTTGTCTAGTAGTCCATAATAACCCATACCACATCAATGCCTCATGGTTTCCTCAATAACCCTAAAACAAAATAACTCCTCAAATTATCCAATTTTAATTCAAGAATTGAAAATTTTAAATGAAGGCATATTGGTCACTGATGTTTGGATATCATTTATTAATAGACCATACTTTATTAAATGAATCTCTTTGTATCTTTTATCATATTAGGACTACATTACTACATATTCTTATATTATTCATCTTCGTAAGAATTATATGAACATCCCATTTCTAGTCATGTGAATCCCATATCATATCCACATGTATGGTCCATGGAACCACAATTCATCCTTATTTATAAAGAATACCTTGTTCACCCTAGGACTAAATAGGTGGTGGATCAACTCCAAATATAATATCCTTCATAACACATAAATCCATGTTAGACATCCTGTCAAGAATTTAAGAGGTAATATCCATAATAATATGGGTCAATCTACCCTAACACTTCCAAACATTGACTTGAATCATAAGTAATATGTTTATTAACTACCACCCACCATTAGTGTAACGAACCAAAAGTTTGTTAATGGAAACTCTTCTTGATCTAATTAAATGTCTCATTACGTAAAATGGTTATATAAAATATGCACTACCTTGGTTTTATGTTTTAGGATTTCAAAATAATATTATGAATTATTACCATTTCTAATATAGTCGTTGAATAGTGATCATATGATTAGTGTAAATATAGGGATTTAACAAATCCAATTTACTCATAAAAAGGAAGAGATGACCTTATCTAGTAGACATTCCCCATATGAAGCCCATTTTTCGGAGATCGGAAAGGAGGTGGCATCATTGGTCTTTACTCTTGACCAATCCCAAGCTGAGCTTTAACATGTTAAGCTCAAACGGAATTTCCTATGAGAGAAGTGGAAGTTGAAAGAGATTACCACCCTAGTGAGGTTATCTGAGTCCCCTCCCCCCAAGAGTCTTTCACCATCGCACACCTTAAACTTTGGTTCTATGCGGGTTTTATAAGGGGTTACGTATCATGTCCTTCGCACTATGACTATGTGCATTATTTTTTGTAGAATAAAAAATATACATTTATTTTATTAAGGTTAGGTTGTAAATAGTTTTTAATGCAGAAATAGTATTTTTAGTTAACATTCAATTATGAAATATATTTTGATGAATTAATGGATTTTTGAATTAAATAAAATTTAAATAAAATATTATTACTAAATTAATTTTTATTGAATATAAATGATCATATAATATTTAGTAATACAATTGTAATTTTTATTAATGTTTGAAATCCATTTTTGTCAAAACCCAAGAATTTTTTATAAAATAATGTTTTTATTTTAAATGTTAAAATTTACATATTTATAAATTTATTTACATAAAATGAATATTATTTCTGGAATCAGGACATTGAAATTATCCAACGGTGAACTTTTCATTATTTTTCGAGACAATTGAATCTTTTGGAAAAAAATCAAATACTATTTAATTATATAATGTATTTTAGGACCTCATAATGACCAAATAGTGATGTAATAAAATAATATAAGTTGGATTTCTGGACAATATATGTTTTACTATTAAAATAATGTAATTTGAGGTTTATTTTATTTGTTTTAAAAAGCCTTAGTGGACCCTTCAAGACTTATAAGACATTATATCTTTTTAAAATGATTTCATTGAGAGTGTGACTCAACTCCACATAAGCAAGAATAATATTTTAAGAATTTCATACATTGGAATTATAAAATATTGTTTTCCAATCCCATTTTTCAAAAACCATGGGAAAAAACCATGGGGTTGATTGTGGTATTGATTAGTTTAATGTATAGCATCCAAAACCTAAATAATAACGAATTACTTCTCTTTACCTATATAGAACCACCCAAGATCCCAAATCCTCTTCACTAAAGCCCTTGGAACTCAACCATCCTATGCCTTTTTATCTCTATAATCCTCCCAAGGTTCCCAAATCTCACATGAATCCTCTCTAAATCCCCTCCCAAGCCTTCGGGATCACACTTCCAAATAAGGGATTCCTTCCTTTCTTATTTTTTTACCCTCTTTTCATTATGTTGTAATACCCTTTTTCATTAAATTATAAATGTTAGGTTATGATTTATAACCTCACTTATATTCCCCTTCTAATGTTTTAATTTATTATATACCTCTTTCTCTCTCATTAATTCCTCCAATGTACACTTGTTACAATGCCTAAATTCCATAAGTAATTTCTCTCTTCTCATTCCCTTTCAAGAAATTGTTTTGTATTATGAATCTAACTTCCATTAAATTTGATGGGACATGTATCTATATGATCCAACATACTTTAAAATTCTTGTACATAATATGAGACACCCCTTTCTCTCTCATCAACCATTTTTATGAATTCTTTAGTCACGCCGTTATGCTATTGAAATTGCACCGTGATTTTTCTCAAGGCAAAGTCATTGTGTAGTGAATATCATACCCATTTCTCTATCAAGGGTATTCAAATTTATACACATTTACTTATTGATTGTATTGTTTCATGTATTTTTTCCACATTACTTTATCATGGAATAAATTATTATGTTTAATGAAACCATGTTTTATGATGCATGTGGCACACTTATGCCTGAAATGAAATGCTTAAGAAGGATGCACCCTAATAGCGCTCCAATGCATTTTGTAAAGATTAGTATCATAATAAGTCAAGTGAAAATAGGTTTTAATAATTCTAATTCATGTGAAATGAGGGTCTAATCATGCTAATTCAAGTGAAATTAGGGTTTACTCATGCTTCATGGGCCATGAGCCTTGGCTCATGCTAATACCATATTAAGTGTTGTTTCCACATTTCCATGTTATGATAATCATGATATATATTGACCATATGTTAGCTTTTATTTTATGCTTCATTGATATTCCTAATGCCTAAAAAGTATTTTATACTTTATTTTATGCCTTATTTACTCCCTTACTAGGCTTTATAGCACACCATTTTTTATGCTTGTCCCCAGGTTATCCCATGCAATGATAAGTATGAGAGAGTGTAGTGGTAATATAAAGGATGTTTTAAATAAAGATGTTATGTTTCATGTTTTAAGTCATTATGTAATGTTCTTCATCCCCAAACACAATTGACCTCTCGATCTCATATGTTGTATCAAGTGAAGGTTTTATCTAATAAATCATGTTAAAGTGTGTAATGAAAAGAAGGGTTATTGTAGTTGGTATCCGAGGGTTGGATTAGTTATTTTTGAGATTAGGATTATACAACCCTAGTGAAAGCCTTAGGGATAAGACTAAGTATAATAAAAACATACCTATTTTTTGGTGAGTATTGAATAAGTGGTTTATCATCCAAATACATCCCTGTCAGGATTCGAGCAGGAAGAGGCGGCTCTGGAACAGATGTACTTAGGAGTGAAAACTCCCACAAGGAGTTTTAGGCTTGCCCTTGGGTATTGTAGTACATGAAAATGGGCCTCGCTTAACTCTAGGTTATGAAACTCCTAGGGGATATTATTTCGTAAATTTATAAGCTTAGTACAAACGATTATTAAGGGAATAGAAAAATCCCTCTAAGAAAATATGATGGGAAGTAGATCATGGATAACAGATATTGAACCCTATAGATCCATAAGTTAAGGAAATAAAAGTTATTTTTATGTCATACATTTTTTACCTTGGATTATCCTTTATGTGTTACCCCTAACTATCCTTTAATTCCAACCAATGAAAGGTAATAGGAGGTCTCGTGAAAACAACTGATGTCAAGATCAATGTGATAATTGTTCTAATGAGATGCTGAATCCAATGGGAGTTGGAATCACAAACTTTTTCATGATACTATATAAATTAACTCAAGATTTGAATAGAAACATGGGTTAAGAGTAATTTTCAACCCCCCCATAAAGAATAAGTTACAATTGAGAGCTTCATGATAAAAATTCCACCAACTATTAATGGATCATATGATCCCTCAATCGTCGAACAATGGATAAACTCCATTGAAAATATATTATCCGTCCTTCATTGTTATGAAGAAGAGAAGGTACTTATGGAGGCTTATCTTATGGTGGGTGAATCTGATCAATGGTGAACATTGATCAAAAATACATTGCCTGAGGAGGTTATCAAGGCATTAGAGTGGAAGGATTTCCAGAAAAAAAAAATTGACAAATATTTTCCTCACACCCTTTGACTTAAGATGGAAGGGTAATTCCTTGCCCTCATGAAAAAAGACTACAAATCCATTAGAGCGTGCGAGGAAAACATCACAAAGCTTGCATGATACACCTATAGCTTTGTCATTACCCCCAAATTCTAGGTTGAATACTTCTTTGGTGGGCCAAAACCAAGCATACAGAATGCTCTAATGATCCAAGACTTAGAAAGCTATGAAGAAATTGTCTGATGTGCCCTAAAAGTTGAAATGGAGAACATGGAATATTAGTGGTGTCATAGGGATATGAAGCGTAATGTGGACTTCAATTCTGATAGTCTGATGGATAAATCCAAAGGTTCTATTAAAATCCAACACCCAAATTTCCAAAGGTGCCAAAAAAGCACCCCAGAAACAGCCTGAAGGGGGAGAGGAAATGCTTTAGGTGTGAAAGAGAAGGGAACCTAGCCATTAAATACCGATAATAAAAACTCATGACTGCGATAGAGGAGAGGAACGCTCCATTAGACCATCAACATGTTGTTCATTGATTCAACTATATAGAACCAGGGTACCTTGGAAATATGAGCCCTAAGACAGGGGTTTTTGGAGGGAACCAACAACCTCAAAGGTAGGAAGGGTGAGTTTTTTTCCTTCACTACCACCGAAGTGAGCCCCGAAAATAATGTGTGACAAGAATTCTAGTGATTAATTCAAGAATAACAAACATACTTTTTTATTCTGGTTCTATGTATTCTTTTATATCCCAAATGGTTAGTAGAACACTCCCAACACCACCACAAACCATGGAAGTAACGATGTTGGTGAGAATAGAAAATGGTGCAATCATTGCATCCCATGAATATAACTCCTCCCCGACCACAATCTGTGGATTGAACTTTCTGGGAAACCTCATCATACTAACTTTAGGGGAACTTGATGAAATTCTCAACATGGATTGGCTTTCTGTATATAGAACCAACATAAATTACCGTGAGAGGGAAATCACTCTCGATATGGAAAATCAACCCTCGATTATGTACAAGTTAAAGGAAGAGGATGAATATTTTTTAGCACCATCATCTCAAGTGTGGATATTACTACCTACGAGAATATGTATCAAGCTCAGATGATTTAATCCAAGGAAGAAACCGTCCTAGAAGACATGCCTTTTGTGATGGAATTCACTGATGTGTTTCCTGAGGAATTTCCTAGTATTCCTCCTAGAATAGATATTGAATTATCAATTGACCTTATACCTGGGGTGCTGCCAATATCCAAGAATCCATATAGAATTGCTATTGTGGAGCTTAAGGAGCTAAATAAACAACTAAAGAGAATCTGGATAGAGGGTTTATATTCCCAAGTGATTCACTATGTGGTGAACCAATATTCTTCATCAAGAATAAGGATGGGTCAATGTGCCTTTGCATTGATTATCATGAGCTCATCCAAATCACGATAAAGAACAAGTATCTTCTATCCTGAATTTATGACTTATTCGATCAGCTACATGGATCAAAATACTTTTCCAAGGTATATTTGCGGTCGTGATATTACCATGTAAGGGGGAAGAAAGAGGATTTCTACAATACTGCTTTTCATACAATGTATGGGATTTATGAATTCATAGTAATGTCTTTTAGACTCACTAATTCTTTAGTAATCTTCATGTACTTGATGAATATTACCTAGAGAAATTTGTTATAGTAATTATAGATGATATTCTAATATAATATAAAACCATGTTGGATCATGAAGAGCATCTAATAACTTTACTCGAGACCTTGTGAAAGGAGAAGGTATATGAAAAGTACCAAAAGTGTGAGTTCTAGTGGAAGGATGTTTCATTCTTGGTCCATATCATCACAATTAGTGGGATATATGCAGATCCCTCCAAGACAGCTGCAATTGAGGGATGTTGAGGCCAACATCGATAATGGATATTCGTAGCTTCTGGGTTTAGCTATATTTTATCACCAATTTTTGATAAATTTCTCATGATGTTCAAACCCTCTTACAATGATAACTCGAATGGGATTCAAGTTTTTTTGGAGTGATGAATGCGAAGAGAGCATCATGGAGTTGAAAAGAAGGATTTTCACTACACCCACTCTCACTTAACCCACAAGTGAGGAACTTTTTGTGGTATTCAGTGATGCTTCAATGAAGGGATTTGGATGTATGTTGATGTAAAAATAAAAATTCATTACATATGATCCAAGAAAATTGAATGTTCATAAGAAAAACTATCCAACACATGACATGGAGTTGGCTTTAGTGATCTTCTCTTTTAAAAACATGGAAGCATTATCTCTTTTTGGAGATGTGTAAAATATATATGGACCCCAAAATCCTCAATTATATACTCACACAGAAAGAGTTGAACATGCACCAATGAAGATGGTTAGAGCTGACCAAAGAATATGGCTGCACAATCCATTACCACCTTAGGAAAGTGAACAAAGTGGAAGATGCTTTATTTAGAAAGGACCAAGTTATTCTATAGTTAATTTGAATTAAAAAGGAACCAATCATATTATTTTTGATGAATATGGACATGGGAATCATAAATAATGGAACATCATCAATACTTACACAAATGATTGCGCAACAATCTCTTTTGGAAAGGTTAAAGGATACTCAAAAGGATGATGTAGGAATTAAGAAGAAGTCGAAAAATATTAGAAAATGGAAATCCTTGAAGTTCAATAAAGAATGAATTGTGAGATTTGGGTCAAGAATATATGTTCTATAGAATACAGAGTTAAGGAAGGAACATTTGGATGATGCACATAGTTCAAATTTCTCCATTCAACCAGGTAAAAACATATGTATTGAGATAACCAAGAGCATTATTGGTGGGATAACACGAGAAAGGAGATTTCTTAGTATACATCCAAGTGCCTGGTATGTCAGCAAGTGAAGGATGATAGGCAAAAATCTAAGGTTATGATGAAACCATTACACATACTAGCATGGAAATGGAATAACATCACCATTGAATTTGTCACCGGACATCCAAAGACATCGAAAGGAAACAATGCTATCTGGGTTGTTGTGGATCATCTTACAAAGACTGCACACTTCATGGAAATTCAGAAGTATTTTTCACTAGATAAACTAGAACATATAAACAACAGATTCCTGGTAAGGCTGCATGGAGTACCACTATCGATTGTATCCGACCGGGATCCAAGATTCACCTATTTGTTTTAAAAGAGTCTTCAACATGCTCTAGATACTGATCTAAATTTTAGTACAGTTTATCATCCATAAAATAATGGCCAATCTAATCGGACTACCCAAACACTTGAGTACATGTTGAGAGAGTGCTCAATTGACACCAAATGAGGATGGGATCAACATCTTCCACTTGTTGAGTTCTCATACAATAATAATTTCCACTCAAGAATCCAAATGGCTCCTTATGAATCAATATATGGGAAGAGGTGAAGAACAACAACATGTTGGGATGAAGATGGGAGGAGAAAACTCCCAGGTCTGGAAATGGTCGAAGAAATGGTGGGGAAGGATAGGACCATCCTACAACACATTAAATCTACTAAGAGTGGAAAAAAAAGCTTTGCTAATAATCGTCGATGATACCTAGAGTTTTTTGTTGGATGGTATTCACCCTCAAATAATCATGGAAGAGAGTTATGATATTTTGGAAGAAGGGAATGAATAGTTAAGGAACATCATCCCTTTTTAGATCCTTGATTGCATTAGTGTAGTGGCCTATCAACTATTACTCCCACTGATGCTATCTCAAGTACATGATGTATTCCATGTATCACTCTTGAGGAATTACATACGTGACCATTCACATGTACTCAATCTATAGGAGGTACCATTGGAGAATGTAATCTCTTATGTAAAGAAGCTGGTGAAGATCTTAGATCATAGAGAAAAAGTTCTACGAAATAAGAAAATTCCCCTCATCAATGTGTTGTTGTGAATCCAAATGTTTGAAGAATCAATGTGGGAATTAGAGGAATTGATGAAGCAGAGTTACAGAAATCTATTTTTTTAGTGGGAAAAGGAAATTTCAAGGGTGAAAATTTTTATGTGGGGAAGATTGTAATGAACCAAACATTTTTTAATGAAAACCCCTCTTGATCTAATTAATTGTATCATTAGGAAAAATGGATATATAAAATATTCAATTCATTGGATTTAAGTTTTTGGATTTCAAAATAACGTTATGAATTTTTAACATCGCCAATATATAGGTTGAACAATGATCACATGATTGGTATAAAGATAGTGCTTTAACAAATCCAATTAACTTAGACAAAGGAAGAGATGTCCTCATCGAGTAGACGTTCCCCATATGAAGCCCATTTTTTAGAGTTCAGAAAAGAGTTTGTGTCATTGGGATTAGATTTTGACCAAGCCCAAGCTAAGCATCAACATTTTAAGCTTGAATGAAACCGCCTATGAGAGAAGTAGAAGTTGATAGATATTACCACCTGAGCTGTGTTATCTGAGCCCCCCCAAGAGTCTTTCATCATCACACACCGTACACATCTATCCTATGTGGGTGTTATAAGGGGTAATGTAACAAGACCTTAGAACTATGATTATGTGAATTATTTTTATATAATAATGAATATACATTATTATTTTTATTGTTACGTTGTAAATAGTTTTTAGAGAAAAAAAATTATTTTTAGTTAATATTCAATAATAAAATATATTTTGATGAATTAATGAATTTTTGAATTAAATATTATTTTAATAAAATATTATTACTAAATTAGTTTTTATTAAATATAAATTATCGTATAAGTTTTAAGAATACAATTCTTATTTTTATTATCGTTTGAACGTCGTTTTTGTCAAAACCCATGAGTTTACGATAAAGGTCTGTTTTTATTTTAAAATTAAAAATCACATATTTAGAAAATTATTTAGATAAAATGAATATTATTTTGGGAATCAGTACATCGAAATTATCCAACAGTGAATTTTTTATAATTTTCTGAGATAGCTGAATTTTTAGGTAAAAAATTAAACATTGCTTGATTATATAAAGTGTTTTATGGAATCATAATGACCCAATAGTGATGTAATAAAATTATTTAAGGGGGTTTTCCCAAAATAATTTTTTTTTTACAATTAAAATAAATATTTTTTAGGTTTATTTTATTTTTTTACAAATCCTTAGTGGACCGTTCAAGAATTATAAAACATTTTATCTTCTAAAAATAATTATCTAAAAAGTGTGACTCACCTCCACATAATAAAGCCTAATATTTTAAAATGTTGAGCCATTGGACTTATAGAATATGTTTTTTCACTCACATTTGTCAAAAAATATTGGAAAGAACAGTTGTATGGCTTGTGGATTTGATTAGTTTAATGTATATGCTCCAAAACCAATATAATAAAGAATTCCCTCTTTTTTCCTATATTAAACCACCCAATATCCCACTTTATCTCCACTCAAATATCATGGATCTTAATAGAACTCTTCCCTCCTCTCTCTAGAATCCTATAAAGGTTCCCCAAGCTCCCATGAAGCCTCTATCAATCCCCTCCCAAGCCTTTGGGATAACATTTCCAAGTAAGGTATTCCTTCATTTCTTAATTTTTTACCTAGTTTTTTTATGTTGTAATACCCTTTTTCATTCAATTAAAAATGACAGTGTATGATTTCAAAACTCCTTTATATTCCCCTCACTATTTTTAAAATTATTATATACCTCTTTATTCCTCATTAATTCCTCCCATGTAAACTCGTTACCATACCGATATTCCATAAGGAATTTCTATCTTCTGATTCACATTCAAGTAATTGTTTTGTATTATGAATCTAATTTCCATTACATTTGTTGGACATGTATATATATGAACCCCCTTACTTTATATTTCATGTTAATTTGGAGAGACACCCCTTTATTTCTTATCAACCATTTTTGGAATTCTTATGTCACGTCGTTATGTTGACAAAATTGCACCGCATTTTTTTTCAAGCCAAAGTCATTGTGTAGTTAATACCATGCCCATTTCTCTATCAAGGATTTTCACCTTTAAAAACATTTACATATTGATTATATTTTTTCATGTATAAATTCCATATTCCTTTATCATGTAATAAATGATTATGTTTAATGAAACCATGTTTTATGATATATGAGGCACACTTATGCATGAAATAGAATTTTTAATAAGGGTGCGCCCTGATAGCACTCCAATGCATTGGGTAAAGATTAGTATCATGATAAGTCAAGTGATTTAAGGGTTTACTAATGATAATTAAAGTGCAATGAGGATTTACTCAGGATAATTCAAGTGTAATGAGGGTTTACTCATGCTCCATGTGCAATGAGCCTTGGCTCACGCTAATACCATGTTAGGTTTTGATGCCAAATTTCCATGTTATGATAATCATGATATATCTTTCCTTTATTTTCATGTTTATTTTATGCTCCATTGATAACCCTACTAACTAAAATGTATTGTATACTTCATTTTATGCCTTTTTTACTCCATCAATGTTCTTTATCGCTCACCCTTTTCTTATGCATGTCTTTAGGTTATCCCGTGCAATGTTATGTACAAGGGAGTGTAGTGGTCATGTAAAAGAAGTTTTCAATGAAGATATTATTTTTCATGTTTTAAGTCATTATTTAATGTTTCCAAGCAACAAAGACACAAGACCTATCGAACTTATATATTTTATCAAGTGAAGGTTTTATGTAATAAATCATGTTTATGTGTGTAAGAAAAAGAAAGGTTGTTATAATTATGCTCCAATAATGCCTACACCTATTTCTTTATACTAAATGCATCTATGATAAAATTTATCTTTCTAGGGGAATATTATGTCTCAAAATAAAATTACTTAAGGTACCCAAACCATATTCAATATCAATGGTGTATTTATCATTGAGAAAAGATATTTCTAAGGATATTTTGGCCAGTATACACTAATAAACTCTCAAAAATAAAGTATTGACACTAACATCTTAGCATGTACACAACCAATGAAAGATATAAATCATGAGTATAATGATTCTTGTCATGTAACATAAACTACATGGGTCCATAGTTAACAAATCACATATCCAGTATCAGTGTGAATCTCAATAAAACATATAATACATCAAAATATCAGGTACACGTTTTACTTAGCTGAGGTAAGGTAAAGATCAATACAAGATTAAACCTACCATTATGTTCTTTGAAGGATCCCTTAGAAGGAT
Organism: Viscum album; assembly: GCA_963277665.1. NCBI lineage: Eukaryota > Viridiplantae > Streptophyta > Magnoliopsida > Santalales > Viscaceae > Viscum > Viscum album. Next base: position 751,452,817 of record OY728160.1, read on the forward strand.
GGAACCACTTGAACATCACCCCTTCTTAGATATCACCTTTATCACCACTTATAATCGATTGATATCCAAAATGAATCTTGTGTATTAGCCTCACAATCATAATAATCTATGCATAAAAAAATATTTCTTGGGAAACTACCTATAATTCACATCCTTAACCATACCAAGGTCCATTGATACACCGAACATTGATTTCATACACCCTACGAAGTGAACCTCACTAGTATGTAACTTACATTTCACGAACATGATATATAGTTCATTCTATATTTGTTTGACCAATACAATCTCTAAATACTAAGCAAGTTACTTATATAATATTATGTATATAAAAATATCTTTGAAAAATACCACCATAAACAGATCCAATTATGGGGGAAAGACCTAATTCAATAAGGATATAAAAACTAATAGTGTTTTTATGAAACCAAAAGATATAGGAAGACATATATACAATACATACCATCCCTTGAAAACAATATATGCTATATAAAAAGGTCTCACACACAATAGAAGATAACCTGGACTTAAGATGAAGATGAATAACCACTTGGATCTTCAAAGATGTTTTAATAGAAAATATCTATGAGCAAGAAGATAGTGATTCTTGACCACCACCAGGTTCAACCTTTGGTAGTCCACAAATAGTCCCAAATAATCATGCACCTTCTAGGAGAATATAATATTATCAATATAAGAGGAAATTCTAAGGTGAATGAATCTCTTTACCATATAATCCTTACATTGAGACTTCAAATATCTACGATCTATTGGATCCATCCTATAAGGAGGAATGGATATGAGTTACATACCTAACATCATATTGATAATGAACTCAACTTATCTCTTAGGTGGAAACCATATGAATTTATCAAGTAATATATCTTACAATTTTTAAAAATCATGAGTAAATATTGACTACCATGTCTCACAGTCATATAAAACAAAACTAGAAAAATGGCTTACATTACCCTCATATGCCAATGGTCAGGTCCCAAACTGGCCTCCTACAAATCCCAATCATGAGAAAGGGTATAAAAATAACCCTTAGTGGGAATAAAATAAACCATCAGGTGATTTTAGTATATGTGATCTCAATATTGAGTAAACTTATCAATAAACCGGACCACATAAAAATGATGAATCTATAATATAAATGAATCCTGGAGATGCCAATATCCACTAATAAGGTGGGTGCACTATAAGAATCTCTGAATACCATCGAATATCTCCCCTATGGGGGTATCATTAGTAATCACTCCATATATATATATATATATATTCAATGGGTAACTCTGGATAACAGATAAACTGATAAGGTATATATATTAGTGTGACACACCCATATCAAACAAAGAGATACAATTATAGATTCTACTAAAATCATACATACAATTGATAAATTATCCTCACTATAATCAAAATAATTTGGCATGATATAATGAATATACCATGTAAAAAATCCTTTTCCATAGAAACTCTATCCATGGACACCCTAAGGAAAACAAATCTGGTGAACCTATAAACCATGACCAACTTTTTCACATGAATGGTTATATAAACTATGAATATAACCCTGGAGTAAAAAACATGATATGGCTTCTAGTCCCTATGCTTTTCCTTCACTCAAGCCACTAGACGGATACAAATAACATTGAAAAAAATTCAATACATGAACCATATTCTCATATTAATGAAACTATTATAGTGGTCAGTGACACTAAAATTAAGTATGATTGTACATTCTATAATGATAATGTAATGGTAGAGTCATCTCACATTGGGAAGAAAAAGATCCATTTCCGTGACTGACCCACCTATCACTAATGTGTTGAGAATCATAACAGCATCACTTTTGGCTACCTGATAGTACTCTCCCTGACCCAAAATGAGATTACATCTACCCAGATGATCTATCATTGGCTAGGTTTCTATATGTAATGAGGGCCTAATTCAAAACCTCGTATAAATATATAGGTTAAAAAATGTTCACCTAAGACCAAATTGAATATCTCAACTTATCCTAAAAATGTAAAATTGTGGAGGTTTCATCACTCACCAATGAGGGTGTAATTAAATGAAATTATTTAAACTTGTGGATATACTCCCTTAAACTAGATTCATATAATCTCAAGAATTTTTAAATATCCAAATAATTGAGAATAAATTCTTATAGAAAGGATCTTGATGGTCCATCCAAGATAGCCCCACATACTCATCTACCTAAACTAGAACATCACCACCAAACATCAAATGTCATTAATATATATACAATGAAATATTTACTTTTCTATTAGGGGTTTTATTAAGAATATCAATAATAGTATATATATATATATTCAACATATAACTCTACAACTTAAGGTCCATCCCTGCTATAAAATATTTGTGGATATTTCATTTGAAAATATATCATCAAATTTTCCATTGAAGGATCGCTTATTGTATATACACATTCTATAGACTGAATGATGGCACAAAAACTCATATAGAGATAAAAATCAATAAGAAGAATATGAGAAAATGGGGGATCCAGGTCAAAAAATAGTGGTTTATACTCTCAATTTTAGACCCATAGGTCAATAGCGGTATATTGGGGCTGTGTTCCTCTAAAATTAAAAATAAATGACTCAAAATCACATTTATCACATGTATTTATATAATATATATGATAAAACGTAGTAGTAAAATCTCACCAATATTATTTACACACACTTTAACATAAAAGGTATAATATAATAAGATCATTCTATCAAGACCCAACTACCCACTCCCTGAGAAGACATTAAGATTCATGAAGTATATATATAATCAGATAATAAACAATAATATCATAATCCAAATACAATACCTATTAATTTGAATTCAAACATCATGTAATATAGGAATTTTTTTATAAGTTATTATTGACACTTCGAATAGAAACACACACCTCTTTCCTTTCCAAGACAATAGTAACACCCAAATCAATAAATTACACATCAAATTATTAAGAGTCATAAAATTTTAATATGAAAAACCAAAAATAACAATTCATTCCCTAGTAACCTTTATTTTCCAAACAAATGGGCTATTTATTCATGAGAATAAGGTATGTCTTCAATTCTGAACTTATATTTCCTCATCTTTAATATATATCCCAAATAGTATGAAAAAATGTCTCTAATTTTCCATTACAATTTCACCATCCTATTTCACCACCTCAATAACTAAACTGATGTGTTTTGTTCCAAAGACGTGCCTCCCCACATAGTAAAGGCTTTTTACTAGGAATGAGGGTAAATAGGTTATTTTGGGTAGAATATACCCTCTGAAAAAATAACAATAAATAATAGTTGAAGTGGTATATACAATAATCATGATAGTATAAAAACAATATATGGATAAATATCACCATCAATTTCCAGTCAAATGAAAATAATATACCACATACTATAATGAAATGAACTATTTTACATGTCATTAAATTCATACAAATATAAATTATATCACCAATAGGTTTGTTATATACCTCTTTGTCTAGAAATAAAAATAAAAATAATGGAAATTATAAAAATTGTTCCTGAGTCTCCTCTCAGTCCCATATTCAGATTCTAACCAAAATCATCTAGGCAATTCATATAGGGAAGTAGGGCTCTTGATAGTACTCCAGTCATGAAACTTGAAATCTTATCCGGTTACAAGTTTCCCCATCGTGGTGTATATATAAAAAATTAGTCCATCACCAATGGTGTCCCTAAAGAATATAATATATATAGTTTTTTAAAAAGGGTGATATGATCATGTAAACTAGATAATAGAAACAATAATAAATTTAACAATTAAGGGTGCCACAAAATCCACATGGGAGTGACCATAACATATTTGAATAATGTTGGGATGTATCTAAACAAATCACATGAATTAAAATTGTGAATCACATAAAAATTAATAGAAAGTGAGAATATCATATCATCTTAACATAATAACCACTAAATGGGTATTATAACCCTATAACAAGGAAATATAAGTGGGAATAATATCAATATGGAAAAAACCATAAGTGGTAATAACATTCTAGTTCTATAATTGACCATCACGTATAGTGTGTAAGTAACAACATCAAAGGAGGTATAAAATATATATCAACAGACATGATCACATGATAGAACAAAATCACTACCTTGGGACTCAACAAAAAAGTAGACATCACATCCCATATCCATGTAACTTTCATGATAATTGGGTAAAATCTATTAATCCCTAATTTATTTCTCGGCATAGTGGGCATCATGTTCTACTGATGAGTGGGAATTATGTTCCACTATAATGGGAATAATGTCCCAATACATAGACATAGCATATAATTGGAATAAAATCCTTCAACATAAATTTCATATGGTTAATGTGAAGTTTATCCCACACCATAGATCACTTAATCCCTATTTCTATATCATAACATGCCATAAAAGTAATCTGCAAAAGTTAGTATGTCATCATGTACCATAAGAAGTAATTGAGAAACCAAAAATTTTACCCATACTCATGATGATACATGATCACATGGAATAGAATTTTTAATAATTACCCTACTGAGAGTATCTGATAAGGATTCCCCATAACGTAAATCATAACATGACACGTCAAAAAATAGTAACACATCATAAATAATTCACTAAAAGGAAAGTATAGTATTTGACACCAACTCATTTTGAACTATGTTGGTCCTTACTCACCCAACCCATGGGCCATCACAACCATGATATCACATACACGATTACACATTGGATAAAAAGGGGATTTAATAATCCATAATCTAACTAATTAGCCAATATTAGATAACTGACATGGTTTACCCAGATCATAATACTCTATAGAGGTCAAGCCCCACTAATAAGGTACATTGTAGCATATCATACGTGAAGGAAGACACATTTGGGGTCTATGTAAAAACTATACATATGTTTCTTCAAATATATGTCTATCATATACTATATAATCAATAAATAACATTCAGGGGGTTCATCATGGACTTAAAAATCCTTACCATATTAAAATGTTCCAAGGGAATATAATTTAGATTAATTCTTGGATAATCACTCCTAGGTAGCCATCCCACATATCATATATAACAAGAAAAATATATAAACCATATTGAATTGTTATATACCACCTACCACATAACAGTAGGATATTGTCTTGATAATTTTATCTGATGAATTGACCACTCATGGAATAAATTTGAGAATCTAGAATAAACCATCAAAGTAGTGAATAATTAATGGAAAACATTTAAATAATGTTGAAAATAAATAATAAAGGGAATAAGAGTGATAAACTTACCCCAAGAGACCTACTAATACTAAAAATAATTGAATACAAAATGAATCTTAGGGGATACATACTAGATAAGGATAGAAAATTATAGGATATGGGGCATATGTTGATAAAAAATGATTAATAAAAGAGGGTAAACTTATTTAAGTTAAAAGTTTAACCAATTTAATAAAAAAATTAATATTTTTTTAAAAGATATCGAGTGACTTATTAGTACCCATCCTAATTAAACTAGGAAAAAAATTTCATACTAGGTATCTACCCTAGGGGTTCTATCCACTCATTAGTCCTCTAAAGGATACCCCCTCTTCTTTTATGTACACTAGGTACCCAGTACTAGACAAAAGGGTACTCATTGGATTCTGTCACAAAGTGAATACTACCAAAAAATGTTGAAACTCTAAAAAAACGACCCTAAACCTCTATAGAAAACTTAAATAACCCAAAACCTTAAAAATTTACTTGATTTGGAATTTTTTTTAAAATAATTCACACCTCAAGAAAGATAGGGTGCTACAATTTTAACATAAGATTTTGGACATTACTAGAATCTCAAGGTAGTTTAAAAATGAGTAAATGTTTAGTAAATTAATGTGTAGTTATGAAGATCATATTTTTATCCTGTGAACCATATGTAAGGATGAGGAGACCATAAAGGATCATTATAAGTTACTTCTTTACTGAATCGATAATTTGATAAGTTCACAGGAAATATATTACCCAATCCTTAGAGAGAAGGATTTGGAATTAGGATAGTGAGGAGTGACATTTACACAAGGAGTTGGTGTAAGGATTTTACTCAAAATTAAATAAATCAAGGTTTTTCATGGAACTATTTTTTAATCTGAGGATTAATTTATTTAAAAGTTAGAAATTATTCATTTGAGGGTGATTTTTGTTCATTTTTTACATATAATATTTTTGATCAAACTTAATTCCCATGGATGTAAGATTTACATAGAGTGATTAAAACCTGATATATAAATGATTTAGTTTTGGAGATTCATTTATATTCTTCAGTTTTCTAATATTTATATGATTACTCTTAATTTATATTGATCCTAATTTAATATGATCTTATTTATTGATTGATATATGATTCTTATCAGTTGTGAGATTCCAAAATATATTTACTACATGGGTTTTTAAATTAATTTCTCCCTCTACTCAATCATTACTTTATATAGTTTAAAATGTTTTGTTGGGTGGTAAAGCACATGAAAATTACTAGTACATGTATAGAAGACTAGGTTCTTACAATCGATTTTTTTACATCAACCTCTTCCACTATGGGATTTCTAAAATTTCTGATGGATATTTCACTATTGTGAAATTATAATTACTGTATAATACCTCCCCATATATATTTAAAGGGGGAATATATTACACTGATAATTTTATGTTTATAATCACAATTCATAGTAACCTGAGATGTGATGCTCATGATTGGGTATGTTCTCATTAATCAGTAGAGTGAGGATTCATCATTTTCAAGACCATAATATAATAATTTTCAATTTCACCTTTAAATCAATCACAAATAATTACCATAGTTATTTCACCCTTTTTCTTATTTTTTTATTCTAGATTTTCACACAAATTAAACAAAACCCCTCCATAAAACACTGATTAGTACTTTTTTATAGATAATACATAAACACAATGAAACTAATGAATATGATTACCTCCCTAATGATAATATGATTTCCTAATATAATATATTATAAATATATATAAAATATATTTTTGACATCCCATGATAGTCCTATGTCAAAATATAGGTAAAATTGTTAGATTGGAACACTACTTTGATTTATTATTCTTTATTTTTATTTCAAAGAAATCTAAACAATAAAATAATAACAAATAAAAAAATTAAATAAGTATTAGATGCATACCTACTATAAATGAAACAGTGTAACTACTATAAATGAAGATAAGGGATGTTTTAGGATTACATTATAGGGATGTGGAATTTAGAGAAATCATTGAAGACATTAAAGAGGACCATAAACTGAAATAACTTGAAGACTTAGAGAAGAAACTAAGTAAGATCTCATATTAATTTATATTATTTCAAGGAAAAGTTGAAATTGAATAACTTTATCCACTACACTATTCTTATATGGTTGATTAAAAATCATAGAGTTTGAGGATCACCTACTAACTAACCAGTAAAACTACCGTTTTAAGGTATACAAGAAAGGATAAATGAAGTAAGATAAAGCATTGGAGGGAGGTAATTCTAATATGAATTTAATAAATTATAATTTTCATAAAGACCAATTTTCTAATGACCCTAATTTTACATATATTATATATTCGTCTTGATGTTGGTTGTCTCTGGAGAAGTAGTATGGAGAAGATGTGGTCTTAAGAGAGGTATCAAATTTATAAGATAATATAGAGTGGTTTTAATTGTAGTCCATTAGAACAAATGAGGATAATGGTACCGAAATATAAAGTTTCCATTACCTATGGATGTAATTCCCATGACTGGGCCACCTAAATTGTGCCCAAGAAGGGGTTGATACAATAGATCTGGCATTCCTCATTATACTCCAGTGGTTGCTGAATAGAAGTGATGTCCTAAAATTTTCGTAGATAGTTTGTGCCTTTAATAAGAAATCTCAGGGAACATGCTTTAATCTACCAAAAATATAAAATGACCCATACATATGATAGAAATACCATAATACTGTCAAAAAACATGGACCCCCATGACCCCCATAGTTTATAATAAAAATCAGTAAACTATGAAAATGATGAAGAACATCAAAATAAAGTAGTAGGATATAACATGGAATAAAAAGAACCTTAAATAAATAAAATAGAACACATTCTAGTACACATGATGAACCATAATTGAAAAATAAATATAGTAGCCTCTATCCAAAATCAAATTATCCAAATATCTGAATCCATAACCTCCTCAACCTACTAACTAAACCACAAGTCCAACTCCAAGGTATACCTACTTCTTAAGAGAAACATGAAATTCTACCAATATACATCAAAATCATGCCATGTACAGGGGTAGGGGTTAGTCTAATGACCTTTTTGGAAACCCTAATTTCATAATAATACTATGTTATTTCACGATCTAGTGGATTTTTATGAAATAAATATAATAGGATCATTTATTTCGGTGAAACACATACACCCTTTGAAACATAAAATACATTTACTATATAATCATATAAGTTATGTCGACATGTGCCAACCATGTCACCACAATGCCTTACCCTATATGATTGAACTCCATTTATAAAGGAAGATATTAACATATACCATACCCTTAAAATACCATCTTATACTCCATTCCTAAATATTGTCCTGATATACAAAAAATAAACCCATACTCGAAGATATTGGGTAGTGTGTCAACAGAATGATGTCTGGTCCACACCTGAAGACTTGGGGTGGTGTTTTGACCAAACCTCAACCCACTAAATAAAATTATAGGGAACATACATACATATAATCATTTAACTATATATTCTCTATTGATGGTGCTCTAAAATATATACATCATTTCACACCACATCAAATCCTCCATGATATTCCACAACCCAATCCTACTAATTCTATTTATTTATCATGATCATGACCAAAAAATCTAAAACAACGTCCAATAATCACATTGACCCATCTCTTAACACTGAAAGAATGTTTCTATAAGAAAATTGGAACAAACCTACAAACTAATGGGAGTCCACATAAGTGCATCAGGGTATAAAACTGGGAAAAAACCCCATATCACATATAAAAACACATAAAAAAGGAACACATCCCTTAAAACATATTACCATGTTTCAAACACAATTAAAACCTATCTCAATCCTACAATGGGTATATCATATCCATCATATTCAACCATCAATTTGATGCCACAAATAAGGTTCTCATAGAACTACCCACACCAAAAATGAATCATTATACAAAATAAGATATCACCGAGCTTTCCACAAATCAAATACATCATCAAAGCTTCAATATACTCAGTCCATAAGTACTCACAAATGATAATCACCCCAAGATCACAAGATTTGAAAAAAGGGTATCTCCTTCACGAGGTCCAAAAGACCAAAACAATTTAAATCAAACCACTTTAGATCCCATATAACAATCATGTAAAATATTTAATTTTCAATCCATTTACTCATTGTTGGACCTTGTCCAAAATCCCTCCAAGTTCTAAAACACATTCTCAAATACATTCAAAAAACCAACCCCAAATAAAATATTTCCCCTCAAAATTCAATTGAAGTGAAACCCATTTATAAAATAAAATTTAAAAAATGAAACCTATTTTAATTCTTTTTAACCAACAGACCCCACTGAATAATCTATAAAGAGGTCCACTAACAATCATTCAACTTGGGATCAACTATAAAACTATTTAGATATCTATTTATTCTATGTTTACTTTTAAGATATCATGATCCCATCCAAACATTTTGATTCATCACGTAAAATAAAATAAGTATATAGAAAGATACTATAATGATACAAAAAAACAAAAAATGATGAATTAACTAAGAGACCCAAATAAATCCAGGGCCCCACCTAAAATGACAATCTTAACACATCCCAAACCATTAATGAATTATATTGTGTCCATGATCAACTATCTAATCAATAATACCATTAAATTAATTAATAAAACATTTAAATCACAATTATAAAATTGGAATAATAGGTGAAAACTCACTAAAAAATTCAATGAAGTCAAAATCATGAACAACGAGGTGTGATCCACTCACAAAACACCCTTGAACTTAGGGAACACAAAATCCCTAAATTATTAACCTAAATTGATGGAAATTTTTATAAAAAACTACCAAACACCTAAATAAATAAATAATGATGCATAACACACATACAATGATAAAGAGGAACGCTCCATTAGACCATCAACATGTTGTTCATTGATTCAACTATATAGAACCAGGGTACCTTGGAAATATGTTCCCTAAGACAGGGGTTTTTGGAGGGAACCAACAACCTCAAAGGTAGGAAGGGTGAGTTTTTTTCCTTCACTACCACCGAAGTGAGCCCCGAAAATGAAGTGGTGACAAGAATGCTAGTTATTAATTCAAGAATAACAAACATAATTTTTTATTCTGGTTCTATGTATTATTTTATATCCCAAATGTTTAGTAGAACACTCCCAACACCACCACAAACCATGGAAGTAATGATGTTGGTGAGAATAGAAAAATGTGCAATCATTGCATCCCATGAATATAACTCCTCCCAGACCCCAATCTGTGGATTGAACTTTTTGGGAAACCTCATCATACTAAAATTTGGGGAACTTTATGAAATTCTCATCATGGATTGGCTTTCCATATATAGAACCAACATAAATTACCGTGAGAGGGAAATCACTCTCGATATGGAAAATCAACCCCCGATTATGTACAAGTGAAAGGAGGAGGATGAATATTTTTTAGCACCATCACCTCAAGAGTGGATATTACTACCTATGAGAACACGTATCAAGCTCAGATGATTTAATCCAAGGAAGAAACCATCCTAGAATACATGCCTTTTGTGATGGAATTCACTGAAGTGTTTCCTGAGGAATTTCCTAGTATTCCTCCTAGAAGAGATATTGAATTATCAATTGAACTTATACCTGGGGTGTTGCCAATATCCAAGAATCCATATAGAATTTCTATTTTGGAGCTTAAAGAGCTAAATAAACAACTACAATAGAATCTGGATAGAGGGTTTATATGCCCAAGTGATTCACTATGGGGTGAACCAATCTTCTTCATCAAGAAGAAGGATGGGTCAATGTGACTTTTCATTGATTATCATGAGCTCATCCAAATCACGATAAAGAAAAAGTATCTTCTACCCTGAATTTATGACTTATTCAATCAGCTACATGGATCACAATACTTTTCCAAGGTATATTTGCGGTCGTGATATTACCATGTAAGGGGGAAGAAGGAGGATTTTTCCAATACTACTTTTCGTACAATGTATGGGCTTTATGAATTCATAGTAATTCCTTTTAGACTCACTAATACTTTAGTAATCTTCATGTAATTGATGAATATTACCTAGAGAAATTTGTTATAGTAATTGTAGATGATATTCTAATATAATATAAAACCATTTTGGATCATGAAGAGCATCTAATAACATTACTAGAGACCTTGTGAAAGGAGAAGGTCTATGAAAAGTACCAAAAGTGTGAGTTCTAGTTGAATGATGTGTCATTCTTGGGCCATATCATCACAATTAGTGGGATATATGCAGATCCCTCCAAGACAGCTGCAATTGAGGGATGTTGAGGCCAACACCGATAATGGATATTTGTAGCTTCTGGGTTTAGCTATATTTTATCACCAATTTTAGATAAATATCTCATGATGTTCAAACCCTCTTACAATGCTAACTCGAATGGGAGTCAAGTTTTTTTGGAGTGATGAATGCGAAGAGAGCATCATGGAGTTGAAAAGAAGGCTTTTCACTACACCCATTCTCACTAAACCCACAAGTGAGGATCTTTTTGTGGTATTCAGTGATGCTTCAAAGAAGGGATTTGGCTGTATGTTGATGTAAAATTAAAAATTCATTACATATGATTCAAGAAAATTGAATGTTCATAAGAAAAACTATACAACACATGACATGGTGTTGGCAGTAGTGATCTTATCTTTAAAAAACATGGAAGCATTATCTCTTTTTTGAGATGTGTAAAATATACATGGACCCCAAAATCCTCAATTATATACTCACACAGAAAGATTTGAACATGCACCAATGAAGATGGTTAGAGCTGACCAAAGAATATGGCTTCTCAATCCATTACCACCTTAGGAAAGTGAACAAGGTGGAATATGCTTTATTTAGAAAGGACCAAGTGATTCTATAATTAATTAGAATTAAAAAGGATCCAATCATAATATATTTCATGAATATGGACATGGGAATCATAAATAATGGAACATAATCAATACTTAGACAAACGATTGCGCAACAATATCTTTTGGAAAGGTTAAAGGATACTCAAAAGGATGATGTAGCAATTCAGAAGAAGGCGAAAACTATTAGAAAATGGAAAACCTTGAAGTTCAATAAAGAATGAATTGTGAGATTTGGGTCAAGAATATATGCTCTATAGAATACAGAGTTAAGGAAGGAACATTTGGATGATGCACATAGTTCAAATTTATCCATTCAACCAGGAAAAAAAATATGTATCGTGATAACTGAGAACATTATTGGTGGGATGACATGAAGAAGGAGATCGCTTATTATACATCCAAGTGCCTGGTATGTCAGCAAGTGAAGGATGAGAGGCAGAAATCTAAGGTTATGATGAAACCATTACCCATACTAGCATGGAAATGGAAGAAAATCACCATTGAATTCGTCACCGGACATCCAAAGACATCGAAAGGAAACAATGCTATCTGGGTTGTTGTGGATCGTCTTACAAAGACTGCACACTTCATGGAAATTCAGAAGTATTTCTCACTAGATAAACTAGAACATATAAACAACAGATTCCTGGTAAGGCTACATGGAGTACCACTATCGATTGTATCCGATTGGGATCCAAGATTCACCTCTTTGTTTTGAAAGAGTCTTCAACATGCTCTAGATACTGATATAAATTTTAGTATAGCTTATCATCCATAAACTAATGGCCAATCTAATTAGACTATCCAAACACTTGAGTACATGTTGAGAGAGTGCTCAATTGACACCAAATGAGGATGTGATCAACATCTTCCACTTGTTGATTTCTCATAAAATAACAATTTCCACTCAAGAATCCAAATGGATCCTTATGAATCAATATATGGGAAGAGGTGAAGAACACTAACATGTTGGGATGAAGATGGGAGGAGAAAATTCCCAGGTCTGGAAATGGTCGAAGAAATGGTGGGGAAGGATAGGACCATCCTACAACACATTAAATCTACTAAGAGTGGAAAAAAAAGCTTTGCTAATAATCGTCGATGATACCTAGAGTTTTTTGTTGGATGGTATTCACCCTCAAATAATCATGGAAGAGAGTTATGATATTTAGGAAGAAGGGAATGAATAGTTAAGGAACATCATCCCTTTTTAGATCCTTGATTGCATTAGTGTAGTGGCCTATCAACTATTACTCCCACTGATGCTATCTCAAGTACATGATGTATTCCATGTATCACTCTTGAGGAATTACATACTTGACCATTCGCATGTACTCAATCTATAGGAGGTACCATTGGAGAATGTAATCTCTTATGTAAAGAAGCTGGTGAAGATCTTAGATCATAGAGAAAAAGTTCTACGAAATAAGAAAATTCCCCTCATCAATGTGTTGTTGTGAATCCAAATGTTTGAAGAAGCAATGTGGGAATTAGAGGAATTGATGAAGCAGAGTTATAGAAATCTATTTTTTTAGTGGGAAAAGGAAATTTCAAGGGTGAAAATTTTTATGTGGGGAAGATTGTAATGAACCAAACATTTGTTAATGAAAACCCCTCTTGATCTAATTAATTGTATCATTAGGAAAAATGGATATATAAAATATTCAATTAATTGGATTTAAGTTTTTGGATTTCAAAATAACGTTATGAATTTTTAACATCGCCAATATATAGTTTGAACAATGATCACATGATTGGTATAAAGATAGGCTTTTAACAAATCCAATTTACTTAGACAAAGGAAGAGATGTCATCATCTAGTAGACGTTCCCCATATGAAGCCCATTTTTTAGATTTCAGAAAACAGGTTGTGTCATTGGGATTAGATTTTGACCAAGCCCAAGGTAAGCATCAACATTTTAAGCTTGAATGAAACCGCCTATGAGAGAAGTAGAAGTTGATAGATATTACCACCTGAGCTGTGTTATCTGAGCCCCCCCAAGAGTCTGTCACCATCACACACCGTACCCATCTATCCTATGTGGGTGTTATAAGGGGTAATGTAACAATACCTTAGCACTATGATTATGTGAATTATTTTTTTATATAATAATGAATATACATTATTATTTTTATTGTTACGTTGTAAATAGTTTTTAGAGCACAAATATTATTTTTAGTTAATATTCAATAATAAAATATATTTTGATGAACTAATGGATTTTTGAATTCAATGTTATTTTAATAAAATATTATTACTAAATTAATTTTTATTAAACATAAATTATTGTATAAGTTTTAAGAATACAATTGTTATTTTTAATATCGTTTGAACATCGTTTTTGTCAAAACCCATGAGTTTACGATAAAGGTCCGTTTTTATTTTAAAAGTAAAAATCACATATTTAGAAAATTATTTAGATAAAATGAATATTATTTTTGGAATTAGTAAATCGAAATTATCGAACATTGAACTTTTTATAATTTTCTGAGATAGCTGAATTTTTAGGTAAAAAATTAAATATCGCTTGATTATATAATGTGTTTTATGGAATCATAATGGCCCAATAGTGTTGTAAAAAAAATTATTTAAGGGGGTTTTCCCAAAATAATATTTTTTACAATTAAAATAATGTTTTTTAGGTTTATTTTATTTTTTAAAAAATACTTAGTGGACCGTCCAAGAATTATAAAACATTTTTTCTTCTAAAAATAATTATCTAAAAAGTGTGACTCACCTCCACATAATGATGCCTAATATTTTAAAATGTTAAGCCATTGGCATTATAGAATATGTTTTTTCACTCCCATTTGTCAAAAACTATGGTAAAAAACAGTTTTATGGTTTGTGGATTTGATTAGTTTAATGTATATGTTCCAAAAACAAAATAATAAAGAATTACCTCTCTTTTCCTATATAAACCCACCCAATATCCCACTATATCTCCACTCAAATATCATGGATCTTAAAAGAACTCTTCCCTCCTCTCTCTAGAATCCTCTAAAGGTGCCCCAAGCTCCCATGAAGCCTCTATCAATCCCCTCCCAAGCCTTTGGGATAACACTTCCAAGTAAGGGATTCCTTCATTTCTTAATTTTTTACCTAGTTTATTTATGTTGTAATACTCTTTTTCATTCAATTAAAAATGTTAGTGTATGATTTAAAAAATCCTTTATAATCCCCTAACTATTTTTAAAATGATTATATACCTCGTTATCTATCATTAATGCCTCCCATGTAAACCCGTTACCATACCGATATTCCATAAGGAATTTCTATCTTCTGATTCACATTCAAGTAATCGTTTTGTATTATGAATCTAATTTCCATTACATTTTTTGGACATGTATATATATGAACCCCCTTACTTTCTCTTTCATGTTAATTTGGCGAGACACCCCTTTATTTCTTATCAACCATTTTTTGAATTCTTATGTCACGTCGTTATGTTGACAAAATTGCACCACATTTTTTTTCAAGCCAAAGTCATTGTGTAATTAATACCATGACCATTTCTCTATCAAGGATTTTCACCTTTAAAAACATTTACATATTGATTATATTGTATCATGTATGAATTCCACATTCCTTTATCATGCAATAAATGATTATGTTTAATGAAACCATGTTTTATGATATATGCGGCACACTTATGCATGAAATGGAATTTTTAAGAAGGGTGAGCCCTGATAGCACTCCAATGCATTGGGTAAAGATTAGTATCATGATACGTCAAGTGAAGTAAGGGTTTACTAATGATAATTCAAGTGCAATGAGGATTTACTCAGGATAATTCAAGTGTAATGAGGGTTTACTCATGCTCCATGTGCAATGAGCCTTGGCTCACGCTAATACCATGTTAGGTGTTGAAGCCACATTTCCATGTTATGATAATCATGATATATCTTGCCTTTATTTTCATGTTTATTTTATGCTCCATTGATAACCCTACTAACTAAAATGTATTGTATACTTCATTTTATGCCTTTTTTACTCCATCAATGTGCTTTATCGCTCACCCTTTTCTTATGCATGTCTTTAGGTTATCCCATGCAATGTTATGTACAAGGGAGTGTAGTGGTCATGTAAAAGAAGTTTTCAATAAAGATATTGTGTTTCATGTTTTAAGTCATTATTTAATGTTTCCAAGAAACAAAGACACAAGACCTATCGATCTTATATATTTTATCAAGTGAAGGTTTTATGTAATAAATCATGTTTAAGTGTGTAAGAAAAAGCAGGGTTGTTATAATTATGCTCCAATAATGCCGACACCTATTTCTTTATACTAAATGCATCTACGATAAAATTTCTCTTCCTAGGGGAATATAATGTCTCAAAATAAAATTACCTTAGGAACACAAACCATATTCAATATCAATGGTGTATTTATCATTGAGACAAGATATTTCTATGGATATTTTGGTCAGTATACACTAATAAACTCTCAACAATAAGGTATTAACACTAACATATCAACATGTACACCACCACTGCAAGATATAAATCATGAGTATAATGATTCTTGTCATGTAACATAAACTACCTGGGTCCATAGTTAACGAATCACATATCCAGTATCAGTGCGAATCTCAATAAAACCTATAATACATCAAAATATCAGGTACATGTTTTACTTAGCTGAGGTAAGGTAAGGATCAAAACAAGATTCAACCTACCATTATGATCATTTAAGGATCCCTTAGAAGGATGGAACCACTTGAACTTCACCCCTTCTTAGATATCACCTTTATCACCACTTATAATCGACAGATGTCCAAAATGAATCTTGTGTATTAGCCTCACAATCATAATAATCTATGCATAAAAAAATATTTCATGGGAAACTCCCTATAATTCACATCCTTAACCATACCAAGGTCCATTGATACACCGAACATTGATTTCATACACCCTAGTAAGTGAACCTCACTAGCATGTAACTTACATTTCAAGAACATGATATATAGTTCATTCTATCTTTGTTTGACCAATAAAATCACTAAATACAGAGCAAGTTACTTCTATAATAATATTTATATAAAAATATCTTTAAAAAATACCACCATAAACAGATCCAATTATGGGGGAAAGACCTAATTCAATAAGGATATAAAAACTAATAGTGTTTTTATGAAACCAAAAGTTATAGGAAGACATATATACAATACATACCATCCCTTGAAAATAATATATGGTATATAAAAAGGTCTCACACACAATAGAAGATAACCTGGACATAATATGAAGATGAATAACCACTTGGATCTTCAAATATGTTTTAATAGAAAATATCTATAAGGAAGAAGATAGTGATTCTTGAACGCCACCAGGTTCAACCTTTGGTAATCCACAAATAGTCCCAAATAATCGTGCACCTTCTAGGAGAATATAATATTATCAATATAAGAGGAAATTATAAGGTAAATTAATCTCTTTACCATATGATCCTTACATTGAGACTTCAAATATCTACGATCTATTGGATCCATCCTATAAGGAGGAATCGATATGAGTTACATACCTAACATCATATTGATCATGAACTCAACCTATCTCTTAGGTGGAAACCATATGAATTTATCAAGACATATATCTTATAATTTTTAAAAATCATGAGTAAATATTGAGTACCATGTCTCATAGTCATATAAAACAAAACTAGATAACTGGCTTACATTACCCTCATATGCCAATGGTCAGGTCCCAAACTGGCCTCCTACAAATCCCAATCATGAGAAAGGGTTTAAAAATAACCCTTAGTGGGAATAAAATAAACCATCAGGTGATTTTAGTATATGTGATCTCAATATTGAGTAAACTTATCAATACACTGGACCATATCAAAATGATGAATCTATAATATAAATGAATCCTAGAGATGCCAATATCCACTAATAAGGTGGGTGCACTATAAGAATATCTGAATACCATCGAATATCTCCCCTATGGGGGTATCATTAGTAATCACTCCATATATATATATATATATTCAATGGGTAACTCTGGATAACCGATAAACTGATAAGGTATATATATTGGTGTGACACAACCATATCAAACAAAGAGATACAATTATAGATTCTACTAAAATCATACATACAATTGATAAATGATCCTCACTATAATCAAAATAAATTGGCATGATATAATGAATATACCATGTAAAAAATCCTTTTCCATAGAAACTCTATACATGGACACCCTAAAGAAAAAAAATCTGGTGAACCTATAAACCATGACCAAATTTTTCACATGAATGGTTATAGAAACTTTGAATATAACCCTGGAGTAAAAAACATGATATGGATTCTAATCCCTAAGCTTTTTCTTCACTCAAGCCACTAGACGGATACAAATAACATTGAAAAAAATTCAATACATGAACCATATTCTCATATTAATGACACTATTAAAGTGGTTACTGGCACTAAAATTAAGTATGATTTTACCTTCTATAATGATAATGCAATGGTAGAGTCATCTCACTTTGGGAAGAAAAATATCCATTTCCGTGACTGACCCACCTATCACTAATGTGTTGAGAATCATAACAGCATCACTTTTGGCTACTTGATAGTCCTCTCCCTGACCCAAAATGAGATTACATATAACTAGATGATCTATCATTGGCTAGGTTTCTATATGTAATGAGGGCCTAATTCAAAACCTCGTATAAATATATAGGTTAACAAATGTTCACCTAAGACCATATTGAATGTCTCAACCTATCCTAAAAATTTAAAATCATGGAGGTTTCATCACTCACCAATGAGGGTGTAATGAAATGAAATTAGTTAAACTTGTGGATATAATCCCTTAAACTAGATTCATATAATCTCAAGAATTATTAAATCTCCAAATAACTGAGAATAAATTCTTATAGAAAGGATCTTGATGGTCCATCCAAGATAGCCCCACATACTGATCTACCTAAAGTAGAACATCACCACCAAACATCAAATGTCATTAATATATATACAATGAAATATTTAATTTTCTATTCGGGGTTTTATTAAGAATGTCAAAGATAGTATATATATATATTCAACATATAACTCTATAGCTTAAGGTCCACCCCTGCTATAAAATATTTTTGGATATTTCATTTGAAAATATATCATCAAATTTTCCATTGAAGGATCACTTATTGTATATACACATTCTATAGACTGAATGATGGCACAAAAACTCATATAGAGATACAAATCAATAAGATGAATATGAGAAAATGGGGGATCCAGCTCAAACAATAGTGGTTTATACTCTCAATTTTAGACCCATAGCTCAATAGCGGTACATTGGGGTTGTGTTCCTCTAAAATTAAAAATAAATGACTCAAAATCACATTTATAACATGTATTTATATAATATATATGATAAAACGTAGTAGGAAAATCTCACCACTATTATTTACACACACTTTAACATATAAGGTGTAATATAATAAGATCATTCTATCTAGACCCAACTACCCACTCCCCAAGAAGACATTAAGATTCATGAAGTATATATATAATCATATACTAAACAATAATATCATAATCCAAATACAATACCGATTAATTTGAATTCAAACATCATGTAATATAGGAATTTTTTTATAATTTATTATTGACACTTCGAATAACTAAACCTAAAATCGTAATCATAATTCAAAATCATAATCAAGTACATGAATATCATAGGAATCATACATATCAATAATGGAATAGAAACACACAACTCTTTCCTTTCCAAGAAAATAGTAACACCCAAATCAATAAATTACATATCGAATTATTAAGAGTCATAAAATTTTAATATGAAAAACCAAAAATAACAATTCATTCCCTAGTAACCTTGATTTTCCCAAAAAAATGGGCTATTTATTCCTAAGAATAAGGTATGTCTTCAATTCTAAACTTATATTTTCTCATCTTTAATATATATCCCAAATAGTATGAAAAAAATGTCTCTAATTCTCCCTTACAATTTTACCATTCTATTTAACCACCTCAATAAATAAACTAAAGTGTTTTGTTCCAAAGGCGTGCCTCCCCACATAGTAAAGGTTTTTTACTTGGAATGAGGGTAAATAGGTTATTTTGGGTAGACTATACCCTCTGAAAAAATAACAATAAATAATAGTTTAAGTGGTATATACAATAATCATCACAGTATAAAAACAATATATGGATAAATATCACCATCAATTTTCAGTCAAATGTAAATAATATACCACATACTATAATGAAATGAACTATTTTACATGTCATTAAATTCATACAAATATAAATTATACCACCAATAGGTTTTTCATATACCTCTTTGTCTAGAAATGAAAATAAAAGTAATGGAAATTATAAAAATTGTTCGTGAGTCTCCCCTCAGTCCCATCTTCATATTATATCCAAAATCATCCAGGCAATTCATATAGGGAAGTAGGGCTCTTGATAGTACTCGAGTCATGAAACTTGAAATATTCTCCGGTTACAAGTTTCCCTATCGTATTGTATATATAAAAAATTAGTCCATCACCAATGGTTTCCCTAAAGAATATAATATATATAGTTTTTTAAAAAGGGTGATATGATCATGTAAACTAGATAATAGAAACAATAATAAATTTAACAATTAAGGATGCTATACAATCCACACAGGAGTGACCTTAACAAATTTGAATAATGATGGGATGTATATATTCAAATCACATTAATTAAAATTGAGAATCACATAAAAAGTAATAGAAAGTGAGAATATCATATCAGCTTAACATAATAACCACTACATTGGTAGTATGACCCTATAATAAGGAAATATAAGTGGGAATAATATCACTATGGAAAAAAACCATAAGTGGTAATAACAATCTAGGTCTATAATTGGCCATCACGTATAGTGTGTAAGTAACAACATCAGAGGAGGTATAAAATATCTATCAACAGACATGATCACATGATAGAACAAAATCACTACCTTGGGACTCAAAAAAAAAGTAGACATCACATCCCATATCCATGTAAATTTCATGATAATTGGGTGAAATCTATTAATCCCCAATTTATTTCTTGGCATAGTGGGCATCATGTTCTACTGATGAGTGGGAATTATGTTCCACTATAATGGGAATAATGTCCCAATACATATACATATCATATAATTGGAATAAAATCCTTCAACATAAATTTCATATGGTTAATGGGAAGTTTATCCCACACCATAGATCACTTAATCCCTAATTCTATATCATAACATGCCATAAAAGTAATCTGCAAAAGTTAGTATGTCATCATATACCATAAAGAAGTACTTGAGCGATCAAAAATTTTACCAATACTCATGATGATACATGATCACATGGAATAAAATTTTTAATAATTACCCTTCTGAGAGTATCTGATAAGGATTCCCCATAACGTAAATCATAACATGACGCGTCAAAAAATAGTAACACATCATAAATAATTCACTAAAAGGCATGTATAGTATTTGACACCAACTCATTTTGAACTATGTTGGTCCTTACTCACCCAACCCATGGGCCTTCACAACCATGATATCACATACACGATTACACATTGGATAAAAAGGATATTTAATAATCCATAATCTCACTAATTAGCCAATATTAGATAACCGACATGGTTTACCCAAATCATAATACTCTATAGTGGACAAGCCCCACTAATAAGGTACATTGTAGCATATCATACGTGAAGGAAGACACATTTGGGGCCTATATAAAAACTATACATATGTTTCTTCAAATATATGTCTATCATATACTATATAATCAATAAATAACATTCAGGGGGTTCATCATGGAATTAGAAATCCTTACCATATTAAAATGTTCCAAGGGAATATAATTTAGATTAATTCTTGGTTAATCACTCCTAGGTAGCCATCCCACATATCATATATAACAAGAAACATATATAAACCATATTGAATTGTTATATACCACCTACCACATAACAGTAGGATGTTGTCTTGATAATTTTGTCTAATGAATTGACCACTCATGGAATAAATTTGAGAATCTAGAATAAACCATAAAAGTAGTGAATAATTAATGGAAAAAATTTAAATAATGTTGAAAATAAATAATAAAGGGAATAAGAGTGATAAACTTACCCCAAGAGACCTACTAATACTAAAACAATTGAATACGACATGAATCTTAGGGGATACATACTAGATAAGGAAAGAAAATTATAGGATATGGGGAATATGTTGATAAAAAATGATTAATAAAAGAGGGTAAACTTATTTAAGTTAAAATTTTAACCAATTTAATAAATAAATAAATATTTTTTTAAAAATATATCATGTGACTTATTGGTACCCATCCTACTTAAACTAGGAAAAAAATTTCATACTAGGTATCTACCCTACGGGTTCTATCCACTCATTAGTCCTCTAAGGGATACCCCCTCTTCTTTTATGTACACTAGGTACCCAGTACTAGACCATTGGGTACTCATTGGAGTCTGTCACAAAGTGAATACTACCAAAAAATGTTGAAACTCTAAAAAAATGACCCTAAACCTCTATAGAAAACTCCAATAACCCAAAACCATAAAAAGTTACGTGATTTGGAAATTTTTTAAAATAATTCACACCTCAAGAAAGATAGGGTGGTACAATTTTCACATAAGATGTTGGACACTACTAGAATCTCAAGGTAGTTTAAAAATGAGTAAATGTTGAGTAAATTGATGTGTAGTTATGAAGATCGTAATTTTATCATGTGAACCATATTTAAGGATGAGGAGACCATAAAGGATCATTATAAGTTACTTCTTTACTGAATTGATAATTCGATAAGTTCACATGAAATATATTACCCAATCCTAGGAGAGAAGGATTTGGAATTAGGATAGGGAGGAGTGACATTTACACAAGGAGTTGGTGTAATGATTTTACTCAAAATTAAATAAATCAAGGTTTTTCATGGAACTATTTTTGAATCTGAGGATTAATTTATTTAAAAGTTAGAAATTATTTATTTGAGGGTGATTTTTGTTCATTTTTCACATATAATATTTTTGATCAAACTTAATTCCCATGGATGTAAGATTTACATGGAGGGATTAAAACCACATATTTAAATGGTTTAGTTTTGGAGATTCATTTTTATTTTTCAGTTTTCTAATATTTATATGATTACTCTTAATTTATATTGATCCTAATTTAATATGATCTTATTTATTGATTTATATATGATTCTTATCAGTTGTGAGATTCGAAAATATATTTACTACATGGGTTTTTAAATTAATTTCTCCCTCTACTCAATCATTATTTTATACAGTTTAATATGTTTTGTTGGGTGGTAAAGTACATGAAAATTACTAGTACATATATGGAAGACTAGGTTCTTACAATAGATTTTTTTACATCAACCTCTTCTACTATGGGATTTCTAAACTTTCTGATGGATATTTCACTATTTTGAAATTATAATTACTGTATAATACCTCCCCATATATATTTAAAGGAGGAATACATTACACTGATAATTTTATGTTTATAATCACAATTCATAGTAACTTGAGATGTGATGCTCTTGATTGGGTACATTCTCATTAATCAGTAGAGTGAGGATTCATCATTTTCAAGACCATAATATAATAATGTATAATTTCACCTTTAAATCAATCACTAATAATTACCATAGTTATTTCACCCTTTTTATTATTTTTTGATTCTATATTTTCACACAATTTAAACAAAACCCCTCCGTAAACACTGATTAGTACTGTTTTATAGATAATACATAAACACAATGAAACTAATGAATATGATTACCTCCTAATGATAATATGATTTCCTAATATAATATATTATAAATATATATAAAATATATTTTTGACATCCCATGATAGTCCTATGTCAAATTATAGGTAAAATTGTTAGAGTGGAACACCACTTTGATTTATTATTCTTTATTTTTATTTCAAAGAAATATAAACAATAAAATAATAATAATTAAAAAAATTAAATAAGTATTAGATTCATACCTACTATAAATGAAATAGTGTAACTACTATAAATCAAGATAAGGGATGTTTTAGGATTACATTATAGGGAAGAGGAATTTTGAGAACTCATTGAAGACATTAAAGAGGACCATAAGCCGAAATACCTTGAAGACTTAGAGAAGAAACTGAGTAAGATCTCATATTAATTTATATTATTTCAAGGAAAAGTTGAAATTGAATAACTTTATCCACTACACTATTCTTATATAGTTTATTAAAAATCATAGCGTTTGAAGATCACTTACTAACTAACCAGTACAACTTCCTTTTAAAGGTATAAAAGAAAGGATAAATGAAGTAAGATAAAGCATTGGGGGGAGATAATTCTAATATGAATTTAATAAATTCTAATTTTCATAAAGACCAATTTTCTAATGACCTTAATTTTACATATATTATATATTCATCTTGATGTTGGTTGTCTCTGGAGGAGTAGTATGGAGAAGATGTGGTCTTAAGAGAGGTATCAAATTTATAAGAGAATATAGAGTGGTTTTAAATGTAGTCCATTAGAACAAATGAGGATAATGGTACCAAAATATATAGTTTCCATCACCTATGGATGTAATTCCCATGACTGGGCCACCTAAATGGTGCCCATGAAGGGGTTGATACAATAGATCTGGCATTCCTCATTATACTCTAGAGGTTTCTAAATAGCAGTGATGTCCTAAAATTTTCCTAGATAGTTTGTGCCTTTAATAATAAATCTCAGGGAACATGCTTGAATCTTCCAAAAAAATAAAATGACCCATAAATATGATAGAAATACCATAATACTGACAAAAAACATGGACCCCCCATGGCCCCCATAGTTTATAATAAAAATCAGTAAACTATCAAAATGATGAATAACATCAAAATACAGTAGTAGGATATAACATGGAATAAAAAGAACCATAAATAAATAAAATAGAACACATTCTAGTACACATGATGAACCATAATTGAAAAATACATATAGTAGCCTCTATCCAAAATCAAATTATCCAAATATCTGAATCCACAACCTCCTCAACCTACTAACTAAACCACAAGTCCAACTCCAAGATATACCTACTTCCTAAGAGAAACATGAAATTCTACCAATATACATCAAAATCGTGCCATGTACATGGGTAGGGGTTAGTCTAATGACCTTTTTGGAAACCCTAATTTCATAATAATACTATGTTATTTCACGATCTAGTGGATTTGAATGAAATAAATATAATAGGATCATTTATTTCGGTGAAACACATACACCCTTTGAAACATAAAATACATTTAATATATAATCATATAAGTTATGTCGTTATGTGCCAACCATATCACCACAATGCCTTACCCTATATGAATGAAATCCATTTATAAAGGAAGATATTAACTCATACCATACCCTTAAAATACCATCTTAAACTCCATTCCTATATATTGTACAAATATACAAAAAATCAACCCATACTCGAAGATATTGGGTAGTGTGTCAACAGAATGATGTCTGGTCCACACCTGAAGACTTGGGGTGGTGTGCTGACCAAACCTCAAATTACTAAATAAAATTATAGGGAACATACATACATATAATAATTTAACTATATATTCTCTATTGATGATTCTCTACAATATATACATCATTTCACACCACATCAAATCCGCCATGATATTCCACAACCCAATCCTACTAATTCTATTTATTTATCATGATCATGACCAAAACACCTAAAACAAGGTCCAATAATCACATTGAACCATCTATTAACACTGAAATAATGTTTCTATAAGAAAATTGGAACAAACCTACAAACTAATGGGAGTCCACATAAGTGCATCAGGGTATAAAACTGGGAAAAAACCCCATATCACATATAAAAACACATAAAAAAGGAACCCATCCCTTAAAACATATTACCATGTTTCTAACAAAATCAAAACCTATCTCAATCCTACAACGGGTATATCATATCCATCATATTCAACCTTCAATTTGATGCCACAAATAAGGTTCTCATAGAAGTACCCACACCAAAATGCATCATCATACAAAATAAGATATCACCGAGCTTTCCACAAATCAAATACATCATCAAAGCTTCAATATACTCAGTCCATAAGTACTCACAAATGATAATCACCCCAAGATCACAAGATTTGGAAAAAGGGTAACTCTTTCATGAGGTCCAAAAGACCAAAACAATTTAAATCAAACCCCTTTAGATCCCATATAACAATCAAGTAAAATATTTAATTTTCAATCCATTTACTCATTGTTGGACCTTGTCCAAAATCCCTCCAAGTTCTAAAACCCGTTCTCAAATACATTCAAAAAACCAACCCCAAATAAAATATTTCCCCTTAAAATTCAATTGAAGCGAAACCCAATTTTTAAAATAAAATTTAAAAAATGAAACCTGTTTTAATTGTTTTTAACCAACAGAACCCACATAATAATCTATAAAGAGGTCCACTAACACTCATTCAACTTGGGATCAACTATAAAACTATTTAGATATCTATTTATTTTATGTTGACAATTAAGACATCATGATCCCATCAAAACATTTTGATTCATCACATAAAATACAATAAGTATATAGAAAGATACTATAATGATACACAAAAACAAAAAATGATGAATTAATTAAGATACCCAAATAAATCCAGGGCCCCACCTAAAACGACAATCTTAACACATCCCAAACCATTAATGAATTATATTGTGTCCATGATCAACTATCTAATCAATAATACCATTAAATTAATTAATAAAACATTTAAATCAAAATTATAAAATTGTAATAATAGGTGAAAACTCACTAAAAAATTCAATGATGTCAAAATCATGAACAACGAGGTGTGATCCACTCACAACACACCCTTGAAATTAGGGAACACAAAATCCCTAAATTATTAACCTAAATTGATGGAAATTTTCATAAAAAACTACCAAACACCTAAATAAATAAATAATGATGCATAACACACATACAATGATAAAAAGGATCAAATACACCCTCTTAGGATTTCCTATACGATCCTTACATGAAATACCCTTTAAGTGAAATGATTACTCCATTATACGGTGAAATGGTTCCTCTAAAAATCTTGATAACCAAACTAAAATCAAAAGTGAATGGATAGGATATGAAAAGAGTAGTGTAAAGGATATACTACCCTGATTTGTCATAAAAACTTCCAAGAACCCATTTGGGTCATAGGGTAAGGGAGGAGGGAGGGGGGTTGACCTCCCCCCTTGTGTACGATGTTTGAGAGAAAAAATCTGAGGTAGTTTCTATTTTATAATCCCTTCAACCACTTAAACAAATACCAAAACTAGTTCAAAATCATGAACATATGTTCACATCACGAATGTTCCCTAGTAGAAACCACAAGGCCCCTGTATAAAACATTCATGGTGTGAACCAAAGGTTCATACAATGAAAAGGCTACAACCGGTACTTTAAATATCCCAACCACTTCATCTATCATATGAAATCCTCCCAAACACTTAATGTGTCCCCCAATCCCTAATAAAGGTCTAAAAAACCCATTAAATATTTTTTAATTCTTGGAAACCCATCCCAATACCTTGTTTTCAAAATGAAATCTTCACCACATTGAACTATCAAATACCCTTATGAATTTATATCCCATAACAAGGAAATTCATTAACATGTCAGAACCATAACACTTTTCATCCTCGATATGTCATGGAAGTCCTCAAATTAATAATACTAATCCACCTTGGTGGTAAATTTATTTTAAATCTATATGTTTTTCCTTCAAATGACAACATGCTTTCATAGAGAAACTCTAATTACCAAGCCTAGATACACCAAACCTTGTATAAAAACCATGATAATATCCTCACACTACATCAAGCACATATTTAAGGATTCTATTTTTGTAGTTTCCAACTCACCATATCTATTTCCAAAAAAACATCGGTCACTCCTTTCCCAAATGTATTTTCTTGAAAGTGATCATCCTCAAATACTGATACCTCACAAAAAAACTCATCCCTAATTCCGTTAATCTAGAGGCATATCACATTATCCAGATATCCACATCAAGATATTCCCCAAAACATAATTTAATTTCTCATTTGGTTTTCCAAAAAAACACAACCACCTTAAACTCCACCTCAAGCATGGATTCATTCCCAATATAACTAAACCTATAATCATGTCAACTCCAAAATCAAGTTAGATTCTGATAAACTAACTTTAAACACTAAGACCAAGTCCATAATCACACATAGAATTTATATGATATGATATTTTAATCCCAAATTTTGTATTCTCCATGGAACTATATCAATCAGATGCACCTAAATAATGTAATCTCTAACTATTCCTCGCATCACCCCTCTTAGAGGAATATATGAAATCAAAATAGTAAAATGAGATGTTCCACATTTCTACATAATAATTTCCTTATTTTTATCCAAAAAATGTAATAGAAACTCCAAAATGATACTTCACCACATTTGATTACATGATTATCCCCCTGAATCAAACAAAAAACTACGGTTCTCCACTAAAACATCTCACATATGAAAATGGATCACAAAAAAAAATCCTGCATGATGGCCCAATACTTTATCCACTAGTGGGATCAACAAGATCACACATGAGTTACAAACACTAAGCATTTACTACCCAAAAAAAAGATGGTGGTCAGCTACACTTTTCAATAAAAAAACACTAAAGTACAAAAAATGATTTTTCTAGAGCTTATAGTTCTACCACAATAATTTTTCACTACCAACATCTGTTTCCACATAATGGGGATCCTCAACATAAGAACCACCTACAAAAAAACAACCCAGAAAACTTCAAAACCAAAATCAAGGGGTCCAATACCTAAACCCACCAAGAGACATTTGACTACCTGATCTCGCATGAAATATACACCCATGATTGAACCAAAATGATCTATATCAAAACATCCTATGAATACCATCCAAATTCATAGATCAATTACTTGGGTCTCTCCTAGTTAACCACTAATGTTCAAGAAAACTGGTCTAGAAATGCTCTAGTTTCTCTCCAAAAACCATGACAACCAAGACACACAAATGCTCCAAAATCAAATAGTGGATTCCTAATAAACATGTATTATATGCTGAGAATGAAATTAATTCACTTGGGACACTCCCAAACAACAAAAAAAAATCATAGAAAATATGTTTACCATGACACTAGTTACATACTTAAAATCCCCCATTAATATTTTTTTACAGACTCCAAAACTCACCCAAGTTTTCCAAAACACCCACTACTAGAAAATGGGTATTTACCCATGATTTTCCAAATAACCATCGGTATAGACTAACCTCTGCCCACAATTCTCATGAACATTGGGTATATGTGACATTTTCTAACATATACTCACGGTTCTTTCTAAACTGTGGGTATAGGGTACCCGCGTAACCATGGGAAGCCAAAAAAATTGTGCAGGAATTCCGCAGGAAAACCTCTACCCACTATTTTGTTTGAACCATGGGTATATGTGGAATATATACCCATAGTTTTCATTCACTGTGGGTATAGCCTTCATTATATAACCTTATACCCCTATTTTATGAAAACCGTGGGTATAGATACCACCTATACCCACGGTTCTACTAAACTGTGGGTATAGGGTCCCTTATTTTTTGATTGATAATATATATATAAAAGATAATATATGTGTATATAATAATAATTAAAATTGGTTTATTGTTAAGTGGTTTTAGTGCTGGAGTAGAGACTCGGGTTTGAAACTCTCGTGACACATTTTATTTATACCTGGTTTTATAAAAATTAATATAATATAATATAATATATATACATATAGAATATTAATTGGTGTAGTGGTAATGGAATTTAGTTGGAGGGATGCAATTCGGGTTTGAAACCAGTGAAAAATGTTTCATTTATACCCATGTTTTAGAAATATATATATATATATATATAAGATAATATATCAATATATGAACATAAGGTCAATTATTCTGGGGGTAATGGTGTTATGATGCGTAGTAGAGGTGGGAGATCAAAACTCACTGACCAATTTTTTTCTAATACCGATGATTTATATTGATATATTTAGGAAAATATATATTTATAATAATGTCTGTTTTCTAGTTCGAGTGGTCAGGTGCTAGATATTTGAAGAGGAATTCACGAGATCGAAACCTACTGCACAATATTTTTTAATACATAGATATTTTTTTATAATACAAAGGTCCATATTAATATATTATGCTAAATAAAGATATATATATATATATATATGTATATATTTAAGTGGGTTAGCTTCAGTGGTAAGGATCATTGTGGTCAAAGAGATGAGCATGAGTTTGAAACCCATTTCCTCCATTTTTATAATATTTTTACCCACGATTATGTGGGTATAGTGCTGTGAAATAGTGGTAAGTGGGTATAAGGCTTTGACATGGTGAAAAAAAGATATACCCATGGTGGGTATAGGTTGTGGACCGATACCAATGCCTCGGTTTCCCATGGTTCCCAAAACTGTGTGTATATGTCATTTTTCTAGTAATGACCCTTTAGTCTCAAAGAGTTTTTTTAACAAAAACCAAATCACCCAATATCCCTAGATTATTAGATTGATATTCCATAAACCATTTACATTTCAAAAATCCTTTTTTAAATCCAACCCCCCAAAAACATTTTTCTTATATGTTTTAAAAAATTGAAAATCCCAAACCATTTCCAAATCACTGGCTCCATGAGCCATTTCATGTAAAATCAACTTATAAACCATTTTATGCACACATCATTACACAAAATGTGTTTTATTTCAAAACATTGTTTTCTTCTTAAAATTGGGTTTTTCAAAAAACCATCCATCCCAAAACATATTTCATTTCAGAATCCAAGAAAGCACAATCAAAATCCATTAAAAAGTCAACTTATATCCATTTTAATTTAATCACCCCTTATAAAATATGTGAGAAAACATCATTTATATTTAACTTTTATTAAATTGATATGGATTCTGACAAGGAATCATATTAAACAACTGTAACACCCTAAGATTTTATAGTGTGTTATTTCTTCAAAATAATACAATAACTTGCACTACACGTAATACCGAGTTCAAGCACACTATGACTTACCAAACAATCCGTTCAAAAGAGGTTATGATTAGTATTAACCAAATTTTAAACTTTATATAATCCTTATAATTTTAGAATCCATATTATTAGTTTCTTAGATATAATGTAAAAACAAATTAATTTTCAGTATTGCACTTTTACCAACTTTTAATAGTGAACCCTTTTTAAATATGATATTTTAAACTTTTTGACTAAATAGGGACATCAAAAAAAAATTAAAATGAAACATCCCAAGCTTCCATGGTACGCTTTCTTTTGCATAATACAGTAGCGTGTGTTGTACGCAACTTCGAGTTCTAACACACACCACAACCAATCAAACTAGTCGTTATTAATAGTAATACCTACTTTTTGAAATTATATATATTTTATATATAAAATAGACTTTATTTTTGGATTCGGAGTATTGAATTTAGCCTAAGGTGAAATTTTGGTACTTTTTGGATAACTTTAATATTTTGATGAATAGTGAAAATTACTAAATTTTAATTAAAAACAACTTTTTTAATAAAAATAATTAATGGTGATAAATTATGAATTTTAGTGGTTTTAAAGTATAATTAGAATATATTTTTACCATTTTATCCAATGGTGTTCATTATAATTAATTTCACTTCAAAATTGGACCTAAACAATTGTCAAACTTTTGATATATATTGTTTCTTAAAAACACGCTATTTGTTGTGACAGCGGGAATTAATTATAAAATTAATTAATGAAACTTATATGTTTGAAATTTTGTAAAATAGATATCATTTTTGAATTTGGAATATCAATTATAGCTTAGGGTGAAATTTTGGCATTGTTCTGAAAAACTTCAATTTTTGATGAATAGTGAAACTACTAAATGGTAGTTAAAAAAACTGAATTTTTCATAAAACTTAATTTTACCGCATTTTTGAATGGAATTTTGAAAATCCGAGAGACACGGTTAATATCAAGAAGTAAAATGTGGTTCAATGAGATAAAAATAATTTTTGGTGAATAGTAACTTTTTACTTTTATTTACTACGGTTAAAAGTAAATAGGGTAATTAAGGGTAAAAATGATATTAATATTACCCTAACACATGTCCTAATTCTATTGGACAAGTGTATCTCGACCAAAAACAACTTTAGGAATAAAATATTATCATTTAGTTCCACTTGGATTAGATTAGGACATTTACTATTATTTAATTTAAAGAAGAGTTAAAAGAGTTAAAATCAAAGTTTATTTACTAAAACATTTTTAATATAGGGTTATACATGAGATAAATTAGATTGTAAATATTAATTATAATGCTAATAAGATTTAATACATAATGATATTTTATTTATAATTTTTAGACTTTAAATAATTTAATTTATCTATGACACAATGATGATGCAGTAATTACCATAATTGTGACAAATTAAAATAAATGATATTATAAATTCCCAAATAAATATAATTTGAGACTTTTAATGAATTAAAATACTTTTCTAGGCTAATATGACATGTTATTATTGATTTAATTAACTTTGGTCGAAGTAATCATTCTGTTATAAGTTTCACAAAAATCAATTATTGAATAGTATCAAAATTGACATAAAAGAGTTTTTAAAATAAATATTATATTATTAATTAATATTAAATTCCTAAAAATTTACGGTTCGGCCAAGAGACTTATATCATGATTGGTTCATCATTAATGGACCACTTGGGGGTCTCTTGGATGTATATAGTAAGTTTATTAACTATATAATATAAAAATACAAAGAGACATTGTAAAAGTGCAACTAATTAACTTAGAGTTAATACTTAAAGATAAGGTTAATATAATGACCCAAACCTGTCTAAATTCTATTGGTTGAGTGGTTTTCGACCTATCCCCACCTTAAAATTTAAACAATCAACTTTGGAGCCATTAGAAACCAAATAAGAATTTATTATAAATTAATATTTCTGGCTTCTCCAAAGGTGCCCCTCACCCCTCTTATAAAAGGGAACTCCTCCTTATCATTTCATCACATCTTCAAAGCCTTTGGTTCGGCCAAACTCTACCCAAATAATCTCCCAACTTCCCTCAATACAACCTAGAGGCCTTAGTTTGATCATAAATCCACCCTAAAGAGCCCTTTTGATCAAATCAAAAGGAAGAACCCGAAGAAGAGGTAATGTTTTCACCACCCCTTTTCAAGTTCCTTTCTTCTTCCACTTCTTCTTTCTTTTTTATTACCATTCTAAAATAATAACTCCAGTATATTATATATACTGTGATGTTATTATATATATTTTACAACCATATTCTGTATTCTATCCACCCTTTGAATAACATGTCACCATACGTGCGTACGTACGGCTTACCGTCTCCACGTCGTGGTGTAATTGTTATTCAATATATTATTATTTGGATGGGTATAATAATGATGTGTAACTCATGTAAATAATAAATATAACATGTTAATGAACCTGTATATATATACCATCCATTTATATATTATTTTAATATCAAAAGAATGATATTATCGCTCGTGCGTACGTACAGACTACCGTCACCACGAACGCGATGAGATTCATTCTCCATCGTATCCATTAAAGTATAATTATCATTTGATGATTTAAAAATGATGTTTAAGGACTTGATATAATTCTAGATATGAATAAGATACTGCCTATCTATAAAAAACACGACTTATGTTACAAAACATATAAAAGAAAATGAGTAAGTTAGCACCCAAAACGACGATAATTCTAAGATATTATTAACAAATCAATGTTAAAAGATCTTATATGATATCATATTAATATATATGATTCATGTATAATTTAATAAAAATTATTTCACCATTATAAAGGAGGTTAACCTACCGCAACCAAGGAAAAGTACAAGGTAAGGGTTTATTTCTCAATCTCTTCATTATCCGAGGTTGTTTATACGTAATAATCTACTGGGATCTCTTTATCATCCACATCCATGTTTCTTAAAAATGAATTTCAAAACATTTTTACTATTTACTAAGATATGGGTTAAATTCATTTATACCCTTGTTTGACTTTTTATAAGAAGTTTATAAAAGAATATTTCCGTCGTTTTCCAAACAAGGTGCTTTTAACATTTTCGACAAAATTAATGTAAGAATGTTTTTTTTAACTTATATGGCGGGTGCGGCTATTTACCGCCGTTATAAAATTTACAAAGCTTCCCTTACAATATTACAAGTATATTTTCAAATTAAATGTTTTATTTTCTAATTATGTGACTTTTAAATGATTTCAAAATGGATATTTTAATAATTTCAGAAAGGTACTCTTTATCAAAATCAGAATTTTAAATGTTTTAAAGATTTATCTTTCTAAATATTTTTAATTAATGTCCATGTCTTCAAAAATAGTTTTTAAGGATTTATTTATATGGACATGAATATTTTTAAAATTTTAATTCCTTTCAAAGGTTTCAAAGTGGTATGGGACACTTTGATTCAAAAATCTCTTTTTAATTACTTCCTTTATAAATGCGTGACTTTTAAATGATTTAAAAAAAGGAGATATTTCTCTCAAATAGTTTTGATTTCATCTATGTCAACATCCTTTGATGGATTTTATGATTATATGGAGTTGATTTATTGTGATACAAAACATCCATAATGTATTGAAGGTTTTTTGATATGGTTGACTGTAGATGTGTTATTTTTATACCATGCATGGTTTATGGAGAAAGTATTGACATTTTGTATGATAGTTTTAATATGAATGTCTATGTTATGTTTAAACCTTTTCATATGGGAATTCATTGGACTTAGTAAGTAACGGGTGGTGCCCGCTATAGCTCCTCGATGCATTGGTAGGTCTCATGAGACAAACTAGTGTCTTGGCACAAGGCCATGGAAAATTCTTATATATAGTCTTGGCACGAGGCCTTGGCTATGTGGTTATGATAGTCTGGAATTATGCATTCCATTATTATGAAAGTGGTTATTGATATTACATGTGATTATTCGATTAGTAGAATATCCATGTGAATAAGTAAATGGCATTATTTCATTTTACTTTTTCCATACTATGTTGAAGTTCAAGTTTAAAAGGCTTTTGTTTTAGATATACATTGCCTTAAATGTTTATTCTTATTTATGAAAGTTTCTGCTATATTGTTATCCTTACTGGGCATTTGAGCTCACCCCTTTTCTATGTTTTATTTTTCCCAGGAAGTGAAGAAGTAAATTATGAATGACCTACAGGGATATTATGTGGGGATATGAGTGTGGAATATGGAGACAATATGTTGTTGTAGTAGTTTTTCACTTTATGATGTAATGTAAGACTTATGAATATATCTAGTGTTTTCAAGGCTACTAAACCAATCGGTCTTTAGAGATTTGATATTTCTTGTGATCATGCCAATGTAATGTAATAATGCACTGACTCTGGGTAACTGGGGTCGGGGCGTTACAGTTGGTATCAGAGGAAGTTTAGTACAAACCTTGGAAGCTAGATTTAGATAAACTCTGATTGGAGCACATAGATTTAAGATGGACTTTGAGGATTAGTATAGAAGAACTTCCTAGAATTTTGGTATTTTAGAGATTTTGTGAGTTTTCTGAGCAATACATCCCTGTCTGGATACGAGTAGGTAGAGGCGGCTCTCGAACAGATGTATCTAGGGGTAAAACCCGAAAACACAACTTTGAGCTAGACTCGAATGGGAAGTGGTGCACGACAACAGTCCTTACTACACTCTTGGTTACGACACTCCCGGGGGATATGCTTAGGATAATTATCATTTTCTTTACAAACCATTATGAAGGGTTTATGTGGATTTACTTCCTCAAAGGAGAAATTTTTATGATTATGGATTATATCCATAAACTATTTAATTTATGTTATGTGTCTTACAAGTTTGGGATTTGGTATTGTTATTCATAAACTAATCTAGTGTATGCCATTTTTTAGAAATGGCGCCCAGTAGAAGTAATGAGAACTCCAGCAATGCACATGATCCAAAGAGAATGAAGGATCATATCTTTCATGGTCTTAATCCAGAATTTATAAGAGAAATAGTCTCCCATGTATTATCATCATGTGGAGAAATAATATTATGTGTTGATAAGATAAGTAAATATTTTACTGAGTCCTATGGCTTTGAAGGGAAGCAAGAGATGAAAAGGATGGAAGAGAGAACGATGGATAAAGGGAAGAGGGAAAATAAGAATTTTCCCATATGTGATAACTGTGGGAAGAAACACCCTGGAACATGTCTGAAAGGAATGAGAGTTTGTTATAGGTGTGGAGGAAAATGGCACAAAGTACGTGACTGCAAGGGTAAGAAAATGGTCTCAAATGTACAATGCTTCATTTGCAAGGAGTTTGGACACAACGTGAACCTATGTCCAAGTCATCAGACTATGCCGCAAATGATGCTATTGGATAATAATCAAGTTATGATACTACCACAGATGAGGAGGATTGATTAGAGTTCTTATGTTGATTATGTCATTTGAGTGTTGTATCAACAATGTAATTGTTATAATAATTATGGAGTATATAAGGATTGTACTGCAGTACTATTTAATTAAGGACTTGAGATTGTGTGGAACAAAGAAAAGTGACTCAATAGCAGGATAAATTTTTGGAAAATATATGGTTGAGAGAAAGATAAACCATAATATGGTTCTGATACCGAGGTAGTGATTTTATAATAATACATGATTGATTTGGATAAATTATATTGGATATTCTTGACTACCTTGAAGCTGATTAATGATTTGTATATTCCATCATTATTGGGGTTTAAAACATTTTTGGATTGATGAAGTATATCCAGCATTCTATATGGAATAAGGGATCATGAATGTAATCAATAAGTGTTATGGTAATTCAGGATGTTTCAGTGTTTTAAAAGAATACATGATGAAGGTATTCATATGCTATTACAGGGTAAAAAGGATCTACATTAAGTTTACCTTCCTTATAAATATTGGACTTTGAGTTTGGACAGAAGTATTTTGGATAAATTCTAGTTTGAGATTAATTTTTGATTGCCATAAAAGGACAACCCAGAAGTCGGGCGACAACCCGTCGCGACCGGCAAGGCCGCGAGACTTGAACCCGCAACCGAAGGGCGACAAGGGTGTATCACCTACCACTGGCCCACGAGATTTCCTGGATTAAATAATGTAGTTTTTTTTAAAAGATCTGGTAGATTAATTATAAATTCGTTTATTTTGGAACCCTGTACGAATAGTATAAATAGAAATTTTTTTTCAGATTGAAATATGTGTTTGTGGTAGAAATTTTTTAATGGATAAAACTCTAATTATAAAGTAAGTATATCTCCTTAGGATCTTAGCCAATCTCATAAATAAATTCCTCAACATTAAGAAAAGTAACTTAGAACAAAAATGTTGTCCTAGATGGTACCTTAAATCATCACTAATTTATGGATTTGGTTTTCTTGGCCTTTTCATAGCCATGTTCTCTACCACTCTCCATCAGATAATTGATGGTCATATTTCTCTTCCATATCCATATTTTCCTACATGGAACCCTAGTATGTGTTATTTTCGGTAATCTTCATACTTTCCACTCTTTATTTTAAATAGAGGCCTCATTAATTAATTTTTCGATGTGGGATTTCAACTAAGATATTTTGAAACGTCAAAAATGTGTTATCCTAATACCTTATGTTTTGTTGAATCGATGGTATTTTAAATCATCGTAGATTGATGAATTTCAGGACCTCAATTTTAAACTTGTTTATGATTGATGACCTCAATCACTACCTATAAATATTTACGTTTTTTCTCTAATTATATGTCTCTAATTGCCACAAATGTTCTCCTAATCGAGATCATAATTTGGTGGTGACCCTTTCATTTCTCTTTTCCTCATATTAAGACTAAATTTTACTAACCCAATTTCTGATGTGGGTTTTCCCACAAAGATATTTTTTATTTTCAACCTTTTTCGAAGGAAAATTTCAAATTGCGAGGACACAATTTATTGAAGGAGGGGAGAATGTAACACCCTAAGATTTCATAGTGTGTTATTTCTTCAAAATAATACAATAACTTGCACTAAACGCAACACCGAGTTCAAGCACACTATGACTTACCAAACAAGCCGTTCAAAAGTGGTTATGAGTAGTATTAACTAAATTTTAAACTTTATATAATCCTTATAATTTTAGAATCCATATTATGAGTTTCTTAGAATAATGTAAGAACAAATTCATTTTCAGTATTTCACTTTTACCAACTTTTAATAGTGAACCCTTTTTAAATACAATATTTTAAAATTTTTGACTAAATAGGGACATCAAAAAAAATTAAAATGAAACATCCGAAACTTCCATGGTACGCTTTCCTTTGAATAATACAGTAGCGTGTGTTGTACGCAACTTCGAGTTCTAACACACACCACAACCAATCAAACTAGACGTTATGAATAGTAATACCTACTTTTTGAAATTATATATATTTTATATTTCAAAATAGACTTCATTTTTGGATTCAGAGTATTGAATTTAGCCTAAGGTGAAGTTTTGGTACTTTTTGGATAACTTTAATATTTTGATGAATAGTGAAAATTACTAAATTTTAATTAAAAACAACTTTTTTAATCAAAATAATTAATGGTGATAAATTATGAATTTCAGTGGTTTTAAATTATAATTAGAATATATTTTTACAATTTTATCCAATGGTGTTCATTATAATTAATTTCACTTCGAAATTGGACCAAAACAATTGTCAATCTTTTGATATATATTGTTTCTTAAAAACATGCTATTTGTTGTGACAGCGGGAATTAATTATAAAATTAATTAATGCAACTTATATGTTTGGAATTTTGTAAAATAGATATAATTTTTTAATTTGGAATATCAATTATAGCATCGGGTGAAATTTTGGCATTGTTCTGAAAAACTTCAATTTTTGATGAATAGTGGAACTACTAAGTGGTAGTTAAAAAAACTGAATTTTTCATAAAACTTAATTTTACCGCTTCTGTGAATGGAATTTAAAAAATCCAAGAAACACAGTTAATATCAAGAAGTAAAATGTGGTTCAATGAGATGAAAATAATTTTTGGTGAATAGTAACTTTTTACTTTTATTTACCACGGTTAAAAGTAAATAGGGTAATTAAGGGTAAAAATGATATTAATATTACCCTAACACATGTCCTAATTCTATTGGAAAAGTTTATATCAACCAAAAACAACCTTAGGAATAAAATATTTTCATTTAGGTCCACTTGGATTAGATTAGGACATTTATTATTATTTAATTCAAAGAAGAGTTAAAAGAGTTATAATGAATGTCTATTTACTAAAACATTTTTAATATAGGGTCATACATAAGATAAATTAGATTGTAAATATTCATTATAAAGATAATAAGATTTCCTACATAATTATCTTTTAATTATAATTTTTGGACTTTAAATAATTTAATTTATTTATGACACAATAATGATGCAGTAATTACCATAATTGTGACAAATTAAAATAATTGATATTATAAATTCCCAAATAAATATAATTTGAGACTTTTAATGAATTAAAATAATTTTCTAGGATAATATGACATGTTAGAATTTATTTAATTAACTTTGGTCAAAGTAATAATTCTGTTATGAGTTTCACAAAAATCAATTATTGAATAGTGTTAAAATTGACATAAAAAAGTTTTTAAAACAAATATTATATTATTAATTGATATTAAATTCTTAAAAATCTAAGGTTCGGAAATGAGACTTATATCATGATATATTCATCATTAATGGACCACTTGGGGGTCTCTTGTATGTATATAGTAAGTTTATTAACCATATAATATAAAAATACAAAGAGACATTGTAAAAGTGAAACTCATTAACTTAGAGTTAATACTTAAAGATAATGTTAATAGAATGACCCAAACCTATCTAAATTATATTTGTTGAGTGGTTTTAGACCTATCCCGACCATAAAATTTAAATAATCAACTTTGGAGCCATTAGAAACCGAATATGAATTTATTATAAATTAATATTTCTAGCTTTTCCAAAGGTGCCCCTCACCCCTCTTATAAAAGGGAACTCCTCCTTCTCATTTCTTCACACCTTAAAAGCCTTTTTTCGGCCAAAATCTGCCCAAATACTCTCCAAACTTCCCTAACTACAACCTAGAGGCATTAGTTTGATCAGAAATCCAACCTAAGGAGCCCTTTTGATCAAATCAAAAGGAAGAACCTGAAGAAGAGGTAATGTTTTCACCACCCCTTTTCAAGTTCCTTTCTTCTTCCACTTCTTCATTCTTTGTTATTACCATTATAAAATAATAAATCCAGTATCTTATATATATATTGTGATGTTATTATAAATATGGTACAACCATATTCAGTATTCTATCCACCCTTTGAATAAATGTCACCATATGTGCGCACGTACGGCTTACCGTCTCCACGTCGTGGTGTAATTGTTATTCAATATATTATTTTTTGGATGGGTATAATAATGATGTTTAACTCATGTAAATAATAAATATAACATGTTAATGATTCTGTATATATATACCATCCATTTATATATTATTTTAATATCAAAAGAATGATATTGTCGCTCGTGCGTACGTACGGACTACCGTCTCCACGAACGCGATGAGATTCATTCTCCATCGTATCCATTAAAGTATAATTATCATTTGATAATTTAAAAATGATGTTTAAGGACTTGATATCATTCTGGATATGAATAATATACAACCTATCAATAACAAACATGGCTTATGTGACAAATCATATAAAAGAAAACGAGTAAGTTAACACCCGAAACGACGATAATTCTAAGATATTATTAACAAATCAATGTTAAAAGATCATATATGATATCATATTAATATATATGATTCTTGTATAATTTAATAACAATTATTTCACAATTATACAAGAGGTTAACCTACCCCAACCAAGGAAAAGTACAAGGGAAGGGTTTATTTCGCAATCTCTTCATTATTCGAGGTTGTTAATACGTAATAATCTACTGGGATCTCTTTATCATCCACATCCATGTTTCTTAAAAATGAATTTCAAAACATTTTTACTATTTACTAAGATATGGGTTAATTTAATTTATACCCCTGTTTGAATTTTTATAATAAATTTATAAAGGAATCTTTCTGTCGTTTTCCAAACAAGGTGCTTTTTAACCTTTTCGACAAAATTAAGGTAAGAATGTTTTATTTAACTTATACGGCGGGTGCGGCTATTTACCGTCGTTATAAAATTTTCAAAGCTTAACTTATAAGATTACAAGTATATTTTCAAATTAAATGTTTTATTTTATAATTATGTGACTTTTAAATGATTTCAAAATGAATATTTTAAGAATTTCGGAAAGGTACTCTTTATCAAAATCATAATTTTAAATGTTTTAATGATTTATCTTTCTAAATCTT
The DNA here is from genome assembly GCA_963277665.1 of Viscum album. NCBI lineage: Eukaryota > Viridiplantae > Streptophyta > Magnoliopsida > Santalales > Viscaceae > Viscum > Viscum album. The sequence goes on from OY728160.1 coordinate 751,494,556, forward strand.
TTTAATTAATGTCCATGTCTTCAAAATAGTTTTTAAGGATTTATTTATATGGATATTAATGTTTTTAAAATTTTAATTCCTTTCAAAAGTTTCAAAGTGGTATGGTACACTTTGATTCAAAAATCTCTTTTTAATTACTTCCTTTATAAATGTGTGACTTTTAAATGATTTCAAAAAAAGGAGATATTTCTCTCAAATAGTTTTGATTTCATCTATGTCAACATCCTTTGATGGATTTTATGATTATATGGAGTTGATTTATTATGATACAAAACTTCCATAATGTATTGAAGGTTTTGTGATATGGTTGACTGTGGATGTGTTATTTTTATACCATTCATGGTTTATGGAGAAAGTATTGACATTTTGTATGCTAGTTTTAATATGAATGTTTATGTTATGTTTAAACCTTTTCATATGGGAATGCATTGGACTTAGTAAGTGACTGGTGGAGACCTCTATAGCTCCTCGATGCATCGGTAGGTCTCATGAGACAAACTAGTGTCTTGGCACAAGGCCTTGGAAAAATCTTATTTATAGTCTTGGCACGAGGCCTTGGCTATGTGGTTATGATAGTCTGGAATTATGCATTCCATCATTATAAAAGTGGTTATTGATATTACATGTGATTATTCGATTAGTATAATATCCATGTGAATAAGTAAATGGAATTATTTCATTTTACTTTTTCCATACAATGTTGAAGTTCAAGTTTAAAAGGCTTTTGTTTTAGTTATACATTGCCTTAAATGTTTATTCTTATTTATGAAAGTTTCCGCTATATTGTTATCCTTACTGGGCATTTGAGCTCACCCCTTTTATATGTTTTATTTTTCCCAGGAAGTGAAGAAGTAAATTATGAATGACCTACAGGGATATTATGTGGGGATATGAGTGTGGAATAAGGAGACAATATGTTGTTGTAGTAGTTTTTCACTTTATGATGTAAAGTAAGACTTATGAATATATCTAGTGTTTCAAAGGCTACTAAACCAATCGGTCTTTCGAGATTTGATCTTTCTTGTGATCCTGCCAATGTAATGTAATAATGCACCGACTCTGGGTAACTGGGGTCGGGGCGTTACAACAATACCTACCATTGGCATGTGTATCATGCACCTAGCTTGTCACTATCATAATGTATGTATAAATCACTAACTCATAGATAATACCTATGAATCTTACCGAGTATTATACATCCAAATTTTTATTCTCAATCATAAACCACCACTCACTTATCTTAGAGTTCCCAATAATGAGACTAGACATACCATGGAAACTCATGTTTCAACTGATGTCCTGCTTTTTGGGTATGCACTCATTCAGGCTCCCAATTTATTAAAAAAAATATCAATCACTAACTACACTATGACTTCCCAAATACATACTCTAATACCAATTTTTAAAGCCCTATCTAGAGACTCCAAAATGGTTCCCTAGATGTGATTACAAAACCAATTCAAGAACACCTCTCAATTTACCATAGATTAGGGACTAACAATTATGACCAAACACAGTAATGAGAAGAGTATTACTTCTTAAATAAATCCCAAGGATAATTCTTGAATCTACCAAAGATTTGGAATGAATTATATGTATAATTGACATCCCAGAAGCCTATATATATAAAATAAAGATACACATGAGCCCCAACAGTCCAAAATAGATAAAATTAAAATATATAAATTATACAGTAAGTGAAAATAGTGTATTATTAAAAAAAAATCATAAGACGAACCATATATAAATAAATGGGTACACAATCTGGTGAACATACTGAACCATACATGAAAAATAAATATAATGTCCTCTATCCCAACTCATAAGATCCAATCTCTAAAATCTATGGCCTGCTAACTAAACCATGAGTCTAGCTGTAAACAAAACCTATTTAATGAGAGAAAATAAGATAGTATACCCACATACATAAATACCTATGTTGTGCATGTAGTTAAGGGAGATTCAAACAACCCAATAATAATCCCTAATACCTTAAAAATACATAGTGATATAATAACCAAGTGGATGAGCAAGAAATATGTAAAACATGTGAAATTGTGTATGTGAAACACACCCACTTGAAAATATAACACAAAATTCACATTAAATAATACAAATAAATTCATCATGTGCTAACATGGACACTATGACACCTCACCCTATAAGATTCTACTCCATGATGAAAGGAATATTTTACACTATATCATACCCATACAGTTCTTATTTAGATTCTATGTTAGAATCCAATCATCACGTATGAGAACCCAACCCATACCCAAATATGACGGGTAGGGTGTCAACAAAATGTTGGATACCTCACACTCATGCACTATTGGCAGGACATCATCCAAACCACAAACCACTACCCAAATGAACAAGGAACAATCATACATCTATAATCATCGACCTATCCATTCTCTCTAGAGGGTGGTCACCCATCTATGTGTTATATCATACTATAACCCAACACTATGGTGGTTCTTGACTCATTACTACCAAGAAAAGTTCTACATCATGCACATGACCTAAGAATCAGAACAAAGATCTAAAAAGTACACTAAACCATCCTTACACACCCAAGGGAGGTCACATCTAGTGTACTGACCCATCACCACACACTCAAGGGAGGCCATATCATCATATATAAGAAAAATTATGGAATGTAATTCATCTAAAATCTCAACATCTCACCATAAAGGGACTAGTATATCTAAACCTAGTCCCATGTTTTGAACAAATTTTAAACATATTTAGACCCTCTAAAGGGTTTGTCACATCCATCATGAATAAACTTCACTTTGATACAATAAGAAAGGTTTTTAGAAGTCTACCCACATAATACAAGAAATATCCTTGAAAAAAGTTCTCACCATGTTTCCCACACAAAAAATAAATAATCATAAATGAAAATGAATAATCTATAAGAACACACAATATAGAATTAAAATAATCACAAAATCTTTGAAAAATATGGTATCTATATCATGAGGTCAAACAAAACAAAACAAATATTCCCAAAATTTCCTAGGTCCCCTTCTAAAAACTATGTATAATATCCCATTTTCAATCTATTTTAAAAATGAATCTCATACTAATTTACTAACACTAGCCCCTTTTCCAAAATGCTAAAAATTTCCAAAATCCATTTTGAAATTCATTAAAAAACCACTCCAAAATCACAACTCTCCCATTGAAATTTAATTTAACCAAAACTCTTTTTTATAATATATTTTAAAAATGAAACTCATTTCATTTTTCAAAAACAACCATATGAATCTAAAAAATCATTAAAGAGGTTCATCAATAAATTTTCAATGAGGGTTCCTCTATAGAACCGTTTATCAAGATTTATTTTCCTTGTTGATTATTATTCCGACACAAGCCTATCCCAACCATATAGGAAAACTCCCACAACACAAGAAGTATAAAGGCAGATATACTAATGAGGAAAAAACATAAAATCTAAAATTAATCAATTGAATTAACTAAATAAAATCCCCCGACATCAATTAACGATCATAACTCATCATGAGCCTATAATGAATTACATGGAGTCTATGATTACAAACACTATCATATCTCATTAACAAACACTATTGAAATAATTAGTTAAATATTTAAAACTAAATTGAAAAATTGTAATAATAGGCACCAAACATACCAAGTAGTTTAATAATGTCAAAACTATGAAAAAAAATATGTGATCCACTCCCGAAGCACCACTGTACCAGGGAAAACAATCCAAATTTATTAACCCAAATCAAAGTCCTATTTTACCAGAAACTATCAAAACACCAAATAATCCCCCATCATAACATAAATAAAATCCAAAGATGAAAAATGGACTGAAATTTTCCTATATGGATGTCATCTATTATTAAAACATGAAATCCCCATTATGTGTAATGAATTATCAATTATCTAATAAAATTATTCCTCTGAAAAGATATCTAGATAAACCGAAATCAATAGTGAATATCGAGGAGAAGTAATGAAGAGAGTGGAGGAGATCATTCTTTGATTCGTAGTTATGAACTACAAAGATCCCATATATATCAAAGGATAAGGAAGCACAAGGGGGGATTGCCTCCCTCCTATGACTCTGACGACTGAGAGATAAAACTCAAGGGGGATTCCAATTTAGAGACCCATAGAAACATAAAAAAACGATCCAAAATTATTTCATAGTGTGAAAATAAGTTCACCCCATGAATGAACCAAGGGAAGAAACCACAAATCCCTTACCTCAAACATTCACTATAATGGCCCATGATTTTATGATAAATATATTTTTGAAACAATTTAATTTATTCAATAGCTTGTGGTACAGACAACATCATATTCTAATGAACTACAATATAATATTTATATTTCTATTTATCATGGTCGTTATAACCTAGTTGTTAAAATTGGTTTTATGCAACAACCAAATTTTAAATATTAGGTATAATTATTTTATATAAAGAAATCATTTTAATAAAAACTTCTTAATTTTTGGTAAAGTCTATATTTGTTTCAAAAATAATATTTTCTCCAAAAATGATTTTTTTTACCTTTTGTGAAAAAATAAAAAAATTAATATTTGAAACTTTATGGAAATTTATTTTAAAAAATAAACCTCAGTTCTCAAATCAATATGAAAAAATTATCTTAGGTATAATTTTTCTGATTTTTATGAAAAGAATAATTTTTTAATGAATAGTGGAAAAATAATTATTTTTAAATTTATAGGGGGAACAAGAATTTTAGAATAAAAAAATAATCAAAATGTCTATATTTTTGAAAAAATAATCCAATAGAAGCTATATAATAATCACTACATAATCACCTCGAATAGAAGCAATTTCATGAAAAATGGGGGAATAAATAAAGAATCATAATTCCCAGTGAAAATTACTACTTCATAAACTAATAGTTATCAGAAAAACAAACCCTTGATCCTAGTGATAATTGTTTACAGAAAGGGAATGATGGGGTTTCAAGATCGAATTGGTGTCTTCGAGGGAATCACGCTTATGGGAAATGATCATAAAAGTAATCCACTATAGTTGTGATCCAAGATTTCAATTTCAACCATTACAAACTTCACAAAGTCAATACGAGTAGAGTGATGGTAGTCTTCTAATAGATATAGTTAGGTAACCACCCAACAATGTCATTGATAAAATAACTCAATTTCCACATGAGTAACCTTCTTTTGAATATCAGTATACTATTCTATTCTTGCACAAACTACTCATTTATCTTTAAAACTTGGAAAAAAAGTTGGTTTGATTGGTGCAATTGTAGTCTTAAAAGGCCACAACCTTACTAGTTAATATTTGAGGATGGTCCCTATTAGTATCATGGAAGCTGAAAAACTTTATTCATTATTGAAATCATTGAAAAATATAGAAAATAGAATTAGGATCACTACATATTTGATAAGAAATAACATGTCCACAACTAAAAAATAATCTTGCTAACTGTTATTTAGTGTCCTCTTTATTGGAGTCAGATATATACACAATATATCTAATGACTACCTATTTCTTTACCATATTTTTTAGACTATTAACCCAAATTATACCTTGAAAATAATCATTCTTCTTCTACTTACTATCAAATCCATTTTGAATTCCCGACATGATGTGAAATTTTATTTTTTTTATGTAATCAGACCTGTTATTAGGGCGATGAGGACCAACCAATGGATGAGGTACAAACTCGTCCTCCATGGGGCTCAAATTAGATAACAAATCCTCTAAATCCATCAAATTATTCTAGAATCCTTCCATAAAATCTTCTTAATTTTTTATAGCTCTATATTTCTCAATCATTCATGGTTTACAAATCCACCATCCTCCCCCTCCACATGCTTATGATTATGAGATGCATTATTATCTATCCCATATTGTTGACTTAGTTGCTACCTGTAAAAACATGTATCACTTATCCTAATAAAAATATCATTGTAATTATATTTCATTTGATTGAGAACATTCCCCAAAAGTGAGGAAACAAATTGAAAAATTTCAAAAGAAACTGTACCTCCACATAGTCTAAAACATCCCCACTGATCCGACAAAAAACTAAACTTCCGGTAGGACCTCTAAAATGGTCTACTAGTTTTTACTGAAAACTGATTCATTATTTAACGAATTTACAATGTTAAATTTTTCATTTAATTATTTTTAAAGTAAAATTAGTAAAATTATATTTTAATTAAACTAATATAGTTAATTTAAGTTGATTTCATATTTAATTTTTATAAAAAAACATTATAAACTATTCAAAATTATCTCTTTTGAAAATTAAATTTTCATCACATATAAAGGTTTAATTTTATACTAATTTTAACTTATTTGAATATAATTTTGAAAAATAAATTCCATATTTTAATCATCATAATACATATTAATTAATAAGTTCAACATAATTTTTTCCCTAAAGAATAGTAAAAACAGTAAAGGTTAATTAATACGGATGTTAAAAAGGGTTTAATAGGGATTAAACTGAATAAATAAGTGTAAAAAATGGCATAAAAACATTTAAAATTTCTATTTAATAGTCATATATTTATCTTATTGCTTTTAATTTTCAAATATGGTCCATTTTGGTGCCTTTTTTAATGATAAAAATGTGGGTAGAATTATTTCTTCTAAAAATTCCAAATATATCCTCTCCCCCACATATAAAAGTTCACCCCCTCTCCTATCCTTTACAAACATAGAAAACCTATTGGTTTGGAAAATAAATCACAAAATAACTTTCATAATTCTATTAACACATTATAAATTCCTTGGTTTGGTTATAAATATTTCCCGAGAAGTAATTTTTTTTAAACCAAAAGAATTTTTCTAAAGAATAGGTAACATCCATAACCAAGTGCTTTAAATTATTTCATCCTATGCCTCCTTAAAACATTACTAAAACATGATTATATAGTATCCTAAAAATCTAAAATATATGTATATTTTTATTTTTTAATGTAATTACCTACAACCATCTCCTCCACCCTCAAATGGGAAACCAAACCATTGATCATGTGTACGGTGGACTACCGCCTTAGTAACCGATAAAATTTGTTTTCTATTACCACTTATCCTGGATGGATATAATGATGTATATAATGATTATATATGATATTTATAATATAATAATACTTATATAATTATAATATCAAAAAAACCTTCTTACTTTTCATTTTATATAGAATACGATAATGTTGCTCATGTTTACGGCAGACTACTACCTCACGAAACGATATAATTCATTTTTAACTAATTATTTTCATGAAAGGTAATAAGGATATTATTAATAAATAAATTTGATAAATGTTATATAGAAATTATTATTTATTGTTAATATATTATTTATCCTTCTTTTGTTTCATTCTTTAAAATAAAGAAACAATGTCCATGCATACACACGACCTACTGTCTCTGTGAATAGTGTATTTCATTATATATCTCTTACTTTAATAACTTATTATAAATAAATATATAATGAATATATATTATATTTATACAATGGTTGACATTTGGGATTTTATGGAAGCATTATCAAAGTAATAGGATCAAAATACCATTGCAAAACATACATAAAAAACGAAGTAATTATTACTCAAAATTTGATTTTAATAAGGAATTATGGATAAAAATGGAAACAAATCATAAGTAAACAATATATTGTATGATAAAAATGAATATGTTTTATTAATGTATATATAATAAACTTATATTTGTTATAAAAGTGTTTTAAACATGTATGAAAGATGTTGAGAGTTAAGGTAAGGGATTAATTGTCTCAAATTGCCTTCTTTGGGACATAGGTTATGTTATGCACCAATCATATTCTATGAGGTGTATATTATACCCCTATAAGATGTTATATATTTAATATCATTATTTTATTGATATTAAATGTTTCATTTAATTTTTTTCTTTAATAGGGCCTACAATTGAAAAGATACCAAAGTGGTAAATCTTAAATGTTACAATCTCATTGTTTATCAGGATGTATTATGATTATGTTTTTATGATAAAATATTATGATATATTTCTTAATAAAATTTTTATTTTTATTATCCTTTTTTAATTTAATGAAAAAACCTTTTTTCCTTTAATTTTAATCTTTTTATGTAATACTGAGACTAAAATAATGTTGTTTAAGAAAATTCATATTTATTTATCCCTTTGGTTGAAATCCCTTTTTCTTCCATATCATTGTTTTCTAAAAAAGTCAATATTTTTTAAATTTAAAAAAATCATTTTTAAAAATAATTTTTATTTATGTTTAAATTTTTTACAATGTGTATTAAATTTAATATTCATGTTATTTTCTAAACAATGTCCGTATCGATTTTATAGAAAATGTGAAAGGACTATTTTTTTAACATATACAACATGAAAAACTATGCCACTATTATTAAAATTATTTTCTTTTAATATTTCATTATTAGATTTATATATTTTTTCAATATAAAATTATCTCCACAATAATTTAGGAATTTTTAATTTTAAAAAGATTATTTTAAAAGAAATGATATTTTCCTCTAAAAAAGTTCTAAGTGACTTTTCATTCAAAATAATATGATGTTACATAATATTTCCTACGGATAGGATTCAATGATACAATATTTATTATTTATATGGATTATTTTTGTTTATGGTGATAATATTTTAAATATTCTCATTTCTATTCCATAGGTTATGATGTGATGAAATATTATATAAAAACCATTCCTTTTCATGGGTTCTCATGTGATAAATGAATTATAAATCCCACTTATTTTCATAGGTTCCAATATGATGATTTTTTTATATCATGGAAAAAATTTCCCTTATTATCATTATATGAAAGATGAGACCTATATCTCCCTCCAATGCATTGGGTAAATATTTAAATCTCATGAGATAAGTATGAATGGAATAAGGAGTGAACCTGGTTTAGTGAGGGACTTTTTCCACTATGATAGTATTGAGATTGATCATTGACTACTATAATAGTTTTGGGGAGTGACATCATTCCACTATGATAGAATTAGTAATGATCATTGAATACTAAGAAAATGACTTTATATGCTTATTTGTATTCCACACATCCATATATTATGCCATTCATAGGATCATATGTCTCATGCTCCTTGATTCCATTATGATTCATATATTATAAACATCCAATATTTATTCCATGAACCAGTATTATGATCTTTGATATGCAGGGTATGGTTTTCAATTGTTATTATCATGTTATGTTTTTATATCTCCCTACTTACCCTTATTGAGAATCTTAGCTCTCCCTCTCTTTTGTTTCATTTCCCTAGGTAATGAAGAAACATATTATTTATAATTTTCTTTATAAAATAATATATTTATGAAGAACATAGTGGTAGATCATATATTTCACCAATTCACCAGTTGTTTATGTTTCTGTGTTTCAAAAGGTACTGTACCTTTACGATCATTGATCACCTATTTCTGTAATATAATAATTATTTTCCAAATAATATGTAATAACTATGTATGAAAATTTTGGGTCATTATTATTGGTTTATAGAATAGGTTTGGTTACCCTTTTGAAAATAGGATAATAAAACTTTATTGAAAACCCTTAAGATAATTATATGTATAGGGTAACATCCAAAATTTTGGTAATTAAGTGATGATGGGGTTTACCTAGAAATAAATCCATCTCTAGATACTACAAGTGGATGTGGTGCTCGAACAGATGTACCTAGGGGTAAAAAAAATATGAAAGAAGAGAGTCGATATTTTATTTAATGTTACATTTTACTTGAAAATGGACCTTAGGGTGAACCCAGTTTGACGGTCTTGAGTTATGTGCCTTGGATAATTTATGATTTTTTAAGAAAATTCATGAATTATTTGAATACATGATGACCAAAAATAATCTAGGTTAATCCTTAGGTGTTTTGAATTTAAAATATGTGTTTTTGATTTATATATCCTATAAATTATTTGTCATGAATATATGTTTTCCCAATATAAAAATTGTTTCTTAAACTATTTTTACTGGTTTTAGTTAATGTATGGAACCCAAATGAACTTTTTTAATGATAAATGAAATGGAAAATGAAATGATTATTTTCTTGGGTAACCAAATTTTATGAGATCTAGTATGGAAAATCTGGTTTCTATTCTCACATAATTTTTACAAGCTATGATTCATATAGAACATCAAAATGAGAAAATGATGGAAGAAAATTATATTGATTACTTTAGGAGGAACCATCCACCATAATTTTGTGGTTCTACGGATCTATTAGTAATTGATAAATATATTAGTACTACTAAAAATATAATTTTCATAATATAGTGTTTGGAAAATGATAAATTCATTTTTGTTATCTTTCATTTGTAAGGCTAATTAGTTCAATTGTAGACTCTCATCAAGAATATAATGAAATAATATGAAATCGAATCTATTGAGTGGGATGAGTTTAGGAGCTTATTATTCAATATGTACTTCCCTCTCATTCTTTGTACAAAAGTGGAGAAGGAATTACTTGAGATAAAATATATGGATTATGAATCTATTTGAACCTATTAAGAAATTTTTACTATATTTTTGAGTTATACTTATGTTATTATAATCCAACATAAAAATAATTTTGTTCAATTCTAATATGGATTAAAACAAATTATTTGAAGGAAATTTGCAATAAGGGACTTAAGTGGACATGAATAAATCTAATGGTGTTATCTCATGGTGGAAATTGATATTCTACATACCCATAATTCAGTTGTTGTTGATAAGAAAATAAAGTTTGATTTCAAGGGAAACACTGATAACCATGTAGAGAAGAAGATGATCTTTACTTCATGATTGAGGTGCGGAAGGAAACATAAAGGAAACTTTCTTAAGGGGAAAGAAAAATGTTTTAAGTTTGTAATGAAAGGTCTTTGGGAAATATAATACATATGTAATGGGTGGAAGTTAACTAATGATGGGAATAGAGAGAAATCTCCAAAAAATGCACTACCCACACTCTAGTGTTTTAAATGCAAGGAGTATGAGAACTATGATAACCAATGTCCAAATATGAAGAATAATGATAATTATAAATGTTACCAACCGCTTAATGTAAGTTATTAGGTTAAATATCATAAAATCACTATTTTAATGAGGGTTATGATAATGATGTGGTGAATAGTAAACTTACCATCAATTATAGAACTGCTAATGTCTTATTTGACTATATATCTACCCCTTCTTTTTTATCTAAATAATTTTCTAAGGGTTTCAAGATACCACCCACATGGTTAATTTATAATTAGTCATTCTAAACACTAATTTTCTTATAGTCCCTTCTCAAGTATGGGATTCCTCTCTGATTGATGTTTATATGAGACTTCTTCTTTCAAATATTTACATTCTTCCTTTGTTGAGTGTGATGTTTTTATAAGCATGGATTGGATTTCGTTATAAAAATCACACTTTAATTTTTGAGAAAATTAATCCATGTTTGATATTACAAAGAAACCTATATATCAATGTGATAATAAAATATGATATTTTGATGAAAACAAAATCCATTATATGGGTTTTTATTCTTATTTAAAAGGGGAATTTATCTCAGGTGGTTTGAGAGAAACTCAGCATATATGACATTCCTATTATTTGGGAGTTTTTTGATGTTTTTTGGAATATTTTTCTAGTATTATACCATGTTTTGATGTTGAGTATTCAATAGAACTCATACTTGGTTCCACACCTATTTCCAAGACTCCCTATAGAATGACCCAAATTGAGTTTCAAGAATTACTGAAGAAACTCCAAGAGAATCTTTTCATGGGATTCATTCATCTAAATGGGTAACCATGGTGTGAACCCATTCCCTTTATAAAAATAATTATAGAAAAATGCATCATTTCATTAATTATTGGGAGATAAACAAGATCACAATCAAGAAAAAGTATCTTATACCCTATATTGATGAATTATTTGATCAATTTCACAAATATCAATACATTTCAAATAATGAACTTTAATATGGATATCATCAATTGATGGTCATAAAGGATGACATATCCAAGACACCAATCCGCATAAGGTATGAACACATTGAGTATAATGTGATTCCATTTTTCTTTACTAATTACCCTATTATCTTTATGGATTTAATTAATACAGTCTTTATAGATTACCTTGAGTTGGTTTTAGTAGTCCATATAGGTGATATTGTTATCTATTCGAAAAGAAAGGATTATCATGAAGATCAAATGAGAATAGTACTAAAGTTATTGAGGATAGAGATGTTGTGTGAATAGTTTACAAACTCTGAATTTTGGATACAAATGGTTTTTTTGTGGCATATAATATCAACTGATGGAATATCGATGGATCCATCAAATATATAGGCTATTTAATATTGGGAATAAATAACTAATGTGACTAAGATATGAAGTTTTAATGTATTTTAGTTATATTATTGATAGTTTGTGTAGAATATATCATAACTATCTAATCTGGTCACCAAGTTAAATTGAAAAGGACCAATGTCTCTTCAGAAAGATGAATGTGAGGAAAATTTCAAGTACATGAAGAGAATATTAGTCAGTGTACCTATACATACAGTACCCTATAGTAGAGAAGGGTTTATAATCATTATAGATGCATCTAATAAAGTATTAGGATGAATTATTATGAAGAATGACATGGTTATAGCTTATGAATTTTGAAAATTAATGGATCCTGAGTGAAATTACCCAAATCATGATTTGGAGTTAGCTATGTTAATGTTGGAATTAAATATAATGAGGAATTATATTTATCAGGAAAAGTGTGATATATATACTGATCAAACTAATTTAAGTATATATTCACATATAAGTACTTAAACATGAATATGAAAGGATAAAAATATCCAATATTCATAGATTTTTAACGTTTTGATCTGGAAATCATGAAGGAATGGGAGAAATATTTTTTTCATCAAATAAATGTTCAACCATTTGTCCAATTGAAGATTAAAATGGTTCATAAGGATGAATTTGAGGTATATGAGAAGAATATATTTTTTTGAGTTTAACCATGACTGTGATAAAATAATATTATTTAGGAACTATGTATGTGTTTCAACCATAACAGATTTGAATAATGAGTTATTAGAGGATGATTATAGTTCTTTTATCTCTATTTATCCAGGAATTACAAAGATATATAGAGGGTTGAAATAGTAATTCTAGTGGGATGGTAAGATGAGAGATATTGTAGAGTGTGTATCTCAATTATTGGTATGTTATAAAGTTATTGATAAGATAAAAAATTCTAAGGATATGATACATTAATTACCCATAATAGAATGGAAATGGGAAAACATCACCATGGATTTTGTCATCGGACTCCCCAAAAACATCTAAAGGGAATGATTTTATATGGGTAGTAGTCGATCAAATTTGTAATTCTTCCCACTTTATTTCTATTATAGAGTATTTAACTTTGGATCAAAATTCTAAGATATACATTAAGGGAGTGGTATGTTTTAATGGAGTACCATATTCCATTGTGTCTAATTAGGATATGAGGTTTACCTAAAACTTCTAGTGAAGTCTTCAGAAACATCTTTATATAGAGTTGAGTTTCAACACTATGTATCATCCTCAGACATATGGTTAGTCCAAGGGAAAAATTAAAACCCTATATGAAATATTGAGATCATTTTTGATGTATTTAAAACGTGGTTGGGATCAACATATTCCTCTTTTTTAGTTTTCATATATCAATAACATTCACATGAGTATTCAGATGGATACTTATGAATAACTCTATTAAAATAATTATAGAGGCCCAAAATGCTAGATTGAAGTTGAAAAAAGATAGCTATTGGGACCAAAGATATATGGTGAAATGGAAGATAAATTTATAGTCATTCAACAGTACATAAGGGAAACAAAAAATCAATACAAAAGCTGTGCTAAGAATAAGTGGTGTGATCTGGAATTTGAAGTTGGTGAAAAAGTGTTTTTAAGAATTTTTCTAATGTAATAAGGTTTTGATATTTGGTAAGAAAGGGAAACTAATCCATAGGTATATCAGTACCTTCTAAATTATTGATTTTATTGGAATGGTATCCTATTAGGTTTTAATCCCCTAAAATATCTCTCATGTCCAAGAGGTGATCCATGTATCTCTAATGAAGAATTATATACGAGACCCTTCAAATGTACTAAACATAGAGGTCATGCCACTTGATAATTAAATTTATTATGAGGAGAAATAGGTGGATATTTTGGATCATATTGTGAAATTTCTATGAATCAAGACCTAGCATTTGGTAAAAGTTTTTTTTTCAAAACCATTGGTTTGATGAAGCTATGTGGGAACCGGGGAATCCAATGAGGTTGAAGTATCCTAAGTTGTGTGTACCAAAGAGATGCACTTTTGAGGGTGAATTTTATTTTAAGGGGGGTATAACGTAACACCATGAGATATTATGAAATATTTTTTTTGATTAAATTAAATTTCACAAATAGATTATTCTACACACAAAACTGTGTTCTAAAATAGGTCTTCATTTTTTGGTAAAGTGCTTATTTCTTTAAAAAAAATATTTACTCTAAAATAATTAATATTTTTATGAAAAAAATAATAAATTAAATTTTTAAATATTTCCAAAAAATTATTTTAAAAATGAACTTTATACTTGAACCAACTTGTCACAATTATCATAGGGCTAGTTTTTTGAATTTTTAAGAAAAGATAAATTTTTTGGTGATTAGTGAAATTATACTTTTTTTCATTGAAAATTTCTTTTCATATAAATAATTTATAAGTTAAAATTTACTTTTGAAATGGTTTTAAATGTAAAATTAATTCAATTTTTTTATAATTAATACAATACAGTTGATTAAAATCAATTTTATATTTAATTTTTATATAAAAACTTTTAAAACTTTTGAAACTTTTCTATTTGGAAACCCGCTTTTTCTTCATGTCGATAGGCTTAATTTGAAATTATATTTTAAAATTTATATGAATTGATTACATAAAAATTAATAATATATTTTTAATAATAACAAATTATATTTTATAATAAGTTCAACATTAAATTTGACCATAATTCATAGTAAAAATATAAAAAATTAATTATCATGGTTAAGGAAAAAACAAGTTTACCTAGGGGTTAAAATAAAAATATACAGTTTAAGAATGATAGAAAAATAAAATAATTTAAATTTTATGGTTATAATTAGACCATAAACCATATAATATTTTAAAACATCCCATTATGGACACTTGTTTCATGAGAAATACATGGGTTGAATTCTTTATTTTCAAAAATTCCAAGTCCATCCTCTCCCCTAATTTTAAAATTCCACTCATTGTCCTATCATTATCTCACACATAAAACCCATTGGTTCAAACAATACCTAAAAAAATAAATTTTATAAATCTCTTAACTCATCTTATAATCATTTGTTTGGTTATAAATCCAAACTAGGATGGTTTTTGGCAAAAACCAAAAGATTTTGTCTGAAGAAGAGGTAACGTCTGTTACCGATCCTTTTATTTTATTTCTCACTAAAATCCTAAAAATTTCATTAAAATGTGATGATATAATAGCCTTATTATCTTATAAAAAAGTATTTTTTTTTTGTTATGTTCATGACATAAAACCATCTTATCCTCCCTTTAATGGAAAAAGAAACTATTGATCATCAGTATGACAGACTACCACTTCACAAACTGATGAAATTATTTTTCAATAATCTCTTCTCACATTTGGATATAATGATCCATGTAATATTTATATGTGATATTTATGATATAATAATAATATTAGAATTATAATATCATATATACCATCTTACATTCTTTTACGTAGAGAATATGATAACATCGTTCATGTGTGTAGTGGGATATTATCTTGCAAAGCGATGTGATTCTTGTTTTATTAATGCTTTGTATGGAAGGTAATAAGTGTCATGAACTTTCCTAGATAAAATTATACCCTATGAATTGTTATGGTACTGAAATGGCCCAATGGATGTTCCTAATCCCCATGATTTGGTAACAAGAACCTGGAACCATACAAGATAAAGTGGGAATGGTTTTTCTACTTAAAATGTGCAAGAAAATAAACAAGTTAGTATGATCAAAAGAAAACTCCATAGGGATAATTGTACTAGAATTCAAATAGATAACAAAAATATAATATACATCATCAATGTACCAAAATCACAAGAATATAAACGACCCAAATTACCAATGGACACAAACCCCCAAGAAAAAAGATTAATAGAAACTATCACCTCAAAGTGGCGATTAACCGTTGATCGAACCTGGTAGGTGGAAATATAAAAATGTATAAAAATTATAGGTGGAATGTGATAAAAAACTCTATTAGGTTCTCACGAAGGATTCCATAATAATATTCCATAATTGATTAACCAAATAAATCTTTTTATTTTAAATAAACAGTTATGTCAGTACTAAACCATATTTAAAAAAATTCATGATTTACATTTCAATTGATATAAATACTTCAAAACAATATCTTAATAAGAATTTTATATAAATTCACACGAAATTTATAAATTTTAATTCATGCAATGACATTTATATACTAAACCAATCAGGAAGGAGAAACATGGTCATCCTCTAAGAAGTATTATAGTCTTAGGTTATGGGATCCTCACACACTCGAAAAGGTAGCCATTGAAATATGTTTATAAATTTCCCCTAGACACTGGTAAAAGAGGAATCATCCCTATCCCATCAGGGATATGACCTCATGGATATGTTTTATTAGATATGAAAAAAATCAATAGATTATTGTCTAGATTAAATCAATAACTACATCAGCTTTCATGTGCTCTAACAAAAATCAGTAATGGGACATTTTATTTATATCTATTTAAAATAAAATTGACACATTACCCATTGCAATATTCCAATTTCCATTTAAAACAAAAAACAAGTTTTCAAATAATTCATTTCTTTTTACACGTTAAAACCAATGGGTTTTTATAAAAATGATTTAATCCATTTTTTTGAGCTAAAAATTTTAAATCAATTTTAAAATTTAAATTAAAAATTTAAATTATACAATTTAATTTCATAATTTTTCATCAATTCATATAATAGACCCCAATTCAATCAAATTGGGGGGGGGGGGGGTTACCCTTAAATTTCATGCCAAAAAAAACAAATCCACAATTTACTGAATTTTTTTTAAATCAATTGAAATAAGTTTACTTTAAATTATTAATTTTAAGGTTAAATCAATTGGAAAATATTAAAAGAAACCACCTACCTCAGGATCATAGGATCACAAATCACAATTATAGGACAAAAAACTCCAAAAAAGAACATTGAAATTAATGATCTGAGTATCAACCATAGGTTCAAGATAAAAAACAATCTATATTGTATTATACAACAACATAGAGATATTAACAAACTAGGGATGATGGGTGAGAGTTTGAGAGAAGGAACACATATATAAATCTTACCGAGAAAGGATCAAACAACGATCACCACACTTTGATTCACATCAGAAGTGTTTTGGAGGAGCCATAATAGATTTTTGGGAGCCCTCTAAACCTTGGGAAATTAAATATATCAAGTTAGGGCCAATAAAGGGTCCAAAATAAGATTTATGGAATTTTAAAACAATTTACAAGAAAAATAAATCCCATGCACATGGTTTGCTGGTTTTGGTCTCATGGTTTTTCAAACCACGCACTCTAATCGTGCACCCCTGTTGGTAGGGGTACACAATTTATACTTAATGGGTGCATGGTTTGACATACAATGTGTCGATGATGAATATACCCACTACATAGGTTTGTGTAGTTTTTACTATAAGAGGGAACAATTTGTGATAACTATTCCCCAATTGCGTACAACCCAAAATCGCCCCAAAATTTTGAAAATTTATCCCAAAGAACCCATAATCAAACCCAAATGAATGAAAAAATAAGAGTTGAGGGGTAGATTAAAATAGTTACGGAATGTTAAAACATCCCCATCATAGAATATTTCTATCCTCAATAATCATGTTATGAAGATTCCATGTCAAAAATATGTGGCCACTGTTATGTCAAAAGTTCTGCTCTCTCCCAAGTCTCATTATTATCAGAACCAAGATTCCATAGCACTCAAACAAAAGGTGTATTTTTCTTGTGAAGTACCATAGTTCCAAAATCAAATATCCTATCTGGATTCATAGTCATAGATAATTCATTTTCAACATCTAGATCACTCCAACATAGAACATGAGATGGATTAGAAAGATACTTTCATAACAGTGATACATGGAACTTTTTATGTATTGATGTTAGCAATGGAAGAAGTGCTGAATGGAAATACGCTTTCCACACCTTATTTTTAACCTCAAAAGGTCCCCCAAAACAAGGATCACGTTTCCCTTTCCTCCCAATCCATCAATGACACAAATGAGGTGAAAATTTCTATAACAACAAGCCTCAAACTGAAATATCCAATAGTCTACGATGATGATTAACATAAGATTTATACCATCTATGTTCCATCAACGCTATCTGAAAAAGCCATAGAATCTTTTTTTTCGTATCTTTAACAATTCCTAGTCTGACTAACAAAATATAGTCAATCTCTGAACAACACAATGGATATTTACAAGGCCAACCATACAAGGCATCAAAAGGATACATTCTAATAGCAGACCCATATTTGTTTTTATATGAAAACTGAATCATTCGTAAATGGTGATCCCATCTTCCACCAAAGTCAAGATTTTTTCAAAAATAATATCCTTAATAATCTATATATATCTTTCTATTCGTCCATCTAACTATGGATGATATTTCCTAATGAAACAAAATTAATATCCTGATGCCTCTTAAATATCTCTATAAAATAAAAAAGTGAATTGAGGATATCTATTAGAGACTATAGTAGATGAAAATCCCTACAAATGAAAAATGTATCTCCCATAGAGATTTACCATCTCCTCAAAATTGGTTGTATCATGAATAGGTATAAAGTTATTTCATTCGGCAACCCAATTGATTAGAACCCATGTCACATCATTATTTCTCTAGATACATGGAAATCCAACAACAAAATACATATAGATCTCATCCCAATTCAAATTTATCACTAGAAGTGGATGAATCAATCTTGAAGGACTTTGATTCTTGTCCTTGAACTATTGGCATGTTTAACAATGAGAGAAAAAATTTGAAATGTCTTGTCTCATACTTGGAGAGCCCAAAATCATCATGACATGTCATAGAGCATCTTTCAGGTTTCTAGGTGCACTTCCTACTATGAAATATAGAAATCCTCCATCACATATTTCCTTACCAATAAAGGCCTAAAAATAATCTTATAACATATAATTCCCTCCATTTAGAATGACCACATAGAAACATTCTCCCCACATTAAATAGAGTCTCTAATTCTAGGGAGCTCATCATAAAGCTACCATTCCTAAAGAATAAACTTGAGAAGAGTAGAGTTTGACTAAAACTCATCAAGGAAACCTCAGTCCCTGATTCATAGTGTAGAGACCCGAAGCCTGACGTACATGAACATTACATTACTTTTGCGGAATACTTAGTACATAACAAAAACACACACACAAGGACCGTAATAGTTTAGTGTCTTTGGAAACTAGGAATATAATCTTCTAATCATCGTGAAAGATCTTCAACATCTCCCATAAAGATCTTTTTTTTTTCTAAAACTAAATCCTTTATTTATGTCCTGGGAAAAGAAAACATAAAATGGTGAGCTCAAATTCTCAGTAAGGGTAAAAAAAGAAATATCAATCACGTCATATTCATAATAACATGTCTTTTGGAAATCTTATCCTGCAAAAGAGATCATAATTTCATAACATGGGATAAATCATAGTAGTGAAATGTAATCCCAATAATCATAACATAAAACATGAAACTTTGTGGAATACACACATAATCATAGAGAATCATTTCTTGTTAGTCAAGACTCATTGCCAAGACTATCTTAGTGGACAAAGTCCCTTTCTGAACCGAGTTCATTCCTCGTTTCAGTCCTGTTTCACTCAACCGGTATAACCTACCGTTCCAGCCATGTCTATCTCATGAGATATAAAATCTTTACCCAATGCATTGGATGGAGATATAGTTCCCACCCATCTCATAATGATACCATTCTTATGTGTGCCACAAAATCATAAACAATACATCATTGCATAACCCATTTAATTAAAATGGGAATATTAAACATTGTGACATCATAAAACAATCCATAAAAGATAAAGGAATTCATAAAAATAATTCCATCACAACATAATAAAATCAATGTATTAATAGTGATAGAAACAGAACCATTTATTATCTTAGATGGAAAATAATTTTGATAAAACACTTGAACTCCATTCTTGAGGAAAATATCCTTTCTACTTCAAAAACACTTTTCCTTTCTTAACATGTCATACAATTATAAACTAAAAGAAGTTGATTAAAAATAAACTTGATAACTTGTAAAGGAAGATTCTTGGAAATAATGTTTTAAAAATCCATTCATTCCATATAAGTTAAAAAAACATTATTCTCGTACTTTTGTCGGAAAAGTCAAAAAGTACCTCGTATGAAAAATGACAAAAGATTACATTCATATCTTTTAAAAAAAACTCACCAAAGGGTAAAATTGGAATTAAACAATTGTAAGTGGATGTAAATAATATTACATATTGAGGGAACATGGATGTGGATGATAAAATACACCCCAGTAAATACCAAAGTATAAACAATCTCAGATAAAAATGAGATTGTGATATTTCCCTTACCAAAGGTCCGATATGCTTTTTACGTGTCCAAACCTTCTTTATAATGATTTAAATAATGTTATTGACTTATTCCAGAATCATAAATATTTTTATGATATCATATTTGGTCATATTCTTAGCTTTTTAGTAGTAATATTTCATTGCTACTAGTTATTCGGGTGTTTATAACTTTTTGTTCTTATGCGTGTTTTGTCGAATAAATTCTTATTATTATCTTTAGGTTATAGATACCTAATTTACAGAATGGTATTAGTGTAATATATATCATATTAATTCATTAAATTCATTTACATATTCATTATGAAATTAAGATCATGTAGAACGAGTCGCATCACATCGTGGAGACAGTATTCCGTACGTACGCACTAGTGATGATATCATTCCTATGATCGTGGAATTGTATTGGAGTGTATGTATACTATTTCAGAATCAGTATCACTTTATAATAGTCATATATAGTCTTTATTTACACCAGTATACCCATAAAAGTAAGGTGGTGGTGGAAAATAGATTACACCATGGTGTGGAGACGGTATTCCGTACGTACGCACGCGCGATGATTTCTTTTTTCATAGGATGGATAGATGGTGAAATAGGGTTGTCTAATACTTATAATAAAATATCAGTATAGGAGTGATACTGATGTTATTACTTCATAATGAAACAACTAATTTCGAAGAATTGGAAGAAGAAATAAAGATGAAAGAATCGGTAACAGACATTACCTCTTCTTTGAAGTGCTTCTTTGAGACCTCCTTTTAGGGAACTAAAATGGGTCTTTGAAGAAGACCAGAACCTCTAGTGTGTTTCTAGGGAAGTTGAGAGAAGAAATTGTCAGGGTTTGGCCGAGATTGAAGGCTCAAAGTGGTGTGAGGAAGAGAGGGAGGAGGTGCCCTTTTATAAGGGAGGAGAGGGGCTCCTTTGGAAAACTAAAAATATTATTTTATTGTAAAGTCATATTCGGTTTTAAATAGCTCCAAATTGATTTATTTCGAAGTTAAGGTGGGGATGGATCTACATCCTCTCATAAAATATAATTTAGACAAGTTTAGGTTCCTATTTTAACCTTATCATTTTGATTTAACATTAAGTTAAATAATTTTACTTTTACAGTGTCTTCTTGTGTTCTTACACCATAAGGTTAATAAACTTACTATAAGAAGCCAAACGAACCCCAAGTTGTTTATTATTAATATATATAACCTTATATAAGTAATTTGGCCTAACCATAGATTTTTAGGAATAAAATAACAATTAATAATATAATATTTGTTTTAAAAACTATTTTATGTCAATTTTGACACTATTTAGTAATTGATTTTTGTGAAAATCATAATTGAATGATTAGTTCTAAACAAGTTAATTAAATCAATACTAACATGTCATATTAACCTAGAAAATAAGTGGAATTCATAAAAATTCTCAAATTATATTTATTTTGGTATTTATAACATCAATTATGTCAATATTTCATTAATAAGATAATTACTGCATCATTATTGTGTCATAAATAAATTAAATTATTTAATGTTTAAAAATTACAAATAAAATACCATTATGTAGGATATCCTTTTATATTTATAATGAATATTTATAATCGAATTTATCTTGTGTATAAACACATATTAAAAATTATTTACTTATTAAACTTTGATTTTAACTATTTTAACCCTTCTTTAAATAAATTAATAATAAATGTCCTAATCTAATCCAAGTGGGCCTAAATGGTCATATTTTATTCCTAGGGTTGTTTTTGGTCGAATTACACTTGTACAATATAATTAGGACATGTGTTAGGGTAATAATAATATAATTTTTACCCTTAATTACCCTATTTACTTTTAACCGTGGTAAATATAAGTAAAAAGTTTCTGCTCACCAAAAATTATTTTCATCTCATTGAACCACATTTTACTTAATCACATTAACCGTGTCTCTTGGATTTTTAAAATTCCACTCACAGAAGTGGTAAAATTTAGTTTTATGAAAAATTCAGTTTTTTTAACTACCACTTAGTGGTTTCACTATTCATCAAAAAATTGAATGTTTCCAGAAAAATACAAAAATTAGGCCTAAGCTATATTTGATATTATGAACTCAAAAATGATTTCTATTTTACCAAATTCAAAACATATCAGTTTCATTAATTAATTTAAAAATTAATTCCCATCGTCAAAACAAATAGCGTGTTTTTAAAAGATAATAACTATCAAAAGGTTGACACTTGTTTATGTATGGTTTAAATGTGAAATTACATCCAATGAAAAACATTGTATTAAATTGTAAAAATATATTCTAAATATACTTTAAAACCACTCAAATTAATACTTTATCACTATTAATTATTTTTATTAAAAAAGTTGTTTCTAATTAAAATTTAGTAATTTTCACTATTCATCAGAATATGAAAGTTATCCGAAAAGTACCAAAATTTCACCTTAGGCTAAATTCGATACTACGAATCCAAAAATGAAGTCCATTTTGAAAAATATAATTTACAAAATTAAAAAAAGTGGTTATTACTATTCATAACGGCTAGTTTTAATAATATTTTAATAGCATATTGTTGTTTAGTGAAACTCGTTATTGCGTACTACACACGCTATCGAGGAAGGTCACGATTGTGTGTTAATATAAGAAAAGTCAAGGATGCGTGTTGTAAAAGCTCCTTTTGGTGTAGCGTATAACATAAGACATTAATGAAATTAAAAAGAATATTTTTCGTAAAATCTTGGGGTGTTACATTCTACCCCCCTTAAAATGAATTTCTCCCTCGAAATTCGTCGGGGTTATAAATGGTTTACTGTTTGAAAGTTTCTTTAATAGAAACCCACATCGTAAAAAAGAATACCAAAACCAATCTTTAAAAACAAAAGTATGAAACATAACAGTTACCCAAATAAACTAATCACTGGGTTTCCACATAGGTTAAAATATGGATATGGAAGAGAAATCTAACCATCATGTTCTGATGGAGAGTGGTAGAGAACATGGCTATGGAAGAGTCAGCAATCACAAAGCCATAAATTTGTGATGATCTAAGGTACCATCTGATTCATCATATATAAGAGCACTAGGACAACATTTTTTGTTTTCAAGATCATTTCCCTAAAGTTGATGAAATTGGAATTAGAAGAAATACATTCGTGATTTTGGTATAGTCTCACTGTTTTTCGTTCTTTTGAAAATTTCCACATCATCTCTTAATGAAATGAAGTTGAATTTGTCATTCGTGATGTGTTAGCATATCATGTGATTGAATGATCGGTCATTCCATCTGTCTCAAACAAAAGGTTAGAAAGGTTATCAAAAAATACATAAGCCCATCTATTAATCATATATAGTTCCTAAAATGGACTTATACTTCATATATCATACTGCTTAATATAATAAAACTAGTTTCTACTAAACATGGACTTCCTGTAGGCCAATGGTAGGCGATAAAGGCCAGTCGCACTTCGGTTGTGGGTTCAATTCCTATGACCTTGTCTGACGCGATGGGCTGTCGCCCGTCCTGCAGGTTGTCCTTTTTCTAAAACTATATTACTATAACATCCCATCAATAATATCGAAAAAAAACTTCAATCCTTAAACAATACTAACTTATGTCCAACATAATCCATTCCAATCTTTAGGCTTATCCATAATACTTCAGTCCACTCTCATAATATAGTGAAAATGATTACCAGATATTTAATACTATCGTTGATCCCCATATATCATAAGATATGTCTTGTTGGTCACATTCCAAACATTCATAGGCCTTAATCATGTATTCTCTTGAATACCCATTGAACCTTAGTGAAAACATGAATGCAGTTAAAAGTTAACACTTTCCACATACCGAAATCCTCAAAATTCTATATACTCAAATCATGATATCACTTAGTCCATATATCAATCATGAGCTCATGAATACTATCAAACATATTAGAATCTCTTTATCCCTTCATTATGTGCATATCATCTGCTTTCCAAAAATATTTCAATCACTTTTCATGGTTACCAATGCCATAAAATTATTGAAAACCACAATAGACCAATACACAAATATTCCAATATTCCACGATACTATATACAACATTATTCTGGAATCCCATTACATAAACACGTAATCATTCCACCACATCATTGTCATATTCAACATCGCCAATGGTGATCGCATGTGACTTTCCTTTGTCCTTTTCCTTAATTGGTTGTTCACGTCGATCATCACTAACCCTTGGATTAGGGCATTTATTAGCATAATGCCCCATTTCCTTGCACTTGAAGCATTGAAGTGTTGGTGGTGCATTCTCTACAGTCTTTTCTTTATTCCCATCATTAGAAACCCTTTGTCCATTACTTCGACACTCAACTGATCGATGACCTTCTTTTCCACACTTAAAACATTTTCTAGTCCCTTTAAGACAATCTCCACCATGCTTCTTTCCACACTTTTAGCATAAGGAAACATTCATCTTCTTTTCACCATTATTCTGAGATTTCTCCTTGAACTCCATCTTTCGTTTCTTGTCAAAACTATGAGATGGATAAGTAACACCAACTTCCATTTCTACCTTGATAGCACAACGCACAATTTCTTCATAGCTACTGAAGTCTCTTATAGCTAATGCCCTTCGAAGATTTGGTTTTAATCCACTGAAGAATTGATCAACTTTACTTTCAGGTTGGATGATAAATCCATATGCATACCTGGAAAGCCTTGTAAAATTCGCTTCGTATATACCAACAGATTCATCATCCGTTTGCTTTAGTTCAAGAAACTCCTTCTCCATCTTTGTTAGAAGAATATGAGGGAAGTACTTATTGAAAAATAAGTTCTTGAACTCGTCCTATTCCATGGACTCAATTTCATCTCTTTGCCTCGTATTCTTGATAAGATTCCACCATTGATCAGCTTCACCTTCCAAATGATATTCTACTAAGATGACTTTATCATGTTCCGAACATTGAATAACAGAAAATATATTTTTAGTGGTACTGATCCATTGTTCAGCAACAAGTGGATTAGAAGACCCACTAAAAGAAGGTGGACGTTGCCTCATGAAGGACTCAATATAATGTTGTTCCCTTCTCTGATCATTGGGATGTCCAGAATGATTCATAGCTTGTGTAAGTATAGCAATAAGATTTTTCACTCCATCTCCCATAAAATTTGTTTGTTCAGTAGGAAAATCATTGCATTGTCCATTACAGTGATCAACACGGTTCCTTCGGGTTCCAGCCATCGTCTAAAACCCAAAAAGAATAGTGTGAGAGGCAAAAATCATGCTAGGGAAAACAACATAATAAAGGGGGAGTACCCTTAATATCTAACATCTTAGGTTAAATTCTAAGATTGTTACCATAGTTCTAGGACAATATCCTATACGTATACTTATCATTAGAGACATCCCTAGACATACCTTAGAAATATCTCTAAGGATCTCACTAACATTCTCACATCCTATTTCCAAAGGTTGACTAAACCTTTCCTCTGATACCAACTATAGAGACCCGAAGCCTGGCGTACATAGACATTACATTACTTTTGCAGAATGCTTAGTACATAAAAAACACACACACACAAGGACCATAATAGTTTAGTGTCTTTGGAAACTCAGAATATAATCTTTTAATCATGGTGAAAGATCTTCAACATCTCCCATAATGATCTTTTTTTTTCTAAACCTAAATCCTTTCTTTATGTCCTGGGAAAAGAAAACATAAAAGGGTGAGCTCAAATGCTCAGTAAGGTTAAACAAAAGAAATATCAATCACGTCATATTCATAAGAACATGTCTTTTGGAAATCTTAACCTACAAAAGAGATCATAATTTCATAACATGGGATAAATCATAGTAGTGAAATGTAATCCCAATAATCATAACTTAAATCATGAAACTTTGTGGCATACACACGTAATCATAGAGAATAATTTTTTTGTTAGTCAAGAATCATTTCCAATACTATCTTAGTGGACAAAGTCCCTTTCTGAACCAAGTTCATTCCTCGTTTCAGTCATGTTTCACTGAACCGGTATAACCTACCATTCCAGCCATGTCTATCTCATGAGATATAAAATCTTTACCCAATGCATTGGAGGGAGATATAGGTCCCACCCTTCTCATAATTATACCATTCTTATGTGTGCCACAAAATCATAAACCATACAGCATAACCCATGTAATAAAAATGGGAATCTTAAACATTGTGACATCATAAAACAATTCATATAAGATAAAGGAATTCATAAAAATAACTCCATCAAAACATAATCAAATAATTGTATTAATATGGATAGAAACATATCCCTTTATTATCTTAGATGGAAAATAATTTTGATAAAACACTTGAACTCCATTCTTGAGGAAAATATCATTTCTACTTTAAAAACACTTTTCCTTTCTTAACATGTCATACAATTATAAACTAAAAGAAGTTGATTAAAAATAAACTTGATAACTTGTAAAGGAAGACTCTTGGAAATAATGTTTTAAAAATCCATTCATGCCGTATAAGTTAAAAAAACATTATTCTCGAACTTTTGTCGGAAAAGTTAAAAAGTACCTCGTATGAAAAATGACAAAAGATTCCTTTCATATATTTTACTAAAAACTCACCGAAAGGTAAAATTGGATTTAAAAAATTTTAAGTGGATGGAAATAATATTACATATTGAGGAAACATGGATGTGGATGATAAAATATACCCTAGTAAACACCAAAGTATAAACAATCTCGGATAAAAATGAGATTGTGATATTTCCCTTACCTTAGGTACGATATGCTTTATACGTGTCTGAACCTCTTTTATAATGATTTAAATAATGTTATTGACTTATTCCATAATCATAAAAATTTTTATGATATCATATTTGATCATATTCTTAGCTTATTAGTAGTAATATTTCATTGCTACTTGCTTTTCGGGTGTTTATAACTTTTTGTTCTTATGCGTGTTTTGTCGAATAAATTCTTATTCTTATCTTTAGGTTATAGATACCTAATTTCCAGAATGGTATTAGTGTAATATATATCATATTAATTCATTCAATTCATTTATATAATCATTATGAAATGAAGATAATGTAGAACGAGTCGCATCACATCGTGGAGACGGTATTCCGTACGTACGCACGAGTGATGATATCGTTCCTATGATCGTGGAATTGTATTGGAGTGTATGTATACTATTTCAAAGTCATTATAACTTTATAATAGTCATATATAGTCATTATTTACACCATTAGACCCATCCAAGTAAGGTGGTGGTGGAAAATAGATTACACCACGGCGTGGAGACGGTATTCCGTACGTACACACGCGCGGTGATTTCTTTTTCCGTAGGATGGATAGATAGTGAAATAGGGTTGTTTCATACTTATAATAACATATCAGTATATGAGTGATACTGATGTTATTACTTCATAATGAAACAACTAAAGGAGAAGAAGTGGAAGAAGAAATGAAGATGAAAGAATCAGTAACAGACATTACCTCTTCTTTGAAGTGCTTCTTTGAGACCTCCTTTTAGGGAACTAAAATGGGTATTTAAAGAAGACCAGAACCTCTAGGATGTTTCTAGGGAAGTGGAGAGATGAAATTGGTAGGGGTTGGCCGAGCTGGAAGGCTCAAAGTGGTGTGAGGAAGAGAGGGAGGAGGTGCCCTTTTATAAGGGAGAAGAGGGGCTCCTTTGGAAAACTGAAAATATTATTTTATTATAAAGTCATATTCGGTTTTAAATAGCTCCAAATTGATTTATTTCGAAGCTAAGGTGGGGATGGATCGAAATAATCTCATTAAATAGAATTTATACAAGTTTAGGTTCCTATGTTAACCTTATCATTTAGATTTAACATTAAGTTAAATAATTTTACTTTTACCGTGTCTTCTTGTGTTCTTACACCATAAGGATAATAAACTTACTATAATAAGCCAAACGAACCCCAATTTGTTTATGATTAATATATATAACCTTATCTAAGTCATTTGGCCGAACCTTATATTTTTAATAATAAAATAACAATTAATAATATAATATTTGTTTTAAAAACTATTTTATGTCAATTTTGACAATATTTAGTAATTGATTTTTGTAAAACTTATAATAGAATTATTAGTTTGAAAAAAGTTAATTAACTAAATAATAACATGTCATATTAACCTAGAAAATTAGTGGAATACATAAAAAGTCTTAAATTATATTTATTTGGGTATTTATAACATCAATTATGTCAATATTTCATTAATAAGATAATTACTGCATCATCGTTGTGTCATAAATAAATTACATTATTTAATGTCTAAAAATTACAAATAAAATACCCTTATGTAGGATACCTTTTTATCTTTCTAATGAATAATTATAATCGAATTTATCTTATGTATAACCCCATAGTAAAAATGATTTACTTATTAAACTTTGATTTTAACTATTTTAACCCTTCTTTAAATAAATTATTAATAAATGTCCTAATCTAATCCAAGTGGGCATAAATGGTAATATTTTATTCCTAGGGTTGTTTTTGGTTGAATTAAACTTGTCCAATAGAATTAGGACATGTTTTAGGGTAATAATAATATCATTTGTACCCTTAATTACCCTATTTACTTTTAACCGTGGTAAATAAAAGTAAAAAGTTACTATTCACCAAAAATTATTTTCATCTCATTGAACAACATTTTACTTAATGAAATTAACCATGTCTCTCTAATTTTTAAAATTCCACTCACAGAAGTGGTAAAATTATGTTTTATGAAAAATTCAGTTTTTTTAACTACCACTTAGTGGTTTCACTATTCATCAAAAATTTAAAGTTTCTAGAAAAATACCAAAAATTAGGCCTAAGATATATTTGATATTATGAACTCAAAAATGATTTCTATTTTACCAAATTCAAAACATATCAGTTTCATTAATTAATTTAAAAATTAATTCCCGTCGTCAAAACAAATAGCGTGTTTTTAAAAGATAATAAATATCAAAAGATTGACACTTGTTTATGTCTGGTTTAAATGTGAAATTACATCCAATGAACAACATTGTATTAAATTGTAAAAATATATTCTAAATATACTTTAAAACCACTCAAATTAATTATATATCACTATTAATTATTTTGATTAAAAAAGTTGTTTTTAATTAAAATTTAGTAATTTTCACTATTTATCAGAATATGAAAGTTATCTGAAAAGTACCAAAATTTCACCGTAGGCTAAATTCGATACTCCGAATCCAAAAATGAAGTCCATTTTGAAAAATAAAATTTAAATAATTTCAAAAGGTGGTTATTACTATTCATAACGGGTAGTTTTAATAATATTTTAATAGCATATTGTTGTATAGTGAAACTCGTGATTGCGTACTACACACGCTATCGAGGAAGGTCGCGATTGCGTGTAATACAGGGAAAGTCAACGATGCGTGTTGTGAAAGCTCCTTTTGGTATAGCGTATAACACAAGACATTAATGAAATTAAAAAGAATATTTTTCGTAAAATCTTGGGGTGTTACACATAGACTCCAATTTGTAACTGTGAAAAAAATCCATAAATTTTAACCCCTCCAATTATTATTTGACAACTATGTTAGAAGTTTCCTACTAAAAGAAACTTCAATAAAATTCCCATTCCCCTGGTAATATGCAATGTCAAAGTCAAAAGATTTAATATATTCCACCCAATTCCTCTTACATAGATTCAAATCATTTTGATATAATATATTTCGCAATATCATGTGGTTAGAATACATGTTAAACCATTCCTTGAAAATATAATTCCACAAAATATCCAACACATGTATTATAAATGTGAGTTAAAGGTCATGAGTTAGATAATTTTCCTCATGTGGCCTAACATATTGAGTTCCATAATTAATGACATTCTCACCATGAATAATAACAAAACCCAAAATGAATCATGATGAATCATAGAAGACCCCATAGCCATGATTGACCTCTAAAAGAGTGCAAAATGGTGTAGTTTTCAAAATACATTTCAACTCAAAAAAAGAACTACGAAATTTCTTATCCCAAGAAAAATTTACAGCCTTTCGAGATTTATTTTTCATTAAAGAATCCAACTTTTATAATTCCTTTATATATATGGGATTGTATCGTGGTAAATCCAAGAAGCTCAAAATATCAAAAAATATTGTGGTTATTCCCATGTTATAAAAGCCTTCACCATTTTAGGATCAAATGATAAACATTGTTCCAACACCATATGTCCCAATATACATACTTCCCAAATCCATAAATCACATTTAGAAATCTTGGAATAAAGTTGGTGATTTCTTAACAATTCCAAAATTTCGCTCAAAGGATGCAAATGATCCTCCTTAGACTTAGATTAAACAAGGATTTCATCCACAAAGACTACCATGAATGTATCAAGATAATCATGAAAAATCCTATTCATTAAACCTAGAATTACTGAAGGAGCATTGGTTATACAAAATGTAATAACAAGGTACTCATAATGGATGTACCTGTACCAAAAGGATGTTTTCTAAATGTCATATTCTTTAATTATAATCTAATGGTATCCATAAAAAAGATCAATCATTGAAAATAACTTCACCCATTTCAATTGATCAAAAAAATAATCAATATGTTCAAAAAAATATTTTTTATTTACCTTGAATATATTGAGTTTTTAGTAATGAAAACCAAGATGAAGTGACCCATCAACCTTCTTAGAGAAGAGAATCAACACAGCCCAAGGTGACACACTCGGGTGTGTAATGATATTCTCTAACAGATCATCCAACTGAGGGTTAAATTAAATTATTTCAACTAATTCTATGTTGTATGAAGAAATAGACAACATCTAGGTACCCAAAACAATGTAAATTGAAAACTCTACCTCCCTTACTAGTGGAAAACTAGAGAAGATAGAAGGAAAAACATTAAGAAAATCAATGAAAACTGGAGGGAGACCACCACACATTGATTCTCACTCCAGATTAAAATTGAACACAAATATTACTTTTCCTAACTCTAGATTAGATGTTTTGGTTCTACTCAACCTTGGGTCCCACTATCCATGAAAGATACATCACATGTTATTGGATGTATTAAAGGAGACCTATTAAAGATAACATTCAATTTAGGCTTTATTAGCAATGATCTAATCCATCTCTGATATGATGTCAAGTGGATTCATGTTGAGAACATTGAAATCACATTCTAGCTTCATTTTTGATAAATATAAAATACAATCTAGACTACAGAGAGTCTGCTCTATCTTTGTTTCAAGAGTTGTTGTAATATCCATCATATAAGATAAAAATGTTGTAGGAAGATTTAACAAACTCACAATGTAAGTTAAAATGAATAAATGAGATGCACCAGTGTCAAATAAATAAATCACTAATGACAAAGCTATAATGATGGTACATCTCACAGTTTCTAGACCCATATCTGCTTCCTCAAGATACTTTTCCATTGTGTGAAGAATATTCATTGTATATTCCTTTGAATGGAACCCCTTTACTAATGATGAATTTGATTGTACCATAGTTTTATTAGGAATTGGTGATCCCATACCACTATGTGGAGTAGAATAGACATTATATAACTTATACAAGTGGCTCATGCATCCTTAAAAATAACATACCATGGGTCCCTCAATGAAAACCCATTTCGGGTTCCACAACTTTCCACACTTGAAATAAATCAAAGGGCCTCTATCAAGAACTATATGAGGTCTAAAAAATATATACAAACATGAACCACCACAAGAATAATTATGTTTCCTCTTCTATTTATAATAACTCACAAAATGCGCACTGAGATTAAAATGAACTACCATCTACCCTGACTTACCATCCAGGTCCATTTAAACCATCAACTCTATATCTATAACATCAGTATAAGAAGAAAGATTCTACAAGAACACTTGTGAATGAGAAGTAGATTGAAGTATCATATTTAATGACTGGGTTTTAATATTCTCATTTGACACAATCTTAGGTGAAAACTGCACAATCTCAACATTGAGATTTAAATATTTATCCATGGTCCTATCAATCTACTCAAGTTTGAAATAATCTATAGCCTTAGCCAAGAACATTGACTATGGGTATAACTGGTCAGTTAAAATATCATTAACGTCTTTCCATTATAATCTATCATCCTTCTTATCTATACCAGCTATGTCCCACCTTCTCTTGGAAGGTCCCTCTAGCTTGATGGTTTCACCTTTCACCGCTTTTTCTTGTGGAATCTCTAACAACTGAAATAGAGGTTTGATATTTCTTAACCAATCATTATCATGTTGAGAATAATTAGATCCATGAAACATTGGTGGATTATGGAAAAGGAAATCGTGATAATGATTCATGAATTCATTCCTTTGAGGTTCCAATATTGGAGCCTGAAAGGTAATGGGTGTAGGTTATTTTCCTAGAGCTTGGATTGCACACACAATAACATCAACGAGATTCTGGTCCATGTGAGGATGTTCTCAATGTGGTTCATCATTGGATTCCTCATGTATTTGATTCTTACAACTTCTTAGAGGCATTATTCTATAAAAAATTAAAAAAAATATTTTTAAGACATTAGATTGTCACCCAAACAGACCAATAAGGGAATTTAATTTCATTAGATAGATAAAAAAGATTTGGATTTAAATATATCCAAAGAAAATGTATGGAAAAAACTATAAATAATCATTATGACATCTTTCCCAAACCACCCATGGGGGAATAAGGCTCATTACAGTGAGTATTATCTTGGAACATGGCCTTAACTACATCTTAATTCCCAAAAAGATTACAGATTGACATTCTAACATCAGTTAAATATTCTTAACCTAGCTCTGATACTACATTTTCATGAACTGACCTGGATACCCTAGAACAATGACACCCATTCTAGTACTAACATTTCCCAAAGAAAATTACCAATCTCCATGGGTTGCATACTTTCAACTAACACCATAAAAGATAATTTGGGAATTTTTATTCCATGAAAATATTTGAAGAATAGAAATAAGATAGTATGATCAAAAGAAAAATACAATAGGATAACTATACCGAAACTCAAAGTGGTACCAACAACCTAAAGAACATAATTAATGTACTATAAGAATAGAATGATAAATAACCCAAATTCATGATAGACATAAAACTCCAAGCTCAAAAATCAAAAAAAACTACCACCTCAAAGTGGTGGTTTCCCCTTGCTCAAACCTAGCAGAAGAAAATATACAATCACCCAATGGAACAAGTAAGGTCTGAGATAAAATCCTAGTAGGGTGTCACCGAGGATTATATAATAAATAACACACTTAGTTAACCAAATAAAACTCTAGATTTTAAATAAAATTTCGTGGTAGTATTAAATCATATTAAAAAAACATTATTTACATTTTAATTGATGGAAATAATTCAAAACAATGTATTAATAATATTTTTATATAAAATGGTTTATATAAATTAACAAGGAGTGTGTAGAATATTTTACACACAATAGAATATATATATCAAAACAATCAAAAAAGATAAACACGGTCATCTACTAAGAGGTATGATATTTCTAGGTCATGGGATCCTCACACACTCGAACAGATGATCACATAATTATGTGTACATACTTCAAACATGGGACAAAGAGGACTCATCACCATCCCATAAGAGATGTGACCTATTAGATATGTTTTTTAGTAGTTAAGCATTAATATATTATTATCCTGAATAAGTCACTAACCACCTTGCCTTTCCTGTGCTCTAGATAAAAAAATCAATATTTGGAATTTACTTTAAAACTATTCAATATACCATTGACCCATTACACTTTTCAATGTGCCAATTTCCATTTAAAAACAAAAATGGTTATTTAATTAATTTATTCCATGATAAAACCAAAGGGTTATTATAAAATAATAAAACCATTTTCCTTAGATAAAACATTGAAATCAATTTCTTAAATAATTTTCAAAATTTACATTCCCAAATAAAATTTCAAAACTTTACTTCATAATTTTTCATCAATTTTAAAACACAACCCAATTCAATGGAACTGGGGGACATCCCCTAAATTTTATTATAAAGAAAAATCAAATTCGAAATTCGGTATAATAGGGTTTCTATCAAATCAATTAAATGAAATTTAATTTAAATAATGAAATTTAATTTAAATCAAGAAATTTAATTTAATTCATAAATTTTAGTGTTAAATTAATTAATAAATATTAAATGGAACCACCTACCTTGGTATTACAGGGTCATAAAATTGTAACCTCTAATGAAGAATATCATAAATGACGATCATAGAATCAACCCCAGATTCAGGATCTAAAACAATGAAGATTTGATTCTCCAACAACACAGAGATCTAAAAAAACTAGGGAGGAGAGAAGTAGAGAGAATGAGAGAAATAATGGGGAAAAAATTATTACTGAGAAAGGATTGGATGACTATCAATGCACTTTTTTTTCTCTTTGAAATGGGTTTGGAGGAGACATAATGGGTTCTTGTGATCCCTCTAAACCTTGGAAAATGAAATATGCCATGTTAGGGTCGAGTGGGGGTCCAAAATAAGATTTGAATTTTTTAAAACAAATATGGAATAATTAAATCCCCTATGAATTGTCAGCTGGGTAGGGTCACATGGTTTTCAAATTAGCACCCTAACCATGTTCCCCTACTGGTGAAGTTGCACGTTTTCTCCTTAGTGGTCACATAGTTTCACAAACCATGTGCCAAACATGAAAATCCCCACTACATGGGTTTCCAAGGCTTGCACTAAGAGGGTGCATGGTTTGGGAAAATTGTGCACCAACTATACACAACCCAAAATCCATCCAAAATTTTCACAATTTAAGCAGAAGCACCATTAAATGATACCCAACCAAAGCATAACCAAAATAGGGGTGGAGTACCTAAAAAAAAGTCAAAGGATGTTGCAATAAGGATAAATTTAATATATATATATATATATATCTCTGTGTTAATGTGATATATATGACATAAAATTTATTTTTAAAATTTAATATATAAATTATCATTATTTCATTCCAGCCGTTAAAATATGGTAATAATGTTATGCATACGTATGACCTATTGTCTCCCTGGATGGTGTATTTCAATTTATCTCTCTTGATTTTTTGGACTACTATAAATAAATATATAATAAATATATATTATATTTATATCATGGTTAAAATTATAGAGATGATGGATCCATGGTCAAGGTAAAAGAATTGAAAATAAAAATAACAAATTTTATAAAAAATTACCATTTATTTCATGAAATGTTATTTTAACAAAGAATTATTGATAAATAGGTAATAAAAAGTCATATTTAAATCATATATGGTATGATAAGTATGATTATATTTCAATAATTTATGTATAATAAACTTATATTAATTATATATAAAGTTATAAGGTGTATGAAGGAAGGTGATACATAAGGTAATAGATTTTCTTGTCAAATTTCCTTCTTTAGAACATAAGTTATGTTATGAACCTATCATATTATATGTGGTGTATATACTAAAAATTTTATATTTTATATCATGAATCTTTATATTTTCATAATTTTCAATTTTTTTAATTGATTTTATTCTATAATGGGACCTACTATTCAAAAATACCAAAGTGCTAAATCTTTGGTGGTACAATATCCTTGTTTATCAGAATTGTTTTATGATTTTGTATTTGATGCTGAAATATTATGAAATATTTTTCAAGAAAATCATGATTTTCTTATCTTCTATTTATTTCATGAAAATACGTGTATTCTTTCATTTTACTATCTTTAGGTAATATAGATACTAAAATAATGTTTCTGAAAAAAATATTCTTTATTTCTCTCTTTGGTAAAAACCCTTTTTCTTCCATATCCATAATTTCTATAAACTTTATAAAAAAGTTTTTAACATTCTATAAATGATTTATTAATTAATTTTTTACCCATGTTTATTTTGTTTACAAGGTGTTTTAAAAGGAATCTTTACTTATGTTTACAAATATTGCCCATTTAGATTTTAGTGAAAATTTTAATGGAATTTATATTTTAATGTGTATGACATGGAAAAAATTTCCCACCATCATGGAAATTTTTTATTTGAATAATGATATTTTAAAATAATATAATTTCCAAAAAATTTAATGATTTTTTTTTATTTTAGAAATGTAATTTTTAAAGAAATGATATTTTCCTCAAAAAATGTTCCACTTGATTTTTCTTTCAAATAAATTTTCCATCTAAGATGTAATCCTTTGATGAAACATAATAAATACTAGGAATATGATCAAATGATACCATATTTATTCTTTATTTATATAGTTTCTGTTTATGATAAAAATATTTTTATGAGGACCATTTCATTTCAAGGGGTAATACCTTGAAATATTTTTTTTTATTTTCAAGAAAAAACACTTTTTGGGTGAGTGGGAACCTTACAAAGACTGAATTACATATCCAAAACCACCCTCTAGAAACTACCTACATAGATTACCCCATTCCAAGACCCACTTTCAAAATATAAAATATTCGAATAAAAATTAAAAAACATATGCGAGCAAATAAGTCATCTCAGGAAACAACTGTACCGTGAGGCGCCTAAGAAACCCCAAATCCCCATCACTGACATCACCATCATCATTTCTCACACATTATAGTCATGAAAACATCACTGTTGACACATCATCTTAGCACAAGAAGAAGAATTCCCTTTGGAAACCTTCTCATCATCGTCACTGAAGCCATACAATAATGCAAAAAAACAAAAAAAAAATTAAATATCAACACACAAAAACCCAGAAGTTGACACCATCAATGGAATCGAGAAAATCACTCTATCTATCACAAACATAACCAAGAAGACTAAATGAAAAATTGAATATGAGAATAAAAAACCAACACCAAACATTGCTAAAGTCATGAGACTAGTTTCCATAACCGAGCAAATCCATCATCAAGGTCTCATGTCAGGAACACTGATGTCCACCGACCACGCATCCCAAAATCCCATCATTACCACTGCTCTCGATCTGCCTCAGAGTGGCATAATAAAACATGGGATCGGAGTAGGGAAAGACTGACCAACGATGAGGTGGCGAACCATGAGCCAACAAAATGGAGGTAAACTGAATTAGAAAGTTCCATAAAACTGTTGACTGCCAATCCTCAAATCCCAAAACCACATAGTCCCCACCAATTCATCTCCTACTTGGAGTGAAACAGGCGAATGATAGATCAAATCATATTATGAGCAGTAGAATGCTTTGATTGAAAAAACCCTTTGACAGGGACTCAAAACCACACTAGGAAGAAGACGAGGTCAATAAAACCAGAACCTGAGCAGACATAAAGGACGCCGCCAAAGAAGTAACTAGAAGGAATAAAAACATGCGTGAAAGATCCATAAGGGGAAAAAGGGTCTAGATCCCACGAAGAGGCTGAAGTGGCTGGAAGATGGCAGGATGAGGTGAAATGAGGAGACGAAGGAAGAATAACGATGAAGAATGATGCATGGGAGCATTGCCGACCCAAACCAATGGGTTTTAGAAGTATACCTTAGGCAGAGTTGGGAGCGTGAGGGGGATGGTCATGATATAAGAGATCCATTAATTTCTATGGGTTAATATATGATGAAATGTTTTATGAAACCCATTTTTTTCATGTGATCTGATAAGATGAATGATTTAACAAACCCATTTCTTTTCCTAGGGTCTCATATGATTGTAGATTTATGATAATTTTCACACATTTTTCTTATTTCTATTATTTAATTAGTGATACCTATATGTTCCTCAAATTCATTGGGTAATGATATAAATATCATGACCCAAACAAGACTATAATGGGTAGTGAACCCAATTAAATATGATAATTTGTCCGATATAAGTCTTTGGAGTGAACCTTGACTACTATGATCATTTTGGGGACTAAACCCTTTCCACTATGATGGAATTTGAAATGATTCTTTACTACTATGGAAATGATTTTCTATGTTTATGTTTAGGATTCAATTCCATGTATTATGTCATTTTTATGCTCTCATGGATCATGTTGTTTTACCCCCTTCCTTATTATTCATGTCTAATAAACTATCAATCTTTATTTCATGACCCAAGATTATTATCTTTTATATGAAGGGTATGGTTTTCAAATATTATACTCATGTTCTCATACCTTTCTACTCATTTCCTGTTCATATATCTCCCTTATTTATCCTTACAGATCAATTGAGCTCACCCTCCCATGTGTTTCTTTTCCCCAGGGTGTGAAGAAATTTATTATGTATGATTTGTCTAATAAGGTTGATAGTTATGAAGAACATCGTGGGAGATGATTTTTTTCACATAGGAACTAGTTGTTTAAGTTTCCATGTTTCAAAATTCACTAGAACTTTATAATCCTCACAAAGGTGTCATTTTAATGTACCAAATGTTTATAAAATAGATTTAATATCTATGTATAAATATCTTAGGTCATTATAGTCATAGTGTGAAAATATGTTTATCCCCTGAAAGGTCTACAAAAACTACTATTTTCATCCTGTTCACTCTAACTATCCCTTGGCATCCTCACAAACCCCTATGACATCCCTTGAGCCCTAATATATGTTTAAAACACCCGTTAGAGACACTTTAATTCTTGAAAACTCATCCCATGTTACGGTTCTCAAAATGAACCATTCACCAAATGAATAATTTTTAACTCTTAATGACGACGGTAGTTATATTAGACACCACTTCTAGAGATTAAGAATAAGGTAAACACACTAATATACTATGCCTGCCTTCATAATTATAGAGAAGATATAATGCTAAGATGGGGGACAATAATTACTCTATTGGTTAGACTATCCATATCTAACATAAAGTTAAAACAATTGCATTACATTTAGTGTGCTTCTTCCAAACACATAATCCTCACCTATCTATTGATTATGGACCACCACTAGAATTGCACGGTTATAGGCAGTCAAAAGAAAACACTCACTAGGTTTATGGTTGGTGGTTAAACCAATGGTCACATTAGTTTTTAGTTTATTTAGATTCTATTACCTTTGTGTTTATTTGTTTCTATTTGTCCAATTTTATGGAGCTAAGTAATTGTGTATAGATTGAAGATCAGTTATAAAACCTCAGTATGTCATCCATATAAATATTCTAGGTTTTATCTCTTAAAATTTTACATATCGTATTGTCTATCATAATCTTCTTTAAATATTTTAAATCATAAATGAATAAAAATAGTGACAATTAATGGGTTATGTGTGGGTGAAATATATCATACTGATTAGATTATGTTTTATTTCCTTTAATTTTTTAGTTATATTTGATCATAATTAAACACCACTAGTAGTTTATTATATTTTTATTAGTAAATTCAAAATATTATTGACATAATTTCATTACTTGATTATTATTTTAAGTATTAATGGAATTTTAATCAAATTTAAATCCCATGCTTACTAACACACTCAATTTTAAATCACAAACCCAAGAGGTTTCCCACCATTTTTACATAATCCATACAATTATCTTATTAATTGATAGAATATTTTTTAAAATATTAAACATTCTACGATTTATTTTCTAAAAATTATAGAGTTAATAATGTACTAAAATTATAGAGGCATTTTTTATCTTCAAATCCAATTTCAAACCTAATTCATCCCACATTAAAATTTGATTCCATATAAGACTTGCTATGAATGGCCTTGTTATGAGTCATATTAAAAATTAAATTTCATCCCACGTTTCTCTATTATTCAATTCATGTAAAAAATAACTTCCAAGTATTTGGATCAATATCTTTTTTCACGTGATCATTGGAAGTGTCATAATGTTGGGAAGAATTTATTAGAGAAAATTTATGAGAAAGGATAATGGATTTATAGAAGACGATGTAATTAAGTGTTCCCTAATAATATCTTAAAATTTATTAAAAAATATGATATAAGTAATGAAAATATATTTTAGGAATAATCCTTTTTCATTATAAAGTTTTAACTCGGAACTACCACAAATAAAAAGAATTAATATGGTAGTTACATATGAATAATGTTTAAAGAGACTCTTTATTAAGATTATTCTATTATAATACTCAAGTTTATTTAAGATTCAAAACATCTAATTTCAAGAATTTATTTTTAATAATAACCTCTCAATCATAATATCTATAACTAACCATGAGGAATCAATTTCTTATTTTCATTATTTTTTATATTCGAGTTTAATAATGATAAGGATAATATGATTATATTGAGCCTTCATGGATCTTAGAATGAAAATAACCATAAAAATCACAATTTCCCTTGAGTACGAGAAAAACATATATGAGAGATTATGTGAGAAATATTCATTGTTGGATCCAGAAATTGGAATAAATTCATTAATAGAAAAGATAAAAAGGAATAAACTATAAATAATGAATGAAATATTATTGATATAATAATGAATTTCAACACTTTTTTTAAAATTATACCTAGTTATGATATAAAATTTTCCCCATATTGAAAATTTAAGTGTGGGGGACTGAAAAAAAACTATTTTATAATTTTTTTATTCCATTATTCATTGATTATTTCCTCACCATTTTGATAATATATTAAAAAATATAATATTTTTATTATATTAGGATATTTTAATGATTTATTATAGAACTGATGTGAATTATGGATTTTATTAGTTTTATAATATATTTTTATTTAATTATAATTAATAAAAATTGATTATGTGTGTTTTTATGATATAAAAGTGAAAGAAAAGTATTCAGGCTAGTATGTAAGTGTAAAATGAAAATGATGAAGTCTAAATATGTTTTACATAGCCAAAACAACAACTACTTGTGAATAACTTCTGAACATATATTATTAAATAGGGAATATTAAATCCTATATATGAGTATCTAGAAATGATATAAGAGTAATTAGGAGTTTCATGATGTCTATTTTATTTGTCACAAAATGGAGAGTTGTTCATATATTTTCAATATTAAATAAAAAAATATAAATAAAAATTAAGAATAAATTAGAATCACATATTATTATGAAATAATATATAGAACCTATGTTAGAGTAAAAAAGAGTATCAACATGTTATATATGGAATTTTATATCATAAAAATGAG
Organism: Viscum album; assembly: GCA_963277665.1. Classification (NCBI taxonomy): domain Eukaryota; kingdom Viridiplantae; phylum Streptophyta; class Magnoliopsida; order Santalales; family Viscaceae; genus Viscum; species Viscum album. Next base: position 751,536,408 of record OY728160.1, read on the forward strand.
TAATAATGTGGTGGAATAAGTGTGGATCATGTATAAAGATGTATATTCACATATATTTCATGAAATACACAATGAGTAAAAGAAAAATAATAATATGAACCATCCTAACCAAATTAGGATAGTTAGTAACTATAGTCCATGTGGAAATGAACCTATATATATAATGATATTTCCATGGGTACTAAATCCATGGTTATTGATTCTTAAGTTGGATGAAATTCAGATCATATAATCGGGTATCTATGTATATATATATCGAGGGAGTCTAATGTAATAGGGTTTCCCCACTAGGGAGTTCTTTTTTTCTTATAATTTTGTGTCCATTATATTTTCAGTAGAAGTTTGTGTTTTCATCCCTAATTTTCGTGTATTATAACACCAAATATCATAGGGATCTAATCAAAGTGTTTCTCTCTGTAGAGCTTCTTTTGAGTTTCTCAAGTAATTATGATTTTAAATTAATTATCTAATAAAATTTATAGGGATTTAGAATGTTATATGGATAAGAGGTTGGTGAATGTTATTATCATTATTTTTTCATATTTATTTTCTTATCCGAATATATAATTAATTATTTTATTTCTCTATTTATAATCACTAGTGTACATGATGGAACTGGTTGATTTACTGTTTAATGGTTGAGATTGAATACAAGAGATGAAAGTTGTATTTTCTCTTGATTGAGCAGTACCTTATTTATTTTTCAATGAATGTGGTTGATGTTTAGTACACTCCAAGATCGTTTTATGGGTTTTTAATTCCAAATATGTAAATGCCAATGAGGGATGTTCATTCATATTATGGTTAATAAACATTGAGTGAGGATGAGATAAATTTTGTGAGATAGTGATGGTGATAATTAGTATTATTCTTTAGAGTATAATCTTATTTATTAATATTCTATTAAATTATACATATATTTGACATTTTAATCAAATATTTTTTTCCTTGAAATACTATAAACACCACCCTAAAATTTTATGATTTTTTGTATTCATTTATAAATAATAACAATTGAAAATAATACTAGTGGATAAGAGTAGACCTATTGGATAAAAAACCTTTGGTCATGAACCAAGCAGTTCATAGGGTATATTAAAATAATAATATAAAGTTCCCCCTAATAACCTATTACGATATGGAACCATTTATAGGGAGGTGGTTTTATATTATTAACATTACCACTAACTAAAGAATACATGAATATATATCTTAGTGACAACATATCCACATTTAATCCTAAAATTTTGAGAACATTTTTTCTTAGGTTAATAGATTTAATGAAATTTTATAATCAACAATCATAATTTGTTGAAATTTACTTAATAGATTCAAGTGAAAAACATATTTTTCATTCTGAATATTCATTTTAAATCAATGATGAGAATCATAATCAAACATTGGGAGACATTTTTGGATCCCATTTAATAATTCATAATAATCATATTTTATATCCAACACCCTGAAAATTATGAACTCAAAATAAAACTTATTCAATTATTACCTAATCTACATACTCTTATAGGTGAGGATAAAAAAAATTAGGTAAATCCATCTGGAATTTGAATCATTGAAGCTGCGATTAGAAGTGAAGGAAGAAGTAACATGGAATGTATTTCAATTCTCTCTAGAAGAAACCAAGGAGTTATTATACAAAATTTAACCTAGACAATTCACTATCTAGGATGCAATTTAATAGAACTTTATTCAAGTAGTGTCTCCTAATTTATGAATAACTACCATAAAAAAGATATTTATGGAATAATGGAGTTATTTGGAGAATGATTGTATGAGTACTCGGAAATAATCAAGAATAATTGTTGAAGCATCCCACATTATGTAATTAAGTAATAAATTTTTCAAGTTTTCTTATTCCATGGACAATATAAAAGTGAAAAAAAATTATTTGAGGCATTATCTAGAGAATATTTTATAGAACAATAACTAGAAAAATCTAAGGGACTCATTGGTAACATAGTTGGAAATTCATAATAATTTTTCCCTAGTGGTACAACTATAGGAGTAGTATATGTGATAATGTATAATAAATCCCAATTACATAAAACCAAACTTGAAGAACTAACCAATTTTTCTAGGAAGATGGGTCTTAAGAAAAAAATGACAATTGAACCCTTATTAATGTATGAAAACATTGTTCTTCTCCAGATCATTTTACTAACATATGTGTTTGGTTTCAAGGAAGAAAGATCTATGTTACTACTTATCATAATAGACCATTCCAATAACCCATGAATAATCACGGTTGACGGAAAAAAAAATCTCATGTTTAATATGGGTTTTTGAACCAATATAATCAATCTAGACTACTATTCTAATAAATATCACTAACCATCAAAGGTAGACCATTCATGAAGATAAAAATGAAAATCATAAATGTATATAAAGGTACATTGATAGAGGAATTTAAAGAGATCAATTTTTCCTTAAATATTTCTAATTAAATTAAATAACCCAAGGATGAAAACTCTATTTAAAAACTTTCACACTTAGAAGAAACTAATCAATTTGGGGAAGTATATATATTAAAATAAATCTTGTGTTAAGGTAATAAATTTAGAATATAAAATTTTATGAAAACTCATGATTTTCCTAGAAACGCAAAAAACAATCATAATTGGATGTAAACCATAAATTATTTTATTGCGACACCCACTGGGTCACTGGTATTCATTTTATTATAATTTTATTTTTCTAATTTTTTTAGAGTTTTAAAGAGTTAAAGATATAAAAACATGAATTTTTTGGATAAACTGGTTAGTTTATATATTTGGTGCATGGTTAAGTGTAACCATCCACCAAAACATGAAAATTAGGGTGAGGAATTCAAATGTTTTTTTATAGTTAAGGCAGGGTTTGGAAAAACATGTACTTCCTTTCAGAAAACCATGAAACTCAAGTTACTGAAGTGGTTTGCCTCACATAGTTGGTGAATGGTTTTAAAAAAGGTGGGACCCAATCACATAGCCTGCCCTATTATTTTAAAAAAATTACAAATATGAACTCTTAAATTTCTAAACCTTACCCCCCTCATAGTCTCCCCACATTTGACCATGTGTCTCCCCCAAACATTAAATCTAATTACCCTCCATTTTAGTGTATCATACTTGATGATTTGGGTGATTAATTAAATTTAAGTCATGTTTCATCGTGTTTTTCTCATCATTCCTTCGTCTAATCTAATTTTATTCCATCCTCTTATGTCTATCTGGCCCTAACAACAATAGAATGTTATGCCAAGGGGTTCAGTTAGGGTTTTGATCAATTTATATGTTTTTTATGTTAGTAAGAATCCTTATTCTTATCTATTACTAATATTTTACAAAGTTAATAGAATCCCTTCACTTACGAGGTAGGTGTGTCAAGATATTCAAACTATTTTTTGGATTACTCTGGTATTGGATGTTTCCTTTGATTTTTATTATACTTTTATTCATGGATTATTTTTTTGATTATAGTTTTACATGTGTTATTGTTCTTATTGGATTATGTTGATAATATATTGATTTCATTTACATTTACCATTAAAAATCAAGTTTATTAAACAATTAATTTATTAAATTTCTTCAATAAAATTATTATTTTTGAACTAATTTCAAATAGATTTTAAAGTGGTATTGTTTAGGAACATTATTACTTGATCATGGGATTTTTTGTATGTGATATATGTGATTATTGGTGAACATAGTAGAACATCGGTGTGTGATTTTTGAATGTGTGATTCCCTAGCCCTAGACCCGATGGAAACTTTGGATAATTTTATTTGATGCCTTAAAAGGGTTAGGTATTACTACTTTTTTACATCCACATAAGAAATTAAAATATCTATGAGTGGGTCCTATAAAACTAGAGCTCAAATATCATATCTCTCTTTTGTTTTAAATATAATTTTATCATATTTTAATATCAATTTTCACCATTCCCATGTATTATTAGGTTATTACCATTTTGGTTATCCCATGTTTTCCTCAGTAATAATTTGTGATTATATTTTCTATGTCACTAATCATTATGAATAGTTTTATGAAAACAAAAGGATTTATAAAATAGCTCTCAAATAAATGATATTAAAAACATTTTCTCTCAAACTAGAATAATGGGTTTTCATTATGAAATGTGATATATAGAATAATGGTGGTATCTTACTAGGCTTTAATTCAAACCCTGCATATTCCATTGGCAATATGTAGACATGGTTTTTTTTGAGACATAAAAAGGCAAAAGTGATACATCTCATTTAAAGTCCTATTGATGTTAAATCACATTTCATGGTAAAAATATGATGGTGGTAAAATGTCACTTGGAGATTACTTTATTGGTCCTTTTGGGATCCTTTTTATTTTGGTATTCTATAATTTTAGTTATGTATTAGCCAATTTATCCCAGTATATGCTTGAAACTTAAGGTTATTTATAAAACATTGGGATTTATTTATTTAGTTATATTGTGTCATCTACCTATTTTATATAGTTATGTTTTTGGTATTTATACTCTATTTGGAATGGTTTAAATTGTTCCAATAGTTTATTTGAGAGTTTGGGCATATAACCTATTGAGGGGTCATGTAGGATTCTTGACTAGAACCAAATGTATGCTTTACATGATTATAATGGTAGAATCATTCCATTTTAATCACTTTTGATACCATAGAACTAGTTTCTTGAATGGTGTGATCAGTAACATTCCTTGGGCCTTATAGTGGACTGAACTAGGTTATTTTGTAGGTTATCCCATGTTTTTTCATTAAAAAATGTTAACAAATCCATCATGTTATTTTTGTACGTGTGGTATTATGGAGAAAAAAAGTGAGGAATCAAGTGAGGAAAAAAGAGAGTTCCAAGAAAGGTCTTCTCCATGATATAAATTTGGTTACCAGGTTAGTCAAGGATGGTTTATCTAGTTAAATTTGGTTATGAGTAATATTATAATTTTTTGGATGATTTATTTATGTGGAATGTTTAGGATAACCCGCAAAATTATTTTAATTGGTGTTATTAAAAATAAATCATGTATTGATTATATTCTTATGAATTCTATTTTAATAGCATTCCTCCTAGAAGGACCTCTAGAAATTAGAGGGATTATGTTTCAGAGAATAGTATACTGAACAATCCTTATATGGACTCATAACTCATAAAATTTGTGATCAAAATTATTAAATCACTCTAACAGAGTAATTTCTCACCCCAACCCAATATGACACTATTTTTTGACTTTATGTTTTTCTCCTCCCTTCAGAGTTATTTCCCCCTAAAATTGGATGTTTTAGAGGGATAGGGGGTGGAGTATTATTGTTGCATGGTTAGGGGAAACTGAGCACCAAAACTCATCCTATCATGTGGCCTCCTCCGGTTTATTAAAAATAAATTATTACCATTTTATGTTCTCATTTTTTAACCCCAATGAACCCATATTCCTTCTAATTTGGATCATGTGAACTTAGAGGGATTCTACCACACCTCTCCCTTGGTTCCTTCTTTCATACATGGTGAATATCCATTATTTTTTCATGGTTTTGAGTTGAATATTTAAGGTAATAAGATAATAACTTCTTCATATTATTCTTCTATATATCTTCTCTTTATTTTTAATCCTTCCATAGTTCTAGTGGATTTTTGTCCATGTTTTCTTACTTTTGAATCGATATTATTTTCTTTTTGAAGAATCCTTTTGTTCTCTCATGCTTCTTTGCACCTATATATGGTGGATTTGAGTTTTCAAAAATAATGGTGACTATATTTGTTAAATGTTACCTAATTTAAAAGCCATTAATTTGGAAATTATGATTTATTACTACTTTTAAATTATTTTTTCATTAATATATAATCGGTATATGTTATTTACTATTGTGGTTTATGGAACTAATTTAAAAATTGTTTTCATGGTTTCCCCTAATATTATAACATGGGTTTTATTTATTTATGAATGTTTTAAACCATGTTTTGAAATGAAAATCATCCTAAATGTTCAAATGGTTTTACAAATGGATTCCACGATGAAAAATAGAAATTCCAAAAGGTTTTTTTGGCCTTTGGGCTGTATTTTGTGATGGTATTGATGGAATTTTTTGGTTTTCGATGGAATTTTTTGGTTTTCTATGAAATCATGAGGAAATTTACAACTATTGGTTAATTGAATGTGAAATAAAAAAATTCACTCACACAAAAATTAAAAAACACCCCCCCCCATAGACACGCACATACATACATATATATTGGAATGGACTCTTTATGCTTGTTCACTCAGTGTGAGGGGGATATTTAAATAAATTTAAATAGTTTATATATATAAATCTTGGTTTATGTTTTATAAGTGTAATTTTTAGTTTTGGAACATGAAAGATTTGGGAAAAAGTTTTTTTCTAAAAAAGAAGTCTTTCCTTTTTAAAATAAGAGGCCTTGTTGGAACTTTGAAATAATTTACAGAAATAAAAAATAGTATTAAGACATACACCATATATTTTAGATGTGGTGTGTGATAAATGAGTGAAATGTGATTTAATCCTAATAATGGTCTTGTTCTTTGTTTGGTTAATTTGGATAGGGTATGCACATAAGACTGGAGTCTAGAAGTGAGAAAGTGAATGGGTTGTTTTTTTTTTGAAAATTTTGTGATATATATATATATATGATATATTGATAAAAAAACTCCATTTTTTATTTCATGGGTAGCCTACGATAGTTAGGAGGGAGCCCTAGGTACACATGCAACACTGGTTTATTATTATGATTTGAATAATAGACATAATATAGATTTCCTCTAATTGTGGGATATACCCCTATGTCAAATTATCATGGGTTAAGTCATTTTTTAGGGTGATATTATTTTTTATAATTTGTACAGGTATAGATTTTTTATGTGAATGTATATGGATTTATTCTAGATCATCCTTATCACTACTTAGATCCCACAGAAACTGTTTTATATATGCACTAATTTCCACTACTTTATAGAACCTTTATGAATTGGTTTTCACTATTATGATTTCTTATTTAAATGATTCGTTCATTACATATTCCTTCTTGTAATGGGTTTTGGAAATTGTATTACTCAATGGAAGTGGTTTTAAAATAAAAATTATTTTTTTTGGGAAGCTTAGAAAGCTAATTATTTTAAAGAAATAGAAAAAACAATTTTTATATGCTATATTTTTCAAACTACCAATAAATATATATCTATTTAAACATATGTAGTAGGGTGTGGTTAGTTTTTTGGTATCTTTACTATGTATTTTGGTTCCCAAAAAATCTACATCATTTTCAATTTCAGGTTTACCCAACTATGGATCTCTTATGGAGAGAGTTTAGTTCTATGGTTAGTGGTGACCCGTGAGGTCACTTGGAGGTATAACTAAGCCTTTTTTTTTCTTTTTTTGTTTCCATTATTTTTTATTTTATTCTATTTTTATTTATTTATATATTTTATTATTGGATAAATCATTCCAAATTTTTTTATTCTTGATTATTAAAAATAGATTCCAACTCAATAGGATCTAGGAATCCTCTCAGGCATTATTAAAGACTAGATCATGTGCACATTTATGAGCCAAACTAGGTTGGTTAATGAAAAACTATGGGCGAGGGAAAATATGGTAAATGAATCATGCCCAGGAGTTCATGAAGAAGAACCCACCTATATTTTTGTGTGATTGGCCCCCAAAGAATTAGAATAATGGTTGTTAAATATTAGAAACATATTTTTTATTTCTATATAACCCTAAGACAATAAAGATGGGATTAGTGACTTATAGGTTGGAAGGTTCTGGCCAAATATGATGGGGATTGGATGTGCTTTCATAGATCCATAAGAAATTTATATTTACTAGGTTCTAAACCATGTCTAACTAGTAATTTTACTCAGATAACTTATGTATGGGGAAGTATAAAGAGTTAATTATCTTGGAGTAGGTTGATTGTTTAGTGATCAAGTTCCCAAATCAGTTTTTCGAGTAGTATATAATTCACCCAAGATCCTGGTGAATGATTACTTATAGGAATGCCTTTCAAGATGGGTTTTAAGATAAAAAATTTTTCTATAATCATTCTTTTATGTCTTCAAATCTTTTAAAAAGTAGTCTATAATGATTATATAGATAAACCAAATATAGTAGTGTTTACTTGTTTGTGTTTTATTCAATACTATCATAGGAGGGGTATAGAGTTCCTCTTCAAATAAAAAGATGCTAGATGAGTCACAATGGGGTAATAGATGGTGTTTTAAACATCTCTCAAACCATGTTTTAGTAGATTTCTCAAAGAAAATTCCAATTTTACATTACCAATTTAGTATGGTAAGGTATACCAATTAGTATTTATAAAAATTTCTAAGGACATTCCATTGGTGTAGATGCTTTGGATGCCTTTATTGATATTGTAGTTATCCTCCCCAGAGAAGTAAAGTGGGTCCACTTATAAAAATGGTTCCCATGTGTAGTTAGATGCATCGAAGGGGGAATTATATCATTACCAAGTGACATGATACTCTCATTACACTATGAAAACATATATGGGTCTTGAGTTTAGGTTCTTTTATATGACAGATCAGGAGATAGAAGATGCAAGAGTTGGGTTGGCGATCATCATAGGTACAATGATTATTACTTAATCTATGGATGTGACTTTATTTAACATAGATGTATCCCATTAATTTATCTCATAAAATCTAATTTATTCATTGTTAATGTCATTTAATTTGATATTGTATGTTATCGCTCACTCCAATCTATTTTAAAAGATGAGTGATCATGGCTAAAAGGGAATCAAGTGTCTAGTGACCATCATCAATAATTGTTTTTTGGGATTTCTTGGTTTTTGATTATGAAATCTTTGATACTATATTCAAAATAGATTTTATGGTGGAATTAAAGCTCTAATTGACTACTACCACCTAATTATTTTTGTTTCTCTTTCCAATTGGGAACATTTAAAAACTTCAAGATGAGTGGGATTTAGGGCCAAGTAGAGAGTGTCTAGTCATTCCAATGGTGGGGTATATTTCATTTAAGTTTACTAAACTATTTCTTAATTTCATTAAATTGGTTTCTTGATACTAGCTTCTGTTTGTCATGGAATGGTTCCCTGATGTCTTCCCTTGTGTTTTTCCATTGTTTACCTAGTCATAGTTTTATTTCACCATTGATTTTCTCCCTAGGAGGTGTTCAATTTCCTGCCTATATTATTGATTGGACCTAATATAATTAAATGAGTTAATGGTACATCTTGAAGAACTCAAAATTAAATAATTTATAAAATCAACTATATCACCTTGAGAATATCTAGTTTTCAAAAGAAAATGGAAAAATTAAGACTTCATCTTTTCATTGAGTACCGAAACATCAATGCAGTGGTGATTGAGAATAATTACTCATAACTGAATATATATGATTTTTTTAATCAAATTAAGGGTTGCCAGTGGTTTTTAAAAGTTGGATTGAGGCCAGGGTACCTCTAGTTGAGGGTAAGGTAGGAGGACATTCTCAATACCACCATCCTAAGCCGGTATGAGAATTTTGAGTACCTATTTATTTCATTTAGTATCACTAATTCTATCGAATTATTCAAATCCTTAAAGAACCATATTATTCATCCCTATATTAACTCATTTATGGTAGTATTTTTTTGATGATAACATGGTTTACACTATGATAAATGAGGATAATTATGGCCATTTATATGTTGTTTTAGAAACCTTGTGGGACTAAAATCTATATGTGAAGCTATAAAAATGCCAGCTATAGATCCTAAAGGTGAAAAGCTTGGTTTATGCAGTGTCTAAATGAGGAATTTCAATGTACCTTAAGAAGTTACATGTTTTTATATATTTGGAGTTTTCTAAGGATGTATTCAAGATTTAAAGTTTCTTGGGAAAAAATTAATATTAAAGGAGATTCATAGAGAACTTATCCTGTCTTATGTACCCTTTTATAATAAGGACATAGGAGTGTGTAAAATTTTAATGGAGTTGGTAATTCTATGAGTGCTCATAAGAGTTAACTTTTAGGTTGAATTCACCTCTTGTTTTGCGCCTCTCATATCCAAGAATGAGTAATCTTGTGTATTGAGATGCTTTAGGTAAAAATTTGGTGTATGTCTTGATATATGGAGATTATGGAATGGATTATAGGTCTCTTTAGTTGTCTCCACATGAGAATAAACACCCCACTCACAATCTTGAATTAGAGGTGGTGATGCAGGATCTAAAACTATGGTGCCACAACCTCGTGGGGGATAAGTACATTGTGTATTCAAATCAAAAAAATTAAACTATATATTTACTTGGTGAGAAATAAATCTTATTTAGAGCCAGTGGGTAGAGTAACTATAAAAATGTTATTCCTAAGTGGCGTATACATTAAAAAAGGGGGATATGGTTTTTGATTCATTGAGTAAGAAGTTACCAAATTAGGTAGAGAAATATTTTTGGAAAGAATGAGGATTGATGAGTTTGTTCACTAAGAATTATATGGAAGTAGAGGTGGTGGGTTAATAGGTTCTCTTGAATAGTATATATATCACATCCTATCATAATGAACAAATTCACCTTGTATAGGATGAATTCCAAGAATATTAATATATTAGAGGAATATTAAATTGTGGGGAGACCTTGGCTGATCTATCTTGGTATCTTGGTCTCTTGATGGAATCCTCTATTTTCAAAAGTGATTGATAATACATTGGATTTATGGTGGAATATAATGAGTGGTGATCACCACTTTAGATAGGATATTCAGCAGGAGATAACAATATAGTATATGATCAAAAACATTGATATTGGTGTCTCTAGATGAAATGAGAAATCATTGACTTCATATCATGGTGCTTTATATGTCAGAGAATAAAAGTAAAACACTAGATGTTGGCTAAGTTATTGAAACCAATCCCATCCCATTCAGGAAGTGGGATAAAAACTCTATTGATTTTGTTATCAAATTTTCATGGTATCCTACCATGAAGGATTCTACATAGGTAATCATCAACTGATCGATGAAATGATATCATTTCACTACTATTAACGAGTCAATGAAACTAGAGGATATTGTATGCCTATATTACCAAAAGGTTTTTTGTCTTCATGGTGGGCCATCAATGATAATTTTGGATTTAATCCCCCCCATTTCACATCTCATTTTTAGAAATGTTTCTAGGATAATTTGGGTAACCATCTAAAATTGAGTAAGGCATACCATATATAGACTAATTACCAGACAAAGTGAGCTATCAAAATTCTTGACGATATTCATTTATCTTTCATCCTATACTTAATGGATCATGGGGGATAAACTTATCATGGGATTATTTTTCTTATAAAAATAGCTACCAAACCTAAATAAATATTTTCTATTTTATATCCTCATATGTATGTTTCTGTTAATCCCCTATGTGTTAGACTAAGTTGGGGGAACATTCACTATAGGGGAAAAGTATTGTTTAGTAGGTAAAGAGTATGACCCAAATAATATAAAAGAGGATGGGTGTGGATTATTGTAATAATAAATATTAGGTTGAACATCATATTCATCCACTATAGTTTTATGTTGCTTATCGGGTGATTATTAAAGAATCCCCCCGAATGGGGTGAAATCATTTGGGGAAGCAAGGTAAGAAGGAATCTCATTAAATCATGCATTTTGATATTGTAGATAATCTATAAAATTTGGAAGTACATTTCACCTTAAATTACCAAATTACATATATTAATGATGTATTATTCGTCCCATAGTTGAAGAAGTACTATCTAGACCCATATCACATGGTAAATTGAGAATGATTAGACTCAGAACTGGACGCCTTTGTGTTTTAGCAGCTTGTTCATATTATGGACCATTATCTTAAGGTGTTGTAGGAAAAGACTAATCCTTTAGTGTGTGTGATGTGGAAGCATAGACAGAACAGACACAAGACTTGGGATCATGATGATTTTAAAAAATGGTAGTTTCCCCATACTTTTGTTGAAGTTATGTCCTAGGGAGTTTCTAATGGTATGATTTGGCATGATGGGGAGAATTGTGACACTCATTGGTTCAGTATAATGTATTTTATTTGAATTATATTTTTTATTTTAAACTTTCTTCTAGTTTTTAAGATATAGAGGGTAAAAAAGAAATTTTTGGAATGATTTTTTAGTGCATGTTGGTTATTCGTTGTTAGGAGTGACTTTTCACTAAACCATACAATTATGGGTGAGGGTTTCTATTATTGTTTTTGTAGTTATGAAAATTCCTATAAAAACATAAGGTACCTTCTAAAAAAGTGTGTAGTTCATGTCAGTGAATATGGTATCCCTACACAGTTGGTGAATTGTTTGGAAGGCATACAGTCTAACCTATAATGTTAAAAGTGTGATTTTATACATATGACCTCTATGTTTTTTAACCCCCGCATTCCTCGTTTTCTCATTTCATTAGTCCATGTTTCTTCCCAATCTATGAACTCTCTATCCCCCCTATTTTAGTGTCTCCTTCATAAGGATTTAGTTTATTCATTCAAGGTATGTCATGGTTATTCATGTTTTTTACTCCTTTATACATATTTCACCATTTTATTCTATCCCTTTCCTGTTCATATAACCCTAAAAACCATTAAGGGAAAAACCAATGGTTATGGTTATTTTTTTGAGGAATTTTATGGATTATTCTGCCAATGAAGATCCATCTTCTCCCCTTATAGTGATATTTTGTTGAATCAGAGGACATTACTTCATTTTCAAGGTATGTTTATCTATATATTCAGAATTTTTGTTTATATTAAACTTAGTCTTGAGTTTTACATTGGTTATTATTATTATATTATGTTGTTATTGATTTACTTGGGGCTAATTTACATGTGTTATTGGTTTTCTCATATTGTGTTGAAATAATAGTTCTTTCTTTTAGATTTTAATTTGAAAACAATATTTGTACCCACTAAGTACTTGATTAAATTTCATAAATAAAAATATTATTTTTAACTTAGTTTTCAAAGATATTTTAAATAGGATATTTTTTATTTACTTTATTACATGATCATAGTGTTTATTATCTTTGTTAGATGTCATTATGGATGCACATGGGAAACCTTTGGTGAGTGGCTTTGGGATGCTTGCTTCCCCACCTTAATCATAATGATATCTAGGGTTTGTTTCCAATGATTCCCTAAGAGGACCAAGTTTCACTACATTCTTAGGTTCATATAGGTTATCCAATGTTTTGTCAATGCGACTTTAACCTCTAATGATCATGGGTCAGAGCACCCCCATGTAACAACTATACTTTGTTGTTTTTATAAAATTATTTTTCCCTAATACCTATGTATTATGATATTAAGGTCCTGTTTTTTCATCACTTACTTCCCTCAGTTATACATTTTGAATTTTTTTCTAAGTTAATCTTATTTATATATTATTATATGAAAACCAATGTATTTATAAAATATTTTTCAAGTAAAATATTTTTAATACATTGTTTTCAGACTAGAATAATTGATATTCATTATGAAATGTCATATATGGATTAATTATAGTAGGGATAATGAAGTTATTTTTTCTTCTATGTCATGAGTCTGGTGGTATCTAGGGGCCACATGGAGACTACTTGGTAGGGAATTTTAGGATCCCCTTTATTTTGGTATTTGGTTTTGTATTAGACTTTTTGATATTGTATTTACATGACCCTCATGGGTTTTTATGTGACGTTAGTATTTCTTGATTTACTTATATTATGTAATATGTATATTTTTTATGGTTTATTTTATATTCTATTTGGAAAGGTTTATATTATGGTAACTATTTATTTTATGGGGTGAATATTTATCCTATATATGGGTCATGATGTATTATTGATTGGACCTATTGTATGTTTTACATGATTATAAGAGTGAAATAATTACCATGTAGTCACTTTTGATACCCTGGAACAAGTTTCTAGCCAACGGTGATTGGGAACACCACTCGGGAATTGTAGCAGGGTCACCTGGGTGACATGGTAGGTTGGCGTAGGTTGGTTCGTTACATTAATGGTTTTTTTTGTTTTTCAATGATACTAAAGGTGATAATTTACCTTATGTATTGGAAATTAAATCTATATAAGTATGTAAACCTAAATTGTTACATTCTTTGATTCAACAACAAAACCCAAAAAAATTATTATAATATATCAATTATTTTTGTAATAGATAAATACACGCTACCCATGATAATCATCATAATCAAACTAATTGATCAAGAATTTAAAATTATCCCCCAATGGAGAAAAATATTAGATTCATATAGTGGATTTTTTGTGATATAGTTGAACTAAATCCTAAAATATGCATTCACAAAATTCTTCTAAAAATGGTGAAAAAACTATGAGATATGTATACTAAATACAACCATGATAGATGTGGACAAAAGGTTAATGAAAAATTGATAGATATAATAATATTTGACACAATTTCTTATTCCCATTAGTCCAGTATCATATATATATTTTTTAAATTTCTGGTCTCTAAATATTTGAGATTGAAAAAATGATTTAATCCCTATGGATGTTCAAAATAGTTAGAGGGTATGAATTAATTATATAAAATGTAATAAAAAATCAAGGTAGTATCACTTCCTCATACCCATAATTGATCAAATGATAGAGATATTTTCATGTAATACACACTATTTTCTTTTTAACAAATTTTTGGGATACTCAAAAGTTCCCATAACACCTTATAACCAAGAAAAAACCACCTTCACCTCTGCTTATAAATCCATTTCTTATAATAGGATTTTAATTTTACTTTTAAATTATCCTATAATATTTAAAATATGCCTGATGGGTATTTTATATAATGATATTAAATATTAGTCAAATGATATTTTTAATTACTACATAATTTTAGAACATCTTTTGATAATTTTTTTTCAAAAATATATATTGGTTTAAGACATGCATTGAAAATAAACTCATTATGAATTATGAAAGAAATTATTATATGGTAGATAAAGGAATATTTATTTATCATGTGACTTGAGAAATATTGATTAACGTTGATAAATCAGAAATTTAAATCTTCGTTGTGTTATTTTATCCCACATATTTGAAACATATTAGATCATTTTTAAGTACTGCATTATTATATTGGATGTTCTTTAAGGATTTTATTATGATAACTATTTGAATTTCTAAATTACTTAAAATTAAATTTAATTCATTTTTTGAGGACTCTTATAAAATCATTAGATGAGATAATGATAAAACTAACCACATCTTATGTGATTCAACTACAATGCTAGAAACACCCATTTGAGTTGTTATTTAATTCCTATAATGGTGTTTGGTGGGAATTACTTTCAAAAAGTATTGATAGGAACAAAAATTTAATTTTATATGCTTAAAAACCATAGAATATACATAGAGAAATTACATCACCACTGTGAAGTATTTTTTTAGAAATATTCTTTTCTTTAGATAAATTCAGAACCTATTTACATTTAATTCAAGTAACTATTTTACCTAATCGTGTAGTAATTAACAATCTCATGAAGATGTAAGTTGTAAAACCGATACTATATATATAAATATTTCTACTATTAGAGTTTTATGTGTAAATCAAGGTCAATAAGGGAATACATAATCTAGTAGAAAAACACCCGATCATATTACCTTACAATGACAAGGTAGGAACATCAAATAAAGAATAATTGAATGAATCAATACTAAGTGAAAAAATCTATTTTATTTTAAGAGAGGTAATTTGGTATGAAAATTGTCAAATTACCATGTAACTTCAAAATTGTCATTAAATTTTAAAAAAATCATGTTCTATACATAAATTTGAAACATAATTTTATGCAAGGGCTAATCCGTACTTATAAAAAATATATAATGATTCAATGATTAAGGGATTCCTAACTGGAAGTCAAATCCCTTTTGTGTTTAACTAGTCACAAATTATATTTTTATGGAAGCTTTGGTCCTTAAAGAGATTAAATGAATTTTTTAGAGTATTTAATATATTGGTCAAAACTATTAAATTATTTATATGATTATTGTAAGAAATTTATGAAATGTAAATTCACCAAATAAATTTATAAAGGTAATAAATTCCAAAAAAACCTCGAATATTTTTGAAATATTTAATGTATAGAGCATGGATTTTATGAGATCATTTCAAAATTCTTTTGGATATTCATATATCCCAATAACTATTGATTATGATTCAATATGGGTAGAATCTAAAGACACCAAAACTAATGGAACATATGTTACGATTTAATTTTTCATGAAAAAAATCTTACATAGGTTTGGGATACTAGATGAATTATTTCTTGATTAAATAACTCATTTTTCCAAAACTTTCATAGAGTTATTGATGAGATTTTATGTATTGGAATATAATACATCAATACCCTACCATCCATATAATGACGGGAAATTTGATGTTTTTAATAAATAAATTAAAGGAAATTTTGAAAATATTAAAATATTGGATTCAATGGTAATAATAAAAATTATAGGCCTATATAAAAACTTATTAGATACCCATTTGAGTGATCTGATATAGGTTAATATATAAATTTATTTCACATTTTTATGTAATTTGAGCATATTACATATTGAAAACTTAAGGGATCAATTTGGATTTAGAAATATTTGGAACCAAAGTAGATTTTAGATAGAATATTTTTAGGAAATAATAATGTGGTAATTTCATAATTATATTATTTATAAATAAATATTAGTGATATCACATGTTAATATTCTTTTGTAAATAGTATTTCACCTAGGAGAGTAAGCATTGTTTTAAAATTCTATGCTAAAATTTATTCTAGGTAACCTTTTCTATATAGGTGAAGAAAAATTAATGGTTACTAATTTTTTTCATTTTGTTGTATTGTAATGAATCTAATAGAAGTAAATAATTAATTCAATATTAATGGACAAATATTGCATAAGTTCCATGTGATTTTTCCAAATTCACCATTGCAGGTGATCGCAATCCTCGAACCCTTCAATAAGTGATCTATCTGGTTATACAACCTTATTAACTTATTTAATACTATTAAAAATTTAAATCAAATGATCTTTTTCATCACTATTTATAATTCACTGAGTAACCTTTTTTGTTCATGTGTGTTGGAGGGAAATACCTTAGTAGATAATTTTAGTTTTTTTTTGTTTTAGTTTTTTGTGTTTCTGCTGATTTTTGTGTGTTCTCGAAACTTATGGAACCTAAGTTAACACCCTAGTGAGTTTGATACCAATTACATTATTAAGGAAGAAATTTTCTTCAAGAAACTCTAAATTAAAGAGTTCTAGAATAAAAATAATTAAGGATTCAAAATTAAATACATTTATGAAAGGCTTGCTAATTTCTGAATCCAATGACATGAAATAATATCCAATGTATTTATAAAATTTAAGATATAACTCTATATATTTTACAACTTTTTTATAATTTCCTTATTTCTTGAGATCACCAATCCATTATTGAAAAACCCTGAGTTTCTAGGAATAATCAGTCAAATATTTTGAGAATGAAAATTTGAGTTAAATGATTGAAGAATTATTTTATAAATATATTTTTATAGAAAAATTATCTTTGAAACATATTTGATATATAAAACTTTCAATTATTACATTATATCCCATAATAACTTTGTTAGGAATCCAAATTATATGATTAAAAATTCCTAGACACACTTCTATAATGTACAATTCATGCTCATAGTTGGAATCAACTGTGAGTGTGTGTAAGGGGAATTTATTATTTAAATATGTACATGAGATAAAGATAATATTGGGATAGATTTTAGATAATGTTCCTTCCAATGAGAAAGGAATATCACACTCCTAGTTGAAATAAAAATATTCCTCTCTATGCATGAGGAAAAAATATTTGCAGGATTGAAAAAAAAATGATGAATGGAGAAGAGAGAAGAACAATATAATATTGAAATAAATATAATAATTTTCAATCCCCAATAATAATAATATCGAGTTTTTGGGTGAATCATTATAAAGGGTAATGAGGGAGGATGCATTCATCAAGTACTCAAATTAAAAATCTTCTGTCTATCTATATACAAAGCCAAATCCCCTCATTATACCATCAAGTATTTAACATAACATCCTACCAAACATAAACCATAGAATATACACAATTGTAATAATGATTAATAAAATTTCATGAATAATCTAGTAGAGAGTCTCAATTTATTTCAAGAATATAGAGACCCTTTAATGAGTTTATATAGAGTATAATTTTTCTTTAAATATATATTTTGAGTGATAAAGTGAAAAAATTAGGAAGGTAAGTATAAATGATCATGGTAGGATTTGATAAGTGGAAATTGATTAAATTAATAAGATATTGAAAAAGTAATACTGAATACTATGGAGGCATAATAATTCTTAGTAGAATATATTTGAAAAGTTTTTCTCATTATTGATTATGTTGTGAATTTTAATTAGGTACTATTTTTATATACACCGGTCCAAGAGTACTAGGAAATAATGGGGGATTTAATAGAGGAAATTTATTTGTTTAATTTTAATGATATTAAATTAAATTTATTAGATAACATTTGTTAATAAAATATTTTCTAATTTTTAGACAAAATGATTCATTTAATTGATTTTTTAATATTGACCAATTAAACCAAAATAGTGATTATGATTGATTTATTAAATTTATGTATTTAAATTAATTGTAAACTACTCATCATAAATTAGTTTATTTATAGTAAAATTTTGATAACATTGGAGAAGGATTCCACAGGGTTTAATATGAGTAAAACTGAAATTTTATATGCTTTTTAGGAGTAAATTGTTCATAAGAATTTCTATAGATGATTAAATAAAATATTGAACAGTTAATGAAAGGATAAAATTAAGTAAAAAATTACCTAGAAGACTTGATGGAGTTTTTAGGTACAAATGTTAGTGTATCCAGCACTTATTTAAGAATAATTAGAAGCTACATAATAATAACTCAATCATAACCCTGCCCATATAAGATTAAAATATATTGATTACACTTTAGGAGGATTTGATATATTTCTATTTGAGAATAAGTGATTTAAATTTTATATAATAATAATTATATGAAATTAGAGTGTATATATATTTGTCACATGGTTGAGGAAATTGGAATGTGATCCTACCAATGCAGAACTGAACACAGAATCCCAAAATATTTGCAGGATTAATTTGAATTTTTGTTTGAATATATGGAAACCCACATAAAATTACACCTAGTTTACCAAAATATTCCTAGGGTTTTGGTTTTAATGTAAAATAAAACCATACTTCAACCACTTTTCTATGAAATTTAGAGTCCAATGTCAGATTCTTCTTCTGATATTGCCTACACAAGAAGTTGACTTTACACGATGCCTGATGTAACAAACAGAGTTTTTAAAATAGAAACATCATGTGAAATAGAATTTATGATAGTAAACACCAATATTAGAAGAAAATATAACATCATATACTTTAAAATATAATTATTTCATAATAAAGTCAATAAATTCAACAGTTTGTGGTGCACACAACACTATGATTAAATGAAACACAATGCTCTATTAAAATATTATTATTTAAACATGTACATTATAACATAGCTATTAATTTGGTGAGTATGAATAAACAAAACCAAATATACATAATAATGAGGTTTAAATTTACATTAATTAAATAAATGGAATTATTTTTATTATAATAAAACTAAGAACAATTTAATAGGAAAACAAATATTTTTTAAAAAACTATAATTTTCTAAAAGGGGGTTTATTCATGCTTAAGTAAAAAAATTTATAAATAATTTTATCTATTTTTAGAAAGATTATTTTATAAAATAAACATTATTTTTGAAATTAGTTTATTAAAATTATCTAGGGGGGATTTTTGAAATTTTTATGGAAGCTTTCATTTTTCACGAATAGTAAAAAATACATAATTTTAATTGAAAACATTCTTTCAATTAAAATTATTTATACTGTAAATTATATATTTAATTGATTTTAAAGTAAAAAAATATCTAATACATATGTATTGGTCCAATTTAGTTCATTTTAATACATTTCAAAATTAATTTTAGTAAAAATACTTCATAAACCCTTAAATGTTTTATCTTTCAAAACCTGTTTTCTCATCGTGTCTGGAGAATTAATTTTAAATTAATTTTACAATTATTTACATTTAATTTGGAAATAGAACTTCCATATTTTTAATCCACATATATAATATTATATAATAATTTCATCTTAATTTTTAACCAAAATGAATAGTGAAAAAAGTAAAAATTAATTACCATATTTATGGTAAAAATGGGATTACAATGGGGTTAAACTAAGAAGTTAATGGTTAAAATGACATAAAACATGTAAAAAACTTATTTATCGATATATATACACCATATTATTACAAAATTTTAAATTTATGGTTTTTTAATTCTTTTTTGTTTCAAAAGACTATCATTTTTGATTATTTTGGAAAATTTCTAATTAATTTCCATGAGGGTCCCCTTTCCCCACTAATAAAAGGGAACTACCTACTATCACGTATTCACACCTAAAAAGCCATTTTGATCAACCAAAATAGGAAAAATCATCTTCAAAACATCCCTTTTCATGTTTTAGTGTTTTTGGTCTTCTCAAAAGACTATCCCTAGGGACATTAAGTGGAGATCCAAAGAAGGTTTCTCTTAGAGAATGTAATTATCTTAACAAAGCTCTTTCATTTTATTTATTATTTTCTAAAAATAAATTATTTATTAAGACAAAAAAATATAATAATACAAGTTTTTTTCATATACTAATATGTTATTATGTTTAGGGATTAAGATTTATCCATCCCCACTTCCATCAATTGGGAAACAAAATTATCGATTGTGTGTACGGTGGACTACCACCTTGCAAACCGATGTAGTACATTTTCGATCACCAAATTTAAAGTATGAATATAATTTTGGATTTACCATATGTATATTATATTTATGGTTTTATTTTTCTTCTTCAATTTTAATATCAAATTTACCATTTTTTGTTTCATTCCATTTTAAATACAATAACATCGAAGCGATATAAATTGTATTTCACTTACGCTTTTCATGGAATGTAATAAAGATAAAATTAATGAATATAGGTGATATATAAGAGAAGATATTGGTTTTTTAAATTTAATATATCACATAATTCCTTACCCATTTTACACATTAAGGGAATGATATCATCACTCGTGTGTTTGTACAACCTACCATCCCCATGAAGCAATGCGATCCATTTTTCAAAACCAACTTTTAATATTAGTACTAATAATATATCTAACAAGTAATTATGATATATATACAATTATTTTAATTATTATGTATATGAATTAATTATATACTATTTATAGTAACTGAAACAATCATTAAAAAACATGCATGATGAAATAATTAAATTTTCACCTGAAACAATAAAAATCGTGAAATATTATAAATAATATGGAGGTAAAATGTAATAAAAGGATAATATATGATATTTTATGTATTAATATTTTTATAGTATTAGTTAATAACGATATTAATCTTTTTATATAGGAGGTTAATTTATGTTAAATTAAAGAAAAGTGTGAGGCAAGCGACTCTATCCCTATATCACTTCATTGAGTAATATTGTTATTTTATGCACCTAGTTTTTTTATATATTGTATGTACTATAAATTTGAGATATAATAACATGATTAATTAATTATTCAAGTTATTTTATGTTTTAATTTAATTATTTCATCCAAGGGTATTTTACATGAATGTTTCCCCGAGGTAAATAATTTCAAAACTCTATATCTTTTCATTAGGTTATATTACTTATTTGATTGCATTTTATGTTCTAAGATTATATGAAAAATGAATTTTTATTATCTTATATTGTATTTACACTTGTTATATAGGAATTAAAATTTGAGACACATAATCTATTCATTGATTAATTATCACTTCAATGTTATGATCATTGTAAAGGACTTTTATTAGTTTCCCATTATTAGGGAATATCATAATGTTATAAACCTAATTTATTTTATATGGTGTATAAACTACCACTTAAAATTTAATATCCTCATTCCTTAATAATTAAAGATATTTTATGTTTCAATTTTAATGATTTTATACAAGTGTAATTGACATTAAAATTAACAAGTGGTAAAAATTATTCTAGAATCTCACTTTATTTTGTGATTGTCAACTTTATATTGAAATAATCACTTTATTATAATCAATTTTAATTGGAAATTGAATTTAAATTAAATATAAATATTCTTTTATAATGGATATTATTATTTCCTAAACTGTATACCATTTTTTCGTACTATGTTTACTTTGAATAATATTTTAATAACAGAGGAAATATAAAAAAATATGCATCCTTCACTCAATACAAATATTTGATGACAAGGAATATTGATTTATTAGTTAAATAGATCATTCAATAGGTGAGATATTATTTGTACCTATAGTGATGGGTTGGTATCATAATTATATAGACCCTCGAGGAATTGGTAGGTCTCAAGAAATAACAAAATGGGCCAAATTTAATGGGCTTCTACATATAGTTTTTAATTTTCTTGTGAAATGTATTGATGGTAGAGATGTAATGTTCCTGAGAACATGACATCCAATAAGTTTGAATTTTCTTTATGAATAATTCATTTATTTTTTTCCATGATAGTTTTCATAAATATATTATCTACGAATGCATTCCATTCCCAATTTATTGTTTAAATGACATGGATTTTTAGTTATTTACCATTACAAATTTTTTATGGATTATATTATCATGATATTAAAGTTATATAATTTACATTTATGTCTAGTTATATAATTTTCCATCTTGATTGTGATAATTGATACATAATATATTCTATTATATTTAACCCTTATTGATCTTTTTATCCCACCATTATTTTTATTCCTTTCCCTAGTATATAATAAATAATTCTTGGAATGAATAAAAAGATGCCAAATGTTATTGATTACTATAATTAGTATTTACTTCCCTATGTAAAATGGGTATCATGTATGTATCTGATTATCTAAAACAGCTAAAAAGCTTTGTCATTAGGAATTTGACGCATTGTATCCAATAAAATGTAATAAAGAAGACATCATCTAATAGTTACTAGAGTCGGGGTAATAAAATTTGGTATCAAATTAATTATAGTATAAATTTTGGGAAATGGATTAAGGAAAAAATAGATTATGGAACACAACCATATCATTGACTTTTAGGATATGTATATAATAACATCCTAAATTTCTGGTTAGGAAAATTTTATATGGTTCTACTAAACTATATATCTCCTTCTATATACAAAATGTGGAATTTGTTTTTCAATTGATATACCTAGGGATAATAAAATTAGAAAATAAAGTATTAGAATTTATATGATCATCAACAAATACATGATAATAGACCATACATCACACCTAGTTTGACACTCCTAGGAGAGATTCTTAAGATAATTCCAATTCATTTTACAAAATGTTATGATGGATTTTAAAATAAATATATCACTAAATAAACCATTATTATGATTAAGTGAATTGATATATATAAATTTCTTAATTTATTTTATATTTTTCACATGTTTTGGGATTATAAATTATGTTTTATAATGTTATAATCTAATATAGTGTATGTAATTATTCATAAATGGTTCTTAATGGAAGGAATGATTATTGTATCAATACATGTACCCCATGTAGGGATTTCTCTATTTGGAAAGATAATAAAGCTATAGTTGGATCTATAGATTGAATTGATCAAATTATAACCATATTGGGATAACTTCCATATGTTATGAGTAATAACCTTTCCTGTATAGAGCATCTTGTTTATCTGCCACATAGTGTAACAATGTTAGATTACATCATCCATCAGCAACCTTAACCATTCAATGGGACTAAAAATCCATTTTTAGTTGTGTGGTGACCTACACTACCACAAAACTGGGTTTTTGCAGCACCACCCTTTATCGGGGATTTTTTTGTGTTGTTAAAAGGGGACCCCTTTATCAGTGCTTTTTGTAGTAGCACAGATAAAGGGGGGCTTTATCAGCGCTTTTTTAGTAGCGCTTATAAAGGGGGATTTATCAGTGCTTTTTCATAGTGTTAATAAAGTGTATATTAAAAAAAATATTTGATGAAAAATAACATATTGTCATATAAGTATATTAATATTAATATTAGTATAATATATATATATATATTTAAATATTTTTTAGATAAGTATAAATAGACTATTACATTTAATATATAAGAAATATACTGAAAATTGCATTAACATATTTAAAAAAATATTATTTATTAATAATTTTATAATTATCATCGATTAATAATCATTTAAGAATAATTTGAAGACACAAAAAATCAAAAAAAATTAATAAATGCTCAAAAATAAGTTGAAAAAGTAACTCAATGTTCAGACGGCTATAAAATTGGATTCGAGTGTTCGTTTGAGATCTACAGCATATCAAATCGAAGATTGCGACAAGAACTACATGGTAGTGATCAAATAGAACCTTATGTAATATATTTAGAGGAAAAAATGGCCCATGAGCCCTCTAATGCCGAGTTTTTAGTCAGGATACCCCACTTTTTTAACATTCAAATAGGTATAACTTCTGATCTGGATGTCTCCTAGGCCTGTACCACATATCATATCTAAGATTGTTTCATTTTCCTTGATTTTACTGGTTGTATAGTTGAAATAAAATTCTGTATTAGATGTTACGGTCCTTTAAACATTATATAGATTTTCAAATACACATATATATGTATTTATTCGTAAATATATAAATGGGTGTGTGTTGTATATATGTATGTGTATATATATATATATATTTGTTTATATAAACACATAAAAAACATAATTTATGAATGTATTTAAAATAAATCTTATAGACATATCTTAATATACAAATAAATATAAGGATAAAAAACTATAACTTAAAATATATAAATAAATAAATATAAATATAAATTAATAGAAGAATAAATATATATATACTAATATATAAATAAATATATATGTATTAATATATCTAAATATATTTATATTAATATAAATCTAAATTAATATACAATAAAATATAACTATATATATATATATATATATATATATATATATTAATATACAAATAAATAAATAAATATATATATATTAATATATGAATAAATATATATGTATTAATATATATTAATATAAATATATTAATATGAATCTATATTAATATATGAATAAATATAACTATATATATTTTAAAACTTAATATTAATATATATTAATATAAATATATAAATATATATATGATTAAATATATATGTATTAATATAACTAAATATATTTATATTAATATGTATGTATATTAATATATGAATAAATATAACTATATATATATATATATAAATAAATATGTCATTAAATAGATAAAAAAATAAATAGCTTTGTGTTAATGGTGCGTGGGCGCAAGGGGAGAGGTCTTGAGTTTCAGTTCAGGAGGAAGCAAGGAGGGGCGTGTGGGCATGTGGGGGATGTGTGAGCAAGGGCAGTACATGGGAGAGTGGGAGGGGGTCCACCTAGCACTGATAATGGGGGGGGGGGGTGTCAAGCACTGTTAAATGCTCCCCCCACATTATATATTCTTTTTAATTTTTTTAAAAAAATTGACCTTTATTAGCACTTAAAAAAAGCGCTGATAAAAGGTGTCATTTATCAGTTCTAAAAAAAGCACTGATAAAAGGATTTTTTATCATCGCTTTTTAGCACTAATAAATGACCCCATTTATCAGTGCTTTTTTAGCGCTGATAAAAGGGGACTTTATCAGTAATTTTCAGAGCACTCATATAAGGAACACCACATCTTCACCTCGAATAAAAACAATTTTTTAAGCACTGTTAATGCACTTTTCTAGCACTGATAAAGGCCATATTTTTAGTAGTTTTATCATTTAGGGCATGTGTCATGACTACCATAAGCCCGCCTTCCATAGACTAGGGGTTTTAGAATAGCATCGATAAGGCATATCTTTCAAATGGGAAGGTATTGCCTCAGAACATGTATACAAACAATCATGGAACACTCTACACAAGTATAACCCAATGGAATAAGAAAGGTACAACCACAACTAAAAACCTCAATTGAGTGTAAAAGTAAGTACTAAAAGAAATGAGCCAGAATACAAGACCAACTAAAATGGAGGTATAGAAAAAGGGAAAATAGCTCCTGTCATCTGCCAAGGATCCTACCTGAAGGGTCGGTACAGCTCTTCCCTATAGTTCTCCATGTAAACTAGTCACCTTTGTGCATCGTCTGTCAATGGCCTTCGAGCCCTGTCTATTCCTACCTCCTTGAGACTCAGTCAAAGCTGTTGGTCGTTTTCACAAGACACAAAAAGGTGCAGGCGAATCTTGTGCGTGGGTGAGTATAAGAATAATCACTAGGGACCCTGAGACCCCCAAAGGTCTCTTAGAATTCCACATAGCAATAATTACAAAGCAAGATCACAATCACAAAGCTCAAATTAAAAGACACCTCACACTAGGTATAACTTATGTACAAAAGTATAGATGATTAGTCGTAAATCTAGATTGTCTTATCCTGTCAAAAGGATCTATTTCCGAACCACATAGGTCTAGTAGGTACTATCCCCAGCTGACCCATACTGGATTGGAAGGTACTAAACCTTCTCGATCCACACAGGTTCCGACCCACCCAAGATCGATAGGCACTAACCCCCGCTTACCCACACGTGATCTAACCCGCCCAGGATCGATAAGTACTAAACCCCGCGGACCAACACAGAATCTGAATCACATAATATCACTATGAGATGAACCCCATAGGATCACTGAGCACTGAACCACATAGGATCTGACCGACACATGATTGTTATGCACTAGCCCACACAAGATCGCTAAGCGCTGACCTACATAGGATCTGACCCACCCAGGATCGGTAGGTGATGATCCATAGATGATCTCTAGGCGCTGATCCACACATGATATCAAAAGACTAATCCACAATGTATCACTAGGTTCTGATCCACACAGGATCTCTTGGTGTCGATCCACACATGATCGATATTCATTCATCACATCTCAGCCAGCCACTGGATTCATGTACCTAGTATGCTTGATTTTGGGATGATCCTCTCCTTAATCCATTGGTTGTATATAAACCTAAAAAAATTCACATAATTAATTAACCCAAAGATATTTCATGTCATAAGGGTTCCAATGCCACATACGACATGTCAATCGGATGCCCAGTATGAGAGTTATAGACATTTTTTTGTCGAGGACCCTGTTGCATTCAAGTACAATCCAAGCTGTCCAAACTCAAACTATCCACAAATCTCAGATGGAGGATATAAAAAGGACCATCTTGTTCCAAGGATTCCATCACCATAGACGGTTCATCAAACGGTCATCTGGTTTGTGAGATATGAACTATTAAGCATTTCTGGGCTGAAGAGGGTCTGTGTCCAGCCTGACCCTGCCTGGCTTGAACTGGCTGGGCCACGGTAGGCTCGACCCACTAGCCCATAGACTACCCTATCCCAAAGCGATTGTACTAAGACATGAAAGGCTCAGCCCGCTGGGCAGAAGACTGGCTTGGCCCGCCGGTTGGCGCGACCTGCGTGAGGGGTCACACAACACCTCTATCCTGAAAAGCTCAAAGAGCCATTCGACTCTTTAAACAGTGATTCCACATTGTGGAACATGGATGTCCATGGGACCCAAAAGGAGAGGGTCCCTTTGCCTTCCGTTGTGGCTTCGATGTTCTGGCCTCCACCTGCGGCGACCAACGGTGCACTGCCCATCCGCCAAAGTGGTCGGCCAAGAGCCGCCTGCCGCCTTCGCCCGCTAACACTTCTTCTACGGGGCTCCAATGAGGATCTGCTGCTCCGTTTTCACTACCTTCTATGCCTACGAGCCTCTCGGGATGCCACTGTCACTGCGTGCCTCCCAGTTCATGGTTCACCCAGGTTGAGAAATTTACCCCGGAAGAACGCAACAAAATACCAAAGAAGTGGAGGGTCTGGGCCTAGTATGTTTGTCCCACACCCTCCTCATTACCATTAAATCAAGCATGAGTTTTTCATTCAACATGGATAATCTATAATAATATGGAATTTTAACAATCCTTTCAAGAATTATGGAAAGAAACAATTCACTTGAATTAAATGAAAACCCCTACCTCATAAATGGAGGTGAAGTCGTTGTCATGGAGGGAGAAGAGCTCGCTTGATGAATCTGCCGACATTCTTCGATCCCAGAACATTGTCATCCAAGATTCCATTAATCATTGTTGGAATATAACATGGTACTTTTATATGGGTTTTGCTCTTAATAAAGTTGTGCCAAAATCCCCAACACAAGCTCCATTTAAATAGAGGGGGAGGGTGAGTGACACATCGAAAAAATCAACGAGGTTCATTAAGAGGGTTTTTATTTAATGAACCTCTTAATTCCCAATGGTGTGGTTATGCTACTGAAGAGTCAAGTCATTGATTCCTTCACAACCCATCGATCCCAATACCACCACTCAATAGGAGTGAGGATAATAAAATAACAATTTTGGTTATTTTATTATTTCTTTAAAAGTTGCAGAAACTATTCTCTTCACCAAACCTACTGCGTTCGAAGATAATCCTACCATAAGCAAATCCCAGCACTGAAGATTCAATGGTTCCTTCATATTTTTAATCCAAGCACCATTTTAGATGATAGAAAATGCCATCCATGTGTTTACTGAACGTACCTTAAAAAAAGATCAAAAATTTATTAACAGTCACCCTCATCCAACATCGGTCTAGGTTAGGCTTCTCCAAAGAGTAACAGACCCCCAAGAACTCAACAATTCTTTCATATTTTATATCTAATTTACCATTAATAAGTTAACAGTTTTTAAAAATAAAATAATTGTTATTAATTATTTTATTTTCAGCCAAAAAACAACTTCCACGGTTGGCCTGCACCGACCAATATTAGGTTCTTCCTAAGAAAATAATTACCTTAAGAGCCTAGCAGGGGTCTCAGATTTTTAATATGATTCACCATTAGTGAGTTATAATTATTTGAAAAATAAAATAATATTATTTAATTATTTTATTTATGGTTATTCCATTTTTGGGGTTTCTCACTGGAGGCCTGTGTCGACTAAACATAAGTCGTGCCTAGGGTAATCCTTCCATCCAGAACATAGCAGTGCCCTCATATTTTTTACCTGGGCACCCATTTAAGAGTTATTCTCTTTTTCAGGAAAATTGATCACACACGCTATTTAAAGCTCAACCTTTTTCAACAGATCATTCTAGGAACATTGGGCCTTGAAATCACATTCCGTCAATTTTTTCAGTCTTGTAATAATTCAAAATAATTAAAAAAATTATAAGTAATTTATTTAATATTAAATTATCCCTACCTTAGAGTATTCTGTCCCCAAAATCCAAAAAAAAGTAATAACAAACAAATGGTGGCACTAAGCGCGAATATTAGCCTCCTACTCCCATGTGATCTCGTGGATGTTTCACTGCTACCACTGAACTTGCACCAGAGGGATCGAACATCTATGAAGTAACCACTCTCGTCGTCCACTATCTCCATCGGGAACTCCATCAAAGTATCCTCATCATCAAAGTCCAACTCGCCCTTGTCGATAATGTGTGATGGATAATGAACATATTTACTCAGCTGTGACACATGGAAATGTTTTTACACTATGTGAATATGTGGGGGAAGAGCTTGGTGGTACTCCACCTCATCATATCTGCTGAGAATCGGGAATGGTCCGATGAACATTGGAGATTTCTTGCTACCCCAACCAAATATCTACAATCCTCACTAGGGTGAGACACGTAGGAAGACCTGATCTCCCTCATCAAACTCTAAGGGTCTCTGTATCAAATCAACATAAGATTCCTTCCGTCTCATTGCAGTTTTCATCTACTCTTGGATGATCTGCATCTTCTCAGTGGTAGCCCATACCATGTCTCGACCCATAAGTACTGACTCCCTTGGGTTTTTCTAGCATAGAGGTGATCTACAGAGTCACTCATATAGGGCCTAAAATGGAGCCATGCCGATGGTGGAGTTGTAGTTGTTGTTGTAAGTGAACTCCACTTGTGGTAGGTGGTCCTCCCAACTGTGGACAAAATCAAGGACACAATAACAAAGCATGTCCTTGAGTGTCTGAATGTTATGCTCCATCTCACCATCTGTTTAAGGATGAAAGGCGGTGCTCAAGTATAGATGAGTCCTGAATTCCTCCTCAAATCCTTTCCAAAAGTTGGATGTAAAACGCACGTCTTGATCTAATATGATTGTCGATGGCATCTCGTGAAGTCGTGCAATCTCTTTTACATAGAGATGTCCAAATCCCTCAACTGATCCCTACTATCATATGGGTAGGATGTTGGCCGACATAGTCAGTTAGTCAACGATCACACAAACAGAATGGTGGCCCCTAGAGGTACATGGTAGCCCTATCATGAAGACCATGAAGATACCATACCACTTCCACTGAGGTACCTCAAGTGGTTGTGCTAAGCCTACTGGAACCTGATGCTTAGCCTTCACTTGTTGACAAGTGAGGCATCATGATATGAACTCTGCCACTACTTTTTTCATCCCTTCCCCCCATTACCGAGGTCGGAGGTCTTGGTACATCTTTCCCACACTAGGATGTACCGCCAAATGAGATGTGTGTAACTCCCTCAATACCCCTCTCGTAGCATCACTAGTACCATGGTGCATCCTCTGAAGAAAACTGTGTGATCCCCACCTTCATAAAATCCTTCAGGAGACTGTCCTAAGGATATCTGATCACGTCGAACCTCACATTCAATGTCCCCAAGACATTCCTGAAGAAATCGCTGAAGGAGTGGGTGCGTGAAAATCTTATATTGGATGTAAGATGATCCATCATTATCCACGATGTATAACTGAAATGCCTCTAGATTCTCTACTGCCTCACTCAGAAACTGTAATCCAAACCTCATACTAAGTGTGTTTTCCACCACATTTCCCTTCCCATGAGTGTAGAATATCTCCAGGTCATAGTCCTGTAGGAACCCCGACCATTGTTGATGTCTTAACTTATGAAAGGCCTAGAGGAACCATTCCATCCACGTGAAAGGCTACCCATTTTAATTGATTGGTGTTCCATCGACCCTTTGTATGTGGCCACTCATTCTCTATCGTCACTTGGTTGAAGTGTAGGTAAATTATACATAACCTCAAAAACTGGGTCTTACCAAGCCCTTCATTTGCATGTCTCCCTATTATACTCATAGCTCCCTAGGCTCCATGGGAGCCATCCGATATGCATTTGTAGATATTGGTTCCATCCCTGGGTACAAGACAATACAAAAGTCCCTCTACATATGGGGAGGTAATCTTAGAAGCATATTTAGAAAGGATGTTTCCATACTCTTCCACTAATGTTGTGAACTGAAAACTAAAAACACATATTTCCACGAGGGTAAGGATGGTCAACTCAACAGTGATCGACTATACCCTCCTATGCATGAGTTTAACTTTTACTATCTAGGTTTCCTTTTTTTATCTAACTAAGGAAAACCTCATTCCAATGTTGTGGATATACCACATCCTTTTTTCTTAAAACAATCAATCTGAGAATGAACTGTGGATAAACAGTACATACCCAAACTAATTTCGTAAGGCCTCAACACTACCACCCAGGGGTTCAAACAGAAACTCTCATCTCAAGGTTCATATCATACCATCGAGATATGTGTGATTATCAAGTATCATTTCATAGGTATCTCCAGACATAATGGTCAAGTCAACCGTTTAACTGGAAACTCTAGGTCTTGAACAAGATTTTTGACAAGAAGAATTATTAGTACCTATGTCTATTAAATACTACAGCTGGTAGTAAGCACATGCCATACCTCGAATCATTTCTGCAGACCTTGGGTCACACTCATTTACCTCATGCAGCTACTCCCTTCCCCTTCCCTCTAACTCCTTGAGCCTGGTGGGGACCACATTGGGGTGATGGTTGTAACATGTCAAAATGTATACCACCTCATACTACTCTCCTAGCTCCTCTTAAATGTCTTATACCTTATAGAGTCATATGTCTCTATCAAGTCCTCTTCCCAAAACATTTTACATGTCCATGTTTTGAGTCTTATGTCGGTTTCCTGCTTTCCCACTACAGACATTCACTAGCTGCATCGACTCATCCAAAGATTATTGAACCATAATGGTTCTCTCTAGCACCCTGATATAAGTAAGAACACAAAGAGGAATGTTTCCGACTCATATGTCCCTAAACACATCTTACATGTAGGTCATATCCTTGAAGTAGTGGTCATATCGTATTAATTGGGTACCTAGAATGGTCGGTACACCGCAAAGAATACTTAGCAACCGACATGTCATCCATATGAAGCTAAAGAAGCTCTTAGGATCACATATACCTTATATATTTATGGAATGAGACCCCTTATCATTGGAAGGTTCTAAAGCTCTATCCGTAGAAAAGTCACCTCATTGTAAGATAGGGGTAATATAAACCTTGCCATCACCTAGTTGAGCTATATAAAATGCTCACTTTCAATACCACCATCTGATCTAATGGTACCCTGGAAAGATGGAAACTATGTATCTGTAACACCCTGAGATTTTATGAAAAATATTCTTCTAATTTCATTAATGTATTGTGTTGTATGCTACACCAAGATTACCTTGCGCTATACGCAACACTGTATTAGCTTGTAGTATATGCAACACTATTCTTGGATCGTGTTAGACACAATTTTGATAATAGTTATTCTACGCAACATTGAGTATATATATATATATATATATTCAATGTATAAATGAAATATGGTTGGATTTTTTTATACGAAAAAACGAAGGATTCTTTCACAACACGCAACCCTGACTTGGCTTACATTACAAGCAATCAAGACCTTCCTCGATAGCGTGTGTTGTACGCAATACCGGGTTTTACTAAACAACGATATATTATTATAATATTATTATGAACTAGCAGTTATAAATAGTATTAAATAAATTTTGAATTTTATAATATTATTATTTATCTTACACGTTTTCTAGAACAGGGAATAAGAACAAAATAAATTTTTCGGGAAAAATAAGTATTTTTTAAAAAATGCAGTTTTTCCGCCTTTTGATGGCACACCGACTTCAAATCTAGTTTTTTACATGTTTATAAGTTCAATTTGACAAAATAAAATTCTGCTTTGGAATAAAGAAATAAAAATTTACTTTGGATAAAATTTTCATATTATTCCGGTAACTTTCATATTTTGATGAATAGTAAAAACACACTATATTTTAATGAAAAACAACTTTTATCATCATAATATTTTTTATGGTTAAATTATAATATTGAATGGTTTTAAATTATAAATAGAATATATTTTTACCATTTAATATAATTTATGTCATTAGAATTGATTTTACATTGAATTCGTAGGTTAAATCAATTCAATCTTTTGTAATGTTTTAAACAAAAACCCGTTTTCATTCGACAATGGGATTAATTTTAATTTAATTTATGCAACTTCTATGTATTCAATTTGAAAAAATGGATTCCATATTTGGAATCAGTGGGTCCAAATTATGTTAATAGGCTACTTTTTATTTTTTGGAATTATGAATAGTAACTATGGTAAATTTTATTTACCATAGTTAAAGGTAAATCAGGTAATTAAGGGTAAATATAATATTATAAAATTACCCTAAAACATTCCAAAATTGTATTGGATGGCTAAAATTAAACCCATATCAACTAAGGGTCGGATTAGATTCATTTTATGGACTTTTGACCATGAAAATAATTTAATTATTATTAAAACCAAAGAATGTGACAACATGTCACTCTCTTAAATATTATAAGTATAATAAGTTTAATTTAGTGATAAACATCATAAAAGTTAGATAATGAACAGTCTCCAGAAATCTAATAAAATTATCTAAATCATCATAATTTATTTAGAATTTTTAGGGATTAAATAATTGTTATTAATGGTGATACATTAATGATACAAAATTTATTTATTAAGTAGAAAATAAGTAATATAGTTTTTATTGAAATACTAATACCCATTAAAAGGCCCACAAACCTGACCAAAACATATTGGTAGTGTATATATACACCTTAATAATCCAATGACCTAATATTTAACCGTTTGGATCCTTATAAAAGTGATTATGACGCTTATATTATTTTATTTTAAATGATGCCAAAGTTGTCACCTTCATAATTTAATAAATATAACAATTTAAATATTGTGATTTTAAGATGATAAATTCGAGTAATTGTATTATTGTGAAAGGTAATAGATTTATATTCATCATAGGATTTTATTTTAAATTTTTATGCAACAAATCAGTATATTAAATAATTATACAAAAATGTTATAGTAATTATTTTATTAAGAGATAAACCAAATAAATGGTTTTAAAAATAATAAAATAAATATTATATGAACTATTTAATGTGATACAATAATTTTATAGATACTTATGACCTTTTATGAATCTATTAAAGCTTTTAGTTCGAACATATCTTCTGTAGATATATTTTATTTATATTCAAATAAATGGATTGTGTCAAAATTGACACTATTGTTATTTTATAAAAATAACATATTATAAAATTGTTTAAAAATCACAAAAATATTTAAAAATTATAAATTTAAATTTATGTGGTCTGTAATGTTATAAAGTAAACAATTATGGAAAATTCACAACAAATAAGTAATTATTTGTTATAATTTAAAATTCAGAATTTTATTACCACAAATAAACTTAAATAGATTAAATAAGGATAAATAAAAATGATATGGTTTCAAATAAGTTCCAAACATGTCTAAATTTGATTGGTTGATGATATTACTACCCTATCTCATCTAATATTTGAATATGAGTCATTTTTGGAGGTTTTTAAGTGGGGTTAGATTTATTATAAATTAATATTTTCAAGAATTCCAAAGGTTCCCCTCTCCTCCCTTATAAAAGGGCACCTCCTCCCTCTCCTCATCACACCAATTTGAGCCTTCAAGCTCGTCCAAACTCGGAAAAATTATCTTCTACACTTCCCTATAAACATCCTAGAGGTTCTGTTCTACTTTAAAGACCAATCTTAGTGCCCTAAGAGGAGGTTTCAAAGAGGCGTATCGAAGAAGAGGTAATTTCTTCTCCTGATTATTTCAAGCTTCTTTCATCTTCAACTTATTCTTATTTAGTTGTTTCATTATAAAGTAATAACATCAGTATCACTAATATACTGATTTGTTATTATAAATATGAAACAACCCCATTTCACCTTCTATCCATCTTATGGAAAACAAAATCACCACGCGTGAGTACGTACGGAATACCGTCTCCACGCCGTGGTGTAATCTGTTTTTCCACCAATACATTACATGGATGGGTATAATGGTGTAAATAATAAATATACATAGTTGTTATAACATTATACTAATTATGATATATTGTATCATCCACTCTAATTCAATTCAATAATTATGGAAACGATATCATCGCTCGTGCGTACGTACAGACTACCGTCTCCACGACGCGATGAGATTCATTCTCCATGTTAACCATTTAAGAATGATTATAAAGTATATATAAGAAATAATAATGAAATATATGACATTATAAATCTATTTGATTTATTTATATATGTATGTCATCTACTTAATTCCATTCAACTCAATAAGGAAATGAAAACAGCGTTCATGCGTACGTACGGCCTACCGTCTCCATGAATGGTGTATTTCTTTCCATTTATTGATCTATTATATATATTTATATATATTATATATAAATCATATTTTAGATTCTATAATTATGTAATCATGATCTAAGTAATCATATAAATATTTACAAGTCAAAACACGGACGAAAAATGAAACGATTTTACCCAAAACGCTCTTTAACATGGAATTTACAAAAGAACGGGTAATATAAAGGCATAAGTGAACCATATATGATATCATAACTATTAATATGATTCTGTAATAAGTCAATAACATTATTTAAATCTTTATACAGGAGGTTCGGATACGTATGAAGCATATCGGACATAAGGTAAGGGATAAATTTTGCAAATCTCATTTTTATCCGAGATTGCTTATTCGTAATTATTTACTGGGGTTATTTATATCATCCATGTCCATGTTTTATAAAAGTGTTTTCATGTATGTTTAAAGTAATTTTTACCCATTTTTGAATTTTTGACTTTTACTACATGTTATGTAAGGAATCTTTCTTTTGTTTACGTTATGAGGTACTTTTTTAACTTTTTCGACAAAAGTAAGAGAAGAATGTTTTTTTAACTTATACGACATGAAATGATTTTTTCGGTTTCATAACACCTTATTTTCATGAAGCTTCCTCCAAAAGATTTCATTACTATTTTCAACAAAATCTCTTTCTTTTAAAATTGCATGAAGTTTTGTGAAAAGAAATTTATTTTGAAGAAGAAAGGATATTTTCCTCAGGAATTCATTTCAAGCATTTTATCAAAACCATTTTTCATCTAAGATGATATTATTTCAATGTTTATGTTTCAAGTATCATGTCTCTATGATTTAAATGGTTTCAATTTTCTTATTATGAAATGATATCCATTTCTTTTATATGGATTATGTGATGATGGAATGATGTTTATGAAACCCATTTTGTTTATTGGGTTATTATGAATGATGTATGTTTTTTGTGTGGCACAAGTAAGAATAATTTCACTATGAGATGGGTGGGACCTATATCTCCCTCCAATTCATTGGGTAAATATTTTATATCACATGAGATAAACATGGCAATAACAGTAAGTTAATTTGGTTCAGTGTTACAGGACTGAAATGAGGAGTGAACTCGATTTAGAATGGGACTTTGTCCACTAAGATGGTCTTGGAAACAATGCCTTGGCTACTATGGAAATCATTACATGTGCTTAATGGATGCCACAATTACATGTTTTATTCCCATGCTATTTTTTCATTCTTAATGTTTCTTTATGATCTATGCCTTACGTACTTCCATGCTTTATGTCATTTCTCAAGCTTTTGATGTTTAAACATTATGTTCATGTTTTTAAGTTCAAATGTATATGGTATGTTTTATTTTATCCATGATTACCATTACTGAGCATTTGAGCTCACCCTTTTTATGTATTCTTTTCCCCAGGATATAATGAAAGGTTTTAGGTAAGAAAAAAGGGGAAAGATCTTTATGGGAGATGTTGAAGATCTTTCACCATGATTAGAATATTACATTCCAAGATCCCAAAGACACTAAACTATTACAGTCCTTGTGTGTCTGTTTGGGTTATGTATTAAGTATTCCATTAAAGTAATGTAATGTCCATGTACGTCAATCTTAGGGTCTCTACAGCTGGTATCAGAGGAAAGGTTTAGTCAAACATTGGAAACTACCATGCGAGAACTTTAGTGAAATCCCTAGAGATATATCTAAGGTATGTCTGGGGATGTCCCTAATGATAAGTATACGTATAGGATATAGTCCTAGAACTACGATAACGATCCTAGAATTTTACCTAATATGTTAGATATTGAGGGTACTCCCCCTTTACTATGTTGTTTTCCCTATCATGATTTTTTCCTCTCACACTATTCTTTTTGGGTTTTAGAAAATGGCTGGAAACAAGAATTTTCTTGATAATGTTGGATATGATGGACAATGGAATGATTTTATTCATGAGAAACCAAATGGAACGGGATCTGGAAGTCCAAACATCGTTATTATGCCTAATCAGCAATCTCATAATATGATCAATGATCTCAACTTTGGTAAGTTTCCCGACTCAGATAATAAGAGAAAGATGGAGTTTCATGATGATCATAGAGGAAAGAAAGTTCAATTTCCCTCATGTAAATAATGTGGGACGAGGCATCAGTGAGATTGTTTCAAAGAACTGGATGATGCTTTGGGTGTGGAAAAGAAGGACACAAAGCCAGTAAGTGCAAAGGAAAAGGTTCAGTTAACACCATGGACAAGGATAATGGTATTTCTACGACATCAACAATGATTAGATGTTTTAAATGTGGAATGTACGGGAATTATGCAAACCAATGCCCTAATGGAAAATCTCATGAAGGGAATCAACATGGTCATATGGGTAGTATTTATGTGGATGATGATGAGGATACTACAAATGATATATGAGCTGAAAGAAGTGTTGAAGCTCAGTCGGTTGTTTTAGAATGTAGTGGAATGATTGTATATTTATCGAGAGTTATGTTGTATAGCTAATGGTACTATGGAATAAAGAATCATCTAAGGATTGTTACACTATTGTTTTTCCTAAAAGTATTTGAAAATATATGTTGAATGGTACCAGTAACCATGGAATGTTATTCAAATATTTTTGTAAAGTAGATGATATGCGCATAATGAAGGAATAAGAAGATAATGAGATGTTTGATTGTATTAATGAGATCATTATTGATATAAGGACTAAGTGATATCATGGTTTGAGTATATAGAATTATGAGGATTTTTGTATGTGGGAAGTGTTAACTTTTAACTGCATTCATGTTTTCACTAAGGTTCAATGGGTATTCATTTTTCAAGATAATACATGATTAAGGCCTTCGAACATTTGTAATGTGACCAACAAGACATATCTTATGATATATGGGGATCAACGATGGTATTAACATGCTTCTTATATGAAATATCTGGTAATCATTTTCACTATAATATGACAATGGACTGCAATATTATGGATAAGCCTAAAGATTGGAATAGATTATGTTGGACATAAGTTAGTATTGTTTAAGGATAAAACCTTTTTTCGATATTATTGATGGGATGATATAGTAATGTAGTTTTAGAAAAAGGACAACCTGCAGGACGGGCGACAACCCATCGCGTCGGACAAGGCTGTGGGAATCGAACCCACAACTGAAGTGCGACTGGCCTTTATCACCTACCACTGGCCTACAGGAAGTCCCTGGTTACTAGAAACTAGTTTTATTTTATTACGCGGTATGATATATGAAGTATAAGTTCATTTTTGGAATCGTATACAATTAACCTCACCATAGATGGACTTATGTATATTTGATAACTTTTGCTAACCTTTTGTTTGAAACAGATGGAATGACCCATCATTCTATCACATGATCTGTTAACACTTCACAAATAACAAATTCAACTTCATTTCTTTAAGAGATGAAGTGGAAATTGTTCAAAGCACGAACAACAGTGAGATTTTACCAAAATAAAGTAAGTATTTATCCTAATTCAAATTATTCAACTTTAGAGAAATGATCTTGAAAACCAAAAATATTGTCCTAGTGCCCTTATATCTAATGAATCGAATGGTACCCCAGATCATCAAAAATTTATGGCTTTGTGATTGTCGGATTTTTCATAGCCATGTTCTCTACCACTCTCCATCAGAACATGATGATTAGATTTCTCTCCCATATCCATATTTTCACCTATGTGGAAACCAAGTGATTAGTTTATTTTGGTAAAATTTATGTTTCATACTTTAGTTTTTAAAGCCAAGTTTTGGTATTCCTTTTTACGATGTGGGTTTAAATTAAAGAAAATTTCGAGTAGTAAACAATTTATGACCCCGACGAATTTTGAGGGAAAAATTAATTTTAAGGGGGTAGAATGTAACACCCCAAGATTTTATGAAAAATATTCTTTTAATTTCATTAATGTCTTGTGTTGTATGCTACACCAAGATTACCTTGCGCTATACGCAACACTGTATTAGCTTGCAGTATACGCAACACTATTCTTGGATCGTGTTACACACAATTTTGATAATAGTTATTCTACGCAACATTGAGTATATATATATATATATATATTCAATGTATAAATGAAATATGGTTGGATTCTGTTATACGAAACAACGAAGGATTCTTTCCAACATGCAACCCTGACTTGGCTTTCATTACACGCAATCGTGACCTTTCTCGATAGCGTGTGTTGTACGCAATACCGGGTTTTACTAAACAATGATATATTATTATAATATTATTATGAACTAGCCGTTATGAATATTATTAAATAAAATTTGAATTTTATAATATTATTATTCATCTTTCACATTTTCTAGAACAGGGTATAATAACAAAATAAATTTTTCAGGAAAAATAAGTATTTTTCAAAAAATGCAGTTTCGCCGCCTTTTGATGGCGCACCCACTTTATATCTAGTTTTTGAAATGTTTATAAGTTCAATTTGACAAAATAAAATTCTTCTTTGGAATCATGAAATAAAAATTCAATTTGGATAAATTTTTCGTATTCTTCTGGTAACTTTCATATTTTGATGAATAGTAAAAACACGCTATATTTTAATGAAAAACAAATTTTTTCATCGTAATAATTTATATGGTTAAATTATAATATTGAATGGTTTTAAAGTATAAATAAAATATATTTTTACCATTTAATATAATGTATGTCATTAGCATTGATTTTAAATTGAATTCGTAGGTTAAATCAATTCAATCTTTTGCAATGTTTTAAACAAAAACCCGTTTTCATTCGACAACGGGATTAATTATAATTTAATTTCAACAACTTATATGCATTGAATTTTAAAAAATGGATTCCATATTTGGAATAAGTTGGTCCAAATTATGTTAATAGGCTACTTTTTATTTTTGGGAATTATGAATAGTAACTACGGTAAATTGTTTTACCATAGTTAAAGGTAAATCGGGTAATTAAGGGTAAATATAATATTATAAAATTACCCTAACACATGCCAAAATTATATTGGATGGATAAAAGTAAACCCATATCAACTAAGGGTTGGATTAGATTCATTTTATGGACTTTTTACCACGAAAATAATTTAATTATTATTAAAACCAAAGAAAGTGACAACATGTCACTCTCTAAAATCTTATAAGTATAATAATTTTAATTTAGTGATAAACATCATAAAACTTCGAACATGAATAGTCTCCAAAAATCTAATAAACGTATCTACATCATTATAATTTATTTAGAATTTTTAGGGATTAAATAATTGTCATTAATGGTGATACATTAATTATACAAAAATTATTTATTAAGTGGAAAATAAGTAATATAGTTTTTATTGAAATAATAATACCCATTAAAAGACCCACAAACCTGACCAAAACATATTGGTAGTGTATATATACACCTTAATCATCCGAAAACCTAATATATAACCGTTTGGATCCTTATAAAAGTGATTATGACACTTATATTATTTTATTTTTAATGATACCAAAGTTGTCACCTTCAAAATTTAATACATATAACAATTTAAATATTGTGATTTTAAGATGATAAATTAGAGTAAAAGTATTATTGTGAAAGGTAATAGATTTATATTCATCATAAGATTTTATTTTAAATTTTTATGCCGCAAATCAGTATATTCAAAAATTATACAAAAATGTTGTAGTAATTATTTTATTAAGAGATAAACCAAATAAATAGTTTTAAAAATAATAAAATAAATATTATATGAACTATTTAATGTGATCCACTAATTTTATAGATACGTATGACCTTTTATAAATCTATTAAACCTTTTATTTCAAACATATCTTCTGTATATATACTTTATTTAAATTCAAATAAATGAATAGTGTCAAAATTGACACTATGGTTATTTTATAAAAATAACAGATTATAAAATTGTTTCAAAGTCAAAAAAATATTTAAAAATTATAAATTTAAATTTATATGGTCTATAATGTTATAAAGTAAACAATTATGGAAAATTCACAACAAATAAGTAATTATTTGTTATAATTTAAAATTTAGAATTTTATTACCACAAATAAACTTAAATAGATTAAATAAGGTTAAATCAAAATGACAAGGTTTAAAATAAGTTCCAAACATGTCTA
This sequence comes from Viscum album, assembly GCA_963277665.1. Lineage (NCBI taxonomy): Eukaryota > Viridiplantae > Streptophyta > Magnoliopsida > Santalales > Viscaceae > Viscum > Viscum album. The sequence goes on from OY728160.1 coordinate 751,578,313, forward strand.
AATTTGATTGGTTGATGAGATTAATACCCTATATCATCTAATATTCGAATATGAGTCATTTTTGGAGGTTTTTAAGTGGGGTTAGATTTATTATAAATTAATATTTTTAAGAATTCCAAAGGTGCCCCTCTCCTCCCTTATAAAAGGGCACCTCCTCCCTCTCCTCCTCACACCAATTTGAGCCTTCAAGCTCGGACAACCCCTGAAAAATTATCTTCTCCACTTCCCTATAAACATCCTAGAGGTTCTGATCTACTTTAAAGACCAATCATAGTGCCCTAAGAGGAGGTTTCATAGAGGCGTATCGAAGAAGAGGTAATTTCTTCTCCCGATTCATTCAAGATTCTTTCGTCTTCAACGTCTTCTTATTTCGTTGTTTCATTATAATGTAATAACATCAGTATCACTAATATACTTATTTGTTATTATAAATATGAAACAACCCCATTTCACCTTCTATCCATCCTACGGAAAACAAAATCACCGCACGTGCGTACGTACGGAATACCGTCTCCACGCCATGGTGTAATCTGTTTTTCCACAAACACCTTACATGGATGGGTATAATGGTGTAAATAATAACAATACATAGTTATTATAAAACCATTGTGATTATGATATATTGTATCATCCACTCCAATTCAATTCAATAATTATGGAAATGATATCATCGCTCGTGCGTATGTACGGACTACCGTCTCCCCGACGCGATGAGATTCATTCTCCATGTTAACCATTTAAGAATGATTATAAAGTATATATAAGAAATAATAATGAAATATATGACATTATAAAGCTACTGGTTTTATTTATATATGTATGTCATCTACTTAATTCCATTCAACTCAATAAGGAAACGAAAACAGCGTTCATGCGTACGTATGGCCTATCGTCTCCATGAACGGTGTATTTCTTTCCATTTATCGATCTATTATATATATGTATATATATTATATATAAATCATGTTTTATATTCTAGAATTATGTAATCTTGATCTATGTAATCATATGAATAATTACAAGTCAAAACACGGACTACAAATGAAACGATTTTACCCAAAACGCTCTTTAACATGGAATTTACAAAAGAACTGGTAATATAAGGTCATAAGTGAACCATATATGATATCATAACAATTAATATGATTCTTTAATAAGTCAATAACACCATTTAAATCATTATACAGGAGGTTCAGATACGTACGAAGCATATCGGACATAAGGTAAGGGATAAATTTTGCAAATCTCATTTTTATCCGAGATTACTTATTCGTAAGTATTTACTGGGGTTATTTCTATCATCCATGTCCATGTTTTATAAAAGTTTTTTCATGTATGTTTAAAGTCATTTTTACCCATTTTTGACCTTTTGACTTTTACTACATGTTATGTAAGGAATCTTTCTTTTTTTTACGTTACGAGGTACTTTTTTAACTTTTTCGACAGAAGTATGAGAAGAATGTTTTTTTAGCTTATACGACATGAAATGATTTTTACGGTTTCATAAAGACTTATTTTCATTAAGCTTCCTCCAAAATATTTCATTACTATTTTCAACAAAATCTCTTTCTTTTAAAATTGCATGACGTTTTGTGAAAAGAAATTGATTTTGAAGAAGAAAGGATATTTTCCTCAAGAATTCATTTCAAGTATTTTATCAAAACCATTTTTCATCTAAGATGACATTATTTTATATGTGTATGTTTCAAGTATCATGTCTCTATGATTTAAATGGTTTCAATTTTCTTATTATGAAATGATATCCATTTCTTTTATATGGATTATGTGATGATGGAATGATGTTTATGAAACCCATTTTGTTTATTGGGTTATTATAAATGATGTATGTTTTTTTGTGGCAAAAGTAAAAATGATTTCACTATGAGATTGGTGGGACCTATATCTCCCTCCAATGAATTGGGTAAAGATTTTATATCTCATGAGATAGACATGGATGGAACAGTAAGTTAATCTGGTTCAGTGTTACAGGACTAAAACGAGTAGTGAACTCAATTTAGAATGGGACTTTGTCCACTAAGATGGTCATGGCAGCAATGACTTGGCTACTATGGAAATCATTACACGTGCTTAATGGATGCCACAATTACATTTTTTATTCCCATGCTATTTTGTCATTCTTAATGTTTCTTTATGATCTATGCCTTATGTACTTCCATGTTTTATGTCATTTCTCAAGCTTTTGATGTTTAAACATTATGTTCATGTTTTTAAGTTCAAATGTATTTGGTATGTTTTATTTTATCCATTCTTACCCTTAATGAGCATTTGAGCTCACCCTTTTATGTTTTATTTTCCCTAGGATATAAAGAATGTTTTTAGGTAAGAAAAAAAGGGGAAATATCTTTATGGGAGATGTTGAAGATCTTTCACCACGATTAGAAGATTACATTCCAAGTTTCCAAAGACACTAAACTATTACGGTCCTTGTGTGTCTGTTTTTGTTATGTATTAAGTATTCCGATAAAGTAATGTAATGTCTTTGTACATCAATATTAGGGTCTCTACAGTATCCACCTGAAGACAGTCCTTAGCTACTTGTGAGTCGATATCACCTCAGAACATGAGGGGTATCTATCAATGAAACTCATGTAATGCATTGAACCTGTAAGTGTATTCTACCGATTGCACTAGTAGTAACTGCTAACCAACAGGTAGTGGTATCATTAGGACACTTTACGATGTTACGATCCCGGGCAATAGACCTTTTATTGAAGCGTCGTCACACTGTGGACCATCCTCATGGACACTCATTGGAATCCTTGCTGGATGACTTCGTGGAGGAATCATGGAAGAGAATCAAGAAGAACCACGATCAATAAGTTATACTGGGTGAGCTGAATCAAAGAGATCAAAAAGAAAACAACATTTTCAAAACACACTCAACTAGTGTTGTTGTGTAACAAGTTAGAAATCAGAATACAAGGTCTGGGTTTATGGATTTTTCAGCCATTGTACCAACAATAGTCTTTCCAAACTAAAACCCAAACTCAAGACACTTAACACTATTGGTCCATTGAAAAGAAATATTCTTATTTATTCTGGTAGAACCGACCACCCTCTGATACCACTTTGTCATGAACCGTCCCCTGCGGCCCATGTCAGGACTACTCCAAGGACACCTTCCATAGGGAAAGGGTTAGAGACTAGCATAATAAAGACATATCCTTTAAATGGGAAGTCATTTATTCAAAACCTACACACACACAAATAGGGGACACTGTGCCCAAGTATAACACAACAAAAGAATAAAGGTACAATCACAACTAAAAACCTCATCTGAGTGTAAAAGTAAGTACTGAAAGTAAGGGGCTAGAATACAGGCCCAACTGAAATGGAAGTACAAAAAAGGGAAAACAACTCCAAAGGTCATCCGTCAAGGATCCCACTTAATGGGTAGGTAAATATTGTCACTATGGCTCTCCTTGTCAACCGGTCACATCCATGCATTGTCTGTCAATCACCTTCGAGCACCGTCTAGTCCTACCTCCTTGAGACTCAGTCAAAGCTACATGTCTTCTACCCAAAACACAACAAGGTGCAGGTGAAACCCATGCAGGGGTGAGTATAACAATACTCAGTAGGGACACTGATACCCACTAAGGTCTCTCATAATTCAACAAAGTAATTATGACAAAGCATGATCTCAATCAAAAAACTCAATGAAAAAGACACCTCACATCATGTATAAATTATGTACAGAAATAAAGATGATTATTTGTATTTATAGATCATCTAATCTTGTCAAGAGGCTCTGCTACTAACCCATTCTGACCCACATAGGATCCAACCCGCTCAAGATCGATAGGTATTAACCCCCGCTGACCCACACATGATCTATGTAAGAACCCAGATCTTCTCTTTAGGTATGTTTTCCTTTTCTAGTCATTTCAGTGAAAATGAGGAATTTAAGTAAATTTTTGAAGTACACGCCATGTAATTTATGCATACACACCATGTACTCAGTTGATGTGAGTAGCTGGGTGATGTCCGTGTATCAGCCATGCACACGACCATGTGTGGTGACCTGGAGACTGCTTAATGTAGGGGCCGGTGAAGGAAAGAACCCGCCGTACATAAAAAGTACACGCTGTGTGATTTCTTTTTTTCCCGTAAACACACTAGGGTCGCGTTTGACAGACAGAAACACCTCCATCAAGGTTGGATTCATCCAAGAGTGAGGGTTCGACCATGATGTTCCTCCGAGCCCCCAACCAAGAATCTATTACCCAATTCGACCAACGTCGATTCCGTTGGGATCGTCTCAGTAAGCTCTTCCTTCTCCAAGAGCTCCGTTTCCTGATTCCTCTTCCTTCTAATGTTATCCTCTTTTGAATGTTTTAGATTTGTTTGTAGATCTTCAGTGATTTAAGGAAATTAAATCTTTGAGGTTCACGTATATTGATCTCCCAATGCCGAGGTAGGTGGTTTGTGCCTTTCCGTTGAACGTCTGTGAGTTATATGTTCAATTTTGTCTAATACCCATGAATGGGGTATTGTTTGTTTACTGTTTTAACCCTATAGATTTCCTGATATGCTAGTATGCGTAAATAGAGGTTATTTTGATCGGAATAGGGTTGTTTTCTATGATTTGGATGTGTTTGTCCATGCATGTTATATTTATGGTCGTTTGTTCCTATTTAACTATTTGGATTCCTTGATGTTTCTATGCCTAGTACTGTAGGATGGAGTAATTATTTTATTTGACATTCTTGAGATGTCTTAGACTATTAGCCAAGTAGTTTTTGTGGTTTACTTTGTCCTTATTTCATTGCTATACTCATTTGACTTACACAGGGCCATGAGAACCTGGTGTTGTAGAATATAAGGGGAATTGACTGTGTGAGCTTCCTCAGAGAGTCCTTATCACTTTTGACTATATGGGGAACTGACCGTGTGATCTTCCTCAGAGATTCTTTATCAATTTTGAATATATGGGTAATTGACCATTTGAGCTTCCTCATATAGTCTTTAATGCTTGGGACTATAAGGGGAATTGACTGAGAAAGTTTTCTCAGAGAGTCTTTGTAGTATCCTAGTGTTGGTTGAACCAGAGGGGTTGGGCTAAGAGAACTACCCAGAGGGTTTCCTGCTTGTTGTCTTGTTGCTAATATATTGAACTGATTGTATTGAAACTGTAGGATTGGTTACTGTTGAGTACTTCCTTGTATAATGCTTTCTTTGGTTTATTACCATCCATATATTCACTAACTATTAGGCACAGATATTTTGGTGATTGCCTATTGGGATTTAGTCTCACACCTTGTTTGGGATATGCATTTGATCCCAAAAATATTATATTGATTTAGTTATAGATATTGTAAAACACCCTTCTACTTTAGGTACTTGATTTAGAGTGGAGCTGGAGAGCGTGGGACCAAGCTAAGGCTTGCGATGTTAAAGAGCTGTTTATCTATTTTCTTTTGTACTTTGGTTTAGTATTGTTTTGTATTCGAATATTGTGATTTGTTTGGATTATTTCCCAGATGTATGTATCGTGCATCATTTTTATAAATGTGTGCTCCAGTTTATTATTTCTAGTCTCCCACTATTTAATTTTGTATGGATTATTTCTGTTTTAGTTTTTTCCATTTGTTTACATATGTTGTGTTACTCTGCCAATGAGGGCATAGTTTCCCCACAATTACACCCAAGGCCCTCACTGCTAGTCGGTAGCCTCTGTCATTAGTGGAAATTCTCATGAGGCCATGTGACCAACCGAGTATGGGGCACCTTTGGGTGTCTTTCGAAAATAGGACGTTACAAAGTGGTATCAAAGGGAGGTTATTTTCTTTGACATACTGTTTGGAGCCTATAGTTAGGGATAGGATAGAATAGGTACTTAGTAATAAGTTTTTCCTAGGCGTAGTTAACCCGTGTACAGGGAAATGCTAATTAACCTCATTTTTCAATTTTTTTGGTTTTTCAATTTTACAATTTATTTGATTTTCATCGTTGGGTGACTCACATGTTTTGTGTTATTATTGTGGATGTTATTGAGGTTGTATTTCTATTGCAACCCAATGAGATGAGGCTATTCCATCTCATGCATCATATAGGCACTTTCTAGAAATCACATGTCATGCATACTTTCCATGCCATTTAGGGTGCATTAGTGATTGCATGTTGTTATGATTGGTTTTGTGCTAGATATGCATGCTATTGTGATAGATGTCATGATAAAAATACCTACAGTTTTATAGGGTATTTTTTGTGTGAGGTTTTCTTAGAATGAATTCCAAACATTGGTTCTTGAGTTGTTATGGGCCCTCAGGAACTGATATTTGGTGGATCATTTGTCATTTATCCTTGTTTATAATGTGTATAAGATGCCAAGATTTGATGCGCATGGAGTATGGACCCTCATAGATCAGAAACTGGCACTTTGATGTTTTTTCAGTGTTTTTATGGGCTCTAATGTAGTTTCTAAGGCTTACTGTCTTGAAAACCCCCGAATACATGCTATGTAGTTTTGACTACACGCCAAGTGTTCTTCCTTTCAGGATGAAACTATTTTTCTTAAGTACAATCTGTGTACCGTATGTACACGTCCTGTAGTCTCTAACAGTGTCATAGGCCATGTGGGAAGAGACACGGGATAGGGAATTTCTTGTGGGAACATGTTGTGTACCGGTCGTACATGTCATTTAGGGTTGACCCTGTGTCCGCCCATGTGACTAACAAAACGGACGGAGAAATCATAGCATATACACGCCATGTTAGTTCTAAAACACACCATGTAGTGTAATCTTTGAATCTGGCCGGGAAACTAACAACATGGGTTGGTGTTATCTTTTCTAATTCACATCGTGTCCGTATGGAACATTCCGTGTAGTGTCAGCTGAGTATCCAGCTGTGTCACTAGAGAAACGGGTAGTTGAAACCTAAGAAGTACACACTATGTCCATCTGGAACACGGTATGTACTTTGAGTCATGTATCCGGCCAGGTCACGAACAGTACAGGTCGGTGAAGCGCATCTAGTACACGCCGTGTCTTGAACAAACATGTCGTGTAATCTTGTTCTAAGGGGAGCCATGCGGCTTAGTCGTGTAGAAGGACTTGGGTAGGGGAAGGGAATTCAAGTATAGGCCGTCTGTAAGGACAGCACACAGTGTGTTTGGGGTGTTACATGACCAGTTCTGGTAGAAGTACACGCCCATGTGAAATGCTTAAAGGAACATGTCGTGTAGTAATTATAAACGTTGTGTAGTATTGTTTTGTAAAGCTTGAATGTTTTCTTTCTCCCATTCCACTCTTACGCTTTCAGTTTTGAGTCCTTGACGATCTTGATCTATGGTGTGCACATGACTTCCGAGAGTCATTCCACTAAGATTTCCTCTGGTTGTACGCCAGTTGCAAGGTGCTGATCAGACACCGAACACGATTGGTCAGGGATTACCTATAGAGCCTCATATTGTGCCAGTATTGGCACCAGCCATCATTCTGGAAACAAGTGCTAATGCTTAGTTCCGAGAGGGTTTTATGAGGTTCATGAAGTCCTTATGGGGGTGGAAGGGATATAATTTGGTAGCCAGGTGGTGTGATACTAGTGTGGGAGTAGTAGGCATATGTGGCCACATTTTCCAAGAGACTAGGTGGAGTGCTGATCTTGCAACAAGACGGGTCATCTTCAGCATTTATGTCAGTTCTTTTCACCAGTAGCTGGAGACATGGGTTCTTCTATGAATCCTCATTTAGAAGCAGTACCACCAGTTTCTCACCTGTCTGGTAACTGGAGTTCTTTCGGCCGTTCAGGCCGTGGTGGAGGTCGTGGTCGTGGTAGCCAGTCGCCCGTTTTTTAGCGACATCAGGGAATATCAGCTTAGAGTGGTTAGGAAGGGTCACAGGGCTGTTGTATAGGGAATAATTTTCCAGTGGAGCAGAACCAGTAGAAGCAGGATCCTAGACATTCTACAGTTTGGGGTATGATCTTTATAAGGCCCCAACATTAAACCTTACTTAATCTTGAGTTATTACATGATTACACATTGAGGATCTTTTCAGGTTTAGAGTTTTATAGAATTAGATCATGAAACTTTCATTACATTCCACATTTAAACAAAGTGGTTACATAAAAGACAGTATTCATTCTTCCCATCAACGGAAACATATTTAAAATATAACATGGATTCTTTCTTGACATATCCTTGACACTATCATCACATCATGTACCTTTCCCTTGACCTGTGAAAAACATTTCAAAAACATGGGATGAGAATAAAAATCTTAGTAAGGGTTATAAAAATATGGAAAGGAAACATGAGTTATATATACATAATAATGAAATCATACTTTACCCATAAAACATAGGCACTTTAACATACCTCATCAAACCATGAATAAATCATAGAAAACATAAGACATAAAGGTAACTTGAGGCATTCATAACATTCTTACGTAGGGAGTAACCCTCTTGGTTACTTTTGGAATACCCATCATAGTATATTCCCAAAATCTCTTCGGATAAACCTTAACGTTTCACTCCTTCGCGTTACCCAATGCATTGGAGAGCTATATCGGGCTCACCCGCCCTTAGTTTATCACGGAACCACCCGTTCTTCATAACAATGCCCAAGAACCATAACATAATCGTATCACATAAACATGAATAAAGGAAACATAACATTTCCACATTTCAATCACAATATAACATTTTAGGATATTGAAATAATTAATCCATTCAAAAAGAAACCATTTCCAAAACCATTTAAAACATTTAATAAAGAGATTTTTGAATCAAAGTGTCCCATACCACCTTGAAGCTTTTAAAATTTTAAACCATTAATATCCATATAAATAAATCCTTAAAACCATTTTGAAAACATGGATATTAATAAGAACAAATAATTAAAACATTTAAAACGATATTTTGGTTAAAGGGGTTTTACCAAAATTAGAGACACTTGAATACAATAATCGAGGGATAACATTTAGTCAAAACTTTATAATATCATGAGAATAAAAGGATTCATGATATAATACTCCAAATGACAGTATATACACCATATAAGAGTGAATTGGTGCATAAAAACAATGAACCCTCAATAGAAATGTCAAATGTGATGAAATCCCTTATAAAGAAGGTATCCTTAAATTAAGGACAAATCAATCTCAAAATATGTGTGAAAAATATAAATACACCCAATATAAGTGGATATTAAGTGTAAAACAATAAAAGTTCATTCACAAATATTCAATGGATGACATATTCAATGACTACATGTTGAACCCAAAGAAATCGAAATTGGGTTAAAAAGTTCCCTTGACAGCCTAACGGTGTCACATCAAAATGAGTTGATGAGAGATAAAAAAAACTATCTCATCACTTGGACATAAAATTTACATCAATAAGGATATATGAGAACATATTCCAACCTAACAATATGTACATTAAAATACCCAACAAAAGAAGTCTTTTAAAAAGAGGAGGGTGAAAGGTTCCCTTACCGACATGGGTATCTTTCGAAACATACGACCCGTGAAAGAAGGACAATACATCATTGATGTAAATACTCATAAATGAAAGAATATTACACAATGAGTAAAATAATGGTCAGTACATACACCACTCAAAGGAAATTGTGGAAAATGTATCATAAATCTCACGGGAATAAAAGTGAGATGAAAAATCCCTTACGAAAACTCAGTATCCTAACGACGCCACTTAAAACATCCAAAATGGATTGATGAGATCAAATAGAGTATCCCATAATATTACAATATAATTTAAAGCAAGAGTAATATAAAATAAAATCCCCCAACATAACAAATAGGAGCTTAAAATAAGTGACACAAAGTAGAGTACTTCAAAAGAAAGAGAGAGGTTAGATCTCTTACGAAAGTTCGGCAACCTAACGACGCCACTCAAAACTTCCAAAATGGATTGATGAGAGAGAATAGGGTCTCTCATCACATGAAAATAAAAATTACAGTAAATGTAATATAAAAGATCATCCCAATAACAAGAAAAATGAGCTTTAAAAGGAATGACATAAAAGAGTGTACTTAAAAAGAAAGAGAGGTGTAGGATCCCTTACCTCAGGTCCGACTTGACTCGATCGTTCTTTAATCTCCTGAATAATAAACTTGAGTTAATTTCTAATTCCTTAAGAACCTTTTTCAAGTTCATTATTACTTTTATACCACTTATTACCATGTCATAAACATTATGTAATCATTTAAGTTAATAATATTTGTTTTGCCGATATTTGGTTCTTAAGTCGAAAGTGGACTTCTTACAATTACATGTTGTTCGTGTGGCCAAATGTTTATTATATCCAGAATTGTATTCATTATGTAGATATCATATATTTCATATATATCCAGTACATGCATGTATTTATAACATTACATAATCATTTAGAGGTAAGAAATGAAATTCACCGTTCATGGAGACGGTAAGCCGTACGTACGCATGAACGCTACTTTCATTTCTATTTCGTATTTTATAGAATGGAATAATAATGATATAAAGGTATATTATAATTCCAGTATAATATCATATATAATATAATATTTCCATCCTTTATACATCCCACATATGGTATTTAACGAATCAAATCACATTGAGGGGGTGGTAGTCCGCACTTCCTTAAATGAAGATATCGTGTATACCCATAATGGAAGCCATAAAGGTAAGACAAAAATGAAAAATACAGAAGCATAAATAAAACATAAACATATTATATATCATATATAAAAATAGTGACATCATAATGGCCTCCTTTGAAGGTGTTAAATGAGTATTGAACAATCATCGTTTCGGGAGGCAGAATTTCACCATCCACAGAAACCGTATGTTCTTTAACCATTTGATGTAGTTGTGTGAGAGTGTAGCTCGAAAAAATCTTATAACAACATCCTAGTATATTTAAGATACTGGTGTTGTTACAAAAGAAGTAAATAAAAAGAGTTTAGTGGGTTGGATAAGCAAAAGAAAACAAATGAACACGAGAGAATGAATTACCTTTAAAAGTGTAACACCTTTTGATTTGAGCCTAAAGGCTTCCTTTGAAAGGATTCTGCCCAAAGGGAATCCTCTAGGATGAGTAGAGGGATGTGGAGAGAGTAAATGGGCAGGGTTTGGCCGAGCCAAAGGCTTGAGGAGTGTGTTAAATGAGGTAGAGTTGGGGGCCTTTTATAAGAGGAGAGGAGGGGAACTTTTGGAAAGTAAAGAAATATTACTTTTTTTGAAAATGTGTTTCGGTTTCAAAAGGTCCCACATTGATATAATTCGTGTATAAGGTGATAAGGCTTCGAAGTCCACTCATCCAAAAAGTTTTGGACATGTCCAGTTCATAGATTTTACATTATCTTTCCATTTTATTTAAATCTTCAAGTAATGATGTCATCGCTGCATCATTATTATGTCATAAATAATTTAATTTATTTAATGTCTAAAAATTATAAAAAAATACTATGATGTAGGAAATCTTTTTAGCTTTCCAATTAATATTTATAATCAAAAATATGACGTGTATAACCCCACTTAAAAATTGTTTTAGTAAAACATATCATGTTTGTGTCAATTTTACTTTTACATTAAATAAAATGTTATTTATGTCATTTCCCAACCAAAGTGGATCCATGGGGTCCCCAAGTTGACCCATGGATTGTCTTGATCGGCCATGATACAAACAATGAGGGTAAGACATGTGTCAAGCTCATCTCATTTTATTAAAGCATTATTTTTACCTTAAACTACACTAATTACCACTAATCGCGATTAAAAACTTAATAAGTTACTATTCACCAAAAAATTATTTTAATCTCATTGAACCACATTTTACTTCTTAATGACAACCATGTATGTCGGATTTTTGAAAATCAAAACACAATGATGGAAAAATTTCATTTAAACGGAAAATCAGTTTTTATAAGTACCACTTAGTGGTTTCACTATTCATCAAAAATTGAAGTTTTTTAGAAAAATCCCAAAAATTCACCCTAAGCTATATTTGATATTCTGAATTCAAAAATGAAGTCCATTTTACAAAATTCAATACATATAAGTCAGATTAATTAATTTAATAATTAATTCCCGCTGTCATGACAAATAGCGTGTTTTATGAAACAATAAGTATCAAAAGATTGACACTAGTTTAAGTCTGATTTCAAAGTGAAATTGATTCCAACGACCACTATTGGATTTAATGGTAAAAATATTTTCTAATTTAACTTTAAAACCAATTCAAAATATAATCTAATCATATAAATAAATTAGATTAAAAAGTGGTTTTGAATTAAAATACAACATTTTACACTTATTCATTAAAAAAAATGAACTTTATCGGAAAGATATCAAAAATTTACACAAAGTAAATTTTGATGTCCCGATTCTTAATAAGAGTTTTATTTGGTCCAAAAGAATGTTTAAGAGTGAAAAAAACTATATTTAATGACGGTTCTCCATCAAAAGGGGATAAGTGAACCTTTAGTAAAAACTAGGGCATATACGCCTAAAATTGAATTCTTTATGTATTTTAAGCCTTTATCTTTTATTGTATAAATGTAAAAATATTTAAGAACATATATAATCATATTTTAGTTATTTATATCCATTCCCGCCATTACAACGGCTACATGTTAACTACCATTTAAAATAATATTATTTTATTATTAGAGTGCAACGTAAGATTCCCAAGAAACTCGTTGTTGCGTGTTGGGTACGCCATCGAGAATAGTGTCCCCTTCAAAGTCATATTAATATTTTATTCACAAATATGGATAAATATAAAAATTTCATATTCCTTATTTACCTGGGGTGTTACATCCTTCCCCCCTTTTGGGAATTGCGTCCTCGCAATTTTAAAATTGCGCTTGGAAACATCCTTGAACGTCCCACATCGGAACAAGAGTCGGTAAAACAATCACATTAAAATAAAGAAAGATAAGCACAGAGGTCACCCGAGTTAACCCATACTAGGATTCTATGTATGAAAATATGGACATGGAGGAGAAAACATAGGGTCATGTTCTTGAGGGAGAGTGATAGTAAACATGTCTAGGAGAAAGTTAACAATGAGAAAATCACAAACTTGTGATGGGTTAAACGGTATTCGATTCCCCAGTAGGAAAAGTTAATAGACAACATTTTTGTTTTAAGTTACTTTTTATTGAGGAATTTATTCATAAGGAAACATAATCACTTATCATGTTGACTTTCTACTTTTACTAGATTCCTTAATCAAACACATATTTTTTCCAAAAGACGAGTATTTAGGGAGACTTGTTTGCATTAAGAGTACTATGATCAACTTCTAGAAAATCACCAAACCCAAAAAAAACTACATACATCCCATGTCTTTAGACTTTAACCAAAACCAAAACCCAAAAGATTAGTACAAGATCAGATAACCTAGAAAAGGATAACCCCTTATAAAAAGAAAATCTATTCTTAATCTCCAAAATTTGTCCAACAAAACCCAAAGTTCAACGAGGACCATCCGATAAACAATTTGTCCATAAAATTCTTCAAAGTAAACCAATATAAGATTGAAACCCAAATATTTGAAGGATTTAGTCACATAGTCTTCCAAGTTAAATCGTAACATTTATCTCCAAACAACATCAGTTGCTCCTAAAGTCTCACATTGAAAAGTAATTATCCTAATCACATATCCTCCAAAAGCAACTTACTCTTAATTAATAAAATCATATAACTAAAAGGAATCAGTCAAACTAACCAGGGACTTCACGTAGTCCAGTGGTAGGCGATAAATACCAGTCGCACTTTGGTTGTGGGTTCGATTCTCGCAGCATTGTCCGATGCGATGGGTTGTCACACGGTCTGCGTGTTGTCCTTTTTCCAAAACTATATAATTCTCAAATCATTACCCAAAAAGGGATAAAATCATCAAAAATAACCATAACATAATTTAACCTCAATTTTATCTCATGCCTTTCACTTCAATCATAACATATGGTAACCCATAATTACCTCAAAAGTAAGGATCATATAAACCCAAATGGTTCTTTATAACTATGTCCACAAAAGAAAAGATAACTATTACTTGAATAAAATTTGCCTATATTAAACATCAGGGTTACACAAAATATAAAAAGTCTTCTAATGTAACCCCATCATCAAAAGAGACTTAATACTCTTAAAAATTTCACCCTAACTCTTGAAGCCCTTATATGTTGACATCTTACTCATTCAACATTCTTCATGATCCATTATCCATTCCTTTTCAACTTATTCCGAAATACCTCTTTCCTATAAACAAAATCATGAATCATGTCCTAAGATTCCAAAATAAGAAAACAATAGTCATGAAATAGTACATACCTTTGATTGGTCATTGTGAGTTTCTTCATCCTCAATCGGAATGGCATTAGGTATTGGTAAACGAATATTGGTACGCTCTTGGTGACCCCATTCACGAAACTTCTTCATAGGACATGTGTTTTCATAATGACCATGCACACCACATTTAAAAAATTCAATTGATCCCTCAGAAATAACTTCTTTCCCTTTCCTCGAGTCAACTGGATGCTTCCTTTTTCCATGGTAGGTTCTTGCTTTATAACCTTCATTTCCACATCTATAGCATATTTCTGTCCCTTTGAAACATTTTCCTAGGTGTTTCTTTCCACATCTTTGACACATAGGTTTTTGAACACACTTACCTTTATGATTATTACCTGTACTTCCGTAGGGATTTGTTTCTTGCATATATGATGCCTTAGAGAAATCTCCAAGGATTAGGTGGTCAATCATGACTCCAGATAGTTGGTTGAGGATAATCAAAAGAGTTCTCATTGCAGCTCCCATATCATTCAGTTTATTGCTCAAAAAACTGTCACAGTTTCCTTCACATCCACTGTTACTTTGGTGCCTGCTAGATCCATCCATTTACTAAAACCAAAAAGGTCAGTATGAGTATATCAACAAAACCATCATGTACTAATGAGTAAGATAGACAGTAAGATATAATTACCCATTCACTTTATCTAAAACTAAGACTCTTTCTGAAATCCTAACCATTATGGTAATTGTCAATTATGCTTAAAGAATACCCTAACCTCTAAAGTTATCTAAACCGACCTTTGATACCAACTATAAGGCCCCAGCCTTAAACCTTACTTAATCTTGAGTTATTACAAGATTACACATTGAGGATCTTTTCAGGTTTAGAGATTTAGAGAATTAGATCATGAAACTTTCATTACATTCCACATTTAAACAAAGTGGTTACATAAAAGACAGTATTCATTCTTCCCATCAACGGAAACATATTTAAAATATAACATGGATTCTTTCTTGACACATCCTTGACACTATCATCACATCATGTACCTTTCCCTTGAACTGTGAAAAACATTTCAAAAACATGGGATGAGCATAAAAAGCTCATTAAGGGTTATAAAAATATGTAAAGGAAACATGAGTTCATATATACATAATAATGAAATCATACTTTACCCATAAAACATAGGCACTTTAACATACCTCATCAAACCATGAATAAATCATAGAAAACATAAGACATAAAGGTAACTTGAGGCATTTATAACATTCTTACGTAGGGAGTAACCCTCTTGGTTACGTTTGGAATACCCATCACAGTATATTCCCTAAATCTCTTCGGATAAACCTTAACGTTTCACTCCTTCGCGTTACCCAATGCATTGGAGAGATATATCGGGCTCACCCGCCCTTAGTTTATCACGGAACCACCCGTTCTTCATAACAATGACAAAGAACCATAACATAATCGTATCACATAAACATGAATAAAGGAAACATAACATTTCCACATTTCAATCACAATATAACATTTTAGGATATTGAAATAATGAATCCATTCAAAAAGAAACCATTTCCAAAACCATTTAAAACATTTAATAAAGATATTTTTGAATAAAAGTGTCCCATACCACCTTGAATCTTTTAACATTTTAAACCATTAATATCCATATACATAAATCCTTAAAACCATTTTGAAAACATGGATATTAATAAGAACAAATAATTAAAACATTTAAAACGATATTTTGGTTAAAGGGGTTTTCCCAAAATTAGAGACACTTGAATACAATAATCGAGGAATAACATTTAGTCAGAACTTTATAATATCATGAGAATAAAAGGATTCATGATATAATACTCCGAAGGACAGTATATACACCATATAAGAGTGAATTGGTGCATAACAACAATGAACCCTCAATAGAAATGTCAAATGTGATGAAATCCCTTATAAAGAAGGTATCCTTAAATTAAGGACAAATCAATCTCAAAATATGTGTGAAAAATATAAATACACCCAATATAAGTGGATATTAAGTGTAAAACAATAAAAGGTCATTCACACATATTCAATGGATGACATATTCAATGACTACATGTTGAACCCAAAGAAATCGAAATTGGGTTAAAAAGTTCCCTTGACAGCCTAACGGTGTCACATCAAAATGAGTTGATGAGAGATAAAAGAAAACTATCTCATCACTTGGACATAAAATTTACATCAATAAGGATATATGAGAACATATGTCAACATAACAATATGTACATTAAAATACCCAACAAAACAAGTCTTTTAAAAAGAGGAGGGTGAAAGGTTCCCTTACCGACATGGGTATCTTTCGAAACATACGACCCGTGAAAGAAGGACAATACATCATTGATGTAAATACTCATAAATGAAAGAATATTACACAATGAGTAAAATAATGGTCAGTACATACACCACTCAAAGGAAATTGTGGCAAATGTATCATAAATCTCACGGGAATAAAAGTGAGATGAAAAATCCCTTACGAAAACTCAGCAGCCTAACGGCGCCACATAAAACTTCCAAAATGGATTGATGAGATCAAATAGAGTATCCCATAATATTACAATATAATTTAAAGCAAGAGGAATATAAAAGAAAATCCCCCAACATAACAAATAGGATCTTAAAAGAAGTGACACAAAGGAGAGTACTTCAAAAGAAAGAGAGAGGTTAGATCTCTTACGAAAGTTCGGCAACCTAACGACGCCACTCAAAACTTCCAAAATGGATTGATGAGAGAGAATAGGGTCTCTCATCACTTGAACATAAAAATTACAGTAAATGTAATATAAAATATCATCCCAATAATAAGAAATATGAGATTTAAAAGGAATGACATAAAAGAGTGTACTTAAAAAGAAAGAGAGGTGTAGGATCCCTTACCTCGGGTCCGACTTGACTCGATCGTTCTTTAATCTCCTGAACAATAAACTTGAGTTAATTTCTAATTCCTTAAGAACCTTTTTCAAGTTCATTATTACTTTTATACCACTTATTACCATGTCATATACATTATGTAATCATTTAAGTTAATAATATTTGTTTTGACGATATTTGGTTCTTAAGTCGAAAGTGGACTTCTTACAATTACATGTTGTTAATGTGGCCAAATGTTTATTATATCCAGAATTGTATTCATTATGTAGATATCATATATTTCATATATATCCAGTACATGCATGTATTTATAACATTACATAATCATTTAGAGGTAAGAAATGAAATGCACCGTTCATGGAGACGGTAAGCCGTACGTACGCATGAACGCTACTTTCATTTCTATTTCGTATTTTATAGAATGGAATAATAATGATATAAAGGAATATTATAATTCCAGTATAATATCATATATAATAACATATTTCAATCCTTTATACATCCCACATATGGTATTTAACGAATCAAATCACTTTGAGGGGGCGGTAGTCCGCACTTCCTTAAATGAAGATATCGCGTATACCCATAATGGAAGCCATAAAGGTAAGACAAAAATGAAAAATACATAAGCATAAATAAAACATAAACATATTATATATCATATATAGAAATAGTGACATCAGAATGGCCACCTTTGAAGGTGTTAAATGAGTATTGAACAATCATCGTTTCGGGAGGCAGAATTTCACCATCCACTGAAACCGTATGTTCTTTAACCATTTGATGTAGTTGTGTGAGAGTGTAGCTCGAAAAAATCTTATAAAAACATCGTATTATATTGAATATACTGGTTTTGTTACAAAATAAGTAAATAAAAATAGTTTAGTGGGTTGGAGAAGCAAAATAAAACAAATGAACACGAGAGAATGAATTACCTTTAAAAGTGTAAATCCTTTTGATTTGAGCCTAAAGGCTTTCTTTGAAAGGATTATGCCCAAAGGGAATCCTCTAGGATGAGGAGAGGGATGTGGAAAGAGTAAATGGGCAGGGGTTGGCCGAGCCAAAGGCTTGAGGAGTGTGTTAAATGAGGTAGAGGTGGGGGCCTTTTATAAGAGGAGAGGAGGGGCACTTTTGGAAAGTAAAGAAATATTACTTTATTTGAAAATGTGTTTCGGTTTCAAAAGGTCCCACATTGATATAATTCGTGTATAAGGTGATAAGGCTTCTAAATAAACTCATCAAAAAAGTTTTGGACATGTGTAGTTCATAGAATTTACATTATCTTTCCATTTTATTTAAATCATCAAATAATGATGTCATCGCTGCATCATTATAATGTCATAAATAATTTAATTTATTTAATGTCTAAAAATTATAAAAAAATACTATGATGTAGGAAATATTTCTAGCTTTCCAATGAATATTTATAATCAAAACGATGACTTGTATGACCCCACTTAAAAATTATTTTAGTAAAACATATCATGTTTGTGTCAATTTTACTTTTACATTAAATAAAATGTTATTTATGTCATTTCCCATCCAAAGTGGATCCATGGGGTCCCCAAGTTGACCCACGGCTTGTCTTGGTCGGCCATGATACAACCAATGAGGGTAAGACATGTGTCAAGCTCATCTCATTTTATTAAAGCATTATTTTTACCTTAAACTACACTAATTACCACTAATCGCGATTAAAAACTTAATAAGTTACTATTCACCAAAAAATTATTTTAATCTCATTGAACCACATTTTACTTATTAATGACAACCATGTATGTCGGATTTTTGAAAATCAAAACACAATGATTGCAAAATTTCATTTAAACGGAAAATCAGTTTTTATAAGTACCACTTAGTGGTTTCACTATTCATCAAAAATTGATGTTTTTCAGAAAAATCCCAAAAATTCACCCTAAGATATATTTGATATTCTGAATTCAAAAATAAAGTCAGTTTTACAAAATTCAAAACATATAAGTCATATTAATTAATTTAATAAATAATTCCCGCTGTCATGACAAATAGCGTGTTTTATGAAACAATAAGTATCAAAAGATTGACACTAGTTTATGTCTGATTTCAAAGTGAAATTGATTCCAACGACCACTATTGGATTTAATGGTAAAAATATTTTCTAATTTCACTTTAAAACCAATTCAAAATATAATCTAATCATATAAATAAATTAGATTAAAAAGTGGTTTTGAATTAAAATACAACATTTTACACATATTCATTAAAAAAATGAACTTTATCGGAAAGATATCAAAAATTTACACAAAGAAAATTTTGATGTCCCGATTCTTAATAAGAGTTTTATTTGGTCCAAAAGAATGTTTAAGAGTGAAAAAAACTATATTTAATGACGGTTCTCCATCAAAAGGTGATAAGTGAACCTTTAGTGAAAACTAGGGCATATACGCCTAAAATTGAATTCTTTCCGTATTTTAAGCCTTTATCTTTTATTGTATAAATGTAAAAATATTTAAGAACATATATAATCATATTTTAGTTATTTCTATCCATTCCCACCATTACAATGGCTACATGTCATCTACCATTTAAAATAATATTATTTTATTATTAGAGTGCAACGTAAGATTCCCAAGAAACTCGTTGTTGCGTGTTGGGTACGCCATCGAGCATAGCGTCCCCTTTAAAGTCATATTAATATTTTATTAACAAATATGGATAAATATGAAAATGTCTTATTCCTTATTTACCTGGGGTGTTACAATCTTAGTTTCCTCAGTTTTAGCTTCTGCTCTTTTCGATACAGGGGATTCCCATAATAATATATATGTTGCCATTGTAGAGAGCCTTGGGCTTTGCATACTTCCTTTTGTTGAGATATTGACAGTAGACACTCCGTTGGGGACTAAAACGGTGAGTGTATGTCTGTGAAAGGAGTGACCTTTAGAGGTTGGTGGGTGTCAGTTTTTATGGGATCTCTATGTCCTAGAGATGACAGGCTATGTTGTCATTCTCGGAATGGACTGGCTAGTTCCCTTCCAGGAATTCGTCAATTTTTACCATCGTAGGGTTAGTTTCACATCACCAGAGGGTGGATCTTTTCTTCATAAGGGAAAGTGGGATGTCCAGGAAAGCAGAGAGGGACCCAATCATTAGAGGTTAAGAGGAGTTAGAACCCGTATTTCTAGTCTATATTGGGATGAACAAGGGTTTTCACCGATGGACTTTCCCCCAGTGGTGGATCATTTTTGAGATGTCTTTACAAAAGAATTTTTAGGTTTTCCTCCATAGTGGGAGGTATAATTTTCTATTGAGCTCGTTTGAGGAGCAGAATGGTGTCCATTTCTCCTTACATGATGGCTACACAAATGTTACAGGATCTCAAGAAGTAGTTGGAGGTGTTGCATGTAAAGGGTTTCATCTGACCCATTAATTCTCCTTGGGGTTTACCGATCCTATTTGTAAAGGAGGAAGACAGTACCCTCAGGATTTGTGTGGATTATCAAAAGCTGAACCAGTTTACAGTCAAGAACTGATATTCATTACCCAGGATTGATGATCTCTTTGATCATCTTAGAGGAGCCCGGGTGTTCTCGATGATTGACATGAGATCCAGTTACCATCAGTTACGTATTAGACCATCATATATACCTTTCACATCCTTCCAGAGAAGGTATGTTCTATACGAGTATATGGTTATGTCGTTCAGTCTCACGAAGGCACCTGCAGTATTCTTCGCACTGATGAACTGAGTGTTCCATCCATACTTGGATTCTTTCGTGGGTGTCTTTGCGACGATATCTTGGTGTACTCTCACACTTGACACGACCATGCCACACATCATGATATCATTTTGAGTACACTAAGAGAGCATCAGTTATATGATAAGATCTCAAAATTTCACTTTTGGATGGATCAGATTCACTTCGTGGGTCATGTTATCTTAGTGACAGGTGTATCAGTCGACCTAGAGAAAGTGAGAGCAGAAGTTTCTTGGGAGCATCCGAAAAACGTCTTTGAGGTATGGATTTTTCTAAGGCTATTGGGATACTATAGATGTTTCATTCAGGACTTTTCATTCTTAGAATCTCCACTGATGGGTCTGACTAATAAGGGGGGGGGGAAGTTCATGTGGTCAGATTCTTGTGAGTCAGCCTTTCCGGAGCTGAAAGGGAGGTTTCCTTCTGCACCGATACTTGTTTTTCTAGAGTCGGTCAAGAGATATTCTGTGTACTATGATGATTTAGGTATCGGGATGGGATCTGTGCTTATGCAAGGAGAAGGAGTCATTGCGTATGGGTCTCAGTAGTTAAGACCCCATGAGATGAATTACCTGATGAATGATCTCGAGTTGGATGTTGTTGTTAATTCCTTGCACTGTTGAAGAAATTATCTTTTCAGAGAGAATTTTTTGGCTTTCACCCACTACAAGAGTCTCAAGTACATCTTCACTCATCATGATCTGAATTTGAGATAGTGAAGGTGGTTTGAGTAACATTCGTCCTCTGACTTTGAGATTGCCTATACCCCCGGGAAAGGAAACGTAGTGGCTTATGTGTTGAGTAGGAGAACTCAGAAACTCGCAGTTCCAGAGGCCAGCAGTGAGTGGAAGCTTATGGCTCTGTTCTATGAGATGCATTTGGAGGTGCATGACAGATAGGGTGAAACCTTTCTTTCTTCTATGGCTGTTACTTCTACTCTTCTTGATCGAGTGAGAATAAGGGAACTATCAGATTATGAAGGCCTAGTCCTATCAGAAAGCATGTCCGGAGAGGACCCTATCCATGGATGGATCATGGACGAGGATAAGATCTTGCATTTATAGGGGCGTGTATGGGTGCCAGCAGACATACGTGAGGAGCAGATTTGGGACTTTCATTCCTCAATTTAGGCAGTTCATCCAGGTGTAAACAATATTTATTGTGATCTATAGTGTCAGTATTGGTGGAAAGTTATGAAGAGAGATGTTGTTGGAATTTTCATGAGGTGTTCCACTTGTCAGCAGGTGAAGGAAGAGAATCAGTGAGCAACAGGGATTTTGCAGCAGTTACCCATTCTCGGGTAGAAGTGGAATGATGTCGCGGTGGATTTCGTGACAGGTTTACCAAGGTTTCCTCGAGGGAATGATGTTGTTTGAGTTTTCATTTATAGAGTCCTGATGGATTCTCAATTTTTACCAATCAAGGATACCTTCAGTGTTTAGGTGCTGGGATGGTTGTACATCCATGAGATTGTACGTCTACATGGGGTTCCAAACTCCATCATTTTAGACAGGGATACCTGTTTTACTTCCCAGGTCTGGAAGGGGTTTCAAAAATCATTGGATACATAGGTGCTTTTGAGTACAACATATCATCCCCAGATAGATGTCCAGTCCGAGTCTACGATTCAGGTACTTGAGGACATGCTTCATGCATGCATCCTGGATTTTAGAGGTTCTTGGGAGAAGCATATATCTCTTGTGGATTTTTCCTACAACAATAGTTTTCAATAAACTATTCAGATAACACCTTATGATGATTTTTATGGTAGTCCATGATGATAAATCATATATTGGGTGGAGGTAGGAGAGGCAGCTATGTTGGGAACTCATCTTGTTCAAGAGACCATAGAGTAGATAGAGTTGATTTGGAAGAGGATGGTTATTGCACAGTCTCGACAGAAGTCTTATGTTGATCAACAGAGATGACCTCTAGAGTTCAAGGTCAGAGATTCGGTTTTTATGCATGTCACATCGAGGTTGGGGCACAAAAGGATTAGGATACAGGGTAACCTTTTCACCGAGGTATGTCAGGACGTTTGAGATGTTGGAGAGAGTTGGGCCAGTTTCCTATCTGTTGTAGTTACCTCAGAGGTACCAGGCTATGCATGACGTCTTCCATGTTTCTTAGCTTCGACGTTACTTCTCAGACCCGACTCATGTCTTCCAACCAGAGGAGGTTGAGTTGGAAGTGGATGCATCTTTTGAGGGGCATCCTCTCTAGATTTTCAATCAATGTATGAAGGTTCTCAATGGCCGGTATGTCCCTATAGTATGAGTGTTATGGAAGCACGAGTTAGAACATGACAAGACTTCAGAGAGGGAGGGCGATGTACGAGCACAATGGCCAGAGCTATTCGGGGTTTCTTCTATACTGCCTTGATAGGGAAATTCAGGGATGAATTTCATTAAGGGGGAAGTTTATAAGTACCCAGATCTTCTCTTTAGGTATGTTTTCCTTTTCTGAACATTTTTGAGAAAAATATGAAATTTTGGAAATTTTTGAAGTACACAGCATTTAATTTAGGAGTACATGTTGTGTACTCAGTTGTCGCGGGTAGCCGGGTGCTGGCCCTGTAGTGACCATGAACATGACCGTGTGTGGTGACCTGGAGACCGCTTAATGAGGGGGTCGGTGAAGGAAAGTACATTCCGTGTACTTATAATGTAGGCATCGTGTAATTTTTTTTTCATTAAATGCACCAGGGTCACGTCTGATGGACAAAAACACCTAGTTCAAGGTTGGCTTTGTCCAATAGTGAGGGTTCAGCTGTGATCTTCCTATGAGCCCCCGACTAAGTATCTATTACCCGATTCTACAACCGTAGAATGTGTTGGTATGACCTCAATAATATCTTCCTTCTCCTAGATCTTCGTTTCCTGATTCCTCCTCCTTCTCTAGTTATCTTCTGTTGAACGTTTTAGATGTTATTGTAGATATTCGACATTCTAAGGTGATTCAAGTAAGGAGGTTCATGTATATCGATCTCCCAATGCCGTGGTAGGTGGTTTGTACCTTTCTATTGAATGTCTGTGAGTTATATGTGAAATTTTCTCCAATACCCTTGAATGGGGTATTGCGTGTTTACCGTTTTAACCCTGTTGATTTCCTGCTATGATGGTATATGTAAATAGAGGTTATTTGGATGTGAATAAGGTTTTTTACTTTGATTTGGATTTGTTTCTCCATGCATGATTTTCCGGTCGTTTGGTCCTATTTATCCATTAGGATTCCTTGATGATTCCATGCCTTGTACTATAGGATGGAGTGATTATTTTATCTGACATGTATGGATGCTGTAGAATATTAGCCAAGTATTTATTGAGGTTTACTTTGGTCGTATTGCATTTCTATACTCATTTGACTTACACAGGGCCGTAAGAACCATGTGTAGTAGACTATAAAGGAAATTGACCATGTGAGCTTTCTTAGAGAGTCTTTATCACTTTTGACTATATGGGGAATTGATCGTGTGGTATTCCTCAGATAGTCTTTATCACTTTTGACTATATGGGTAATTGACCATCTGAGCTTCCTTAAGGAGTCTTTAACACTTGGGACTATAAGGGGAATTGACTGAGAGAGCTTTCTCAGAGAGTCTTTGTAGTATCATTTTTTTGGTTGAACAAGAGGGTTTAGGTTGAGAGAACTACCCAGATGGTTATCTACTTGTTTTTTTTTGATAATATATGGAACTGATTGCATTGAAACTATATGATTGATTACTGTTGATTCCTTCCGTGTTTAGTGCTTTCTTTTGTTTATTACCTACCATATATTCCCTGACTTTTTGGAACAGGTCTTGTGGTGTTTGCATACAAGGATTTAGTCTCACACCATGTTTCGGCTATTCGTTTGTGCCCAAATATATTATATTGTTGTAGGTATAGATAAGGGAAAACACCCTTCAACTTCAGGAACTAGATTTTCTATGGAGCTGGAGAATGTGGGACCATGTAGAGGCATGCGATGCCGAGGAGCTATTTATCTATTTTCTTTTGTAATTTGGTTTTTACTGTTTTGTATTCTAGCATTGTGATTTTATTGGCAGTTTTCCTAGACATATGTATCATGCATCATTTAAAAATTTTTGTGCCCGAGTTTATTATTGTCATTCATTTGCTGTTTACTTATATATGGATTATTACTATTTTTGTTTTTTTCCATTTGTTCACTTCCACTGTGTTAGTTTTCCAATGGGGGAATAGTTTCTCACTATCACATCCAAGACCCTCACTACTAGTCAATAACCTCTAGACTTAGGGGAAATGTTCTTGAAGCCATGTGACCAACTGGGTGTAACACCCCGAGCTTCCACGATACGCCTCTCTTTCAATAATGCAATAGCTTGCATTGTACGCAACTTCGAGTTCTAAAACATCGCGACAAATCAAAGTAGCCGTTATGAATAGTAATAACCACTTTTTAAAATTATATAAATTTTATATTTCAAAATGGAATTCATTTTTGTATTCCTAATATTGAAATTAGCCTATGTTGAATTTTTTGTAATTTTCTGAGAACTTCAAAAATTTTATGAATAGTGAAAAATACTTAAAACAACTTTTTTAATCAAAATAATTCATAGTGATAAATTATACTATTGATTGGTTTTAAAGTATAATTAGAATATATTTTTACCATTTTATCCAATGGTGGTCATTATAATTCATTTAACATTGAAATTGGACATAAACAATTGCCAATCTTTTGATATAAATTGTTTCTTAAAAACACGCTATTTGTTGTAACAGCGGGAATTAATTATAAAATTAATTAATGCAACTTATATGTTTGGAATTTTGTAAAATAGGCATCATTCTTGAATTCGGAATATCAATTATAGCTTAGGGTGAAATTTTGGTATTGTTCTGAAAAACTTCAATTTTTGATGAATAGTGAAACCACTAAGTGGTAGTTAAATAACTGATTTTTCGTTTAAATGAAATATTACCACTTCTATGATTTGATTTTCAAAAATCCGACATACATGGTTGTCATTAAGAAGTAAAATGTGGTTCAATGAGATCAAAATAATTTTTTTGGTGAATAGTAACTTTTAAGTTCTTAATCGCGATTAGAGGTAATTAGTGTAGTTTAAGGTAAAAACAATGTTTTATTAATATGATATGAGCTTGACACTTGTCCTACTCCTATTGGATGAGTCATGGCCGACCAAGACAACCCATGGGTCAACTTGGGGACCCCATGGAGCCACTTTAGTTGGAAAATGACATTAATATATATTTATTTAATGTTAAAATTAAATTGACACAAACATGAGTTGTTTTACTAAAACAGTTTTTAAGTGGGGTTACACAAGTCCAAATTTTGATTATAAATATTCATTAGAAAGCTAAAAAGATTTCCTACATCATAGTATTTGTTTTATAATTTTTAGACAATAAATAAATTAAATTAGTTATGACATCATGATGATGTAGTGATGACCTCATTATTTAACGATTTAAATAAAATGGGAAGATAATGCAAAATCCAAGGCTTACACTTGTCCAAAGCCAATTGGATGAGGATATTTCGAACCCTTATCACCTTAGCCTCGAATTATATAAGTTTGGGACCTTTAGAATCCGAAAATCATTGTGAAATAATGTAACATTTCAATCTTTCCAAAAGTGCCCCTCCTCTCCACTTATAAAAGGCCCCCACCTCTCCCACCTCATTTACACTTTCAAGCCATTTCGCTCGGCCAAACTCTGCCCAAATACTCTCCCAACATCCCTCTCTTACTCCTAGAATCCTCACTTTGGGCAGAACTCTTCCCAAGGAAGCCTTTGGCTCAAATCAAAAAGCGTTACCCGATTTTGAGGTAATGTCTTTTCTAATGTTGATTTGTTTTATTTTTCTTCTCCAACCCCCTAAGCTCTTTTTATTCATTTATTTTGAAACAACACCAGTATCCTCAATATACTAGGATGTTGTTATAATAAGGATTCGAGCTACACTTACACACACCTACATCTAATGGTTAAAGAACATACGGTTTCTGTGGATGGCGAATTTCTGCCTCACGAAACGATGATTGTTCAACACTCATATAACACCTTCAAAGGTGGCCATTAAGATGTCACTATATTTATATATGATATATAATGTGTTTATGTTTTACTTATTCTTCTGTATTTCTCATTTATGGCTTACTTTATGATTTCCATTATGGGTAAAACGCGATAATTTCATTTTAGGAAGTGCGGACTACCGCCCCCTCAAAGTGATTTGAATCGTTAATGCCATATGTGGGATGTATAAAGGATGGAGTAAATGGTATTATACACTATATTATACTGGAATTATATTATACATTTATATCATTATGATTTAGTTCCATTAAATATGAAATTGAAATGAAAGTAGCATTCATGCGTACGTACGGCTTACCGTCTCCATGAACGGTGCATTTCATTTCTTACCTCTAAATGTTATGTAATATTATAAATGAATGTATATACTGGATATATAAGATATATATGACATCTAAATCAGTAATATAATTCTGGATATAATGGATATTTCATCACATAAACAACTTGTAATTATAAGAAGCTTATTGTTGACTCAAGTACCAAAGATCGACAAAACGACCGTTATTAACTTAAATAATTACATAATGTTCATATCATTGTAATAAGTGATATAATAAGGATAATGAAATTTAAAATGGTTCTTAATAAGGTATATATTAACTCTAGTTTATTATTCAGGAGGTTAAAGAACGGTTGAGTCAAGTCAGACACGAGGTAAGGGAACTTCTTAACCCAATTTCCATTCTTTGGGTTAATCTCCTACTTTCAAATTATGTCATGATATTATTATGTCCTATTTTGTATTTTTACTTTCTTCATGTGTACCTATAGTGAATACACATAATAGATCTATTTTATTTTAAAAATGATCTTTTTAAGTACTTCGTCTCAATCTCCTTTCATTGAGGCATATTTGGTTTTATACACAACTTTATTTTATACGGTGTATAAACCCCTTTGACTTTTACATTTATTCAAAAGGAATCTTTTTTTATACGAAGCGTTTTGCTAAACGACAATAGGGAATGTTTTTCTTTCCGTACATATGCGTCGACAACGACTTCTCCGCCGCCGTGACCATTATTTGAGTTTCGGCTTCCTATACAAGCCATCTTTTTTTAATGAAAAATAAATACAAAGTTTTAACTTTCTTTTATTTTGGTATTGAAAATGGTTTTGAAATCGTTTTTATTATATCAATGTGTTGTATTGATATCTTGTGATTGAAATGTGGAAATGTTATGTTTCCTTTATGCATGTTTTATGTGATACGATTATGTTATGGTTTATGATATGTTTAAACATATTCATATGAGGAATGTATTGGACTTAATAAGTGACGGGTGGAGCCCGCTATAGCTCCTCGATGCATCGGTAGGTCTCATGAGACAACTAGACGTGGAATTGGCCGAGGCCCTTTCCCAATTTGATTTATGGTTTTGGCCGAGGCCTTAATCATTTTAGATGTCTTGGCCGAGGCCTTGACAAAATGTTTCAGAATGTCCGGCATTATACATTCCCTCATTATGAAAGTGGTTATTGATATTTCATGTGATTATTCGACCAGTAGAATATCCATGTGAAGAAGTGAATGACATTATCTCATTTTACTTTTTCCATATTATGTTGATGTTCAAGTTTAAAAGGCTTTTGTTTTAGTTATACATTGCCTTAAATTTTTATGTTTATTTATGAAAGCTTCCGCAAATATTGTTATCCTTACTGAGCATCTGAGCTCACCCCTTTCAATGTTTTAATATTTTCCAGGATGTGAAGAAGTATTTTATGAATGACCTGCAGGGATAGTCAGAAGAGGATATGAGTGTGGACTATGGAGACTTTGTTATTGTAGTTTTTCACTTTATGATGTAATGTAACGTTTACGAATGTATCTAGTGTTTCCAAGGCTACTAAACTAATCGGTCTTTCGAGACTTGATCTTTTGTGATCATGCCAATGTTACGAAGTAATGCACTGACTCTGGGTAGCTGGGGTCGGGGCGTTACAGTTGGTATCAGAGGCAGTTTAGTACTAACCTTGGAAGCTATATTTAGATAAACTCTGATTAGAGCACATAGCCCGAAGATAGACTTTGAGGATTAGTATAGAAGAACTTCCTAGAATTTCGGTATTATAGAGATGTTATGAGTTTTTCGAGCAATACATCCCTGTCTGGATACGAGCAGGTAGAGGCGGCTCTGGCACAGATGTACCTAGGGGTAAAACCCGAAAACACCGCTTTGAGCTAGACTCGAACGGGAACTGGTGCACGACAACGGGCCTTGCTGCACTCTTGGTTACGACACTCCCGGGGGATATGCTTAGGATAATTCTCATTTTATTTACAAACCACTATGAAGGGTTATGAGTATATACTTTCTCAAAGAAAACATTTCTTTTTATGATTATGGATTATATCCATAAATAGTTCAATTTATGTTAAGTGTTTTATAAGTATGGAATTATGTATTTTGATTCATAAACTAATCTAGTTTATGCCATTGTTTAGAAATGGCGCCTAGTGGAAGGAATGGAAACCGTATCAATGCACGAACTCCGTGTAGGGATTGCCCTCCTGATCAAGATAATTATTGTGGATCTGGAGATACAACTGGTGCTGATTAACTTATTACCATACTGGGACAACTCACTCAGGTTATGAATAATAACCTTACTCGTATGGAGCACCCTGATCCGCAACGTGGAGGATCAATGCTAGATCGTTTCATGAGGCAACAACCACCAACCTTTAATGGGAGTACAAATCCTATAGTAGCTGAGCAATGGATAAATTCCTTAGATAAAATATTCCATGCCTTGGGGAGTAGTGAAAGGGAGAAGGTTGTCATGGCAGTTTACCGCCTCACTGGAGATGCCGATCAGTGGTGGTCGCTGATTCAAAACACAAAGGAAGATGATGACGTATCGAATATGGAATGGAGGGAGTTCAAAGATCTTTTCTTAGAAAAATACTTTCCTCGTGACCATCGAGCAGATATGGAAAGGCAATTTCTGAGTTTGAGGCAGAAGGAGGATGAGAATGTCGCAAAGTATGAGGCTGCCTTTACAAGGTTAGCGAGGCATGCTTCCGATTATATACGTAGCCCAAGGAGTAAGATTGATCGTTTCTTTGATGGGTTAAAACCATTTCTCTGTCGAGCTTTAGTATCACAATCCTTCTCATCATACGAAGATATTGTCTCATGTGCTATCAAGACAGAAAAGGAATTCTCTAAGTCTTATGACAACAAAGTAAAGCAAGACAAGAAGAGAACGGTGGAACAAGAGACAGATAAAGGGAAAAAGGGAAAGAAGGATTTTCCATTATGTGATAATTGTGGGAAGAATCACCCTGGTACTTGCCTAAAAGGAATGGGAGTTTGTTATAAATGTGGAGACAAGGGTCACCAGGCTCGTGATTGCAAGGGAAAGAAAGAGGCTGTCAAAGTTGAATGCTACAATTGTAGAGAAATGGGTCATTATGCAAATGAATTCCCTAAGCGTCAGGGAAACTTACCTCAGAAAAGGCCAAGGGATCAAGGCCAATATTATGCTGTTACTACAGTTGAAGCAGAATAACTAATGTATTGGTGCTTTTGGACTCAAGGATTATATTCTGGTTATAAGAATAATGTAATATATATATATGGATTGTACTGCAGTACTTTTTGATTTCAGTAAGGTTTTAATATGATTAAGGTAATCATATTTTTCGTATGTGACAATAAGAGAAACTAATATTTGTTTGGGGAATCTGATAAATTGATTTTGGAATTAAGAGACCTTTTAGAGAAAGTCTGGATAGAGGTATTTTGGATAACTATAAAGGTTGGAGTGGATTAAGTTGAACCTTGGATAGTAAATTTAAGGTTAAAAATTTTCTGGAGATTATTCTTGGAATACTATAGTTTTATGAAAAGGACAACGTGCAGGGTGGGGCATAACCTGTCGAGTCGGACAAAGCTGCAGGAATCGAACCCACAATCATAGTGCGACAGGCCTTTATTTCCTACCACTAGCCTACAGGAAGTCCCTGGTTATTACAAATAATTTTACTAATTTAAATGGTATGTGTTAACATTTGGAACCTTATACAATTTGGATAAGTATAATATTTTTGAGTTCTATTATCTTTTTGAGTGAAAGATGATTTGAAGGTTGAAACTCTAATTGTCAAGCATAAATATATATATACCTATCTCTTATTCAATGAATAAATTAATTCTTAAACTTTAGTAAAGGGATATTAAAACAAAAAAATGTGTTATCCTAATACCTTATGTCTGGTTGAACTGATGATATTTTAAATCAACATAGATTGAAGGCTTTGAGGCCCTCAATTTGACAGTTGATTGTGATTGATGACCTCAATCACTCCCTACAAATATTTACGTTTTTCCTCCAATTATATGTCTTTAATTGCCACCAATGTTCTCCTTATCGAGATCATAATTTGGTGGTGACTTTCTTATTTCAATTTTCCCTCTTATTAAGGCTAAATTTTATTAACCTTATTTCCGATGTGGGTTTTCCACAAAGGTATTTTCTATTTTCAACCTCTTATATAAAATTGCGAGGACGCAATTTATTGAAGGAGGGGAGAATGTAACACCCCGAGCTTCCACGATACGACTCTCTTTCAATAATGCAATAGCTTGCATTGTACGCAACTTCGAGTTCTAAAACATCGCGACAAATCAAAGTATCCGTTATGAATAGTAATAACCACTTTTTAAAATTATAGAAATTTTATATTTCAAAATGGACTTCATTTTTGTATTCCTAATATTGAAATTAGCCTATGTTGAATTTTTTGTAATTTTCTGAGAACTTCAAAATTTTTATGAATAGTGAAAAATACTTAAAACAACTTTTTTAATCAAAATAATTCATAGTGATAAATTATACTATTGAGTGGTTTTAAAGTATAATTAGAATATATTTTTACCATTTTATCCAATGGTGGTCATTAGAATTAATTTAACATTGAAATTGGACATAAACAATTGCCAATCTTTTGATATAAATTGTTTCTTAAAAACACGCTATTTGTTGTAACAGCGGGAATTAATTATAAAATTAATTAATGCAACTTATATGTTTGGAATTTTGTAAAATAGGCATCATTCTTGAATTCGGAATATCAATTATAGCTTAGGGTGAAATTTTGGTATTGTTCTGAAAAACTTCAATTTTTGATGAATAGTGAAACCACTAAGTGGTAGTTAAATAACTGATTTTTCGTTTAAATGAAATATTACCACTTCTGTTATTTGATTTTCAAAAATCCGACATACATGGTTGTCATTAAGAATTAAAATGTGGTTCAATGAGATCAAAATAATTTTTTGGTGAATAGTAACTTTTAAGTTCTTAATCGCGATTAGAGGTAATTAGTGTAGTTTAAGGTAAAAACAATGTTTTATTAATATGATATGAGCTTGACACTTGTCCTACTCCTATTGGATGAGTCATGGCCGACCAAGACAACCCATGGGTCAACTTGGGGACCCCATGGAGCCACTTTAGTTGGAAAGTGACATTAATATATATTTATTTAATGTTAAAATTAAATTGACACAAACATGAGTTGTTTTACTAAAACAGTTTTTAAGTGGGGTTACACAAGTCCAAATTTTGATTATAAATATTCATTAGAAAGATAAAACGATTTCCTACATCATAGTATTTGTTTTATAATTTTTAGACATTAAATAAATTAAATTAGTTATGACATCATGATGATGTAGTGATGACCTCATTATTTAATGATTTAAATAAAATGGGAAGATAATGCAAAATCCAAGGCTTACACTTGTCCAAAGCCAATTGGATGAGGATATTTCGAACCCTTATCACCTTAGCCTAGAATTATATAAGTGTGGGACCTTTAGAATCCGAAAAGCATTGTGAAATAATGTAACATTTCAATCTTTCCAAAAGTGCCCCTCCTCTCCACTTATAAAAGGCCCCCACCTCTCCCACCTCATTTACACTTTCAAGCCATTTGGCTCGGCCAACCTCTGCCCAAATACTCTCCCAACATCCCTCTCTTACTCCTAGAATCCTCACTTTGGGCAGAACTCTTCCCAAGGAAGCCTTTGGCTCAAATCAAAAAGCGTTACCCGATTTTGAGGTAATGTCTTTTCTAATGTTGATTTGTTTTATTTTTCTTCTCCAACCCCCTAAACTCTTTTTATTCATTTCTTTTGTAACAACACCAGTATCCTAAATATACTAGGATGTTGTTATAAGAAGGATTCGAGCTACACTTACACACACCTACATCTAATGGTTAAAGAACATACGGTTTCTGTGGATGGCGAATTTCTGCCTCACAAAACGATGATTGTTCAACACTCATATAACACCTTCAAAGGTGGCCATTAAGATGTCACTATATTTATATATGATATATAATGTGTTTATGTTTTACTTATGCTTCTGTATTTCTCATTTATGGCTTACTTTATGATTTCCATTATGGGTAAAACGCGATAATTTCATTTTAGGAAGTGCGGACTACCGCCCCCTCAAAGTGATTTGAATCGTTAATGCCATATGTGGGATGTATAAAGGATGGAGTAAATGGTATTATACACTATATTATACTGGAATTATATTATACATTTATATCATTATGATTTAGTTCCATTAAATATGAAATTTAAATGAAAGTAGCATTCATGCGTACGTACGGCTTACCGTCTCCATGAACGGTGCATTTCATTTCTTACCTCTAAATGTTATGTAATATTATAAATGAATGTATATACTGGATATATAAGATATATATGACATCTAAATCATTAATATAATTCTGGATATAATGGATATTTCATCACATAAACAACTTGTAATTATAAGAAGCTTATTGTTGACTCAAGTACCAAAGATCGACAAAACGACCGTTATTAACTTAAATAATTACATAATGTTCATATCATTGTAATAAGTGATATAATAAGGATAATGAAATTGAAAATGGTTCTTAATAAGGTATATATTAACTCTAGTTTATTATTCAGGAGGTTAAAGAACGGTTGAGTCAAGTCAGACACGAGGTAAGGGAACTTCTTAACCCAATTTCCATTCTTTGGGTTAATCTCCTACTTTCAAATTATGTCATGATATTATTATGTCCTATTTTGTATTTTTACTTTCTTCATGTGTACCTATAGTGAATACACATAATAGATCTATTTTATTTTAAAAATGATCTTTTTAAGTACTTCGTCTCAATCTCCTTTCATTGAGGCATATTTGGTTTTATACACAACTTTATTTTATACGGTGTATAAACCCCTTTGACTTTTACATTTATTCAAAAGGAATCTTTTTTTATACGAAGCGTTTTGCTAAACGACAAAAGGGAATGTTTTTCTTTCCGTACATATGCGGCGACAACGACTTCTCCGCCGCCGTGACCATTATTTGAGTTTCGGCTTCTTATACAAGCCATCTTTTTTTAATGAAAAATAAATACAAAGTTTTAACTTTATTTTATTTTGGTATTGAAAATGGTTTTGAAATCGTTTTTATTATATCAATGTGTTGTATTGATATCTTGTGATTGAAATGTGGAAATGTTATGTTTCCTTTATGCATGTTTTATGTGATACGATTATGTTATGGTTTATGATATGTTTAAACCTATTCATATGAGGAATGTATTGGACTTAATAAGTGACGGGTGGAGCCCGCTATAGCTCCTCGATGCATCGGTAGGTCTCATGAGACAACTAGACGTGGAATTGGCCGAGGCCCTTTCCCAATTTGATTTATGGTTTTGGCCGAGGCCTTAATCATTTTAGATGTCTTGGCCGAGGCCTTGACAAAATGTTTCAGAATGTCCGGCATTATACATTCCCTCATTATGAAAGTGGTTATTGATATTTCATGTGATTATTCGACCAGTAGAATATCCATGTGAAGAAGTGAATGACATTATCTCATTTTACATTTGCCATATTATGTTGATGTTCAAGTTTAAAAGGCTTTTGTTTTAGTTATACATTGCCTTAAATTTTTATGTTTATTTATGAAAGCTTCCGCAAATATTGTTATCCTTACTGAGCATCTGAGCTCACCCCTTTCAATGTTTTAATATTTTCCAGGATGTGAAGAAGTATTTTATGAATGACCTGCAGGGATAGTCAGAAGAGGATATGAGTGTGGACTATGGAGACTTTGTTATTGTAGTTTTTCACTTTATGATGTAATGTAACGTTTACGAATGTATCTAGTGTTTCCAAGGCTACTAAACTAATCGGTCTTTCGAGACTTGATCTTTTGTGATCATGCCAATGTTACGAAGTAATGCACCGACTCTGGGTAGCTGGGGTCGGGGCGTTACACTGGGTACGGGGTGCTGCTAGGTGGCTTACGGAACTGGGACGTTACAATCTGACCAACCCAGGATCGATAGGTACTAACCCCCGCTTACCCACATAGGATATAACCCACAGAAGATTGAAATTCACTGCCCCACACAAGATCACTGAGCACTAACCCACATAGGATCGGTATTCACTAAACCACACAATATCGCTGAGTGCTAATCCATACATGATCTGACCCACACAAAATTGGTAGGTGCTAATCCACACAAGATCTCTAGGTGCTGATCGACACAAAATTTCTATTCATTGTTCCCATCTCAGCCAGCCACTGGAATATCATACATAATATGCCTGATTCTAGGAGGATATGCACCTCAAGCCATCAGTCGTACATCAACCAGCATGAAGTCCCATGATGAAGTAACCCAAATATCTTTCATTTCTTAAGGGTTCCAATGCTATAGATTTCACTTGAATCCGACAGCCGGTCATAGAGTTATAGACATTTTAGCTCCAAGGATCTAGTTGGATTTAGGTATGATCAAACCCAACCATACTCCAAAATTCTCCAAAACATAGGTGGAGTATCTCAAAAGAAACATCTGGTTCCATGGATTCCATTGTCGTAGACGATTCATAAAATGGTCATCTCATTTCCGAGATATGACCTTTTATGCATATCGTGGCCGAAGAGGATTCGTGTCCAGTCCGACCAGGCCAGGGCCTACCCAACCCAGTTCGGGTCACTTGAACCAGTCTAACCCATCCCAAACCAAACTGGCTGGGCCGCAATAGACGCAACCCTCTTGACCGCAGACAGGCCCGACCCGAACTGGCTGCGCCAGGCCGTGGTGGGCTCGGCCCACTTGGTAGTATACTGGCCAGGCCTGCTAGCTCGCAGGACCTACGCGAGGGGTCACCTAGCTCTTCCATCATAAACAGCTAAAAGATAAACATGACTCTTTAAGCGGTGGTGCCACATGGGGCCGCTTGGTTGTTTGCAGAACCCGCAGGGATTGGGTCCCTTCGTGTTCCATCACAGCATCAATATTGCAACCTCCACCTGCAGCGCGTGGTGGCGCACTGCCCATCAAAAAACATGGCCGACCGAGATCAGTCCACCGCGACCTCATCCCCTTTCATGGTAAGTGAGCATCGGCCGCTTTCGTGCCGATGCTATGCCAACACATCTTCAACGTGGTTTCGGTGATGCTCTCGAGCTACATTTTCTCTCCTGTTTACTCCTATGGGCCTCTCGGGATGTCACTATTGTTGTGTGCCTCTGGGTTCAGGGTTCCGTCAAGTTAAGAAATCATCCCTTGAAGAGTGCAATGAAATACCAAAGCAGCAGAGGGTCCGAACATTGTTTGTTTGGCACACACCCTCTGTGTTATCATTACATCAACCATGAGTATTTGATTCAACATAGATAAACTATAATAATTTTGTGTTTCAAAATTTCTTTAAAGAATGAGAGAAGGAAACAATTCACTTGAATTAATCTAAAATCCCTACCATTTAAATGGAGGGGACGTTGCAATCATAGAGGGAGAAGAGCCCTCACTTGATGAAGCCATCGACATTCATCGATCCCAAATTTTTGTCATCCAGGCTTCCTTTTTTCATCAGTGGAAGATGACATGGTACTTTTCCAGAGGTTCCTTTATTAATGAAATAGTGTCAAAAACCCCAACATGTGCTCCATTTAAATAGAATGTGAGGGTGATTAACGCATCGAAATAATTAATGAGGTTCATTAAATTTTTTTAATTAATGAACCTCTTAATTCCTAATGATGTGGTTATGCAACTAAATGTCAAGAGATTAAATGGATTGACAACCCATCGGTCCCACCATCACTAATCAACAAAAGGAAGGATAATAAAATAATTTATTTTATTTTATTATGTATTTCAAAGTCACAAAAACTATCTTTTTCACCAGACCTACTACGGTCGTATTTAGTCCTCCCTTAAGAAAATCCTTGTGTGGTAGATTTAACGGTGCCCTCATATTTTTAATCTGATCACCGATTCAAAATATAGAAAATGCCTCCCGTGTGTTTACTGAACATACCTTAATAAAAGTTCAAAAAATTATTAACAGTCACCCACCACCCGCGTCGGTCAAGGTTAGGCTCTACCTAAGAGTTACACGCCCCCACAAACTCAACAGTACTCTCAGATTTTTAATCTGAGTTATCTTTTAAGAGTTATATGGTTTTAAAAACCAAATAATTGTATTAACTACTTTATTTATGGCTCAAAAATAACTTCCACTTTTGGCCCGCACCATCTAATGTTAGGTTCTTTCGATAGAAAGCATACACTCATGAGATCAGCGGTGCTCACAGGTTTTTAATCAGAGTCATCATTCCTAAGTTATAAGTATTTGAAAAATAAAATATTTTTATTTTATTCCTTTGTTAACAGTTATGCCATTTTTTGGGTTTTCCCACTGGAGGCATGCACCGACTAAACTTAAGTCGCACCTAGGGTAAACCCGCTATCCTGAACCCAACATTACAAAATAATTTTTTTAACAGACCTACTGAGGTTGAATTTAAGACCCCCATAAGCGAATCCCAATGCTGCGAATTCAATAGTGCCCTCGATATTTTAATCTAAGCACCGATTCAAAAGATTGAAAATGACGCACATGTGTTTACTGAATGTACCTTAAAAAAGGTCAAAAAATTAATAACATTCACCCTCGAACCATGATGGTTTATATTAGGCTCCACCTAAGGGTAACACACCCCCCCAAACTCAACGGTACTCTCATATTTTTAATCCAAGTTACCATTTAGAAGATATAAAATTTTAAAAAATTGTTATTATTTATTTTATATAGGGCCCAAAAATAACTTCCATTGTTGGAATGCACCGGATAATGTTAGGTTCTTACTAAGGAAATCATACTCTAATGAGCTCAGTAGTGGTTTCAATTATTTAATCAAAGTCACCATTCGTGAGTTATAAGTATTTGAAAAATAAAATAATTTTATCAATTTATTTTATTAATGGTTATTCCATTATTGGGTTTTCTCACTTGAGTCATACACAGACTAAACTTAAGTCACACCTAGGGTAAACCCGCTATCATGAATGCAATGGTTCCCTCATATTTCTAATTCGGGCACCCATTTAAATGTTATTCTAATTTTTAGAAAAACTACTCACATGTTCTATTTAAATTTTTTTTTTCAACATATCATTACAGGAACTCCAAGCCTCAGAATCACATGCCATCAATTTTCATAGTCTCGTAATAATTCCATATAATTAAAAAAATATACATAATTTTCGGTGCATTAAATGTTGAGAAATGGACAAGTTCCTTAGGTATAATATTTATCACTCTAGGAACTAGTGATAGGGAAACAATTTTCATGGAAGTTTATTACTTGTTTGGAGATGAAAATCAATGGTGGTCATTAATTAAAAACACTAAGGATGAACGAGAAATAGAAAACATGGAATGAAAGGATTCCATGGTTATCTACATGGAATGATGGTTATTGATTCTATGAAATAAATAAGAGGGAAATTTATCTATGTATGAATCCAATATTTCAAGGTTTTTAAGGAATGTTGAAAAATAAATATGTAATCTGAAGAGTGAGAATGATAATTTCATTGAAGGTTTTAATCAAATATTTCAATGTGATCTAGTCTCCCAAACATTCTCATCATATGTGGACATAATTTCATCTTTGTTTAAGATAAAGAAAAAATATCTATGAATTATGGCTTAAAAGGGAAGTTAGACAATAATAGGATGGAATAATAGAAAATCTATAATGGGAAGAAGGGAAAGAAGGATTTTCCATCATGTGATAATTATGGAATGAAACACCTTGGTAGATTTTAAAAGGAATATGAGTTTGATTTATGTGTGGAGAAAAATGACTACATACACATGATTTCAATGTCTAGAAAGAATATTACAACGTGAAATTATTCCTTTAAAAAGAGATGCGGAACAACAAAAATGAATTTTCTAAGCATCAGGGGAATATAACTCAAAAGAAGACAAGGGACCAAGGTGAGGCTTATGTTATTACTAAAGTTGAAGTGAATTTATTTACTTGATTATATTTGGATTCAAGTGTTATGTTATAGGTGTATTTTAATCAATGATTTTCTGGTTATAAGAATTATTAAATGTATATTGATTTTACTATAAAACTATTTCCAAAAATATTTTAGTGCATATTTTGAATGGTACAGATGGACAATAAAATGGATATAGTAGAAAGTAGATATTTTTGGAAAATACATGATTGAAGGATGATAACCATAAAAATATCTATAATGATGAGATAATAATGATAAAGATGTGTTTATGGGATAGTATTGATAACATATAATTTTGTTAGTTATTTTGTGGATTATGTCATATTTAATGGATTTTACAGCAAGTATTGATTTATAGAATATATATGAAAAAATGAGATAATATTTTTTCATATATTAATGTTTTCGTTAATTTTTTATGGTGATAAAGGTTTTAACATATTTTTAATCTGATATTAAGATCCAATTTATATTTTTTGGGGAATATAATGTTTATTTAGTGAAATTCCTTCAAAAATTTTTGACATTGAATTTGGGTAGACATATTTCAGATTGGTCTTAAGGTTAACTATATATGGAATGGATTAAGTTTAAATTTAATTGTTATTTGATAACTTGAGAGAGATTTTTTGGTTTTAATAAATAGAGGATGAATAGCTGGTTAAATTTTTATAGATCATAAGATCAGTTAAATGTTAATTTCAGTGCTCTGTGAATAGAAAAATCCATCTTGTATATTCATCTATTATAGTAATGAATGAATTGGAAAATGATCAAAGCATATCCCAAAGTTAAAATTGCGACATTAAAATAAATTTTTTCCAAGAATTTGCTTTTCATATGGTCTTAGTCTAGATCATAGAATAATTCCTCAACATTCCGAAGAGGATCTTGAAACAAAAATATTATCATATCACCTTTATATTAGATGAATCAAATGGTCCCTTAACTCATCATAGATTTATGAATTTGTGGTTTTTTATTTCACTTAACCACTAACCTCCTTGTGATCAATTACCTCTAACATCCTCCATTATTATTTGGGCATTACTCTTTTCTTCCATGTCAATATCTTCACTTCCCACCAATATTCTTCTACGTAGAAACCTAATTATGTGATTATTCCAGATGACCTCCATCCTTCTCATGATCAATTATAATAAGGAACTTATATTAACACTTCTCATGATGTGGGATTTCCCGAAAGGAATTTTAACATTTCAAACCCTTGATTACTGAGATCAATATTAAATTACAAGGACCCAATTAATTTACAGGGTGGGGGATGTAAGACCACAAACATTTTAAAATAAAATCATCATGTTTGATGAAATGTATGAATTGAAACACCAAGATTAGAAGTAAATATAGAACCTAAAGAATTTACAATATACATTCATTAAATAAATTTCAATAGATTGAAATGCACTCAACACTAGGTCTAAATGAAACACGGTACTCAATAAAAATATTATACTTTAGACATGACCATTATAAACAAGATTTTGAGTTGTTGTGTTGGAATAGTAATAACTAAATTATAAAAATTATATGGTTTAAAAATATATAAAATAAAGAAAATGTATATTTTTTAATTATAAATAAAATAAGAACCATTTAATGAAAAATAAGTATTTTCTGAATAGAATGTATTCATCTAAAAGGTGGTTTTGTTTCATGTTGCACACACAATTTATAATTAATTTTTAATATTTTTAAAAAAAAATATTTGATAAAAGAAAATTAATTTTTTTATATATTAATATAAAAATTATATTAGGGTTAATTGTTGATATTTTTTTGAATGGTTTTAGATTTTAATTAATATTGTAAATACTGAATTTTAATTGAAAACCGCCTTTCTGTTTAAATTATTTATAATTTGAAATTATATTTTTAATTAAATTTAAAGTTAAACATGTTACATTATATATATATATATTAATACCATTTAGTTAATTTTAAAAAATTTCATTTTGAATTTTGATATAAAACATTGTAAACTTTTGAATATTTGCGCTTTGAAAACCAGTTTTCTTGTTACATATGTGAGATTAATTTTAGATTCATTTCATCACTTAATGTTTATTTAATTTGGAAAAATGGATTCTATATTTGGAATCTCAATAATTTATATTATTTAATGATTTCAACTTATTTTTTTACCAAAATAAATAGTGGAAATTATATAAATTAATTACTGTGGTTAAGGTAAAAATTGGGTTTTTATGAGGTTAAACTAAGATGATATGGGTTGCAATGACCTACCAACTATCAAAAATATTATTTTATTGCCATATATACACATTATCCTTCACATGGTTGAATATAGGGTCCTTTGGAAGCTTCTTTAATGTGAATGACAATCATTTTGGATTCCATTATGAAATTTCCAAGTTATTTCCATAAGAGTACTTTTTCCCCATGTATAATAGGGTACTCAATCTCATTATCTATTCACAACTCCCATGATATTTGGCTTAACCATACCATACTGAATTATATCCGAAACATAATTATTTGCTTTATATAGCTTCCGATCCACTGAAATGACCATCCCTATGGTCATTAAGAGAAGATCCAAATGAGGTTTATCTTTGAGAATGTGACTATCTTGGCAAAGAAATTTCATTTTATTTATTATTTTTACACCATCAATTATGTATTAAAAAATTAAATATAATAAAAAATTATCTCCCATATACTAATATGTTATTATGTTTATGTTTTAATATTTATCTATCTCCACATACATCAAATGGGAAACATAATAATTGATTGTGTGTACGACTAAGTATCTCCTCGTGAAACGATGTAGTTAATTTTCCATCACCACCATTAATGGTTGGATATAATAAAGGATTTATTATATGTATATGATATTTATTATATTATTATAATTATATAGTTTCAATACCTCAAATAAATTTTTACATTCCAGGTTGATTATAATATGATAACGTCGAAGTGATGTGAATCATTTTTAACTTATGATTAAATGGAATGTAATAAGGTTAAAATTAATAAATATATGTGATATATATCAGATGATGTTATTTATTAAAATTTTATATACCACCAAATTTCTTCCCAACTTTACCCATTAAGGGAATGATATTATTTCTTGGGTGTACATACGACTTACCGTCTCCACTAAGCGTTGTGATTCATTTTCTATGAACAACTTTTAAGATTTGTTATAATAATGCATATAGTGATTAAATATGATATTTATAACATTATTAAAATTATTTATATAAATTTATTATATCCTGTGTACAAGAATTAGAACATTCATTACAAAACATAGATGAGAAAATAAGGCAATCAACCCCCAAGACTAAGGAAAATATTGAAATATTATTAAGAAAAGGGTGGTAAAATATAATAATTTTATCATATATTATATTATAATTATTAATATAGTAAGGGTATAAATTAATAAAATTACTAAAACCATTATTAATGATATTAAATCATGTTCAACTAAAGGAAATCATGAGGTAAGGGACCCCATCTCAATTTCTCTTCATTAAGGCATATTGTAATATTACACACCAGATTTATTTCATATTGTATACATACTTAAATATTGACATGTAATATAATTATTAATTTATAATTAATTTAATTTTATGTTTTATTTTTAATTATTTCTTAAAATGATATTTTACATGATGTTACCATGTGATAATGAATTTCATAACTCAGTTTATTTTCATTGGGATAAATTACTTATTTGTTAACCTTTGATATTCTACGATTAATCTTATAATTAAATTTGATTATATTATATTATATTTATAATTTTTATATATGGATTTATATTTGATAAACAAAATATATTCGTTTATAAATTATGAGTTCAATGTTATGATGACTTTAAGAGACCTTTTCTCAACTTCCAATCACTAAGGCTTGTTGTATTGTTATGCAGCTTATTTATTTTATATGTGGTCTATACTACATCTTAATATGTAATATCTTGATTCCATAATAAATAATTATATTTTATGTATCAATTTAAATTATTTAACCCAAGGGGGTTGAATTCAAAATTAACAAGTGGTAAATGTTATTGTACAATCTCACATTCTTTTGTGATTGTTGACATTCTCTTGGAACAATAACTTTCTTATGATCATTTTTCATGAAAATTAAATTTCTATTAAAAATACATATTATATTATTATGGATATGATTATGTCCTGAACTACCAACCATTTTTACATATATTGTATGCTTTTAATTTTATTTGATTAACATGGAAAATTTTGATACATTAGTATACT
This sequence comes from Viscum album, assembly GCA_963277665.1. Classification (NCBI taxonomy): domain Eukaryota; kingdom Viridiplantae; phylum Streptophyta; class Magnoliopsida; order Santalales; family Viscaceae; genus Viscum; species Viscum album. The sequence continues at coordinate 751,621,989 of OY728160.1, forward strand.
TTTCTAAATATTGATATTTGGTGGTAAGGAATATTGAATCATGAATTAAATTTATCATTTGACATATGAGGAATTATTTGGACTTGTAGTGATGGGTTGGCCTAGAATTATATATCTATTTAATGAATCAGTATGTCTCATGATACAAATCAATTTTCCAAATTAAATGGGTTTCTACATATATATTCAAACCATCTTTTGAAAGGTCATGACCATTGAGATATCATGTGCCTATGAAGATGACATCAAATAATTATGTATTTACTTCATTAATAATTTAGTTATTATTATCCATGGTTTTCATAAAATGGTATTATCTCTGGATTCATTTCATTCTCAATTCATTGATTAATTGGAATATATAATTAGTTATTTTCCTTTACATATATACTAAGGATTATATTTTAATGACAGTCATGTCATTTAAATGGAATTTGTGTCCATTAATTTACCTTTAATTTTTGATTATTTTTTCATTCATGTTTTTCCAATATTCTTACCCTTTACTGATCATTTGAGCTCACCCTTAATTTTTTTCTATTTCCCATTATAGGAAAAAGAATTATTGGAATGAGTTAAAGGATGAAAAATGTTTTCCATTATTATGATTTTTATTTTATTTCCCTATATAAAGTGGGTATAATTTTTTTTTCTGGTTCTCCAAAACTACTAAATTTTTTAGTACGTCAGGATTTGATACCTTGTATATTTTCCAATGTAATAGAGAAGGCACTTGCTTCAGGTTACTAAAGTCAAGATCATTAATATAGAGGTGAATAAACATTAAATAAGTTCTAGAATGTCTATTTTTATACATGAAGAACAACTAAATAACATATAGGGAACATGTGAGGCTGATGGGACCATGAATGATATTCACATGATGTTGTATGACCGAATTGGTTAATGAAGAATCTTGAATGATAGTTGTGACCCAATCCTCAGAGTTTTGGATTTGGAATGAATAAATTGAAGTGTGATATTCACACGAGGAGATTATAGAAGGATCATAATACATTTGGATTGAATTGAGGATCTTTGTGGATCCATTACTAAAATTGAGAATTAAACTATTTAATGGGTCTCCTTCCTTCATTCGAGAGAGATTTTTGTTCATTTTTATATTTTGTTGGTCATTTTCTAACACCATCCCCATGGTTATAATTTTTCACAAAGAGGGATAAAAACGCTCCTTAATGACTGATTTAGTATGATAGATCTATTTTTAGACATATTTTTTAATATATTTCTTTAATAATCATTTTATTTATTAATCTAAATTTTCTTTGAGATGGGTTATTGATTGATTTATGATTATTATTAGTTGTGAGATATAATAAAATATTTACTACTGATATTGTCAAATTAATTTATACAACCACTCAATATTTCTATTTTATGACCGAATAGGTTTGGTTTGGTGGTGATTCACATAGAAATTTCTTGTATCTGTATCCGAGACTAGGTTCTCACTCTCAAAAGTATTGTGTCACCCTCTCTCAATTGGGTGTTTCTAAAACAATTAGAGTTGATTTCAATATTTAGGTATTATAGATATAGTTTAATAAATCCTCACATATGTAGAAAGTAGGATTAGTTTATAGTGATCATTGTAATTTGAGACTCATAATACATCATAGCCTAAGTTGATATGGTGATGATTTTGAAATTTCTAATTAATTAATAGAATGAGTTATCATTCAATAATTTTTAGAGTCATGATGGAATTAAAATCTATAATATTATATCTAGATCAATCAATAATCATTATAATAGTCATTTCACCCATTTCCATATTTTTTAATTCTATATTTTCTCATAAATAAAATACAAACCCCTCATAGAAAATGATTAGAAATTATATATAGATAATAAATAAAAACAATGAAACTCAGGAATATATTATACTCTTTGGAGACATTCTAAGGTTTTACTATACTATATTATAAAATTAAATAAAATCTAGTTTACACACCCCATTATAGGCCTATGTCACTTATCAAGAACCAAAATTTAGAAATGAAACAAAATCGAATAAAGTATAAATAAAGTAAACCAAAACTAATTGAATTGAGATATACCATAAAAAATAAAATGAATCAAATTAGCCTAACCCTATACGAACCGGATAAAAAAAATAAAAGTTTCCCTAATCATCCCTAATCTAAACTACACAAAGCTGAACCAAATTTACTAAAACTAACTGGAGATGAACTATAATGAATTAAAAAAATCGAACAAAAATGAACCAAATTTAACTAAGCTAAACATGGTTAAAAAACATATTGACCCAAAATAATCTAATTTTAATTAAAGCAATGCGAATAGTCCCAATATAGACAGAATTGAATAAAACTAATATAATTTAATCAATCCTAATATAAACCAAAAAATATAAGAAAAAAATTAACTTTAATTGAAATAAATAAAATTGACCAAATAAAATCAATCTAAATGGTATTAACTTAATCCACTCTATATAAACTAATATAAACCTATCCAACCCAACCCAATCCAAAGTATGGTGAACTATACTACATGAATTGAAATGAACTGAACCAAACTAAAAAAATGAATCAAATAAAAATCAATTAAAATAAACCAAAACATATAAAATTTAATTGGAAAAAACCAAATTACAACTATATAACATAACCTGAACCCTAATGAACCCAATCAAACCAAATGATTATAAAACAAACTGAAAAGATAGAAATGAAATCAGACCAAATAGAAATGAATTGAATCAAATTGACTAAACTCAAACTAAAAAACAAACCCTGACAAGTAAAATAAAATAAACAATTAACAAACAAAACTAAATTAACCAGTCTCAAACCAAAGAAAACTAAAAAGAAATAAACACAACCAATTTGAAATATAGGCAACTCGAATTAATATAAAATGTGACTTAATAAAATTTGACCAGAGATAACCAATCAAAATATAAATGGAAAATAAATTTTTTAGAAGGAAATATTTCTTCATTTACCAACGAAATAATATAATTTTTTAATGGAAAATGATATATTTTTATTTCATTTGGAAGAAAGAAAATAATTATTTATAATTTTTTGAAATATTTTTAGAAGAAAAGTGATATAATATATTTGAGTTTTTTAAATTTATTTAAATGATTGTCTTAAACTAAATTTTTTTGAATAACAGAAGGAATGGGTTTCCATGTTTTTTTTAAGAAATAAGTTTTAACTTTTAAATTTTAAAGAGAAAATAGAATATATTGTATTTTTTATTTCAAAAATATAAATAAATGATAAGTATTTATTTTTGAGATTTTATTAAATCATAAATATATTTTTATATTAGGGAAATTTTGTATGGAACAAAATTATTAAGTAATTTATAAATGAAAATTGAATGAAATTATTATTAATAAATAAAATGTAGTTTTTTAATTAAAACATCAATTTTAGTGTATGGATTTATTTTTGTTTTTTTCTAAATGAAAAATGTAAATTTTTAGTACAATTTAATGATAAATATTAATAGTTCTAAATTTTAAAATAAAATGTTAAATTGTATTTTTATTTTAAATATAAAAATGATTTTAATTATTTTTACCTTTTATAATGGAAAATGATTTTATCAATTTATATATGGAAATGTTATTTTTTTTTATTTTTTAAATATAAAGATATTTTTTTAATATACTAAAATAGAAAATGAATTTTTTTAATAAAAAATAATGATTTATCAATAAAATTATATTGATTATTTATAAAAAATGTTTATAATTTTTTTAATTTTAAAAAATATTTTTTAAAATTTTAAATGAAAATAAAAAATTTTAATGAATAGTGCTAATTTTTATAGAAATAAAAAAATGATATTTAAAAAAAATAAAAATAAATGGGTGTATTTAAATTAAAACGTTTTTCTATATTTCAAATAAAAAATAATGTCATCTAGTTTTTTTCATATAACATTTCAAAATAAAAACAAACTTTTTTAGTTTTTTATTTTTGGGGAGGGGATATTTGGACTTTCTAGATAAAATATGGATTTTTAAAGAAAATATAGATATTTTTTATTTTAATAATTAAAAAATATAAATTATTTTAAATCATTTTTTAGAAATATTAATTTTTTTATTGTAATGGCGGAAAATTTTACTTTAATTTTTAAACGAATTTATAAACTATTAAAAATAATGTGATGGAATTTAAATTATGCACACCCCTTTGGGAGATCAACTAAAATGTGATAACATTAGTGATTCATGGGAGGATCCTTATTTATCCTATATTGATATGGTTTTAATCTATCCTAAATTACTTGTCAAAACCCTTTCACATACTATGATTTATCTTTTTTCATTCCAACTAATATGGTGTTTGATGATTGGCTTCTCTCGGAATTATGTTGATGTTCTTACCTCATATCTATGGATTATGCTTGTTTTAAGTTCTATTCTCATAAATATATTCATAAATGTTATAGTATAACTTCATAAATTATTGGTTTTCAAATTTTTTATATTGTTCTCCTTGATCAAATACATCTTCTCATTCATTTATTTTCAAAAGCTGTATATTATCATTATTGGACTTTATGTTTTTGTAATTATTTGAGATTCAATATGATGATCCTAAAATGGAATATTTATTTGGAATATTATATCAAGCCTCCCATGGTACCAAATATTTTATTGTATGTTAATTTTCCTTCCCATAATTTTAATAAATATTTCCTTTCTTTCTGTTGCTAGACTATTTAAAATTCTTCTTAAAATTGATGTAGCCACCAAAAATCTTTTCTACCCCTCTTTTTTTAGGATATTCACCAAGGTGGATCTATCTTAGTCAATTATATATGATATTTGGATTCAAAATAGAGATTATGGTTTATAATAGAAGACTGTTTAGGGAAACATAGCAGAGTATTGTATATATGATTTTAAATTTTTCCATCAATCTAACAATTATGGAAAACTGAAACATCATGATATCTTTAAAGGTTTCCCCCGCTAAGGAAAATGATTCTTTGGTAGAAAAAAGGAATCCACATCTCCTGGTTCTCCCTTCACAATCTCCCCATTCAACAATCTATGTTGACATTTCCCCAACCACACAGACCCAAGATATTATAAATGATCGTTATAATGCATTAGTGGAGGTTATTTTAATTTCAATTGATTAACAATGAAGAAAACCTTAATGGGATTATAACATACCCATTCACTAGTTTTATCTCATTTAGGTGATAATCCTCTTGTATTATTAAGGATGGTGAATTTAGAAATGACTCGATTACTTCTATTTAATCAGATGAAGATAACCAAGAAGATAATGACCATGTTCACCAAATTGGTGATGATTTTTTATATAAGAGTTATAAAAAATAAAAGACTATAATTTGTTATTTATATGGATTTTTCCACGACAACTAATAATTAATTATAATAGTTTTGATTAATCAAAATTTGAAAGACCTATGGTCACTATATCCCCCATGATTCTCTTTGAGAAGACCAGTATACCTTCACAACCTGAAGGGAAATTGAGGGTTAGGACTAGTAAGGGTAGACCTATGAATAATTATGATATTATTACAGAACCTATTGTGGCTGTGTGGAAATTATCTACAGATTCTAGTAGTGATTAATATTAAAATATTAACTCCAATATAAAGGATTTACATCATACCTGAAGTAACTTGGGGGAGATTTATATTCTTGGGTTTATGAATAAGATATAATTATGTACAATAAATATGTTAATGTAGTAATCGATCCATTAGAATATCATTAAATTATAGAATTTATTTTCTCTAGGATTGATTATGAATTTGAATGAAATCCTAATTTTTATTTTAGGGATATTATATTAGAATGACATTCTATAAGTTTAATTTTCATCAAATTTCTATATATTCTCTAATTTCATAGAAAGAGGTTTTATTTTAGTTGACTTCCTTAGAGTAGATCATATTTATTAGGTATTTGGATAATTTTAATTCCTATAGACCTCAGGTATATAAAGGTAACTTTTTTATATTTGGAAATAATCCTAGTTATGATAGGGTCATTGGACCCATGCACAAATATGATTGAATCTTACAAAAAGGTATCTTTTTAATCAATATTATATAGAAGGGTCAAACCCTACATGTGTACGGGTAGATAGTGAAAACATGAGTCTATATATGGGTAGGGTATTGTTCTATTCTTAATAGATTCACGGTAGCTTAAACATATTTAGAGGCTACATAAAGTTCATTGGACGTGTGCGTAATTCTCAGCGAACCATGTATAAAGATGATAGAATATACAGAAAGATAACATTAAAACCATAAACTTTCATAAGGAAAGAAATTTTTTTGTGTAAGGGTATAGGGAATAAGCTAGTGGCTATATATGTGTATGGTTATAATCAAATTTTGAGTGTGATAGGGCATATTGATCACATTTGAAGTTATGTAAAGGTACTAGAAAATTTATGAGAGGGAAATATAGTTGTATAAAGGTCACTGGACCTGTGTGAAATAGAAATTGAACCATGCATACAGATGATAGAACACGTGTAAAGGTTTTCTTAAAACCATTATGTTTAATAGGAATGAATCATGTGTGCATTAGGGTAGTAGGAGAATGCTAGTGGCTTTGTATGGGTATGGGTTTTCACAGTTGTTTAGAACTTTAGTTTAGGTTTAACAAATATAGATCTATGTATAGGTACTAGAGAATCTGTTAAAGGGATAGATGGATGGGTAATAGTCATTTGACTACATGTAAGGGTTACTAAACCATGTATACTGGTAATGAAAAATGTGTAAAGGTAACGTTAAAACCCAAATATGGATCCTGTTTTTAGGTTATGATCAATGGTGATTCTTATATTGTGATTATCCATTGGTAATTCACTGAGTAACTAGAAGAATACATGATAATTATTTTTTTCCTCACAGAATATCACAGTTCTGATTTTCATGACATTTAATATTTCATCTTTAAACTCTTATTCGATGTAAGAATATTTCACCGCATGGTTTCACTTTAAAATATATTATTTATAAAATTTAAGGGCGTGGGTTGGGTAACTCACCAAAACTAAAACATGCTCGCTATTAAGAAAAAAATAGAATTTTTAAAATAAAATAATAGAATTTATTATTAGTCTTTTTAATAATTATTATATAAAAATTATATTTATTTAGATTTCATTTGGTTTTTGAAAAGAAAAAAAGATATTTTTTATAGAAAATTTTATTATTTGAGATTTTAATTGAAAAACAATTTTATTCCATTTATTTATTTTAAAAATAAATAAAATCCTTTTTTAGATATTCTTTGAGGGGATAAATATTTTTTAATATTTTTTGATTTTAATTTGGCTAATGTTATTTTTTATAATTTTATTTAACTTATTATCGTAAAAGTATTGGAATTATGTTATCTTTATTAATTTTTAATTTTTAAAATATAATAAATCAATGTTCATTTTTAAAAAGAAAATTTTAATTTTAATTTTATCAAAAAATAGACAGTTCTTATAAAAATATAATTTTAATTATTAACAAAAGAATTTTTTTTAGAAAATTTAGTTAGTATTTTTTATAAATAAGTTGATTTTTTAATTTAAAATTTAATTTTAAAAAATTTTTGAAGGGAAATTATGAAAGTTTAATAAACAATAAACTTAAATATATTTCTATTTTATAGAAAAATTTTATTTTTGTTTTTTTAAAGAAAAAATTATTGTTCTATAAATGTAAAATTAGGTTTCTAAATTTTTTAATGAAAAAATTATTTTTTAAATAAAAAGGATTTTAATGAATCTTTTTTTAATAAATATTATTTTCTAAATGATAAATTAGAATTTTTTTAACAATTCTAAATGGGTGATATATTTTTTAAGAGAAAACTAATTTCTTTCTTTATGGAATTTAAAAAGGGAAACTTATTATTATTAAAATAAAATTTATAAATATAACAGTGAATTTTATTTTGTTTTTTTGTGAAAAATTTATAATATTTCTTTTTTATTTTTTTCAAAGAAATATTTATTTTTTATGAAATAAATGACATTTTTAATATGAATAATTTTATTTCATTAATATTTTTATAATTTATTAGAAAAATAGATTTTTTATAATTTTAATTTTTTAGAAAATTAATATTTATTTATAATGAAAATATAATATACATTTGTTTATAGAAAATAATGTATTACTTTAAAATTAATAATTTCAAAAATGATTCTCTTTTAATTTTAATTTTTTAAAAGTATTTGTTTTTTATTTTTTAAAGTGAATATTTTCAAATTAGAGAACAAATTTTTTTTAAAAAAAAGGAAAAACATAATTTTAAATTTTAAAAGAAAACTTATCTAATTTATTTAATGAAAACAATTTAATCTTTTAATTTTTAAATGGTAAAAAAGTTAATTTTATCTAATTTATTTAATGAAAAATAATTCTTGAAAGAAATGGTGGTTGTTTTTTCTTTTAGAAATTTTTTCTTCCTTGGATGAATGACCCTTAATTATCTAGGGTTTTCTCTCATCTTTTATTTACCTACTATCACAATTTTTAGTAATAATACTTCTTTTCCTCTCTCATATCTTCCCTAAAGTCTCATATATTAGTATCAGTACATTGTATTGTCTTTTCACAACTATCATTTTTTTGTGGGTTTTGACACATTTTGGGTTATATTTTATTCATATTTTCACAATTCACTCTTTATTACTCCATTGGTACCACTCTTCATTTTTTATCACTAACACCTGATCTGATATGTCTTTATTGGATACGATATAGATTTCGGTTTTCCATCACTACAAAAAATTGGTCTTAGCGGTTGTTTATTAGTGGCAGTTCTAATAACCATCACGAAAACAATTATATTAAATATTTTTTTATAACAGAAGATAAATTAGGCATCCTCTATATTTTTTATTTTTACACTTAATTATTAATTTTCTTAAATCACTGCTAAATCCTAAAATATCTAAATATTTAGACCCCCCCCCAAAAAAAACATGATCCCCTCACCATTGTCATACACCAGCCAAGTACCTTGGTAACCCAATAACAGATTAAACACTTACATAGCCTGACGGGTGTCCCTGATTCTCATGGGTTGGTGAATAGCCCCTAGCATCATACAACATGCATGTGCAAATAAATTTCCCACAATAAATAGCAGAAGAAAATGAAACAAGACAATATGCATAATGAAGAAACTCCATTGTGAGTAAAGTAATAGAATACAACAATACATAAACAATCCAAAATTAATATAACCCAAGTACCAAAATAAGAAAACCCATCCAAATCCCTGAGGTTTTACTCACCAATTCTAAATTTCAACAGTTATATCCACCTCCAATAGATCCCTTTCCCTTACATGAACATGGAAAAGCATTACCTACAAACATCCAAATTAACAAGTAAAGTGTGAGATAAAAATCCCAGTATGGTCTCAAAAAATATTACATAACAAATTCGAATAAAAAATTAACCAATGTAATTATTTTAATTTTTTTTAAATAAACATGTTTATTATTTAAAGCATAATTAAACAAATCATGTTATATAAATCAAATACTGGGAAATACTTTAAGCACATGCTTTACATTACAAGTGATAGAATATTTCGAAAACAATGGATTCTATGAAAATTTGATATAAAATAATTTAAATAAATTCGTATGGAATTTATGGAAGTTCAAACAACATTGGTATACATTTATATGAAAAATATAAAAGAAGAGAGTAACATGGTCATCTTCCAAATAGATACGACGGTTTTTCTGTATATGGGACTTTGTACATTATATATGATCCTACTAATTTGTGTATACACACGTCCCCCAAACACTAGTCAAATAATACATGTCACCAACCCATCAGGGATGTTACCTATTGCATGGTTGTTTTAGAATGTTGTAATAGCATAGAGTGTGTCCGAATAACTCACAAACTACCAACGACTTACATGTTCTCTTACATATTCAATGATTGGAAATTTATTTTAACACATATTAAAATAAAATTAAATCCCACCCTTCTATTTCAAATCCAATTTTCCATTTAAAACCAAAACATGTTTTAATAAAAAAACATGCCTCTCCAACAATATAAAACCACGAGGTTTTTTTCAAATCCTTTTATGCCATTTTCACAAGTTTGAAATCTATTCAAAACCAATTTTATCCATTTTAAAATTCATTTCCACATTTAAATTAAAAACTTTAATTGAAATCATTTTCATCAAATACACAATTTAAATTAAACAATTTAAATCAACCGATTTTTATAAATTCACCCCAATTTAATGGAATTGGTGGTTTTCCCATTTTTCATGCCAAATGAATTTCCGTGTTTCTCAATTCACCAAAATTGGATTTTTATCAAATCAATTGAATGTACGTTTTATAAAATGAATTTAAATCAATAGTTTAAATAATTTATGAAATTCCAAGGTAATCAATTTAGCTAATCGAGACAGAACCGTATAACATTTTTCTCAAAAAAACACTTAAAACGACACATGTCAGGGAGAACAAAGGTGTAGAAGACCTCAAATCACTACCTAGAGGTGAGATACGAAAAAAATATACATAAATCCATCAATTTAATGATGATCTATTGAAATACCTAAGGAGTATTATAGGAGAAAAAGAATCATGTAGAACTCTTACCCATGAATCACACTATAAGTTCTATGATGATTGAATGCCAACTGATAATATCCGAAAGGTTTGGAAAGCTCCAAGATTTATTGGGGAAGGATTTTGGGTTAAGGGATATTAAAATAGAGAGAATACAAAAATAATAGACTATCCTCACTACATGTTTAAAAACCATAGTAGGGATATTACATGATGTGTAATACTAATACACATCTTGAAACCTTCAAATTTCATAACAGCCAAAAAAGTAGTCACCTAAAATTAAAAACTACTCTTAAAGTTAAGAACTAACCTATAAATCATTAAAAATGTGTCAATCCACTTTAGGATGTGTGTCCTTTACAGTGCGAATCCTTTCACGAGATGTATCCTGAAAACAGTACACAACATATAACCTAGTTACATGATGTGTAACTCTCCAGCAGCCTATAGAAATGGCCAGTTAAAGTTGAGAAAGCAAAAAAATTTCAACTTCACCACTATAGGTATCCTTCCAATTCATTCCCAATAATACCTTGTCAAGGAAAAGAAAAAACCCTGATAAGGTTAATGACGTACCTCTCATATCGATAGTGGGATGTTAGAACTTCCCCACAAAAAGAAATTTATATCCCTAGAATTCCTATGAAAAAGATTCCATGCCAAAAAGATGAGTACACTACTCTCTAATTTGTGACCTGCCCTCTTATGACTCATAATTATCAAAACCATGCTACCATAACACACAAACCAAAGGTACCATCCTCCTATGATGTAACTTGGTCTCATAATCTACTATGATGACTAGATGTTTAGTAAAAGATAAATCATGTTCAATCTCAAAGACATTATACCTCAAAATGTGAGATGGATTAGAGAGATAATTTCTCATCTATAATACGTGGAATATGACATGTAACAATGCCCATTATTGTGGAAGGTATAAAAATTATGAAAATTTCCCCACCTTCTCAATAACCTCAAAAGGCCCCACAAATTGAGTGGAAAGTTTCCCTTTCCTCCCAATTCATCGATGATCCAATCTCGGTGAAAATTTCAAGAAAACATGGTCTCCAACTGAGAACTCCAATGGTTAATGTAGACAATAAACATAAGACTTATATTGACTCTATGCTATCAAAATTATTTAACGAATTAACTGATTCATTGATGTCATCTCTTTCACAAAACATTGTCAAACCATGGAACAATCATCAATCTTCAACCAACATAATATATATTTACATGGATGACCATAAAAATCATCAAAAGTTTTCATTCATGTCGCAGATTGGGGGGTGTTGTTATACAAAAACTCAATTATCCCCAGGTGATCATCCCCATCCCCATTGAATCCGAGAACACAACCACAAAGCATATCCTTAAGAATTTATATAGATCTCTCTATCTGGCCATCTCGCTATAGAAAGTAGGTCACGCTCAAATGGACATGGGATCCCAATGCGTCTGGAATGCCCCTAAAAATGTGAGATGTGAATCGAGGGTACCTATCAGAAAAAATAGCATATAGAACTTTGTGAAAACATACAATCTCATCCACGTAGATATTTACCCACTCCTCAACATTGGTTGTATATCAAATGGTTATTAAAGTGAGGTGGTCGGGTCAACGTGTTAATCACAACCCATGTGGCATTCTTATTTCTCTAGGAATGAGGAAACCCAACCATAATGTGCATATTGATTTCATCTCACTTCCATGTAGTGGTTGGAAGTGGCTAAAGCAAACCTGACAGTTTCTAGTGCTTGATATTCACTTGCTGGCATGTATAACAGTGAGAAATAGACTTAGAAATGCCCTATCTTATACCAGGACACCAAAATTGCTACCAAATATCATAAAACATTTTAGTGGTTCCTAGGTCCACAACCCACTAGGAATTATGGAAATCCCCCATTACTACTTTCCTTTCTTCCAAAAGTACAATGAAGTGATCCTTAGAGCATATTACACCCTTTTTGGAGAACGATGACTGGGAAACTATCTCCCAACCATAAAGAGAGACTCTAATTTTATATAATTCATCATCAAACTCATGATCCTGAATAATCTTCTTGAGAAGTGAAGATATAAACTGAACTCTAGAAAAAGTAACTTTATCCCCTTTCTCCTGAACTCCAATATACCATTGTACAAAGAGATCCATCAAATTCTACACTTTCAAAGATTGTTTTACTACATGGGATGTAATTTTATTGATCAATGCATCTGTAATGACATTCCATTTCAACGCATTTTAGATGATGTAAATGTGAAAAGATTGCAGTTACTCAACCCAGAGCCTTTGGATAATATTCACATATTTTTCAGAGAAGATATAACTCAATCTTTTGTGGTATGAAAACATGTTAAAACATTTCCCATAATGGTAATGCTGCCAACTCTTAAGCACGTGCATCCCATTTTAAAGTTCAAGTTCATGGGTTTGATAATTATTCTTGAGTGGCCTAAGGTGACGAGATCTGTAAGAAAATACATGAAACCCCTACAAAAGAATGAATCCTGAGGATGAATTCGATGCATCGAAAAATACTAGATAGCCTTGCACAAACTCAAAAAGATTCAACACCTGTGTAGTAGTAAAAATAAATTTCAGCTTAGAAAAATAATTCCGACATTTTTCATTCTAAGAAAACCTCACAACCTTATGAGTCAGAGCAATCATTGATGAATCCAAATTTGATAAGTCCTTCACAAACACATGATAATATCTGGCTATCCCCAAGAAGCTCCGAATTTCAAAGACATTACATGGTTACTCCCAAGTCATAACAACCTTCAATTTCTCATAATCAACTAATATTACTTTTCCTAACACCATTTTTCCAATGAATTTCACTTCCCGAATCTAGAAATCACATTTTGAATGCTTGGAATAAATTTGGTAATTTATCAGCAAACATAGAACTGTTCTCAGATGATGCCCATGATCCTCCTCATTTTTTGAGTAAATTAGGATGCCATCCAAAAAGACTACCATAAATTTATATAGATACTCATGGAGAAATCATGTTCATCAAATCCATTAAGACAATAGGAGAATTTTTCAGACCAAAGGACATAAATGGATACTCATAAAGGTTGTACCTACTCTGAAGGGGTTTTAACCAAATTTCATATTATTTTATACTCAACTGATACTAAATGAATCTATGGTTAATCATTGAAAAAAACTTCACCCCTTTCAATTGGCCAAATAGATACTCAATGTGTGGAAATAGATATTTTTTATATATCATAACACTATTTATATTTTGATAATCAACACATAAGCGAATGGAACCATCATTATTCTTGGCAAAGAGAACCAGAACCACCAAAGGTGACACACTCAGGTGTATAAATACTTTCTCGAAAAGATTACCCAGCTGGGACTTCAGTTCTTCCAGTTCATTCGCTGCTATACAGAAAGTGGGAGTCAAGTACCAGGTATTAAGTATATGGAAAACTCAACTTCTTTTATTGGTGGAAAACTAGATAAATCATAAGGAAAAAAGTTGGGAAATTGGGTAGCAACTATATAGAGATCATTGCTGAAATATTCCATCTCCAGATCAAAGTAAAACATAGATATTATTTTCCCCAACTCTATATAAGATTGTTCGTCTCTTCTCGAATTTGGGCCCCAATATCCTTGAAATGAAGGAGACACACCACTGGGTGTAGTAAAGTAGGACTACCGAAAGTAAAAATCCATCTGGGCTTTATTGGAATGGAGCCAATCCACCGAAAATATGACATCAAGAGATTTCATATCGAAGAATAAAAAACTTTAATCTAGCTCAACATATGATAGAGAAAAGTAACAAGTAGGACTATAGAGACCCAACTCTCTCTTTATACCAAAGGGCATAGTACTATCCATTTCACTAGATAAAAGCTCTCTAGGAAGATTTAGATGATGAACAATACATGTTGAAATAATGAATAAGATGAACCAGTATAAAAAATCAGTCACTAATGATGATTCTATAGTAATTGTACCACTCCGAGTTGTTGGACCCATATCTACTTCCTCTGGATACTCTTCCACTTTGTGAAGTAGCTTTGTTCGGAATTCCCGTGTCTAGAAACATTTTATATATGAATCATATGATTTCCTCGCAGTTTTACAAGGTGATGATGATCCTATTCCACAATGATGAGTATAAAATTTATGGAAGAATCTCTGTAAGATCCCTGAATGTCTGCATGAGATATAGTTCATGGGTTTGTTATTGCAAACCCTATTAGAATGTCCTAATTTTCACATTGGTAGAAAATAAATGGATTTCCTACTAGAACTGTAGGATGTCTAGAATGGCCATAATGTCTAGATCTAGCACAAGAATCATCATGCATCAATTTTCACTTGAAGGAACTCATGCTTCCACTACGAGAGAAAGAAACTATTTATAACCTTGACTTGTAAGCCAGGTCCATCTCGACCATCATCACCATATCCAGTACATCAGCATATGTTGAAATCATGGAAAAGAAAACCTAAAAAAATATATTTGATTGATATCCCAAATCCAACCATCGAGCATCAATCCTATCATTAGATACAATCTCTAGTGGAAACTATACAATCATAGCAAAGCAATTTGAATATCAGGCACTGTTCTATCTGCCTTATCAAGCTTGAAAAAATCCATTACCCTTTCCAACATCATTGAATTTGGATAGAACTAATTTGTGAAAATAATTTTTTTCATTTCCATCCTAATCCCTCATATTTCCTTGTAACCCCCATGGTATTCCACAATATCATGCTTTTTCCATCTGGAACAAAGGTGGAACACATCACCTTAATCTTTTATGGTGTCTATAAAAACTCAAATAGATATTATATCCTACCCAACCATTCTTCATCATGTTGAGGGTCATTAGAGCCTTTGAAAACTGATTAATTATTATAAAGGAACCCTTGATAGTTATTTCAATGAACATCCTCATGAGGATCCATATATAGTGCAAAAACATGGACTGAAGGTTGTGCCTTTCCCCGATCTTGGACTGTACTCACAATCACCTCAACCATATTCAGGTCTAAAAAAATATTTTCTTACTAAGGTTCAGCTATAGCCTCTTCATAGACTCGATTGACACATATTCTCATGGGGATGATGCTATAAAAAATCTACAGATAATAAGAATGAAATTATATTAAAACTCAAACTATGCAATAAGGGAAAATATTCCCTGTAGATGTAACAACTTGATTCGAATTCTACTATATCCAAATCTTAATAGGGAAAAGAAAAGAAATAATCCACAATAAATCCTTCCATTACCACCGCTAGAAACATAATGTTCAATTTGGTGATATATTGCTGGAAAGTAAATCACAACTACCACTTATATACTAATAAGAGCTCACAAAACCATACTAAATTTAAGACAAGATATGAACTACTAACCTCTAATACGGCATTTTCATGAACCAACCAGGATACCTTGGTAACCCAATAATAGATCCATCCATAACATATCCTAATGGGAATTCTCGATCCTCACAAGTTGGTGACTAGCACCTAAAATCATAATACATGCAAGTGGGACTGAATTTTCCACAATACATAGTAGAAGAAAAATAAACACAACAGTATGTATAACAATCAAACACTATTAAGAGTAAAGAACCATTATACAACAAGGCATATCCAAGACCAAAGTACTAAAACACAAGTACCAAAAGAGTAAAAATATCCCATGTCCCTAAGGATTTAATCACCATGTCCAATGTTCAGCAGCTGGATCCACCTCCATGAGATCCTTTTCCCTTGTTCGAACCTAGAAAAAGATAATCCATAACCACTCGAAGGCACAAGTAGGGTGTGGGAAAAATACCAATAGGGTATCACTAAGGATTCCATAATATATTCTAATAACCTATTAACCCATGGATTGATTTCAATTTTTTTTTAAAAAATAAATAGATTTGTTCTTTAATGTATATTTAAATAAATCATGTTATACTTTTCAATAGATGAAAAATACTTTATGCATGGTCTTTACTTTACATGTGATGGAATATTTATAAAAAATGGATTAAATAAAACATTTATATAAAATATTTTTTATAAATTTATAATTCATGTAATGGAGTTTAAACAAAATTTGAATCCATTTATATCGCAAATATAAAAGAAGTGAAAAACATGGTCATTTTCCAAATAGGCATGATAGTATTCCCAAATATAGTACTATGCACTCTCTAAGTGATCTTAGAAATATGTGTATACACATTTCCCCCTTACACTAGCCAAATGAAAATCTTCACCATCCCATCATGGATGTGACCCACTGCATGTATGTTTTAGAATGTTGTAATAGCGTAGAGTGCTTCAAAATAACTCACCAACTACCCAAGGCTTGCATGTTCCCTTACATAATCTATGATGGGATATTTATTTTAATACTAATTAAAATACAATTAAATAATATTATTAAATTTCAATTCCAATTTTCCATTTAAAAATAATACACATTTTAAACAAAAACCTGGCTTTTTTACAAGATAAAACCACTGGGATTATATCAAATCATTTTAATACATTTTCACAAGTTTTAGATCCATTCAAAACCAATTCCATCAATTCCTCAATTCATTTCCACAATTAAATTCAACAATTTAATTGAAATAATTTACATCAAATCCAAAATTTAAATTGAACAATATAAATGAACCAATTTCTAAAAACACGCCCCTATTAAATAGAATTGAAGGTTTTCCTATTTTTCATGCCAATTTGTTTTTCAAATCTCTCAATTCACATGACTTGGGTTTTAATAAAATTATTTAAAAGAAATTTTGGGAAATTGAAATTAAAAAAAAAATTTAAAAAAATCAAAAAATTGAAATGTCATTAACTTAGATAATTAGGACGGAACCACCAACCATTCCCCGAAAAACAACACTCACAACGGAACCTGTCAATGAGAATGAAGGTGTAGAAGACCTCGAAGCACAAACTAGAGGTGGGATCTAATAGAATGGGAAATAGATCCATCAACTTTGGAAGATCTATTGGAATCATAAAGGAGGAAAAAATGGATAAAGGGAAATTATTTAGGAGAACGCTTAATAGGTAATCACATCAAAAGATCAACGATGATGGAACACCAAATGAGAGGGTATAGAAGGGTTGGAAGGATCCATGATTGCCTAAGTAAGACTTTTGGTTTGATGGATTTAATACTACAAAGGAGCCAAAATAATAGACCATCCACACTACCTATTTAAAAATCATAGTTAGGGTATTACACTTTGTGTAATACGAATACATGTCATGAAAACAATAAATTTCATAACAACTAAAAAATGCATCGCCTAAAATTTAAAATTAATTGTATGAGTTAGAAAATGATATTTAAATAATTCATGATGTGTAAAGGCTCTTTTCGATGAGTATCTTTCGTATCTTTCATACTTTCATGACTTGAATCCTAAAAATATTATAGGATGTGTAACCCTCCAATAGCCTATAGAAAAGGTTGGTTAAATTTGGGAAACCAACAAATATCTAAACTCTCTATTATAGTTATCCTCCCAATTTATTATCAACCCTAACAAGTCAATGAAAAGGAAAAACCATGAAAAGGTTAATGATGTACATGCCAAATCATTAATAAGGTATTACACTCACAACACCCTCCCCCACCCCTCCCTGATCCCTTGATCCATCTCCCCAAAGGATAGATATCACCCCTCCCCCAATCCCTCAACCCCCCTCTCTGATAGATGGAAACCTCTACCACAACTCCTTTATATATGGAAACTCTCCCTCCCTCACTCCCCCTCATAAACGGTGACCTCCCCTCCCCCATATCACCTAAAAAATTTCCCGAATGGAGACCAGCTTGATCCACACTCTATTTGAAGGCCATCTGCATGATAGTGACCAGCTATGATCCCCATATCCATGCCTGCTTTATCCTTTTGGTGACTACCTCTCTCCACTACCACTATTTTGATCCCAATTATTAAACCCCCAAGCTCCCAATATCAACCCCACAACCCCACAACACCCTAATCCCCTCGATAGTGATCCCCAATTGCAACCCCTCTTCCCCTTTTCATGGATCCTCGTAACTCAGTTTTGTTGAATGTATATTTTCCATTTAAAAATTCACTAAGGGTTTTAATTAAATTAAATAATTATCTGTAACCAATTTGTTTTTATTGCATTACATGAATTTTCAAAAACATTTCTAGATCTAAATAAGCTTTATTTTTTACTACTAGTTGAGGGAGATAATCATTTTTTTAGGAAATATAAACGTAAATTTTGACGTGGATTTACCCTTGATTGTTAATCTAGTTTCCACTAATTTATTTATTAATAGTGTAATTATTTTATTATTGGAATTTATTTTGATTCTTCATTTATTATTTTTTTTCTCTTAACACCTTTCTTGAATTCCTTGAAATATATAATTTTTCACCATCATGCTATATTGAAATAACATGTATGAAAATTTTGGCATGAATTAAAAAGGTTGATATGAATTATTCATAATGGCTAGAAGTACTGCTGTACATTTTTAGAAATATTTTGATTTTAATTTTTCAATATATTAAATTCCATGTGCAGATAGATAACAAAACATGATTTTATTATATATTTTATTTCTAATTCAATATTCAAAAACCCACAATTCATGTTAAAATTTTAATATTTTAATATTCTAGTTTTTAATCTGTTTTAAGTATATAATTATTTCTTCTTATTATTTGTTTTAACAAAAAAATTATTAATAATTTTAGTTCCAAGATTAAATATAGATTTAGTTATAATTTTTTATGAAAAATACATGATTCCATATTTAGAAAGGGTGAAGTAATTTTATATAATGGTTTTAAATTAAATTACATTTAGCATGAATATATTATATATTTTATGAATACAATAATTTTCAAGCTATACTAATAGAGACTATGTCACCATATATCATAGTGTAATGTTCTAATTTCGACATACAAAAAATATTGATTTACATAATTATCGTAGTTAGAGCTAGATATAAAGACAATGATGTTACAACTATTTAAGTTCATAATATATAATAAAAAAGGAAGAATATTTAGAGATATTTTAATGATGGATTTAATCATTTTTAAGATGAATTTCTGTTTTGTAAAATCCAGACCCTACCCTGCCAATGAAGAAATTGGATGATGTGTATTTTTATTATACTTGTTTGATTAATCATTTATAATATTATATCTGAATGTATAGGTATTATAGGGACAATCCAATACCTATTGATGAGAGTTATATTAATTTACCTTGAAAAACACCACAGTATGTACTGGGTGTGGATGTATTTTTAGATTATGCAATTGAAAACCAATCAGTGGACGGTAGAATAAAATTTTCATGAGATGAATATAAATTCAAGTGAAGGATGAATAGAAATGAAATATATGATAATTTTATATTGAAACAATTTCTTCCTTTATATGTTTTTTTATTTTTCATGGTGAATTGAATGTTATAGAATGTTAAAAATGAAAATTCTATCAAGGAAAATCAAAGTAAACCGATAGAGGAGAATTTACCGTAAATTTTGATAAATGATGTATTTAGATTTTCATGATACAATGTCCAAGATTTTTTAGATAAATATAATATCATGTTGATCCTCAAAAGCTTAATCATTTAAATAACATCAATGAAAAAATTAGTTTTATGGATTATTTGATGATAGGACATAAGAATTATATAAAGGGTGTACCATATATTCAAATTTTTATTTTATACATAAGTTGTATCATATAATGTGTCTCTATGAAAATACTGAAAATTGATGAACATGATTATAGATTTTCATCCTAATCAATTAAGGGAAGCTAAGATCCTTGTATCATTTTATGAGACAAATAATGCCTTTATTAAACATTGATTTTTTTATTAAAAGATACATGGATTACCAAATGATTTCATGCTTTTCAGGGGAGAAGAGTCTACTATAAGTGAATGAATAAGATTTCATACCAGAAAAATGATGTCAGAAAATAGAAATGATATTACAATCTAATGAAACCCCATGAAGAAATAGATGATGAAAACTCCTACATTGGTATTACATTACTTTCCCCTGAAACCACTCTTGGAAATGTTATCCATTTCATCTATGATTGTATAAGACAAGAAGGCTAATGCTTAAGATAGTAATGATATCTTGATGATACATCCAAAATATTTAACATCATGAATAATTTTTGATTCATTATATATAAATTTTACTATGGATCCTAGGAATGTAAATTTGGGATTAGATTATGATGGTTTTAACCCATTCGATACATTAAGTACTAATTATAGTATTCATCCAATTGTTTTCCTCCCCTTTAATATAACTTTATTCATGTATATGATGAATAATTATATCATTATTTGATGATTATTCATATAAATAAAATGCATGGAAATGACATGAATATATACCTTCAACCTCTAATCAAATAATTCCAATAATTATGGGATGAAGTCATGGAAACATATGATTCTTCATTGAAAAAACTATTAAAAATTCAGTATTCTATAATGGGATTATTATTGACTTTCCTAAAATAAGAAATTTATCTGGTTGTAGTAATCATACTCATTTATCATTTTTAGTTTTTAAATTTTCTTTTGAACCTCAATGTTTTCCTCCTTGTAGAAAATGGGTTTTTATGTGTCATCATCAATTTTTTGATGCCTCTTATAAATTTAGGTTTAATAAGACCCAATTCAATGGATATATTGAATTGATAAATTCACCGAGGTTATATTCTAGATCATAACTCTTGGTACAGTCAATGTATGTCACTAAATAATTTTTACAATTTAATCAGTTTAAATAAGGGGGAAATTGATATAAGGTATTGTATTTGTTGGAAAAAATTCCTCAAGGTATCATTGAAGCATTTTTGAGGTGATTGTGTTTGTTGAAAAAGTGGACATCAGTGTTGTGATTGTTGACAAAGAAAATGATGAAATAAAAATTTGTTCACAAAGGGAATTTCATGGTGGCATGTCGAGTTCAAGAGTTGTGGTTAATGATCCATGTTTGATTCAAGAAAGTCGACAAAGGAATGGATGATCTGGAGGCGCTACAAAAAGAGCAGATATAGGGTGGCGCTGTTTCCCAGTGCTTGCCAAATTTTTGGGCCTAAAAAATGAAAAATTGAGAAAATTGGTTTTGGAAAAGAGACTTGAGTTCTGTGTACTTGAAGGAAAGGTAACTTGTGCGCCTTGTGTGTTTCATGATCATAACATGGAAAAATTTCCAAGGGATAAGGGTCGTGAAAGTATTGGGTTGGTCGCGCAAGTGACCTGCACGATGAGAAAGGACATGCGCGCCGGTGCCAAGGAGGATTCGAAACATGCATGCCTATTGTTTTTCAAGATCATAAGTTCAAAATATGGAAATGGAAATAGGGTCATGCAAGTATTGTTGTGGTCGTGCAAGTGAGTAGAGGGACAAAGACTTGGTCGGATGGACCTGTGCACCGAAACATGCGTGCCGAGGGGAGACTTGCGCGCTGTCGCGCAGGGTGTAAAAATGAATATAAATATAGGTAGAGCCCTCCATATACTTTATGAGTTCAACACTTAGTGAAAATCAGATCTCCCATCGCGCAGGTGTGGTGGTCATGCAAGTGGTGGTGTGTTGCGCAAGTATAAGTTTCGCGACAGGTGTTAGTCGCAGGCCAATATTGGTTTGGGCGTAAAAGGATTTGCTTCATGCAAGTTTGGAGGAGCAGAGGCTTGTGTCACGCAGGTAGTTGAGGTGGACCTGTGCGCTGAGACCTTCACACTAGCTTAGAGATGTGAACCAAGTAAGGTTGATTTCTAGCAGTGATTCAGGGCTTTGTGGAAGTTGGAAGATTGCCCGATACCTTCGGTGCAATTTGAAATTCATCTACGGGTGAAAGTTTCACTTCAACAGAGATTCCACATACAATAGAGGATGTATTCATTAGTTATAATGATGAGACCTACAGGTCTATAAACTATGAGTTGATCCTTTCCAGAGCAGTGAGAAAAGGAAGCGGAAGAAGGTGATCCTCTCCACCTACAGTGAGCCAGAGAGAGAAACAGGGAGTGACCCATGGGAAAGTAGTGAGCTGACCCTAAACTTGGTAAAGGCAGTGAGAATGGGAATATAAGGGATCTATCTCGAACCTTGTAAACAATAGTTCACTTTTAGTGGATCTGGTACATCAGCACATTGCCGGTGTATACTCCTTGGACGTAGCCCAGTGAGGGTGAACCAAGTAAAAATTGATGTGTCATGTGCATGATTTAATTTCTATTTATATTGTTCAACGGAAAAGAGAGAGAAGAGTATTTTTCTTAACATCGAAACAAGATCAAAACGGGATTAAATTTTAAATTAGTCATACCCTGATTCACCCCCCCCCTCTCAGGGTATTCAGCCTTGTGGACCTGACAATTGGTATGAGAGAGAAATGTGGATTTTAGTTCTTCTATCAATGAAGGTCGCTAATCATAAAGGGATTCTGATCTTCGATAGATGTAATTTTCAGATATGTAATAATCAAATGAAAAATTATTTCTGATCTTTGGGAATGGATGTGTTTTCAGCAGCTATGCTTCGTATCATAGCTGATATGAATAGTGGTGCATTATTAGAATCTTAGAATATAGAGTTGGAAGCCAATTTCAAAGCAATCAATCCCTTAGGGGGATCCCTTTACAATCACATCTATAGAAAGGTGATGTCTTGCAAAACGTTACATGCTATATGGGAAAAGTTATTGAATATACATGAAGGGGATACAAAGGTTAGAGAGGCAAAGCTGCAAGTGTTGTGGAACCTATATGAAGATATGAGAATGAACCCGAATGAGTCTATTGATTCATCATTTGATAGGGTAAATGTTTTTGTAAAAGACATGCGAGGTCTTGGTGAAGTTATTGAAGACATAAAAAATGTGAAGCGCATCTGGATAAAACTTCCACCTCGGTTCAATCTGAAAGTTTCTATTTTGGAAGATAAAGACCCAAAAGAGTTGACATTGGATAACCTACACAACACCCTTGTTGCATATGAAAGGAGAAATTATGATAAAGATTCTGTGGAAAAGGTGAAATCCAAAGAGGAAGCATTTAAGGCCAAGAAAAATCTCACCATTGAATATTATTAAGAGGAAGAAGAGACAGATGAGGTAATGTCGTTCCTCTCCTCAAATCATTAAAGAGGAAATGGAAAGTTCAAAGGGAAACATCCACTTGCTTAATTTAGATGTGGAAAAGTTGTTCATATTGCTATAAGGTTCCCCAAAAAGTTTCAAGAAGAAAATGATGAAGATGAAGTTGAAATTCCCAAGAATATATCTTCAGCCTATGTGAAAGGGAAGATGCAGTTCAAGAGAAATTTCATCAGGAAGGAGAATCTTCTTTCACAAGAAATAGATAGTTCAAATGAGTCTGAGGTTTAAGAGGTTGAGGAAATAGAGAACTACAATGATCAAGGAGAAAATGCTATGGTGGGGGTCGTCGGTAGTTCTCATGAAAAGGAAGAAACTGATGCTCGAGAAGAAGAAGAAGAAGATGAAGGAATAGTTGATATGTAAGCCAAATTGGAAGAATCTCTTGAGGAGATAGACGTTTGGAGAGCTGAAACAAAGAAATCCAATAAAGTGGTTCATGATGCCAAAATCGATATGCAATAACAGTATGAAGAAAATTCTGAGCTGTTTGAAGAAATTGAAATACTAAAATCCTAAATACCAGAGAGCTCAGAAAATATCCTTTTGTTTAAGCATAAAACTGAGGAACAAAAGAATGAAATTGATTGTTTTACTAACACAAGAATGGAGTAGGTAAAACGTATCAATGAGCTTGAAGAAGTAGTTGTCAGTCTATGATGAAAAATGAAGGATCAAGAAAAACACTTGACCTCCAATGAGATATCAGGAACGTAGGTCATTCCAAAAACTAAAAAGATAAAAGAGTAGCCTAGAAGTTCAGAAGGAAGGAAGCAGCAATTGAGCTTAGACATCAAGGCTGATTCAGGGCTTGATCAGAAGTAAAAAACTGTGGAAATTTAAGTCAGACCGCAAGAACCTGTCCTAAAATTGATGGTTGATTTTGGCACAAAGTAGAATCAGAATATGTAGAGATCCCAAGGGGAAACTCATAGTGCTAAAGTAAAATGAAGGAATTCACCTTATATCAGGTGTTATTTTTGTGAAAAAATGGGACATTCATAGTATGTGTGTTCCATATCCAAGAGATATCGAAGGGAACAAGAATAGAGGTGGCAGCCAAATATAGAACAGTTTTCCAGAACATATTTCGAAGGACACAGTTTTGGGTGCAGAGGATTTGGTCATATGGCTAGGTACTATACTTCGATCATATAGAGAAATGTGCCAAAGAAGAATCAAAACATTTGCAAGCGGTAGATCAATAAACCAACATGTGAGTTAATAATGTAGAATAGATTTGCATCTTTGCAAGATGAAGCCGGTCCATAATACTATGAGAAAGAACAAAAGTCCCAATCCATACCGAGTGTGAAGGAAAAGGTATGGACCAAGAAGAATAAAAATGAGAAGGTTGTGGTGGCAGAAATTTCCCTTAAGGCATCAGATCACTCTGGTGTATGGATCCTTGATAGTGGTTGCACATCTCACATGACAGGTAATAAGGATCTTGTTACAGGCATAAAATATGACAAAGAAGGAGTTGTCAAATTTGGAAATGATGAAGGCTTGAAGATTGTTGGCTCAGGAATATCCAAGTTTGGGGGAAAATAAATGAGAGGTGTTGATGTCTTGGTAGTAGAGGGTCTTAGTCATAATATGATCAGTGTCAGTCAACTATGTGAATCTGGGCACTCTCTCAGATTTACCAAGAAGATGTGTGTTGTGAAAGGAAAAGATGGAGCAGTTGTTCTACAGGGGAAAAGGAAAAGGGGAAATCATTACCTTATAGGTGGGGAAGAAGATACATGCCTTTTATTTAGAGAGGAAGAAAACCCAATGTGGCGTAAGCGACTTATTCATATATGCCAACCATCCATGGAAGATCTGGTAATGTGTGATGATGGTAGAGACCTTCCCAAACTATCACGTGGTCGCACTCATATGTGTGATGCTTTCCAACAAGGTAAGATCATCAGAAATACATACATGCCTAACGAACATAAATCAACTAGAGTTCTCTAATTAGTGCATGCTAATATATGTGGACCTATCTCACCACAAGCTGTAAATGGGAAAAGGTACTATATTATTTTCATTTATGATTATAGCAGAATGTCCAGGGTATTTGTCATTACCCATAAGACAAAGGTGTTCAGTTGCATAATGTTTTATAGGAGGGAATCCAAAAGGATGCTTGGGCAGAAAATTCTGAAGTTCCGTACTAATAACGGTATAGAATTCAAAAACTGTCAAGTCAAAGACTATCTCGAGAAACACTGGATAAGGCATCAAGTTTCATCAGTGAGAACTCCCCAACAGAATGGAGTGGTTGAGAGGAGAAATCGGATCATCAACAACATGGACAGAATGATGCTTATTGAAAAGGACCTACTAGAGAAATTTTGGAAGGAAGCAGTTTTGACATCGATCTATATTTCGAAAAGGTCTCTATTGTGTCCGAAGGAAGGGAAGACTCCATATGAAATGTGGTGCGGAAAGAATCCAACATTAAAATACTTTCGAATCTTTGGAAGTAAGTGTTTCATTCTTAAAAAAGAAAATCACAAGAAATTAGAGTCATGAGGAGATGAGGGGATATTCCTTGTCTACTCAAGGAAAATCAGAGCATATAAATGCTTCAACAAAAGGCTGGGAAAAATTGTTGAGATCAATGATGTCACTATAGTTGAAAATGAACGGAATACTCAACGACCTAAGGAACAGTTTCTAGATGAAAGTGATGATGAGGTAAGAAACATAGGGGGAATATAAGGGGAAGAGGCTGACTCAGAAGATGATACTGATGATGAATAATAATGTGTCAAGTCTGTGTATGCAAGGAATCCAAAGAGTTGAGCTGAAATTGATAGGAAACATATCATTGGTGATCAAACAGATCCAGTTTAGACTCAAAGAATTAAATCATTACAGCAAACATTGTTTTTATCTCAGATTGATCCAAAAGGTTTTTCCGATTCAACTGAAGATGAAAACTGGGTTCATGCCATGAATGAAGAGATTGATCAGATTGAGAAGAACTAGACATGGGAGATTGTTTCGAGGCTAGCAGATAAGAATGTCATCGGGACTAAATGGGTCTATCGCAATAAGATGAATGAATATGTCAAAGTGATTCAGAACAAAGAATGAATAGTGTGAAAGGGATACTCCCAGATAGAGGTAATAGATGTTCATGAGACATTTTCACCAGTTTCTAGGCTGGAGACAATCAGATTATTTTTGGCTATAGCAGTGCAAAGAAAGTTCAATGTGTTCTAAATGGATGTCAAATCTTCATTATTGAATGGAGTTCTGGAAGAGGAGGTGTATATTGAGAAGTCAGAGGGTTTTCTCATTCATGAGGATGAGAACAATGTTTTCAAGCTGAAAAAGGAACTGTATGGGTTGAAACAAGCACCAAGAGCATGGTACTCAAAGCTTGATCAGTACTTGAAGAATCTTGGTTTCTAGCATGGGGGAGTTGATTACAATATCTATTTCAGAAATGATAGTAATCAAAGGATGATAGTGTTGGTGTATGTCTATGACATAATATTTGGAGGATCTGATGAAGCTCAGTGCATATAGTTGTCCGAATTCATGAAAAATGAGTTTGAAATGCCAATGATTGGAGGGATAAAGTTTTTCCTTGGTCTACAAGTGACACAAGGAAGGAATGGACCATTCATTTCTCAATCCAAATAATCCAAGGAGGTTTTACGAAGGTTTGGAATGGAGAATTCCATGGAGATGACGACTCCAGTCTCCACCCAGATGAAATTATCAAAAGATGATGATGATAACGAAGTTAATATCACTAAATACAGGCAGATTATCGGCAGTTTACTATACCTAACAACAACAAGACCTGATATTGTATTCGACACATGCCAAGCAGTGAGATATTATAGTAATCCCAAGGAAAGATAAATGCTTGTAGTGAAAAGAATACTTTGGTATATCAAAGTCACAGTAGACTTTATCTTGACAAATAATGACAACTCTCAGATAGAGTTATTGTGATATCAAGATGTAGTTTAGGCCAGTTCAGAATATGATAGAAAATCAACATCAGGTGGTGAATTCTATCTTGGTGGACTATTTATTGCTTGGTTAAGCAAGAAGAATGATTTAATTTAAGTAAGCACCATAAAAGCTGAGTATATTGCGGCCACTCATGCTTTCACACAGTTATTATGGATGAAACAATAGCTTAAAGATATGAGATTTGAAGTGAAGTCTCCTATTAGAATCCAGTGTGATAACTCAAGTGCTATAAATCTCAACAAATATCATATCCATCACTCAAGGACAAATCACATTTAGATAAAGTATCATTTATCTAGGAGAAGGTCGAGCAGATAATCGTGATGTTGGACAATGTGCCTACAGAGCTACAGGTTGCAGATATTCTGAAAAAGGCCTTACCCAAGGAAGCTTTTGAGAGACATCGATTGGCTCTGGGAGTTTAGTCGACTCCCTACACTAAAAAGAGTGTGGAGGTGGACCACCCCCTCTCCCTGAGGTATGATGTGTTTTTCCCTAAGGTGATGATAAGTGTCTTATACTCTTTTACAAACTGCAAAAGAGTGACCTTTGGGTTCATTGAAAAATGGGGAGAAAATAGTGATTATTCAAGGGGGAGATTGTGTGTAAATTTGATAAATCACGAATGATATGGGGGGAAGCTGATAGGTGGAGAAGCGAGATAGGGGGAGAGCAATGAGAAAGGGGGAGAGTTTTAAATCTAACAATGCTAGAAGTGATCGATCAAAGAACATATATCACGATAAATGAGGATTGTTATTAAATAAGAAGAGTGGTGTTGGAATATGGTATGAATATTTCCAACAAATTGGTATCAGTTTGGTGTCAAAAGTGGGTGTTAGAGATGGAGTGATTCATTCATGAACATTTTATTTAATCTTGTTTCTCACACCGAGCATTGCTCATGTGGGCTTAGAGTATGTGTTGGGTGAATCCTTGATCGCTATCAGAATCGCAATAGGCGAATGGTGGATGAAGAATTAACGATATATCTTTTTATGGAAGAGTTGTCAACAAACCCAAAGGGAGGGATTGTTGGGAAAAAATCCCTCAAGGTATCATTGAAGCATTTTTTGAGGTGATTGTGTTTGTTGAGAAAGTGGACATCAGTGTTGTGATTGTTGACAAAGCAAACCATGACATAAAAATTTGTTGACAAAGGGGATTTCATGGTGGCATGTTGAGTTCAATGGCTGTGGTTAATGATCCATGATTGATTCAAGAACGTCAACAAAGGAATGAATGATCTGGAGGCTGTAAAAAAAGAGAAGATACTAGGTGGTGCTGTTTTCCAGTGTTTGCCAAGTTTTTGGGCCTGAAAAATGACAAATGGAGAAAAATGGTTTTGGAAAAGAGACTTGCGTTCCGTGTACTTGAAGGAAATGGAACTTGTGTGCCTAGTGATTTTCAAGATCAAAACATGGAAAAATGGCAAAGGGATAAGGGCCATGCAAGTTTTGGGTTCGTCGCGCAGGTGACCTGCGCGCCGATAAAGGACTTGCACGATGGTGCCTAGGAGGATTGGAAACTTGTTTGACTATTGTTTTTAAAGATAAAAACTTCAAAATATGGAAAAGTAAAGATGGAAGTGCAAGTATTGGTGTGTTCGCGCAAGTGATTAGTGCAACAGAGACTTGGGCGGATGGACCTGTGTGCCGAAACATGCGGGCTGAGGGGAGACTTGTGCGCCATCACGCAGGGTGTCAAAATGCCTATAAATACAGGTCGAACCCTCCTCATTCTTTATGAGTTCAACATTTAGAGAAAATCAGATCTCCCGTCACGCAGGTGTGGTGGTCGCACAAGTGGTGGTGTGCCACACAATTATAAGTTGCGCGATAGGTGTTAGTTGCGTGCCAATATTGGTTTGGGCGTAAAAAGAGATACGTCATGAAAGTTTGGAGGAGCAGAGGCTTGTGTCGAGTAGGTAGTCGAGGTGGACCTGCGTGGCATTTTTTACTTGCACGCCGAGACATGTGCACCGGATTAGAGAAGGGTTCCAAGTAAGGTTGATTTTTAGCAGTGATTCAGGGTTGCGTGGAAGTTGGAAAATTTCCTGATACCTTCGGTGCAAAGTGAAATTCATCTACGAGTGAAAGTGGACCTCAATTAAGCATCCAAATACAATAGAGAACATATTAATTACTTATAATGAAGAGACCTATAGGTCTATAAACTATGAGTGGATCCATTCCAGAGCAGTGAGCAAAAGAAGTGGAAGAAGGTGATCCTCTCGACCTGCAGTGAGGCAGAGATAGAGAAATAGGGAGTGACCCTTGGGAAAGCAGTGAGCTAACCCTAAACTTTGTAAAGGCAGTGAGCCTGGGAATAGAAGTGATATATCCTGAACCTTGTAAACAGTAGTGTGCTTTTAGTGGATTTGGTACATCGACACATTGCCGGTGTTTTCTCCTTGGATGTAGCTCATTGAGGGTGAACCAAGTAAAAATTGCTCTATCCTGTGCATGATTTACTTTCTATTTACATTGTGCAACGAGAAAGAGAGAGAAGAGT
The DNA here is from genome assembly GCA_963277665.1 of Viscum album. NCBI lineage: Eukaryota > Viridiplantae > Streptophyta > Magnoliopsida > Santalales > Viscaceae > Viscum > Viscum album. The sequence continues at coordinate 751,652,362 of OY728160.1, forward strand.
GTTTTTCTGAATAGCGAAACAAGATCATAATGGGCTTTAATTTTAAATTAGACATACCCTGATTCACCCCCCCTCTCAGGGTATTCATCCTTGTGGACCTAACAGTATTCAATGTAGCTGGAATAAAATAATTGAATAAAAATACTCACTACTGGAATGCGGGTTTTCCCCCACACTTCCATACCAACGGTTTCATGAAACCATTGGTAAAGGATGGTTTAGGGAAGTTTTTACCAACGGTTCCTTATAACCATTGGTATAGGTGTGTATTTGGGAGCTTTTACCAACGGTTCTAATGAACTGTTGGTATAGATGTAGTTTAGGGGAATTTTACCAACGGTTCAATGAGAACCGTTTGTATAGGTGTGTTTCGGGGAAGATTTTACCAATGGTTCTAAGGAACCGTTGATATAGGTTTGTCCTAAAGGTATATACCAATGGTTTTGAAAAAATGTTGGTAAAACTTTCCCCCAAATTTCCAGCGGCCCATCCTCTCCCCCATTCGCGATATAGAACCCTAAACAGAATTAGCAGGTGATCTTGGAGCTCTTAGGCGGGAACAATTTGGCGATCTTGGAGCTCCTTCAGCTTACTCGTCCTCAATCCCATCCAAGGTGTTTAATCTCTTTCTGAATCTTATTAGACTCATCCTAAATTAGGTATTTTCTTAACCGGCACCTTATTTTTATTGAAATTTATCTAATATTTCATTTTTTAGTTTTGATTTTTATGTTTATATGTTTTTGTTTCTGATTTGATTTAACCTATATGTGATGACCGTGTATCATCATTAAGATGTGCCCAATGGTTCTTTGATCATTGTTTTGTGGAGAATGAATGGTTTAGGACTAGCATTAGAAGTAGCTTCCATTGAGACCATTTTATTATAAGGGGAAACAAGATTATGATCTAAAAGGGGTGATTGAGTTGGTAGAGACCAAACATAGTTTGTTACTTGTGTTCAAGAACCATAAATAGAGTGTTCCAATTACGAGGTCATCAGTAAAGACATAGGTAATATTTCCAGGTCCTGATTCATGAAGATGAATATGTGGCGCTACAGTGGTTTTTGATTGTTTGAGGTAATCTTAGTGTATTGTAAACCCTCATTTGTTCCATATTCATTTAAATTGTTTTAATATCATTTTTTTCACACACACCATTATATCCTCTCAAACTATATTTAGAGTGTATTTTTATTCTTATGGTGTTAAATATTTTAGTAAATGTCCATACTAGCTTCTTTTATGTGTTCTAGGGGTTTAGACTGATGACAGGGCTGCATGATTATTGTGGGGGTATTCTTTTCATATAAATATACCTATACTATGTCAAAAAATGAATCAACTAGTTATATTCCTTACATATTTTTATCAAATGATTCTGAAGGAGCATTGTGTAATCATATGGGGATAGAAAAATGTAGTTTTTGTTATTGAGTGGGAATTTTAGGTGGGAAGTTGATATATGGACCACCAAGTTTATGTGATTGTTCATACTTTTATAGAATAGATTAAAGCTATTATGTTGGAGGATACCAAGGTTGTTAGGGTTTTTGTTTCTATTTTTTATGAGGTGGTTGTGATGATTCTCCCTTGACATGATGTTGAGATTGAGATAGACCAAAATTCCTAGTGCTTCTCAAATTTCAATAGCTCTTAGTCTGTTGTATCGAATTTTGACACACAAAATTATTTTTATAAAACAAATTTTATTGAATTGTAATCATTAATATGTCACAAATCAATCATTAAAAAATAATTTCATAATCTATATTATAATTTCATCTATAAATATAATGATTAAAGAGAAATTATATGGATGGAAAATCATATTCATTATATATATAAATAGAATTATAGTGTTTATGAACCCAAAATTCATGGAAAAAATAATAAAAACCATATATACTTTTAAACTCAATCTTGGGAATGATTCTTTATATGACCCACTACTAATGGTATTTTTAAGGATATTAATCCATAGAAAGAAACAAAATGTTCTGTAAGAGATAAATTTTTCCTAATATTTGTTATAGAGAACTTCTTCATCTCTATTAACTAATTAAGATTCATTTAGTCCAAAAAATCCATAAAATACTATCTTACATCAATGAAAATATAATTTTATCACCTTATAGACATGTGCCCTGTATAATAATTATATTTCCCTAATACATTTCATAATACATTTTATATTCTCAGAGGGACCATCCCACTCTAAGAACCTACCAAGATTCCAATCCATCATCATAAGTATTTCCTCATCAAACTCTAGGTGTACAATTTCCAAACCTATCACTACCCTTGTTGACAGCCCGCCCAACCCACCCCCGGACACCCGCCCACCACCCCCCGGACACCCCCATCCCCCCGAACACCCCCATCCCCCTAGAAAGCCCCCACCCCATGTAAACCCCCCCCCACCCCCTTGACAACCTCGACCCCATTGGACAGCATCGCCACCCCCGTGGATAGCCCGACCACCCCCCGTGGACAGCCCGCCCACCCCCTGGACAGCCCGCCCACCCCTGGAAACTCTAGACCCCCTGGATAGCCCCGCCACCCCCATGGGCAGCCCGCCCACCCCCTGGACACCCAGTACCCCCCTTGGACAGCCCCACCCACCCTTTGGACACCCTTCTCACCTCCTTGGACAGCCTACCCACCCCCTGGACTCCCCTACCCCATTGGACATCCTGACCACCCCCGCGAACAGCCCGCTGACCTGGACACCCCAACCCCCCTAGACAGCCCCGACCCCCTGGACACCTATGACCCCTCGGATGGACCCACCATGCCCTAGACACCCCTCACACCCTGGACACCCCGCACCCCCCTTAGACAGTCCCACCACTCCTCTGATCCTCATCCTACTCCTCATCCTGATCTCCCTGCAGAAGTTAAAGTATAAAACTCATTTACTCCCAATAAGATCCTTAAGGATTATGTATTCCTTGATCCACTTCAAATATCTTACTGGGAACTCCTTGAATATAGTGATTATAAATTCTGTATCTTATTTTCTTATATACACTGTATTTTGATGTTTTTCTTTATATGATTCTTATATAGAGTAATGTGTTAGTTATGCTTTTATATAAAGTAAACAATTTCCATTTACCTAAATATTTGTTTTGATTAAACATCAATATTATTAAATTTCTTTGAAATGACTTATTGTAATTTTTTTACAGAATGGACAGAAGTTGGATGTAGGAAACTGATCAGATTTCAACCGATTTTCAAAATAATTTGAACAGGTTTCTAGATTTTGCATTTGACAAGGCTTTAGATAGTGGTCACATACACTGACCATGTTTTAATTGTGTTGGAAGACCTTGGTTGGGTCGTGAAGTATTTAGCTATCATTTAACCAAATATGGTTTCCAAAAAACTATTATGTGTGGTATCACAATGGAGAGAAAATGGAATCTCAAAATGTTGATGATCCAAATGATAAGACTGAATTAGAGAGATTGATATATGATCGATTTACATTTATTCGGCATCATGAGAAGAAAAGGATGTCCAACCAACAAGATTTCGATACAAGCACACATGATGCGTCCAATGAAAATGATGATGCTGATAGGGTGAAAAAATTGAATGATGCTGCGATGACTCCGGTATATCGGCAATGTGGTAAAATGAAAAATTTGGAATTTTTAATCCGATTATTTCATGGGAAAACAATGTATGAGATTTCAAATACTGAAATTGATTACATTCTTACCATCTTGAAGGACTTTCTTCTAGATGATGCAGATATTCCCTCAAACCACTATATGGCATGGAAGTTAGTTGATGAACTTGGATTCTCAAAACAAATTCATGCTTGGCCGAATGATTGCATATTATTTTGGGAGGAAACTACTGAAAGAAATGATTGTATCAAATGTGGAACCTCCCGATGGAATCCAAAAGATGATGGAACACCATCACGTGTTCCACAAAAAGTAATGTGGCACTTTCCATTGATCCTCAGATTACAAAACCTTTTCATGTCTGCTGAAATATCTGTAAAAATGGGATGTCATGACACCGAGAGAAAAAAGAATAATGAAGAGTTGGTTCACCCTGCAGATGGATTTTCATGGTAGAGATTTCATGCTCAATATCCTGAATATACAGCTGACGTGCGTAATGTGATACTGGGTACTTCATGTGACAATTTTAATCCATTTGGGCAGATGCTTACTTCGCACAACACATGGCCTATTTTCATACATATTTATAACCTTCACCCTTGGATGTGTATGAAAAAGCCTTACAATTTCTTGAGTATACTGATATCTATCCCTTCTGATCCTGAAAATGATATATATGTATACATGCAACCTTTAATGAAAGATTTGAAACTTATTTGGGATGTGGGTGCGCCCACATACGATGCATGTTAGAAGGACATATTTCAGATGCGTGCGGTGCTTATGTGGATGATCAATGATTTTCCTGCTTATGAAAAGATGTCTGGATGGAGCACAAAAGGAAAATTGTCATGTCCTATTTGTATGAAGAATACTCGATTGAGAAGACTGAAATATCTTTGTAGTTTTAGTTTTAGGGGGCATCGATGATTCTTTCCAATGAACCATCCATATAGAAACAATCGTCGAAGGTTTGACAATAGCATGGAGAATGACAATCCACCTCAGCGTATGTCAGGAACTGATGTGCTTAATGAATTGAAAGATTTCAGTTATTCATTTGGGAAGGGTGTAATGAAATCTAGAAAGATGGAAAATGTTTCCAATGATACCTATTACAATTGGAAGAAGAAGAGTATATTCTTTGAGTTGTCGTATTGGTCAACAAACTTGTTACTTCATTGCTTAGATGTAACGCACATTGAAAAGAATATATGTGAAATGTTGGTTTCGATTCTTCTAAATTTCAAGGGGAAGACAAAAGATGATTTACGATCTCGACGTGACTTGGGAGATTGGGGGATCAGACCAGAATTGAATCCTATCTGTATCAGTGAAAATAAATGGCAAGTTCTATGTGCTTCTTATGTGATGACACCTGCTGAAAAAAATCAATTTCTGGAAGTGCTAGAGACTATTAAAGTTCCTAATGGATATTCAAGCAATATATCAAAACGGGTCTACAGAAAAGAGTTGAAACTGAAATCTTTGAAGAATCATGATTATCACATCCTTTTTCATGAGTTTATTCTAATAGAAATCCTTCATCTCTTGTCCAATAATGTTAGAGTCTCAGTTATTCGGTTCTGCTATTTTTTAGAGATCTTTGTGCTAAGAGGTTGTCCAAATCCTTCTTGCAAAAACTATTGGCAGAGACACCATTAATTTTGTGTGAGTTATAGGAAATATTCCCTCCATCATTTTTTACATGCATGTTGAATATGAATGTCCATATTCCGATCGAAATATTTCTTAGAGGACCTGTTGCTTTCCGTTGGATGTATCCAACTGAAAAAAACATGTGCACATTGAAATCATATGTTCAGAACATGAATTATCCCGAAGGTTCAATTTTGAACGGTTACTTGGCTCAAGAATGAATGGATTTCTGCGCAATGTATTTGTCTGATCTTAATATGAGAAAAAAAACCAATGGGAAATAAAGAAGAATAGTATGGGAAAATTGAACCCAGTTTTCCATCACTTCCTCAGATAGGAGGAATTCTGGGATCATATACATTGACAACATTAAGCCTTGAAGAGCGAGAGATGGCTCATCGCACAGTGTTGTTCAGTTGTGATTTGTTCGATGAGTATATCAAGTAAGTAAATTGTACATGTATTTCTTATCTTATCTCTTGTAATTGTAAATATTTGTTAAACTATTATTATTTTTATCTATAGGGAACATAAAGAATTCATATATAGAAAACATCATTATTTATCTTTGAGAAGGAAAGAGACATTGCATATCAAAGGGTTTTCTTCTTGGTTGAAATTAAAGGAAAAAATATTTCTGTAATAACTAAATAAAAATAATATTTAATTAAGTTTACTATTTTTTTATATTTCAGGTTTCGAGTTTTCCTGCATACTCTATTTCTGAGGAAATAAGAGCTTTATATTTTTTTCCTAATACAATGGTTCGTGCTTGTAAATCACTTGGGATCAATGGATACAAATTTATTATCACTAAACAAGAAAGAAACATGAGAACACAACATAATGGTATTATGCTAATTGCCACAACAGACTGTTATGCTAGTTCATCGGATACTAGAACTCATTCTGAAAATGTTTCTTATTATGGAGTCATGTAGAAAATAATAATTTTGTATTACTTCTCTCATGGTCGAGTCATGATGATTTAATTTCAATGGTTTGATTCAATGTCGAGGAAAGTCACCTTTATTGATGATTTTGGATTTTGAGTTATTGACACGACTCACACTCTTGCCACTGATGAACCATATGTATTGGCATCAATGGTGAAACAGGTTTTTTATGTCAATGATCATTGTCATCCTAAATTCGGTGTAATTATTGAAGTAAATCCCAGACATGTTTTTGATGATGGTGATGATGAAGTTGACACTATCCCTACTACAATTGGAAGCAATCCGTTTATTACTTATGATGACGCCAATAGCTCAATTGTCAGAGTTGATTGTGAACCCAAAGTTGTGGTGGGAAATATATAGAATCATACAGTCTTGTTCTCACTTACATGTTTCAACTACATCATTCAGAGTGTGTATCCTAGTAATTACCTTCAAACCACCATAAATATTCTTTTACTTTATGTTTTTTATTAGAATGGGTTTTCTATATTTTTTTGGGTTACACATTAGTTATCTATTTCTAATTACTTCCATATTTGTTTTCATTATAGGAAATGACACCCATTGAAGAGAGGCGGCGGAAAAAATATGAGAGATAATAATCATCGCATGGTACAGATGGGTGTTCCTCCACTCATCCCTGTTGTGAGTATTTTATTTCAAATATAAATATTTCAATAACTTATAATATCATGTGTTTACTTTTGTGTTAAACTTTTTTTTTGGATCGACCCCCTAGACGAGAGATATCTGACGAGGAGCCTGATATTTCTCCCAGTCGAGAGGCTGGTGGTAGGAGGGGGGGGGGGTGTCAGAGATGGATGATCATATAGTGGTCTCGGTACTAAGGCTGGTGGTACGAGGGCTCGTAGGGAGAGATTTAGACGATCCACTGCCACAGACGTATCTTATTCACCCCATTTTGATCCTGGCATGTCTTCAGGGACACATGGGATATTTATACCTCTGATGATTACACTACCAGTTGGCCAGATGTCTATTCCATCATTTTTTGCTTCTGGTTCATTATCTTCGAGCTATTATATTCCACCTTCTTCGACTCCTGATGCGACACAGTATGTGGATGAGGAGCATACACTGAGGGACACTCCACCTGTAAAGGATATTTGTTCAGCTTCTGCACATCTAGTGATGCCCATTGATCTAACTACAATGGGTATATTTATATAATTCTATCAAATTTTTATACCAAAATTTATTTTATTATAACTTGTAATGATATTATTTTTCTTTAATAACAGATTCATCTACAGATAGGAGGCGGGGGAGGGGGCTAATTCTCTTGCATGTGGTATGGAACCACTAGACACATTTGATGGTTTAATATAATGTTAATGGACAAATTATGGAGAAATCTAGGCAAGAATGTCAAGGTTTTTTGGTGACGCTAGCCAAATACTCTAATATCATTCCGGTCAGCCCTCTCTCTTGGAGACATCTACCACATTAAGTCCAAGATAACGCATGGGCACAAATATGGGTAAAAAATATATTGGATTTAATGTAGTATTTTTTGTATTTATATGAACTAATCTATTGGGTTTCAGCTTTGGTTTAACTTCCTTGATGGCAAAGGTGAATGACCAGCGTGTTTAAAAGAGTTAGGAGAGATTTGGAGAGCTTATAATCATGGCTTGTATATTGGATGGTGTGATAGAGTGGGCATGGAGGTAGATACATTACCTATCGTGGATGACTGCCTGATAGAGAAATATCGCTAAATGATTTCCCATTGGGCCACTGCCAAATTTATGGTATTAATCTTATTTGAGGTATTTAAATAAGAGTTTTCATATTTTTCATTAATATAATCTTATTTATTATTAAACATTATTTAGGAATCTCCTGAAAAAAAACAAAAAAACATTGATTCAAAGAAATACCTCCACACTTTGGGGTGCGCAACTATGTCAGCTCATGAGAGGCAGCTGGTACGATATAGTTGTTTAATTTTTTTTAAGACTTTCCCTTTTTATTTATTCCTTCTTAAATTATGTGATTTATTGAATATTTAATATATGATTATACTTGTACTTTATATTGTTTCAATGTCATTACAGAATCAAAAATTGAATATTGAAGGATGTATCCCTGGAGCTAAATTGTTATGCTCGAGTATAAGAAAAAAAGATTGAACTGCAGTAAATGAATCACCCCAAGAAAAGATTGTAAGTTTTAATTTGTTTATTTCAATGTTTAATATATATTTTGAAATTTATTAATCTATTAATATTTTCAACAAGCTCCTTTAGAGGCTCTTGATTCCCAAGATCCTAAAAATTATTGGCCACATGATCATTTATATCAGGTTTTGGGAGAGGAGCACTCTGGTCGAGTACGCTGCCGAACTGGTAAGAATATAGTCCCGACGAGTTATTGGTCCTCTCTAGGTATCCATTCTAGTACCACAACGTTGTAATAGGTCAAGGTGTATGAAAGATAGTCTAATAAAAGGGTCAAAGAGTTAGAATTACAAGTTCAAACGAGGGACAAAGAATTTATGAAACCGATGAAAGCTTTATCTTCATCACTTCCACCAGAGGCTAGCGTGGCTTGTCAGACATTTATATCGTCGATGGGTGAATTATCCAATGCAACAAGTGGAAGCTCTAGTTCCAGTCAAGATGATGACATTCTTGTTCATGATGAGGATGCTGAAGAGGACGAGGGCGAGGATGACGACGAGGACGAGGGTGAGGATGGGGCCGAGGGCGAGTATGGGGCCGAGGTTGAGGATGGGGCCGAGGATGTGGATGAGGCTGACAATGAGCATGGGGATGATGACGAGACGACGACGAGGACAGAGATGGTGGAGAGGATGAGGCCGATGATGATAGTGGTGATGGTGATGGGGATCAGGGGCAGATTGATCCATTAAATTTTCGAATTCTGTATAACTCTTTATTTTTGAACCTGGTTTTCCACTCCGGGGTTTTCCTCTGCTTCATAGGGATGTTGTTATCAGATCCCTTTTTTACACTTGATTCTTATTGTATGATTAGTCTACTACCTACACCTTTAGTATTCCTTGGTACTGTGATACCCATTTTTCTATTTTTTATTACTTATCTTTCTTAGTTATCCATGTATTTCATGTTTATGTCATTTTCCCATAGAAGTGAATTATATGTCATTTATACCTGATAGTTTTATGCCTGATTGTAACATGCGTGGAATAATCACATGAAAATAAATGTTCTTTTACAAGTAGTAATTGTACATTATTGTTTTGATCATACCAAGGTCATGATTGTAGCTTTATTTTTCATTCTATGTTCAGGTCCCACATGTTCTCCCAATGCACCTTGTCCTTAATGCCTTCACACCTCACAATTTTAGGGAGCGGTGTTGGTAATAAAAAATTTCTGGAAAGGATCCTTATGCACTTCATTTTGAGTCTTTATCACAAGAAATACTGTCTTTTATTGGTTGTAGTTACAAAAACCATTAAATTGTACTTAAGTATTAAGGCTTTATGAAAACATTACTTGGGACCAACACTATTGATTGTATATATAATGTTTCAAATCCACAGTAATCTTTTATTTAGTGCTGCTATATTAAAACCCTACAACTATTAAACATAATATTTGTGCTTCAATGATTTCAAGTGTCACCTATACATTTTTTCCATTCATTATTAAGAGTTATATATGAGACTGTGTTATTTACATGTACTCTGATCATTTAAAAGTAGACCCTGTTTAAGAATAACTCAACCATATTTTCAGATATAATTCCTTTTCTATACACATTTTGTTATGTTACTTTTCATACAAACTATCTATTCCACTTTCTTATACAATTATTTCCCAATTACTAATACATAGTGTTTTTAATGACTTCTTATGAATAACTATTTCCCTAATGATTTTGAAAAACGGTTTCCATATTCCTTATGGTCACTATTGTAGGTTAATATGAATAGATTTATATCTGGAATTAGAATGAACTAAATGATTCCCTATATGATATCTTGTTTGATAAGTTAATATGGTAATCCTAATGTTCAAAAACAATCACTTGAAATATTATTTATTATGTTATTATTTTTGTGTTTTTGAAGTGAATCGTTATGTTTTTCAATTTTCATTCTGTTCAGGGGATGCTTTTTGTTTTAGTAATGGTGGATCTTCTGGGAATTTTGGGGATGCCAACTAAATTCTAGAATGCTAATTGAATTGTTTCCAAATTTATCATACTTACTGTTTCAACAGATTTCTTATACATAATTATGAATTTCTTATTAAAGTGTTTCCCTATTAGACATACATAGTATGTATTTTTATTTTTAAATATTACTATATCTACATGTAAACTTATTTCATGAATGATAATGTGCTGGGGGAAGAGGTTGGGCAGGGGGAGGGGAGGGGACGGGGCTGCTGGGTGAAAAGGGTGGGAAAGAGGGGAGGGGCAGGGGCTGCTGGAGGAAAAGGGTGGGCATGGGGGGAGGGGTAGGGGCTGTTGGAGGAAAAGGGTGGGTAGGGGGAGAGGGGAGGGGAGAGGCAGGGGCTGGGAAGGTTGGAGGGGAGGGCAGGGAAGGGGATGGGAGGGGAGGGGAGGGGCTGAGTGATGGCAGGAGGGAGGGGGATGCTGGGGGAAAAGGTTGGGCAGGGGGAGGGGGCTACTAGGGGATAAAGGGTGGTCAGTGGGGAGGGGAGGGGAGGGGCAGGGTGTTGTTGGAGGAAAAGGGTGGGAAGGGGGGAGGGGAGCGGAGGGGAAGGGGCTAGGCAGGTTGGAGGGGAGGGCAGGGAAGGGGAGGGGAGGGGAGGGGGATGCTGGGGGAAAAGGATGGGAAGGGGGAGGGGGTTACTGAGGGAAAAGGGTGGGCAGGGTGGAGGGGAGGGGAGGGGAAGGGGTTGGGAAGGTTGGAGGGGACGACATGGAAGGGGAGGGGAGGGGAGGGGAGGGTCGGGGAGAGGAGGATGATGGCAGGAGGGAGGGGGTGCTGGGGGAAGAGGTTGGGAAGGGGTAAGGAGAGGGGAGGGGCTGCTGGGTGAAAAGGGTGAGCAGGGGGGAGGGGAGGGGTGGGGAAGGGGGTTTCTAGAGGAAAAGGGTGGGCAGGGGGGAGGGGAGGGGCATGGGCTGGGCAGGTTGGAGGGGAGGTCAGGGAAGGGGAGGGGAGGGTAGGGGAGGGGCTGGGTGATGGAAGGAGGGAGGGGGCTGCTGGGGGAAATGGTTGGGCAAGGGGAGGGGAGGAGAAGTGCATGGGATGGGCTATTGGGGGAAGGGGCTGCGCAGGGGGGGTTCTGAGGTGGGAGGGGGAGGTGCTAGATGTTTCATTGATTTTGTTTCCTTATATTATTTTAAATGTATGTTACTTCAGAGTTACTATTTCAATTTGTTGAGAATAAATTTTGGAATCCTGTTCCAATATAATTTATGGTTTTTACTGTTGCTTAGATGTGTAGATGCGTGATGGAAAATTATGCAGGGAAATCAACAGTTTGGTTATTATGAAGTTCAATGTGTCTTTTCTTATGGGTCTTCTCTTAAAGAAAAGGACATGTCTCTTCTGCTGGGATTTATGATATGAAGTCAGCACAAAATGGTTATTGCTGAAGTGCAATCTCATTTGGGCCAACTTGTGAGTTTTAAACATGGTATAAAAAATTATCCTTGGTTGGAAACTAATATTGTTATAAGGTGCATAATATTGATCATTCATTATGTCCTCTTCAAATAGAACTTTAGGGAGGGTGTCTTCGTTGCAGATGCATTTGGTTCTCAAGGTAATATTGCCAATAATTGTATCATTTATCATGAATAATGGTCCTTTCCATTTATGAATAACTCCAACGTATTATTAGATATATTTCAATATCTATACATATTTTCTATCCTTCTAATGGATTTAGGCTCACTTATTGAAATGTCTTATAAAACTCAACACTTACTTTAGAAGATAAAAAAATAATGGTTTATAATATTTTGATGTAGACCATGCAGTCAGAGTTCTCAAAGTCAGTGCTTATGAAGTGCTACCAAGAATGAAGGAAATTATGTCCCTCCCTAAATGGTACCTTCAAGGATATTTCATTTGATGATTTTTTCATGATCACTATGTCATTAATGACAGAGCTAGGTTGTACTCTGAAATTGATCCTGAACAATATAAATTAATTTTGATGTATTCAGGCTTAGGTGTTATGCTAAATTGATGGTTCTGGTGCAACAAGAGAGGGATTCAAAAGTTCTTAGGTTGTTTGGATTTCTGTAAACTAGATAAACAAATCTGGTTTTGGGTTCTATAACATCTTATTACAATTGATATTGTACAGTATGTAACTATCATTCCTCAAATTCCTAACATTAGTTCCCACACATTCAGTGTCTCTATAATGTTTATTCCTTATAGACTATTACTCATTATGTAACTTTTTTTCCTCAATATCATTAACTTTTATTCTTCCGTTATGTATTTGTAATTTTTTTCAAAAAGCCATCATTTTAAGTGAATAAAACAACTGAAAATATGGAAAACCGTCCAAAGGCATTCAAATTCTATTGAAACTTTAGGAAAAATATACAAGGGTTGTATATGATGTGTATGAGTCAACCCTACCACAATCTGAGGCACGGTGTGGCCGGTATCACTCGAATTGTCTCACTTTTATTTGAAATGGACAGGATTTTAAGTGAAAACAACAACCGCCATACGGAAAACTGACCAAACACATTCGGATTCTGTTGATACTTTAAGAAATGTTTCCATGGGTCATTTGTGACGTGTGCGAGTCAACCCCGCCTCAATCCTAGGGCCGGTGTGGCCGGTACCACTCAAAGTGTCATTCTTTTGTTTAAAATGGATGTGCTTTTATGTAAAATAAGTGACATACGGAAAGCCGACCAAACACATTCGAATTGTGTTAAGGCTTTAGAAAAACGATCCATGGGTCATTTTTGACGTGTATGAGTCATCCCCGACTCAATCCAAGGTGCGATGTGGCCGACACCACTAAAAGTGTTTAACTTTTCTTTGAAATGGAGACCAATTTAAGTCAAAACAACAACTGACATACAGAAAATGGACCAAACGCATTTGGTTTCCTTTGATACATTAGGAAAAGTATACATGGGTCATTTTTGACGTGTACAAGTCAACCCCACCTCAATCTGAGGCATGGTGTGGCCGGTACCACTCAAATTGTCTCACTTTTATTTGAAATGGATAGGATTTTAAGTGAAAACAACAACCGACATACGGAAAACTGATCAAACACATTCGGATTTTGTTTATACTTTAGTAAAAGTTTCCATGGGTCATTTGTGAAGTTTATGAGTCAACCCCACCTCAATCGACGGGCTGGTGTGGCCGATACCACTCAAAGTGTCTTTCTTTTGTTTAAAATGGATGCACTTTTAAGTAAAATAGACGACATACGGAAAGCCTACCAAATGCATTCATATTGTGTTGATACTTTAGGAAAACAATCCATGGGTCATTTGTGATGTGTACGAGTCAACCTCACCTCAATCCGAGGCACGGTGTGGCTGAAACCACTCAAAGTGTCTCACTTTTCTTTGGAATAGACCACAGTTTAAGTCAAAACAACAACTGACATACGAAAAACGGACCAAATGCTTTTGGATTTTGTTTATACTTTAGGAAAAGTATCCATGGGTCATTTTTGACGTGTATGAGTTAACCCCACCTCAATATGTGGCATGGTGTGGCCAGTACCACTCAAACTGTCTCATTTTTATTTGAAATGGATAGGATTTTAAGTGAAAACAACAACCGTCATACGGAAAACCGACCAAACGCATTCATATTCTGTTGATACATTAGTAAAAGCTTCCATGGGTCATTTGTGACGTGTAGGAGTTAACCCCGTCTCAATCTGAGGGATGGTGTGGCTGGTACCACTCAAAGTGTCTTTCATTTGTTTAAAATGGATGCGCTTTTAAGTAAAATAAACGACATTCGAAAAAATGACCAAACTCATTTGTATTGTGTTGATACTTTAGGAAAATGATCCATGGGTCATTTTTGTCATGTAAGAGTCAAAACTGCCTCAATCTGAGGTGTGGTGTGGCCGGCACCACTCAAAGAGTCTCACTTTTCTTTGAAATGGACAACAGTTTAAGTCAAAACAACAATTGATATATAGAAAATAGAACAAACACATTCGGATTCTATTAATAATTTAGGAGAAGTATCCATGGGTCATTTTTGACGTGTATGAGTCAACCCCACCTCAATATAACACACGGTGTGGCCAGTACCACTCAAAATGTATCACTTTTATTTAAAATTGACAAGATTTTAAGTGAAAACAACTACCAACATAGAAAAAACTGACCAAACGCATTCAGATTCTATTGATACTTTAGGAAAAGTCCCTATGGGTCATTTGTGATGTGTACAAATCAACCCCATCTAAATATGAGGGACAGTGCGGCCAGTACCACTCAAAGTGTCTTTCTTTTGTTTAAAATGGATGCACTTTTAAGTAAAATAAACGACATACGGAAAACCGACCAAATGCATTTGGATTGTGTTAATACTTTAGGAAAACGATCCATGGGTCATTTGTGACGTGTACGAGTCAACCCTGCCTAAATCCGAGGTGTGGTGTGGCTGGCACCACTCAAAGTGTCTAACTTTTATTTGAAACAGACAAGAGTTTAAGTAAAAACAACAACTGACATACGGAAAACGGACCAAAAACATTTATATTATGTTAATACTATAGGAAAAGTATCCATGGGTCATTTGAGATGTGTACGAGTCAACCTTGCCTCAATATGAGGCATAGTGTGGCCGGTACCACTCAAAATGTCTCACTTTTATTTGAAATGAACAAGATTTTAAGTGAAAACAACTACTGGCCTAGGGAAAACCGACCAAACACATTCGGATTGTGTTGAAAATTTAGGAAAATGATACATGGGTCATATGTGATGTGTACGAGTCAACCCCTCCTCAATCCAAGGCGTGGTGTGGACAATACCACTCAAAGTCTCTCTTTTGTTTGAAAAGGACATCATTTTAAGTGAATACAACTGAAATTTACACTCATCAACGATTTACACAAACTCTTTTTCATGAGTTGGGTAGTTTCACTCATGGGGTCATAAGTGAGGAGACTCCTAAGAAAATACCTTTTCACCATATATTATAAACAATACATGTTCAAGGAAAAATTCATCACAAATCATTATATACCCAAATCTAGGATCAGAAAAAATGGGATATGAGCCAATTTCAAACACTTATTCAACTTTAATAGGTATTTCTCATACTATTCTGCCTATTAGAATTTGATGGGGAGGTGTGGCGCCTTTACTGGTTGGGGGATTGTGCTGGGGTGAGGTGAATTACTATCGGATGATTGTTGTCATATGAATATTGAAATAGGGAATTGTAGTACATGACATGGTTGGAAGAGTTTGAGGGTTTTATATGTTTGTTTGTGTTATTTTAGGTGTTTTTATACTGTTTTAAGACTGTATGTGGTTTTTGGGATATTTTTTATGCAGGTTTAGGTGTATAGTGAAGGGGATACTGGAGGGGGCTACTGTGCAGCAGTTCTGGAAAAACTCAATACCAACAGTTCTAAACCGTTGGTATAAGAGCACTGGAATTCTGGAAAAACGCTATACCAACGGTTTAGAATCATTGGTATAGGTGTTCTGAAATTCTGGAAAAACAAAATACCAATGGTTTAGAACCGTTGGTATAGGTGTTCTGGAATTCTGGAAAAACACAATTCCAACGGTTTAAACCGTTGGTATAGGTGTTATGGAAAATCACATTACCAATGGTTGAAAATCATTGGTATAATAATTCTCAAAAAATAAACTACCAACGGTTATAAACCATTGGTATAAATTGGGAGAAATTTAATAAAATAATATACCAATAATTTAGATCAAACCATTGGTATAAGTATTTCCTCACGGCTTACTAACAAACAGTTTGGAAAACTGTTGGTATAGGCTATACCAATGGTTTTCCAGCCTATACCAACAGTTTAAAACCGTTGGTATTACCTTCTTTTGTAGTAGTTACTATATTTTTTAATCTTACATATTGGGAGTTTAATTTTACACATCACAATCTTAATTTAGTTAATATTGATAATAACTTATACAACTATGTAATATTTACATTTCTTAATGAGTAGGTTTAATAAAATGATAACATTAATGCTCATAATGAATTTAGGTGAATGAATAAAAATCATTATTTTGTCGAAAAATGAGAATGGAAAGTATCATGAAACTATTTCCACAATGAAAAGTCAAGTGAAAGATGCATTCCATTGAACATTAAATAATGTAAAACTTTTATATGGATATTAATGTAACATATCAAGGTGTGTTGACTTAAAACATTTAAAGTTAGATGGATTGAAAAGTCATGACTCACATATTCTGATGGAGTAGTTGTTGGTTTTGTTTGCATTATGTAATATGTTACATTAAATATTAAATTCAATTCTAGTTGTGTTTTGTAACTTTTAAATATAATTTTTTTGGAAACTCTAAATCAAAATGATCTGGAAAAAATTCAAGAAAGAATTTTTTTTTTACAATTTTTAAATTGGATATCTTATTACCCCCATCATTGTTCACCGTGATGATTCATTTTAATGTTCATTTGGTCGATGAAACTAAATTGCGTGGACAAGCACATGATCAATGGATTTATCTAATTAAGAGGTATGTTGATCCTATTTTTATTTTCATTCATGATTTTAATTTTAACAAATCAGTGGGTAATTTTTTTTATATGTTTCTAATTTTATTTCATCATGTATGATGGTCATTTAAAAACATATATGAAGAATAAATTTGAACCAGATGGCTCTTTTTCTAAATGCTACATAACCAAACAGTTATTAAGATTTTATTCTAGGTATTTGGATGGAATTAAGACTAGATTAAATCATATAGTATGTTTTGACGACATATCCACTAATTCTCATTCTGAAAACTAGTCATTGTTATTTCTAACTATTGTACAACCAATTGAATGAGGTTAAATTTTAGAATGACTGAATTTTAGTTCCAACAAGCACATTGATATGTGTTACTCAATCTTATTACTACATATCTATTTAAGAAACAATTTTTCTTACAAAAAATAGCCAACTAAGGGGTTAGGCTCAAAATAAGATAGAATTAACAAAAGTTTTTAATTATGAGATTTTCGAACAGTTCACCTATCATTCAAGTTTATATTATTATTTATATTATTTTGAGTAGTTACATTGTCTATGTTAAAATTAAAACATTAAAAATTATTTTATAGATATTTAATGTTGAAAAAAATATAAAATATAAAATGATTTTATATTTTTAGCTTAGGGTCCTCTATGGAATGCTAATAGATACATTGAATATAATATTCAAAGATTCATGTTTCGTACAATTTACTAAGAAGAAGACTTTAAAACTCAAATTATTGGTGTATTTAAACTAATATAGGTGGGATACTATGGAAAGATGAATGATATAATTGAATTAAACTATATTTTTCTATTTTTGGTAGCCTTATTCAAATGAAAGTGGGTAAAAATTGTTAGGGATATAATGAACGATTCACCACATTTTACTTCTTTCAAATTCACTTTCTTGATATGTATCAGTGAGTGTGTAGAGCATGATCTATTTCTCTTATCATCAAAAGTTAATAAGGTTTATTATGTGGATGAAGAAATATATGAAGGTTGAAGTGTTTTTATATAGTTAATGAAGATATACTTATATGATATGCGTGGGGAAGATCAATTAGTTCCTTCTAATAGTGAACATCATCAACCAAAAAATATTGAACAATATTTTATTGAAAATATCAAAATAATAGAATTTGTAAGAGAGTGTGAAAATGAATCACTTGTAGAAATGGATGTAGATAACAATGAAGATAATGAATATTAAGGGAATTTAATATATATATATATATAAGTATTGAAAATATATTAAAATTCATCATTTATAAGTCTTTCATACTTATATACATTTCCCATTTTTTCTTTTTATTTAGTAAAAATAATTTATTTTTTCTCTTTTTATACATTTAATAGTTCTGAATCATTTTAATTAAAGGAATTAAAAGAAAGAAAATAAATATCCAAGAAGATTGGTATCACTGAGCATGCCACCACTACCATTATCTTCATCAGATCTGAATGATTCTATTATACCTAAAACTACTTCTAAGCTGACAATTTAACTAGGTGTTTTATGTATCCCACCCTCAAATTCATCTTCAGTGATGGAGAAATTGAACATCCCTCCATCTTGAAGATATTGTAAAGTTACCATTACTCGTATAATGTCATTGTATGATAAAACTATATATTTTATTACTTTGTTTATGATTTTTAAAGAAAATATAAGTATTAAAATAAAATGGATATAAAAATATACAATATATATTTATTGGACCTATGGACTTCAAGATTATCATTCAATTTGACGAGTTTAGGGTCCATACTGGTAACACTACCAAAATATGTGCGAAGATACATGGGTTGATTTTTTGTTAGAGGGTGAGATTTCTTATTAAATATAATTATTGTAGGCATATTTCTATAGCTTGAAAAAATATGGTATTTTATAATAAATTAATGGTAATATTACTTTAGTAATAATTGATAACTAATTTAAAATAGTTGATTAAATGTTTTTAATATACTTATAATGTTTATGTTTTTTCTTTATGGATTTTTTTGATTTTGCTTTCCCAGATAATGTTTTATGCCCATAGACTATAAAACTTTTGGGCAAGAAATTATGAGATTTTAATTGGAGATTATGGCATGTTTTTAATGACACATCTCAGAACTCAAGAAAAATGTATCGGAAAGTGAATAATGGATTTTCTCATGACCAATGGAATACATTTTTTTATATTAATATAGGTGCATATCAGGAGTTAATTTAATATTTTATACAATCATTATATCACAAACACTATAAAATTATAACTTTTATTAATATTGTTTTTTGTAATAATTATTTAAAAAAAATATTGTGAATTGTGATAAAGTCATTTCCCATATTGATGGGTTATAGACTTTATATTAAGAAAAAGAATAATTTTTGTTGGTATATTATACATTTTTATTTAAATAATTTATTTATAGGTCAACATTTTTTCAAACGTGATTATATTTTTTATCAATGATAATAAATTAGGACACTCTATTTGTTGAAAAGAGATGTGTTTTAATGTTCATAGGAAAACTAAGGGCAGTTTTGTAAATAACCATACCGATGATGTTGGTGTAAGTACTTTTCATTACTATTTCATGTTATTTAATTACAATAAAAACTTAATAATTAAAATATATTATAAAAACAAACATTCCTTAAACATAATTAAATGGGGCCATCTACATGGATCAAATGATGCCAATTTGGTTTTGTTTAATATATCTTATCAGCTCCAATAAATTTGGTTTAATACTTTTTTTTGTTAGAATTTTTTTTTCATTATAATGTTTTTATAGTAATGAAATAAAAATAAATGGTAATGAAAAATTTATTAATTACAAAATAGTAAGAAGTTTATATAATTTATAAAACTAGTGTGAATATTTTTGTATTAGCATGTACAAATTAAGGATGTCTACGATGCAGACCCTTCACAATCATGATATGTTTCCCATAACATTGTATTTGAAATCCTTTCAGGGAAGAACCATCCTAAACACATATAGGGGAAGAGTTATGGGCATAATCAATCAACTTTCTTTAGTATGACGTCATTATTTTTTATTGCTACACCCAGGGGGGATTCGAATAGTGAAGTTAATAGGGAATCATAAAGAACAATTTCAAAGTGGAAATAAAAAGAGAAGAAATAATACTCTTATAATGAAAAATATTATAAGTGGTAGTTAAATATGGAAAATGATTTAGTTTCATTATTTCAGTGGATGACTGACATGATCCATGAGAAAACTTACCACCTTAAAGATCATCCTTCTGAGGTAAATTGTAAATTTCATATATCATCCACACATTTTAAAAGAAGAAATATAACATCCATAAATAAAACATAAATGAAACTTTTATATTGAAAACATGCACATTGAGTCATACATAACACAACATATTCCTAAATTACTTTTGATTGATTCTTAATTGTCAAAAATGATATATATATCATTATTCCTATGTTTGAAAACCATATGAGCTTGTTTTCTTGGTTTTGTCTGAGTGAAATGTTTTTAAAGTTATGAATGAATTTAAAAACAAGTGTCAGGTAGTAAAAATAGAAAAAAAATTAAATTTCCATGGAATTAATAGAAAATGACTATAGTTTTTTCGATGAAATGTTGGAATATATAGAATGCCATTCTGTGATACGGTTTTCCAGGGATTCCTATAAACAAATTTTTATTATTTTAAAACACTAAAACATGTGTGTAATAGTAAAAACAAAGAAAATGATTGCATGTTAATATAAAATCATTGGAAAATCACAATTGAGTTATTTTTAATGTTTACACATAGAAAAAATGACAATCTGACATGTGGTGTGGTTGGAAGGACTTAATAAATAGCTTTTAATGGTGTTAAGGCCTTTAAAAACGTGTTTTTGGGTGTCCATATAGGAAACCCACCTTATGTTCTAATAAAACCATATGAAAAGTACAATAGATTTAATGTGTAATATATGATCCTACGACATGTCATTTTGTGTTACACATGTCCAAGGATTCCCATAAACACATTTTTAGTGTTTTAAAATAATAAAAAAATGTATAATAGTCAATAAAATAGAAAATAACCTCAGATTGATGTGAAAACATGTGAAACCATTGTTGAGTTATATTTTAAGTGTACTCATAGACAATACTGCAATATAATAAGTATTGTGGTTGGAAGGATCCGGTAAATAGGTTTTAAAGGTACCAAGGCCTATAAAATGTGTATTGTTGGGGGTAAAAACTATGAAAATGATGTCATATTTCCATGAAATAATTGGAAAATTAATATATATTTATTGAAGAAATAAATTAATTGGTGACATGTCATTCTAAGTTATGATTTTCCCAGGATTCCCAAAAACATGTTTTTTGTGTTTTAAAACATTAAAACATGCATGTAATGGTAAAAATCATATAAAATGACCTTATATTTTCATGAAATAAGTAAAAACCTACCCTTTAAATATTATTGACGTGTACACCTACAAAACACATCAGTATGACATGCATTATGGTCAAAAGGAATCATTAAATAGAATTTAAAGGTACCAAATCCATTAAAATGTGTGTTGGGGGATGAAAACCAAGAAAAAAATGTTGGATTGGCATGAAATCAGTGTAAAATGATCATAGGATGATTGGGGAAATTTTTAAACTGATGTCATGTCATTATGAGTTACTATTTTTCATATATTATCATAAACACTTTTTTAGGGTTTTCAAACACTAAAACCTGTGTGTAATGGACAAAAAATAGGGAAAAAACCTCAAATTGATCTTAAATCATGGTAAAACCTCCATTAAATTATAATGACATGTATTGATAGACCAAATTTCAATTCAGCGTGTGGTGTGGTTGGGAGGACTCAGTAAATTGTTTTTAAAGGCAACAACGCCTTTAAAAGCATGTGGTAGGGGTAAAAAAATAAGAAAATGATGTTATATTTCTAGGAAATAATTGGAAAGCAACCACATATTTATTAGGGAAATTTAGAAATTGGTGACATGTCATTTCAAGTTATTGTATTCCTAGTTTGCGTAAAAATTCATTTTTTGTGTTTTAAAACACTAAAATGTGCGTGTAATGTTAAAAAGAATAAAAAAGTATCTAATATTTCCCTGAATTCATAGAAAAATGACTTTTGAGTTATTTATCCTGTGTATACATAGAAAAAAAATCAATATAACATGAATTGTGGTCGAAATGGATCGATACAGTTTGTTTAAAGGTATCAAAGCCTTTTTAAAAAGTGTGTTAGTGGTCAAAATCAAAAAAAACGATGTTAGATTTCCATGAAATTGTTGTAAAATTATTGTAGATTTATTTTTTAATTATATGAAAAAACAAAATATCATTCTACGTGATTTTTTTCCCAGGATCCTCATAAATGTGTTTTTAGTGTTTTAAAAAAACAGGCATATTAAGGTACAAAAACAATGAAAATGACCTCACATTGATGTGAAATCATTGGAAACCACATTTTATTAATTTTCAATTTTTATGTGAAGGAAATAGATCAATATGATGTGTTTCATGGTCATAATAACATGGTAAATAGATTTTAAATTTACTAGATCCTTTAAAAATCTGTGTTGGTGGGTTAAAACCAAGAAAATGATGTCAGATTTCCATAAATTCAAGGGGAAGGACCAAATATTGATTTGGGAAATGTAGGAACAAAAATAATTTCATTACAAGTTATAGTTTCCATAAGATTCCCTTAATTGTATTTTTAGTTTTTTAAAACACGATGTTTTGTGTTTAATAGTCAAAACCATAGATTATGACCACATATTGACTTTATCACATGGGAAAAATAGTTTTGAGTTATTTTTGACATGTAAAAATATAAAACCACATTAATAAAATGTTTGGTGAGGTTAGAATGTATTAATAAATAATTTTTAAAGGTACAAAAGCCATTGAAAACATGCATTGGGGGTAAAAATCATGAAAAACCATGTCATATTTCTATGAAATTAGTGGAAAATGACAAGAGATTTATTTTTAAAATTTTGGAATTGAAGGAATATTATTTAGAGGTGTAGTTTTCCAATGATTATCATAAATGTGATTATAGTTTTTTAAAACAATAAAAATGTGTTTGTAACGGTTAAAATTATCGAAAAAATCTCATATTGTTGTGAAGTCAGGGGAAACCCACTACTGAGTTATTTTTGTCATGTACGCATACATAGTAAGTCAACCCGATGTGTGTTACGATCAGAATAACTTAGAAATCGGTTTCTAATGGTACTAATGCCATTAAAACCCTATGTCAGGGGGAACTAGGAAAATGGTTTCATATTATCGTGAAATCATTCTAATATTACTCCAAATTAAATTTTGAAATTTAGAATCCAGTGACACATCATTTCAATTTATAATTTTCCTATGATGTGCATAAACATGTTTTAGTGTTTTAAAACACATAAAGTTTATTGAAATGGAATAAAAAACACATCATTATATTTTATTTCCAAGAAATAATTATAAAATTATCATATATTGATTTTTAAATTTTACAAACTGGCCCCAGGTAATTCCAAGTTACAGATTTTCTTAAGATTTCCATAAATTAATTTTTAGTGTTTTAAAATAATAAAACATGCTTTAAATGGATAAAAGAATTGAAAAATACTTAAAATTGATGTGCAATCAAGGGAATACTATGATCGGGTTATTTATGTTGTGTAAACATAGACAACATGTCAATATGAAAGGCAATGTGGTTGAAAGGACTAGATAAATAGGTTTTAAAGGCACTAAAGACTTTAAAAATGTATATTGGGGGGTCAAAATCATAAAAATGACATAAAATTTACCTAAAATAAAATAAAAAATACCATGGATTTATTTTTGAAATGTAGAAATCAAAATCACATCATTATGAGTCAGATTTTACCTTGGAAGCCCATAAACCTGTTTTTAGAGTTTGAAAACACTAAAACATACATGTATTGCTAAACAACCTAAAAAACAACCTAATATTGACTTAAAATCATGGGAAAATTACTATTTAGTTATTTTTAATGTGTAATCTTAGAATGATTGTCAATTTTACATGAAGTGTGGTCAGAATGACTAAGAAAACAGTTTATAAAAGAACCAAAGCCTTTAAAAATTTGTATTAGAGTGTAAAAACATGGAAAATGTCATTGGATTATCATTAAATAATAGAATAAAGACTATATATTTAATATATAAATATAGGAATTTATGAAATATCATTCCAACTTATAGTTTTCCCATGATTCCTATAAATTGTTTTTTGGGTTTTTAAAACACTAAAATGTGCATGTAATTGTCAAAACCCAAGAAAAAAAATATTGGCATAAAATCATTGGAAAAACATTGTAGAGTAATTTTTGATGTGTAGACATATAAAACAAGTCAATATGATGTGTGGTGTTCTTGTAATTACTTAGTAAATAGTTTTTAATGGTAAGAAAGCATTAAAAAATGTGTGTCGGGGGAGTCAAAACCAAGAAAACGACATAATATTTCCATTAAATCAATGGAAAATGGTTGAATATTTTTTTTTTGAAATATAGGAACTAAAAAAACATCATTCCAAGTTACAGTTTTCTATATATTCCTATAAATATGTTTTTAATGTTTAAAAACACTAAAACATGCATACAATGGTCAAAACCCTAGAAAACAACATCATATTTACATGAAATCATGGTAAAACAATGGTTGTGTTAATTATGATGTTTATATGTCCAAAAAAATACAAATCTGACATGTGGTGTAGTAAAAATGGATTAGTAAAAAAAATTTAATGGTATTAAATCTTTTAAAAACTTGTGTGTGTGCGTCAAATCCTAGAAAATGAAATTTTATTTTTATAAAATCATAGGGTAACCACAATATATTAATTTTTGAAATATAAAAACCTATATCAATCCATTTTTACTTACAGTTTTCTCGATATTTCTGTCACTGCATGTTAAATGTTGTAAAACACAAAAACATGTGTGGAATCCTCAAAAGCATAGAAAATGATTATACATTGGTATGAAATCAAAGGAAAACCCCAGTTGAGTTATCTTTGAAATATAGGACATGAATCCATATTAATGTCATTAGTTTTTTTATTAATTAAATTTCAAGCACATTACACATTGATTTAATAATTGTATTGAATGATATATAATAATCTATTTTTAGTTTCAAGCATTGAAACATATCTTAAATAGGTATTTTTATGTTTTGAATTTTTTCTTCAAGATATATTATTTGTTTTCTGTTAAAATATAGTCTATTTGATATACAAAATAAATAATTTTATGTGAAATATTCTGAATATATTCTTTTATTTTCCCTTTGACATTTATTTTCACAAATTTCATTGTTTTTTACATTAAGTGACATAAGATGGAAGTAGATTGGAGGTTGAACATTCTGATCCATGAAATTATTCATAAGGAATCAGTGATAGTTCTTATATTATATAGTATGAATTAAATTTTATCAATTATTTTACTGTAATTCTAATTTACTATGTTCAATTTTATTTTATGTTATCTTTTTTGTTACAGTTGATGAGATGATGTGGTTAGTTCCAGTTGATGAGGTGATGTGGATGTAGATAGATATAGAAAATGTTCTAGGATTGGTATATATTGGGAATGTGTTGTTCTCAAAAATATTTTATACGTTTATATTGATGACTAAGGTATGAGATTCTTGAGGTTATCGGTTTTTGATATTATGGTGACTATGGAAGGATGATTATATGAATATGATTTTATTATATATGATTTATAATGTATAATCTATTTATAATTATTTTAATATGTATTTATTTTTTAGTTTATTTCATAATTGATTTTTTATTTATATTTTTAATTAAATATTAAAAAATTAAATTTCAAAAGAAATATTTTTTGAGGTATTTTTAAAACACCGCTAAATAAATAACTAAAAATAATATTTATCCCTGGTTAATATTAACCCCACTAAACATAACTGCCAATACATATATTATAGATTTTTAAATTCATTTAAAATATTTCATTATCTGGTTAATTTAAAAAAACACTAATAAATAATGTTTGAATTGCCACTAAATGCTCAAACAAATAAACATGTAAAAACCGCGACTAAAAGAATCAAATCAATACTAACCATATTCAGACTGTGAAATATGATGTGATTTTAGAAACAACTATGAAATGATTTAGGGGTGGATTGAACCATAATGAGTTTAAAAAATCCACTAATTCCTTTTTTTTATTGCCTCTTCTCTGGTTGGGCCTCACTTGGGTGATTTTAGTTTTCTATTCATTCAATAAACTCTAAGAGGAATTTCCTTCATCCGTTATTAGTGGAGGGTTTTCATCATTATCACAGGGATAAAGGTATTTATCAAAGAATTTGTTCCTAAGGACTGATTCAATGGAGATGAATTGGTGGTTATAATAGGATCTTTTTCAGGGGTTTTGGGCTCAATTTAGAGGCTAAGAATTCAAGAGTGATTTTCTATTAATATTTGTGTTGTGTTCACTTCATTGGTATGATCATTGGTGGAAAGATATACTACATTATCTTTTTATCCTAGAGGGAAAGAGCTCCACCTAGATTTAATCATATTTCCTCTCATGTATTTTTTTCATATTCCATGGATGATTTAGATTTTACTTAGTTCCTTGTTGTTAGAGGATTAATGTATTGTGATCTATCTTTGGTAATTTATTTTACTTCATCTAAACAGTGGGAGAAGAAAATGTGTGGGTTATATAGAGGAAGGATTCATAATGATCATCAACAAATGATGAATCATGATAAAAATATAATATATATGAGTTTGGAAGTGTCTCTATTTCTTCTAGTATCCTGGTGGTGACTCTATAGTTCCCCACTTGTCCCCTATCTCTTTGGAATGAAGAAGGATGATATTATTTCACACATCTCTAGATCTTTCACTAAGATCTTATATTCATCTTTGTCTTATCTGATTTTAGGGTATCTATTTGTTATGTACTTTTAGATATTTTCGTCTCTAGTGGAAGTGGTGTGTCGCACGGTGGTGGATTCATCATGAGTTAACATCAAGTGACAATGGAAATGGGTGGGGATGAGTGGTAAAAAAATTCAGATCATTGTTTTTTTCAAGTGGACATAGCTAGGATATGTTGTTGACCATGTTATACTATTGGTATCACCAATACAAAAAATCAAAAATTAGTGGATATTTTTTTATTATAGGGTGGGCTTAAAATACTGCTAAAATGTTTGGAGGCCGTTACTAAATTTTCTACATATTGGAAAATAATCAATGAAAAATTTTTAGGTGTTTTCTTCCAGTGGCAGAACCGGTATGTCTTGTTTTCAGAGAATTTAGTGGCATTTCTAACATTATTTCCGTGTTTTTTTCAAAAAAAATTATCCTGAAATTAATAAATATAAAATGACCAAAACAATCACTAATATATGTATTGGATGCTATGTTTAGTGGAGTTTAATAACATCCACTGCTAAATAGGATTTTCAATTCTTTATTTAATGATGGTTTATAAAAACCATCGCTAAATATTTATATTAAAATTTAGTTGTTAAATGATTCAATAAATAAGTATAAATAAAAATCTGATATGTAATAAACTAAAACATAAATACATAGTATACCCATCGGACATACATCATACATTATACATCCATGAACATATATACGTCCATCCATAGTAACCATAATCCATTTCAAAAGATAACCTTATTTAACCCACACCTCAGTCATCCATATATACATATAAAATATGTCCAAAAATAAAAAATTACCAATATACACCCACATTATAACCTCAAAATCATCCATCTAACTCCACAAAAACTCATCATTTGGAACCTACATCATCATCTCATCAACTGTAACAAAAAGGAAGAGAGAAGTAAAAACTGAACATAATAAATTAGATATATAGTTGAATTATTGATTGAATTTATACATACCCTGGAAACTAATAACCATCATAAAATCTTTATAATGAATTTAATGGATTAAAAAGTAAAACCACATGTCTATTGCTGTCATATGTAACCAATAATAAAAACCAGGCAATTCAAGAACTGAAATGTGAAAGAGAAAAGGCACAAAATATATTTAGATTGTTGCATATAAATTGGGTTATTTTATTAATAAAACATAAGAAATTTTAACATAAAACAAATTATATATCATAAAAAAATTAAAAAATAAATGTACCTATTTAATATTTGATTCATCACCTGAAACCGAAAAGGGATATATATATATATATATAACATACTAATTAATTTTTAAATCAAAATGTGGTTTCCTGGAAATATACGTAATATTTTTTTAAAGAAATTAATATTTATGAATTTTATATTACTCAAAAATAACTCAACTATGGTTACCTCATTATTTCATGTCAATCTGAGGTCGTTTACAAATCTGTTGACTGCTACACACACATTTTAGTGTTTTAAAACACACAAAACATGTTTACAAGTTCCTAGAAAAACAATAACATAGAATGAAATTCCATCAGTTTACACATTTCAAAAATCAATATACAGTGTTATCCAATGATTTAATGGAAATTTTACATCTCTTGTCTAGTTTTGTCCACCCGACCACATGTTTTTAAATGCCTTTTTACCATTAATTTTTTTTACTAAGTCATTCCGACCCCACCGCACATCAGATTGATGTGTTGTCTACTTCTACGCATTAAAAATTACTCATAAGTATTATACCAATGATTTTATGTTAATATGAATTTGTTTTATATGATTTTTACCAGTACATGAATGTTTTATTGTTTTTAAACCTTAATAATTCATATATAGGAATCTCTAAAACCCACAACCCAGAATTATGTTACATTAGTTCCTATATTTAAAAACTCAATATATGGCCATTTTCGTCCAATTTCATGGAACTCTTACGAAATTTTACTGGTTTTAACCCACTCGATAAACATTTATAAAATCATTCATGCCTTTAAAAACTATTTGGAGAGCCATTTTTATACCAACACTAATCAAATAGATGAATTGTCTATATGTACACATTAAAAAAAACTCAGTAGTTTTATTACCATGATTTAATGTCAAAATGAGTTCATTTTCAACTGTTTTTACCATTACCCACTTGTTTTAGTGTTTTAAAACACTAAAAAATGTTTTTATGGGCATCCTGGGAAAGTCATAACATGAAATGACTTTCAATTGTTTCCTAAATTTCAAAAATCAGTCTATGTTTATTCTCTTATGATTTCATGATAATTGGATGTATTTTTTTTAGTTTGGACCCTTTGAAACATGTTTTTGAAGGATTTGAAACTTTTAAAAAAAATTATTGAGTCATTTTGACTACACTATTAGTCATATTTCTGTTTTGTCTTCACCCACATGTCAAAAAATACTTAACTGTGGTTTCCACTTCAATCTGAGGTCATTTTTTACGATTATGACCCTTATATGAATGTTTTTGTGTTTAAAAACATGACAAATGTGTTTACGTGCATCCAAGGTAAACCGTTACTCAGAATGACATGATGTTAGTTATTATATTTTAAAATTAAATATATGGTTTTGGTATTATGATTCCATGGAAATACAACATTGTTTTCCTATTTTGGACCATTGAGACAAGTTTTTAAAGGATTTTGTACATTTAATATCTATTTATAGAGTTATTATGACCACACAACACATTATATCAACATGTTTTCTACAAGTACACATAAAAAATAACACAATATTGGGTTCTCCATGATTTCACATCAATATAAGATCTTTTTCTATTATTTTAATCACTTCATGCAAATTTTAGTGTTTTAAAACACTAAAAATGCATTTATAGGGATCTCAAGAAAACTATAGCTTAGAATGATGTCTCATCAATAATTACATTTCAAAAATAAATATACTACTATTTTCATTAGATTTCATGAAAAAATAATGTCATTTATATGGTTTTGAACCCCATTACACATTTTTAAAGGATTTGGTACCTTTAAAAACTATTTACTGAGTCATTATGAGAATAAATTATGTTATATTGATATTTTTTTCAATGTGTACACATAAAAAATAAAGGAATGGTGGTTTTCCTATGATTTCACATCAATATGAGCTTATTTTATATGTTTTTGATAATTACACTCTTGATTTTTTGTTTTGATACAGTAATAAATCATTTACAGAAATACCAAGAAAATAGTAACACATAATTTCATGAAATTGGTTTATATTTCAAAAATAAATTTACAATCATTTTCCACATAATGAAAATTCGACATTATATTCCTTTCTTTGACCACCAAAACATCTTTTTAAAGTCTTTAAAACCTTTAAATATATTTATTGATTTATTCCAACCAGACCACACAACGTATTGAAGTGTTGTAAATAGTCACACATAAAAAATAACTCAATAGTGGTTTTCCCTTGATTTCACTTTATTGTTACGTCGGTTCTATACTATTGGTCATTACACTCACATTTTTGTGTTTTAAAAGACTAAAAATGTTTTTATGGGTATTCTATTATAATATTAACATGGAATTATATTACTTATATACCTACATTTCAGAAAAAAATAGTCTTTTTCCTCTAATTTTGTGGTAATTCGACATTTTTTCCTAGATTTAACCCCCCGAACATGTTCTTAAAGGCTTTTGTACCCTTAAAAACTATTTACAAAGTAATTATGGAACCACCACATGTCATATTGATGTTTTTTCTACAAATACATGTCAAAAATAACTCAATGGTAGGGTTTCCCATGATTTTACATCAATTTGAGGTCATTTGATAGAATTTCAACCATTAAATGTGTGATTTAGTGTTTTAAAACCATAAAAAAAATGTTTACCTGAATCCTAAGAAAACCATAACTTGATATAAATTTTTTTATATTCAAATATTTATCTAATAAATAAATGTTCAATTTTCTCACATTACATGGCACTCCATCATTTTTTCGTAGTTTTGGCCCATCAATATACATTTTTTAAGGATTTGGTTCCATTAAAAATTGTTTAACAAGTCATTACTACCACATCACCTATTAGATAGACATGTTTTCTATGTTTAAACATAAAATATAAATCAATGATGGTTATTCCATGATTTCACATAAATATGGAGTCATTTTAGAGGCTTTTCCCTATTACACATATGTTTTTGTGTTTTTCAAAATTAATATGATTTTATGGGATTTTTGGAAAAACTATTACTTTGAATGACATACTATTAGTTCAAATATTCCAAAAATATATCTAAGGTCATTTTACATTGATTTCATGAAAATAGGATACCCTTTTCCTAGTTTTGACCCCAACACCAGTTTTTAAAGGCTTTGGTACCTTTAAAAATTGATTATCTTGTCATTCCGACCACAACACACATCATATTGACATGTTTTTTAGACGTACACATCAAATATTACTCAGATGTAGTTTCTATGTTATTTCATGATAATCAAGGGTTGCTTTATATGTTTATTTACTATTACACATATGTCATAGTGTTTAAAAATACTAAGAACATGTTTATGAGAATCAAAGGAAAAACAGGAATCAGAATAATGTGTTGTTGGTTCCTATATTTCCCTAGTCAATCTACAACCATTTCTATATAATTTCATGGAAATGAGATGTCATTTTACAAGTTATGACCCCCAAAATATGTTTTAAAGGATTTGGTATATTTGAAAACAATTTAATAAGTATTTACGACCAAACCACATGTGAAATTGATGTGTTTTCTATGTGTACACATAAAAAATTACACAAAAATTATTTTCCCATAATATCACTTCAATATGTGGATGTATGCTATATTTCTGACAGTTACATGCATATTTTAGTGTTTTAAAACACTAAAAATATGTTTAAGGGGTCCTAGAAAAACCATAACTCTGAATGATGTTCCTTTAGTTCCAATATTTTCCCCATCAATCTTCATTTTCCCTCAAATTTCATATCAATTCGATTGCATTTTCATGGTTTTGATCCCCCGACACATTTCTTTAAAGGAATTAGTAACTTTAAAAACTATCTACCGACTCCTTCTAACCACGACACACATTTTATTGATGTTTTTATTAGTATATATATATATATATATATATAATAAATCAATGGTGTTTTTTCCAAGATTCCACGTTGATATGAGACCATTTTCTATTATTTTGACCATTACCAACACGTTTTAGTGTTTTAGAAGACTAAAGAAATTTTAAAAAGAATCAATGGAAACAATAAAATAGGAATGAAATTCATTCAGTTCTAATTTTTTTCAATTATTTTGTGGTATTTTCCTTATATTTCTTGGGAATCCTACAACATTTTCATAGTTTTAGCCTATCAAAAACATTTTAAATGAATTAAACATTTAAAAACTGTTTACTGAGTCCTTCCAACAAAACATCATGTTATATTGATGTGTTTTATATTCCTAGACAAAAAATCTACTCAAAATGGGGTTCCCATGATTTCACATCAATATGATGTCATTTTCTATGTTTTTTAACATTATATGCACGTTTTAGTGTCTTAAAACACTAAAAACAGATCTCTTGTCATCCCAAGTAAACTGTAACTTTGAATAACATTATGTTAGTTTCTACATTTCCCCAATCAATCTAGGGTATACTACCTATAATTTCATGTCAATATTATCTTGTTTTTCTATTTTGACCCCCCGACACATGTTTTTAA
Organism: Viscum album; assembly: GCA_963277665.1. Classification (NCBI taxonomy): domain Eukaryota; kingdom Viridiplantae; phylum Streptophyta; class Magnoliopsida; order Santalales; family Viscaceae; genus Viscum; species Viscum album. Next base: position 751,685,034 of record OY728160.1, read on the forward strand.
AGGCTTTAGTACCTTTAAAACCGTTTAATGAGTTTTTCTAAGCACACCACTTGTTGGATTGATGTGTTGACTTCATGTACAAGTAAAAAATAACTTAACGGTGGGTTTCCCATGATTTCACATCAATCATAAATCTTTTGTTCATTTTTCTACAATTACATACACAATTAATTTTTTTAAAACAATAAAATTGTATTTACGAGAATCCTGGAAAAACAACAACTTCGAGTGACATATATTTGGTTCCTAAATTTCAAAAATCAATCAATTATCATTTCCCTCAAATTTAATTAAAACATTATATCATTTTCCTATTTTTAAGCCCTAAAACATGTTTTTATTTGATTTCAAAACATAATAAATTATTTGTTGAGTCAAAACAAGAAAAAACAATATTGTGTTTTTTTAAAACATAAGGATAATAATCTATAATTTCTTTTTGAAATTTAGGAATAAAAAAAAAGTCAATTCAGAAAAATATGTGGTTGGTATGACTGGATAGGTGTTTTTTATATAAAATTGTCATTTTAGTATTATTTTTTGAAGTTGTATATGTTCTTATAAAATGTGAAAAATATCTATAGAATTTAGAATTTATCATGATGGATTAATATATGTTTATGGAAATTTCATTGGAAATATTTTTAGTCATATGATTAAATATATAAACTAAATCATTTTTCGTTATCGACCACCACTGATCATGTGTTTTACTATAAGATTAACATTGATATTTTTCTTTGTGATTCCCAATAAATGAAACTACTCAAACCCCCATTAGGTTCAGACGTAACTAATTTTTATTCCCTTCCTTAGATAACTGATATATTAGGCCCATAACCCATCCACTGTACATGTACAAGATGCTCCTTCCCAAAAATTTATTTCAACTGCATGATTCTGGGAAGTCGATGATGATTTTAAAGGGTTTACATCCCATAATTTTAGAATTTTACCCTTTTAATATGAAAATAATGACAAGACTTTTTTTTAATTATCTGAAATTCATATTATTATCAAATTAATAAAATATTCCATATTATTTATTGTTATTTCATTACAATAAAAACATAACAGTGTTCAATAAATTATAACAACAAAGAAGTCTCAAACTCTATTAATTATGCTCAGATAAATGTATCAAATAAATCAAAATTGGCATCATTTGATCCATATATCCAGCCCCATTAAATTGCATTTAATTATTATTTTTTATTTTAATATATTTTTTATTATTAGGTTTTTCTAATAATTAATTCAAATGAAATGGTAAGAAAAACTACTTACTCCAATGTATTTGGAAGGGTAACTTAAAAACTACCATCTAGTATAATTTTCACTCTAAAAAACATATTTTATTCCAAAAATGTAACCTAGTACATTGTACATAATAAAAATAATTAACATGTTTGAAAAAGACATTACTTATAATAAAATTATATTAGTTATAACAGTGATAATACAAACTAAAATTGTTCTTTTTCTCACAAAAATATAATTCCCCATAATCCAAGGAATGTATTTTTTATCATGATTCATATTAAATTTTCCTATAATTCCTTCAAAAAATATCAACACAAAAAAATTATAATTTTATTATGTTTATTTTATTAAGATACTATAAAATATGTGATTACCTCATGAGATGCATCTCTATTAATATCATCAAAAAACATTCATTTCTCCTAATAAATTCCTTCAGGCACTTTATTATACATTTTTCAGGAACACAAAGATGTTTCTTAAATATCATTTCATAATATTCATTTAAAATCTATGCATTTATTGCCCAATTTTTTCAAATTCCATGTGTAGGAAATGGAGTCAAGGACATCAAAATGAAAAAAACCATAGAAATAAAAAACATAACTCTTAATAAGTATATTGGAAAATATTACTCATGTCTTTTAAATTATTAATAAATTAATTTTAAATTAATATTACCTTTATTTTATTATCGAAGAAATCATATTTTTTCAAATTTAAGGAATACACCTCTAATCATCATAATTAATGGGAAAGCGCCCAATATGACATACAATTTTCCCAAGAATCTACCCATATATTCTAGCAGCACCACTATTAGGAACCCCAAACTCATCAAATGGAATGATAATATGGAAGCCTTTTAGGTAGCTTTCATATCCACAAATCATAATTATATCCCTTATATTGTTATCTTTATATTATTTAAATATGAATTAAACAACTATTAAAATATTGAAATTTTTTACAATGAAATCCATACCAACAATGGAAACTAATTGATATACCCACGATGAAGGGTGACCAACTTCTCTATAATTATAGGTAAATCAGATGGTGGTGTACCAAAAAATTTGGTGAAATAACTGGATCACTAGTAGTATCAGGTATAAAATAATCACTTAGAGCCATAAAATCTAAAGGTTGTGGTGGTGGGATCTAAGATGCTGGTCAGATTGGATCTTAATTTTTTTATCCTCAATATTTCTATAATTTATGTAGTTCAGATATATTAAATTTATAAAAAATTAAAAATGAATTTTCTATTAAAAAAAATAAGAATATATATATATGTATTAAAGACTTATCAATGAGAAATTATAATATATTTTCATTACAAATTTATATATTCAATTATATTCATCTTTATTTCCTTCATTATTATCAATCTTAATTATGAAAATTGATTCATTTTCATCCTCCCTTGAAAGTCCTATTATTTCTATATTTTCAAGAAAAATCATTACAATGTTTTGTGGTAGATAAGGTTCACTATCATTAAGTAGTAATTAATCTTCATCTCCCATGTCATATAAGTCTCTCTCATTTATGTGTATACAAACACTCTAACATTTATGTATTTCATAATCCACATAATAAACCAAATTCGATTGGGAATCAAATATAAATGGATCATGTTCTACAAGCTCACTCGTACAGATCAAGCGATCTAAGATGACATAAGTAAAATGTAACAAATATTTCATTATACCCATATCAATATGAAAACACATTCATTGGAATAAAATAACTGAAAACTTAACATGATAGTTTAATTATGTATTATCATACATCTTTCCATAATATCTCATGTAGGAATGTGAAAATAAACCACATTTTTTAGTTTTCTAGTCTTGTTGATGATAAATTGTGCGAACATTGATTCCATGAACATTGTAGTCATCGAATCTCATAGACTTCCTTAGCATACATTGATCTAAAAACATAAAATCATTTGATATTTAAGATTGATTATCACCATTCATTATCTTTATTATAAGATATATGGTGTTACTATTAACAAATAAAAAATAACTACATGTTAATAATAATAATATGATCATATATTGAGACGATGGGTGAATCATTTGACAATATCCTTATTAAAAACTTTTTTTTTAATTTATGATCATTTCTAGCACGACCCCTTAGTTACCTCTTTTTTTGTAATCATAATTATTCCATAATTGGATATACAATAACACTGATGAGTAGCACACATCTATGTGCTTGTATTAACTATAATTCAATCGGTGTAAAATTTTACCCCTTTCTAATTTTTTATCTAATAGTTTAAAATACCAATGGGTGGTTTTTATAATATGAATTAGCGGGGATGTCTTCAAAAAATTCTATAAAATTGATACTAGTTTTAATACCATCAAAATACCCAGAAAAAATGTTCAAGAACCCTTTTGCTATGTTAATTTCAGTAGTAGAGCCTTCCATTTGAGATTTATTTCTCAAATATGATTTCAAATGATTGATGTACTTGTGGAATAAAATAAGAAACATATTAAAAATATTCACAATTATATGATTAAGTTAAATTCACTAATGAAAATAAAAATAATGTCAACATAACCCTCAATTGGAAACATCCATCAATAGTATACTAATCCACCAAGTTCAGCTTCTCCAGCCAAATAAACAGTCAAATGAATCATCATAGGGAATAATGAAGAGAAAAATAACTTATTTAATTGAAAAGTTTTTTAAAAATTATATCTTGACATTTATCAAGACCAGTTGTATTTAATTTTTTCCCATGAATATATATAAAAATGGTATAAAATTCATCTAGAATCATAGTTAATTTTTGGTAACATATTAAAAAACTTGAATGGAAACAACTACTCCATAAAAATTTTCGAGTCATGAATTTTCAATCCATTTAAAATTTGATGTTTTAAGTCAACGCACATTGATATGTTCCTTGAATATCCATATGACAATTTTTCATTCTATAAAGTTTGAATGAATACAACTTTCTCATGATTTTTCATTATTGAAATAGTTGAAGGATACTTTCCATTATCTTTTTACCAAAAACCTTGTTTTATATTCATTGACTCTAAATCCTTACAATTATTAATGTGATCCTTTTATTTTCCCCACCCAGTAAGTAATGCAGAAATTTAATTTCCACAATTTTTTTTATCAATATGCATTACATAAAAATTATAACATATCAATTTAAACTTCAAATAATGAAGTATGAATAATATAATCCTTTATTAAATTTCCATATTCCAACTATATCAGATATTTTACCTGAAACCCTCTTCCCCCATATTTAAAATAATAATTTTTTTTCCAAATTATCTAGTGTCAATCATTAATTGTCCCAAGATATTTGAACCAGATAATATCTTTAGTAGTTTTATCAATTCAATATCTCAATTCAATTGTGTCTGGATAATCTTGAATTTATTATATGCATCAATAAGTTTATGATGACATGTAAAACACTTTTTTCTAAAATGAAGTTATCGTTGAGGTTCAAAGTCTTAATTTCAAACTATATAGGACAAACTAGTATGAGTGTCCCAACTGGAAAAATTTCATACTCTAGGAAAGCCAATAATTTTACACATTAAAACAACATGAATTTTTAATTTTTTTCTCATTGAAGCATCATATGTTTCCAAGTCATCATCACATAATTATGGAAATTCATTGATTAGAGGTTGAAGGTATACTTATATGTCTTTTCTAGTCAATTTTTTACAAGAAATAATCATAGAAATAATTAAAGAAATCTTCTTTATACAAATCCAGGGAGGTAGATTATAAAGGATCAAAATAACTAGCCAAATTCTATAATTAGTACTTAAACTACCAAAATGGTAAAAACCATTAAAATTTAATCTAAAATGTATATTACATGGATCTGGAGAAAAATATAGATGTAATGAATCAACCATTTTCTATGACATTATATATTTTCTATGTCTCATCAATCCATCATTACTATCTTGAGTATTCCACTTCATGTCATATATAGTCTTAGATAACATGAATAAAAATTTTATTCATGGTTTCATAGGAATGTTACACAATAATGTTTTTTAGAGTTTTATTATTCTATTTCTTCATAGAGTTTCATTGATTTATACACTCATTGTTGATCATTGAATTCCATATTCTTTTATTTCATCTCTTGAATTATCCTTATCAGACATGTATCCCTAGAAAAAATGCAATCATATGGGAATGGATGTATCATTATATAATCAATTCCAAGTTTATTGACGACTCACTTCAACTCAAAAAATTATACAATGATCATAGATTCAATAAATGAATGATGAAGAAACTCTAAAATTAGAGGCATTACTTTTTTAGTAATTCTATAGATACTCTAGATTGGAAACAAATTAAGTAGAAAATAAAACATAGAATAATTATAACACCATTCATACAATTCTTTTTTCCCATCTATAACGTATTCATAAAAATCATTTTTTATTGATGATCAGATAAAATTAACTTGATCAGGATCAATTGATGTTTTTGTTGATCTATTAGAATCTTGGACATTAATCCAACAAATCCAAATATTTCATTTATCAAATTTCAAACAAACTTCTCCTCTAGAGAGTCACTTTGTGTTTCATTGACTATATTTTCATTGGTCTGAATTTTCAAAACATTTTATTCTCCATGCCAAAAAACAAATATACATATCAAGTGGGAAACTTTTTTAATATAAAATTATTTTATACTTCATTTCTATTCAACCATATCTTGAATTTATAATCTGAACACATACATATTATTATACCATCCATTGATTGGTTTTCAATTGCATTATATAAAAATTCTTCCAAACCTTTGGCATATCAAGACGTGTTTCAAGGGAAATTAATCCAATTTTTTCCATATGTTTTGGTTTTTCATTATTCTCCATGCCCATTCAGATATAAAGATATAAGTATCTAATCAAATAAGTAAAATAAAAATTAAACATCACCCAACATCATCATTGATCAGGATAGGGTCCTGATACAACATATCAGAAATTCAAAATAAAATTGATTCAATCCAACGTAAAAAGATCTTTAACTTTTATTACTTTAAAATAATAAATTGTTATTTAATATTTCATAAACATGATTTCCTTTATAACTAGCTCTTTCTGTGATAATTATGAAAATAAAGATTTGTTGTATCTCAAATCAATAACTTGACACTGTGATATCTGATGACATTTCCTCTTTTATTCTATCTAGAAAATTCATACAATCATAAAATATAAAATGTAATCATGGGAAATTTATAATCATTTAAAACTATGATATAAAATTTCTTCAACATTTGCAAATAATAAAAAAAATGTCTTTCTAATAAAAAATATAACTAAATTTATATTTATGATTGATATTAAAAATTAAAATGTATTTTTTATTTAAAAATATAGATGAAAGAAATTTTAATTATATAAAAAAACACTTTAAACCAATTGAATATGAAAATATGAATATTTTAACATGAAGTATGGGTTTTTAAAAAATTAATTACAAATAAAATATAATATAAAATCTTATTCATTATTTATCCTTACATGGACTTTAATTTATGTGAAAATAAAAGTTAAAGTATTTCTAAAAAAGTAAAATAAGATAACTAGCCATTTTGTGATTTGATAACATCATTTTTAAGCCATTACGAAAATTTCACACATTCAATTTCAATGTAGAGAGGTAGTGATAAATTATGTATTTTAGGGAATTTCTGAAAGGTTTCAACCAAAAAAATAAATCTCATAAATAATGACTCAAAATGAATTTCAATACTAAAACAAATCAAACATTTAATAAATAATATTTTGGAAAACATGGTCAACAATAAAGTTTAAAAAAATTCGAAATTTTTAAGGTATATTTAATGAAAAATTCTTATCACTCCTAAATGATAGAAAAAAAATCTATTCCATTTGTAGAAACATATTTAAAATTCATGGAATCCAAAAAACACTCAATTAAACATCATTATATAATTTAATTTAAACCAATAGAAAAATCCATCACACATCATAAACCTTTAATAAAACAGGGGTAAGAGGATCTAGGAAAAGGGGAAGAGGGGATGCCATTAGGTATTCCCATCAAGGGGTAGTGGGGTGGTGTAACATTGATATTGGGGAGCAGGGAGGATCAGGTTATGGGGATTGAGGTGAGTGAGGGGTAAGGGGAGGTCACTATTGGGGAAAAATATTTAGAGTAGATGGGGGTTCGATGATGATCACTATTGCGGAGAAGGTCTTTTGGGTGAGGGTGGATTAGTGTGGTCCCATTGGGGAAGGTTCTAGGGGAGAGTGTGGAGGGCTGATCATTGTCCTCCATGGTGGGCGGGATCACTAGTCATCATAGAGAGTGGGGGGGAGGGGTTGTCACTGTCCATCAGGGAGAGTGGGGATAAAAGGAAGGATTAGGTGAGGGGTGTTCACCATCCACCAATGATACGGGTCGAGGGCTTAGGTAGTGTTGGGAGAATGGGTGGTGAGGGGATTGGCCTTAGGGGGAGGGGTAAGAATATTTAGATATATTAGGTTTTAGCAGCAGTTAAAACAAAATGTCCAGTAAATGTAAAAATAAAAAAAATATAGCGGTGGTTTTATATTACCCCAACTATAATATACATTATATTTAATAATATTTTCTTAGAGGTTGTTATTATAACTTTGACAAAAAACAACTTCTAAACCACTTTTTTTATAGTGTATGATGTTTTTTGGTATAGATTTTTTAATGATTGGTTATCCTTTTGTGGGTTTTCAGATTTGGAGATAGTAGTGGCCTTGATGGTTATGGTGGTGGTTTTTATATGATGGTATTGCTACATAGTGGTGAATATGATGATCTAGGCTGGTAAAGATAGTGATAACCTTTGGCTTGTATGATGATGACTGATATTGTAGCTTGACCTGTGATTTTAATTGGAATAATGTTCATTAACCCTTTATAGTCAAGTCATGCACGAACTATGTCATTGCACTACTCAGATCATGTTATGAATTAATCACAGAGCTGGAATACATATCTCTTAATTTTTTTTCAATGTATTTTTTGGGGATAACACAATATTTTAGGTGCGTTTTTTTATCAGGGGTGGGATGTGTTTATACTGGTACTCTATGACCCATCCAACCAATGGATCAACCCCATTTTATATGGATCCTTCACCCACAAGAGAATTAATTGAAAATAAAAAATGTATATTTTAGATGGTGATACTATTTAATATTATAAGAAAAATTATGATTTTTTAAATATAAAAATAATTTTTTAAAATTTATGGAATTGTTAATGGGAAATAATTTCTTTTGGTTTTCTATAAATAGAGAAATATATTTCTATCACAAAATAGGTTTTTTACAGTTAAATAAATTAATATTTATTAATAAAAAAATATATTATTTTTTAAAATTAAATAAATGATTATTAAGAAAATGAATGTATTTTTAAAAAAAATATTTTAAATATTTTATGAAAGAGGTCTATTTTTTATATTAACAAGTTTAATTTTATATTGAATTTTACATACTAAAAATTTTATAAAGGGATTTTTTTTCAAATTTATTTCTTTGAAAAAATTGTAAATTATTCCAAAATAAAATATAATTAATTAAAAAACCCATTTTGAAATATTTTAAGTGAAAAATATTCTATTTTAATATTCAAAAAGAAAAGATTAAATAAATAATAAAACAATCTGTTTTTTATCTTTAAATATGTATAATTTTTTTAAGTGAGAAGTGACATTTTATTATAATTTAAAAATAAAAAACAATTTTTTAAATATAATAATTTATTTTTTTCTAAAATAGAGAATTTTATTAAAATTAAAATGGTTAAATTGTTTTTTTAAAGAAAAAATATTATTTTTAAAAGATTAATAATTTATTTTTTTAATCAATATATTTGTTTTTCATTTATTAAAATTAAAAAGTAACTTTAAATAAGAAAAGAAAATTTAGTTTATATTTTTCTCAAAAAACATATTTTTATATAAATTTTTTGAAATAAAAAATTATTTTTCCATTTATTTTAAATACGGCGTATAAATTTTCATTCCAAAATAAATTTTATGATTTAAAAAATTGAAAAGACATTTTTATATATTTTTTAAAAAAATTAGATATTTTAAAAACAAACGCGTATTTTTTAATGTTCTTTAATAACTATGAAGCAAAAGATGTTTGGTTTATACAATGAAATAATTTATAAATCTTTTTATGAAAATTAATATTTGTAATAATATATTTTATAGTAATAAAAAATTCATTTTTACAGTTTATTAAATTAAAATGAGTATTTTTATCAAAAGGATCAAATACAAATTATATTAAAAAATAACAATTTTTGTTGACTTTTTAATAGATACTTTTTAGTTATTATAAAGAAAATTTAATTTATTTTATATTTTTTTTTTAAAAAAAGAAACAATTTAAATAATTATTTTATGAAAAATGTATCCTTTGAAAATGAAAACATTCATTCATTTTATAATTTTTAAAATAAAAAAAGTTTACATTTTTTAAAATCAAAAAATATTTTTAGTAATTTTATATAGAAAATACCTTTTTGTTATGCGTTTCACAGGATTGTGGATTTTTTTTGAAATATAAGGATTTTTTAGGAATAAAATAACATTAAATAGCCTTTTTAATGTTTTTTGAAAGATAGAAATGATTCATTTTATAATAAAAAATATATTTTTTCTCTAAATTCATAATGAAATAATATTTTTTTAAAAATGATTTTTTAATAAGTTTGTAATTGAAAAAAATTAACTTTTATAAAAACTATATTTTTTTAAAAATAAATCATTTAATAAAAAAAATTTGGAATTATTTTTTATTTTTAAACGGAAAAATAACGAATTACTTTGAAAACTATGATATTTTTTTCAATTTTGTAAAGAAAATGAAACATTTATTTTTAAAATTCTCATAATTGTATGTGTGAGTGGGTGGCTTATCCATCCAAGATGTGAGTAAATCAATGAGAATCATTTATAGAATTCTTGTATCTTATGAATTGACCCCAATTAAAATTTTATTCTTTCTCTTAGTTAATATGTATGGATCTACTTATGTGCACTCAACATAAAATGACATATGTATTGTCTCAAATTTTTAAACACTACCATTTTCATTTCCTGAGGTTTGGAGGTGTTCATAAGGATCTTTATGTCTTTTTGATCTTGTGGATGTATAGTTTTTTATATGGTTAGTTTTTTTGATCTTGTGATTAGTGGTTGTACTCATGTGTTCTATGGGTTTTATCACATGATGGGTTGTTTTATCTATATGGATAGTTCGTTTGTTCATCTGTTTGGTTGGTTTTTTCATGCGATCAGTTGGTTTGTCTATGTAGTCAACCATTTTGTTCTTGTAGTCAGTTGGTTTGTTTATACAGATCTTTGTTTTAATCATAAAATTAGTTTTTTTGTTCATATGATCATTTGGTTTTTTCATGCTCTCAGTTGGGTTTTTTATGTCGTCTGTTGGTTTGTTCATGTGGTTAGTTGGGTTATTCTTGTGGTAGCTCGGGTTATTCCTGAGGTCATTCCCCTGGCTATGCGGTAGGTCCCTTCTTATGGTACGTTTAGCTTTGTAAAAAATAACGAATTTATAGAAAATTTACAAATTAAATAGAATGTTGTAAATATAGATTTTTTTCATAAATATTGTTTTCAATCCTTAAATATGGGAATCTAAAGTTCATTTCAAAGAGGATATTCATATCTTTTCATTTTATAAGTTTTAATATTTTTAATTGGTCTTTCTAAGCGAATTAAATGAGATCTACATTAATGATTGACTGAAAATTCATTTATTTTAATTTTCATGATAGATGATCTAAGGATAAGAAGTAACCACATACACCACATTGGAATCCAAATCACTATGATGATTAAGCAAAATTTAAAATTCAAAACTAACACCAAACCCAAGGAGGCCTCGATCAAAGCATCCACACGTCTGCCGAAGTCCTGTCGAAGCCATCCTCCATTATCACCATGGTACACCACCTCGTTATCGACATAAACACCACCCAAACCAACCGAACTAATTAATAGAGAAAACAAAGTGTACTAGAAACACCAACCTTTACCACCTATCACTGTCATCAACCTAACACCACTAGGATTGATTTCCATAGATGGGTTTCCACGAATCAGAAACTGAAAGGAACTTCTACTCACCATTTTCAGAGATCTACATTAATGTTAAGTTAATTTGTGACTTATGATATAAAAATCCTAAGAGAGTCATACTATTCATTCTAAAATTATTCTTTTACCATTGAAAATTTCTATTTTCATTTTCTTTAGACAAGTGGTTCCATATATATTCATTAGATTTGTTAAAAACTTATTCTGTTGGTTTATATTCCTTTTATTATTGTTATTAGGTCCATTTGTGCACCTTTCACCTTTGTTTTTATGTATTAAACTCATGTGAATATTCTTTTATGAGGTAGGGCATTTGAAACTTTTCCTTTAATTAGTATTGGTTTAGATTAATAATGATTTAGTTTTACTTTTTAAAAGGTATTAATTAACCTTAATAATATAACCATCTTTCAAAACTCACACAAATAAAATTTATTTTATAATATGAGATTTAGAAAAGGAAAAGGAATAATTTTTAATATTATATTCTCATATTTAAATTTTTTACTATAATTAATTTCATGTTATGATTTTATTTCATTATATGAAAATTATCTATGAAATATTAATTAATTTTTTTGATGTGAAATTAAGTAAATCATTTAACTTCATGTTTTTTAAATAGCATATAGGGAAATATTATTTATGTGATATTATTAATTCTATAATTTAAATACAAAGAATAGTACTTTCTATAGATAATTATTATTATTTTAAGATGTTGGTAAATCACATGTTATGGTACATTTTTAAAATTGTTGATGTTAGTCTTAATGATGGGAATTAAAGAAAATGCGTGCTTCATAATGATATTACTAAACATGAATAAAAAAATTATCATGTTTTTTTAAATAAATGTGCTAAAATGGTATCTCATTTTTTATAGAAATTAATTTTTCTCAGAGTAATTGCATATATAACACCACAAGCTTCCACGGTACGTTCCCTTTGAATAATGCGGTAGCTTGTGTTGTATGTAACTTGGAGTTTTAACACACCACGACCAATCATATTAGCCATTATGTATATTAATACCCACTTTTTGAAATTTTATAAATTTTATTTTTCAAAATGGACTTAATTTTTGAATTTTTAATATTTAAATTAGTTTACGGTGGATTTTGGGTAATTTTCTGAAAACCTTCAATTTTTTGATGAATAGTGAAAGACACTACGTTGTTGTTTGAAACCGAATTTTATATAATGAAATAGTTATTTTATTTTACATTATTTTAGTTAATAATAGACACATAATACTTATGTAAGTTTAATGAAATTCATTAGAGTCATTTTATAATAAGTTTAGATATATAAAATTTTATTGAACTTTTTACCGTCTTTTACCCACCTTCTAGGAGCATTTACAAATTTGCATAAAACATAATTTTACGATTTCTATGAGTTGAATTTCAAATATATGAGATATACTGGTTACATCAGTGAGTAAAATTTTGTTCAATAAGATGAAAATAATTTTCGGTGAATAGTAACTTTTGACTTTTATTTACCACGATTAAAAGTAAATATAGTAATTAAGGGTAAAAATGGTTTTATAATTACCCTAACACATGTATGAATTTTATTTGATAAGTTTAATTAGACAATAAAAAACCTAAAGGATAAAATATGATCCTTTTTGGTCTACTTGGACTAGATTAGGACATTTATTATTATTTTATTTATAGAAGAGTTAAAAAACATAAATTCAAAGTTTAATAACTAATCCATTTTTAATATATGGTTACACACAATATAAATTTGGCTATAAATATTCATTAGAAATATAAGTTAATTTCTTAAATAATTTGATTTTATTTAAAAAAATTAGATGTTAAATAATTTAATTTATTTTTGACACAATGATGATGAAGTAATTACGTTAATAATGAAATATTAAAATAATTGATATTATAAATATAAAAATAAATGTAAATTGGTACTTCTGATGAATGAAAATAAATTTCATGGTCAATATGAAATTTTATGGTTGATTAAATAAATTTTATTCAAAGTGATACCATTTTTCTGGCTTTTAAAAAAATCAAATACTAAATAGTGTCAAAAGTGTCATAATTGAGTTTTTAAAACAAATACTGTATTATAAATTGATATATTATTCTAAACAATCTTTGGATCGGCCAAATGACATATATAAGCTTATATATATTAATAATGAACCAGTAGGGGTTTTCTTGGCTTGTTATAATATTTTTATTAACCATATAATATAAAAATACAAAGAGACATGGTAATTGTCGAACTATTTAACTAAGACTTAAATATAAAACATAAATTTAATATGGTGACCTAAAACTGTCTAAAACCTATTCTTTAAGCGGTTTTTGACCCATCCCTACCTTATCCTCTAAATAAATCATTTTGGAGCAATAAGAAACACCCGAAGAAGTGGTAATAATTTCACCACATCTTCCAAAGTTCATTTCTTCTTCCACATCCTCTTTGTTTGTTGTTTCCATATAAAAATACTAAATTTATTATCTTCTACATACTATAATTTTATTATAAATATTTAATAACTATATTCATTATTCCATCCATCCTATGAATGACAAAGTCACCATATGTACGTATGTACGGTTTACCGTCTCCACGTCGCGGTGTAGTTTGTTATTCAAACACTTCATTATTTGGATGTTTATAATAATGAGTATAACTAATTTAGATAATATATATAACATGTTAATGATTCTGTATATATGATATAACATCCAATTACAAACGATTTCTCCATTAATATAATGATATTGTCGCTCGTGTGTATGTGTTGATTACCGTCTCCATGAACGCGATGAGTTTCATTTCCCCATCTTAACCATTCATAAATAATTTTCATTTTATAATTTAAAATAATGTTTAAAAACTTAATATCATTATGGATATGAATCAAATATATCATATTCATAACAAACATTTCTTATGTAAAAAACATATAAAGGAAAATGAATCCGTTAACACCTGAAATGACGATAATACTAAAATATTATTTAAAAATCAATATTATAATATCATATATAATATCATATTTATGTATATGGTTTTTTTATAATATAATTATAATGATTTAAATATTATACAAGAGGTTAACATACCCTCTACCAAGAAAAAGTATAAGGTAAGGGTTAATTTCACAGTCTCATTATTATCTGAGATTGTTTTTATGTAAGTATCTACTCGGACCTCTTTATCATCCACATCCATGTTTTCTTAAAAATGTTTTTAAAAACAATATTATTTACTAGACTATGGGATAAAATCATTTATACCCATATTTTACCGTATATGTTTTTAAAGGAATATTTCCATCGTTTTCCAAACACAGTACTTTATAACCTTTTCGAAAATATTATTGTAAGAATGTTTTTTAACATATACCACGGGTGTGGTAATTTTCTGCCATTATAACATCATCGAAGCTTCACTTACAAGATTATAAGAATATTTTCAAAATAAATGTTTACTTTTATAATTATGTGAATCTTAAATGATTTCAAAATAAAAAGAGATATTTCTCTCAAAAAGTTTTGATTTCATCAATGTTAACATCCTTTGAAAAAATTTACATTTGTTTGAATATGATTTATTATGATACTAATATTTCATATTGTATTTAAGGTTGTGTGATATGTTTGACTGTGGATGTGATATTTTTATACCATTCATGTTATATGGATAATTATTGAAATTTCATAGGCTAGTTTTAATACAGCTATTTAAGTTATGTTTGAACCTTTTCATATGAGTAATGTATTAGACTTAGTAGGTGATCGGTGGAGCCCGCTATAGCTCCTCTGTGCATCGTTAGGTCTCATTAGAAAATTAGATGCAGAATTTTTCGATGCCTTTCCAAATTTGATATATGGTTTTGGTCGAGGCCTAAATCATTTTTAGACGTCTTGGCCGAGGATTTAACACGATTTTTAGAAAGTCCAGCATTATTCATTCCCTAATTATGAAAATAATAATGATGGTTCATGTGGTTATTCGACTTTTAGAATACCCATTACTATTTTTTATCATGGCATTATTTACTCATCTTATATTCCAACCATAAAGTGTTCATGTTTATTATTTCTAAAGGCATGTGCTTTAAATTATTCAACATGCCTAATGTTTATGTTATCTTCTGTTGTACTTCCTACTCTTACTGGGAATTTGAGATCTCGCCTTTATTATATCTCATTTTCCCAGGATATGAAGAAGTTAGTTATTAGTGACTTGCAGGCATAATCTATGAGGCTTGTATGTTTCTAATGGAATAAATTAGTGTTGTATTTTTTCTCAAGTTGTAATGTAAAACTTTTGTATATATCTTGTCTCCAATAATACTAAACTGTTTGGTCTTTCAGGTCATGATTCCTTGTATCATGCCAAGGCTATGTAATAATGCACCGAATCTGGGTAACTGGGATCAGAGCGTTATAGTTGGTATCCTAGGATGTTTAGTACAAACCTCAGAAACTAGATTTAGATAAACTCTTATTAGATCAAATTACCATAAGATAGAATTTTAGTATTGGTATATAAGAACTTCCTAGAATTTTGGTAATTTATAGATTTTGTGTATTTTACATGAAATACATCCTTGTCCATGAATTTGGTCAAATAAATCAGAAATCGTGTTTTTAAGAAATAAAAACTATCAAATGATTGACACTTGTTTATGTCTAGTTTAATTATGATATTACATTCAATGATAAAAATTATATTAAATGATAAAAATATAATCTAATGATACTTCAAAACCACTAAAATTTATAATTTAGAACTATAAATTATTTCGATTAAAAAAGTTCTTTTTAATTAAAATTTAATATTTTTCACTATTCATCAAAATTCGACAGTTTTCAGAAAGGTACCAAAAATTCACTCTAATATAATTTTGATATTAATAATTCAAAAATGAATTCCATTTTCAAAAATAGAATATATAAAATTTCAATAGTTGGGTATTACTATTCATAACGGCTAGTTTGATTGGTCGCGATGTGTTAGAATTTCGATGTTGCGTACAATGCGAAAAAATTGAATTATTCAAAGAGAGCTATGAATATAGAGAGAACAATGATATAAAAATAAAGAACAACTATAACATACCTGAAATTTATTATTTATTCAACCAAATTCATGGAGCATAATATTTTTCAATGATTGATCTTCGATCGGGATATCATCAGTTGTGTGTGAAGAACAATGACATTCGGAAAGCAGCATTTCGAACTAGGTATGGGCATTACGAGTTTATAGTAATGCCTTTTGGATTGAAAAATTCACCCCATGTCTTCATGGATATAATTAATATAGTTGTCAATGAATATCTTGATGAATTTTTAGTGGTATTTATTGATGATATCTTGTTATACTCAAAAAGTTACAAAGATCATTAAAATCACATGCACACTATTTTGAAAACCCTCAGAATAAATGAATTATATGGGATGTTTAGAAAATGTGAATTATGAATTCATGAGATTTCTATTCTTGGATATATTTTTTCTAAGGATGGAATCTCTGTGTATCCTTCAAAGACCAAGGCAATCCAAGAATGTCTAGCACCGATGAGTATAACTGAAGTACGCAATTTTATTGGTTTAGCAGGTTATTATCAACATTTCAACCAGAATTTTTCCCATTAGGCTAACCCATTGACCAAGATCACACATAAAGGGGTTAAAGTTTTTGGTACCAAAGAGTGTGAAGAATTTTTTGAATAACTGATGAGAAGAGTAGTCAACTCTCCTATCTTGAATCTACAATCAAGGACTGATGGGTTTGTTATTTATAGTGATGCTTCAATGAAAGGACTTGGTTGTGTCCGTATGTAGAATGATAGAGTTATTGACTATGCATCATGAAAACTAAAAATTCATCAGAAAAACTATCCAACTCATGATCATGAGTTAGCAGTAGTAATATTAGCTCTAAAGATATGGAGACACTATCTCTATGGTGAAAATGTGAGATTTATATTGATAACAAGAGTATGATGTATATTTTTTCACAGAAAGAACTGAACATAGGGAAAAGGAGATGGCTTGAACTACTTGAAGATTATGATTTCACTACACACTACCACTCAGGGAAGGAAAATAAGGTGGAAGATTTATTTAGTATAAAGGATCATAGAGTTTTGAATAAGAAGAGAGTTGAAAGGGATTCTATTTTAATGGATATAGTAATAATGGATATTAGAATAACCATAGAAGTTGAAACATCAATACTTTTTCAAATGGTTTCCAAACCATCTTTACTAGAAAGGATAAAGATCTCTTAGATTGATGCTGAGGAGTTTCAAATGAATATTAATGCTATGAATGATGGGAGATTGAGTGACTTCATATATGAAGATAGAATTTTGAAATTTTGAAAGACACTTTGTGTTCCTAACAAACCTGATCTAAAAAGGTAATTGTTGGATGATACTCATAGCTCCAATTTCTCTCTACACCTTGGGAGAACTATGATGTATAGAGATTTTTTGGAACATTTTTTTTGGGAAATCATGAAGAAGGAGATTGCTGATTTTGTGTCAAGTTGTATGGTTTATCTACAATTGAAAGCTGGAAGGCAATAGCCTGGAGGAGTCAAGCAACCTCTTCCCATACCTCATTGTAAATGGGATAATTTTATGATGGACTTTTTCATGGGACTACCAAAGTCTCCTAGAAGAAATGATGCAATATGGGTCATTTTTGATTGTTTTACAAAGTCCGCACAGTTTCCTGTTATAAGAGAAGATTTACCACTTAAACTTCTAGCAAGACTATATATTAAGGAAGTTTTAAGACTCCATAGTGTACCCCTATCAATTTTTTCTGATCGCGATCTTGGTTTTACATCATGATTTTGGAAAAGTATTCAAAAGGCCTTGGATACTGAACTTCGTTCGAGCATTTCCTACCACCCTCAATCTGATAAACAATCAGAACAGACTATTAATAACTTATAAGACATGTTAAGATCTTTCTCACTTGACTTTCAAGGTATGTGGGATCAATATTTACCTCTAGTAGAATTTTTCTATAACAATAGCCTCTATTCAAGTATTTAGATGACACCATATAAAGTGTTAAACGGAAAGAAATGTTTAACACCAACTTGATGGGATGATGTTGGTGAAAGAAAACTCATAGGTCAAGAATTTGTTGAGGAAACAATGAAAAAGGTAAAGATTATCCAAACCCACATGAAAGTAGCTCAATGTAGGCAAAAGAGCGATGCCGATAATCAGAGGAATGATTTGAAATTTCAAGTAGGAGATCATGTTTTCTTGAATGTATATTTATAGGAGAGTGTTATATGATTTGGTAAGAAAGATAAATTATGTCCCAGGTACATCGGACTATTCAAAATTATAGAATCAATTGGGGCTTTTTCTTACCATTTGGTAATGCTGCTAAGTCTCTCTAATGTTCATGATGTGTTCCATGTATCACTGTAGAGAAAATACATGTTTGAACCAAATAATGTACTCACCTATGAAGAAATTTAACTCAAATATGATCTATCTTATTGTGAAGAGCTTTTCCAGATTCCTGATACTAGAGAAAAAGTGCTGAGAAACCCGAAGACTCATCAGGTAAATGTTCTATAGGGAAACCATAAGATGGGAAGAGGCAATGTGGGAACCCAAGGAACTTATGATGAAGAACCGCCCAAATATTTTTATTCAGTGATATTATATAAATTTCAAGGACGAAATTAATTTAAGGAGGGGAGAATGTAACACCCCAAGCATCCATGGTATATTTCTCTTTGAATAATGCAATAGCTTGCATTGTACCCAACTTCGAGATTCTAACACACTACGACCAATCAAACTAGCCGTTATGAATTGTAATACCCAATTTTAGAAATTTTGTAAATTATATTTTTCAAAATGGACTTCATTTTAGAATTTTTAGTATGAAAATTCTCTTAGGGTGAATTTTTTGTACTTTTATGAAAACTTTCAATTTTTGATGAATAGTGAAAAATACTAAATTTTAATTTAAAACATCTTTTTTAATAGAAATAATTTATTGTGTTAAATTATTCAATTGTGTGGTTTTAATGTATCATTAGATTATATTTTTATCATTTAATATAATTTAGGTCACTTTTTGTAATATCACATTTAAACTTGACATAAACAATAGTAAATCTTTTGATAGTTATTATTTCAAAATAACACACTTTTTGTTTTAAGAACGAGAATTAATTTTAAATTAGTTTCTTCTACTTCTATGATTTGAATTTGGAAAATTGGATTCTATATTTGGAATCATGAGGTCCAAATTGTGTAAATAGGTAACTTTTATTTCTATACATTATGAATCGTTACTTTGGTAAATATTTTATTTATCATGGTTAAATGGTAAATCCATTAAATAAGGGTAAAAAAATAATATTATAGTAATATTAAATTACCCTAACATGTGTACTATTACTATTTTTTGATACATGTCTGTCTGTGGGCATCCATGGGTCGATTTTGGGACCCCATGGAGCCACTTGAGAGTGATAATGACACTTTATATTAATTAATTTAAAGTAAAGACCAAAATGACATTAACATATACCTTTTAGTAAACAAATTTTTAAATGGGGTTATATAAGTAATATTTTTAATTATAAATAATAATTATAAAGATTAAATTATTTCCTAAATAATTATATTTTATTTTTATTTTTTAGAAACTAAATATTTAAATTTATTTTTGACACAATGATGATGCAGTAATTACCTTATTAATGAAATATTCAAATAAATGGTATTATAAATATTAAAATAAATATAATTTTATGGTTTTTATGAAATACAAGAATTTTAAGGGGGAAAATGACATGTTATTCTTGATTCAATGTATTTGGTTCGAAGTAATCAAGTTTTGATGACCTTCACAAAAACCAAATACTAAATAGTGTTAAAATTGACCTAAATGAGTTTTTAAAACAAATATTATATTATTAAATTATATAATAGTTTTAAAAATCTACAGTTCTACAAAAGAGTTTTTATAATGATAGTAATATTAATAATGAACCAAATGGGGTTCACTTTTCAGTTTATATTATTTTTTTACCATTTAATATAAAAATACAAAGACACATGGTAAATGTCAATATATTTAACTAAGAGTTAAATCTAAAAGATAAGGTTAATATGGAGGCCTAAACATGTCTAAAACCTATTGGTTCAGAGTTTTTATACGCATACCCTCCTTAGACTCAAAATAAATAATTTTGGATCCATTAGAAACCGAAATTGATTTTATTATAAAATAAAATTTCATGTTTTTTCTAAAGTGACTCTCACCTCTCTTATAAAAGGGTACTTCCCCTTCTCTTAATTTCACACCTCCAAAGCCATTTGGTTCAGAAAAACCCAACCCAAATATCCTCTAAACTTTCCTAACTTAAACCTAGAGGCCTTATATTGATACTAAATCCAACCTATTGATCCATTTTGATCAAATAAAAAGGAATCACCTGAAGAAGATGTAATAATTTCACCACCTTCTTTCAAGTTATTTTCTTCTTCCACTTCATCATTATTTTTTGTTTCAATACCAAAATAATAACTCTAGTAACTTCTACATAATATTATGTTATTATAAATATGATAAAACAATTTTCGTTGGTTTATCCATCTTATAAATGACTATGTCACCATGCGTGCGTACGTAAGAATTACCATCTCCACGTCGTGGTGTAGTTTGTTATTAAAACACTTCATTATTTGTATGGGTATAATAATGAGTATAAATGATTTAAATAATAAATATAACATGTTAATGATTCATTATATATGTTATACCATCCAATTAAAAACAATTTCACCAACAATATAATGAAATTGTTGATCGTGCGTACGTACGGATTACTGTCTCCCTGAACGCGATGAGATTCATTCCCCATCGTAATCATTAAAGAATAATTTTAATTTTTTGATTAAAAATATTTTTTATGAACATAATATAATCTTGTATAATAATTAAATACATCCAATCCATAACAAATAGTACTTACGTAACCATGCATATAAAGGAAAACGAATCAGTTAACACACAAAATGATGATACTACTAAAATATTATTAACAAAGCAATATTATAAGATCATATATGATATCATATTTATATATATGATTATTGTATAATTAAATAATTTTTTTAACTATTATAAAGGAGGTTATCATACCAGCAAATAATGAAATGTACATGGTAAGGGTTAATTTCACAATCTATTTATTATCTGACGTTGTTTTTACGTAAGTATCTACTGGGACATCTTTATCATCCACATCCATGTTTCTTAAAAATGTATTTTAAAACATTTTTACTATTTACTAAAATATGGGATAAAGTAATTTATTACATTTTTTCAATTTTTATAAAACGGTTTGAAGGGAATGTTTTTGTCATTTTCTAAACGATGTACTTTATGACCATTTCGAAAAAATTAAGGTTAGAATATATATTTTTTACATATACGGAGGGTGTGGCTATTTTCCACCATTATATCATCGTCTAAACATCCCATACAAGATTATAATAATATTTTAAAAATAAATGTTTTCTTTTATAATTTTGTTACTTCTGAATGAATTCAAAATAGAAAGAGGTATTTTTTTTCAAATAGTTTTCATTTCATCTTTGTTAACATCCTTTGATGGATTTTAAACTTGTTTTAATTTGATTTATTATGATACAAATATTCCATACTGTATTAAAGTTTTTGTGATATGTTTGCCTATGGATATGCTATTTGTACACCATTCATGGTTTATGGATAAGGTATTGAAATTTTGTATGCTAGTTTTAATACGAATGTCTATGTTATGTTTAAAACTTTTCATTTGAGGATTACATTGGACTTAGTAAGTGACGGGTGGAGCCCACTATAGCTCCTTGATGAACCGGTAGGTCTCATGAGAAAAACTAGTGTCTTGGCACAAGGCCTTGACAAAATATTATTTTTAGTCTTGGAACAAGGCCTTGACTATGAGGTTATGAAGTCTGGCATTATGAATTCCATCATTATTAAAGTGGCTATCGATATTCCATGTGATTATTAGACTTTTAGAATATCCATGTGAATAAGTAAATGGAAGTATTTGATTTTATCATTTCCATATTATTCTGAATTTAAAGTTTAAAAGTCTTTTGTTTTAGTCTTATACATTTCCTTAAATGTTTATGATTATTTATAAAGGCTTCCACTATATTGTTATCCTTACTGAGCATCTGGGCTCCCCACTTCATAATTTTTATTTTTCCATAGATGTGAAGAAATATTTTTTGGTTGACCTGTAGGGATAGGATAATTATATAACTTTTTCAATAAGGACAACATGTTGATGATGATTTTATTTCATGATGTAATGTAAAACTTATGAATGTCTCCTGTACTTCCAAGGTTACAAAACTGATCGGTCATTAGGGACATGATCCGATTTATTAGGCCAACGTTTTGTAATAATGCACCGACTCTCGGTAATTGGGTTCAAAACATTATAGTTGGTATTAGTGGGAGGTTTAGTAGAAACCCCGAAAATTAGATTTAGATAAACTCTAATTTGATCTAATTACCATAAGATAGACTTTGAGGATTGGTATAGAAGAACTTCTTAGAATCATGGTAATGTAAGGATTTTGTATATTTTCCAAGAAATAAATACCTGTCTGGTTACCAGTAGGTAGAGGAGGCTCTGGAGCATATGTACCTAGTAGTGAAAACTCCAACAAGGAGTTTCGGGCTTGACCCAAGGTATCCTGGTACACGACAATAGGCCTTGCTGGACTCTTGGTTCCAACACTCCTAGGGAATATTCTTAGTATAATTCACATTTTCTTTAAAAACCATTATGAAGGGTTTATGAGAATATACCTCCTCAAAGAATTTTTTTAGGATTATGGATTATATCCATAAATTATTTAATTTATGTTAGGTGTTTTACATGTTTGGAATTATGTATTGCGATTCGTAAACTAATCTATTGTATGCCATTATATAGAAATTACACCTAGTGGATGGAATGGAAACCGTATCAACACACATAATCCATTTAGGAATTTCTCTTATACTCAAGATAATTATAGTGGATATGGTGATGAAACTACTGCTGATCAACTTATCACCATACTAGGACAACTCAACCAGGTTATGAATAATAACCATACCCATATGGAGCACCCAGATCAACAACTCAGAGGATCAATGTTATTCCACTTCATGAGGAAACAACCACCAATATTCAATGGGAGTAAAAATTAAATTGTAGTAGAGAAATGGATAAATTTATTATAGAAAATATTTCATGCTATGGGGTGTAGTGAAAGGTAAAAATTTATCATGGTAGTTTATCGCCTCATGGGAGGTTAAAATCAATTGTGGTCATTAATAAAAAACATGAAGTAAGATGAAGAAGTATAGAAAATGTAATATAGGGAGTTTAAATGTATTTTCACAGAAAACTACTTTCTTCATGACCATCGAGCGGATATAGAAAGGCAATTTCTGAGTCTGAGAAAAAAAGTAGGATGAGAATGTCGCAAAGTGTGAGGCTAACTTTACAATGTTGTCAAGGCATGCGGCAGATTATATACGTAACCCAAGGAGTAAGATTGATCTATTCTATGACATGTTAAAAAAATTTCTCCTTTGAGAATTAGTCTCACAATCCTTCTTATCATATGAAGATATTGTCTCATGTGCTATCAAGAAAAAAAATGAATTATCTAAGTCTTACTAATTTAAAGGAAAGTAAGGGAAGAAGAGATCTTCTGATCACTCTGCAAATGGAAATTAGGGGAGGAAGGAAAAAGATGAATATATATCTTGCAGTAAATGTTGGAAGAAACACCCCAGTACTGGCCTGAAGGGAATGGGAGTCTATTACAAGTGTTTTGAAAAAGGCCACCAAGATTTTGATTGCATGGGAAAGAAAGATGTTGTCAATGTTGAATGCTAAAATTTTAGAGAAAAAGAAAATTATGAAAATGAATGTTCTATGTTCTAAGGGAACATACCTCAGAAAAGGACAAGGGAGAAAGGCCAAACTTATGTGATCACTACTACTAAGGATGAAGCTCTAAAAGACATGGTGGCAAGTAATTTAATGGTTTCCTCAAGTTTAGAAAATAATTTATTTTATTCTAGATCATCACATTGTTTCATATCTTCCCAGTTTGCTATGAAAATTAGATATTTTCAATTAGAATTAAAAAGGGTGTTGTCAGCCAAAAATCCTATGGGAAGTATCATCGCAAAAAAGTTTAGTTAATTAGTTCCTATTAGGGAATATAAATGTTCTTTATCTACTGATATCATCATCATACTCATGATTGAATTTGATATAATCCTCATAATGGATTGTATTTCAGAACATGAAGCAAAAATTTATTATATAAAGGAGGTTACAATTTTCAATGATGATAAAGAGTACCATATCTTTAGAGCATAAACGTCACCACCTGATTCTTATCTAGATCCACCACCAGTATCTCAACTAAATTCAATTATTGTGGGGGGGGGAAGAGAAAATAATAATTATGGGTGAAGAAAATAATATTAAAATAGAGGACGTTCCTATTGTGCAGGAATATGTTGATGTGTTTCCAGAGGATTTACCTGGATGTCCTCTAGAATGAGAAATTGAGTTTTACATAGATTTAATTATTTGTTCAAGGACAATATCAAATACCCCTTATAGAACGGACATTATGGAATTAGTGTAACTAAAGAAACAACTAGAGGAATTTATTAATAAGGGATTTATTCACACTATTGTTTCTCCATGGGGAGCCCTTGTCCTTTTTGTTAAGAAGAAAGACAGATCATTGAGGTTGTGGATTGACTATAGAGAGATCAATGTTATAACAATAAATGACAAATATACCCTACCTTTCATTGGTGATTTATTTGACCAACTTCATGGAGCTCAATATTTTTCATAGATTGATCTTAGATCGGGATATCATCAGTTGTCTGTGAAAAAGGAAGACATTCCGAAAATAGCATTTTGAACCAGGTAAGAGCATTACGATTTTATACCAATGCCTTTTGGATTGAATAATGCACCCTATGTCTTCATGGATCTAATGAATAGAGTTTTAAAGGATTATATTGAAAAAATTTTAGTTCTTTTTATTGATGATATCTTTGTATACTCAAAAAGCTACAAAGTTCATGAAAATCACTTGCGCACTATTCTGAAAACCCTCACAAAAACTGAATTATATGGGATGTTTATCAATTCTAAATTATAGCTTCAATATATTTCATTTCTTAGACATATTGTCTCTAAGGATAGATTCTCTATTGATCCTTCAAAGAAAAAGGCTATCCAAGAATGGCTAGAAGTGATGAGTATAAATAAGGTATGCAATTTTATCGGTTTAGCAGGTTATTATCGACGTTTCTTCCAGAGTTTTTCATGTTTAGTTAACCCATTAACCAAGATCACAAATAAAGGGGTTAAATTTGTTTGGACCAAAGAGTGTGATGAATGATTTGAAGAACTAATGCGAGGAATAGTCAAATCTCTTATCCAGAAACTACCTTCAGCGATGATGGGTTTGTTATTTATAGTGATGCATCAATAAAAGGAATTGGTTGTGTCCTTATGCAGAATGATAGAGTTGTTGCCTATGAATCACAAGAGCAAAAAATTCATGGGAAAAACCATCCCACTCATAATCTTGAGTTAGAAACTGTAATTTTTACTCTGAAGATATGGAGAAACTATCTCTATGGAGAAAAATGTGAGATTTATACTGATCATAAGAGTTTGAAGTATATTTTCTCATAGAAAGAAATCAACATGAGGCAAAGGAGATGGCTTGAACTACTCACGGATTATGATTTCACTATACACCACCAACTGGGGAAGGAAAATAAGGTGGTAGATGCTTTGATTAGAAAGGATCATGGAGTTTTAATTAAGATGAGAGTTGAAAGGGATTATAATTTCATGGATCTAGTAAAGATGGATATGGGAATATCCATTGAAGGTGAAACATTAATACTTTTTCAAATAGTTTCAAAACCATATTTTCTTGAAAGGATAAAGAGATCTTAGACTGATGATGAAGAGTTTTAAAAGAAGATTAAATCATTGAATGATGGGATATTGAGTGACTTCATATATGAAGATGGAATTTTGAAATTTTGGAGGAAACTTTGTGTTCCTAACATACCTGGTCTAAAAATGGAATTGTTGGATGATGGTAATATATCCAATTTATCTCTACACCCTGGGAGCTCAATGTTTTGTAGAGATTTGAAGGAAATGTTTTGGTGGGACAACCTAAAGAGGGAGATTGCGGATTTTTTGTCAAGATGTATGGTTTTTCAACAATTGAAATCTAGAAGGCAATATCCAGGAGGATTCATGCATCATCTTCCCATACCTGAGTAGAAATGTGATAATATTGTAAGGGACATTGTCATGGGGCTACCAAAGACTCCTAGAAGGAATGATGCAATATGGGTCATTGTTGATCGTCTTACAAAGTTAGAACATTTTCATGTTATAAATGAAGATTTACCAATTGAAAATCTAGAAAGACTAAATATTATTGAAGTTGTAAGAGTCCATGGTGTACCCCTATCAATTATTTCTGATCGCGATCCCAATTTGACATCAAGATTTTGGAAAAGTCATCAGAAGTCCATGGATACTGAACTTTGTTTGAGCACAACCTAACACCCTTAAACTGATGGACAATAAGAATGGACTATTCAAACATTATAAGAAATGTTGAGATCTTGATCACATGACTTTGATGGTATTTGGGATCAATATTTTCATATGGTAGAATTTTCTTATAACAATAGCTTCAATTCAAGTAATCAGATGGCACCATATGAATCATTATATAAAAAGTGATGTCGCACACCAATATGATTGGATTATTATAGTGATGAAAACTAGTAGGCCCGGAAATTGTTAAGGAAACAATGGAAAAGGTGAAGATTATCCAAACCCACATCAAAGTAGCTCAAAGTAGGCCAAAGAGTTATGGCGATAATCGGTGCAAGGATTTACAATTTCAAGTAGGATATCATGTTTTCTTAAAGGTATCTCCCCTGGAAGGGTGTTATATGATTCGGTAAGAGGGGTAAATTGAGACCCAAGTACATCTGACCTTTCAAAATTCTAGAACTAATTGGGGCTATATCTTACCATTTGGCAATGCCACCTAGTCTCTCCAAATTCATGATGTGTTTTACATCTCACAGTTGAAAAAATACATGCTTGACCCAACACATGTACTCACCTATAAAAAAATTGAACAAGAACCTAATTTGTCTTATTTTATAGATCCTTTCAAGATTCTTGATACCAAAGAACAAGTTTTTAGAAACCAGACGACTCATCTTGTAAATGTTCTATGGAGAAACCATATGATGGATGTGGCAACGTGGGAATGCGAGGAACTTTTGATGAAGAACCACCCGAATATTTTTATGTAGTGATATTCAAGGAATTTTAAGGATGAAATTAATTTAATGAGTGGAGAATGTAAAACCATAATCATCCATGGTATGTTTCCCTTTGAATAATGTAGTAGCTTTCATTGTACCCAACGTCGAAATTCTAACACACCGCGACCAATCAAACTAGCCGTTATGACTAGTAATACCCTCTTTTTGATATTTTATAAATTATATTTTTTAAATGGGATTCATTTTTGAATTTGGAATATCAAAATTTTCTTAGAGTGATTTTTTTGTAATTTTTTGAAAACATTAAATTTTTGATGAATAGTGAAAAATACTAAATTCTAATTAAAAACAACTTTTTAATAGAAATAATTTATAGTGTAAAATTACACATTTGAGTTGTTTTAAAGTATAATTAGATTATATTTTTATGATTTAATATAATTTAGGTCATTGTATATAATATCACAATTAAACTGGACATAAACAAGTGTCAATCTTTTGATAGTTATTATTTCTTAAAAACATGCTTTTTGTTTTGACAACAGAAATAAATATCGAATTAATTTCTACCACTTCTGTGTTTTGAATTTGGATACATGTATTCCATATTTGGAATCATGAGGTCCAAATTGTGTAAATAGGAAACTTTTATTTCTATACATTATGAATAATTACATCTGTAATTATTTTTTTTACCACGGTTAAAGGGTAAATCCGGTAAATAATAGTTAAAAAATAATATTATAATAATATTAAATTACCCTAACATGTGTACTATTCCTATTTTATGATACATGTTTAAAAATCGGTATCCTTAGGTCGATTTTGGGACACCATGGAGCCACTTTAATGTTATAATGACTCTTTATATTAATTAATTTAAAGTAAAGGAAAAAATAACATAAACCTATATCATTTAGTAAAACAATTATTACATTGTGTTATATAAGTTATCTTTTAAAATATAAAAACTTATTAGAAATATAAAAATATTTCCTACATATTTCTATTTTATTTATAATTTTTAGGCATTAAATAATTAAATTTATTTATGACACAATATTGATGTAGTAATAGCCTTATTAATGAAAGAATTAAATAAATATTATTATAAATATTAAAATAAATATAGTTTCATAGATTTTATGACATCCAAAAATTTTATAATTGTCTATGACATTTTATGGTTAATTAAATTTATTTATTTTAATTAATCATGTTGTTAGGACTTTTACAAAAACAAAATACTAAATAGTGTCAAAAATGTCATAAATGAGTTTTTAAAAAAAATATTATATTATTAAATTATATTATAGTCCTAAAAATATACGTATCTACCAAAGAACTTATATAATGATAGTTATATTAATAATAAACCACATGGGGTTCTCTTGGTAGTTTATTTTATGTTTATTAACAATATAATATAAATATACAAAAAGACATGGTAAATGTCAAACTATTTAACTAAGAATTAAATCTAAAAGATAAGGTTAATATGGTGACCTAAACCTCTATAAAACCTACTGGTTGAGAGGTTTTATATCCATACCCACCTTAGCCTCTAAATATATCATTTTGGTGCCATTAGAAACTATAAATGATTTTATTATAAAATTATATTTCAAACTTTTCCTAAAGTTACCCTTACCTATCTTATAAAAGGGTACTTACCCTTCTCTTAATTTCACACCTCCAAAGACATTTGGTTCGGCCAAACCCTATCCAAATATAACCGAAAATATCTTCCCTTCATCCGAAAGTCA
The DNA here is from genome assembly GCA_963277665.1 of Viscum album. Classification (NCBI taxonomy): domain Eukaryota; kingdom Viridiplantae; phylum Streptophyta; class Magnoliopsida; order Santalales; family Viscaceae; genus Viscum; species Viscum album. Next base: position 751,714,702 of record OY728160.1, read on the forward strand.
TTACATTGACCAGGAATGCATCCTATGGAGCTATTTTGATCAACTAAAAAGGAAACACCCGAAGACAAGATAATAATTTCACCACCCTCTTTCAAGTTATTTTCTTCTTCAACTTCTTCATTATTTGTTGTTTACATAGAAAAATAATAAATATAGTACCTTATAAATAGTTTTATGTTATTATAAATATGATAAAACCATATTCTTTATTCTATCAATCCTATAAATGACAAAGTCACCATACGTGCATACGTAAGGATTACCATCTCCACGCCGTGGTGTTGTTTGTTATTCAAACACATAATTATTTGGATGGGTATAATAATGAGTATATATGAATTATATAATATATATAACCTATTAATTATTCATTATATATGATATACCATCCATTTAGAAATGTTTTCACCATCAATATAATGATATTGTCGCTCGTGCGTACGTACGGATTACCGTCTCCACGAACGCGATGAGATTCATTCCCCATTGTAATCATTCAAGAATTATTTTTATTTTATGATTAAAAATAATATTTATGAAAATAATATCATGATGTAAATGAATCAAATACATCCTTTACATAACAAACATGACTTTCGTAACCAATCATATAAAGGAAAATGAATCAGTTAAGACCAGAAACGATGATAATACTAAAATATTATTAACAAAGCCATATTATAAGATCATATATGATATCCTATTTATGTATATGAATATTCTGTAATTTAATTAAAATTTATTAAATATTATATAGGAGGTTAACATAACATCATCTAAGGAAAAGTACAATGTAAGGGTTAATTTCATGATCTCTTTATTATCCGAGGTTGTTTTTACGTAAGTATCTACTGGGACCTCATTATCATCCACTTCACTGTTTCTTTAAAATGTATTTCAAAACATTTTTACTATTTACTAGAATATGGAATAAAGTCACTTATACCCTTGTTTTACTTTTTATAAAATGGGTTGAAAGTATTCATTCCGTTGTTTTCGAAACAAGGTACATTATGACCTTTTCGACAAAATTAAGGTAAGAATTTGTTTTTTTAACTTATACAGCGGGTGTGGCTATTTTATTCTGTTATATCATCGTCGAAGCTTCCCATACAATATTATAAGAATATTTTCAAAATAAATTTTTTCTTTTTTAATAATGTGACTTTTAAATGATTCCAAAATAGAAATAGGTATTTGTTTTAGATAATTTACATTTCATATATGATAAAATTATTTGATAGATTTTAATCTTGTCTGAAGTTGATTTATTATGATACAAATCTTGCATATTATATGGAAGGTTTTGTGATATGATTAACTATTGATTTATTATTTTTACAACATTCATGGTTTATGGATAAATTATTGACATTTCTTATGCTAGTTTTAATATGAATGTTTATTTTATGTTTAAACATTTTCATATAAGGAATGTATTAGACATTGTATGTGATAGGTGGAGGCCACTATAGCTCCTAGATGCATAGGTAGGTCTTTTGAGACAAACTAGTATCTTGGAACAATTCCTTGAAAAAATCTTATTTGTAGTCTTGGCATAAGGCCTTGACTATGTGGTTATGATGTCTGGAATTTTGCATTCAATCATTATGAAGGTGGATATTGATATTTCATGTGATTATTAGACTAGTAGAATATCCATGTGAATAATTAAATTGAATTATTTGATTTTCTCTTTTCCATGTTATGCAGAAGATTTTATTTAAAAGGATTTTGTTTGTCTTATACATTGCCTTAAATGTTTCTGATTATTTATGAAATTTTATGCTATATTGTTATCCTTACTGAGAATCTGAGCTCACCCCTTTATATGTTTTATTTTTTTCTAATAAGTGATGAAATATTTTATGGTTGACCTTCATGGATAGGGTAAGGATATAAGTGTGGTCAATGGGGACAAAATATTGTTGATGTTTTTATTTCATGATGTAATGTAAAATATATGAATGTATCTAGTACTTCCAAGGCAACTAAACTGGTCGGTATTTCAGGACATGATTCCTTTTATCATGCCAATGTTTTGTAATAATGCACTGACTCTGGGTAACTCAGGTTAGGGTGTTACATACCTCCTCAAATAAATTTTTTTTATGATTATGGATTATATCAATAAATTTCTCAATTTATCTTAAGTGTTTTACAAGTTTGGAATTACGTATTTCAATTTATAAGCTAATCTAGTATAATCCATTATTTAGAAATGGAACCTAGTGGAAGGAATGGAAACTGTTTCAATGCAGGTAATCCATGTAGATATTTCCCTCATATTGAAGATAATTATAATGGAGTTGGTGATGCAACTGGTGCTGATCAACTTATCACCATACTGGGACAACTCACTCAGGTTATAAATAATAACCTTACCTGTATGGAACACCCTGATACAAAATGTGGAGTATCAATGTTAGAACACTTCATGAGGAAACAACCACCAACATCAATGGGAGTACAAATCCATTAGTAGCTGAGTAATGGATTAGATCCTTATAAAAAATATTTCATGCTTTGGGGAGTAGTGAAAGGGAAAAAGTTTCAATGGTAGTTTATTGCCTTACTGGAGATGGAAATCAATGGTGATCATTAATTCAAAATACAAAGGTGGATGAAGAAGTATCATGTATGGAATAGAGTTGGTTTAAAGAGCTTTTCGTAGAAAAGTACTTTCATCATGACCATTGAGTGGATATGGAAAGGAAATTTTTGAGTCTGAGATAAAATGAGGATGAGAATGTGGAAATGTATGAAGCTAACAGTAAAAAGGTAGCAAGGCATGCTACAGATTTTATACATAACCCAAGAAGTAAGATTGATTGTTTCTTCGATGGGTTAAAACCATTTCTTCACCAAGAATTAGTCTCACAATCCATCTCATCATATGAAGATATTGCATCATGTGATATCAAGACATAAAAGGAATTATCTATGTCTTATAACATTAAAGCAAAGCAAGAGAAGAATAGATTTGCTGAACACTCTGGGAAAGGAAATAAGGAAATAGGGAAGAAGGGAAGAGTTGAATTTCCACCCTGTGATAATTGCGGAAGGAATCACCCCAGTGCATATCTAAAAGGAAATGGATTATTCTACAAATGTGGATAGAAAGTCCATCATGGTGGTGATTGTAAAGGGAATAAAGAAGCTACCAATGTTCAATGCTACAATTGCTGGGAGATGGGATATTATTCAAATGAATGCCCTAAGTGTCGGGAAAACTTACCTTAGAAAAGTACATCGAATCAAGGACAAGATTATGTGATCACTACTACTGAGGATGAAGCTCTGAAAGACTTGGTGGTAGATAATTTAATTGTTTCCTCAAGTTTTTCCCATTCTTTATTTTATTCTGGATCGTCACATTGTTTCATATTTTCCCACTTTTCTATGAAAATTAGTTATTATCAATTTAACATAACAAGCGAGTTGTTAGTAAAAACTCTTAAGGGAAGTGTCATCGCAACAATGTTTTGTTAATTAGTTCCAATTAGGGCATATAAATGTTCTTTATCTACTGATATCATCATAATTCCCAGGATTGAATTTGATATAATCCTCGGAATGGATTGGATTTCAGAACATGATGCAAAAATTTATTTTAAGAAGAATTAGTTTACAATTTTCGATGATGATAAAGAGTACATTATCATTAGATAAGAAATTTCACCACCTTATTCTTATCTAGATCCACCCCTAATAGCTCTACTAAATTCAATTATTTCATAGGAAGAGAATGAAATAATTTTGGGTGTGGAAAAGAATTTTCGAATATAGGACATACCTATTGTGCAAGAATATGCTGACGTGTTTCCAGAGATTTAAGCTGGACATCCTCCAGAACAAGAAATTGAGTTTTCCATTGATTTAATTCCTGGTTCAAGGCCCATACCGAAGATGTATTATATAATGGACATAGTGGAATTAGTGGATCTAAAAAACAACTATAGGAATTGAGTAATAAAGGATTTATTCTCCCTAGTGTATCTCCATGAGGAACCCTTGTCCTTTTTGTTAAGAAAAAAGGCGGATCTATGAGGGTGTGCATTGACTATTGGGAGATCAATGATATAAAAATAAAGAATATGTATCCCCTACCTCACATTGATGATTTAATAAAACAACTTCATGGAGCTCAAAATTTTTCAATGATTGACCTTCGATCTGGATATCATTAGTTGTGTGTGAAGAAGGAAGAAATATCGAAAACATAAATTCAAACCAGATACGGGCAATATGAGTTTATAGTAATGCCTTTTGGATTGACTATTGTACCCTCTATCTTCATGGATTTAATGAATAGATTTTTCCAGGAATATCTTGATGACTTTTTAGTGGTATTTATTCATGATATCTTTGTATACTCAAAATGATAAAAAGATCATGAAAGTCACTTGAGCACTATTCTGAAAACCCTCCGATGAAATGAATTATATGGGAAGTTTAGAAATTGTGAATTATGGATTCAAGAGATTTATTTTCTTGGCCATATTGTTTCTAAGAATGGAATCTTTCTTCATCATTCAAAGACCAAGGCAATCTAAGAATGTCCAGCTCTGATAAGTATAATTGAGGTACGCAGTTTTATTGGTTTAGCAGGTTATTATCAACGTTTCATCCAAATTTTTTCTCAGTTGGCTAACCCATTAACCAAGCCCACGTGTAAAGGGGATAAATTTTTTTAGACCAAAGAGTTTGAAGAATGTTTTAAAAAACTGAAGATAATATTAGTCAAATCTCTTATCTTGACTCTACAATCAGGGAATGATGGGTTTGTTTTTTATAGTGATGCATTAATGAAAGGACTTGGTTGTGTCCATATGCAGAATGATAGAGTTATTTTCTACGAATCATGACAACTAAATATTCATGAGGAAAACTATACCACTCATGATATTGATTTACCGGCTGTAATATTTGTACGAATGATATGGACACTATCTCTATGGTGAAAATGGGAGATTTATACTGATCACAAGATATTGAAGTATATTTTCTCATAGAAAGAACACAACATGAGGAAAAGGAGATGGCTTGAACTAGTCAAGGATTATGATTGCACAATACACTACCAGTCAGGGAAGGAAAATAAGGTAAAAGATGCTTTGAGCAGAAAGGATCATGGACTTTTGAACATGATGAGAGTTGACGGGGATCATATTTTCATGGATCTATTAAATATGAATATGGGAATAACCATGGAAGGTGAAACATAAATACTTTTTCAAATGGTTACCAAACCATCTTTACTATAAAGGATAAAAAGTTCTCAGACTAATGATAAAGAGCTTAAAAAGAATATTAAAGCTGAAAATGATGGGAGATTGAGTGAATTCGTATATTAAGATTGAATTTTGAAATTTAGAAATAAATTTTGTGTTCCCAATATACTTGATCTAAAAAGGGAATTGTTGGATGACACTCATAGATCCAATTTCTCTATACACCATGGGAGCTCCAAGATGTATAGAGATAAGAAGGAACATTTTTTGTGGGAAAAAATGAAGAGTGAGATTGCTAATTTTGTTTCAAGATGTATGTTTTTTCAACAAGTGAATGATTGATGGAAAAATCATGGAGGAGTCATGAAACCTCTTCTTATACCTGAGAGAAAAAGGGATAATATTAATATGGTCTTTATCATGGGGCTACCAATGATTCACAGATGGAATGATACAATATGTGCCATTGATTATCATCTTACCAAGTAGACACATTTTTTTTCTATAAGAGATGATTTACAACTTGAATGTATAGAAAGACTATATTAATAAAGATGTAAGAATACAAGGTTCACCCCTATAAATTCATTCTGATCACGATCCTCATTTTACATTAAGATTTTGGAAAAATCTTCATAAGGAATTAAATACTGAACTTCATTTGAGCACTATCTACCACCCTCAAACCAATAGATAATTAGAACGAGATATTCAAACCTTAGAAGACCTATTCATATCTTACTCACGTGACTTTCTAGGTTTGTGGGATCAATATTTACCTCAGGTATAATTTTCCTATAATAATATCTTCCATTCAGGTATTCAGATGGCACCAAATGAAGCACTATATGAAAATAGATTTTTTACACCAACTTGTTGGGATGATGTTGCTGAAAGAAAACTTGTAGGTCTAGAACATGTTGAGGAAACAATGAAAAAGGTGAATAATATCCAAACCCACATCAAAGGGGCTCAAAGTAGGAGAAGATCTATACCGATAATAAGAGGAAGGATTTGGATTTTCAAGTATGAGATCATGTTTTCATGAAGGTATCTTCAAGGAAGGGTGTTATATGATTTGGTAAGAAGGGTAAATTGAGTCCTAGGTACATCATACCATTAAAAATTCTAAAACAAATTAGAGTTGTGGCTTATCATTTGGAAATGCACCCAAGTCTCTCCAAAGTTCATGATGTGTTCCACGTATCACTATTGAGAAAATATATGCATGTACCAACACATGTACTCACCTTTGAGGAAATTTAACTATAACTAATATGTCTTATTGTGAATAAATTGTCAAAATTCTTGATACCAGAGAAGAAGTGCTGAGAAAATGGATGACATGTTTGGTAAAAGTTCTATGGAGAAAACATAATATGGAAGAGGCAACGTGAGAACCCGAGGAACTAATGATAAAGAACCACCCGAATCATTTTACGTTGTAATATTCTAGAAATTTCAAGGATGAAATTATTTAATGTGGGGAGAATGTAACACCCCAATCATCCGTGGTATGTTTCCCATTGAATAATGCAGTAGCTAGCATTGTACATAACATAGTGTTTTAACACACCATGCCAAATCAATCTAGCCATTATGAATAGTAATACCCCCTCATTGAAATTTTTGAAATTTTAATTTTCAAAATGGACTTCATTTTTTAATTCCTAATATCGAAATTATCTTAGGGTAAACTTTTGGTATTTATCTGGAAATTACAATTTTTTGATGAATTGTGAAAAACACTGCGTTATTGTTTTAAACAGACTTTTTATTTAAGTAATTAGTTATTTTATTTTCATTTATTTTAGGTCAAAATAGATACACAATACCTATATATGTCGAATGTAATTCATTGGAGTCATTTTAAAATATGTTTAGATATATAAAATTTTAGTGAACTTTTTACTATCCTTTACCCACCTGCTAGGAGAATTTGCAAATTTGCAAAAAACGTAATTTTACCACTTCTGTGAGTTGAATTTAAAAAATCGGAGATACCCAGTTGAAATCAGTAAGTAAAATTTGGATTAATAAGAATAATTTTTTATGTGAATAGTAACTTTTGACTTTTATTTACCATTGTTAAAAGTAAATAGTGTAATTAAGGGTAAAAATGATATTATAATTACCCTAACACATGTCCTAATTCTATTGGAAAAGTTTAATTTGACCTAAAAAAATTAAGAATAAAATATGATACTCTTTGGTTCACTTGGATTAGATTAGGGCATTTATTATTATTTTATGTACAGAAGAGTTAAAAGAGTTAAATTCAAAGTTTAATAACTAAACCATATTTAATATAGGTGTACAAAAAATATAAATTATAATATAAATATTCATTACAAATAAAAAAATTCATACATAATGGTATTTTATTTATTATTTTTAGACATTAAATAATTAAATTTATTTTTGACACAATGATGATGCAGTAATTACCTTAATAAGGAATTGTTATAATAATTGATATTATAAATATCCAAATAAATTTAAATTGAGACTTATGATGAATTAAAATAATTTTATAGTTTAATATTACATTTTAGTGTTGATTAAATAAATTTAATTCGAAGTGAAAAGTTTTTATGGCCTTTAAAAAAATGAAATACTAAATAGTGTCAAAATAGACATAATTTAGTTTTTTTAAAACAAATACTATATTATTAATTGATAAAATATACCTAAAAAAATCTATTTTTGGACAAAGGATTTAGAGAAGGTTGTATGTATTAATAATTAACCACCATGGGTTCACATGGATTGTTATATTTTGTTTATTAACCATATAATATAAAAATACAAAGAGACATGGTAATTGTCAAACTATTTACTTAAGAGTTAAATCTAAAAAACAAGGTTAATATGGTGACCAAAACCTATCTAAATACTATTGGTTGAAAGGTTTTCTCCTCATTCCCACCTTATACTCATAATAAATAATTTTAGATACATTATAAATGGAAAATGATTTTATTATAAAATAATATTTCAAACTTTGCCTAAAGTGTCCCTCACCTCTCTTATAAATGGGTACTTCCCCTTATCTTAATTTCACACAACTGAAGCCATTGGGCTCAGCCAATCCAAAATAACCTCCCAACTTCCCTAAAATCAACCTAGATTCCATAAAGTGATCAAAAATCCAACCTAAGGATCCCTTTTGATCAACTCAAAAGGAAACACCCTAAGAAGAGGTAATCACTTCACCACCTCTTTCAACGTTCTTTTTCTTCTTCTACTTCCCCTTTCTTTGTTGTTTCCATGAAAAAATAATAACTCCATTATCTTCAATATACTATGATATTATTATAAATATTTAAAAACTATCTTCATTATTCTATCCATCTTATGAATGACAAAGACACCATATATGCGAAAGTATGGATTGCCGTCTCCACATCGTGGTGTAGTTTGTTATTCAAACACTTCATTATTTGGATGGATATCATAATGAGGGTAACTAATATAAATAATAAATATAACATGTGAATGATTTTGTATATATTATATACCATCCAATTACATAAGATTTCACCATTAATATAATGATATTGTTTCTCATGCGTACGTACGGATTACCGTCTCCACGAACGAGATGATATTCATTTCCCCATTGTAACCATTAAAGAATAATCTTCATTTGATGATTTAAAATAATGTTTAAATATTTAATATCATTCTGGATATTAATAAAATGTATCCTATCCATAACAAACATGGCTTATATAAAAAACATATAAATGAAAATGAATCAGTTAACACCTGAAACAAAGATAATATTAAAATATTTTTAACAATGACATATTATAAGATCATATATAATATCATATTTATTTATATGGTTATTTTATAATTTAATTTCAATGATTTAACAATTATAAAGGATGTTAACATATCCTTAACCATGGATAAGTACATGTTAAGGGTTAATTTCACAATCATTTTATTATCTGAGGTTTTACGTAAGTATCTACTGGGACCTATTTATCATCCACTTCCGTGTTTTCATAAAAAAAAAATTCAAAACATTTTTCATATTTACTATACTATGGTCTAATGTCATTTATATCGTTATTTTACCATATATTTTTTGAAAGGAATATTTCTATTGTTTTCCAAACAAGGTACTTTATGACCTTTTCGAAAAAATTAAGGTAAGAATGTTTTTTTAACTTATACAGCCGGTGCGGCTATTTTCTTCTGTTATAAAATAGTCGAAGCATCCATTACAAGATTATAAGAATATTTTCAAAATAAATATTTTATTTTATAATTATGTGACTCTAAAATTATTTTAAAATAGAAAGAGATATTTCTCTAAATTTTTTTCGATTTCCTCTATGTCAACATCCTTTGATAAAATATACACTTTTTTGAAGATGATTTATTATGATAAAAATATTACATATTGTATTTAATATTTTGGGATATGTTTGATTGTGGATGTATTATTTTTATACCATTCAAATTTTATGGTTAAAGTATTGACAATTCATATGCTAGTTTTAATACGATGTTTTACGTTTTGTTTCAACCTTTCCATATTAGGAATGTGTTGGACTTAGTATGTGATGGGTGGAGCCTGCTATAGCTCCTCAGGGAATTGGTAGGTCTCATGAGACAATTAGTCATGTAATTGGCTGATTCCTTTCTCAATTTGATATATGGTTTTGGCCGAGGCCTAAATCATTTTTAGACGTCTTGGTTGAGGCGTTGACAAGATGTTTCAGAAAGTCTGGCATTATAAATTCCCTCATTATGAAAATAATAATGACGGTTCATGTGGTTATTCAACTAGTAGAATACCCATGACTATATTTTATTGTGTAATTATTTACTCAGCTCATATTCAAACCATAAAGTGTTCATGTTTATTATTTTTAAGGGCATGTGTTTTCAATTATTCAACATGCCTAATGATTATATTATATTATCTTGTCCTTAATACTCTTACGGGGAATTTGAGCTCACCCATTTCTTATGTTTCATTTTCCCAACATATTAAGAAGTTAGTTATGAGTGACTTTCAGGCATAATTTAGGAGGCTTGGATATTTATAATGGAATATATTAGTGTTGTATTTCTTCTCAAGATGTATTGTTAAAATTATGTATGTATCTTGTTTCCAATAATACTAAACTGTTCAGTCTTTTGGGGCCTTATTCCTTGTATCATTCCAATGGTATGTAATAAAGCACTGAATCTGGGTAATTGGGGTGGGGGTGTTACCGAATACATTAAATATTATTCATCCCTAAGAATAGCCACATGTATTGAATGTATATTGTTAATTAAAATTTGTAAATTTCTTCCTCTAGCATAATGATTTAATATTCTATTACTCTAGGAATTATTCATGAGAGGGAAACCGATAATCAAATTCAAGAATATTAATGTTCATAAAAATTGAGATTGTAATTATCTATATATTCCTAGGGAGATTATTTTTGAAATGTGAATTATCACATGCTAAGGATAATTAATATTTCATGATGTGAAGAATAAACTATTTGATCATATTTTGTGGTTGAATTTATTTTTATTATATTATTTATATTGCATTTTTTGGTTTATTATATTGTGTGTTATCTTGTTGTAAATATTGTTATTATTTTTTTTATCACGTTTTAAATGAATAAAATTAATTACAATATAAATCCATATAAATTAATTGATTAAATGGTAGTGGAATGATCATAGTAATTATTACTCATTTTGGAATTAGTTAAACATGTAAATAACGCTTAAAACATGTAATGTTGATTTTAGTGACATCAAGATTCTAATATAGGTTTCCTAACATGGGAAACCAATTAATTACAAACTGTTTAATTCATGAGGTAATTTAAATTTTTATTTGTTAAATGTAAATTTATTGGGGATGAGCAGGCTCATTATTTATTTCATAAGTCATGAATGTTTTGATTGTATGGTCATAGGTACCTTAATATTTAAGTGTGGAATAAAAAATTTGATATTTTTTCTACTTTATAGATTTATATAAATTATGGGTCTTATTGATAAATTTTTTTGGTTAGAATAATTAATGAGAGATAGGTTGGAGGCCCGAGTTTGTATTAATGGAACGAGTGGTGGGGGATTAAGACGATGATGGTGGCACAGGGTGCCGATTGTGATGTTGGTCAAACACCGTACTTATTATAACAAAAATTTCGACATAATATTCAATATGTTGTATTATAGGAAATGGTGTGGTAAACTAGGGTAGTCATAATTAATTCATATTTTGGATTTCTAAACATTAATTATTCTTAGATTGTTACTTAATGGTAAATGATTTATGTTTATGTATAAGATCTATTTCCTGCCACATGGTGTAGTTGAACTCTATGAACTATGGGTGAATAATTTAAGTGGAAGATTATTTAATCTCTAGTGTATGTAGAAGTTTATGAAATGATAATGAATTAATGACGGAATGAGGTTGGATCTTGATGTGCACTAATAAGGATGACATACTTGAAAATAGAAGAAAAGAATTAGTAGTGTCATATATACTTGTCTTAGAAGATTAAAATGTTAATATTGGAATGAAAATGGGGTAATATTAATTAAAGGATAATTATTTAATTAATATTAAACTTTATGATTGTGTCATGGTTTGATATATAGACCTTTGCATTGGAAAACATGTGTCTAGGTTATGATAGAAGAAGATTTGTCTAAGTTTATGTAGTTTCCCATAGTATGGTTGTGAGCTATATCAACTATGTATAATTTCATATTTCATATTAACCCCACTCATGTCAAAATAGAAACTTAAAACTAGAAGTTGGGGGTGTTTTCCCAATAATCCAGGTTGTTGAGGATATGGATGGTTGATTACCCCTTCTCCCGTTCTCTCTCATTGGATGTAGTATTACATGTATATATACACATGGGTTTTTTCTATATATGTGTATTGTAGGCTTCATGTCTTGAGTTTATAGGGTGTACTTTGATCATGCCATGGTGGGTTCATCTTATCACTGGTGTATATGCATGGGTTGGGATGGATTGAGGAATAATGTATTTACAAGGTCTCTAGTGTTATCCAGACATACAATTGGTTATATATTTGATGGTGATAATGATGATATGAATATGTGGATCGATGTCACAATGAAATGTTGGGACCTCTGTGGGATTGAGGTTGATAGGGTTGAGGCCCAACTCACATAAGGGATGGAGTGATAAGTAAAGAAGGGATGAGAGTTCAGAAAAAGTTATGTTGGGGCATGGGAGTGAAAAAATTAGTGGACAATTGGTTGGGGTACTTATATATATATGTTCTAAATATTATGATTATAAATTTTTGATTTATTTGGTGAGTTAGACATGTCAAGGATGAGGAAATAATTATAAACTTTACTTTGCAATGAGTTGATTTATTTGTTTATTAACAATGTTTTAGTATGATTCTTTCATAATTTTCGTGATATATTTTAGGGAGGGTCAAAATAGTTATACATGTTAGACTAACCCTATATTTATAAAGAAACTATTATTAATTTTTAGTAGGATATCGTCAGTGATAAAGTTAGACATTACTAATTTGAAGAGTAGTTCAGGAGATATTAGAGATTTGTGGTCACCATTGAGGATTATATCTTATTTTTTATTTTAGTTGTATCTAGTTATGTATAAAATCATATCATGTATTATAATTTATTATTTATTTATTATGAGTAGGATTTATTAAATGTTTTTTCTCAAATTATCTATTCATTCTCAAATATTTATGAGGGTAATGCCTCTCATGTGTGTGATTATATACCATTGGTACTGGTCACCAACCCATTGCCTAATATAGGGGTTTATTGATCCTAATTATCTCTATTTATTCATTTATATCATAAGAGGAATATCTTTGGATAGAGGGGGCCAAAAAATGGTATCAAAGGTGTTAATTGAGTGAAATTGTAGAAACATAGCCTTAAATACGGCCGAGATGGTGTCTACAATAAATTACATTGACCTGATTATAAGGAATCAATTCTTGAAGGAGTAAGAGTTTACTAGTCTTGGAAAACTAGATACATGCTTGAGAAAAGAATAAAATAATTACAACTTGTATTTTTTTCCTCCTAAATAAATAAATTTGAGGGTAAATTTATTCCATCTTGTGAATCCCTAAAGATATTTTACATTACACTTCATGGATTCATGTGAAAATAAATATAATAAGGGTGAGCTCAAATGATTAGTAAGGTAAAAATATACTTAATGAAATAAGGAATCAATGAGAATTTTCAATATAAAAAATGATAAATAATTGAACACACAGGCCATGTGTAATCAAATAACTGAATGGAAGTGTATAAAAAATATATCAAGGTAATAATTTGAAACACATGCCATCCAAATAACTAGATAAGGTAAAATAAATATGGCCACATAAGAAACTGAAACACATGCCATCTAAATAACTAAAAATGAAATGTATCTATAGATATTTCAATGAAAAGTCTTATTGATAAATAATAACTAAAACTAATATAATATAAATTATTGATTGTTGGACACCATTTTTTCTATGTATATGGTACCTTTACCGTTAATACCATTCAAAATATGGTTTAAAAAATATTAGGTAAATACCTATATAAGGTTTCCATCCAAATGACTCATCCCATGAGACTACCGATGCCTTGAGGGTATATCTATAACCTGGCCCACCCATGTCGTATTAGTCCCAAACATTCCCCATATATCGAAAAATCAATCTAACACTGTTGTTTATTAAATATTTATATAAAATAAATGTTACATATTTTTAAATATTTCTCCAAAATAATTGAATAAATTTTTATGAAAACACCTTATAAAAAATGGTATATGGTTTAGGAAATGATCATATCCACAAAAAGTGATATGGATACTTAGGGGAAATTTAATTTCAAATGATCATAAGAAATTGAATAATTCAAGGGGACTAAAAGGTATCATAGAAGTGCATGTTAAAATTTTTCTTGGCCAAATCAATCAAAAACCATCCAAAGGAATGATAAGAATGATATCAACACAACAAAGCCCACGTGGAGTAAAATAAAAAGGTTTAATTGATTATTGGAAATATTTTAAAAATAACTTTTAAAAACATTCTTGAGGAAAATATCATTTTTTTGTGATAAACCATTCTTTGAAAATAAATTTTAAAACCATTTTCATGAAAACGTAACCTTTTAGAGATGAAAAGGAAGATTCAATGAATTGATGGTGATTAAATCTGTACATTCTGTATAAGGTAAAAGAACATTCTATTTTCAAGGTAAAAAGGATTTCAAAAATCTTTATTGGGAAAGGAAAAAAGAATATTCCTTTTAAAATATTTGTAAAAGTCAAAAGGGAGAATTTTGTTTTAAAAATCACTTTAAAAATATTTCTCAAAACATTTTATGTAACAAAGAGTTGAAAAAAGGTAATAATACCTGAACAGTTTCATGAATTTCCAAAGGATAGAAAAATTAAAAGGTTTACTGAACAATGTTAATATAATTTCCTTGAATGGAACTACCAAATAAATATCATTAAAGTAATTATTGAGGAAAATAATCATTAATCATTCAAAAGTGTCCCATTAGAATTTGAAATTTTTTAAACATTAATCCTCATGAAAGAATAATATTAGATGAAAGTATTAAATACCATGAAGATAATGTAATTCATGATATAATATATAAAAAATTAATTAGATACACCACACAATATATGTAAGCGGTTAACCTGACATATCTCACCGATGTAAAAAGTGAGATGAGAATCCCTTACCTTGAGTTTCCTTTTGGGTGAACACCAATTAACATCTTGTATGAGAAAATGATGTTAAAAATATACTTTCTTAATAACCCTTTTCAGGTATATCATTAATTTTATTTCACATATTAATATTTTGTATTCAACTGCATAAATAGTTATCTTTACATCAATAGTTTTATCAATATTTGGATTATCTCTCAAAAACAACATTGGTAGGTCAACTATGGTTAGAGAAATCATCATATAAAATCTAAATAATAATAACTATGACATAATAATAATATTTATACATATATTATTTTTTTAAACCAATTTTTAAATATGGTTATGATAAAGTAATCAATGTTACGATCATGGAGATGGTAGAGCGTATATAGGCATGCGTAATAATCCCATTTTTTAATGATCATTATGGAAAGAAGTTAAGTAACACCATATATTTCTATAATGATAATTATATAATAAATATCATGTTATTCAATTGTAAATACTTATATATAGTTCCTTTTATTAAAAAGGAATCACATCATGTTGAGAAGGCGGTAGTCCACACATCCACAAACGACATTATCACTTTTTAAGTATGTGAAAGGGTATTAAAGAAAATAATATATATAGTGTACTTATAGAAAGTTAATTATTTAATCATTATAATATATTATTTTTTATTTAATATTTTTAATTAATACAATCCTTTATATGTTACATTTATAGTGTGAATGAATCACATCACTTTGATGGGATGGTAGTCCACACTTCCTCAAATGATGTTATCGTATTAAAGTAAAATGGAGAGTATTAAAGGTATATGTAATTAAATGATTAAAGAAGATTAAATAAATAATAAAAATAATAAATATAATATATAAATAGACTTTCCATCATAATTTACACCATGAGTGGTGGTAAAGGAAAAATGAACAATCACAGTTTCATGAGGCAGTAGTTCGTCGTACACAGAAATAGTATGCTAATTACCCAATGGATAGAGGTGTGTGTGAGTGTAAGTATAAACCATAGAATAAAAAATTTCTAGTATATTTGGGATTTGGTGTTGTTATATAATAATTTTATATGGATATTTGAGGGGGTTTAAAATGAAAATAAAATTTAATAACATGAGATCAGATGTTACCTATGAATCAAAAAACTACTTTTGGTTTGTACCAAAAGTCATTATTAGAATTATTTATTCTAAAAGGTAGGATTGAAGGTCGAGGTGAGGGATTTTTGTATATTATATGTGATTATCCGGGCCTAACCCATTTGGTTTTAGAGGTGTGTGGAATGAGGAGGAGTTATGGCCTTTTATAAGGGAGAAAATGGACTTACTTCGTATTGTTGAAAATAAGTTAGGTGTACATATGTTCATACCTAAAAAAATTCAAAAAAATCAACCAAGGTCGTTAATTTAATTTCTATGGATGAAAAATTTCTAGAACATATGTTAGTGAATTGTTTATAGGTCATTTGGGTCCTTAAGTTGAAGTTTAATTCTTTTATTATGCATAATAATTTTTCAATAATTTTAATTAATTTTAATTACTTTCACAAGTATTTTTTGTAAAAAAAATTGGTCAAATTAAAAATTAAAAATTATTATCATTACAAATGAGGAATAAATTTTCCTAAATTCCAATCACATAAATGTTATAGATTTTTTAAAATTTAATCCCATAAGTGGGATGATAACAAAATTTTTAAATATAAAAACATCAGAATGATTTCTATGTTTTCATAATAAATTTCAAAGTGAAATTTATTAAGAGGACAAAAAAATTTAATTTATAAAAATAATATATAATTATATTATAAAAAAAATAAATAATATAATTTATCCTTATAAATAAAATATATGAAAAATAATTTTTGATCAAAAATTCAGTATTTTTAACTGTTCATTTTAAAATGAAATGCTCCAGAAAAATATAAACAATTCACCCAAAACATATTATTATGTTTAAATTTCAAATATTATTTTTATTTTGACATATTAAATATATTAAAGTGTCAAAATTCATATTAAAAATGGGTTCTCCATTAAAATGTGGTAAAATTATCTTTATAAAAATATTGGTTTTTATGTGTAAAATATAGTTTGTTCATATATTATGTCTATAAATTCGAATGGATTAATATAAAAAATATTTTATTGAATAATATTTTTATATTTCATTAATATCACCAACTAATTGTAATTAATTTAGTCTACTAGCATAAAACAACATTTTTAGTAGAAAAATAGTTTTCTCAAAAAATATTCACCATATATTCAATTGATTCTTGTATTAATTTCAAAATAATTTGTAAAAAATTATTTCATTATATATTTTTATAAAACCTAATTTAAATAAGTTAGTTATTTTTATTCATAACTATTAATATTACTTGTAGTTATAATAAATTATTGTCTGATAAATCTCAATCTTGCATGTAACACAAGCCATCGAGGAAGGTTTGTCTTTCTTGTAACACAAGCTATCGAGGAAGGCCACTCTTGTGTTCAATGAAACCCGAATCAGTGTTTCATTAATTACTATATATATCATAAATTTAATATATATAATCATAAATATATAATAGAGTCTTGGGATATTATATTTCCTTATGCGCTTGGTACCGCATGTCATACACATTATAGAATACAAGGTTATTAGATTATAATTTTAGGGAATCACATATATGATGGTGTTTATAGTTAATAATTGGTGAGGATTCAAGGATTGGAAAGAAAAAATATTATATTGTCTTGGTACATAATGAAACAAGGGAGACTAGCTCTGATATAATATTTTAGGTTCCACAGTAATCTGAATAAAGTACCATTAAGATTACTACAAATTATAAGTGATGTGATACTGCTTGTAGGGTAGAGACATGGGAATGTATCATGCATCATGCTTGTCTGTTTCCATTTTTTAATTGATTATAATTTTTTAATTAGGTAAAAAATAAATTAATTTATTAACCATAAAAATAATCTATTTCTTAAGTTTGGAAGCCCATTTTTTTTATAGAAATAGATCTAGTCCTAAACTACTATTTGGTTCATGTCGATGATGTTCATTAATTTGTATATGAAAATATCCGTAGAGTGAAAGAGAATGAATATTGAACTTATAGAAGGAAACTTTGAGAGTTCTACTACTAGATTCGATCGAATTTTGAGGGATTAATTTCAAATAATGGTACATGAATTTGATTAGAGGAGGGGGTGTTAGTCATTAATTTATATTATTAATGGACCGAGAACTGGGCTTTATTATCTGTGATGATTCTATGGATGACAACATGATGGTTTTGGTTTTTTTTACTTCAGGGTTATGAGGAGTTGGTTGTATTATGGAAGGGGGTTTTGATATTATTTCTTAGGCTAGGATTATTTCATGAACTATGGATGTGGCTCGTTAGCTGGTGATATTTTCCCCCTCCTTAAAGTTTTATGTTTTTTACTCTTGATATTCCATGAGACCATTGGATTAATATTTCAAGTCTATTTTTTTATTATTAACCCCTTGGAGTGAATGTTTGGGGTTATGATCAGTTTTTTTATTAATATACCTTGGTAATGAGTGTAGATAAACATCACTATTCACTTGATTTGAAACCACATATTTAATCCTTTATCCATGATTCCTTGTACCAATCCAACCATTAGTGTATAACCCACACAAAATTTTATTTAGAGATATTAAGTATGAATTATTCCTCGATCCTATTGTTGATAGAGTGATATGGTATAAGGAAAAGGTTTTTATAAAAAATTTCATATCTTTCTATAACTCTCTCATCAGGATCCATAATGTTAAGACATAGTCTAGGGGAGGTGATGATATAATCATCTATATCCTATAATCTTCAATTTGGACCATTGTAATAGGTATTTGGTATTTGGGGAAGGGGTACTTATATGTATTTCTTGATTTTAATCAATATACCATTCTCTCAGGACATAACATATAGGCCCTGGTCTTGGGGAAATAGATATTGTATATGTTTTCATATTTAATTTTATTTTTACAGGTAATATATTATTTCACTCTATGTTTTAATTCAAATTATAATATTTCATGGTTCATGAATGTAATGTCCCCAACCCAATTATCCCTCACATGACTAAGATGAATCTCCACAATACCTCATGTGTTCCTACCAGTATGATAGAGGTTGTTAAATAATAGCAAGGGTCTAATAAATATAGAAAGGAGATTATACCCCTAGTACAAAACACAATAATAGTGAATACAAAATAAAAAAGTCAATATAATAAATTCCAATAGATAAACATGCAATTTTAAAAACAAACCAATATCCTCAATCCGTATGACAACATACTATAAGTTTATCCAAATTCGTACAAAAACCCAACTAAAAGAATGACTCAAAATAAAGACTCCCAAAACTGATATAGAACCACATGATTGGTACCATATCTATGTTCCAATATCTGCTATAAAATTCAATCAATCAAGAAATAAAACCCTTTATATTTACTAGTCTTTCATCCATGATTTTTTCGTGGGTAGAAAACATTGTCCTGAATAGGGTTTGAGTAAAACATTATAAGTCATCACCAAAAGTGTCTAAAAAATTTAATCTGAGTAATAGTGAATGAAAAAGAAAAAAATAGAATTAATTATGAACTGAATATAGAATAATAAAAATAAAACTTGCTTGGCCTCATGATCTTGGAGGATACCTAGTGTCATCCAATCCTACTATGAAATAATTCATGATGTGTTTTTATTTAACAATAAATGGTTCAACACTCCACATAAAGAATATCTATATATTATAATATAATTAACAATAGACCCATATAAAATTGAAATTTTAGGGATTAATTACAAATCTATTTCAAAATATACCCAATTCAAATTTTTATTATTGTGTAAAATTATATATTATATTCACAGCTAGGCCAAGGTAAATTACCATTCCCAAAGAAAATTACATATTTAGTGAACAATATACCCAATTAGAATTCCCATGCAACTAGAAAATTACATATTAAGTTTCCAACATCCCACCTGAGGCCAAATCCACATTACAATAAATCAAGCACAAATAAAGATCGAACATATGTTAATATTCCAAAACATTCTTGTTATGTTTCATAGAATCCCTTAAAGTCAATTCATGTAAAATACCAATTTAAATTTAAATTATTAATTAATCACACCAAATATTAAGGAACATTGTAATTTCTAATTTAAAACTCATTATTCCAATAATCAAATTACCAATTAATATGCCAATTTTCCACGATATGATAATTAATCAATTAGAATCCATGAGATACATGTTAATTTATAATTCAAAAGTTAATCCATTCTAATAATTAATTTCTGTATAACTAGGGTTTCAAAATTTTACATGGTTTGATCAATGGATCATCCAATGTTTTCACAGTTCAGTTTGAAGATCACTATATTCATATAACCTAAATTTATAACCAAGGATCAATGGTGGACACACCTCATTAGTGGTTGAGGGTCTAATGTTTAATTTACCAAGGGACCCAAAAGGATCTAAAGAAGGTCTAGGTGGTGGGATTTAGGGAATACAAGTGATTTTCAATTGAAATAGGGCATGTGTAGAGTGTGTTAGTGAGGCCACACAAGTTATATATACTAGAAACCAAAATCATACTATAGAGAGATTATATAGACCACCCACATCAATAGCAGAGAAGAATAATATAAAAATCCAAAATCAAAATGAATGACAAAAACCACAATACCGTAATTAAAATGATAAACTCAACCCTTTTGGATAGAAAAATAACCAAGAATAAAAAAGTGTAATCAATAAAATCTTGGAAAAATATTCCCAAACTAGACCTCTAGATTAAATAAAAGATTAAAGGAATAAAGTAAGTCATTAGAGAAGTTGAGGAATCCCTAAAGAACAATTTAGTATCACTAATCCCAAATTAGTCTCTAATGGAATGGATAGAGTTATTAAAATTCATAGAAGAGGAACATATGGGGAAACCCACATTTCAAAATACTTGATGACCCCACCAGTTAGTCGATGTTAGAGTACTAGCTACTCAATGATTCTTATATCCCAACTGATCTATTTCCTAGTCTACTGACTAGTTCGGGGAACTAAAATAGTTCATATTCTACATTCCACTATGTTCCTTGATCAATTTCACCACTTTAAACCCCCCTGAGAACCACCGAATGACCATTTAGACCAGGAATGATGCACAATTATATAAATTAGAAAAACCAACCAAAAATTCAAAGATAGGAATATCTATATAGAGGAAGGGTCCTAGAACCAACCCACCATATAAACTACTATCCCCAATCTATTCTCCAATTCATCAGTATGATCTATTAGTGAATAATGTGAGCCATTATGACCACATATTAGACTACTTCTACTAGGTATCCTCTTGAACATGCCTATGTTTACATTTATCTCACAATAGGTGTTTTCTAAATCATCAAATATTATTCTCACTATGTTCTGTTATACATATCAGATGATCCTCAAAGGACAAACCCACATTATTCTCAAAATCATCAACATTAGTAACATGAAAAATATCAGGATGATATATTTGTATTTGTGATACATGAAACACATCATTCATGAAAAAATATCACTATAAAAGATCCATTTGGTATTCCACTAGAACAATCCTATCTACTATCTCAAATATTATCACAAACATGCGAACTTAGTTACCATATTTACAAATATCATGTTTCCCCATCCTAGGATACACCTAATAGAAGGCTCAGTGAAAACCCTCAAATTAAAAAGGTAATATATAATGGGAAATATAAGATTAATGACGATATATAGGGGTTTTAACCACTTAATAATCGAATTAACCTACTCAAATGTCTCCTTCATGAGACTTGGTCCAAAAAGAATTATATTACACACCATTAAAAAGAAAAAAGGATAATGATATGGCCTTCCATATAACGTCTGAAAATGAACCATCTGAAATGATTATCATAAAAAAAATATAGTTAAACTCAATGTGTTTCATATGCTACTCTAAATAACCACTCAGGTCTATATTATATGATCACACCATTTCCTCCAATATCTAAATCATCTATTTAGATTTTCCATCACTTTAAAGATGATATGATGTGCTAAGAAGAACCTATAATCCCAATTCAATTTAAATTCCCTTCAAAAGATGCAATGAAAAAAGGGGATATTGATCTAAAACAATTTTATGTGGAATGATATAAAATGAACTATGTACCACATTGATAGTTTTCTTAGATCATCAATGGTGAAGGACTGACTGATAGGTAAGAAATGGGATACCTTCGCCAATTGATCAATGATCACCCAAACTCCACCATTCTTCCAGGGTGTCCAAGGTAAATCTTAGATCATGACCATAGTGATATAATCCCACTTCAATTCTAAGATAGTTAATGGATCTTATTTTATAGTAGGAAACTAATTCTCAGCCTACACCTACTGAAACGTGTCACATCATGACTAAAATATTTCTATACCCTTCTTCATTCTTAGCCACTAATGTTATCTACATAGGGAATGATATATATTATTTAAACTAGGATATACAACCTATTTTGAAGCATGGGATTCCAATATCATCTTCTTAAGTATACTCATAAGATCCCATATACTACAATAAAAATGAATAATCTCATTATCTTCCTTGACCCAGTAGTTAAGGGCTATCTACTATATATGATGTCCCTTATTTATAAAAAATCAGATGAAAACACCACCTCTACACGATCCAGTACATAAGTGAGTGAACAACTTAGAATGATGTGAAAGTTTTTCACCCTTGAGACTCTTAATCATCCAAATGTAATCTAAAAAAATTACTATTAGTTTCCACTCATCATAGGATTCCACACTACCTAAGTTTACATCGACTTTCTAAAGGATTAAACAACAACCTTTCCCTTTATAGTACTTTTTCTAACTCAAATTTGTATATCTAGAAATACTTAGCCCACCTCCTCCTTATAAGGTTTTTATCCCACTATGAACGAATATGATTCCAGAACTTGTGATCTATTCATACCATGAATATATCTCCCAACAATTTTTTTCCAACATTTTACATAATATACCACTACATCTAACTCAAATTGTGGGTACGATAATTACACGTAATCATCCTTAACGACCAAGACCCATAAGAAACCTCTTGATATACCTATATAAGAATTATTATTATTTGAAATCATAATTTATATAAATATATGATATAATCCTTACCCATCTTGGTATGGTTTATATTTGGGCTGAGTTTAACCTTCAATTAAATTTGAAGAAATATTCATCAAAATAATCTGAAAAAAAACCTAATGCCTTCTTGGTCAGAATAGACATTGGTGTTTCCAAATGGGAGAAGACTTGGATGAATTTCTGATAATATCATCCAAACCCCAGAAAAATATAAATCTTAAAGATATTCTGGGGTTTTTCTAATACATCACAACTAACACATTATTTGGAACCATTGATACTCAAAATTTAGGGATAACATGGAAAAGGAAGTTCACTTGGTCAATTTAGAAATTAAATTTAGGTATATTGAAGTATAGTTGATGTTCTCTTAGTATAATTAGTAATATTTCAAGATGTTGGGAATGATCATATCTATAAAGTATGTACAATAATATTTCATCAACGAAGATGACTAAAACCTGATCCAAATATTGATGGAATATCCAATTCATCATATTCAAGAATATCATCAGTGTATTCGTCACACCATAAAACAGTACCATGAACTCATACTATTCATAACATCTTCTAAAAGTAGTATTGGGTATATTAAATGGTCTCACACTAAACCTATATTACCCTAACCATAATTAAATCTTAGAGAAATTCATTGAACCAATTAATTGATCGGCGAGGCTATTAATGTGCATAAGGGGATAACAGTTCATGACATTCATTTGGTTCAGCCTCTAGTAATCCACACATAAACAATAGGTTATGTGTTATTTATTATCCTGAATATGGGTGAAACACATGGTGATGAAATAGTCCATATGAATCCCTTGGATTCGATAATCTACTACTACACTTTTATCTTTTGAGGCTTCTCTGGTGTAATTTTGTAGGGCGAGAAAGAAAATGGTTCGACCATTGGAACCAACTCGATAGTGAAATTGGTCTACTAATTGGGTGGAAAACTAAATAAATTATCATGAAATAAATCAAGAATGAATCCCACTACTGGAGGAATGATATTATACGGTGACACACCATATTCCATAATTATTCTTGTTATAGGGGATTTAATCCTATCCAATTTGTACAGAGTTTATCTTTCACGACCATCTTAAAGGACTCATTCACCTCAATAAAAATAGTTTCCCCCTTTTAGATAGAGGAAGGTTAGTCTCATCCTATAATATTTGATACGATATAGGTATAAAAATATTTAATCAATACCCAATACTAAATTAAATCTATCAATTTACAACTCAGATAAATCCAAGATAAACTAATAAACTCCAAATTCAAGAGTGCACTCCTTACATGGTTTGATCCCCTTCGATCATACCCCAAATAGAATATATACAGTCATAAACACATCCATTAATTCCACATCTAAACCCATTTATTTTAATAATTGTGAATTTATTAAAGAATGCGATGTTTTTTTTATAAAATACAATCAATGTTAGATACCATAATAATCGTTCATATAATAGTGGAAGAGACAAAATCTAGACTAGTAGGAATATACTGCATAGTATTCCACTTACTCACCCATCCACCAGAGTCTCTAGCCCAAATCCCCTATTATACTTCTTCTTATTGATATTTTCACTCCTACATCGAGGTATGATTACCCTACCATGTCTTCTGTAATAGGTGTAACTCTAGCTACATGTATACTATGGGGTTGTTATATCACTCCAAAACATTAGGGTCTACCACGATCTTATTACACCACAAGATTACTAAGTACCTCTATAGAATTTTAGCTGCTGAACTATCTTACCATAAACTCGGCACTCCACTAGAGTAAGAGGACACTGTCAGTGCTTGTGACCAGCCTTGACACACTGATAATAATACACATGGTTGTTTTCTTGAGATAGTGGATTGCTACCTTGGAATATATTCCCACCATCGACTTATATAGAAATTATTAAAGTATAAATTCTTTCTTCTTGAAGTGTAACTCCTTGATCCTCCAGCTGGAACTGACTACAGACCACTTAAGGCCTCTGTTGGGATGCATTTGATGATAAGATCTTGATTCAAAACATTAAAAAAGTTTTCCAAGTGGTAGATATTTACCTATGAATTGATTTTGTACCAAATCTCATTTGCAAAGAGCTTTAACCATGATAACTCAAATCCTACCAATGATGGTGAAAAATGTTATAGGTTGGTATAACAACCAGAATATTCTATTATAGAAATGTACCCACATATCAACTGTATGAACTCCTAATACATTTCATCTCCCTATGTCTATGTAGAATTAACACATAAACTTTTCCATGAATACTTTTCAGTCCATATCCTTGTGTTTTACATCAGGCACTATGATTTCCCACTATCTCTATGATGGTTCTTGTAGTATATAGGCTACAATCTCTATCCCTCCTTATATGGGTGTCTCTGTGTGACAAAATATCATTATGAAAAACTCAATCTGAGTCTCTACTTATTGACGGCCTCCCATCCAAATTAATGTGGATCGATGATATATCTGGAAATCCCTCATCATATTATATATATCGTGGATATCACAATTATCATATATCCCTCCTTCGATAAAATATTACACAGTAAATTATCATGATATTGATCGTCTATCATTTTCCCTAATGCCACATGATGTTTTGGTTCCACCGTGTTAGGTGTGGGATCGATAAAACTCTCATCATATTTAATCAAAAGATAATTCATAAAAAATACACTAAAGGGTTCCAAAAATTCCTCATATCAAAGGTTACATAACCTATTAAAACATATATAGTAAATTAGGTTCAATAGATAACCATAAGCACATGGTCTCTTCAAATCGTGGCTTAACAAGTGAATTAACATGTTATAAAAGATTAACTTTATTCCTTTTATTAGACATGTCAATGGATTTGATATGAAATATACATAGGTTGAAATTTTATATATTGTAAATATATACCTAACATGAGTAATTCGTGTTAACATATTTACCTATGAAACAACAATGATTTGTCTATAAACACCTCATGGTATAACAACCCACAACTAAAATCTATTAAATCACTAACATCAACCATCAAGTACAAAACCCAAGTTGAAATAACAAAAAAAATGAAATAATCCAACCTCAATAAAAACAATCCCATCCTTGTAAACATTAGTTTTCCCCTACACATTGGTTAAATACTACCATTCATGAGCTCATCACCAATATTCAAAACATCCAATTCTTACATCTAACTTTCCCAAATAGTAAATAAAAATAATATAATTGCCTTTAAAGTTGAAGGATGACACATGGATTTAGCCATACCTACTACACCAAATTCTTTTTTACATTCCCAAAAATGGGTCCAATCATTTTATCTATAATATCCATATATAATAGCATAATGTGAAACAAACACATAGAGAATTTCCATTGTAGGTTCTAATTAAAAATTATGTTCACAATATCCTGAATGAAAATTCTCATTCCTAGAGAAAATTAAATATTTAGTTCAAAATACGACTAATTCAAATTCACATGGAATCTACACACTATATATTCAGTTTTCAACTTCATACCTAAGGCCAAATCCACATTCCAACACATCTATGACAAAGAAAGATATAATACATAACAATATTAAAAAACATGCTAAGTATGTTTCCTAGAATCCATTTCAGTAAATTAATGTCAAATACTAATTTACAATACATTTATTTATTAATCATGAAAAAAATTCCAGAGAATGAAATTTTCTATTTTATATGTAAATATGAAAAAAACACCAATTACAAATTATCATTCTAACTATCCAAGACATTATTATTATTCAGTTATAAGACAATATATCCTTGTAAATGTTTTATCCACATTTTAATCTATTCACATAACCAATTTTATAATCACTAGGGTAACAAAATTTAACAAGGTTTGTTATAGAGATCAGTGAATGGATCCATGATTTAATTTAATTAACACTTTATTCCTATGACTCAGATATACAAACTGGTGTCAAAGGCTGGTGCACCTCAATGTTGTTTGAGTGTCCAAGGTTTTAATCACTAGAGTCACTAACATTATCCATGAAAGGTCTAGGTTAATGGATTATAGGTATAAATGTGATTACCAATTGAAATAGTTCATGTACACATCATGTTAGTGTGAGAGTACATGTTACATATACTGGAATCCAAAAGTAAATCATAGAGAGGTTATTTTGACTACAAAACTTAGTAGTAGATAAGAAAAATCCATGAATCATGCATATATATGAATTTAAAGCACCATAATTAGCCATTGATAATGATAGAACATATTTTTAATGATGCATGTAGAGTAAATTGAAATAAAACTAGATTAATTCATCAAATATAGGAAAAACATTCCAAAACTGGACTTCTAGATTGGACAATGGATCAAGATATTGACGAAATTCATCGACAGAGTCAATTATGCCCTAAATAACCCTTATATATATCACTAATACTGAATTAGGGTCGAGTATAAGGTGTTAGAGGAGTTAAAATTCATGGAAGAGAAAATTAAAGGGCTTGCCTACATTAAAAATCCTATCATACCCCACTACCTATCTAATTCTGAAGTACCATATTGTTGGGGATTCATGTATCCCAGCAGGGCTACTTCTTAGTCCACCTTCTAGCAGGTGCACTCTAACTAGTTAGTTTATGGAACTATATTAGTTCCTCTCCTACATAAAAATATTATACTTTAATAATTACTCACCTATGATCCCCTTGAGTACCCTCAAATAACATTTTAGCCCCAGAATAATTGTCAATTCTAGAATTTAGATAGTTAACTGAAAAATTAAAATAGAGGCATAATTATATAAATGATGGTGTCTTATAATGAATGTCTCTTTTTTATGATGTGGTTGTTTATTTATTTCTTATATATTTTGAAAGAATTTATATCATTATGATAGCACGTGTTAGAGAATCGAGAATATAAAGATTAGGAAAACTTCACCAATAAGGACGTCTAAGTTTTTCTGATGTATTTTTAAAACTTTATGATCAAGTTAGTGCCACCCAAAGTGGACAATATCATGGTATGATAGATGGGTTATTTTTATTTGTATGATTTAGGAAATATTATTTAAGGTTATTTATGTTCTTGTTTTGTTTTGGATATATTATAGGGTGCAAATTAAAAAATATTAAAAAATATTAAAAAAATATTGACATTCACTTGTAGTTTGTGATAATTATAGATTTTAAATCCATTATAAAGGAAGTTTTATTTAAAAAATTTGGATAACAATTACATCTTAATAAAATGGGCTATTCAAACCTCATGTTTTTTATAATGCATGTCATATGTTAAAATGGGTTCTCATAATTTTATTTTTTGTGTGATGATATTAACATCATAAAAATAATTTTAGGACTATAACACCCTATGATGTTTTGTAATGTTTTTTTCAATTGAATTTAATCTTTTTGAAATTCTTCATTTCATGAAACACTGAATATAGATTGTGTTATTAGAAAGAACTAAGTTTGTTTTTCATTTCATGAAAAACCATGATAATCTTGTGAAACATGAAACAATTAGATTATATTTTTGTTCATACAACACTAGTTTTGGCTTCAGTTACATACAATTCCCAGTTCATTCAATAACTTCTGTTACACGCAAGACCTAGTTTTTCAAAACTATAATGTACTATTAATATTGTTATAGAAATATTAATATTATTATCACCAATACTTTGGATTTGAATATATGAATAAGATTAATTAAATTATTAAAATAATTTTTAATCATTTCTATTAGAAGAATTATTTGGTGACCAATTAACTAGAAATGAAAATTAAACACTTTTTGAAAATATAGGAAATTTTTATTGGAAAACTATATTTCTGTAAAATAAAATTTTTTATCTTAACAAATGAATTATTTTTTTATAAATGAATTTAATTAAGAATAAATTTATTATATTCAATCGAATATTTAACTTTCATATCATGTCTTTTTTCAAAAAGGGATAATAACAAATCTAAAATTTTAAATAAAGAGTTATTTTTCTAAAATGAAATTTTACCACCTTTTAAAGGAACAACTATTTTAAAACTATTTTTTGAATCGTATATAATTTTTATTTTAAAAAATAAACTTAATTTGTTAAATATTAATATCAAATTTTACTTTTAGATATTTTTTTTGTATTTGTTTGAGTGGTTTTATTTTTTGATAAATAGTTAAAAAACATAAATATAATTAAAAACTAGGTTTTTATTTAATTTAGTTAAATAGTTTTATTTTATTTTAATTTCGTTTTAAAGTATAATTAGATCAATTATACATCAATTATTCAAATTGAGGTCATTATAACCAATTTCACAATGAAATTTGATATAAAAACCATTCAATATTTTTAGCATTTTTTCTTTAAAAACTCATTGGTTCATCCCACATGCTGTATTAATTTTAAAATAATTTTATCCAATTATGTCATTTGAATTTGGAATAATGGATTCCATATTTGGATTCTTAATAAATTAAAATTTAAATTATGGTAAAATTAGTTTTTAATCCAAAATATTGGTGAAAGTGATTTAAATTATTTACAAAAATTATAGAAAATTGAGTTTAACTAGTGGTTTAACATTAGTTATAAAAGAATAAATGACCATAAAATTTTTCAACAATTTATTTTAGAACCATATATAGATCATATATTCCCTTTTATTTAATATGGACCATTATTTTTTGCACATCATGTAAGGGATACCTCTCAATAGTGTTTACCTTTTTATATTTATAATAATGTCACTCCTCATCCACTATAAAAAGGGAACTCACCCACCTAACTTATTCACACCACTAAATTACTTTGGATTAGGAAAACCATGAAAATATATCCTATAATATTCCATTAATTAATAATATAATATTTTTTTTGTAATCTAGAAATGAAATCCCTCTGGTTCAAACCAATAGATGTAACCAAAAGAAGAGGTAACATATTTCCACAATCTCTTTTGTTTTATTTTCATTATTCAACACCTTAATTATTATAAATACATGATTATATAATAAACCTTTTATTTTAAATACTATTATATTGTTTTATGTAATGTTTTAAACCTATAATGACACACAGTTCCATCAAATGGGATA
Organism: Viscum album; assembly: GCA_963277665.1. Lineage (NCBI taxonomy): Eukaryota > Viridiplantae > Streptophyta > Magnoliopsida > Santalales > Viscaceae > Viscum > Viscum album. The sequence continues at coordinate 751,745,032 of OY728160.1, forward strand.
CACAATCATCATTTGTGTCTATAACAGACTACCGCCTCGCCAACCAATGTCTTCTGTTATTCATTTTACACATTTAATGGATGAGAATAATGATGTAATTTATATTTTTAAATTATATATATGATATTTTTAAATTATTTATTCTCCTAAAATTATTATATAACTTGTATATTCATTCTTGCTAATTTTTGTAAGTATGATAACTTCGTTTGTGGATGTGTGGACAGCCTCCTCCTCAAAGCGATGTGATTCATTCACACATTACATGGAACATATTTAGGGTTATATTTGTGAAATAATATTATATATATGAGATAATAATTCTAATTTAAAGGATATATATATTTATATCATTTACTTTTTTTTCTTAATAAATATGATAACAAAATGGAATCGACATTCACACTTACGTCTGACCTACCTTCTCCATGAATAGTGTATCTTAAATATTATTTATATATTTCAAAAATAATTATAAATACAAATACAATATATATATATATATGATATTTATACCCTTTTTTTTCTTTAAATAAGTACATCATGATCTTTGTAAGGGTAACAGCAACAAAAAGTCAAATCTGTATGAAAAACAAAGCAATTATTACACAAAACATAACCAAAAAATTTAATTGTTAAAAACACGAAATATATTTTCATAATTATAAATTATATGGTATGATATGTAATAATATTTTTCTATTTTATATTTATAAAAAAATAGTATTTATTATATAGGGGTTTTTGAACATGTAAATCAAAATTCAAGACTTATGTTAAGTGTTTTCTCAACTCATTTTTATTTCCTTGAGACTTATACATTATTAACAACTCATTTATTTTTTGTGGTATATATATTACCCATTAATTAATTCTATTATTTATAAAAAAAATTAGTGGTATTTAATTATCTATTTAATGACCAATCATTCATGGGTATTTTGGTTCAAAAGTTACTAAATCAGTAATTTAATTTTGTATAAATTGTTCTTTTTTTGAGATACATGACATGTTATTCACCTATATTTTTATATTGGATGTATATACTACCCTTTGAAATTTTATTTCATGAATATAATTATATTAATTATATTTTATGCTTAATTTAATGTCATTATGTCATAGGTATTATGATTCAATGTTACCAATGTTTGAACTTTTTATTGCTACAATCTCAACATTAATCATGATTGTTTATGATTATGATTCCATTGATGAAATATTATGATCCATATATAAATAAATATCATTAATTTTCTTATACAAGGGTTATTCATGATATATTCATGTACTTTTACAATTTTCTACTCTCCTACTTTAGATTATTAACAATGTGTTTTAAATAAAATCCATATTTATATCTCACTTTGGTTATAAATATTTGTTACTTAAAAATAATATTTTAGTAAGAAAAGTATTCAATAATTTTTTATATGTTTTAAAATTATATTTAAACAAAATAGTTTCAATTTTTTCATGATTCCTTTATAAGTTTTCATGTAAAATAGTTTTCAAATGGTTTTCAAGATTCTTTTATCTGTTTTCAAGGAAAATGGTTTCCAAAATTATTTCAGGTTTCCTTTCTATGTTTTGAAGTGAAATGGTTTCCAATATGTTTTCAATATTCCTTTATATGTTTTAAAGGAAAAATTATTTCCAAATGTTTTAAATATTTGTTTTTATGTTTTCAAGTAAAAATGTTTTCAATTTTTTATGATTCCTTTATATTTTTATAAAGACCAAGGTTTTTAAAAAAATTTCATGAATAATTTATATGATTCCAAGGAAAAATATTTTTAAAATGTTTGGAGGATTATTTTATATTTTTGAATAGAAAAAGTGTTACAAAATGTTTTTATTCTTATATTATATTTTCTCAAGGAAAAAGGATTTCAAAAGGTTTTTAAGCTTACAATATAGATTTTTATGTTTTTTTTCAATTAAAATGATTTTCAAAATGCTTTATGTTATAAAATGTACATTTTTCAAATAAGAAAGAATATTTTTTACAATAACTAACTTCAAAAGACTACTTAAAAATTATTCTTTATCTTAGATGACATCTGTTGGTGTCATTAATAGCATACTGGGGATATGATGAAAGGGTTCCATTAATTTTATTTATTTGATCGGTTTATGTTTTGATGGAATGATGTTTATGAAACATGTTTTTTTCATGGGATACATGTTTATGAAACCTGTTTCTCTTTCACTAGTTATATGTTTATTAATCCCATTTATCTTTCACAGGTCATATGTTTATGGAACCTATTTCTTTTTCATGGGTTATATTCTTATGAAACCTAATCCCTTTCATGGGGTATAATATTATGATATGTTTTAAAACATGTATTTATTCCTCAACTTATGGTTTAATGACAAGATTATGATACCCAATTAATTTAATTATATATGATATGATTATTTATGATCTTATGGAATATGAATGTAAGATTTAATTATGAGGTGGGTGTGACGTATATATCCCTCCAATGCATTGGGTAAATATTTATATCTCATTTGATATACATGAATGTAATAGGGAGTGGGATTAGTTCAGTAATAGACTTTTCCCACTAATGATTTCTTAGAAGTGGACCTCGAAAAATGATATGGTAATTGTAGTGAACCATTACTACCAAGATGGTTTGGAGTGTAAACTCATTCCACTAAGATGTAATTGTCATTAATGTATGAATACTATTGATATTATTTCTATATAATTATGTGTATGCCACAGATTCTATTTTTTATTCCTATATTATGATCTCAAGTCTTATGATCTTGATTTACTAATAATTTATATCTTATTAACTGACTATATTTATTCAATGCCTCATGTATATGACATTTTATTTGCATGGTATGATATTCATAATTTATTTTCATGTTATCATACACTTATTTCCATGTTATGCTTACATGTCTCCTTTATTTACCCATACTATGAATTTGATATCACCAATTATTATGTTTAATTTCCCCAAATTATGAAGAATGGTTTTAAGTCTAAGTACTAAAGGGGAAGATCTCAATGGGAAATATTAAAGATATTTCACCAAGTTAAAATATTTTTTCCGACTTTACAAAGTCACTAAACTAGTATGCTCCTCATGAATGTACTTTTTTAATGTGTAAAATATTCATCTATATTGATATAATATCCATGTATGTTAATCTTGGGTCTATAAAATTGGTATCAAAGGAAAGGTATTGTCATCATTGGAATATAGGATAAGAAAATTTTAGTCATATCCCTAGGGGTATTTATAAGGATATGTCTAGGTATGTCTCTAAGGACAATATGAAGGTGTCATATATTTAAAAAAAATCATGATTTAGATATCATATATGCGATTTTTCACTATTATATGGTCTTATACTCTGATGAATGATTCCTAATGTATTTTTTATAGTTTTAGTCAATTGGGAGAACTCGAAGAAACTGGGTTAACATTGAGTGTGATAGAAAATTTATGATGAGTAGTAAAATTGGATGATGACTGGAGAAAAGGATGTTTTGATCATGCATAATAAGTTTCCATATATCATGATTAAAAATTTTTACCTTAAAAAACTCTATCACTCACCAAACAAGATAATGAAGGAGTTCTCTGAGAGTTCAGGTAAAGGATACAACAAAATAAAGAGGATTCTATTTCATTTTTTGTTGAGAATGTTGAATGAAGAACCCAAGTGAATGTCTTATAGGAACTAAAATATGTTTTCATTATGGAATAGTGAAAAATAAGGTAAAATTAGTGGGACATAAATTTTTTGGATAATGTAATGAATTATAATAATGTCCTCCCTAATACATTATCGATGGATAAATTCTTTAAATGTGGATGGAATGGGAATAACGAAAATCGATAACCTATAAAGAAAATATCCCTAAGAGAATAAGCACGGGGGTATGAGTAATGGTAATATTACTAATGATGATAAGAATATTGGTGTAATGTGAAAATAAATAGGTATTCGGTAATAGGATAAGGTACCCTTGTTAATGGATTATGTATGAAGTTGAATAATCAAAGTGTTTATGTATTTAGGTTCAAGAATTATGAATTTTGAAATATATAAGGATTGGTTAATTTATTTTTTTCCTTAAGTATTTACATGAAAATATTTAATGGTTATAATATAATAGAAATGTGATGTAATAGTAAGGTTATATACATGTGAAACACATGATTAATGGATAGATAAGCATCAATATGTTTCTAATGTTGAGATAATAATTTTTGGATAATGATATGTTTAAAATGAATATGTAAATTTGATGGTACCAATTACCTTGGGAATAATTAATAAATTGTTGAAAAATTCGTTTATGCTAACATGGATGGATTTTATATAATTTTTATACATAACGAATACATACAATAATCATTATAACAAGAATGAAGTAATTTTTTCAAAAATTATTTTTGGAAATTCAGGTTATTACTAGGTTTCAAGAGATTACATGATGAGGGTATTCACATTTTTGGAATTTGAAAAATAAGATATAATTTTTAATATATTTTGGATCAATGTTAACCTAATTTTTATAAATATAGTAACCTTATTTTTATTTTTTATTATTTTCAAATTTAGAAGGATTACAAGGTTAACCATTTATGGAATGGTTTAATTTGAACTTCTAATGATGTGTTAAAGATTAATATATGACTTCACCATATTATGATTTATCCATATTGGATAAAAATTTATAAATTTTAACTAGTTATAGAATTAATTACTATTATGGATCTTTTGATAAGTTAGTTTTTTTAGAAGAACAAATTCACCTTCATTTCATGGAATAAGAGATGAAGTGGAAATTGATCAAGGCACAATGAAAGGATGAGATTGTGCTTATAAAATATAGTGAAATAATATATTTCTTCTTGTTAAAATACTTTAACACTAGAGAAAATATCTTGGAACCGAAAATTTTATCCTAGTACCTTATTTCCCGATGAATCAAATAATCCCTTAAATAATCACAGATTTATGTATATCTGATGGTTAACATTATATTGACAATGTTGTCTACCACTCTCCATCAAAACGTAATATTTATATTTCTCCTATATTTCCATGTTTTCACTTTCCACCTATGTTCCCTTATATGGAATCCTAGTTATGATTTACAGTGTCTAACTATAATGGTTAGAAATTTATATTTTTAAATGTTGTTTTAGTATTCATTTTTATGATGTTGTTTTCTATGAATGGAAGTTTCAAAATAAAAAATTTTATTACCTAGTAGAATTTAGAGGGAAAAATAATTTTAATGGGGTTATGATGTTGCACCCCAGGATTTTGTGAAATATTTCATTAAATTAATTTAATCATTATTATATTATTAATTTCACGAAGCACTGACTATATCATGTGTTATTTGAAAGCACTATTTTTGGTTTTCATTTCATGAAAATCCAATTTAATCTTGTGAAACACAAAACATATAGATTATATAAGGTACATGCAACACTATTTTTTTCCAATGTTACCCACAATTATGAGATAATTCATTAACTTGTGTTTCATGTAAGTCCTAGTTTTATAAAACTATAATATACTATTAATAATATTATAAAAATATTATTATTGTTTTTATAAATCTATTTGAATTGAAGTTATGAAAAAGATTAATTAAATTATGAAAATAATGTTTCCACTTTTATATAAGAAGAATTATTTGGTGACAAATTAAAAAGAAATACAAATGAAACCCTTACCAAAATATAGAAAATCTTTTACTGGAAAACTATATTTGTGAAATCAAAAAGGTTTTATCTTAGTAAATTAATTAAAACAAATTGATCAATCATTTTATTGAAAAATAAATATATAATTATATGTTAACTATTTAACATTTATTTTATGTGTTTTAGATACAGGATATAAGAATAAATCAATTTTTAAGAATAAAATGATGTATTTTTTATAAAAGGTAATTTTTCAACATTTAATTTCTCACCTATTTTAAATCAATATTTCTTCAATTATATAATTTTATTTTTAAAAAATATTCTTAATTTTGTATATAGTAATATCAATATTTAAATGGGGTGAATTTTTGTTATTTTTCTGAGAAGTTTCATTTTTAGATGATTACTAAAAAATATGTAATTTTAATTTAATTTTTTTTTATAATTTAATAATATAGTTATATTATATTTTAATTTCATTATAAATTATAATTAGATAAATTATACACCAATTAGTCAAATTGAGGTCATTGTATTAATTTTCTTATGGAAATCAAATGTAAATACATTTCAATAATTAAACATTTTTATATTAAAAACCTCTAACTTCATCTCTTTCGCTGGATAACATTTGAATTAAATTATTTCAATTATATGAATAGAATTTTGAAAAATGGATTCCATATATTTAATCATGAGAATTTACAGATTATAGTAATTTAAAATTAGTTTTTTAACAAAGTATTAGTGAAATCAGTTAAAATTAATTAAAACAATTATGGAAAAAAAGAGTTTACTTAGTGGTTAAACATTAACTGTAAAAGGATAAATGACTTAAAAATTTTCCCAAAGTCATTTAAATTCCCTAAATAAGTCATATAATCTCTTTTATTTAATATATATGATTATATTTTGAACATTATTTATGAGATACTACTCAATATTGTTTACCTTTTTATATTTACTTTAATGACACCTCTCCTCCACTATAAAAAGATAATTCACCCCCACCACCACTCAAAGCATATAAATCTCTTTGAATAGGCCAATAATTTCTTACCATACCTCCCCTTTTTTTCATTGAATCATCCCATTGGTAATAAATCTAACTAATGACGTTTTTTGATGAAAACCAAGAGGAGTTACCCAAAGAAAAGGTAACAACCTTCCACAAGATCTTTTGTTTTATATTAATTATCTACACCATAAACACATATTATTCCATTATTATATAATAAAATAAGTATCATTAATATATGGATATGTTTTTATGTTATGGTTTTTACTTAAAATCAAACAAACATCAATAAAATGAGAAACAAAATCATCATCTGTGTGTATGGTGGACTAGCACCTATCGAAAAGATGACATTCATTCTTCTTTTTATACCTTTAAAGGATGGTAATAAAGATGAAATTTATGTTTTTATATGATATAAATTATATTTATTATTTAATGATTGTACTTTAATTATTATATAACATGAAACTTCATTATTTATATTTTTTGAAAATACGATAACTTCGTTTCGAGACGTGTGGACTGCCTCATTTTCAAAACAATCTGTTTCATTCAAAAATTACACGGAATGTTTTATGGATTGGTTTAGTAAAATTATATTAAATATATTATATAATAATTATAATTTAAATAATATATATATATACTATTTAATTTTTAAAATTAAAAATATAATAAGAAAATAGAAACAACGTTCATCCTTATGTATGACCTACTGTCTCCATAAACGGTGCATTTCATTTCATATTTATATTTTTTATAGATTACTATAAATTAATATATAAGAAATATATATTATATTTATTCCAATGTTTAGATTTTTTAAATTATGAAATAATTATCTATGTAAGAGGACCGAGAATAACAACTCAACTCAAATATAAAAACAAAGCAGTTATTAACTGAAATAAAACTTAAACATGGAATTGTTAATCAATGGGAAATATATGGTCAAAATAAAATCATATATGGTATTATATATAAGAATATTTTTATTGATATATGTATAACAAACATATATTTATTATAAATGAGGTTTTAATGTGTACAAAAAATGTAAATACTTTGTTTAAGGGTATTCTCATCTCACATTTATTTCTGTGAGTCTTATCCCTTATTCACTACTCATTTATTTTATGAGGTCTATATACTATCGAGGAATGTATTGTATTATTTATATAAAAATATTTTAGGGATTTACATAAAAATTTTATGATATTTATTGTATTAGTTTTTTAGTTCATAAATTACCAAATCAGTAAAGTAATTTTGTCTCAATTTTCCCACTATGAGATACAAGCCATGTTATGAAGCTATATTTTTCTATAAAGTGTATATACATTAATTCGATATATTATATCCTGAATATCCTTATATTCATGATATTTTATGATTCATATATTGTTATTATTTTATTGGTATTACGATTCAATGATACCAAAGTGGTAACAGTTTATTGCTACAATCTCATCATTTATCGTGGTTGTTTTGGATTATGCTTCCATTGATGAAATATTATGATCTCTATCTCATTAAATCTCATGAATTTTCTTATCATCTGGTAATTAATGATATATTAAATTAATTTTAATATTTTTCTACTCAAGTTACTTATGATAATTAATAATGTTTTATAAATATAATTTTCCTTTTTCTCTCTCTTAAATTAAAAACCTATGTTCTTTCAAAACCATGTTTTCATAAATTTTTTTTCAAGATTACTTTTTATGTTTTAAATTTATTTTCAACGAAAAGGTATTTAGAAAATATTTTAATCTTCTATTATAAGCCTTTATGGAATAATAGGTTTAGAAATGTTCCGATGAGTCCATTATATTTTTTCATGGAAAAAGCTTTTCAAAATTTTTTCATACCACATTAATAATTTTTTAAATAAAAATGGTTTCAAATTGTTTTCAAGATTCCTTTATATGTTTTCAAGGATAAATATTTTTAATTTATTATCATTATTAATTTATATATTTTCAAGTAAAAAGTTTTTTCAAAATAATTTCAAGATTCATTTATATGCTTTTAGTGGAAAAGTTTTTCTATTTTTTTAATCATCATTTATATGTTTTCAAAGAAAAATATTTTCAAAATTTTATACAGATTCCATAATATGTTTTAAGAGAAAAAGTATTTTGAAATGTTTTCAAGATTATTTTATATATTTTATGGAAAATGCTTTCTAAAACCTTATTTTATAAATTTTCAATGAAATTTTTTAAAATGGATTGGAATATCCCCTTATAACTATTCAAGGTTAGTTTCAAATAAAATCGTTTTTAAGAATTTTTGTCTTTTAAAAAGTTTTTTTTCTAATAAGAATGGATATTTTATTCAAGAAAATATTTTAATAGATTTCCTAAAAATTATGCTGCATTTATGATGTGTTAATTGTTGTTATTAAATCCTTACTTGGGATATAATACAAGGGTTATATTTATATTATTTCTATATGTGGGTTATGTTTTTATGGGATTATTTTTATAAAGAGCTTTTATCTTTCACGGGTTGTAGGGTTATAGAACCCATTTCTATTACATGGTTTATATGTTTATGAAACCCATTTATCTTTCATGAGATATATGCTTATTAAACCTATTTCTATTTTACATGATATCTATTTATGAAATATATTTCTCTTTCATAGGTTATGTTTTTATGAAACCCATTTATCATTCATAGGTTATATTCTTATAAAACCCACTTCTATTCACGAGTCATTATTTGATTAAATAGTAATAAAACATGTGTATTTTCCACAGGTTATGATGTGATGACATGTTTATGATACCCATTTTATTTCATGGATTGTGATATGGGTTTAATGATATTTTTGAACATGCATGTATGATTTTATTAGGAGATTGGTGGTACCTATATCTCTCTCAAATTCATCGGGTAAATATTTATATCTAATGAGACATACATGGATGGAATAAGGATACAACTTGGTTTAGTAATGGATTTTTTTCTCTATGATGGTCTTGGGAGTGAACCTTGAATTTTAAGATTTTCATGGAAGTGAACCATGAATATCAAGATGGTTTGGGGAGTGAACCCATTCCACTAATATGGACTTGGAATTAAACCTTGAAAACTAGGGAAATCATTGATATATATTTACATGTATGAAACAAATTCTATATCTTATTTATATTTTATACTCTCATGGATTATTATCTTGATTCCCTTATGATTCATGTCTTGTTTCGTAAAGGCCTTAAGGCCTTAATTTTTATTTATTTATTTTTGATAACCCCCTTTAAAAGGATGAGGTGGAACCCTTACAAGGACCATAGGCTTAGTGATTACATGGACTATATGCTTAAGATACATTACATGACCAGAAGGTCTTAGAGGATTCAACCAGAATATATCTATAAGGAACTGCCCCTCCCCAACATCTGCATCATGATGGTAGCACTCCACCTTCGCATGGCTGTCCAGCTAAGCTTCCCGTGAAATCAACAAGCTAGTCCCGATGGTGTATTCATACACTCTCATTCTTCAAAATCCATTGTTTCTACTCTGGTGAGTGCACCTTCTCTGAATCCTCCTCTGGGGCTGTTCCTTTTTTTTAGAGATTTCCTAGGACAACTATATGTGGCATGATGGCCTTGAGGTGGCCCAAAGTCCTTGAAGGTGGCCCAAAATCCCTACTGACCTCAAGGCCTAGGTGGCTCGAAGGCCTTAAAGGCTCCATGCCCAAACCGGTGGCCCAAGGTGAATAATTCTGGCTGCTAAAATACCAAACAGTACCTACTATAGTACTACTATAGTGCGTCAGAAATATGCCTCCGCCTGGTTTTGAACCTGGGTCTCGTGGATGCACTTAAGGATACCTCACCAAATAGGCTGAGGATGATTTGCTGAATCATGTCCTATGAACTGACAATATTTATGTCATGGCTCATGTATATGATCTTTGATATGAATTTTATAATCATAAAATTTCATTCTCATCTTCTTAAACCCTTATTCCCATGTTATACTTATTTGTATCCTTTATTTAACCTTATTAAGCATCTTAGCACAACCCTTGTTATGTTTCATTTACTATGTTATGAAGAAAAGTTTTAAGTAGAATTAATAATGGGGAAGAACTTTGTGGGAATCATTGATGATATTTCACAATGTTAAAATGTTTAGTTTCATGTTTCTAATGAAACTAAACTATTATGATTCTAGGGCATGTGCTTTTATAAAGGGATGAATATTTATCTTAATTGATGAAATATCCCTGTACGTTAAGCATAGTCCTCTATAAAAAAAATTTATTTGAGTAAAAATAATTTTATGAAATCATGTCACTTTTCTATATATGTTAGTTATTTTAGAAAGTATGTCCAATATTGAAAGTTAAATATCATTATTGGAGTGTTTTTAAAATTTCACAAAGTTATTAATTGGTTTAACATGAAACATGTTATATTTTATAATTAAAGTAGTGGTTGGATTACTAAAATTCTATAATTAATGATAAACTATATTTCTTAACTTACTAACTAGTTTGATTTTTATAAATTATAATGAAATGATTTTTGAAAAGGGAAAATTCGTAAGAGTATGTAAACATTCAAAATTTCCTCAATGTAGTGTAATAACATGTGTAATAATATTAATTATAATCACATGGAAAAATAAATTCTGTGCTAACATGTTTACATAAATAAATATTTGTCTATTCATGATCATGTTATTTTTTTTAAATATGGGTTTTAAAAATTAATTGATTTTTTTTCCAAAAAGTATTTTTCGTGAGGAATTGTTATGAAACAAGTTAAATGGTTTAATTTAAGGGTTTTCTATAATATGATATTATTACTTTTATGATATTTAGTTGATTTTTTCATCACCATGATTTTTAAATATAATATGTTTTAAGATGAAATGTTGTTATGGTGATCTTGAAAGTAAAGAATATTTTTAAAATCATGTTTATTGTTTGAAATCATTAACCAATTGGGGCATAATGAAATGTTATAAGTATCATATATAAGTCTTTTAATAAATTATAATTTAATCATGCTAATATAAATTTTTTAGGTAATGATTTTATTAATTTGAAATTATGAAAATGAAAAATTTATAAATTAAATTACAAATTAAACTCTTGATAAGAACGTAATAAAAGAAGTAATATGGTTTAATTATCATTATGTAATTATAAATATCAGGATACATGGGGATAAAATGTTTAATGTTTTATTTTTTTTCATACCTATGTGAAATTTAGTTATGTGAAATATATAATATTTTTTCCTCCAAAATTATGTTCTATTAATTTTTTTAAATAAATGTAAAGTTATTATTTTTAAAAGGTGTTTACTCCTATAGTGTTTGTATTTGGGTAATGATAATTTAATTTTTATTCATTTCTTACAGGGTTGTTAATGTTATCTATGTGTACCTAAAAATTATGTGACTTTAATTGGGAGATAGATTAATGCGCGTGTGATCAATATCCCAAGTTGTTTAATGATTGACCCATTTGTGATGAAGAATTTGATTTCATGTCGATATATGATATTGATTCTCCTTCTTCATTCATTGTTTTTTAATCATCATATTTTGATAGGTTTCCCCTATAGATATTATTTTTAGTGTTTTAATAGTATTGTGTATCTATACACTTTATCCATATAATATAAATAATATTTTCCCATTATAGAGAGATCCTTGAAAGGTATCTTCCAAGATATTTTTTTATACACCATTTTATTTATTTCAAATTAGTTTTAAATTAATATGGATTATATATTTTTTGGAGGTAAGTACTGAAAGGTTATAAATTTATTAACACTCCACTTTGTGTTTCCAAACAATTGAAGGTTTCCAAAAGGAACTCAGGGTCCTTTTCATATTTGAAATTTTCTGTTTTTTTATTAGGTCAGTTGGTTTATTCATATAATAATTTTTTTGGTCATGCATCCAATTGGTTTGCTCACATGTTTGGATCGTAGTTTCATGTAGTTATTTTTTTCTTATAGTCAGTTTTAAGGTTTTTTTAGTTAGTCGTTTTGGTCATTTGATAAGTTGGTTTTCTCATGTGGTATATTGTTTTATTTATTATGATGGTTGGATTATTCATGTGGCCAGTTGTTTTATTCATATGGTTAGTTGTCTTGTTCATATTACTTGTTGGTTTGTTTTTTTAATGAGGTTAGTTCATTTGTGAATGTAGTTTGTTTTTTCTTCATGTCGTCAATTGGGTTTCTCTTATAGTATATTGGGTTGTTCATGTGGTCGATCCAAGGACAGAAATGTCTATGCACCCTTCTCCCCTATTTTTTGTGTAGTAATTCCTTTTAAATAATCTTATATAAGGTATGGTATTATAAAATTATCTTTTAATTAGTGAATTTTTGGAATGATTATATTTTATTTTTCTCAATTTAAATTAGTGTGATTATTTATAATTAGGTAATAATCTAGAAATGAATCCCATAAAGGATGTTAATTTTATAATTTTGGAATAATTTAATGATGAAGAAGAATTGTTAATATATCATTCTGCAATTTAAATTATTTACTGAGTTCAATTTTATGTTATTATTATTTTTTCATTATATGGATAGTTTCTTTAAAACTTGATAATTGATATTTTTGATCTTATAATAAACAAATGGTGTGTGTTCATGTTTTTTTAAATCACATATAGTGAAATACTATTTATGTAATATTATTAATTTGGAATTGAATTGTAAATAATAATGAAAACTATATATAATTATTCTTAGCAAATGATTCTGGAAAATCATAGGATATAGAAAATTATTTCAATTGTTAATGATATTCTCAATGATGAAAATTATAAAAATTAAATGATTCAAAATGATGTTACTAAATAAAAATAAAATGATAACCATGTATTGTTTTAATAATTTTGATAATATGGATATCACATGTTTCTTATAAATAATTGTTTCTTAGATTAATTTCATGATGTAAATGTTCTTATTCCATAAGAATGGTTACATGAATTGAATGAATATTATTAATTTTAATGCAGAAATTTACAGCTTAAGCATAAAAGAATTAATATTCAATTACACTATAAATTATTCATGGGATAGAAACCTATAATATCATACAAAAATATTGAACTACTTAATAAATTTATATAAGATATATCTATATACATCTAGGAATATTATTTTGAAAATTTAATTATCACATGTTACGAATATTTTATATTTCATGATGTTGAGATTAAATTATTATTCGGTATTTTTGATCAAATGTGTTTTATGATTTTATTGATGATGTTTCTTTTTTTATTAGATAGTGTGCTATCTATGTGGTTGTAATTTTTTATATTTTTTTAGCATAGTTTAAATTCTTGAAGTGGATAAAAATGTAATGTCAATTAAATCAATTGATTAAATGGAAGTGTTATAAGAAAAATAATTACTACACATTTTGTAATCGTTTAAACATGTAAATAAAATTTAAATCATGTTATATTGATTATATCTAATCTAACATACTGATATAGGTTTCTTAACATGGAAAAAATATGTATAATAAATTGAATAATTCAAGAGATAATTAAAATGGTTTTTTTAAAGATAAATTAATTTTCAATGAGAGATTCCATTCTTTATTGAATAAGGATTATACGTTTTGATGTTGTGGTAATAGTAACTTTAAATTTTTTTATATAATAATAAATTTAATAGGTATTTATTATTTTTTGTATTTATATCCTTGATGCAATTTATTGATAAATTTGTGTCGTTATAATACATGTCAATCAATGGGTTGAAGGCCTGAGGATGTATTGATGGAATGAGGTGCGGATTATGATAGTGGTGGTGGCATGGGGAACTAATTATGATGTTGGTGGCATGAGGTTCCTATTATGATAATGATATTTTCATATGATATAGGATTTTATATTATGTGAAATTGTGTGGGACACTAGGGAAATCGAGACTCATTTATAATCGGTATTGCTCATCATTACTTATTCCTAACATAATGTTTACTTTACAGATAATGGAAAATAGACAATTGTTATTTACGTGATCAGTTTCCAATAGCAAGATGTAGTTTTATTTTATACACTATGAGTGTATCTTTAAGTTCTAGCATAGTTTGAGTTCCAGAGTACATGTATGCTTAAAAAATTAAAATTAATTAATGAAAGAATGAAATTGTTTCTCAATTCTCACTCACGATGAAGACATATATTAGAATAAAATAAAAAAATATTATCATTGAAACATGTCTTATAAGATTAAAATTTTATTCATGTAATGAAAATATAGTAATATAATTAATGAATGATGAATTAATTAATATTGAACATGATTCTTGTATTTTTGTTTGATATATAGACCTTTGCTATGGAAGTTGGGTGTCCTGTGTGGTGATAACATCTTATGATTCTAAAGCTAGATAATATCCCTTATAGTGGTTGTGATCTATATATACTCTCTATATATTTTATTCTATATGCACCCCACCCATTTCATAAGGGAAACTGATAACCAATGGTTATTGGGGTGTTTTCCCCATCATCGAAGTTGTAAATAATACAAATGGCTAACTACCACCTCTCCCCAACATTCTCTTCAGTTTTAGTATTAAGTATTGGTATGCACATGGGTGGTTTCCAATAAATCTATGTAGTGGGTTGTGATGGATTGATGTTATGGTACATACTTATATCTAGTCATGGTGGCTCTATCATTACATGGGTGTATGTTTATGGGCTATGATGGATTGATGTATAATGGATTTAAATGGGTTGTAGTGGAATCCATATATACACTTGGTTACAGATTAGATTTCAATGATTATGATATGGGTATATAGACTAATTCCAACATGAGATGTTGGAACCTATGAGGGACTGAGGTAGGTAGGGTCGAGGAACAACTCAAATCAGGGGTGACAGGATTATTATTGAAGGGATGAGGACTCATGATATATGACACTGGGGTATGAGAGAGGAAAACCAGTGGGGAAGTGGTTATGAGAAACCCACATATATATAAATTTCCATAATATTATGGCTATACTTATTTGGGTTTTTTGGTGGGTGATCCATGGATAGGATGGTATAATAATAGTAAACCTACCTAGGTGATGTGTTTGTTTCATTTTTTATTCACTAGGATTTAATATTATTTGTTCATATTTTTAATGAGAGGATACTATTGAATATATATAATATTATCACCCTGTGTCTATATAAACTATTTTTCCAGTAAACGGGAGTTGGTTAGTGATCCATATGGACAATACTAATTCAAGGAGTTATTTAGGAGTTGTTCGATCTTCATGATCACTTCCAAGGATTATATCTTATTTTTAATTTTAGTGGTATCTTTTAATATATGACCTTGTATCATGCATTTAGATTTTTTCATTATTTATTATGAACATTATTTTTTTGGTGGTTGTTTATAGCTTATATATACCTTCTCAAATAATTATGAAGATAATTCCCCCCATGTGGGTGAATATATACCCTTGATACTAGTTACCGACCCATGGCATATTGGATGTGAACTTCAGGGAACATTATATCTATTTCTCTAATTCTAGCGTAGGAACGATACCATTGGATATAAAGGGTCATGTCACCATATGAATTATAGTACTAAATAAAAGATATAACCAAACAATATTTTTTAAGTGTTTATACCTAAAATAGATTATCCACTCATTGTTTTGTTCGGGTTGAGACCAAGACACCATTTATAACTATTCAATTTTAGTGATTACAAAATCATGAGAAAGGGTTTTAAACTTAAAATCAATTCTCACAAGGGGTAGGTGGAACCATCATTGACCATTGGGTAGGAATATCATCACTTCCCAATGATACTTTCAGAAATAACTGTCTTGCAAAAACCATCATTTTTTCAACTAGTATCAATATTATTATACTATATCACTCTAGTCTCCCAAGGTGATCCTTTCAATCTCTTTATTTTTTTAGATATCACTTCATCAACTAGAGATTCCTTCTTCCTCTCTAACAAGTCTTAAACTATAAGAATATGACAAAAAATAATGCATGTATAACTTCATATTTTCCTCTTCACACAATCTTAGAATGAATGACACATATAGATTACAAGATAATTCATGATGTCTTCTTTCTCAATCATTGTCTACAATATAAATATATTTTCTGGATTATTATTATTAATTTTGTTATTATTATTATTCATAATCGTCTTATATTATCTAATTTATATTTTATACTATGTTATAAAAATTTCATATGTTTGGTTTTTTTCATGGTTATCATTATTGCTTAGTTATTCATCTTCCTTAATTCACATGTTCATTGTTAAGGAATATCATTGATCTTTCTCTATGTGATAAACATAATATTCATAGTTTTACAATACCATGTGTCTCACTATATTCATTAACTCACAACTATACATGATAATAACAAAAAAAGATCACTATCACATTATTCTTATTCTATGAAATTCTATTCATAGAAATATGTGAATTTTATCTCTATGATATTCAAGTGATTAATTATATTTAGTATAAATATTCATCTAAATAGATCGCAAGTGTTCTATTTAAATTATATAGAAGACTCAATTATTTACCTCCTACTGATACTAATATTATCATAGATTTATCTCTCTAAAAAACCCACAATAATTTAATATCATCATCTACATGGAAAACAAGAATCATTAATGTCACAGTGAGAATAACTTTATTATGTTGTGGGATTTCTTCAGTTTGTGTATGGTAACATTTTGGAATCTAAAATCATGGTGTGAAATAGTCCATAATCTCATTCCAACGTGGTTTTTAGTTATCACAACCTTACATAATGACATGAATCCCTATTTCAAAATTGTATCCACCTTTAACCATGGCATAACCTACATATCATGGCATTATATCATCTCAAATACTAAAATCATAATTGACTAGTATTTCATGCACAAAAATTTTCAAAACATGTTCTTATTTTTCATAAAATGAAGATTATATTTTTGATTATTCAACACCAAAACTAATCACATATATCATGATTATAACTAAAATAAAGGATGTTTAGATAACTTTGGAATAGATTAGGAATAATAAAATTTAACATCCAAATTTATCTCTTTTAATATCTCTATGGTCCTATCATTTTTTTGTAACTAAAAAATCTTATATATGAAATATTATTTCATATATATCTCAATGATATATCCAAAATTTTTATATATCATCATATGATTATTTAATTTCCAAATTTCTAGTGTGGAATACCTTAACATAAGAAATTATTATTCTTACGTGTAATGGTGTAGTTTTTCCATATATAGATTTTCCTTAAATTAATGACCTTTACATAATAAATAGTTATTGTTACATTTCAGAGTGAGGTTTTTCCATTTTTCAAATTCTTATCTATATAGAACCTTATATAAGGATTAATTTTTCTTATTCATTTTGGTGTAGTTCAATAATAAACTATTTTTTATAATCTCTAGGTAATATGTTAATTATACATGGAAGCTTATTTGTACCTTTTCCAAATTCATCTATTATAAGATTATTATGTACTATGTAAGATATTTATGTTATTTATATTTAGTGTTTTCTTTAAAAAATTTGATATATATTAATAATATATTATTTATTTCATATCATTAGAATTTATTTAATATACTTCTTCTTCCATAGTTATCATGTGTACTTCATTGTAGTTTCCATCTTAAAATTTTCAAACATACCAAGAAAATATTAAATTAATTCAAATAATCCATCATTTAAAATACATAACCACCAGTATTCTAAAAATTCACATCTTCTTCTCTTAGTTAACTTCTATAAATTCATCTTATATAACTTTTAGGCTTTCATATAGTGATTTCATACATTATCCCCAAAACATGGGAAATTTTTTGATACCTCAACTTAAATCCTTCAACATCATCCAAGTGTATCCAAAAATTCAAAATCAATTTTAATTAAATATAAAATCAAGGATGGATTCTCACTCTTTTAACTAGACTTTTTAATCCTATTATCATAGATACTTTAATATCCAATATCTAGATTCAAAAACGTTATATATATATATATATATCTAATTTTTGATGCTTCTTTCACTTACACATTATTATATTTATTTTATTCTGTTTAGGATTCGCTCTCAATTCATCAGGTGTATAGACTACTTCCATGAGCATAATTATTCATGAATTACAACTAGAAACCTCTTCTTCTTTATTATAATTTTCTAAAATGGAATACAGATAAGTAAAATCCATTTATATCATATAAATTATTTCTCAATAGTATATATAGTTCTATAAAGCTACTTCCAAGATAGATCCCACATATTCATTCATAGATAAATTCTTCCATCAGCAAATACATATTGACAACCTCACTCTATAATACAATCAATTTTTATTGTCAAAATATTAAATAACAATACACTATTAGTAATTATCAATATCCTGCCTTTTATATTTTTTCAATAGCATAAAATTCATCTATATTAATATGCATACTCATCAGCTCTTTTCTTATCCCCATTATAGATAATAAATGAAAAGGTGTAAATGTAAGGTTTAGTAAATTCATCATCACATGCTCCAACTATAGATGAAAATCCATCTTATCTACCTTAGTAAAAATTGATCCACTTTAGAGAATAGATGAATCATATTTATCTATGAAATAATCTATAAATTAATCAAATCTAAGTCTAATTCATATTTTCCAGCGTAGAAAAAAATATTTATTAACCAAAATATCATATATATCCTAACATTATACATCATATGATTCTAATATCAAAATTTTCTCTTCAGGGGTGGTTCAAGAAGTTATAAAAATAAACTTATACACTCATCTTTATCAAATATATTTCAAATATTCATGTTCAAAAATTCATTTCCCCCTTTAATATATCATCTATATTAACATACACACACCATAATTAATTAAATTTAATACACTCCAAAAAAATAATAGAGTGATTTTAATACCTAAATCATCTTATTCTAATAGCTATCCACAATTCCATATTTATATAAAATAATTACATTCAAGAAGCATCACTTTTTTAGATCACCCTTTAGAGATGCACTCCAAAATCTCATCATCATGGATGATTTTATTTAAAATTAAATCCAATAAAAAATTTTAAACCCCTTTAAAATTTGTAAAAAGGAATCATGATACCATATGAAGTATTCCATGATAGATATCTCTGCTAGATTTATAATTTTCACTGCTTTAATCAAGTTCTCCCCATAATGAATGACATTCAATTACCTTCATGAAAACAAAAACATAGTAGAAATATTAATAAGGTGTGTCTTAATTGCTTCATAGTGAGTGTAATAGGTTTGAGTCTTTATACATAACTGAAAAACCATTTTTAATTCAGTTCTTTCTATGTGAGAAGTATCATTATTACTACCACTTTTATATTTTGAACCTCTACGGAAAATATAAAAATCCTTTTATATTTAGTTTTATCCTTGTGTGGAATAAAAATTTTCACCTTTTTATGAAAATAAATTCCACTTTCTTATGATTTATCTATCTTCCTAGTTTTCCCTAATTAAGTTATCCAAAAAATAAAGAATTATATTATAACATGATCTGTTTCCTTGATTTATTTCCAATAAATCAATTCTGATTTTAAATATCTTTCAAAAAATCTATCTATCCTATTATAACTACCATATATTAATTATCTTTGTGTCTATATTTTTTTCACCTTACACATTACTTATCTATAATCCTTTTATCAGCCTTTTTTTCAACCTAGCATGAAATTTAGAGTATTTTTCATAGATGTATTTCACAAAACCAATCATTTTATTCATTACTTGAATTTATTATCATATAAGATCTACCTTTATTAATTTTTCATTAAAAATCATGGATATATAATATTGATCTATGATGTGGACATTCCAAATATATTAGAAGCATCTATTATTTCATAGTGTAATATAATTTACAGTAATTTTCTTGGCTGTTATTTTCCAAACAATTATATTTTTCTTACATTCTAAGTATGACTCTACATATTTTCTTCTTTTCTTGCTATTAATTTGTAGTAATCATTTTCTCATCAATATATGAATTCTAAATATCTTATTTTAACAATAACTCATAATACTAATGAGAAAATGTGTCAAAATATCTATATAAGTTCACAATACTCAAACATATGTTATTGAATAAGAGATTCATCCTCTTCTTTGAATCTTTCCTTATTATATCATAATTCTTTTAAATTTAATATCTTATCCAAATAATTAATCCCTTCTATAATATTCTATTATTGATATATTATTCCAAAATTTAATGTCATTATGTTCAAATCACTTTTGACACCAATAGTGTCCAATTACCATTATTCTTATATCACTAATTGCAATCTATCTATATTAATTGTCATCCTATTTTTATAAAATTTCTTATTTTAATTTATTTTGGTAATGTAACACAACAATAATTCGAAATAAATTATCTATTTAATGTAATTTAATTTCTTGTATTACACGCAACACTAAATTGGCCTACGTTATATGAAAGATTGAGGTTTAGCAAAACAACACATTAATATTATAATAATTTAAACAATATATTTATTTATCAATGAAATATTGTGATATGAATATAAAAAAATAAATTTTAAATATTATTTATATAATTTTCACGTAAATAAAACATATTTATGATACATATAAGTTTTGCTAAAATCGGTATATATTTATTAAAACTATTTTCTTAAAAGATATACTTTTTATGTCCTTTTGTAAATAGTAATAAAATTAATTTTAGACACTTGTGAAAATTGTATTTGGTAAAATAGACTTCATTTTTGAATTCAGAATACCACAATTATCTTAGGATGAATTTTCTTTTTTTTTTCTGAAAACATTCAATTTTTTGATGAATGGTGAAAAATAATACGTAGTTCATAAAAAAAGACTTTTTCATTGAAATTATTTTTTTAATTTAAATATATCTTAAATTCAAAATATATACAAATAAATATTACCCCAATGTATTTCATTCAATTCATTGTATAATATAATTAGATATAAAAATTCATTGAACATTTTTTAAAATCATTCTATCCACCTTCTAGGCACATTTACCACCCTTCTAGGCACATTTTCAAATTTGCATTAAACATAATTTTACCATCTATGTGAAATGAATTTAAATAATCTGATATACATGGTTTTCATCAGTAAGTAAAATGTGGTCTAATAAGATGAAAATAATTTGGGGTGAATAGTATCTTTCAAATTTTATTTACCATACATAAAATTAAAGAGGGAAATTAAAGGTAAAAAATATTATAATAATATAAAATTAACCCAACAAATATCCTAATTTTATTGGCTAAGTGTATTAAAAAAATAATCCTTAGGAAAAAAACTGATCATTTTTTATCCATTTGGATTAGATTAGGACATTTTATATTTTTTTAAAGAAGAGTTTAAAGTGTTAAATTCAAATTTTAATAACTAAACCATTTTTAATATAGGGGTACACATAATATCAATTCCAATATAATAATCATTATAAATATAAAATTATTTCCCACATAATGGTTTTTTTTATAATTTTTTGACATTAAATAATTAAATTTTTTTATGACACAATGGTGATGTAGTAATTACCTTATTAATGAAATATTAAAATAAATGATATTAAAAATATTAAAATAAATGTGATTTGAAACTGTTGATGAAATGCACTATTTTTATTAGTGATTATGACATGTTAGGATTTATTCATTTTATTTTTTTCAAAGTAATAAGGTTGTTTTGACTTTTATAGAAATCAAGTATTAAATAGTAACAAAATTGACCTAAATGATATTCTAAAATAAATACTAATTTATCAAATAATATAGAAGTACTAAATAACTAATGTTCTTCCAAAAGGATTTTATTGCGTAAAAAATTCATAAATGATCCCCTTAACGTTCTTTTGAAAATGTATAGTAACTATACTATCCTTGTAGTATAAAAAACAAGAAGATATGGGAAGAGTTAAACTATTTAACAAAGGGTTAAATCTAAAATATAAGTTTAATATGATAAACTAAACATCTCTAAAACCTATTGGTGGATATTATTTCGAATCAAACTCATCTTATCCTCCAAATAAATCAATTTGGAGATATTAATACCGAAAATTATTTTATAATAAATCAGTATTTAAACATTTTCTCTAAAGTGCCCCTCACCTATCTTATAAAAGGGAACCTACCATTATTTTTAATTGACACATCAAAATACATTTGGATCTCCCAATACCTACCCAAATATCTTCCTAAATTCCATCAATTAATCCTAGAGGCCTTAACTTGAGTAGTAATCCATCCTACGGTACCCTTTTGTTCAAATCAAAAGAAAACACCCAAAGAAGAGGTAATTATTTTATCACCCCTTTCAAAGTTATTTTCATCTTTGACATCCTCTTTATTCATTTTTACCATAATAAAATAACAAATCCATTACCTTCAACATTCTGAGATGTTATTATAAATATGGTATGACCATGTTCATTGTTATATGCATCCTATGAATGACAATGTCACTATGTTTGAGTACGCACGACTTACCGTCTCCATGTCATGGTGTAGATTGTTATCCAACACTACATTATCTGGATGGGTATAATAATGAGTATAATTAATTTAAATAATGAATATAACATGTTAATGACCCTATATATATAATATACCATCCAATTAAACACCTTTTCACCGTCAATATAATGATATTGTTACTCGTGCGTACGTATAGCTCACCATTTCCACGATGCGATGAGATTCATCATAGAACATCATCATTAATTTTTTTTATAAATATATATATATATTGATTAAGTATGATATATATGAAAAAATATTTTTAATGGAATAATAAATGTTTATGTATATAAATATGTGTCATCTACTTACTTCCATACTATACGTTAAGAAAATAGAAACAACGTTCATGTGTACATACAGACTACCATCTCTATTAAAAGTGTTTCAATTTCATATATCAATCTATTATACATATTTATATTATTAATATATATGATACATAAATCTTGTTTTATATTCTATAATTTTTTAAACCATGAACCTAGGGATACAATCAAGAATAAAAAGATAGAACACGTACAATAAAGAAAGCTATTATTACATGAAATGTCCCTTTAACATAGAAATTATTATTAAATGGGTAGTATAAAGTCATAAATTAATTATATATGATATCATAAATATATAAATGGTTATTATATAATTTAATAACCAACTATGGTCATTATACAGGTTGATAAATGCACCCTCGACTAGAAGAAAGTACTAGGTAATTGTTAATTCCACAACCTCATTGTTATCCGAGATTATTTATGTGTAAGAATTTAATGGGAAATATTTATCATCCATGTCAAAGTTTCATAAAAATGTTTTCAAAAGAAATATTTTAAGGTTTTTTGATGGTTATCTTTAACTAGATCATCATTTTAAATTTTTTAGATAAATATTTCAAAAACTATTTAATTAATATCAATGTTTTAAAAAAAATTAAGGATTTATTTATATAGACATGATTTCCATAAAACATTAATTAATTTAAACAGTTTCAAATGGTTATGGGACACTTTGATTCAAAAATATATTTTAAATTACTTCCATTATAAATTTTTTTACTTTTAAATGTTTTCAGGAAAAAGGGATATTTCTCTCAAAGAGTTTTAGTGATTATTTTCAACTATGTCCAAATCCTTTATTGGATATTATTATTTATTGATGTAAATGTATTATAATACTATCCACCATATTATATTTAATGTGTTTTGATATGTTTGACCATGTATGTTATATTTTATATCATTTGTGGTTTAAGGTTAAAGTATTAACATTTCATATGCTTGTTTTAATACGAATGTTTATGTTATGTTTCACCCTTTTCATATGAGGAATGAATTAGACTTAGTAAGTGACGGGTATGGACCTCTATATCCCCTTGATGCATTGGTAGGTCTCATGAGACAAACTAGTGACTTGGAACATAGACTTGGTAGAAAATTGGTAAATTGTCTTGGCATAAGGCCTTGACGTAGTAGTTACTATGTCTGACATTATGCATTACCTCAATATGAAATTAGTTATTACATGTGATTAATAACCAGTAGAGTATCCATGTTCATGTTTAGATGATAATATTTGATTTATCTTTTCCATATTATGATTAATTTTATGTTTAAAGTGCTAGTGTTTCAATTTTATACCTTGAATTAAAAGATTATGGTTATTTGTGATAGTCTCTATAGTACTATTATGCTTACTGATCATATGAGCTCACCCCTTTCATATGTTTTATTTTAATAGGATTCTAAGAAGAGTTTTATGATTGATATATATGTTTAAGATAGTGGAATAATGGCATTATCAAAGGATTATCTATGATTTAACATATGTTTGAAATTGAAATCCGAAGTTCATGTATTTATTATATTTTCCAATACTACTAAATTGATCGGTCCTTCCAGACTTGATTCCTTGTAATGAAGATAACGTATTAAAATATTCCACCAGCTCTAGGTAACTTGGTTTGGTTCATTAATGTTGGTATTAGAATAATTTTAGCAATATCATTGGGAACATGATTTAAAAAAACATTGATTAGAGAACATTACCCTATGAAATACATAGAGGATTAGTATAGAAGAACTTACTAGAATTATGGATATGTGGAGAATTTGGGAGTTTTAAAATAAATAAATCCTTTTCTGGATACTACAAGTGGACGTGGTTCTGGCACAGATGTACCGTGGAGGAACAACTCCGACACGGTGTTCTGTGACTGACTCGGGGTAACCTGGTACATGACAGCGGGCCATACTGCGCACCTGGTTTGACACTCCTGAGGGATATTCTTAGGATGATTCACATTTTCATTACAAACCATTATGAAGTATTTATGATTAAATATGTCCCTAAAGGAACTTTATTTCTAATTATGAGATTATATATGCACAAATTTTAAATTTTTGTTAAGTATTTAACTAGTTTATAATTATACATTATGATTCATAACCTAATATAGTGTAGTAAATTGTTTATAAATGGCACCTAGTAGAGGGAATGAGAACCAAACCAATGCACATGATCCAAATTGTAAAAACCATCATATCTTTCATGGTCTTAAGATAATATTTGGATGGGAAATAACCTCTGATGTATTCTAATAATATGTGTAAATAGTATCATTTGTCAATAAGGTAAGTGTTCTCAGAGTCCTATGGATTTAAAGGGGAGACAAAGAATAAATGTATGGTAGAGAGAAATATGGATAATGGTAAAGAAGGGAAATAAGTATTTTCCCATATGTGATGAATGTGGAAAGAATCTCCCTGGGAAGTTCTTGAAAGGACTCTGTGTTTTTTATAAGTGTGGAAAAAGGGTCATCAGGAAAAAGAATGGAAAGGGAAGAAAGAAAAGGCTAATATTCAGTGATTAAACTGACGTGAAATGGGGAATTAGATAAATAAATATCAAAATCATTAAGGAAATATAGTGTAGAAAATCCAAAGAGATCAATGTCAAGCATAGGATGTTACTACAGTAGAAATGGAGTAATTAATATATTTGTGTTTCTAGATTGAATAATTATGTAATTTTAGTGTTGTATCAATGACGTACTAGTCATATGAATTAATGAATTAAATAAGGGTTATACTTCAGTATTATTTTATAAAGGACATGAGATTATGTGGTACCATGAAATGTGAATTAATATCATGTTAAACATTTTTCAAAATAAATGGTTGAGGGAAAGATAACCCTTAATATGGTCCTGATACTGAGGTAGTGATTTTGGAATAAGAGATGATTGATTTGGATAAATTATATTGGATATTATTGACTAACTTGTAAATAATTAATTGTTTATTTATTCTATAATTGATGTAGTTTACCAAAATTTCGTATTTAAGGAGTATATCTATTATTCTATAAGAAATAAGGGAGAATGAATGTATTAAATAAGGTTTTATAGTAATTTAGGGCGTTACCATGTTTTAATAGAATACATGATAAAGGTATTCACATGTTATTATGTGTAAAAAAGATATATTCATTGTGTTTTCCCCCAAAAAAAATTTATGGACTGTGATTTTGGACACAAGTATTTTGTATATGTCTTAAGGTTGGAATGGATTAAGTTGAGCACTTGAAATTTTTTCTAAGGTTAAAGTATAATTTATTGGATAATTTGACTTAAACTTTTGGGATTTTAGAAAACATATATGGGATTATGAAAATAATTGTGGACCTTATGATTTATCAAATGAGATTTTGGCGTAAAACATCATTTTTGAACATTCATTTTCTAGTGCAATGGGTGATGTAAAAATAGATTGAAGCACAAAAAAATGTTGAGATTATGATTAGGATTGTTAATTAAATAAAATATGTTTTAATTAGTTATTATCTTGATAGTAAATTAATCCCTCATATTCTAAAAATGTATCAAAAAATGTATTATCCTAATACCTTATGTTTTGACAAACCATTGATACTTTAAATCAACATATATTTATGGATTTGAGGCCTTCAATTTTCTATTTATTGTTCACTTGTTTTTGATTCCTGACCTCAATAACTCCCTATAAATATTTATGTTTTCCTTCAATTATTTGTCCCTAATTTCCACCAATGTTATCTTATTTGAAATCATAATTTGGTGGTGACATTTTCATTTCCCTTTCCCTCTAACAGTGAATATATATTATTAACCCTATTTCTGATGTCGGTTTTCTACAATGTTATTTTCTATTTTTAACCTTTTATTTTCAAAGAACAATTTAAAATTTAGAGGATAATATTTCTTGAAGGAGTGGATAATGGAACAACCTAAGACTTCAGAGTAAGTTATCTCTTTAATGTAATTCGTCATTTTATATTCCACTCAACACTGACTTGGCATGAGTTATATTCAAGATTTAGTTTCTATGAAATAAAATATTATAATTATAATTATTTAAATCTTATATTTATTTATCAATTAAATATTGTAATATGAATAGTGAAAAATAAATTTTAAATTTTATTTATAAGTTTTTCACGTGAATTAATATATTTATGAAATGTATAAGTGTTGTTAAAATATTTATATATTTATAAAAGTTTTTTAAAGAACTAATTTTTATGTCCTTTTCTAAAAAAATAATAAAACTAATTTTAGAAAATCCTAAAAATTAAATTGGGTAAAATAGTCTTCATTTTTTATTTTAGAATACCCAATTTATCTCTTGGTGAATTTAGGGTATTTTTTTAAAAACCTTCAATTTTTTATGAATAGTAAAAAATACTCTATAGTACATAGAAACTTACATTTTCATTTAAATAGTATTTTTTAATTAAAATTTATCTTAAAGTAAAAAATATATACATAATACATATTACCCCAATGTATATCATTTGATTCATTTTATAATAGATTTTGATATTGTATGAACTCGGGTGTTTAGAACGCGTCAAAATCACGACCCTGTTTGAATTTTTCACTTGTCCCTGAAAAAACTAAAGAACTTGGGTAGTTTCTGGAAATTTCTAGACTACACGCCATGTAATTTAATTACACACCATGTATTAGTTAATCGAGTGTCTAGACGTGTGCTCGCCGAGTACATGTTTTGTGATAATCGTGTAGAAATTTATTACTACACAACGTGTATTTTTAAGACACGCCGTGTACCCGTGACCATGTAGAGGCCATATATGGGGTGTACGTATGATGGTCGTGTAGAATTGTTGAAACCAAGTACACACCGTGTAGCCTGGCCGTGTATGAGGGATATACAAGGCGTGTAGGCCTGTTGTCCAGGTAGATTCATTTAACCATGTACACACCATATTCCTCCTGGACACGCCTTGTAGTCTAGCTATGTGTGAGAGGAATACATGGAATGTGGTTAAGACGACGAGGAAGAAAAGGGAAACCAATTACACACCGTGTACTCATGTCGGAAGGTTCTGGAAAGTAAGTCGGCAGAATTTGTGCCGCCAAATGAACAGTTAAATAATATACACGGTGTGTAATCAAAAGTACACACCATGTACTTTCTTTTTTTTTCTCCAAAATGGGTAGTAGCCTCGTTGTGGGGAAGAAACACATTGGATCCGCCGGGTTTTGTGATCCAAGCGGGACGGAACTTGTTTCTTCTCCCGATCATCCGTCCGAGACCTGATTTGAACACCGATTGATGTGTTGGAACCCCCGAGGTAAGGCCCCCATTCCTCCTGAACTGTTTTGGTTGATTTCTGTTCTTCAACGAGATATAGGGGTTTTATCAGTTTTGATTCTTTTGTAGATTTACCACGTTTTAGGACAAATTGGATGTTGTTACCAGAGGAGTACCATCGTATAAGTCTCAGGTGGGTGGTGTATACCTCTTTTTGTGTGTTTTTGGTCTTTTGTGTGACGCAGCCTTCATCGCGTTTTTTGGTATTTTGAGTGGGACCTGTTTTATCTGATGTTTCATATTGAATTTATTGTTGGACCTATAGGATGCCTTTGGGTATTCCATGTTACCAGTTTTGCTTGAGAAAGGTCGGGTGAGGGGCCATTGCTCGTCGGGGAATTTTGGTCTGGGGATGCCAAAATGGTTTAAATTGTAATATTAATGTTTCAAACTATTGAGATTAATTTATTAAGCCTACTGTAAATTTTTAAAGGCATTCAAGACTTTGGTGTTGTTGATTGATAACCGTTGGGTTAGGGAAATTCTATTGTTTTAATGTTTTTTCTTGTTTATGCGTCCTATTTAAATTTTTTATATATACAATTTCTTCAATTTCACATGTTAGACTCATTGGGTTGTGTTGGGCATGGCTCGGATATTCTTGAGTGATGCTGATCACAGGATGGGCTTGGCCCGAGCTATGATGGGCAGTTCTGACCACGGGATTGGGTGTCATGAACATCGGTTAGAGGCAGTATGACTGTCAGGTTGGTCATGGACTGGGTTACTGGGATGGCTATGCCATCAGACCTGAGTGACAAGGTCGCATGGCATGAGGTGTCAGAGGTGTTGTGGATTAGGAACTATTTTAGTGATTACCGCTCACCAGAGACATTGAGTAGTGTGCGCACCGAGATACTTTGTGATGAGGTTTATTAGAGCACTCGTGTGTGTAGAGGCCCCCATAGTTTCCCTTTAGGTATTTGGGTTTGAGGGTGCTTGAAGTAGGAATCCATATGGTGGGCAAGGAGCCTTTGGGGGATAACATCGATACTATCAGGTTGGGTGCTGAGGCTCGCCATGATTTGAGTGCAGACATCACTTTCCCTCCGGTTACATTGTTTGAGGGAATATATCGTTATCCATCTGGTTTCTAATTGAGGACAGGTATCTTTGTTCCTCTGGGTTACTTCTTGGGCCTACCTTTGGGACATCGGTACTTGAGACACACAGTGTCAGGGGGCACATGGTGTCAGGTTACATGATAGATATTCCAGCATTGGCCGAAGCAGGTGACACTCTTTGGGGGCTACTGAGCACCAGTGGAGTTAGTGTTTATTTGTGCATTTTATTGTTTACTAATTTCCTTATAAATTCATGACTTCTTAGACACTCATATTATGTTCGCACCATTGGGTGGCATCCTACTAGGATTTGTCTCACACCCTGCACAGGCCCTTCGGGGCGCGTGCAGACTTTATGGAGTTACGTGCATGAAAGAGGATAGCTTCAGGAGCTGGGCTGCATTAGTTGTTTTAGGGAGATGGTAAGGACCTTGAGGTATTACCTAGAAGAGTTTGCTCTGTTTTTCATTCTTTAATTGTATCAGCATGCTTACTTTTTTATAACTACTATTTGTTATCCATTGGGACCGTTGTTGTTTAGTGTTTTGCTAGGGATGGATGTTTAGTTTGTTTAGTAGTTATCAGTTATGAGCATGTTTTTGTGTTTAATTTCCATTGTTGTTGTTATATTTATTTCTTTTTTTGTTTATTAATATTGAATGTGCTTCCGCTCTGAGGGTATGGTTTGAGTCTGCTGAGTCTTTTTTTCTGTTTCACCTCTTCTATTATACTCAGACTAGTACCATTATTATTATCCTCCGAGAGGGTATAACCTCCCCAATATACCTAGCAGACCCTCACTGCTAGTCGGCAGCCTTTGGCATTCAAGGAGGTGTACCAAAAGTGGTAGCACCTGACCCGTTTAGCACTGTTCGGGTGGTTGTTTGGGTTCGAGTTGTTAAAAAGTTGTATCAAAGGAGTTCTTGAGCTCAATTTAGTAGCATCATTTTACTGGATAATAATAAGATTGAGACTTCTCTTTTCTTTCTGCTAGTTTTACTATTGGAGTATGGTGTACTAGAGATAGGTTGTTACTGGAACTGAGTTTCTAGCATGTTCTTGGGTGCCTGAAGCCCCAGGTACGAGGGATGGACTAAGTTTCTATGGGTGGGAATTGCTGTTTGATTTTTTCTCATATTACAGTTTATATGATTTCCACCTCGGTGGCTCACATGGTGTGTGAGGTTATGATTGTGATATTTAACCCTTGACCTGGTGTGGTAAGGGAGAATTGGACCTTGGAACGATATGGAAAGGTCTGTTTTCTTGGATTTTGATAGGCACATTTTGAGGGTATTTCAATTTCATAACTGCACGTATGATTTGTTTAGTGATAATACAATGTGAATAAAATCATTCACCATGTTTTTATGCTCTGAAATGTGAATAAGTTAAATTCCTGATAGAATTGATTTTTGTGGAAATGTGTTATGCCATGATTTATATTTTTTATAGAATTAAATGTCGCAGTATATTTGGGTCTGGATTTTATGACAGAAGGCGGGTACTATTGGTTGAGGTGATCTTGATCACTAGGATTGGGTGACTCGGTCATCGATTTGAGGCAACGTTAGTTATCAGGATGGGCATGTCCTGAATTATTTTGATACTTGGCCCTAATAGGGGCGGGTAAGGAGGCCATGATGCCGGGATGTCAGGGGGCATGGTTGCGGTGGGGGAGAGTAAGGGTAGTAGTCATGCACATCCTTTTACTGCATTCTTATCTGCATTGAATACATATTGTTACATATATATGGGTTTTTTGACCATTTATGGTATTCAGTGGGTTCCTTTTTTAGAGACTTAGATGTAGCGTCATACGGGAGATGACACAGTGTCCCAGGTGCAGGATCAGGTTCAGGATTCATTATAGGTAGAGCATGAGCCATAGGAACTGGCTCAGGGACAGTATCAGGCCTAGGATTCAGTACAGGCAGGACAGCAGCCGGGTTTGGCATCGTTCGGGCCATGGCTCGATGATCAGCTCTGAGCTTTCCTGGTACGTGTCCTGCAGGGGATCGACAGAGGCACGTAGGGTACAGATCCATCTATGGAAAATCTGATGCAGGAGTTCCAGATGCAGCACCCACTGCTTTTTCAGAGAAAGGGTGGTCCACAGGCGGCTGAGAACTGGATCGAGAGAATAAAGATGATCTTCGAGCACCTTGAGACGCCTCTAGGGAAGAGGGTAAAGCTGGCAACATACATGCTGAGAGGACTGGAAAAGCGTTTTTGGGATGTGAAGGTTCAGGCCCACAGGCATGAGGGTCTAGCATAAAAGGACATCAAGCACATTTTCTTTGAGCACTTTTACCCAGAGACACTGAGGGTAGAGAGAGAATTAGAGTTCTTGAGTCTTCAGGAGGGAGACATGTCCGTCATGGACCATGCAACCACTTTCACTAAGCTATCTCACTTTGCACCTGGTATGGTAAGCGATGATGCAGCTAGGGTAAGGCACTTCGAGGATGGCTTACGACACTCCATTCGGGTCCAGGTGAATATTTTCAGGCTAGGTTCTTTTTCAGAGGCGGTGAATCAGGCACTCATAGTAGAGGGAAACCAGAGGGATAGGCCCCATGTTGGCCAGGTGATAGCTTCAAGTGATGGTTTGGATAGCAGGAAGTGAAGAAGGGATGAGTTCCAATAGGGCAGTCAGGCTTGGGATTCAGCTAGACCACCTCGTGGTAGTTCTTCAGTGATTTGCTTTCAGTGTGGACATCCGGGACATGTTCGGACTCAGTGCTATAAGCCTCCTAAGGGGTGCTGAGAATGTGGACAGGTCAGGAATCTGGAGAGGTTTTGATGGCATCCTCTTAGACAACGGATAGATAGGGACCAGGATAGACAATGGCATCTGGAGTTGGTTCAGGTTTGGTACTAGGAGAGGGTATCTGAGTTTCAACATCATGCGGAGGACGTGACAGAGATTGCGGGATCCAGTTGAGGGGTCAGTGGCCGGTGGGTAGAGCAGCACCACAAGGGGATCAGACATCAGGTAGTTGTACTTCAGGCCAGGTGCAAGCTATGGAGCTGCCAGAGGCTAAGCAAGCTGGTGAGCCGATGATGGTTAGGGGTACACCGCAGTGTGGCTATGATCTCCATGTTTCCTTTTTGGCATAACCTGTAGAGGAATGTCCATTTTGATTTCACATGGTTCATAGGATCTATGTGGACTGACTAGATGCTAGTCAGTGGGATTGGCACCATATCGGGTGCATGATATATATTTGTGTGAGTGTGTGTGTGTGTGTGTGTGTATGAGATGCGTATCATCATGGGCATCAAGAATACAGGTTACTTGAGGTTTCGTGTGCATCAGGGCATCGAGGATGCAGTTACTTGAGGTGTCGTGGGAATCGGGGCATCGAGGATGTGGGCTACATGAGGTGCTAGGCACCAGGTTCGTTTTTGAGCATCCATGGGATGCAAGACCTTGTGGTGGGGAACACCAATGTGGTGCAGGATACATTGGGTGTCGTGGGAGACACAGAAGAACCAATGAGGTGCAGGGGTGATGATGTGTCATAGAAGGACTATGCGTCCGTAAAATAGGTTAGTAAACCTTTTTTCTTTGAGTATTGTTGGGTTGAGACCAGACTAGGTGATTCATAAGGTGGTGAGCCCCCTTGAAGAATTTAGCTGGGATCTTTGAGACCGAGGAGTTCGTGTTTCTCTGATCAGGGTGGTATGTTCTGTTCCATCTCCGAATTTCATTTGATAGTTTGGGGATGAGCTACGTTAAGGTGGGAGATTATAGGAACTCGGGTTTTTAGAATGGGTCAAAATCCCAACCCTGTTTGAATTTTTGACTTATCCTTGAGAAAATTGGAGAATTTTGGTAGATTCTAGAAATTTCAGACTACACACCGTGTACTTTATATACATGTTGTGTATATGTTAGCTGATTGTCCGACCGTGTGCTCACCGAGTACATGTCGTGTGATGACCGTGTAGAAATTTCTTACTACACGGTGTGTTGTTTTGGGATACGCCATGTATATGGGACTGTGTGGTGGCAATACATGGCATGTAGGCCTGATGGCCGGAAAGAATTGTTGAAACCAAGTACACGCAGTGTCCTCCTTGGACACACCGTGTAGTCCGGCCATTAAGAGGGATATACATGGCATATAGGCATGCTGGCTAGGTAGATTCGTTTACCCAAGTACACACCGTGTTCCTACTGGACACGGCGTGTAGTCCGGTTTTATATTAGAGGAATACAAGGAATGTGGGTAAGTTAAAGAGGATGAGAATGGAAACCAAGTACATGCCGTGTACCCCTAGGTACATACCATGTACTCATGTAGGCAGTTTTTGGAAATTAAGTCGATGGAATTTTAGCCACCAAATGAACAGTTAAATGATATTCACAGCGTGTAGCCAAAAGTACATGACATGTACATTATTTTTTTTCTAAAATGGGAAGTAACCTTGTTTTGAGGCAAAAACACATTAGCTCCACCTAGTTTCATGAACCAAGCCAGTCAGACCTTGTTTCTTCTCCCGATCGTCTCTCCGAGACCCAATTCTAACACCGATTGATGTGTTGGAACCCCCTCAGTAAGGCCTCGATTCCACTTGAGCCATTTTTGTTAATTTTTTTCTATAATGAGTTATATTGGTTTGGGAGGTTTTGATTATTTTATAGATTTACTGAATTTTAGTCCAAATTGGAGGCTGTTACCAGAGGAGTACCATCGTACGAGTCTCAGGTAGGTGGTGCATAACTCTTTTTGTGTTTTTGTGGTCTTTTGGGTGATTCGGCCTTGGGCGCATTTTTAGGTATTTTGAGCGGGACCCGTTTTATATGCCATTTCATATTGAATTGATTGTTGGAACTATGGGATGCCATTGGTTATGCCCTATTACCAGTTTTTCTTAAGCGGGTCTGGGTGAGGGGTCGTTGCTCATTGGGGCATTTTTTCAAGGGGATGCCATAATGGTTTAAACTGAAATATTAATGTTTTAAACTATTGAGTTTAATTTATTAATCCTACTATAAATTGTTCGAGGCATTCCAGACAATGTGGTCATTGATTGATAATCATTGGGTTTGGGAAATTATAATGTTTGTTTTTTCGATTTATGCATCTGTTGGCGCTCCATTTCGTCACAAAGTCTAAACGAATGAAAAGGGAAATACCTTGAACCCAAAGGGATTCCTCTATTGAAGAAACATCAAAAATTTACAAATGAATGGACAAAGGTTCAAATGCACTTGGTTCGCGCAAGTTCCACCATGGTCACGCATGTATACTTGCACGCCGCACATTGGCCCATTTCGAAGAGGAAATAATTCCAGAAACATAGATTTTTGCTCCCGGTTCCCTAGTCTCTTCTCAAAGTTTTCAAACACTTCTAAGGTTATTCCTTACCTAGAACGGGAGATCTAAAGAAGGGGGAAATGACTAAGTGTTGAAACTCATCAACACTTGTGTGCCTAAGTGCCCATCCCTTAAGGGAAATGGCCATACTTGCATGCCGCCTTACCCCTTCAACAGATCTTGGATGCCTCTCTTCTAGAATCATCTAGGGATAGTACTAAGGGATTGAGCCATGTCTCGCCCAATTATTACCTGAAGGATTCACCGTCGTGCAAGTACCCTTGTGTTGCGCAAGTATACTTGTGCAACCAAGACTTGCGTTCCCACCTAGGACTTGTGCGCCACCCCTTTTTTGGGTGCCCCTCCTACCTATTTCACCTCTCCTATGTCTATCCATATATCCTCTTTAATAATAAGCCTTCAAAACACTCTCTAAATCCATCTATGGCATGATTTCCTTGTTGGATTCTTTATCAGAAAAGTTTTATGTGGAACATCTCTTAAAATCTTGTGATTTACACATCTTTATGTCACTAAGGTTAGATATTTCATTCATTCAAACTCATCCTTTAAGATGAGAGAATCCTTAACCTGTTCCTCCTTTTCAGGAATACTCCCAGTACAAATTCTCATTAATTTGGGCATCCTCCTCAAGAGTAAGCCCCAAGTCCCATAACCTGGGTATCCTCTTTAAGAGTAATCCCCAGTCATAATTTTCCAGATCTGGGATTCCTTTTCATGAGTAAACCCTAGTCTCAATGTTCCCAATATCTGGGAATCCTCCTCAGGAGTAAGCCCCAACCATGGTTCTCTTAACATAGGCTTCCTTTTCAAAAGTAAACCCTAGTCACAATGTCTACAAATTTTGGAATCCTCTTTAGGAGTAAGCCCCAAGTCCCTTAACCTGGGCTTCCTTTTCAGGAGTAATCCCCAGTCTCAAATATGGGCATCCTCCTTAGGACTAAGCCCCAGTCATAATTCCCTTCACCTGGGCTTCCTTTTCAGGAGTAAGCCCCAGTTCTCAAAACCTTTTAACCTGGGCCTCCTTCTCAGCAATAAGCCCCAGACTTAATTTCACTTAACCAGTCTTAATTTACTTTTTATTTGGGATTCCTTCATAGGAGTAAAACCCAATCACAAGTCCCCTCCTAATTTGGGAATCCTCCTTAAGAGTAAGACCCATTCATAATTCCCTAAACCTGGGATTCCTTTTTAGGAGTAAGCCCTAGTTCTCAAAACCTTTTAACCTGGTACTCTTTCTTAGGAATAAGCCCTAGTCATAATTTCTTTTAACCAGTGTTAATTTACTTTTGATTTGGGATTCCTTCTATGGAGTAAAACCAAATCACAAGTTTCCTTCTAATTTGGGCATCTTCCTCAGGAATAATCCCCAAGTTAGAGTATCTGAATCTACATAAAGCACATATACCTTTATGGACCTTGTTCCTAGGTTTCTTCCCTAAATTAAAACCCTATATTCATCTATTTTGGGCAGTCATACATATATATGCCCCACATCATTGCATCATTCGTGGTACAATTTTCTGCTTTCAGAAATACCTCGTGTTTCTCACAATGAGCATGACTCACATGAGATTAGAGTAAAAAGTAATCATGGCATATTTCTTTAAGCCATCAATCATGCATTAAAACCATACTCCCTTACTCAAACTACGTGGGTTCTGATTCCATTTCTAAACAAAGGATACGTAGGTAGCCCATCTGCGGATACGATCCGAACTCTGAAATAATCCATGTCCTTCTGAATGACAATAAACTTCAAGTGCCCCACTGAGTGGCTTTAAAACTAGTATGGTCATCATGACCAAGAGAATTTTATGTATTGAAGGATACCATTGACTAAGAATCACTAACAAATAAAGATGATTCTCTATCGATGAAGAACCTCAAATACAAATAAAAGATTCGCTAAATTTCCTACATATCTAATCATTGATATTCCAGTCTATAGGAAAGCTCATTTTATACTTAGTAATATAATTAGGATTCACAAACATAACTTAAATCTATAAAGAGAGTCCTAGAGTAGACAATAATTCCCCCCAAAAGGGTGTGATGAGTCCGACCTCCCATCCTCTCGACCAATGAAAATTCTTAAGCCTCAGCAGTTCACAACTAATGAGCACCAACCTTTGGAAAGTAGGTCCAAATGGATATGGAATCATTAAATGTTTCCAGTTCTACGAACAAACCTGTTAGAAACCGCTTGGAATTTTTAAACCTTAAATCAATGAGGTCATCCCCAATCCCAGAGGAAACAAAAAATGCTGACTTTGGTGTGAATTCTTAACCAAGTTAAAATGATGTTTTACTTATTTTTTAGGCCCATATATTAACTCAATGAGAGGGACAACAAAACAATAAATAATATATGTGCTCATCCAAAAGATTTAGTGGCCGAACATATCTTGATTACGTATGTTATATCAAACAGGCACTCTTTTCCATGATCTTATGCATTACAGAAATGGATTATATTAAGTTCACTATTGTGAATACTTCTACTTTGAAGGCCTCTACTGCTACTCCTGCTGGATCGTCGTCCGCTATGAGGACAAGATCACTATCACCACATCTTCAACGCTGGGTATAAAATGCGCTGGTTAAGGAGTACCGTCAAAATGGTACTATTCTGACTCTAGAGGCTGCTCGACAAGCCCTCCACGTCAATAATTCACCCTGGTCATCTGGAAAACGACGACAAGTGATCAAGAAGCAGGTGGTTCCAACCACTGTCTCCAACCATTTCGGGTCATTATCCTCGAAACACAATCACCATTCACTCCCATATTATGGGGAGGTAAATGAGAAGGTCCCCTAGGGACTTAAGTCAAGGAGACAGGAGTCCTTTTCGAGGGCTCCAATCAACAATCACCGCCAGACTCGTGTAGCAGTGTGCCCTCAACAAGATGAGGGTATCATCTCCAGGCATTCAGCTCATGTTCCTTGAACCCGACCAGGACAGACAAACTGCCAGAGGCCAAATATGGTCAACAGTGAGCAGTTTCTCATCTTTTCCATCTCTGGAGAAGTCCTCCAACCTAACTTGGTGGCAAGAAAAGAGCAGGAACACACGCCCATCCGTTTTAATTCCACTGTCCAGCAGACTCATCTGGCAACAGCACTCCAATTCCGCCAGGCAATTATGGTGGAGTACTATAGATAGGAACATACACCTGTTTATAAATAATCAGCTAGTCAGCAGGCTCTTCTGACTATATATGATGGAGCCCGCCAACCCAATGTGTTGACAACTGGTAAACAGGCACATACACCTTCTTACAGTCATCAGTCCTGCGAGAATCCTCGTCTTTCAGTATTTAAGGAAGCTCATCAACCATGTTTGGCAGAGTGAAATCAGAAGTTACATAAACCTTCTAGTATTGATCAATCTTACCAACAGTCTCGTTTGGTAGAATTTGGAGAAGTCAGTCGGAAAGCTCCGGCGAAAAACAGGAGGCAGACTCAACTCTCTACCCCCACACATGAGTACTGTCAGAATTCACTGACAGGAAAAAGAGGATAGAAGCAGGCATATACACCTACTCCACGAACAGAATGGATGTATATCCCCATTCCAGCTGCTGAAGTCACCAAGAACATTCTGTCAATGGTGACAGAGCAGAAGAAAATCCCTGCTCATATTCTAGATGCCTGCCAGGATATTATAATAGCTTCAACAGCATCTCAGGGAAAGACACATAAATCTATCCCTACCAGTGGAGTGACACATCAATAGTTCACTCCGAAACAGACACATACATTTGTTCCAGTCCAAGAGGGTTGTGGGGCGTACTCCCCCATATCATATGGACATCCAAACCAGGCACATAAGCCTGATTTGAGTGGAGAAAATCATTCTAACCTGATAATTTCTCCAAATAAGGCACATACACCTGCCCATAAGGACCACTTTCATCAACAAGTGGTTCTTAAAGAGAGTAAGAAGTCATCTAGAAAGAAGACCTGCCGAGCATAGTCAAGAAATCCCAAGCCAATTTGTAACAAGGCCTTGCTCGATGCTGGAGTTCTTGATGCACTCAGACAATTATCTGTTTCAACTCAAGATTCTACTCCCTCATTTCCCAATAGTGGGAACTTTAATTCTGAAGATCTTCATCAGACACTTCCTCATAAAGCCTTTCTTCATGACAATTTGGTCAATCTCGAAGTTTCATTTTTAGATGGGAGCCATAAGAACCCTCTGTGTGGCCAGAAAACCAAGGAGAAAAATGTTTCATATTTTGATGTAACCCACCATGGTGTTCCTCCCGATGATGATGAATTTAGTATCCAAAGTCCTCTCCATAGTTATGAATCACCTTTCCTGGAAAATAATCTAATGGACAATGTAGTGATGAGAAATCCCTATTATCTTGAGGAACATGAAAATATGAAGCTAGTCATGTATGACGCTTTATCATTGGCAGGTGAAATACTTTCTCAATCAGAAGATAGCCCGAGGAGTAGGTCATTCGTCGAACCATCCCTGGGACTTTCATCTTCTAATTTGATCAGTGAATTCTCTACCGATCTTGTTGAATCCAATGAAGCAAAAAAGAAGCACCAGCTCTGTTCTAATAAGGTAGAAATGTCTTCATTAAATGATAAAGAGGAATTACTGAATATGAGAAAAAAACTGGCGAAAGGAGAAGTTCCAGTCATGTTTTTTCCTTCGGCTGACTCTCAGTATGAAATTCCAGAGGTGTAGACAGAAGATGGAATTCATGATATTCGTCTCAACATATGGAATTCTCTTTGTCAGTTGAAAAATAAAATATTATCTTATGATTAATATGAAAATCATGTCAAGATAATATAAGGGTTACAATGCCAAATTGACTTGGTATCTCTCTCAGTTTCTCGATATTGAAAGGATAAAAAGCAGTAGAGAGCCCCTCAGCATTCATGCCTTGGCGCACTAAGAAGATTGTGCCAGTTAATTTCCAATGCCCCGTCTGGTATTCATATCGGGGGATGGGGTGTTCATGGAGAACTACATTTCACTGTGCTCTCCGGTCAACAAAGCCCGTCGAAAATGGTCGCATGAAATGTTATTTCCCATGGCCGGCCATAATCAATTGGCTTTTTTTGTAATCAAAGGCATGCCCAAGAACATGCCTCAACTAGATCTTCTCAAAATCAAGAATACAGAGAACAAGTTGTTGAATTAATCATGCATCAAGAAAATAAGAATATTGAATAGGCCTCTCGTTTGGAGCAATCACATCATCAAGTGACATAAGTGTTATAAATAATACAATGGTATTTTGAATCTGGTGATAAGAGTGGATGTAGGTTGATGCATCCAGCTAATTTCTGAACTAAAGTCCATAATATTAGAAGAGATTTCAATAATTTATTAGATATAGAATTTCAAGAACCACCCAAACTTTCTAGACAGGGGACTCCTTTAACCCATCCCTCATAATCAGAAAATAGGATTCGAGGATTTGAGTAGGAACAGAAGGAACAACCCCAGTCCACCGGACATGGGACTTTTTCAAATCCTCAATCTCTAACTCAGAGGAATTCAGTCTTCTCTCGATTAGGAAAGAATCCTCAAGAGGAATGAAGAACAAACTATCAGGAGATTCCCTCCAAATTACAGTTCAAGAAGTTCCAGAGGGATAAAATCGAAAAAGGCAATGTCTTATCAGGGACATGGAAAAAGGAATTATCACAGAAATGTCGATAGAAGGGATGAAATGAATTATGCACCAATTAATGTCATTAATGTCATTATTGCTGATCCACCAGAAGAGGCTCACTTAGAGGGATCAGATGAATAGGTTCCTGCTCAATAAGTTGTACACAGAGACACAAATGAAGAAGGCGTGTGTACATGAAATCAAAGGCTTACCCAAAATCTGGGTAATCCTTCAGGTAACCCACTTCTCCCTCTCCGAAAGGGATCCAACAAGGGGAAAGGAAAGAATCAGGTTACATACCCTTCCTCTTAAGAAGGCCAATCTCTCTCACTAGAGAAAATATTTTCACAACAAGAGGAGAAAATGAAAGAATTAAGGAGGTTGAATGCAGAATTAATTCAAGGTAGTCTTCCTCCTAAGCATGCTAGAGTCAGTCATCCAAGGGAATTTGTTGTGGCTACATAGATGGATCAAGAATATCCTCCTCTACTAGTATACCCTCACAGGTCTAATCCTATGGGTCAAGTACAACAACAATTGGCGGTGCTTCCATCAGTTGCAGCACCAGCCACCACATATTTCCAAGATCCAGTTATTGAACCGGCTCAGGACCAAGCTCAACGAGATGTTTCTAAAAAGTTAACAACTACTATTGAGTCATTAACAGCTCGTTTGGAAGCTATGTAGGGAAAATGAGCTCAAATTCAACTAGAAAAGAGAGCTTATCTTGAATGGGTTGATGCAATTCCCCCCCCCCCCATCAAAATTTTCAAGTACCATATTCCCAATATTTTATGGTTCGAGAGACCTAGAGCAACACTTAGCATGTTTTTTCTCTCATTGAGATCCTATGATGGGAACCCCTCAGCAACAAGAAGCAGTTAAGCTTGGGTGTTTTGTATGGTCATTACAAGGTTCTGCCTTTGTCTGGTACAAAAGCTTGCAATCCCGGTCAATTACCAGATGGGAGGATATATTCCAAAGATTCCTTCTTCAATTCAGTTCAATGTTGCCACAGACAATAGTTTTTTATCTTAAAAATTGTAAGCAAAGGGAAAATGAAAGGGTTTCGGCTTTCATTACTCACTAGAAGGGATTAACATATTCCCCGAGCTTAGTACTCCCTCAAGAATAATTGTTTCCAATATGTGTGGAAAATCTGTGTGATGAATTATGCATGCTGTTGATCCCTATGAAATACACATGAGGGTTTCGAGACCTTAGTTCAAACTCTCAACATATTGAAGATTCCCATATAAAGACAAAGGATAAAACTCGTGTAATTACATCATCTCCATGAAGAAGAATGGGTAAAGCAGAGACTATTACAGTTATTCTTAAACAAGCACCTTTACCTGCTTCTACTTCAAAACCATCATATTCTCGAAGGGCTCCACCTCCTGTTTGCCAACAACATAGGATGTTTAATCAATGTGAATAAAGAGATCAAAGACAAAAACAATTTGAGGATTTGAAAAAACAATGTTTACTCTTTCCGAAATGAACAAGTTCCTGGTTACTTCATTTTGGATCTGTAAAAATAATTTGGTTCAATTTCCAAGGCCCAAAAGGGCGAACAAGGAGATGAAGATCGTCCCAACTATTTCCCATTTCCTCGGATGTTGGGGCATCCAATTCAGGAGAGTTTTGTCTTCAAAGACCTCTTGTAAAAAATGGCCGACTCAGGAAAAGTCAAATTGAAAGGTTCTTCAACTCAGGTAGCATGTGTAACTGCTACAAATCCATAAGAAGGGTCGAGTGGAATGATTTCAATAACACAAATGTACAAAAATATGATGATTGGATGGTCAGAAAAATGATCAACCAAACTCATGATCTTTTGTGAACACAATTGAAAAGACCAATTGTGTCTTTTGCCATGAGTTCCACAGCAAAACCCTCTTCATCAGAGGGAAAATCCTCAAAGAAACGACATAATTCAAACAAAGCAGAACAATCAGAAGATGATGAAATTGAGTCAAAGACCAAGTTGTCTTTGACTCTGGAAAATTTTATGCCATGTACTTTGAAATTACGGGCACCTCCCCACCAAACAGCACAGCCTAAATTGGCCAGTCAGGTAAGGTCTTCATCGAAAGAAGTGTTAATCTTTGGTTCTGTTAATATGATTTACTTAATAGATCCTTATGCCAGTCATAGTTTCGAACTCGATGAACCTGGGTTCCCTGTATCAAACAGATGAATTAGAGGGAGTTCCAGAGGTCTGGGATACAGAGGAAGACGTGGATATTTCAGAGGCCACTATTCCTATTATACCCCTACTAGAACTGTGTATGCGACAAAAACTCATGGCAGAGCCCTTAAACGAGCTCAAAAAGAACAAGCAAGTTCTTCCACATAGGGTAGATTCAGTCCTGTCACAGTTATTCTGGAAGATCGGTTGGAGGTTCCACCTTCATTCACTCAGCAAGTAAATAGACCTAATCAGTCTAATATTCCAATTTTAATAGTATTTCCGACTCCTACCCCGATACAAGATGCATCATCTTCCAAAACATTAACTTCTAAGGAACTTGTGAAACAACATGTTCCTGTTGGTAAACACATACCTTTGGATAAAAAATATGATGTATTAAAACACCTGACCCAAGTACAATCCATGTTATCAAATTTGGATGCATTGAATCTATCCAAGGATCATCGGGAGGCACTTATTGGGGCTTTGTCAGGTCCTTAGGTGTTTGAAACTGAAATTGATGTGGCTAAAGCCTACCATGTTGAGAATATTCCTGCAGAATTCCATGCAGTGATATCTTTCACAGATGAAGATGAATATGATGTCATACATGGAAATATTAGACCTTTGTATTTATCAGGAAAGGTCAATGGTATAGACATCCGAAGAGCTTTCATTGATAATGGTTCAGGAGGCAACCTCATCCCCATTCATACACTTCGTCGATTGGGCCTCACAGAATCTGATTTAACTTCTTCTACTATGATGTTACAAGTATATGATAAAAATGAACAAGAACTATTGGGCAAGATTACACTCAGAACTCAGTTTTGAGATCTTGTATCCAATCCAGATTTCAGGGTTGTTGATCAAGATTCAGCCTTCACCATCTTGCATGGACGACCCTGGATGCATCAACATGCGGATATCCCTTCATCATATCATCAATGTTTCAAATATTGTTTCGATGGTCATGTTGGGACATTGTATGGTGATAAGGCCCCGTTCAAGACATGTGAATGTCAATACATTGAGGCAGAATTCTACCACATGAAGGGTAAGGAGAAATCCACAATAAGGGAGGTTACCAAAGTTAATGCTCCATATGGTATGGAAAAGATTCCAGTAAACCCATTTACACATGTGAGTATAGATTATGTGTTTCCTACTAGTCAAATTGACAGGATAGACTCAAATCAAAATACTCTTATGGAAACTTCCATAATGTCAATTACAGAAATCAAGCCAGACAACATGGGAGAAATTGGTGATTCACCAAGCAATGATGAAAGCTCAAATGGGGATGTCTTCATTTCATCCGCTAAAATTTAGAAAGTCTATACTTTCCCAAAAAGGATAGAGGAAGTTATAGAAATTACATAGGTGAAAGATGATGTCGATTCTCAATCCATCATCTCCACTTTATTACCTAGGGAAGACCCTTCATCATCAATCAAGTCGAAAATGGAAGCTTCTTC
Organism: Viscum album; assembly: GCA_963277665.1. NCBI lineage: Eukaryota > Viridiplantae > Streptophyta > Magnoliopsida > Santalales > Viscaceae > Viscum > Viscum album. The sequence continues at coordinate 751,789,795 of OY728160.1, forward strand.
TTCAAGATGTTCAAATTTTAACATCTCTTCTGATCATTAAAATTCTACTTCATCATCTACTATGCAAGTAGAAACAGAAGAAATAAAACATGTTGAATAATAAGAAGAAGATCTCAGGGATGATCCTCTAGCATTTGAAGAGGTTATCTCTACTATCGTGGATGAACATAGTGAAATAAATCTTGGTACAAAAGAAGATCCACGCCCCACTTTAATTATTGTGGCCATGAATTTTGAAGAGAAAGAGATGTATATTTATTTTTTAAAGAAAAATTGAGATATATTTTTTTGGAACTATACAGAGATTCCATGGCTTGATCCTGATGTTTCCACTGATCATTTGGGTTTCCCATAAGAACATCAAGGATTCAAACAAGCCGCGAGAAGAACACACCCAACCTATGATTCAAAAATTGAAGCTGATGTGGATAAGCTTATCCAATATAACTTCATTAGAGAAGTTCAATATCCCAAATGGTTGGCTAATATTGTCCTTGTGAAGAAGAAGAACGGACAAATTAGAGTTTTCATTGATTTCAGAGATCTTAATCGGTATTGTCCTAAGGATGATTTTCCAGTTCGGATTACATAACTATTAATTGATGAAACATATGGATATGAAGCGCTTTCCTTCTTGGATGGATATTCAAGATATAATCAAATCTAAATGTCTCCATAAGATGAGGAATCTACAGCCTTCAGATCCCCTCAGGGTGTGTTCTGCTATCGGGTAATTCCCTTTGGCCTGAAGATTGCAGGCGCAACATATCAGTGTGCCGTGCATCGTATCTTCAAACCCTTTTTAGGGAATTTTGTTGAATGTTATGTGTAAAATTTGGTGATTAAATCTTGGAAATGTTCTGATCACATGGATGATTTAGAAGTCATATTCCACAAACTTTGGCAACATAATTAGAAGATGAACTCCTTAAAATGTGCTTTTGGGGTAACCTCGGGAAAATTTATCGGCTTTGTTGTACGCCATCGTGGTATTGATGTCGATCCTGAGAAGACAAATTCAATCCTTGGAATGTCACCTCCTCGAAATTTGAAATAATTTAGAGTAATTCAAGGACACTTAGCCTATATTTGACGTTTCATCGCCAATTTGGCAGGCAGAAGTTTACCCTTCACTAAATTGATGAAGAAGGGAGTCACATACCAATGGACTGAATAATGTCAAGAAGCATTCAATGTTCTCAAGAAGTATCTCTTGAGTCAACCTGTATTAATACCACCAGTTGAAGGAAGGCCACTTATCCTTTATGTGACAGCTTTAGAGCGATCATTGGGTGCCTTTCTGGCTCAGAAGAATGATGCTGGGAATGAAAACAACCTCTATTATTTCAGTTGGACTATGCTTGAAGCAGACACCTGATATTCAAGTATTTAGAAGTGCTGCCTAGCATTAATCTTTCCAATTCAGATGTTTAGACACTACCTACAACATCACGAGGTCCAATTGGTATCTCGCAATAACCCGCTCAAATTCATCCTTAGTCGTCCAATTCTTGCAGGATGTTTCGCAAGGAGGGCAGTTATTTTGCAGCAATTTGATATTCAATATGTTTCTCAAAAGGCAATAAAGGGCCAAGCTCTGGCTAATTTCCTTGCTGAACACCCTTCAGTGGATAAACATCAATAGATATTGAACTTATTTATGAGGAAGTCTTCTTTATTCAAGATAGTCTCTAAACATGGGAAATGTACTTTGATGGTGCTTCCAGAAGTCCAACAGGGAGGAAAATGGAAAATCCTAAATTTAACAAAGTTCGCTTAGGAATTGTGCTTATTTCTCTAGAAAAGGCAGTTTTACCCTATTCCTTTTCATTATTGGGAGACGGTACAAATAATGAAGTAGAATACGAAGCTCTCACCGCAGGATTGGAGTTGGCGCTTCAAGCAAAAGCGAATCACATAAAGGTGAAAGGAGATTCAGACCTGGTAATAAATCATGTCAATGTGGATTATGCCATCAGAAAAGAAGAACTAATCCTTTTGTATGATTATGTCAGAGAATTAATGGTAGAATTTCCTACGGAACCGACATTTTCTTATATCCCGAGATCACAAAATGCCCATGCTGATGCACTGGCTAATATAGCCACAGCTCTGGAAGATCCAAATCAGGATGAGATAACCATCAGTATTTCCCATTGTCATACAATTTCACCTTATGTTCAAACCATAATAGAGGAAATCAATGAAATTAGTCCCATTCTAGAACCATATGGTCATACTACAGGATGGATGTCACCTATTAGGGAATACCTTCAAAATGGAACACTTCCACATGATAGGGCCAGGAAAGAACAAATCCGGAGACATGTGGTCAATTTTACTCTTTATGATAGCCCAGATCACCCAGAAAAAATTCTCCACAAGTGTGGTTTTGATGGAATTCTCTTCAGATGCATTGATGGTGAAGAGACAATTGTTGTCATGAAAGAAGTGCATGCAGGAGTCTGTGGGGCCCATCAGTCCCGACATAGACTATCTGATCAAGTTTGAAGGCTTGGATACTTTTTGCCTTCAATGATACAAGATTGTGTTGCTTTCACAAAGAAGTGCCCTTCATTCCAAGTACATTCCAACTTCATTCATCAGCCCATAGAGTTGCTTCATATAGCTAAATACTCGCGGTCATTTTCCACATGGGGAATGGATATAGTAGGACCTTATCCTTCAGCTACATCCAAGCAGTTGAAGTATATTCTTACTGCTACTAACTTCTTTTCCAAATGGCAGAGGCAATACCTCTCAAAGAAGTTAGTTCAAAATGCATTTTTAGCTTTATCAATTATAACATTATTACCAAATTTTCTGTCCCTCATACCATATTGACGGACAATGGCACCAAATTTTGTTCATCCGAGATGAAGAAGTTGTATCAAGAAAAAAACATCAAATCTAATCATTCATCTAGGTATCATTCAGTGGCCAACGACCAGATAGAATCTTTCAACAAGACTCTATCAAATATAGTTCAAAAGATGGTGGATAAAGATAAGAAGTCATGGCCTGACAAACTCTTTCATGATTTATGGGCTTATTAGACCACCACCCACACTGCAACTTGGTCAACTCCATATTCATTGGTATATGGAATGGAAGTAGTCTCGCCAATTGAGGTTCAACTACCCTCACTCGGAGTATCCATTTGTTATTAGTCATCTACAGATGAACAATCTCGAAAGCGATTGGATGAATTGGAATGGTTAGATGAGAAAATATTGTGCACCCTGAACACCTTGGAAGTCTATCAGAAACGAATAGTATGAAATTTCAACAAAAAAGATCGTCTTAGTTCATTCGTTCCGGGAGAATTGGTATTAGTTCTCAGAAATCCAATGATACTAGGAAAGAAACCTCCCAAGCATGAGCTAAAATGGGAAGGACCTTATTCAATACATAAGGTCTACTCCAATGGAGCTGATTCTTTAATCTCAATGGATGGAGAAATCATCACTACTCCATCCAATGCCATATTTCTAAAGAAGTTTTTTGTATAAACACAAAATACACCAAGGGGTCCATGAATATGACCTTAAACTAATTGTGTTTCTCTTGGCCAGCAAGATGTTAAACTGCATCATCAGTTACGGTCCATGCATATGACCTTAAACTATTTGTATTACTTTCGTCCCACATGACGTTAAACTGCGACTTCCTAGATACATGATGCTCAACTGTACAGAAGTCCCTTACATCTAGCAAGAGGTTAAACTGCACCATTATGGTCCATGAATATGACCTTATACTATTTGCACCATCGTCCAACATGATGTTAAAATGTCAAAAAAATCCCTAATACGTCCAACATGACGTTAAACTATGTCCTCTTTTGTCATTACTACATGACATTAAACTACACAGTCCCCTTTTTGTCCAACATGATGTTAAACTGTATTGTCCCCATCGTCTTAGCTACAGGACGCTAAACTTTACAGCACCCTTATTGTCCAACATGACGAAAAACTATGTTCACGTCCAACATGACATTAAATTGTGTCCCTATATTTGTCCTACATGACGTTAAAATGTATTTTTTCCCTATTACATAACAATAAACTGTGCAGCACCAATAGTCCTCATTGTAAGACTTTAAACTGCATAGTCCCTTCATATGTCCTACATGACATTAAACTGTGCATCGTTAGGGTTGTTGCTACCTCTTATTTCTCACACCGAGTATGACTCACATGATCTTAGAGAAAACATCAACCATAACACCCTTTCTGGACCGCTAACCATGTTTATGTACCAACATCATTTTTTAGGTCGTTGTCCCCAAGACCAACTTGATCACTAACTCATTTATTAATTGAACTATGCAGACATTGATCCTTGCCTTCTGGGCTGGGTACGCAGGCAACCTCCCAAGGTTCAAGCCCAAAACCAATTTCTTCACATTTGTTCACCTCCATCTCATATGATGTTGATTCGTGAAGCCATCCCCAGAATCAATATCTTTACATTGGTTCGCCTTGGTCCTCGCTATATGATGTTAAACTGTACAACACTTTTGTCCTGTATGACAATAAACTACAAAATTCTTTGATACCCTCACCAGGGAGGGAATAATTATTTACATTGATTTCCAATCATGTTCCATTCCAAAGACTACGTGCATACATGGTAATGTCTGAACCTTTTATCTTGGGTCAAACCATCATTGCACTAAAGTCCCCTTTTCACCCTTCAACTGTACGAACTAAATCTGTACAAAGGGTATTTCTAGAACTAAATGGACTTGATTCCCATACTTATGGGATACATTGGAACGTTTGAGTGTCCCTCAAATATAGCCCCAAGTATTTGGGCCTAACCCCAAATTCCACTTTCAGTCCCCTGACTCAAAAGTCACTATAAAAACAAACACTGTGTATTCATTATTATGGTCCGAGATCTATGACCCTAAAATAAGATCTCTAATACTTTCATCCCACACAATGTTAAAGTGTATTTCAAGAACTACGAATGGCTTGATTCCCATCCTTATGGGATACGTAGTGAAGTCCAACATTTCAATTCAGGACTAAACCACAACATGATTATGGTTAGCATTGATTTGTGTATCTCTACATACATTGGACAATATCCATTTTTATGTGTTATAATCCTAACCGTAAATATTTTAAGATCTTCATAACCCTTTTCTCGACTTCTAGTCACAAAATTTGTAATTTTTTAGAGTTCTTTTGCGTGACTATGCAGTAGGTTTCGTTAGGCGGCCTTGCATAAGTAGTCTACATAACGGACCTGTCATCCAAAAGATAATATTATTTGACTATGCAGCCAATTCCCTTAGGTGTCCCTGTATAATTCAACCTCATAACAGGTTTTTTTAATAATGGTAACTTCATTTTTGGGACTAAAACCTCCTTTGTCCATAGTTTTCTTAACGACAATATGTAGGGATCTACAAAAAATAGCCATCCTTAACATATTTGTCCCATGTTCTTTTTCTTGATCTAAATGTATTCAAGTATATGGTTTATATTTACCCTCCCTACGTTTGGGTCAGACCTTCGTAGTAGTGACATTCATCTAGTTCATAGACAATCTTGTTTGGAAATATATTTTCCATATTCAAGTACCTCTCTCCATATAGAAAACTCTATGCTTTGAAAAATTTGAATCCCCATAAACATTCAATGGATTTTTAGCAGTAGAAAAGTAAATTTCTGAGACTTCTTTTTCCTGACTATGAAGCACATTCCCTTAGGCGACCTTGCATAAAATATCTACATAACAGACTTGTCAGCTAAAAGATACTATTATTTGACTATGCAGCCAATGCCCTTAGGTGGCCCTGCATATTTTAACCCCCTAACGGGTTTGTTAAATAGTAGTAACCTTATTCTTGGGAACTACTTCTTCTAATTCCTTTTAGCCCTTTTTTATGTCATCCCTCAGATTCAAAATTTCTTAAGTGATAGTTGACATATTTTCCCTCATAATTGAGTGTGGAAATATGTTTCCAGATAAATTTTCAAGGAATTGAGTCAGTTTTAATCCATTCGGTCAAAGCTGTTTCGACCTTAATCAATAGTCTTTTTTATGTCTGATGTGCATGACTTTAAACAGCCCACAAAAGACAAGTGAACTCTGAACAAAATTTAAGTTCCAACTCACTAAACATACATTGTGCATGATTTAGGTAATATTGAGCAATTAAATGATTCAATGCTTTTAGGATTATTTATAATAATCCTTGAATAAGTCAAACTATGCTTACTAGGCCCATTGACTTTGGTAAAAATTTAAAGTTGGTAGTGGGAAAATGCGTGCACAAATGATTGAAAATGAAAGAGTTTTTCCATTTGACGGACAATAATTAGAAGGACATCCACAGACTGGATTCTCTTCTCTTTTCCAGGAATTACAAAAGGCTGTCAACATAAGTCTTCACTTGATGTACAACATCTTGAGCTTCATCAACAACCACTTGAAGCTCATAAACTTGACCAACTTCACTCTTTTCAGCCTGATGGAGTGATTTATTGGCATCCGCGATGGCTTTCATCCCATTTTCTTGAGCTCCCTCCAATGAATTATTGAGTTGGTCGAGTTCCCCAATAATAGCATATAACTGTTGTTGAAGGTGCATCTATTGGATGACTTTATATTTTATCTTATTCTTCATATCCTTTATCTTGGTAGCATAGTTAGCCTCAGCTTAGGATACTGCATCCTCAACTTCACTAATATTGGCTGACAGCTTCACCCTGGTCAGATCTTCAAGGAACTTTTTCTCCAGCTCCCTCATTAAGATGACTTGTTTTACCGTGGCATGGATCTTTTGATATCCAAAACTGCCATGTCCCAGCATAACAAACATGGATGAAAGTCGCGGGATCTTTGATGAAAGCTCTTCAAGAGGCACTTCAGATATGATTTCCCATATATTTTTCCATGCCTTGTGTCGTGAAAATTGGAGCGCCTTTTGTACATCTGGATCTGACTAAGCATCACTGTCACAAGGGGAATATAATCTAGGATTAATGCACTTATGGAAGTTCCTTGTTCTACTCCTGCCCCCCGAACCTATGCTTCTTCACTTTCAATTCCTGTTGGGGCGGAGGATGAGGCTTCACCGCCAGATCTAGCCACTGAAATTGATGGCCCTACACAATCAATTGAATACTTTGGTCAGTTTCAAAGGTTAAAAAAAGTTAATTGGTTGTCTTGCAAATTATGTATAGTTGTAAATATTGTTATGCCTTACCCAATAGTAGATCAGTAACTTGAGAGGGCTCCTCCCCATCTTTCCTAGCTTCAACAGGATTTTCAGGGTGAGTTTGAGGATGCTCTATGGGTTTCAGCTCCACTTGCGCTAATGTCTCTGCAATAGTAGGGTTTTCTATACCGCCTTCAGGAATTTGGTAGTTCAGCAGCTTTCTCAGATAGAGCTGCATATTTGAACCGATCATGATTAGACATGTAATAAGAAGTTATTTTTAATAGGACGAAGGATAACACTCATGTCCATAATCTTATAAATTACATGGTTAGTTAACATGATCTAAAAAATCTTCAAATGATGCACCATGTACTATTATTTCATCCAATGTAATCTCAGAATCCTGGTTAATCTCACTAGTGGGAGAATTTGGTATGTCTTCTTGGCGACTTTCATCCTGTGGTCTCTTACCCTGAACAGCATATTCCGATAAAATAGTGGTGTCAATTGAAATGGCCACAAAAAGCTCGAGTGCAAGTGTGGAACATAATGTATTACAGAATGGTATTCAGTCAATGTTTCATTCATCATTTTATAAAGCATTGTTAACTTACCAGAAGTAGGTCATTCTCATCTTGCAACAGCGGCAGGAGGGATACTGGGAACCGACACTGGCTCTTCTCTAGGAGTAGCCAAGTCAACCTGAACTTGTGATTGTTCACCAATACCCTCTGTGGTCCTCAAAGGAGGGTCAGTCCTTTCCATCAGAGGGGAAATTGAAGAAGCCCCTGCAATCCCAAGGAAAATGAGAAACCTTTTTCATGGGTTAAGACTCATGATTATCTAAAGTACTTACCACTACTGATGAAGCGTTTGGCGGTGGACTTCCTCCTTCGATGCTTTTGCTTCTTTGGGTTATTGGGAGTGTCGGCAGTCTCCCTTACAGGCACTTGAATTGGAGAATGAAAGCCATATCCAACTCCTCATCCATGGCTTGCTAGCCTGGAGATATCTCACCCAACTTGCGAGGAGATTTAGCAGAAGCCCCGATGGCTGTACCACCAGGGCTATACTGTGGTGAAGGAGCCTCAGTAGTTCCTTTCTTTGCAAGCTGCAGGATAAAGAAAATAATTTCCTTGAGTAACAAAGCATTGATTGAAATCACGTTTCCAAGAAAATAAGGAAAGAAACTTACATCTTCAAGAGCCACGTAATCGTGCCACTCCTCATCTTTAGAAGAATCAGTCCCCTCAGTGGCGCCATGATCTATCATTTCCTTCACCTGCTTAGTGACAAGAATGGAAGCATCAGTGGTATATATGAGAATTTCCAGCTTTCTAATATAATCCCACACTTCATCGGGATTATCCTGGTAATGGATATCTATTGAAGCCATAAGATTCCATATTCTAGGGAGGTGTATCCCCTCGCACAAATCCAGCCAGGCAGCTTCAGCACTACAATATAAACTCTGCCATGTCTGGACAACCTCTGGTTGTAAATATTCAGTATGTGTACTAGAAGGCTATGAGGAAGGTCCTACAATCATGGACTTCAGCTTCTTCCCAGCTCCTGCAACTACAGATAGTGAATAAGAAAATAAGACTTATTGCTCTATAAAGTAATGGTAGTTAAATTGTCACAATGAAGTGACTCACCAAGAGTTGATGGAGTGGGTCTTTTTATTATGACTGGAGGATTATATCGGGCAAGAGGCCGCTTTCCGCTTGTGGTATCTCATCATCCCCATCTTGGGAATCCAGTGAGTCAGTCCTAAATGAGGAATCTAGCGAATCAGCTTCATGTGGGGAAGCATCATCTCCTAGAGGAAGGTTTTCTTTCTCTACAGTTCTCTTCCTTTTTCCCACATGATAAAACAGGTGATTCGGCACCCCACTAGGGTATGATGCTATTTAGTTTTCGGCATACCATGTAGTCAAATTATTTTCCGCTTTATCAACTGGTAGATCAAACACTACCCCAGTCTTCTCCCAATATGACAGAACCCATAGTTTCCAGGAAACCATCAGATATTGCTCTAACCTGACATGCACAGGGGGAGATACAACTGTCTGCTGCAAACAATTGAATTGACGTTCAAATCAATATGGAGCATAGGCCTTGCATATATTCTCTCTATCAATCCTGGCGACCAGCACACCATCTCTGCAAGCCAGTATGTATGCCCTTAATTCAAAACTGGATGTTCCATCATCAACAAACTACCTGGTTGGTAGATTTCCATAAGGAAAGAAATTAAATTCCTTATACATGCTCAGCCTCACCGTCATGTTATAAGAATAGAGATCTAGTGGTGAAATTCCAGAGAATTCCTGCATTGATGGCCTGAGAGAAAATTTGGGGATCTATACTCCATTTTTTAAATTATACATCCTGAAGTGAGTGGCGATCCATCCCCAGAAAACCTGTAATTGTCGCACTATTCTCAAAGGAGACTTACCCATGAAGACATGGAGTAAGCTCCTGTGAATCTTTTCTAAAATGGGGGTAGCCAACCCAACTATTTTTCCCTCAGCCAATTTATATGTGATAACGAAGGCCCCTGGCCTGACTCCTCCCTTCAAGTCCCTAATTGGAAGACGATTAACACTGAGCCACAAGGCCATGAATCCCACCAAATGAGTCTTCTTTAGGATTCTCTGATTCACTTCATAACCCCACTTCTCATATTCCCCTTCTTCTAGGGTCGGACAAAATGTTCTAGGAGCACCCCTATTCTCTGTTTTGGGGAATCTAGTAGGAAAAGTGGGCCTCTTCTTCTTGGATCCCTTCTCCATGGATCTCTTCTCCTTGGATCCATTCTCCTTCGACTCCTTCTCCTACTTCTTGACAAGAAATATATTCATCCACTCCTCTGGATGAATATCCTTTCCAGAATGAGTTAAGGAGGTCTCTAAACTCTTGATCTTATGGAAGATTTTTAATAATTCTCGAGCTAAAGCTGGAGCCTTCTCCGAATCATTCCAAGTCACCTTGGGAGGGATGAATTCATCACACATATCACCCAAAATTGGATCCCTTTAGATCTTTTGGAAATCCCACAGACTGATGCCTACTTCTCCATGAGTCAGATGGAAAGAATTGGTTTCTGGGCTCCAATGGCTGAGTATCTCCAGTACGAAGTTATCATACCTATTAACATATGTTTGCCCAGCCCAGACGGCTTCATATATCACAAATTATTTCAAATCCTCAACAAACTCTGCACAGGTTTATCGCACCCAGTATTCCCACACCCATGTTGGCTTCAAACCTCTTCCAGGACAAAAGTCCCAACTTCTCTTCCAGCCTTTGGATTGATCCATCTGAGAGTTTTGGAAAATTGAGGGATAATAATGTGGTTTCAGCTCGAGCTTATGAGGTTTCAGATCTGCTGTACAAGGGCTATGATGCATCATATAGGCCTCCTCCACTGTTATAGTATTTATAAATTCTCTTCCACATGAGATATTTGCTGCAGAAAAATTGGTTTAATTCTGAAACCAAGAAATTGGAAGATATTTCTTTGCCTCTAGAATGGTAACTTCTCGAAGATGACCATATCCATACAAAGGTAGATAGTTTCTTGTTGGGAAATCAAGATGATACTTATTTATGTACTTGGAAAAATCTGGGAGAGTGTTGTCACATAAGATATACTAATCATGGCCAATGATGCTCATCATATCATGAATTCGCTTTCTAGCAAGTTCATCAGTCATTCCAATTCTCATGGGAGCCATTGAATCTGCAGAAAATTTGAATAAGTTAACTCTTAAATGGGTAGATTTTTTATAAAATTTGTGAAGAAATTTGATAAAATGGAAAAGGAATTAAGGCGCCCAAGTCTAATTTTGGCGTGCAAGTATGGATGTGTCGTGCTAGTATGGATGCGCCGCACAAGTTTTTGGCATGCAAGTATCACCGCGCAAGTCCAAATACCTTGACAGAAGTGCGAAAATAAAGAAATAGCGGAAAAAGGGTAACTTGCGTGAAGGAAGCAACTTGCGCGACGAGAACTCGAAAGTTTGAAATTCGATGCATTGCGCAAGGAATGACCGTGTATAAATAGGTCAGGCCGGACCCTTTCACGCTGCCCTCTGTGCGCTCAACACTTGCACGCCACCCTCTGCACGCTCAACACTTGTGCGCTGATGTTTCCTTGATTTTCTTCTTTACTCATAGTTGCATCCTCATTTCTTTCGGATCTAACTCTAAGGGGGGACTTTTGTTGACGCTCCTTTCTTTCATAAAGTCTAAATGAATGAAAAGGGAAATACCTTGAACCCAAAGTGATTCAGCCTTTGATGAAACATAAAAAATGGACAAAGGCATGAACAAAGGTTCAAATGCAATTGGGTTGTGTATGATCCACCAAGGTCGTGCAGGTATAGTTGTGTGCCACACATTGGTCACGTAGGTGACTTGCGCATCCTCTTTGAATTTCGCCCAGGGTCTTCTCCAACCTATAAATACCCCTATGGGCCCCCCATTTCGAGGAGGAAAAAATTCTAGAAACTCATATTTGAGCTCTCGTCACCCTAGTCTCTTCTCCAAATTTCTGAACACTTATAAGGTAATTTCTTACCTATAAGGGGAGATCTAAAGAAGGGGGAAAGGCCTAAGTGTTGAAACTCATCAACACTAGCGCACCTAAGTGGTCAGCCCTCAAGGGAAATGGCCACACTTGCACGCCGCCTTACAACTTCAACAGAACTTGCATTCCTCTCTTCATGAAGCCTCTAGGGATAGTACTAAGGGCTTGTGCTAGGTCTTGACAAAGTATTACCTTAAGGATTCACCATCGCGCAAGTACCCCTGTGTCGCGCAAGTATACATGCGCGACCAGGACTTGTGCGCCCACATAGGACTTGTGCGCCACCCTCTTTTTGGGTGCCCCTCTTTCCTATTTCACCTCTCCTATGTTTATCCTTATATCATGTCCAAGATTAAGCATTAAAAACTCTCTCCAAATCCATCTATGGCATGATTTCCTTGTTGGCTTCTTTATTTGAAAGAAATTATTTGGAACATCTCTTAAAATCTAGTGATTTATACATCTTTATGTCACTAAGGTTAGAGATTTCATTCATTAAACCTCATCCTTTAAGATGATAGAATCTTTAACCTAGGCCTCCTTTTCAGGAATAATCCCCAGTCCAAATTTTCATTAATTTGGGCATCCTCCTCAGGAGTAAGCCCCAAGTCCCCTAACCAAGGCATCCTCTTTAGAAGTAAGCCCCAGTCATAATTTTCCTGATATGGGTTTCCTTTTCTGAAGTAAACCCCAGTCTCAAAGGTCCCAAAATCTGGGCATCCTCCTCAGGAGTAAGCCCCAACCATGGTTCTCTTAACCTGGTCTTCCTTTTCGGGAGTAAACCCCAGTCTCAAAGTCTACAAATTTGGGAATCCTCCATAGGAGTAAGCCCCAAGTCCCTTAACCTGGGCTTCCTTTTTAGGAGTAAGCCACAGTCTCAAAAATGGGCATCCTTTTTAGGAGTAAGCCCCAATCATAATTCCCTTATCTTGGGATTCCTTTTAAGGAGTAAACCCCAGTTCTCAAAACCTTTTAACCAGGGCCTCTTTCTCAGGAATAAGTCCTAGTCATAATTTCTCTTAACCAGTCTTAATTTAATTTTGATTTGGGATTCTTTATCTGGAGTAAAACCCAATCACAAGTCCCCTACCAATTTGGTAATCCTACTTAGGAGTAAGCCCCAGCCATAATTACGTTAACCTGGGATTCCTTTTCAAGAGTAAGCCCCAGTTCTCAAAACCTTTTAACCTAGGCCTCCTTATCAGGAATATTACCTAGTCATAATTTCTCTTAACCAGTATTAATTTACTTTTGCATTAGGCTTCCTTCTCAGGAGTAAAACCCAATCACAAGTCCCCTCCTAATTTGGGCATATTCTTCAGGAATAAGCCCCATGTTAGAGTATCTGAATCTCCATAAAGCACATATACCTTTATAGACCTTGCTTTTGGGTTTCTTCTCTGAGGTAAAACCCAATATTCATCTATTTTGGAAATTCATACATACATAATACCCACATCATTGCATCTTTCATGGCACAATTGTCTAGTTACCAATACCTATTGTTTCTCACACTAAGCCTAACTCACATGAGCTTAGAGTGTAAAAGTAATCATGACATATTTCTTTGAGCCATCAATCATACATAAACTTCATACTCCCTTACTCGAACTACATGGGTTATGATTCCTTTTCTAAACAAAGTATACGTAGGTATCCCATCTATGGGTATGATCCCAACTCTGAAATAATCCATGTCCTTTTAAATGACAATAAACTTCAAGTGCCCCACTGAGTGGCTTTAAAACTAGTATGGTCATCATGACCAATAGACTTTTATGTATTGATGGATACCATTGACTAAGAATCTCTAATAAATACAGATGATTCTCAATTGATGACGAACCTAGAATACACATAAAATATTCTCTAAATTTCCTATATATCTAATCATTGATTTTCAGGTCTAAAGGAAATCTCAGTTTATACTTGGTAATGTAATAAAGATTCACGAACATAACTTAAATCTATAAAGAGAGTCATAGAGTAGACAATAATTCCCCCCCAAAAGGGTGTGATGATTCCGACCTCCCATCCTCTCGACCAATGAAAATTATTAAGCCTCATCAGTTCACAACTAATGAGCACCTACTTTTGGAAAGTAGGTCCAAATGGATATAGAATCATCGGATTTTTCTGGTTCTATGAACAAACCCGTTAGAAACCACTTGGGATGTTTGAACCTTAGATCAACGAGGTCATCCCCAATTCTAGAGGAAACAACATCCTATTAAAATTTTTTATATATGAAATTTGATGAATTGAACATGATGGACCCTTTGGGTTGTGTTGGGCATGTCCTGGATATTCTAGAGTGATGCAGATCACAGGTTGGGCATGGCTCGGGTTACATTGGGTTGTTCTTACCAGGGGATTGGGGGTCATGGACGTCGGTTTGTGGTAGGATGACAATCAGGTTGGGAATGGCCCAGGTTATTGGGATGGCGATGCCATCAGACTTGAGCGAAAAGGTCGCAGGGACATGAGGTGTAAGACGTGTTGTGGATTAGGACCTATTTTGGTGATTACTGCTCACAGTAAAAATTGAGTAGTGTGCACACAGAGATACTTCATGATGAGTTGGTTTTGACCACTCATGGTGGTAGAGGACCCCGTAGTTGTGGTTTAGGTATTTGGGTTTGGGGGTGATTGCCATAGGAAGCCACATGGAAGGTGAGGAGCCTTCGGTGGATAGCATCGAGACTATCGGGTTGGGGGATGAGGCTCGCCTTGATTTGTGGACAGACATCACTGTCCCTCCGGTTACATTGTTTGAGGGCAGATATCACTGTCCCTCTAGTTTCTTATTGAGGAAAAGTATCACTTTTCCTCCAGGTTACATCTTGGGCATGCCTTCGAGACATTGGTACTTGAGACACACAGTGTCAAGGGGCACATGGTGCTGAGTTAAATGACAGATATTCCGGCATTGGCCGAAGCAGGTGACACTCTATGGTAGCTGCTGAGCACCAGTGGAGTTAGTGTTTATTTGTGAATTTTACTGTTTAATTCTTTCATTATAAATGCATTTCTACTTAAACACTCATATTAGGTATGCATCATTGGGTGTCATACTACTGAGATTTGTCTCACACCTAGCATGGGCCCTTCGGGACGCGTGTAGACTTAATGGATTTACGTGTAGGAAAGAGGATGGCTTCAAGAGCTAGGCTACGTTAGTTATTGCATGGTGATGATAAGGAACATGAGATCTTACCTAGAAAGGGTTACTCTGTTTTGTTTTCTTTACTTGTATCAGCATGATTACTTGTTTTTAGCTACTGTTGGTTAGCCCTTGGCCCCCTATTATTTAGTGACTTGCAATGGATTCATGTTTGATTTCTTTTGTAGTTACCAGTGATGAGCATGCTGTTGTGTTTACATTCCTCTACTGTTGTTATATTTATTGCTTTCACTATTTATTGAAATTAAATACGCTTCCACACTGCGGGTCTAGTTCGAGTCTACTAAGTCTTTTATTCCACTACCCCTTCATTGTTATACTTGGACCAGAACCATTATTATTATCCTTCGAGAGGTTATAGCCTCCCCACTATACCTATTAGACCCTTGCTGCTAGTTGACAACCTTTGGCATTCAGGGAGGTGCGCCTAATGTGGTTTCGCCCGACCCATTTAGCACTGTTCGGGTGGCTGTTCGGGTCCAGGTCATTACAGATATAAAAATTCATTGATCATTTTTTAAAATCTTTTTACCCACATTTTAGGCACATTTGCCCACCTTATAGGCACATTTATGAATTAGCATAAAATGTAATTTTTCTGATTCTTTAAAACGAATTTCAAAAATCTTATATACATAGTTTTCATTAGTATGTAAAATGTAGTTCAATAAGATGAAAATAATTTTTGGTGAATCAAAACTATGGAATTTTATTTACCCCGGTTAAAAGTAAATTGGGTAATTAAAGGTAAAAATAATCTAATAATAATATAAAATTACACCAACACAAGTTCTAATTCTATTGGATAAATTTATTTTGACCAAAATCAACCTTTGTACAAAACAATATCCTTTTTTATCTACATGGATTTGATTAAGACATTTATTATATTTTATTTCAGGAAGAAATAATAGTGTTAAATTCAAATTTTAATAACTAAAAAAATTTTAATATGGGGCCATACATAATATCAATTCAACTATAAATATTTATTAGAAATATAAAAATACTTTCTACATTATGGTATTTTATTTATAATTTTTAGGCATTAATAATTAAATTTATTTATAACACAATTATGATGCAGTAATTACCTTATTAATGAATGATTAAAATAAATGATATTATAAATATTAAAATAAATGTGATTTGAAACCTTTGATTCCATAAAATAATTATATTGGTGACTATGACATGTTTTTATTGATTCAATGTATTTTTTTCAAAGTAATTAGGTTTTTATTAATTTTACAAAAATCAAGCATTAAATAGTAACGAAATTGACAAAAATGATATTTTAAAATAAATAATATATTATTAAATAAAATAAAAATCATAAAGATATAAAGTTCTTACAAATAACTTTTATAGTGTTAAAATTTCCTAAATGATACACTTTAGGTTTGTTTTGAAACTTATGGTAACTCTATTAACCTTGTTGTATAAAACTACAAGAAGACGTGGTAAGAGTTAAACTATTTAACTAAGGGTTAAATATAAAATATAATGTTAATATGATGACCTAAACATGTCTAAAACCTATTGTTTGAGAGGATTGAGAAGAATAATCATCTTATCCTCGAAATAAATCAATTTGGAGATATTAAAACCGAAACTTATCTTATAATAAATTAATATTTCAACATTTGTTTCTAAAGTGACCCTCACCTCTCTTATAAAAGGGCACATCCCTTTTTTTAATTTACACCTCCAAATCTAGTTGGTCCATCCAACACCTACCCAAATCTCCTACCAACTTCCCTCACATCAACCTAGAGGCCTCACCTTGAGCAAAAATCCAACATAAGGATCCCATTTGTTAAAATCAAAATGAAACACCTGAAGAAGAGGTAATTATTTTATCACCTATTTCAAAGTTCTTTTCTTATTCTACTTACTCTTTCTTTGTTGTTAATATAATATAATAATAACTACACTACCTTATACATTTTGATATGTTATTATAAATATGCTATAACCATATTCATTATTATATCCATCCTATTAATGACCATGATACCAAGTGTACGTACGTATGACTTACCATCTCTACATCGTGGTGTGGATGGTTATTCACCAAAAAATTATTTGGATGGGTATAATAATGAGTATAATTAATTTAAATAATTAATTTATAATTTTAATGATTCTTTATATATATTATACCATACAATTAAACAACATTTCACATTCAATATAATGATATTGTCACTCGTGCGTACATATGGCTTACTGTCTGCACCACACGATGAGATTCATCTTCAACAATCACCATTGAATTTTTTTATAAAAATATATATTTTGATTAAGTATGAGATATGTAAAATAATATTTCTACTTGAATAATATATATTTATGTAGATAAATATATTTCATTTACTTTCTTGTATACTATATGATATGAAAATGGAAACAACAGTCATGTGTACGTACAGACTACCATCTCCCTGAAAGGTGTTTCCATTTCATATATTTATATATTATACATATTAATATTCTATATATATATATGTTATATAAATCATTTTTTATATTATTTAATTATTTAAATCATGATCTAAGTGATATGATCAAGAATAACAAGTTAAAAATTGTATGATTAAGAAAGAGATTATTACCCGAAATTTTACTTTAGCATGGAAATTATTATTAAATGGGTAGTAAAAAGTCATAAATGATATATATATGATATGATAAATATGGAAATTCCTCTGGAATAATTTAATAAAAATCTATGGTCATTATAAAAAATTTTAAATGTACCCTCGACCAAAGGATAGTAAAATTTAATTGTTAATTCCTCAATCTCATTATTATGCGAGATCATTTATGTGTAATAATTTACAAGTAAAAATTTATCATCCATGTCCATGTTACATAAATAAGTTTCCAAAAGGGATATGTTAAGGTTTTATGGAAGGTTTTCTTTAACTTGATCATCATTTTAAATGTTTTAAATATTTATTTTTCTAAAACTATTTAATTAATGTCCTTGTTTTGAAAATTATTTCAAGTATTTATATATATGGAAATGATTTTCTTAAAATGTTAATTCCTATAAAATGTATCGATGTTATATGGGACACTTTAATTAGAAAATCTATATTAAATGAATTCCTTTATAAATTGTGTGACTTTTAAATGATTTCAAAAAAAAGGATATGACTCTCATAGAGTTTTACTGATTATTTTAAATTATGTCAACATCCTTTATTGGATATTATTATTGATTGAGGTTGATTTATTATAATACAATCCTCCATATTGTATTGAATGATATATTATATGTTTTAATGTGGATGTTTTATTTTTATAGCATTAATAGTTTATGGTTAAAGTATTAACATCTCGTCTGTAATTTTTAATATGAATGTTTATGTTATGTTTCACCATTTTCATATGAGGAACACATTGGACTGAGTATGTGATGGTCAGGGCCCACTATAACCCTTCAACGCATTTTTAGATCTCATGAGACAAACTAGTGTGTTGACATAAGGCCTTGATAGAATATTGGTGAATTTTCTTGGCGCAAGGACTTGACATAGTAGTTATTATGTCCGACATTATGCATTCTCTAATTATGAAATTAATTTTTACATGTGATTATTATAATAGTACAATATCTATGTGCATCTTTATATGGTATTTATTTATTTATTTTTCAATATTATGCTGGATTTTATGTTAAAAGAGCTTGTGTTTTAGTTTTATACCTTTCATTAAAAGTTGATTCTTATTTATAATAGATTCTACTATATTTGTATCCTTACTGAGAATCTGAGCTCACCCCTTTCTTATTTTTTATTTATCCAGGATGACAAAAAGTGTTTTGTGATTGATATACAGTGTTTAGATAGGGGAATAATGGCGGTCCAAAGGATTATCTATGTTTTAATTAATGTTTGAAATTTTAATGTGATGTTCATGTATGTAATATATTTTCCAAGACTACTAAACTGATCGGTGCTTCAGGAATTGATTCCTTGAAATCATGCTAATTTATTAAAATAATGCACCGGCTCTTGGAAACTTGGGTTGGGGTGTTACAGGTAAAATTTCATCTCACAAAATTCTAAATCAACCCTTGATATAGTATATTGTTTTCAACAATTATTTTATCCATATTTTCCATAATTTTTATTTTGGACTAATAATAGTAGAAGAAACATAATTAGTAAAAGTAGAAATGTTTGGGAAATGAGTTTTCCTTTTCATGATATTATTATAGTTGAAATATATTTAAATGGTCAAAATCTATTTCTACTACTAATGTGTATTTTTTGTGAAAATATTTTTACTATAAACTTTTGTAGTATCCTTTCACTTCTCAAAAACATAGGAAATATTACAATGTGGATCCTCTGGATTTAATATTTCGACTTGTAGTTCAACGAACATCATGGTGAGGATATTCTTTTCATTATCTTCTGATAAGATATTTTAATCTAATTATTTATTTATTATCACAATCTGATATTCATGAATTTTTTACCTCATACAGTGATTTATCAATATCTTCTATTCATTTTTCATTAAACTCCAATCAGGAATATTTCACATTCATAATGGCTTTGTGTATTTATTTTAATTTATGGAATTATTCATCATGTTTCTTCTTCCACTTGTTTTTCTTACTAACTATCCTTTGAATTTTTTCATCATAAGTGGAAGAAATTTCCCCATAATGTAATAAATATAATTTTTTTGCTTCAAGAAGTTAAGTAGGAGTTTTTTATTTAATAAAATTTTTATTAAATTATTTATCCATATCATTGACTTATATTAATAGTTTTTCTTTTTAATCATTTATCCCCTTTATAAACCTAAATATATAATTAATATCTTCAATAAATATTCTATTCAGATAATACATTATTTTTGGGTATAGATCTTTAAAATATTTAATAATATTATATACTTTGTAGCATGATATCTATTCTCATAAAAGATTATTCTCATTAGATTTAACTATCCAATTACTACTTTGACTTTATTCAATAATTGGGGACTCGAATTTATCATTAATTATTTCCCTACATCCTTTCCTTTTTCATTAATTTTTTTCAATGTTTATGTAATAGCCCCGTAATTGTACTAATAGAGATATAAAATATATTATCTATTTGGGAACACTCTAAATCATTAATTATAAACTACATTTATATCAAAGAGAAAAACTAAAAAAAGAGACTTAAATCCAATTAGAGGAAACCTTGATTAGATTTGATATCACTTATTAGTATTAGTGGACTATGTTGTAAACTTGGGGTGAATAAGTGATAAAATTTTACCAAATTATTATCTCTTATTAATTACCCCTCTAGAAATTAGAATGTCGATATTGGTTAAGATGTATATATCTACTAATAGTCCCTCAACACCCAAAACCCCAATAAATATTGTAAAAAAAATAGATAGCAGAAGATGTTATTTTTTACATTGTTCAACCCCAATGTGAGAAATTAATCTTCATCATGTTTTAGAAAAGTTCAAGTACCAAATTATAACTAGTAAATTGAAATGATAAAAAAATAATTATAAAGGATTTCATTATTAAATTCAATTCTCAAAAAGGGTGGGTGTAATCAACCTTAAATCTTGGTTAGGTTTATCATTTTTTCCAATGTTACCTCATAAGAGTTGTTATCTATTGAAATCCATTTAGTATCATGATTAGTATGGATATTATTATACTAGAGCACTCTATTCTTCCAAGGTCCTACTTTTTAAATCATGATCATGATTTATAATGTTTGTCAGATATCAATACAATAACTAGAGATAACATCTTCCATAGAAACAAGTCTTTGACTACCAGAATATAATTAGCTACACTACATGCACATTAACCTTGTTGTATTCTTCACCCAATCATAGAATGAACAATATGTTCATATATTAGGATTATTCACACTTTTTT
The DNA here is from genome assembly GCA_963277665.1 of Viscum album. Classification (NCBI taxonomy): domain Eukaryota; kingdom Viridiplantae; phylum Streptophyta; class Magnoliopsida; order Santalales; family Viscaceae; genus Viscum; species Viscum album. The sequence continues at coordinate 751,810,685 of OY728160.1, forward strand.
CTACCATGGTCATCATCTACAACATAAAGATATCAGTGATGTTATTATTCTTCTACTTATATTTTCTCTTTTATATTATCTCATACAATATAGATATATCATTAGAAAAGTATCTTCACTTAATTTGATTAATTTCCCATTTTTATTAATCCCTGATGCTCAACATCTTTCTTCCGGAATAAAGAATATTCATAGGTATGTAGTATTAGATCTATCACTATCATCATTGAATCACTGATATGTAAGATAATAACAACACATTATCCCCACACCCATATTTTTCAAATATTTTTATATATTAATAGAACCTCATGGATATTATCTATATTGTACTGGATAATTTTATTCTCTTAAATTCTAATGTTTAATTTAAATGAACCAAAAATGTTTTAAATAAATTCTCATGAGGAATATTATTTTTATCTCCTTGTGATATAAGAATTATCAAACCATTTTATCTCTATAAAAAAACAAATGAATTTAATGTCAACTACTATATTTGACATATGAATCATTTTTTTCATGATGTTAATGATTTCAAAATAATTTGGGAATCTTTAGTTTCTTTTAGGATTTCATTACAACACCTTTTGTCATGGTGTGACATTATTTATGATATAATTCTAATGTAGCTCTTGTATTTCATGATATAACATCATGATGTGAAGTTTTCATGGTTTTATAATACCTCAAATAGAAAAACCGACTTGGATGGGTATTTTATGATAATATAGATTCAAAATATGTTTACTTATTCACAAGGTGATCTTTATGTTCCCTTTAATTTATAAACAAAACTAATTGTATGAATAAATATGACAACAAAAATCATGTTGTTTGAATAACATAGTAATAGATTATTCATCGTCATATTAAATTTCTAGATATATCTTCTAGAATATCATTATAGTCCCCACATTTTTTCTAACTAGTAAATATTATATATTAAATTTCATTTTAAAGGTATCATAATGTTAGATCAAACATTGTTAGGTATCAGTGTATGATTATTGTATTTTTTTAATTTATAGTAAGAAATACCTTTAAAAAATTTATTAATACATTTTATCATAGTTTGGTTTTTTACTTTATCACATTTTCTTAAACTAATGACCATTATGTAAGAAATAATTATTCTTACATATCACGATTTGGTTTCTCCCTTTGTTAAAAATATATCTCTGAAGTCCCTTACATGAGGAATTATAGTTACTATTCATTTCATTAGATTCAAATACTTATCAAAATTTCTATGAAATCCATAGAATATATTATGTATATTAGGAACCTCACCCATATAATTTCTAACTTCATATGTTATTAAACTACCCTAGAACACCTTGAGTGGGGGGGTGAAATATGGTCACAAATTTTTCACTAAAGTGATAGATATTCTTCCCAAATTGGTAGAAACCAATTAAACATGTATTTGGGGCATGTTAAGAAAAAAACAATCACATGAAAAGAGACATCACATCAATTTTACTTTGTTTACCACTAAGGTCTAGTCCAAGGAGCACATGATGAAAGTGTGTTGGTATTACCTAAATGCACTAATAATTATTTATTATGGAATTCAGATTTCGGACATAGTCACTCTATTCTAGGAACGCTAACATAACATGGTTTTAGGGATTGCACATTGTACCCCTCAGAACACTTCCATCACCCCCTGCTAACTACTTTGAGAGAAGTCTAACAAAGTTTATAGACTTGAAGGTCTCATCAATAGATTGGCATTAAAGTATTCTTCTCTAACTAGCACAAGAATCGTTTTACAATGTTGACCTATGTTGATATACTCTGAAATCATTTTTCACTAAAAAACACATGTTTATAACTGACCTTTTCAAATTTTCTTCGCAAGGCTCACTGATTTTTAAATCACCCCAGGCTTCACGAAACAAAATCATTCATGAAGCTCACTAAGTCAATGTAGAATAACCATTACAGTGAAACAAATTTTAACTAAAAGGGTAGCATCATTAAATACTTATATTGTTTTCATGATGCTCAAGCTCACATGGAAATCTAGATTCATGAAGCTCCCTTAGATTCACAAAATCTTATCATTCTGAATTTTCTTTAAAAACATCAAGAAATGTGAAGAGGGGTAGCCACATTTTTATAGTCTTGACCATTCATGATGCTCCACCACCTCTTAGAAGATTTTCCAGATGTATCAAAATCACATTTGTGTATATCCTCCATTAATGCTTATCTATGAAAATTTTCCATTCGTGATGATCTTTGTAACTGAAGATCTTTCCATCAAAACCACCACACACTATGATGCTCAAATTCTCATAATTGCAGAGATCACCATCACTATTTGTGATTCTTGTCATTATCATATAGATCACCATCATATTTTCTTGATCTTTTTGTGAAATACCATTTGGGAATCCCATATTCACCAAACTCATGCATTTTCCATATTTTTGTAAGGAATTCGACAAAACAACTTTTTGCGATGCAATTCATCCTCCAAATTTTAGACACAAAAAATTGGTAAACACTAGGAAATGATGCTACCTTCAATAATGATGTCTTCTTGAATTATTTTATCCATTACCTTACAAACTCTGTGATCATACATGCAGAGTATTGAAAAAAAACACCACAAATCAAACTCCATTTCTAGTGAACAAAAAATCTTGGTTCCAATAATCTCCTCATCTGGATTTATTGGAAATTTTGGGATAAATTAAATGAAAAACTAGATTCAATCAAAACCTGATACATAAGAACAATACCCCTAAAACTCTTTGTCTGTGTGAGAAAAGCATGATATAGAAAAAAAGAGGATCTTGAATTGGGTTCTTGTGTCTTTGAATTCATAAAGATATCCATGCTAATGTCTGATCATTCCATATAAGAATTTCATGACTTGAACTATTATCTCATACCACCTTATTCTCATTGTATCAAAAAATTGTTGTATGGTTTTTCAAAAACCTATAACTAATTTATCCATTCTCCATTCTCCTATAACCAAAAATCCAAAAAAAAATCATTGCCATTATTTTCATTAACTACCATTGTACCATTGCACCATTAAATTTCTCTATTCTCTACCATTGTAAATAATCCCAAATAACCTATTCTTGAACTTTTAGACAACATAATACACCCCCAGGATCGTATCTCCCCCATAAACCTGCATCACTTCTCAAAAATGATAAAAATAGTTAATACAACTAAGGAGAGGGGAAAACTAGTAACCTCCTCATTCATCGATAGGTGGCTGTTCATAGAGGTTCTTCCATTGTTTTTGAAAATCATATGATTAAAATATCATCGTCAGTATGTCTACCACGTGGTCATAAATTCCAACATGATCCACTTTAATTACTCCGTGTTAAACATTTTCTTTTATGAAGTGATATATGATTTCAATATGTTTTTTATAAGAACGATGAAAAAGATTATTCATAAGATCAATTAAGACCTTATTATCATAGTGAATCACCATTTTCTATTTCACATCATCTCTAATATTAGTCAGTTGTTACTTCATCCATAGTTGCTAAGTGAAATTCTTAGTAGTACATATATACTCAGCTTCAACAGCACTAAGATAAGTAATTACCTATTTATTCCTCAACCATTCCACACTTTTTTGCCTAATAAAAAATTCTCTACCAATTGGAGAATTACTATAAAAAACTTCTCCATCCCATTCAGCATCAAAAAATGCTGATAGTTCACCATATCTTCCTGTATAAATGTATAAGACATAATTGTGAGTACCTTGAATGTACCTCATGATTCTTTTCACTATTTCCATTTGTTCCACTGTCAGATTACATTGAAAGTGGGCCAAAAATATTACTACAAAGACAATATTTGGTCATGTCACTGTCTAGTATATAAAGCATCCCATGATTCTATTGTGCATTGTGGGACCTATAGATTTTCCATCCTCATGCTTTCTCAATTTCATCCCAACCAAAATCAGAGTCGACATTGGGTTTTATTCATTAATATTGAATCCAAAAAAGAGTACCATGATCTTAGAGACTTATTTAGACCATAGAGTCTCTAATTTAATCTACAATCCTTTATTTCTCTATTACCGGGAAGAAAATCCACTTTTTTTCAATGTTGAATTTTTATTCAAGAAATCCATTTAAGAAAGAAGTTTCGAAATCCATTTGATACACATTATATAATATTTTAATTTTCATAGAAAGAGAAATTGTGATTGAGTCCAGTGTATCCAATAGAGTAATATTTTGTCAACATCAATGTCTTCAATAAATGAATATCCATTACACACCAATAATGCCTTAAATCTGATTACATTACCATTCTCATTGAATTTCATCTTGAAAGTAAACTTTGTACCAATCACACAGGGACTTTTCGGTCTATTAACAAGATACCATGTATGGTTATTTTCAATATGATCTAACTCTTAATTCAGGGATTTAACCCAATATTCATCTTTTATAGCTTCTTCAAATGAGGATGGTTCTATAATCGATTAAAAGGCATACTGTGCCTCACTCCTCATTCCCCATGTCATTGTGTATGTTTTCCAATATTCAATGATATTATATTGATCAATTTTATCTCTTATATTTCTACTATGAGGTTCCGATGAGGATTCATCAGGCATCATTTCTTATTCTGGTTCTTCTTCTGAAACATCTTCTTTTAGTGAACTGTAAATTTTTTTCACTCTTTTCTCTACTTCTACAAAAAAATATGTTCCATGTCCACTGTCCTCTACATATTCAATCACATCAACATAATATTCCCTTAAGATATTTTTAGTATATTATTCAATGATTGTAACATCACTTCTTTCCATAATTCTTCTGATAAGGATATTAAAACATTTTTAGGATTTCTTATTTATGGAATATCCAAGGAATATTACTTCTCCTATAGCATCGCCATATTTTCCCTTGACATATTTTTTCTATCTTTATTTGGGATGAAACATTTACTTCGAAAAACATAAAATTAAATCATTGATTGATTAATTTGATTCCACAATACATTTGGCGTCTTTTGTTATCCAATATAAATGAATGTTTGATTTTGAGTATATATTATAGCTTGAGCATCCTCTTTCTAAAAATGGCTGCAGTAGTGACTCTCAATTAGTATAGTTTTAATCATATTGTTTACCTATCGATTCTAATTCTCAAGAAATCTATTTTGCATTGGAGTACTCACAGAAACAACCTAGTGTAGTCTTCTATGTTTCTATATGTAATTTCCATCCTTAATGGATGTGTATTCACCACCATTTTCAGATTGAAGAACATTGATTGTTCATCCAGTATCATTCTCATCTATTTTTCAATATGTTTTTATGAAATCAATCACATGTTGTTTCCTATGTATAACCATAAAATAAGTCATTCTACTATAGTCATCAATGAAAATAATGAATTTCCATTATCCATAAGATCTAAGAACATTTATTATACCAGAAACATCTGTATGGATGAGATCAGGAAGATTTGAGGCCCTTCTCTTCTTTGGCTGATATGAACTATAGAACAACTTCCCTCATATGTAAGAATCACAATTAATTTCCTATTCATTGTTCAAATTGTGGATATCCATAATGATAGTCATAATGGATATATTTTCCATCACTTGTTGATTAATGTTACCCAACCCCCAGTTCCATAAGTTGTTCTCTTCTTCAACTATCATTTTTAAAATTTTCTCTTTACTATCAACTGGATATAAGTTGTTATCTATTCAGTATCCTTTGATAATATATTTCCATGCATTTCATCTAATAGTGCACCCATTTTGATTAAATGTAACCATAATTCTTGTGTCAAATTGATGAATCACACTTAGGAGATTGTGATACAAACCTCCACATAGAGATCTTCAGTTTTATTCAGCTCTCCATTAGCTAGTTTGGTACTTCCACTACCTTTGATCTTTATAGAAACATCATTACAAAACCTTACTGTTCCACCAACCAGTTTAATAAAATTATTTAATTGGTCTTCATTACCCTTTATATAGGATGAGAATCCACTATCAATAATCCAATTTCTGATCCTATGTTTATTTGAGGTCGACTTATGAATGGTTGTATTTTTCAATTTTATTCTTTTCTATCTAAGAAATATTAGAATTGATTAAAGGAAACAAGATGTACTTTCAAATACCTATTACATTTAAACATGTTATTTATAATCATACACTTTTTTCAGTAGAGAAAACATATTTATAGTAGCAACACCATCTTGTGGAAAATTATTGACTTTTATCTGAGTTATGTATGAATTTTTCAATCCTTTCCCCTGCCAGCAATAAATAGCTTTATAGTCAAAGTTTTAACAATGAAAACAATATACATAGAAATTATTTGTTCTACAAGAATTAAAATATTTATTTTTTTTATCCTTTTTTAACCTCCTATATCTTCCCCATTTAAATATCTCCTTACATCTTCATAGTATGACATGGTATGGCCCAGATGGCCACAAAATTAACATTTCATAAGAGGAAATGTCTTCTCATTTCTACCCCTCCTCATTTCTCTTTCCTTTGTAAAATAATTTGAATACATGTAATTTTTGAAGAATTATGGATATAATTTTATTATACTTTCAGTGTGATTTGAGGCTCTCCTTTTTATGGATTTATTTTACTTTGGAATATGTTTATCTTTTGATTTACCTTTAGTTTGGTTTATCTTATTTCTATACAGTGATGTTTCAGAATCACAACCAATTCTGATGTTTCCCATGCAATTTTATCTTTGATCATTCAAATCATTTTCCAATCCATCATAACCTCATTTAGCACTCTCCAACAAATCAACATTTTAGAATCATCCAAAAGGTATTTTCTTATTTGTTTCTTTTGAATATGATTAACATTCAAGTTTTCTCCTAAGAGTAACAACTTCTTCTTCCAGACCCAAATGTCATGGAATTATCCTTCAGTATGGATGTAAGTTCGTTTACATCCTTTGCATGTTCCCCTATTCTGAGAATCAGTTCCACTACATCTTCATTGATATCAAAGGTCATTGGATGTTCTTTCAATACTTCTTCTGGTCATGCAATTTTTGTTTCAAGCCAATAAATATATTTTGATGACTCTACCAAAACTGCTCTCCGCTTATTTCTTATGTTACATTTATTCTAATCCATGCCAAGAGAATCTTTAAGTTGAATCTTTAGATCAGTATCAACAATAAAATGATTACATCTATTTTATATTTTGATGGTTCTCACATTTCATCTTTATCCATCATAGAAGATTAGGTTCTAGATTTAAACACTGGTTTTTCTTCTTCAATTTTTTTTTGTCTTCATCATCTTCTTTAAAGACAAAAATATTACTATATAATTTCATTCAATATTTAAAGAATGTCTTATGAGAAATCCTTTTTTAGGCTTCATCAAGTTTCTAGCTTCACTTTATTGATCATTAAACTTACTTGAGCATTGAGATGAAATATTACCAACTCTACCTTAATGAAAGTAGAGAATGGGTATCTTTTCATCAAATCATCCTTTTTCCTCACTAAACTTTTGTTGAAAAGAGGGAAAAGAATTAATCAACCACATTATATTAAACAACATCATCACCTGAAATCTCATGTTTTTTCATGTATTTGAATACCATTTCCTTGCTTACACAATTTTTTGGATCTCTTAGTTTGATTCTCTTATCATATTCCACAAAACTACTTAGCTGAATATCTAAAGAGAGTTCAGACAGATCCCATTCCTCAAGGGATTAAAATTTTGTGTCGTAGAGAGGTGGAAGACTTCTAAAAATTTTCTTCACAATATTAATGTCTTTGATTTCTTCACCAAGTCCACATATATCTTCAACAACTTCAGTAATTTGATTAAAAAATTATTTTCATTTTCGTCGGGCTACATTTTCAATTCACCAAACATATTATGGAGGACCTATAGTTTTTCCACCTTCCCTTTTTTCACCATCATATATATTCTCTAGCTTTTCCCACATAGAACATTTTGAATTACAACTCATAAACTTTATATAGATTCGATCAGAAAGAGTTTTATTGAGGGGATTCTATGCATTATAATCATCATAACGAATTTTCCTATTTGTATTAGTTGTAGACATTCCTATTAGAACATTGATATTTATTCCTTATGCAGTGTAAAAAAGAACATCCACTTCAAGAGATCATAGATTGGATCTTACCATGTTGTTATAGATAATAATGTTGCTTCCATCAAAGAGGGGAACTCCCCTAACAATTTCAAAATTCTCTATGAAACAAATGAAGGAGAGATTTTACACCCGCAACTTTTACACTCTGATACTAATTGAATTAAACAAAAACTCCTTGAGAGGGTAGGGGTGAATTAGGGTTTCATATTTTTCTCCTAAAGTGATGGAACTTATTCCCACATTAGTTGGACCATGTTAATGTTGTCTAATGTAAAACTATGGAAAACAAACAATCACATGCAAAGAGACATGACATCAATTTTACTTTGTTTACCATTAAGGTATGGTCTAAATAGAATAAGCCAACAATGTGTTGGTCATACCTAAATTCAATAATCGTCACATGTTTTGGAATAAATAAGATTGGAGATAATAACTCTCCAGGCACACTTTCTTTACATGGTTTTGGGGATAACACATTGCGTCCCTCAGATCCCTTCTGTCGACTCCCCCTAGATCACTAATTTGAGAAACTTCTAACATAGATTATCAATATGATGATCTCTTCCTCAAATTAGAATTAAATTCCTTGTCTCTGACTACCATGAGAATCCAATTTCACTGTTGACCTTAGTTGATGCATTTTGAAATCATTGTTCACTAAAAACTATATTTCAAGACTCTCTTTAAGAAATCTCATTTTTGAAGCTCACTCCTTCAAGAAGAACCCTTTCGTTAATAGAACAAAATTCTATGTGAAGCTCACCGAGTCAACTTGGGAAACCCCATCATCACAAAACACCATTTAAAAAAAAGCATTGGAATCAATTAATACTCGTAGTCTTTTCCCAAAGCTCACACTTGCATAGAAATAAATATTCATGAAACTCCATTAGCTTCATGAAATTAGAGAGTTTTCAAATTTTTCTTGAAAAACAAATTACAAATAAAGAGTGGTATCCTCATAACTGTAGGCTTGATCATTCGTGATGCTCCACCACCTCAATTAATATTTTATATATCATTCAAAACCAAATTTGAAAAGCTCCTTCATTCCTAATGCTCCATGGAAATTTTCTATTTGTGATTCTCATCATACCCGCACAGCTTTCCATCAAAACCATCATGTGTCACAATTCCCCAATTATCATAATCTTAGAGATCACCATCACCTTTTGTAATTCCTTTTGTTGGTTCCTAGATATCCATCATATTTTTTTGATCTCTTAAAAAACAACATTCGAAAAGCCCATCTTTGTGAAACTCATTTTTCCGTATTTTCATAAGGCCTTCAAGAAAAAAATATTCTCACGATGCAATACATCATCCAAATTTTGAACCAAAAAATATGGAAAACAATGGGAAATGATTCCACCTTCAATACTATTGTGATCTTAAACTATTAGATCCCTTTCCTTGAAATCTATTTAATTTTACTTGTTAAGGATTGATAACAAACCCAAATAAAACTCTGTTTCTAGCAAAGAAAAACCCATGTTCCAATAGTTATGATATTCTTATGTGTTATATAATATCTTTTTCTTTATTAATATTTTTTGTATTCTTTTACATAATATTTATGTATTGAAAAATATCTTACACATTCCATGACTTTTTGAATTTCTCTAACCTGATATTGCTTCTCGAGTTATCTTCTATAATTTTTTATTGTTTTCCTTGGATATTTTTGAAACTAACTAAAGGAATATTCAATTACATAAAATTAACTATCATTCAAACTCCTTAAATTATAGACATATGAACATTTATTGTTTTTTTAGATTGTTTAAATTTTAAAAACTAATCTATTTTTAATTTTGGAAATTCATCAAGTGATTTTAGACATTCTCTCTAGATCATGAGTAACTTTTGAATAACATAAATTATATCTTTCAACTTCATCCAAGTGTAACATAACATTCAACATAAATTTTAATACTTTTCAAACATGAGGAAAGATCCTCGTCTTCTAGATAGCCTTTGTACTCCTTCAACCAAAGATCCATAAAATTTTCAATATTAAACATCCAAACCTTCATATATAATATTTTGTTGAGAATGGTATCACCTACACAACAAAACTTACCTTTGATTATATAAAAGATCATATATCCAATCATCAAATGTATAGGATTCTTTCCTAAATATTTTAATTCATGAATTCTTAGCAGTAATTTATTCTTCTTCACTATTAATCTTTATAATTGTAGAAACATAAGATAAATCATATTTCTATAATATGAATAAGGACTCAACAATATATATAGTGAAAGATAATGTATTATAAGCTATATCTTTACTCTTCATTCATTGGTATCTTACTCAATCTCCCCAAACATATTGGAAACATCAATTTATAAATGTAGCCTCACTTATAGACAACAAATGTAATCATTATAATCTATTTACCTCAAAAAAATAAAATGGTAATTTTTTGATAAATTTTTATAGATTATGTTATTTGTAAGAGTGATTTTTTCAGATTTTTTAGTGTAAAAATCTATTATTTTTAAGGAAGATGAGTTTTATTAAAAAAGTGTTTTTATATTTTAAATAATATTTTTAAATATTTAAAGGGAATTTTTTATATTTTAAAATTAGAAATTTATTTCATATAAAGTGAAAAGTAATTTTTCAAAAAAATTTTAAAATGGGAATGATTTTTTTAAAAGAGAAAAATTTCAGTATTATTTAATTAAATATAATAATTAAATTTATTTTTAAATACAAAAATGATATGGTTTTATTATTATGTGTTTTTATAACTATATTTTTTTAAATATGAATTTTTTTTAATGAAAATTTATTTTTAAATAAAAAATATCTTTATATGAAAAGATAATATATACACACACACGCAGACATATATATATATATATAAGTTTTGAAATCAATTTTTATAAAAATATAATTTTATATAAATAAAAGATTACATTTTTAAATGAAATTGTCGATATTGTGAATTAAAAAAGAGAATTGTTTATTAGGTTTTCAAAAATAAAGTCTAAATCTAGTTTTTATTATTTTGAACAGTTTCCAAATGAAATATAATATTTTAAATTTAAATTATTCCAAACGAAATTCAATATATAATATTTTCAAATGAATTAAAAATATTTTATCTAAAAAATGTATTTTTATTAATTTAATTTTTTATAAAAATATTACAATTTAAAATATTGTTATTAAAATCATAGTTTTTATTATTTATTATTTTTTAGAGGGTAAAATATGATTCTTAATTTTTATAAACTTTTTAAATAAAATTTTATTTCAAAAAATGATTTATAAATTTATGTATTTTTGAGAAGAGAGTTTTTATTACTATTAAATTGAAATGAGAATTTTAGAATTCATAAAGATATTTTTTAAAAAAAATTAAATAAAATTTGACCAAATTATTTTAATATTTTTCAAATGAAATGATTGTTATTTTATTTTAAAATAAAAAATGATAAAGTTTTTAATTATATTTTTGAACGGAAAAGTGACTATTTTAATATTGAGATTTAGATTTATTATGGAAATTACGTTTAGTGAAATTCTAAAAAACTATATTTTATGAAAATTAAATTGAATTATTTTGAAAAGTTAAAATAGGTTTTATTGAATTGTTCACAAGAAAAAATATATTTTAAAAAATATATTAAAAATCATATAAATTTTATTATATCTATTTTGATTTTTTAAAATAAATAATTTAACTTTGTGGTTTTCTGTAATGAAAATGTTATTAATTGAAATAAAATAATGAATAAATACTTTTTTAAAAAATTTAAATTACTTCAATGAAAATAATGATTTTATAATAAAAAATAATTATTACAATATATAATTATTTTTTTTATTTTTGAATATATATATTGAGATTTTTTAAATTATGAATTTTTTTCCAAGAAAACAAGAGATTTTTTAGAAATTTTAATGATATATGAAATTTTTCATGGTTTTTAAAAATTAAAATATTTACTAGTTTAAGTGAATGTATTTAGATTTAAATTTCAATACGAAAAAAAGTAACCTACTAATTTTAAAAAAATTGAATGTTTATTATTATTTTTCTAAAATAAAAGGTCAAATTGTTCTTAAAATGTACTTTAAAAATATTTTAACAAAAATTTAAGGCAATAAGTATAACATTTTATTTTTTAAATAACAGAGTGGATATTTTTTAAGGAAACATAATTTATATTATTATCTTACAAAGTTAGAAATTATTACTTAAAATAGTGAAATAAATATTTATTTCAAATGAAAATGAAATATTTTTATTTAATAAATAAGATAATAATTTTTATTAGAAAATCATTTTTATTCATTCAAAGACAAATATTTTAATTTATTTTATAAATTATCAATAAATTAAATTAATGACTTTAATTGGAGTTATATTAAAGTAAAAAGAAATTATTTTTGAATTTTATATATTAAAAATTAATTTATATATTTTTTTTGGGAAAGAAACAACTTCTATTATTTATAAAAACAATGACTTTTTTTCAAATGATTATAATTAATTTCTATAAAATAAAATTTATTTTCTAATAATTTGCTAATGTTATTTTTTTTAATTTTAATGATAATGGAAACATATTTGGATTTTTAAATAAAAAGTTTTTTTTAATTTAATTTAATATTTTAAGAAAAAAATTAATTTTTTAAAAGAAAAAAAATTTTATTCAATTTTTAAATTAAATATAATGTTTTTTTAAATTTATTATTATTGAACAAAGACAAATTTTAGTTTTAAATAAAAATAAAAAATTTATTTTATTATATTAAATTGACATTTTTCAATTTTTTTAAAATTTTTTAGAGAATGAATTGTTATTTTATTGAAAGTAATATTTTTATTGAAAAAATAATTTATTTTTTATTATTTAATGGATAAAAATGTATTTTTTTAATTTATTTAAATTATTATTAAATATTTTAAAGGAAAATTTTTATCTCTAAATTAAAACATGTTTTCTAATGAAAATGAATATTTCAAGAAAAAATTAAATAAAATGTAGAATATTTACTAAATTATTTTTATTTTTAAATTTAAATAGATTTTAATTTTAATAGAAATTTACTTCATTTATTTTATAATTTAAAAGGCATATTTATTCTAAATTTTAAGTAAAATGGATTTTTATTTTTTTTATTAACATATAAATATATTTAACAGGCTATTTTATTTTAATTTTTAAAAAGGAAAAAAATAAGAATTTATATATAAATTATTGGATTTATAAAGGTTTGGTTGTTTTTTTAGAATTTTTGAATAAAAATTTATTTATTTAATTATTTCTAAGTGTAAAAAATCATTTTTAAATTTTTGGAATTAAATTTATTTTCGGATTTTGTTTTTTTGAAAATTATATTTTATTTTTTTGACCAGAAAATAATATTTAAAAATAATTAAAAAGTATTTATTTTTAGTTTTTAATAAAATTTAAAATTGAAGAAAAAATTATTTTATATTTAAAAAATTGATTTATAGCATTTTTTGAGTAAAAATTTTAATTTTTTAGTTTTCTTAAATAAAGTGATTCTTTATAATTTATTTGAAGAAAATTTTATTAATTAAAAATTAAATAATTTGAATATTTTTATATAAAATGTGGTTTTTAGGAAAAAAAATCATTTTTATTATTTCAAAGAAAAATGAGAGATATTATTTTTATTTTTATTTTCCATTTTTTACTTTTCTAATAAAAGAACTTGTTTATTTTTTAAAACAATTTGATATTGGAATTTTTAATAAAAGATGAATTATTAAAAAACTATCCTTTTTTAAAATTTCATAAATTATTTAGCCAACATTTTTGATGAAAAATATTATTTTTCATTATAATTTAATTTGAAAATGTTTTTTAAAATTTAATTGATTTTTTTTCAAAAGAAGCTTGGATTCATTATTTACATCATATTTTTTTAATTGAAAAATGTATTTTTTTATGAAAATTTGATGTTTTTAGTAAATTTTTTAAAGAAAAATATACATTTTATCTAATCTTTTTAAATGAAAAAGTTACTCTTCAATTTTATTAAGGGAAATAGTAAATATTTCAATTATTTTAAAAGGTAAAATTTTTTATCGAAAAAAATATATTTTTAAAATATTTTGGAATGAAAATATGAATTTTTAAAGATTTTTTTTAAAAACGATACATTTATGAATGTTATGAATAATCAAGGATTATTTTATTTCATTAAATGAACAATATGTTTCGTATTTTAATTTTTCAAGAATAAAAACATAATTATTTTTAAAAAAAATTATATACAAAAAAAATTTTTATTAATTAAATGGGAAATGGGACTTTAGTTTTTTAAAAACTAAACGGGTATTTATTTTTTTCATTTTATTTTTTTTAGTTAAAAAACTGAATTTGTTGACGTTTTTACTAATTTTTTAATAAATAGATTTAATTTTAAAAAAAATCCTTAAATGAAAAATTAATTTTTTTAATTTTAAATAGAATAAACGAAAAGGTTAAAATGGGAAAATGTTTTTTTAAATATAGATTTCTTAAAAAATAAAAAATAACAATTTAAAATTTTTATTATTAAAGAAGTGTTTAAAAAATAGAAATAGGAAAATTGATTAAATATTTTTTAAAATATATTATTACGTAATTTTAAAAAACGATAGATTATGTTGGGCTGTTGAATGAAAATGGGGATTTTTCAATTGAAAATGTAGGGATTAATGAATTCTATGTTTGAGTGCATTTGAAATCTTGATAATTTTTAGCAACGTGTAAAATAGTGATTTTACTTGTGTGACAATGAAATTTTGAGCATGTTGTTACAACAAGATGCGGTGTTTACCATTGAGTTGAAATTTGGTAATTTTCTAGTATCCAGAATTTTTGTAATTTTCTTGTGTTGTTCTAATATTATATATTAATTAATTATTTAAGGAATTTATTTTTAAAGATCATTTTTATTAATAATTTTGGTGAAATATTTTTATGGAGTTTATTTACATGGCACAATAGAGGAATTGATAAAAACTATTTTATTTAAACTATGAAATGACTCACAATCAATTAAATGATAAATACATGATTTGAATGTGGTCTAGAGAAAGTTAAAAGTGGAAAGTATTGTGGGATTTAAGACTTGTTATAGTAGAAAATGTAGAGTATTGACTCTTTGGATCTATTTTTTACCTGGGAATGCATTATTCCCATATTCACAATTTTCTATATTCTCTTCAAACCCACTGCTCAGTAAAGATTGAAAACCCTTAGGAATAAGTGTCGAGATTGATTATAATAAGATGAATAAATAAAAAAATTTGACGGATAAACATTATTGGACTACTGACTTTTCATCATTATAGAATTGAGGTAGGTGACTTTGGAATTTCAATAATTCAAAAATTCATTATTGAAAAATATTTTTTGAATAGTTTTATTAATATAACCACATGGGGAAATATTGTCTATTGAAATTTAAGTATTTTCTTAATTTATGTATTGAGATTTTATATGTTAATATTTGAAATAAGATAATCCAAGTTAAAGAGATTTCTCATTTGATAAAATATAAATTCATGGAATATATAATTTATATATTATTATTTTGGTATATTATCGATGATATAATTTATAAAACCATAGAAATGAGAATAACATATTTTTTAGTGGTAAAATAATTTTTTATTTTTATATATGAATTATTTATCAAAAATCGTTATTGAATTTCTAGGTAGAGTGATGATATTATATAGAAAATTCCTTAAGTGGTGAGGAGAGTATATTTATGAGATTTGGCATGGTTCATGTGAAATTGGAACATGGTTGTGATTCCTTTTTTAATGGTTTACTGAAGTGTAAATGATTATGTTGGGGAGATGTGTAAGTGAGTGGATCTTGGTTTGTACTATGTCAATATAAGGTCATGTCACATTATGGAGTAAAGGGACTTTTGGAAGTGTGTTGTTAGGGTGGAATATAAATTACACATGGCCAAGCCATTTTGGAAGAGACCATGTTAAAACCTTTATAGGGAGATTGTTTCTTACCCTTTTCACCATCTGGTTTAATGCGATACTATAGATAATATTGGAGGATATGTGTAAATTTTATAAAATATAGTTATGAAATTAAATTTTACATAATTAATAAGGTTTAGTTATCAACTGTCCTAGTTAAATTACATGTATATATAAGTTGATTGTATTTACCGATAATGATTTAATTCTTGTTAATTCTTTAGAGAGTTAACAATGACGGTTTTGTAAATGAATGGGAATGATATCAATATAGTTTAAGACATGGATATGGTAGTGGATACATATATAGTATCAAAAGTGGATATATTTATGGACATAGTGGTAGTTAAGAGAATGGTTGTGGTCATGGATATGAAAGAGGATGTATAATGGGACAATTAGGTTAGTAGTGTAGTAGAATATAATATCATATTATTATAAAAGGTGTACTAACTAAAATTTAAAATGAATCCGAGAATAATTACCAATGTTATTTCTATATAATTAGTAATGGTTCTTACTAGGTAATTATAAATTGCTCCACCTCAGTAATTAATAGTACTGCTTATGAGAGATTATTATTATTTCATAGTGCTTAATTTTGAGTAATCATAAATGTTTTTTGGTGGAGAAATTTTAGTTAATTACCAACAATTAAATTTTATAAGTATCAATGGTTATAATTCTAGGTAGTTATAATTAATAATAGTACTTGATGATGGGGAGTACATAATTATAGCTGAACAAGACTATTATAATGGTAATTATGTATATTATTCATCGTTTATATTATTTATGTTGTGATGCACACTCAGTAAATAAAATACTAGAATTTCTAATGATTCATATTTAGAAGATGCCAATATCTAGTGGGATATATAAATTACTAGATAAAAAATATTTTTTATACCCTTCATGTGGGACTAGCTTAGGCTTTGGAAATACAACATTTAACATTGGAATTCATAGTGATATAGTAGATGGAAGTTAGTATACATGGGACCTTTTTTATGTTGTTTTAGTTTTTTCACGGAATGAAACACACACACACACACACACACACATATATATATGACACTTTTTTGTGATGATGTTTTTAGTGAGATTTAGATACATCATTAGAACCTTATTACCTGTTATTGTATTTTATCTTATAATTTCATAAATTAATTAGAATGATTTATACATATAGATTCATGATGATACAAGGGAGGAACCTAATAAGTATTTTTCTTCTTGCCATTATTATGTATATATATTGTATTTAAAATTACTAAAATTGTTCTATAAAATGTTTCAATGGTTTTTACCTTGTGTTTATGGAGATTTAGAGCTTTATAATAGGTAATATACTTGTTTTATTGTGGTGTATCTTTGGATTATATTATGAATTCCTCATTATTATTATTTTGTGGTATTTTTTAATTCTATGACATTATTATGAATTATATTAAATTAATATTGTTTTATATTTATTTTATTTGTGTATTTTTCTTTTAGTGAGGTTAACACCACCCATATATGTGATTTATTGCGTCAGTGCTAATTGACCACCCCTTTCTTATAGGTGGATGCCAGGGGTTGTCATACTTTGTATCATTATTATCTTAAGAAGAGTCCTAATGAAGCTGGTTCATGAGAAAATGAAATCATAGTGTGTTTCGTTTAGTATGGTGTTTATATTTTTCACTAGTTAGTATTTCATTATTTTGGTAAGGTAATATAATATATTAACTTAAGTTATGTCATAGACCATGGAATCCATCAATGGATATGAGTGGCCAATCTATTCTTGCATAAGGAACATCATTATCTATTGACTATACCTATGGGATAGTATACTATATGAATAATAATATATTACGTGTAGACATGAATCATATAGTATGAAGTTTTGATTATTGTATGTTTTGTGTATCGGAGAATAGTATGTGTGTGGTTGGCCATATTATAAAATGTTTACTTATACATTCGTGTCCATATAGTGATATTAATAGACTTGTATTCCATTGAAATATGTATGTATAAATATGATAAGTACATCATTATCACAATGATATTTAGGAGGTTTAAGTAGAACCAAAAATATGATAGAGGACTGTCTATTCTTAATGACATACATCATCTAATTTTCATAAGTTGTGGTTAGAAAAGTTTGATGGATTTTCCTTGGATTTGAAAAACGAGCAATGGATCGATAAGTTGGAGGATTTGGGCATGGGTAACTTCGTGTATTATAGCTAGAATATTGGGATTGTTATAGTCACAGGTGTGATTTTCATCATTTCAATCCTCAAATATTTTTTATTTCACATTGGGAATTCACATTCATTATTACCAACACCATTATCTAAGGATTATATCATGTAATAGAAAATATTTAAAGGTAATTGAATATGAAAGGTTGATTTAGGGATCTATATGTGATCCTATGACCTAGATCACCTAACATGGCTTAAAGGGACACCATATAACCACATTTGTTCCTATCCATTTGCAATAGGTTAATGTTTTGTGGTGGGGGCCTAAGAGAAAATGTGGTGAAACTATTCCCCTTGTAATAGAAAACCACTAGAGATTCAACATCAATAATGGATGTAGTAACTATAGAAAACATAAAAACTAAAATCAAAAATCAAAAACAATAAAAACATCCCATAATATAAAAATATTGAATATAATATCCAATAAATCAAGTAATGAAATCCTCATATGTGGTAGATCTATATATAATAAATATAAATGGAAAAATAAATAATAGGGATTACCAAAATTGTTGTCGGAGTCTATGCATGTGTCATCCCACCCAATATACCCCTCTTACACAACCACCGTAAGTAGGGGCCTTAGCCTCATCTCAAATACTTATTTACAAAGGTTGTATGTGCATTGAGATTCCCTTGAAGGGTGTGTATATATAAACATAGTAGGACACCTCCAAAGGTATCGTAAAATAAGTGAAATAATCATATAAAGGTGTATGTGTTGGTATAAAATATATACATCAATAAACATACAACCCCTAGGGTAATTATGTGCTAACTATGCCTCCATGAACCTCAATCATGTCTATTTTGGCTCATTTACTAAAAAATGTCTATCAACACCACATGAACACATAAAACACACGATAAGCACTAGTCACTCAGGAAATTACCATGTCAATCACTCTATCTCATCCTTATGTACTCACGAGGATCAATCATGACACTGACATATCACCATGGACTTTGTGGAGATCACATCAATCACAAAAACTCATCCTCGTAGGCTTTGAGGAGGAAACAATCAATCCCACCATCCCTTCCCCGATCACTCTAGGGAGGCCACAAATAAATCCCACCATTTCATCCATAAAAACTCTATGAAGGAAATTCTCAATCCCACTAGACCATCCCCATAAACTATAGGATCCCACATAAAATCACACTAACCAATCCACACATACTCTAGGGAGGCCACATATAATCCTAAGAAAACCATCAATATACGTAATCACTACCTAGCCCGATGCCTCACTCATGACGACTAAAAAATGACCACAATGGGACTAAAACATCTTGGTAATGGTTTTCTAAACACATCACATTAAACTACATCATATAACTCATGAATAACTAGTATCATTATAAACCAAAACATCATAGTCTCAAGTCATTCTATTATTTTCTAAATATAAAAAATACATTAAAATAAATAAAAAATTGTAATACATAGAATTATTATTATATAAGGAACGCATGCATTAATTTCAGGGTACACAAGAGATGGGATCCACTACCTAAACCCCTTTATAAATCACCTCAGACACACTAGACTCAATTGAGCCCAAATGGATGCTTCCAATCCACAAATTCTGGGTAGACAACCCTACTTGTATAACTGATATGTGTATTCATTTTATTTATTTCAAATAACAAAATACATACTCCCCATATAAGGTACTTACTACATCAATAAAGATATCACCCACTCTCTTTGACACATAAAGATATGGTCTTGTAGGGATACACAGACGTCGATATATAAATTAAGGAATACCATTTTATATAAATGTTGTAAAACGGTATGGACTTCTGACATCAAGAATGTTGGAGCCTAATTAAAAAGAATTACCACCAACATCAATCCAAACATTTCAAATCCCAAAAAATAAGAAATGATTTTCAACTATTAGGGTTTACATATTTCAAACATGAAATATTAGAAGAATACTAGAATTTTGGTAACACCAATCTTAGTCTTTCTAAGAGGAATCAATTAAAATGAATGATGGTTGAAACACACATGAAATGAGGGTGAGGAGTCTAAAATAATCTTATATGGATCCCCTTAATCCCTTGCTTCACATGAGGTCTAGGGGGAGGATAGGAGATACAATTATGGGGTTCCCAGGTAAAAATATGGCCATTCCCCTTAAAACCCCACACATATGTCTTTCACAACATTAATACTGGAACATGTTGCGAAACAAGGAAATCATCACCCTATGAAATCCTTGCCTGATATTTCACAAAAAACACATTTTATCACATCATGGATGCCACTGAAAGATCCTAAACTACTATAGAAATATCTCGGGACTCCATAAAATTCTATTGAACTAACTTTACTCCTCCATCAACCAAAAACGACCATATTACACCTTTCTAATCCTAAAAACCAAACCATAACATGCCAAAAAATTCAACGAGGGGTAGAAACTCCACTAAAAATGAATATATATATATATCCTTGAAAAGTGTATACCTACGTCCTACCTAAACCACATAGTCACTAATCCAAAACACCATGCTTATATGCTCAAAAATACATTTATCACTCTTAGTCTTTTTGATAAAATAATAATTTATTGAAAATTTCCATTGAAATTCATTGTAAAAATCCCCTCAACGAATTATAAAACTCAATTGAAAATAAAATTTTTATGTCATCTTGTTTTTATAGAGAATGAATTATAATTGGTCATAATTTATATTTTTTAATAAAATATTTTTCTTTAGGAAATATATTTGAGTTATCATTATAGAAAATTTAGGTTTTTTATCAAGGCATAAATTGTTTTTATGAATAACTGAATTTTTTATTAAATTCCCAATTATTAATATAAAAACATTAATTATAAATTCAAATTCCACTAGAATTAATTGGGTTCTTAACAATATTGATTTAAAATTATAATTTTTATATTTCTCAAATAATGATTTTTACATTATTTTTTTATTTATTTAATTTAATGACATTCCATACAATAATTTTGAAATTTTATAATTTAATTTATAAACATGTTTTAATTTTGATTTTTATCATATAATTTAATTTATATCCTAATTAGAAAAAAAATACCACACTAAGTTTCAATTTTACAATTGTAAATGATGATTACTTTTTTATCAAAGTGTTGTGTTACACCCAACTATGTCATATGATGACACTAAATCATCCACATGAAGGAGTAACAATCACACCATCGATCACATGGTTTCTTTCAGTTGACCATGTGAAAAAATCTCACAATTTCATGGAGAAACCACATGAATATACTCAACATGACGCAAGATGAACTTTATCCTACAACATGAAGACCCCATAGTCGATCAAGATACAATGCATCAAAATTGAAAATTCACCATGTAGAGACATGACAAAAAATCAACCAACTACATACCCCCCACCAAGATACCATATGATGACTGTTATAATGACTATGTTATCCCCATCGTAGCTAAAGCTACTGCATGGAAAAATCCACAAGTCATTGTATAGTGGACCGAAGTTGTGGAAAAACCCCCATGCTACTTCATGGATGAACCTTATTTGACTATAGACCCATGTCTAGTCTATTAATTAACTAATAATTCATATGGATACTAAACTAAAAGGTTTCAATGAACTATAGAAAACATGAATTTGTGAATGGGGATTGAAGACCGAGATCAAAAAAATAACTCAAGTAAGTGATTAAAACAAGAGAGATCATGCAGAGAAATTCTTTTAAATGATATGGAATCTTGAGATGGATTAGTGAGTGGTGAATTTCTTGATGAACATTTGGAGTAAGACGCTGATAAGCATAGTCCTGAATATATAATCCCATTATCATGGAGGAATTTGAAGTCATAACCAAATATGAAGATGATGTCAAATTAATATTTGATAAACTAGGTTTATGATGAATAAATTCTATGTCAAATGTATTTATTTTAATTTTTAAGTGTTATATTAGAGAATAATACAGAACCCCATGACCATGATTAATTTAGTTTGTTTATTGAATTTTCATGTGCATCATATGTCTAAAAAAATAGTCAATGCGTTTTTACTTTGAATTTATCAATTAAAGACTAGTTGATGAATATGTTGGTGATGATTCTTCATTATTTTTATATTTATATTACTCTATTTGGAACCTCAATAATCCCACTCACACTCAAAATCCATTTATCCAATATATAATAGTGAATTTTTATTTAGTTTTTGGATTAGAAGTTTTTCATCACATTGATTCTCCATTGAATCGCCAAGTTTAGGCCCACACACCAGGCCCAGTTTGGAATCCCATGTCAAACATTCTACACCCATTCATGGCCTACCTTCACTAATTTATGATGAACCCAAAAAAACTCCTTCACACAAATCATTGTATCTCATCCTCACCAAATCCTAACAATAATTGTTTTACTCCCACTATTTCTTTCAAAATCACATAGAACATGATCATGGGAGAATATACATGAAGCTAAATGATTCAGAAACTAACTACTAGAATGGATATGAACCCTCAAATATCACAGGTGGAAACATCTCATGAGAGGATTTGTGAAAATAAAATTGGGGAATATTCTAAAAATTATTAATATAATTAGGTGATAAAATAGAATTTTTTTCTTATGTGGATGCAAAAATGAAGTGCATGAAAAAAAACTAATAATTATGCTATAAATGGGGAATTATTCATTACAGAGAGGGGGATTTCAAGATTGTTCAATCAAGTTACCACTTTACTACATTCCATTATTTTTACTTATTATAATACTCTTTTGATGGATACTATGCCCCTAATAGTCATGTTGAGGAGATTTTACTTAACCCCATGTTAGTGAATTCAGTAATTTTTTTAACCCTTATGTTAATATCATGTAATTTATTCTAAATATTTAAAAATATTTAATTTTCTTATTTCTTTTCATTTTAAATTTATCTTCTCTCTATCACTGGATCATACACACAATCCAAATAGGTTCTCTCTATTTATTATGATCATGAGTAGAGGGTTGAACTAATGGTGATTAGATATCTATAATCACTTGGCTTGGTGATATTAGAAGTTTAATTGATTATTTCATGCCACTAATTAAACAGAAACTCCAAAATGAGGGTAATCAAGTGAGATTTTTAATGATTATAGAAAAAACAAGGGAGAATTAAAATAAAATAACAATTTAATAGGATAGTTAAGGGGATATCCAATGTTAAAAAACTTGTTTTAAAACATAATATAATACAATATAATTAAATTATTTATTTCAAAAACTAAATACATTAAAAAAGATAAAAAAAACATCAAAACAATTCTCTTATTTGAAGATAACCTGAGTCCCACCAATACTACATTAATTCAGGTTCAAAATTCCATTTTTGGTTGCCTTTTGATTGGTAATTCATAAATCTTGAATAATTATTGAGTAGGAAAGTGTTTTTTAATTATATTTAAATAATTTCATAACATTATATATTCCAGTTCATCTCACAGACATGTTTTGATCCATAGGATAAATGAACATTATTGGAAGGACTAAAAAATCACATAAGAAATCAAGAGAGAGTTTGTTACAATTCCATTTAATGACTCTAACTAGTAATTTTATTTCTAAACAAGAGTGTCCCAAAGAATAAAAACATTGAAGATAATATTTCATTATTCAACATGAACTTGAGAGAATTGTACACACCCAAATTCAACAATAATAATCAGCTCTAACAACCCAATAACCAATAATAATTTTAGAATATCATAGGAATAATCCAATACCTATCAAATTTTCATGGAATGGAAGGAGATAATACTAAAAAAAATTCATATTGTGGAGAAATTTCTTGTAAATTCAATCCTCACAGTGATTCATAAGAACGATTTACTTAGAATGAATTTTCATTCTCCCTTAAGGGTCAGTCAATGAGTAGCTCTTCAACCTACATCCTAGAGAGGTCACTACCTAGGATGAATTTCACATGTATTTACTTAATAAATACTTCCCTATATTAAGGATTAATCAGCTCGGAAAAGATATTTATAGAGTAAATAAATCAAGTAGGTAAAACCATAATGAAATTTGGGAGTGCTTCATGTGGTCAATAACATTATTCCCACACCAACATGATAAAGAGAATCAATTCCTATTACACTTTCACTAAGGAATGAATGGAAGTGACTAGAATCTTTTAGATGCTTCATTTTTATGGGGAATTATTTAAAAAAATCGTAGTGAATTAAGAGAGTTGATGGAGAGAATTTATCAAAACTACTAACTATTGAACATGTATACAACAATAAGGGGTGTGCAGAATGTACACATTTATCATTATCATTTATATAAAAAACATATAGAATATATAAACACTATTAAGATATAATTTTATTTATGTAATGTTCATGAGAACACACCTACATCTCCCCTTAGTTCGGCTAAAATTTTCACTCCCTTGAGAACTACACCAATGGAGTCCCCATGATTATGAAACTGAAATTTTTGGAGTCATGATACACAGGTATTAAATGTAGAAACTCACCTATGATTGAGTATGAAGAGATTGTTTTAACATTTAATGTGGATTTGGAAACCAAGAACCTCATAGAATATTCTTCCAATAATGTTTACAATTAAATTTCTAGATACTAATATTTTAGAGACAGATCTATCAACCACCCACAGAATATCAACAACAATAAAATCAATAACCCTAAATGAAGAACCTAATGAAAAAAATTTCTATGTTCAACAACAAGATATTTACTAACATTAATGAGTTGAATAATTAAAATATTTTTAATCTATTTAATTAGTAAAATACTAACCCTAAACAGAAAGTTTTTCATCGTTATGGAGTATAAAGGAACTATGTAATAACAAATTATCCCCATATAAAATTTAATATTTTAGTGTGAATCCAATTGAACATTAATAACTTTTCCATTGAAAAGATCCCAAAGAAATAAAACTCATTGAGATACCCCCCGTGAGTAAAGATGATGGAAAAGGAAAGATTCAAGACTAAAATCATCCCTAAGATCCCCTCTCTATAAATATTAAACCCCAAAAATATACCCAATGAAGTGTTATTACAAAAATAGATCTGTGAAATATTCAAAAATTTAGAAATAAATATTCCTTTATTTGAACCCATCTTCCCAATCCCAAGATATGAAAAAATGATCAACTACATGTGCACTAGGTAGGGGATATTTCAATGAAATAAAAATTTATATTTTGATAGAAATGTCCCATCCCATGTTAGAAAAAAACATAGGAAATTTCAAGATGCATGTATATTCATCATCCCTTGAACTATAGAAAAAATTACTTTATTCTGATGCACTGTGTTATTTTTTAGGATAGATTAATGTACTAATTTTTTTAATTTATTTTTCCATATATATAGGTGATCTAAAACCCAGATGTGTGGTTAATAGACATAATAATTAAACCACTTCTTACTCAAGTGTATCTCTAAAATATATATTTGTAAGAATTTAAGGATTTATTCAACATGCTTTCTTTACATCATGAACATGGAAGAAGAAAAAGGTAATTCTCATAGCAATATCATTCTAGGTAGGATATTTCTATATACTATTAAAACTATAACTAATACTAATGAAAGAACTATTTCAATTAATTTCTGAGAAAAAAGAGTGAAATTTAATATTCTTGATTCAGTGAAATACCTATCTGAGGAGAAAATTTTTATTTAAATTGAACTATTTTGTGTTTCCATGTTTCAATACGGATAATCATAAATTTTTAATGAAAAAATTCAATTAGGAGAACGCCTAAAACAAATTATTTTTTTATCAATCAGTGTTTTAAAATGATTTACATCTTTAAAATGTTAGGTATTTCCATTTAATATATTTTAAAGGGAGTTATATTAATATTTTTCTCATGAATTTCAATTATACATTTTCTTTACTTGTGAATGCTCTAAGAATTAAAAAATATGTGTTAGAAACATATTTATAAAAAACCCTGAACTATAATTGAATCTATTTTCATCTAAGGTAAAATATTATTATTTAAATAAAATGCTAAATTATCAGTCAAATTTTTAAATAATTAAAACCCATCCAAGAGCACCAACTTATGGAATTTATGAAACAAAACATTAGGGCCCTAGGGATTTCCCCTTATAGATAATTTTATGAAAATTATTTTCATTTTCATTTCATGTTATAATACAAATGAATAATGGTATGTAATGGAGGTGAACCCAGTGATTGGAAAAAATAGAGAAAAGAAGATGTTATAGATTATGGAACTAGAGGAGCAGAGAATGGAGGAATATAGAAATGATCTATTGTATAAGGAAAAGATCATATCTATCCATTATTGACACATCTAGTGATGATACATTCAAGTTAGAGATAAATTTATTCTTTTTCTTTACTAATGAAGCTCATGTATGGTAAGATTCATTCTAAGAGGACTAGTCAATACATAGTTACTAATACATTTACTTTTAGTGCAGTAGATACTATGGGAGAAGAATCACATAACCCCATTAAATTTAATGACCAATAAGTAAAGAGTTACTATGAAAATTTTTATAACTAATCAATTGATGAGTCCAAACTTCTCCTATATATTCGCAAAAAATGGAACCGTAGGTTGTCTCTTTCCTTCACGTCTGTCTATATACATTTTATTTCAAATTTATTTTTCATGAAAAAAATTCAAGTTGAAATTAAGAGGAATTTTCTATAAGAAAAATATGGTGGAAGGATTAAAGTAACAGAGGATTTAAATATTCATTTTTCATTTTTCTAATTTTTTTTAAATATATTTTGGATTAAAATAAAAAATTGTAAGTAATAAAAATTTTATTTTCATTTCAAAAATTTTGATTGTTTTTTTAAATTCTACTATGTTTATATGATATGAAAACATGATATAAATGTTGAAATAACTAGGAAAAAAATAAAATTCAAGAGTTAAATCATTCAATTGGTTATTAAATTGTTAGGATTAGATTATTTCTAATTTAAATCACCACTAATATCATGGAATTTTTTTGGAACTAGAAAAAATGTTGTAAATGGTGTAGAACATAGTGGGAAAAAATCTTGGAATGAACTAATGAACTCAAAATTAAGTAACCCACCCAAGGATATTGATTTGAACCTCACTGATACTCTTTAAAGGACAATCAGAAAGCTCATTTGAACTAGTGTAAAACAAGAATATAATAACTACTCTAAATGTTTTCAATGTTCTATATAAGAATCAGTGTGTGTGAGTGTGTTTTGTATTAAATAAGAGTTAGAGAAACATGATAGATGGTTTCCCATGTGTTTATTATAGTATTTGAAAATTATAATTAGTTATGAGGGATAAATAATATTTTGGGATGGATTAGTTTTGGGTATAGATTCATATACTCAATAAATACCTAGTAAAAATATAGCTAGGAAAAATTCAGTAACTACTAATAGAAAATGGGGATAAAAATATTTTGTAAATTCAATACATTGATAAAGAATGGAATGGGGATACATAAGACTAATACTATTTTTTAGGTACATATCTCTTTATGTTAATTATTGATCATATTTTAATTTATATAAACGATATTTTTACATAGTTGTTTTGGTGTTTCATAGGTACTCAAGAGAACAGAGGATGTGGAAAACTATACAGCACTTGTAACATTATTTAAGGAAAATATTGTATTTCCAATGGCAATCCAGTGGATAAGGTGATAGACTGGTAAGGCTATAGGAAGCCCACAGGCTAGCCAAAGAAATCCTAGAGGAATGGTCTTCCTAAAAGAAGAAAATTGGTCTACTGGTGGAGAACACTAGCCTACTGGTGGGGTTTCTAGGAGTTTATTATTTCTAGATGATAGAACTAGAAAGACGGTGGTGTCAAGATGTGTCGGGAAAGTGAGGGGAAGAGTTGTAGTATGTCACAAAAAACCTATTTTTAATTCCTTAATAACCCTATTTTGACCGAATTTCATGATTATCATTCTAGAAGGGTTCTCCAATTCTCCATCAACTTCTCCAATTCCTTCTATAGATTCCTTTATCAATGGTTCGATCTGAAAATATTGAATTGGTATGTCCTTTCCTAGAATTTATGAATTCCTCTCATAATCTTCAGTGATATAATTTCTCTAAACCTAACAAATAACTTATCATTATCCATAGGTAATCCTAGTATTGTGAAATACTCATGATATTTGATCTTTAGATTTTTCTTCTCCACATTTTATGTAGGTGATATAAAACATCTCTCAATGTTTTGTTTGGTTTTCTAGTTTGTGAAACACGTGTGATCACACTATAATTCCACACACATGACCTCTTCCAATTTAAATCACTTGTGTGGATTGGATCCTCATGACTAGACCTACAAAATATCCTGTAAAGTCCATTTGAAAATTATACCACATACTCTAAATCACCAAATAGGTGTGACTATACATAACAGTAGATTAAGACATTAATGTGCGAACCTAGTTCCCATATAATTAAATTTTAGTTTTTTTTCTCTTGATTGAACATTTTGGACCTCATCACCCTCAGAGTTTGAAATTGGAAATTTAGACTTTTCATGAAATTTAATATGGTAAAAGGGAATAAATTGAATTTTTATCGGAATTATTAAAATTATAATGTGAATTGATAACTCTAAATGAAAATATTTGTTTTATTAAAGTAATAATTACAAGTAATAGAAATTGGAGTGATTATTGGTAATTTTCTTGAATTATAAATTATAAAATATGTTAATATGTTTGGAATTTATGGTGGTTTGGTATGAATCGATTTCTTGTTTATTTTAACATTTGGAATGTGAAATCATATCTAACATGAGAATTTATACTATGTTTGATGTCCAATATGTATGTTAGTGGACCTTTCATGGGAATTCACCTATAGTCCACTAATACTTTAAATTTGTAATATACCCTTGGAATGGGAATTCACCTTGGCTTGATTACGAACCAAATGTGTGGCTGGTCATTGGTATGGGAATCCTCATAATACAAGTGGTGAGTGGTGATATATACATTCAGTATCTCACCAATGTAGGTTTGACTAATTCTATTTGTTAACCTAAAGATCAAGCATTAGCGGGTTTATTTAGATATTATACACTAAATTTTTAATTAATTCTAATGTATATCATATAATTTTCTGAACTATTAATCTGATTGGATTTTTTGGATGGCATTGGTGGTGTCCCCTAGAATTATACTCAAACCATGTTCGAGCCTTCTTTTGGTACTCAGGTAAATTTCATGGGTGTAGACCAGCATAGGTTCAAGGTTACATGTACTTGATTAGTTTGTTTATATTTGGGTCTAGAGTTTTGATATCATATAGATCATTGGATTTGGGATTTGTTAGGAATCTTTATTTGAGTTTTTCTTATGTATTAAACTTAGTTTGACATTCAATATGACATTACATGGTTTTATTATATTGTATTATTTTGGAAATTACCTATTCATCTTCTAGAATTGATGTATATTGATTTTTTATCATATTCCCAGAAGGATTATTAATTTTTACCAAAGTTTGTTGTCTTACAATTATATTATTTAGAACCATACTATTAGTCAACAAAATTCTATGTGTGAGGAGGCATGACTCTAATCTCATTGAAACCTATCTCAATCACGTAAGGGAGAACTAGACTTGTGTCATTACAATGTGGTATAAGAGGATGTATTTTAATTTTATAAACTAATTTGGAATGATATGTAGGGGAATAGGATGTGTCGAGGCTTGGTAATGAGATCATGAATGGGAGAAGCTATCTCATATGAGGGAAATATCCACGTTATTAGGAATGTAATTTTTGTTCTTTATGTTCTTTTGTTATAGTTGGGTTATTATTTCACCTCAGGTGACACACTTTTTCTGTGATGCTAATAATTTTTGTGATTTTTCTCATGGGTCAATATGGAATTGGGTGAATCTACTTTAATTATAGTATGAATGTAGGAAAGTATTTCATCATGAATTTCCCATGATAAAAATTCATTTATTTCACATGAAATTAAATAAAATTATAGATAATAAGGAATAAAATTACGTTCTTAAAATATAGTTAATTAACATGTTAAGACAAAATAAAAGTGACCTTATACCAATGGTTTTCAATGATCACTTTTTCCTTTTTTATTTGATGTTTAGATGAACCCTATAATATTATGAGTATATTTAACTTATATATCAAAGCCTATGTTTCATCTTATAGTTAAATTCTAAGAGACTGTTAATGAGAACACACCTTGCACAATGGATATGGTGCTTGCTACAACTTTGAGGACTCTGATAGATTATCAACATAGTGATAATTTCATATGGGTCATGTTATCCCTAGAGAGGGATATAATCATATTTTTTTCATTTTATATATCATATGATTAGGAATTTTTAGCTATATAACCCACCCATATTCACCAAGGATAGATTTTGTTATCCGTATTAGTCCACGATATAGTACATCCAGATAATCATTAGTTATATAGAGACCCCCACAGAGAAGAGAGTGAAGCTTAATTATTATATAATATGGGGAATTTACAATAACTAGTAGGATATCATAGTTTCGGATAGTGAAGAGATTACTTGGAATGAATTTGAGGTTATGTTACTATGTCACTTCTGTCTAGATGTGATTAGAGATAAAGGGGGTCATGATTCCATGCAAATCAAAAAGGGAAAAAAGTATGTTATGTACTATGCTAGTTGGTTTTTCGACCTACATCTATTTTATCCATCACTAGACAAGATGAGATATCTAGTCTGAAGCACATCTAGATATGATTCGGTAATAAATCAAGTAATTGTTGAAAATTTTAGAATGAAAAGAAAATTTTTGACAAGATGAATCTGTCTCTCATCCATAAATGGAACATGAAGGGGTCTAGAGTGTTGGGTAGGATATTGTAGCAGGATGATTGAGGAGTTTATATTCCATTAGTATAAAACTATTCTATGAGAATTTATTTTAAGGAAACGATAAGAAGTGTAACCAAGGGAGTGGAAAACCATTTGAAGATAACAACAAGGGGAAGTCCTATCAGTGTGTAAGGGAATATTATAATACATTTCAGTGTCCTTTACTTATAATAGTGGGAAAATCATATAGTAATATGGTATAGTTTAAATGGTTTTGTAGGATCACACAACAATTGATGAGTGGAGGAGGATCATGGAAGATACTGAAGTCATGGAGGGACTCAGATACCCCTTGAAAGATAGGTATCTAGAGTTACACCGATCACTCGGGTAGGGGTAGAGGCATGATACCTAGACATAGGAGAAGATGTATTATCATGAAGAAGAATATTTGTGGGGTTGAAATTGAGTCTAAGGTATTGGAGAAAGTTATATTCATTCTATACAGTCTACTTCTACTAGCCAGGATGTAAGTTCTTGTATTGCTTAAGGTACAATTGTTATGGTATCTACCTTTTCTTATGTTTTTTTGATATAATAGCATCAAATTATATTATATCTACTCAATTCAAAAATGGATTAGGATTGTATGCTAAAATAATTGATGGGTTTCTGACCATATACACACCATTATGGGTGTGATTTTAGGGTATTATATGTTACGTGTAGAAACCTCTTGAATTTGGAAGCTTTCAGTTTCTTTGTGATATGTTTATTCTAGAAATGGATGAATTATATTTGATTCTTGGTATAAAGTAGATATTTCTATACTAGGCTCTTATTGAATGTTATCAAACGAGAGTGACCTTTTATATCTGGAAAGGGATGTAATATCTATCATGGAGAATGGAATATTTAAGATGGTCCTGTAGAAACATTTCAATGTATTATTGGATGGATTATTTCCCAAGTACCATGAAATATTATATATTATTTTTATTAACAGTAGAATACCTTCCCTTTAATGGTGAACCACAATTAGTATAGATTCCATGAATATTAATTTGGTATACCACCCAAGTGGGAGATCGAATTCACTATCAAATTTTTTCTAGATATTTTAACATGTTTCTATTCCACTTACCAAATAGAATCCTTATAAATTCATGATATGAAAGTGTAGATGGAGGATCTAGAATATAGTTGATGCTTACAACCTAGTAGATCACCATGTGTTTCTCCCATTTTGTTCTCCAAGAAGGTGGGTGGAATGTTGCATTTATCTGTGGATTACTGGAGGATGAACTCAATGAAAATTAGTAATTGATACCCCCTTCCACTCATTGATGATCTCGTTGATCATTTTAGAGGTTCATGGATATTCTGTATGCTTATCATGGGGTTAGGGTACCATCATTTGAGGGTGAGATAATTTAACATACCCCTAATTTCTTTTAGGTGTATTTATGGCTTGTATGAGTTCTTGAAAATGCTCTTTGGTATGTATATTCCACCACCAAAACTCTTGGCCATGATGAATGGGATCTTCAATATATATCTAGATCAATTTTTCTGGTCTTCTTTGATTTTATATTATTATAATAAATTCTAGATAAAATCATTACGAACACATTTAAATCATAATGAGTATGTGAAGTGGGAATAAATTATACACTAAGCTATCAAAACATCATTTATGGATTGGTTTAGAACACTTATTGGTCCACATTATCACATTGGATATAGTTTCAGTGGATATGAAGAAGGTTATAGTTGTGTAATATATAGGGGAGACCAATAAATTTATTTATTATTCATATTGTTTTTGGTTTGGTATGCTACTAATGGTGTTTTACCCATGAATTTTTTCATTTGGCAGTACTAATGTCTAGTCTAACCAAGAATGGGGTGAGGTTTTTTTGGCCATATGATGGAAAAAAATAAATGGAATTTACAAGAAGGTTGACATTAGTAATTATCCTATCCTTAACTGAGATGGATGAGTTGTATATTGTGCATTTTAACACATCAAAAGTTAGGATCAGAGTAGATCTGATGCAAGAGGATCAAGTGGTTATTTTTTGATCCAGACAGTTGAGGACACATGAGAGGAATTATATTACCCTGGAAATATATTTAGCTATCATTATGAAATACCTATGATATTGGTGGAATTATCCACTTGGTAAAAGATTCATGGTCTATACAGTTCATGAGATATTGAAGTACATATTTTCGCAGTGGGCCTTGATCCTTTAGAAGAGAAGGTTGGTCAAGTATTTGTAACATTTCAATTTTCAGTTGACATATAATCTTGGAAAGGGTAACATCATTGCTGATTACTTGAATACGAATATTCGGGCATAGGTAGTGTAGTAATCTAGTATTTAACGGTCGCTAATGGATATTTATATAGATATATCTAATTCTATAGGATTCTCAGGGGTGACTAGTTGTAACATAAACTTTTCTTGTTATCACACTTTTGAATTAGATAAATAGGAGGTATTTATCTTCTTTTAAGGTTTTATCCATGAGGGATAACATATATGGTTGGGAGACACCATCAGGATAGTTCATTGATAGTGATAATCTTATTCATGTCTGTGACCATATCTAGGTCTATACAGATATTCATGAGTAGCAGATAAGGAAATTCTATTCTTCAACATGGGTGGTACATTCTAGTTTGAAAAATATGTATCATGGTCTCCATAGTAAATATTGGTTTCATGAAATATATTAAGGCATAATAATCTTCGTGGCATGTTTCTTCACATGTCAGTAGGTAAAGGATGAGCATCAACAGCCAAATAGGTTGTTTCAACCTATTCCCATTCCACAATGTAAGTGGGATGATTTCACCCTGGAATTCAAGATAGGATTACCTAGGACACTTTATAAAAATGTTGGGGTTTAGTGTTCATGGATCCACTTAGGAAGGCATTATATTTGTTTCTTATTAATGTGACCTTCATCATTTTTGACATGGGAAACCTATATATAGGGGAGAAATTTTTGTTTTAATGTGCTATATGGAGTATACAATCGGATATAAAAAAATATTTTACAGCACTTTTTTATTAGGTCCATTAGAAGGTACTGGGTTCAAATGTTATTTCTAGAACCATCTACCATCCTCAGATTGATTCCTTATATGAACAGATGATTTTGTTTATATAGTAAAAGATTCAAGATGATGCTATAGACATTAGTGGTTCTTGGGTGCATCATATGGATCTCATGAAGTTCTCCTGTAATAATAAGTTTAAATCATTGATCCAATTTGATTAATTTTAGGATTTATATGGATGATTGTGCAGTTCACCTTTATGATGGTTATAGGTGGGAGTGATAGTGCATGTGGGAACTAGTATTTTATAGTAGACATAGAATATGGTTTAGTCGATCATAAAGAGTTGAAAAATATATAGAGTTGAAAAAAAATATTATTTTTTAAATCTAATTTTACCTATGAAGATTGAGACTCGCCACAAGGTATTTTTTGGGTGTCACCTAGGTTGGGAAAATATTGTATCCATAAATAGGTGAAGCTGACACCCTTGTTTTTTTAGGCTATTTGAGATGGTAAATATAATCATCTAGTGACATAATAATTGGATGTTCATCATTTATACAACGTTATGCATGACATGTTTGATGTTTCATATATTTAGAGGAATGACCCTAAATCATCTCATGTGATAGATGTTGATATTGTTCAGATGGATGCTATTGTTTCATTTGAGATGCATTTGATCTATATCATTCCCCTGGTGAGAAGGAAATATATATAAATATCATCAACCTAGTGTGAGTGTAGTGGAAACAAGAGAATGTTCATTAGGATATCTTGGATATAATGTCATGTATATGGGTGCAGCGACCTGGGGTGTTCCCTGATACCCCTTAGTGGTGCATGGAATCATATATCATTGATGATGTTTATATAATGGGGAAGTTGTAAGACCACACTATTTTATAGTTACATCTATTTTTATATTTTTAACCTCTTATAATTTCTATAAATGAGTTTTATACCTAAATATTTTGGTGATTCATAGGTTCTCGTGGTTTTTTGGGAGGTGACCTAGAAAGAGATAATGGTGACATGCATTAAGGAAACTGATGTAGTGCACCAGATAGACGATGGATGGGATAATAACCTCATAAGACTATAGGAATCCCACCCAAAAACTGGTGATACCCACTAAATAAACAGTGTAATCCTAGTGAAATTGGATTCAAATAGGAATCCCACCATCCAGTAAGTAGGTTTTATATGTGTGCATCCATTACAACTTACATAACTAGCTAGCTGGTACAGTCAAATTTGGTGGGATAGTGAGGGTTAATTTGCATTATTGCTACTTAAAACCCCTATTAACTCATTAATCACCCTCATTCAACCCAAATTCCTAATTATTTATCAATATGGGTTCTCAAATGAATCCTAGACAACTCTAATTCCATATCATTGTTCCTTTATCTATGGTTCAATCTGAACATCTTCAATTAATTATTCTTTTCATGGAATAGATAAATTAAACTCCTTCCATTTTGTTAAATTATTTTTTCATCCCTAGGGGATGATCCTATCACTGTTCGTAGGGAATCATGGTGTTGTTTTTTATCTGAATAGGCGATATTTTGTTTTTTCTACTTTAATTTTTTGGTGGGTAGTTTCAAACATCTCCTTAAAGAATTATTAGTTTTCTATTGTGTGAAAAATATATGATCAATCTAGAACACCATGCACATGAACTTTTCTATTTGAAAATAACTTATAGGGATTAAATACTATTACATAAAACACACACAGATCTTATTGGTTCCGTTGGAAATTGAGACGTAGACTCTTGACCACCCGAGAGGTGCTATTATCCTCATCCGCAGTTTTGAATTATAATTTATGATGTTAGTTCCCTAATAACTCAATTTTATACTTTTGAGGTAATATTTAAATTTTACCATGTGGAGAAAATCACCCTAGGGCTTTGAAATAATAAATTTCAAATTCACTTGACATGTGAAATGATACAATGGAATAAATAGATTATGAATTTGAATTCATTAAATTATGATCAGAATTGGTAACTTGGCATAAAAATCTTAATTAGATTAAAGATAAAATGGATTGAAATTAAAATTATTGAGATAAATTTTAATTTATTTGAATTAAAATTATATGGAATATGTTTAATTTTTTGAACATTTTTGGTGTTTTTGAATGAATTGGTTATTTTTTTTACATTGGGAATAAAAAATAAACTTTGGCCTAAAAATTCTGATTGGGTCTGATGTCCATTGATCATGTAAGTGGCCCTAGCAAGGCAATTCACACTAGGTCTATTGATACTTGAAATATATAATTCAACATTAGCATGAAAATCCTCCTTGGTTAAGCTATAAACCATTTGTGTGATTTTTTTACTTGGAATGGGAATCCACCTAGATTGGATGGTGAGTATATATAAATACATATTGTGTCGTTCCGAAGAAGGTTTGACTAACCCCATGTTTCAAACAAAAGATATAGTTTTAGAGGATTTATTTTGGTAATATTAAATCTATTTTTAAATAATTTTATTGTATAACATACTATTTCATGAGCTTTTAATCACCTTTGATATATATAGATATTGTTGGTGGTGTCCTAATGAGTTTTACTCACACCCTATTTGGGACGCCATTTGGTACATAGGTAGACATCATGGATACTAGTCTGCATAAGGTAAAAGGGCCTTATTCATTATTTATTTGTTTCTAGATGGGATTTTAGCTTGGTTATGGGATTGAGCATGGGGTTACGGACCAATTTTGGGAGTCATTAATTTTTTGAAGTCTTTTTTTCAGTTGACTAAATTAATGACATTTAGTATGATATTTATTGTGAAACCGCATGATTTGATTATATTAGATGTTTTTTTCTTTTTCCTATTCATTTATTAGAAATGATGTATATTTAATTTTTATTGTGTTTATGATACGATTATTATTTTGTACCATAGGGTATAGTCTCCCCAATATATATTCATTAGACTATCGTTTCTAGTCGATAACCTCTATCATATGGCGGTGTACTCTTGACAACTTTTAGTGACCTGTATCACTCATGTGAGGGAGATATGATCTAGGGATTTTATATGATATATATAAATTTCATTTTAGAAGTTCCAATGATGTGTAAAAAATGAATCATGGAATAGAAAGCTTTAGAGACAAAAAATTACAAATGTACCACTTGTTAAAATCCTAATTCCAACAAGATATATTATATTTTAAATCCCAAAACTAGACCTTGTAATTTAATTGATGTTTAGAAGAAAATTTATTTCAAAGAGGATTAAGGATAAATTAAATGATGGATGAATATATGATTTTATTCTTATATGGATTTTAAACTTATGTTATTAATATAAAATATACATTCAATAGTGCTAGAATGAGCCATTATCCATGCTAAAAAGCACTAACTACTGTACTGTAGTTATAAGTCCTATGAATTTATAAACACATGAAAGAGATGATTAAGGGGTAAATTATCAGTGGAAAAAAGAGTTGACAAATGATTTTTTTTCAAAATTTTAGAAGAACTAAAAATGAAAAATTTATCAGCGCATTCATTTAGAACTGATAAATGTATCCTTCATTAACACTAATAAATGCACTGACAAAGGATTCCACTGATAATGGGACCCTTTATCACCTTATTTTATAATAATAATAAAGGGTAATAATGCAGTGTAATGTTATAGCATACTACACAACTAGAAACAGGGAATACTATTGTGTACTATAACAACACACTACAACACCAGAAACAACACTTGATATCAGAAAAATATGATACAAATACAAAATTTAAATGCAATAATATTTATCACACATATAAAAAACTATATTATAAATTAAAATGATGCACCTATATAATTGAACAAGTCAACCATACTTAAGAAAAATAATTTACCTTCAAATGAAAAAATTCTTAAGTTTGAAAATAAAAAAATGAAATAAATTAAATAGTAAGTGTTATTTTTTAACAAAACATTGAGTCATTAAAGAAAAACTCTATATATAATTATGTTCTGGTGGACTTTTTCACATCAAATTCCAGTTATTGTTCATATTCCAGAAATATATCTTTTAAAATTAACAAAACAATTATAAGATAAATATTATAAGGAATTTAATTAAGTAATAGTTGACAGCATGATGAGAAAAAAATCGAGGTTTTTTTTTTCAGTTTTGGTGATGTGATGTGTCTTTTAATCTAAAATGACACATGTAAAATGAAAATAAAGTCATGGATTCATACCTGTCACACCATGCATCAAATTTAGGGGAGAATTATTTCTACATATTCCAAATGACCTATGGATCATTTTTATAAATTTTTAAAATAATCATAATGTGTTTCATTGTTTTGAGTATGCCACTTGTGTTTTTTACTAAAATGTCATTTAAAAATAGAAACACATACTATGAGTCATATATGTCACATAGTGTGTGGTTTTGATGTGATACTCATTACTACAAGTCTCAAATTAATTATGAATCATTTTTTGAAATTACCAAGACAAACTGAGCATGTTTTCTCAATTTTTAGTGACTGGCACTTTTTTGTATCAAAATTTCAATTTGACACTGATAATAGAATATTTGATTCATACAAGGAATATAATATATCTTATTTAAGTAATGATGGTTCTTACATGTCAATATTGACTTATGGATCATTTTTTAAGTTAAAAAACAATATAGATGAATTTTATTGGTTTCATGCCTGTTGGTTGTCTTTTTTTCTAAAATAAATTTCAATTTTGAATAAAAATGTCCAGATTGAGTCATACCAGTCACAACATGCATCAGATTGAGGTAAATCTAATTATTACATGCCAAATATACTTATGGATTATTTTTATAAAATATAAAAACACTCTAAATTTTTTTCTCTATTTTGAGTACACCACATGTGTTTTTTATTAAAATATCATTTATAAATGGAAATATGCACATTGAGCCATACAGGTCACGCCATGTGTTGGATTAATGTGAGACTGATTCCTACATGTCAAATAGAAATTATGAATCTTTTTTTTCAAAATTATCAAGACCATATTAGCAAATCTTCTTAGTTTTAAATGAGTAAAAAACTTTTCTATTAAAATGACAATTTTAAATTGATAACAGATATTTTAGTCATACTAGGAACACCATGTATCAGATAGAGTTGAATTCAATTATTGAATTTCATAAATGATATATAGTTCATTTTCTTAATAAATCAAAACTATCCAAATTCATTTTCTCAATTTTAAATATATATGTTGTATTTTTTACAAAAATTAATATCAATTTGGAATAAAAAGACGCACAAGGGAGTCATGCTAGTAACACC
Organism: Viscum album; assembly: GCA_963277665.1. Classification (NCBI taxonomy): domain Eukaryota; kingdom Viridiplantae; phylum Streptophyta; class Magnoliopsida; order Santalales; family Viscaceae; genus Viscum; species Viscum album. The sequence continues at coordinate 751,850,366 of OY728160.1, forward strand.
ATGTGTGAGAAAGAGGTATAACTAATTTTTACATTCCCCAAATGACTTATTTTTAGTTTTATTGATGTACCAAAATAATTTTGATCTGTTTCCTTTGTTTTTTTATTCCAATTGTGTGTTTAGTAAAATGTCACTTTAATCTAGAAACGTGAACATTGATTCATACTGATCACATTGTGTGTGTAATGACCTAAGGCTCATTAATACATATTGAAAAAGAATTATGAAACATTTTTCTAAATTATTTATAAAATATAGTGGGTTTTCACAGTTTTCAAAATGTGAAATTTTTTAAAATAAAATGTCATCTTTAAGCTGATAACGAACACTTTGAGTTATTCCAGTAACATTGTGTATCATATTGAGTTCGGGATGATTCCTACATGTCAGAGATTAATTATAGATTGTCTTCCTTATTTACCAAATCAATATGACTTTTTTTGTTCAGTTTTGGGTATGTTAGATTCCTTTTTTACTAAAATCAGTGTCAATTTGGAATAAAAAGACTCACTTAGTGTCATCCTGGTCACATTGTGCATCAGATTAAGGTGTGACTAATTCCTACACATCACAAATGACTTATGGATAATTTCCATAATTTATCAAAATAATATGAATGTGTTTCCTCAATTTTGAGTGCACCACTGGTGTTTTTTTCTAAAATGCCGTTTGAAATAGGAAACACACACTTTGAGTCATTCATGCCGCATCGTTTGTGGGTTTGACATGAGAATAATTTATAAATGTAAAAAATTAATTATCAATCGTTTTCCTAAATTATTAATAAAATCCTATCATGTTTTCATAGTTTTTGGAAAGAGAGACTTTTTTGAATTAAAATGTCATTTTAAATCAGTAATCGATACTTTGAGTCATACAATGAATATCATGTATCAGATTGAGGTGAGGATGATTTCTAAATATCAAAACTGACATATGGATCATTTTATTAATTTACCAAAACAATAAGACTGTGTTTTCATGGTTTTGAGTATGTCATATGTCATTTTTACTAAAAATATTGTCAATTTTTAATTAAAAGATGCTCTTGGAGTCATACTAGTCACACCATTCATTAGATTGAGGTGAGGATGATTTCTAATAATCCCAAATGACATATGGGTCATTTTTATAAAGTATCAAAACAATATAAAAGCATTTAATTATTTTTGAGCATGCCACATTTATTTTTCACTAAAATTCCATTTTAAATTGAAAAAACGCACATGAATCATATATATGGCATCATCAGTGTGTTTGATGTGATACTAATTAATACATGTAAAAATTGAGTTAAGAATAATTTTTCTAAATTATCATGTCCATAAAACTATTTTTACGTTGTTTTCAATTAGTGAAACTTTTGGTTTTAAAATGTTAATTTTGAATTGATAATAGACACTTTAATTCATATTAGGAACAATATTTATTGGATTGATGTACGACTGATTCATACACTGTAATAATAGCTTATGGATCATTTTGTTAATATACCAAAGCTATATGGATGGATTTTATTGTGTTAGAGTATGTTAATTTACATTTATCTAAAATTAATGTCCATTTGGAATAAAAAGACGCACTTGGAGTCATATTGGTCCCACCATTCATCAGAACGACGTTAAGATGATTCCTACACATCCCAAATGAATTATAGACCAATTTAATAAAGTATAAAAATTATAAGAATTTGTTAAGAAAATTTTCAGTTTTCGACATGTGTTTTTAGTAAAATTTCTATTTAAATTTGAAACATGCATTTGGAGACATACAGATTTCATTGTGAGTGGGGTTGGTCTGAAAATGATTCCTATACATAAAAATGAATTTTGAATCATTTTCCTAAATTATCAAGACAATATGAGATAATTTTCCCAATTTTCAATATGTGACACTTTTTTTAATTAAAATTTCAATTCTAAACTAATAACGGACACATTAAATTATAATGGGAACATTGTGTATCAATTTGAGGTGTGACTAATTCCTATATATAAAAAATGACTTATGGATCATTTTCCTAGAGTAAAATAAATAATTTGAATTTGTTTACTTAGTTTTTAGTATGCTAGTTGTTTTTCTACAAAAATTAGTGTCAATATTGAATAAAAAGACACACTTGGAGTCATACAGTCACACTGTGGGTCAGATTGAGGTGCAGTTGATTCCTACATGTCCCAAATGACATATGGATCATTTTCATAAAGTATCAAAACAATCTGAGTATTTTTAGGTAGTTTTGAAAATGAAATTTTGTTTTTTATTAAAATATAATTTTAAACATAGAACACAATGTCACAACCTCCTCCCAATAAAGTGTACCCCTCCAAGGCCAGTAATGTGAGAAGGGAGATAATGACCCCCCGAGTCCTAACTCTAGTAGGCCCCGGGTTGGAGACTAGCACCGAGGGTATAGTAAACACAAAAATTGGAGGCATTACCCTCTAAGAGAACACATGTCGAAGAGGGAGATAATATAGACACCAACTAACTACAACTCAGAAATGAAAAATAAAAGAAAACCAAGTGCACATATTTAATGTCATCAAAAGTACTAAAACTAGAAGGAGAAAACTACAAGTACCCAAATGAAAGTAAAAACAGCAGCAACCACAAGCATGAACAACTCCTGCAACCCCAAGAAAGTAGAAACCATCTTGACCTCCAACCTGCTCCAAGTGAACTGAAAAATAGTTTATATAGTCTTAGGGTGATAATAACTGTATACTTAGTAGGATCCTCCCCGGATCCTCTCAGGAAAAAGTAAAGAAATCATGCTAAATCCCAATGACCAACCAGTAAAACTAACTCATCATCTAAACAAGTATACTAAGTTCCCAGCCTCCCCATGGATACTCTCACCCAAAAATGCATACAATAATATATCATATTATAAATAATATCAAGGGTTAGCCGCTACTACATCCCCATTAGTTTTCTGCTTTTCCCCAACGTCGCACGTCTTGATCATCTCTCTCCAAAAAGGTTTTCCCAAAGACACATGTGAAAGGAACCACAATACGCACCTCATGGAACAAAACTACCATGTCCATCCAAGAAAGTAACCAGGTAGTTTCCAGGAGACACCCCTGCTCGCATAGCGTGTATCATACGTCGGGTATTATACCTCAAGCCATTACAGCCCATACACTGAGTAAGGATCCTCAAGCCATTACAGCCTATACACCTTACACCTATAGTATTTCATAGGATACTATATCCAAAATATATGTGTGTCAATAACTACAATCCATTACAGTCCTCTACACACATATATGGGGAAAAATAACCAATGTGACCACCAGCACAAGTAACTACCAAAAGAAGAGAGCAGGGCCAAAGGGTGTAGTCAGCCATCCATCATCCCACCAGAATGTTGGGGAAAACTCTCCCAGGGCTCAGAATACTTGGGGTGTCAGTTTCCTTTTCTGATAGTGTGGAGTATCATATAGAAACACAAAAAGTACATGATATACTATATCTCACACTAAAACTATGGGCATAACCTATTCATAGACACAACTGCAGCTAACGTCTCTCAGTATCTGAGATGCTACTTCTATGACTAGGTATCCTATATGCACAAAACCACTTAAAGAGCATTAATAAATTATTTAATTATCTTTACTAGTTTCACTTTACATTAATTAATTCCTTAAACATTAATTAACCAATAACAATTCCACATTAAATTTCATTATCATCACACCCCAAATTACATTGTCCTTTAAAAATTACAACCTCATCATTATGTTCCAGAATACTCCAATCCCATGGGTTAACACCAATCATTCAATTATTCATTACAAAATTACTTTCCCACATTCCCAGGCATTATGGAAAAATATTCTATGCTACTAAACACAAGGGGTCTCAACACGGTGAGTAGATGTACTACCCGTTGAGTATATTTCTCCTATAGCGAGAGCATAGACCCATCCTCCCTTGAGAAGATAAGAACGGAAAGCACATGGAATACCCCACCCATCTTTACCACTTTCGAAAGAAGGGTAAGAAAGACCAGCTGACTTAGGCAATTGAGAAAAGTAAAATAGATAATCAACCAAAAAGTGACATCAACCATCCAATAATCACATCCATCCCATTCCATCATCCTGTGTGTCCTCCCCGACACCCACATACATAAACTGATGCATCTCACCATCCTAGGCTTCATTTTCTACCACAACCAAAAGGCCTCTATGCCCCCACATATCACAACAACCATCCAGGATCACATCACAACACAAGCAACAGGAAAACAAACATCACATCAATTGGATCTTGGCATTTCAAAATGTAAGAGGGTAACTTGGAACCCTTCAAGGATTTTTCAAACAAATAATACAGTTTTAATTAACTGATTTATTATATGTAGGTTCCATATTCAGGAAACCTAAATAGTAGACTATCACAAATAAATTAAAGATGCTTACTGCACCATTTTGATTAACATCAAAATAAAACAAGAAGAAGAAGATTCATTTACATGCCTCTTTATCTTTAGCCAAACCATTATCAATTAATTCCAGCTTTACTTTCTTTACCAATTTCTATCATGAGCGATATTCTAGACACAATAATAATTGATATCACACTATCAAGAAAAAAATATGCAATAACATACGACCGATATCAATTTGGTTAACTGATTCAAATATTTATTAGGTCAATTCCATTGTGATCCAGTGGAATACAACATTATAATAATAAAGTTTCATGTAATATAAGAGAGAATAAACAAATTCCCTATCTCAAATAGTTCATGACGTTCTTTATATGAGAAAAATCCACACAACGGGTCACGATCCTACTCTCGCAACAACTGCATCCACCCGAGGATTCCACGGTATTACCGCACCAACCAAAACCCAAGAAAACTCACATAGATGTATGGAGATTACATGCTATAATATAGAAAAGAGAAACAGGAGAAGATGAACCCAAAATAATGACAATAGATCATACCATAAATCGATGATTGATCGATATTTCTTTGTTGTATAAAAAACAGAGCGGAACTAATCCTAGGAGTATGTTTGATTATGAAACTCCTACAGAATAGAATGAAAGTTTCTAGCATCTCATATCTGAGAACAAAGAGTAAGATTTAGGGAGGAAGATATCCCACCCCTTTAGAAGATTTAACGGATCGATTGTATAAGATACGCTTGATTTCCCATTAAAATAGGATCGCATTAAACCATGTGGTTTGACCAAGTAAAAACATCTCGTGCCTTAGGAATAATTAATATTGGATTTATGTCCTCTGAATCGGCCTTAGAGTCCTTTAAACGAGGATTTAAATGCATTTTATATCAAAGGAAAATGCTAAAGGGGTGAAACTATTGGGAGCTAGAAACACTGTTCACGAACTCAAAATTTGGAAAAAAAACAGATCATGAACCTCCCTGTTATAACCTCACCAATAGAACATTGTTCATGAACCTCACCAATAGAACATTGTTCATGAACCTCACTTTTAGAACACTGTTCATGAACCTCACCATTAGAACCTCACAGATAGAACATTGTACACCTACCATTCTGGAAACATTGTACACCAACCGTTATGGAAATATTGTACACCAACCATTATGGAAACACTATACACGTAATGTTCTATAAACACTATTCCGAGAACTCAAAATTTTTCAAAGGAAAAATATTTTTCTATTAAAGGTTAACGATAGAACTATTCACCAATAGAACAATTCATAGATCTGGAAATTTGTAAAAGGAAATAGTGGTTACCGTAAGAGGTTACTGATCGAACTATTCACCAATAGAACTGTTCATAGAATTGGAAATTTGGCAACGGAAATAGATTTTACCTTTAGAGATTACTGATAGAACTGTTCCCCAATAGAACTATTCATATAATTGTAAATTTGGAAAAGGAATATAGAGGTTACCATTAGAAGTTACTGATAGAACTATTCACCGATTGAACTATTCATTGAATAGGAAATTTTGAGATGGAAATTGAGGTTACCATTAGTGGTTATCGATATTACTATTCACTAATAGAACTATTCATAGAATTGGGAATTTGGAAGAGGAAAGAGGGGTTACTGATAGAACTTTTCACAACTGTCTACTGTTGGAACTGTTCACCGAACATAAAAAAATAAAGTGTTGGGGATAAGTCAACTTGACCTCCCGAATCACCTCACACACCTAATTTTTACAAAGTTATAGACCAGAGAGGTCTGGGCCATTAAATCAGATACCTCTCAAAACATTCTCATCCTCATGAATTCAAAACCCACCTAAAGTGAAAACTAAATGTGGTATGAAAAACCACCCATCGAGATACCTCTTAAAAGAGAGAAAGTCATAATAGAACCAAAGGGATCCATCTCATAAACATGAAAGGTTTATAACCACAAAGGATACATAGATAAATGAAAAATTGTTAATCATCAAACAAATCTGAGTACTGAGAACATATCTGTGACTCAATTTCCTAGGTACTCTCCTCTATTCCACCGTGTTGCAACAAGACACAAACCAAGAGGAAAGAACGCCCACACAATACCTTCTCCTTGCGATCTTGGATCACCACAGGTCGCTCCTCAATGGTTTCATCATCATAAACATTGATCACTCCCCAATAAATTATGTGAGAGTCATCATATCGATAACGACGGATCTGTGATACATGGAAAACATCATGTATCTGACTCATCTGCGGGGGAAGTGCTACTCGATACGCCACAAATCCAACAAGAGCTAAAACATCGAAAGGCCCAAAAAGGAAAGGAGAAATAATACTTCCATGACCAAACCTTCACTTCCCACAATGGGGAGTCACTTTTAGAAACATGTGATCCCCAAAATCAAACTTCAAGGGTCTCCTCCTTTGACTGGCATATGATTTCTGACAATCTTTTGCAGTCTTCATCCTTTCACAAATCAATTGAACCATCTCTTTTGTATTCTGCACTAGTTTCAGTCTGAGAATTTTTGACTCTCCGACCCTAGTCCAGCACAACGGATAACGGAAAGGTCATCCGTACATGGCTTAAAAAGGTGTCATACTGATGGTGGAGTGAAAACTATTATTGGAATAAAACTCCACCAAGGGTAAGTGATTCATCCATGAACCTCCAAAATCAAGAACAGAAGAGTGTAACATGTCTTCAAGATTCTGGATGGTTCGCTCTGTCTGACCGTCTGTTTGAGGATGAAGAGCAGTGCTAAGGCCTAGATGAAAACCAAAAGCATACTGGAGACCTCTCCACACCCTAGAAGTAAACATAGGATCTCGATCAGAAATGATCATCCTTGGGAATCCATGAAGTCTCACCACCTCCTCTAGATACATATTTGAAAAAAAAATCTACAGATATTGACTCCTTGATTTCTATAACATGGGACAATTTTGTTAAGTGATCCACTGACACACAAATAGCATCATCTCCTCCCGAAGATTGAGGTAAACCAGTAAAAAAATCCATTGATATGTCTTCCCACTTCCACTGAGGAATATCTAATGGATGGAGTAGACCACTTGGAACACAGTGTTTCGCCTTCACCTTCTGGCAGACCAAAATTTGAGACACAAACTCGGCAACCAGAAGCTTCAACCTAGGCCACCAAAATTAACTCTTCAAGGATCGGTACATATTTTTCACCCCAATATGCACCGCTAAGTGAGAACTATGGAAATCTCTAAGAACTGTCTCACACATTTTCAAAGGAACAAGAATATTTCTGTGATACAACACTCGGTGTTGTTCATCCTCAGTCCATCCATCATGGGCCTCGCCACAAACAAATTGGTCTCTCTAGAACTCCACCTCAAGATCCACCATCTTAGACTCTTCCACCTTTTGCATCAGGTATGACTATACTGTTATCTAAAAAATACAACCTCTACCCACAAAATCTCCCATATCAAGATGTAATGCTGGCAACTCTTCCATTACTCTCCAGGAATCACCAGATTCACATACAGCATCACTACGCAACTTTAAACTTATCACATAAGCTACAACATTCCCCTTTCCAGGTGTATATGATATCTCGAAATCATATCCCTATAAGAACTCCATCCACCGATACTTTAATAAGTTCAAGTCATGCTGGGAGAAAACATACCTCAAACTCTTATGATTGGTGAAAACCAAAAAACGCTCACCATTGAGGTAATGTCTCCATATCTTGAAAGATAACACCACAGATTCCAACTCAAGATCATGAGTGGAATAGTTACATTCATGGGGAAATAACTTCCGAGACCCATAAGAAACAACTAATCTTTTCTGCATCCAAACACAACCCAATCCCAGATACAAAGAATTGCAGAAAACATCAAACTAAACTCCCTCAGCTGGAAGACAAACAACTGGATCACTTACTAACTTCTCCTTTAGATACTCGAAAGCTGGCTGACACTGATCAGTCCATATGAATTCCAAATACTTCCTGGTCAAAGATGCCAGAGGTGTCACAACTCATGAGAAGTTGTCTACGAACCTCATATAGTAGACCGCGAGACCTAGGAAACTTCACACCTATGACATTGTTATGGGGGATTCCCAAGACACAACCACTTCTATCTTCGATGGTTCCATATCTATTCCCTACCGGGACACAAAACTCCCCAATAAATGGACTTATCGATCCCAAAACTCACACTTATACAACATCCAAAATAGATAATGTTGACAAAGAACTCCCAAAACAGCATGTAGATGCTCTGCATGATCCTCTTCAGACATGGATTATACATGGATGTCATCAATGAGAGCAACCATGAACTTGTCCAGGAACTCACAGATCAGAACATTCATCAATACCATGAACACAGCTGGAGTATTTTTCAGGACGAACGACATTACAATGAACTCATAGTGCCAATGACGACAACGTAAAGTAGTCTTCAGGATATCCTTATCCTTTACATGCATCTAATGATATCCTGACCGCAAGTAGATCTTTAAGAACCAAATATAACCCTTCAGTTGATCTAATACATCATCAATCTGCTGAAGAGGATAGTGATTCATTATTGTCACTTTGTATAAGAGATGATAATCGACACAACTGCAAACTGTCATCAGGCTTCTTCATGAAAAAAACTGGTGCACCCCATGGTGACAAACATTTCCAAAAAAACCACACTATAACAAACCATCAAGTTGTATACGTAGATCTCATAACTCTAAAGAGGTTATCCTATATGGAGACACAAATATAAAAGATGATCTTGGTTGTATCTTGATCCCAAACATGATCTCGCATTGAGGGGGTAATGCTACATCCTCTTCTGGAAAGAAATCACGGTACTCTTCTACGACCTTAGGAAATTCCAACCAATAAACCTCTGAAGAAATAAACATCATCTAAACCATCATGAATGATAAGGATGGAAAACTCCTATTACCATTTTGAGGATCTCACTCGCCAACAATCACCATCAGCTCTCCATCCACACCAAAGAAAATGACCTTATATCTGAAGTAATCCATGACAGCCTGCACTGAATATAACCAATCCATGTTGAGGATGAAAACATATGGTTGTATTCTTAAAAATAGGAAATCTCCCCAAGAGTAGTACTGCACCCAAACTAGCTCACAGTTTCTCCATACTTCAAACAAGTCAGAACGACCTCCAACTGGTGTAGTCAACTCCAATGGAATTGGATTTCTCTCTACCTAAAGTCGAAAATATTGAACAAGGGTAAGTGATATGAAGGATTTTGACGTTCCTGAATCATACAAGGAATACACCATGGTATAAAATAAGAAAAGGGTACCTCAGACGACATCTGGCTCTCGTGGTGCTGGAAACGCTAGAGCATGAAGCTGAACACGACCTCCAATATGGCCTCTTTGACCCTGATGAAGACAACCACCACAGACACCCTCTGCTCTCTGAGGATGGGGAGCATCATGGGGCTATCCTCTACTGGCCCCATCTACCCTCTAATAATCTAAATATAGTGAATCCTACTGTGGCTTCCTCGATAGGAACTGCCTCAATGGAGGAACCTAGAGCATATCACCTGGTGCACTATGACTACTCTGAATGGTTGGGAACTCTCACTACTGATGACCATGACCACTGAAAGAAAAACAATCGCATGATCCCTTAACATAGGCCTAAGAGTTTCTACCTCTAGAGAAATGAGATGTGAAGTGATGGTACCTACCCCCAACTGAACGAAAAACCTTTTTCCCTGAAAACTGGGAACCCCAGACCATAGCTCTACTTCATGAGGAATCAGGAAGAATCCCCCCTCATGATGATCCGGTCCTGGGAAAAGTTCTCTTGACAACCTATTCCCTTGCCAGCACCTCAAGATATGTTTTCATCATAAATGGGGTGACCTGGTGTTGGATCTCGGGTTGCAAAGCCTCCTCGAAATGCCTCGCCCTGGCCTCCTCATCTGGCATGAGGTCCGAAGCATATCGTAAATGCTTCATTAAATAAATTCCAAATTCTCAAAAATTGGAGCTCTCTTGTTGAAGGGTACGAAGCTCCTGGCGACTGGACGCCTTCATAGTCGAAGAGAGAAACTCGACTCTAAACATGTCTAGGAACTCCTCCCAAGAGATCGTGAATCCACACAATCCCAGAGGAACAAGAACCAACACTACCTCACTGCTTCATGCAGCATCATCCCGACCAAGGACACCCAGAGCACCTTCCGTGCACATATTAAACTGAAGTCTATCTCAACCTCCTCCAACCATTCTTCCGTGACTACTTCTGAAATGGATTCCCCATACCTCTGTAGACGCTCGCACTGAAACTCTTATAGTGTCTTCCTCCAAGTGTGGTCGTCGTCAACCTCGAACCTACAGTGATCTACTGGAACAGCCTGCTGGACATTTTCTACAAAAACCTGATGAGGACGTTAACCTGGAGCCATACCTATAGTATAACAAACAATTAGAGCTCCTAAACCTGGAATATGGAAGGCACAAAATTAATTAATTAATTATCTTATTTCACTGAATTTAGGTTAACCTATCCCAAGGTCTACCCATTCAAACACAGGAACAAAGAAGAATGATGAATGATACTTTCCGTGGATTTTACCCAGCAATTAGTATCACCTTGTTTAGTAGCCATTGTAAACTTAAATGTCTGTAAATCAGATCATAGGGGGCCCTAAACACCTATGTCTCATCTGGTCTCCATTGTTTACATCAATTGAAAAACAAGAATGACACTGTTTCCCAAGTGGCCCATGCAACCTCACCCGTCCCTAACTCCAAACTCCATCTTATCACTCAACCAGACCTCTAATATCACTCGGTCATGCCCCCCTCCCTACAATGGGTACCCCTCCTAGGCCGACAATGTTATTAGGGAGATAATGACCCCTAAGTCCCACCTCTAGTAGGACCCGGGATGGCGACTAGCACTGAGGGTATATTAAACACACAAATGGGAGCCATTACTCTCTAAGAGAACACATACAGAAGAGGGAGATAAGATAGAAACCAACTAACTCCAACCTAGAACTGAAATATAAAAGAAACCCAAATGCACATATGTAATGTCGTGAAAAAGTACTAAAACTGGAGGGGGAAAATTGTAAGTACCCAAAAGAAAGTAAAAACAACAGAAACCACGTGTCTGAATATCTCCTGCAACCCCAAGCTTATAGACACCACCATGATCTCAAAATTGGTACAAGTGACCTGAACAAATAGTTTATATATAAATAGGGTTAGTATAACAGTATACTAAGTATGATCCTCCCTGGAGCCTCTCGTGAAAATGTAATGATAGAATGCTAAATCACAATGAACAACAAGTAAAACTAACTCATCATCTAAAGAGGTATACTAAGTTTCCAACCTCACCATGAAGATAAATTCATTTAAATTATATGGAATTCTGTGTTGAATTAGTGAATGGGGGATTTCTTGATGAACATTACGAGTAAAACGCTCATAAACATAGTCTTGAATTTATAATCCACTTACCATGGAGGAAGTTGAATTCATAACCAAATATGAAGACGACGTCAAATTAATATGTTATAAACTGGGTTTATGATGAATGAATTCTATGTCCAAGGGATTTATTTTAATTTTTAATTGTTATATTAGAGAATAATTCGGAACCCCATGACCCTAATTAAATTATTTGGTTGACTGAATTGTCATGTGCATCATATGCTTGAAAAAAGTACTCAATTTGTCAGTACTTTAAGTTAGTCAATTAAAGACCAGTTTATGAATATGTTGGCAATGATGCTTCATTCTTTTTATATTTATAGTAATCTATTTTGAACCTCAATAATCCCACTCACAATCGAAATCCATTTATCCCATATATAATAGTTAACTTTTATTTAGTTTTTGGATTAGATGTTTTTCATCACTATGATTCTCCATTGAATTCCAATGTTTAGTCCCACACACCAGCCCATTTTGGAATCCCATGTCAAAAATTCTACACCCATTCGCGACCTACCTTCACTAAATTATTATGAACCCAAAAAAACTCCTTCATACGAATCATTGTATCTCATCCTCACCGAATTTTGACAATCAATGTTTTAATATCACTATTTCCTTCAAAATCATATAGATCATGATCATGGAAGAATGTCCATGAAGCTAAAGGATTCAGAAACTAACTACTTGAATGGATCTGAACCCTCAAACATCACATGTGGAAACATATCAGAACAGGATTCTTGAAAATAAAATTGGTGAATATTCTCAATGTTATTAATATCATTAGGTAATGAAAACGAAATTTTTGTTGCTCATGTGGATGAAACATTGAAGCGCATGAAAAAAATCTAATAAATATGCTCCAAATGGGGAACTATTGATTAAAGAGAGGGGGATTTCATGATTGTTCAATCAAGTAACCCCTTTACTATATTTCATTATATCTACTTTTTATAATACTCTTTTGATGGATTCTAAGCCCCTAATGGCCAAGTAGAAGAGATTTTACTTACCCCCATGTTAATGAATTAGTAATTTAATTTTTTAATCCTTACGTTAATATCATGGAATTTATTCAAAATATTAAAACAATAGTAAATTTTCTTATTTGTTTTCATTTTGAACTTATCTTCCCTCTATCAATGGATCATACACACAAACCAAATAGGTTCTCTCTAATTTTTTTGATCATAAGTAGAGGGTTGAACTAAGGGTGATTGGTGATCTATAATCACTTGGATTGGTGGTATTATAGGTTTCATTGATTATTTCATGCCACTAATTAAACCAAAATTGCAAAATGTTGTTAACCAAGTGAGATTTCTAATTATTATAGAGAAAACATGAGAGAATTACAATAAAATAACAATTTAATAGAAAAGTTAAGGGGTTATCCAATGTTAAAAAATTATTTTAAAACTAAAAATTATCCAATATAAAAAAATTAATTATTTTAAAAACAAAATACATTAAAAAAGATAAAAACATAAAAAACATTTCTTATCTGAAGACAACGGGAGTCCCATCACTATTACAGTAATTCATGATCAAAATTCCATTTTTAGTGGCCTTGTGATTGGTATTTCATAAAACCGGAATAATTATTGAGGAGGAAAGTGTTTTTTAAATTATATTTAAATAATTTCAAAAAATTATGTAATCTAGTTCATCTCACAAATATGTTTTCATCCATAGGTTGAATGAACTTTATTGGAAAGACTAAAAATTCACATAAGAAATCAAGAGAGAGTTTGTTAAAATTTCATTTAATGACTCTCACTCATAATTTTATTTCTAAACAAGAGTATCCCATAGAAGAGAAAAAAAACATGGAAGATAATCATTCATAATTAAACATGAACTTGAGAGTATTGTACGCACCCAACTTCAATAATAATAATCAGCTCTGAAAACCCTATTACCAACAAGAATTTGATAATATCATAGGAATAATCCAATACCTATAAAATTTTCATGGCATGGAAGGAGATAATACCAACAATAATTTGATAGAGTTTAAAGAAATTTCTTGTAAATTCAATCCTCATAAATATTCATAAGAACAATTTAGCTAGAAGGTATTCTCATTCTCCCTTTAAGCGTCAACCAGTGAGTGGATATTCAACCTACATCCTAGAGAAATCACTACCTGGGATGAATTTAACATGGATTTAATTAAGAAATACTACCCTATATAAATGATTTATCAGCTGAGAAAAGATATTAATTCAGTAAATAAATCAAGTAGATAAAACCATAATGAAATTTGGGAGTGCTTCATGTGGTTAATAACATTATTCCCACACCAATATGTTAAAGGGAATCATTTAATATTACTCTTTCACCAAGGATTGATTGGAAGTGACTAGAAACATTTAGATGATTCATTTATATGGGAAATTAATTAAAAAAATTGTAATGAATTAAGAGATTTTATGGAGAGAATTTATTAAATCTCCCAACTATTCGACATGTAATCAACAACAAGGGGTGTTTAGAAAGTACCCATTTATCATTATCTTTTATATAAAAAGTAAATAGAATATATAACCACTATTTAGATATAATTATCTATAAACAAAGTTCAAGAGAATACACCTACATACCCCCTTAGGTCTGATAAAATTTTCACTCCCTTGAGAACTACAACGATGGATGCCCCAAGTTTATGAAACTAATATTTTTGGTGTCATGTTACACAGGTATTAAATGTAGAAACTCATCTATGATTGAGTATGAAGAGATTATTCCAACATTCAATGTGGAGTTGGAAACTAACAACCTCAGATATTACTCTTCCAATAATGTTTTTAATTGAATTTCAAGCCACCTATATTTTAGAGACAGATCTATCAACCAACCACAGAATATCAACCATAATAAAATCATGAACCCTTAATGGAGAACCTGATGAAAAAAATTTCTATGTTCAAAAAGAATATATTTACTACTATTCATGAATTTAATAATTAAAATATTTTTAATCTTCTTAATTAGTAAAATACTAACCCTAAATGGAATATTATACATCATTATGGAGTATAAAGGAACTAAGGAATAACGAATAATCCTTATATAAAATTTAATATTGTAGTGTAAATCCTATTGAATGTGAATAAATTTTCCATTGAAAAGATCCAAAAGAAATAAAACTCATTGAGATACCCCCCGTGAGTAAAGATGATTGAAAAGGCAAGGTTCAAGAATAAAATCATCCCTAAGATCCCCTCCCGATAAGTATTAAACCCCACAAATATACCCAATGAAGTTTCATTAAAAAAATAGATATGTGAAATATTAAAAAATTTAGAAACAAGTATTCATTTATTTGAATCCATATTCCCAATCCCAAGATATGAAAAATTAATCCACTACATGTGCACTAGGTAGTGGATATTTCAATGGAATAAAAATTTAAATTTTGGTAAGAATGTCCAATCACATGTTACACAAAAAATACATTGGAAATTTCAAGATACATGTATATTCATCACCCCTTGAAATATAGAAAAAATTACTTTTTTCTGATGCACTATGTTATTTTAGAGCATAGATTAATGTACTAATTTATTTTGTTTATTCATACATATATATAGGTGATCTAAAACCAAGATGAGAGGTTAATAGACATAATAATTAAACCACTTCCTATTCAATTGTATCTCTAAAATATGTTCAGGAATGAATGTATGGATTTATTTAACATGCTTATCTTTACATCGTGAACATGGAAGAAGAAAAAGGTGATACTCATAACAATATCATTCTAGGTAGGATATTTCTCAATACTATTAAAACTATAACTAATGATAATGAATGAACTATTTCAATTAATTTCTGAGAAAAAAGAGTGAAATTTAATATTCATGATTCAATGAAATACCTCTACGAGGAGATATTTTTTATTTAAATTGAACTATTTTGAGTTTCCATGTTTCAATAATTAAAATCATAAATATTTTATGAAAACATTCGACTAGGATAATGACTAAAAACAAATTATTTTTTGATCAGTCAGTGTTTTAAAATTATTTACATCATTAAAATGTTATGTATTATGATTTAATATATTTTAATGGGATTTATTTTAATAATTTTCTAATGAATTTCAATGATACAGTTTCTTTACTTGTGAAAGCACTATTGTAACACCCCAAGATTTTATGAGATATGTTATTTTTAATTTCACTGATGTCTTCTATTATACACTACACCAAGATTAGCTTGTACTATATGAAACACCGTATTAGCTTGCAGTATACGCAACACTATTTTTGGCTTGTGTTATACACAATTTCAAGTTCGTTTTGTGGAAATTATTCTACGCAACATTAAGTATAGATTTTGTTTAATGTATAAATGAAATAAGTTTTGATTATGTTATACGCAACACCAAACGGAGTAATCACTACACGCAACCCTGACATGGCTTGCATTACACGCAATCAAGACCTTCCTCGATAGCATGTGTATTATGCAATATCGAATTTCACTAAACGAGATATTATTATAATATTATTATGAACTCGCCGTTATGAATAGTAATACAAACTTTTTGAAATTTTATAAATTTTATCATTGAAAATGGACTTCATTTTTGGATTCAGAATATCGAAATTAGCCTAGGGTGAATTTTTGGTATTTTTCTGAAAACATTCAAATTTTGATGAATAGTTAAAACACTAGTTTACTATTTAAAAACCGAGTTTTTATTAAAATAATTATTTATTTTATTTAAATTTATTTTAGGTAAAAATTGAAACATAAAACCTATATAATTTCAATGTAATTCATTGGAGTTATTTTATAATAACTTTAAATGTAAAAAAATTTATTGAACTTTTCACCGTCTTTTACCCACCTCCTTGGAGAATTCTTAAATTAATATAAAACATAATTTTACCGCTTCTGTGTGTGGAATTTCAAAAATCTGAGAGACATGGTCAATATCCAGGAGTAAAATGTGGTTCAATAAGATAAAAATAATTTATGATAAATAGTAACTTTTTACTTTTATTTACCACGGTTAAAAGTAAATAGGGTAATTAAGTGTAAAAATGATATTATTATTACCCTAACACATATCCTAATTCTATTGGATAAGTGTAATTTGACCAAAAACAACCATAAAAACAAACTATTATTATTTATTTCCACTTGGATTAGATTAAAACATTTATTATTATTTTATTTAAAGAGGAGTTAAAATAGTTAAAATAAATGTTTAATAACTAAAACATTTTTAATATAGGGTTATACATAAGATAAATACGACTATAAATATTAATTAGAAATATAAAAATGTTTCCTACATAATTGTATTTTATTTATAATTTTTAGACATTAGTAATTTAATATATTTATGACATAATGATGATGCAGTAATTACCTTATTAATGAAATATTAACATAATTGATGGTATAAATACCCAAATAAATGTAATTTGAGACTTTTTAGGAATTAAACTAATTTTATATGTTAATATGACATGTTATTATTGATTTAATTAACTTTTATAGAAATAATAATGCTGTTATCATTTTCACAAAAATCATTTACCAAATATTGTCAAAATTGACATAAAATAGTTTTTAAAAAAATATTATATTATTAATTGATATTTTATTTCTAAAAATCTAGGTTTCTTCCAAATGACTTAGATACGGTTATATATATTAATAATGAACCACTTGGGGTTCTTTTGGCTTGTTATTGTATGTTTATTAACCATATATTTTACGAAAACAAGAAGACATGGTTAAAGTTAAATTATTTACCTTAGAGTTAAATCTAAATGATAAGGTTAAAATAGTAACCTAATCTTATCTAAAACCTATTGGTTGAGAATATTTCGACCCATACCCACTTTAAATTTTAAATAAGTCAATTTGGAGCTATTATAAACCGAATATGACTTTATTATAAAATAATATTTTAAGTTTTTCCTAAGGTGCCCCTCTCCTCCCTTATAAAAGGGCACCTCCTCCCTCTTCTCTTTACACAACATTGAGCCTTCAAGCTCAGAAAACCCCTGCCCATTTCCCTTATAAACTTACCTAGAAACATTATAGATGTTCTTCTCTTTTCAAAAGACCAACTCTACTGCCTTAAGAGGAAGCCTAAAAGTCGTGCGTCGAAGAAGAGGTAATCTCTTCTACCGATTCATTCAATTTTCTTTCTTCTTAAACTTATTCTTCTTTATTTGTTTAATTATAAAGTAATAAAATCAGTATCCCTAATATAATTATATGTTATTATAAATATTAAACAACCCTATTTCATCTTCCATCCATCATACGAAAAATGAAATCACCGCGCGTGCGTACGTACGGAATACCATCTCCACGTCGTGGGGTAATCTGTTTTCTACCACCACCTTAATTGGATGGGTATAATGGTGTACGTAAATAAATATATATGATTATTATAAAGTGATATTGATTTTGAAATATTATACATACACTTCAATACAATTCCACGATCATGGGAATGATATCATCGCTCGTGCGTACGTATGGACTACCGTCTCCATGAACACGATGAGATTCATTTACTATGATTAACCATTCATGTATGATTATAAAGTATATATATAATAAAAAACCATGAAATATATTACATAATAATGATACTGAATTTATTTATATATATGTTTCACTTACTTAATTCCATTCAATTTAATAAGGAAAGGAAAACAGCGTTCATGCGTACGTACGACCTACCGTCTCCATGAACGGTGTATTTCATTCCATTTATCGATCTATCATGTAAATTTATATACTGAATATATATTATATATAAATCATGTTTTACATTATGTAATTAAGTAAATGATGATATGATTAATAATATCATGAACAACAAATAGAAACACGTACGATAAATGAAACGATTTTACCCCAAACACTGCTTTAACAAGGAATTTACAAATGAATGGGTAATATAATGTCATAAGTGAACCATATATGATATCATAACAATGAATATGATTCTGTAATAATTCAATGTCATTATTTAAATCATTTTATAGGAGTTTCAGATACATACAAATCATATCGGACATAAGGTAAGGGATAATTAATCCAATCTCATTCTTATCCGAGATTGTTTATTTGTAAGTATTTACGGGGGTTATGTTTATTAACCATGTCTATATGTTCTGAAAAGGTTTTCATAAAATGTTTAATTTTCTTCCATGTATGTTTAAAGTCATTTTTACCTTTTTTACATTTACCACATCGTATGGAAAGAATATTTCTTTTGTTTACCATACGGGGTACTTTTTGAATTTTCCGGAAAAAGTACAAGAAGAATGTTTTTTTAACTTATACGGCATGAAGAGATTTTTAAATTTTCATAATGCCTTATTTTCAGGAAGATTACTCTACAATATTTAATTACTATTTCCAACAATATCCTTTTCTTTTAAAATTTCATGGCCTTTTGTGAAAATAAAATTATTTTGAAGAAGAAAGGATATTTTCCTCAAGAATTCATTTCAAGTGTTTTATCAAAACCATTTTCCATATAAGATGGAATTATTTCATATTTTTATGTTTCAAGTATCACTTCCCTATTATTTACATGGTTTCCCTTTTCTTACGATGAAATGATATCCATTTTTTTTACTGATTTTGTTGTGATGGGATGATGTTTATGAAACCCATTTTATACTTTGGGTGATGATGAATGATTTATGTTCATGTTGTGGCACAAGTAATAATGATTTCATTATGAGATTGGTGGGACATAAATCTCCCTCCAATGAATTATGTAAAGATTTATATCTCATGAGATATACATGGATGGAATGAAAAGTTAATCTGGTTCAGTGTTAAAGGAATGGAATGAGGAGTGAACTCGATTCCAAAAGGGACTTTGTCCACTAAGATGGTATTGGAACCAATGACTTGGCTACTATGGAAATCATAACAAGTGCTTAATGATTTTCCAAAATTACATGTTTTATTCCCATTCTATTTTATCATGATTAATGTTCTATTATGATCTATGCCTTACGTACTTCCATGTTTTATTTCATTTCTCAAGATTTTTATGTCTAAAAATTATGTTCATGTTTTTAAGTTCAAATCTATATGATTTTTTCTATTTTCTCCATGATTACCCTTAATTAGCATTTGATATCACCCTTTATATGTTTTCTTTTACCTAGTATTTAATGAAAGGTTTTAGGCAAAAAAAAATAAGGGAAGATCATTATGGGAGATGTTGAAGATCTTTCACCACGATTAGAAAAATATATTCCGATTTTCCAAAGACACTAAACTATTATGGTCCTTGTGTGTCTCTTTTTGTTATGTACATTGTATTGCATAAAGTTAATGTAATGTCCATGTACGTCAATCTTTGGGACTCTATAGTTGGTATCAGAGGAAAGGTGTAGTCAACCTTTGGAAACTAGGAGGTGAATACTTTAGTGAGATCCCTAGAGATATTTCTAAGGTATGTATAGGGATGTCCCTAAGGTTAAGTATAAGTATAGGTTATATTCCTAGAATTACACTAAAAATCTTATAATTAACCCTAAGATGTTATATATTGAAGGTACTCCCCCATTATTATGTTGTTTTCCCTAGCATGATTTTTTCCTCTCACGTTATTATTTTTGGGTTTTAGATGATGGCAGGAACCCAAAGGAACCGTGTTCATCAATGTAATGATTGTCCTCCTGAAAAAACCAATGTTATGGGAGATGGAGTGAAAAATATTATTGTTATACTTACACAATCTATGAATCATTCTGGACTTCCAAATGAGAAGAGAAGGGAACAATATTCTATTGAGTCCTTCATGAGGAAACATCCACCTTATTTCAGTGGGTCTTCTAATCCACTTGTTGATGAACAATGGATCAGTACCATTGAAATATATTTTCCATACTTCTCTGTTTGGAACATGAAAAATTCATTCTGGCTATTTACAATTTAAAAGGTGAAGCAGATCAATGGTGGAATCTAATTAAGAATACGAGGCCCCGAGATGAAATTGAATCTATTGAATGGGATGAGTTCAAGAACTTTTTTTTTCAATAATTACTTCCCTCGTGTTCTTCAAAAAAATATGGAAAAGGATTTCCTTGAGATTAAGAAAAAGGATGATGAATATGTTGGTATATGCGAAGAAAATTTAACAAGGCTTTCAAGGTATGCATTTGGTTTATCATCCAACCTGAAAGTAAAGTTGATCAATTCTTTAGTGGCTTAAAACCAAGTCTTCGAAGGGAATTAGCTATAAGAGACTTCAGTAGCTATGAAGAAATTGTGCGTTGTGCTATCATGGTAGAAATGTAATTTGGTGTTACATATCCATCTCATGGTGTTGACAAGAAATGAAAGATGGAGTTTAAGGAGAAATGTCATAATAATGGTGAAAAGAAGATGAATGTTTATTTATTCTCAAAGTGTGGAAAGAAGCATGGTGGATATTGTCTTAAAGGGAATAGAAAATGTTTTATGTTTGGACAAGAAGTTCATCGAGAATTTGAGTGTCAAAGTAATGGGAAAAGGGTTTCTAATTATGTGAATAAAGAAAAGACTGCAGAGAATGCACCACTAACACTTCAATGCGTCAAGTTCAAGGAATTTGGGCATTATGCTAATCAATGCCATAATCCAAGGGTTAATGATGATCGACGTGAGAAACCTCTTCAAGAAAAGGATAAAGGGATGTCACATGCAATCACTATTTGTGATTTTGAGTATGAAAATGATGTTGTGCAATGATTAAGTGTTTATGTAATGGGATTTCAAAATAGTATTATGGAATCTCATTTATGGTATCGTGGAATTTTGGAATATCTATGTATTGGTTTTCAATATTTATATGGTATAGGTAACCATAAAAAGTGATTAAAATATTTTTGGAAAGAAGATGATATGTTCATAATGAAGGGATAAAGAAAAAATTAAATGATCTTATGACTGATATAAGGACAAAGTTATATCATGGGTTGAGTATGTAGAAATTTTGGGATTTTTGTATGTGGAAAGTGTTAAATTTTGACAGTATTCATGTTTTCACTAAGTTTTAATGCGTATTAAATTTTAAAGAGAATACATGATTAAGTTATTCACATATTTGTAATTTGACCAACAAGATATATCATATGATATATGGGGGATAAATGATGGTATTGACATGCTCGGCAGATGACATTTATAGTAATTATTTTCTTTATACTATGAGCCTGGATAGAAGTATTTTGGATAAGCCTAAAGATCGGAATGGATTATGCTGGACGTAAGTTAGTTATGTTTAAGGCTAGAAATTTTTTGATATTATTGATAGAATTTTATAATAATTTAGTTTTAGAAAAAGGTCAACCTGGAGGACGGGCGACAACTCGTCGCGTCAGACAAGGTTGTGGGAATCAAACCCACAACTGAAGTGAGACGGGCCATTATCACCTACCACTGGACTACAGGAAGTCCCTAGTTAGTAGAAACTAGTTTTATTATATTAATAGGTATGATATATGAAGTATAAGTCCATTTTAGGAACCATATATGATTAATCTCAGTATAGATGGACTTATGTATATTTGATAACTTTTGCTAACCTTTTATTTGAGACAGATGGAATGACCCATAATTCTATCACATTATTTGATAAAATTTCATGAATGACAAATTCAACTTCATTTCTTTTAGAGATGAAGTGGAAATTGTCCAAGGAATGGCCAACGGTGAGATTGTACCAAAATCAAGAAAGTATTTCTTCTAATTCCAATTTCTTAAACTTTAGGGAAATGATCTTGAAAACCAAAAATGTTGTCCTAGTGCACTTATATCTGATGAATTAGATGTTACCTTAGATAATAAGAAATGTATGGCTTTGTGATTGTTTGCTTTTTCATAGCCATGTCCTCTACCACTCTTCATCAGAAGTTGATGGTAATATTTCTTTTCCATATCCATATTTCCACCTATGTTCTCCTATGTGGAAACCTAGTGATGAGTTAATCTGGGAAACTGTTACATTTCTTACCTTACATTTTAAAATAATGGTTTAGTATTCCTTTTATGATGTGTGTTTTTACGAACAAAAATTTCAAGTAGTAAACGATTTATAACCCTGACAATTTTAGATGGTGAAATTCATTTTAAGGGGGTAAATGTAACGCCCCGAGATTTTATGACATATATTATTTTTAATTTCTTTGATGCCTACTATTATAAACTACACCAATATTATCTTGTACTATATGAAACAAAGTATTATCTTGTAGTATACGGAACAATATTCTTGGCTCGTGTTACACACAATTTCATGTTCGTTTTGTGGAAATTATTCTACGCAACATTAAGTATGGATTTAGTTTAATGTATAAATGAAATAAGTTTTAATTATGTTATACACAACACCAAACAGAGCTTTCACTACACGCATCCCTAACATGGCTTTCATTACACGCAATCAATAACTTCCTCGATAGCGTTTGTAGTACGTAATACCGAGATTCACTAAACGAGATATTATTATAATATTATTATGAACTAGCTGTTATGAATAGTAATACCCACTTTTTGAAATTTTATAAATTTTATATTTCAAAATGGATTTCATTTTTGGATTTGGAATATTGAAATTAGACTCAGGTGAATTGTTGGTATTTTTCTGAAAACTTTCAATTTTTGATGAATAGTGAAACAACTAGGTTACTATTTAAAAATCGAGTTTTTTTAAAATAATTATTTATTTTATTTAAAGTTATTTTAGGTAAAAATTGATACATAATACCTATATAAGTCAAATGTAATTCATTGTAGTCATTTTATAAAAATTTTAGATATATAAAAAAATTTATTGAACTTTTCACCGTCTTTTACCCACCTCGTAGGAGAATTTGTAAATCTACATAAAAAATAATTTTACCGCTTCTATGAGTAGAATTTCAAAAATCCTAGAGACATGGTTAATATCAAGAGGTAAAAAGTGGTTCAATAAGATAAAAATAATTTATGGTGAATAGTAACTTTTTACTTTTATTTACAACAGTTAAAGGTAATATGGTAATTAGGGTAAAAATGATATTATTATTACCCTAACACATGTCCTAATTCTATTGGATAAGTGTAATTCGACCAAAAACAACTTTAGAAATAAACTATTATCAATTAGGTCCACTTGTATTAGATTAGGATATTTATTATTATTTTATTTAAATAAGAGTTAAAATAGTTAAAATCAATGTTTAATAACTAATACATTTTTAATATAGGGTTATACATAAGATAAATACGAATATAAATATTCATTATAAATATAAAAATATTTTCTACCTAATGATATTTTATTTATAATTTTTAGAAAATAATTATTTAATATATTTATGACACAATGATGATGCGGTATTTACCTTATTAATGAAATATTAACATAATTGATGACATAAATACCGAAATAAATGTAATTTGAGACTTTTTATTAATTACACTCATTATATAGGTTAATATGACATGTTAGTATTGATTTATTTATCTTTTATTTTACTAATCATGTTGTTAGGATTTTCACAAAAATCAATTACCAAATAGTTTCAAAATAGACATAAAATAGTTTTTAAAACATATATTATATTATTAATTGTTATTTTATTCCTAAAAAACTATGGTTTGGACAAATGACTTATATAAGGTTATATATATTAACAATTAACCTCTTGGGGTTCGTTTTTCTTATTATAGTATGTTTATTAACCATATACTGTATGTAAACAAGAAGACATGGTAAAAGTTAAATTATTTAACTTAGAGTTAAATCTAAATTATAAGGTTATAATAGTAATATAAACATCTCTAAAACATATTTGTTGAGCGGTTTTAGACCCATACCCACATTAGCTTATAAATAAATTAATTTTTAGCTATTATAAACCGAATATGACTTTATTATAAAATAATAGTTTATGTTTTTTCTATGGTTCCCCCTCTCCTCCCTTATAAAAGGGAACCTCCCCACTCTTCTCTTTACACAATTTTGAGCCTTCATGCTCGGAAAAACCCTACCCATTTACCTTCTCAACTTCCCTATAAACATTATAGAGGTTATGGTCTCCTCAAAAGTCAAACTCTAGTGCCTTAAGAGGAAGCCTAAAAGAGGTGCGTTGAAGAAGAGGTAATCTCTTCTACCGATTCTTTCAAGTTTATTTCCTCTTCAACTTATTTCTATTTATTTGTTTCATTATAAAGTAATAAAATTAGTATCACTAATATATATATATATGTTATTATAAATATGAAACCACCCTATTTTATCTTCAATCCATCCTACGGAGAACAAAATCATCGCGCAAACGTACGTATGGAATACCGTCTCCACGCTGTGGTGTATTCTGTTTTCCACCACCACCTTACTTGGATGGGTATAATGGTGTAAATAATTAACTATATATGATTATTATAAATTGATATTTATTTTCAAATATTATACATACACTTCAATACAATTACACGATCAGGGGAATGATATCATCACTCGTGCGTACGTACGGACTACTGTCTCCACGAACGTGATGAAATTCATTTCCCATGATTAACCATTCAAGTATGATTATAAAGTATATATATAAGGAATAATAATGAAATATATTAAATAATAATGATACAGGATTTATGTACATATTTATTTAATTTACTTAATTCCATTAAATTCAATATCGAAAGGAAAATAATGTTCATGCGTACATATGGCCTACGATCTCCATGAACTATGTATTTCATTACATTTATCAATCTATCATATATATTTATATACTAAATATATATTATATATAAATAATTTTTTACATTATGGAATTATGTAAATCATGATATGATTAATAATATCAATAACAACAAATTGAATCACGTACGATAAATGAAACAATTTTACCCAAAACCCTGCTTTAACATAGAATTTACAAAATAACGGGTAATATAATGTCATAAGTGAACCATATATGATATCATAACAATTAATATGACTCTGTAATAATTAAATGACATTATTTAAATCATTATATAGGTGTTTCAGATACATACGAATCATATCAGACATAAGGTAAGGGATAATTATTCCAATCTCATTCTTATCTGAGATTGTTTATTCATAAGTATTTACTGGGGTTATGTTTATTATCCATGTCCATATGTTCTCAAAATGTTTTCATAAAATGTTTACATTTCTTCCATGTATTTTTAAAGTAATTTTTACCATGTTTTAATTTTACCACATCGTATGGAAGGAATCTTTCTTTTGTTTACCATACGAGGTACTTTTTGACTTCTCCCGCAAAAGTATGGGAAGAAAAAAAAATTAACTTATATGGCATGAATAGATTTTTACGATTTCATAAGTCCTTATTTCCATGATTCTTACTCTACAAGATTTAATTATTATTTTCAACAAAACCATTTTCTTTTAAAATTGCATGTCATTTTGTGAAAAGAAAGTTATTTTTAAGAAGAAAGGATATTTTCCTCAAGAATTCATTTTAAGTGTTTTATCAAAACCATATTCCAGATAAGATGGTATTATTTCACATGTGTATGTTTCAAGTATAATTTCCCCAATATTTACATGGTTTCACTTTTCTTATGATGAAATGATATCCATTTTTTTGTATGGATTATGTTATGATGAGATGATGTTTATGAAACCCATTTTATAATTTGGGTGATGATGAATGATTTATGTTAATGTTGTGGCACAACTAAGAATGATTTCATTATAAGATGGGTGGGACCTATATCACCTTCCAATGCATTGGGTAAAGATTTATATCTCATGAGATAGACATGGCTGCAACGAAAAGTTAATCCGGTTCAATGTTACAGGACTGGAATGAGGAGTGAACTCGATTCAGAAAGGGACTTTGTCCACTAAAATGGTCCTGGAAGAAATTCCTTGGATAATATGGAAATCATATCAAGTGATTAATGATTTTCCAAAATTACATGTTTTATTCCCAAGCTATTTTATCAAGATTGATGTTCCATTATGATCAATTCCTTATATACTGCAATGTTTTATTTCATTTCTCAAGATTTTGATGTTCAAACATTATGTTCGTGTTTTTATGTTCAAATATATATGATTTGTTCTATTTTCTCCATGATTACCCTTACTGAGCATTTGAGATCACCCATTATATGTTTTCTTGCCCCCAGGATTTAAAGAAAGTTTTTAGGGAAGGAAATAAAATTGGAAGATCTTTATGGGAGGTGTTGAAGATCTTTCACCACGATTAGAAGAATATTTTCTGAGTTTCCAAAGATACTAAACTATTACGGTCCTTGTGTGTATGTTTTTGTTATGTATTAAGTATTCCGTAAAAGTAATGTCTGGTCCATGTACGTCACGCTTTGGGTCTCTACATCTATGAATTAAAAAATATGTGTTAGACAAATCTTTATAAAACCCCCTAAACTATAATTGAATCTATTTCTATCTAACATAAAATATTATTATTTAAATAAAATAAGAAATTATCTATCAAAATTTTAAAATAATTAAAACCCAACAAAGAGCACCAACTTATGAAATTTATGAAACAAAACATTAGGGCACTAGGGATTTCCCCTTATAGAATAGTTTATGAAAATAATTAATATTTACATATCATGTTATAATACAATGTGTGATGGGATATAATGAATGTTAACCCAGTGATTGTAAAAAATGGAGAAAAGTGGATGTTATAGATTATGGATCTAGAGGTGCAGATAATGGAGGCATATAAAAATGCTCTATTTTAAAAGGAAAAGTTCATATCTATCCATTATAGACTCATCTAGTTGTTAGAATATCAATTTAGAGGTAAATTTATTCTATTATCATCACTAATGAAGCTCGTGTCTGGTAAGATTCATTCTAAGAGGATTAGTCCATACATATTTACTAATACATTTCCTTTTAGTGCAGTAGAGATTATGGGAGAATAATCACATAACCCCTTTAAATTTAATGACCAATAGGTGAAGTGTTACTATGAAAATATTTATAACTAATCATTGGATGAGTCAAAACTACTCCTATATATTGTCAAAAAATAGAACCCTAGGTTGTATATTTCCTTCACATCCATCTCTATACCTTTTATTTTCAATTTATTTTTTAAGAAAAAAATTCATGTAGGAATTAATAATAACTTTTTAAAAGAAAAATATGGTGCAAAGTGTCATGTAACAGAAGATTTAAATAATCAATTTTCATTTTTCTAAATTTTTTTTAAATTTATTTTGGATTAAAATAAAAAAATAGTAATTAATAAAAATTTTATATTAATGACCAATAATTTTGATCATTTTTTTAAAATTTTACTGTGTTTATATGATATGAAAACATGATATTAATGTTGAACTACCTAGAGAAAAAATAAAATTCAAGAGTTAAAGCATTCAATTGGTTATTAAATTGTTAGGATTAGATTATTTCTAAGTGAAATTACCACTAATATCATGGAATTGTTTTCTTTGGCACTGGGAAAAGAGTTGTTAATGATGTAGAACATAGAGGAACAAAAATCATGGAATGAGGGAACTAGAACTAATGAACTCAAAATTAAGTAACCCACCGATGGATATTGAGTTGAACCTCACTGATCCTCTCTAAAGGACAACCGGAAAGCTCATTTTAACTATAGTAAAATAAGAATATGGAAACTACTCTAAATTCTTTCATTGTTCAATATACGAATCAGTGTATGTGAGTGTGTTTTACAATAAATAAGTGTTAGAGTAACATGATAGATGGTTTCCAAAGTGTTTATTATATTCCATGACAATTATAATTAGTTATGGGGGATATATAATATTTTGGGATGGATTAGGTTTTGGTAAAGATGCACATACTCAATAAATGCCTAGTAAAACTATAGCTAGGAGAAATTCCATAACTACTAATAGAAAAAATCGATGAAAATATTTTGGGAATTCAAGGCCTTGATAACGAATGGAAAGGGGATATATAATACTGCTAAAATTTTTTAGGTACATATCTCTTTATGTTAGTTATTGAGCATATTTTAATTTATATAAATGTGACTTATACCTAGTTGTTTGGATGTTTCATTGGTACTTAAGATAATAGATCATGTAGACAAGTATAATCTAATTGTGACATTCTTTAAGGGTAATATTGTATTTCCAATGACGATCTAGTGGATAAGGCAATAGACTGGTAAGGCTACAGGAAGCCAACAGGCTAGCCAAAGAAATCATGGAGGAATGGTCTTTCTAAAAGAAGACCATTGGTCTACTGGTGGAGAACACTAGCCTGCTGGTGGGGTTTCTAGGAGTTTATTATTTCTAAATGATAGCACTGGAAAGTCGGTGGTGCCAAGATGGGTCGGGAATGTGAGGGTAAGAGTTGTAGTTTGTCACAGAAAACCTATTTTTAATTCCTTAATCACCCTATTTTGACCCAATTACCTGATTATCAATATAGAATGGTTCTCCAATGCTTCCTCAACTTCTCCAATTTTTTATATAGATTCCTTTATCTATGGTTCGATCTTAAAATATTGAATTGGTATGTCCTTACCTATAATTGATAAATTCCTCTCATTATGTTCAGTGATATTATTTCTCTAAACCTAACAAAGAACTTATCAATATCAATAGGTAATCCTAGTATTGCACAATAATCATGATATCAGATCTTTAGATTTTTCTTCTCTAATTTCGATGTAGGTGAGACAAAACATCTATCATTGTTTTTTTGTTTTTCTATTATGTGAAACATGTGTGATCACGCTTGAATTCCACACACATGACCTCTTCTAATTTAAATCACTTGTATAGATTGGAGCCTCATGATTAGAACTAAAAAATATCTTGTAAAGTGCATTTGAAAATGATACCATAGACTATAAATCACCATATATGTGTGTCTATACATAACCATAGTTTAATACATTAATTTGTGATCCTAGTACCCATATAAATAAATTTTAGATTTTTTTTTTCTCTTGATTGAACCTTTTGGACCTCATCACCCACAGAGTTTGAAATTGGTAATTTAGACTCTTCATGAAATTTACTATGGTAAAAGGGAATAAATTGAATGTGTATTGTAATTATTATAATTATAATTTCAATTGATAACTCAAAATAAAAATGTTAATTTTATTAGAGGAATAATGACATGTAATAGAAATTAGAGAGATTACAGGTAATTTTCTTGAATTATAAAATATAAAATATGATAATATGTTTGGAATTTTTGGTGGTTTGGTATGAATTGATTTCATGTTTATTTTGACATTTGGAATGTGAAATCATCCCTAACATGAGAATTAAAACTATGTTTGATGTCCAATATTAATGCTAGTGGACCATTCTTGGGAATTCACACAGAGTACAGTAATACTTTAAATTTGTAATATACCCTTGGAATGGGAATCCACCTTGGGTTGATTACTAACCAAATTTGTGATTGGTCATTGGAATGGGAATACTAATGAAACTAGTTTTGAGTGGTGATATATACATTCAGTATCTCACCAAATTAGGTTTGGCTAATGCCAGTTGTTAACCTGGAGATCAAGCGTTAGCTGGTTCATTTAGATATTACACACTAAATTTTTAATTAATTCCAATGCATATCATATTATTGTATGAACTATTAATCTGATTGGATTTTATTAGATAGCATTGGTGGTGTCCCCTAGAATTATTCTCAAACCATGTTCAGGCCTTATTTTGGTACTAAGGTGAATTTCATAGGTGTAGACTTCCATAGGTCCAAGGGTACATGTACTTGATTAGATTGTTTCTAGTTGGGTCTAGAGTTTTGATATCATATAGATCATTGGGTTTGGGATTTGTTAAGAATCATTATTATAGTTTTTTTCATGTATGAAAAATAGTATGACATTCAATATGACATTACATGGTTTTATTATATTGGATTTCTTTTGGAAATTACCTATTCGTCTTCGAGAATTGATGTATATTGATTTTTTGTCATATTCCAAATAGGATTGTTACTTTTTACCAAAGATTGTTGTTTTCCTATTATATTCTTTAGAACATTACTATTATTCAACATAATTCTGTGTGTGAGGAGGTATGACTCAGGTCTCATAGAAACCTATCTCAATCATGTGAGGGAGAACTAGACTTGTGGCATTACAATGTGGTAGAAGAGAAGGTATTTTATTTTTATTTACTAATTTGGAATGATATATAGGGTAATAGGATGTGTCTAGGCTTGGTAATGAGATCATGAATGGGAGAAGCTATCTCATATGAGCGAAATATCCATGTTATTAGGAATTTTATTGAGGTACTTTTGTTATAGTTGTGTTATTATTTCAACTCAGGTGACACACTTTTTGTTTGATGCTAATAATTTTTGAGATTTTACTCATGGGTCAATATGGAATGGGGTGTATCTACTTGAATTAAATTATGCATGTAGGAAATTATCTCATCATGAATTTCTCATGCTAAAAATTCATTTATTTCACATGAAATTCCATAAAAATCTAGATAATAAGGAATAAAATTACTTTATTTAAATATGATTAATTAACATGTTAAGACAAAAAATAATGTGACCTTATACCAATGGTTTTCAATTATCACTCTGTCCTTATTTATTTGATGTTTTGATGAACCCTATAATACGATGAGTTTGTTAACCTTATATATCAAAGCCTATGTTTCATCTTATATTTAAATTCTAAGATACTGGTAATGAGCACACACATCACACTATGGATATGGTGCTTAATACAACTATGAGGACTCTGATAGATGATCAACTTTGTGATACTTTCTTGTGGGTCGTGTTATCCATAGAGAGGGAGAGAATCATATTTTTTCCTTTTATGTCTCATAGGATTTGGGATTTTTATCCATATAACCCACCCATATTAACCAAGGATAGATTCCCTTATCTGTATTAGTCCAAGATAGAGTCCATCTAGATAATCATTAGTCACCTTCAGACCCCCACGGAGAGGAGGGTGAGGCTTACTTCTTATATTATATAGGGAATTTCCAAAAAATAGTAGGATATCATAGTGTAGGATATTGAATAGATTACTTGGAAGGATTTTGAGGATATTTTACTGAGACACATCTGTCTAGATGTGTTGAGGGATAAAGGGGGTCAGGAGTACATGCAAATAAAAAAGGGAAAAATGTATGTGATGTACTATGCTAGTTGGTGTGTTGTACTGCATCTCATTTCTCTTTCACTGAACATGATGAGATTGATATTCTGAAGCACATATAGATATTATTTGGTAAGAAATCAAGTAATTGGAGAAAATTTTAGAATGAAAAAAATATTTTAACCTGATAAATCTGGCTCTCATCCCTAAATACAACATGAAGAGGTCAAGAGTGTTGGGTATGAAATTCTAGAAAGATGATCAAGGTGTTTATATTCCATTAGTATAAAATTATTCTATGAGAATTTATTTAAAGGAAATGATATGAAGTGTAACCAGGAGAGTGTAAAACCATAAGAGGATAACAAATAGGGGAAGTCCTTTTAGTGTGGAAGGGAACATTATAATACATTTTAGTGTCGTTTCATTATAATATTGGGCCAAGCATATAGAGACCGAAATATTGACGTACATGGACATTACTTTACTTTTTCGTAATACTTAATACATGACAAAAATAGACTCCTAAAGAACGTATTAGTTTAGTGTCTTTGGAAACTCGGAACATAATCTTATAATCTTGGTGAAAGATCTTTAACATCTCCCATAACGTTCTTCCACTTTTGTTTTCATACATAAACCTTTATTTATATCCTGGGGAAAAGAAAAAAAAAGTGTGAGCTCAAATGCTGAGTAAGGTTAGACATAGAGAACATAAAACAATCCATTAATATTTGAACGTAAAAACATGAACATAAAACATCAAAATCATGAGTAAAGAGATAAATCTTGGTAGTACATAAGGCATAGATCACAAAGTAAAATGATTCATGATAAAATAAAACATGTAATTGTGGAAAACCATTAAGAACATGATATGATTTCTATAGTATCCAAGGCATTGCTTCCAAGACCATCATAGTGGACAATGTCCATTACTGAACCGGGTTTACTTGTCGTTCCAGCCCTGTATTACTGAACCAGATTTTAATTGTCATTCCAGGCATGTCTATCTAATTAGATATAAATCTTTACCCAATGAATTATAGGGATATATAGGTCCAAACAATCTCATAATGAAATCATTCTTAGGTGTACCACAAAATAAACATAATTCATTCATCATAACCCAAAGAATAAAATGAGTTTCATAAACATCACCCCATCATATTATAATCCACATAAAACAAATGGATATTTTTTCATCATAAGAAGAATAAAACATTTTAAATAATAGATACATTATTCTTGAAACATAAACATACAAAATAATTTCATCTTATATGGAAAATAGTTTTGATAACACACTTGCAATGAATTCTTGAGAAAAATATCCTTTCTTCATCAAAATCATTTTCTTCTCTCAAATTTCCATGAAATTTTAAAAGAAAATGATTTTTTGAAACTATTCATGAAATATTGTAGACTAAGATTCATGAAAATAAGGTGTTATAAAACCATAAAAATCCGGTCATAGAATATAATTTAAAAAAACATTCTTCTCAAAAAAATTTCGAAAAAGTCAAAAAGTATCTTGTATGGTAAACAAAAGAAAGATTCCTTCCATACCATGTGGGAGAAGTAAAAAATGGGTAATAATGACTTTAAAAATACATGTAAGTATAGTAAAATTTTTATTAAAACATGTTTAGAAAACATGGACGTGGATGATAAACATAACCCCCGTAAATACTTACGAATAAACAATCCCAGATAAGAATGAGATTAGAATAATTATTCCTTACCTTATGTCCAACTTCTATTATATGTGTTTGAAAATATTTTATAATGATTTAAATAATGTCATTGACTTATTCAAGAATCATTTTAATTTTTTATGACATCATATATTATTCAGTTATGACTTTATATTACCCATTCATTTGTCAATTCCATGTTGAAGCAACATTTTGGGTAAAATTATTTCATTTATCATACATGTTTTGACTTGTAATTATTCATATGATTACATAGATCATGATTAGTTACTTTTATGATTTAATAAATTATTTATACATAATGTATATTCAGAATATATATATAATAGATCGATAAATGGAATGAAATACACCGTTCTTGGAGACGGTAGGCCGTACGCACACATGAACGCTGTTTTCGTTTCCTTATTAAATTGAATGGAAGTAATTAAATAACATATAAATAAATACATTATCATTATTATGTAATATATCAAATTATTATTCATTATATATAAATTATAATCATTCTTGAATGGTGAGCATGGAGAATGAATCTCATCGCGTCGTGGAGACGATAATCTGTACGTACGCACGAGCGATGATATCATTCCCATAATTATTGAATGGAATTGGAGTGGATGATATAATATATTGGAATTAGTATTATGTTATAATAATCATATATAGTTATTATTTCCACCATTATACCCTTCTATGTATGGTGGTGTTGGAAAAAACAGATTACACCACGACGTGGATATGGTAAGCCGTACGTACGCACGTGCGGTGATTTCGTTTTTCATGGGATAGATAGAAGGCGAAATAGGGTTGTTTCATATTAATAATAACATATCAGTATATTAGTGATACTTATGTTATTACTTTATAATGGAACAACTAATTAAGCGTAATTATAATAAGAAATAAACATGAAAGAATCGATTGAAGAGATTACCTCTTCCTCGACGTGCCTCTTTTAAACATCCTCTTAAGGCACTAGAGTTGGTCTTCTAAGAATACAAGAACATCGATAATATAACTAGAGAGTATGATAAGAGGAATTGGTAAAGTGTGTCCAAGATTTACGGCTTAATATGGAGTTAAGAGAAGAGGGAGGAGGGAGGAGGTGCCCTTTTATAAGAGAGGAGAGGGGTACTTTTGGAAACCTCAAAAATATTAATTTATAATAAACTCATACCACACCTGAAAACCTCAAAAATGTATCCAATTAGAAGATTATATGAGATAGGGTTGTAATCTCATCATCCAATAAAATTTTGACATGTTTGGAAATTATTTTAAACCTTATATATTTGATTTATCCGTATTTAATCTATTTAATCTTATTTGTGGTAATAATATTGTAAAATTTAAATTGTTATAAATACTTACTTATGTGTTGTTCATTGTCCATAATTGGATACATTATGACATTTTAGACCATATAAATTTCTTTTTATAATTTTTAAATACTTTTCTGTGATTTGTAAGCAATTTAATAATATTTTATTTATATAAAATATCAATAATGTCAATTTTGACACTATTCATTTATTTGAATTTAAATAAAATCCACACAAATGATATGTTCTAAAAAAATATTTAATATATTCCTAACATGTCATCTTTATATAAAAAATTCGTGGATCACAATAATTAGTTCATATCATATTTATTTTAATATTTTTAATACCATTTATTTGAAATTTCTCTTAATAAAATAATTACTACAAATTTTTTTATAATTAATTAATATACTTATTTTTTGCATAAAAATTAAAAATAAATCACTATGATGAAGATAAATCTAATTTATTTCATAATAATACTTTTAGTTGAATTTATCTTCTAAAACAACCAACTTTTAAAATGTTATCTTTATTAAAGTAGGAAGGTGACAACTTTGACACCATTTAAAATAAAATAATATAAATGTCATAATCTGTTTTATAAGGCTCCAAATGGTCCAAAAGTCTACCCTTGGATGCTTAGGGTATAGATATACTCTACCAATAAGGTTTGTTCATGTTTCTGGTCCTTTTAAGGTGTATTATTATTTTAATAAAAACTATATTATTGATTTTTCACTAAATAAATAATTTCTGCATCATTAATGTATAATATATTCAGGTAATTTTATATTTCTTAAAAATCACAAATAAATTACCATGATGAAGAAAAAAATTGATCTTTCAAATCAGTATTTATAATCAAATTTATATTATGTATAAATTTATATTAAAAATACTTTAATTATTAAAGTTTGAGTGAGACATATTTCACTTTCATTAAATTAAGTAAATTAAAGGTCTTAATCACAACCAAGTGGGTTCAAAAAGATATAATTTAAACCCAAGTGTATTTTAGGATGATATATAATCATACAATTATTTTAATAAAAGTGTTAGGGTAATTTTATAATATTATTTTTACTCTTAATTACCTAATTCACCTTTAATTGTAGTAAATAAAATTTACATAGTTACTATTCATAAGGAAAAAAAATAGGAAGTATCCTATTAAAATAATTTGGAACTAATGATTCCAAATATGGAATAAATTTTTCCAAATTCAAAACATAGAATTTTCATTATTTAATTTAAAATTAATCCTGCTGTTGAGAAAACCAATTTTAAAAGTTAAAACATTATAAAAGATTGAAATGTTTTTACCTATGACTTCATTGTAAAATTAATGATAATTACATACATAATATAAGATGATAAAAATATATTCTATTTATACTTTGAAATATCTCAATATTATAATTTAACCATATAAATTATCCTGATGAAAAAAGTTGTTTTTAATTAAAATTTAGAGTATATTTATTGTTTATCAAAATATGAAAGTTAACAGAAAAATATTAAAAAATTATACAATGTTAATTTTTATATATTTATTGAAATGAATAAGTTTATTTTGTCAAATTTAACTTATAAACATGTCAAAAACTATATTTACAGTGTGTGCGCCATCAAAAGGTGACAAAAATGCATTTTTTGAAAAATACTTATTTTACACGAAAATTTTATTTTATTCTCATACCATGTTATATAATATGTGTGAGATGTATGATATTGTTATAAAATTCAAAAATTTGGTTAATAATATCCATAAAGGATAGTTCATAATAATTTTATAACAATATATCGTTGTTTAGTGAAACTCGGTATTACTTACGACACACACTATTGAGGAAGGTCACCCTTGCGAGTAACACAAGCCAAGAATAGTGTTTTTGTATACTACATGATAATACGGTGTTGCGTATAGCGCAATATAATCATGTTTTAGTGTACAACACAACACATCGTATAAATTAAAAAATTATTTCTCATAAAATCTTGGGGTGTTACATGCTATCCCCCTTAAAATGAATTTCACCCTCGGAATTCATCGGGGTTATAAATTGTTTACTACTTGAAAGATTCATTCATAGAGACCCACATCGTAAAAAGGAATAGTGAAACTGAATTTTGGAAAAGAATGTTAGAAACATAATGGTCACCCAAAGTAACTCAACACTGGGTTTCCACATAAGAGAATATATGTGAAAATATGGATATGGATGAGAAATGTAACCATCATGTTCTGATGAAGAATGGTAGAGTACATGGTTATGAAAAATTCAAAAATCCAAATGCCATACATTTATGATGATCTAAGGTACCATCTGATTCATCAGATATGAGGGTACTAGGACAACATTTTTGGTTTTCAAGATCATTTCCCTAAATTTGATGAATTTCTACATAAGGGTAAATACTTACTAGATTTCAGTGTAAAATCATCGTTGTCCATTCAATGAAAAAATTACACTTCATCGCTTATTTAAATAAATGATATTTAATTTATCATTTTTGAAGTATTAATAGATCATGAAATAGAATGAGAAGTCATTCAATCGGTATCTATCACAAAAAAGGTTATCAGAAGATATTAAATATACATAAGTCCATCTATGGTGAGGTTAATCGTATATGGATATAAAATTGACTTATACTTAGCATATCATACCACTTAATAAAATAAAACTAATTTCTACAAACCAAGGACTTCCTGTAGGCCAGTGGTAGGAGATAAAGGATTGTCGCACTTCAGTTGTGGGTTCAATTACCGCATCATTGTCCAACACGACGGGTTGTCACCCATCCTACAAGTTTCCCTTTTTCTAAAACTATATTATTATAACAATTCAGAAATAATAAAAACTTTATGCCTTAAACAATACAATCTGATGTCTAACTTAATCCATTCCAATATTTAGGATTTTCCAAAATACTTCTGTCAAATCTAATAGTATAAAGAAAATGATTTCTAGAAAGGTCATATAACAAGCTTGTCAAAACCATCATTTTTCCCCCATATATCATAAGATATATCTTGTTGGTCACATTTCAAACTTGTGAATACCTTAATCATGTATTCTCTTGAAACATGAATTACCGTAGAACCTTAGTTAAAACATTAATGATGTCAAAAGTTAACTCTTTCCACATACCAAAACCCCTATATTTATATATAATCAAACCATGATATCACTTTGTCCTTATATCAGTCATGATCTCATTAATACTATCAAACATATTATTTTCTCCTTATCCATTCATTATGTGCATATCATCTACTATCCAAAAATATTTCAATCACTTTTCCTAGTTACCAGTACCATACAATTATTGAAAACCAATACATATATATTCTAATATCCCATAATATTATAAATGAGATTCCACAACACCATTTTGGAATCACATTACATATACAATTAATAATTCCACCACTTCATTGTCATATTCAAAATCACCAATAGTGATCGCATGTGACTTCCCTTTGTCTTTTTCCTTAAGAGGTTGTGGATGTCGATAATCATTAACCCTTGTATTAGGGCATTGGTTAGCATAATACTCCATTTCCTTACACTTGTAGCATTTAATTGTTGGGGGTGCGTTCTCTATAGTCTTTTCTCTATTCTCATCATTAGCTACCTTTTTCCCATTACTTCAACACTCAGCTTCTCGACGAACTTCTTTTCCACAGTTAATTCTTTTTCTCATCCCTTTAATACAATCTCCACCATGCTTCTTTCCACACTTTGAGCATAAAGAATCAGTCGCCTTCTTTTAACCATGCTTTTCATATTTTCCCTTGAACTCAATCATTCATTTCATGTCAAAACCCTGAGATGGATATGTAACACCAAATTCCAGTTCTACCTTGATAGCACAATGCACAATTTCTTCATATCTACTGAAGTCCCTTATCGAAAATTCCCTTTGAAGACTTGGTTTTAATCCACTGATGAATCGATCAACTTTACTTTCATGTTAGATGATAAAGCCAGAAGCATACCTTGAAACCCTTGTAAAATTCACCTTGTATATACCAACAGATTCATTATCCTTTTGCTTAAGCTCAAGGAACACTTTTTCCATCTTTGTTCGAATAATATGAGGGAAGTAATTATTGAAAAACAAGTTCTTGAACTCGTCCCATTCCATGGATTTAATTTCATATTGGGGCCTTGTATTCTTAATTTGAGTCCACCACTGGTCTACTAAACCTTCTAAATGGTAAACCCCCAAAATGAATTATTCATGTTCTAAACAGGAAGTATGTAAAATATCCTTTCAATTGTACTGATCCATTTTTCAACAATAAGTGGATCAGAAGACCCATTGAAAGAAGGTGTACGTTGCCTCATGAAGGACTAAATAGAATATTGTTCCCTTCTCTACTCATTTGGAATTCCAGAATGATTCATATCTTGTGTAAGTATAGAATTAAGATTTTTCACTCCATCTCCCATCACATTGGATTTTTCAGGAGGACAATCATTGCATTGTCCATTACATTGATCAACATGGTTCCTTCGAGTTCCATCCACCGTCTAAAACCCAAAAATAATAGTGTGAGAGGCAAAAATAAAGCTAGGAAAACAACATAATAAAGGGAGAGTACCTTCAATATATAACATCTTAGGATTAATTCTATGATCGTTACCATAAATCTAGGACTATAACCTATGCTTATACTTAACCTTAGAGACATCCCTTGACATACCATAGAAATATCTCTACGGATCTCACTAAAGTTTTTACATCCTAGTTTCCAAAGTTTAACTAAACATTTTCTCTGATACCAACTATAGAGACGCAAAGCTTGATGTAAATGGAAGTTACATTATATTTTTGGAATACTTAATACATGAAAAAAATATATGCCCAAAGAACGTATTTGTTTAGTGTCTTTGGAAACAAGGAACATAATCTTCTAATCATGGTGAAAGATCTTCAACATCTCCCAAAAAGATCTTCCCCTTTTGTTTTCATACGTAAAACCTTTATTTATATCCTGGGGAAAAGAAAACATCAAAAGGGTGAGCTCAAATGCTTAGTAAGGGTAAACATGGAGAACATAAAACAATCAATAAATATTTGAACATAAAAACATGAATATAAAACATCAAAATCTTGAGTAATGAGATAAATCATGGTAGTACATAAGGAATAGATCATAATGGAACCATAATCATGATAAAATAAAACATGTAATTGTGGAAAACCATTAAGCACATGATATGATTTCCATGGAAGCCAAGGCATTTCTACCAAGACCATCATAGTAGACAAAGTGCATTATTGAATGGGGTTTACTTGCCATTCCAGCCTTGTATTACTAAACCGGATTTTACATTCCATTCCAGCCATGTCTATATCATGAGATATAAATCTTTACCCAATGAATTTGAGGGAAATATTGGTCCCAAAAATCTCATAATGAAATCATTCTTACGTGTACAACAAAATAAACCTAATTCATTCATCATAACCGAAAAAATAAAATTTGTTTCGTATACATCATCCCATAATAACATAATCCATCTAAAAAATGGTTATCATTTAATCATAAAAAAAATAAAACCTTGTAACTTATAGAGACATTATACTTGAAACATAAATGTAAAAAATAATTTCATCTTAGATGGAAAATAGTTTTGATAAAACACTTGGAATGAATTCTTGAGGAAAATATCCTTTTTTCTTCAAAATCATTTTCTTTTCTCAAAATACCATGCAATTTTAAGAGAAAAATATTTTGTTGAAAATAATCATGAATTATAATAGAGTATGATTCAGGAAAATAAAGCATTATAAAACAATAAAAATATTTTCATGCCGTATAAGATTAAAAAACATTCTTCTCATAATTTTGCTGGAAAAGTCAAAAAGTATCTCGTATGGTAAACAAAAGAAATATTCATTCCATACCATGTGGTAGAAGTAAAAAAAGGGTAAAAATGACTTCAAAAATAAATGGAAGAATAGTAAACATTATATGAAGACATTTTTAGAAAACATGGACATGTATGATAAACATAACCCCAGTAAATATTTATGAATAAACAATCTCGGATAAGAACGTGATTGGAATAATTATCCCTTACCTTATGTCCAATTTTTTCTGTACGTGTGAAAAAATCTTATAAAATTATTTAAATAATGTCATTGACTTATTCAAGAATCATATTCATTTTTTATGACATCATATATGATTCACTTACGACTTTATATTACCCAATCATTTGTCAATTCCATATTGAAGCAACATTTTGGGTAAAATCGTTTCATTTATCATACTTGTTTTGACTTGTAATTATTCATATGATTACTTAGATCATGATTACTTACTTCTAGAATTTATAACATGATTTAAATATTATATATATTCAGAATATATATAAATATATATAATAGATCGATAAATGGAATGAAATACACCGTTCATGGCGACGGTAGGTCGTATGTACGCATGAACATTGTTTTTGTTTCCTTATTAAATTGAATGGAAGTAAGTAAATAACATATAAATAAATCCAGAATCATTATAATGTAATATATCTCATTATTATTCATTATATATACTTTATAATAATTCTTGAATGGTGAACATGGAGAATGAATCTCATCGCATCGTAGAGACGGTAATCCGTACGTACGCTGGAGAGATGATATCGTTCCCATAATTATTGAATGGAATTTGAGTGGATGATATAATATCATGGAATCAGTATGATATTATAAAAATCATATATATTTATTATTTTCACCATTATACCAATCCAATTATTGTGGTTGTGGGAAAACAGATTACCCCACGACCTGAAGACAATAAGTCGTACGTACGCACGCGCATTGATTTTGTTTTTCATAGGATGGATAGAAGGTGAAATAGAGTTGTTTCATATTTATAATAAAATATAAGTATATTAGGGATACTTATGTTATTACTTTATAATGAAACAACTAATTTATAATAATTAGAAGAAGAACGAATCATGAAAGAATCGATAGAAGAGATTACCTCTTCCTCGACATGCCTCTTTTAAACATCCTCTTAGGGCACTAGAGACGGTCTTTTGAGTAGACCAGAACATATATAATATAACTATAGAGGTTGAGAAGAGTAACTGGTAGGGTTTGGACAAGATATAAGGCTTAAAATTTAGTTAATAGTTTAGGGAGGATGTAAACTTTTATAAGAGAGGAGAGGGGAGCTTTCAGAAACCTCCAAAATATTAATTTACGATAAACTCAAACCCCACCTAAAACCACCAAAATGACTCCAATTCGAAGATGAGATGAGATAGGGTTGTAATCTCATCTTCCAATAAAATTAATTCATGTTGGAAAAATATTTTAAACCTTATAAATTTGATTTATCCTTATTTAATCTATTTAATCTTATTTGTGGTGATAATATTCTAAATTTTAAATTTTTATAAATACTTACTTATGATTTGTTAATTTTCCATAATTTTTATACATTATGAAATTTTAGAACATATAAATTTAATTTTTGAATTTTTAAATATTTATTTGATTTTTAATCAATTTAATAATATGTTATTTTTATAAAATATCAATAGTGTTAATTTTGACATTATTTATTTATTTGAATTTAAATAAAATCTACATAGAAGATATGTTATAAAAAATATTTAATATATTACTAAAATATCATATTTATCTTTATAATTCTTGGATCACATTAATTAGTTCATATCATAATTATTTTAATATTTGTAATACCATTTATTTGATATTTCTATTAATAAAATAATTACTAAACCATTATTGTATAATTATTTAATATAATTATTGGTTACATAAAAATTAAAAATAAAATAATATGATTAAGATAAATCTAATAGACTTCATAATAATAATTTTAGTCGAATTTATCTTCTAAAACATCCAACTTTTAAAATGTTATATTTATTAAAGTATGAAGGGGACAACTTTGACATCATTTAAAATAAAATAATATAAATTTCATAATCTATTTTATAATGATCCAAATGGTCCCCAAGTAGACCCTTGTATGATTAGGGAATATATATACTCTAAAAATAATTTTTGGTAAAGTTTATGATCCTTTTGATGGGTATTATTATTTTAATAAAAACTATATTATTGATTTTTCGCTAAATAAATAATTTCTTCAACATTAATGAATAAACTATTATGGTAATTATATATTTCTTAAAGACCAAAAATAAATTACCATGATGTAGAAAATATATATATATATTACAAATGAGTATTTATAATCGAATTTATATTCTCTATAACCTTATATTAAAAATACTTTAATTATTGAAGTTCGAGTGA
Source organism: Viscum album (assembly GCA_963277665.1). Taxonomy (NCBI): domain Eukaryota; kingdom Viridiplantae; phylum Streptophyta; class Magnoliopsida; order Santalales; family Viscaceae; genus Viscum; species Viscum album. The sequence goes on from OY728160.1 coordinate 751,893,802, forward strand.
GACATATTTCACATTCATTAAACAAAATAAATTCAAGGTCTTAATCACATCCTATTGGGTTCCAAAAGATACCCTTTCGACCCAAGTATATGTTAGGATGATACAAAATCATCCAATTATATTAATACAAGTGTTAGGGTAATACTATAATATTAATTTAACCCTTAATTACCTGATTTACCTTAAACTGCAGTAAATAAAATTTACCATAGTTACTATTCATAATTCCTAAAATTAGAAAGTAGCCTATTAACATAATTTGGGCCTACTGATTCCAGATATGGAATATATTTTTCAAAATTCAAAACACATAAGTTTCAGTATTTAATTTAAAATTAATCCCGACGTTGAGAAAACGGGTTTTAAATGTTAAAACAATGCAATAGATTGAAATGTTTTTACCTATGAATTCAATGTAAAATTAATGATAATGACATAAATAATATTAAATGATAAAAATATATTCTATTTATACTTTAAAACCATTAAATATTATAATTTAACCATATAAATTATCTTGATGAAAAAATTTGTTTTCAATTAAAATTTAGAGTATATTTACTATTCATCAAAATATGAAAGTTATATGAAAATTATTAAAAATTTATACAAAGTTAATTTTTATGTCCTTATTGTAATGAATAAGTTTATTTTGTCAAATTGAACTTGTAAACATGTAAAAACTACATTTATAGTGGGTGTGCCATCAAAAGGAGACTAAAATGCATTTTTTTAAAAATTCTTATTTTACCCGAAATAATTATTTTCTTCTCATACCATGTTCTATAATATGTGTAAGATGTATTATATTGTTATAAAAGTCAAAAAATTTGTTAATACTTTTCATAACGGCTAGTTCATAATAATTTTATAACAATATGTCGTAGTTTAGTGAAACTCAGTATTGCGTACAAGACACGCTATTGAGGAAGGTCTCTCTTATGTGTAACACAAGCCAGGAATAGTGTTTTCATATACTAAAAGATAACACGGTGTTTCATACAACACAACATAATTTTAGTGTAGCGTACAACACAATACATCCTATAAATTTAAAAAGTATTTTCTAATAAAATCTCGAGGTGTTACAAAGCATACAATAATATGGGTTAGTTGTTTTGGTTTTGTAGGAGCACTGAACAATTGATAAGTGGAGGAGGATCTTGGAAGATACTGAAGTCATGGAGGGACTCAGATACCCCTTGAAATATAGGTAGCTAGAGTAACACCGGTCAATCGGGTAGGGGTAAGGGCATGATACCTAGACGTAGGAGAAGATGTATTATTATGATGAAGAACACTTGTGGGGTTGCGATTGAGCCTATGGTATTGGGGAAAGTTAGATTCATTCTATTATGTCTACTTATACTAATCAGGATGTAAGTTATTGTATTGCTAGAGGTACAATTATTATGGTATCTACCTTTTCTTATGTTTTTTTGATATATCAGTATCACATTATATTATATCTACTCAATTAAAAAATGGATTAGGATTGTATGTGGAAATAATGGATGGGTTTCTGACCATATACACCCCATTATGAGTGTGATTTTACGGTATTATATGTTAAGTGTAGAAAGCTCTTGAATTTGGAAGCTTTCAGTTTCTTTGTGATCTGTTTATGCTAGAAATGAGTGAATTATATTTGATTCTAGGTATAAAGTAGATAGTTCTATACCAGGCTCATATTGAATGTTATCAAAAGAGAGTGACCTTTTATATCTAGAAAGGGATGTAATATCTATCTTGGTGAATGGAATATTTAAGATGGTCCTATAGAAATATTTCAATGTTTTTTTGGAAGGATTATGTCCCATGTATCATAAATTATTCTAGATTATGTTTTGTAATAGTAGAGTACCTTCCCTTTAATGGTGGACCACCTTTAGGATATATTTCGTGAATATTTATTTGGTATACCATCCAAGTGGGAGATCGAGTTCACTATAAAATTTTTTCCAGATTTTTAACATGTTTATATTCCTCTTAACAATATCATAATTATAAATTCATGATATGAAAGTGTAGATGGAGGATCTAGAAGTTAGTTGATGCTTACATCCTAGTATATCTCCATGGGGTTTCCCCATGTGGTTCTCCAAGAAGGTGGATGGAATGTTTCATTTATATGTGGATTACCAGAGGATGAACTCAATGAAAATTAGTAATTAATATCCCTTTCCACTCATTGATGATCTCATTGATTATTTTATAGGTTCATGGATATTCTCCTCGATTAACATGAGTTTACGGTACCATCAGTTAAGGGTGAGATCATATGACACACCCCTAATTTCATTTAATAGTAGTTATGGATTATAAGAGTTCATAATAATTCTCTTTGGTCTGAATAATGATCCACCAAAACTCATGGCCTTGATGAATGGGATCTTCTATATATAACTACATTCGTTTTTGTGGTCTTATTTGATACCATATTGGTATAATATAGTCTAGATAAAATCATTACGAACACCTTTAAATCATATTGAGTACATGAAGTGGGAATAAATTATATACTAAGCTATAAAAACTTCATTTATGGATTGGTCTAGTACACTTCTTGGTCCATGTTATCCCATGTGAGGGAGTTTCGGTAGAAATGAATAAGGTTGTAGTTCTGTAATATATAGGGGAGACCCATGAATGTATTTATTATTCATATTTTTTTGGTTTGGTAGGCTAGTACTGGTGTTTTATCTAGGAATTTTCCCATTTGGCAGTTCTAATGTCTAGTCTAACCAAGAAACTGGTGTGGTTTTTTTGGTCGGATGATGGAAAAAAATAAAAGGAATTTAAGAGAAGGTTGACTTTAATAATTATCCTATCCTTAAATGATATGGATGAGTAGTATATTGTTCCTTGTAACACATCAAAAGTTAGGATCAGAGTATATCTGATGCAAGAGGATCAAGTGGTTATTTTTGGATCCAGACAGTTGAGGCCTCATGAGTGGAATTATATTACCCATGACCTATATTTTGCTATGATTATGAAATCCCTATGATATTGGTGGAATTATCATCTAGGTAATATATTTCTGGTCCATATATATCATAAGATATTGAAATACATATTTTTTTCATGGGCCTTGATCCTTTAGAAGAGAAAGTTGGACAACTATTTGTAACATTTCAATTTTGTGTGGACATATAATCTTGGAATGTGTAACATCATTTCTGATTACTTGAATATGAAGAATTTGACATAGGTAGTGTAGGAATCTGGTATTTAATGGTCTCTAATGGATATTTTTATAGATATATATCTAATTCTTTAGGAGTCTCTCGGGTGATTAGCTGTAACATAAACTTTTGTTGTTATATCACTTATGAATTAGACAAACAAGTGGTAGTTATCTTCTTTGAAGGTTTAATCCCTGAGGGAGAACATATATGGTTGGGAGACACCATCAAGAAAGTTCCTTGATAGTGATAAGCTTATTCATATACATGACCATATCGAGGTTCATACAGACATGTATGAGGAGCAGATAAGGGAATTATATTCATCAATAGGGTTTGTACAACCTAGTTTGAAAAATATGTATCATGGTCTCCATAGTAAATGTTGGTGTCTTGATATAAATTAAGCTATAAAAATATTTTTGGCATGTTTCTTCACCTGTCAGTAGGGAAAGGATGAGGATCAATGACGTAATAGGTTGTTTCAACCTTTTCCCATTCCATAATGTAAGTGGGATGATATCACCCTTGAAATCAAGATAGGATTACCTAGGATACATTAGAAAAATGGTGTGGTTTAGGGGTCATGGATCCACTTATGAAGGCATAATATTTATTTTATATTAGTGCATCCTTCACCATTTTTGACATGGGAAACCTATATATGCAGGAGAAATTTTTGTTTTATGGTGCTACATGGAGTATAAAATCGGATATAGAGACATATTTTACATCACCTTTTTAGAAGGTCCTTTAGAAGGTGTAGGGTTCAAAAGTTATTTTGAGAACCATATACCATGGAAAAGATTTTAATTTTTACATCTGATTTGACCTATGAAGATTGAGACTATCCAAAAGGTCTTTTTTGGGTGTCACCTAGGTTGAGAAAATGTTGTATCCATAAATAGAGGATGCTGACACCCTTGTTTTTTATGCTATTTGAGATGGTAAATATAATCATGTAGTTTCATACCAATTGGATGTTCAGCAGTTATACAATGTTATGCATGACATCTTTGATTTTTCACATCTTTAGAGGCATCTCCCTAAATCATCTCATGTCATAGATGTCGATATTGTTGTAATGGATGCCAATGTTTCCTTTGATATGCATTTCATAAATATCATTCCCTTTGGTGAGAAGAAAATATATAGAAATTTCATCACCCTAGTGTGAGTGTAGTAGAAACTTGGGAATTTTTAGTAGGATATTTTGGATAGAAAGTCATATATATGGGTGAAACGACCTGGGGTGTTCACTGATACCCCTTAGTGATGCATGGAATCACATATCAGTGATGATATTTATATGATGGGGAAGTTGTAAGACCACAATATTTTTTAGGTACTTCTATTTTTATGTTCTTTTTTTGAACCTCATCCAATTTCTATAAATGAGTTTTATACCTATATATTTTGGTGATTCATAGGTTCTTGTGGTTTCTTGGGACGTGACCTAGAAATAGATAGTGGTGACATGCATTAAGGAAACTAATGTAGTTCCACCAAATAGATGATGGATGGAAAAATAACCTCATAATACTATAAGAATCCCACCTGAAAACTTGTGATAACCACTTAATAGATGGTGTAATCCAAGTAAAATTGGCATCAAATAGGAATCCCACCATCCAGTAAGTAGGGTTTATTTGGGTGCATCCATTATAGCTGACATAACAAGCAAGCTGGTGCAGTCAAATTAGGTTTGATAGTAAGTTGGAATATGAATTATTGTTGCTTAAAACCCCTTTTAACTCAATAATCACCCTCATTCAACCCAAACTCCCCATTATTTATCAATAAGGGTTCTCAAATGACTCCTAGACAACTCTAATTCCATATCAGTGTTCCATTATCAATGGTTCAATCTGAACATCTTCAATTAATTATTCCTTTAATGGAATTGATAGATTAAACTCATTCTCTTTTGGTAAATTATTTTTTCATCCCTAGGGTATGATCCTATCACTGTCTGTTTGGAATCAGGGTGTTTTTTAATCTAAATAGTCGATAATTGGATATCTCTTTTTTGATTTTGAGGTGGGCAGTTTGAAAAATCTCCCTTAGGCATGATAAGTTTTCTAGTATGTTAAAAATGAATGATCAATCTATAACACCAGGCACATGACCTTTTCTATTAGAAAATAACTTATAGGGATTAAATCCTATTACATAGAAATCACAAAGATCATATTGGTTCCATTGTAAATTCAGACATAGACTCTCGACCACCTTAGAGGTGTTCTTATCCTCATCCCTAGTTTTAAAGTATAATTTTTGAATTCAGTTCCCTAGTAACTCAATTTTATACTTCTGAGGTAATATTTAAATTATACCCTGTGGGGAAAATCACCCGAGTGTTTTGAAATAATAAATTAAAAATTCACTTGACATGTCAAATGATACAATAAAATAAATAGATTATGAATTTTAATTCATAAGATTATGATCTGAATTGGTAACTTGGAATAAAAATGTTAATTATATTAAAGGTAAAATGGCTTGAAATTAAAATAAATGAGATAAATGGTAATTGTTATGAATTAACCAATATGGAATACTTTAAATTTTTTAACATTTTGGGTGTTTTTCAATGAATTGTTTCTTTTTTTACACTGGGAATGAAAAATCAACCTTCGTATAAAAATTATGATTAGGTCAGATGTCCCTTGATCATGTAACTGGCCCTAGCAAGGCAATTCATAGTGGGTCCATTGATACTTGAAATATATAATTCAACTTTAGCATGATAATCCTCCTTGGTTTAGCTATAAACCATTTGTGTGATTTTTATACAAGGAATGGGAATCCACCTAGATTCGATGGTGAGTATATATAAAGACATATAGCATTGTTCCGAAGAAGGTTTGACAAACCCCATGTTTCAAACAAAAGATCTAGTGTTAGAGGGTTTATTTTTTATAATATTAAATCCATTTTTAATTAATTTTATTGTATAACATACTATTTCATCCATGCTTAATCACCTAGGATGTATATAGATATTGATGGTGGTGTCCTACTAAGTTTTACTCACACCCTATTTGGGACGCCATTTTGTACATAGGTAAACATCATGGATACTGGTCTACACAAGGTAAAGGGTCCTTATTCATTATTTATTTGTTTCTAGATGGGATTTTAGCTAGGATATGGGATTGAGCATGGGGTTATGGACCAATTTTGGGAGTCATTAATTTTTTGGAGTCTTTCTTTCAGTTGACTAAATTCATGACATTTAGTATGATGTTTAGTTTAAAATTTCATGATTTGATTATATTGGATGTTTTTTCCTTTTTCCTATTCATTTATTATAAATAATTCATATTTAGTTTTTATTGTGTTTATGCTACGATTATTATTTGGTACCGTAGGGTATAGTCTACAAAATATATATTCATTAGACTATCATTTCTAGTCAACAACCTCTATCATACGACGCTGTATGCTTGAAATCTTTTAGTGACCTGTATCACTAATGTGAGGGAGAGATGATCTAGGGATTTTATATGATATATATAAATTTCATTTCAGAAGTACCAATGATGTGTGAAAAATGAACCATGAAATAGAAAGCTTTAGAGATAAAAAATTAGAAATGTTCCACTTGTTAAAATCCTAATTCCAACAAGATATATTATATTTAAAATCCCAATACTATAACTTGTGATTTAATTGATGTTTGGTAGTGAATTTATTTCATAGAGGATTAAGGATAATTTAAATGATGGATGAATATATGATTTTATTCTTATATGTATTATAAATTTTTGTTATTACTATAAAGTATACCTTCAATAGCTCTAGAATGAGCCTCTATCCATACTAAAAATGCACTAACTACCATATTACACTTAAGAGGCCTAGGGATTTATCAACACTTGAAAAGTGATGATTAAGGGGTAAATAATCAGTGGAAAAAAGCTCTGATAAATCAATATTTTATCAACAATTTTAGAAGAACTAATAACGAAACATTTATCAGTGCATTCATTTTGCACTAATAAATGTATCCTTCAATAGAACTAATAAATTCACTGAAAAGGATTCCTTTATTAGTGCTTCTAAAAGAACTGAAAAAGGGACCCTTTATCACCTCATTTAATAATACTAATAAATCGGAATAATGTAGTGTAATGTTATAGAATACTACAAATCTAAAAATAGGGAATACTATTGTGTACTATAACAACACACTACAACACCAGAAACAATACTTGATATTTGAAAAATCAGATTCAAATACAAAATTTAATATCGATAATATTTTTCAGACAAATAAAAAAACTCTATTATAAATAAAAATAATGAACCTATATTAATGAACTGGTCAACCGTACTTGAGAAAAATAATGTACCTTCAAATGAAAAAATTCTTAAGTTTGAAATAAAATAATGGAATAAATTAAATAGTAAGTGTTAATTTTTAACAAAACATTGAGTCATTCTAGGAACACTCTATATCTGATTATGTTCTGGTTTATTTTTTCACATCACATTTTAGTTATTGTTCATATTCAAGAAATATATCTTTGAAAATTAACAAAACAGATATAAGATAAAAATTATAATGAATTTAATTATGTAATAGTTGATAGCAAGAAGAGAAAACAATCTAGGATTGTTTGTTCATTTTTGGTGATGTGATGTGTGTTTTAATCTAAAATGACACATGTAAAATGAAAAGAAACTCATGGATTCATACCTATCACACCATGCATCAGATTGAGGGGAGAATTATTTCTACATATTCCCAATGACATATGGATCATTTTCATAAATTATCAAAATAATCATAATGTGTTTCATTGTTTTGAGTATCCCACTTATGTTTTTTTACTAAAATGTCATTTAAAACTGGAAACACATAATATGAGTCATATATTTCACATAGTGTGTGGTTTTGATGTGATACTGATTACTACAAGTCTCAAATGAATTAGGAATCATTTTTTAAAATTACCAAGGCAAACCGGGCAGGTTTTATCAGTTTTTACTGAGTGTCACTTGTTTGTATTAAAATATAAATTTTAAACTGATGACAGAATATTTGATTCATACAAGGAACAAAATATATCTTATTTAAGTATTGATGGTTCTTACATGCTAAAATTGTAATATGGGTCATTTTTTTAAATAAAAAAACAATATTGATGAATCATCTTGTTTCATGTATGTTAGTTGTCTTTTTTACAAAAATAAATGTCAATTTTGAATAAAAAGACACATATTCAGTCATACTAGTCACAACATACATCATTTTGAGGTACAACTAATTATTACATGCCCAAATATACATATGGATTGTATTTATAAAATATAAAAACACTCTAATTTTTTTCCCAATTTTCAGTACACCACATGTGTTTTTTTTATTAAAATTTCATTTTAAAATGAAAATATGTACATTGAGCCATACAGGTCACGTCATGTGTTGGATTAAGGTGAGATTGATTCCTACATGTCAAAAAGAAATTATGAATCCTTTTTTTAAATTATCAAGACCATATTAGTGAATCATCGTAGTTTTCATTGAGTAAAAAAATTTTGTATTAAAATGAAAATTTTAAATTGATAACCAATACATTGAGTCATACCAGGAACACCATGTATCAGATTGAGTTGAATTCAATTACTGAATTTCATAAATGATATATATATCATTTTCCTAATAAATCCAAACAATCTGAATTCATTTTCTCAATTCTGAATATATCTGTTTCCTTTTTTACAAAAATTAATATCAATTTTGAATAAAACGACACATTGGGGAGTCATTCCAGTAACATCGTGTGTGAGATATAGGTATAACTAGTTTTTACATTCCCCAAATGACTTATTTGTAGTTTTATTGATGTACCAAAACAATTTAAATCTGTTTCCTTGGTTTTTTGTATTCCAATTGTGTCTTTAGTAAAATTTCACTTTAAACAGGAAACATGAACTTTGATTCATACCAGTCACATTGTGTGTGGGATGAAATAAGGCTCGTTCATACATAGTGAAAATGAATTATGATTCATTTTTCTAAATTATCAAGAAAACCTAGTGTGTTTTCTCAGTTTTCAATAAGTGAAATTTTTTAAATTTCAATTTCAACTTTAAACTAATAACGAACACTTTGAGTTATTCCAGTAACATTGTGTATCATATTGAGGTTGGGATTATTCCTATAATTCATAAATTAATTATATATTGTCTTCCTAATGCACCAAATCTATATGAATTTTTTCATTCAGTTTTGAGTATGTCAGTTTACTTTTTTAATAAATATTTTTCATTTTTGAATAAAAAGTGTTGGGGAAAAATCCATCAAGGCATCATTGAAGCATATTTGATGTGATTGTGTTTGTTGACAAAGTGGAAATCCATGTTGTGTTTCTTGAAAAAGAAAACCATGACATACAAATTTTTTGACAAAGGGGATTTCATGGTGTCATGTAGAGTTCAACGGATGTGGTTAACGATCCATGTTTTATTAAATAATGATGACAAAGGAATGGACGATCTGGAGGTGGTACAAAAAGAGCATATACAACGTGGTGTTGTTTTCTAGTGTTTACCAAATTTTTGTGCCAGAAAATCGAAAAATAGAGAAAAGTGTTTTTTGAAAAAGGACTTCTGTGCCGATGTCTTGGAGGTTTGTAAACATGCGTGCCATATGTTGTTCAAGATCAGAACATCAAAATATGGAAAAGGAAAAATGGGTGCCCAAGTTTTATGTTTGGCCGCGCAAGTGACTTGCGCGGTAAAGAGTAGGGCGGCGAGACTTGCGCACCAAGAGGAAACTTGCACACTGTTGTGAAGGGTGTCCAAATGCCTATAAATTGAGGTCGAACCCTCCCCATTAGGTGGGATTTCAATAATTAGAGAATATCAGAGCTCTCATCGCACAGGTTTGGTGGTCGCACAAGTGGTGGTGTGGTCGCGCAAGTAGAAGTTGCACGCTAGGTGACAGTTTCATGCCTAAGGTGGCTTGTAACAGCCCAAGATTTTATAAAAAAATATTCTTTTTAATTTTATTAATGTCTTGTGTTGTACACTACACCAAAAGGAGCTTGCACAACACACATCCTTGACTTGCCTTGCATTACACGCAATCGCGACCTTCCTCGATAGCGTGTGTTGTACGCAACACCAAGTTTCGCTAAACAACGATATGCTATTAAGATATTATTAAAACTAGCTGTTGTGAATAGTAATAACCACTTTTTGAAATTTTGTAAATTTTATTTTTCAAAATGGACTTCATTTATGGATTCGGAGTATCGAATTTAGCCTAAGGTGAAATTTTTGTACTTTTCGGATAACTTTCATATTCTGATGAATAGTGAAAATTACTAAATTATAATTAAAAAAAACTTTTTTAATCGAAATAATTAATAGTGATAAATCATTAATTTGAGTGGTTTTAAAGTATATTTAGAATATATTTTTACAATTTAATACAATGTTGGTCATTGGATGTAATTGCACATTTAAACCAGACATAAACAAGTGTCAATCTTTTGATAGATATTGTTTCTTAAAAACACGCTATTTGTTTTAACAGCGGGATTTAATTATAAAATTAATTAATTCAACTTTTATGTTATGAATTTGGTAAAATAGACTTCATTTTTGAATTCGGAATATGAAATATAGCTTGGGATGAAATTTTGGCATTATTCTGAAAAACATCAATTTTTGATGAATAGTGAAACTACTAAGTGGTAGGTTAAAAACTGAATTTTGCATAAAACTTAATTTTACCGCTTCTGTGAATGGAATTTCGAAAATCCGAGAGACACGGTTAATATCAAGGACTAAAATGTGGTTCAATGAGATGAAAACAATTTTTGGTGAATAGTAACTTTTTACTTTTTTTTACCGCGGTTAATAGTAAATAGGGTAACTAAGGGTAAATATGATATTAATATTACCCTAACACATGTCCTAATTCTATTGGACAAGTGTAATTCGACCAAAAACAAACTGAGGGATAAAATATGACCATTTAGGCCCACTTGGATTAGATTAGGACATTTATTATTAATTTATTTAAAGAAGGGTTAAAATAGTTAAAATCAAAGTTTAATAAGTAAATCATTTTTAATATGGGGTTATACATAAGATAAATTCGACTATAAATATTCATTAGAAAGCTCAAAATATTTCCTACATGATGGTATTTTATTTGTAATTTTTAGACATCAAATAATATAATTTATTTATGACACAAAGATGATGCAGTAATTATCTTATTAATGAAATATTGACATAATTGATAATATAAATACAAAAATAAATGTAATTTAAGACTTTTTATGAATTCCACTAATTTTCTAGGTTACTATGATATATTAATGTTGATTTAATCAACTTGGTTCGAACATTTAATTCTGTTATGACTTTCACAAAAATCATATATCAAATAGTGTCAAAATTGACACAAAATAGTTTTTAAATCAAATATTATATTATTAATTGTTATTTTATTCCTAAAAATCTAAGGTTCGGCCAAATGACTTAGATAAGGATATATATATTAATAATAAACAATTTGGGGTTCGTTTGGCATGTTATAGTAAGTGTATTAACCATATAGTGAAAGAAAACAAAAAGACATGGTAAAAGTTAAATTATTTAACTTAGAGTTAAATCTAATTGATAAGGTTAAAATAATATCCTAAACTTGTCTAAATTCTATTGGTTGATAGGATTGCGACCCATCCCCACTTTAGCTTCGAAATAAGACCCTTTGGAACCATTATAAACCGATTTTGACTTTAATATAAAATAATATTTTGAGATATTCCTAAGGTGCCCCTCTCCTCCCCTATAAAAGGACACCTCCTCCCCCTCCTCCTCACACCAATTTGAGCACTCAAGCTCGGCCAACCCCTGCCAAAATCTCTTCTCCACTTCCCTAGAAACATCCTAGAGGTTCTGGTCTTACTCAAAGACCAATTTTAGTTCCCTAAGAGGAGGTCTCCAAAAGGCGCTTCAAAGAAGAGGTAACTACCGTTACCAATTCTTTCATTTTTATTTCTTCTTCCACTTCTTATTCTTAGGTTGTTTCATTATGAAGTAATAACATCAGTATCACTCATATACTGATATGTTATTATAAGTATGAAACAACCCTATTTCACCATCTATCCATCCTACGGAAAAAGAAATCACCGCGCGTGCGTACGTACGGAATACCGTCTCCACGCCGTGGTGTAATCTATTTTCCACCACCACCTTACATGGATGGGTATAATGGTGTAAAGAATAACTATACATAGTTATTACAACATCATATTGATTCTGATATATTCCAATTCAATTCAATATTTATAGAAATGATATCATCGCTCGTGCGTACGTACGGACTACCGTCTCCACGACGCGATGAGATTCATTCTCCATGTTAACCATTTAAGAATGATTATAATGTATATATAAGAAATAATAATGAAATATATGACATTATAAAGCTACAGGATTTATGTATATATATACATATGTATGTCATCTACTTACTTCCATTTCAAGACAATAAGGAAAGGAAAACAGCATTCATGCGTACGTACGGACTACCGTCTCCATGAACGGTGTTTTTCATTTTATTTATCTACCTATTATATATATATATATACTGAATATATATGATATATAAATCATATTTTATATTCTGGAAGTAAGTAAATCATGATATAAGTAATAATGATGTCAAGAACAACAAGTCAAAACACCTACGATAAATGAAACGATTTTACCCAAAACGCTTCTTTAACATGGAATTTACAAAAGAACGGGTAATATAATGTCATAAGTGAACCATATATGATATCATAACAATGAATATGATTCTGTAATAAGTCAATAACATGATTTAAATCATTATACAGGAGGTTCGGACACTTACAAAGCAAGTCGGACCTAAGGTAAGGGAAATATCACAATCTCATTTTTATCCGAGATTGTTTATACTTTGGTATTTACTGGGGTGTATTTTATCATCCAAATCCATGTTTTCCTCAATATGTAATATTATTCCCATCCAATTTCAATTGTTTAAATCCAATTTTACCCTTCGGTGAGTTTTTAGTAAAAGATATGAAAGGAATGTTTTGTCGTTTTTCGTACGAGGTACTTTTTGACTTTTCCGACAAAAGTACGAAGAATGTTTTTTTTAACTTAAACGGCACGAACGGATTTTTACGGTTTTATAAAGCCTTATTTTCATGAAGCTTCCTCCAAAAGATTTCATGACTATTTTTAATAAAATATCTTTCTTTTAAAATTGCATGATGTTTTGTGAAAAGAAATTGATTTTGAAGAAGAAAGGATATTTTCCTCAAGATTTCATTTCAAGTGTTTTATCAAAATTATTTTCCATCTAAGATAATAAAGGGTTCTGTTTTTATCCCTATTATTACATTGATTTGATCATGTTGTGATTGAATTATTTTTATGAATTCCTTTATCTTGTATGAATTGTTTTATGATGTCATGATGTTTCAAGAATCCCATTTTTATTACATGGGTTATGCAATGATGTATGATTTATGATTTTGTGGAACACATAAGAAAGGATTCATTATGAGATGGGTGGAACCTATATCTCCCTCCAATGCATTGGGTAAAGATTTCATATCTCATGAGATAGACATGGCTGGAATGGTAGGTTATACCGGTTCAGTGAAACAGGACTAAAACGAGGATTACTCGATTCAGAAAGGGACTTTGTCCACTAAGATAGTCTTGGCAATGAGTCTTGACTAACAAGAAATGATTCTCTATGATTATGTGTGTATGCCACAATGAGTAATGTTTTAAGTAAGGGTTTCATTTTCACTACTATGATTTATCCCATGTTATGAAATTATGCTCCCTTTTGCAGGTTAAGATTTCCAAAAATGTTATGTTCTTATGAAAATTATGTGATTGATATTTCTTTTGTTTACCCTTACTGAGCATTTGAGCTCACCCTTTTTATGTTTTCTTTTCCCCAGGATATAAAGAAAGGTTTTAGGTAAAAAAAAAGAAGATCTTTGTGGGAGATTTTGAAGATCTTTCACTAGGATTAGAAGATTACGTTCCGAGTTTCCAAAGACACTAAACTATTACGATCCTTGTGTGTGTGTTTTTGTTATGTACTAAGTATTCTGCAAATGTAATGTAATGTCCATGTACGTCAGGCTACGGGTCTCTACAGTTGGTATCAGAGGAAAGGTTTAGTCAACCTTTGGAAACTAGGATGCGAGAACTTTAGTGAGATCCCTAGAGATATTTCTAAGGTATGTCTAGGGATGCCCCTAAGGTTAAGTATACGTATAGGTTATAGTACTAGAATTACTCTAATGATCATAGAATTAAACCTAAGATGTTAGATATTGAAGGTACTCCCCCTTTATTATGTTGTTTTCCCTAGCATGATTTTTGCCTCTCACACTATTCTTTTTGGGTTTTAGACGATGGCTGGAACCCGAAGGAACCGTGTTGATCATTGCAATGGACAATCCAATGATTGCCCTCCTGAACAAACAAATGTTATGGGAGATGGAGTACAAAATCTTATTGCTATACTTACACAAGCTATGAATCATTCTGGACTTCCAAATGAGCAGAGAAGGGAACAATATTCTATTGAGTCCTTCATGAGGCAACGTCCACCTTCTTTCAGTGGGTCTTCTGATCCACTTGTGGCTGAACAATGGATCAGTACTACTGAAAAGATATTTTCAGTTCTTCAATGTTCTGAACATGATAAAGTCATCTTAGCAGTATATCGTTTGGAAGGTGAAGCTGATCAATGGTGGAATCTTATCAAGAATACGAGGCCAAGAGATGAAATTGAGTCCATGGAATGGGACGAGTTCAAGAACTTGTTTTTCAGTAAGTACTTCCCTCGTATTCTTCGAACAAAGATGGAGAAAGAGTTTCTTGAACTGAAGCAAAGGGACGATGAATCTGTTGGTACCTATGAAGCAAATTTTACAAGACTTGCAAGGTATGCTTCTGGAATTATCATCCAACCTGAAAGTAAAGTTGATCGATTTTTCAGTGGCTTAAAACCAAGTCTTCGAAGGGCATTAGCTATAAGAGACTTCAGTAGCTATGAAGAAATTGTGCGTTGTGCTATCAAGGTAGAAATGGAAGTTGGTGTTACATATCCATCTCATGGTTTTGACAAGAAACGAAAGATGGAGTTCAAGGAGAAATCTCAGAATAATGGTGAAAAGAAGATGAATGTTTCCTTATGCACAAAGTGTGGAAAGAATCATGGTGGAGATTGTCTTAAAGGGACTAGAAAATGTTTTAAGTGTGGAAAAGAAGGTCATCGAGCAGCTGAGTGTCGAAGTAATGGAAAAAGGGTTTCTAATGATGTGAATAAAGCAAACACTGCAGAGAACGCACCTCCAACACTTCAATGCTTCAAGTGCAATGAAATGGGGCATTATGCTAATAAATGCCCTAATCCAAGGGTTAGTGATGATCGACATGAGCAACCGCTTAAGGCAAAGGACAAAGGGAAGTCACATGCGATCACTATTGGCGATGTTGAATATGACAACGATGTGGTGGAATGATTAAGTGTTTATGTAAGGGGATTCCAAAATAATGTTGTATCATTGAGTATTGCAATATTTATTGATGTGGTATTCAAAGTGATTGAGATATTTTTTGGAAATAAGATGATATGCGCATAATGAAGACGAGAAAATGAAATGTTTAATAGTATTCATGAGCTCATGATTAATATAAGGACTAAGTGATATCATGGTTTGAGTATATAGAATTTTGAGGATTTTGGTATGTGGAAAGTGTTAACTTTTTTCACTAAGGTATTCAAGAGAATACACGATTAAGGACTTTGAGTGTTTGGAATGTGACCAACAAGACATATCTTATGATATGTGGGGATCAACGACAGTATTAAATCTTTGGTAATCGTTGTCACTATATTATGAGAGTGGACTGCAGTATTATGTATAAGCCTAAAGATTAGACTGGATTATGTTGGACATAAGTTAGTATTGTTTAAGGATAGAATTTTTTTTCGATATTATTGATGGGATGTTATAGTAATGTAGTTTTAGAAAAAGTACAACCTGCAGGACGGGCGACAGCCCATCGCTTCGGACAAGGCTGTGGGAATCGAACCCACGACCGAAGTGCGACTGGCCTTTATCGCCTACCACTGACCTACAGGAAGTCCTTGTTTAGTAGAAACTAGTTTTATTATATTAAGCAGTATGATATATGAAGTATAAGTCCATTTTAGGAACCATATATGATTAATCTCACTATAGATCGACTTATGCATATAATTTTTGCTAACCTTTTGTTTGAGACAGATGGAATGACCCGTCGTTCTATCACATAATCTGTTAACACTTCACGAATAACAAATTCAACTTCATTTATTTAAGAGATGAAGTGGAAATTGTTCAAGACACGAAC
The DNA here is from genome assembly GCA_963277665.1 of Viscum album. Taxonomy (NCBI): domain Eukaryota; kingdom Viridiplantae; phylum Streptophyta; class Magnoliopsida; order Santalales; family Viscaceae; genus Viscum; species Viscum album. The sequence continues at coordinate 751,910,427 of OY728160.1, forward strand.
AACAGTGAGATTGTACCAAAATAAATTAAGTATTTATTCTAATTCAAATTTTCAACTTTAGGGAAATGATCTTGAAAACCAAAAATGTTGTCCTAGTGATCTTATACCTGATGAATCAGATGGTACCTTATATCATCACAACTCTATGGATTTGTGATTACTGGCTTTTCCATAGCCATGTTCTCTACCACTCTCCATCAGAACATGATGGTTAGATTTCTCTTCTATATCCATATTTTCACCTATGTGGAAACCCAGTGATTAGTTTATTTGGGTAATCGTTACATTTCATACTTTAGTTTTTAAAGCCAAGTTTTGGTATTCCCTTTTACTATGTGGGTTTCTATTAAAGAAACTTTTAAATAGTAAACCATTTATAACCCCGACGAATTTCGAGGGCGAAATTCATTTTAAGGGGGGTAGAATGTAACAGCCCAAGATTTTATAAAAAAATATTCTTTTTAATTTTATTAATGTCTTGTGTTGTACACTACACCAAAAGGAGCTTGCACAACACACATCCTTGACTTGCCTTGCATTACACGCAATCGCGACCTTCCTCGATAGCGTGTGTTGTACGCAACACCAAGTTTCGCTAAACAACGATATGCTATTAAGATATTATTAAAACTAGCTGTTGTGAATAGTAATAACCACTTTTTGAAATTTTGTAAATTTTATTTTTCAAAATGGACTTCATTTATGGATTCAGAGTATCGAATTTAGCCTAAGGTGAAATTTTTGTACTTTTCGGATAACTTTCATATTCTGATGAATAGTGAAAATTACTAAATTATAATTAAAAACAACTTTTTTAATCGAAATAATTAATAGTGATAAATCATTAATTTGAGTGGTTTTAAAGTATATTTAGAATATATTTTTACAATTTAATACAATGTTGGTCATTGGATGTAATTGCACATTTAAACCAGACAGAAACAAGTGTCAATCTTTTGATAGATATTGTTTCTTAAAAACACGCTATTTGTTTTAACAGCGGGATTTAATTATAAAATTAATTAATGCAACTTTTATGTTATGAATTTGGTAAAATAGACTTCATTTTTGAATTCGGAATATGAAATATAGCTTGGGATGAAATTTTGGCATTATTCTGAAAAACATCAATTTTTGATGAATAGTGAAACTACTAAGTGGTAGGTTAAAAACTGAATTTTGCATAAAACATAATTTTACCGCTTCTGTGAATGGAATTTCGAAAATCCGAGAGACACGGTTAATATCAAGGACTAAAATGTGGTTCAATGAGATGAAAATAATTTTTGGTGAATAGTAACTTTTTACTTTTTTTTAACCGCGGTTAATAGTAAATAGGGTAACTAAGGGTAAATATGATATTAATATTACCCTAACACATGTCCTAATTCTATTGGACAAGTGTAATTCGACCAAAAACAAACTGAGGGATAAAATATGACCATTTAGGCCCACTTGGATTAGATTAGGACATTTATTATTAATTTATTTAAAGAAGGGTTAAAATAGTTAAAATCAAAGTTTAATAAGTAAATCATTTTTAATATGGGGTTATACATAAGATAAATTCGACTATAAATATTCATTAGAAAGCTCAAAATATTTCCTACATGATGGTATTTTATTTGTAATTTTTAGACATCAAATAATATAATTTATTTATGACACAAAGATGATGCAGTAATTATCTTATTAATGAAATATTGACATAATTGATAATATAAATACCAAAATAAATGTAATTTAAGACTTTTTATGAATTCCACTAATTTTCTAGGTTACTATGATATATTAATGTTGATTTAATCAACTTGGTTCCAACATTTAATTCTGTTATGACTTTCACAAAAATCATATATCAAATAGTGTCAAAATTGACACAAAATAGTTTTTAAATCAAATATTATATTATTAATTGTTATTTTATTCCTAAAAATCTAAGGTTCGGCCAAATGACTTAGATAAGGATATATATATTAATAATAAACAATTTGGGGTTCGTTTGGCATGTTATAGTAAGTGTATTAACCATATAGTGAAAGAAAACAAAAAGACATGGTAAAAGTTAAATTATTTAACTTAGAGTTAAATCTAATTGGTAAGGTTAAAATAATATCCTAAACTTGTCTAAATTCTATTGGTTGATAGGATTTAGACCCATCCCCACTTTAGCTTAGAAATAAGACCCTTTGGAACCATTATAAACCGATTTTGACTTTAATATAAAATAATATTTTGAGATATTCCTAAGGTGCCCCTCTCCTCCCCTATAAAAGGACACCTCCTCCCCCTCCTCCTCACACCAATTTGAGCACTCAAGCTCGGCCAACCCCTGCCAAAATCTCTTCTCCACTTCCCTAGCAACATCCTAGAGGTTCTGGTCTTACTCAAAGACCAATTTTAGTTCCCTAAGAGGAGGTCTCCAAAAGGCGCTTCAAAGAAGAGGTAATTACTGTTACCAATTCTTTCATCTTTATTTCTTCTTCCACTTCTTCTTCTTAGGTTGTTTCATTATGAATTAATAACATCAGTATCACTCATATACTGATATGTTATTATAAGTATGAAACAACCCTATTTCACCATCTATCCATCCTACGGAAAAAGAAATCACCGCGTGTGCGTACGTACGGAATACCGTCTCCACGCCGTGGTGTAATCTATTTTCCACCACCACCTTACATGGATGGGTATAATGGTGTAAAGAATAACTATACATAGTTATTACAACATCATATTGATTCTGATATATTCCAATTCAATTCAATATTTATAGAAATGATATCATCGCTCGTGCGTACGTACGGACTACCGTCTCCACGACGCGATGAGATTCATTCTCCATGTTAACCATTTAAGAATGATTATAATGTATATATAAGAAATAATAATGAAATATATGACATTATAAAGCTACTGGATTTATGTATATATATACATATGTATGTCATCTACTTACTTCCATTTCAAGACAATAAGGAAAGGAAAACAGCGTTCATGCGTACGTACGGACTACCGTCTCCATGAACGGTGTTTTTCATTTTATTTATCTACCTATTATATATATATATATATACTGAATATATATGATATATAAATCATATTTTATATTCTGGAAGTAAGTAAATCATGATATAAGTAATAATGATGTCAAGAACAACAAGTCAAAACACCTACGATAAATGAAACGATTTTACCCAAAACGCTTCTTTAACATGGAATTTACAAAAGAACGGGTAATATAATGTCATAAGTGAACCATATATGATATCATAACAATGAATATGATTCTGTAATAAGTCAATAACATGATTTAAATCATTATACAGGAGGTTCGGACACTTACAAAGCAAGTCGGACCTAAGGTAAGGGAAATATCACAATCTCATTTTTATCCGAGATTGTTTATACTTTGGTATTTACTGGGGTGTATTTTATCATCCAAATCCATGTTTTCCTCAACATGTAATATTATTCCCATCCAATTTCAATTGTTTAAATCCAATTTTACCCTTCGGTGAGTTTTTAGTAAAAGATATGAAAGGAATCTTTTGTTGTTTTTCGTACGAGGTACTTTTTGACTTTTCCGACAAAAGTACGAAGAATGTTTTTTTTAACTTAAACGGCACGAACGGATTTTTACGGTTTTATAAAGCCTTATTTTCATGAAGCTTCCTCCAAAAGATTTCATGACTATTTTTAATAAAATATCTTTCTTTTAAAATTGCATGATGTTTTGTGAAAAGAAATTGATTTTGAAGAAGAAAGGATATTTTCCTCAAGATTTGATTTCAAGTGTTTTATCAAAATTATTTTCCATCTAAGATAATAAAGGGTTCTGTTTTATCCCTATTATTACATTGATTTTATCATGTTGTGATTGAATTATTTTTATGAATTCCTTTATCTTGTATGAATTGTTTTATGATGTCATGATGTTTCAATAATACCATTTTTATTACATGGGTTATGCAATGATGTATGATTTATGATTTTGTGGAACACATAAGAAAGGATTCATTATGAGATGGGTGGGACCTATATCTCCCTCCAATTCATTGGGTAAAGATTTCATATCTCATGAGATAGACATGGCTGGAATGGTAGGTTATACCGGTTCAGTGAAACAGGACTGAAACGAGGATTACTCGATTCAGAAAGGGACTTTGTCCACTAAGATAGTCTTGGAAATGACTCTTGACTAACAAGAAATGATTCTCTATGATTATGTGTGTATGCCACAATGAGTAATGTTTTATGTAAGGGTTTCATTTTCACTACTATGATTTATCCCATGTTATGAAATTATGCTCCCTTTTGCAGGTTAAGATTTCCAAAAATGTTATGTTCTTATGAAAATTATGTGATTGATATTTCTTTTGTTTACCCTTACTGAGCATTTGAGCTCACCCTTTTTATGTTTTCTTTTCCCCAGGATATAAAGAAAGGTTTTAGGTAAAAAAAAGAAGATCTTTGTGGGAGATTTTGAAGATCTTTCACCAGGATTGGAAGATTACGTTCCGAGTTTCCAAAGACACTAAACTATTACGATCCTTGTGTGTGTGTTTTTGTTATGTACTAAGTATTCCGCAAATGTAATGTAATGTCCATGTACGTCAGGCTACGGGTCTCTACATGGCTGGGATGAGAAACTTTGTGAGTCGCCCAATTTTTGAGTTGAAGAAGGGGGTGTCATGCATGTAGTTTGGAGAAACTTGCGCGCTGAGTTTTATAGAAGCACAGCAGTTGATGGTTGCACGCCAAAATTTGTTTAGGCATAAAAGAGTGCGAGTTGCGCAAGTTTTGAGTTGCAGAACCTAGTGTCGTGCAAGTGGTTGAGGTGAACTTGTGCACCAGTTTTAACATGCGCACCGAGACTTTCGCACCAGCTAGGAGAAGGGCTCTAGGTATGGTTGAAGCAAGATAGTGATTCAGGGCTGCGTGAAAGCTGGAAGATTTCCCGATACCTTTGGTGAAAATTGAGATTCATCTACGGGTGAAAGTGGGACATCAACAGAGCATCCACATACAATAGAGGATGTATTCATTAGTGATAATGAAGAGATTTACATATCTATAAACTGTGAGTGGATCCTTTCCAGAGCAGTGTGAAAAGGAATAGGAAGAAGGTAATCCTCTCCACCGGCAGTGAGCCAGAGAGAGAGAGACAGGGAGTGACCCATGGGAAAGCAGTGAGCTGACCCTAAAAATTGTAAAGGCAGTGAGCCAAGGAATATAAGTGGTCTATCCCAGACATTCTAAACATCAGTGTGCTTTTATTGGATTTGGAACATTGGCACATCTCCAGTGTATGCTCTTTCGACGTAACCCAGTTAGAGTGAACCAAGTAAAAATCGTTGTGTCTTGTGGATGCTTTAGTTTCTGTTTATACGTTTCTGCAGGAAAGAGAGATAAGAGAGTCTTTCTTAACAGCGAGACAAGATCAATAGGGGCAGTTGTTTTAATCTATCATACCCCGATTCACCCCCCTGCTCTCAGGGTATCTAACCTAGTAGACCTCACAAAAAGACTCCCCTAGAGTCATCTCGGTCACATTGTGCATTAGATTAAGTTGGGGATAATTCCTACACATCAAAAATGAATTATGGATAATTTTCCTAATGTATCAAAATAATATGAATGTGTTTCCCTGATTTTGAGTGCACCACTGGTGTTTTTTTCTAAAATGTATTTTTAAATAGGAAATACACACTTTGAGTCATACAGGCTGCATCATGTATGGGTTCGACATGAGAATAATTTATAAATGTAAAAAATTAATTATGAATCATTTTCCTAAATTATTAATAAAATCCTATCATGCCTTCTTTTTTTTTTGGAATTTGATACCTTTTTGTATTGAAATGTCATTTTAAATCAGTAATGGATACTTTGAATCATACCAGGCATATCGTGTATCAGATTGAGGTGAGGATGATTCCTACACATCAAAACAGACATATGGGTCATTTTAGTAATTTAAAAAAACAATAATAATGTGTTTTCATGGTTTTGTGTATGTCATTTGTCAGTCTTACTAAAATTGTTGTCAAATTTTAATTAAAATACGCGTTTGGATTCATACCGATCACACCATTATTTAGATTTATGTGAGGCTGATTTTTACTTGTTCCAAATGACAAATGGGTCATTTTTCTAAAGTATCAATACTATATAAATGAATTTACTTATTTTTGAGCATGCCACATTTATTTTTCACTAAAATTCCATTTTAAATCGAAAATAAGCACATGAGTCATATATATGGCATCATCTGTGTGTTTGATGTGATAATAATTAATACATGTAAAAAATGAGTTAAGAATAATTTTTCTAAATTATCAAGTCAATCTGTCTCTCTTTATGTGTTTTTAAGTAAGTGAATCTTTTTGTATTAAAATGTTAATTTTGAATTGATAATAGACACTTTAAGTCATAATAGGAACAACATGTATTGGATTGAGGTACGACTGATTCATACACCCTAAAAATAACTTATGGATCATTTTGTTAATATACCAAAACTATATGGATGGGTTTTATTGTGTTAGAGTATGTCAATTTAATTTTTTCTCAAATTAATGTCCATTTGGAATAAAAAGACACACATGGAGTCATTTTGGTCCCACCATGCATCAGAACGAGGTTAAAATGATTCATACACATCACACATGATATATGGATCAATTTAATAAAGTAACAAAATAATAAGTATGTGTTTACTCAATTTTCAGTTTTCCACTTGTGTTTTTTAGTAAAATTCCTATTTAAATTTGAAACATGCATTTTGAGACATACAGGCTTCATCGTGCGTGGGTTTGGTGTGAAAATATTTCATATACATCAAAAATGGATTTTGAATCATTTTCCTAAATTATCAAGACAATGTGAGATAATTTCACCAATTTTCAATATGTTAAACCTTTTTTTATTATGATAACAATTTTAAACTAATAACAGACACATTGAATCATAATGGGAACATTGTGTATCAATTTGAGGTGTGACTAATTCCAACATGTCAAAAATGACTTATAGATCATTTTCATAGAGTAAAAGAAATAATTTGAATGTGTTTACTCTGTTTTTAGTATGCTAGTTGTTTTTCTACAAAACTTATTATCAATATTGAATAAAAAACACAATTGGAGTCATACTAGTCACACTGTGGGTCCAATTAAGGTGCAGTTGATTCCTATATGTCCCAAATGACATATGAATCATTTTCATAAAGTATTAAAACAATCACAATATTTTTAGGTAGTTTTGAGAATAAAATTTTGTTTTTATTAAAATATAATTCAAAACTTGAAACACACTATCACGACCCCCACCAAACAAAGTATACCCCTCCTTGGTCGGTAATGTGAGAATGAAGATAATGACCACTGAGTCCTGCCTCCATTAGGCCCTGGGTTGGCGACTAGCACCGAGGTTATAGTAAACACACAAATGGGAGGCATTACCCTCTAATAGAACACATGCAGAAGAGAGAGATAAGATAGACACCAACCAACTCCAAGTCAGAACTAAAATATAAAAGAAACCGTAGTGTACATATGTAATGTCATGAAAAAGTACTAAAAATAGAAGGATAAAACTGCAAGTACGCAAAATAAAGTAAAAATAGTAGCAACCACAAGCCCGAATAGCTCCTATAACCCCAAGCTAGTAGAAACCAGCTTGATCTCCAACCTGGTCCTAGTGACCTAAAAAACAGTTTATATATACATAGGGTGAGTATAACAATATACTCAGTAGGATCCTCCATGGAGCCTCTCATGAAAAAGTAAAGAAATAATGCTAAAGCATAGTGAACAACAAGTGAAACAGACTCATCATCTAAACAGGTATACTAAGTTCCCAGCAACACCATTGCCACTCCCACCAAGTAATGCATACAAGAATATATCATATAATAAAGAATATCAAGGGTACCCCGCTACTACTTCCCCACTGGTTTTCTGATTTTTCCCAACGTCGCACATCGTGAGCATCGCAATCCAAAAAGGCTTCCCCACAGACACCTGGTAAAAGCACCACAATATGCACCTCGTGCAACCAAACCACTACGTCCACGCAAGAAAGTAACCAGGTAGTTTTGGGATCCACCATGGCTCACATAGCGTGTATCATAGGTCAGGTATTATACCTCAACCCATTACAACCCATACACCATGTAAGGATCCTCAAGCCATCATAGCCTATACACGTTACACCTATAGTTGTCTATAGGATACTATATCCAGAATATATGTGTGTGAATAACCACATGCCATTATATCCCTCTACAAGAATATAAGGGGAAAAATAGCTGATGTACCTACCAGAAAAAGTAACTACCAAGAGAAGAGAGCGGGGCCAAAGGGGATAGTCATCCATCCGTCCTCCCACCAGAATGTTGTGGAAAACACCCCCTCAGGGCTCAGAATCCTCAGGGTGTCAGTTTACCTTATAAAGAGGGTGGAGTAGTGTATAGAAACACAAAATTTATATGATATAATATATCTCACAAAGACATTAAGGGCATAAAATAGTCTTAGAAACAACTGCAGCTAACATCTCTCAGACTCTGGGCTGCTACTTCTAAGACTAGGTATCCTATATGCACAAAACCACTCAAAGATCATTAATAAATTATTTAATTTTCTTTACCAGTTTCACTTGACGTTAATTAATTCTTTAAACATTAATTAACCAATAACAATTCCACATTAAATTTAATTAGCATCACACCCCAAATTACATTGTTCCTTCAAAATTAAAACCTCATAATTATGTTCCAGAATACTCCAACCCCATGGTTTAACACCATTCCTTAAATTATTCATTATAGGATTACTTTCCCACATTCTCAGGAATTCATGAAAAACATTCTATGCTACTAAAAACAAGGTGGATCAACATGGTGAGTAGATGTACTACCCGTCGAGTCTTTGTTGCCTATAGAAAGAGGGTAGACCCATCCTCCCTTGAGAAGCTAAACATAGAAAGAACATGGCATACCCAAGGATTCTTCACCTCTTTCGGAAGAAGGGTAAGCAAGGCCAGCAGGCTTAGGAAGTGGGGAAAAGTAAAACAGATAATCAACCAAAAAGAAATAGCAAGCATCCAACAATGACATCCATCCCATTCCATCATCCTTGGTGTCCTCCCCGACAACCACATGCATAAACTAATGCATTATTCCATCCTAGGTGTCATTTTCTACCCCAACCAAAAGGCCTCCATGCCCCAACATATCACAACAGCCATCCAGGATCACATCACAATAAAAGGAACAGGAAAACAAACATCACATCAATTGGCTCTTGGCCCTTAAACAAGTAAGACGGTAACTCAGAACCCTTTACCAATTTATCAAACAAATAATCCACTTTTAATTAATAGATTTATTATACATTGGTTCCATATCAAGGATACCTAAATTGTAAGCTATCAAAAATAAATAAAAAATTCTTACTGCACCATTTTGATTAACATCAAAATACAACAATAAGAACCTGATTCATTTACATTCCTCTTTATCTTTATCAAAACCATTATCAATTAATTCTAGCTTTACATTACATACCAATTTCCATCTTGAAAGAAATTCTAAACACGGTAAAAATTGATATAACACTATCTAGAAAAACAAGAGGCAATAACATAGGACATATATCAATTTGGTTATCTAGTTCAAATATTTATTAGGTTAATTCCATTTTGATCCAGTGGGATAACATATGATAATAATACAGTTTCATGTAATGGAATAGAGAAGCAACAAATCCCCTACCTCAAACAGTTCTTGACGTTCTTTATACGAGCACAATCCACACAGTGGGTCACGATCCTCCTCTCGCGACAACTGCATCCACTTGAGGATGCCACGATACAACCACACCAACTAAAACCCAAGAAAACTACATTAGAAGCATGGATATTACATGCTATAATATGGAATGTAGAAACAAGAGAAGATGAACCCAAAATAATGAAGATAGATCATACCTTATATCAAAGATTTATCGATACTGCTTGGTTGCATAAAAAATAGAGTAGAAATAATCATATGAGTATGTTTGATTATGAAAATCCTACAGAATATAATGAAAGGTTCTAGAATCTCATATACGAGAACAAAGAGTAAGAATTAGGGAGGAAGATATCCCGCCCCTTTAGAAGATTTAACGGAGCAGCTGTTTAAGATATGCTTGATTTCCCATTAAAAGAGGATCACATTAAACCATGTGGTTTGACCATGTTAAAACATCCCGAGCCTTAGTAATAATTAAAATAGGATTTATGGCCTTTGAATTGGCCTTAGAGTCCTTAAAACGAGGCATTAAATGCATTTTACTTCAAAGGAATACACTAAAGGGGAGAAACTGTAGGGAGATGGAAACACTATTCACGAACTCAAAATTTGGCAAAGGAAAAACACTGATCATGAACCTCCCCATTAGAACCTCACTGATAGAACACTATTTATGAACCTCAATGATATAACATTGTTCATGAACCTCACCATTAGAACACTATTCATGAACCTCATCGTTAGAACCACATAGGTAGAACATTGTACACCTACCGTTCGGGAAACATTGTAGACCTACTGTTATGGAAAAATAGTACACCTACCATTATGGAAGCATTGTACACCTACCGTTTTGGAAACACTGTTCACAGAACTCAAAATTTGGAAAAGGAATAAGATGTTTCTGTTAAATTTTATCAATAGAACTATTCACCAATAGAACAATTCATAGAATTGGAAATTTGGAAAAGGAAATAGAGGTTACCATAAGAGGTTACTGATAGAACTATTCGCTGATAGAACCATTCATAGAATTAGAAATTTGGAAATGGAAATAGAGTTTACTATTAGAGGTTACCGATTGAACTGTTCACTAATAGAACTGTTCATAGAGTTGGAATCATGGCAAAGGAAAATAGAGGATACCATTAGAGGTTACTGATAGAATTGTTCATCGATTGAACTGTTCATTAAATTAGAAATTTGGCAAAGGAAATTGTGGTTACCGTTAGAGGTTATTGATAATACTATTCACTGATAGAACTGTTCGTATAATTGGAAATTTGGAAAAGGAAAGAGAGGTTACCATTAGAGGTTACTGATAGAACTATTCACAACTATCTACCATTGGAACTGTTCACCGAAATGAAAAAAAAGATCAAGTGGGGATAAGTCACCTTGACCTCTAGAATCACCTCATACACATTATTTTCACAAAGGAATGGACTAGATAGCTCTTTCCCATTATATCAGATACCTCTCAAAAGATTATCATCCTCAAGAATTCAAAACCCACCTAAAGTGAAGACAAAAAGGGGTCTGAAAAACCACCAATCTAGATACCTCTTAAAAGAGAGAAAGCCAAAAAAGTAAAAATGGGATCCATCTAATAAACATTAAAGGTTTATAACCACAAAGGATACATTGATACATGAAAATATTTAATCATAAAAACTCTCTGGGTATTGAGCACGTATCTGTGACTCACGTTACCAGGTACTCTCCTCTATGCCATCGTGTCACAACAATACATGAACCAAGGGGATAAAACTCCCATGCAATACCTTCTCCTTGCAGTCTTGGATCTCCACTGGTCGCTCCACTAAGGTTGCATCATCATCAACATTGATCTCTCCCCAATCAATGATGTGGGAGTCATCATGAAGATAACGGTGGAGCTATAATACATGGAAAACATCATGTATCTGACTCACATGTGGGGGAAGTGTTACAAGATACACCACAGCTCCAACATGATCTAACACCCTGAAATGCCCAACAAAGTAGGGAGAAATCTTACTTCCATGACCAAACCTTCACTTCCCTTGATGGGGAGTCACCTTTAGAAGCACTTGATCCCCAACATCAAACTCCAAGGGTCTCCTCCATTGACCGGAATATGATTTCTGACGATCTTGTGTTGTCTTCATCCTCTCAAGAATCACCTGAACCATCTTTGCTGTATTCTGCACTAGTTCCGGTCCAAGAATTGCTGACCCTCCAACCCCAGTATAGCACAACAGATAATGGAAATGTCAGCCATACATGTATTCAAAAGGCCCCATAATGATGGTGGAGTGAAAACTATTATTGTAATCAAACTCCACAAAGGGTAAGTGCATCATCCATGAACCTCCAAAATCAAGAACACCAGAGCATAACATGCCTTTAAGAGCCTGGATGGTTCGCTCTGTCTGACCATTTGCTTGAGGTTGAAAAGCAGTGCTAAGGCATAGCTAAGAACCAAAATCATGATGAAGAATTCTCCACACCCTATAATTAAAGAGAGGATCTCAATCAGAAATGATCATCCTTGGGACTAAATGAAGTCTCACCACCTCCTCTAGATACTTCCTTGACAAACATCCACTGAGCTCGACTCCTTGATTGCTATAACGTGGGCCAATTTTGTTAAGTGATCCACTAACACCAAAATAGCATCATGTCCTCCCAGAGATTGAGGTAAACTAGTAACAAAGTCCATTGAGATGTCCTCCCACTTCCACTGATGAGTCTTCAATGGCTATAGAATACCACAAGGGACACGGTGTTTGGCCTTCACCTTCGGGCAGACCAAACATCGAGACACAAAGTCTGAAACTGCATGCTTCAGCCTCGGCCACCAAAACTGACTCCTCAAGGATCGGTACATCTTTTTCACGCCAACATGCACTGCTAAAGGAGAACTATGAAACTCTCTAAGAACCGTCTTGTGCATCGTCAAAGGAACAAAAATCCTTCTGTGATACAACACTAAGTGTTGTTCATCCTTAGTCCAACAATCAGGGGCCTCACCAGAAACAACTCATTCTCTCCAGACCTCCATCTCCAGATCCCCCAATTGGGACTCTTACACCTTATGCATCAGGGATGACTATACCATCATCTAAAAAAGAAAACATCTACCCCCAAATTATTCTGTATCAAGATGTAATGCTGACAACTCTTCCATTACTCTCCATGAATCACCGGATTCACACACAACATCACTACGTGCCTTTCGACTTAGTGCATCAACTACAACATTCCCCTTTCTAGGTGTATATGAAATCTCGAAGTCATAATCCTGTAAGAACTCCATCCACCCATGTTGTCGTAAGTTCAAGTCACGCTGAGAGAAAACATACATCAAACTCTTATAATCGGAAAAAACCCCAAAACACTCACCAATGAGGTAATGTATCCACAACATGAAAGAAAATACCCTGGATTCCAACTCAATATTTTGAGTGGCATAGTTAAATTCATGGGGACGTAACTATCGAGAACCATAAGAAACAACTAATCTTTTCGACATCAGAACACAACCCAACCCCGGATGCGAAGCATCCAAGAATACCTCAAAATAAACTCCCTCACCTAGAAGATAAAGAACTGGAGCACTTACTAACTTCTCCATTAGATACTCGAAATCTTCCTGAAACTAATCAGTCCATATGAATGCCTGATCCTTCATGGTCAAAGCTGTCAGAGTAGTCGCAACTCGTGAGAAATCGTCTACGAACCTCCTGTAGTAGCCTGCAAGACCAAGGAAACTTCACACCTCCAACACTATATTGGGGGCTTCCCAAGACACAACCACTTATATCTTCGATGGAACCATAGCTACTCACTACTGGGACACCAAATTCCCCACGAAATGGACTTCCCGAGCCTTAAACTCACACTTCGACAACTTCCCAAATCGATGATGTTGATGAATAACTCCCAAAAAGGCGTGTAGATTCTTTGTATGCTCCTCTTTAGAAATGCAGTATACAAGGATTTCATCAATGAAAACTACCATGAAATTTTCTAAGAACTCATAGAACACAACATTCATCAATCCCATGAACACAGCTGGAGAATTCGTCATGCTGAACGACATTTCAATGAACTCATAAAGCCCATGACGACAATGGAAAGCAGTCTTCGGGATATCCTCATTCTTTTCACGCATCTCATTATATTATGAACACAATTTTATCTTTGAGATCCAACTTCCACCCTTCAGTTGATCGAATAATTCATCAATCGATGTAAGAGGATATTGATTCTTTATTATCACTTTGTTTAAGAGATGATAAGCGACACACAACTGCAAACTGCCATCAGCCTTCTTCACAAACAAAACTGGTGCACCCCAAGGTGAACCACATGGCCAAACAAAACCACACTGTAACAGACCATGAAGATGTATATGAAGATCTTAGAACTGTGAAGGGGCCATCCTATATGGGGGCATAGAGATAAGATATGCTCCTGGTTGTAGCTCGATCCCAAACTCGATCTCTCATCGAGGGGGTAATGTTACAACCTCTTCTGGAAGGAAATCAGGGTACTCTTCTACGATCCTAGGAAACTCCAACTACTAAACCTCTGATGAATTCAACATCTTCTCAACCTTCATCGATGATAAGGATGGAACGTTCCTATGACCCTTATGAGGATCTCTATTTCCAACAAACACCATCAGCCCTCCATCCGCACCGATGAAAACGACCTTCTTCTTAAAGCAATCCATGATAGCCTTCACTGAATACAATCAATCCATGTCAAGGATGGCTTCATAAGGTTGTATTCATAAACATAAGAAATCTCCCCAAGAGAGGTGATGCACCAACACTAGATCATAGTCTCTACATACTTCAAACAAGTCATCACGACCTCTAACTAGCGTAGTCAATTCCAAGGGCACTGGAAACCTCTCCACCTCAAGACCCAAATCATGGACAAGGGCAGGTGATATGAAGGGGTTTATCACTACTGAATCCAAAAAGGCATACACCAAGGTAGAAAACAAGCAAAGGGTACCTCGAACGATGTCTGGCTCGCCTGGAGCTGGCAATGCTAGAGCATGAAGCTGACCATGACCTCCTCCACGGCCTCTCTGACCCCGATGACGACCACCACCATGGTCTCACTCTACTCTCTGAGGATGGGGTGCATCATGGTCCTATCTTCTGCCTACACCATCTACACTCTACTAATCTAAAGCTGATGCAACCTGCTGCTGCTGCTTCAGCTGGAACTACCTCAACGGAGGAACCTAGAGTGTAGCACCTGGTGCATGATTACTACTCTGAAAGGTTGGGCACTCCTGCTACTGATGAACATGACCACCACAAGATAAACAAGCGCCTGATCCCTTATCATAGACTTGAGAGTTTCTTCCACTTGAGAAATTATATGTGAAGGGATATGACCTACCCCCAGATGAATGGAAACCCTTATACCCTAAAAACCGGGAACCCGAGAGCATAGCTCTACTTCGTGAAGAATCATGACAATTCCCCTCTCATGAGGATCCAGTCCAGGGAAAAGTCCTCTCGGAAACCTCTTCCCTTGTTAGTACCTCAAGATATGTTTTCATCACAAATGGGGTGAAATATCACATGATCTATGGACTCAAAGCCTCCTTGAAATGCCTTGACCTGGCCTCCTCATTTGGCAGCAGGTCCGAAGCATATCATAAATGGTTCCTGAAATGGATTCCAAACTCTCAAATACTGGAGACCTCTTGTCGAAGGGTAAAAAGCTCTTGGATATTGGATGCCTTCGTAGTCAAAGAAAGAAACTCGACTCTAAAAATGTCTAGGAACTCCTCCCATGATATCAATGAATCCTTAAGATCTTCGAAGAACAAGAACCACCACTGCCTCGCTACTCTATGCAGCATCGTCACAACCAAGGATTCCCAGTGATCCTTCTGAGCACGGATCGAACTGAAGGCTATCTCGTCCTCCTCCAACCCATCTTCTATGACTGAATCTGAAATTGATCCATCATAATTATGTAGAATCTAGCGCTGAAACTCTTGGATTATCTTCCTCCAAGTGTCTTCGTCATCAACCTCAACCCTGCAACGATCTACTGGAATAGTCTGCTGGAAATTTTTTGCACAAACCTGAAGAGTACGTCAACCTGGATCCATACCTATAAAATACAAAACCATTAGAGCTCCTAAACCTGGAATATGGAAGACTCAACATTAATTAATTAGTTGTTTTTCTTCATTTTTTAGGTTAACCTATCCCATGGTCTAACCATTCAAAAAAAAGCACAAAGAAGAATGATGCAAGATCGGTTCCTAGGTCTCTACCCTACAACTATTATCACCTTGTTTAGTAGCCATTGTAAATTTAAAGGTCTATAAATCAGATCATACGGGGCCCTAAAAGCCTATGTCTCAGCTGGTCTCGAGTGTTTACATCATTTCCTAAACATGAATGACACTGTTTCCCTACCAACCCATGAAACCTCTCCTGTGCCTAACTCCAATCTCCATCCTATATCTCAACCAGAACTCTAATACAACTCTGTCATGACCCCCTCCCAACAAAGTGTACCCCCCCTAGGCTGACAATGTGAGAAGGGATACAATGACCCCCGAGTCCTGCCTCCAGTAGGCCCCGGGTTAGCGACTAGCACTGAGGGTATAGTAAACACACAAATGGGAGGCATTACCCTCTAAGAGAACACATGCATAAGAGAGAGATAAGATAAACACCAGCCAACTCAAACTCAAATCTGAAATATAAAATAAACCCAAGTTTAGATTTGTAATGTCATGCAAATGTTCTAAAAATGGAAGTGGAAGACTACAAGTACCCAAAATAAAGTAAAAACAACAACAACCACAAGTCCGAAATGCTCCTACAACCCCAAGCTAGTGGAAACTATCTTGATCCCCAACCTGCTTCAAGTGACCTAAAAAATAGTTTATATATACATTGGGTGAGTATAATAGTATACTCTGTAGGATCATCCATGGAACCTCTCGTGCAAATTTAAATAAAGCATTCTAAAGCATAGGGAACAATAAGTGAAACTAACTCATCATCTAAACAGGTATACTAAGTTCCCAGCCTCATGATGTCTACTCTCACCAAGTAATGAATACAAGAATATATCCTATAATAAAGAATATCAAGGGTACCCTCATACTACTTCCCCAATGGTTTTCCACTTTTCCCCAACATCTCACGTCCCGAGCATCTCTCTCCAAAAAGGCTTGCTCGCATACACCTGGGCGAAGCACCAGAATATGCACCTTGTGCAAAAAAACCACCACGTCCACGGAAAAAAGTAACTAGGTAGTTTCTGGGAGCCCCCACAGCTTGGATAATGTGTATCATACGTCGGGTATAATGCCTCAAGCCATTACAGCCGATACACCGAGTAAGGATCCTCAAGCCATCACAACCTATACACATTACACATATAGTAGTCCATGGGATACTATATCCAGATAATATGTGTGTGAATAACCACAAGCCATTAAAACCCTCTACACACATATATGGGGAAAACTAACTGATGTGCCTACCAGCACAAGTGACTACCAAGAGAAGAGAGAGAGGACAGAGAGGGTAGTCGGTCATCCATCCTACCACTAGAATGTTGGGGAAAACACCCCCCAGGGCTCAGAACCCCCAGGGTGTCAGTTTCCCTTACTGACAGGGTGGAGTAGCATATAGAAACACAAAAAGTACATGATATACTATATCTCACAACCACACTATGGGCGTAACCTAGTCTTAGACACAACTACAGCTAACATCTCTCGGACTCCATGCTGCGATTTTTAAGACTAGGTATCCTATATGCACACAACCACTTAAAGATCTTTAATAAATTATTTCATTCCCTTTTACAATTTAAAATTATGTAAATTTATTCTTTAAACATTAAAAAACCAATAACAATTATAAATTAAATTTCATTAGAATCACACCCCAAATTACACTATTCCTTCAAAATTAAAACCTCATCATTATGTTCCAAAATTCTTCAACCCATGGGTTAAAACCATTGATTCAATTATTCATTACATAATTACTTTACCACATTCCCAGGAATTCTAAAAAAACTTTTTATTCAACTAAAAACAAGGGGGCTCAACATGGGCAAGTAGATGTACTACCCGTTGAGACTTTTCTGCCTATAACAAGAGCGTAGACCCATCCTCCCTTGATAAGCTAAACACAAGAAGCTTGTGACATACCCCGTGTGTCTTCGCCTCATTTTTAAGAAGGGTAACCAAGAGCAGCTGCTTTAGGAATTGGGGAAAAGTAAAATAGATAATCAACCAAAAAGAAATATCAAGAATCCAACAATCACATCCATCCCATTCCGTCATCCCTGGTGTCCTCCCCGACACCCACATGCATAAACTGATGCATCTCACCACCCTAGGATTCATTTTCTGCCACAACAAAAAGGCCTCCATGCCCCCACATATCACAATAGTCATCCAATCTCACTTCAAAACACAAGCGGCATGAAAAAAAACATCACATCAACTGGCTCTGGGCCCTTAAACAAGCAAGAGGGTAACTTAGAACCCTTTAAGGATTTATCAAAAAAATAATCCATTTTTAATTATCCAATTTATAATACGTAGGTTCCATATTCGGAAAACCTAAACAGTAATCTATCACAAATAAATTAAACATTTTTACTGTACCATTTTCATTAACTTCAAAATACAACAAGAGGAACCTGATTTATTTACATGCCTATTTATCTGTATCCAATTCTTTGTCAATTAATTCCGGCATTACGTTCTTTACCAATTTCCATCATGAATTAAATTTTAAACATAACAAGAATTGATATCACACTATCTTGCAAAACAAGAGGCAATAACATATGACCGATATCAATTTGGTTATCCGGTTCAAATATTTATTAGGCCAATTTAATTTTGATCTAGTGGGATAAAACATGCTAAAAATATAGTTTCACGCAAGATAATATTGAATCAACGAATACCCTACCTCAAACAGTTCTTGAAATTCATTATATGAGAAGAATCCACACAACGGGTTACGATCCTCCTCTCGTGACAACTACATCCACCCGAGGATGCCATGGTATGACTGCACCAACTGAATCCCAAGAAACCTCCATTAGATACATGGGGATTACCTGATATATTATGGAAAGGAGAAACAGGAGAATATGAACCCAAAATAAGGATTATAGATCATACCTTATATCGATGATTGATCGATACATCTTGGTTGAATAACAAATAGAGTGAATCTAATCCTTGGAGTAAGATTGATTATGAAACTCCTATAGAATAGAATGAAAGGTTCTAGAGTCTCATAGTTGAGAACAAAGAGGAAGAATTAGGGAGGAAGACATCCTACCCATTTAGAAGATTAAATAGACTGGTAATTTAAGATAAGCTTTATTTCCCATTAAAAGAGGATCACATTAAACAATGCGGTTTGTCCATGTAAAAACAACCTGATCCATAGGAATAATTAATATAGGAGTTATGGCCTTTGAATTGGCCTTAGAATCCTTAAAATGAGGCTTTAAATGCATTTTACATCAATGGAAAACGCTAAAGGGGAGAAATTGTGGGGAGCTAGAAACATTGTTCACGAACTCAAAATTTGTAAAATGAAAAACATTGTTCATGAACCTCATCGTTAGAACCAAACCAATAGAACACTGTTTATGAACCTCACCGTAAGAACACTGTTCATGAACATCACCATTAGAACCTCACCGATTGAACATTGTTCATGAACCTCACCATTAGAACAATGTTCAAGAACCTCACCATTAGAACCTCATGGATATAACATTGTACGTCTACCGTTCTGGAAACACTATACACCTACTGTTATAGAAAAACTATACACCTACCATTATGGAAACACTGTAAACCTACCGTTTTGGAAACACTATTCATAGAACTCAAAATTTGTAAATGGAAAAAGTGGTTTTCGTTAGAGGTTACTAATAGAACTATTCACTGATAGAATTGTTCACAGAATTCGAAATTTGGAAAAGGAAATAGAGGTTACCGTTAGAGGTTACTGATAGAACTATTCACCAATAAAACTATACATAGAATTGGATATTTGGAAAAGGAAATTGAGGTTACCATTAGGGGTTACTAATAGAACTGTTCACTGATAGAACTGTTAATGGAATTGGAAATTTGGAAAAGGAAAATAGAGGTTACCGATAAAACTATTCACCGATAGAACTGTTTATAGAATTGGAAATATGGAGAATGAAATAGAGGTTTTCATTAGATGTTTCTGATAGAATTATTAATCGAATTGGAAATTTAGAAAAGGAAATAGTGGTTATCATTAGAGGTTACCGATAGTTCAGTTCACAAATGTCTATCATTCGAACTATTCACTGAACTGAAAAAAACAAGTGTTGGGGATAAGTTACCTTGACCTCCCAAATCACCTCATACACCTTATTTTCGCAAGGAAATACACCAGAGAGGTCTGGGATATTACAAAAACACTTTGAGTCATAAAGTTCACATGTGAGTTTCTGGTGTGAGATTGATTTTTACGCATCAAAAATGAATTATTAATTTTTTTCCTTAATTATCAAGAAAATCCAAGATTGTGTTACTTTGTTTTTAGTGAGTGACATTTGTTTATTTAAATGTAAATTTTAAATAGATAATAGACACATTGAGTCATAATGGGCATATCGTGTATTAGATTGAGGTTCAGTTGATTCCTATACATCAAAAATGAATTATGGATCATTTTCATAAAGTACAAAATTGAAACCAATTTATTTTTATATTTTGATAATTAATCATTCAGTTGATAATTTTATTTATTTATTTATTTTTAGTGGTTTTTAATTAGGATACTAGAATTTTAATTAAAGTGGTGTTCATTTGGATTTTTGGTTCTTTGTGATTTCATTTGAAGTGGGTTTTTCATTTTTCAGATATTTTTATATGGTAGTTTCTTTTCATTGGATTTCATGATTCCTATGACTCCATACCTCCTCGATGACCATCATCTCTTAGTACTTTTTGTACTCTAATAGTTCTTTCATCCACATTTTTCTTCATTGGTTGATTACACAAATTTTTATTCATACATTTAAGTGGAATTTTATACATATTTTATGATTTAACTGGTGTTTTATGACTCTCATGTGACTATTATTTCCACTACTAAAACCATTTAGTTGTAGTTTAGTGTAGTCAATGAAATCAAACTGCATCTTTTGTTTGTTCAATTTGATCTTGGAGAGGGGTTATTTTCTAAATTTACTAATATTTGATATTAATTGTAATATGCTAATAAAAATTATAGCCTATAATAGTTTTTTTGAAACATAAAATTGTTTTTGATTTATTAATAAAAAAATTACTCCACTTAAATTCCTATATAGGATCACGTAAAAATGTGGTAAAAAATATTGTTCCAATAATCCACCTAAAACACTTCAAAATGGATCTTATCTTATGTGATTGGTGTAGTGTACACTTTTCAACAATTGATCTCAAACACAATCCTAGAATGATCCCCATTAAAACGCATTACACAAAAAAATTCTTGTTTTTCAACCAAAGCATCATCTCCTCCTCTACTTTTGTCTCTGCCCTTGTCTCCACCTTTTCCTACTCCCCCACCTATGTCTCTGACCAAACTCTAACTGTTACTATACCCCTAGATTCTCCATTTCCATACAATTTTATTGTTTGCAAGTAAGTAATAATAAAAAAATTGATTTTCTGTAGTATAATTCACCTTGAGAAACAAATAAAAAATAACATATAAGCATTATGATATTAATTCTTTACAAAATAAATATATTTCTAAAGTCATAAGTCGTACTAAATCTCAAAAATAACTTGATATCTGGTAAATTTAATGTCTTAATACATTCTAATAACATGTATGCTTCCCACTCATCTCAAAAAAAATTTACTTCTTCAGTTGAGTAATAAGGTTGTCATAAATCATTATAATACTAAGAAAATATAGACAAAAAAATTATTATGAAATATATTTAATGAAATTGTAGTTATCTTTAGAAATTACATATTGGGGGATGTTGGTCTTTTCTTTGATTATAATATGTTTCAAAAATTTCACACATAATATCCACAATCGATGCCATAATATTGATTTATGCACCAATGAAACATTGAACAAAATAAGTAAATTTTTTTAAGTTTACTAATAGTTAAATATTTCTATATATAACCTAATTTTTTTTCCATTTTTTGTAATCCATATGCTTTATCTCAATATACAATGAAATTATACCATTAGTTAACGTATATTTAGTGACCACCCTATCATAAAAAAAATTATTTTTAAAACACATATTAAAACATATAATTTTAATTTATCTATAAAATTTTGATATTAGTTTATTACAAATTCACATTAATCATAATATGTTGTCTATTGGTTGTATATCCATTCATTGGATACAAAATAATAAATATTTTGGGTATCTATATTGATTGCGATGAGTATCCAGTTCTACGTAAGAATAAATAAGAAAAATATGTAATAGAAAAAAAAATTATTTTATTTTAATAGATTGTAGAGTCTTACTTATTCATTATTGGAATCAAAAAGAGTTTATCATCTGATATTTTTTGATCAAACTCTTTGAGTAACTCAAATTTATTATTTCTAATTTATTCATTATCCAAAATTTGTGTTTCTATAGAAATGATAGAAGGATTAATGAATCTAAATTATGATTCACATGCTTTTCCCTCTATATAATGTTAATATACAAGCCTATAGAAAATATGAATAGTTTATAACTTTAACAAACTTACTATATCACTATTTGGGGAAACATATTTTTAAATTTACCTTATGTATGTATTCACAACTGACACACCCAACCATTCGTTATTAATAATATCATTTATACTCTCAAGAACAATTAAATCTATCAAGAATGTTCGATATATTTATTTTTCATATTGAATGTAAGAGATATTTTCATCTTTAAATGTGGTATCTACATGATTTTTTAATGATAATAAATGTCTCTCTGGAACTAGCAGGGATAAGGTACTTTTAGAAGGTCATTTAGATTTCTTAGTCGATTCACTAGATTTTTTTTTCCAACCTTCCATTTCCCCACTAATTTTCCATATGTAAGATCATACTTCATTTCAGACAATTTATCATCAAATGTTATAGGGTTTTCAAATGAAATTATTTTTTAAAGATATAACCTATGTATCTTTATAAGATGAGAAGACCATGATATGAAATATCCAATTGCATGATTGACTATTCTAATATCTAGATCATCATGTGGAATAGGAAAATAAATAGTTGGCTCATAACATCCTTTAATCCCCACTATCATGTGATCTTTTGGGAGGTTTTTTTGTCTTATCCTATATCTTGGGATATTAATAATGTTTCCCTTCACAACAAGGAGGTGCATGGGTGTTGAAAGATAGGTATCACATAGAATTGTACACTACATAATTTTGTAATAGAAAGTCTTAAAAAGTTGTTTGATTCACATTTAGGATTAAGAATAATGAATAAATTAATTACCTCAGGTAAGGTATGTGACTGTGGGGAATGACTATACTCAAAGCTAGTGTTATCTTTTGGTTCATATGTTGGTATTTGTTCCACCAATGGTTATCTTGGATCATTTATCATACATTGGTTTTCCATGACATGCTGAATAATAGTATCTTAATGTTAGTCAATTTGTGTCTATAATTGTCTCACCATATTATATGTATCTTATTGTGGTTTTATCTTCTCAAAATATGTTCACGGAGAAACTAAAAAACCTATTCCTCTAACACGACCATAATGTTTTTTCCACCTTAATGGTATTGAACGTAGATTTTATTATAGTTTGATCGATTTTGATTATTTTGTCTAAACCAATTAAAAAAATATTAACATAAATTGATATTTTTTTGTAATAATGTTATAAAACACATTTTTTTTGGATGAGTATGGTTCCATAGATAAAAAATGAGGTACAATTATTATAATAAAAGAAAGAGGTTACAATAGTCTAAAAGATGTCAACATATTAAAATCCATATTATAAAAGGGGTGTAAATTAGAAGGATGATCACCAAGCTAGGTAATATATTGATTCAATCCCTTGTTAGAAAGTCCATACAAAACCATGTTAGCTTCACAATATTTATGAGTGATTAGGTAATTAATTCCAAGAAGAGAGTGGGTGTCTTCCATCCAACAGGTGGCGATCATCCATTCGAGATGTGTCACATCATTCCATATCGCTTTCAAAATGGAGGTCGAGTCACTATCAATCCAGAGGTTGTTCCAACCATATTGATTGGAAAAGGAAATGACATGTACCATAATCATCTATTCATATTCCAGTGATGAAGAAATGCTACAACTAATATAAAAGCATCTAATGATCTGACGAAGATGGTTCTTGAAGACAGAAACAAATCCATCGGGGCCCAGATTGTCTTTGGAGGCACCATCCACATTAAAATTAACCCAACTAGGGAAGGGAGAACACTAGAAAACTTCAAATGTGTGGCGAGGTTGGTATAAGTTTTTCTCAATACAAAGACATCGCAGAATTCAAATGTTGTTCACAGTGTTGATGCAATGGTCCTTTTGGATCATAGCAGATTCACATATGGAAATGAATACCGACATCTGACCTTAATTATGGCTAAATGAGCACTTTTTTTGAATAAGATCATTTCTATCAAACTAGATCATGTGGTGAATCTCAGCAATAGTAGCAAGAAAAATGTTCCTAATTTGCTAAAAACTATCCATATCCACACATCTCTTTAGTTGTGATTTGAAAGAATCATGATTCAACCATTTGTAGTAAAAAAATTCAAAAATATAGTTCCAAATAGTAGAAGAAGTGATAGAAGAAAGAAAGAGATGATTGGTATCTTCTCTATGTTTATTACATAGTCTACATTAAGAATAGAGTTGAATAACATACGATTGAAGATGTCCATATGTGGGGATTATTCATGATTAAGGATCCATATAATAGTGAATCATGAAGGTTTTATCCAAGTTTTTTTAAAAAAAATTATCCAACCAAATTTACTTTCAGCATTAGAAAAATAATGATTGTCATTTTTTTGAATTGATCATACCATTATATGAAAGATCAAAAAATAAGAAATAATCTATGTTAGAGAATGGATATTTTTCAATGACCTTCATAATGGTTTCAGGGAGATGACCATTTTGAAATTTTGAAACATATCTGATAGAAATGATGATATTTTATGGACTTTGAAAAGAAGAAACCATGAAAATTAAGGGGGTGTCAGTCAAGTTATCCAACCAGAAGTTCACTAAAGAGTCTCTAGAAACCATCCACTAATAGGTGTTCATAATGGAGAAATTTTTTTTATGGATGTACAGATAGGGGAGTTAAGAAATTTCAAGTAACCATCCTTAAGATTTTTAGTAAATCTATTTTTTAGAAAAGGAATGGAGTTAGATTTATTATAGTGATGATTCCAAGTGAGTTTGTCTTGAAGAGACTCATTAAAGTACATAATAATTTTTATTCCAATTCCACCTTTATCAATAGGTTTATAACATTCCCACCAAAGGACAATCATAATATTTCTTTCCACAGTGCTACCTATCCAAAAAAATTAGGATTGAGATATGATTTTTTAATTATACTTGGAATCCATTTATAGACCATCATAGATTAAACTATTTTGGAATCAATAATAGATTTGACAAGGTAGATTATGCCCACCATAGAGAGAGATTTTCCTTTCCATTAATTTAGATAGTTATGAACTTGAACAAAAATTGCAGAGAAATGACAAGATTATGGCCTGCTACAAAAGATGGGGACACCTAGGTATGTAAATGGATGAAAAACCTCTTTTATACATAGGTTAATTATAATATTTTATTTCCTATTAGTGGAAAAAAATTTCTAAAGAAGATAGAATATGTGTTCTAACTAATGGTTTTCCCAGAAATCTCCTCATAGTGAGAAAGGGATTTTTTAAGGTTTTGAATGTTTCTTTTATCACCTTGAAGCAAAAGAATGATATCATCAACATATAATAGTAGGGTGGGAGAATTCAAATTCTGCAAGATATGAATGAGATAGAGTTTTTTTGAACAAGACAAGTGAGTAAAAAGCTAAGATAGTCCTCTAAAATGGTGAAAAGGATAGAAAAAAGAGGGTCAACTTTTCTAACACATTTTATACATTTAAAATATCCCATGGGGGATCTATTAATAGGAATTTAAGTAATGTCCCAATTGAAAACTGTTCTGATAGTAGTGTTAAATGTATTACTAAAACAAAAAATTTGAAGCACCTTGAAAATAAAACTCCAATCCATGATATCAAATGATTTTTTAATTTCAAGTTTAATAGATATATTAACTTCTATATTAGATTTGTTTAATGTGTTAATACACTCTGAAGTAAGAAAAATGCAGTTTTGAGTGGATCTACGCTTAATTAACCCAAATTGATTCATGGGGACTATTTTTTTAGTGATGGATAAAAGACAATTAGAAATGATTTTTGTGATGATTGTATAAAGGACATTAAGGAGAGAAATGGGCTTAAACAAGTTAATCAAAAATTCATAGTCTAATATTGGAATTAGTGAAAGAAATTGATAATTTAGGCCATGAGATAGAACACCATTAGTGAAGAAATATTTGATAGGATTTCAAACATTAAACTGAATAATATCCCTATAATGCAGAAAGAATCCATTATTAAAATCATAAAAACTAAGAGCACTATCAGGATTTAAACTAAATACAGGGTCCTTAAATTCATGATCACAAGGAATGTTAAGAAGAAAGGTGTTATCTTCATCATTGAGCACCATAATTATGATCTCAGGTAAGAGGTCCTTGTTATTATTAGGGCCATTAAGGATAGATTCGATGTAAGATACAATATGATTAGCCATATCATCTTAATTTTCTATAAGTTTGTCTCTACATTTTAGAGGGGAAAGTGGCTTGAAAGCTTTCTTAGATTTTTTATGGGATTTATAGAACATAGTGTTTCTATCGTTGTTTGTTAAAAAATTTACATTGAAGGCTTTTTTCATTAGGTTCTCATTAAAAATAAGAAAAGAGTTGAGCTTTACTGAAATATTAATTTCATGATTCAGATCAGCACTAATATCATATCTAGTATTATTGTTTTGAAATTGCTTAATATTATTATCAAGTAGTAGGATTTAATTGTTAATTTTTTTGGCATGAGATCTGCGCCATCCTTTGAGCGTCATCTTAAGTGATTTTAATTTTATAGAATAAGAAAAGGCATCATTGAAGTGTTTCATGGAATGAATTTTTTTGGATGATGTCAACGCATTCAGTGTTATAAAACCAAGAAATGTTAAATATAAAAGGGAGAGAAAGTTTCATATTTTTGGTGGATACATTGAGCAAAATATGGTGATGATCAGAGTGGAGATTGTGAAGGGTGGTGCTAGAGATGGTGTTTCATTTATCTTAAACAGGTACATTTGTGAAGGCTCTATCCTATTTGGAGGTGAACTCCCTATCGTAATGCTTTCTATACCAAGTGTATTTGGAACCTGAAAAATTTATTTCAATAATATTGTTGTCTTCAATAGAGGTTTTAAATACTCTCTCGAAGATCGTAGCATGTGAGGGATCGATTTTGTCACTTGAATTGAGTATAGCAATTAAGTCCCCCATTATAAACCAAGGTGTGTTAATATTAGAACCAAAATAGGTAAGCTCATACCATTGGGGAATCCTATATTTGTATCTATTTTGTATTAATCAATAGAGGAAAAAATAATAGTTCCATCAAAAATAAAATCACAAGTGAATTATTTCTCTGAGATGTAAACAATGTTGACATTTTGGATGGAGGAGTGAGAAAATATTCGAAGAGATTAAACATAGGAAAAAAAATTTGCTAGAAAATTAATAACCATATTGATAAAAATGGTGGTACATAGAAGAGAAATTAATATTGGGTTTAGAAATACCAAATAAAAGAGATAAGTGAGTGTTTCCCATTCTTTTTAAAACAGAAAAAGTGTTAGAGTTCGAAATACCATTACAATTACTAAAAAGTATCTTCATTTAAACCTAGATTTGGAGTTATAACTCCCCATTTTTTGTTTACTGAGCCCTTGTGTCTAGAAGATATTCTAATCAATTTAGTAATGTTTGGGCTCATGGTCTTTTCTTGACTACTTTTAGAAGTAAAAGTAGGGATGTTTAGACTACCTTCCTTAATGTTATCCTTGGAAGGATCATGGCAGGGTTTATCCACAGGTAAAACCATATAGTTTTTTTTAATAATGGCAGTATGGTCAGCATCATGATGGGTATTCAGGTTCTCAGAGTTAGAAGTTATAGTAATGTCATAAATATTTTGATAAATACCTACAGAATGATTGAAAATGCGAGGAGGCGATGTACCTGAGATAGTTGTACCAAGGATGTCTTGATTTAAAGAACCTGAAGGATTTTCAAGATTATATCCTAAACACTGGGACAGTTTTGGTGCATCCTCCAAGTTTAGTTGTTCTTTATAATTCAAGGAGATACACCTCTATTTCTTGATCAAATTAATAGGCAAAGTAGATCTTACATCTTCCTTATCCTACAAACTCAAAGCTACGAGACTGTTTTTCTATTTTAGGGTACTATCTAAATCCAAGGTAGTCTCTCCAATTATAGCACCCAGAGGATCAGGTGTCATGGTATTATATTTAAGAGACACATTGTATGGACCAATTGCGGGGGGTGAGAGGTCTTATCAGAGCTCTTAGTATTCTCATAAAAAATGTCACCGCCTGAGTCCAACCCCAGGGCGAGTTTTCATTTATTATTCTCAAATTAATCCTTCATATCCTACTCGGTCTTGCCATTATTTCAACCAAGCATTTCAATTACCCTACCTTCAGGTCTTATAATGGATGTATCCACATTACAATTCAAGTGATCTTTACCTAATTCTGAATGGTTTGAAAAAACAGTACCAGTGGGGTGGGTAGAGGCCTTATCTATTTCATTCTCCCTACAGACAGTTTCCTATTGCATTTGAATAACATCAATAATAATGGTCTCTAATTTATCAAGGAGGTGAAGATATTTATTTTCTACTTCTTCAACAAGATCATCCCATGAATAATTTTGGGTATTCATTAAATCCATCGATTTATTTGGTTTCTTCATGCATACCACATTCCTTATCTTAGAAGTGTCCAGGATATTAGTGATGGGGATATTTCCTTTTCTGTTATTTTTTATTTCCATTCATACATTCTCCAATGGTTGGACCACTTGTTTTCTAACCACCCGAAAGTTTTCTATAGTGTGGCCAATGAGTTTTTAAATTTCACAGTATGGTGAATTTATCTCATACCCTATCCTAATTTCTATTTTATAGTCTTTTTCATTGAAAATTATTATATTAGGATGTTTTGAAGGAAGGTGGACCTCTATCATAACCCTCGCAAAGAGGCCCAAATCATCATTTAATGTTCTCTGGTCAATTTTCGGTGCAAATCCGAAAAAAGAAATGATTCCATTTAGGATTTTAAGATACCAAAAATACAAATTAATGCCATGAAATATAACCCATATTTGGACCATTATATTCCTATGGGTATATGGGTTAAATGAATAGTCTGATTTAGAGATCCTATGTAATCCAGGTTTATGGTGGCTGTTACTAATTTTCCATACACTATCAAAGTCACTTTGAGAATTAAATAGTATATGAATGTAACCTCAACCTATAAGGACCAATTTCAAATTCTAAAAACCCCAATAGTGTGAAACTCAACGTTTTCAGTCTATTAAAGTCTTGGGGAGATCACATTTCATGTATGAGATGCGGCCCATGATGGAGAATTTGCATAACAGCGCATGTTTTTTGAGAGATTATTGGACTACTTCAATAGAGCATCCACCACCATCAAGCTTCTTGAAAATATAAGGCTTTGTTATTGCATAATCATTACTCAGATCATGAATGTATGAGCATCCAAAAAAAGATACACTTAAATCTGCCTGTTATCGGATGATTTAGAGCTCCGTTGATCATCTTTCCTTCACTGTTCTTAGTATGAGATCCCCACATATCATATTTCTAATTATCAAAGTGGTGGGAGTAGAATCTCCTAGGTGTAAGAAACACATCGACCATCAGATAAAGGAAAAGCGGGAATAGAGCATGGGAACCCTAATCACTTACAGATTTAGAGAGAGATGATCCCCCATCTCTTTAAAATCACTTATTTTTATTTCTATTTCATTATAAAACACAATAAATATAATTATGTCATAATTACACATCTTTCCTATACCGTGTTTGCGTTTTTATCATCTAGTTTACCCTACATATTTACACGAGACTCATTCCGTATCACATAACGTGGGATGGAAGAGGCTTAAGGTTTTGATTCATTAATATTCATATAAAAAAGGAACATATTTTGTTTAATATCACATAATTAAAATATTATATTCTATTTAAAATGTATACCAGTTCCTTCTCTTGTTAAGAGTCCTCCAACCATGTTTTGCGATAGGGTTAGATTGGTTTCGATGTAGGTTTTTTATTTTTATCACGCTTTTTCAATTTAATTTATTCAAAAATTTTAATAATGTTGGGTAAAATAAATAATTTCAAGTAATATATTATTTACTACAATCCACTAGAAATTATTTCTCACTGCGATAATTGATGAAAGTAGTACTCTTTTCATGATTTATAATGTGTTAATAACCAACTATTGGGTAGGGATTAACATTCCATTCAACTTCCCTAATATATAACTTTTTAAGAAGAGTCTGGAATTCTATATGGGATTTTACAATGGCCATGAAGATAAATTTCTTATGGAATTATTCTAAAATAAAGGAATAATGTGGGGAATAAGGAAAATTATACCTAAGTTTCATTATATTATTTTTGGTAAAATTGTAAAATTATCTCATAATATCACCATTATATCTTTCATAAGTATTTAATTCATTACAATCTGTTTGTGGTTCCATGAATAAATATCATTTAGTACATTTATCCTCGTTGTGACCCCATGAAAACTAATGAACATTGACTTCTTGGGGTTAATCGGTTGGTCACGTTGATTCAGACATACCACAACTTTTATACCTTGAATTATTTACTTGATAATTTTAGTCAACAATGTGATGTTTCATTGTTGTTTTTTATCATCATGTTGTTGATCCCCAAATAAATCTGCAGTTTCATAATTTACAATTTATTATTCCCTAGTATCAGGAACATCATCATGAGCATATGACATTTTTTGCATGAGTAGTCAAATAATTAATTTATCTTGAATTAAAATAATGTAAACATGGAGAAAGGATTTGATAATGGTCTCCTGAATGCTCTATTGTAAACTTGATGAACACTTTAACTCCATCTTAGTACCCTTTTGTTAAATAATTAGTTTTCATTAATTTTGAAGGAAATTTGTAAATCAATTTAACTCCATATTCATACTCTTTAACTCCATATCAAACTATGTTTCTTGAACAACTCTAATAAGTATTCATCACATATTGGGTACATATGATCATATTGGATGACTGTTACTGAGATTAATTCATGAAACAAATAAGAGATAAGGTATGAGTCTCACGAAAAAAATGAAATAATGGTTTTTATGGAGATGAATCTAGTGAGGTTGATAGTTTTCTTCTTATTTTTTAATTACCACAACTTAAATTAAAATTTAAAACCACTTCAAAAGACTATAAATTTTTTCTAGCACTACCATGAGAACATCAACTCATCCCCACTGAGTTTCACCAACTCTAATAAATGTTACTAGTCATTTTTCCTCACATGTATCTCAAATATAAGATCTCTATATCCACTGAGGATCAGGTGCAATGTGTAAGTGTAAAAATTAACTAGTAAATACTAACATGGCCCCTAAAATATACAACAATTCATGTATTTTAGTTAATGTTAAAAGTAGCAACACATAAAATACACATGTAATTCAAGTCATTTAGTATTAACCGAGACACCATGATAATAAAATGTACTGACTTCATTTCATACAAGTGAATTATACTTATCATATTATATTTTTATACCACGGTTATTCCCTAATATTTAAATCAATTTACTAATAATTGGTTAACATTGGAATCATAGGAGGATCACAAATTAATTATCACCCTCTAAAAATAACTACAACATAAGTACTATGATATTCGACCTTAGACCCTTAGCATCCAATATTATCCCTAAGGGATATCTATCACATGTACTTATTGCATCTATATTAGGAAATGAGTATAAGATGTAATTTTTTTTAGGAATTAAATTTGAAATATGGGTAAGTATTAACGCAATTTCTTTCCTTAGGAAAGAACCACACAATGGGTGCCACAATTTATTAGATAAACCTAAATTATTAAAACCCATAGAGAAGAACAAATAACAACCCAAATGTAACATCACCCTCACCCTAGCCCTTGATGGATCACTAACATGTCTATAGTAACTCACATTCTAGAATACCATACATATCCCTAGAATAATAACGATCAT
Organism: Viscum album; assembly: GCA_963277665.1. Taxonomy (NCBI): domain Eukaryota; kingdom Viridiplantae; phylum Streptophyta; class Magnoliopsida; order Santalales; family Viscaceae; genus Viscum; species Viscum album. The sequence goes on from OY728160.1 coordinate 751,942,783, forward strand.
ATTATTATATATGATAAAAAAAAAATTTATCACATCCATATATGTATTTCTTGTAGAAAAATATTACAATCATACTCTGGTAGGTATATTAAAATATCTTCAAAACAACATCAAGTTATTATTCAAATAAAATATTATAATTAAATATTCATAAATGTTTTAAAAAATTGATATAGATTACCTTTAATACAATAAAATTTTAATAAATTCTCTAGAGAACAAATTATTAGAAAAGAAAATAAAAAAAATATGTAAAAAATATGTAAAAAATATATAAAATGATAAAAATTAAGGATTAATAAATAGAGTTCTTATAATTTTTTCCATTTTATAAAATGATTATGTATAGAAAAAAAGTATTTATAAATGTGTATTGGTTTTTTTACAATATAAACAATATTAAAACCATATTTGGGTGTGATTAAAATAAATAATTTGAAGAACATATTTATCCTATCAATATATATATATAATGAACCATTTCTTGTAAAAGATAAAATATTAAATAAATATATTAATTCTATAACCAATATGCTATCGTAATCATAAAATTCCTTAATCAAATTAAAAAAACAATATAATCACTTAAATATTTTATTATATTATTTTTAATACATAATAATTGATCCAAATTCTATATAACCCATGTTTTCTCAAATATAAAAGAATTAAAACCTAGTACATATTATTTTTAAAAAATATCATTATCCCATGTACACTCTAAACCACCTCATATTAAAAAATAACCTAAATACATTTTTAATTAGTTCTTATAACATATTACATTTCAAAAATTCAATTCACTTTCCATCAAATCATACCCCCAACAACAATGTAATCTTAACAAAACTTATCCATTTAATTGGCTTGAATATACCTATTAATTTAGGGTAAAAATTATCGTAATCATAAATATGATATTATAGAGCTAAGTAGTGAACTTTTTTATAATATTTCACCCAAGTTTAACATAACACATTTAGTAATTATTGCCTACGGTATATCATATTATCATTATTCAATAATATATTCTTCATGATAAATTATGTTTAGATTTATATTCAAAATGTTCATTCACATTAAAAAATAATCAAATGAAAGAAATTTTATAGGAACCGCCATAAAATTGTATAATTTTATGAAATTGGAACCAACTCAATTTATTCATTCTACTACATCCCCAATGAGACACTAATCATCCAATATTAATTAAGTATAAATATGCACCTATCATTCAATGAAATTATATGAAGATGATTTTCTCAATAGATACACTTATATTCATAATTCTTCTTATTGCTTAATTTTTTTCATCTTCAAGTGCATTCTATTCTATAAAAAAAGATTCAAACAATGACAATACACACTATCTAGAAGATAATAAGAAATAATAATGGAATCATCATGAAAGTCCTCATCAGTTACTATAGAAGACATGGATACAGTTCATAGTGGTCATGTATGAATCTATATTGAGTTTATAGAATAGGGGTGGAGTTGTGTTAGTATAGGTAAGTTATAAAGAGATATGATGATATATAGGTTTTTTCAGGGTCAATAACACCACAATAATGAAAACCATAGAATTCAAACATGAAATCAATGAGAGAAGAAAAGGATAAAATAACATACCTTGGATTATAGCCTTGATTCATCGGAGAAAACATAGAGGAGTAGCGCCGATAGTAGGGGAGTTATATGATATCTTGAGAATCAAAACTGAATGAGTCACATTTATGGGTCTTTTAAATAGATTGGGGAACTTTTATCAGCACTTGTAAAAAATGCTGATAAAAGGAACCTTTATTAATGAAAAATCTTTATCGCTGATAAAGGATTAAGAATTAAAATTATAAATAATTTTTTTTGTAATTATATTTATATAATTATATATTTGTTTATTATAATTTGATAATTGTGTATATATATAGTTATTTTCATTATAAATATAGTAATAATTTTTTCAAAAAATTAATTTCTTTATTTATAATTATAAATACATAATTTTATAAATATAGTAAATATAAATTTATAAATATATTTATAATTATTTATTTAAAATTTTAAATATATTTATATAATTATATATATTTAATCAATATATAAACATATAAATACATTAAATATATTCATTATTTAAACATATTTATTATAATTTTATAATTATAAATATATTGATATAATTATATATATATATATATATTTAATAAAGAAATATAAATATAAATATATTCATTATTGAAATATATATATTATAATTTTATTATTATTTAAATATATAATAAATTATTTATAAATATATGAATAAATTTTTTTAAAAGAATAATATTTATATAATTATATAATTATATATATATATATATATCCCCAAGGGAACATCTTTGTGGAAGCTACCCCTATGGGTATTAGTTAGGTCTTGAGTTCATGTCTCGCCGAGTACATCCCTATATTATATGTTGTCTGTTTTTCTTTTTAATGTATCCCCTTTCCTAGAATAAATTGATCCTTCAGCCTCAACTTATATATATATATATATATGTATATATATATAGTATATCCATTATTGATATAAATTTATTATTATTTTATAATTATTTTAACAAAAAAAATTATTTATAATAGTTATAAATATAGTAAATATACATTTATAAATATATTTATTTATAAATATTTTTCTACAAATATATATTTAACATTATTAATGAATATATAATCTTAAATATATTCTTTTTAAAAATGAGTGCATTTGAATAATTAAAAATGAGTAGAATTTAAGAATATTTAAAAAACTAATAATTATTATAAATTAAATATAAATTATCAAAAATATATGGATATATATTATAGTAAAGATGAAACATATTTAAGATAAAAAAATTGTAAATAAATTTATATAAATAAATAATAAAAAATTATTGAATTCAAAAATAAAATTAAAAATAAAAAAAATTAATAAAAATAAATTAATAATACCTAACTGTAATATTATTTTAAAAAATACAGAAAATTAATAGATTAAAAAATAATACATTAAATGTATCATGTTATACTGAAATTCTAAAATATACTAAAATTTGAATACATTAAAAAAATATTACGTGTATGTGTTTCTAAATAAGATTTCATTAATTACATAAATATGTTTGTGAGTGAACTGTATATAAAAATTCATAAATTCAGTATATATGTATGTGGAATCAATGTAACACCAGACCTTTAATATATGTTAAATCAAAAAATCAAACATCATTTAAAATGAATAATACATTAATATGTTTTTAATTATTACATTTTGTTCATTTTATATATATTTATGTTTAATATATATTATTTATTAATATTTATAATATATATATATATATATACATTATAAATCTTCATTTTTATTCATAATTATTTCATTAGTAAATTTTTAAATAATTCTTTAATTTACTCATTTTTAATTTATTTGTTTAATTATTACATTTGATTTATAATATATATATATATGATATACTAATTATTAATATTTATAATATATATGTATATTAAATTTATTCATTTTTCTCAATAATTATTTAATTAATAGAAAGTGTAACATTTTCTTTTAATTTAGTGACTTAAACTTTTTATTTTTTTAATTATTTAATTTTTTTAATTTAAATATATATATATTTAATATATATTATATATTAATATTAATAATTTATATATATGTATATTCAATTTATTTATTTTTATCAATAATTATTTAGTTAATAAAATTGATAACTTTTGTTTTATTTTTATTTGATTAATTATTTAATTTTAGTCTGAATCTCTATCAGCGCTGATAAACACTACCCTTTATTAGTAGTAAAGAAAGTGATGATAAATGGTACCCTTTGTCAGTGCTAAAAATTAAGTGTAGATGAAATATTGCTTTTATTAGTGCTAAATGAAAGTCTTCATAATGCTTACCCTTTATCAGTGCTAAAAACAAAGCAATGATTAAGGGTAACCTTTATCAATGATTATTTAGCACTAATAAAAGTTTCTATTTATCATATTGTTTTTTGAATTCATAAAGGCCACCTTTATTATCTCTTTTTTAAGCATAGTAAAATGCATCTTATTTAGTGATGAGTTAGGGTAGGACAATCTGTTCAAAAAATTTAATTTTGTATATTTTCTAAGTGTGAAATATATTATGTGTGTCTGTGGGGGTGGGTGATAAAATGATATTTTATTGAAACGTTTCACTGAAATTCAGTGTTAAAATCCCCGAAATCAGTTTTAAAACCTAGTTAAAATTACATTTCAGTTCATCATGTGTTTCTAGTGAATGATTTTGAATTGATCATAATTTGTAGTTTTTAATAAAATATTCGTTATCTTGAAATTCATCTGGAATAAAATTTTATAAAATTAATGATATAATATAAACATTTTAATTTTATAGAACTAACTTGAATATTGGTTGAATTGTGTATTTTAAATAGTGAAAAATCAATTTTAAATTCAAATTCATTTAGAATTAAATATTTTCTATGTAATATGGATTTAAAATTATATATTTGAAATGGTTCAAATAGTTATTTTTACTGGTTTTTAAATTTAATGAAAACCATACTCTAATTATAAAATCAGAGAATTTAATTGATCAAAGTATTTAAATGTTTATTTTTATCATTCAGTTATTTTTTTCTAATTAGGAAAAAAATACATCACTGGGTTTTAATTTTTAGTTTTATAGGTTGAATTAAAAATGGAAAATTATAGTGTCATGGTCGACTATGTCATGTTACTTGACTTAAGATATAGCATGAAGGAATCGCGGCATCTCCACCAAACGCATGATGACTATCGGTTGACCAGGTGAGAAAATCCTCCAAATTCATAGAGTGATTGCATGAAGAAAATCATGTTTCTGAATGACCAAATCCATCCTACAGTATAAAGACTCAATGGTTGATCAATCTATAATGTTTGAAACATGAAAAAGTCATAATCTATAAAATGACCAATTCTCAACCAACAACATACCCCCATGACACCACATGAGGACTGCCTAAGTAATTGTGGCAGCCCCATGGTATATCAATGAACGACAAGAAAAAAAAATAAATCTATTTTAAGGTGGAATAAAGCTGCCACATGACCCCCCATGTTACCATGGGGATGATCCTCAGTTGACAACTAACCCTCATCCCATATGTACATGTAATATTGAGTTATATGGGGATCAAAATGAAATTGCGTGATGGCCCAAAGAAAATGTGTATCCATTGATACAAATTGAAGGTTAAAATCATTGGATACAAATGATGTTGTTGATTGAATCGACAAAGATCATGAAAATAATTTCTCCATGATAAGAGGGATGCTTAATCCAAATCCGTGAGTGGTTAACTTCTTTATGAACAATAGGGCCAGTCTTTTGAGGAACCTATATTCTAATATAGAAGATTTATATCATAGAGGAAGTTGAATCCACGAACTAATATGAAGTCAACTCGGCAAAAATATAATTATATCTAGGATAAAGATAAAGGATTTCTTTGTTCAGTAGAATCATTTTTCTAAAAGTCTTAAATTAGATAACAAGATAGAACAACATGACCATGATTTCATAAACTTGTTGACTGAATGTTAAGGTTCATTATATTTTATATATAAGGACTCAATGGTTTTTTACTCTGAGATCACCAATTTAAGACGAGTTGATGAAGATGTCAATGATAGTTCTTCATGCATCTTAGTTTCTGAAACTTTTATTTAACCCTAGATGATCCCTTGAAGGATATTTGATTGATTCATTACCAAGTGAATATAAAATCACTCCTCTAGGAAGCTCGACTACTTAGAACATCCTAGACCACTTATAATCCCATGATATTAGTTCTAGGTATAATAATTAATTTTGATTCAGTTTTCATAAATGAATTGATGCATTGTTGAAGATGATCCACTGATTTCTTATGTTTAGGCCCATAAACTAAGCTTAGATTGGAATCCCATGTCAAATATTCTATAACCAATATTTTTATCCCTTTAAAAAATCCCAATGATCCAAAACTGACTCCAACATGTGCATCATTTCCTATCATTATCATGTAATCTCAGTGTGTAGTGTATGGCCTCCACTCTATCGATGGCATAGTAATGAACTTCTGCTCTGATTTCTATCAAATAAATATAGAAATTTACTATTGGATAATGATTAAAAAGATAAAGTGTAAAGGAAGTGACTACCTGAAGATATTTGGACCGTTGAACATCACACATGGAAACATCAAAGTAGAGGAAGCTTGACACTAAAATTGACAAATTTTCTCAATAGTATTAAAATCATTATAGAATGAAAAATCCATTTATTAAGATTACAAGGATAGAAATTTGAGTTATGTGAGTCATATTTTATCTTTTTACTCTAAATTTAGAAATATTATATGAGTAAATGGTATGTTCCAGACTATTTGATCGAGCTACTACTATCCTACATTCTTTTATTTCGACTTTATGTAATACTATAGTGATAGAACCGTGATACCTAAGTGGAATATCTAATGATATTCTCCATTCCCCTGTTTATGACTTTTATTGTTTAATTATATGACACTTATATTAATCTTTATATATTTATAAAAACTATTTATTAATTAGTTGATTTCATTTTTTTTCATTTTGAATTAATCTTCCCTGTTTCACTAGATTAAACGCACATGCCATATTGGTTATCACTATTTATCGTGATCTTGAAAAGTGAGGGTGATTAAAGTCACTTGATCACTATGATAAGTGAAATTAAATGTTGTAGTTATTATTTGATTGCTCTGATTAAACTGAAACTTCTATTTGAGGGCAGTCAAGAGAGGTTTTACTTGATTAGTGAAAAAAATATTTGATTTTTAAAATACAATAAGGATTTAATAGAAACTTTTAGGGGGAATCCAATGTTATTATAATTTTTTATAAAACACACAAACCTATAGAATCACAAATTTCTTCCAACAAAAAAAAACTATCAAACATGAAATAATATTTGTATCCAAGAAATAATCACTACACTTTCATCCAATATTGGCATCACACCACCTTATTCTAATCTAATACTCTTTTTCACAAGTGTTACCACACTTCCCCTATTCCACTGTGATAAAACATGATACTCAGAATTAACATTCTATAATGGTCCACACATTGGATACTTTTCAGTCATTACCAATAAACTCAACCCATTGTGATAGTCACATGGTGTACAGTAAGAATAATTTAACGGCCCTTACCATATTTGGATGATCGTTAATCATCAACTCAGTACTAAAACTTTGTGTTTTGTATCGATACACGGAACATGATTTCAATAAACAAATATAAACACCTATCTTTTAAACATTAAATTTTCTCCAAATATTGTGGTTTGACTACCAAACCATTTCAACCATATCCCAAACAATTTTCATTATATGTTTTATACTTCATCACATCCATTTCTACACAAAATAAATAGTTTTCCCTTTTCATGAAAACATCTCCCAAAGGTGGTCATCCTCACACACTGATAAACTATCACCTCTCAACCATAATAACTTAACACATAGAGAATTTCAATAAATACTCAATTCCAAAAAAGTATCTGAATATGACTATTGTTATAACTCCATAGTCATATCCTCAATTGACTAATTTAATTTCCATTCTCAACTTGTAATAATTACCACATATATGATCCGACTCAACCTTAGATAACACCACCACTATCCTCACTGAAAACACACCATGGATCGTTATTGAAATTTAAGACACATCCTCTCCTATGGTAGTTTACATTCTCATTAACAATTGAACACACTTCCAACCACACAAAATTATCTAAAATCAACTACCCACTAGTATTACATACCAATGACCAACTACTCACTTGAAGTATATCCTCTAATGGGACTTCTGAAAACACAAGGTTTTTTAAACCTTAAAAAACAAATCCTTAAATTATTTTCAATAGGCTTCTCCAAGAATGACACATATAATCATTATCTAAGACAACCATATCTCACATGGCCATTTCTATGCATGGAACGAGAACCAACCTTGTCTCACTATATGGATCATTTTTAGTTTCCACACAGAAATGAAATATTAAACAACCACATTACACATATTGACCATTATAAGAATATAATCAAGATCAATTTCTTGTCTATAACACATGGTTCATGTTGTGAACTAATGCAGGTATCATCACATCTGTTGTTGGCTGATCTAATTTCCAAAAAATCAGTTCTAAGATGATCCCAAGGCCCTAAACAACCAAAACAAATCCAAATTCTCACTCACATACTGATCAAGAATCAACAAAAAAGGTATACACAACCTAGTTTATGAACTAACATACTATTAGCATCAAAATGACCCACTAACATATTTCTCGGGGAAGGGATAACAACCCACTCACATACCCATCAAGTCCTATGAAACCCGATTGTCACACTAACTAGTACAAAAACAATGGATGAAAAGAACAATCATTATGCTACACCACCATTATCCCAAATCTGACACATATATACAAGTATATATAACACATTGAAGAACTTTAAAATACCCCATCTAGATCACAGATTTACCAAAAACAACACCCCACCAGTCCAACCACTTGAGGATTCACCTCTAACTTAAGGGATCACACAATCACCTTCTTCTCATAATTCCACTCTAATAACTCTAAAGAGATCCACACATTCATCAGTAGGTATCCTCATAATAAAACAAAACCTTATAGATTCTATCACTAACAAATTTTTTATGCCTAACCATCCAACCATCTGTGTTCCCATCCCTTAAAGGGAGGCTGTTCACCAACCCACACAACCCATATTAATTATGCCCCCTTGGTCCATGATTCAGATAAAAAAATAATAAATGGAGGAAAGTGGGTCTCAACTAAAAATTATATAAATATAGTTTAAAAAAACTAAATAAGACACACTAAAATTTTGTCTCAAATCACAAAACAGTTATCACCATTTTAAAATCTCATCTCAAACCAATTGTTCAACCAAACACTTTAGAATCCCACTCTATTATCATTTTAATTATCACCCACCTTTTCACTTGAGAAAAATATGAGAAATTGACATGTATTTTTTAACCAAAAAAACCCATTTAAAACATTTCCATGACACATGTATTTAAAAAATCTTTTTTATAAATCAAAATACCTTGAAACCCCATTTAACACATTTTATGCCAATTAAATTTTCAATTTTAAAACACTTCAATAAAATCTCACAAAAACATTACATGTGAAGGGAAGAAACACATATAAATACATACTACCCATTATAGGAACAAATTTATACCATTAATATCAATGCATTAGTCCTAGTCACATATATAAGAAAAATCACAACATGGTTACGTTAGGTTTTTATTAATTTCACAAATAATTTATTTCAAAAAATAGTAAATACATTAGCATTATTATTTAATTAATTTAAAACTATATCAACAATATAAAAATATCCATAACATAAGAAACTAAATACCTATACATGATGTATAAATTCAAAAAATCTTGTTAATTGGGATAATATAATATCCCATAAATCATAACACTGAAATCATAACCATCACATGAGCTGAAATCGGTCAAAAGTAATAATAAAAACCCAAAAAACAATATCATCCCTGGAAACATGGATAGACCTATTATGTAGATCATTTACACCAAGACATGAGTTCCATACCATATCCCGAATATTATCCATGTTTTATTTACCAATTTCTAAATATAAATAAAAAATAAAAAGTGGTTTGATACAACTTTGTGATACCCCAAGCCTGATCACCCATCTTGGGCCTAGGGTGTTCCACATGACCTCATGTGCACTCCCTTATATGTAAGAGGATATTGACTTATAGTGAGGTCCTAAGAGATAATGTGGGGAGACTATTTCTTCGGTAATAGATAACCATAATAGTGTACATACAATAATGAAAGTGGTAATAAAAGTAATAAAGCAAAACTAAAATTCATTAGAAATAATAAAAATATCATATTTCCCAATAAAAATATGGAAGACACTATCCGATAAAATATGACATGTTATCCAAACATATAGAATTTATAAATACTATAAAAATAAATGAAAAAATAAATAAATGGAATCTCTATAAAATGATCTTAGTGTCTTTCCCAGTATTTCCTTAGCCAATCTTCTCTTCATACACAATTACCATAATCAGGACCCTAACCCTCATACGAAATACCAATCTATAGAGGACTCATGTGAAATAATATTATTGTGTGGGTTATGAGTTTAGATCTAGTATGAAACTACAAAAAAATCCTTAGAATAATAGTATTAATAATATAATAGATTATGCGACAATGAAAACAAATCAATAAACATAAAACCTTCCAAGTCATTATGTACTAATCTAGATTCCATGATCCCCAACCAGACATTATTTATCTCATTATAATAAATAATTTAATTTAATACCACGGTGACGTATAAATCCCAAGACTATTGTCTTCCACTCTATTCATGGCCTTTTCATGAACTCTGACTCATCTCTGCATACTCTAGAGTTCCATCAGAAACTAAACCATCCATGTGGACTCTGGGGAGGTCATTTCAATCACACTAAAAAACTAAAAAAAATTCTAGGGATGCCATATTAAATCACACCAGACCAACCCTATAGAATATGTGAAGTCCTTAGTCATTCTAATTGGCACATCTTCACAAACTCTATGGAGTCCACATGCAATCAAATGTATAAGCATCAACATGCACGATCATAACTCAGTTTTATGCCTCATTCACGATAATCAACAATAACCGAAATGGTACAGAACTATCCCATATATGATCATCCTCACTTAAAACATATATCTAGACATTATCACTCATGACTATCATGTGTCATCATATTAAATTAAACTTCATTATCCCATGTTATTCTATAACATTCCAATGCTATATGAAACTTTCTAGGATAAAACACATAAGGGGAAAACCCAATTGTTATCATCAGTACATGAATATAATTCATTGATTATAAGGAAAACAATAAATGGGATTTACTACCCAAAACCCTAAGTTACATATCATAGGCACATTAGCCTCATCGAAGACCGAAAATCTCATTCTAAGCTAAAAATCCTTATCGAATGGCCATACATGTATAGCTAGTATGATGATTACTTTAATCAATTTGAAAGCACAATAGTATCACTCACCCAATACAAGACCTAATACATCAATACACATATCATCCACATGGTTAACCACAAAAATTATAGGTCTCACAGGGCTACGTGCACACCCACATACCAATCATGGAACAGAAATTTAAACAAAACTCATAAAATGGTAACGACTTCCTTCCTCAAGCGTGAAAAATATTAAGCACCATGAATCACCACTAGAAACATTTAAAATGTAGTAAATTCCTCAAAATAACTCATAAAAATTGATAATTAGGTATTAATTGATGGAATCCATGAAACATACCACAAATAAGAGTAATTTGAACAAACCAAGCTTAAACATATTGATAGGAAGCAATCACAATAAATGATATTTGAAACACCCACAAAATGAAGAAGATGAGTCAAAAATCACCAAGGAGGGAGATATTTTATCAACTAGTTCATGTTAGGTTTGGGGAAACGTGAGGGGATGATGTAAGGGGGTCCTCAGGTGAAATTAAACCCATGTCCCTTCAAAAACCACCCAAAAGACGTGTTCACAATCTGAATCATGGGAAAAAACAACTTATGAAACATTCCCAAATAAATTTCAAGGCATGGAACACAGTATTAGATTGTGTATCCTACTCAAAACATCAAAAAAGATGCATGTACATCCCGTCTATACCAAAAATTCCCTTAAACTACCCGGACACCTCCATCATCAAAAAATGACTAGATTACACATGTATTTTCAAGAAACCAAACTATAATATGCCTAAATAAGTGTGGTGTTATGAATCACTAGTGAGAAAAATAGTTTAAAATGAATTTTTTATATTTAGTTTATTTATAACTAATATTAAAAATGGTTTTAAACATCCGTTATTTTATAATCAATATCAAAAACAATTGGACATGACATTACATTAAATTTATTTATAATTGAAGTAAAAAACATAATTTCAATTTTTATTATTTTATAACAGATGTTGAAAACTAATTTCCAACGTCGGTTATAGAAATCACTAACGTCAACGCCCATAATTTTCATTAAAAAAGTCCCTCTTCTAATATACTTTTTATTCCTTACTTCAGATGATGCTTAAATACATTTCTAACCTAAACCCAAACTCTCACTTCATGTGACTATCCTCTCATGTGATCTTTAATCATTCAAGGTCCTTTATATTATTGGTTGTTCGCATTCAATAATTGTTTCTTATACATTATTTAAATAATTTAATTAGTGTCCCTTCCCTATTTTTCATTATTCATGGTAATCAACATTCATTCTCCATTGTTATTCCTCTTCCACTACAACTGTTATTCCTCTATCACCATTGTTGAATCAAACACATATTTATAATTCTATGAATTTTTTTATTTATTTCAAATATATTAATCTTTAATTTGATATGTATTATTTATATAATATTTTATATAATTTTTCTTTATTGATTTTAACATGTAAATATAATAATAAAATCCATTTTCATTTAATCAGGTATTTTTCAATTAGTTTATCATATATATGGATTCATAATATATATTTTTTTTAAAATCCAAATGAAATAATTTATTTATATTTAAATTAGTATATCTAAATAACAATTTAATACATTTATTCATAACATTTGTTTTATATTTATGAATTATATATTATTTTATTCTATCATATATATATATATAATAGTATTTATATTTATAGTGTTAATAATAAAAATATCAGTGTTGATTATATTAATATTATTAGTATTAATATTATTATTGATATTAATTATTTTAATATTAGTTTTAATGGTATTAATATTAACGTTATAGTTAATATTATTGATATTAATTTTAATGTTAATTTTATTTATATTGTTGTTACTATTATTTCTATTACTATTTGTGTTAATAATCTAAAATGATCTCAGACAAGAGTTGGTCACCCAACTCATAAACTTCAAAATTTTAATAAATAAAAAAATTATAGTGAGAATATGAGGTTTAATGAACTTAATCTATCCATAAAATGAAAGATATTACATACACACATTCCATCAAACACACATAAGAGAAAAAATTTAGAAATGGTCTTATGGAGTAACTATTCACACCGAGTTCCATGAGATACACATGTAAACTACTGGTGTTGGAGTTATAGAACCAAATATTTATAATATAGATTAAGTTTAAATTAGAATATTTTAATATCAATAAAAAATATTATTATGTTTTTTTCTTTGTTCTGCATAACTTTAATGTAATAAAATCCTGGATTATTTGTCTCATTGATAAGGTCATAGAAGTTCCCCTCTAGGATGAAAACATTGAAATTCAAATAATATGTTCTTAAATATAGTTCAAAAGTTGGATAACATGCTAGGATGGGATATATAGAAAGTTAATTATTATGTATGAGTAATCATAAATAGATGAAACTTATTCACCTGATGTTCACACTTGGTAATCTAAAAAATGGGATATTATGATAACATCCCCTGTTTAAGAATTCAAAAAGTTTATATTTCAACGGATATTCCTATTATCGAGTTTTTATAGTGGTCCTTATGATTTATGATTATAATTGACACATTTCATGACTTGCACACTTAGATGGATTTGTGTAATCCATGATGATAAATTTTCAGGGAGATGTTGGGTACATTGGGTGCATAATGAATGATGCCTCATTAATTAATATTTCAAGGATATATTTTAAACATCAATTTCATTAGAATATTATATCTTACACATTCCTATCATATGGAATTGAAAAATCATATTTTTATATTTTCCTAGTGTAGCGTTGATGCTGAAAAGGGTTGTCTCACTAGAGAAGCATTCTCTATTGTTCACTAATTTAAACAAATTCACCTAAAATAATTATTTTATTTTTTTAATTATTTTTATGAATGAAATGGAATTTATGAAAATAATTTAAATGAATAAATTCATTTATAATTAATATTAAAGGATTAAAATAATGGAATTAGTGAAGAAAGGAAGTCCTCCCGAGAGAACTTTTAGAGATCACCTTCATTGACCATCATCAAATATTATTACTGGAAAAAATCCCTCATTTGTGTTCACACCTCTCTCTATCCAAGTTATGAATGAAAATTCCACTTAGTGATCACTAGGCACACCATTCATCTACCTCCTCAATAAAGGAAAATGGTTGAACTTTAAGAATTTAAAGTTTAGATAACCACAGTGAGGATTACACCCACTATAAATTAACCTTATAAGTAATTCAATGTATATTAAAAACATGAACTTCAGTAAAATAAACTGATTTCTCCCACAAGATGTTCCTCATGTTAGTTACTCATGATCATGAGTTTTATAGATCTCTATGGTAAGATGATAAAAAGAAAGGAGGGTGTATGTGTGGACGCAGAAATATAAACATTACATGAATGTATTATAAATATAAATTACAATAGAAAACTAAAATAAAAATAATAAATTAATTAATTAATTAAGAAGAAATGGGGAATATTTTAGGCTAGCCTGCCAATGGTGGAGATATCCTCCTTGGTGCTTGATGGAATGGGATGGGAAATGGGATGATATTGAGAGGTGGGAGCACCTCTCCTTTTATAGGAAGAATTATTTCTCCATAATTTGGTGCATTTAATCCCCAATTAATGATCGAGTCACACATTGTGCCCTTCATGAATGTTCTCCAATATTTCCTTTTCCTTCCACACTCAGAATTTCAGAATATTTAGACCTGTGTAGTGGGAATTATGGACTTATTACTCAAAGAATTTATTCCTTACAAGAGGACTCTACAAATTTCCTATGTCATACATTATGGATCATGAAAAATGCCTCTTCACACATTGGATCCTTCATAAATATTTTTCCTAATTGTATTTTTGGGCCACTATACAAATTTCAATAACATTGGAAATATCATGCATGAGTTATAAATGTTAAATTGGAGGCTTCTTTTATTGGATGAAATTTATAAGAAACATCGTTCAATTGAGTCCATTAAAAATACACTTTAATGTATTCCAAAAATCATGTAAATAAATGGGTGAACAATCCATTGAGTCCCCTTTCAAATACCGGTGGAATGACCTAAATTGAAGGTATATAGGACATGATGTGTTTCTGTTATTATTGTGTGGTCGATGATATCCTTCCAGAGAATTCATCAATATCATTGATATTTTAAAGCATCTAGATGATCGAATCAGCCCATGGTTCAGCAAGGAATGTTTAAGTAAATAAAATAAGGATTAAAAAAAGGAATATCATAATTTGGTGTTATATTTTTTAAGAAATTTCAAAAATACCCTTGATTCAAAAATATGTCAAAAATATAGAATTAATAACATTTCATAATTTCTCTCAAAATACATCATAATAAAAAATTGATTCATATTATCTCAAATAGATAATTTGGGAGGATTAAATTGTTGAAATATATATAAAAATCTGGAAACTAGTAGATCTATCAATTCCCCACACTTAATCCATGCTTTCCCTCAAGCATAAAACCTCAACATGGAATTGGGAGGACACCAATGTAACCAAAATTAAAATTCCAAAGTAATAAAATTTAACAATTTTAAATATCAAATCAAATTTTGAAAAATCTACATGATGTATCAATTTAATTTATCATTTTTCAAAGAAATGATTAATTACTTTATTTTAATTTTCCCCTTTAAAAATGATTCAACTTATCCTTTCATTCATTCAAGATCCTAAATTTATTATTACGAAACATGATAAATCTTGATGTACCTCACTTTTAAATCTTTTCTCTCATCACTCATGATACAATTCAAATGAATTTATGATCATAACATGAGAAAATGCAGCTTATCCATAAGATTGTAAAAGAACTAAATTCTATACTTTGTACAGTCAAAAGGAACATAAAATTTTGTGGACATTTAAATTTTTGTTTAAATTACTCTAGAACTTATGTTTGTTAGCAGTTGATAGTTTCAAAATTAAGGCTCCAGTAAAATTGGGATTTTTGGTTCTCTCAAATCACAACCCGTTTCTCTCTCTTTTTTTGTTTCTTTTTTCTATTTTCCTTTTTTTAAATTACATTGGGGAAAAAATGAAGCAAAATGAATGGGTCCACAACCTGTTACAATTCCAACAATAGTACCCCAACACTTTTTTTTATTACATCCGTTCCACCATGATTCCCTTCACCTATACACTTCATCTTTAAAATAACTTCCAAATACCATGATTAGGGTAGGAATGTATATAAATGGATTCAAAGGTTACTTATTCCTATAAAGGTAATTCATGGCATCAATGGTCTAAAATAAGGATTGATGTAAATGTGATATTTTATGGTAAATGACTTTTCAAATGATGCTTAAATCATTTTTAATGTGTTTTCTTACAGTCATCGCTTTGAAAAGTTCAATTGAAAATTTGGTAGGTAACATTTACCATGATCACTCATGAAATATGATCATGAATAAATAAGAATTACAAGGTCTATAAATCCTCTTGGGAATTAGGCATATGATATTTGGAAAATCACTAAAGGCATGATATATAATAACAAATCATTTCACGTGAATTTAAAAAATTCAATGCATAAATGTTTTTAGAAAAATTTCATTTACATGAATCAATCAATTACCTCAAATCATGAGTAATCATTTCAATATCCTTGATTAAATTTAAAAATTTAATTTTCCATTAAACTCATTGAATCTAATTGACATTTAAATATAAAACATGGAATCACTAGTTTTCTAAGAAACTTATGTCTCCTATATATTTCATGTAGAAAATAATTCAAGACTGGACATGCAATTTTATCTTTAAATCTAAAAAAATGATTTGGAAAAAATTTATGGATTTTAAAAGTAAAAAATTAAAAGTGAAATCCCTTTTAAAATAAACATTTGGTCATCTTATACAAATTTTTGGGGATTCCATTTTCCATCATGATCCTATAAAAGGAAAGTACTCAGTTAATCACAAGTATTATTCCATTTAAGCTCAAAAAGAAAAGTGGGAGTGGGCCGCATGACAAAATAGTCTCAGAAAAGATAATGAAATTAGAATTACTAGAAATCATTTAAAGATAAATATTGGTATGATCCCCCATGTGGGCCCTGAATTTTTAGTACATGCAGTGTTCAGTATCAGTTGTTATGAAATGTCTAATGGTGGTTGGGGATTATTTGGTATAAAGCATAAAATGTGGATTTTACCATCTAGTTCAACATCCTTTTGGGTAAGGAATGATCCATGGATAGAGTACACTATCCCCCCCCCCCATTTCACAATGAGTTAATGCTTGCATAGTGGGGGTAGGACGAAGTATAAATTATCCTCCTTGGTTCTTACTTATGAAAGATTATTATCTTCCAATTCTGGCTACACATGGAACCTTTCATTATTACCATATTCTATATCAGTTTCCACAAGATCATCCACATTTACTTATTTATGGACTTAAAAAATTATGTTTAAAAAAATCTGGGAGCTCCATGTGTACCTCGAAAGGTGCACATCCAAGTTTATTTTCATCCTTCAAGGCATAACAACGATTGTATGATTTTATATAATAAAAAAACAATGAGTGATGCACAATTTAGATTCAATAAAATCGAAAGAGATAGAGTCAAATAAATGTTCAACTCCCTGAGTTGGTTTATATTTAATATATGCTTTAGTGATAAGTTTCTCTTGAATGAAAGTGTTAGTGGATGTATATTTGTAGTCAGTATCTTCCATACTTTCTTATAATTAATCCACTGTTGTGGTTTCCTACACTTATATGTATAGAGTGACAAGAAATGGTATTAGATATTCTATTTTAATGGTATCAAGGAGTTCTTATTGTACCTCATACTCATTTCATAATTCATCAAGATATTGTTGATCCCACACAGACACATTAGCTGGTAATCCTTCCTCTTCAAGAATAAACTCTAGCTCATCATGGCCTTCTTGAATATGATTCTTAAAATGGTCATGATTTTTATGGTACTTGAGTTAGGCTTCAACTTCATGGATGCCTTTAGTGAAATTGGGGAAAACAGGGGCACTTTTTTCTTGTTCTTCAGTCTCTGATAATCAATGTTGACATTATCAACCATTTATACCAGTTCATGTAATTAAATTACTATGTATGAACCATTTATCATCCGTTTATCGTATCTAATGAGTTCAAAATTCTTTTTGTAAAGATCCACCTCTTCAAAAAAATTTATTATTGGCTCTTGAACATGGGATATTTTTTTGTTCCCCGAATTTAAAAAATTATCACATGAAAACATCATGGTAGATTTTTTTTGTTTTTATTTATTTTTTTATAAAAGGTAATGAAATCTATATAAGAAGTTAAAATTGAAAAATTAATGTAAACAATAGATTATCTCCCTAGAAATGGTGCCAATTTTGATACACACCGGTCATAGGGCATAGAAAATTGTATTTTTATATTTTTCTAGTGCAACATAGAGGATGAGAAGAGTCATATCACTTGAGGAGTGTTCTAACTTGTTCCCTCACATAAACAAATTAACAAAAAATAATTATTTTTGTTGTTTTTATTATTTTCATGAATGAAAAGGATTTTATAAAAATAAATTAAATGGAAAAAAATTAAATCTATTTAATATAAAATACTAAAGAAAATGGAATTAGTGATGAAAGTAAGTTCTCCCAAGATATATTTTAGGGATCACCTTTATTGTCTAGCTTCAAATATTCTTAGTTAACAAACTCCATCGTATGTGTGCACACCACATTCTATCCTAGTTATGAATGGAAATCCCACATAGTGATTAATATGCACAACCTCCATCCAACTCCTCAATTGGGGGAAAATGGTTTTATATTAAGATATTAAACTTCAAACAACCATAGTGATGACTACACCCACTATAAATTATCATTATAATCAACTCAAATAATATTAAAATCATGGTTTCGGGTTCCAGAACTCGATTACTCCCTAGATATATTCCTTGGGTTAGTTACTCATGATCATGAGTATTATAGTTCACAATGGTAAGATTAGAAGAATAAAAGAGGGTGGATTTGTGGACACATAAATAAAAACAATTCACGAATTTATTAGAAATATAAATTAATATTTAAAAATAAAACCAAAATGAAGAAAAAAATAAATTAAGAATAAAAGGGGGATAATTTTTAGATGGCCTCCCTTAATAGAGATATCATCCTTGGTTCCTTGAATGAATGGGGTGGAAAATGGGATGATATTGAGAGGTGGGAGCTCCTCTCCTTTTATAAGCATGATTATTCCTACAAAAGTTGCTGCATTATATCCCCAATTAAATATGAAATCACATGTTAAGACCTACATGGATGGCCTTCAAAATTTTCTTTTCCATCCATCTTCAAAATTTCAGATTATATAGAGATGTGTCTGGTGAGTTATGGATTTTTAAGACATATATTTTATTCTGTCCAAGGAGACTCCCCAGATTTCATATAACATGCATTACAGACCTTGAAAAAGGAATATTAATGCATTCATTACTTTATAAAAGTTTTTCACAATTTCCTTTTTTAGGAACCGTCCATATTTTAGTGTAATTTTCCATTTCATGTATGAGTTATGATTTTTTATTTGCGGTTTCTTTTTTTGATGAAATTTTGAGCAAGATTCCTTCAATGGAGTTCATTCAAAAGCCACATTAAATGGATGTAAAATGTTAGGGAAGTTAATTTTTTAATGATCCATTGAGTTCCCTTTCATATCCAGGTGGAATAACAGAAATTGGAGGTATTTAGGCTGTGATGTGCTTCCGTTACAGTGGTGGGGTCTATGCTGTCCTCCCAGAAAATTTTTCAATTTCATTGATTTTTTGAGGTCTCAAGATGCTCGAATCATCCCCTGGTATAGAACATAAATTCGAAGAAAATAATATAATTATTTCAACAAAAATCAGTAAATTTTTAATTATATTTTTAATTAAATGACCAAAATACCATTGACATAAAAATCAGAAAAAAAAATCAATAATTAAGAACTTTTCACGATTTTTCTTAAAACACATCATAAATCAAAAATTTATCCATTTAATATCAAATTGATAATTTGGGGGGATTAAATAATATAAATAGATTAAATTTTTTTTAAATATTAGATATATCAATATCACAACTCTATGATTGAAATGGAACCATTACATTAAATCCTATGGCCATAGTGTAACGACGAGTTTATTTCAAATAGTCCCTGAAAGATGTATGATGTATATAAGCTGATGGAATATATGTGGAACCTTCATTATGAGATATTATTAAAAAGGAATTATATTACATATTGGGTTCTCATATTTGGTTTTCAACATATCAACATTAAGTTCTTCAACTTGGGTTCCTTGACCAGTTGCAAGATTGTATCTTGGAATTTATAAAACTTGTATAATTCCAAAGATAATAAATTCTAAAGGGTTGCACACTAAATGTTCTCACTTATCTCAATTAAATTCAATTTTAATTTCATTATTAGAATAAATTTATTCTCATTTATAAGGAATAATTTTATTCAAGTTTTATTTATCACATAAACAAAATAAATAATAATTCACTAGTTTATGAATAAAAATATTTATTTTATTTATTTAATGTTTAATAATTATTTATTTTCTTGAAAATTAATAGTATATATATATAATTAAATTTTATTGGATTATTTGAGAAATTTGGAGGAATCCAAGTAGACAAAGATCATGTCGTGTGAAAAATATTGATTTGAAAGCCAGTAAAATTATATCTATCATTGTTCCAATTAGAAGAATCCATAAAATAATAACATTATTTATTTTGTATGGAATGATTCAAGATTATGTTTTTTATATTATTTAAGTTTCATTGTGAAATTAAATAATATATTCATCAAAACCATACCTCTATAAATAGATGGTTATGTATGTTGTGTAAGGTTAATTGAGAATTGATAATTGTAGCACACAAAAAATTTCTATCTCAAAATAATCCTCCTATACTCCTTTCATGAATGATAATAAAAAGATAGAATCCTTCAGGAATTAAGTTACTCGAAGAAATCAATAAAAATAACCCAATATGATAGATCCAACACATATTCCCATGAAAATAAATTGGTTTCATTCAGATATAAAAGGAGTATGTGTGGAACATCACTAAAGGTATTCTATACATGAATTCAAAAGTGAAACAAAGGTAATATAAAAATGGTTTTAGATGACCAACAAATTCCTTGAAGAATGATACTCAGAATAAGAATTCATTTTCCGTATCTAATATATATTAATTATAAATTTAATGTGAAATATAAACTCTCTAATTTCTAGTATTTTTAATGTTAATATTTGATTGGAAAGTTTTATAGCTCATGGAGTTTAGATCTTTCATAATTGATGAATGAGCCATTTAATTTGGAAAAACGTGTATGGTTATTCAACCACCTATGTGATTCTATTGCATCTATAACCTTCAAGTGGCTTCATAATATTAAAGTATTAAACATAAATTATTTATTTTATTGTTGATTGACATAGCATAATAGTAGTTAGATATTTATTTTCTAGATTATTCATTCCATAATCCGATGTTTAATTAACTTGATTTGGAAATTTTAATTAATTATTTTAAGATTTATATTTTTCATAAAGGACTAAAAATAGAATAAGAATGAATATATTTTCCATGTGTGAGTGACAATGATTTTGGATGGGTAGACCAGGTTACATGATGTGTAACTAGTGTATATGTTGTGTACCCAAGTGCACTGCACCTAGACATGCCATGGGTTTGACGTCACACAATGATGTTATTACACGTGGTATATTAATTACACCCCATGTCTGTACTAGGTCAACCTGAATCATGGATTATTATATTAAATGGAATTTAGATTTCATAAAGATCATGTGGTGTACATGGTTTAGAAGGGAAAAATAGCTTTAATAGTTTGTTAAAATACATGGTTATTGACTACGTGAGACTGATGGCCTGTGTAATAAATGAAACAACCAGAATGTATTAGGCATAAAAATCATATAGTTCATTAATTATTAAATCCTAATTTTATGCCATGTTATTTGGTGGGTTATGCTAATGAAAAACAACCAATATACATGAAATGTATCTAGTTAAGACAAGGCATGTAGTCCCACATCCAAAGAACATTCCATGCCATTCAATGGGTTTGATGAACACACAAAAATCATAATACCTGGATTGTATCTACTTAGTATATGTTGTGTAGTATAACATTTTAGGAACATTTCAAGTCATTTGGTGGGTTTCACAAACCCAGGGAAAGCATGATACACAATAATTAGATGGTTTGTACATGTTGGGTAGACCAATAGAGATACATTCCAAAGCCTCATGTGTTTGAAAAAAATACATACAAAATGAGAAAACAACATGTATCTCAATAGTACATTCTATTTAGGCTCCTAATGAACAATTGAATTAAAGTACATTAAAATAATTAATTAACTCTTGAAAACCTTTTCACTCTAATTGATACCCAATGTGCGTGACAAATGAATTATGGTTTTGAAGAACTCAAAATGATCAATTTATTTAATGTAATTATTTGTATTCATTAGTATTGCCATTTATTTTTCATGAATGAATTATTAAAGGGCACCTCCAAGATAATTCAAATTGTTATTAAGATAAATGGGAATTAATTAATTAAAACAAGTGTGTTTATCATAATAATATTGAATGAGTTGAAATGAATATGAACCAATATACTTTTACATATTCATTGCATATTTATGAATGTTCGTGATCTTGACCAAGACCTATTTTTGTGTTAATTTAATTTAATTTAATTTATGATTTTTCAATCATTAATTACTTAAATAAATATAATGTCCTATGAGTCATCTCTCCCTCTTTTATTATATTGGACCTGGGTTTCCAAGGCTATTTATGTAATTTCCTTAACCAATACTTTTGTTACACTCAACTATGTGGGACCTATAAATCCATGCAACAAAAAGAGTATATTGGGGTATATAAAGGGTTTTCAAGACAAAACCAAGATGATACCATCCCAGGTGGTACATAGGTGGATAGGTAGAATGTTGCAACTCATTCCAAGACTGAAACAATAAGTTTTCTCATATTCCATAGTATAATTTATTATCTTCTCAATAAATCAACCATAAGATAATATCATGTGTAGACGCTGAAAAGCGCTTAAGTGCTGAAGAAAGATCCGAAACGAAAAAAAGAAGTCGTATTCGGACTCGAAGACCCAGTCCAGAGGGCCCGGATGTGGTGCGTGAAAAAAGGGTGATGTGCACGAAAAAAGATGTCCCGCGTGGAAAGTACCGGGATTCACAAAGATTCCCGGCGACGGCGCGAAATAATTTCATGCTCGTGCCCCATGCGGTTGACCTTTTGCGCCACCGCCTCTGTCGCATAATAATTTCCCACAACCATGAATTTCTCACTGCCGGATGCCTATAAATAGAAGGTCAACCCCTTCATTTTCAAGGCTGGAAAAATTAAAACTGCCTATCATGCGCGTAATTGGCATTCCACACGCGCACAATATGGACTTCATGTATGGTTCTTTTTACTCCAAGTCGCCCCGTGGTCTGCCTTCGCGTGAGACCCCCATGGATTAGACTAAAACTCCACCCCCTTCAGGGTTTGCCCATTGGGTGCAATTCCTTTCTTTGCGCATAGGCCGGCCAAGTTGCACGCAATCCTTCCTTTGCACGCACACCCCTTCCCTTGCACACAATCCCTTCCATTGCACGCAATCCCCCGAGTATCATGTAAACTCTTTCCTTTACACGCAGGCCCCCTATGTTTCACGTGATCCCTTTGAGTCATGCGCAAAACCTCAGCCCCCCTGTTTTGTGCAATCAAGACTGATTTCACGCCAGCCCGTGGATTTTCACGCTAACCCGGGGTTTTCCGCGCCAGGCCCCTTTATTTCGCAAAAACCTCAGGGGTTGTGTGCAATCCCCTGGGGCCCTTCACCTTAATGTTCTCCAGGTACCCCCCTTGCGCGAGCGCCCGATGCCCTCCTTCTGGGTTCCATTCGCAGGTGTCTTGTGCACCCCGGGCATCTGTATCATAAATGGTTTACCAGTGCAACCTTCTAGGCTCATGCGAAGTAACTTCAATGTCCCTTTGACAAATCCTCCCGTTGCATTGATTTGCCTCATGCTTCTTCGCATAGGCCTGCTAATGGATATTGCTTCTTCGCATAGTCATGCTAACGTGGACCCCTCGATGGTTTTCTCCACGACACCCCCTCACTACGGCCTTTCTGATGCCTTCCCTTCCACAACGAGCAGAGGGTATTGGTTATGTAGGTCCTAGGGGTGCGAGGTAAACCCACCTCATCCAAGCTGCAGGACATTAAACTGCTAAGCACCTCGTCCTCAACACATGACATTAAACTGTGACCTGACTCCGTGCCTCGCATGCTGGGTCCTCCTGCCTTAGACATTCTCCACGCCCACTCGTCGCCATGGGGATGGGGTCATCCCTCATAGGGGGTGATTTATTGGAGTGGAGTTTGTCTACGGGGAAGGGAAGCCACCTTTGTGTAATCCCCAAGATTTTCTTACAGGAGGAAGCACCCATGCTCCTCCTCACTTCCTCGGTTCCAAGGCCAGTGGAGGGCATGATAGGGTACATGGATCCTCCTTTATTCGGTCCTAATTCCCTCTCCCACTGCGCTTTGTCACCATCAGGCCTCCATCCTAGAGTAAGTCCCAACACCATGGGACGCTCAACGTGTAATCCCCTCTTCACATCCCACGGACACACCCTTCACGATGTGATCATCAGGTCTCTACTGCCTCTTGTTTCTCACACTGAGTATAACTCTCGTCTGCTTAGAGTGGGCATCGACCATGACCTCCTTGGGCCGTCTTAGAGAGTAAGCCCCATTCCACCTGAACAATGGGGACTTTGATCCGTGCTAAGGCATGGTACGTAGGAATCCTCCATGATGTTCAAGGCCCACCACCATGGGCCATATCAGAGTGTAAGCCCCATCCAACCCACACTATGGGGACTTTCATCCATTCCAAGGCATGGAACGTAGGAAGACTTCATGAGGTTCATGCCACAGCACCACGGGTCGTCTCAATGCATAAGCCCCATCAAACCCGATCCACAAGAACTTTGATCCATGCTAAGGCATGGTACATATGAATCTTCCACGAGGTTTGATCCCCACCACCATGGGTCATCTCAGAGTGTAAGCCCCATCCAACCTAAACTACAGAGACTTTGATCCATGCTAAGGCATGGTACGTAGGAAGCCTAGATGGGGTTCAAGCCCCACAACCTTGTTCCATCTCAGAACATAATCCCCAAATGCCCCCATCCCGCATGATGTTAAACTGCATTCCACCTGAACTATGGGGACTTTGATTAGCGCAAAGGCATTGTACGTAGGAAACCTCCACGAGGTTCATGCCCCGCCACCATGGGCCATCTCAGAGCGTATGCCCTATCCAACCATGGGCCATCTCAGAGTGTAAGCCCCATCCAACCCAATCTATGGTGAAATTAATTTGTGTTATGGCATGGTACATAGGAAGCCTCCATGAGGATCAAGCACCACCACATTTGGCCTTCTTAGAGAGTAAGCCCAAATCCATCTAGACCCCTGGTCCCACTTCACGTTGGTTCACCGACCCCATATTCATGGGCCACCTCAGAGAGTAAGCCCCAAATTCCATCATCCCATATGAAATTAAAATTCACATCCTAACTACAGGGACTTTGATCTGTGCTAAGGCATCGTACGTAGGAAGCCTCCATGAGGTTCAACCCCACCACCTGGTCGTTCCGGCCCCATTCATGTCAGTTCTCCACCACCATGGACCGTCTTAGAGTGTAAGTCTCATCCAACTATGGGCTGTGTCAGAGCATAAGCCCCATCAAACCCAAACTACGGGGACTTTGATCTGTGATAAGGCATGGTATATAGGAAGCTTTATGAGGTTAAATACCAACAAACTATTGGTCGTGACCATATTCTTGTCGGTGTGTCAATCCCCATTTCTACCTTGGCCCATCTCAAAGCATAATCCCCAATCCATCTAGACCCCTGGTCCCTCTTCACGTCGGTTCACTGACCCCATATTCAAGGTCCACCTCAGGGCGTAAGCCCCAAATGCCCTCGTCCCGCATGAAGTTAAAATGCATTCCATCCCGAACTACGTGGACTTTGATTCCCCACCATGGGGATACATAAAAAGCCTCCACGAGGCTTAAGCCCATCGCTCATGTCTCATCTAGTCCTTTCCCTTGACCCTATGTGTCTCGCGAGGCTCATGCCCTAACCTAGAGGCTCAACTTCTTCCGGGTCTCATCCATGCGTCCATTCTCACGGGACGCCTCCTTAGGTGTCCCATTGTATTATCGAACTGCGCGAACATTTATTCTTTGCCATGAGGATACGTAGGAATTCTCTTCAAGGCCCAAGCCCAAAAACTAGCACCCATCATGATTCCTACCTGGGCGGCCACATCCCGGTGGGATCACGACACTTCATTCCCCTTTCCCCATCAGAGTATTCAGGAATCCGCCCATGTGATGGAACCAACATACCTGTTCCCCCCAGGGGGATCATCAATCTGATCCACTCTAGCTAGTGTTCTGATAAGTCTGATCTGTCTCCTCTAGATGTTAAACTTTCAAAATACCATGTGTTAAACATGGTAAGCTGAGGAAAACCTTAGGTTCATGCCTATGGCATACAATTCCCTGCATTCAATGTGGAATGCCTCGGGCTTCCGCACTCTTTAGAAGACCAATAATAAGGGACATAGGACAGACATGTCAATCCACAGTGTCAAGACATTCCAGTGATACCCCAATGAGACTACTATCCTAACCGAAGGTTTCTGCCCAGACCGGACCCGTTGGAAGGTCCTGACAGAAGTGGCGTAATTAACTATTTCCCATGAAGACATGGCACTGGGAAAAGCTTCATGAAATACATCTTAAATCTATGAGGGAGAATCGGACTAGGTGACAAGATCCGAGGAGGAATCCATGGAAGGAAGAACCGATATACCATCATCCCATTTTGATCATGGAGTAGACATCCCTGAATAAGGAACAAATGCCACCTGCCTTTGTAAATCAGGAATGCAGGGTAATGGCAGTGCGTCCTCTGCATGATGGATGCGTACGTCCCCAGTGAAAGCATCAGAAACAGAAAATGGTGAACCCGACGTGAAGTACCTCTCCTCAGCATAGAGTCTAGTAGCATTCGGGACATCAGTGGAAAATCATGTCATTTGACCCTATCATTTGGTACTAGGTCTCATCAAGCAGGCCTGGTGTTAAACTCACCAGAAGATGGGACAGTCACGACGTTGAGCATTCCGTTCTGCGATGTTGTCAACATGGATCCCTCTTACCATCCACAAAAGGCAGAATGGTTCTGGGGAATTGGTTTTTCATTTCCTTTCCTTGTAGTATTAATGAGCTCATCTCCCTGCTTCAGAAATAAAGTTGTTTCATCTGAACCTCGTTCAACTACCCACCGGCCAAGGGGTAGGGGAAATATCGACCCGGATACTCCATGCGGTTCTACCTTTTCCACGACGGATGTGACCGTCATGACTGCTGGGCACCCACACCCCCTCTCCCCATTAGATATTATCTAGAGAAGGGTAATCAATGACCTTGTACGTAGGTACGAGGAAGAGGGAATAATTTCAACTCGGGATATGGCCTGCTTGGATTTCGAGGTAGCTGCGCCTCACCGTCAACGCTTCCCCCGAGGGCTGCGTAGGGAGCCACTGCTCCCCACATTAAAATTCAATTGGTTCAGGAGCATGTCTCTGAAGCACCTTGAAATCTCCCTCCCCTATGCCGACGAAGTAGGGGATATCTGGGTCGGCCTGATTGGAGTCCCTCTTCAAGGTCTCCCGGTGAGGGCTCTCTCCAGGCCACGTCAGTGCCGCCGTCCGGTTCCTCAGGCCAAGGAGCAGGTAATCCACGCACCTGCACCACCAGCTCCAGTTCACCTGACCTAATACCAACGCTGGGCATGATCAGAAGAAGACGCTCGCTGTAGGGAGTCAACATCATCGACTAGTGTCGCCCAAGCCACCCCTGACTCATACCTCCAACTCCCTGCATTTGTTGAGCAGGGGAATCTATACACCCGACCTGGATCAAGACCCCAACCGCCCCATAGGCAGGTTTGGTTGAATCTCTCAATCATCTTCCCAGGCGATGGACCCTACAGACCAATTCATAGTAGTGCCTCCCATCCTGGAGGATCACTCCGCACCACCGCTATGAAAGGTGCGGGCCCTCCCTTCTTCCAAACTTTTCTTGGAGGTATTCCTCATTCCACCATCAACCCAGGTGATGATATCCCTTGTGATAGCAACACTCTATGTGGGGGTCTCTTCTGTGCTCACTACACTCGGTATGGGGTCACTCCCCCTACCGCAGACCGTGAGTATGGAGACAGTGCTTGTCCAGTCACTCGCCGGCATGGAGGTCCTTCCCATGTCCATGTCACGATCGGCGAAGGTCCTCCTCACCCCAGCATCGGAGAGGTGGAAGCCAACCACACTTCACAAATTCCCAGCATGGAGGTCCAACCCATGTTCCTTTCGACATTTTTCTGGGTGCTCCTTGCACCCCGACCTCCTCGGGTGTAAACTTTCTCCGCCCCAGCACTAGTGCAGTAGGAGGACCCCATGTTAGAAATCAGCCATTCCCTGAAGAACCATCCAGGGGCATAAGAGCAAGTAGTCACTGCCGTAAGAGGAATCCTAAGGAAGGCTAGATATAAATTAGACTATTCCGCTTCTCAGACTCTTAGGCGGAGTAGGATTGTGCACAGGAGCCCTCCCCTCAGCCCTCCGAGTTAAGGTTTGGGGGAAGAATGAGGTGCATCAGCCTCGTGCTCCCAGAATGCAACATCCATAGGATCCCTATCCCCCTCGGAAGTTATATTAAAGAGGAAGAGACCCTGGAAGGTCCCTACGGGTCGACCACGCAGTCATCTAAGTCATCTCCAGAAGCAGCCTTTGCCACGAAGTTATTTTGGGGGTCAACGACCGAAGTGATGCGATGTAACCCACCCCCGGGAAACACTGCTACTGTGTCAGGAGCCCTGGCTTCCGGTTCATCCTATCATGATATGGCGTTCAGGTTGCTAAAACCTTTAGAGGAAATCCCAAGATTAGGCAGCCAATCATCTCGCTTGCCGTTTTCTCCACCGGCCAGTCCGCTGCCCCAGCGGCCCACCTCAGCATCGCTGCCAGTTCTTTGACCACCCTCAGTTGAAAACTGGGAAAATAAAACACCAGACTATGGATCTGATCTGGGGAGCTTCTATACCATCCTCGCAGTGGGCCACTTCCCTGAGATGTTTTGGCTGGTCATAGGATCAAGTTTTGATACACTAGAATCCCTCACCGCAGAGGAGTTTAAATGTTTCCGCCGGACCCTCTGGATGACTCACCTCCTTCTTCACCACCGGCGGGTGACTTATCCTGGATGCCAAGAGAACCACGAAGACATCAGAGAATAATTACGTCTAGTTGAACTAGCCACACTCCCCATGGTCCATCACCCTGAGTCACGTGGCCACCATAGGGCCCTCTAACAATAGTGATTTTAGATTTTTCAAGTACTCTGAAGAGTTATTAAGGAGGCTACCCCCCACGTGAAAGTCCATGGCTGGGGGCAGTACACTGCCCTTCTCTTTAGTGCGATTCACCAGCAGCCTGACTCTCTAGGCGATAGTGAGTACATGCCCCCAAGAAGAGTGGAAGTCAACATGATCGATCTGACAGGAGCGGAGAATGAGCCGAGAATTCTCGATTGGGATGTCCCTCCTGAGGATGTGCCGCCACTGGACCAATCAGGTAGGATCACCCTTCAGCAGAGAAACCTCCTAGGTCTCCCTGTGCCCACCGAGTCACTGGTACTCAGCTGGAAAGTCATGAAGCGAAAAGATCATGTTGGATCTGTCATGCTCTCTGACCCGTCCGCCTTAGTGCAGAAGACGGAAGAGGACCCCATGAAGGCCACACTGCGCCGACATCCTACTGAGCAGAAGAACTTAGTTGATGAATTTCAAGCTGAACACATTGTAGAGCGACGACCCAACTACGGTGATCCAGGGCTGGGGCAGCAGGGGAAGGAACAATTATACCTCGGTGAGATTCTCCCAGGAAACCCTGATCATGCTGTATTCACTGATAGGGGGAAGCCAGAGCCCATGGAATGAGGGCGCGGTATGTCGCGTCAAACCCTCCCGAGCGGCACAATAATCAAAGGAACCCCGCTCGGTCCCCTCCGACAGCCCCAAGGGTTGCTCCACCAGCCTCTCAACAAGACACTGAGCTTGTCAACCACATTGAAGGGCCCAGAAATGCGCTCGTGGTTAGGGATCCCCGTCAGGACAAGGACTCCCATCCAGACAATCCGATGATGGTGCTCATTGCCCACCTAGAAGCTTTAGAGATACGGTTGGTGGCTATCCCATCTGATGGAAATCCATACCCGGCATGGGTGGATGACATTCTGGCACCCCCAGGATTCAAAAATCCTACTTTCCCCTCCTTTAATAGGATGGGGGACCCACCATAACGCCTAGCCCACTGTAAATCAGGGTGTCGGCCTTTGTTAGGGACCCAAGTGCAATTGAAGGACGCCATGCTATGCTGTTTTCTTTAGACACTGGAGGGGACGAAATTTGTTTGGTATAGCTAGCTCCCTGTGGGATCTGTGACTAGCAGGGAAGACATTCGTAGGAAGTTCCATTACCAGTTCAGCACTACCACATGGAAGATGAACATCATAGACCTCTTCAGGTGAAAACAAAGGCCCGATGAGCGAGTCGTGGACTTCATCACCCGGTGGAAGGGGATCACATAATCCCTTGATATGATACTAACTGAGGAGAAATTACTGAAGATGTCTGTGGGGAATGTCAAGACTGATCTGGTTCCCTCCCTGATCACTCATAATTATCTCGGAGGGTTCCGAGACATCTCGGATATGTCCTAGTGCCTCGAGGAAGCTCTGTAATAGGCTAGTAAGGCATGCCTACTGCCTCCTACAATTCTAGCAAGGAGAGCTACCAGAGCAGAGCCCACTTCCATGGCCCAGGTAGAGGCCCCCAGGCAGCTAGAATTTCTACCTTTGGAGCCCACTCCGCAACTCTGCAGAGGTCCACCACCACGGGAAAAGTTTCCATCCCAGCAGCGCCTACCCCAGAATCGACAGGCGCCCCCACGTAATGCGCTGTCGCTACCAAGGAGAGATAATCACGTTCTGCCTCCTCAGCAGGCTCCTATAGCCCTCATCTGGTCCATGCTCCCAGAGCCCCCTTTCCGAATAGAAGGAATTACACCTACTCATTTGATGAGGCTCAGGTCCCTGACAACTTCTGCATCCCCATAGAGCAGAAAATTGTGCGACTTCCTGAGTGCCAGAATCCAGAAGAGGCACATCTCTCTGATCACCCCAACTACTTCCATTATCACTGAATCCTGGGGCACACCATCAAGAAATGCTATTCCTTCAAGGATTGGATCCAAGACGAGATTGACAACAACATAGTCAGGTTGGGACCAACCCTGACACAAGTGGTGGTTGTCTTTGGGAAATCAGATAACAGTAGTGGAGTTGATGGCGAGTGGCAACAGGTTTCTGACCACGGGTCCCATAAGTATAACGACTGGACGGCTCGCAGGACGATCGCCCACGCCCATGAAATTAACTATGCCCACCTGAATCAGCTGGAGCCTTCAGAAGCTGTGGCCACCACTTCTGTATCATCGACTCAGCCGACCTCTTCCCAGAAGAGCTAGCATCGGTGGCACAAGAAGAAGCAATGCGCCCTGCCAACGCCATCATCGTTCCACACTCTCGGTGACTTCATGCCCCTGTAGATGGACATTCCTCCCATCATCCACCCAGTGGTGGATGATTTGTAAAGATATAGTCAGGGGTATGCTTCGGTTAACACCGTCGATTTGGTAAATCCCTATATGACTCCCGACGAGGGGGAGCACCAGCCAAACCTCCCCAATGTCCCCAGCCGATGCCAACGTCGGTGGAGCCGTAGATATATGAGTTTCTGGGGAACGATAGTTATCACCTTTAGCCAGGCTTCTCATGCCGCTGAGACCAGACAGTAGACACAGCGCAGAACCCAGCTTGCGCAGCCTCTTCGTCTGGTGTCGACAAGCCCGCCTCCACCACCATTTTTGCTACTGGATCAGGCAGAGCCACCTTGGTCGGGCCATTACCAGCATCACCTAGCCACAGGCTGATCTAAGTTGCCTGATCGTCACCCAGAAGCTATTTCCTATGCTTCGACTAGCAGGAAGTAGGATGTCCCCAGTACCAGTCTGCCGCTGGTCCAGCGGATAGGGTCCTCCTTGCCACCAATCGTCGAGTGGCCTCCTGTGAGAAGAAGTTCGTGCTGGGCACATAATTATGAGGTTCTGAAGCACCTCGTAGGCATCCCAGTGAGGCTCTCCATCCATGAAGCCCTTCGCCTATCGCCAGATATGCGTGAGGCCCTCGCTGATTCTTTAAGGAGGCCCCTCCAGTTTCAGATAGAGGTAGTAGCTACAGAAGCCTTCCATGCTGAAGCGGTTGAGAATGAAGAATTCCGGGCTCTCATTTCATTCTCAAGAGAAGACGAAAGTTCTCCCATACAGGGGCACATCTTCCCATTGTACATCACTGACCAATTCAGTGGTGTGGAGGTTCACCGCTGTCTCATTGACACTGGCTCCAGGATCAAGCTTATCCCAACACGGACGCCGAGGAAGCTAGGGTTATCCGAGGATTACCTGACTCCCTCTGATTTAGGGATCCATGGATATGAAAAGACAGTGAAGACCCCGGTTGGCAAGATCCTCTTGAAGGCCCAGTTCAGCGGCCCAGTTGCCAACACCTAATTCATGGTTGTCTCCCAGGACACCGCGTACAACACATTGATGGTAGGCCATTGATCCATCTGCACGATGCAGTTCCCTCATCATATCACATATGCCTCAAGTACTCCCTTAATGGTCGAGTAGGCTTCCTCAAAGGTGATGCTTCTCCTTTCTCTTGTTGTGAAGCCCACTACTTGGATGCTGATTATTACAAGATAAAGGATATACAAGCTCAGGAAAGCAAAGTTGAGCCCATTGCCGCTACGACCGACCCTAGGACAGGCCTAAATGACACCTACATCTTCCCGATCAATCGGTTGGAGGCCACAAACCCCGATATGGGGTAGTGTTTTGTCATTTTTTGGACAAAAGGGAACCACACTCCCAAATCCAGGTAGCTTCAGATGATCACTTTGTATTCTTATACGACCCAGGATCTAGTGATCCCGGAGCCTCCCACTCCCGTCGGGTATTAAGATGTCCGGCTCATGGCAATAGCAGTGCGTCATACCTGTCTATTTCACTGGGATCGAATAAGTCGGTTCCGACCGACGTGCCACTACTAATTTGATATTATCAAGCGTGGCCCCTTGTGTAACACCCCGATAATTCATAGTGTCACTACCACAAAAACAGTATTCGCAGTGCCCCCCTTTATCAGCGCTAACGAAAAAGCGCTGATAAAGGGGGGTCCCTTTATCAGCGCTTGTTTAGTAGCGCTGATAAAGGGTCGGCTTCAAAAAAAAATTAAAAATATATTAATATATTAATATATAAATATAGTTATATTGTTATATAAATATAATATATAATTTTTAAATATATTTTAGATAAGTATAAATGTACATTTACACTTATTATACTTAATATATAAGATATTTAGTGAAAATGACTTCTTAAAAAATTAAAAAAAAATTTAATTAATAATTTGATAATCATTATGGAGTAATAGTCATTTAATAAAAATTTGAGAACTAAAAAATTAAAAAAATATTAAAAAAATATCCAAAATATGTTGAAAACGCCAGTCAAACTTCAAACGGCCATAACTTTTGATCTGGGTCTCCATTTCAGCTCTACCACATATCAAATCGAATCCTATGATGTGATCTACGTCAATATAACTAGGGTTACCCCGGTCAAGCATTTTTCGAGGCCAAAAGAGACCTAGAAGGCCTCCAAAACTGAGTTTTTTGTCGGGGTACCCAGATTTTTTAACATTTTGTGGATTTTCAAACTCATTTAAGGGGGTATTATTGGCTTTTCTTGGCGGGGACTGAATTTATTCCAAGGTATTACATCCATATTGATATTATGTCTTTGAAATTTCATCCTTTTTTATAATAAACGGCTATTTATATTCAAATATATAACTATATGCACATATTTTTTATATATTCACACCTAAAAATTAAATTTTTTAAATAAATAATTAAACATATTTACATATAAAATATATTAGCTTAATCTAAATAATAACTAATATCCATTTTATTTAAAATAACAATATATGAATATTTATATACCTATATATTAATCTAACTATATATATATATTAATCTAACTATATATATATATTAATCTAACTATATATATATATATATTAATCTAACTATATATATATTAATCTAATAACTGTATATATATTAATATAACTACATATATATATATATATATTAGTATTACTATATATATATATTAATATCACCATAAATATATATATTAATATAACTATATATATATTAATATAACTATATAAATATATATTCATATAACTATATATATGTTAATATAACTATATATATGTTAATATAAATAAATATATATATTAATATAAATATATATTACTATACTAATAAATATAACTAAATATATATTTATATAGATATAGATATATATTAATACCACTATATATATATTAATATTACTATATATATTATAATATAACTATATATATATATATTATAATATAACTATATATATATTAATATAAATATATATTACTATACGAATAAATATAACTAAATATATAAATATATATATATATATATAGATATCATGAATTCGAAAGCAAATCAAAATAGAGTAGTGGTAAGGGCTTAGGCGCGCAGGAGGGAGGTCTCGAGTTCAAATCCTGGTGGAGGCAGGGGTGCGCGCACATGGGGAATATTGGAGCAAGCGCTGTTAAAGGGTGGAGGGGGGTGTGTGGGGTGCATGGGGTGTTGTATAGGGGTCGAAAAGTGCTGTAAGGGGGGGGGGGGGGGTTCAGGCGCTATAAAGACCCCCCCGATTGGCAGTATTTTTTAATTTTTTTTAATTTTTTTTATATTTTTTTAACTTTTATCAGCGCTAAAACGAAAGCGCTGATAAAGGAAGCGCTGATATAGGACCCCTTTATCAACGCTAAAAAAAGCGCTGATAAAGGACCCCTTTTATCAGCGCTTTTTTTAGCGCTGATAAAGGGGTCCTATATCAGCGCTTTTCAGAGCACTGATAAAAGGGACCCCCCCCCCCTTATCTACGCTGGCTTTATCATCACTTTTCTAGCGCTGATAAAGGCCATGTTTGTAGTAGTGTGTATTATTTCTTCAAAATAATTCAATAACTTGCACTACACGCAACACCGAGTTCAAGCGCACCATGACTTACCAAACAAATCGTTCAAAAGAGGTTATGAATAGTATTAACTAAATTTTAAACTTTATATAATACTTATAATTTTAGCATCCAAATTATGAGTTTCTTAGACATAATTTAAGAACAAATTCCTTTTTTTCAGATAAAAGAAGTATTTTTCAAAAAGGCACTTTTACCAACTTTAATAGTGAACCCTTTTTAAATCCAATATTTTAAACTTTTATATATTGAATTTGACTAAATAAATTTATTCTTTAGAATGGGTACATAAAAAATTTACAATTTAATACCCCAATCTTCCACGGTACGCTTCTCTTTGAATAATACAGTAGCGTGTGTTGTACGCAACGTTGAGTTCTAACACACACTACAACCAATCAAACTTGCCGTAATGAATAGTAATACCTAATTTTTAAAATTTTATAAATTTTATCTCTCAAAATGGACTTCATTTTTGGATTTGAAATATCTAATTTATCCTAGGGTGAAATTTTGGTACTTTTCGGATAACTTTTATATTTTGATGAATAGTGAAAATTACTAAATTTTAATTAAAAACAACTTTTTTAAATTGAAATAATTAGTAGTGATAAATTATGAATTTGAGTGGTTTTAAAGTATATTGAGAATATATTTTTACCATTTAATACAATGTTGGTCATTTGACAAAAGTTCACAATTAAACTGGACATACACAAGTGCCAATCTTTTGATAGTTATTATCTCTTAAAAACACGCTTTCTGTTTTAACAACGGGGATTAATTTTAAATTAATTTATGCTACTTTTGCGTTTTGAATATGGAAAAATTGATTCCAAATTTGGAATTAGGATGTTAAAATTGTGTAAATGGGTAACATTTATTTTTAGGCATTTTGAATAATTACTTCGGTAAATATTTTATTTACCATGGTTAAAGGGTAAATCCGGTAAATAAGGGTTAAAAAATAATATTATAATAATAAAAAATTACCATAAAACGTGTCCTAACATTATGGGTTGATACATGTCCGACCATGGTCATATTTGGGTCAATTTTGGGACCCCATGGAGCCACTTGTAATTGATAGGGACACTTTATTTTAATTAAGTCAAAATGAGTATAAACATGACACAAGCATATATCTTTTTGAAAAACAATTTTTACATAGGGTTATATATGTTGGATTTTCGACTATAAATATTCATTAGAAATATAAAAATATTTCCTACATAATGGTATTTTATTTATAATTTTTATAAATCATATAATTTAATTTATTTATGACATAATGGGGATCTAGTAATTACCATAATAGTGAAAAATTATAATAATTGATGTTATAAATACCCAAATAAATTTAATTTGAGACTTTTTATAAATACCAATAATTTTCTAGGTTAATATGGAATTTTAGGATTTATTTCATTAACTTTTGTTGAAGTAATCGTTCTGTTATGAGTTTTACAAAAATCAATTAATGAATATTGTCAAAATTGTCATAAAAGAGTTTTTTAAAACAAATATTATATTAATAATTGATATTAAATTCATAAAAATATAATGTTCAGACAAGAGACTTATATCATGATAGTCTTATCATTAATGGACCACTTGGTGGTCTCTTGGATGTATATAGTAAGGTTATTAACCATATAATATAAAAATACAAAGAGACATTGTAAAAGTGAAACTAATTAACTAAGAGTTAATACTTAAAGATAAGGTTAATATAGTGACCCAAACCTGTATAAATTCAATTGGTTGAGTGATTTGAGACCCATCCCATCCTTAACCTTTAAATAATCCACTTTGGAGTCATTAGAAACCGAATATGAATTTATTATAAAATAATATTTCTAGCTTTTCCAAAGGTGCCCCTCACCCCTCTTATAAAAGGGCACTCCCCCTTCTCACTAATTCACACATTCAAAGGCTTTTGTTTCGGCCAAAACCTTCCCAAATACTCTCTAAACTTCACTAAATTCATCTTATAGGCCTTCCTTTAGTCTGAAATCCATCTTATGGAGCCCTTTTGATCAAATAAAAAGAAAGAACCCGAAGAAGAGGTAATGATTACATCACCCTTTTTCAAGTTCATTTCTTCTTCGACTTCTTCTTTCCTTGTTATTACAATTCTAAAATAATAACTCCAGCATATTATATATACTTTGATGTTATTATAAACATGGTACAACCATATTTCAGTATTCTATCCATCCTTTTAATGACATGTCACCATACGTGCGTACGTACGGCTTACCGTCTCCACGTCGTGGTGTAATTGTTATTCAAAACATTATTATTTGGATGGGTATAATAATGATGTCTAATTCATTTAAATAATAAATATAACATGATAATTATTCTATTTATATATGATATACCATCCAATTATATATTATTTTAATATCAAAATAATGATATTGTCGCTCGTGCGTATGTACGAACTACCTTCTCCACGAACGCGATGAGATTCATTCTCTATCGTATCCATTCAAGTATAATTATCATTTTCGGATTTAAAAATAATTTTTAAGGACTTGATATAATTATGGATATGAATAAGATACAACATATCCATGACAACCATGGCTTACGTAACAAAACATATAAAAGAAAACGAGTAAGTTAACACCCGAAACGACGATAATACTAAGATATTATTAACAAAGCAATATTAAAAGATAATATATGACATCATATTAATGTATATGATTCTTGTATAATTTAATAAAAATTATTTCTCCATTATAAAAGAGGCTATCCTAACCCCAAACAAGGAAAAGTAGAAGGTAAGGCTTTATTTCGCAATCTCTTCATTATCCGAGGTTGTTTATACGTAATAATCTACTAGGATTTATTTATCATCCACATCCATGATTCTTCGAAATTTATTTCAAAACATTTTTAATGTTTACAAAGAATATGGGTTAAAGTCATTTATACCCTTTTTTGACTTTTTATAAGAGGTTTATAAAGGAATCTTTCCTTCGTTTTCCAAACAAGGTTCCTTTAACCTTTTCGACAAAATTAAGGTAAGAATGTTTTTTTAACTTATACGGCGGGTGCGGATATTCTCCGCCATTATAAAATTATTGAAGCTTTCCTTACAATATTATAAGAATATTTTCAATGTAAATGTTTACTTTTATAATTATGTGACTTTAAATGATTTCAAAATGAATATTTTAATAATTTGTGAATGGTACTCTTTATCAAGATCATAATTTTAAATGTTTTAAAGATTTATCTTTCTAAATATTTTTAATTAATGTCCATGTTTTCAAAATTATTTTAAGGATTTATTTATATGCATATGAATGTTTTGAAATGATATTTCTTTTCAAAATTTTCAAATTGGTATGGGACACTTTGATTCAAAAATCTATTTTAAATTACTTCTTTTATAAATGTGTCACTTTTCAAGGATTTCGAGAAAAGAGATATTTCTCTCAAATAGTTTTGATTTCATCTAGGTCAACATCCTTTGATGTATTTTAAGCTTGTTTGAAGTTGATTTATTATGATACAAAACTTTTGTATTGTATTGAAGGTTTTGTGATATGTTTTACTGTGGATGTGCTATTTTTATTCCATTCATGTTTTATTGAGAAAGTATTGACATTTCGTATGCTAGTTTTAATAAGAATGTTTATGTTATGTTTAAACCTTTTCATATGGGAATGATTTGAACTTATTAAGTGACAGGTGGATCCCGCTATAGCTCCTCGATGCATCGGTAAGTCTCATGAGACAAACTAGTGTCTTGGCATAAGGCCTTGATAAAATCTTATTTGTAGTCTTGGCACGAGGCCTTGGCTATGTGTTTATGATAGTCTGGCATTATCTATTCCATCATTATGAAAGTGGTTATTTATATTTCATGTGATTATTAGATTTGTAGAATATCCATGTGAATAAGTAAATGGCATTATTTCATTTTATTTTTTCCATACTATGTTGAAGATTAAGTTTAAAAGGCTTTTGTTTTAGTTATACATTGCTTTAAAAGTTTATGCTTATTTATGAAAGTTTCCGCTATATTGCTTACCCTTAAGGAGCATTTGAGCTCACCCCTTTCTATGTTTTATTTTTCCCAGGATTCCAAGAACTATATTGTGATTGATATGCAGGGTTAATACAAGGTAATATTGGCATTCACAAAGGATTATTTATGTTGTTTTGTATGTTATGAAATGTAATATAACATTCATGTATGTAATCTATTTTCCAAGACTGCTAAACTGATCGGTCCTTTGGGTCTTGATTCTTTGTAATCATGCCAGTGTATTAAAATAATGCACCTACTCTGGGTCACTGGGGTCGGGGCGTTACAGTTGGTATCAGAGAAAGTTTAGCAATAACCTTGGAAACTAGATTTAGATAAACTCTAATTAGAGCACATAGCCCTAAGATAGACTTTGTGGATTAGTATAGAATAACTTCCTAGAATTTTGGTATTGTATAGATTTTGTGAGTTTTCCGAGCAATACATCCATGTCTTGATATGAGCAGGTAGAGTCAGCTCTGACATAGATGTATCTAGGGGTAAAACCCGAAAAAACCACTTTGAGCTAGACTCGAACGGGAACAGGTGCACGAAAATGGGCCTTGCCGCACTCTTGGTTACGAAACTCCCGAGGGATATGCTTAGGATAATTCTCATTTTCTTTACAAACCATTATGAACAGCTCATGAGTATATAATTACTCAAAGAAAACATTTTTTATGATTATGGATTATATCCATAAACTGTTCAATTTGCATTAGGAATTATTTATTGAAATTCATAAACTGACCTAGTTTATGCTATGTATAGAAATGGCGCCCAGT
This sequence comes from Viscum album, assembly GCA_963277665.1. NCBI lineage: Eukaryota > Viridiplantae > Streptophyta > Magnoliopsida > Santalales > Viscaceae > Viscum > Viscum album. The sequence continues at coordinate 751,983,292 of OY728160.1, forward strand.
AGAAGGAATGTGAACTCCAGTAATACATATGATCCAATGAGTAAGAAGAATCGTATATTTCATGGTATTAAGACATCATTTAGAAGGGAAATAGTCTCCCATGTATTATCATTATATTAATAAATAGTATCATGTGTGGATAAGATAACTAAAGAGTTTACTGAGTCCATTTGCTTCGAAGGGAAGCAAGAGAAGAAAATGATAGAAGAGAGAACGATGGATAAAGGGAAGATGGAAAAGAAGAATTTCCCCATATGTGATAATTGTGGGAAGAAAGACCTTGGAACTTGCCTGAAAGGAAAGAGAGTTTGTTATAAGTGTGGAGGAAAAGGGCACAAAGTACGTGACTGCAAGGGTAAGAAAATGGTTTCAAATGTACAATTCTTCATTTTCACGGAGTTTGGACACTATGTGAACCTATATCCCAGTCATCAGACTATGCCTAAAATTATGATATTGGATAATAATAATGTTATGATACTACCACAGATGAAGAGGAATGATTAGAGTTCTTATGTTGATTATGTCATTTGAATGTTGTATCAACAATGTACTTGCTATAATAATTATGGAGTATATATGGATTGTACTGTAGTACTATTTCATTAAGGGCTTGAGATTGTGTGGAACAAAGAAAAGTGACTCAATAGCAAGATAATTTTTTGGAAAATATATGGTTGAGAGAATGATAAACCAAAATATAGTTCTGATTCTGAGGTAGTGATTTTAGAATAATACATGATTGATTTGGATAAATTATATTGGATATTATTGACTACCTTGAAACTGATTAATGATTTTTATATTCCATCATTGATGGGGTTTAAAACATTTTGGATTGAAGGAGTATATCCATTATTATTTAAGGAATAAGAGATCATGAATGTAATCATTAAGGTTTTATGGTAATTCAGGAAGTTGCAGTGTTTTAAAAGAATACAAGATGAAGGTGTTCACATGTTATTACGTAGCAAAAAGGGTCTTCATATTTGGACTAAATCATTTTGGATAGTTCTAGTTTGGATTAATTTTGGATTTCCATAAAAGGAAAACCCGGAGGTTGGGCTGCAACTCGTCGCGTCTGGAAAGGCCGCGAGACATGAACACACAACCGAAGGGTTACAAGGGTGTATCACCTACCACTGGCCCACGTAATGTCCTAGAATAAATAATGTAGTTTTTTTTAAAATATTTGGTAGATGAATTATAAATTATTTTTTTTAACCCTATACGAATAGGATAAATAGAATATATTTTTACGTTTTATTATCTTTTAGAGTGAAAGATGAGTTTGTGGTAGAAATTAGTTAAAGGATGGAACTCATATTGTAAAGAATATATTTTTTTTCTTCTCTTATTCTATGAAGAAATTAATTCTTCTACTTTATTTAAGGAATCCAAAAACCAAAAATATGTTATCCTAATACCCTATTTTTTGTTGAACCGATGGAATTTCAAATCATCATAGATTGATGAATTTAAGGACCTCAATTTTACACTTCTTTGTGATTAATAACCTCAATCACTACCTATAAATATTTAAGTTTTCCTCCAATTATATGTCTCTAATTTCCACCAATGTTCTCCTAATCGAGATCATAATTTGGTGGTGACCCTTTCATTTCTTTTTTCCTCATATTAAGACTAAATTTTAGTAACCCAATTTACGATGTGGGTTTTCCCACAAAGATATTTTCTATTTTCAACCTTTTATTTTCGAAGAACAATTTCAAATTGCGAGGACGAAATTTATTGAAGTAGGGGATAATGTAACACCCCAAGATTTCATAGTGTGTTATTTCTTCAAAATAATTCAATAACATACACTACACGCAACACCGAGTTCAAGCGCACCATGACTTACCAAACAAGCCGTTCAAAAGAGGTTATGAATAGTATTAACTAAATTTTAAACTTTATATAATTCTTATAATTTTAGAATCCATACTATGAGTTTCTTCGACATAATGTAAGAAAAGATTCCTTTTCTTCAGATAAAAGAAGTATTTTTCAAAAATGCACTTTTACCAACTTTAATAGTGAACCCTTTTAAATCCAATATTTTAAACTTTTATATATTCAATTTGACTAAATAAATTTATTAGTTAGAATGGGGACATAAAAAAATTTATAATGTTACACCCCAAACTTCCACGGTATGCTTCTCTTTGAATAATACAGTAGTGTGTGTTGTACGTAACTTCGAGTTCTAACACACACTACAACCAATCAAACGAGCCGTAATGAATAGTAATACCTACTTTTTATAATTTTATAAATTTTATCTCTCAAAATGGACTTCATTTTTGGATTGGAAATATCGAATTTATCCTAGGTGAAAATTTGGTACTTTTTGGATAACTTTTATATTTTGATGAATAGTGAAAAATACTAACTTTTAATTAAAAACAACTTTTTTAATCAAAATAATTAGTAGTGATAAATAATGAATTTGAGTGGTTTTAAAGTATATTTAGAATATATTTTTACTATTTAATACAATGTTGGTCATTGGACAAAATTTCACAATTAAACCGGACATAAACAAGTGCCAATATTTTGATAGTTATTATCTCTTAAAAACACGCTTTTTGTCTTAACAACGAGAATTAATTTTAAATTAATTTCTGCCACTTCTGTGTTTTGAATTTGGAAAAATTGATTCAATATTTGGAATCAGGATTTTAAAATTGTGTAAATAGGTAAATTTTATTTTTATACATTTTGAATAATTACTTCGGTAAATATTTTATTTACCACGGTTAAAGCGTAAATCCGGTAAATAAGGGTTAAAAAATAATATTGTAATAATAACAAATTACCCTAAAACGTGTCCTAACCTTATTGGTTCATACATATCCGACCATGGGCATCTTTAGGTCGATTTTGGGACCCCATGGAGCCACTTTTAAGTGATAGGGACACTTTATTTTAATTAAGTTAAAATGAATACAAAAATGACACAAGCATATATCTTTTAGAAAAACAATTTTTACATAGGGTTATATATGTTTGATTTTGAACTATAAATATTCATTAGAAATATAAAATGATTTAATACATAATGGTGTTTTATTTATAATTTTTAGATGTTAAATAATTTAATTTATTTATGACACAATGGTGATGCAGTAATTACCATAATAGTGAAAAATTAGAATAATTGATATTATAAATACCCAAATAAATTTAATTTGAGACTTTTTATAAGTAAAAATAATTTTATAGTTTAATACGGAATGTTAGGATTGATTTAATTAAATTTTTTTGGATGTAATCATTCATTTATGAGTTTTACAAAAATCAATTATTGAATAGTGTCAAAATTGACATAAAAAAGTTTTTAAAACAAATATTATATTATTAATTGATATTAAAATCCTAAAAATCTAAGGATCAGCCAAGAAACTTATATCATGATAGGTGTATCATTAATGGACCACTTGGTGGTCTCTTGGATTTATATAGTAAGTTTATTAACCATATAATATAAAAATACAAAGAGACATTGTAAAAGTGAAACTAATTAACTAAGAGTAAATACTTAAAGATAAGGTTAATATAGTGACCCAAACCTGTATAAATTCTATTGGTTGAGTGATTTTCGACCCATCCCCACCATAAACTTTAAATAATCCACTTTTCAGCCATTAGAAACCAAATATGAATTTATTATAAAATAATATTTCTAGCTTTTCCAAAGGTGCCCCTCACCCCTCTTATAAAAGGGCACTCCCCCTTCTCACTAATTCACATATTCAGAGCCTTTCGGTTCGGCCAAAACCTGACCAAATAATCTCTCAACATCCCTCAATTCATCTTAGAATCCTTACTTTAGTCAGAAAGCCAACCTATAAAGCCCTTTTGATCAAAACAAAAGGAAGAACACGAAGAAGAGATAATGATTTCCCCACCATTTTTCAAGTTCCTTTCTTCTTCCACTTCTTATTTCTTTGTTATTACCATTCTAAAATAATAACTCCAGTATATTATATATACTTTGATGTTATTATAAATATGGTACAACCATATTTCAGTATTCTATTCATCCTTTTAATGACATGTCACCATACGTGCGTACGTACGGTTTACCGTCTCCACGTCGTGGTGTAATTGTTATTCAAAACATTATTATTTAGATGGGTATAATAATGATTTTTAATTCATGTAAATAATAAATATAACATGATAATTATTCTGTATATATGATATACCATCCAATTATATATTATGTGAATATCAAAAGAATGATATTGTCGCTCGTGCGTACGTACGGACTACCGTCTCAATGAACGCGATGATATTCATTCTCTATCGTATCCATTCAAGTATAATTATCATTTGATGATTTAAAAATAATGTTTAAGGACTTGATATCATTCTGGATATGAATAAGATACAACCTATCCCTGACAACCACGGCTTACGTAACAAAACATATAAAATAAAACGAGTAAGTTAACACCCAAAACAACGATAATACTATGATATTATTAACAAAGAAATATTAAAAGATCATATATGATATCATATTAATGTATATGATTCTGGTATAATTTAATAACAATTATTTCACCATTATACAGGAGGTTATCCTACCCCCATCCAAGGAGAAGTACAAGGTAAGAGTTTATTTCGCAATCTCTTCATTATCCGAGGTTGTTTATACGTAATAATCTACTGGGATTTCTTTATCATCCACATCCATGTTTCTTGGAAATGTATTTCAAAATTTTTTACTATTTAAAAAAAATATGGGTCAAAGTCATTTATACACTTGTTTTAATTTTTATAAGAGGTTTATAAAGGAATCTTTCTGTCGTTTTCCAAAAAAGGTGCTTTTAACCTTTTCGACAAAATTAAGGTAATAATGTTTTTTAACTTATATGGCGGGTGCGGCTATTCTCTGCCGTTATAAAATCGTTGACGCTTCCCTTACAATATTATAAGAATATTTTCAAAGTAAATATTTTATTTTATAATTATGTGACTTTAAATGATTTCAAAATGAATATATTAAGAATTTGTAAAAGGTACTCTTTATCAAGATCATAATATTAAATGTTTTAAATGATTATCTTTCTAAATATTTTTAATTAATGTACATGTTTTTAAAATTATTTTAAGGATTTATTTATATGGACATGAATGTTTTGAAATGATATTTCTTTTCAAAAGTTTGAAAGTGCTATGGGACACTTTGATTCAAAAATCTCTTTTAAATTACTTCCTTTATAAATGTGTGACTTTTCAATGATTTCGAGAAAAGAGATATTTCTCTCAAATAGTTTTGATTTCATCTATGTCAACATGCTATGATGGATTTTAAGCTTATTTGAAGTTGATTTATTATGATACATTACTTTTGTATTGTATTGAAGGTTTTGTGATATGTTTTACTGTGGATGTGTTATTTTTATACCATTCATGGTTTATGGAGAATGTATTGACATTTCGTATGCTAGTTTTAATACGAATGTTTAGGTTATGTTTAAACCTTTTCATATGGGAATTCATTGGACTTAGTAAGTGGCGGGTGGAGCCCGCTTTAGCTCCTCGATGCATCGGTAGGTCTCATGAGACAAACTAGTGTCTTGGCACAAGGACTTGACAAAATCTTATTTGTAGTCTTGGTACGAGGCCTTGGCTATATGGTTATGATAGTCTGGCATTATGAATTCCATCATTATGAAAGTGGTCATTGATATTTCTTGTGATTATTCGATTAGTAGAATATCCATGTGGATAAGTAAATGGAATTATTTAATTTTATTTTTTCCATACTATGTAGAAGTTTAAGTTTAAAAGACTTTTGTTTTAGTTATACATTGCTTTAAATGTTTATGCTTATTTATGAAAGTTTCCGCTGTATTTCTTACCCTTACAGAGCATTTGAGCTCAGTCCTTTCTATGTTTTATTTTTCCCAGGATTCCAAGAACTATATTTTGATTGATATGCAGGGTTAAGAGAGGGAATAATGACATTCATAAAGGATTATTTATGTTGTTTTGTATGTTATGAAGTGTAATGTAACATTCATGTATGTAATCTATTTTCCAAGACTGCTAAATTGATCTGTCCTTTGGGACTTGATTCTTTGAAATCATGACAATGTATTAAAATAATGCACCGACTTTGGGTCACTGGGGTCGGGGCGTTACACCTTGGTCTGAAGACCAGATGGGATCGGGTCGACAACTTTCATAGCCATGGTCTCGGCAGCGCTGGAGTGCCCCAATGGATGACCACTTCCGCACAGGCTGGTAGCAGCCTCCCATCAGGATGCGGTATTTCAGAATCACCTTCCCCCACAGAATATCCCCCCATAAGTGAAGAAGAGGATCTAGAGGATGCTCCCCTGCCTTGGAAGAAGGCGTCTGAGCCACGGTCGATGAATTGGTACAGGTGAACCTCAGTATCGAGGAAGATATGAGATGCACATTAATCAGTGCTGCTATGTCCCTCGAAGAGAAGCAGTGGTACATAGGCTTCCTCAAACAGCACTGTGATGTATTCACCTAGAGGTACAACGAGATGCCAGGAGTAGATCCTTAGGTAGTCGTCCACCGCCTCGGTCTCTTGAAAAACCATCATGGGTTCATGAAGCCTCCCAAAAAGATGCATCTGTCTCACGGTTCCATGTTCGAGGTTGAAGTTGACAAGATCATCAGAGAAAACATCATCAAGGAGGTCCAATACCCCAAGTGCCTAGCCAACATCATGCTAGTCAGGAAGAAAAATGGGCAGATCATAGTCTGTATTGACTTCCGCAATCTCAACCATCACTATCCGAAGGATGATTTTCCACTTCTAGTGACATATTTATTGATTGAAGATAAGACAGTGTTTCAAGCCCTCTCCTTCATGGATGGTTACTCTGGATATAATCATATCCGGATTCCCCCGACGACGAAGATTCTACCGATTTAAGGGCACCCCAATGTACTTTCTGTTACCCGGTTATGCCCTTCGGCCTGATGAATGTTGGTGCCACCTATCAGCAGGCCATGCATCACATATTCAAGACAATCCTGGGGAAATTGGTGGAATAATATGTGGATGACATGGTGGTCAAATATCGCCAGTACTAGGACCATCTCAAGGACCTTGAAATAATAGTTCGGTTTCCTCCATTCCCGCCACCTGAAGATGAACTCATTGAATTGTGCCTTCGGGGTCACATCCGAGATGTTCCTTGGCTTCGTTGTCTGGTACCAGGGCATCGAGATTAACCTGGAGATGACAAAGGCCATCAGCCATATGCCTCCCCTAAGCAATATTCGAGAGCTTCAAGGTCTCTGAGTCCACTTAGCCTACATATTCCGATTCATTGAGAATTCGGATGGAAAGTGAAAGCCCTTATCTTGGCTCATGAATAATGGCACAACTTATGAGTGGAATGGGGAGTGCCAGACTCCCTTTGAGGAAATCAAGAAATATTTTCTCCAGCCTCCGGTCTTGATTCCACCCGTCTCTGGGAAGCCGCTGATTCTCTATGTCACCTCCCTGGAATGATCCCTTGGTGCGCTTCTCGCCCAGAAGTACAACGAGGGGATGGAGAACATCCTCTACTACCTCAGTCGCATGCTCCTTGATACAGAGACCAGATACTCCCCCATCAAGAAATGCTAATTTGTGCTTGTGTTTTCTATGCAGAAACTACGGTATTACCTGCAGCACCATGAGGTACAGTTGGTCTCTTGGGTAGACCCACTAAAGTACATTCTGAGCCGTCCCATGTTGACTGGCCGACTAGCGCGGTGGGCGCTAATCATCCGGCAGTTGGACATCAGGTTTGTGCCCCATAATGCTATCAAGTGGCAGGAATTGGATGAATTTCTATCTTCCCATCCAACCTCCGCCGACTAGTCCCTGTACCTGGATTTTCAAAAGAGGCAATCCTCTCAGTCAATCAAGTTGTCCCGTTTTGTTAGATTCACTTTGATGGTGCCTCTCGGAGCTCCACCAGTAGGAGGCTCAATGATCCTAGGCTCAACAGAGTAGGTCTGGGTATAATCTTTATCACCTGATGCAATCATTCCTGCTATACCCATTCCTATTATCAGAAGGCTGCACTAACAACGAGGCAGAGTATCAGGCCCTCATTACTAGTCTCGAGCTGGACCTTGAGATCGATGTGCCCCATTGGCATGTGAAAGGCGACTACGAGCTAGTTATTAAGCAGGTCAATGGAGACTATGTTGTCATGAACCCAGAGCGTGTACCGTTGTTTGAACTCACTCTCCAGCTAATGGTGTAGTTTCCTTATCAGCCAGAGGTTATCCATGTCCCTCGGTCATAGAACAGTCTAGAAAACGCTTTGGCCATCCCGGTCGCATCGCTTACAGAGCCCGAGAAGAAGGATCTGATTATACATGTGGAACACCGTAGAGTTATTGCCCCCGTCAACCCTGAGGATGATGACGGCCCGCGAGTAAGCCATCTTACTGCCAGAGATTCCATGTTAGGAACCCCAGGTAATTTGGATGTATTGGTCGAAGCAACTCCTGATTAGAGAGCCCCATTTGTTTATTATCTCCATAGTGGTTGCCTCCCGGCTGACCGGTCCGAGCGCAAGAGAATATGAGGCCAAGCACATCATTTTACTCTCCAGAGTGGTCCTCGCCTTGAGCGGATCCTCTATAAACACGGATTTGATGGTGTTATCCTCCATTTCATCCAAGGAGTTGAGATTCCATAGGTCATGCAAGAAGTGCATGCCTGTTCCTATGGTTCCCATCTGGCTGTGCCAAAACACTCTCACCAGATTCAGAGACTAGGGTACTTATGGCCCTATATGATCCACGATTGCATCGAGTTTTCCACGAGGTGCCATGTGTACCATGTTCACGCTAACATTCTGAATCGGCCACCAGAGCCTCTATATACTACCATGTACTCTTGGCCCTTTGTAATCTGGGGGCTAGATATCGTAGGACCATACCCGCCAGCAACGCCTCACCAATGCTGATTCATTCTGACCATTATAGATTTATTTTCCAAGTGGGTTGTGTTGATTCAACATAATGAAGTCAAATCCCATTCTATCATTGACATCGTGAATTCCAATATCATCCATCAATTTGGGGTTCCTCATACAATCCTCACTGATAAAAGCACCAACTTCCATGCTTCTGAGCTGAAGAAGTTGTATGCCAAGTACAACATTCGCTCCAACCAAACCTACCACTATCACGCACAATAAAATGGACAGATTGAGGAATTCAACAAAATCCTCTCTAACATTCTGCAGAAAATGGTTGGTCAGAACAAGAATATTTGACCGAATAAGCTCCCCAATTTCCTCTAGGCTTATCGGACGACGACCCGTAATTCCACCCAGGTGACCCCATATTCCCTGGTGTACGGAACGGAGGCTGTCCTGCCCATCGAGATTCAATTTCCCTCATTGCACATAGTGGACTATGACCAACAAGTTCCAGATAAAGTGGTTGAAATCCATCAAGATGAATTGGAAACACTGGACGAGAATAGGCTTTGTGCCTTGCACAACCTAGAAAGGCAATAGAGCAGGATGGCTTGATCTTTCAATAAGAAAGTTCTCCTCTGCTCTTTCCTGCAAGGATATTTGGTATTATCTCTCAGGGCACCAATGATCCCCGGAAAGAAACCACCTAAGTTGTATCCCAAATGAGAAGGACCTTTTATTGTTCATAAGGTTTATCCTAATGGAGCATACTCCCTTGTGACCATGGATGGTGAGAGTATAACTCCTCCCACCAATGCCAAGTTCCTTAAGCAATACATTTAATGATGGATGGGTCCTGCACAACCTTAAACTGCACTTGGTCCTCCATGACCATAAACTGGATTGTGGTCCTACATGACCTTAAACTGCATTGGGTCTTACATTCTGGCCTCACATGGTACTCCATGACCTAAAATTGGACTACAGTCCCACATGACCATATAATGCACCCTCGTCCTCGCTACAAGACATTAAAATACGAACTGGTCCGGCCTCCCTGACCGAGACCTAGCCTCAGGCCCCTTGGCCTTTTCTGGCCCCCTTCCCAGGCTATCTCTTATTGGATTGTATGGTGTGGTGTGGAATTATGTCATTATTCACGTTGGGTTACTTGTCGTGCCATACACATCCCCAGATGAGATGCCTCTCATCGTCCTATATGACGTTAAACTATACCCTCTAGAACTATGTGTGGCTTGATTCCCATCCTTATGGGATACGTAAGAGTGCCTGAACACCAAGATTTCAGGTCCATCCCCATCTCTTAAGAGATCTCCCGATCTCCCGGTCACCTAGGCCCTTGGCATGTCCCTCTCCACGAGGGGGATATATAGGTGTGGTATAGGGTTGTTGGTGCCATGCCCCCCTCCTCTCAAGAATCTTCCATCTTTTGGCCACTCTCAAATTGAGCCCCCAGACCATTTAAGGTGGTCCGCTAATGTGTTCAGAGTAATCTGTTCTATGACCAAGAGTGTCAAATTCAACTTAGGCAAGTTCCTTCCACTTTTCACGCTTCGTGTTCCCCTTCATTTGGGCCTCTGTTTTCTTTCACACCCGAAGGGACCCCCAAAAATGACATGGATACAACACCTAAGGGCTCTCCTACCATTACGGGCCAACGCCCCCGAGGGTCTCAAATGACAAATTGATACAAATCCCACGTTGTGAACATGGTCAGCGGTCAATTCTCACTTTTTTGTCCCCATTTCAGGCTAACACGATGGGTTGTTGTTTTGAAAACATGGTAACCAGTAATACTCCGTCTTCACGCTATCCCCTTCAGGCCTTGAATGTTTGTTACATGATTCACATTATGTTCCACCCCATCATGTCCAGGTGGAATTTTGACACTTTTGGCACTATACCTTAGTGCACTTCAACATGTTAGGCAGACAAAGTTACAATATGATGTCTCTGGGGGCTCCCACGATCTGAGCGCTAAGACTATGGGTCAGGATCTTCTCTTAGAGCCATGTGCTACTTGACCCTCATCCTCATGGGATGTGTGGGGTCACCTGGACATTGCATTTTGGGTCCAACTCAACTAGAATCTAGCGTCTCCTGCCCCTTATCCTCTGACCCCCCCTCGGCCTCTTGGCCTTAGGCTCCTTTACCAGAATTGCGGATGATGATGATGTGGACCTTGTCCCAATTCACATCGGGTACGATTTATCACATCATGCACATTCCCCTAGGTCCAAGACATACAACTTTAAACTGTGATGTTTGGTCCTACCACATGACTCTAAAATGTGATGATATCGTCCAGGACTCATGACAAAAAACGGCACTGCATTATGATGACCTCATCATAGAGGACATAACATTGGGTATCATTCATTTACCATTCCATTTTTCAACGCCTATATACAACTTGATTATTATGGAGATGCCTAGAATTTCTACCACAGGTCAGTGGCTCCATAAAAGAAAATCCATTCACCTTAAAGGACAAACAAGATACATCAAATGCTGCTTCTTTTGATATGAGGGCTAGACCCACATGCCCCTATCATCTGTTTCACTGGTACTTACCATGGCATGCCATCCTCCAAGAACTACTTATGGATTGATTATAATCCTCATGAGATATGTAGGAGTGCCCTGGAACCTCCCCGCAGGCTCAGCCTAACTTTCAAGTTCAGTCCCCTTCCTGGAACACTTCCCCGGGGAACACATGGTAAGCTGGACTCATGTCCCCATTCACGTCGGGCTTCATAATCACCTTACCATGGGTCTCTTTCCCTCCTTACCAATCCTTGGTCCGATTTATAAGACCTTAAACTAAGACCCTTTACAGAACTATGTGCGGCTTGATTCCCATCCTTATGGGATACATAGGAATTCCCATACATTTCGTCTCGGGTCCAGCCCTGGGAATCACAAGTACATTCCCCCTCACTATTGGCCCCTTGGACTGACTTATCAGGGAATTGTGTAACTGTAGAATTTTCCCTGAACAAATTCGAGATGCCCCATAATGACATTGGGAAGCAATAGTTTCCTCACCAGAGAGGAACTTTCTAAAAGTAGGGCTGATCCATGATCAGATTAATGCATCCCCCTAATGTGCATTCACCAAGGTGGTGTATTCTTGGGAGTGTTGGATTCTTTGTGAACAAACCAACACTTCACATTCCACGCTTTGCGTGCCACATTATTCGGATCCTCATCCTCTTTAACATTTTAAGGGACCCTCTAACAGTATGGATGCTCGACCTATGGTCCACCTGCTATCCTGACCCAACATTCCGGAAGACTGATCAAGTTTGGAGGGACCCCCTAATAGTATGTATCCTCAAACTATGGTCCGCCTACTATCCTAGGGCCAATGTTCTGTAAGACTGATCGATGATATTTCAGTTAGGCCATGTGTTGCGAACATGGTCAGCGGTCGGCACACATTTGTTATCCCCATTTCAGGCTAGTGCAATGGGGATGCTGTATTTCAAACACGATCAATAGTCATCCTTTATTACGATTCCCCTACCATTGTGTTCCGAATTTGGGTAACATGATTCACATTTTCCATTCCCCTATGTTCGGACTGATTCCATTGCCCCTGGCATTTCCCCGCTCGTGCGCTAGAGCACATTGAGAAGACGATACATCGATTGGTCTGAGGTCCTCTGCCTCTGATTAGGCCTCCCTCTTCTCCTCGGGAATCCGGGTTCAAATTTGAACGCCCAAAGCTTGTTTAACACTCCCATGATCAAACGAAGTGATAGTACGAGCCTCCTTCATTTCTCACATCCCATGTGAGGTTAGAGATGGATTTCTATTTACTTCGAGATTATGGTTGAGCATGTTAAGCCGAAAGGAAAAGTATGTTAAGAAAATGGTCATGTAAATAATTTTTCTCATACATATAGTTCAAAATAACAAGAAGCAGTAAAGAGGGAAAAGTTTATGGGTTTGGCCAAAATAGGTCCCCTAAGGGTTGTCTTCTTGTATAGATCTCTCCAATGCCACCACCTTGTCACTAGTGGCTTCCAAAACTGCCTCCTATCCCTTGAGAACCCTCTCTTTGTCGGCGGTTGTGGAGCACAGCTCACCGACCCTAGCCCGTGCCCATGCCAGTTCAACTTGGAGCTCGGTTATCTGGTGACTCGCTTCAGTGAGTTGATCTTGATCATCTGCCAGATGGGCCCTCAACTGCTCCACAAGCTCATAGAAGTTCATGATGAACACCTCTTTCTCTTTATCCTGTTCCTCGAGGCATTGGACCTCTTGCTCCACCCTCAGGAATGCCTGGGTACTCCCCAACTCCTCCTAGAACCTGATGATGTTGGCGTGCCGACTACTCTTTCGTATCTTCTCGGCCATGTAATTAGGGACTGTTAGATGAAGACGTTGATAATCTTCCCCTCCAGCACACAGAAAGCGCATCCAGGTGTGGAGTGACCCCATCTGCTTCAGCCATTCCACCTGGGGCTGATTGAGGAAGTGTCGGATGCACTTTTATCCCTTGTGCCATGTCATCCGACTCTCCTCGTCCACTTCTGAATCCAAATTTTCAATTTCTTCGGGATTAGTGGGCCGATATATAGGGAAGATAGACAACAGGGCTGCAGTAGGGTCTTCCTTAGAGATTTCTCCCAGGGGAATAGGCTCCTCAGCAAATGGGTGACCTTCCTCTCTCCCTACGACCCTGATGGCACCCTTGTTGACTTCCGGCGCAGCCCCGACTGCAGCACCACCGATGTCCACCACTCCCTGGTCACCAATTGTCGGAGACAACTCAGTTTGGGAGGCATGTTCTGAATGGGGCAATACGTTCACCATCGGCACACTTGCAGATGCTCCGGGCTCAGTAGCTCGATGAGCCTCCAGCGCTATGATCACTGTACAGACAAGGAGAACCCTGATCAGCTGGGGCCCCCAACAATGTGTATTGGTATCGAAGCAAGGGACTTACGGGAACCCAAGGCATCGACCTCTTGTGTGCTGGCTGCTATAGGAGATGTTTTGGCGGGGGATCCCTCAGTACTTGTAAGGTCAATAATGAGCATTGGTGCCCTACCTTGTTCCATGGGAGCTCCTCCTCCTCCTCCGATTGAGGACTCCTGATCAGTCCCAGCACCAGTATGCTCAAGCGCAATAGAGATAAAGTGGATTAAGGGTTGAAAGTAATATTAAAGAAAGTAAAAGGATAGACAAGGTTTGAAGAAAACCTTGAGTATCTCAGTTACGTCTACTTTAGATCCGATGATCTCACCGCTCTCCCGGATACTCCCATCGTAGGATTCCCCCTACAAACCTTCACCTCCGGGCTCCCATTATCCTTCTTTTCATCCTTCTCCTTCTCCTTCTCATTCACCTTCCCCTTCTCCTTCTACCTCCTCTCTTATTTCTCCACCCCCTGACTCCTCATCACTGTCATCTTTCCCCAGCGACATCCTTTCCAGATCATGCTCTTGACCAAGCAGCACCATCTCCATGAGATGTGGCTCCACACGTAGACCCCATTGGCCTGCGTATGTGTGCATGGCCATTAGGTATGCATGTCTTCAGTGGAAGTTCACTCTTTTGGCGACCCGGACAAGCCCGACTTCTAGAAACTGAATCTCATCTCGCACAATCTTCTGACAGAGGGATTCAATACTCAGTGATTGTTGCAAGGTTATCCAAGATAACCATACCATGGGGAAAATCGCATCCTGGGAATGTCAAAGAAGGTGTCTTATTTGCTTCCCAGGGAGTTCTCTGGCCATTATGTGATACCCTACTCCTCTAGGGGATGAGGGCGTGACCACTCCATGTGACGCCCCCACTACCAAGGTTCCAGCCTGCGTGGGACCCATTGCCGGAGGCGCTTCTGATCCTCCCCCTAGTGGAACCCTGCCTGCTCTCTCGTCGTCGAGGTTTCTCACTGGAGACCTTGAGCACCCAGACTCGTTTCCACAGAATCCCCTCAAGGTATGTTATGGTCCAATGTTTAGCATACTCAATTGAGAGGCCCACATTGAATCGGATGGGAGGGAAAGTGATGATGTCACCAGAGTCGTAAGTTGTGAACATCAGCCACAGCTGACTAAGAACGTGGGGATGCCTCTCCTCCGGGATGTCCGTGAACACTCTCTTCGGCATTTTGTGGAGGCATCCTAACTACCTACTGAACTTGGACTGAACATAAGGATCGTAGAAAATCTTCCCATCAATCAATACCACAAGCACCCCACCTCAACTTCTCTGGAAGTACACCTTCTGCTCCATTGAGCCTTGACCATCGTCTACCAGGTGGCCAGTTGGGGAGGGGAATGGACTGAAGCAAAAGTTGGCATGGTTAACAATCCTGATTTATACTCCCTCCTCATTGAGAGTCATCAGCATGACCTCAACAATATTCATCAGAGAGGGTCACATGCCATTTCCCGGAGGATGAATGGCATTCAAGAAGGTGTAGCCGCTGTATTGGGCCACAACCCAGCCATGAAAGATCTGGAAGGGGCCACATACTCTCCTAGGCGATTCCACTATCGATATGCATCCCAGGATGGTGTACAGCCGAGCTATAATAGGGACCCCCTGGTTGAACCTCTTGTTGGAAGCCATGATGCCAGCCATCACCAGAGTCGCTGGGAAGAAGCCCATCCTTGCGTCCCGCACCGGAAAGATCCATTCACTCTGTAATGTGGAGAGGAATCTAGCATATCAGACATTTGGGTCCCGGGTCTCATTGATGGTGTATCCCCATGATTGGTATTTCCCCACTTCCAGGATCCTCCAGTAGGATCCGCTCTTGCTCCTCTGAGCTGCGGTTGGACACTGTTTTCCCCACCCTAGAATCTTGAACTCTAGATCCTTCTCCAGGAACAGGCTGAAGCAGTCCTTGTAGGCGATGTCCTTCAGGAAGTTCGTGACTCCCAACGTCTCCTTGGCCAGCTCCAGTAGATGCCAGGTCAGTATGGGAGTTCGAGACCTATCACCCCATATATTCATCGATGGGATAACTCATCATATTGATGTCCCTCTAAAGGGATGCCCAAGATTAAGTGGATGTACCAGAGACTAATGCCGACATCCCCATGGTGAAGATGGAATGTGTAGGTATCAGGGGACCACTGCATGAATAGCTCTGGTCCAAGCTCAGACTGTCGATAGAAGTGGAACTGCGATGTCCACACTACATCAAACAGACCAATGTGCCGCAGCTCGACCCTAAATTGGTTGCATGTTTGGTGAACCCAGTACGTCCAGTCCCACTCGCTGGTAAACTAGCCTCCAGACCGCAGATCCATGTCTTGTAGCCAACTCTTGATCTCTTTAGTAATGCTCTGACGAAAAGTGCCCATGTAGTCGGTCGACGAGCTCTCTGTGACAGGGTCACCCCAGGGATTGTTTCGGACCTGGGGTTGAGGACATAGAAGTCCATGTGCCTGGTTTCTCTGGTAGGATGATAGTTATTGGTGATGTTTTATCGAGTAAAATCATCTTAGCGGGTCACCCATGACCGCAATGTATCAACCTTGAAACCCGGCAGGGGAACCTCCTCCAGAATGCTGAATTCCCATAGCGACAGATTATCAGACAGGGAAAACTCTTTTAGGGTGAGGGTTAGCATGTTGAAGAGGGTGTGGTTATTGAGACAACCCTCTTTTCATCATAAACCTCTAGATTCGCAACCATCTCAGATCAGCGAGCAGCGGCCTCCCCCTCTTCAGCCCAGTTTGCGGCCATCTTCTTCCGACCAAGTGTTTCAAGAGTTGGCGTGAAATTTGGGAGTTTGGCGCGAAATCTGAGAGTCCAGAGCGTTAAATCAGCGGGCTGCATGAAATTTAAGTTCGTGGCATGAAAAATCAGGGGTTTTCACATAAAATCTCACCAAATCTAAGAGGAATTACACGCTTCCGAGCGGTTTTTCGCATAGGAGAAGAAGACAATTTGTGCACGAGAGCTCAATGCTTATCACGTGAGAAATTTCATACGGAGCATGAAACCCATGGTGGATTTTATAGGCTAATCCTAGGTTCCACTCCCACAAGAAAAGAGGATTCCGCACCTGATCAAGTTTCGCACGACACTCAAAATTTTTGCATGCAGGGGGCCTACGAAGTCCTGCATTTCAGCGTTTTCCTCAGAATCTGATCGTTGTGCCCCCTTGCTGATCCTATTCTGAGGGGGGGAATTTTTAGACACCGAAAAGTGATTAAGTGGTAAATAAAGGTCCAAAATGAAAATGAGAAGTCGTATTCGGAACTGGAGACCTGGTCTGGAGGGCCCAAATGTGGTGCGCGAAAAAAGGCTGAAGTGCACGAAAAAAGATGTCCCGCACGGAATGTACCGAGATTTGTGAAGCGTTCCGGTGGAGGCGATAAATAATTTGAAGCCCGCACCCAGCGTGGTTTACCTTTCTCACCGCTTCCTCTGTCGCGTAATAATTTCGCGCAGCCCCGAATTCCACGCCACCAGATTCCTATAAATAGAAGGAGACCCCCTTCCTTTTCAAGGATGTAAAAATTCAAACCGCCTCTTGTGCACGTAATCGGCATTCCGCGTGCGCGCAATATGGGCTTCAGGTATGGTTCTTCTTCGCGCCATTTTGCCCTGGGGTTCGCCTTTATGCAAGACCCCCATGGCATAGACTAAAACTCCAACCCCTTCAGGGTCCGCCCCTTACGTGCAATTCCTTTCTTTGCGTGTAGGTCGTCCAAGTTGTGCACAATCCTTCCTTTGTGTGCACACCCCTTCCCTTGGGAGAAATCCCTCTGAGTCGCGCGTAAACTCTTTTCTTTACACACATGAACCCTCTATTTCATGTGATATCTTTGAGTCCTGCACAAAACCTCAGCCCCCATGTTTTGCACAAGCAACACTGATTTCACACCAGCCCGTGGATTTTCGCACCAACCCAGGGTTTTCCGCATCGGGCCCCTTTATTTCGTGAAAACCTTAGGGGTTGTGTGCAATCCCTTGGGTCCCTTCACCTCAATGCTCTCCGGGCGCCCCCCTTGTGCGAGCACCCGATGCCCTCGTTCTGGGTTCCATTCAGAGGTCTCTTGTGCACCTCAGGCATCAGCATCATACATGGTTTTCCCGTGCAACCTTCTAGGCTCGTGCGAAGTAACTTTAATGTCCCATGGAAAATCCTTCCCTTTGCGTTTCTTTGCCTCATGCTTCTTCACATAGGCACACTAATGGATATTTCTACTTCTCATAGCCACGCTAACGTGGACCCCTCGATGGTTCTCTCCATGACACCCCCTTATTAGGTCCTTGTCGATGCCTTCCCTTCCATAAGGAGTAGAGGGTACTAGTTATGTATGACCAAGGGGTGCGGGGTAAACCCACCTCATCCGAGCTGTAGGGCGTTAAACTACCAAGAACCTCCTCCTCAACACATGATGTTAAACTGTGACCTGACCTCATGCCTCACACGTTGGGTCCCCTCGCCTTGGACATTCTCCATTCCCACTTGTCTCTTAGAGGATGGGGTCATCCCTAACAGGTGGTGATTTATTGTAGTGGTGTTTGTCCAAGGGGATGAGTAGAAACCTTGGTGTAAGCCCCTAGCTTTTCTTCCTGGAGGAAGCACCCCTCCTCCTCATTAATTACTTGGTGCCAAGGCTAGCAGAGGGCATGATGGGGAACAAGGATCCTCCTTTATTCGGTCTCAAGTCCCTCTCCCACTACACTTTTTCACCCTCATCCCTCCATCCTGGAGTATGTCCCGACACCATGGGCCTCTCAATGCGTAAGCCCCTCTTTGCTTCCCACGGACGCACCCTTCACGATGAGATCGTCAACTCTCTACTGCCTCCTATTTCTCACATTGAGCATAAATCCCCTGATCTTTGAGCATGCATCGACCATGACCACCTTGGGCCATCTTAGAGTGTAAGACCCATTCCACCCGAACTACGGGGACTTTAATCCATGAAAATGCATGGTATGTAGGAAGCCTCCACAAGGATCAAGACCCACCACCATGGGTCCTCTCAGAGCATAAGCCCCATCGAACCCAAACTATGGGGACTTTGATCCATGCTAAGACATGGTACATAGGATTCCTCCACGAGGATCAAGCCCCACCACCATGGACCATCTCAGGGCATAAGCCCCATCCAACCTGAACTACATGAACATTGATCCATGCTAAGGCATGATACGTAGGAAGCCTCTACGAGGTTCAAGCCCCACCACCATGGGTAGTCTCATAGCATAAGCCCCATCCAACCTGAACTATGGGGACTTTGATCTATGATAAGGCATGTTACGTAGGAAGCCTCCACGAGGTTCAATCCCCACAACTTTGGGTCGTCTCAGAACGTAATCCCCAAATGCCCCATCTAACATGACTTTAAACTGCATTCCACTCGAACTATGTGGACTTTGATCCGTGCTAAGGAATGGTACGTAGGAAGCCTCCACGAGGTTCAAGCCCCACCACCATTGGTCATCTCAGAGCATAAGCCACGTCCAACCTCAACTACAAGGACTTTGATCTCTGCAAAGGCATGGTATATAGGAAGCCTCCACGAGGTTTAAGCCCCACCACCTTGGGCCATCTCAGAGTGTAAGACCCAATCCATCTGGACCCCTCGTCCCTCTTCATGTCGGTTCACCAACCCCATATTTGCGGGTCGCCTAAGAGCGTATGCCCCAAATCCCCTCGCCCCGCATGACGTTAAACTGAAAATCCAAACTACGGGGACTTTGATCTGTACTAAGGCTTGGTGCATAGGAATTCTCCATGAGGTTCAAGCCCACCACCCGGTTATTCCGACTGTATTCACGTCAGTTCACCACCACCATGGGCCGTCTCAGATCATAAGACCCATCCAACCATGGTCCGTCTCAGAGCATAAGCCCCATCCAACCCGAACTACATGGAATTTGATCTGTGCTAAGGCATGGTATGTAGTATGCCTCCAGAAGGTTCAATCCCAACAAACCATTGGCCCCGACCATCTCTATGTCAGTGTGCCAAGACCCATTTCCACCTTAGGTTGTCTCAGAGAATAAGAACCAATCCATCTGGACCCCTGGTCCCTCTTCACGTCGGTTCACCGACCCCATATTCATGGTCCGCCTCAGGGCGTAAGCCCCAAATTCCCTCATCCTACATGACATTAAACTGCATTCCATCCCGAACTATGCAGACATTAATTTCCTGCCACAGGGATTTGTAGGAAGCCTCCATGAGGCTCAAGAACATCCCTCATGTCTCATCCTAACCATTCCCTCGAGCCTATGTGTCTTGGGAAGCTCATGCCCAAACCCGGAGGCTCAACGTCTTCCAGGTCCCATCAATGCATCCATTCTCATGGGCCGCTTCCTTAGGTGTCCCTCTATATCATCAAACTACGTGGACTTCGATTCTCTGCCACGGGGATACGTAGGAAGTATCTTCAAGGCTCAAGCACAAAAACCATCACCCATCCTAATTCCTACCTGGGCTGCCACATCTCGGTGGGATCAAGTGACTTCATTCCCCATTCCCCGTCAGAGTATTCAGGAAGTCTCCCACATGTTGACCCCAGCATTGGTGTTTCCCCCCTGGGGGTTCTTCAATCTGATACACTCTAGCTAGTGTTCCGATCAGTCTGATCCATCTCCATTGGACGTTAAACTTGTGGAATACCCTATGTTAAACATGGGAAGATGAGGAAAACATCAGATACATGACTATGACATACAATCCCCCACATTCTTTGTGGGATGCCTCAGGCTTCCGCACCCTTGAGAAGCCCTATAATAAGGGACAGAGGACAGACATGCCAATCCCCAGTGTCATGACATGATAGTGATGCCCCAACGTGACTAATCTCCTTACCGAAGGTTGATACCTTGACTGGACCCCTTGGAAGGTACTAATGGAAGTGGCATAATTAACTGGTGTCCACGAAGATATGGCACCGTGAAGAGCTTCATGAACTACATCTTAAATCTTTGAGGGAGACCTGGTCTAGGTGACGAGCTCTGAGGAGGAATCCATGGAAGGAAGAACCGACATCCCATCATCCTGTTTCGATAAAGGAGTGGATGTCCCTGAATAAGGAACAGATGTCACTCGCCTTTGGAAAGTGGGAATGTGGGGTAACAACACCGAGTCCTCTGTGTGAAGAATGCGTGCGTCCCCGTTGAAAGAGTTGGAAAAATCATGATGGTATTATTTATTTATTTTTTTGTTATGATTTATTTATTTTATGAATTTAATACCACGATTACATAAATAAATAGACTAATTTGAAAAGATAGAATTTAAATTAATGGATTGTGTGTGAATGTTTTATAAAAACATAGTCAATAACATAAGTAAAATATACAAAATTTTAACAATAAATATAATAGATAAAACTATGATTATTGATACATAATATAAAAAAATATCTCAAGTTAATATTAAAACATTAATCCTTCCTTCATCTAAATTAATATGAACCCATATTTAAAGTGTTTGTTTGACCAACGTTGGGGAAATTTTCAATTATAAGAAAATATTAACTCAGATATTGGGTTGACATAAATGAATCTTTATTTGAATCAATTTCCTATGTAAATCTAATAAAAATTCCTGAAAAGTGTTTAGGGAATCTTAGTTATCATTTATTAGTTGGGGTTGTCTAATTAAAAGATCAATTATCTTCTAGTTCTTAGTTGGAAAGACAGCCTACCTAAATAGTTTTGTTTAATTTTCATGGCCTATATCACAATTATAATAACATAAATATGTATCATTTCCCCTAGAATGTAATGATTTATAGGGGATTCTAAGTTAAATGGTGAGGTCCATTGAGACTTGATAAAATATTTGGAGAGTTAACAAAATTAAATACATTATGTCCCATAAATATTATAATCAAGTGAATTGATAATAATTTTCTGATTTATAATTATAGAATAATTTCATATTTTTCATCCACATTATACCTATAATCAATATTGGAGAATCTCTATCAAAAATTGTCCCAGTGGGGCCCATTCAGTGACTCCCAAAGCACTCCTCCAATAGGCTAGTGGATGACGAAAAACATAGAGTAAACATATCATTGACATGAGAGGCCTAGGGATAGGTACATGTACACATGCACAAATCTCCAAGCCTATACAATACTGAAATTTAAAAACAACTAAACAAACATGAAAACCAACATCTAAATCCATAACCATAGTAGGATATGATGTAAAAGAAAGTAAATGGGGCCAAATAAAATCCCACCATGAAGATTTTGAAACATAGGTCCAACAAGAAGGTAAAACTAGGAGTACTATAAAAAATCTAGAGGAACGCAGCTCGGTCTGTCTGGTCTTACTACAAAACATCTCGTTAACATCAATCTAGGACTCCATTTAAAGTCCAATCATATACACAAGACATCCCATGTGTGAGAAAATCCCACATATTTGTGATTAAAACTATTCTTAGAATAAATAACAGAAACTTAAAAGAATACAACAAAGGAAATATTGTTATCTCTACACACACATATGTCTATAACACATATAAAAAGATTATTCATATATACTCTACAAAGACACACTATCAAATGTTAAGTTACAACTGCAGTATAAAAGACTAGGATTCCAGCTCAAATATTCCACCATGAACATGTTCTGGAGAAGACACTCACATGTTTGATAATACAGATGAAGTTCATATGAGAGGTAATTCTTGTCAGGTCTCTCCATTAAAAGTTCACATTGAATGTCTGAAAAGATACCATACATAGATAAGGATTACTACCATATCCAAGGGGTGACACCAAAAACTCAATTTGGATTAACCCTCTAACTAGATTATCATTTCCCATGTAGTTTTGGTTTTTTAAAATACCAAGAAATCCACATAGAGCCCTAAGATGAAGATAAGATCTCACTCCGGGACTCATGGAAGGATTCCAAAAACTCTATCCTAGAATTCCAAGTGAAGGGATCAAAATTCTAGGAGTAGGAGATAATTCCTTATTAACCTTAGGGAATGGACAAGGGGAACACACCCTAACGAAACCTATGCATGATATAGAGGAAAAGGGATCCAATCCATGTTTCATAATGTACATAGTGTGTAGAAGGTTTACACGTTATGTCCCTTGATCTCGGTTCCTGCCTTTGTAAATGAACCATGTCTCTTACACATCTCATTGTTAAAGTACATGATGTGTAGGCTACCGATGTATTTTACCCATGTTCCTATACAATAATTTATCCCATGTACCCATACATGACACAATCCATGCACATTGGTCCAGGTCATTTCTGTGCAGGGGAGTACACAATGTTCTCTATCCCGTGTACTCCAACCCATGTCTGTATCTCCTACGAGGTACATGATGAGTCTTTGGGGAGGGACCACATGTTGTGTGATAGGGTTAACATGCCCTGATATACATAAGTTCCTTTAAAACCTTAGCCACCGCACATTGGGTCCCACACAATATTTAGATATAGTCTACATGATATGTAATACGATATTTAAATGAAATCCAAATCCCATTTTTCACCTCTTGGACGTTTCTCTAACACTCAATTGGATAATAATTTCACCATAAAATCATAGATTGAGAATCATCGAGTCATGGAATCATATATTAACATTTTATGGGTCTTCAATCCATTCACAGAATGGGATCACACGCTGTTCTTCATTATGATCCTAAGAGTAGAAAATATTTTATCTACATCATCTAGTCCATTTTCATCTCCAACTTCAAACCATCATCATGCCATTATGACACATGATCTATGATATCATATCGTTGCACTATAAAACAGGGGAACATCAATTGATTTCATTAGTAAAATTTGAACAGTGGGCCAAACAAAGTATGGTCGTGACGAATGAAGACTTGGTGATGAAAATAAAAAGAATAATAAAGAAAAATGGACCTCAATCAATGTTTTTATATATCATTTTGCTTATATTATAACTACAGCCAAATAATCAATAATCATAAACAATTATCCCCATAACATTTCGAGTAATAATACCCATCCCACAATATGAACGATCAGAAAATCAATCCACCAGTCGATTGATTCATGTTCATCATCGAAATCAAGAATGTGGAAGAAAGAAGATAAAAAAATAACACTATCTCAATTTTTGTATTGTCTCTAATAAATAAATGTGATGTTATATTATCTTTGCAGAGATCCTTTTAATATTTTTCACGTCGATCATTTTTCCATGATTCAGTCACCATTCGTTTTAGAAGAATCCTTCAATGCTCTCTCCAAAAACACTATAATGGTTTGAGGGTTATGAGAATAACCCTAGAATTCAATCATAATAGTCCACCTATATATTTGGTTAGTCACAACATTAATAAATTCAAATAAAATAAAATAATTATTTATTTTATTCATTTCTGCACCCATGATAAATTTTCCCTAAACAACCAACACCAAAAAATGTTAAGTCATACCTAGGGTAAAAACTATGTTCTGAACTAAATGATTATTTTATATTTTTTAATCTAGGAATTATTTTATAATTTTTTCAATTATTTAGGAAAACTATGCAATGGTTCAATTTTATATATTTATTATATTTCAAACAATTATTTCGGGCACACCTGACATCATAAATGCGTGATGTCTTTGCGCATAGTCTTGAAAATAATATGTAAAATATCCAAAAAATATTACATAGGAAATCTAAGACATTGAATTCCCCCCCCCCATTGGGGCTTTATATCCAAAAAATTCAAAATAAGGGCTACAAAAATATATATGGACATGGAGAATGAATCTGAGCGTCCCATTTCTATGTTCTCTTATGAAGCATCTCAGGCTGCCACTGGACACATACTAAAGGAATTTCTCACTGATGAAGAATCCTATCCTACTAGTCCCCAATCATTATCAGGTACACAACAAATTTAGATCCATTCTCAATATCCAGCTTACCCCAGTCGATAAAGTGTGAAGGGTCATGAACGTACCTCCTCAGTTGGGACACATGGAAGATTTCATATTATTGGTCTAACTAACAAGGTATATATATTAGTTTTAAGAAACCTTTGCAACTCTTCACCATATTTTGAATGGTCCAATGAATCTCAGATATATCTTTCCACTCTATAAAAGTATCCATAATCCACATTGGGGTGAAACTAATAAGAACCCATGGCCCCTACCTTAAACTCCAAAGTCCTACATCATTTTTCCGCATAAGACTTATGATGGATCTGTATAGTCCTCATGTGCTCTTGTATGATCTGAACCATCTCGGTAGTTGTTCACACCAACTCTGTTACCATCAGTGCTTACTCTCTGGGGTCAGTACAACAATTTGGTGGCTTACATGGTTTTCCATACCATGCCTCAAATGGTTCCATACCTATGGTGGAATGGAAACTGTAATTGTATGAAAACTCCACATGTGGCAAGTGATCTTTCCAATTATGAAGAATGTTAAACATGAAAGCTCATATCATGTCCTCTAAAACTGTAATGGTCCGCTCAGTCGGGCCTTAATTTTGGGGGTGAAAGGTTGTTCTCAAGTGTAACTGAGTAACAAACTCCTCATGGAATCCCTTCCAAAATCGGGTTGTGAAGTGAGAATCATGGTCATAAATGATCATCAATGGAACTCTGTTGAGTTTGAATATCTCATACACATATATGTATCCTACTAAAAATTTCTCTTATATGGCTATGAAGTGGGATGACTTGGTTAGTTAGTCTAAGATCACACAGATGTAATTGTGTCCCCTAAATATATAAATGATAATCCCATCCTGAATTCTATAGATATCCCATCCCATTTGAACTCTATAACCTCAATGGGTTGATCTAAACCATCACGAACTTTGTTCTCAACCTTCACTTAATAAAAATTAAGGCATCATTTGATAAAATCTGTAACTCCATTATTCATCTCTTGCCACCAAAACTAATGTAGATGTTCCTAGTACATCTTTTCCACACCAAGATGTACCACTGAAGGAGACATATAAAACTATATTAGAACCTCATCCCAAAACATCACATGTTCCATCATGCATCATCTAAAAAGAATGATGTGCTCCCCACCATTATAAAATACATTGGGATCATGTCCATCAAATATCATAGTATGTAGTGCCTGACAGTTGGTATCCCCAAGTTGTGCCTCCTCGATTAATTACATGAGTGGATTGGTGGAAACCACAGACTGGAGGTTAGTTATTCCATATAAATCTATAAATCATAACTACAATGAGTTAAAATACTCTTATGCTTCATTATGAAATTGAAAACAAAATCTTCAACTAAGAGCATATCCAAGAACATTCCCCTTCCTCGGTGTATAAACAATTTCAAAGTCATAATCCTAGAGGAACTCTAATCATCAACTCTACCTAAAATTAATATCCTTCTATGGGATAATATACGTGAGACTCTTGCAATCATAGTAGATAATAATACACTTTCCCATCAGGAATTATCTCCACATCTTTAGAGAAAATACTACCACTGCTAACTCAAGATGATATGTCACATAATTTTTCTCATGTGGTATTAACTTCCTTGAACCATATGAAATCACCACCAACCTTTGGATTGTAACATCCCGAATTCGGGTTCTAATCAATAGGTTCCCCAAACCTGATTGGTCACATGAACTCAAGCGCATTTCCCAAAATGCTAGAGGTTTCCGACAAGCAGCAAGGTCCTAGGTCTGATAGTGTGGAAACTATTCCCTCATTTGTCAAAGTGTAACACAACGGAACAAGATACAAGCATTCCAAAAGCGGGAGTAGTAAATAATAATAGTTAAAAAGGAAAATAGTACAGAAGTAATTAAATGACCAACAGTCATATATAATTATGCAATATATCCTAAGTATAAGAAAGCATCCAAAACAGGATACACTTCAATCTGAAACAATACAATACAAGGGACTGATACATCAAAGAAAAATAAAACAGCACAACAAGAACTCAGCCGCATCGCAATCCTAACCATGGTTCCATGCTCTCATAATCCTATGCCACAATCATGTACCTTTATAGGGAACCTTTCCCTTATCTACACATGCAGAAATATAATCTGTTTGGGTCCGATACATGAACCAAACAGGGTGTGAGAAATAAATCCTAGTAGGAAACCACCAAAGGCCCGTGCTCAAATGTCAAAGAATTTTTGCAACTGCAGTGTGAAATAATGAAATTAAGTATGCTAGGAAGCACTCAAAATAAACTACTCCTACTAGTTCCATTTTTATTTAATTATTATTTAAAAATTCATCATAATTGAATTATAAGTTCTCGAGACTCAGCCTAAGTTGAAAATATCCTAGACAGTGCCGCAGCAGAATCCACAACCATATATCTAACAAGTACAAGGTAAAAAAATACCAATCATGTGCTTTATCATGGGAGGTATAACATGTAAAATCACCACAGTGAACATACAAAGTAAAAAAAGAGTCCTTAGACATGCAAAACCTTACCCTCGGGTAATCAGAACCACACCCTCAGGATAATAAGAATTGAAACCCTCAGGTGATTGCCCTCAGGCATAATGAATATTTCCCTCAGGAATATGAGATAATGCCCTCAGGAACAGAAGCAACTGCCCTCAAGCATATGAAAAAATTCCCTCCAGGTAAATGAAACACTTTCCCTTAGGCTAAACAAAACATTTTCCATCATGCTAAAAAAACACTACCCTCAGGCATAGCAAGTAACTGGGCCGAGACCAACACATAGAAAGCAATTATATACATTTTCTCCCAAGAAAACTCAAATCATGATAAATCAGGGCATACCCTCGTGTATCCTGGCCAAACGACTAAACAAGGGAAATGCACCCACTAGGTGTCCCTGGATCCATGCAATGATCTCAAACAGCAGTTATACATATTCATTAAATTACCTCACCAATTCTAGGTATTTAATTAATCAATGCCTCAGCTATACGTTACCCCAAAAAACGGTTCATAGCACAATGGTACACAAAAACCACATGATAGTTGAAATTAAACATCAGACCACCAACCTTGATATCCTTTGATCAAAATATGTGAATGACACCTCCCAAAACATCCATGAACAGTGTAGATATGGGATTAACAACTAATCATTCAAACTCAAATAACTTTCCCTTAGAAAATAGATGGAAGGAAGGGTTCAAGAAGAGTTAAGAACTCACCTGTTCGGTTCAATTGAGACAGTTAGCGAAGGAATCTGAGTTCTGGTGTGAAGTCGAGAGCTCCTCCAATCTCCGGCCTTCTCTCCCGGTGCTCCAAACGCATCCACTACCTCCTCTGCTGAATGAGGTGGCTACTGCCCATTTTAAGTGAGAAAAAAACAAACTACACGGTGTGTACTCTGATGTACACGTCGTGTACTTTTCCTTTTTTAACTATTCCTCTAGTGGATACTTTTCACCGCCAAACTGTTTATATGTCGACATGATTACACGTCATGTATTTCTAAATACACAGTGTGTACTATTGCTCTGCTGGCAGCTACTCCCACCGCCTTACTATTCACCTGCCGACTGATTACATGGTGTGTATATACTAACTACAGGATATGTAGTCATTTTTTACACCATTCATGGTCAGCAGGCCGACACGCCCTGTGTACTCATCCCACATGGCCAAAGTACACGGTGCGGGGAAAAGTACAGGGCGTGTACTCAAAAAATTCGGAATTTTACCACATTTTCCTTATTTTCTCAAAAACACTTAAGGAAATAGGAAAAAAAGAAAATCATACCTCTAGAATAAGTACCGGGTTCTTACAAACATCCCACCTTAAAGAAATTCATCCCCAAATTCCCCTCCCAAGGTGGTGGAGATAAATTTCAGAACAACTCTGGCCACAGAGAACATACATCGGTCTCCTGCTCCCAAGTTTCATCCTACACTCGTCCATGCTTCCATAACACCCATACGAGAGGAACTGACCGGCCTCGGAGAAACATTTTGCTCCTACCAACAATACGAATCAGATGCTCCTCAAAGGATGCGTCATCCTGAAACTCAATCTCCTCAGGCTGAAGAATGTGAGATGGGTCTAAGTGATAAAGGCGTAGTAGAGATACATGGAAGACATCGTGCATGGCCCGATACCTCTGTGGTAACTGCAACCGATAGGAAACCGGCCCAACTCTCTCCAGAATCTCAAACAGCCCCACATACCTCGATGAATGTTTACCATATCTCCTAATCCGCCTGTGTCCCATCCTTGGTGAAACACGAAAGAAAAACTAATCCCCGACCACGAACTCTAAGCATCGTCTGTGGTGATTAGAGTTATATTTTTTGATGAGACTTTGTGGTAGCCATCAGCTTTTGAATCAACTAGACCTGCTCTGAAGTCTCCTACAAGAGACGTAGTCCCAGTAAAGCTTCCTCACCTGCCTCCAACCAGCACAGGGGTGATCAACATGGCATACCATATAAAGCCTCATATGTTCCCATCTCAATAGTTTCCTAAAAACTATTATTATAGGAAATCTTGGATAGGGGTATGTGCTTCTACCAAGAGCCCCAAAGTCCAGGATGCATGCACGCAACATGTCCTCTTGCACCTGTATTGTATGCTATGACTAGCCATCTATCTGAGGGTGGTAAGATGGGCTCAGAAGCACCTGTGTACCAAGTGCCATCTGAAAACTCTGCCAGAAACAAGATGTAAATTGGGTGTCCCTATTTTAAACAATAGAATGAGGAACCCCATGAAGACGTACAACCTCTCAGATATAAAAATCTCTGAGCTCATCAATACCAAAGGTCTCCTTGATCAGCCAAAAAGTGATCTACCTTTGTATGTATATCCACAACAACCCACACGACATCACTACCTCAAGGTGACCTCAGCAACCCAGTCACGAATTCCATCACGACATCATCCCATTTTGACTCCCGAATGGGTAACTGTTATAACAGTCCGGCTGGCCTCTGATTCTCCGCCTTCACCTACTGACTGGTGGAACATCTCGCAACAAAACCAGCTACTTCCCATTTCTTACCTAGCCACCAATACTAACATCTAAAGTCATGGTACATTTTGGTAACTCCGGGATGCACTACACAAGCTGAAGCATGAAACTCCTGCATCAACTCCTTGCATATATCCCCTTGAACCCACAGTAGTCCATGGACATACAGTACCTCATCATCAGCTATCATCTAACCGGGAGGAGGGTCCTCACTTTCCACCGACTCCCGTAGAACTAGGCCTTCTGAATTTGATAGTCTTCTCATCCTCACTCTATCCAGGATGGTAGAAGCCACAACTAAGGAAGAAAGATAGGCTCGCCCCTGACTATCGTGAACATATAAATGCATCTCAGAGAAAAAATCAATGAGCTTCCACTGACCGTTGGGCTCTTGAACTGCCTCTAACTAAGTCCTCCTACTCAGTGCATCAGCAAATGCATTACCCTTTCCAGGTGTATAGGAAAGATCGATGTGGAAGTATTGAAGGTATTCAACCTACCTTCGCTCTCTTAGAATCAGGTCACACTAGGTAAAGATATATTTGATATTTTTTTGATCCGTGAACACCACAAAATAATCCCCTAAGAGATAATGTCTCCAACAGTGTGACGCATAAGAACTGCAGGAAACTTGAGATCATGTGTTTGGTAATTCCTCACATGTGGCCTCAACTGCCAAGACCTATACATAACTACTCGATCACCCTACATCAACATAGCTCTCAGCCCAATACCTGATGCATCATAGTAAACTATATAGCTCTTCCCTTGCCCTGGAAGTATCAAGACTGGTGATGATGTGAACCTTCCCTTCAGCTCCTGAAAGGCTGTCTTAGAAGCTTCTGACCAAATGAACTTCAAAACCTTCTTAGTCAAACCCGTCAATGGTGCTTCTACGTGGTATAAGTCATGTATAAAGTGCTTCTAGTGACTGTCCATCCCCAAGAAACTCTGTATCTCAAACACATTCTTAGGCTGCTCCCATGAATCTACAGCTCTCAATTTCTCTGGTTCTACCAAAACTCCTTCCTCTGAGATGATATGACCCAAGAAGTGAATTTGGTCCATCTAAAATGGCACTTAGATAGCATAGAATATAGTTGATGCTCTCTCATTGTACTCAAAACGATCTCAAGATGGGTAGCATGGTCATTTCGATTGTGAGAGTACACCAAGATATTGTCCACGAAGACTACCACAAAAGAATCTAGATAAGGGTGGAACACACGATTGATCAGAGCCATGAAAACTACTGGCACAGTCATGAGTCCGAATGGCATGACCATGTACTCATATAGACCATATCTTCTCTGAAAGGCTGTAAGTTGTATATCCTATTGTCTAACGCATAACTGATGATATCCAGATCTCAACTCAATCTTCGAGAACACTCGTGATACTCAAAGTTGACCAAAAATATCATCAATCCATGGAAAGGGATATCTTTTCACGACCGTCAACAGGTTCAACTTACGATAATCCACACAAAGTCTGAGGGTACCGTCCACCTTCTTTGCAAACAGGACAGGTAAACCCTAATGATATGTTCTGGGTCGGATGAGACCCTTTACCTGCAACTCCTCCGACTACCTATTGAGATCCTCCAACTCTAGTGTATCCATCCTATAAGGAGGAATGGACACCGGTGCAGCTCATGGAACGAGCTCAATAGATAAATACACCTCTCACTCTGGAAGAAGACCTGAAAAGTCATCCGGGATGACATCCCTGAAATGATCAACCATTGGAGGGAAATCGTTATGACAAGTTCCCTGGTCATCCAGATACAAACTTGCAGTCTAGGATGTTTCACCACCTCTCCCATGATGCTCGAGTCCAGCTCGGCTCCCCTAGACATCCCATTTTCCCTTGTATAAAAACTCTTCTCTCACTGGTGACATGAAACTCACCCTGCGACAATAGAAATCCACAATGCCTCTAAAGGGTACCAACCAGTCCATCCCTAGAATGACGTCATAGCTCGTCATCTCTAAGACATAGAGGTCCCATAGAGAGTGACACCCACCAACCTCTAGGGGGAACCCCCTGCACTGATGCACACCATCCATTCCAATCCCCAATAGAGTGTCTAGCGTCATAACATCAGAAGAAGAAGAAACATAGAGCCCAAGGATCTCCACAACAGACACAGATATAAAGCTATGTGAAGAACCAGTATAAAAAAAGTACTGAAGACAAAAAAAAACTACTATAATAGTACCTATGATAGTTGAAGGTCTGGGATCCTGCTCATGTTGGGTCTGTTGCACTACATATGCATGCTCCGTGCCACAGCCCTGCGACATAGCCTGACTACCCTGAGAGGACCCGCCCTGCTGTCTCTGAGATCCTGGTGTCTGGCTACCATGACCTCAAATACCACCTCAGCTTGTACTCCCCGACATATTCCAATTCCAAGACTAGTAATAAGCTGGTGGCCCTACTCCGGCATGCAGAGTCATCAAAGAACCCCTCTCACTAGCCACTACTAGAAACTCCCTGCAAAAGCGCTGCAGATAAACCATCTTGCTAGAAGCTCGGCACTCCCCTGGGTCACGTAGAAATTGAAGTATCTTGTGCCCCTCTTTAATGCACTGGTAGCACATCACCGGTCCACATGAAGAATTATGCTGACTAGTAGTACCACGGTGATAGAAATCCCTCAACCACTTCCTCTTACTAGTAGAAATAGTACCATAAACTGGTGTCGAACTGCCCTGGCCTGCAACACTAGCTTCCCGTAGGTTCGGCTCAATAATCATCGCCTGGTTCAAAAAATCATGCACTGTAGGAAACTTGGAAATGTTCACCAGTGCTCGGATGTCATATCAAAGACCATTCTCAAAACTTCTAGCCCTCATCATCTCGTCAGCCACCAGAACAGGTGAAAAGCATTGTAGCTCGGTGAAGCAGGCAGAATAATCCATAACTGAAATAGCACCCTGCTGTAGATTCATGAACTATCGAGTTTGATCTGCACTCAGTGTCTCTAGAATGAAAATTTCATTGAAGACTGCCTGAAAATCTTCCAACATCGTGTCTCTGTGATGGTCATTCTAGGTGGTAACATCCCACCACCACTTAGCATAATCACACAGCATGTATGTAGAGATGTTGAACCTCCTCTCAGGAGGTGTCTCCAGATGCTCGAAACTAACCTACATAGAACACATCCAAGACTATGCAGACTATAGTTCGTCATCCTCTAAAAACGTAGGCAGATGCTGCTTCTGGAATATATGATTCAGCTCTTCCATTGATGTGGTAGTCGGCAGTGCTCCCTGGATGGTCTGCATAAACCGCATGAAGCATTCATGAAACTGCACCTCCCTCCCTGTGTCTGGTATAACGGTTGGCGCCACATTTGGCTCTTATAGAGGATCCATCGGTAGCCTGTGGCGTATCATCTCTTGAGTATACTCGTTGTCGCTATCCTAGAGAAACACTCGAGGTCATCTCAGCGGCATGACTCCACAAGGTCAAACACATGCCTTAGATTAAGATCAACATGGACTGAAAATAAGTAGTGTAATAAGATAAATGGAGAATGAAAACATTCATGTTTTAAAAAACATGACTAAACGACCTGTATAATAACTACATGGAATGTTCCCTTAAGTCTTTCACATGGGTGTGTACTTTTGGAAAAACTGATCGTCTAACACCCCAATCACATGGCATGGTGTCCACACACACGGTGTGTACATGAATTTTCTTCCCATGCCCGAGTCCTTCTACACTGCTTACCACATGAATCTATTTTAAATGAGACAACATGGCGTGTATAAGATCTACACGGCATGTACTAGACGAGCTTCCCCGACCCGTGTTATCCGTTACACGATTGGGTACACAACTCAGACTACACGTCGTGTTCTAGATAGACACAACTTGTACTCCTTAGATTCCAACTGCTCGTGTTGTTAGAGACACGACCGACTACTCGGCTGACACTACACGACATGTTACACCCGCACATGGCGTGTACACCACCCCGTTTCCCCAGCCACACGGCCAATTGCACACGGTCTTTCACTGGTCAAGACTACACGACGTGTACCTCAGGTACACGGTGTGTACTAGATGAGCTTCGCTGACCCGTGTTGATAGAGACATGGCCGGACACACAGCTTACACTACACGGCATGTTCCAGATGTACACGACATGTACAAGAAGGATTAGACAGACATGTGTTTGTTAGTTACAGGGCCAGATTCCCAGGTTATGCTACACAATGTGTTCAGCATTGACATAGAGTGTATACATGAAGATTTCCTCCATTTGTGTTGTTAGTTACATGGGCGGACACGGGGTCAACATGCACGATGTGTAAAATCGGTACACAACGTGTTCCCTCTAGAACTTCCCCTTACCATGTCTCTTCCCCCATGGCCTATGACACGATTAGAAACTACACAACATGTACTTAGGGTACACGGTGTGTACTTAAAAAATTTCTTTTCTTCCAGAACATAAGAGTACATGGCATGTAGTCTGAACTACACAGCATGTATTCTGGGTTTTCCCAGACATTAAGACTTAAAAACTACTCTGGAGCCTAGAAAAAACACTGAAACCAACACCTAAGTACCAAATTCTGATCTGTGAGGTCCCATACTCCTCGCGAATCAAATCTTGGCATCTTATACGTGTTATAATAAGGTAAAGAAGTTGATGATCCACCAAATTCCAGTTTATGAGGGCCCATACTCCTCAAAAACATAAGACTCGCGTTTATTTATAGAACCTCACATAATAATACCCTATCAAATAGAATGTATTTATCAAGGAATATAACATAATAGAATACATTTTCTAGCACAACATTTATCACAAAAACATCCTATTTCTAATGCACCTACATGGCATGGGAACTATGCATGGAATGTGATTCTAATATGTGACTAAATGATTCATGGGATGGAATACCATCATCTCATCAGGTTGCAACTAAATAAAACCCAAGTATAAAAATATAACCAACACAAAAAAAAGTGCATCACCCAACGGTGAAAATCAAATCAATTTGTAATAATCATAAACATAAAATCACAATTTAATTCGAGGAAATCCAGTCATTACCTATACACAGGGTAGCTACTCCTGGGCCCAATTATTACCAAATCTCTTAAATTCTATCTCATTCTATCATTGCCAAATAATAAAATAACTCAGAGAAAAGTAAAGTCCTTTGATACCACTTTGTAACATCCCGGATCCGAGTGCCACTCAACAGGTGCCCCGAACCCGGTTGGTCACATGACCTCAAGCACATTTCCCCAAATTCTAGAGGCTTCCAACTTGCAGCGATGGTCTTGGTCTGATAGTGGGGAAACTATGCCCTCATTTTTCAAAGTGTAACGTTGCGGAACAAAATGCAAGCATACCGAAAGTAGATGCAATAAATAATAACTACTGAAAAGGACCACAGTACGGAAGTAAAGAAATGACCAACAATGATATATAATAATGAAATATGTCCATATGTCTACGAAAGCATCCAAAAGAGGATACACTACAATCTGAAACAATAAAATACAATGGAAAAGTACAGCAAAGAAAAATAAAATAGCCCAATAGGAATGCAGTAGCATCACAAGCCTAAGCTTGGTCCCATGCTCTCCTACTCCTCTACAATAATTAATTACATGTATAAGGACCCTTTCCCTTATCTACACCTACAACAATATAATCTATTTGGGCCTAATACATGACCCAAAAAGGATGTGATAAATAAATCCCAGTAGGCGACCACCAAAGGCCAGTGCCCAACTGTTAATGAATTTGTGAAATAGTAGTGCACTGTAATGAAATGCAGTAAGCTAGGAAGTACTCAAAAGTATCTCCTAATACCAGTTCTATTTCCATTTAATTATTATTTAACAATTCAATATAAATTAATTATAAGTTCCTGAGACTCATCCTCTGCCGACAATCTCCTAGACAGTGTCGCAGCAAAAACAACAACCAGCTATCTAACAAGTACAAGGTAAAACAATACCAAGCATGTGCTTTATCTTGGGATGTATAACATGTAAAATCACCATAGTGAACATACAAAGTAAAAAATATTCCTCAGACATGAAAAAACTTACCCTCAGGTAATCAGAACCATGCCCTTAGGATAATTAGAATCGAAACCCTCAGTTGATTTCCCAGAAGCATAACGAATATTTCCCTCAGTCGTATGAGATAATTCCCTCAAGAACGGAAGAAACTGCCCTAAGGAATATGCTACATTTCCCTCAGGATAAATGGAACACTTTCCCTCAGGCTAAACAAAGGACTTTCCCTCAGGCTAAACAAAACACTCACCTTAAGAAAAGCAAGTAATCGGGCCAAGCCCCACACAAAGCAAGAATTTATATACATTTTCTCTCACGAAAACTCAAAGCATGCTAAATCACGACATACCATCAAGTATCCTGGCCAAACGGCTAAACAAGGAAAACGTACCCATTGGGTGGCTCTAGATCCAAGAAATGATCCCAAACAGCAGTTATTCATGTTCATTAAATTACCTACACAATTATAGGTATTTAATTAATCAAGGTCTCAGCCATACGACACCCCAACATGGGTGTGTATCACAATGGTACACAAAAAACCACATGACAGTTGGAATTAAACATCAGACCACCTACCTTGATCTCATCTGATCAAAATAGTTGAACGATGCCTCATGAAACACTTAAGATCGGCGTAGATTGGGGAATAACATGTACTCGTTCAAACTCAAATAAATTTCTCACAGAAAATAATTAGATGGAATGGTTCAAGAAAAGTGAAGAACTCTCCCGCGCGGTTCAATCGCGATCACCCGCAAAGGATTCCAAGTTCCGGTGTGCAGTCAAGAGCTCCTCCAAGCTCCAGCCTTCTCTCCCGATTCTCCAAATGCATCCAATGCCTCCTATTCCGAATGAGGAGGCTACATCCCATTTTATGCAAAAAAAATTAATCTACACTGTGTGTACTCTCATGTACTCGGTGTGTAATTTTCATTTTTTAATTGTCCCTCTGGCGGCTACTTTTCACCGCCACACTATTCATCTGTTGACATGAGTACACAACGTGTATTTATGAATACATGGCGTGTACTATCGCTCTGCTGGCGGCTACTCCCACTACCTTACTATTCACCTGCTGACTAATTACACGGCGTGTAGTCAGTTTTTACACCCTTCATCATTGGCAGGCCTACACGACCTGCGTACTCATCCCATTTGGCCAAAGTACATGGTGTGTGGAAATGTACACGACGTGTACCCACAAAATTTGGGATTTTTCCCCATTTTTCTTATTTTCTCAAAAACACTTAAGGAAAGAGGAAAAGAAGCAACATGTGCCTCAATAATAAGAACCATGTTCTTACATGGATCATTACACAACCAAGCCCATTTCATGATGCATCTTATTATACTACATACTAGACGTCCTCCTATAGAAATCATTATATTGGATCCTACATCAAACTTTTCCTCACCGAGTAAAAATCCTACTGGCACCTCTCTGACTACTAGAAAGGAATCTTCTTTTTGGTCAAAGTTGTCATGGGTTATGATATTCTAGAGAAATGAGGTATAAAGATATAGTAATTTTCGAAAAACCCTGGGAATACCCTCAATTATATCACACTCTTATGTGGATCGCTAGCTAACAATTCCTCAAACTTGTCTAATTCCCCAACCACACCATCTTCTTAGATAAAATATTAAAAAAAGTGGACCACTTAAATCTTGAATTGGCACTTCAAGAGGATTCCATAAAGATGGTTCTCCCAAAGTATGTCTAGAACCATACT
The DNA here is from genome assembly GCA_963277665.1 of Viscum album. Lineage (NCBI taxonomy): Eukaryota > Viridiplantae > Streptophyta > Magnoliopsida > Santalales > Viscaceae > Viscum > Viscum album. Next base: position 752,020,968 of record OY728160.1, read on the forward strand.
CAAGTGTCTCACATTCTTCTATTCAGATACTGATTACACATGGATATCATCAAGGAATAATACCACGAAATAGTATAAAAAATATGAAAGATCCCATTCATGAGTCCCATGAATATTGTAGGGGAGTTCTTTATCACAAATATCAACAACATGTACTCATAGTGTTCAAAGAGTCATTTTAATATTGTCTTCGGTATATCCCCATATCATACTCATAGCTACTGATAGTCTAAAGTGAGGTCAAACTTATAGAACCATCATGCCCCTATCAACTAATCAAAGAGTTCATAAATCCTCAATAGTTTATTTTTGTTCTTCAAATTCACTTGGTTCATGCACTAGTAGTCCACAAAAAAAATTAATCTTTTGTCAGTCATCTTGGTAAACCAAATTGGAGTTTGCGAAGGTGAAACACTGGGTCAAACAAAGCCCTTCCACTAAAAGTCCTTCTATTTCACTATCATCTTTCAAATCTCTATGGGATCCACCTAATATGTTGGCATGGATATTGTTGTTCTCCCAAGGTATAGATCAATGTACAAGTCTATCTCATAGTGGGGAGGTAAACTTAGATCATCCTCATACAATATGTCTCATACTCCACATCCACTATAGTAAAATAAGAACTCATAGCATCCACTTCACCAAGGGTTAGGCTATCCAACTGATGGGTAGTCAGCTACACCCTTCTATAAACAAGTCCATATTATGCTACATGGGGTTCATTTTAACAGAAAATGGATAACTTGGTAATGTCAGTGTGTAAACAACACATCTTCTTCTTGAAACAATTAATATGCTCATTAATTATTGATAACCATTCCATTATTAGATGATAATTCAAGGTATAATCACTAATGAAAAGATATCACAACATAAAATCTCACCTCCAAGAGTCCAGTCATATTTTCAATAGAAGTGTGCGATCACTGAGTCTTCTATAATAGGAATCTCCAAGCATAAGGGTTTATCTAAGGTCTCAACTAGAATATATTTGTCCTGAATACTATATGTGGTTAGAAATGAATGTCCAGAACATATGTCTATTTGTACAGAATATAATGTAAAAATGACCTAGACCATAGGTGGAGTCATTCCAAAAGCCTCTGTTCATAAGCTTCGACCTCATACAGTTGTCCCCACCCATATCCCCTAGATCCCTCTGACTGGTGTGGACCCCCAGGGGGGGGTGGTGTTAACTGGACAAAGCATATAACACATCTTGTTGATCTTCTAGTTCCCCTGATAAATCCCTTGTCATGAGAACCTACCTAATCCTATCTCCAATGATGCCTAAGTGGACCATCTATGGTCTCTCTGTCAGCTGTACAGTGGGTCGAATAATCTCAATCAAGTTTTCCCCTACCATCACATGAGAAGCACCACCTCCATAGCAGATTAATGGACTAACCCTATAATCCTATAACCATAGAAACTATTTCCAAGGAACTCCTCCTAAAACATCTCATGGGTCTAGGTACCTATGATTAACATCGACCCCCTGTGGTTATTATATCTCCTCCTTCCCAAACATAATGGGAAACCACAGGTTGTATCTTCTTGGAAAAGAAAATATCTTCCATTAAAGTTGTCTCTACTACCAAACATAAGTAGTAATTAATATAGGGAAAATATTAGTCCAAATTTATTTTTTTAAGTCTCTCTCAAAGGTTTGGTCCCTAACGAACTAATCAAAAACCATATACATCGATTACCTGGAGTGTTTGGTAAAACTCAATGAATACTCATCTATTTTTGCACTTCCCTACTGGTGCTGTAGCAGCTCCTGGATATATACAACCCTCCTTGTAGATGGTGAGAACTACTACCAAAAAAGGCACTCATACTTAGTTTATACCATAGTTTCTTCATTGTAAGACATGGTTACTAAACCCCACCCGTTCACTATGGATCCATGAAGAAGGATCACCGCCAACACCACCATCTGGCCTGCTAGTGTCTAATATAGGAGGAAAACATAGTTCCTCACAATAAGTTATTTCTCTACTCCATGTGGTGAAGGATTTCCTAAAAAACTAAGGGGTCTCTATCACTAAAACCCATAAATAATACTCTCCTTGTGCACCTTATCTTATAGTACTATGGGTACCTCTTACTTCTGAATGGGTGGTGGTAGAGCTGGTGCATAACCCAGTGGTAACATCTGGAGAACTGGTCCTTGTATGGAAAATTCATCACTAAGGTGATCGTCCTCATGACCATGAAGCTAAATCCTATGTAGCATAAGTTATAGAGGCACACTGAAAGTGAAAATGTTGTACCATGGACAATAAGTATATCTTGAGAGATGAATCAAGAAGGACATGAAAACCACAACCCATTCCCATATGATGCATATACCATTTTTCCCATGAAACCAGTTTTATCATGTAACAATTCAAAAATTAGGTGATTAGCGTCCTAGTGTATGGATAAATAGGACGGTGCACCAACACTAGAGTCCCTAGCTTGAAAAATTAATGTAACACACTTAACACTTTCCCCAAACCAATCTCATAGACTCCATTCCTATAGTATAATTAACCCCTCTAATGCCACTTTTTATGAACATTCCAGGAGGGGCCCATTCTAGAAATCCCCAAGCCCACCTTCAATTGGCCTGGGGATGGAGACTAGCACTGGGTTTCCATATCCCTAATATATGAGGCCTTATCCTAAGTACATGTACACACACACACACATCTCCCATCCTATACTATAATTAACCATAAATAATAACTAAATTAGTGAAAGAATATATCAAAATCCATAACCAGAGTATAATAAGAAGTCAAATAATGTAAATAAGGCCAAATAAAATTCCACCATCAAGATTTTGTAACACAATTCCAACCTAAAGATAAAATTGGGACTACTTTCAAAAAGCCATCGGAACACGCCTCAGCCTATCCGGACTCGCTAAGAACCATCTGGTTCAAATCCATCTTAGACTCTGTAAAAAGGTTGATCGACTAAAAAATAAATGGAAAAAGCGGGAAAATTCTTTTTAGGGGTAAGTAAAAAAATCCTCAATACGATACATCAATAACAAAAGGAATACAAAAAAGGAAATATAGTTAGTTCTATAGAGACATATGTCTACAAAACAAATAACAAGAATATCGAGATATACTCAGAAAAGACACACAATCAAAAGGTAATTCAAAACAGTAGTATACCAGCCAAGGATTCCATCGTGAGGATTCCACAAAGAACTCATCTTTGAAAAAACACTCTTGATTCCGATAATACAGATGATGTATATTTGATTCTTAATTCTCTTTAGGTCTCACCATTAAAAGTTCACCCTATAGGTTTGAAGAGATGAAATACATAGATGGGGATCACTTCCAATGCCACTGGGTGATACTGAAAAAACAATATGTATTAACCAACTAAGTATAAGAATGTTTCCACTAGAGTTCTGGTCATGATGATAAAAAGAACACCACTTAGAGAATGAAGATGAATATATGATCTCACTCTAGGCCTCATGGAAGGATTGTAACAACTCTATCCAATATGTCTAACTGAAGGGATTATAGTCCTTGGGGAGGGAGAACATTCCATAATAACCCTCATAGAATGGATAAGGTGGAGATAACCTAAATAAAGTAAACCCTGATATAGAGTATAATGGCTAAAATCCAAGTTAAATAAAGTACACAACATGTAAAAGGGTTATATGTTATATCCCTTAACCCTGGGTCCTACCCATTTAAATTCCATGTGTCTCTTTCCCATGTCCATGTATAAGTAAATTTCTTATGGGTTACTCATGTATTATACCCATGTGCCAGTGCATATATTTATCCCATTTAAATGTTCATGTGTTCCAGTACATGGAATTTCCCTTGTACTTTGGTCCAGACCATGTCAATGTAGGGGAGTACAGGGAATTATCCAACCCATGTACTCCAACCCATGTCCATGTACTATATAATGTACATGTCAAGTCTCTAGGGAGGTACCACATGCTTTAATACAGTGTTCACGTGCTTTGTGATAATTAATTTCTTCTAAAACCCTAGTCATTGCATAAGGGGGACCACACATCTTGTAGATCCGGTTTATACACTATGTAATGTGAGATTTCCTAGAAATAAAAATCAATTTCCCCATGTCCCAAATATTCATCTATCCCATTACCCAATGATTGTTTTATAGAAAAATTGTAAATCAAGCCTTATCAATTCATTGCATCACCAATTAACACGGTCTAGTCCTACAATCCACTTTAAAAATGGGATCGTTCTTCATTCTTCGTTGCACGCTGAAGAACAAAAAAATCAGGTATCTTTCTCATTTGATTCACTACCATATCCATCGTCATACCACTATCTTTTCATTATGATCCTAGATATATGATATCAAGTCGTTTTTTCAGTAAACAGGGGACAAATGATTGATTTTAGCTATAAATGTTGAACCATGGTCCAAACGCAGAATGTCCATGATGAACAAAGAATAAGGGGAGAACATAACAAGAAAAATCAAGATGAATGGCCTTCTGTTGATGTTCATGTAAATATTGAATCATTTATATTAGAATTAAATTTTACTAATAAATAATCAAAAATAATTTTCGAGATGAAAATCCATATAATAAAACCCCTCCCGCAATATGCATGATCCATGAATCAATCCGTTATTTGATTTAGTCACATTTTTCGTAAAAATACAGAACGTGGAGGGAAACCAATCAAAAATATCAATATATCCATTTGGATCGATCAATGATAATGAATGGGGCTTCTCCATGATTATTGGTGATATCCATTGAATCCCTTATGTATTGATCGTCGATCCACAACTCACTCTCTCTTTGGGTGAGAGGAATCCTCCAACGTTATCTCCATCATCTCTCCAACTGTTCTAGGGTTATGAGGATAACCCTAAAAATAAAATATAATAGTATACAAAATTACTAGTGATTCTCTATATCAAAAAATAAAAAAAAATATATTATTTTATTCATTTTCACGCTCGCAATTACATTTCATCAAATGACTACATCAACAAGGTTTAAGTTACGCATATGGTAAAACTCATGTTCTAAACTTAATGGAGTCCTCAAATTTCTAATTCTGAAATCTATTTATATGTTATTCCACTTTTCTTATAAAACAAAATTTACATGGAATTAAATATATTTCGTATATTTCGAACATTTATTCTGGGCACACTAGGCCTTATAATCTCTTCCCATCTAGGTTTCTAATCTATAAAATAATCCATACAATATCCAAAAAATAATACATTGAAAATACAATAAATTATAATCTCTATAATGGAAGTATCATACAAGAGTGGTTCAAACACCTACAAGTTTTGTTACATCATGAACAAAAATCTTATGCACTAGAATAATTACTTCCTAATCTTCATAAAAAGAAGTTTGGTGATGAAGAGTTCTCAATATATGATAAACACTTGAGGGATTCAGTCAATGTTTAATTATTTTATCCATATATAGTGAACTCAAGATTGAATTGATTCTTATAAAATGAATCAATATCTCCATGGTGTTTATTAGTAGGATACAAGATAATAATGGGTTTGGATATCGAATGTTCTTTTTAGAGTAATCTTGTAGAAGGTTTACCAGCTGGGCCTAATGTAGCCAAAATCATTTGATAAATTGGTCACATAGAGGTTCTTGAGTTTAAATTACTTGCAAATTTTTCACTGATCTCTTTATTTTATCACTCCCTAAGAGATTCACCAATTTATCATCAAATTTAATAAGAACAACATAGATAAGTCTCTTACAGATCTTCCCACACTAATTTTCTAAGTTTGCAATGACATAAAGTGTAAAAATACTTCCATAATTTGGGTGAATATAAGGAAATTATAGTTTAATATATCAAAATATAAACTTATTCACAACACCCATCCAATAAGAAAAGGATCAAGGGACAATAAAGGGAGTATAAAACTAGGTGTCTTTCATGTTGAAATAATGGCCACTAGAAGAAAATTTTCATCCAAAAAAAGAACTATGGGGATGTTTATGGTGTGTTTGTCATTGAGAGAAATCTATATGTTTCTAAAAATTTGGAATTAGATATAGCGTGTGGTGATAACATATGTATTCAAATATAGGAACCAAGAAGATTCTTGGTTATTGATTTAGGAGAGTTAGATCTACAAGTAGTCAATAGAGGCACAAATTCTATTATGGTTGTGGGGGACTACCACATTACATAACTTTTTGTAATAAACATGGTTTTAAAAGGCTTTTATTGTATTACACCTATTACCAAAGACATTATTTCTTTATATAGACTTTATATGTAGGGATTTAGTTATTATTTTTGGTAATAAATGTTGATTCTTTTATAAAGATTCCATTTTTATGGTATCAAATATTTAAATAATTTTTTATGTGATGGATTATATGAACCATGGAATTTAAATTGAAAATGAAAATACTTCACATGATTCATACCACACCCAACAATGCCATCACTAGCTAGGTCAGGCTAATGAAAAGTGTTGGAAAAATTGCACTATGATAGATATATTCTTTTGAACTAAAACCACTTGGGGTATTTCATAAATGTATACAAGGACAAATGAACAAATCCCCATTCAGTGAAAATGGATAAATGGCCAAAGAGATTCATGAATTATTTCATATCAATGTGTGTAGACCATTTATAATTGATGAATGGTGTGGGTACTCATAAATCATAAATTTTATAGGTTATTTAAGTAGATATAGAGATGTATATGTCTATTTACTTTTATATATTCAAGGAATACAAGAATAGTGTTGATAACCATCTTCGTAAGAGGATTATAAAACTCTACCAAGAACGTGAGGGTGAATATCTTAATAAATAATTCAATTTTTATTTATGGAAGTTTGGGATTCTATCATAACGCAACCATCCTTATACACATTCATGGAATGGTGTAAGTGAATGGAGGAAGCACAACCTATTGGACAAGGTGATATTTGTGATGAGTCATGTGATTCTTCCATTATTCTTTTTGGGTACACAATAAAAAATAGTATTTATACAAATCTGAGTTCAATTCGAAGCATTGGACAATATTCTATACCAATTTTGGAGTGGAAGGAAACATGTTTCGTCATACTTACATGTATGGGGATGTGAAGTAGTTTTTATGTCCCCTTAATGTAACAAACATACAATTGAGGCTCGTAATGTATCTTAATTGTATATCCAATGAAAGTAAATGGATCCTACATATTCAAAAATTTAGATAAACTGTTTTTAATTTATTGATATCCCATATTCCTTGAAAATTATAACATCTCTAAAAGTTGTAGTGGGAGATAGATAGGATTTAATTAATTACATGATTATGTTTCATAGAATTTAACATAAGAAAGATTCATTAAATATTAATGGAAGATAATGTTATAGGGATAAAAGTACATCATAGGAGGATAATAGAGGTTATTGAACAAAAACACTATCATTTTGTAGTCATATGGGATGGTGACACATTACTAGTTAATAATAATGATCTCATAACCTACAACGAAGTAGTAAGTGGAATAGATGTTTTCAATTTGAAAAAGCTATGAATTATAAAATGGATTCCATGTACAAGAAAGTCAAAATTTTGGTAGTTCATCCAGTTGATGTAAATACCGTTGGTTTTAAAAAACATTCAGGAAGATTTATATGTTGGAGTCGGTGGCCTAGAACCAACTAATTTTTACTTTATTCATTAATAAATGCCTTATGACATCTTAATTTTTCTTCTATGTGACAATGCATGTGATAATGTCCTAATGACAACTATTGTATTAATGGTTCATAGCGGATCCCTACTGTGATGAGAACCCGAAAGTGTCGTAACACTGTTCTTTAATATATTTTCTATGGCCGAATGATGTTGTTTGAGGGACACAAATAATACAGGCCATTAGGGGTGAGGACTCATAAAACATTTTGGCACCTTCTCATGGTGTGCGCCCTTGGTAATATCCAGGAGGATATTATTAGAATGAGACCCGCCAATAGGAAGTCCACATCTCATAGTGTCATTGGATGTTCCTATCTACAGACGTGTGTATTGGTCCTTAGACTTTAAGATTATTATTAATGGGTATTACAACTCACACACTTAGATGTATTGATGAAAACTGTGATGACACACTGTTCGCAGTGAGGTAGGATATGTTGGTTGCATCACGAGTAATACTACATTAATAGATAATGCGAGAAAGGATTTGTCCCTTCTATTCCATAATAGAAGTAGATATCTCATGTCCTTTGATGGAATTGATATAGTCTAAATAAATCCATGACCATGGTAAGGTATGGGCGAGTTCAATTCTGGGAAGTCATAGAAAGAATAATCGAGCACATGGGTTGATGGCACTAGCATGCACCCCGCTTGGTTGGAGATAACAAGACAAAGGGATTATATTACACGATAAGAATCCGTAGGAGGTGACACGTCATTGTGGCGTCAACTTGTTTCTCTATGGGTGCCTTGGCGTATTGCTAGACGCTAACCTTGGACTTTAGGCAGGCTCCGCCAAATGCCACTGAGAAATAGGCCTAGAGGGTCACACACTAAGTGTGTCCATGTATCTCAGTTAAATATTAATTTAACAAGTAAAATAATGATTATTCTCGAATGTGGTTTAATAATTATTTAAGGATGCCTAATCGCATTTATTTCGACATAGGTTATTCGAGAGAATATAATGTCAGTGAAATAATATATATATTTATTAGCGAGTAATGCAGTTACATTTATTTAAGAAATAAATTTCCATTACTCAAGGTCGAATATATATGGTGGAGGAAATAAATAAAAAGAAAAATAAAAAGTACACGCCGTGTATATTTATATACATTCCGTGAAGTTTTTTTTTCGATATTCGTGAGAATAATATAGTTTATTTAATTAGACGATATTAAATGTAATACGTTGGGCACATGTCAAGTAATAATGATGGTCAACTGTCATTATTAAGACATGGGGTATTACTAAAAATTAAATGAAATGATTAAATGCTTTCGAGTAATTAATTAATTTTATTATTCTAAGTATTATAATCCCAATTAAATTATTCTCATAGAGTAAGAGAGCCATTATGTTGTGCACAACAGATTTGGAAATACTCTAAAGCCAAGAAAGAATTCCCTTTCCACCAAGAATGCCCTCATGTTACGAGAGCGAGATCCTCCACCAGATCAAGGCGGTAGAAGGCGGACATCGCAAGCGAAGGATCTTCCATTCTAGAACCTGGATATCCCTTCGGCGACGTCCAGAGATACGTGGAGCATGTGTGGATCACCGCTAAAGGAATTCTATACATGGATTCTACATTGCAACGGTGAATCATAAGATCGTGACCGGAGACTCCAATGAAGAAAGAATTTCATCGAGGTAATTCTTATGAATTAATTAAATTAATTCTAACCAACATATGATGATCATATCTCAATGGTTCCAAGACTCTTCTTTTCTTTTTCTTTCTTCGTTCTATTCTAAAGTTTCGTCTTTTTAAATCGTGACGGATCTCAGATTGAACATTGTTTAATGTTAAAATTAAAGTTGGGCTAACCCACCAACGCGCTTCCACTGTGCCCGGAACCTACAAGTGGCATCAGAGCTGTCATATCGTTGATTATAATTATTTAGTTTTTCATTGGTGATTTACGCATTTAATGATTTAGTTATTTCAATTCATGTTTAATCATTCTGGAAATCTAAATCTCGAGATCTATTCCTCCTCCCTCGTTTCTCGTTTACCTCACAGAAACGAATTTTTCTTTTTAATTTTGATTAAAATAAAATAGAGGAACTCATCCGGAGGAGCCAAACTTTTCTGGCAGTACAACACCAGAATACATGGCGTGTATTCAGAAGTACACATTTTGTAGTCTAGGTTCAAGGCATTGAATTATCCGCCCAATCAGGCCGTGTATTGGATTCTTTCTAAGAATTTAAGAGACTCGGTGTTGACCAGAAACAGGTGGCACACGGTTTCTGGAATACACGTCGTGTGGTCCAATGAACAAAGCATGTAGTCCCTTCGGGTTTGGGTTGGGCTGTGTACATCGTACACGGCCTGCCCAGCTGGAAACCATGTAATGCAGAAACTACACGGCATGTGTCCCACTATACAAACCGTGTACTCTGAAAATTTCCGAACTACATTAACATAACCTATCCACGGGCCTGTACTTCGGATGGACGGTGAAGAAAAGTACACGTCGTGTAGTCGGAACTACACGCCGTGTAATCACCCAATTTACACAGATTTATTAAAATTTATTATTATATTATAAAAACCCTTGAGACGTGTACCATGGTGCAAGCATAAAGATGAGGCACAACACATGATAGGTGTTTTATATATATGTGTTTAATTTAACATCTGCGTAATAAATGGGAATTCACCGGGTTGCCTCCAAGGTAAAAGTTATGTACAAGGATAATTTTAAATGAATTTATTTGTTTAAAATTATGATGGATGAGAATATCAAGGAAATTCAGAAAAAGATTTTAAGATAAAAGGATTGATTAGTTAAAAATAATTAATTAGTTCGAGCGTGATTTATGTTAAACAAGAACGATTAAAGAATTAAATTCTAGTTTTATTTATGATTAAATATAGTTGCATGTATGGATGATCATGATCTAGACTGAGACCTTTGTATGTGAATGGTTTCTTTTTAATTTATTCATTTAAATTAAATTTGTTGGTCTACGAGCCATCTCCTTATTAATATATAGGGCCTGCGCGCACAAGGATTCTTTAATGTAAAAACCCTTTTTTACCCCTCACCTGCGGGTGACATAAATGCATATGTAATGGATGGAGCTCCGAAGCTAGTGGATGTGGCTCATGTTAGGAGCCAAGGTGAAACCAATCCAATGAGATACAAAGGTAGATAGGGGGAAAGCTATAAACACGAACCTGAATGGTTCAAGGTGTTTCACCCCTCGGTCTTGGGTTGGTTTATCAACCGAAAAATAAACTAACCAATAGAAAAGCTCATGATCATACCATTTATTTTATTTCTGTCAGTTTCATTGTTCATTTATTGTGGGTGTGTTGTCACGATCACACAATTAATGAATTAAACGAGAATGTAAGATGGAACTAAAATAAAACCTGCTTATACGTAAATATTATCTTTGAAATTGTTAATCACTTAAATAAATCCCACTTAATATTAACAAGCATGTAATAAAAGATAATTAAATGGAAATTTACGTATAAGGATAAAATCCCTCAAAAGAAATATTAAGTCGGAATAGCCTTCAATAATCATTGTTAGAATCGAACCATAGTTCAAAGTGCTTGACCAACCCTAGTTGGGGTGCTTTCAATTATTGGGGAATTCTAATTCATGTTTTTGGGTTGACTTGACTTGGTTCACATCAGGGGTTGACTTCCACAATAGGACATGGTGTGACCAAGAAGCAAAGGTTGAGGAAATCCAAAATAAAAGGATTTCAGGATTGGGGAATCCACTCAGCGGATCAAGGAGCTGTGAGTTAATGCAGTTGGAATTTGGAATGCCTACCTAAAACCCTTCAAGTTGCTTTACTAACCCTAGTTTGGGTAATGAGAATGGAAATATGGATCTTTTCCTCTAGAATATTCAGGCAACAGAATATTTCGAAATCAATGATGAGGACTATTGGTTTTCGATAAAATTGTGGGAGACTATATGTATTAATTTATTTATTTGTCTCAATTTTGTAATAATGTACTAAACCTTTTATCATCATAATTTGTAAAAATGGAAAGAAAAGGACTTCAAACATATTATTGTGCACCATACTCGAGAAGTAAAACCTTCTCACTGACACCAATTTCCATGAGTGGCAGAGGCGTTTACGCGTCGTCCTTTACCACGAAAGGAAATTGCATGTGCTGGAAGAGCCTATTCTAGGTGCGCCTGGGAAAGATTCTAGTGATGAGGAATTATCTCTATACATTAAACACATGTATTATGCCACACATGTATAGTGTTTCATTCTATCGACCATGTCTAATGAGCTCTTGAAGCAACATGAAAACTTGGATGTGTATAGCATGATGTCTCACCTTAAGGATCTCTACCAAGAGAAGGCGAGATAGGAGAGGTATGATATCTCCAATGCTTTTTTTACCATAAAGTAGGGAGAGTCTATGCTAGTTGGGACTCATGTAGTCAAGCTTATTGGCTTCATTGAATGTCTGGACATCTTAGGGATTAAATTCCCGGATGAGTTGCATACAGATCTCATCCTATCATCACTTCCCAAGACCTTCTCTAGCTTCATTGTCAACTATAACATGAGCGGAAATGAGAAGAGTCTATCAGAGCTTCTGACCTTAATTCGCCAAGTAGATAAGGACATGGGGCGTGACAAAACTGTGGTCCTTATGGTGAATTATGAAAGGAAGGACAAGGAAAAGGGGCCAAAGACTTATAAACGGTCTGAAGACCCCGAGCACCATCCCTCCAAGAAGGGGAAGATCCAGAGGCAGGGAAAGGAACATGAGGCAGTGTGTTTTTCATGTGGCAAGCAGGGCCACTGGAAGAGGAACTGCACCCAGAAGCATGGGGATGCTAAAGGTGTGTTCGTTATCGAGTTCAATCTTTCTATTTCTACACATTGGGTATTAGATATAGCTTGTGGGGCTCACATCTGTATTCAAATGCAGGAAACAAGAAGATTTAGTAAGATCGCCAGAGGAGAGGTGGATCTTCGAGCTGCCAATGGCGCCAGGCTGGATGTATTGGCTATTGGCGACTACCACCTTTCATTGCCGACTGGGATGATTTTGGTTTTACAAAACTGTTATTATGTTCCTAGTGTTACCATGATCATAATTTCTGTATCTTTTTTGGATATGGATGGATTTATTTTCATGTTCAAAAATAAGGGTTGTCTCTTTTATAAGAACAACATATGTTATGGTATGGCACATTTGAATAATGGTTTGTATGTATTAAATTATGAAAACCAAGTGTTGGCAATCGATAAAGAAACATACTCACAAGACTCATACATCACCCAGTTGTGGCATCACTTCCTTAGTCATGTGAATGAGAAGCGCTTGAAAAAGCTCTACCAAGATGGCTATTTAGACTCTACTGAGCTAAAACCACTTGATAGATGTCATGCTTGTTTACAAGGAAAAATGACCAAGCCACCTTTTGGTGGACAGGGTGAAAGGGCCACAAAGCTTCTAGGATTGGTACACACTGATGTATGTGGACCATTTCCAGCAGAAGCTAGAGGTGGATATTCTTACTTCATTACTTTTACTGATGATTTATGTAGATACAATTTTTTCTACTTAATGAGGTATAAGTCAGAAGCCATAGAGAAATTTTAGGAATTCAAGAATGAAGTAGAGACCCAGCTTGGTGGGAAGATAAAGAAACATTGATCGGATCGAGGTGCAAAATACCAGAACTAAGAGTTCATCGACATTCTACAGTCGTCTGGGATTCTATCTCAGCTCACTCTTCCTTATACACCACAGTGGAATGCTTTTAGTGAAAGGAGGAAAAACACCATGTTGGACATGGTGAGTTCGATGATGAGTCATGCGGATCTTCCATTATCCTATTGGGGATATGCATTACACACTACACTATTCACATTAAACCGAGTACCACATAAGGTGGAAAATGGAATTCCCTCGGATATATGGAATCAAAAGAAACCAATTTTTTCACATACACGTGTATGGGGATGAGAGGTGTTTGTTAAGGCCTTCTTAGGAAACAAACTAGCACCCTGGGGCACAAAATGTATCTTTATAGGATATCCCAAATAATCAAAAGGATATTACCTATATAACCCTCAAGACAAGAAAGTGACTGTCGCCAGACAAGCCGTATTTCGTGAGAGGGAGCACATCCTCAAGAAGGATAGTGGGAGAAAGATTGACTTTGATGATGTTAATGCTCAGGATACACAAGAGTTGGTACATGAACAAGTTCCATAGGTCCCTGTGGAAGAGGATCCATAAAAACAAGTACTGTGTAGAAGCTCAAGAGAGGTAAGGGAACTAGAGAGATTTGATTTCCTAGTCACCGAGGATGGTGAATCATTATTGTTGGACAATGATGAGCCTCTCTCCTAAAAGGAAGCATTATAAATCTCAGAAGCTGCATGATGGATAGAATCAATGAATTCTGAGATGGATTTCATGTATCAGAACCAAGTTTGGGTTCTAGTCGATGATCCAGTTGATGTAAAGCATGTTGGATGAAAATGGGTATTCAAGAGAAAGCTGGACATGGAAGGTCAAGTTAGCACCTATAAATCGAGGCTAGTGGATAAAGGATTCAGACAACATCAAGGAATTGACTATGATGAAACCTTCTCCCTAGTTTCCATGTTTAAATCCATAAGAATCATACTTTCCATAGCAACTTACCATGAATACGAGATTTGGAAGATGGATGTCAAAACAATATTCCTTAATGGGAACCTTCAGGAAGATTTCTATATGACATAACCAGAAGGGTATGTGACACCAGGTGAAGCGAAACGGGTTTCCAAGTTTCGGAAATCCATTTATGGATTGAAGCAAGCATCCAGGTCATAGAACATTCGATTTGATGAATCCATAAAGGAATTTGGTTTCATTAAGAACAAATGTGAGCCATGTGTTTATAGGCGGTTTAATGGGAATGCAGTCATTATCCTAGTAGTATATGTTGATGACATATTGATTATTGGAAATGACGTACCAGCCTTACAGTCAGTTAAGGACTGGTTGAACAAGTGCTTCTCCATGAGAGTCTTCGGTGAAGCAGCCTACATTCTAGGGATCAAGATCATTCGTGATAGATCCAGTAGGCTACTTGGACTAAGTCAGGGTACATACATTGACCAGATACTAAAGAGATTTAGTATGGAACAATCCAAGAGGGGATTGGTTTCAGTGTCACATGGCTTACATCTTTCTAAGAAAATGTTTCCTCAAACACAACAAGGGAAAGATAGAATGATTAAGATCACATACGCTTCGGCTATAGGATCTATCATTTATGCCATGTTATGTACCAGGCTTGATGTTGCCTATGCACTAAGCATGGTAGGCAGATATCAAGCAGATCCCGGAGAACATCATTGGACAACTATTAAGACTATCCTTAAGTATCTAAGAATAACTAAGGATATGTTCCTGGTGTATAGAGGAGACGAGGAGCTTGTCATCAGACGGTATACTGATGCTGGTTTTCAGACAGATCAGAACGATCTGAAGTCACAATCTAGATATGTTTTTAGTCTCAATGGAGGAGCTATGAGCTAGAAGACTTCAAAGCAGCCAGTTGTCGCCGATTCTAGAGCAGAGTCCGAGTATATAGCGGCTTCTGATGCAGCCAAGGAAGCCGTCTGGATTCGGAACATTGTCCAGGAGTTTGATGTGGAGCCTAGCAGTAAAGATCCCATTACACTCTATTGTGATAATATTGTAGTGGTGGCTCTTGAAAAACAACCAAGGTCACATCAACGGACAAAGCACATACTGTGAAAGTATCACCTCTTGAGGGATTTCTATCAAAGGGGTGAAGTTGCAGTAAGAAGAGTGTCCACATAAGAGAACTTGGTGGACCCCATGACTAAAGGCCTATCTCTGTAGAAGCATGAATATCATGTGAGAGCTAGCAGTTTTAAGGTTGTTAGCAGTTGGCTCTAGTCCAAGTGGGAGTCTATTGGAGTTGGTGTCCTAAAACCAACTACTTTGTACTTTATTCATTAATAAATTCCTTATCACATCTTGATTGTTCTTCTGTGTGAAAATGCATGTGATAATGTCATAAAAACAACTGTTGCATTAATGGGTCATAGCAGATCCCTGCTATGATGAGAACCCAGAAGTTCCATAACACTGTTCTTGAATATATTTTCTATGGCTGGATGATGTTGTTTGAGGGACACAAATAATACAGGCCATTAGGGGTGAGGACTCATAAAACGTTGAGGCACCTTCTCTTGGTGTACGCCCTTTGTAATATCCAGGAGGATATTATGAGAACAAGGCCATCCAGTAGGAAATCCACATTTCATAGTTTCATTGGATGTTCCTATTTGTGGACATGTGTATTGGTCCTTAGACTTTAAGATTATTATTAATGGGTATTACAACTCGCGCACTTAGATGTATTGAAGAAAAATGTGACGAAACACTGTTCACAGTGAGGTAGGATATGTTGGGTGCATCACGAGTAATACTGCATTAATAGATAATGCGAGAAAGGATTTGTCCCTTTTGTTCCATAATGGAAGTAGATATCTCAGGCCCTTTGATAGAATTGATATAGCCTAAATAAATCCATGGCCATGGTAAGGTATGGGAGAGTTCAATTTCAGGAAGTCAAAGAATGAATAATCGAGCACATGGGTTGATGGCACTGGCATGAAACCCGTTTTATTGGAGACATCGAGACAAAGGGATTATATTACTCGGTAAGCGTTCGTAGGAGGTGACATGTCATTGCGGCGTTAAATTCTTTCTATATGGGTACCTTGGCGTGTTGCTAGACACTAACCTTGGACTTTAGGTAGGCTCCACCTAATGCCACTGAGAAAGAGGCCTAGAGGGTCACACACTAAGTGTGTCCATGTATCTTAGTTAAATATTAATTTAACAAGTTAAATAAATATTATTCCCGACTGTTGTTTAATAATTATTTAAGGATGCCTGATCGCATTTATTTCGACACTAGTTATTCGAGAGATTATATTGTGGGTGAAATAATATATATATTTATTAGCAAGTAATGCAGTTACATTTATTTAAGAAATAAATATCCATTACTCAAGGTCCAATAAATATGGTGGAGGAAATAAATAAAATGAAAAATAAAAATTACACGCCGTGTAGTTTGTTTTTTGGGATTCGTGAGAATAATATTGTTTATTTAATTAAATTATATTAAATTTAATACGTCGGGGGCATGTCAAGTAATAATGATGGTCAACTATCATTATTAAGACATGGGGTATTACTAAGAATTAAATTAAATGATTAAATACTTTCAAGTAATTAATTCATTTTAGTATTCTATGTATTATAATCCCAATTACATTATTCTCATAGAGTAAGAGAGTCATTGTGTTGTGAACAATGGATTTGGAAATACTCTCAAGCCAATAGAAAATTCCCTTTCCACCAAGAATGCCTTCAAGTTACGAGAGCGAGATCCTCCACTAGATCAAGGTGGTTGAAGGTGGACATTGCAAGTAAAGTCTCTTCCACGCTAGCACCCGGAGATCCCTTTGACGACGTCCAGAGATACGTGGAGCACGTGTGGATCACCGCTAGAGGAATCATGTACTTGGATTCTACAACAAAACGACGGATCACATGATTATGACCGAAGACTGAAATGAAGAAACAATTTCATCGAGGTAATTCTTATGAATTAATTAAATTAATTATAACCAACATATGATGATCCTATCTCAAGGGTTCCGGGACTCTTCTTTTCTTTTTCGTTCTTCGTTCTATTCCGAAGATTCGGCGTTTTAAATCGCGACGGATCTCAGATTGAACGTTGTTTAACATTAAAATTAATGTCGGACTAACCCACCAACACGCTTCCACTGTGTCCGGAACCGAAATTATATAGGATATTACCTGGAGGGTTGGTTACTCAAAAAGATGCTAAAATGGCATGAAAATTAAAAATATCTTTTGATGTATTATATGAAGTAGATAGGTTATAAAACATTTTATCTTATGAATACATCCTGGAATTTGGTATCATAATGAATAAATGTGATTATTTTGTTAAAAAGTGTCTTAGTGGGAGTGTCGTCATTTTCATAAAATAATACGTTGATGACATTCTGATTATTGAAAAAAAAACCATTCTTGTAGTCTGTTGTGGCCTTGTTGAATAAATGATTCTTTAATAAGGACATAGGAGAAGAAGTATATATTCTAGGGATCTAAATTAACTATTATATATAAAAAAGAATACCAATCTAAGTCAAAGTAAACATATTGGAAAGAAAATAAAGATATTTGGTATTTAACAATCTAAGAGGGGATTTTTTCCAATGTTATATGGAATTAATTATTCAATGAAAATTTTCCTTCAGACACATGAGGAAAGAAAAATAATTGAAATAATTAAATAAAATTCAATGATTGGGATAGATTTGTATGGTATGATATATACTATACCATATGTTTCATAAGCCTTGAGTATTGTAGGAAGATATCAATCTGAACTAGGTGGCCACCATTGGATGGAAGTTAAGGCTATGCTTAATTTTCTGAGGCATAATAAAAATATTATCTTACTATATGGAGTAGTTTCAAAACTACTAATTAGAGGATATGAATATTCTAATTTAAAAATATATAAAGATGATATAAAATCACAATTTGGATGTATATTCACTCCAAATGAATGTCATATATGATTGGAGTTCTCAAAAAATATTTTTTCATATATTCTAAAGAAGAGTCCAAGTATATTGCAACTTATGAGCTTGATAAAGAACTATTTTGGATAAAAAATAACATCCAAGATCTTGATGTAGTACCTAGTATTAAATATCTCATAACTCTATAATATGATAATACTACAGTGGTGGCTCTCATAAAAAAACAAGGTCACATCCACAAAGGAAACACATAATTAAAAAGTATCATATCTTGAGAAAATTTTCTCAAATAAGTGAATTCATATTGTGTAGAACATCCATAGAAGAAAATGTGGTGGATCCATTGACTAAAGACTTTAAACTATTAAAACATGATAATAATGTGATGTAAAGAAGATTAAAAATCATTGCTGATTGTATCTTGTCCATGATGGTGTTTTTGGGTGTTTTTTTTCTATAAACATCTATTTGAACTTTATATTACATGTTTATCTGAATATTTGAAATAAAATAACATATTATTTCATATTTCTTAATTCTCTTCATGTCATTAATGTAATAATTTCCGAGAGTATCATCCACATTGATAAGGTCATCGGAGATCCCTTCTATGATGTTAAACTTAAATTTCTTTGATGAAAATCTTAAATATAGTTCTATAGTTATATAACATACTATAATGGGATACATAGAATATTAACATTATAGTGTGAGTACTCATAAGTATATAGGACTTTTTCTCATGAAGTTTGCACTTGGTAATCTCTAGAAAATATTATTATGAGAACATACCCACCTATATTAATTATGCAGCTTTTTGTGGAATCTAGTATTACTATCTATGAGCTATTATAATGGTCTATATACTTTAAGATTATTCTTAACTCATGTGATGATTTGCTTACGTAGAAGTATTGTCTTAAACACTGATGATAAATATTCATGGAGATGTCTGGTATGTTGGGTTCATCCGGAGTAATATGTTATTAATTAATTATGTTGGGAATGAATTTTTCCATCCATATTTATGGAAGATGATATATTTTCCCTTTTATTTAAATAGAACTATCACATTAAATTTCAGGGAAATATTGTAATGATAAGATTATTTTATATAGTAAAACAAGACATATAAAAAATATTGGTTTATGAAAGATATTTCCAAATTTCGTGATCCAATATTGTGACAAAGGGATTATACTACATAGTGAGAACTCAAATATACTTGGAAATGTTATCACATGAAGTTATTTCTCATCAGTACCTTGAAAAAATGCTATAATGTAATCTCAAACATTAGGAAAGTACATATAATGCCAATGATATATAATACTAGAGTCTCACAAACTAAGTTTTTCCATTGACCTTGATTAAAATATATTTAAATTTAATTATTGGAATAAATATTATTCTCAAGAACTCGGAATAATTTTATTTATTTTTTATTTACTATAAAAAATAAGTAAATATTTATTCTCCAAAATGAGAATAAAAATATTTATTTTAATTATTGAATTTATAATAAATATTTATTTTTAGATAGTTAATATAGTATTTTTTATGGATAAATATTAAATAAATATTTCAATAGTTATTCTATAAATTTTTAAGAATCTGAGTGAAAAATATTGTTTATGGTGATAAATATTTAATTTCAATCCAATAAAATAACATTTATCATTGTGGCACATAGAACATACCATAAAATACTAATATTATTTTATTTATCTGGATTGAAGTAATATTAGGGTTATTATATTATTTATTTGTTTTTGTGTAATTAAATAATTTTTTATCCGAAACTATATCACTCTAGGTAGGTGGTTATGTCTAATATATGGTATTAATAAATAATTATTAATCATTCCATGCAAAAACATTCTATCTCAAATTAATCCTTCTTTACTCTTCTCAAGAATGATTATAAAAACAGAGAATCCTTGAATCCCAATGGAACTAGAAGTGATCAAGATGACAAAACAAAAGTTGATTGAACCAATGCTCTACCACATGGACAATTTCATTTTCATTCATAGTTCAATGTATCACTTATAGAACACAGTTATAGGGATTTTTTAGATGGATCTTTCAATCCAAATGAAGAAATCCAAAAAGGGATTCATAAAATCAACAATTTAATTAAATAATTGTCCTTAGACTATGTATTATTTCTCCAGATTTAATATAAATTAATTATAAATTAAACATGAAAAAATACTATCTATGTTTCTAGATTTTTTATGTTAATATTCCATGGAAAATTTATATTATTCATTAAGTTCACATCTTACACAATTGGTGAATGATCCATCAAATCTGAAAAAACCTTTACGGTTATCTATCCACCCAGTTGTTTCCCTTAAATCCAAAATCGTCATGAACATTCTAAAATTCAAAAAATAAACAACAACTAGGTCTCTTCATGTTTATTCTCACCACCATTAGTATGCTAAATAAATTATTGGATTATTTAATTCTATAGTCATCTCCATTAAAGAGCACAATAGTCATGATCTATTTATTGAATAATAATTAGTATCCTATACAAAAAAAATAAAAAATACCTACAAATATAGTTTATATAGATGAAACAATAGTTATTAATTTCACTAATTGTTACAAATAATTCTTTAACCAAATCAACACTACTCATTTTCTACTCACCACATCAGCCAAAAAATTCAAGCACTGAAACCATAACGGAAGAAGTATTCTGCTTATAACATTCAGAACCACTAAACACATTAAAATATTAAATCTCTAAAAAAGGTTCTTTCAGTTCCATATCTAAAACTACACTCCAATGTATAATAAATAGATGACTCTATAAAATTTTTATTAGAATACTATTTTTAAAAATAGGTTTGAATATTGAAAAAAGTCAACACCTAACATGAAACATCAATTAATATAAATTGAGGCCCCATACATGAAATGAAAAATACATCATTTATCAATAGTAGTTAATATCATTACCAATCCCCATTATCTACAATTATCATGAATAAAAAATAATGATTTAATCACTCATAGCTAATCATTCTCAATAGTGTACTCATTCACCAGCTTCAAATTTTTCTACAAATGAACAAAAACAAGAAGATCACATCCCATAAGTCCAAATTAATTAAAGAATCAATAGCATTATTACCATTCTTTAATATTCTTTAAAAATTATTAACATTAATTATAAGTTTAATTATAATATTTTTATCATTCGTTTTTAAAAAAATAATGGTATTTATTAAAATAAATTAGAATTTACAATTTCTAAATATATTAACATATATTTTTTACTTGAGAGTTTATGGATGTTAATATATCATAGTTGGATTAATACATGATAAACAAGTGAAGAATATGAGGAAGGGGTTGTTGCTTTTTTATAATTTTCCATAAAAAATTTTCCAAATAGTGATATATTTATCTATCCCTGAAGGAAGTGTTTAACTATGGGAATGTTTTCAGGTAGAAAAAATCAAAGATCATTTAATTTTCATTGGTTTTAATCCAAGATAGAATACTTGGATTTACCATTTTAAAATTTTGGAAGAACTCAATATCTAATGATGATGGTGATTTTCAAGATGATATGTTTTATGAAATTAAATAAATGTTTCCTGATATTAATGTTGAATATATTGAGAAAAAATCAATGATAGAGCACCTATATGGTGATATTGAACAACCATTGTATGCAAATTGTACAACATTTATGGTTTCATCAACAATTTTATGATTTATTAACTTGAAATTTAGGAATGGATAGAGTGATAATAGTTTTATGATATTAATATAACTATTTAAATACATACATTCGAAAGAATATGATCTACCATATTCAAATTATACTGTTAAAAAATTATTGATTGGATTTGGGTATATGAAGACACATTTCTAGCCCATTTAATCTGTGTTATATAGAATCAAATATTATGGTCTATTAGACTATATTAAATATGGGAGATCATAGTGCAATTTAAAAGAAAAATGATATTTTATTTTATCTATTAATTCAATTACCATGAATCATATTAAGAAACTTGTGTATCCTATTATAATTTTCATTTTAAAAGTTTATTTTAAAATTAATATTCTAAAAAAATTCCATGAAAAATAGGTGATTTAATATTTGATGGAAAATTATGTCATCTACCTGATTTTCCAAAATGGAATAAATCTGATCATGATTTTCCTATATTTTTAAAAGAACGTAGAAATGGAAAACCTGGACTATGGACAAATCTATTGGGCATTTATTAGATCCGTATTAGAAAAAATAGTTCATTGATATATTTATACTAATTAACATGTTATATCCTTTATTTTTTCTTGAAGATAAAATATATCATACTGAGTTTAATAATTTATAGAACAAAACATCCTTCAAATGATATTTATTTTTACATGTTAGCATTAATTGATTATTAGAAACTCTTTTAAGGAAAATGTATCATAATCTATTATTCTTATAAAAAGGAAAATATTTAAGTGTATGTAATGATTATTTCAACTATAAACGACTTTCTAATATGCTCAAATTTGTCTTGATATATATTTTCAGTGGTATACATATTTTTCAATTTATGAAGATGGGACTCCATGTTATCACATAAATAATTAGAGAAAAATAATATACATCTTTCATAGAATATTTTTTTCAATGTATTACACTTATTTAAGATAAAAAAGGAATTAAATGTCTCATATAAATATTATATGTCTCTAAATATCTTTTTAACTGATCAGTATTTTGAGAGGGTGTAAAACATTGATGTCTCAATTGGAAAGACATAAATATTTGTTAATGGAAAAAATATATTGATGAAATAATAAATATATTTTAAACATCTATATTATACATATGGATGAACTGATTTGTTTTTAAACTTAGTAGAACTCATTTAATTAAATTATCACATTCTAATAGCTTGGATCTTATGAAAACTATAAATATTGATGTTAATTTAAATCTTATAGGTCTAAAACAAATTAAATTTATAAATATATTTGCTCTAAATACTCAATAAAAAAGTATTTTTGATTATTCTTAGAATGTATTGACCAGATGACACTAGAATAACTATGGGAGACCATTTTGGTAATCTCATTATTTATATTTTATTTTTCATGATGTATTTTTAGTATTATATATCAAATTTGTATTCCCAATTTCAGATGATAAATGGTTTACCTGACACTAAAGAATCCAAGTGGCGATGATTAGCATAATATGTAAGAATATGGATGGACTTTATTTCAACAATGACATCAAATTTAATTTTTTTAATGAATGAAACTAAACTCGTCTACATTTCCATTCTTTATATTGAGGCACATGGAGGAATTTTGTTGAAATTTGATTATAGGAATCATTTTTGTTCACTAAAATGTAAAATATTTGATGTTTCTTTATGACATCAATTAAAATAATTAATTAAATGATATTTTCTCAAAAATAATAAAAAATATGTAGATATCATCAAACTACATGGGAAAAAATCTTTACCCTTATACAATATCTCTTGTAGTGTACCCAGTAATGATAGAATAAATGATATATTTAATGTTTAAAAAATTGAGGGCTAATTATTTAGGTTATATAGATATTTTTTCTCCCATCATATTGACCTTAAATGTAATAGGTAATGGATAATATAAAATAAAAAACATCATACATGAGAGTTGATGTCCATAATTTAAAATACTATAAGAATCAAATTAAATTATTTATAAAATATTTATATTTTTTAAAAATAAAAAATATTTTCAAATATTATTTATAAGAATACATTTTGGATCTAATAACATAGGAATATTTCATAATCATGGGTAAGAATTACATTTTGTCTTATAAATTAGGAAATGAAGAGCACCCAGTTCACGTATGAGGATGTGGGGTGGGTGTGTCTATTATTTCTCTTCCATCATGCTACCTATTTTAGAGAACAATTATACAAGTAAAAATAGATTTATTAGAATATGATGTTTATTTTTTGATAAGATGGAGGATATGAATAAATCAACAAAAAAATTTATGTTTTCACACATATAGAGATAGTTTTATCAATCATATTCTAGTCCTCCACCTCCTCTTCTATAGTGATCTATATACTATGACTTATATATTAGGGATACCGAATATCATATTATAGTATATGAGATAATACATTATATTAGGGATACATTACATTATCCTAAAATGACGTTGGATGATCATTATGTAGTATAACATGGTATTATTTATGCATCGACTATAGTATCATTCTCTACTAATTAGGTTTCTACTGTTGGATAGAGTGTTAGAAATTTGTTAATTGGAACATCTATACTTATATAAAAATATAAATCATAGGTATTCATTGATTATATAATTAATTTGATATTTTTTTAATTTATTTTTATATTTTACTATGTATATATATGTATATTTTGGAATACATTATATGTAAGTCGATTTTCATATTTATTTGAATTATATCATTTTTATGTAACTTATAACAGATGTTTGTTTTTTATTATGTATTTTTATGCACTTTTTTTCTATTGTGATACTATGTAATTATATGGATTCATGAACAAGAAATTTATTCCTTAATAATGATGAAAATTTATAAAAAAGAATGAACCAAATATATTTCTTTTAGAATGAAATAATTAAGTGGTGGATGCATCCATGTCTTTACAAGTATGAAAAGTATATCTCATTATAGTGTAATTTATCTAAATTAAATAACCACTCACATTATATTTTTTCATATCATATTCCATTGGATGTTTTGTGTTTTTTCCACAAGAAAATGTGGCTTACTTGTTACGTTTCATGCATACTAATGGGCAAGACACCATTAAAATAATATTGGATAAGTCTATTTGATTATTTTAAAACTTATATATTACATTAAATTTTTCTTTTATTTCATAATTCATATAATTTTATAATATAGCCTAGAATAACTATCCTCATTTTATAATAATAAGGTCACAAAATATCTATTATGTGTGTGAAAAGGTGACTTGTTTTCTATGTACTACAATTTAGAGGATACCTAAAATGTTATTTTCAATTGATATCTTCTTCTAAAATTTACTTTTCCCCATAAAAAGGTAGAATTTAATTTATGTATTATATTTTTATATTTATGTATGAAATATTTACAACTGAGATAATTACATATTTCGACAACATTGGGTTTTATTTCCATTTTTCCTTTTATTTTTTATATAATTATATTGGGATTGAATGATGAATTGTTTTTTTATTTTTTAAATTGTTATGATCATAGAATATATAATGAGAATGATGTAAATCATCTATGGTTATTATGGGATAATTTTTTCCAAAATTTGATTTAGTTTTATTTCATGAGTTTATATGTATAATATATATTTTATATTTTTAATATGAAATTTAGTAATTATTGTAATTATAACCCTTCTATGATTTAAATATTATTAAATAATTATACTTCAATTTTTTACTATAATGTTTTGTTTTTTTGCAATATTTTTATTTTATTACATGTTTTGGTATAATAATTTTCATTAAATTTATTTTTAAAAATAATAATAAATTTTTATTGGTGGTTTTTATTACCAACAAAAAAAATATCATCCATGTCAATTATTTTATAACTAACATGAAAAAATTCCAAAATTTTCATTATAGGGGGGTTTTTAATGTTAGTAATAATAATAATTGATATCAATTATAGTTTAATAACATAATTATATTAATTCATACAAAAGACATATTTTCAACATAATATAAAAAGGCCACTATTTATAACATGAAATAAAAAACAAAACCCATGTTTAAAACCCTTTTCTATACTAGTGGATCAAGTTTATTTGATGTATATGGTAAATGTGTGTTAGTTTAGGGAATTTCTAGTTTTTATTGGGATCTAGTTTCTCTTAGAAGAGATCGTTTTGAATTTAATGGAGAGATATTTGGTTATTTTAGATATATATATATATTGAGTTATGGATATTATCACTCAACTGATGATCAAGATGTTATGTTATTTTGATGTGATTGATTAGGATATTCTAAGAGTTATATGAGAATTTATAGATGTATTCTATTGGAATAGATGATTTTACCTACATGGAGTGAAATTTATTTTCATGTAGTGAGTTCCCCATGTGACTCCCCAATTATGATGGAATCTTATCAAATTTCACTAATAGTGAAACAAGAATTTAAAATTTTGATTGATTATTATCATAAAAATGATTAATATGACAGTGTGTATCTTTATGGGAGGCTGTTATATTATTTTATAAAAATAATTAGACTGCAGATTGAGTTTTTGGAAAGATTATAAATATATCATGTGATAGTAAAGATCTAGTATTCGATACCTCAATTTGATGATCTCTTCAATCGATTAAAGTGAGTGAGTTAGTTCTCAAAATTTATTTAGAATATTTATATCACAACACGAGTGTGTATTATGAAAATATTATAAAGTTAACTTATTTGTAATGGTATCGACATTTAAAAAAAATTAATTCCAGGTGAAGTTCATAATTCAATAGGAGTATTTATGCAATTTATAAATTGGTGTTTCAACCCCATTTGGACATAGCTTGTGATTTTCATTAAATGACAAAAAATATTTTTTTTCAAGGATATAATGGGATCACATGATAAATAATATGATTGTTCAAGAGTTATTTATGAGGAATTAATTATATTGTAAATTATATATGTGTTATTTTTAGGCTCATATGATTCAATTCCAAGGGAATGTTGTTTTAGAGGAAGGCGTTGTCGTTAACCCATCAAAAATAGAAGTTTATATTTTATGTATATAAGTTAAGAATTTTTTAGGGGGATATTTTATTATTAATGGGGGAGTATTATTAAAGGTTCATTCTCAAATTTTATCATATAGTGACTACATTATCAAATTAAAAAAGAAAGAAAATGATTTTGTTTAGTGAAATGATTGCCAATAATCTTTTATGATTATAAAGGACAAGTTGATGTATTTTATAATTTTTTTATTACTAATGGAATGGATTAATAAAGTGGTATATTTTAATTCATAACATCAAGGGTCTGGTTGAGTTTTGATAATGGTTAAATGAGTTATTATGTAAATTTAAAGAAAGTTATGTTCTAATGAGAATAATGATGGTACTCATGATTTAATTATTGTGACTGATATTTTTTCAATTAATTTTTAAATACATTATCTACATAGAGTACTCTTTATGGACATTAAAAATCATAATATTTTTAATTAATTTTTTCCCTACAAATATTTGAACATGCAATTGAGAAAATGGGTGGTGTTTTTACTCAATTATAATTTTAAAATTACATATACTCTATGAAAATGGAATGTGGTAACAGATTCTCTAAGTAGGTTATCCCACAATGATGTTTTTTAGATTAAAGTGAGGAATGGAAGATGCTGGAATAATTTTAATGTATAAAACATGGTTGGGGTTAATTAGGTGGTGGGGTTACTTTATTAGATGATGGTCAACTCTTCTTTGATATTGTTAAGGATGGAGTCTCAACATGGATTGATTAAAAATATGGTTTGGAGAAATTATATGGTTCGTGACAATTTTTTATATTGTTGGTCTTTCATCTTGGAGAACCAAATAATATTTTAAAAATCAATTATTTGTTCTATAGAGTATTCATGAGGAGGATTTACATGAGTTTCATTACTCATTTTTGGTGGTGTACCTTGGTATCTTTATCATATATTATTATTTAAAGAACAATTTTGGAAACATAGGATAAAACGATCAACAAATGAATTTTTTAGAAAGACATATTACATGTTATTTGGTTAGTCCTTATATTTTTACAAGTTATATCATTCACAATGGCTCATGAGAGGGTTTATTGAGTTCTCCATTTTTACCTAAAAAAAATTTCAATTCAACCGTCAATTAATTTTTAATATATCTTATTTATTTGAGAAAGGTGAGATTTTTCCATGTGGGACATGTCTCTTTTATTATACCAAAAAAAATTACAAAAGATTAAAAGTACTGTATTTTACAAAGATCCCTTTGACAAAGGGGGTTCCATAATTATAAAATTAATCTAAAAAGACATAGATATAACTATTTATCCCTTTGTTGTCATGTTCATTGGCAGGGTAATTGGATTTATGATATTTATGTGTGATGAAGTATCAAATTATTGAAATAATATCCATGATTCACATACAATCAGCATTGAGTTTTTATGAAAGGTGCAATGACCATTTCTTTCTGCATGTATAAGAACAGTAATGTCACACTCAAACAAAATCATATTACATTCGCTTCACTTGGAAATATCCACTACCTTGATCAATCCAATAATTTTTCTCTCTATAGATATTGCAGCACTATAAGGACATTGAAGGCACCCCATTGTTTTTACATTATGGTATCTAAAGACTTCCCCAAATCCTAAAGATCATGTATTGCATTTGGAAGCTCCATTTGAGTTTCACTTCTCCCATCCCACAAATGTTGTGATCTAGAATATTTAAAGGGTACCATGATTTCAAGGGGAAAATATAAGAATTACCATACATAGAATCACAATGAGATCATGAAATGAATTATTTCATTGACCATGATGAAAGGAACTAACAGCCTTTATGACTATCTTAATTTTAAGTCACATGGAATTAAGAATGAAATTTCCCTTATAATGGATAACTGAGTTCAAAATTTTATAGATTATGTGTGTGTGATCAACCCAAGACACCTGAAAAATATTTAAGAGATTCATTGAAAGATGGTCTCGAGTATAGTCAAAGAGACACACTTAGATAAAATTGTAATAAAGTATCTACATTTCAAATATGATAAATATCAACTTCTAGAGATCAAATGTAGTGGATCATCTAATAAATATATGGTTAATATATTCACTATTATAAAAACATAAAAACATCTTGGGCATGAGGTAATACCTAGTTCTTGTAAATAGCTACTAATTAGAAGTTTAAAGTGTGTACTTCTCCATAGAAACAAGATTCTAGATGTAGAGATATAGTTTTTATGAATTTCCCCAATCTATTTATGATTTATCACTTCAATTAAACTATAGATAAAATTATTTGAATTAAGGATACCATTATTTGTGGGTTCCTTAATCTTAATTTCATCCTTATCAATGAAAGAATAAATATTGAAAACATTTTTGACTACATCTGGTAAATCATCTGAATCAGTTGGTTTCTCTATTATCAGGACAATTAATTCCATAATTTGATAATCATAATTAATCAGGTATGATAAGGGTGTTGTTGTTCAGTTATCATAATATAATCTATGAGAAAATTGTCTTCTACCAAACTAGTGAACTCTAGAAATGATACTCGAGAATGTGGCCTTAAGATTTGGTCAAATTGAAGAGTCTATATAGTTAATATTCCAATCCTTGAGTTTATATAAAAATCATGATTTGATAACACCCTAGGTCTTTTATTTACCATTTATCATCCTCAATATAATGTGTTTTTATAGTTCTTAATTAATGTATCCCATATTTTTTATTCCTTGTCATCCTAGATAAATAAGTTTAAAACATTTCTTCCATGACAAAGTGGTGATTTTCCTTTAAATAATTAACCACTAAAAATGTTTTTAATAGATTTTTTGGATATTATTTAATATAAAATTTAAAAATTTATAATCCATGAAAGATTTAATAAAATTGGATATAATAATGCGCTTGACACAAAAGACTCTTATAGCTATGGAAAGTGATTTACCTTTCAAAGAATACAATTTCATTATGATTTGAACCATAATTTGATTAAAATTTAAATATTCAAGTCCTCCCAAAAACCTAAGAACACCGAGGTATATAAATGGAAAAATACCCCATATGTTAACGATCCCAAAGATAACATTACCATTTCTCATAGCAGGTGTATTTTTTTCAAAAATAAAAAAATGATTCATTCGAGCTGATTTCCTAGCCAAAAACCATTTGATAATTTAAAAATGTTTCTCTATTGAGCATGAAATTTTTCATATATTATTTTGAAAAAATAAAAATATCATCAACATAAAATAAATTTAACGGGGAAAAGAGACCTCTAGAAACAATAATGGGATTACATTTCCCATTATCAATTAGATAAAAAACAATTCTAATTTAGTAATTATCAAAAATTAAGAAAATAATAGTTGAAAGGTTATCCCCCTGCCTCACCCCTCTCAAAAAAGTGAAATACACCTTTGGGGAACCATTAATAAGAATTTAAATACTAGATGACAAAATATGATTCATAATATAATTAATAAAACCACCATTAAAGCCAAATTGAAAAATCACCATATAAATAAACCCTAGTACATTTTTTGAAGTGCCTTTTTTAATGTCCAGAATCAAATCAATGTTACCAATTCTAGTATATTTAATCTATATATTGACACATTTAGAGGATTTAATGAGAAAATATTGGATATTTTCCCCTTTAATGAAAGCAACTTGGTTTAAAGAGTTGATTTTATTTGAGACTCTATCAAGTCAAGTGGAAATATTTATTTGAATAGTGTTGACAAGTGAAACAGGCCTGAATTGAGGGATTTCACTATAATTATATTTTTTTGGAATCATAGTTATAAATTGAGCAATCATACCCTATGAGAGAGAGCCTCCTTTGAAGAAATTCTAAAAACACAAACAACATCATGCTTATGGTATCCCAAAAAGGCTAGAAACAAATGATTAGTAAATCCATCTTGTTCTGGGGAGCTCCCAACATTAATATTACCAATAACCACCATTATTTTTGAAAACATTTGGGGTGATGTAAGAATATAATTATCACCATTGAGATAAGAGTATGAATTATCCCTTCAATAAAATCAGAATCAGAATTATTACCATTAAAAAGGTCCATATAGTAAGAAACAATATGTTTTTCCTGATATTTATTCTTATCAATGAAATGATCACCATCCATGAGCAGGGATAGATGTTTACAAATCCTTTTAATTTTCTTAAGTGAATTGAAGAATATTTAATTTCTATCACAATCATTAATCATCTTAGCCTTGAAAAAACATTTGGTGTATTCTAATAGAATTCTAAGAGTCTGGAAAGATCCATACATTCCTCAGCTTCACATTTTCAATCCACATTGAATTTAATATTTCAATTTACTTCTTCTATATAATTTAGGGATGCTTTAATAGAGAAAATTAGTGCATTAATAGAACTAAAAAACCATGATCAATTTATTAAATTATTTTTAAGAATCTTTATCTGGATAATACAAGCTATGTCATCATCTCTATAACTTACAAAATTCCATGTATCCTAAATAATTTTTCCACAATGTGGATATCTAACCATAAATTATTAAATCTGGAAGGGAAGTAATGTTTCCTTTCACTCGAAGTCAATCTCACCAATATAGGATGATGATAAAAGATTGTATTAGCTAATGTGGAGAAAGAGATATCATCCTAGGAATTCAAATATTCATTTTTAACATGAACTCCATAAAATTTATTGGAAGAAACTTTGTGAATGAATTTTATATACCATGAAAATTTGGATCTAACTATGTTAACATAAAATAGATTACAATCATACACACAATATATAAATTCCATAAAACAAATAGAGTAGTAGACAACACCAATTTTCTCACAAGAATTAAAAATATTATTAAAATATACAAGAAGAGTTATTTTTCCACTTTGAGTGATTTATAGAGAATGAATATCCTACCATATAGGACTAAAATCATGATATGTATTAAAATATTATTTAATGTAACACATATGTTAATTTCTAACATATAAAAATCTGTATGTGACCATATTATCATCATTACTAAATAATGAATCATTTTCCATTCTTAAATTCATATAAACTCAATGCCTTTTAATATGATATGAAGACTAATTTGTGCCAATAAGATGATGGGAAAATATTTCAATAGAGGAAACAATTGAAGAGAAAATATTTTTAGGCTCATATAGTCCATGAATATCTGGTTTGTGATTTTGAAAAAATCCTTTGATTACTAACTTTTACTTGGTTGGAAAGACCATGATAGTTAGAAAAAAAGATCTTTATGATTATATTTGTTTATGGGTGGATCCCCAATCCTCATTTCCCTTTTCATTTTAAATCATAGATATTTCATGGGAATTATAGATTTCTATATAGATAATTTTTGATATTATGATTCATGCTTTCATTTTAATGTGGTAGAATAATATTAGAGATTATTTCATCCCTATTAGAAAATGTATAATGATTTTGTCCTTGGATAAGATATAGGTCGATGTTGTTTGAAACAATGTTGATATCATTATTCTTCACATTGCTTGATTCCTGGTTATAATTTATGAGTATAATACCAAGCTCTTAGTAGATTTGGCATTCATTATAAAGATACTATTTTTGTCCCCACATCTCAATCTTATCGAGTGATACTGCTAAATTAGATTTATATTAATTAAGCCTAAAATCCATTTAATTTCCCACATCAATGGGGTTATGCATAGTATAAAATCCTATTGGCATGTAGATCATTCAAAAATAATATGTGTGCATCTATCCAAGGAAGCATTACCAGGTGAAGTAGAATTCATAAAATAGTCATCATGTCCTTAATCTAGATAATTCTATTTGATAGCTGGATAAGTGAGATAAACATTGTAATCAACATTAAAATGAGTATCCTTATAAAATTAAAAACCCATCATCAAAATATCATTATAAATTACCTTGTAAATACTGATATCATATACATATGACAGCACAACCTTAAACATGATAGTAGTATAAGAATTGAGATTTTCATTTTTTTTCTTCTTCAACCAATTTATACCATGAAAAATTATTTTTTTTCTTCCATGTAATTCCTTCACAATAATATTCTCTTTGATCCACTAGTTTTTTAGAGGATTTCCCCTTATCGAAAGTTCAGTTTTTTATAGTCTGGAAAAAGAATCCTCTTTTCAAGACCTATCATTACAAGGATTATTAATGAACATTTTAATGAACCTACGACGTGGAAATTTCATGACAAACCATTTTATAGACCTCATAGAATAGAGGCATATATTCATATTCCACCATGATCTCTTTTTTAGAGAATTTGAAATCATAAAGAGAGTATCTGGTAGTTTAGATTCCATATCAACATCCACCAAATATTAATAAAAAAGTCAAAATCTCCATGAAGAGTTAATTGATAATGTTTGATTTTAAAACCAATACATGAAGTAGGGTCATTAAGAATTATTAGATGCTAAAATACCAAGTTTAATATATGGGGGTATACCCAAATTTGTGGATTATACTGATTTTATATAAAGTAATTGAATTTATAATCCCACTCAGAGATCCTGAGAGTTCTTTTCTTGAGATGATGATTCTCGATTTTCTAGGAACATTGATATCATTTTTGTCCTTTTAGACTATGTGATCGTTCCCCTTTCTGATTTGAATCAATTTCTAATTAAAAATTTTCCATCACAGCACAATCCTAGATTTCGGGTCAGTAAATTACCAGGTTTTTCTCCCTTATTATTGTTGGATCGACCTAAAATGGATAACTTCTAGGGATATAATCTTTTTTGATGTGAATATGAATCTTCCACCAACAAAAGAAACCATCATAAATCTTGATAATATTGGTTGTTTTTGAAGTATATTCCCTAACTTGGATCGAACATCATGTAAGAGATTCAATAATGGAAATAACTTTTCTTTTTGACTAAAGTTAATTTATTCCAACAAGTTATTTGAAATCTTTAACTGTAAATAGATTCTAATATTTGAAGTTAAATGCCCATTATTGTATAAATGAAGCCATTAATACTTTATTTAATCAATATTTTTTTTAAATCACACATATAGTAGTGAAAAATATTAAGGTTAGGGAACACTATATTTTTTATAAAGGTTTACATTCAATACCCTACTCCACTCTACTGACACCCAATGTTAGTATGGTGATTTTTAAGATGATTTTACTATGTATATTTAAATATGAGCATAATTTGTTGAAATATAGTTTATTTGAAAAATAAATGAGATTTTAAATAGGTTCATTATAATAATTACTTCCCTTATACTCACAACCACAATTAATATAAAAAGTGTGCACTCTATAAGGATTAAAAGGGTTATTATTATTGGAAATAGTATCACATAATTGTGAGTTAAAATAATTGATAGATGTTAATCATTTCTAAAAAGTAAATCATCATGGTGTGTATAAGTATTAGACAAAATCCAAATTTATATAATATTTTTTATAAAAAATATAAATGGAAAAAAATTCATTATATCTTTTTTTTCACTCATTCATGAATTCCAGAATAATTATATATAATAACATTCAAAATTATGGAATAATGGTTTGATATTAGTTCATCTATCATGAAACATTAAAATGTATTAATTGAAAATGAATTTTTCTGTAATAAAATAAACTTTTACCTATCATGAATTTGAATAAAACAATAACTTTAATTAATTTGATTCAAATTTATACTAAATCTTCCCCTTAAAATACAATAACCAATATACCTATTATAATATCTCGACTATTCATTAATAATATCTTTAAATATAACTTATCCAAACCTTTCCAAAAAATTATACCTTTATATGAAATTTTTTTCAGTGTCGAACAATTATTTTATCATAATTAGAAAAATAAAAGCATTTTTAAAATTACCTATAAAATTAAAATTATTAATGAATAATTTTTTTTCAGGTATTAACTTGATATATTTCTCAAAATTGAAAGCTTGTATAAGAATAATTTTTCTATTCTTATTTTAGAGTATGAATTAATTGATCTATGAAATCAAATTAGAAAAATCCATTATTCATGTAATATTATACACTAATATTAACCATATATATAAGATATTATACATTCTCGATAAAAATTCATCTAATAATAACTTGAAACATCCACAAGTCAAGAATGAATACAATATAACTATGTATGATGTTATATGTGAAAAATTTATTCTCATAAGATGATTTTTCAAATTTAACAAGTTAGGTAATAGTAACATAAAACATGAAATAATCACATAAGATTAAGGTCTACTTATTTAATATTATTAACTTAAACAATTATCTTCATATAACAAAATAGATTCTTTCCTACTACCTTTATATGATTAACATTAACCTCTGTAAGGTTTTATACAAGATTTTTAATAATAAAAATAACTCAAGCATTAAAAAGAAATTTCTTATATCTTGAAATACATTCATAGATTTTTTTCACAAGATATTTAAGAACAAATAATTAAAAAACTATTAAAATAATTAATAAATTTCATGTTACTACCTATTTTAAAAAAATATACAAAAATGGATTTTATGAACATTATAACTTAAGATAAGTTAGACTACAAATAAATAATAATAAATTTCCAAAAATACCCCCATTTAAATGATCATATAACCCATAAAATCTAAACATTATTTTTTATAAATCATATAATTAAAATTTAAATAGAAAAAAAGTTTAGTAATTATAAAAACATTAAAATGATATATAAATATGAACAATTTATGTAAATTTTTTTGTTATAAGACATGTTAGACACCCTTCAGATATCAAAATGATAACATTTATAAATAAATAACATACTTAATTTTTTATAATGAATGACAATTTAATAAATGTAACCTTAAAATTAATAAATATTTATAAATAGCATGTATTTTCATATAATAAATACATATACAATGATACTCAATCTAAAAAATAATCCCTCAAACAACTATAAAAAATAGAATCAATTAACATTCAAATATGATGTTTTTTTATATATTCTTAGGATACAATTATTTAAGTTTGAATTGGTGTTAATTAAATGATTTTTATTTGGAAAATATTTTTATAGAAGGTTTAGTACTATTTAGATAAATTAATGTCTGTAGATTTAACTAGTAGATTATATATTAATTGAATACCTTCTCTATATATTTAATGTATATTTCTTGGATATATCATGGGAAAAAATTTGTCAAAAATCATAATATAGATAAGCTATTGATGTAGTAATATTATAAACAATTGTTTGAAAAGTAATGTTTTTACCTAACAATTCATCCAATAAATTCTGAGGCATATATAGCCACTATGAAATTTTATCATTATTGAATTACAGAAGAATCTCATAACCTTATCTCAATGCATAATAATAAAAACATTACATTATTTTTACATAATTAATTTCTAAGAAATTAATAAAAAAATCATCCATATTTTTATCCTTTTAATTTATGTTCTATTTAGTTATTCATTCAAATTATTTTTAGATTCACTCAGCAGTGTGTCAGAGACATTAAAAAACTTCTTACTAATTAAAACATAATTGAAAATATTAAATCAATTTTGAGTACATTCAAAAAACTATCAAATAGTCTATAAAGCTCTAGATTTTTGCAACTTACCACATTGAATTTTTTTTATCATTATCTTATTTAAATGTTTTAGATTTAGATTCAAAAATAAATAATCGATTATAAATTTATGATGAATTTTTTATATCAGACTAAGTTGGTCTAAGGAAATGATAAAAGCTTTCCAATATCTTATAAATATTAGTTAACTTAAAATATCTTGTATTGAATGATTCCAGAAACATAAGAATCAAAATTCTCTAATGGGTTTCTTCATCTTGCTTTTATAATAAGATCATTATCAATTTGAAAAATCGCCTAGATTTTCGTTGTCACATTGAATTATATTTTTCTTATCATTAATACCATAATGATTATTAGTATAAGTGGAAATTTGATTCTTTATTTTTATTAATTATTCCATATTTGTTTTAGGAAGACATAGCTCATAAGGTATCTTTTCCTTCAATAATTAAATTTTGGATTTAAGTAACTTCTATAATTATACCAATTTAGATCATGAAATTATATTATATTTCACCACATAAAATATTTTATTTGAAATAGACTTATAGTTCCAATATTTAAACAAATTATTGGGTGACTTTCAAATTTCGTAAAAATAAACAATTTATGTTCTCACCTATTATAAATTAGAGAATATTCTTGTATAATATCAATTTATGTTTTCAATAAAATAAGAATATTCTAAAACTAGAGAAGAAATATTTTCATACATGGTCACTTTTGATCTATTAATAGTTATATCAATGTTATATTCATCAATATCATTCTTTATATTCTCATCATGAGAATCATAAAAATTATCACCATTTTCAACTAATTTTTTTTATTTTTATCCTTTTGTGAAACTTTTTCTTTTACATTTTTACAAAAATAAATAGATTCATCATGATAATTGATAATAACTAACACATTATCATTAAAAAATATATTAATTATTACAACATTAGTATCGGTAAAAAAATAATTGTGATTTTCAGTCCCATAATTATCTATATCAAATTTAGTATCAATTATTATATCTTCTCTCTAAGTTGGAATAATGGCCCTGATGTTTTTTTCAAATTAGAACCAGGAACTATAGTTCTATTTCCAACATTGAAAGAAATGTTTTAATTATATTTATTTTTTTCATCCCTAAGAGGATCATTCCTTATAAAATAATTACTATCCATCTAAACAAATCTACACTAAGGTGAAATGTGAAAAGTCTTAATCACCTTTATTTTATATATATCAGCTTCAATTGGTAGATCTTCAGTATTAGTAGAAGTGGAATACCCATCCTTTTTAACAAGTACTTCACCTTCTTATCCTTCATCATCATCAACATTAATACTATTAAAAACTAACATTTTTATTTTTAAATAATTCTATGTAAATATCATCTTCTTTAATAATTTAGAAATATATCATTATTATTATTACATATTTTGGTATTATCATCTATTAAAATAATTTCTTTCTTCTCAAAAAAAATGTTTTAAGATTATCTTTAAAGGATAGAAATTATCCATATTCATTACTTAAAAATAATGATTCATAACTATCATAATATTTCTTGTATGAATGAATTTTTTCCCATTCATTATTATATAAAAATTTACTTATACTAAAAAAAATAGCTTTATAAACTCTCTAGACCTTAGAAATATACCTTTCTAAATGAATTTACATAAAACCATATACTCAAGTTCAAATATTATAAACTTCTACTTCTTTAAAATTGTTCATATAATAAATAAACCATAAAATTAATGACATTAATCTCTCTATCATGTATAAAATATTTACAATAATGAAATCTACCTTTACGTGGACCATAAAAGGGATCAATAATTTTTAAGGAAGTAAAATGAATTTAATTTCTATTTACCATTGATATTAAATTATCCTCAATAATCCTGAAAAATACTCAACATTCTTATATAAAAATTCTACTTCAAAATAATTAACACAATTAATCTTGTTTGAATCAAATAATGTATACCAATAATAAATATATAAAGCATTACTCAAACAAAATTATTATATCCAGATTATCAAAATAAATAGATTTACATAGAAAAATATTTTTTTTAAATAAATATTTTTAACATTATTGTAAAAATTATAGGATGAACTAATATGTATTCTTTTATTCTTCCTCATTTTTTAGAATCTATTTAAATAATGAAAAAATGGGGTTGGTTTCATGAAAAAGTGTATTGGATCAAATTTGATAATTAGTTTAACATTAATACAGGGCCCAATCTATTGAAAAATAAAACTGATGTGTAGTATAATAATAATCATCATATAATTAATATATAGATACATAAAAGATTCAAATAAATAAATAATACATGTAAAAATAAAATATATATAATATTATGTGGGAAATGTTAAATATTATATAAATAGAACTGAAAAATATTTAATATTAAGAGAAATTAAAAAATACATATACATGGAATTATATAAGATATTAAACAAGTAAAATCAATATTTTGTGACATTAATAAATAATTATTCAAAAATTAAATTTAAATACATTTAAAAATATAATATTTAGTAAAAAATAAAAAATCAGATAAAATAGCAGACAACAAAAGATAAAAGTAATACTATACTTTAGGGAAAAAATTCATTTAAATTAAATATATCCAAAACCACACTTAATTAAATCATTCCTATTAAAATTAAGAGGTATTGAAAATATATCCTTTATATAATTTTCAATATTAATAAAATCAAGAAGAATGTCATTTTTTATGTATTATATCTCCTGAAATAATACTTTATATCTTGGATATTAGTTTTATAATGGATTATAATATTATTAGAAATATTTACAATAGTTTTTTATCACATTATTTTGGATCATTGTAATACTTGAGAAAATATGATTGTAGGTAAAAACCATATCTTGAACTATCACACAATGCACAGTCTAGAAAAATATTATTCATGTGAATATTTAAACATTTAATTTTAAAATTTTATGTTAACAAAATTAAACTATTTTTTAATTCCTCATATATAAGTTATCATTATATGATATTTTGGGATTTTTAAAAAAATATTGATTTTTTATAATGAAAAATAAAATTCTAAGAAATAACATGAATTTTATGTCTTTTCAATAAATATTTATGTATTTTAAATTTATTAATAATTTTTATAAGAATAAATTTGTATTTTAAAAGTGAAATTATAAATTTAAAAATGTTTAGTATTTAAAAACATATTTCAAACATTTCAAAACATAAGTAATATTTTTCAAAAAAATTGTTAATACATTATAGATTAAGTATTTTTAAATTAATTTTAAATAATTATATAAATTCAATAAAATAAAATATATTTTAAATTTAAAATAAATTGATCAATAATAGTTAATAAGGGACTTTTTTATTTTTGAGAATAAATGATATGTTACCTTAGGTAAAAATTATGTACCATAGTAAAAGATAAAATGAAAAAAGTAAAAATCTAAGAGTAAAAGGACAACAAATGTATCAAACAAGTTTAGGAATTTTTTGAGGCCTTGATAAGTCTTATCACATATAATATCTATTATTTATCAATTTTGGAGCAACATTATTTGAGATTTATCATTGTAGAATTTATTTTCATTTAATAAAATGTCATCCCATTTCACTCATAAAAGGGGAACTCCCCTCCACATTTTTTATCACAAAAAACCTAATTATTTTATTCCAAATTTCTAAAAAACCTCTCATAAACATTTCTATCAAACATTAAGTGGTCTTGGAATTCTAAAAAGGTTATCCCTCTAATGATTAAACCCCTTTGGAAAGGATATAATCCATGAAGTGAGGTGTATTTTTCTAACCACTCCCAATTATTTTATATTTATTTATGTGCACTTATTCATCCCAAAATTCCATTACACCATACTATAATTATAATTTTAGTATAATTATCATGATATTGTTTTTTAAATGTATGGTACAATCATTAACCACCATTACATTTTCCATTAAGAGAAATAAAATCTTCCATTCATCCTTTATGTGGACTAATCCCCCACCCCCCTCGACACAGCATGTTTCAATTTCCTTAACTAAAATAAATGGATGGTCCTAATAAGGAATTTAATATATAATAATTATATATATAAAATATTTTATATTTTTAAATTATAAACAATATTACTCATTTTCTACAATCTATTGAAAGAAATATCATCATCGAAGCATATGTGTGGACTACTGCATCCATGAAAAAATTGATTTCCTTTTTTTCATCACTATAATAAATGTATGAAATTAATAATGGTATTAAATGACAAATTTGATATTTATTTCACTGTTACTGTTATTTTAAGACAAATTGAATAAAGTATTAGTGAAATATACTATAAACAATATTCTTAAAATTAATTTTCATAACCACGTTTACTTCAAGGAAAATATTAGTATTCATATTTTGTAATAATATAATATACATTAATTATTCTTCTAATAACTTAAAATTATATTATATATCACTAATCAACACTAACTAATATCATTATTTATTCTATAATGATATTACAACTAAACCACCACATAATCATTCATTAAATCAGGGAATGTTCGTGTGTTGACTTGTTTAACCACCAATTTGAAATGTAATATGAATTTATATATTAAATGAACATGGGGGAATAATTACTAGAATAATATGATATAAATGTTCCAATTCTGTTTTTTTTTTGGAAACATTATATCAATATTTAATTCATTAGTTATGAAAATATTTTTCGAATATCAAGAATTGCTAAAACATGCTTGTTATCGATTTCATCTTCAAGGATAAAGACTAAAACACTCACAAAAATAAATTTCGAAACATCATTAATTATTATATATAATACATAAAGAAATTTAATTTCCTTAAAATTATTTTCTTTTTATGAAGAATAAATACAGATACAGTTATCATAAAACTATTAAAAATAATCGAAACAATAAACACTCTATATGGAAAACAAGTATAATTATTAAAGACAATGACTATTTATGAAGATTATAAATGAAAATGGATATGAATAAGGTACTTAATTAAGTTATTAATATATTTATTCCCACAATATATGAGACTAAATTATTTTTTGAAAGTCAATATAAGAGGTAAGGGTGGTTTTTCACAAATTCATCTGTATGAGACATACTATCTATTATGCACCTAATTTCAATCATGAGGGGTATATACATGATATTTAAGATGTTATAAAATTAAATTAACTTTTTTCATGGTATTTTATAATCAATTTGAATGTCACGATGCAACCCAACGGGGCTCTAGCCGCGACAGCCCAAGCCCGCCTCCAATAGGCCAAGGGATGGCGATAAGCGCCGAGTATGATATCACAAACTTGGGAGGCATTAGCCTAAGGTACCTGTACACACGCACCCACATACACCTCCATGTAATAGTGTTGAGATATATAAAAACTGGAAACCAAATTCATACATACAAGTATCCCAAACTAGTGTACAACAAAAGTACAAAAGTGAAAAAACAGGGCCCATAAAAAGAAAACCGTAATCTGTCCAACCTGCTCAGAAGGAGGGAAAACACTGCCAAAACACCTACCGGTAAGAACCTCATCACAACTTTGGTAAACACTCTGGTCAAACCTTCTCATTAAACTCTGCCTGCTCTGGGTCCTCCTGGGACTCCTCCAAAGTCCTATGGTCTGCACAAGACACAAACATGTGCGGGCACAACCCGTACAGGGGTGAGTATAACAATACTCAATATGCACCCCAAAATCCCAAAACAAAAGAGAGCAACTGAAAGGAAACAATCCTCTCATCCCATCCAAAGGGAACCCAGAAGATAGAGAAACTCCATCTCATGACCATCCTTGTATAAACGTAATTAGTCAGCTCAGCTCATGTGTATTCTCATACATACACCTTGAACAATCCAGATATTCTCAGCTCACACACCAAGACACATAAGGTACCGACCTCATCACCAGCAACTGTTCACAACCAGGAAAACACACTCCACTATCACTTTCATCCTAGATGACACCCGAATGAGAGATACACTACATCTCTTCCCACACAAGCATCTCAGATGACCAGTTGAGAGATCACGCTCCTCGAATATCGTCACTGAGGAAACCACACTGAAATAGAAAGAACAAAAAAATCCTCGGTTAGGGGACCACTCCTTGGGTCTGCTAGGGGATACCGAAACCCAAACTAGTATACAAAGATCTCAAAGACAGGGGATCACTCCCAGGGTCCGCTGGGGGATACCACAACCTGATCTGGCACTTGCAGATCTCACAGATAGGGGATCACTCCTAGGTTCCACTGGGGGATACCACAAACCGATCTGGCGCTCGGTAGAAACTTGTCACTAATATAGAGGATCGTCTCCCATGTATAGGTGGTCATGATGATACTAGAACCCTTATCTAGTATAAATCATGATGTAGGGGATCGAACTGACGATGCTGCTACGCTATAGAAACCACGCGCTAAGTAGGGGATCATATAACCAATGATACTGCAACCCTACTATAATCTTCATACTGAGTAGGGGATCGTATGCCCAATGATACCACAACCCTACTATGCATGGACCACTTCATATGAAATCATACTCCCGATGATGCCATAAACCCTACGGGGTTACCCTGTTAGATAGGGGATTACCACCCATGGATAAGAGGTCACAACGATACCAAGAACCTGATCTAGGGAAACGATGCTAGAGGATCCTTCTCCGGGCCCACCGGGGGGATGCTACCACACTAACATACTAAACACCCCATATAGAGGATCACAAAACAATACTAAGGTTGTGATGTCGTGCAATCCCTCGTAGGAACTAACCAAGGGAGTACCCTCAACTACTGCTGGTCCAAACATTGCTAACCTGAGCAAACGCCCACAACGCCACCTCTCGCAACTCCAAGGCCGATACCAAGGCCATCATCATGATCGATGTGGAAAAACACGTAGGATATACTATTTACTCACCCAAAATGGATATCCGGTAAAAAAATGACTATTCACCATAGCTATCCCATGCGAGGCCCACACAACGATGCCAAAACTCATAAAGCGGATCATACCACGGTGATCCCCTCAGAAAAACACACAGAATCCACTACTCGTTCGTCCGAAACATACCCCTAGTAAAAAGGAACTCTTCACCAAAGCTAGATCAGGTGGGGCCCACGCCTCGATCCTCAAAATCAATGACCAGATCACACCATTGCGATCCTCTCGGAAGAACACATAGGATCGACTATTCATCCACCAAAATCAGACTCCTGGTGAGAAAGTTGTGTTTCTCCACAAACGCCAAAACCCAGCCTCATGGGGCTTGCACCCCAAACTCAGTCCCAACACCAGGAAACCATCAAGAAAATTCATTCGCATTATCAGGGTCTCAAAGCCACTAACAACAATTCAATCAGACGCTCCGGGTAGAAGAT
This sequence comes from Viscum album, assembly GCA_963277665.1. Classification (NCBI taxonomy): domain Eukaryota; kingdom Viridiplantae; phylum Streptophyta; class Magnoliopsida; order Santalales; family Viscaceae; genus Viscum; species Viscum album. Next base: position 752,065,205 of record OY728160.1, read on the forward strand.
ACAACGGCCCAAAATCGAATAATAATAAAATATTATTATTTTATTCAACGTTTCAATCTCACAGGACACGATACAAAATCTTAAAACTCATAAAACCACACCAAAGGGTTCAAATCATCTCTAGGGTCACGTCGCCACAAACGTCATGCGAAATGGACTCCTGGATTGTAAGAAACAGAGGTTTTAAAAACCCCCATGTACACAAGTAAGCTAGACTGGCCTGAACCGGCCGGTCCAGCCGGCCTGGGCCGTCCCGGCTGCCGTCGTGGCACAACGCAGCGGCCGCGTGGCGGACCCCCACCACGGGGGGTCGCCGCGGATTGAGGCAGGACCACCGCAGTGCGGCGGTCCCAAATAGAACTCACAGCCCGCCGCACCGCTGCCGCGCCGACGGACCTTCCAAGGGCCTCCAAGGGCACCCTGGGGGTCCAAACGCAAATCTGAAGGCACTGCGCACCCCTCAAGACTGGATCTACACATCTGCAGGCTCAAAATAGAAAAAAAAATAAAATGATATCTGGGATTGGAAACTCAAACCGCCTGCCTCGCGGGCGAAACACTGAAGCTTCGGCTGCAGAACGACGTCGGCGACGCCCTGATGCTCGATCCGCTAACGATCAACGTAGAAAAAAGACAATTTCGGCTCTATTTGGTGATGAAATGGAGGAGGAGGAGGATGTTTCATCTAGCTATGTGTAGGGGTTGGGGTGGATGAAGATGGATTGGGTTTTCTTTTTTTTTAATTTAAAAGGATCATTTAAAACAAACACCCCCGACCAGACCTCCCAGAGCGGAGGAAATTTGGTCGACCCTAGGATAAACGCACTGTTCTGAACACAACAGTGGACTCACATTTTTGATCCGAGACTCTGATCAGAAGTTATTCGTGTTGATGCTCGTAATTACACTTTTCTATTTATTTAAAAAATTCCCCTGGTGGCATTTTCCACAGTAGGCCTGCGCCCGCAAAGTTTACACCTCTTCTAGGGTAAACGACACATTCTAGATGCAATTGTGCCCTCACATTCCCTTTCTAATCCACATTTTAGAAGATATCACACCCCCCTCCATGTACATAGTATAAAAATACTTAATATTTTTATAAAATTAATTCTGAGCACACCAAGCCATAGAATAGTACGCAGTCTTCATGCCTAGCTCTGGAATTATTAATAGAAATATTCCAAAGTATGACAAAGCCAAAACTCGAGTCGCTACATCCTCCCTCCATTAGAAATTTTGGTCCTCGAAAATCCATAAGAACCAGGAGATTGACTGGACTCTCAACTAGGTCTCTCATGCCAGTGAGCTCACCAATAAACACCCCAGCCTGAACACATATGTTAGAGGGACTCAACCACCACAACTCAACACTATCCTTTTTGGGGGGCATTGAATCGCCCACATGGTTTTGATTGCGTCACAGAAACGTGTCTCGGTGGGGGAAGGATCCCTCTTCTGAATGCATTCAAAACATTCCGAACAACACTCACATAGGGTCTTACCAAAACCCTGACCAAAACTCTAGAAAGCAACGAAAATGAAGGAGTAGAGACAAATAGTGTCTATCAAACTATTGCAGAGAGTATAAAGGACACAAGTCTTACCTCTATCCATTCGTGGATCCTCTAGGTCAACAGCCTCCAGGACATGCAGCTGTCCTCACCCTTGGCCACCAGCTCCCTGAGTATGGCGAGGACCACCTAGGTATGAGGGTGGTGGAAACTGATACCGCCTACCACCTCCTACTACAGCACCAGATCCGTCTTCACGTCTGTCACCCTGCATACATCCTTACTCAAGATGCTTCCTCTTCCAAGGAAGTCTGTCGGCTGGCTCCCTCTCACCATCACGACAAGTCGGATAATCTCTAGAAAGATGTCCCTGACCGTCGCAAGCATAACACCGCCTCTCCTGCGGTTGACCAAAACTGGCATGCGAGCCCTGTGAGCCTGAAGCCTCAGACCCTCCATCCTGGGTTCGCCTCCTGAAATGTTACCCATGTCTGGACCCCTGAGTCTGTCGTCAGCTATCAGATGCCGATCCGACTGGCGAAGTATCAGTTCTCACGTGCTCAGCACTAACAGGTGGGATCTTCTCGTTCAGAAAGCTTTCCACTACCAAGGCTCACTCCAACACTCCTGCAAAGGTGGGAAGACACAAAAAAACCACACCTGCCCAGATTTCTCTGCATAGTCCCTGATCGAAGGTTCGATCCCTAAAGAATGGGTCTCAAACCATATCCAGGGAGTAGCACGAAAGGCTTGTAAAACTCATTGAGTACTCCGACACAGTTAGGCCCTCCTGCCGAAGATGTAGAAGCTCCTGTATCTGGACTGACCTTAGCGTCACCAGATTGAACTCTTCCCAAAAGAGCCACTCAATATCTTCCCACATAAGCGTCTCCTTGTCATGGGATTGCGTCACCAAACTCCACCATCTCCCATCCGAACCATGAAGAAGGATCTCTGCAAGGACCACCTTCTGATCTGGAGGTGTCCTCACTAGGCATAAAATATGGGTGATTGCTTCGAGACAGTCATCAGCTGCCTGAGGGTCTGGATGACCCTAGAACCTCAGAGGTCACTGAATCTAGAATTCGTGCAGCGCACTCAGCCTATGCGCATCATCATCCAGCACTTCCGGCACCACCAACTGCTCAACAGGTGGTGGCTCAACTGGTGGACAACCTAGAGGTGAAACCTCAGAACCAGTGCCCTGATCCACAGCCTCTACATGGGGTGGATCGTCACCACAATCTTGTTGCGGAACCCTCACTAGCTGTCGTCATGGAGGCATCTTGAAATACAATCTAGAAGCACTATGATCTATGAGTATATATGTGGAGATGACTCAAGAAGGAAAAGGAAAACCCGAAAACCCAGTCCTATATGATGCATGTACCACTTTTCCCCTGCGGCTAGTGTATGAATGTCTTGAGTCGAAAGGCAAGTTATCAGAGTCCTGATGTATGGATACGTCACCAGCTGCACTAACACTGGAGTCCCGGGCCTGAAAGACGAACTCAAAACATCCTAACACTGCCGCTATGCAACCCAAACCAAACTCATAGCTAGACCAGCTACGCTTTGAGATCCCAAAATTGGAACATTCTCTGATACCACTCTATCATGACCCGACCCAATAGGGTTCGAGCCGTGACACCCCAAGCCCACCTCCAATAGGATAGGGGATGGCGACTAGGGCTGAGTAGTCTATCACACACATGGGTGGAATTAGTCTAAGGTACCTGTACACACGCACCCACATACACCTCCACGAAACAGTGCAGAGATATATAAAAACTGGAAAGAAAATGCATGCATATAATTATCCCAAACCGGAGTACAGAAAAGTACAAAAGGGAAAAATAGGGCCCACAAAAAGAAATCTACAATGTGTCGAACCTTCTCAGAAGTAGGGAAAACACTGCCAAAACACATGCCGGGAAGCTCCTCAGCACAGCTCCGGTAAACACTCTGGTCAATCCCACTCACTAACCCTCCAGCTTCCGGCCTCTTCCATCCAAACCTCTGGCATGGACACCTATAGCCTCCCTCAGCTCTCTCATTCTCCCCGGATCTCAGTCAGGCCACCTCTATGATCTCTGCACTTCCATCCAGTCATCCCCTTTCACTCAGTGATGGTCTGACTTCCCCTTGTTTCTAGTGGTCTCCATCGCATGACCCGACAACGACCTCCGTCTTCCTTTTTGGCCTACCGTGAGTTCTCCAGCCTGATGACATCACATGTGGTAGTTTTCATCCTTTTTTTTGTAAATTTATTTATGTGGTCAATCCCCAACTTCTCGGTTGTTGATTGTCATGCTTTTCTATATGATTTAGTTGTGTAATTAGTGCGCATGAGTTTATTCCCCTTTCCACGGAAGCAACGTCACGTTTGAACACCATTGAGGTAGTAAAATCCATATTTTTCCATTCTGAATAAGTCTATTTAATGCTTGTCTGTTTTAATTAATACTTTTACCTGATTTCCATCTTGAAAAAAATTCCAATCTGCTATATTTTTTTTCATGTTAGTTGGTTTTTTAAAATAAGGGTGTATAGTGTTTTTTAGTTTGTGTAATTTTTTGGATATGTTTATAAAATTTATAATAAACTATTTGATTCATTATAAAACTATTTATAAATCATTTAGTATGTTTATTAAATTGTTTATAAATTGTTTTCCTTTTTGTATAATTCTTGATAAATTGTTTTTTTAATAATGTTTCCATCACATTAGAGTTTTTGAAAGATGTAGTTAATATGTTTTGGTGTGAGTTTGGAAAAGAAAACCATCCGTTTGAAAAATTGGAGGTATTTGGGTGTGTGCTTGGTTATATCAGGTTGAGGGTCTATTTGACATGTTTTCAAAAGTTTCTTGTTTTTCATAAATACATTTTTAATTTTCAAATAAAGTTGGTCCCTTTGATTGGTTTCTAAGGAGAGTTATAAATGTGGTCATATAAATTGTTGTATTAAGTTTTTTGGAATACATGGTTTTTAATGGGTTATTTATGGTTTAACCATTTGGGTTAAAACATGTTTTGGTGTTTAACTTTGTTTTGAAAATGGTTCATAAGTGGTTATTTTTTTCATGTTTTGGTAAATACATGCTTTGGTAAATGAATGTTTTTGTGAAAAAATATTAGCATGTTTTGGTCCATCTGACCATGTTTGTAAGAAATGACATTTATTACTATTTTAAAAACTTTTATAAATCTTTTGGTAAATGGTTGACTAAGGTAAACCTAAAGTCCCATTTGACATCTTTGAAACGGTATGTTGGAAACCCCCACTTTGTTTTGGTCTATTGACTCATCAATTGATCATGAGACAAGAGGGTCCTCAGTATGGGCCACCTTTTGAGAATATATATTTTAAGGCCTAAGATTAATCTTGAGGTGGTTGGGGTGGTGATGTATTGTGTCACATACTTGGTTATATATATATATGGATTTTTGTTTGAATGTGTGGCACACATATTTTTCAACATACAACTGAAACATAGCATAACATGGGGGTTTATTGAGAATTATTGTTGCACTAGTTTAGACTATACACTGGCTAGGGGCCCTCAGTAAGGACTATGAACTATCGGGGGATTGGTCCCCTCGGTTAGGCTAGGTAGGGATGCACTGAGAGTATGGGAATTATGGCATCATCAAGAGTATGAATGCCTTTAGGATGAGTCACATGTATAGTACGTTCTAGTCTTCCTCTAAGATCCTAGGTTTTCCGTGATCCTTTGATATGAGCACTGTGAGTTCAATTTCCCTTACTATGTGTGTGGAATCATAGCCTTGAACATGGTTTTGGCATTTTCATGTAAAAACATTATATGTGTGGTTAGTTTTAAAAAGTATTTCAAAGTAGCTGTTTTGGAAAATTTTGAGTACTTTTCTCTTTATTTTTTTCCTTATTTTTGAATTATAAAAGAAAAGGAATTGTGATTGTTAGTTTTCAAAATGCATTTTATATGTGAAAATCTTGTTTTTTTAAACTATAGTTCGAACAATTATTATTGGTATTATTTGGAATTGGAAAATGCATGGATTCTGTGGTTCATTTTTGGAATACCTACTAAGAATTTTTATTTTTCACTCCTATCTTTATATTTTCAGCTTCATGTTTCCTTTTCTCAGGTTTTCATGGCTATGTTTCTCATTATTGGAGCTTGGTTTGCCTTTGGTTGGGAGGTGAACTGGAAGGTCACATGGAGGTATGTTGAGCTGTTTTATTTATTTCTTTTTCCACGGCTTGAGTTCAGTTTTATTTTTATCTTTATTATTGGTTATTTATTTATCTTTTTGTGCCAAATAATTCCTAGTGATTAGGTTTTGATTCCCAAAACTAGTTTCTTGCTTGTGTATATTGTGAACTCCCCTCAGGAAATGTCGTAGACCAGCTCGAGTGACCAGTTCCGGGACAACCTAGGTTGTTTTGTGACAAATGTGAATTTTGGTTCAATGATGTTTATATTCTTGTCCATATTTTCTACCAAGAAGGAATATATGTTGAATAATCAATGAAAAAGGTATTCAAAAAATTTCATACACTAATGAACATAATAAAGACCCAAAGTTTCATGGGTTTTATAGGTTATTATCAATGGTTTTTTCAAGATTTTTCCAATTTGGATATCTTATAATCCATGTAAACACGTAAAAGTGTTAAAATAACTTAGTCAATGAAATATGGTGATTGTTTTAAAGACTAAAATAGGTGATTGATTAATTCATTAGTGTTAAATTTACCATTATCCAAAGATTTATTTTTAATATATGGTGATTCATAAATTAATTGACATGGTTGTGTCCTTATATATCATGATAGGGTGTTTTCCTTTGGCAAAAATAAATTAAAAAAATTAAATGAAATATCAAACTTATAACCATAATCTGGAAATAATAATATTTTCACTGAAAATATGGAGACACTCCCTTTATGGTGAAAGATGTGAAATATTTATAGTGCACAAGAGTTTAAATTATATCATCTCTAAGTAGGATCTAATCATTATAAAAAGAATTTGGTTTGAAGTAATCAAGGACAATGATTTCTTGATATACAACCAATATGGGATGGAAAACAAGGTGGTGATTCATTGGGTAGGAGGGACCATGGAATTCTAACAATGATAAGAATTAATCAGGATCATTTACATAGAGATATTGTAAAGATAGATATTTTAATTTTTAGTAAAGGGGAGCCATCATTCCTTTTCCAAATAATTTTTAAACCATCCTTACATTAATTATTTATAGGTACCACCAGGATGATGGGAAAATTCGATGGAATATTAATGTAGTAAATGAAAGGAAATTGATAGACTTTTTCAATAAAGATATTGTGTTGATGATTTCAAATAAGATATTTTTTACATCCATACAATAGTAAAAGAGGGAACTTATAGATATAAAAATAGCTCAAATTTCCCTGTAAACTTGATTTGAAAAAGTATATATAGGTATTTAAGAGAAACTTTCTAGTTGATCGGTATTATTTAGGAAATTTTGGGTTTTATAGTCATATTCTTAGCATTATATTAGGTTAAGGATAAAAGGTAACATCCTAAGGGATCCAATTAACCTATTCCATTACATATATGTAAGTGGGACAAAATTAAAATGAACAATTTCATTGGAAATTCAAAGACACCCAGGAAGAAAGATTCTACATGAGTCATTATGAATCTATTTAATCAGTATTCTCATTTCTTATAAATACGACAAGATCTACCCCTTAATTTCCTTTTCCATATTTATATCAATAAAACTGTATGGCTTCAGGGGGATCCTCTATCAATTTTATTTAATCATTCCCATGGTTCACAATGAAATTTTGGAAGAGTATTTAATGGAATATTAACACAGAGAAAAATTTATGCACCACCCATCAACCCCAAAATGATGGGCAGTCTGAAAAGATTATCGAAACATTGAAATACATGTTTTTTTTATTTTTACTATACTAACAATGTATGTGGGATTAATATCTACATTTGGAAGAATTTTTATAAAATAATATCTACCATTCATACATTCAAATGGAACAATGTCAATCCTTTAACGAGAAGTTTTGTCATTAACCAACCCACCAGGAAGATGTATGGGAACGAAATCCTGTTGGCCTAGATGTTTTATTGTGTATTAGTGTTGAACTATAGACTAATCATGATTATATTAAAGAAACTCATAGTATATAAAATATCTATAATGATAATTAAAATAATGAATTTGAATTTCAAGTTGGGGATTACATGGTTTTTGAAGGTTTCCCTATGGTATGGAGTGGTAATTTGTTGTAAAAAGGGTAAATCAACTCATAAGCACATTGGTCCATTATATATACTATAATTAATGGGATTTATAGTTTACCAATTTGTTATGCTTCCCAAAATTTTTGAATTACATGAAATCTTCCATTTTTCATCAATAAATAAATACATGCCTAATCTAATGCATATTATCACATTTTAGGAAATATAGTAGGATCTAAATTTTACTATAATTAATAGCCAATCTATATTTTTAACACTATATAGAAATTGTTTTTGGATCAAACAACTCGATTGCTGAAAGTCTGTTGGAGACATCACAAAATAAAAAATGAAACATGGGGTCCTTAAGAATATTTGCGAAAGGAATATACACATTTTTTCAATAGCTAATATATACCCTATTTTGAGGATGGAATTATTTACAGAGGATAATGTGATAACTAAGAACTTACTGTATCAGGAAAAATCCATGTCCTATACTATCACACATTGTGATGATCCTTTATTCATGAGTATATTTAAAAGTTTTATCTATAAAGTTTTGAAATAAATTTAAAAAATATAAACTTAATTTTTGAATTTTTGATAAATATAGTATATGAATAATAAAATTTGGGATTTTTAAAAAGGTTGATTTTTAGGTGAATAGTGAAAAATAACTTTTTTATAAATAACATGAATTTTATGACATTATTAGAAAATAAAAATGAATTTTAAATTAATTAGAAATTTTTAAAAGACTATATATTTAACTTTTATGTGAATTTATTATTTTAAAAATGTAAATTTTAATATGTAAACCAATATTTTATATTTTATAACATAGGTTATATTTTCAATAAAATTTATATAATACATTAAGTATTTTGAAAGTAATTTTTATCACCTTAGAACATTAATAAAATAAAATTTAATTCTAATATTCTATCATTAGGGAATATTTAAGTAATAAATTAAATTTTGGGTAAAAGAAGTAAACCATGTAGAAATATTTTTTTAGAATTAATTTTTAAAGAATTTATCAAAACTATCACTTATCATCTCCAATATTCTTCAATTTTGTATCCAATTTCATTGACATTGACTGCCAATTATTGAATGTTTTTGGTGTTTTACAAAAATTCTATCCCTTTTTAATTAAAAAGGGAACTCCTCTCTTAATGTTACCTCCCACCATAACCCACTTAATTCATCCCAAAAACATAACATATCACTTATAAACATTCATAGACACAATTAATAAGTTCTAGTCTTCTCAAACATTCATCCATCAAAGGATTAATCACCTTGCAATGGAAACAATCTAAAAAGCGAGGTATACATTTATAACCACTCCTTTCTCATATCTATTTTATTATGAACAGTTATTTTCCCCAAATTACATCACAATTTATTAAAATGATAAAATTAGCACCATTGGTATTCTGGTATACTATTATAATTATTGTATAATAATTAACCACCATTATTTTTTTTTCCTTTAAGAAAAATGAAAATGGTCATTCGTGCATTGTGTGGACTTCTGCCCCCATGACATTTGATGTTTCATTTTTCTAAACTATGATACAAGGTTATTAATAATAGTGAATTTAATATATAAGTTCTATATTTATGAAAGATTTTATATTATGAAATGATAAACTATAATACTCATTTTTTCATTCTATGGAAACTAAATCATCATCCATGTGTATGTGTGGGATACCACCTGAATTAAAAAATTGACTTTCATTTGTATTTTCATAAATTACTTCAATGGATGGAATTAAGAATTTTTTTTAAAGGATAAATATGAACTTTATTTCATTATTATGTTTCTATTAGGACAAATTGAATAACCGATTAACAATATAAATTTTAAACAATAATTTCAAAAATTATCTTTCTTAAAAAATATACTATGATTTAAATAATTTTATTTATATAATATTGTATTTTGATATTAATTACATAATCTACATTATCCATGTGGTTAATATTGGTTTGATCATTAAAAGGGTGTGAATTTTACATCTAAAGAAAATTTATGTTAAAATCTATATTAAAAAGAAATTTAATAAGTTAAAAAATACCCAATTGACAAATATTGTAGGTATAACTATCGTGATTTTTTGAAATGATCTATTACGGTTTTGATAAAAACTCTTTTTCAATAACATGAGATTAAAATAATCATTCAATATAACACAACTCAAATAAAAGTTTAGATATATCACTAGTAAAAGGTAACAATGAGAGTGTTGTTTTGGTAATTTCACTTATAACAACTTATCAAAGTTATATTTGAATTGTATGAATTATGAATGAAATATAACTTTAAATAGAGTAATTCAAACATAAAAATAACGTTGCATAAATAATTATAATTTGTTCAATCTTATGATGAGACCTAGTCCTTTCCACATGATAGGAACCCACTACAAAGAACATTTGTTAATTTAAATATGGTAATCCATAACTTGAATCAAGTATACTAATTACAATAAAACAAAAGACTATATATGCTATCTCTAAGAAACATTTATAGATTTTTATGGTGATACAAAGGTAAATAAAATAAATTAAATTGAATTAGAGTAGTATTCAATTTTTAAACGATTATGTTCTTAAAATATACAGAAAATAAACTAAGAATAACTCAAAAGTATTGTAACATATAGAGACGGAGAGAGAGGAAGAGTATGTTGATTTTAGATGTCACAAAGATCAATTTTTTTCATTCAATAGGTCCCAATTATTATCACAATATATTCCTTCAGTTAGGAGAGTAGATGGTATGATTTGGTGTGTTCTCTTAGATCTTCTACTAAAGCAAAAAAAATATAGTTTCTTTTATTTTAAAACAAACTAATTTAATTAATGTAACATTTTCATCTTTACTATTATCTTGGATGTATTCAATGATGAATTCATCATTTTAAATAAATATATTCTTACCCTAAATAAATTTTGAGGATTAATTGTGAAAAAAATCCTTATATTGAACATGAAATATTGATTTACTAAATGATCTGATACTATATTTAATTCATCAATGAAGTTAGTTGGAATATACCAAGTAAATATAATTCTAATTAAACACAGTTAATTTAATTCTTCCACATTTGGTTGATACCTCATGGTCGATTCAACAATTGAGTATAAAATCTATTTTATTCCATTGATTGGTCTTGTAATTAATCCATTGAACATGTGGTATCTCCCATTTAACATGTGGTCGCTTCCCTTGAATATGAAAATGCTCAAAATCAACAAATAGTCACATTAATAATTTGAAAAAATACTAACACTTTTATATGGTATATTTAAGAAATCATGTTGTAGATTATAAAACCTATGTGGTCACAATGAGACTTTTTTATTTGATTGATATATAAGATAGGATATATCCTGTGGCACTTTATTTACTCTCGTGATAGCTTGTGAAGGGTGAAATTTTCACAACATTTGATCAATCAGTTAAATGATTTATCCACATAGTCATGCAATTTCCTCCAAAAATATCAAAATTCTTTTAGTTTCCAGATTCCTTTATGATGTTGATCTATTAATCAAGTGGAAAATACAGTATATAATGATTTCAATCATTTAACACGTGATCACTTTTCTATTCACACAGTGAGTTAAGTTTCTTCATATGGTTAATTTTTTAATTTAAAGTTGATCTATCACATATGGATTTTTTATATCTTTATATAAAATACAATTTAATAATATAGAACCCACAATTCATCTATAATAAAATATAAATGATTTTATATCCATAAAATTTGGAATTTATAGACTACCCAAAAAATATCTCTCTTTTTGATGATAAAAAATAATAGAAAATTATATCTTGAAAAAAATAGAGATTAGTGATAAAAGATATAGTATTTACAATGTATCCACATTATACCCCGTTTTTAGTATAAAAAATTAAGAGGTAAGTATTTTGGAATGATTATGTAGATATCAAAAATATTTTTGATGATGCAAGAAAGAAACATAAAAAAAGATATAAGATTCAATATATATGGAATAAAAATTGAATATTAATGATCTCATTAACATGAAAAGGGTAAAAATAAATAAAAAACCATATGAGAGGATTTAATCATAATCTAATTCTATAGGGTCTTGATTTATGGAATGATAACGATATGATTTTTCATTATATATAGATGGATGAGTACGTACAGGTGATGTTCAAGGAGAAGATGAAGATCTTAAAATCACAATACATTTTTAGGTAGGTATTATCTGTTGTATATATTGAGGAAGACTAAGATGAGAAGGAGTTGTTGGAGTTGTAGAAAATGGAGTGGTAGTCCGTCAAGCATTGGTTAAATGAAGATGTGGAGGGGATAAAATTGTTGTGTTGGAAGTAAAGAGGTATGGATCTTAATCCCTGGTGATATTTTATATATTTCATGATCCATTCTTATAATATATATATATATATATAATCATCCCTATCAGTAATATAATAATCCAATAGAGGATCCATGGCCAACATATTTTCCACAATTTACCTAAAAACTGCTGTTAAAGGTGAGATCCTTAAATCATAATCAAACTATCTCAACATGGTCTTTAGGTCAGACATAATGAAACTTTAGCTAATGAAACACTTTATGGAACCTTTTAGAGTATCTTTATCCTTAGTAGTCTTAATTTTGTTGGGCTTAAATCATATTAAATATTTTTTCACGATGAGTAGATTGATACATTTGCATTAATATATTTGATTCTTTGAAAATTTCAAAAATAGTATGAATATCTTCATGAAAAATCCTTCGAATGAAATCTCTATCAATATATACATGAGCATTAGAATTATGAAGCGTATTGGTAGAACATGTTATATATTTGAAAAATATATTTCAATCACAATCAACAATTCTATCAAATCTGAATAGTGAACTCTAACTTGTGATTTATGGATTTCTATCTCATCTTCCATTTGATCAAATGAGAGAAATGGTTTTAGAAACATGCGAGTTGAAACACTAGAAAATAAAACGTTTCTACCAATTTTATACAATACTAACTATAACTTCCAAGACCAAAAAATATTTCTTCTAATACATCTAATAATTCATTAATTTGACAATTACGGTTGAAGAAATAAAGGTTGATGAAGAATATAGTTCATATTGAGGAGGACTAGTTTTGTATTCACTAAATAATATACCTAATGGTAAATATATAGATCATAAATCATATAAGGAGTCAAACATAGGTATATTAATCTGATGAACTGATATTTCATGATATTCCAATTTGGAAATATTTATTAGATGATATGAATCATAAATTGGATCATCTTATATTGAAACACTATAGTGATAAACTAGAGAATAAAGCACAGGTGGTTCTGTAGTAGTTGAACCAACCATATATTTCAAAACATCATTAACTAAAAGTTCTAGTTACCATTTTTTCATATTCATATGAGAGGGATGAACTTATTATACTTTCTTTATATCACACGGTAAAAGAGGTTTCCCTTGGCCACATAGTTTGGGTGGACTAAAATCATTAGGATCATCCCACCATTATTATCTTAATAAAAATGATCTAAATCAATAAGAGGTGTTTTTGAAGTAATCTAACCCCTAGGAGGTGTAAATATAATGATTGGTTCTCCACTTTTCTCAAACAAAATAGGACTACATGTAACCATATTCTCATTATCCCCACTTCCTATATTAGTGATATTTTTTGCCAAATTAAAAGATCAAGAAGTACTCCCCACTTGTGAGAAACAATTCCATTCATGGTTTTTGTGTCTTCTACAACCTCTAGAAAAGAATATAGACTCATCATTTCCTCATAATCCCTAATGTACTCATCAAAATTATATAAAACGTTATCTTCTTCAATGTCATTATAATAATCGTCGTCCTCAACCATTTGATCATGTTAACAACCTAAATATACCACTTCCTTTGGTCTATTTGGATTCATTATAGGATTATAATTTTCCAAAAATTTATTATCATCATCAATGCATATCTTTTTCCAAGGGTTCCAACAAATTTTCATTCTCTTATTGGTGGTTTAATTAAAAAAAATACAACATGATGAAGTAGAATATACATCCCCTTATAGAAAAATATCCTTAAACTCTAACAATTCTAAGATAAACATTGATAAAAATAGATAATTAAAATGAGTTAAATTCTTTAATATCTTATTCATATGCATCATAGTATATATGTACCAAATTATATTCACTATATTAACTATCAGATAAGGAAAGATCATGTCTTAAATCCTTATAGTGAAATTGTTTCCCTTTTTTAGGGAAAAAATAATGTTGAATAAACATAAACAATAAACTAAACTCATTGTTAAACTCGAATAAATTTATCATTCTAGGAATATTGTTTCTATTTAGCACATCTGATAAGCTATCAAACGCAAAATGAGTATTATTGGTAGGTAAATAACATTGATAGTCTTCATACTCATCGTGATGTGGTACTTCTTAACATAAAAGACCCAAACATATATAAAATAAATTCATGTGTACATTTGAAATCATTCTAATGAAATCCCATCTTTCATTAGCTTCAAAGAGTATATTAACATAATTATTTTACTAACTAGGGATGGAAGTCTTTATAACTGTACAAGAACCACTCAGTCCAACCATTCCATCACATATCTCTCCATACTCTGGAGAAACATTATCTAAACCAATCTAAATCAATTTCCTTTTTTTGAACGATATCGTGACACAACATGTGAGACATCATGGGTTTTATGGTTAAAATAAAGATTTATTTTGATCTTTTTAGGAACCTAAAACTTCTATAGAAGTATCTTCAAGAGAAAATTTCTTTTTAACTACTCTAAATAGTGAATAAATGTTTGGAAGCATTGGGTTCAATTAACAAGGAAAAGTTGAAATATGTTTAAGATTAATTTAGAAGAAAAGAGGGATAATTTAGATTTCAATTATTCAACTTAAAAATAATTTAGGGATTTATATAAGATAAACCATGAGAATATAATAAAATAGAGTCAAAATTAAAAAAACCCATATAGTAGCTTGGAACACTGCACAATGATATTTTTTCCATATTACCAAAAATAAATTCAATCAATTTTATCAACCATATGATTGACTTGATCAAGTGCATGAAAAAGTTTTTAAGTTAGCTTAGAGATACATAAAAATTATTATAATATTAATATATTAAAGATACATCTAGAGGATATTAAATAATTCATAAAAATCAAAATCCTTATATTACATCCACAATTAAAACAAGAAGTGTCAAATGAAACATGAAATACATAGACAAAGTAAATAAATCTTAATTCATGTTTCATATAGTTCGATATCTGAACATTCATATGATTTGTAAATATGTTATTAAGTTGACGTTACAAGCCAAACAATTCAAGACTGGTATACCCGTTTTGAAGAGTATCTCTAAAAAAGTGATGTCTTATATACTATCTTTGGTCTTGGAATGAAATAATGGATTCATATAAATATTAATTGCATTTCTGTTGTCATAGCTTATAAGAAATTTTCTAACATGATATCCATAATCATTAATTGTGTGTTTCTTCTATTGAATTTAAGCAGAAAAGCTTTCTGAATCTATGTATTCAATGTTATAAGTAAATATTGTAACAAAGTTATACTTTTAGAATATTTATTAAAAAGTGACATGTTTTAGAGGTTCTCTTGTTATATAACATCAATCCACTAAATTCATCATCATAATGACTAAATAATTAAAAATAATATCTTCTAGAATAAAATAGTATATAATAAATTGTATTTTTGATGATTTAGAAATTATTTTAAATTCATTTAGATGAGATTCCATGGGTGTTTCTTGAAAAGGATAAGATACACAAAAATATAGAAAATATATGTTTGGAAATTATATAAGTATAGTAAATCCTCAATCAAACCTATATAATTTGTTTCCTCAAAGGGTTTTCTAGTTTCTCCCAAGTCAAATTTATAGTTTTTACTAATTTGAGTGCCACTAACGTTTTAATTAACCATAAAAAGTGTTAGAAAATATTTTGTGTACTTAATTTTATTTTAAATAATTCCTTCCTTGTTTTGAAAAATCTGAAATCCAAGGAAGAACATTAAATCACCCATTAAACTATTTTAAAATTTATATTTTATCATTTTATAAAATTAAATAGATAATGATTTTTTGATGGTCCAAAATGATGTCATCAATATAGATTTAAATTACTAAAAAATGAAATATTTTTTATTAATTATACAGGGCAAACTATTTCTTTTGAAAAAACATTTTTAAATGAAGAAATTTTTTAGACTGTCATACCAAGTACTAATATATTGTCTAAAACCATAAAGATATTTTGAATATTTTAAGAACAATTTTGGTAAATGGGTGGTTTTTAAATCTTAGGGCTCTTTAGCAAAAAAATATCCTCAATGATAAAACTATTATGTAATACATTGTGGACATCCATTTAAAATAATTTGAAATTAATATTTTCTATATAAGAAATCATTTTTCTAATGAATTCAATTCCTAATATAGGTGAAATGGTTTCTTCATAATAAATTAATTCTTATGGAGTATAATATTTTTCAACCAATATTGTATTATTTCTACCTTTAGTAACAGATTCATCATCCTTGTTTCCAAAAACCAATTTAGTAATAATAGTTAGATAATCTTTATGCCTTTCTAATATTTTTATAACTTTATTCCTTTAAAACTAGTTTAACTGTTCCTTCATATCAATTAACCAAAATTCAAAATTGATAGCTTTAATAATGTTTTTAGGTTGATGATGTTATAAAAAATCTTGATGTTCAACATGATTTATAAGAGAATTTATAGTCTAGGTACCTTTATCTAGATATTTAATAAAATCTATCTATGGAATGTTCTATATGAAATCTATTATTTTTAAAAACTAAAGTACATGGTTCATTAATATTTTCCTTGAGATTATGATGGTCAAATTGGTCTACTTTTAAATTTTAAGAGATACAGTATACAAATATGCAAATTCGTTAGGAGTCTTTGAGGGATTATTTTTATTAAAATTTGAAATATAATTATCAAGATATTCTATATATGTTTTAGAACAATATGGATTTATCTCATTAATGGTGACATATATAAATTCATCAATAACATTGGTTCTATTATTGAAGATTATATAATATTTTATAGATGTTAAATTACCAATAAATAACATTCATCCCTCTTTGGGTGATTTTTTCCCAGATTGCCTTTCTTATTAAGAATAAAGACCTCACCTCCCAAATACAATAAGGCAATTAAAATTGGTATTTATTATATTACATAATTAATAGGGTTTCTTCATTAAAACATTTCATATAATAACCCTATTAATAATATAGATAGTTTTATTGAGATTTGTACCCTAAAAGTAGAATGGTAAGTCCTACTCATTAATTATATTCTGAGAAAAATCTTATTGAGTTCTATTTATCATTTCACTAACTACATTTTATTAAGGATTTATAAGATAACAGAAATAATTATTATAGTTATGTTATTAAAATGATTCTTTAAAGTAATGATATTAAAACTCAAGACAATTATTTCTTCTAAAGGTATTTATGGTAAGACCACTAAGGTTTTATACAAGCTTAATATATTTCCTAATGAATTTACAAACCTCACATTTGTGAGCCAAAAAATAAACCCATTTAAATATAAAAAAAATCATCAATAATCACATAAGAATAGTAATTTCATACTAAATTAAAGACTATATATGGTTCAAAACAATCCATGTAAACTAATTCTAGCAGTTAATAGGTAGATAAAACATTATCTTTATTGAAATAATTCTTATGAAACATCCCTATTTGAAAAGGATTTCATACTTTGTCTATTGTAAATTCTAGATTAGGAATATCCCTGACTAATCCTTTATTACTATTATTCCTAAGTTATCATATTTTTTAGTGGCCTAGTGTTTAATTTTACTACAATTTTTCTTTATAAAATACACTTAAGGAAAATTTTGTGAAATTAATGAATCTATTTAAACAATATACAATTTATCATTCATTAAGGTAGTAAATACTATATTATGCTTAGAATCATAAATATTATAGGAAATATTTTCAAACGATACATGACTACCATCATGAAATAATTGATAAATAATAAAAAATTATATTCTAAACTAAAAATATACAAAACTCTTGAAATTAGTATAGAATTAGAGTTACTGATTTTTTCAAGGGAAATAATTTCTACTTTAGAATTATCACAAAATGTTACAAGTCCTATATACACTTATTCATGATTCATGAAACTAGATAATCCTATAGTAATATGTATATAACATCTACTTTCAAAATACCATAAGTGATTAATTGTACTCTCCAATAAATTAACTCAATTAAAATTAATTATGCAATTATTTTGGTAACCATATTTTCATTGGTGAAAATATTTTTGCAAATAAATATTTTGGAATACATATATTATTAATATCTATAAAAAATAGTACTTCTAGAAATAAATTATATTTTTAAAAAAATATAAATGATTTATTTCCCAAACTATATGATTTTAAACTAGAAACAAAATTATGTTTATGAATTTTCATATGAATAGACTAGAAACTAAATATAGTTTTATATCTATTGGTTTTCTATTTACCTAGAATCATATTTAATGTTTCAATTCATTGGGTGAATATTTTAAGATCCTTATTTAGTGGTTCATTAAGATATTTTTTTTATTTTTTTTCCATTAATAACACAATATTTATTTTTCTTTTAAGTATAGAGATATAGTTTTTATGTTGGGAAAATAATTTAGTTTATTAATATTTTGATATTAATTTTTTAGATCAATAATGGGTTCTTTATGAATATTATTTATTAAAATAAATCACTAGTATAAATATTAGATTCATTGTGATTTTAATTTTAATAAGGAATAAAAATAATATTGATTACCAAATTTGTAATTCCTATAAATCAATGGTTTTCCTTATCTTGAGAATCATACCTAGATGTTTTTGAATCACTTGATTTTTCCATTGAAGTGCACCGTATTTCCTTCATGTATTTCTGGTGTTTTTTAAATTTATCCAAATATTTATTCTTCAAATAAAATTTAATAAAATCTGATTGGATGTGGCCTTCAATTCTTCAATCATAAAAAGTAACTTCTTTAAAGGTATCATCATCCTTACAATTTCATTTCATATCATATTTTACCTTGAAATTATATTTCCATTAGAAATTATTAATTCTATGAAGATTCTTAAATCTTCTTGATATAAGGTACATATACTCATCAATATAAACATCATCTTTACTCCCATTGGGGCTCTATTTTTTTATAACCACATTACCTCTTATGTTTGATTGTTTGAATGTTGTTTACAGTTTAGGTTCCCCATATTCATCATTAAATTTGTTATCTTCATAATACACAATTATTTTACCAATTATATTTTTTAATGGAATCATTCTTACATCTCATGATTAATCAATGGATACAATAGTGAATCTCTATCTTTTAGGTAAACATCTTAAAATCCTCTTCTCGTACAAATTGTCATCAATAATCTTTCTGGATACATTCATCGTGTTTTTAATGTTATTAAATATGTTACACATATTTTAAATAAACTCATTAGACTTAATATTAAATAAATAATAATTAATTTTATAGTTATTTAACCAAATTTCATTAACATTAATGTTCCTTCATTATACACAACTAAAGTATCCAAAATTCCAAAGGTCATGTAAAATGAAAATATTATATTAAATTAATCCCATCCTATGTAAAAATATAATTCATTTATTGATTAATTTTTATATTCATATGAATATCTAGTGGAATAACTATAGTTGTATTCAAGATCATTTGTATTTTTATATTGATCTTTTATAATAGATAAAATTTCAAAACTAATAATCTCAAGATGATTTTTCATTTTGATTTCCACTGAACATTATTTTGGTTTTTTTAAAATATGGTGGTTTATTAATAATGAGACATTTATATCTAGATAGATTCATAAGTATAGATTCAAAATAACAAAATAAAACGGAGTTATTATCTAGGTGACATGATATGGGTCTTATACAGAAATCATAAAAGGAAATAACGAAACTACCATTTACACTAAATGTTTTTTGAAGTGAAGTGTTTAGGGGGGGAATTTATAATCCCTATTTTTTTTGTTAAAATACATCTAAAAAATACCCAATATTGAAAAAACTAAGTTAACTAATAAAGTATGTTTATCTAATATTGTTTTTGAAATTACCTCTTAATGTATTTATCAAAAATCCCATAAAATAACATGAGATTATCCCAATAATTCAAGATAAATTTACTAACATAAAACTGTGGATATATCAATAATATTAGTTTGTTGTAAAAGTATCATTTTTCTAGTGTGATTTTTAAAATCTTACCATATGTATATTTTAAATTTATTAATTTTTAATGTAATATAATTTTAAAACACTGTATAAAAAACTAAATTAATACACAGTTGAAATAAAAACAAGATATTTTAGTCTCTAGTTGATACCTAGTCCTTTAAACTTGACATTAACCCACTATCAATAACATTTATCAACATAAAAATGAAGTTCCACAACCTAGATTAGGTATAAAAATTATAATAACACACAGGGATGTCCAAGATATCACCAAGCATCTATTGTAGTTTTTTGTGGGGATACAATAGTGATGGAAATAAGTTAATGAATATCATAGTACCGTGTAGTGTTATAAATGAGTATGAACATAATTGATATAAAATTTAAACTAATAAAAATGAAAATTTTATTTAAATTTTTTAGGGAATGTGATAATGTTTTATATAGTTCGGACATAGATTATTATTTTCAATTAGTAGGGTTATCTTATATTTCCATTATATTCTTTCAATTTTTAGATTAAATGGAATGATTTGAAACATTCTCTCTGATATTCTAGTAAATCAGAATAGAAAAATATATTCATAGATTAGATAATAGGATAATTTAATGAATGATCAATTTTTTTCATTAATGTTCTCTTTGATGTCATCCTTGATGCATTTCATCTTTTAAATAAAGATATAATCCCTAAAAAATATCCATTAAAGAAGAATCATTTTAGGATCCTCAAAATCTGAATGAAATTTGATAAATTTAGATTCTACAACACAAAATGTAATTATTTAAATATAGTGGATTGTCCAAAGCATTTAATATATAAATATTACTTATTATCATATGAAAATTAATCGCATATCATTATAAATATTGTGATAAGAATAATTTTTTAAGGACTTTGGAAACATGGACACATAAACAACTAGTATATAAATTATCTACATTACCTACCAATTATTTCTTCACAATAAGAACCATTCTTATACATATCAAACTTAAATCCTTTCATGGTATCTCACGGAAAAGGAAAATAAAAAAGTGATGAAACTAGGTGCTTAGTAAGGGTGAAAAATGAAGATATTAATGATAATTTAAGAACAACATGACAATAAGTGTATTAGAACATGATCATAACATTTGAAAAATACACTAAAAGTTCATTGATCATAATAATGAGACATGGAAAAAATATTTTCAAATTAGAATACATAAATAACAAAAAAAATAAAGAAAAAGATCCATGAGATCACAATATTATCTTAAGATCATGTCATAAAATAGGGGCATAAAATTTCTTTTAATAATAATCATAGAAATATTTTGTTAAGGATACCAATGATTTAATTTTTTATAGCGAGCCAACCTTATCTTACATTACTATTATGTAGCTTTAATGATAAAAACATAATATTATTATATATAGAGGAACAAAATATTTAGTGTCTTGGTAAAACTAGGACCATACATAACAATTACAATATCAAGTAGAAAAATTTATTTAATTCCTTCTTCTTTAGCTTCTCATTAGCACTTGACCACTCATTTATACATGTAACCACCTGAGAATATACATCAAAAGGGTAATTTAAAAGCCCTGTAAGAAGGTATATAAGAACAATACAACAATGGCTGAGAATAACCATAACATAAGAAAAGGATCATGAACATGATAGGAAGCATTAATAAGAGACTTGAAATGTGGCACCGCATAAAAATGAAACATCATGTCATTGTGGTTAACTACCACACTAATTGTGAAAAAATCTAGAATATTTTACCAACATAATTTCACTTTAAATCATGAGATTAATCACTAAACACAAAGCATTGGAGAGCTGTATAATTCTAGGTGCACCTCTCACATTGAAACATTCATATTGCGCTATATAATTCTGGGAGCACCTGTCACTTCCTAACATTATAATTTATCATGCACGACACAATGAAAATATATCAAAAATAAACATAACTAAACAATTAAAATAAATTGGTTTCATATCATAAGAACTAATTCATAAAAATTGGGTTCCCAAAAGAAAGAGGGAATACCACACAAGTTACCAGAACCATTAACCTTGAATGAGAAGAAAAAGTGTGTTATTAAAAGAAGAGTTCTTTTAAAAAACATGTTGTTTGAAATTAACACCAGTGAAATACTTGTATATCCTATAGAATAAAATAAAATTATGAAAAAATGATTTTAATGGAGTAACCATTTCAAAAAAAGGAGTGAAAGGGGGAGAACCCGAAGGATGAAAGTCATGTTTGAGAATTTCCCCTTACCTTATATCTGAATGCTTCCTTCACTATAATGTCCCATATAACCATATTATATTCATTAATTAACAATTAAAGAACCTTTCTCACATTAATATGGTTTATTATGGTTTCATAATTTTATCCACCTTTGGATGAGTTATAGAGTTTGAAAACATTGTTCAACAATGTTTGTTTTTATGGTTTTTCTTGATCTGTTCACTAGTATTCATAAACTGAAGTTTGGGTAGAACATGGGTAAACATTGAAAACTGATATTATATATTATTAATTATCTTCCAGGATTTTAAATGATCTTATAATTAATTATATTATATAACATGTGTATGAATCATTATATAGGAATTTAATGATGATCGTTTGGGTTAATTTGGGTGGTTTTTCAACCACAACAAACCTATTTTGATTAATCATTTAGTAATATGTACATAACCTAGTTACATAACTTTAAAAAGTACAAAATACATATAAAATATTATGGTTCAACCATAAAAATGGTTTCAGGTCCAGATCTGAATGTATAAATTGAAAAAAACATGTCGTTCTTGAAGGTGATAGATTAACACCTTACGAACAACGTTTTGTTTTTTAAAATAAAAGGAAAAGGGGAAGGGGCTTGGATGATATAATATCCCATTAGTATCATAAAATTCTAGTAGATGAATGATAATGGATTTACCATACCATGTGGATAATATATGTGGAGAGAGAATAAGAAAATAACTTGAAATTTAAAGGAAATTAAAGGAAAGAGGAAGAGAAATTATCTCTTGAATCCTCCTCTTGAGATCCTACTTAAAGGACATATTCTTGGACTATTAATGAGACCAGAAGCTCTTGGACATGGGGGTGGGGCTAGGAATGATTTTTGGGTATATTTTAGAAAATTCAGGAAGCTTGAGAGGTGTGGTTTGGAAAGGGGAGGGAGAGGGGTTATTTATACATGAGGAGAGAGGTGTTTTCAGAATAAAAAATTAAATAAAATAATATATCAAATGATAGACTTGTAATAGTAGTTTTTTACATCATAAATCATATATTAATATAATATTAATCTTATTATACTTCAAATCATCTTTATAATTCGAATTTATTAATTTATTAAATGGAATGTGAAAGAAAGAGAAAAAGATATTTTAAGGAATCACCATTTGACTTTAGGCTTTGGAAAGTTCTTTTTAGGTTTGGAAATTGATGTTTTTGTATTTTAAGGAACCATTTTTTAAATTAAAGATAATTTTTACGAATATAATGTTATATAATGATTATGTCATCATAACATCATGAATGATACAATTTAGGATACATTGGTTATGTGAAAAACTATATTTTTACTATTCACCCGAAAATTGAAGTATTTAAGAAAAATCTCAAAAATTCACCCTAACCATTTTTCAACATGTAGAATCCAAATTTGAAGTAAATTTTTCAAAAAAAAATTATAAAAACTTTTATTTTAATATTTAATTAAAATGATAATTTATAATCAAAAACTAGTTTTAAAACATTCATTAACTTATTATAAAATATAGGTATATCATATGTTCAACATGAATATTATTTATATATTATGATAGATAAGGGTACCATTCATTAGTGTATATCACTATTCATAAGGTTCTGTTACTATTCACAAGGGTAGGTTACTGTTCACCAAAAATTATTTTTTTCTTATTGGACTCCAAATAACTTACAGATTGCAACCGTGTATGTCAGATTTTCCAAATTCCAAACACAAAAGTGACAAACTTATGTTTAAACCACACTTATAACTTAGTATTTAATTATGTTGAGTTTTCATGTGA
Source organism: Viscum album (assembly GCA_963277665.1). NCBI lineage: Eukaryota > Viridiplantae > Streptophyta > Magnoliopsida > Santalales > Viscaceae > Viscum > Viscum album. Next base: position 752,089,475 of record OY728160.1, read on the forward strand.
TTTTATGACATATTTATAAGAAGGGAATTTCCATTGAAAAACATTGGTTCGTTACATTCTTCCCCCCTTATGAAAATTTTCCCTCAAAATTTCATTTTACACAAACAGGTGAGGGTACTTCTCCTTCATTTCCACTTTTGGTTCCCTATTAGATTCATAAAATTATTGTTCCTCCTCAACACTTTGACAAGGTGGGTGGTCTAGTTGGGTAGAACCTTATCTCTCTGGTCTATAATCACTACTGGTTGCTTCTTATAAGAGATATCATCTTCCAGCTGTACCACCTCAAAGTTCAGTACATGTGTGGGATCTGGTATGTACTTCCTTGGGAGTGATATATGAGACACATCATGAAATTGAGCAATATTCAATGGATGTTCTAGCGGATAGGCCATAGATCTAATGCGGTCAAGGATCTCAAAGGGGCCAATGTACCTTGGGCTTAGCTTCCATTTCATTCCAAACCGTATGACTCTCTTCCATGGTGGTATTTAAAGTAAGACATTATGTCTAACTTCTAACTCCAAGTCCCTTCAACTATTACCAGCATAGCTCTTCTGCCAACATAGAGTAGCTTTGATTTGTTTCTAGATGACATGAACCTTCTTTGTCATATCATTTACAAGATCGGTTCCAAGTAGCTTTTTTTCTCCAACTTCATCCCAATATGATGGAGGTCTACATAATTTACCATACAGAGCTTCATATTGAGCTATATGAATACTCGAGTGGAAGCTATTGTTGTATAAGAACTCAACCAATGGGATATGCTGATCCCATCCACCTTTATATTCTAGAGAGATGGATCTTAGCATATCTTCAAATGTCTGAATAGTCCATTCAGATTGGCCATGAGTTTGGGGGGTAATAGGCCATGCTAAAATTTAATTCAGTACTCATAGAATATTGAAGACTCTGCCAGAATTTAGATGTGAACCTTGGATCATGATCAGAGATAATCGAGAGTGGAACACCATTTAGTCTCACCAATTCCTTCAAATATATCCTTGCAAGTTTTTTAAGGAGATATATTTTCGAATAGAGATAAAATGGGTCATCTTAGTTAGTCGATCAACCACAACCCATATCGCATTATTTCCCTTCGACATCTATAGGAGACTTGTGATAAAGTCCATAGTATCATTCTACCATTTCCACATGGGTATAGGAAATGTTTTCATCATCCCTTTTGACTTTTGTCACTCTTCTTTAACTTGCTAACATGCCAAGAACCATGAGATCTATTCTGCGATCTCCTTTTTCATGTTATCCCACCAAAAGTGTTCTCAGAGATCACTATACATCTTGGTACTCCCAGGATGGATAGAGAATGTCAAACTATGTGCATTGTCCCGTACATACATCTTTATATTGGGTGATGAAGGCACACAAATCCACGTTCCAAACTAAATCACCCCATCATCATCGATATGGCACTCTTGAAGCTTCCCTTCTTTTACTGCATTCATCCTCTTTGGTATATCTACATCATCCCTTTGTGCTTCCTTAATCTTCTCTTGGATAGATGGTTACACAATAATTTGATAAAGGTAGGATGTATCCCCTGCCATTATTATTTTTAAATCCAGTCATTTCATATCCAAGAAGATAGGTTCATTCTCAATTCAGAAAATGGAAAGAGTAACAGGTTAGTTTTTTCCTAGAGCATCCACTACCTTTTTCTCCATTCAAGAATGATAGTGAATAGTGTTATCATAATCCTTTATTATCTCTAACCATCTCCTCCTATTCATGTTGATAACATTTTGTGTGAATATATACATTAGGCTCTTGTGGTCGGTGTATATGTCACACATCGCATCATAAAGGTAGTCCCATGAGACTTTCAAGGAAAAAATCAAGGCTTCCAACTCTAGATCATGCATCGTGTAGTTTTTCTCATGGATATTCAACTGTCGTGAGGCATAGACTATCAAATTATCATTTCTCATGAGTACACAACCCAAGCCTTTCTTGGAAGCATCACTATATATCACAAAACATTCTCCACTTTTCTGTAGTGTGAGTACATGTGCAGTGATCCGCCTTCTCTTTAGCTCTTTGAAGCTTCCCTCACATTATTCTGTCCAGACATACTTTACCCCTTTTTTTCTTAACATAGTTAGCGGTCTTGAAAATCATGGGAAATTTCCCCCAAAACTTCAGTTGTACCCAGCTAATTCAAGAAAACTACATATTTCTGTGACACTAGATGGCCTTAGACATTCCTCAATTGCCATTGTTTTTTGAAGGGTCCATAGAAATTATTTTCCTTTTGATTACATGTCCCAATAATGTTACTATCATCATCTAATAGTCACACTTGCTAAACATAGCATACAACTTCTCCTTTTTTAATGTTTCCGACAAAAGTATTAGATGATCTTCATGTTCCTCATTTCTATTGGAGTAGATGAGAATATCATTGATAAACACTACCAAAAAAATTTCGAGGTAACATTGTAATGACCCGAAATTTCCATGTAATTGTTTTAAAATTTATGGGAATTTTACGAGTCCAAAAATATTGATGGTGCTCGATTCTAAGGCCCGGAGTACCTGGAATGAATTTCGGATGTTTTTTTCAGGTACATTCAGTAAACCTATGAGAAATGTTTTATATATGGTGAACCGGTGCTCAGAATAAAAATCGTAGGGCACCGTCGAACTCGCAACACCTATATTCTCTTACGGAGACTTTCCCCTCAATGACAGATAAATGAAGGAAAAAGTTAGTTTTTGAAATTTTCATGGAAATAATAATAAAAAATAATCATCATTTTATTTTAATTTGAGCTTCCAGGTGGATATTTCAGGTGGGGTCCACTGGAACTAAACTTCCATGTGGAAGTTGGAAGTGGGGACCACTAGACCTTAACCTCCCATGAGATGTTATGGTGGTGGGGACCACCCGAACCATAACCTCCCATGAGAGGTTATGGTGGTGGGGACCACTCGGGATTAATCCCCCTTGAAACCCCCCTTTAATTGGGAGAGACACTCAACTCCCACAATTAATGAGGGAGACCCTCTTGACCTCCTCCACCTTAATTTTTCCAACGCACATACCATTAATCTTGCCAAAACATCACTTAATTGAGCCAATTTAATTTAATCCAATTTGAATTGTTCCTATGATTAAATTGGGGAAACGCCATTTTATTATTGGATATCTCTTTTATTTGGTGTAATTGGGGAGAGGAGGAGCTCTTGGGATAAAGCATCTCCAACGAAGAATGCTTCCTCCACAATGAATGTCGACGACTTCAACATTCTTCCTCGGAACATCCTTTGACATAGGATGTGTTCTTCTACAATGAATCGACGTCCATCTTCTCGCACCAATGTAAACCAACATCAAACAGCGTAGGGTTTTTAATTATGTATGATTTTATTCACTTGATTCTTTCCTTCTAAAAACAAAGAACATCGATCAACTTATTTTCATGTTGATCCACTGATGTTTTCCTTGAGGGTTGGGAATAAATTGTTTCGAGAAGTTGTAGGGGTTTATTCATTATTTGATTAACACTTACCATGTTCTACCATCTTTTTCCTAGGCGGGGTTGGGAATAGAAATTATCAAGGGATTATGGTAATTGATGTTTTAAAATATCTTCCATGCTCTTTCCTTGTTTCTGTTCTTGATGAACCGCTTGCTACCACTCTGAAAATGGAGGTTGAGATCCAAAAAAACAAGGCCTGACACCTGTCATTCTTCTTTGTGGTGTTCTTCGAAATAGAAGAAGTTGACAATGGCATCAAAGGCGATGAAGGCAACAGTCATGCCACCAGCGGCCTCCGTGACCCGCGCCGCCCCCGCGATGCTTCGGCCCCCTAGCAGAGCCGGCTCCAGCTCCCCGGGCCGAACTGCGCCACCCGCTGGCCACCCCCCCCCCCCCCCCCCCCGCCAACCGCTCCCCCACTGGCTCGTCATCCTCTTGAGCCACCCCGTACGCTCTATCCCACCGTGCTTCTGATATGCCCATGTCATGTCGGCCCTCCGACCTTTTGAGCCCCTGGCCGAACCAACCTCTCGTGGTTCCCCAGCTGAACCGGCCCGCACCCCAGGCCAAGCCGCCCTCACGGTGCCCTCTGGGCCGAGCCTCCCACGAGGTACCCTCTAGGCTAAGTCACCCATATAGCACCCTCTGGGCCGAACCTCCCTCGAGCCGACCCACGACCGGTTTGCGCCCTCATGGCCAGTCCGCGCCCTCTCGGCCCTCCTTGGAACCTCGCGGACTGTTGGGATGGACCCAGTGGGCTGGGCCAAACCCAACATGCTGGCCCACCCAATGGGTTAAGCCAGACCTAACGATTCAGGCCAGGTTGACCAAAACTGGGTCGGGTAGGGTCAGTCTGACCGGGTCGGACCAGACCTTGGCCCACTACGTCCCTTTACTTTGTTTTGGCCATACCTTTGGCACCAGACGTCCATTTGATGAACCGTCAGCAGCATCGGTAATCTTGGAGCATGATGGTACCTTTTAGTATAACCCACTGGAGTTTGGGGAATAGTTGAGATACGGTCAGGTTGGATTGTGCACGAATCCAACAGGGCCCCGGGACTAAAAGGCTAATAACTCACAGACTGAGCATCCGATTGACGCACCGTCTATTGCATTGAGACCCCTATAAAATGACGGAGCTTTGTGATGCTTCATCATGGGACTTATAGATAGTTTGAGTATCTACTAGTAGCTCATGGAGCGGATCCTTCCAGTGACGAGCGAGTGTAGTGAAGATACCTAGTAGTTGGCTGAGACCTGACGACTACAGACCGTTTGACTTAGAGTGACTCTACTAGCCCGGTTGGGAGAGCCCTGGTGTCATGGCCGACTGATGGTGGAGGAGTGCACTAGGTGGCACGGTAGAGCCATGGTACCTGACAGGAGAAGTACCTCAGCAGTCTACGAGGGGGAGCGTACTTGGTGACGTGGCAGACCCACTATGAGGAGCGCCTCTGTGTGACACGGCAAACCCACAGTACATGATAGGAGGAGTACCTCAATAGTCCAAGGTTAGTGGGAAGCATGCTTGGTGTCACGATATGCCCACATTACTCGATTGATCAAGAGTTTCTAGAAGCCGAGGTTTTGATAATGTGACTGGGGTTGTTTCTAGATACAACCCCTAAAATAAAATTCAAGTTGATTTGAGTCAGTACTTTTGTGTTTTCCTCATGATTGATATGGATTACATAATAACATAGGTAAATATATTTTCATATACCTATGTAGGGTTATCTATTGATTTCATACTTTGGTGTTTATCCTTGATGGATTTTGTGAGACTGTGAGGGTATTGAGGTCCCTACTAAGAATCACTATACTCACCCCAACACGGGCTATGCTCGCACCTTGTTGTGTTGGATACAGAAGAAGGACATCACTAATTGAGACTGAGAGTAGCTGGACTGGATGGTACCTGGTGGTGGATCTTACGATGAGTTGGTACATGGAGGGGACAGACAGACGATGAGTGATGAGGAGGCGAACTGTACCTACCCTTCAGGTAGGAACCCTAGAAGATGATCCGGTAGCTTTATTTTCTCTTTCATATGTTGTTTTGTATTTCGGTTTTACTTGTGCATTCCGGTTGGGCTTGTATTCTAGACCCTTTCATCATTCATCACTCCTTTGTTATAATTCATTACTTGGTGTTTTGTATCATGATGTGTGCATGGTTACGTGTGCTTCCAGGTTATAAAGGATGTTCCATCCCAGTTTTAGGGAATACACTTTCGTGCTAGTCGCCAGCCCCTGGCCTATGGAAGGCGGGTTGGGGTTAGTCATGGCACAGGCCCCAAGGGACGGGTCATTTCAAATTTGTATTAGAGGAGTCTGTTCTACAACATAACATAAGACTCTGATCTTTTCTAGGAAGCAATAGTGTTGTGGGTAGTGAGTGTTGTTCTCAGTTTAGGGAGTCCAGTGTTGGTGTTGTAGTCCACGTATCCATACACCAGGACCCTAAATACTAATTTCTAACTCTGTGCACAAAAACACTGATTGTTTGTGTGTTTTCAAAAGTTTTCTTTAAGTCATCTCAACCTGGTCCACTCACCAGGTATAAATTTTAACCATGGTTCACCTGTTTCTTTTCATTATGCCTCCACACAGACAATCAGCTAGAGTTCCGAGAGTTGTACGCACCGATAGCCCACCAAGCTACGAGGCCCTGGTGTAGGGCCCTTTTCCACTTGAGTCACCAGCAGTACCACTCCCCATTGGGTCACTGATGCCACCAGCCCCAGCAGCAGATGGTGCACGCCGCTTGAGCATGTTGCCCAAGTTCTACTACTAGAAGCCACCCAGGTTTAGGGGAGAGACGAACCCGCAGGTGGATGAGGATTTGCTGGAGGCTATGATGAGAGTTTTCTAACTGGTAGGGACACCATCAGACCTCCTGGTGATTCTTGCTACCAGCCTTCTACAGGCAGCGGCGGGAAGATGGTGGAGCTTGATTCTCTAGGTTCACAACTAGGTGATGCTTCTCTGTACAGACATCAAGAGCCTCTTTCAGGTAAAGTTTGTTCTCACGACTCTTCGCGCAGTGTGAATTTAGGAGCTACATCATCTGTAGTAGGGTAGCATGATTTTATCTCAATACTCAGTGAAGTTCACTGAACACTCATTCCAATCCACAGATATGGTGTGGGGCCCATTTTTAGGGCCCAGACCTCCGAGCAGGGACTCAGGTAGGAGATTAGGGCTTCGGTTATCTCACTCAGCATCCCGACACAGGCAGGGGTGTTAGAGAGTGCCTTTATAGTGAAGAGTTTCTTTTTGGAACAGTCTCCAGCAGTGAGATCCACCACCAGTCGATAGGTATTGGAGTTTTCTATAGCTGGAAGCAGACAGATGTCGCAGAGGTCCAAGAGGACCAGACCTATAGGTGTATGACCGCATGACTAAAGATCGGTTGTCTGGGGAACCAGAAACAGAGCCAGACATTCTAGGAAAGGGTAGTGTTACAGATGCGGTAGGGTGGGTCACCTGGCTTGTAATTGTCTGACCCGCTGTTCAAATTATCATACTATGGTCGAAGGACCGCCCAGGAAGAGACATAGGTTCGATCGATGTGTTCCTCAATGAGCAGGCGGACGTGGCAAAGGAGCTGGTCGTGCAGCTAGCAGTGGGTGATGATTCGAGATGTTACCGCCACCACCAACAGAAGCTCCACCCCGACCGGAGGGAGGCAGTAGATAGGGGAGTGATCAGCTCCATGAAGCTAAAGCATACGATCATGGAACTCTGGAAATGATTCGAGGTATGATCTGTGTCCACTCCAACATAGTTGTAGTACTGATAGAAACAGGTTCCAGTCACTCTTTTATTGTCACTACCCTCGTTCAGAGCTCAGAGATTCCAATAGACCCATTGGCTCGATCCTTACAGCTAGAGACTTCTATGGGAGAATATTCGACAATTACATACTGGCACGTGTAGTGCGATCTTACATTAGGAGGTGAGAGCTTTGGGTGGGATCTCCTAGTAGTGGCGTCGAGGTCTTACAACTTCATCTTTGGTATGGACTGTTATCTACATTCCATGCTCAGTTAGACTGTATTAGGTGCAAAGTGAAGTGTTTCTGCATGGATGGGACCAGATTTATCCTCACCGGCAAGAAAAGATCCTTTGCAGTGCCAGATGGACTTAACCGAAGGATAGTGCAGACGATCACTCATCAGTTGGCTAGACTTACACTCGGATATGTTGATGTGGAGAGTCTGATCTATCCTGTAGTGGTGGACCAATATGCGGATGCTTTCCCTAATGATCCTCCGGGTGTACCTCGTCATAGAGAGGTGGACTTTTACATTTACTAGTACCCCGGACGACAACGATATCTACACCTGCATATCGGATGGCTCCCGCAGAGCTTCGCGAGCTGTGGATACATCTAGAGGACATACTAGGGAAGGGATTCATCTGGCCGAGTGTTTCACATAGGGCAGCCCCAATTCTGTTCGCCAAGAAGGTGGATGGGATCTTGAGGCTTTGCGTCAACTACCGTCGCCTGAACCAGGTGACTCTGAAGAACAAGTACCATCTTCCGAGGATTGACGACCTCTTTGATCAGATGAAGGTAGCACAATGTTCTTCGAAGATAGTCCTCATATCAGGCTATCACATGTTCAGAGTACGAGATGAGGATGTGCAGAAGACGACCTTTAGGTGTCGGTATGAATATTAAAAGTTCTTGTTTATGCCATTCGGTGTAACCAATGCTCCAACAATGTTTATGGGGCCCATGAATAGGATCTTTCAGACAAACCTCGACAGCTCTGTCATAGTCTTCATCGAAGACATTCTAATATACTCGAATACTGAGGAGGAGCGTGCCTATCATTTTCCAGTAGTACTGGACAAACTCTGAGAGCACTAGTTTTATGGTAAACTCTCGAAGTGCTAGTTTTGGATCCGAGAGGTTCACTTCCTGGGGCATGTCATATCGGAGGCTAGAGTTGTAGTAGATCTAGAAAATATTGAGGCAGTACTTGTTTTCGATCCACCCAGGAGTGTGACGGAGGTACGATGATTCTTGGGGTTGGCTGGTTACTACTGGAGGTTTGTGCCAGATTTATCTATAGTTGCAGCACCACTATCAGCCTTGACGAAGAAGGGGAAACCCTTCATTTGGTTGGGGAAATGCCAGTGGAGTTTTCAAGAGCTGACTTAGAGGCTGACTTGTGCCCGGTATTGAGGATTCCAGAAGAAGTTGTAGGGTACGTAGTCTACTACGATGCCAAAGAGACCAGACTAAGATGTGTCCTAATGTAGGAGTAAGAAGTGATCACATATGGCTCTCGAAAGCTGACATACAATGATAAAAACTAAACTACCCATGACCTAGAGTTATCAGTAGTATTCTTCACCTTGAAGATGTTGTGACACTATCTTATGGGTGACCGTTTTACCGTGTACTCGGATCAAATGAGTAACAGGTATATCTTCTCTCAGAAGGACCTAAACCTGAGACAATTATATTTGCTTCAGTTCCTCCAGGACCATGACTTCAATATATTCTATATTTCAGGGAAGGGGAACGTTGTTGTAGATGTACTCATTAAGAGCTCTGGTATTTAGCTTCTAGTAGAAGAGATGAAGCAGTTAGCCGATTTGAAAATATCCTTTTTGGATAGTGATAGAGAAGATTTTAATCAGTCTCTTATAGTCACTCCCCCACTTCTTCAGTGAGTCAGGGAGGCGCTGCATGGGGACACTAAATACAAGACATGATGTGTTCAGATATCCACAGGATATGCACTTGATAGATTTTTTAAAGGTGGGGAGCATGTCATCCTTTTCAGAGGACGTACCATGGAACCAATGTCACTTTAGAAGGAAGTGTTGAGGGATTTCGACACATCCCCTCTAGAGGTACATCCAGGAGCGGAGAAGATGTACTAGGACCTTCGATGACAGCACTGGTGGTCAGGAATGAAGAAGGAAGTAGCAGAGTTTGTCTCTCGATGCCTCCCTTGTCAGCAAGTGAAGGAAGAGAATCATGTACTAGAAGGCTTGGTTCAGCCTTTAGAGGTACCAAAGTGGAAGTGATATGGGATATCCATGGACTTTGTGATAGGACTTCCACGTACATCTAGGGGGCATGACTCATATCTGGGTTATCGTCAACTGACTCACTAAGTCAGTCCACTTCCTACTGATCAGAGAGTAGGGTTCAATAGAGAGCATGGGATGACTCTATTTGTAGAAGATTATGCGGCTACATGGAGTACCCATGTCCATTGTCTCCGATTGTGATACATGTTTTACTTCACAACTATGGAAGGTATTACAGGAGGCTTTTGGGAAGCAGTTTCATTTGAGCACCGCCTTCCATCCTCAGATGGATGGTCAGACTTAGCGGACCATTCAGACCATCAGGGTCATGATGTGTTTTTATGTCCTCAAATTCAGTCATAGTTGAGAGGATCACTTGCCTTTGGTGGAGTTTGTGTACAACAACTGATATCACTCCACAATAGGGATAGAACCTTTCTAGGCATTGTATGGGCGACCTTGCAGGTCACCTTTGTGCTGGACTAACCCAGGGGAGTCAGCACTAGTGTGACCAAAGATGGTACGGGCTACCACATAGAAGGTGCAGATCATCCTGGAGCAGATGAAGACTATATAAAGAAGGCATGAGTCATATGCTGACAAGAGAAGGAGACCTATAGAGTTCGAGGATGGCATCCACATATTTCTACGGGTCTCACATCGACGAAATTTGCAGAGATTTGGCCGAGGCGGCAAGTTATCTCTGAGGTTCATCAGACCTTTTCAGGTCCTCGGCTGAGTTGGCGAGGTGTCATACCACATAGCTCTTCCACCTCAATTGCATCATGTGTACAACGTCTTCCATGTATCCCAGCTAAGGAGATATATGCACGAACCTTGTCACATAATTTTCCATGGAGAGTTGGACGTCGACGATGAGGAAAATTTTAAAGAGGATCCATTGGATATTGAGGATCGACAGAAGCAGGTCCTTCATGGACGGTTGATACCTGTGGTGCACATTCGCTGGTAGCATGGGAACCTCCAGAAGAGAACATGGTAGCGGGAGCCTCAGATTCCTCCTTAGTACCCCCTCTTGTTCCCTTATTTTGAGTTGTGGATTAAGGGACGCAAAGTCCTGAGGTGGGTAGAATGTAAATACCCATAATTTCCATTTAATTTTTTTTAAATATATGGTAAATTTACAAGTAGGAAAAAATTGAAGGCGCTCGATTATGAGGTCCGGAGTGCCCCGAATAAATTTCTAACGTTTTGTTCATGTACATTCAGTAAACATACAAGCATGCTTTTATAAATTTTGAACCAGTACTCAGAATTGAAATCTTCGGGAACCGTTGAACTCGCAGCGCTGGTATTCACTTAAGGAGACTTTCACCTCAAGGGCTTATGGATGAGGGAGAAAGTTAGTTTTTGGGTTATTTGTGGAAATATTAAAAATAAAATAAACTTCATTTTATTTTATTTTCAGTTTCCTTGTGGATATTTCAAGTGGGGTCCAGCGGAACTAATCCTCCATGTGGAAGTTGGAAGCGGTGACCACCAGACCTTAACCTCCCATAAGAGGTTAAGGTGGTGGGGACCACCCAAACCATAACCTCCCATGAGGGGTCATGTTGGTGGGGACCACCCTGGATTAAACCCCCTTGAAATGCCCATTTAATTTGGAGAAACCCTCAACTCCCACAATTGATGATGGAGAGGCTCTTGACCACCTCCACCCTAATTGTGCAAATGCACATACCATTAATCTTGCCAACACACCACTTAATTGATCTAATTTAATTTAATCCAATTTGAATTGTGCCCATGATTAAATTGGGGGAACAAATTTTTATTATTGGATATCTCTTTTATTTTTTGGAATTGGGGAGAGGTGGAGATCTTGGGAGAAAGATTCTCCAATGAAGAATGCTTCCTTCACAAAGAATGTTGACAGCTTCGACCTTCTTCCTTAGAACTTCCTTCGATGTAGGACGTGTTCGTCTACAAATATTCAACGTCTGCTTTCTCACGCCAACGTAAACCAACATCAAACAAGGTAGGGTTTTTAATTAGGTATGATATTATTCCCTTGATTATTTACTTCTAAAAACAATGAACGTGGATCAACTTATTATCTTGTTGATTCACAGATGTTTTCCTTGCGGGTTTGGAATAAATTGTTTGGGGAAGTTTTCGGGGTTTATTCATTATTTGATTAATGTTTCCCATGTTCTCCCCCCCCCCCCATTATTTGTGGGGTCGGGAATAGAAATTATCGAGGGATTATTGGAATTGATGCTTTAAAATATCTTATATGCTTGTTCATTGTTTATGTTATTGATGAAACTCTTGATACCACTGTAAACGTAGAGGGTGTGGGCCAAACAAACATGGCTTGACCCCCCGCCGTTCTTCTTTGTGGTGTTCTTCGAAGTGGAGGAAGGCAAAAATGGCATCAAAGGCGACGGAGGTAATGGCCACGCCAATCGCGGCCTCTACAACCCCCCTGCCACGATGCTCTAGCACCCTGGCTGAACTAGATCCAGCACACTGGCCCCAACCGCGACGCCCCTATGATTATTCGGCTCCCCGACCGTACTGGCTTCACCGCCCCAGGCCGCACCGCACCACCCACCATCCGTGCCGCCCGCCAACTAAGCCGCCCGCCGCTTGAACTGCCTGATGGCCTCCCATGACACCCCATCCGCGCCAACCTGCTGGCCTTACGAGCCGCTTGACCGCGCAAGCCCGCCGGCCTTCCGAACCCGAGGCCGAACCAACCCCTCATGGCACCTCGGACAAACCGGCCCCACGCACCGGGAAGAGCTGACCTCACAAGGCCCTTCGAGCCGAACCACCCACATGGTGACCTATGGGCGGAACTGCCCTCACACCAACCCGCAGCCGGTCTGCGCCCTCACGGCTGGTCATTTCCCTCTCGTCTCTCCGCAACCCCTCGTGGCCTACTGGGCTGGCCCAGTAGGCTGGGCCAAACCGAACATGATAGCCCACCCAACGAGCTAGGCCAGACCCAATAGGTTAGGCCGGGTCGACCCATACCATTTTGGCCCAGACTGGGTCGTGTGTGGTCGGTCCGACTGGGTTGGACCTGACCTGGGCGCACTACGACCATTATCCTTCTTTTGGACATACCTTTGGCACCGAACATCCATTTGACGAACCTTCAGCAGCATTGGTAATCTTGGAGCATGAAGGTTCTTTTTTAGTATACTGCATTGGAATTTGGGGTATAGTTGAGATATGGTCAGGTTGGACGGTTCACGAATCCAACCGGGGCCCTCGGACTAAAAGGCTAATAACTCACAGACCATTCATCTGGTTGACATACTGTCTGTTGCGTTCAGACCCCTATGATTTGGTGGACCTTTGAGATACTTCTCCATGAGACTTATTGAGAGTTGGTGTATCTACCAGAAGCTCGTGGAGAGGATCCTCTCAGAGATGAGCAAGCATAGTGTAGAGAGCTAGTTGCTGGCTGAGACCTGACGACTGCTAACCGTTTGAATCGGAGTGTCTCTACTAGACTAGTGGGGTGTTCCTTGGTGTCACGGTAGACCAATGGTGGAGGAGCCCGCTTGGTGATGCGGCAGACCCACAGAACTCGACAGGAGGAGTACCAAAAAAAGCTACGAGGGGGAGCGCACTAGGTGACGTAGTAGACCGATGGTGGGGAGCACCTCTGAGGGACACGACAGACCCATGATGCTCAACAAGAGGAGTACCTCAGATATCCATGGCCAGTGGGAAGCGCGATTGGTGTCACGACAGTCCCACTGTACTCAATTTAGTAGGTGTTCTCTAGCAGTCAAGTTTTCGATAATGTGACTGGGGTTGTTGCTAGATACTACCCCTAAAAATATCTTGGTTCAGCTGAGTTAGTACTTTTGTGTTTTCTTGATGATTGAGATGGATTACATAATAACCTAGGTATATGTATGGGCATATAAATAAGTTGGGTTATCTTTTGATTTCATACATTTTGGTTTATCCTAGATGGATTTTGTGAGACCTTGAGGGTCTTAGGTTCCCTACTGAGTATCATTATACTCAATCTTACACGGGCTATGACTTCACCATATTATGTTGGATTCAGACGACGGACTATGCTAACTGAGGCCGAGATTACCAGGACTGGACGGTGCCTGGAGGTGGACCTTACGGCGAGTTAGTACATGGAGGGGACAGACGAACGAGGAGTGCTAAGGAGGTGATTTGTACTTACCCTTCAGGTAGGAACCCCGGAGGATGATCCAATATCTATATTTTCTCTTTCATCAGTTGTTTTGTATTCCAGTTGTAATTTTACATTCCAATTGGGCTTGTATTCTATCCCCTTTCTACATTCAGCAATCCTTTTTTATACAGTATTACTTGGTGTTTCATATCTTTATGTGTGATTGGTTACATGTGCTTACAGGTTATAAAGGCAATTCCTTCCCAGTTTTAAGGAATATGCCTTTGTGCTAGTCGCCATCCCCTGGCCTATGGAAGGTGGGCTAGGGGTTAGTCACAGCATGGGCCTTAGGGGACGGGTCATGAAAAATGTCTAGCTACTCTATTCATCAAATAAATTAAGATTGTGTGGGAATTAGTAAGTCTGAAGGGCATCACCAAAAACTCATAGTGCCCATACCATGTACGGAAGTCAGTCTTCTAAATATCTTCCTTCTTCACCATTAACTAAAGATATCCAAAATGAAGATCCACCTTTGAGAAGTATTGAGATCCTCTTAACTAGTCGAAGAAGTCATCAATCCTTGGAAGAGGATACTTTTTATTTATGGTGATATTGTTGAGTTCTTGATAATCAATACACTACTGCATTGATCCATCCTTCTTCTTCACAAAGAGCACCGACACACCCCATGGTGATGCACTAGGAAATGTGAATCCTTTTTCCAGATGCTCTTGCAGCTTCTTCATTAACTCTTCCAGTTCGATAGGAGCCATATTAGAGGAACACTTTGAGATTGGGGTAGCTCCAGGTTTGAGTTCAATTGAGAACTCTACCTCATGTTCTGGGGGAATTCCAGGTAACTTTTCAAGAAATACTTCACCGTATTCCCTCATGATGGGAATTTCCCCAAGGTTGGAACTTTTTTTTACCCAACCATTTGGGAGAGGTTTTCATCTTCATAGGGAATCAACACCCACATAGATGAAGGGTTTTTAAAGGAGATTCATAATCTTCCATGCATTTGTAGAGCAACATGGGATGGTTCGTAATATGAAAAGATATTTCCTTTTCTCGATAGTGGATATGTGCTCTATATAATGAGAGACAACACATTCTCTTTATAGCATCAAATTCCACCAAGGGAAGTATTATGATATTCGCTGAAAGAATCATCCCACATACTTCAATATGAGAAGAGTAAAACACTTGGGTTTCATGGATTTCACCACTTAGTTTTTTCATAGATATCTCTACTTTAAGGTTTCAGGGCTTTGATTTTATAGTTCTGGAAAACTTTCAAGATATAAAGGAATGCATAATTCCAAAATCAAGTAAGACTTTTGACATTTCTGGATGAATAGGTAGTATACATTGTATGACTTTGTTATCATGTTCCACTTTTTTAGTAGTGATGGCATAATCCTTCCCTTATCCATTTGGATTTGGTGGATCCTGATGTTGATTACCCTCATGAACTCAAGGTTTAGTGCAGTGGCTTGCAATGTGCCCTAGATCCCTACAGTTGTAGCATTGAAACATGGGTGGTGCTCTCCTTTATTCCACCACATTCCCCTTATTTTTTGTGTCTTTTCGACACTCTTGATCAAGGTGTACTTCTTTTACACACTTGAAGCACATTCCCATCCCATTTAGGCAGTTACCATGGTGTAATGTGCCACATTTTTCGCATGTTGGTTGTTGATTTTTTCCCACCTTTGTCATTAGATCCAGGGGCATGAAACTCCATATTTTGTTTCTTACCACCATAGTCATGGGACCATTCTACAAAATCCATTGCCTTTTTGAGATCACAGTGAACAACTTCTTCATAACTCCCAAAATCTTTAATTGAAAGATCCTTTCAATGGTGTGGTTTTAATCCACTAAATAATCTATCAATTTTTCTATCATTTTTTATAACAAAACCTGAAGCATACCTTTCAAGCCTTGTGAAATTCACTTAATAGGTTATGAAAAATTCTCTTTCTATTATATTGTGCTCTATGAATTCTCTCTCTATATTCATGTGAAGAGTTCTTGGGAAATACTTGTTATGAACAATATCTTAAATAATTCCCAGTCCAACTCTTAAATTTACTCCATTGGCATGGTGTTCTTAATCAAATCCCACTATTTATCAGCCTCTCAATCTAGATGATAAACTGCTAGAGTCAGCTTCTCTTTCATATCACAGTGAAGCACTGAAATGATCTTCTTCATGGAGTTGACCCACTGGTCCACAACTACTGGATTGGAAGATCCACTAAACGTCGTTGGTCGTTTCCTCAAAAAACATTTGATATCCAGTTGCCCCCTCTTTGTTGAAGGAGGATGTTCCCCATTATTATGGTTATTGTTCATAAGTTGAGATATTTGGGTAATAATCACCATTATTTTCTTAACTCCACCTCCCAAATCATTTGGGAAGTCATTTGGGCAATCGTTGCATTGGCCCTCACACAAGTTGTTGGCCAATATTCTCCTGGTTCCCACCATTTTCTAAAATTAAAAAAGTTAGAAAAAAACAAAAGTAAACAATTCATGAATAACTTATTATTTTAAACAATTTATACTAAAATCATAACATATGGGATCCCAATTTAATTATTTTTTTGTGTGTATTTGTATTTATTCTCACATAATAAGTTTTCTCTAGGGTTCACTAATCCTAATTCACAAATTAACTAAAACTTTTCTCTGATACCAACAATAGTGACCCAACCTTTTATTGCATTACTATTACATAATTTTCATGATAAAAAATAATAGTATTACACATAGATTATTAAAATTTTTAGTGACTTGGGAAAACTAGTACTGTATATAACAATTACAACATCAAGCATAAACATTTATTTAATTCCTTCTTCTCAATCTTCTCAATGGAACTTAACCTCTGCTTAGTACATGTAACCACTTAAGGATATAAATAAAAAGGGGTGATATTAAATCCTAGTAAGAGGATATATAGGAACTATATAAGAATGGGTGAGAATAACCATAACATTGGAAAATGATAATGAATACGAGAGGAAGCATTAATAAGATACTTGAAATGTGGAAATGCATAAAAATGAAACATAATGTATTAGTGGTTAACTACCACACATACTTGTGAAAAAATATAGAATATTGTTCAAACATAATTTCACATTAACTCATAATATTTATCACTTTAACCAATGCATTGGAGTGCTGAATAATTCCTGGCACACCCGTCACATTGAAATATTCATATTGCGCTATTTAATTATGGGTGCACCTGTCACTTAATAACATTATCATTTATCATGAATTCAATAATGAATATATATAAAAATGACCATAAATAAACAATTAAAAGTAATGGGTTTCATATCATAAGAACACATCCATTAACATTGGGTTCCCAAAAGAAAGTGGTAATAACATACGAGTTAAAAGAACTGTCAACCATGAATGAGAAGTAAAAGGTGTGTTTTTAAAAGAAGAGTTTTTTTGGAAAACATTTTATTTAACATAAACACCAGTGAAAAACATTTATATTCCAGAGAAGGAAATAAAAATGATGAAAAAAATATTTTTAATGACAAACCATATCAAAAAAATGAGTGAAAGAGGGAGAACCCGAAGGATGAAAGTCGGGACTGAGAATTTCCCTTTACCTTATATCCGGACGCTTCCTTAACTTTAATGTTTTGTATAACCACATTAGATTCATTAATTAACAATTATTGAACCTTGGGTAGATTAATATGGTTTATTATGGTTTTATTTAGTAATTTTATGTTCCTTTGGATGATTTATAGATTTTAAAAACATTGTTTGGGAATGTTTTTTTATGGTTTTTCTTGAGTGGTTCACTTGTATTCATAAATTGAAGTTCGGGTAGAACATGGGTAATCATCCATAACTGATAGTACATAGTATTAATTATCTTCCAGGTGTTTAAAGTATATTATAATTTATGATATTATATACCATGTGGTTGAATCATTAGATATGAATTTAATGATGATCGTTTGGGTTAATTTGGGCCGTTTTTCAACCACAACAAATTTGTTTTGATTACTCATTTAGTAATATGTAATAACTTAGTTACAAAAAATTAAATAGGACCTTATAAATATTAAATATTATGATTAAAACATAAAAATGGTTTCATGGCTAGATCTGAAATTATAATTGAAAAAATAAAACATCTTGTTCTTGAAGGTGATAGATTAACACCTTACGAACAAAATTTTCTTTTATAATATAAAAGGAAAAGTAGAAGCGGGTTGGATGGTATAATGTACCATTATTATCATAAAATTAAATTAAATTTATGATACTGGAGTTATCATACCAAGTGGATAAGATAGATAGGGAGATAATAAGAAAATAATTTGAAATTGAAAGGAAATTAAAGGAAAGAGGAAGCGAAATTACCTCTTGAATCCTCATCTTGAGATCCTACTTGAGGGACTTTGGCTTGGTATTTTGATGATACCATATGCTCTTGGACGTGGGAGAGGGGATAGGGAAGATTATTTTGTAGATTTTAGTCAATTATTGAAGAATTATAGGTGTGGTTTGGAAAGGGGAGAGAGAGGGGTTATTTATATATGAGGAGCGAAGTGTTTTGAGAATAAAATATCAAATAAAATAATATATCAAATGTTAGACTTGTAATTGTAGTTTCTGAAATCATAAATCATATAATAATATATTATAATTTTTTTTATATTTTAAATCATTATAATTCTAATTCATTAATTTATTAAAAGGAAAGTGAAAGAAAGAGAAAAATATACTTTAAGGACTCGCCTTTGAACTTTAGGCTTTGGAAAGTTTTTTTAGGTTTAAAAATTGTGGTTAATGTATTTTAAGGAACCATTTATGAAATAAAATATAATTTGGCCAAATATAAAGTTCTAGAATATTTATTTCACTATTTAATCAGGAATGATACAATTTATGATACACCAGTTATGTGAAAAACTATATTTTTACTATTCAACTAAAAATTGAAATATTTCAGAAAAAGCACAAAAATTAACCCTAACTAGTTTTTGATATGTAGAATCCAAATATGAAGTCCACTTAAAAATAATAATTTTCTAAAAATTATTATTTAAAAATTTATTAAAACCATAATTTATTATAAAAAATCTATTTTAAAATATTCATTTACTTATTCTAAAATATAGGTATATCATAATTTAAACTTGAATATTATTTTTATATAATCATAGGTAAGGTTAATATTTATTAGGGTATATCACTATTCATAAGGGCATGTTAAAATTCACAATGGTAGGTAACTATTCACCAAAAATTATTTTTTTCTTATTAGAATCCAAATAACTTACTGATTGCAACTTTGTAGTTTAGATTTTCAAAATTCCAAACCCAAATGTGACAAAATTATGTTTGAAGGACACTTATCACTTATTAGTTCATTATGTTGTGTTTTAATGTAATTTTAAGTCATATTTATAAGAACAGAATTTTAATTTAAATACATTGGGTTGTTACATTTTTCATATATTATAATTGAGATAAATACCCATGTACATGATTTAGACTTGGGATAACCACTCATCTACACTCTTTTGGGCTTGGGATAACTTCTTAGGAAACCTTTTTTGGGCTTGGTATAACCTCTCATGTACCCTATTTTGGTCTTGGGATAACCTCTCATATACCCTTAGATATCATAAAACATTAATATTCGCATAATTCATTGGATGTGAATAATGTACCCAAAAATAACATAATCAAATTATATTCACATTTATTCTGAAATATCAAGAAAATATTTATCTTTAAATCATAACTTATCCCATGGAAAATAAAATGCTATTTAATAAATATTTCATCATCGTAATAATAAAATATTTAGATAAATATTATAGAAGGTATCATACAATGATATCCCTGGTGACGATTAACTAACATCGAAGGATTTTATAATTGACTAAGAATTACATTTAATGATAATTAGAACATTTCTAGAGGAAAATACACTTTTAATTTTGGAATCACTTATTTAAAATCTATAAATTCCAAAATAATAGAGAAAGATTATTTAATAAGAACCATGGAAACATGAAATGAAAATTTTAAAGCCCTGAGTGGGAATAAAATGAATAAATTTCATTCATGTATTGTACATTAGAACAAATATTCCTTTATCATTTTTGGTAAAAATTCTAAATTACATCATTTGGAAAAAATAAGAATATTACATATAAACATTAAATTTGAAATTAGAATAGAGGTAAAAATGAAGTTAAAAATTATATAATAATTTTAAATACATTCATAGAATTTTTTATATAAAATATTTATATAGATGAAAAATAATATCGATTGAATTGGGAAAAAAGTAAATTTTTCTTAAAACAATATTTTATTACCTTAAGTACATAAAGAGGGGAAATGGAGGGAAAATGTAATATAAAGTAACAAAAAAAGATTAAGAAAATAAATAATATTGGTAGTATTATATCATATAATTTAATAATTGAAAAATTTAATCAGAAACAATCATTGTATAAATGAGATAGTAAGGTAATGACTTTACCTCGGGTTCATCTATCTTTGTAAGCACACAAAGCTCCACCTCTTCAAGAATCCGCCTTTATTATACACCCTAAACCATGAATAGATTTTATTATGATTAATAAATGACCTCTAATATGTGGCAAGGGATGTTATGATGGTAATATGGTAGGGATTGACTAAGCTAGAAGCTCAAACTTAGTGAATATGAGAGAAGAGTAGGCACCCTTTTATAAGTGAGGGGAATGACACCCTTGGTACTACTTAAAATTTTAAAACAATTTCAATTTATTATCATGTTAATGTGTCCCCAAAATGACATATTTATAATATTGGATGAATATGAGTCAATATTATCACATTTCATAAAAACTAGACAAGATTAAGAATTTTTTAACCCTCATCTCATAGTTTACCACCCCCCAATAACTTATTTGATGTCTACCGTGATATCAAATTATTTTACCCTTTAATGGTCATGAAATTTAATATAAAATTAAAGTGAACCATAAGTGAAACATAATTGATATTATAACCAATATCATATTAAATTTTCCCCGGATAATATTAATGACAAATTATAAATAATTTAATACAATTTTACTTTATATAAGATACCATTAAAATTCATATATGAGTCTTTTAACATAGTTTAACATTATGGAAAAAATATATGAATTGAATTCAAATAAACAAAATGTTACCTAAATAATATGATATATTTATATATTTTTTGGAATTAATTAAATCATCCAAATTTTATATAATTTTAATATTTTTAAATTTTTTTTTGAATTACTTGAATATGTACCCTGTCGTCATTGCTTAAGAATTTAAGGTAATTATTCAATCATTAAAAATTTAAAATAAATTACCATTATTAAGAAAATTTGTTCATCATTCAAATAAACTTTTTTTAAACTAATATAAATTCTTTTTATCACTATGAAATAATATTATAGTTATTAAAAAAAGTGACATTTTTTATTTATTAATTACTTTAATAATATTAAGGTCATTATTCAAGAAAAAATCCACAAATTTTCCATTTCATTGAATATTGGATGAGGATGGTAGAAATAAACTCATCCAATATAATTAATGTGGGTGTTATATATATTTTTAATGCCTTGTCCCATTATTTTTTCCCTTAATTAAAATTTTTACACTGACCGAGATGAAAAAAACATGCCGTTGTTAGTATTTATGGGGACAAAAAACAAAGTTAACCTATTTAAATTTATTTAACAAGATTATTAATAATATAAAATCCATTTTAAAAGATTAAATTTCCATAAATAGCCAAAATCTATTTTAAAATAAGCACATAAAATAAAATGAATTATTTTTAGAAAAATTTATTTTTATGCATAATATATTAACTCGTATCCCATTCCTAGTAAAAAATAATATATGAATGTTTAAATATTTGATTTAATATATAATATATATTCCATTTTAATTATTCAATAATAATTATTTATTTAATTTACTAATATAAAGACACATTTCATGGATAAGAATAGATTTTACGAATAACATATCTTTTTATATTGTCAAATGATTTTAGCAATTGATAAAAAATGAATTCATTATACTCATGTGTAAAAATATATTTTTTAATTTATTTAGTATTATTTATACCCAATATCATAATAGATAAGAGATAACTATCACATCAAATAATAATAATTCAATAGTTTAATGTGGTTTGGTTAAAATCAATGTTGTGTTTAAATCAAGTTATAGAATACTTCATGTTTATTTCCAAGGAAATACATATAAAATATTGGGCTATTAAATTATACCCCAAAATAAATTTCACCCTTGAAATTATGTGACAATGATGCAACGAAATTAGGACATCTATGTTTCATCACATCATCGGGTTGCCATATAGCTTCTTTGAATTTATGATTCTTTCAGAGAACCTTAAACAAGTGAGTAGTCTTGTTTTATTGTAATTTTTATATATGATTATATATTGATATTAGTTTTTCTCTATATCAAATATCATTCTCTAGTAGTTTAACCACCAAGTTCAGTATATGCTAAATACTAGGTTTTTACTTCCTCCGGAGAGATATGTGGAACACGTCATGAACTTGAGAGAGGTTCAGTGGAAGTGTCATATGATAAGATACAGTCTCTACTTGATCAAGAATATTGAAGGGAAAAATATACCCATCATTCAGATTTAAACTCTTTTTGAATCTTTTAATATTTTTCCATTGATAAGTTCATAGTAACACATTCTCACCATCTTCAAATCCTAGATCTCACTAGATATTTTCAGTATAGAAATTTTATTATCTCTTAGATACATTGATGTACTTATGAATAAATTTATCATTTTATACCATTTTATAGTCAGGATCATTTCCCAATATATTTATTTCTCTAACATCATTCAAACTTGTCATAGTTCTAAAATTATTTCTAAAGAGGGATTTAAAATGATGCATTTGAATACTAGAGTGAATGATGTTGTTTTAAGAAAACATGAGTAGAGAAAGATGTTTATACAAACCACCATTTAAATGTTGGGAAATAAATATCAAATGATATTACATTGATTGAATGGTTCTCTTAGAATGACCATCTATCTAGGGATGATATCAAGTAATGAAATAAAATATAGCAAGACTAGATTTAAGAAGTTTTTTTGTAACATTTAGGTAAACCTTGAAACTTGATCTGATATAATAGAATGTAGTAATCCATAAATAATTACAAATTTCTAAATGTATATTCTGGAAAGATGATAAAGAGATAAACATTTCTTAATTTTAATGAAATTTTTTTATTTCATAAGCTTGTTGACAATAAGCAAAATAATATTATGATCTTACAATGTTTAGGGGTGTTCATTGACAAAATCGATAGTGCTGTTTTACCATTTACATTATGGTATACATAATGGTTATAATATACAATTATAATTATTCTTATTATCCTTAAATTATATACATAATAAACATCGATATTCATACTTTATAACATCCCCTTCATGTTATCCCACAAAAAATTATCATTTAGATCTCTATACTTCATCATACTTATAAGATAAATATATAATGATGAGATATGTGACCTATCCAAAAACTCTGATATCATGTATGGTAGTGAGGATACAAATTATTATTTATTTGACTATATATTTCCATTATAATCAAAAAAAAATTCGTGGATATTTCAAACCTTCTTTGAATGCTCTACATCTCTCTTATACACCACTTTAATCATCACATAGGTAGATGGTTGAACTATAATTTGAAAAATAAAATATTTTCCCATTCATTTATTATTTAAATATCCATCCACTGAAAATCCAAAAATATTATATCTTTTGTGATCATAATCATAGATAATCTTTCATGATCTTCTTGACGTGGAGCATCATCCACCTTATTCTCCTTCCCAAGGTAGTAAATGTATCAAGCATTTATAATCTTTAATTTACTACAAATATTATATCAAGTTCATTTTGAAATATTTTTAAGCGAACATATAATTTAAACATTTATTATTAGTATATATTTCACCTGTTTTTCTATAAAAATAATTCCTCAAATATATATTAAAAAAATAATGCAACTTACTCCAAATAACGATTTAGAAAAAATTTCCCCTAAACCTTTAATGGTGTGATAAATAAGTTATCACCACATCATCATACAAGTGGATTCATCCTATATCCTTTATTATGAATCACTAAAGACAAAAAACCCTTATCCATTATAGGGTATTCTGATCATAGGTTCATTATCTGAACTTTTCTTTAGTTCCTTTATATTTTCCTCACATTCATCAGTCCAAAGAAACATGAATTTTTTCAACGTTAAATTGGTGAGTAGATTAGATATCTATGAGAAAAAATTAAAAAATGATAAATAACATAATTTAAAACTATGGATTTTAGTATCCTTGGTTGGGATATGCCAATGATTAATAACATATGTCTTTGATGGTTCCATTGACATACCCTCTATTGATATTATATGACCCAAAAATGAAACACCCTATAGGAAAAATTCACAATTTGTAAATTTTATTTTTGATTATCCTTCCATACGGTATTAAATAAAATTATTATGTTATATTTATAACATTACTATCTCTTTTAATATATCATAACACCACCAATAAAGACAACCAAAAACTGATAAAGGTAATATATATTGACTCTATTCAATAATGCCATGATAATAGTGGGGGAATTAATAAGACATAATAGGGTCTTTATAAATTAATAGTGTCCATACCTAATAAAAAATTCTATCATTGGTATGTCTTGTCTTCTAACACTAAATTGATAGTATCTGGATTGAATATAAATCATGAAAAATATTGATCCCCTTATAACTATTCAAACAAATCATCAATATTGGGAAGAAAACACTCATTTTTTATTGTGATCATGTGCAATTAATGATAATCAATGTAGAGTCTCATTGATCAATATTTAGTAATTCAAAAAGAAAATGTGAAGCCAATAATGATGAACTTGGATAAATTATTCCCTTATCAATATTCTCATAGAAAATATTCATTAATTTAAGAAACATAATTATGAAAATTCTAAATGGAGTATTTGATATAGGTGTAGCACTATATATAAGTTATATTGAAAACTAAACTTCATGATTAAGAGGAAGTCTAGGAAAAACTTTTGGGAATACATAATCAAAATATCATAAAATATGAATATCTTTAATATTAATTTTCTCCCCAAACATCTAAGATAAATAAAACTTTTAAATATGAATAAACACCCATACAATGGATATAATTTACTTTGGAATCCCATATTTAGCCTCACACTAATAGATGATCATATGTTTGTTTATAATATGAAATTTAACTTACATTCCATGAAATTTCCTATGGGATTTATATTAATAAAGATAATATTTGGCAAAAATAACAACAAATTTAACTATAGGTGGAATAAAAAGATTTACAGGAAGCACATTACCACAAATATAAATCAAATAAAAATCATAGACTTGATGTGAATTCATCATATTATTAGGAGACTTCACATCAAATTAAATATCTAGTTTTTGAGGTGGTATTGTGATACCCTTTGAAAATTATTAAAAAAAATAGAGGGTATATTCAGAATCAAACAAGACATATATTGTTCTAGGGTAGATGGTATGTGTACCTTTAACAACTTCATTATCATAATTCTTATCAACAATAGTGATATAATTAGATTATAATTTCTCTATATGATTAAGAGGTTGATGATGTTTATAATTTTCATTAACCCTAGGTTTCAAGCATTGGTCAGCATAATTCTCATACTCGTTTCATTTCAAATAATGTAATGAGTATTGTTCGTTATGTGGGGATTTCTCTCTATTCACGACATTAGTTATGATATTTTTATCACTTTGGTGTTCAATTACCTGATGAACTTAGTTTACACACTTATATAATTTACTAGTCTCAATATTGATATCAATGGTTCATCGATATCTTTCTTTGTGTGATGATTATTCTTATACGGACATGGGTTATCACTTCCTCTCAAATGTGTTTGAAAATAAAAAAGAAATTTTTAGCAGCAGAATTTACTAGTCCCCTTAAGAAAATTTCCCCTATGTTTTCTTTTACACTTGTGGAATAAATGAAGACTCATCTCCTTCCATACATGACATTTACTATAATAATATTCATTGAATTATATCATTATTTTCTTATCAAAATTATGATATTTATGGGTAACTCTAATTTTTATTTAAACCTTAATAGTACTTATAATGATTTTTTTCTACTAATGTGCTTTATGGATAGTACCCTTTGGATTATTAGTTATAAGTCACTAAATAATCAATCAATCTTAATTTCTTTTTCAATGTTAATACCACATTCATACCACATATGAATTATATATTTTTCTTATTAAGTACTAATAGATTCATCTTGCATTATCTTAATCTCATGGAATTCTATCTCTATTTTCATACAAAGTATACTCAGAATATAAATTTTGAAAAATAACCTTATAAAATCATCACACTTTATAGAGTAAATATTTTCCAATTTCCTCATGTTCTTGATGAGATTCAAACACTGGTCTACTTCTTCTTCCAATTGATAGACATCAAAAATAAAATTTTAATGCATAGAAAATTAGAGAATGGAAAATATATTTTAAATATTGTTGATCCCTTCCTCAGCAAGAAGTGGATTAGTAGACCCACTAAAAAGAGTTGATGTTTTCTCATGAAGGACTCAACAAAAAATTGTTCCCTTCCTTGTTCATTTGGAATATCATCATGATTCATGGCATGAGAAATGTTTATAAGTAGATTAATGATATTTTTCATCTTAGCTCCAATAAAAGTTTTTTCTCATGAGGATAATAATTTAATTCTCTTTAAAATTCAACAATAACATGGTTTCATCACATTACCACAATTGACTAAAACATAAACGAAAAGAGTGAAGAATAATATTCATAGTGAGAAATCATATAATCATAACAAAACATTCATTGGATGACTAAATCATGAAATGTTTTTTATATCTATGACAACTTAGGTTTATCCTAGGTCATTCATGACCATCATCTATTCAAATAAATTATAATGGTCTATAAAGGAAATGTGAATTAACCCACATATTTCCCCAAAGAGTGTCCAAATAGGTGTATAGTATTTGGCCCACTAATCATCCACCAATGATGATTGAGCTAATGCCCAATCCAACCCAACTATAGTAGTTACCCCTTAGTTCATTTATACCACAGTCAAATCCACATTCTAGTATCTAGATAGGGATATAATTAGTAGGAAAACCAAATTCCTTACATTACCATAACATATGAATTTATCTGATACATTGGATTATAATAAGGGTTCTTTGTAATGTTTCCTCATCAGAATTTCCAAAAATAACCAAACATGCTATGATACCAACTGAGGTGTCCCAATAAATTCATAGAAAAATATTACATTTTATTTGATTAGTATTTAATACATATCATTATGATCTATACTAGAACCATAATGATTTAGCGTCTTTCGAAACTGGGTTACATCAACAATAGGTACATAAAAGACTTACATCGTCTCCCACATAGTTTTTCTCAACTAGAACTCGTACTCAACATATGATACATTAATACTTTCTTTATATCTTGGGGAAAATTTAAAATAATAATGTGTGATATTATATTCTTAATAAAGGTAAACAAAGGATATATCAATGATCATTTATTCATAATATAAGCATAATAGTTAGATAACATGAGAATAAAATCTGAAAATCATACCCAGTAATATATATATCATAATAATGATTGAAAACATAATACCTGGAATTTTGTATGACATGAATCATAAATAAATCAAATAATATGATCCATAAGAGAAAATTATCAGCTTAAAAGAATGTCATGAAAGAGTGGCATAAATTGTGTCATAATAAAAATTAATGAAATATTATATCATGTATTCCCACCAGGATATTCATCACATTTTAGGCTTTGGATAACCACTTGTGTGCATATTTTAATCTTGGTAAAACCTATCAATTACCTTCTTTGGGTCTTCAGATAACCTCCTATATACCCTCTTTTTGGCTTGGGAGAACCACTAGTGTATCTTATTTTGGGCTTTCTATAACCTCTCATGTAACCTTTGATATTATAAATATCTGTACTCAATTCACAATAGGGATTCAACATATCCACAAATCAAAAAATAAAAATATATTCATATGTATGTCATAGTGTCATGATATCATGTATCATTCCATCATATCTTCACCCATGTAAAATAAAATGGGATTTCATAAATATTTCATAATCATAAAAATTAACAATATATAGGAATCATATATAACCTCAAATGATTTCATCATATATTAGAAATTAATTTTAAAAATAATTAAATCCTTTTTTATGAAAATAATCAATTATTTTGAAATAAATTATTTAAAATCTAAAAATTTCTAAAATATTAAGGAAAATATTTTATTTGGATAGTCCTGTAGAAATGTGAAAATAAATGTGAAAAACATTTAGAATTCATGATTGTGGAAAATTCTATTCATGTCATATAACTTAATGAAAATATTCATTTCACATATTTCGTAAAAAGTCATAAATATGTTGTTCATAAATAAAAAAAATCCTTTTATGCATTTTAATAGAAATTACAATATGGGTAAAACTGAATTTAAACAATCATATTGGAATGGTAAAAATATTATTGAAAATATTTTAATGAAAAAAAATGTGTGGAAGAAAAACATTCCCAAAATAATATTAAAACAAATTAGGTTTCCCTTAAAATCATTCATTCAATATCTTGAGTAAATAAACTGAGTAAAATTTAAGGAAAGATGCAATATCAAAGAATAACATTATTAGAAGAAAATTCCTAATATTGGGGGTTAAGGATAATATAATATCACCTATAAGAATTTAACCACAAACAATTTGAGTAAAAATGAGATTACAATGTACAACTTTTAGCTTAAGTTCTGCTTTCTTCTAAAGAACACTAACCTCATGTTCATTGAAAACACTCCATTAGATTAAGCCTTAATCCTTAGAATAATGTAATTTTAATCAAACTAGGAACTCTAAAATGTGAAAAGTGATATTATTATGGAATTAGGGTAGGACTTAGGTTGGATAGAAAGATTAAACTTTTAGAATATGTGATAATAAGAGGTTCACTTTTATGACTAAGGGGAGGGGCACCACAGGAATTACGTAGAGTATAAAAATAATATAAATTAATATTAATGTTCATGTTTCCTTAAAATGATATATCTAAATATAGGATGGGAATTATTTTAAATAACCTCATATAATAAAATTTGGACATGTTTAATTATTTTTAAAACCTTATATCTTAGTTTTAACAACCCCTCCATTTAAACCTTTTGATGATTACCCTGATGTCAATGTTTTTTACTATTTAATGATTATGAAAACTACCTTAAATGGAAAAGTGACTTATAAGTATATAATTGTTGATATTATCAAAAATATATAATTTAATATTATTGATATAGTATTTTAAAAAATTATAAATCATTTAATACAATGTTTTTTAGTATAATATATGTTTAAAGTCATTTTCAATACTACTCATATAAATATACATTATGTATAATAATATAGAAATGGAATATGAATAAAAAAATTTAAAACCTCACTAATATATTATATTTATCTAAAAATTCACGGAATACATTAATTTGTCCAAATTTTATTAATTTTTTTTGTAAAATTATTTATTTGACTTTTCTATTACATGAACATGTATTGTGTCATCATTTCGTAAGAATTTAAGTTAAATATTACATCAGTAAAAATAAAAAATAATGTAAAATGAAAAAAAAATCATATTTCAAATAACCATTTGAAAGTTAATTTAAACTTATTTTATTGATATGAAAAAATATTAGTGTTTTTAAAATAAAGAGAGTGATATTTTTGATTTAATCTTTTCATAAAATAATATTAATTCCATTATTAAAGAAAAATGGTACCATGTTTCATTAAATTATTATATTAGATGTGTACGGTTGAACTAAACTCATATAATTGAAAAAATTCACGTTCTATATAAAATTTTAAAAGTCTTATGACGTTATTTTTTCCATAATTACGTAATTTTCCCTTACGAGGTGACAAATGTTTAATACAGTTACTATTGATAATGAACAGAAATAAATATGGAGTTTCTAAATTTTTTTTCATTATAATTCATATTATTTAATTCATTTTCCATGAATAAATATCTATATGTGGATAAAAGTCATTCCTAAATAAGAATGAAAAACACAATGAAAACATTTTTTTAGAAAATGGAATTTATGAAAAAAAAATTATTTACTCTTATCTAATTATAATAAAAACCATTAGGTGAATGTCAAATTTTTTAATAAATATATAATCTATAAATTAAATTATAATAATACATTAATAGTGATTAATTTAATTAATTAATATGAAAACAAATTAAATTCAAAATTTATTTTTTAGAAAAAACATAATTTTTTACTTTAAAATGATTTTATCAACTGAAATCGAAGGAATTCATTATATAAAAATTTAAATAGCATTATTTTTATGATTTAGTTGGTCATATTAATACCATATTATACTATGGGCTAGGTGATAATTGAAATATTAATTAATAATAATTTAATAATATCACATGGTTCGTTTAAACTCATTGTTTCATGTAAATAAATATATCAAATGAATAAAATGTTTTTTGAAAGAAATACATATAAAATATTTGGGTGTTATAGATGATATATGTATTATATTAGAAAAATATAATTCTAGTAGACTTAGATGATTTAATTCTGCCATATCAGCTTCATACCACACAACCGATTGATCAATTGGGAAAAACTCTAGTCGGTTCCATTGACAGGTCTTGTGGTTGATCCTTTAAAAATGTGGTTTCTTTACACTATTATGTGGGAAACTCACTGGAATGTGTTGTTTCTCAATGTCATCATACATTATCATTAATAATTTTTCAAAAAATCCAACTATTTCATGTGGTCGATCAGACATACCATGCGGTCCCTCCAGTACATTCCTATTTTAATAATACTAAAGATATGATATATCATACAGTCAATTAATTAAGTATTTTGGTCACTTGAGAGGTGTGAAATTTCCATCATGGTTAATCAATCACTTATTCAAACAATCCATATAGATTTTGGTATCTCTTATTCTAAAATTATACCAATTTCCAAATCACTTCACACAGTCAATCCAATTCTCGTGTGGTCGATCCAATATATATTAATTTTACTACATTGAAACATATTCCCTTTTCTATTCATGTAGTCATTTAGTCTCATTAATCTAGTAATTTTTTGGCTTTATGGTTCCTCTAACACTTTTTGGGGTTAGTTTTTTGGAAAAAACTCTATTTACTATGTATTATGTGTATAGTAAAATATTTGAATGTTAACAAAATATTTTATTACAAGTTCGTAATTATTCTCCATGAATTTGATATAATAATGATCTAGGGAATTTTTTGTATTGATAAATTTCATTTTAGTTTCATTTTATGCAGAGATCCTTGAAAATCCATGATAACATGATTAAGTATAATTTTATGGTTTGATAACATTATATGATAGAGAATATACTATGTTGACTGTCAAGTGCGGGTACTCATAAGTAGATGAGACTTCATATCATGAAGGTCACACTTGGTAATCTCCAATGTATGAGATAATTATAATATATCCTCTTATATATTTTAATAATTTTCATCTTTCATAAAATATTCCAATATGTGAACATGTGTAATTTCCCCTAAACATTAGTATTATCATTAGTGAATGTCATGACTTGTGCACTAATATTTAATAAAAAAATAATAAAACCATATATTCATGGAAAGTAGGGTATGTTGTGTGTGTCATGAATGACATATTATTAATGGATAATTTGAGGAAGGATTTGTCTCATCCATCATTATGGAAGTTAAAATTTTATACCTTTGATGGAAATGTGACCACCATATTAAATTTACGGGCTATGGTGTAAGGATGTTTTTATTTTAGATACTAAAATAATGGCGTATCAAGCATATAGGTTGATGAAATTGATGTGATACCTAATTTATGCGATATTATAGAAAACATATTATATTATATAGTGATCATTTGTATGTGGATTTCTATGTTATGATATTATATTTTTTATCTTGGATTTCTTGAACCATTTCTAGATAATATTCTTGGACCATAAGAAACCCCACCTAATACCAATGAGAAAAAATCTAAGAGGGTCACACACTAACTGTTTTTGTTCATCTCTATTAAATTATATTTTAATATAATTTATAGAATAGATATTATTCTCAAGAACATTAAAGAATTTTATTCATTTTTTATTGATCACAAATATTTCTTGGATATTTATTAAATATTTATTCACTTGTTTGTGGATAAATTATTTCTATTTGAATGATATATTTTATTATTATTCAATAAATGTAAAGGAGTTGGAGTGGAAAAAGGTTGATTCTATAGATGAATATTAATTTATGAGATAGTAAAATAATATTTTTCATTTCATGAGGTAATAGTGTTAGTAAAATAAACATAATTATAATATTATTATTATATAGATTGTGGTTTGATAAGGATTAGTATATTTTTTCAGGATGATATGTAATTAAATAATATTTTAACCCAAATCTTTTTTCTATAAATATATGGTTATGACTATTATGTAGGATTAATAGATACTTGAAAAATGATTCACACAATGGAATTCTCTATATATTTCTCCATCTCTATTCATCTCAAGAATGAGAAGTCCTAGAGTGATACCTTTAATCATTAAGGAACTAGATGGAATTTAGATGAAAAAGACAAGATGATAGATATACTCTAATAGAACCCAAGCATCCATTAGTTTTATTTGGAGATAAAAGGGGCACATGTGGGTTACTACTACAGGGATTCTAAACTTGGATCCCACTAGGGAAATAACGGTAATCTGAAAATGGGATTTGGATTATCAAGAACACCTTCAAAGAAAGATCCATATATCAGTTATTATTTCTCCAAATATAAGACATATTAATTATATATTTAACATTAAAAAAATCCTCTTATGGTTTTTGGTCTCTCTATGTCAATTTTTGGTGGAATAAATTTATTGGACATGACATTTCTCTATAAAAAAAGTTTTGAATATCCCATAAAATCTCAGAAAAAATTTCTGTTTTATGCCCACCAAGGTGCTTCTTCTCACCTAAAACCTATAGAAAATAATATTTTTTGACATAGAACAAATAATTCCTTGATAATAAAATAAACAGGATTTATTTTCATTAATACTTGGAATTTTTATACTAATCCCAAATATCCCCTTTTTATGATCACAAAACCTCGAAAATTTTATCCTAAAAAATAGTGATTAGTGAGAAATTATATATTTTGATGAACTAGCTATATTATAATCCCCTTAATGGGGTTATCCAAAAGTAATTATTTAAGAATTTATATTTATAAATGAAAAAGATATTTTATGATGTAGGAATTAAATAAAAAATTGATAAGATAGAATATACATGGAATCCAAAAAAATAAAATTTATGTCATTACCTTGGAAATTGTTTGATTAAATAAAACCAACGTATCATGTGAATTAATAAGAATCTAAGTCAGTAGGTTCAAATTTTTTTTAAAGATCAATTAGAGCTTTTATTTTGTCTATAGATGGAGAAATAGCTATAATTTCTGGTTGGGGAGAAGAAGAATCTCTGGGATTCCAAATCCCCTTAGAGATATATATAATATACTGGATAACCAAAGAAATAATTAAACCAAAGGGAGTTTTAGGAGTTGTAGAAGAAGGAATGTTAGTATATTAATCACTAGTTATAGAAATATCTTGAGGAAGTAGAATTGTGGTGTTTTCAATAAAGAGGTAAGTCTCGAGAACCAAAGTGATATTAAAAATATCTAAATATCATTTCCATATAATCTATTGGAACTCATACTTATCAATCATAAACTAATCAATTAGAGGATTCATAAGCAAAATCAATTCTACAATTCACTCAAAAGAATAGGTTAAAGGATATTTCATTAAATCCATATCCAAATATCCAAACATGGTCTTTCGATCATTCATGGTGAAAATATTTCATAAGAAATACTTGATGGAACCTTTTGTAATTTTTGTATCCCTAGTTGTATTAAATGTTTTATACTAAATCATATCATACATTTTTTCAAATTTAGAGGATAGTTCCATTTGAATAAAATTATTATTTCCTTTAAATATTTCCTTAATAGTATGAATATCTTCATGAACATTCCTTTAAATGAGGTCTTCATTACTATTTAGTGGTATAGAAGGAGTAGTAAATGTTTTGGAAGGGCATGTTATAATATTTGATATCATTAGAATAGATAAATCAATATTTACATCAAATCAACAGAGAGAACTCAAAATTCTGTTCTATGTAATCCAATCTCATGATCTATATAATGAACATTTATAAACCACATCATATTAACATGAAAAGTTTCAATATAGACATTAAAATATATATCAACTAATTACCATACTCACCAGTGAAACACAATCCTAGAAATATTTCTCTTGGAACTTCAAATATTTTATTTTTCTAACTGAGTAAATATGGATATTGAAACATAGCAGGAATAAGAAACAAGTTCATATAGAGAAAGACTATGTTTACAATCACTAATATCTATATTTGACAATAACTAAAAAGATCCTTCACGATAATAGAAGTCAAACTTTGACCTTCCATTATTTTGAATCGATCTATCAAAATATTCTACTCATATAATCTTGGTATGAGGAGATGAATCTTGAATTGGATTACATTATACTGAACATATGACTCATGAACTAAAGAATAAGTCACATTTAGTTCTCTAGGGTTTTAACCGAACATATAATACAAAAAATAATCATTTAAGAGGTATGGTTAGACTTTTTCTTGATTAATTGAATAGTTGGGGTCCTTTTAAACAATATTTGGAGCATAATGTAATTAAGGTATGTAATAGTCACCATGTTTGGGTGAAATACCACTATTATTATTATCCCAATAATCGTTGTCTCTTGTATAAGAATCTTTGTAAATTAGAAGGGTTTTAGGATATCTCTCCTCCCTAGGAGGTGTAGATTTAATGATTAGTCCTCCCATATCGTAAAAATTGTATGACTATCTAAAACTGGATTCTCATTTTCATCACATTGAGAATTAGGGATACTTAGTCTAAAAAGAAAAAATCCTTTAGTAATCTCCCCATTAGAAGTTACTACTCTTTTTATGGGTCATATATATTTTTAACCTCTAAACAATGAGACCAACCAAATCTTTCCTCATTATCACTCTTTAATTCCTCATAATGATCAATTTCCATATCTTATTCACTATCATTATAATAATTCTTAGTTCTAACCACTGGATGAGGTTCCAAACTAGAATTAATTTTTTTCTAATGGTTTTGTTGGAATCTTCATAGAAATGTAATTTTCATTTAATTAATTTTCAACCTCAAAAAATATATTATTCTAAGGGTTCTAACCAATTTTTATTCTATTCAAATTGATTTAATACTAAAAAAATATCACTTTTATTAGTATACTTTTCTTTCACTCGAGGAACCAGTCTTTCAAACTCCAAAAACATGAGATGAACATTTTATAAGGTTGGGAATAAAATATAGACCAGGTATTAATTAAATCATCCATATAACTCATAATAAATCTAGTAATACATATCTACAAACCATTCACCATTTTATAAATAAAAAAAATTCTCAATAATTTACAATATCGAAATATTCTTTTCTATGTTAAATAGAATGTAGAATAAATATAAGCAAAAACATGTTCTAAAAATTAAATTCAACAAAATTTGGCATTATAGGGTTCCTGTTACCATTTAACTCATACAAGGCTCTAAAAAAATATAAATTAAGATTATTGATAGAGTAATAACATTGATAGACCACATACTCACATTTATGTGGTACTTCTAAACTTATAACCAACAATATTGATTAAAATGCATAGTCTTGTCCCTCAATAATCATTTAATTTGGATCCCATCTTTCAACAAAATCAAAAAGAATATTCAGATAGAGATTTTTTACTAAATAGGGATGTAAAGGACTATCACTATCTATAAAACCCTTATTTTAGACTAGTTGTCTCACGACTCTACATAATAAGAATCGACTTGATCTCAACCATTTGTATTCCTTTTACATTTCTATAATGACTTCATAGGGAAATTAGTGTGGGTATAAGAGTTTTATAGTTATAATAGAGATTGATTTTTATATTTTCAAAGTATATGAATATTATGAAGAAATTTCTTTAAGATAACAACTCATTCCAACTGCCCTTAAATAATATTTGAAGGGTGGAAGGTTAGGGTTCAGTTAGTGAGGAGAGGTTGAAATTGAGCTATGATTGGGTTTGAAGAGAAGATATTTGATTCAAATTCTATTTGGGGATATTTAAAAATAATTTAGTGATTTATAAAAAAATAATGCATGGGAATAAATAAAAATAGACTTAAAATAATTTTTAAAACATATGATAGATTTGAATTAGGCAGGATAGATTTTTTCTTTATTAAAAAAAATAAAGGAAAAAAATGTAATCAATCATATATTTAACGTGAGAGACCATATAAGTAATTTTACAAGATATATTCAACATACACAAATATGAAATTAATATTACCACATTAAATATATATCAAAATTATATTAATTTATTCATATTAACAAAAAAATCATAGATTAATTCAATAATTTAAAAATATATATCTCATATTGAACATAAAATAATAATACATTGTTAATAATTTCAAATTCATGTCTGATATAGTTCAATATCTCAACATTCATAGGTTAGTAAGTATTCCATCAAGTGGTTGTTTTGTGGAAATTAATTATAGAGTGATATCTCTTTTTTAAGTGATCTTTCAAAATGTGGTGTATTATATCAATATTTTTTGTATTGGAATGAGATACCGAATTCATAAAAATGTTAATTGAAATTTTATTGTAAAAAATTTTACGGAAATTTCTAAACTAATTTCCAAAATCTTGCAATGGGTGTTTTATCCAAAGAATTTTTTCATTAAAACTACAAGAAGCTATGTATTCATCTCCAATAGTGGATAATGAGACAATTATCTGCTTCTTACTTCATCAACATACAAGAGTCATTCCCAAAAGGTGAAATATTATAGAGGTTCCCTTTCTATCTACCGTGTATGAACCAAAATTGGACATAGAATTATAGACTATTTAAAAAAGCTTTTCCTTTAGAATAAAATAGTCCCAAATAAATCATATTCTAGAGGATTTAAAAAATTATTTTAAGATCATTCAAATTATATTACATAGGGGTGTATTTAAAATTAGTACACACAAGAACAATACATATTAACATGTGGGGTTTATTTTAAGTATAGTAAATTCTCAGTCATTCCTCTATAATTTGTAGGGTAAACTTGTTTTTTTATTCTATATGAATCTAATTTTTAGTTTATACTCATAGGAGTGTCACTACCATTTTCTTATCCATGAAAAATAATTTTTAATGAAATTTTATATACATTCAATAATTTAATATAATTCATTTAAAAAATATAAAATCCAAGGAATAAATTTACCAAATTGATTAAACTCAATTAGAATTCATTTTTCATCAATTTAAAAAATTCAATACCTAATGAGTTTTTGGTTCACCCAAAAAATATCATCAATATATATTTTAAAATTTAAAACATATTTTTTAATCCTTTTTATAAATAATGTATGATCAACTATTCCTTTAAAAATATCATTCGAAATCAAGAAACCACTGAGCATGTCATACAAATCTAAAGTAGAAAATTTTAAAACCCAAAATTCATTAGAAGTTTAAAATTATAATTTTTAAAATATGGATTTTGAAATCCCAGGGGTTGTTCAATAAAAAAATCTTCAATAATATATCTACTGTGGAATACATACTATATATCCATTTGAAATAGTTTGAAACTATTATGTGATTTATAATAAATCATTATTGTAATTAATTGAAGTCTAGTTATTGGTGAAAGGTTTTATTCATAATTAATTCCTTATTCTTGAATAGAACCCTATGAAACTAATTTAGATTATCTCTACTTATAATGATAAATTCATCAATATTTTTCCTAAAACCACATTTATTTCCAATAGTTAGATTATGATTACATATTTCCATTATTTTATATAATCTTATAATTTTCAACTAATTTAACACTTCTTGAATATCTATGAACTAAAAATAACCAATGATTACTTGATTGATGTTTTTTTGATCAATATGTAATAAGAAATCATAATGTTCAACTTGGTTTAAAATTGATACTCTTATATGAGAACATTTATATAAGACTCAAAAAGAATTTAAATAATGGTATCGATGGGTTATAATGGTTTTATCAATAAAATATATTGTGAACATGATCTCAGTTTTCGGGAGATGGTGTTTTTTTATTACAATGGCATAAGATACAAATAATTACATCCTAAAAGACCAAATAGTACATTAGTCTTGGAAAAATTGACACATATGTGATTCCCATATTAAATTTGAAAAAAATACAATGTATCATTTTTCTATTTTGAACAATAACATTATTATATCTATAATATCCATGCATATCATTCTTAATACACTTTATGAATTCCTAAGAAAGGAAACCAAATAAGAGAGAGATCAAATGTTCAATAAGGGTTAATTACAAATGAAGCTATCATGAATAAATAAATAATAATAAATATAAAAGGGAAAATAAATAATAAAACATTAAATTTAATTAATAAAATTACAATCATAATTAGACTAGGCATCAACTATATTTACTAATAATGGGTTTCTATCTACCAAGTATCATTCATATAATCCTCCACATTCTATTTTCATACGGGTCAACCCTCTATTACTCCACATCCCTCCTCTACTACCATTCTCTAACATTCTCCCACTACCCCTACCCCTCCCACTTGACCTACCCATCACGATTTTCGTCACTCCAATTTCTGTTTTCCACTGCTCCTCCCTTCTTCCTTCCTAACCGTCCACCACTTTTAACTTCTATTGTCTCCCCAATATGTGGCTTCGGTTGTATCTATGTTCTTTGGCTACACCACCTTCACCTTCTTCCCCTACTCGTGATTTCCCTCCCTGCATCTAGGGTTTCCTCTCATGATTTTCATTATCTCATTCCATTTTTATTTAATCATTACTATGCCTCCTACAACCCATTCAAATCAATCCATGTCTCCCGCCATATTTTTCATGTACATTGTCTCGCTATCACCGACTGTTCCCACATCTATTTCACCTCCACCATGATTCTCAAAAATCTTTCTCCTATTTCCCCTCTGAAGCCCCTCTTATGTTTCACACTATTGTTACCCCATTGACACTTCAACTAGGGTTGTCGCTCGAGTTTACCATCTCATCGCCAGTACCCACAAAACACAGAAGGCATCTTACTTACTAATTTTTCGGTCATGTACTATGGTTCATCATCCAGAGTCCCCCCAACTCCTTGTACATTTACTGCACCTCCTACTCCTTTAAATAATTGTATACATAAACCCTCCATATTTTCAGCATATCCTTTCCTAATTACCTCAATATCGAGATTTCTATATGTATCTACAACTCTGGACTATTTCTAATAAATCAATTTTCGACCACTACGTTGCTCACCCCGCAATAAGTATGTTCTCCTAATATCATTAATATATTTTCCTCTTTAATTTGCAGTATTTCCCTTCACATAAAACTTTTTCATATTTATTACAGTAAATCGGTTTTCTTGATTTACAAATTAGGGCTTTATTTTAATATGTTATCTTGTATGTTTTTCACTAATTCATTGTTTGATACATGTTCTATCAAATGCAATATTATTCAGGTTCCCTACATTGTTTTTACATTGCATGATTATTAAAATCTTGACAAATAATATTACATGTCTTATTTGAATCAATTGTCTATATCACAATCTCCTTTTTTTCAATGTAATGGGGTCAA
This sequence comes from Viscum album, assembly GCA_963277665.1. Taxonomy (NCBI): domain Eukaryota; kingdom Viridiplantae; phylum Streptophyta; class Magnoliopsida; order Santalales; family Viscaceae; genus Viscum; species Viscum album. Next base: position 752,129,325 of record OY728160.1, read on the forward strand.
ATATTAAATATAAATTTTTCTCTCTAATAAGACTACTTCCATTTACATAATGTTTCATTTATTGTATTTTTGTTTGACATCAATATTTGTTTGATATATAATTCTGCAGTATCTTTTATGAAATCATTGTTTCATGTACTTTTTGTTATGAATATTTTTTCTATTGTTTTTTATCGGTATTTTAATTTGTAATAATGTTTACACACTTAATTAGGATTTTTTATTTTATTTTTAATATCATTAAATAAATATTAAATAATTTTGGGTTATATAATTTTAACAAATTTCTAGTAACATTGTTTCAACTCATCCAGTATATATTGTCTCCTATCATTACTTCATTTTTTATTCTATCTATCATAGATCTTAATATTATTTTTTGGCTTATATTCATTGATGGATTTAACTTTTATATCTAATGTATTATTTCCCATTCAATTTTTATGGTCATAATGATTTTTTTTATTTTTTGAACATCAAACACTAACAATCCTGGAATATTTACATCATGTTCTATGTATAGTGGATACTTTTTATAGATATAAAATAATGAATGACATTTCATTATATGATTTTTTATTTTACTTCGTGAGTGTTTTATCCAAAATTTTTAGTTATTAATAAAAATTTCTATTTTTTTCATATATCATTGTTTCATGTAAGTCTTGTTATGTATATTTGTTTCTGTTGTCCGTTATCAGTATTTTTATTTATAATAATATTTACTCACATTATTAGGCTTTGTTATTTCATTTTCTGTATCATTAAATAAACTTTCATTGTTTTTAGGTTATATCATTCTAAAAAATTACCAGTAACATTGTTTTAGCTTGTCAAACATATATTGTATCCTATCATTCCTTCATTTTATATTCTATATATCATTGATATTAATAGTCTTTGTTGTCTTATATTCATTGAGGTATTTAGCTTTCAGATATATTGTATTATTTCTCATTCAATTTTTATGTTCATAATGATTTTTTTTCTTTTTTAAACATCAATCAATTTCAATCCATGTATATTTATACCATGTTATATTTATAGTGGATAATTTTTATAGATATCAAATAATATATAAAATTTCATTATATATTTTTTTATGTTATTTCATATTAACAAATTGGATATATAACTTTTTTCAACTCCTACTATTTATATTGTTTCCCATCATTTTTTCATTGTATATATCATCCTTATTTGATATCAATATAGTATGTTGGCTTATATTATTTTCACCCAACAAATTCATATTGTTTCAACTCTTGCCATATACTATCTTTCAACTCTTGCTATGATTCAACTCCAACTATAATCTATTTCTTTGAGCATAATACTATTTCCAATCCAACTATATATATTGTTTTTCCCATCTAATTCTATTTTTAAAACTTGGATTCTCTTCAAAATGTTATAAATACTAACCATGATGGTATGTTATATTTCATAGAAAATACTACATCCATGTGTATTTTTTACTATAGTATTTCATAAAATGAATTGAAAGATTGGGATTCTATTTTATATTTGTGGTGATAAAAATTTAAACATGATATTATGATTCTATTTGCACATTACTTATACATTTCTCTCACACTTTCATTATTCTCTACATTGATATTGATAAGGGGAATTCACTTCTTTGAGTGATAATTTAAATGGGTTATCTATCAGAGTGTCTTGAACACAAAAGGTTTGTTTATGTTTTGATATTGACTCATAAAGGTCATTTTCATTTTAATACAAGCCCTTATTGCCCGTAACATAATTTATGTTGTTATCTTTGCTAATATTAGTCATTTATCTAACTTAATCTAGTCTTAATTTGGCCTCCACAATTAATGTCATATAGAATTAGAATTTGGGTAAGATCCCTTTCACTATCAGATGTGGTCTGGAAGATCTTCTCATTGACTTCGTTGGATTTGGTGTCCCATAAAAAATGTATAGATTTTAGGATCACTGAATCATGATAAAGCCATTAATTATTTTTATCATTTAAATTATCCTACGATGAAATACCAACATCATCCAAAGATATATAGATTCTAGGATCAGTGTTGTTTTTTTATTTAACAGTTCTACCAAATTTTATGTTATTCACTACTTGAAAATTTTTTGTACATTGAATGATCATTGTAATTTTGTACAAGGTTCTTACATATCTTGGTAAATTTATTTTTCTTTATCATTATCTGTAGTTTTCGAAAGAAATGCTAATAAGTATTAAAAGTAATTATCCTCATATATTTATATATTAACTGAAATTTAATTTTTGTCACTTATTATACTTACTAAGGTATGTGACATGAATTAATTATGTTCTTAAGGAGGTAAAACATCAACATTGACTAAATATTATGGATAAAGGATTCAATGTCTTCTAGAAGCTGTGGTTGAATCCTTCTAAAAGGTATCTTTGGTGATAATTAATAATTATTTTTTCAATTACATGACTTATTTCTTTTTAAAGGATATGTATGCTCGTGTTTTCTAGTATTCATTTTGTTATTTTGTCCCATTTAGATTGGTTTGTGATCATGTTCTGAATCATTTTTGAAATTTACTATGAACATCATCTCTTTTCATCTACCATTGTATGATGAAATTTATCTATATCTAATGTATGTTTTTACATGATATTATCCATTATTGATTTTTTCGGAAGCAGTACAACAGTTTTATCTATGTTTTCAAAAATGCTAATTAATTATGTTCATTGAGATGAAAAATAATAAATGGTGATATGGGATTATTAATTTCTTATCTCGTTATCCTATTATTTATTTTTTGGATTCCATGAATAATGATAGAGATACTTGAAAGTCAGTATTAATGTTAGAGGCACTTGGAATAATGGGAACAACCCACTCTTGTGTTTTATGAAAGTATGTTGGTGTACTCATCCATTTATTTTAGAGTCATATCTCTCTACTTGACTAAGAAATAATTCAATAGGTTTAGTGAAAATAATATTTATTAACCATTATTATATCTCTAAATCTATCTATGGTATGACTATATTTTCACATCATTATGCCAATAATGAAGATACACAAGAAAAATAACGAGAATGATCTTTTAGACTTGATCGTTTCTACTAAATGTAGCAAGGGAATTTTCTCAATAGAAGACTGATCAATGTGGTTGAGAATAAGGTCGACACTTAAACTACTACCTATCCATTTCCATTTTTGTATTCATTTTAGTTTTCAACTTCTTCTAAATATATTTTTTACCCCATCAAGTTCTACATATAAAACTCTAATGTTCATCAAAAAGATGGAAATACTATCCATGATGGTATGTTATATTTCTGAACACATACCACATATAATATTATTTTACATGATTATTTCTTAAAATGAATTATAACATTGTGATGTCATTTTATATTTGTATTGATCAAAATCTCAACATGACATTGTATTTCTATTTTTATTTTCCCTAACCATATGTTTCACACATCCAGTATGCTCTTCATTTTTATTGACTAGGGGGATTTTATTCTTTGAGAGGACAATCAAATTGGTCCTATATCTATGTTTATAGAACACACATTGGGTTGTTTATTTTATGATATTGTCTTATAAATTTCATGTTTTCGACATAGAGGGATAATTTCCCATAGAAGTGCATTTTATGTCTTTTATTCCCTATAGTTTTATGCCTAATAGAAACATGTGTAGAATAATCACATAAAAATAAAAATACATGTGTAGGTGGTAATTATACGTTATTATTTAGATGAAACCAAGGTTTTGAACGTAGATTTATTTTATTTTATTTTTTTAGTCTCACATGTTCCCCAAATGAACCTTGTCTTTAATGCCTTCACACTTCACTATTCCCTGGAGTTGTGTTGATAAACACAGTTTTCAGCAAAGATCCTTCTACATTTGGTTTGAAAATTTTATCACATGAAATGTTGTCTCTTCTTGGTTATAGCTTCAGTAACCATTTAATGGTACTTATATATTATTGATTTATAAAAACATTACTGGGGACCAATACTCTTGATTTTATATATAATTTGGAAGCATTGTAAACTGTAGAAGAGTCTCTTTATTAGTTACTAATTTTTTCAAGTAGCTTGAGTTTATCATATCTCAAAATTTATTATTTTGGCCTCTATTTAATTACATTTTTATGAATCGTAGAAGAAGTGAAAGTTGTCATAATTAAAAACCACTCATTACTAGTAAGCACTATGTTTAATGGGTTTTGTTTCCCAAGAAAATGAATCAGAATATTTCCACTTAATTTCATGAACTGAATTGTCATACTTTAATCATAAAAACTATTTAAAGCTGTTGATTTATTATGTTTTTATTAGTGAATAATGAATTTTCATTTAAATAAAATTTCGATGATAGAATGTTCCAAATCCACACTCATATTTTATTAACTGTATGTATATTAAAACCCACCAACTATTAAACATCATATTTGGGATTCAATGATTTTAAGTGTCACTTATACATTATCCCATTCAGTATTATGATTTTTATATGAGATTGTGTTTTTTACATATTCTTTGCTCATTTAAAATTAGATCATGTTTAAGAGTAACTCAACCATATTTTCATATATAATTCATTTTCTATAAAAAAAAATTTTGTTACCTTTTATCCAAGCCATCTCCTCCAGATTTCTTAAACAATTATTTCTCAATTTCACAAATATAGTGTTTTTAATGATTTATTATGCATAACTATTTCCATATTGATTATGAAAATCTATTCCCATATTTTTTATGGTCACCATTATAGGTTAGTATGAATAGATTTATATCTAGACATAGAATGTACTAAATGATCCTAATATGATATCTAGTTTGATATATTAATATAAGCATCCTAATCATAAAAAACCATCCCTCAAAATATTCTTGATTATGTTTTATTTTGTAGTAAATCATGTATTTATCTATTTTTGAATTGTCACTCTATTCATGGGATAATTTCTGTTTTAGTAATGGTGTATCATTTGAGAATTTTGGGGGTTCCAACTTAATTCTACTAGGAATTCAGATTTTTCTCTTAGAAAATCATGGATCGAGGAATGTTTTTTAGGGGAAAAGTTTTCTTGGATATGTATTCATCCCCATTGGCATTTTTAGATGTTTCAACACACCATGTCAATGAATTTATTTGAGATATCAGTTTGGTGCACCAACATTTATATGAAACTAAAACTTATATAATTACTTACAGGTTATTGAAATATAACTGATTTCAAATTTTTTATGCGTAAATATTTCCCTATTTTTCATACATTGATATTTCGGGAATATTATTGAAGTGTTCCCAAATTTCTCTTACTTTCTGTTTTAACATATTTAGTATACATATTTATGGATTTCTTATTAATTTTTATCCCTATTAGTCATACATAGTATGCATTATTATTTTTAAATCTCACTATATCTACATGAAATCATATTTTAGGAATGTGTAGGTTCTTAGATCATGAATTATTACATCTTATTCCACCACTATAACTCATTCTCACCACTAAAAATCTAGGCACAAAACTACCTTTATTTTAATAAAAGGTTTTCATATTGGTCATCCATAATTTAACATCAAAATTTTATTAGTTACTTCTACTAAATATGAAATAACATGTTTTAGTAAAGTGGATAAATTTTTATTCAAGTGGATCATGTATTTTAATTGAGTACTAGATCATGTAATTTATTTCAGTATTCAATCATTTTTTAGAGTAATGGAATATGTTTTTTCTTTGAGCAGTGGATCATGCATTTTTTTAATTAGGAGAACATCTAATTTGTTTGACCAGTAAATCTTGTGTTTTATTAGATCATTGGATCATTTTTAAGAGCAGTGTATCATATATTTTAGATTAGTGTATCATGTATTTTAGGGTATTGTATCGTGTGTTTTAGATCAGTGGATATTTATATTAGTTGAAATAAATATTATTTGACATTTTTTGTATCGGTGGAGCATTTTATTCTATTTTATTTTAGTTATCATATTCTTTCTGAGCAATGTATCAAGTCTTAGTTTATTTTTTTACTTCTACCATTATGGTTTCATAAATCTTCAAACATACTGATTTATACTTTATTTAGGATGTATAATTATTTTACAGTAGGGTATCGTTTTTTATTAACATATTTTTGTTATGTTTTTTGATTCGGTTACTTAATTTCAGAACGACGGTCATGATGAAAGACTTTCTTGGTACCATAACAATGTATTCCATTCAAATTATTGCATAACATTCTATGAAAAAAAATATTACTAGAATATAAACATATGATATTTTATTTTCTAATGGAAACATGATAAATGGTTCAAATTCAATTGAAACATTTAGGTTATTAATAAGTACAGAACATATCATCATTGGAATATGTTTTCATATCTCTTCAATCTTTAACAGGCATTAGGCAGGGGGATCAAATGGTTTTTGATGAAAGGATTGGATAGAAAGTATTTATTGAATTAATTGTTTCAAATTTTTTGTCCATACCACTAACATCATTGGACTTATTTCATCACCCACAACTGCTTTCATGTGTTCATTACATTTTGGACAAGAATTGAGGAATCATCAGGGGGATTGACGATGCTAGATGATGACTATTGTTCGATCAGAAACATCCAACCTAATATTGGAACTAATTTAATTCATCAAAAAATTTCTTCAAATTCCTTAGTACCATCTCATTTAAATAATATGTACATATTTCCTTACCTACTTATAGAATTCATCTCACTAACTGAATGTGATGAGGATTAGTTTGTCTCTCCACATTTCCTGATTTCCCTCTGTCCCTCCACTATGGCTCTATGCAGCCTCTCCTCGGAGTAGAAACATACCCTCTTTGACTATTTTTACTACTAGAGTACCAAAGATGAAGACTCATAAGGATTCTACAAAGTGGTTATGGGTAACGGGAAGCATGAAGATCATAAGGAGAGCTAGAAAGCTGCACTTTCTTGGAAAGAAGAGTAGGAAGAGGAGGCTACGACTTACTAAAATGCATCCTATCAGACGAAGGGATTATGAAAATGTGATTGGAGCATTTAATTATTTTAAGGTAAATAGGATGGCTAGCGTGGGTTTTTTTGTGGGAAATAGTATGAAAATCCTTTTGAATTTTTCCATGGTGTTGTAAAAACTAGTAATTTGAAGCTGATAGAAAATCAGTTTATGGGTTCTAGAACATCTTATTACAACTAATATTATTAATTATGAAACATTTATTCCTCTATTTCTGTAAAATGTTTTCCCATTAAATCATTATTTTTGTAAAATTCGTTCCTTCATTATGAATTTGATAGAGAAGGCTTCTCATTAGCTAACTTTTGATCCCCAATATCTCCAACTTTTACAGCATTATATATGTCATTTTTATTTCAAATATTTTCATTATTAATATGAAATATTTTGTTTTATAAATGGCATTCTATTATTAATAATAAGAATTAATTTATTGTGTTGTAGGAATGTATGGGTAGAGCACTAGTAATTAATAAGGAAGGGTAAATAACTGAAAGAACAATTCCCTTAATCAATAATTGATAGTGAAATGCACCTATATAAAATATCATAGTAAAAATAAAATGGATAATAATAATTGAATTCTCAACAAAGGAAGTGATCAATTATTGGAAGTAGGGTTTAAAGAACATGAGAACCTCTACTTTTAAGATCTATTTCATAAATAGTATAATACTAATGGGAAAAAACTCTTGTTATACCTTTATCATCAAGAAATTCCACAAGATGTTTTCGAACAAAAGGTCAAAACTGCTTTAATTTCAAAAAATGATTTTCCCATTATAATTTTCAATTAAAAAATGATATATTAAAATAATTGGACCAACCATAATTTTATATTCAAATAATGCCACATATATGAATTATTCAATTTAATTCGTTAGTTAATTTTCCTTACCATTAAAAATCTGTATTGAAGGAAGAATATAGATTATAAAAAATTCCCCAGTTAATCAAATAACATCCCAAGTAAACACCGTATGTAAAAATTATATATGGTTTAGAAAATAATAATATCTATGATAAATAATATATATATTTATAGTAAATTTTATGTCTAATGATCATAGTAAAGTGAATATTTCATTGGAAAGTTAATGACTACAAAAATGAGTCAATAAAGTGAATTACAATACTTCTATTTGTCAAAATGATTGTAAAACAACTATAAAAAGAATAATCAAGGTATAAATTTAAGATATCCTCAATATAGAATATGTATAATAAGGGTTGTTTTCATTTTGAATAAAAATACCATAAAAAGTTCCTTAAAAACATTCTTGAGGAAAATATCATTTTCATTTTGGAAAATAGTTTTAAAATCATTTTCATTGATTATTACTTTTAAAAAATATTTATTTTAAAATATTCTCATAAAAATGAAGATGTAAGATAAGATAAATTAATATCACGATGTTGGGTGATTATTTACATTCCATATAATCTAAAAAGAAAACAAATTTTTCACTTTTAAAAGGATATGAATGTTATATGATCCGAAAACACCAAGAAGATTCCTTTCACATTTTCAAAAAAAATCTAAACATGCATTGTTTTGAAAATGATATAATATTAATTAAAAAATTTATTAAAAAGTAAAACTGTGAAGAAATTATTTTTAAAAATAATTTAATATTTGTTTTTGAGAACATGGTTTTGGGTGAAAAAAATTTTCGACTAGAGAGAGAAATGAATGTAGATTTTCATAAAAAAATTCAACTAATTTAAAGACCAAGGACTGGGAAAATAGTAATATTAATTAAAATTATCAAGAATAACTGGAGTAGAATAAAATTAAATTTTATTACTATGAAATGGTTTAATAATTTCATTCAACTAAAATTCAATAACAAATATTCTTGATTAGAAAGATATTGTGAAATAAAAAATTAAAATGATTATAATGTTGAAGTAGAAATTAATCAATGAATATATTATGTGTTTGAAATGTAAATCCACATATGACATGTGTAAATGAAATAAAATTTAATCAAAAGCCACTATTCACATAAACTTATAATTAAATAATCAATTTTGTTTAACTTTTACTCAATGTATGTAAATTGAGTTAAGAAAACCCTTACCGCATACATCATTTTGATTAAATATTCCTTAATCTCTAATTTATGAGATTTAATTGTGTGATTAATGTAAAATACAATGATATTAAAAGTTATAATATTATATTTTATCCTTTTATAACATATTATCACCCATTAATTAATAATATTTCATTATTTTCATTACTTCAGGTGTAAATTACCATATTTTCTCATGCATATTTTTTTATTAAATAACTAAATCTTGTACATATTACATAGTTTTATAATATAATAAATAATTATAATAAAATAATTTTCATATTTTTAAATTAATTATATTTTTAAAACCAGTCATGATATATGAATATGAATAATGAAGTACATTACGATCATAGAGATGATAGTTCATACGTACACATGAGTATCATTTACATTTTCCAATTCTAATTATGCGAAATAGGTAAGTAGTGTTTTAAATTTCCATAATGATCATGATATCTTATATACCATATTACTTATTTAAATATACTTATGTACATTATAAATTTTTTGTGTTGATAAAAAGAGAGTCACATCACTTCACGAGGGTAGTAATCCAGATATACACGAATGAGGTTATCATTTTTAAGTCACTGAAAAGTTAATAAAGAATATTATATTTTTAGAATGATTAATATTTAATTAATATCATAATTATTTCATTTATATTTCATATATTTATTACATATGTCCTCATTATATTCCATGTGAAGTATTAATGAAAGGCGAACCACATCGCTTCCTAGGGCGGTAGTCCACCGCACACATGATCGATATTATCATATACCCTATGGAATATAAAGTGAATTGATATATAAGATATAATGAAAAATAGAAATAATTAGTTTATAAATATAATATATATTATTTATGTCCAATATCATACCCAGTCATCAAAGGTGGTAATCGAATAGTGAATGACCTCGGTTCACATGGTGGTAGTCCTTTATAGACATGAATGATGATTTCATAACCTATTTAATGGAAGTGGAGATGGTTTTATATCATGAAATTATTAAAAAAAAGTCATTTTATATGTATAAAAAGAATGTTATTTTATATTTATGGATTAATGAGAATATAAGGAGGTTAGGAAAGAAATAAAATAAAGGTGCTTGCTGAACAAGATTACCAATTCTTCAGGTATCCTCATTAGGTTTTCCAAAAAATCATTCATAGGTTGGATTTATGCAAAAAATATGTCTTATTGGATCAGTGTAGGGAAGTTTATAAGTTATATGGTCATGTATTGGCTGACAAAAAATGGTTTTATGGTGTGGATATGAGAGGATATGGGTGGCCTTTTATAAGCGAAGTGAGTGGGATGCTTGTAATATTTTTGAAAAGAATCAATCAATACCATGGTTTTGTCATGAGAAAAGCATAAAAAATAGACCATTATAGATCTTAAAATATATAAGGATGAAATATGGATAGATAATGTGGGTTTTAAAATTTTTTAGGTCATTTCAGCACTAATATTCATAGTTTAACCCCTTAGTAAATCTATTTTTAGCTTAACCGTGTTAATTAATTTTTACAGTCTTCATTATTCAGTTTGGAAAAAATAATTTGACCATATAAGAAATTATAAATTACATTTATTTAAATTATGGAATCAATTTTTATTAATTCAATTCACATAAGGGTAAAAATTTAATTTCAAATTAATTTTGTAGAAAGGATCAGAAAATTGGGTTTTAAACAAAAAATGTACAAAAGTTTACAATGTTTTTATATCAAAATTAGATATAAAAATTATTCCAATGACATGGTTGGATTAATTGATATAAAATGAATTTAATTATTCTTTAAACAAAATTAAAATTTTCATTTATCCCTATAAATTATTTAAACAGTAAACATTTTTTGATTGAAATTATGTATTTTTACTACTCATCAAATAATTTAATATTTCATAAGAATCCAAAAAACTCACCCTAACATAACAATGTTATTCTAGTTTCAAAGAAATATTTACTTTTTAATTTAAATTTACAAAAATTAAAAATAATTAATTTTATATTTTGTGTGAAAAATATGATGAAACCTTCTTTTAGATAATATAGTTCTTTTGAAAACGTTTCTTTTTTTATTTAAATGATTATTATTTTATTTATAATAAATAAATAATTAATTATCATTTTTATACTCTATATTCTCATAATTTATTTAATCCTATTCATATAGTACATTCCAATGACAAGGTGGTATATTAAAAATTAATTTAAATATCTTATTGTTTTTAGTAAAACTCGTTTTTTAATGTAACAAAAGCTATCTATGAAACTCTTTGTTGCATGTAATTAAATCAGACTCAGTGTTATATTTAATGAAATATATTGAATAAAATGTTCTTATTTTGGAATTTATGGTTGTTACATTCTTCCCACCTTAAATAAAATGTGTCTTCATGACGTAAAATTTCTCATAGCAACAAAGGGTTTGACATTTTGAAATAGCATTATTGAAAAAACCACATCATAAAAGAGTTAATAAAATATCTTCTTTATAAGAGAGAAAGGAAACTAAAGAGGTAATATGTAGTAACATGGAACTAGGTTTTAATGTAGGATAATATTGGTGGAAATTTAACATATGGACATAGAGGGATGTGTAAATAATTATAGAGATTGATTGAGGTCATTAAACACATGCATATGAATGAACAATGGATATTTAAGGGCCTCAAAACCATTAATATGTGATTATATAAAATAATATATGTTTTCTAAAATATGAATTTAATATGATAAAAAAATTTCAATGTCACTTTCTTATAGTTTAATAATTATTTTACTTATATGAATATATTGAAAAATAATTACTTTATGTGGTTCTATTTTATAAAAGTAATATCATCATTTTTTTATACATCAATAAATTTCCAACTCAACACTTACTCCTTCAAATGAATATCCATGAATTATTTTTTTATAGAAACATGAAATTCACATTTAATGGATCATAATTGTAAGAACTTGGATCTGCGTTCAGGTATGTTTTCCCTTTTTTATGGAGTTTTTAAGGAAAATAAATTTTCTAGAAATTTCAGAAGTACACACCATGTACTTTCTGAGTACACGTCGTGTACTCTTCCCCAGCTCGAAGCCGTGTGCTGGTCATGTCCGGGCCACACACACTGTGTGTAAGGCTGAGGTGGAGGGCGGTTGTTTCGGAGTACGGACAAATTGAAGTACACATAATGTACTGGAGAAGTACACGCCGTGTACTTTCTTTTTTATTCATTAAACGGACTAGGGTTGCATCTAACCCCCAGTTTTTTCCTCTTCTTTAGTTTTCGTCCATCTGAGAGCTACCATACAGCCGGACTTCAATGGCCTCCTTCCTCGTCGTCCATTCTCCGATTCGAGCACGGTCGGTTGAGTTGGAATCACAGCGGTGAGTTCTTCCTTCTACCTTAGCCTTGTTTCTTGATTCCTCCTCATTTCCATGTTATCATGGGATGAACGTTTTGTGCTTTTCCTCATATGTACTTTGTTCAAAGAGGAATGTGTCGTCAAGGTTCAGGTATATCAATCTCCTCGGATCGAGGTAGGTGGTTTGTGCCTTACCATAGAAAGTTGATGAATATTATGTGAAAATTCCACCAATACCCCTGAACGGGGTATTGCGTGTTTCTTGTTTTTCCCTTGTTGTTTGCCTACTTTTCATGATTACATTAGTAGAGGTTATTGCTTGTGAGTAGTGTAATTTATTTTTTGCTGAGGTTGCTTTTCCATGTTTTTTTTCCTGTTGGGCATTTTGCCAGTTGCCATACCTTGTTGTAGGATAGTGGAACTATCTCTTTTGATATGTTGTTGAGCCTTAGTTGATAGACAAGTAGTTCTTGAGGTTGACATGGATGATATACATGCTATGAGCATGTTTAGTTATACTCAGGACTGTGAGAACCTATAGTAGTAGACCAAAGAGAGAATTGACAGAAGGGTTTCTACAGAGTGTCTTTAATTACGATGCGAGACTATAGGGGTAACTGACGTTGTGTGCTTCCCCAGAGTGTCTGTAGATCCACGATGCGGGCCACAGGGGGAATTGACATTGATTGCTTCCCCAGAGAGCCTTTAGCATGATACGAGACTATAGGGGGAATTGACAGTGAGTGCTTCCCAAGAGAGTCTGCTTAATTACGTAGCTGACCCAGAGGGGTGAGACTGTGTGTGCCTCCCAGAGGGATACTAGTACATATAGGTTGAACCATAGGGGTTAGACTGTGAGAGATACCCAGAGTGTTACATGTTTTCTTCTTGTTGCGGACTGCTTACTTGTGTTCTTTACATGTTAGAACTGTGGAATGTAGCTGCTTGTGCTTTCCTGTTTACTGCTTCTTGTTTATTTACTGCCTTGTATTCATTGACTGTTAAGCACAAATCTTTGGGTGATTGCCTACTGGGAATGTATCTCATGCCCTGTTTGGGCCATGCTTTTGGGCCCAAGAAGACCATGTTGCTGCAGGTATAGATAAGGGCAAGCACCCTTCTACTTCAGGATCTGGATTGCACTGGAGCTGGTGAGCATGGGACCGAGGCGTGGCTCGCGAGGCTTAGGTGCTTTCCTTGTTTTTATTTTTCACTTAGTTTCAGTTGTATTCCATCACATTGTTGTGTTTTCTTCTATCCATAGATACTTGTACCTGCTGCATTATTGTCATCATTGTTATATATCTGCATTGCTTCCGCTGTTTGGTTTATGTTGTTATGCATATTGTTTGTTGCTTCCGTTGTTTATCGTTGTTTCCTTATCTTGTATACCTTAATGAATGAGGGAATAGTTTCCCCACTGACTCACCAAGGCCCTCACTGTTAGTCGACAGCCTCTGGCGTTTGGGGAAACGCGCTTGAGGTCATGTGGCGCACCGGGTACGGGGCACCAGTGGAGGGGCTCCGGATTCGGGTCGTTACAAAGTGGTATCAAAGGAGTTCTTTTCTCTTTCTTTACTATTTGGAGACTTTATCTAGGGATCGGATGGATTCGGTACTTGTAATTAATCTATGTTTGGGAGTAGTTAACCCGTGTACAGGGAAAAGACATAATTCCTCGTTAATTAGAGTTTTCTAGTTTTGAGATTTTATAGTTGATCTGATTTCACCTAGATTGATTCACATGACTTGTGCGGTTATTGATTTAATATTTCGGTTCTATTTCTGTCGCAACCTGATGATATGAGGGTATGTCATCTCATCCATCATATAGGCACTTTTAGAAATCACATGTCATGCATTCTTGCCATGCCATCTAGGGTGCATTATCAATTGCATGTTGTTGTGATAGACTTTGTGTAGATTATGCATGCTGTTGTGACAGTTTCTTGATAGATTCTATGCTGCTATGTTAGAAAACCATTGTTTTGTTCCTTGTTTAAAGTGAATTCCAAAAATTTGGCTCTTGTGGTGTTATGGGCCCTCACAGATCGGAATTGGCATCTTTTTCCCTCGTTTTTAGTGTTTCTGGAATTCTGCGCAGTTTCTGAGCTACTGCCTCGAAAAACCCAGAATACACAGCGTGTACTTTTTAGATACACGCCGTGTAGTTTTCAGGCCGTGTCACTGACAGTGTGAGTAGAAAACAGTGTCATGGGAGTAACTTCGGGAACACTTCGTGTACCAGTGGTACACGCCGTGTGAGTTCAGAGCTGTGTACCCTGTTGTGTCACTAACAACACAGGTCGAGGAAGCTCGGGTAGAACACGATGTGTCCTTAGGGAACACGCCATGTAGTATTGTACAGGTACCCGACCGTGTCATGAACAACACGGGCCGGTGTTACCTTCTTTTCCACACGCTGTGTTTGTTTGGAACACGCCGTGTAGTCTTGCCCAGGTACCCGGCCGTGTCACGAACAACACGGGACGATATCGCCTTCGCCTATGCACTTTGTGCTTATTCGTAACACACCGTGTAAGGTCCAGCTGTGTAGACGTCCGTGTACTCAACAACACAGACCGTCAAAGCCTTGTCTAGTTCACACCATGTTTGTTTCAATACCCCATGTAGTCTCGGGTTGAGTCTAACCATGTGGGATAGCCGTGTAAAGAGACTCGAGAAAGGGAATAGTTTTCAAGTACATGCTGTGTGTGGGGGTCAACAGGCCGTGTAGTTTGATGTGTACATGACTTGTAGGGTGAGAGTGCACACCCATGTCAGTGGTTTAAGAAGACACGCCGTGTAGTTTTATACATTCCGTGTAGTCGTGTTTTGAAATATTGTGTGTTTTTCTTCCCCTGTTCCCATTTTTTACTCTTGTGTTCTCTATCCTTGTTTTTCTAATCTATGGTGTGCTTTTGATCTTTCAGATATATGCCTATAAGACGTCCTCTGGTCATACGTATGTCGTCTGGCAGTGATCAGACGCCATACATGGCTGATTAGGGACTTCCTATCGATCCCCCAACTGAGACAGCCTTGGCACCGGTTGTAGTACCAGTTGCGGGTGTTGATGCACAGTTCAGGAAAGGTTTCATGAAGATGATACAGGCCTTCTAGGGATCACTGCCTCCTTCCTCATCTATGGAAGACTTGACACGGGTTTTCCAGCAGTAGCATCCTCCAACGTTCTCGGGGGAAAGACGACCTCAGGCTGCAGAGTCATGGATGGAAGCCATGCTGACTAGCTTGGAGCATTTGGAGATGCCTCCAGAGAGGCGGGTTAATCTCACCACCTACATTCTCCGAGACTCCTCCAACAGGTGGTGGGACATTGTCTCACAGGCAGGTCAGTAGTAGGCTATGACTTGGGAGGAGTTTCAGTGCGGGTTCTATTACTACTTCTACTCGGAGACCCTGAGGGCTGATCGATCCTGGGAGTTCATGATCATAGAGCAAGGTACTCTATCTGTCATGGAGTATTCCTATCATTTCACTGAGCTGCAACGTTTCACACCCCATTGGGATGGGAGTGGGGTTTTCTTGCCAAGGAAGTTTGAGGATGGACTCAGGCGGGAGATCTGCTCACTGGTGAACATCTTCTAGCTGACTTCCATTACGTCCATTGCCAACTAGGCACTGATTGCAGAGCGTAATCTGAGTGACTCTGGAGCTGCGATCCATGGCGGTTCTTCTTACAGAGTTAGCCTTCCTCTAGATGACAACAAGAAGCATTGTAGGGAGCCTACACACGGTGATTCGAGGAAGCGAGACACATCATCAGGCAGCCGGGTGACGTGATACCAGTGTGGCCGGACGGGGCACATGAGGCCGCAGTGCCAGAGAGTCCCCGTGGACTGCCGATCTTGCAGCAAGATGGGTCAACTTCAGCATTTCTGCCATGTTTTCTCACCAGAAGTAGGTGACCGGGGTTCTTCCATGGCTCCTCATTCAGGAGCAGCCCCACCAGTCTCTCACAAGTTAGGGAACTGGAGTTCTTCCGGCCGTTCGGGCCGAGGTGGAGGTCGAGGCCATGGAGGTCATCCACCAGTTCCTCAACACCAGCATAGAGGTTCAACTCAGAGTGGTCATCCAGGGGTGCAGGGCCGCGGTATAGGCCAGTCTTTCGCCGTGGAGCAGACATATCATGAGAAGGATCCCAGCCCTTCTACTGTCCGAGGTACGATTTTAGTAGCCTCAGTTTTATCTTCATCCCTTTTCGATACTGGTGTTACACATAGTTTTATCTCTATTGTTGTTGTAGATAGCCTTGGGCTCTGCATCTTTTCTTCTGTCGACTCGTTGACACTAGACACACCTTTGGGAATGAGGACATCTAGTGTACGCTTGTGTAGAGAGTGCCCTCTCAAGATTGCAGGGTATCGCTTCTTATGGGATCTCTATGTCCTAGAGATGACATGCTATGATTTCATCCTTGGCATGGACTAGTTGATTCCCTTCCGGGAAGTCGTCGACTGCTATCCCCACAAAGTGAGTTTTGTCTCATGAGAGTGTGGATGTTTTCTTCATATAGGCGAATGGGATGTTCGGGCAAGTCGGGCGGGACTCGAGCATCTTGGGATAGGAGGAGTGACGACTTAGATTTCTAGTCTTTATTTGGATGATCAGGGAACTCCACAGTTGGATTATCCTCCAATGATGGATCGCTTCAGGGATGTCTTTCCAGAAGACTTTTCAGGTTTGCCTCTGGAGTGTGAGGTAGACTTATCTATTGATCTCGTGCCAATAGCGGCACCAGTGTCCATACCTCCATATAGGATAGCCACACCTGAGTTGCAGGATCTCAAGAAGTAGTTGGAGGAGCTACAGGATAAGTGTTTCATTCGACCCAGTACTTCTCCTTGGGGTTTGCATGTTCTGTTTCCAAGGAAGGTAGACAGTACCCTTCGGCTTTGTGTGAATTATCAGAAGCTGAAGCAGTTGACGGTCAAGAACCGATATCCTTTAACGAGAATTGATGACCTCTTTGATCAGCTTCGAGGAGCCCGGGTGTTCTTGAAGATCGACTTGAGGTCCGGTTATCATCAATTATGCGATAGACCATCAGATATACCTTTGACAGCCTTCAAGAGCAGGTATGGTCTATATGAGTATACAGTCATGTCGTTCAGCCTCACGAACTCACCTGCAGTTTTCATGGAACTAATGAACCTAGTGTTTCATCCTTACATGGATTCCTTCATCCTGGTCTTTGTGGACAATATCTTGGTGTACTCTCACACTTGACACGACCATGCCACACATCTTGAGATCGTTCTGAGTACACTGAGAGAGCATCGGCTTTATGCTAAACTCTCGAAGTGCCACTTCTAGATGGATCAGATTCACTTCTTGGGTCATTTCATCTCAGAGGCAGGAGTATCTGTGGACCTAGAGAAAGTGAGAGCTATAATTTCCTAGGAGCAGCTGAAGAAAATCTTTGAGGTACCGAGTTTCCTAAGGCTGGCTGGATACTACAGATGCTTCATTCGGGACTTTTCTCATCTAGCAGCACCATTGACAGGACTGACCAAGAAGGGGGATAAGTTCTTATGGTCAGATTCTTGTGAGTCACCCTTTCTGGAGCTGAAAGGGAGGTTGAGGTCAGCACTGATACTAGTCTTGGCAGAGCCAGGCCAGAGCTACACTATTTACTGTGATGCTTCAAGTATCGGTCTGAGAGTCATTCTTATGCAGGGACATGGAGTCATTACGTATGGGTCTCGGCAGCTGAGGCCACATGAGAGGAACTACCCTACGCATGATCTGGAGTTGGTAGCTGTTGTTCATGCCTTGCGCTATTGGAGACACTATCTTCTGGGAGAGCACTTTGCGGTCTTCACTGACTACAAGAGTCACATGTATATCTTCACTCAACATGATCTGAATCTGAGGCAGCGTAGTTGGGTTGAGTATCTACAGTCATTTGATTTCGAGTATGCCTATAGGCTGGGAAAGGGCAACGCAGTGGCAGATGCGTTGAGCAGGAGAACTCAGATTCAGGCAGTTCAGGAGGCCAGTAGTGAGTGGCAGCTGATGGCTCTATTCTCTGAGATGCATTTGGAGGTGCAAGATAGACGGGGAAAGACCTTTCTATCTTCTATAGCTGTTACCCCCACGCAACATGATCGGGTACGGATGAGGCAGCTATCAGACTCGGAAGGATTAGTCCTACGGGAGAGTGTGTCAGGAGGGGACCCTCTCCCTATATGGATAGTGGGAGAGGATGAGATCTTGTGTTTCCAAGGACGCGTATGGGTTCCAGCAAAAATACACTAGGAGATGATGTGGGATTTCCATTTCTCAGTTTGGGCAGTTCATCCTGGCGTCACCAAGATGTATCGGGATCTTCATCGCCAGTACTGGTGGCCAGGTATGAAGAAGGATTTTTCTGATTTTGTCATGAGATGTTCTACTTGTCAGCAGGTGAAAGCAAAGCATCAGCGACCAGCAGACCTTTTATAGCAGTTACCCATTCCGGAGTGGAAGTGGAATGATGTTATGATGGACTTTGTGACCACGTTTCCAAGATCACCTCGAGGGAACGATGCTGTTTGGGTTGTCATCGACAAACTTATGAAAGTTTCTCACTTCTTGCCGATCAAGGAGACCTTCAGTGTCGATGATCTGGGACGACTTTTCATCATAGAGATCGTTCGTCTGCATGGAGTTCCACACTCTATTTTTTTAGACAAAGATGCGTGCTTTACCACTTGGTTCTGGCAGGGACTTTAGAAGGCCTTAGGTACACATGTACTTTTGAGTACAACATACCATCACCAGACTGATGTCCAGTCCGAGCACACGATCCATCTTTTGAGGATATGATCCGATCTTGCATCCTTGACTTTGGCGGTTTTTGTGAGAAGCATATCCCTCTGGTGGAGTTCGCCTACAACAATAGTTTTCAGGAGACCATTCAGATGGCACCATATGAGGCTTTGTATGGTAAGCCATGCTGATCACCCTTATGCTGGCTAAAGGCAGGAGAGGAATATTTGCTAGGACCTCGTCTTGTACAAGAGACTTCAGAGAAGATAGAGCTGATTCAAAAAAGGATGGCCACAACACAGTCTCAGCAGAAGTCTTATGCTGATCAATGGAGGTGACCTCTGGAGTTCGAGGTCAGTGATCAGGTTTTCCTACATGTCGCACCGAGGTTGGGACACAAAAGGATTCGGAGACAGGTTAAGCTTTCACCACAGTACGTCGGGCTGTTTGAGGTCTTGGAGAGAGTGGGGTCGGTCGCCTATCGCTTGCAGCTACCTCAGAGGTATCGAGCCATGCACGACGTCTTCCATGTCTCTCAGCTCTAACGTTACTTTTCAGACCCATCTCACGTCTTTCATCCTGAGTAATTCGAACATGAAGCGGAAGAGTCATTCGAGGATCATCTTATCTGGATTGTCGATCGTAGTATGAAAGTTCTCCATGGGCATCTTGTTTCTCAGGAACATGTGCTATGGAATCATGGGCGAGTACAGGATGAGACCTGGGAGAGGAAGGCCGACATACGATCACAGTGGCCAGAGCTATTTGGGGTTTCTTCTTCTCCACCTCGTTAGGGAAATTCAAGGACAAATTTCCTTAAGGGGGGAAGTTTGTAAGAACCTGGATCTTCATTCAGGTGTGTTTTCCCTTTTTTCTGGAGTTTTTCTGGAAAAAGATTTTTATGGAAATTTCAGAAGTACACGTCATGTACTTTCTGAGTACATGCCATGTACTCTTCCCCGGCTCGAAGCAGTGTGCATGTCATGTCCGGGCCACAGACATGGTGTGTAAGGCTGAGGTGGAGGCTTGTTGCTTCGGAGTACGGAAAAATTGAAGTACATGCCGTGTACTTTCTTTTTTTCATTAAACGAACTAAGGTCGCGTCTAACCCCCAGTTCCATCTTCTTCTTCAGTTTTTGTCTGTCCGAGAGTGACTATATGGCCAGTTCTTCTATGGGCTCTTGCCTCGCCATCCGTTCTCCGATTCGAGCATGGTCGATTATGTTGGGATCGCAGCGGTGAGTTCTTCCTTCTGCCTTAGCCTTGTTTCTCGATTCCTCCTCATTTCCAATTTATTGTGGGATGAAAGTTTTGTGCGTTTTCTTAGATCTACATTTCTCTAAGAGGAATCTGTCGTCGAGGTTCACGTATATCTATCTCCTCGGATCGAGGTAGGTGGTTTTTTCCTTTCCGTAAAATGTTGACGAATATTATGTGCAAATTCCACCAATACCTTTTAATGGGGTATTGTGTGTTTCCTGTTTTTCCCTTATTGTTTTCCTGCTTTTCATGATTGCTTTAGGAGAGGTTATTTCTTGTGAGTTGGGTATTTTATTTTGTGCTCAGGTTCTTTTCCATGCTTGTTTTTCCTCTTGGGAATTTTTTCAGTTTCCATACCTTGTTATAGGATAGTTGAACTATCTCTTTTGATATGCTATTGAGCCTTAGTTGATAGACATGTAGTTCTTGAGGTTTACTAGGACGATATACATGCGCTGAGCATGTTTAGTTTTACTCAGGACTGTGAGAACCTATAGTAGTAGACCAAAGTAGGAATTGACAGAAGGGCTTCTCCAGAGTGTCTTTAATTATAATGTGAGACTATAGGGGGAATTGACGTTGAGTGCATCCCAGAGAGTCTGTAGATCCACGACGCATGCCACAGGGGGAATTGACATTGACTGCTTACCTAGAGATCCTTTAGCACAATATGAGACTATATGGGGAATTGACGGTGAGTGATTCCCCAGAGAGTCTGCTTAATTACGTAGCTGAACCAGAGGGGTGAGACTGTGTGTGCCTCCCAAAGGGTTGCAAGTACTTATAGGTTGAACCATAGGGGTTAGACTGTGAGATCTACCCAGAGGGTTACCTGTTTTCTTCTTATTGCTGACTACTTACTTGTGTGCTTTACTTGTTAGAACTGTGGATTGTAGCTGCTTGTGCTTTCCTGTTTATTGCTTCTTGTTTATTTACTTCCATTTATTCATTGACTGTTAGGCAAAAATCTTTGGGTGACTGCCTACTGGGATTGTATCTCACTCCCTATTTGGGCTATGCTTTTGGGCTCAAGCAGACTATATTGCTGCAGGTATAGATAAGGGCAAGCGCCCTTCTACTTCAGATCTTGATTGCACTGGAGCTGGGGAGCATGGGACCGAGCCGTGGCTCACGATGTTGAGGAGCTTTCCTTGTTTTTATTTTGCACTTGGTTTCACTTGTATTCCAGCACGTTGTTGTGTTTGCTGCTTTCCATAGATACTTGTACCTGCTGCATTATTGTCATCATTGTTATATATCTGCATTGCTTCTGCAGTTTGGTTTCTGTTGTTATGCATGTTGTTTACTACTTCCACTATTTATTGTTGTTTCCTTATGTTGTATACCTTACTGAATGAGGGAATAGTTTCCCCACCAACTCACCAAGGCCCTCACTGCTAGTCGGCAGCCTCAGGCATTTGGGGAAACGTGCTTGAGGTCATGTGGCGCACCGGGTACGGGGCACCGGTGGAGGGGTTTCAGATTCGGGTCGTCACAATAAGGATGTTATCAATACAAAATATCCACATTGAATCGTAATTAGAAAAAGGTTTCATATAATTAAGAAATAAAATACCATAAGAATATCACTAAAAAATTCTTTCATAAAATATTCATTTTATTTTAAAAGACATTTTGAAAATACTTTTATTTTAAAATCACATTTAAAAACATTTTCAAAAAAAATATACTTGTAAACCTAAAAAGGAAAATTCAAAAAAATTATGTGCATGATTTTTTATAATTTTATACATGGTGTAAAAGTTAAAAATAACAATCCTTTTACTCTATAAAAACGATAAGAATGTTCTAGTTTTATAATATTAAAAGAATATTCCTTTATATTTTTTAATAAAAACAAAACAATAATTGTTTTGAAAATGACATAAGATTAACTTGAATTTTTTAAAGAGTAAAAATGGGTAATTTTTTTTAATAAATCCTTTTGATAAATTTTTTAAAATATTTCTAAAAACTTTGTTCTGGATGTAAAAATAATTCCTAATGAAGAGAGAAATAAAGTCGGATTTTCATAAAACATTTTATCAATTAATTTAAGTAAAAACAGTGGAAAATGGTAATATTACTTGAAAATATTAGGTAAAACTTAGGAGAATAAAGTTAAATTGTTTTATTAATAAATTTTAAAATAACATCCTTCAACTAAAATTCCATAACAAATAATATCAATTAGAATGGGATTGTGAAATAAACATTTATAACGATCTTATCATCGAAGTGAGAATTATAAATGAATTTATTGTGTATTTAATTATTAAATCCAAATAAAACAATTGGTAACCAAAAATAAGGTAATTAATAGTAATTATATACATAATCATATAATGAAATAATCAATGAATTATAATTTTAACATAATGAATGAAAATTGAGTTAAGAAATCTTTTACCCCACACTTCCTTTTGATTGAACATTATTTAATATTCTATATAGTGATTTTCAATTTGTTATAAACATATAATATAACCATAATAATATTTTAAAAATAATAAATGATCCTTTTAAACATATTTTTACCCATTAATTAATAATTTTTCATTATTTTCGTTTTTTATTGTGTTAGTTTCCTTGTTTTTTCATGTGTGTATTGTCTTTGAAGATTTGTTTCTTCCAAATATTACATTGTTTTAACATATATATAATAATAATATGAAAATAATTATCATATCATTACATAAATTACACTATTAAATCTTATCATTAAATATTTTTATTAATAATGAGCTATGTTGAGAGCATGGAGATAATAGGTCTTATATACACATGGAAAACGTTTCAATTTTTCACTCATCATATATAAACCTTTATTTCGTATTACATACTTATAAATATTATCCATGTGTTAAGATTATGGAAAGAGAGTCACATCACTTTATGAAGAAGGTAGTCCACACATACACAAATGATGTTATCATTATTAAGTGAGTTAAAAGTTAAGAAAGTGTATTTTAATTTTAGAATTATAAATATTTCATGAATATAATAATCAATTCATTTATATCACATATATTTATCAAAATTACCATTATTATATTACATTTGAAGCTTTAAGGAAGCACGAATCACAATGCTTTATAAGGTGGTGGTACTCCGTACACATGAGTGATGTTACCTTATCCCCTAAGGAATATAAATTAAAAAAGATGTATATGATATAAGGAATCCATAGTTATTAAAATGATATAAATATAATATATATAAATTCCATACAACATCATACCCAACCACAAAATGTGGTAACATAAGAATGAATTACATCATTTCACGAGGAGGTAGTCTGCAGTACACACGAACGATGATTTTGTAACACATTTGATGGTAGTAGATATAGTTATATATAATGAAAATATTATATAAAATTAAAGTTATGTGTATGATAAAAATTTTATTATATAATTATATTTTAATAATAATATAAGGATATGTGTAAATAAATAAAATAAATACACTCGCCGAAGAGCATTACCTATTCTTCAAGTATCCTTCTTAGTTTTTCACTAAATAATTCTTATGCTATATTTATGAAAAAATGGGACTTCAAGAATTATGGTAGGGTTTTTTGCAAGTGATTTTGGTATATTTGGGCTGAAATAAAGTGGTTTTAGGGTCTAAAGAATATAAGAGAGTTTGTGACCTTTTAAAAGTGAGGTAAGTAACACGCCTCTCATTTTTTGAAATGATTCAGTCATACCTACATTTTTAGGATGAGTAATTCCTAGAAAATGAGCCATTATAGATCCTAGAGGAGATTAATTCTATAGATGTTAATCCAATGAGTCAAATAATAGTTGTAAGGCATTTATCACCCATATCTTCTTAGTTTAACCCCAATAAATCCATTTTTTCCTTAACCGTGATAATTAATTTTTATTGCTTTCACTATTCGTTGTGGGAAAAAATTATTTTAATGTTATAATATATTATAAATTAAAATGATTAAAAATATGTAATCTATTTTCCTAGTTCAATTCATAAATGTGGAAACATTTAATTTTAAATTATTCTCCAAGAAGGGATGATAAAGGGGGATATAAAGAGAAAATTTTCAAAAGGATTAGAAACTTTTAATACAAAATTCAATATAAAAATGTCTAAAATAACCTAAATTAGATTAACTGATATAAAATTTAAATAATTTATTTTTAAAACCAATTAAATATATAATCTAATGTTTTAAAGTATTTAAATAAAAATCCAGTTTTTTTATTAAAATTCATTATTTTTTACTATTTCTCAAAAAAAATATTTAAAAAAATCCAAAAGATTCACCATAAGAAAATTTTGGTATTATATCTTAAAATTTTTTTTTTATTACTACAATTAAATTTTCTCAAATTGGTATAAATTGATTTTTTTTGTGTGAAAAGCATTATTAAATGGTCTATTAGAAAAAAAATGATTTTTTTAAAAACAGTTCATTTTATTTTAAATTATTATTATTTTATTTCTAATCAATAAATAACAAATTTACATGTGTAAAAATTTTATATTCATAATTTAGTTAATCCTAATTATACCCTCCATTAAATTTGATAGGAAATATATTAAATAATAATTTTAATATTACATTGTTGTTTAGTGAAATTCAGTCTTGCATGTAACACAATTTTGTGAAGAAACTTACTATTATGTTAAATGAAAGATAAACCATTATTTTTTATAAAGAATTTTATTGATTTTTTTTTCTTATTTGATAATTTTAGGGTGTTATGGAAGAAATTTTTTCCTCTATGTTTTCTTTTTAACGAAGCCAGTCTGATTTATCTAATTTTTCTAGGAATGGATGTTCAACCTACAAATATACAAATTACTCAGGGGTCTCTAAGAGTGTATTGAAATATATTTGTGAAATATCTTCCTCATGATCTTCTATATAATTTTTTGGATTTTATATATTTGTTTCATCAAAATTATGATATAATGATTCTACACTACTTTAATTCTTTTATTTAATACTCTATATGATTTTGTAGTGGTTAAATAATCTTAGAAAATACCTTCCACACTATTAGGTGAATTTTTTTCAATATTCTATTTTGAAATAAGAAAAATGACATTACACCCCAAATCATTTAATTAATTCAAAAATAGACTATCTTTGATTCCAAAATTTATATGGATTATTCATTAAAATATATCTTATAAGAATTATATTAATAATAATGAAATTTTTATTAATAGATTAAATCTAAAAATTAGTCATGTAAGATAAAATCATTAATCATAGTATAATAAATCTCTTTAAGTGTTCTTTTTCTCCATTCTTCCACTCTATTTTTTTAAGGAGATATAAGGTAATAGAAATTGTAATTATTTATATGTTTAGATCATATGTTATTAATGTATTGATTATCAAAAATTTATTCATGATCACTTATTAATGTATTAATAGTAATCCCACTATGATTTTTCACAAACATAGCTTATTTTTTAAACCATCTATAAGATTCAATTCTGATCCATAATATATACCCCTATGAATATCAAATATTAATCAATAATCACATAATCATAATGTTTTCCTACTAAACTAGAAACTCTATGTAATAAAAAATAATCTTACGAATAAGTTATATGGTTTGAGAGGTAGAATTATCTTACTTTATTTTGAAAGAAATATTATGTGGCTTCCCTTTTTGACAAGGTCTGTGTACATTGTCTTTTAGAAATTATGGATTTAAGAGATCCTGGACTAAACCATTATTATTAATAAAAATATATGATTTTATATTTTAAGTGACAATTCTTTTATTATATAATAAATATTTTTTATGAAAGTCACATAATTAATAAATTTTTTTGAGAAATAAAAGAATATATATTAGTTGTATACTTATTACCATTTTTTAATGTTGTAAATACTAAATTATTTTTAAAATAAAAAAAATTTCATGAATATTTTTCTAACATAACATGAAAACAATTATCAATAAATTTAGAAATACTAAGAAATATTTTTTGAAACCTCAATATATAAATCTCTAGGAATTAGAACACATTCAGAGTTACTGATTTCTCTAAGGACAAATTTTTTTTAGAATTGTCTACAAAATTTATATATCCACTATCCATATTCACACAAGTCATGATACATTATGATTACCACGTAATATTTCTAGAACAACTAATGTCTTGATATTATAAGAGATTACTTGTAATCTTCAAAAATTTCACCAACCCAAAATGAAATACGTATTTATTTTGGAACCCATATATTATTGGGTATGAAAATGTTAGCACATATAACATTAAGAATAAATACATTCATAACAGATCAAAAAATAGAAAAATTAAGACTTATAAAAATAAATTCCTCTTTTAGACCAAAGGATCCCGATTTGTTTCTAGAACTAGATTATATTTATGAATAAGTAACATTATTTTTATGAATATTCCTTGGACAAGGCTGGTAACCAATTCCATATTTATATATTGGGTTTTTTCTATACACTATGAATCATATTCAATATTTATCTTCCTTGGGTTATCATTTCATGTTACATATTTATTTATTCATTAGGGAGTCTAATTTCATTTTTTCCTTTAATAATATTGTAGTATTTTTTTGATACAGAGATAAAAATAAAAACTCATATAAAAATCATTTTGTTTCATCCGAATTTTTATATTTATTTTTTAATTAATTAATCTTTTCTTCTAAAATATTAATTTATTTGAATAAATAATCAGTAAAAATACCATATTCTTCGTGATTTTTATTTTTATTAGGAAGGGGTATAATATTTTTCACCTCCAATGTAATTCCCATAAAAGCCAAATTTTCCTTATAATGAGAATCTTTCTTGGATGTGTCTGAATCACTTGAACAATCCTATAAAGGAATCTATATTTCCTTAACTTCATTATTTTTTCTTACCTTGATCATAATATTTCTTCTTGTACTTCAATTTCAAGAAATAAACATTGATGTGTATTTTTGTTTTTAACTCATAATAAGTAAATTCTATGAAATTATAATCCATATTCTGCTTTCCATTTATATCATATTTTCCTTAGAAAGTAGATTTTATAAAGAAATTTTTTTATCCATTAAACATATTTACACTTCTAGAAAGATGAGATATCTCCTCCTCACAATCAAAATCCCCTTAACTCCCACTATTTCTCTCATCATTGAATTCAAATATAACTTTTTAAAAAGATTAATTGAATATGATTGAAATTTTTGGTTTGGAAAACTCATCATTCACATTATGATCTTATTCATACATCATGAGTTTTTAAATAATGTCCTTTATTAGAATCATGATTACATTACGTGATTAAAGAATGGATATTATAATTTTTCCCTATATATTAGGTAATCATATAAAAATCCTAATCACTAATGACTTCCCATCAATAGTCTACCCCTTTTCATGCATTATGTTTGTAATCTTATTAAATATATAATACATAATTGAAATATACCCATAAAACATCAAATTAGATCTAAAATACATAATATAATAGCTATTTAATGAAATTGTTTTAATATTATATGTTCCTTCATGACACAAAACTAATGTATACTAAATTTAATTGGTTTGAAAACATTTAGATATTATATTAAATTCTTCCATTTATAATTTAAAATATAATTAATTCATTACATTATTGTTACAATCATAAATGGCTTTAGTAGAATCAATCTAGTGATCATTGGAAGTGTTTTTAATATTTATATACTATAAAAATATTAAAATCAAAACCCATACTCTCAAGATGAATTTTCATTTTTATTTTTGAATATGCATAGATTTTTATATTAAAATAAAGAGGTATATTTATAGCTCGACTTTTAGGTCTAGTGGGATCTATAGGTAAATAATTATAATAATAAAATGTAATAAAGATCTTTCCTAGATTACTTGATCAGTGTCTTATAAAAAAACATAAATGAAAATATGAAAATACCTATTATACCAAATTTTGGTTGGAGTGGATTTCTCTAGAAGGGGGTGAATTGAGAATCCAATAAAGAAAATTATTAAAAAATTTGTTAAAACAAATTCACTCAATTTAGAAAAATCCTAGTTAACTAATATATGGGGTATAAATAATTATATGTTTTGAAATAACCTCTCAAGTGCTAGATCAAAACTCATTTACAATTACTTGAGATTATCACAATCTTTTGAGAATTCTATACTAACATAAAATTGTAGATATATAATTGGAAATTGTCAAATATAAATGTTTTTTATCATGTTATTTATAACATATTATAAAGATTATATTTAATATGTATGAATTTTTAATGTAATATAATTTTAAAAGAGTAAGAAAAACATAAATAATAAATAATAGAAATTAAAAAAGTAGATCTGTTTCACGTAGATACATAGTCTCCTCCACATTATAGTACCCCACCTCCAAGAATATTTATTAATTTAAGCACAATGATTCATACCATGTTTCATGTATTAACATTAAAACAGCAAACAGTTATATTTATGATATGAAAGAGCATATTCCACAATTGTTCACGCGAATACGAAGTTGAATGAAATCAATTAAAGAGTACTAGAGTACTCTTAAATATTGTACAAAAGTATGTTATTTATATATATTCTAAACAAACTAACCACAACTCAAAAGTAATGTTAAATAAATAGCTAGAGAGATTAATTTAGATATATATTTGTCCCAGATCATGTTTTGGTTGTTTATAATAGGTGTCTTCTCTTCATATTGTATTCCATCATTTTCTATAGTATATTTAATGATTTGATATTTTTTATAATATATTTATATGAATGATAATAGAAAAATAGAGTGTTATTGATTAATAAATAGATTAATAGAAAAAAATTTATGTTTTCATCATTATTATTCCCTTCAATGTCTTCTTTAATGTATTTTTCCTTTTTATTAAATAGATTCGTCCCCCAAATATTCATTGAATAATAATAATTAAAGGATAATCATATTTAGTGTGAAATCATAATGTATTAAATGCCCTGACATTGGATTTTATTCTTTAAAGATGGATGTTAGAATACATGAGATCAATATAATTCAAGTTATTCATTACCGATATAGGTTTTCAAAATTAGATTCATACCCCAGTGAGGGTTTTAACAATTTATAATAATTTCCTATTTTACTAATATATATGATATGATATATCATATGGGGTATTCATTTATTATTCCGAACACTTTAGAAGTGTGAAATTTACATCATATTGAATCGATTAATCATATAGTTTATCCACTTAATAATTCTATTATATCCATACATAGTGAAATTATATTTATTTTTAGTTTCCATCATGTGACTAATTAAATACATGTGTGGTTGATTTAATACTAAAATCCTTCAATCATTTGACAGATGGACACATTTCTATTGATATGGTTAGTTGAGTTTCTTCTTGTGGTTAATTTATAGGTCTATGATCACTTTGTCACATAGGAAAATTTTGATACTAATAAAAAAATAGAAGTTTTTTACTAGAAAAAATAATTCATTATTAATAAAAAATATATTAATTGAGATCATTAAAATAAAGAATTTTTTGTCTAAGAAAACAATGTCCCCCTTTTTGTTGATAAAAAATCAAGGAATATTAATGCTTACACAAAAATTAAGATTAGTGGGAAAAATTATAGAATTTATAAACTATAAATATTATACTCCTCCTTTTGGTATTATCAAAAAGTAATAAGTATGGGTTTGGTAATGCTAATGTAGGCATCAAAATGTCTTGAATTATTTTAGGCAAGAAACATAAAAAGATATATGATAATATGAAGTATGTATGTAGTCAGGAATGAATAATTTTTATTACATTAACTTGTAATTGGTATAAATAAATAATAAAACCCTATTAAATTTCTTAATCAATATATGACTATTTAGGGTCACAAATTGTTTAAGGATTAGGGGGTTCCATTGTCTATAAGTATAGGTGAAATTGGAAGTCAGGGTGAATAAAATGATCTATGAATCAAAATAAATTTATACATAGGTAGGATATACTGGATATCTTGAGGATAAATAAGGATAAAAATACATGTAGGAACTATAGAAGATATAGTGGTAGTTGTTGAATCATTATAAATAGTAAGAGGTGGAAGATCTATAATTATAGTTTTGAATTAAAGTGGTAAGGCTCAAAACAAGAGTGATATATAACAAATATCAAGATATATTATCATTAATATATAATAAATCATTTTTATAAATAATAAACTCATCCATTAAAAGTTCCATGACCAATAACTATATCACAATTAACATAAAAATCATTTTTTAAAGACTAAATTTTTAAATCTCTATCCAATGATCTAAACATGGTTATTGGATTAGACTTGGGGAAAATTATACGTATATAATATTTTTTGGATCCTTTTATAGAATCATTATCTTTAGAAGTGTTAACTATTTCATCCAAGGTCATATCCATTTTTACATCATGTTTGTTATGATCCTTTTGCAGAAAATTCAATGTTACGTTGAAACATTCCAAAAGTGTCTCAATATTCTCATAAAAATATTTTGAATGAGACGAACATCAATAGATATAGGCATTAGAGTAGTAGTAGGAGTAATGGTAGAACTTGATATAGTATTGATATATTGTTAGTATATCTTAATCAATATGTATATCTCATCATTCTAGAGTGATATATCTTGTTATATAATTATTTTGATCTCATTATCCATATTATCATATTTGAGAAGTATATTCAACTAAATGTCAGCAACATCACTATAAACAATAAATTATATATCCTATTTTCTACCATACTCACTAGAACTACCTTGTACCAAACATATTTATTTAAAAACTTATAATAATTTGTTTTTGAGATAAAAAAGGTATGATGATGCAACAAAGGTTAAAGAATCATTTAATTGAGATAGACCAGGACTAGGTGTTAATTCATTGAGAACCATATCTGAGGGTCAAAATATAGAACCATCATTATATGAGTATTCAAATATAGGAATGTAAATATACTAGATCAAAATATCATAATATACTAATGGTAAATTTTTTTTATGAGGATATTTATAATAAAGGGGAAAACTTTGGATTGAAACATCTAAGTTATGAACTAGAGACAGAGGCATAAGTAGTTCTATAGGAGTTAAACCGAACATATTCTAAAAAAACCCATCAAATGAGAGGTTTATTTTTCCTTCTTCCATAGGGAAATGATAATAGGTAATCCATTTAAATTTCATTGAAGAATAATGTAAAAGTAGTATGCTTGGAACACCATTTTTCAGTTTACTATCACAATTATGATAATCCACAACCTCACTATCTCGAGAATAATGATAGAAGTCAAAATATTGTTTTATGAAATATATTGTTTCCTATTGAAATGGGGATGACCTTGTTTGTTTGAGGTTTAAACATTCCAATCAGTTTCTAACTGGTTATTTCATAGAACCAGAAACATCCAATGATTCTATATCCATTTGGACCTACTTTCTAAAGGTGGGTGCTCACTAGTTGTGGACCAACGAGGCTTAATAATTTTCATTGGTCAAGAGGATGGGAGGTCGGACTCATCACACCTTTTTGGGGGGAATTATTGTCTACTCTGGGACTCTCTTTATAGATTTTAGTTATGTTCATGAATCCTTATTACATTACCAAGTATGAAAATGAGATTTCCTTTAGATATTACAATCAAGAATTGATATTTATAAGATTTAGAGAATATTTTATATGTATTTGAGGTTCTTCATCGATATAGGATCATCTGTATTTGTTAGAGATTCTTAGTAAATGGTATCCTTCAATACATTGTATAGAGATCTCTTGGTTATTATGATAAAAATACTGGTTTTAAAGCCACTCAGCAGGGGCACATGAAATTTATTGTCATTCAGAAGGAAATGGATTATTTCTGAGTTTGGATCGTACCCGCAGATGGGCTACCTACGTATCCTTGTTTAGAAAAATGGAATCAGAACCCACGTAGTTTGGGAATTAAGATATAGTTTGACGTCATATGGGATAGATGATAATTAATTGGTGATAGGATTGAACCTTAAAAAGGCTTCCTACGTACTCTTATTTTAAAGAAGAGATCAAATTCCATGTAGTTTGAGATAGATATATGAGATTTTATGCATGATTAATGGATCAAAGAGAGATGTCATAATTACTTTTACACTCTAAGCTCACGTGAGTCATGCTCGATGTGAGAAACAAGAGATATCAGTAAAACCTAACAATGATTCCATGAAGGATGAAATCATAATGAATTATTTGGGGCTTATGTATACATGACTGCCCAAATAGATAGAGATTGGGACTTATTTTCAGAGAAGATGTTCGAGAACAGGATCCATAAAGGTATATGTGCCTTTATGAAAATTTTGATACTCTATCTTGGGGATTACACCTAATGAAGATGCCAAAATTAAGAGGGGACATGGGGCTTACTCCTAAGGAGGATGCTCAAATAAAAAGAAATTAAGACTGTTTAAGAGAAATTAGAACTGGGGCTTACTCCTAAGAAGTTGGCCCAGGTTAAAGGGACTTGAGAACTGGGGCTTACTCCTGAGAAGGAGGCCCAGGTTAAGGGAATTTGTAATTTGGGGCTTATTCCTAAGGAGGATTCCCATATTTGGGAACTTGGGGCTTACTCCTGAAGAGGATGCCCAAAATTAAGGGAACTTGATGATTGGAGATTACTTCTGAAAAGGAGGTCCAGGTTTGGGAACATGGGGCTTACTCCTAAAGAGGCTGCCTATATTTGGGAATTTGAGATTGGGACTTACTCCTGAGAAGGAGGCCCATATAAAAGATAATTATGACTGGGACTTACTTCTGAAAAGAAGACCCAGGTTAAAGATCCTCTCATCATAATGGATGAGGTTGAATGAATGAAATATCTAACCTTAGTGACATAAAGATATGTAAATCACTAGGTTTTAAGAGATGTTCCATAGAATTCCTTTTAGATAAAGAAGACAACAAATGAATTATGCCAAAAATTCCATTTAAGAGGGTTTTTAATGCTAAATCTTGAATATTTGTGGCGGATTTGAAGAAGAAAGTTGAATAGATAGGAGGTTCACCCAAAAAGAGAGAGGCGTGCAAGTCCTTCATGGGCGCGCAAGTCGTGGTTGCACAAGT
The DNA here is from genome assembly GCA_963277665.1 of Viscum album. Taxonomy (NCBI): domain Eukaryota; kingdom Viridiplantae; phylum Streptophyta; class Magnoliopsida; order Santalales; family Viscaceae; genus Viscum; species Viscum album. The sequence goes on from OY728160.1 coordinate 752,162,990, forward strand.
ATACTTGCACGACATATGAGTACTTGTAAGACGGTCAACCCTTAGGGTAATACATGGGTGAGACTTGGATCAAGCCCTAAGTATTATCCGTAAATGATTCCAAAAGAGTGGCGCAAAAGTTTTGTTGAAGGGATAAGGTGATGCGCAAGTGTGGCCATTTCCCTTAAGGGCTGGCCACTTAGGCACGCAGGTGATAATGAGTTTCGACACTTAGGTTTTCTTCCCTCTCTTTAGATCTTCCGTTCTAGGTAAGAAATTAACATATAAGTGTTCATAAGGCTTTGAGAAGAGACTTTGGTGCCGACAGCTCAAATCTGAGTTACTGGATTTTTTCATCCTCGAAATGGGGGTCCACAAGGGGTATTTATAGGCCTTTGAAGAACATGGGAAAAAATAACGCAGGGCATTCAAGTCACCTGCATGACCAATATAAGGCATGCAAGTATACTTGTGTGACCATGATGAAACTTGAGTGACCCAAGTTTAAACAAATCATTGTTAATGCCTTTGTCAATTTTTGATGTTTCTTCAAAGGATGAAACACTTTGGACTAATGTTTTTCACTTTTTCAGTTGTTATACTCTGTGATGGAAAGGAGCATCGACAAAATTTCCCCCTTAGAGTGGGATCCAAAAGAAGGAGGATGTGACTCTGAGGAAAAAGGAGAAAAATAGAAATCTTGTAGTTTAAAGTCATGCATGTTGGACTAAAAAAGGATAATTTTTATGGTCGAATAGCTTTGACCAAATTGATTAAAATTGACTCAATTCCTTGATAATTTATCTGAAACCATATTACCATATTCTAGTATGGAGTAAAACATGTAAAATATGACTTAAGAAATTTTGAATATGAGGAATGATATGAAAAAGGGCTAAAAGGCATTAGAAGAAGTATTTCCCAAGAATGAATTTACCACTATTTAACAAAACTAATAGGGGGTTGAATTACGCAGGGCCGCTTAAGGGAATTGTATGTATTGTAAAATAATTGCATCATTTGGATGACAGGTATCTTATGTAGACTACTTATGCAAGGCCGCCTATGGTCACATGCTACATAGTCAAGAAAAAGAACTCTCAGAAATTTTACATTTCTATTGCTAAAAAGCCAGTGCGAGTTTATGGATATTCAAATTTTCCGAAGCATATAATTTGTTGAATGGAGATAGGTACTTGAATATGGAGAGGATATTTCCAATCAATATTATCAAAGAATTTGAAGAATGTCACTTCTGCGATGTTTTGACCCAAACGCAGGGAAGGGAAATATAAACCATAGACTTAAATACTTTCAAATCATGAAAAAGAGTAGGGGACAAATATGTTAAGGATGCCTATTTTTTGCGTATCCCTACATATTTTCGTTAAGAAAACTAATGAAAAAAGAGGCTTTCATCCCAAGAATGAAGTTACCATTATTTAACAATCCCGTTAGGGGGTTTAATTATGCAGGGCCACCTAAGGGCATTAGCTACATAGTCAAATAATAGTATCTTTTTGCTGACAAGTCTGTTACATAGACTGTTTATGCAAGGCCGCCTAAGGGCACATGCTGCATAATCAGGCAAAATAACTCTCAGGTATTAGACATTTTGTGACCAAAAGTCAAGAAATGGGTTATGGAGATCTGGAAGTATTTAAGGTTATAAGTATGACACATAATAAATGGGTATTGTTCAATGCATGTAGAGATACACAGACCAATTCTAACCATAATCATGTTGTGGATGGGTCTTGATTTGAGGTGTTGGACTTCACTACGTATCCCATAAGGATGAGAATCAAGACATACGTAGTTCGTGAAATATAGTTTAATGTCATGTGGGGAGAGAGTGTATGAGATATTAGTTTAGGGTCATAGAGCTCTAACCATTATAAGGAGTACATGATGTGTTTTATAAACCTGATTTGAATGAAGACCAACGTTTCCATACCACATTCATGTTTTCAGAGGGGGGACTTTTCAGCCAAAGGGCTGAAAGAGGAATTTGGGGTTAGGCCCAATGACTTGGGGTTGGATTTGAGGGATGCTCGAACATTCCTACGTATCCCATAAGGATAGGAATCAAGCCGTGAATAGTTCTTGAAATACCCTTTTTACATATTTGGTTCGTACAAGTAAAGGGTGAAAGGGGACTTTAGTGCAAATATGGTTTGACCCAAGAAAAAAGGTTCAGGCATTTTAATGTATGCACCTAGTATTTATAATGTAACACGACTGGAGGTCAATGTAAATAATGATTCCATCTCAGGTGAGGGTGTCAAATAATGTTGTAGTTTATTGTCATACAGGACAAAAGTGCAAACAGTTTAACGTCATATAACAAGGATGATGGTGAACCAATGTAAAAAATATTGGTTCTGGGGGTGGTTTCACGAATCAACATCATATGAGATAAATGTGAACTGTTGTGAAGAGATTAATTTTGGGCTTGAAACTTAGGATGTTGCCTACATACCAAGCCTATAAGGCAAAGATCAAAATTATCGTAGTTCAATTAAATAATGAATTGGTAATCAAGTTGTTCTTTAGGACAACGACCTAAAAATAGTGTCGGGACTTACACATGGTTAGTGGCCCAGAGAGGGTGTTATGGTTGAAGTTTACTCTAAGATAACATGATTCATACTTAGTGTGAGAAACAAGAGGTAGCAACAACCTTAACGATGCACAGTTTAATTTCATGTAGGACATATGAAGGGACAATGCAGTTTAAAGTCTTCTAGTGAGGACTATTGGGGTTGCACAGTTTAGTGTCATGTAGTAGGGACAAAATAAAGTTTAACATTATGTATGACGTATTAAGGGACTTTGTTCAGTTTTACATCATGTATGACGAATGAGTAGTATAGTTTAATGTCATGTATGAAAAATATAGGGACATTGTTTAACGTCATGTTAGAAGTGAACACAGTTTTTCATCATGTTGGACAATAAGGGTACTGTACAGTTTAGAGTCCTGTAGATAAGACAATGGGGACAATACAGTTTAACATCATGTTGGACAATAGGGGGACTGTGCAGTTTAATGTCATGTAGTAAAGACAAAAGATGACATAGTTTAACATCATGTTGGACGTATTAGGGACTTTTTCACAGTTTAACGTCATGTTGGATGATGACAGAGTTTAACGTCATGTTGGACGATGGTGCGAGTAGTTTAAGGTCATATGCATGGACTAAAGATTATGCAGTTTAACGTCTTGATGGACGTATTAGTATTTGTGTTAAACAAAATACTTCTTCAGAAATATGGTATTGGTTGGAGTAGTGATGAGTTCTCCATCAATTGAGATTAAAGAATAAGATCCATTGGAGTAGACCTTATGTATTGAATAAGGTCCTTCCCATTTTTGCTCCAGCTTGGGAGGTTTCTTTCCTGGTATCATTGGAGTTCTGAGAACCTATTCCAATTCTCCCTGAATGAATTTACGGCGACAAACTTTTTTGTTGAAAGCTCGTGCTATTTGATTTTCATAGACTTCCAAGTGGTGAAAGCTGCACAATATTTTCTTGTCTAATCATTCCAATTAATCTAATAACATTTGAGATTGTTCATTTTTACATGAATGATCATAAATGGCTACCCTGAGTGAGGATAATTGAACCTCAATGGGCAAGACTGCTTCTATTCCATATACCAATGAATATGGAGTTGACTGCGTTGTAGTGCGGGTGATGGTCCAATAAGCCCATAAAGCATGAAAACGTTTATCAGGACATGACTTCCTATATTTATCCACCATCTTTTGTAGTATAATTGAAAGAGTCTTGTTGAAGCCTTCTATTTGGCAATTGGCCGCTTCATGATACTGAGAGGAATGATTGGATTTGATATTGTATTATTGATACAATTTCCTTACCTCATATGAACAGAATTGTGTGCCATTGTATGTTAATATAGTATGAGGGACACCAACTCTGGTAATGATGTTAGACTTGATGAAGCTAACAATGATTTTAGAACTAACTTCTTTGAGAGGTATTGCCTCTACCCATTTTGAAAATAAGTCTGTAGCAGTAAGAATGTACTTAAACTACTTGGATATAGCTGAAGGATAAGGTCCTACTACATCCATTCCCCATGTGGAAATGGTCATGAGTATTTAGCTGTATGAAGCAACACTGGGGGTTGATGAAAGAAATTGGAATGCACTTGGAAAGAATGAAACTTCTTAGTGAAATCAACAAAATCTTGTATCATTGATGGCTAAAAGTATCCAAGCCTTCGAATTTGACCAGATAGTCTATGTTTGTACTGATGGGCACCACAGACTCCTGCATGCACTTTATTCATGATATCCATTGTCTCTTCACCGTCAATGCTTCTGAAGATAATTCCATCAAAACCCATTTTTTAGAGAATTTTCTCTAGGTGATCTGGGCTATCATAAAGAGTGAAGTTGACCACACATCGCCGGATTTTTTCTTTCCTAGATCTATCAGGTTGGAGTGTTTCATTTTGAAGATATTACCTGATAGCTGCCATCCATCCCATAGTATGACCATATGGTTCATAGATGGGTCTAATTTCATTGATTTCCTTTATCCTGGTTTGATCATAAGTTGAAATTGTATGACGGTGGGAAATATTGATGACTGTCTCATCGTGATTTGGATCTGACAAAGCTGTGGCTATATTAGCCAATGCATCATCTTGAGCATTTTGCGATCTTGGGACATAATAAAATGTCGGTTCTAAAGGAAATTATGTCATTAACACTATGACGTAATGATACAAAGGGATTAAATATTCTATTCTGAGGGCATAACCCCCATTGACTTGTTTGATTACCAGGTCTGAGTCACATTTCACATTTAAGTTATTCACTTGTTCTTGAAGCGCCAAATCCAATCCTGTGATTAGAGCTTAGTATTTTACTTCATTATTTGTACCACCTCCTAACAATGAGAAGAAATATGGTATCACTACCTTTTCTGGAGAAATGAGCACAATTTCTAACCCAACTTTGGTGAATTTACGATATTCCATTTTCTTCCCTCTTAGACTTCTGGAAGCACCATCAAAGTACATTTCCCATGTTTGAAGACTATCATGAATAGAGAATAATTCTTCATCAGGAAGTTTAGTATCCAAAGATGTATCTTCTACTAAAGGATGTTCAGCAAGGAAATCAGACAGATCTTGGCCCTTTATTGCCTTTTGAGACACATACTGAATTTCAAATTGTTGCAAAATAACTACCCACCATGCCATACATCCTATAAGCATTGGATGACTAAGGATAAATTTGAGCAGGTTATTGTGAGATACCAAATGGACCTCATGATGTTGCAGGTAGTGTCTCAACTTTTGAACTACAAAGATTAACTCTAGGCATCACTTTTCAATACTTGAATATCGGGTTTTTTCTTCAAGCATAATCTGACTGAGATAGTAAAGACCGTTTTCATTCCCAACATCATTCTTTTGAGTAAAGAAGGCTCCCAATGATCACTCTAAGGCTGTCACATAAAGAATAAGTGGACTTCCTTCAATAGGTTGCATTAATACCGGTGGACTGAAGAGATATTTCTTGAGAATATTGAATGCTTCTTGACATTCTTCAGTCCACTCGTAAGTGACTCCCTTCGTCATCAATATGGTGAAGGGTAAACTTTTTCCTGCCAAAATGTCGATGAAACATTGAATATAGGCCAAGTGTCCTTGAAGTCCTCTAAATTATTTCAAATTCCTAGGAGGTGACATACTAAGGATTTACTTTTTCTTCTCAGAATCGACTTCTATACCACGATGGCGTACAACAATGCCGAGAAATTTTCCTGAGGTTACCCCAAAAGCACATTTTGAGGGGTTCATCTTCAAATTATGTTGCCGAAGTTTGTGGAATATGACTTCCAAATCAGCCAAGTGATTAGAACATTGTTGAATTTAACCACCAAATCATCCACATAACATTCACCAAACTTCCCTAAAAAGGGTTTGAAGATATGATGAATGACACACTGATATGTTGTGCCTGCATTCTTCAGGCCAAAGGGCATTACCCGATAGAAAAACACACCCTGAGGGGATCTGAAAGCTGTAGATTATTCATCTTCTGGAGCCACTCAGATTTTATTATATCTAGAATATCCCTCCAGGAAGGAAAGTGCTTCATATCTAGCTATTGAATCAATTAAGAGTTATGCAATCAGAACTGAAAACTCATCCTTTGGACAATGCCGATTAAGATCTCTGAAATCAATGAAAACTCTAATTTTTCCATTGTTCTTTTTCATAGGGATAATATTATCCTACCACTTGGGATATCAAACTTCTATGAAAAAGTTATCTTTGATAAGCTTATCCACTTCAGCTTCAATTTTGGAAGCATAAGATGGGTGTGTTCTTCTTGCAGCTTGTTTGAATCCTTGATGTTCTTCTGGAAAACCCAAACGATGAGTAGAAACATCAAGATCAAGCCCTGAAATATTTGTATAGTTCTAAGAAAATATATCTTGATTTTACTTCAAAAATAAAATATAGATTCCTACTCTTCAAGAGTCATATCTTCACTAATTAAGGTGGGCGTGGATCTTCTTTCATACCCAAATTTATTTATCTGAGTTCATCCATAGTGGTAGAGATACCCTCTTCAAATGCTGTAGGAGAATCCCTGAGATCTTCCTCTTCTTCTTCAGCATGTGTTACTTCTTCTGTTTCTACATTCATTGTAGATGATGAAAAAATGTTTCTATGATCAGGAGAGACGTTAAAATTTGAACATCATGAAGAGGAGGCTTCCATTTATGACCCTATTGATGATGAAGGGTATTACTTGGGTAATAAAGAGGAGATGATGGATTAAGAATTGACATCGTCATTCACTTCGGGCATTTCTATAACTTCTTCTGGCTTGGTTGGAGAAATATAGACTTGTTGGATTTCAGCAGATGAAATGAAGACATCTTCATTTGAGCTTTCATCATTGCTTGGTGAATCACCACTTTCTCCCATGTTGTCTGTCTTGATTATCGTAATTGAAATTATGGAAGCTTCTATAATATTACTTGGATTTGGGTCTACCCTATCAATTTTACTGATAGGAAACACATAATCTGTACTCACATGCGTGAATGGGTTTACTGGAATCGTATCCAAACCATATGGAGCATTAACTTTGGTAACCTCCCTTATTGTGGATTTCTCCTTTCCCTTCATGTGATAGAATTATGCCTCAATGTATTGAGATTCACATGTTATTAATGGGACCTTATCACCATACAATGTCCCAATTTGACCATTGAAACAATATTTGAGGCATTTATGGTATGATGAAGGGATAGATGCATGTTGATGTAGCCAAGGTCTTCCAAGAAAAATGTTGAAGGATGTATCGTGATCAACAAAACTAAAATCTGAATTGGATACAAGATCTCCAAACTGAGTTCTGAGTGTAATCTCGACCAGTGGTACTTGTTAATTTTTATCATATCCTTGTAACATCAAAGTAGAAAGAGATAAATCAGATTTTGTGAGGCCCAATCGACGAAGTGTACGAATGGGGATGAGGTTGACTCTTAAACCATTATCAATGAAAGCTCTTCGGATGTCTACACCATTTACATTGAAAAATAAATACAATAGTCTAATATGTCCATGAACAACATCATATCCATCTTCATATGTGAATGATATCACTACATGGCATTCTGTAGGACCATTCTCAACTTGGTATACTTCATCCTCATCAATTTCAGTTTCAAATTCTTGAGGACTTGACAAAGCCTTGATGAGTGCCTCCCGAAGATCCTTTGATATATTCAAGGCATCCAGAATTGATAACTTGGCTGGTACTTGGGCCAAATGGTTCATGTAATTTTTTTTTGATCCAAAGGTCTGTGTTTCCCAACATGAACATGTCGTTTTTCAGGTTCCTAAAAAGTTGATGCTTCAGAAGTAGATGCATCTTGTATCGGGGTAGGAGTTGGAAATACTCCTGGATTTAGATGATTAGACTGAATAGGTCTATTTACATGCATAGATTAAGACAGTGGAACCTCTAACCGATCCTCTAGACTAATTGTTCCAGGACTGAATCTAGTATTTGTGGAAGAATTTTCTTGTTCTTGTTGAGCCTACTAAAGGGCTCTGCCACAAGTTTCTATAGAATATACAGTTCTAGTAGGGGTAGGACAGGAATAGTGGATTCTGGGATATCCATGTCTTCCTCTGTATCCCAGACATATGGGAATCCCTCTAATTACTCTGTTTGATACAGGGAACTCATGATCATCAAAATTGAAACTATGGCTGCCATAAGGATATGTTAAGTGAATCATGTTAATAGAACCAAAGATCAAGTCTTCTTTTGAGGAAGACACTGCCTGATTAGCCAATTTAGGCTATTCCATTTGCTGGGACAGTACCCGTGTATTTGAAGTAGATGGGAAAAAAATTTCCAGAGTCAAAGACAACTTGCACTTTGACACAATCTCATATTCTTCTGATTGTTCCTCTTTCTTTGAATTGTGCTGTTTTTTCGAGGATTTTACCTCTGATGAAGAGGGTTTTTCTATGGAATTGATAGTAAAAGACACATTTTTTTTCTTCAATTGAGTTCGGTTGATCATTTTTCTGACCATCCAATCATCATATTTCTGCACATTTTTGTTTTTGACTTCATGCCACTCACCTCCTTCCTCTAGATTTGTAGCAGTAACACATGCTACCTGAGCTGAAGAACCTTCCAATTTTACTTTTCCCGAGTCCACAATCTTTTGTGGGAGGTATTTGAAGATAAAACACTCCAGAATTAGATGCCCCAACATCTGATGAAATGGGAAATAATTGGGACGGTCTTCATATCCTTCCTTATTTGACCTTTTGGGCCTTGGTAATTGAACCAGATTATTTTCCATAACTGAAATGAAGTAACCAAGAACTTTTCCATTTCGGAAAGAATAAAAGTTTCTCTTCAGATCCTAATATTATTTACATAATTGATCTCATTGATCATCTTGATGAAACTTTATCTGTTGTCGATGCTCAGGAGGTGGAGCCCTTTGATAAGATGAAGGTTTTGAAGTAGAAGCAGGTATAGGTGCTTGTTTAAGCATAATTGTAGCAGTCTCTGCTTTACCCATTCTCCTTCCGGGAGCTGATGGAACTACACGAGCTTTATCCTTATTCTTCGTAAGAGAGTCCTCAATCGGCTGAGAGATCGAAGTAAGGTATCAAAACCCTCCTGTGTATTTCACAGGGATCAATGGTTTCTGTAATTCATCACGCAGATTTTCCATACAGATTGGAAACAATTCTTCATTGAGGGAGTGTTATGCTTAGGGAATATGTTAATGCCTTCCCGTAAGAAATGAAATCTGAAACCCATTCATTCTCACTTTCCTTACAATATGTAAGATAAAAAAAAATTGTCTTAGGAAAAGTTGAGTTGAATTGAAGAAGTAATAATTGAATGAGATCCTCCCACCTTGTTATTGACCAAGATTTCAAGCTTGTATACCAGACAAAAGTAGGCCCTTGTAATGACTGTACAAAACACATGATCATAAATGCTTCTTGTTGCTGAGGGGTTCCCATCATAGGGTCAAAATGAGAAACAAAATGTGTTAAGTGTTTCTCAGGGTCTCCCGAACCATTAATGATTTGGAATGTGTTACTTGCAAAATTTGATGGGGGAGGAATTACATCAAACCATTCAGGGTAAGATCTCTCTTTTGGTTAAATTTGTGCACACATTCCCTCTATAGATTCCAACTGAGCTGCTAATGACAAAATAGTAGTTACTAACTTTTGAGAAACATCCGGTTGAGCTTGGAACGGAGTAGGTTCAATAACTGGAGCTTGGACATGTGTGGTGGCTGGTACTACAACTGATGGTAGCACCATCGATTGTTGTTGCGCCTGAACCATAGGATTATACATGTGAGGGTGTACTGGTAAAAGAGGATACTCTTGGTCCATCTTAGTAGATGCAACAAATTCCCTTAGCTGACTGACTCCAGCATGGTTCGGAGGAAGACTACCTTGAAGTAGTTCTGCATTCAACCTCCTTAATTCTTTCATTTCATCCTCTAGTTGTGAAAATCTTTTCTCTAGTGAGAGTTATTGTCCTTCTCTAGAAGAAGGGTGGAATATAGCCTTATTCTTTCCTTTCCCCTTATTGGACACCCTTTAGATAGGGGGAAGTTTATTATTTGAAAGAATACCTAGATTCTGAGTAATCCTTTGATTTTGTGTACGCACACCTTCGTCATTGGCCTCTGTGTGCATAGCCTCTTGAGCAGGAACTTCTTCATCTGATCTCTTTGAGTGAGCCTCATCTAGGGGATCAACAACAATGGCCTTGATGAAATTAATTGAGGCATAAATCATTGCATCTCATCTATCAGCATTTCTACGATATTGTCTTCTTCCATGTCCTTGATGAGACATTTCCTTCTATTGATTTGATCCCTCAGGAACTTCTTGATGAACTGTAATGTGAAAGGAATCTCCTAAAAATTTGTCTTTTCGTTCCTCTTGTGGCTTCCTCCCTAATAAAGAGAAGAGTAGCTTTCTTTGAGGAAGAGATTGAAGATTTGAAAAGGTCCCCAGTCCTGTGGACTGGGGTGGTTCCTGCTATTCCTACTCAACTCCACGAATCCTATTTGTTGATTCCAATGGTTGGGTTAAAAGAGTCCCTAGTCTAGCAAGCAGGGGTGGCTCTTGAGTTTCTATATCTGAGACTTTCATAAAATCTCTCTTGATCATGCGGACATTAGTCCGGAAATTGGCTAGATTCATCAACCTGAATCCACTCAAATCACGTTATTCAAATGACGTTTGATGATTTCTGACACATCTGTCACTTGATGATGTGCATTCTTTAAACAAGAAGCCTATTCGATATTCTTTTTTGGCTAATGCAAGAGTAATTTGACAAATTTTTCTCTGTATGCCTGATTTTGAGAATAACTAGATGAGGCTTATTCTTGAGTGAGCCTTTGATTACAAAAAAATCAAATTGGTTGTGGCCGGCCATGTGTAATAACATTGCATGGAATCATTTTTGGTGGTCTTTGTTGGCTGGAGAATATAGTGAAATGCAGTTCTCCATGAACACCCCATCCCCTGATATGAGTACTAGATGGGGAATTGGCAATTAACTGGCACAATCTTCTTAGTGTGCAAAGGCATGAACGCTGAAGGGATCTCTGCTACTTTTCAACTTTCAGATATCGAGAAACTCAGAGAGATGCCAAGTCAATTTGGCATTTTAACCCATCTACTGTCTTGACATGATTTTCATATTCATCATAAGATAATATTTTCTTTTTCAATTGAAAAAGAGATTTACACATGTTGAGATGAATATCTTGAATACAATCTTCCGTCAACATATCTGGAATGTCATACTGAGAGTCAGACAAAGGCCAAAACATGACTGGCAGTTCACCTTTTGCCAGTTGTTTTCTCATATTCAGCACTTCCTCTTTATCATTCAATGAAGATTATTCTACTTGATTAGACCAGAGCTGGTGCTTCCTTGTTAGTTAATCAGATTCAACAAGATCGGTAGAGAATTCACTTATCAAACTAGAAGATGAATGACCCAGTGGTGGTTTGGAGAATGACCTACACCCTGTGTTATCTTCTGATTGAGAAAGTATTTCACCTGCTAATGGTAAAGCATCAGACATGTCTGGATTCACATATGAAAGTGCCTCATGATAAGATAGATTTCATGCCCTGCATTGTCCTTTAAAGAATATTCTAGGAAATGTGAATTACTACTTCGAAGAGGACTTTCAAAGTTAATTCATCATCATGGGGAGGACCACTATGGTGGGTTACAGTAAAACATGAAACCTCTTGCTCCTTAGTCTTCTGGACACACAGAGGGTTCTTGTAGCTCTTATTTGAAGATGAAACTTAGAGAACGACCAAACTGTCATGAAGCAAGTATTCAAGAGGATGTGTCTGACGAAGACATTAAAAATTAATTTTCCCACTATTGGGAACTGAGAGAGTAGAATCTTGAGTTTCAAAAAATAATTGTATGAATGCATCAAGAACTCCAGCATTGAGTAAGGCCTTATTACAGATTGGCCCTTGATTTTTTGACTGTTCTGGACAGATCTTCTTCTTATATGCCTTATTAATCACTTTGGGAAACACTTTTTGATGAAAGTGGTTATTATGGGAAGGTTTATGTTCATGCTCAAGAGAAATAGTCAGGTTAGGCTGATTATCTCCACTCAAATCAGGTGTATGTGCCTGACATGGTTGTCCGTATGACATGGGGAGTATTCCCCACAAACCTATTAGATTGGAACAGAGGTGTATGTCTATTACGGAGTGAACTGTTGATGTATCACTCCACTGGTAGGGTTATATTTGCATTTCCTTCCATGTGAAGCTACTGAAGCTGTTATAATATCCCGGCAGGCATCAATAATATGATCCGGGATTCGCTTCTTCTCCTTCACCATTATTAGAATTTGTTTGGTGACTTCAGCTATCGGAACAGGAATATACGTCAATTCTATGCTTGGAGTAGGTGGGTGTTCCTGCTCCTTTCCTCCTTTTCCTGCTAGTGAATTCTGACAGTACTCATGTGTGGGGGCAGAGAGTTGAGTCTTCTCCAAATATTTCGTTGGATCATTCTGACTGACTTCTCTGAATTCTACCAAATGAGATTGTTGGTAGGATTGATTAACATTAGCAGGTGTATGTGCCTGCTATGTTTTCCTCATCAAGTATAGTTGACGATTTTCCTTCAATACTGGGAGACGAGACTGCTGGAAGAATTGATGATTGTAAACAGGTGTATGTTCTAGCTTATAAGTTTCCACAATTTTAAATTGGTGACCTTCTTTGATTATAGTTAGACGAGTCTACTGACTAGCTGATTAGTTATAAATATGTGTATATTCCTACCTATAATAATCTTCCAGAGTTGTCTAGCGGGATTAGCGTGTTGCTGCTAGATGAGTCTGTTGGGAAGTAACATCAGGACGAACGAGTGTGTATGACCACTCGTTATTTTCCATCAAGTTGGTTTGATGGACTTCTCCCGAAATGGCAGAGATAATAACCTACTCACTATTGACTAGTAATCACTTCTTTTGGTTCGTCTTGCCTACTCGAGTTTGAGGAACCTGAGCCGAACACCTAGAGATGACACCCTCATCATGTTGAGGGCACACTGCTACACGAGTCTAGCGACGATTTTTGGTGGGAGCCATCGGGAAGGACTCTTGTATCCTTGAATTAAGGTCCTGAGTGGACTTCTCATTCACCAAATCAGAAGATGGGAGGGAATGATGATTTTGTTCTAGGGATAATGACCCGAAATAGTTGGAAACAGTGGTTGCCACCACATGCTTCTTGATTGTTGATTGTCGCTGTCCGAACAACTAGGGTGAATTATTGACTTGGAGGGCTTCTCGAGCAGCCTCAAGAGTCGAAATGGTATCTTTTCGATGGTACTCCTTAACCAGTGCATTTGATACCCAGCGTTGAAGACGCTGAGTAGGTGATGTCTTCCTCAGAGTGGATGACGATCTAGCAGGAGTAGCAGCAGAGGAATTCACAGTAGAGGCATTCATAGGTGTGAATTTTAGAGAATCAATTTATGTAACACAAAAGAACTTGGAAAAGAGTGCATGTTTGATATAACAAAAATAATCAAGATATGTTCGGCCACTACATCTTTTGGATGAGCACATATGTTATTGATTTCTTTTTTGGACCTATCATTGAGTTTAAATAGGGGCCTAACAAATAAGTTAAACAACATTTTAACTTGGCTAAGGATTCACTCCGGGTTCACCGTTTTTTGTTTCCTCTAGAAATGTGGATGACCTTGTTTGTTGAGGGTTCAAACATTCCAATCAGTTTCTGACGGGTTTGTTTATAGAACCGGAAATATCCAATGATTCTATATCAATTTGGACCAACTTTCCAAAGGTAGGTGGTCACTAGTTGTAGACCGATCAGGCTTAAGAATTTTCATTGGTTGAGAGGATGGGAGGTCAGACTCATCAAACTTTTTTGGGGGGAATTATTGTCTACTCTAGGACCCTCTTTATAGATTTATGTTATGTTTGTGAATCCTTATTACATTACCAACTATGAAAATGAGCTTTCCTTTGGATGTGATAATCAATGATTAATATATATAAGATTTAGAGAACCTTTTATATGTATTTGAGGTTCTTCATCGATATAGAATCATCTGTATTTGTTATAGATTCTTAGTCAATGGTTTCCTTCAATACATTTTATAGATATCTCTTGGTTATTATAAAAACCATACTGGTTTTAAAGCTACTCAGAAGGGCACTTGATGTTTATTGTCATTCAGAAGGACCTAGATTATTTGAAAGTTGGGATCGTACCTGTGGATGGGCTACCTACGTATCCTTGTTTAGAAAAAATTAATTATAATCCACATAGTTTGGGAATTAAGATATAGTTTAACTTCGTATGGGGCAGATGAAAATTAATGGGTGATAGACATGAACCTTAAAAAGGATTCCTACATACTATACTTTTATGGAAGAGATCAAATTCCACATAGTTCGAGATAGAAATGTGAGATTTATTCATGATTAATGGCTCAAAGAGAGATTTCATAATTACTTTTACACTCTAAGTTCATGTGACTCATGCTCGATGTGAGAAACACGAGGTATTAGTAAAACCTGACAATTATGCCACGAAATATGCAATCATAAGGAATTATGTGGGGCTTATGTATACATGACTGCCCAAATAGATAGAGATCGAGACTTATTTTCATAGAAGAAGTCCGGGAACAGGTTGCATAAAGGAATATGTGCTTTTTTAGAGATTTGGATACTCTAACTTGGGGCTTAATCCTAAGGAATATGTCCAAATTAGGAGGGGAATTGGGGATTACTCCAAAGGAGGAGTCCCAAATCAGAAGAAATTAAGAATGGTTAAGAGAAATTAGAACTGGGGCTTACTCCTGAGAAGGAGGCCGAGGTTAAAGGGACTTGAGAACTGGGGCTTAATCCTAAGAAGGAGGCCCAGGTTAGGGGAATTTGAAATTTGGGGCTTATTCCTTAAGAGTATTCCTATATTTGGGAACTTGGGGCTTACTCCGGAAGAGGATGCCCAAAATTAATGGAACTTGAAGACTGGGGCTTACTCTTGAAAAGAAGGCCCACGTTAGGGGACTTAGGGCTTACTCCTAAAGAGGATGCCCATATTTGGGAATTTGATATTTGGACTTACTCCTATGAAGGAGGCCCATATTAAAGATAATTATGAGTGGGACTTACTTCTGAAAAGGAGGCTCAGGTTAAAGATCCTCTCATCTTAAAGTATGAGGTTGAATGAATGAAATATCTAACTTTAGTGACATAAAGATATGTAAATCACTAGGTTTTAAGAGATGTTCCATAGAATTCCTTTCAGATATGGAAGCCAACAAAGGAACCATGCGAAAAATGGCTTTGAAGAGGGTTTTGAAGGCTAAATCCTGAAAAGGAGAGGTGGATTTGAAGAAGAAATTTGAATAGACAGAAGGGGCACCCAAAAAGAGAGAGGCGTGCAAGTTCTGTGTGGGCGCACAAGTCCTGGTCGCGCAAGTATACTAGCGTGACACATGGGTACTTGCGCGACAGTCAACCCTTAGGGTAATACATAGGTGAGACTAGCCTCAAGCCCTTATTATTATCCCTAAAGCCTTCCAAAAGAGTGGCATGCATGTTTTGTTGAAGGGATAAGGCGGCGTTCAAGTGTGGCCATTTCCCTTAAGGGCTGGCCACTTAGGCGCGCAGGTGTTGATGAGTTTCAACACTTAAGCATTGATCCCCCTCTTTAGATCATCTGTTCTAGGTATCAATGTACATTAGAAGTGTTCCAAAGGCTTCTAGAAGAGACTAGGGTGCCGAGAGCTCAAAGCTGAGTTTCTAGATTTTTCCGTCCTCGAAATGGGGGGCCCACAAGGGGTATTTATATGCCTTTGAAGACGTTGGGAGAAATTAACATAGGGTTTGCAAGTCACCTGCGTGACAAATATGAGTCGTGCAAGTATACTTGTTTGACCATGATGAAACTTTCATGACCCAATTGTAAACAAATCTTGGTTCATGAATTTGTCAATTTTTTATGTTTCTTCAAAGGATGAAACACTTTGGACTATGGTTTTTACATTTTTTAGTCGTTAGAATCTGTGATGGAAAGGATCATCAACATATATTCATTATAGAATGTGTATAGTAAAAGATATTGATCCCCTATATCAAACATATTGGGAAAATATATAACAATATGCTCATTTTCATAAACTTCTGAATCATTACTATTTGGTCTATAAAGGAAATATCTATGAATACTCTACCCCTCAAGAGATACTAATCCTTACTTGGGTCCTATATCTTTTTTATCATCTAGACATGGATAATTACTTATGATTTAATAATAATCCCTCATGTATTCCCCAAAAATATAATCCACCACATCTTCTTCACATTCATTATATGAATAGTCATATTTAACCGCTTGATCAGGTTCCAAACCTAGAACAACAGTTTCCTTTTATGGGTTGGATTTTTTATATGATTATAATGCTCATACAATTTATTATCATCCTCAACCTAGATATTCATGTAAGGGTTCAAACCAATTTTCATTATCTTGAAGGTTTTCTTATTCAATCAAATACCACATAAATTGGTAGACTTTCCCCCTGATGAATAAGTCCCTTATTCTCTAACAAAGCTAATATGAACATTGAACATGGTAGAGAATTGAACTAAGATGAAGTATTTATTGGACCATCGATATGCCTTATAATAAATTGAGGCATATATATCCAAACTCTATTTACAACATGATAAATAAATAATAGGTCTTGATTTCTTTCAATTGAGAAATATTATTCTCTTGGAAAAATATTATATTCAATAAACATAAGAAACAATCTTCACTCACTATTAAACTCATCACAATTTGTCTTTCTAGGATTCCTATTAATAGTTAGCTCTTCCAAAGCTCAAGAAAAATGAAAAATGAAAAATATTGATAGGTTAGTAACTTTTATAGTGACTGTACACACCTTGGGTTGGTACTTCTATTCTTACATCCTAAAATATTGATAAATATACATGTTATTTTCCAACACTAATCCTTCCAATTTGATCTTGAAATTCATTGGGATCAAAAATCACATTCACATAGAACAATTTTACTAATCGGGGATAGAAAGGACTATCACTATTAATGAATCAGTTAGTATAGGATTCATGTCACATAGATCTACATACTAAGGATCAAATTTATCTAAGTAATTTTAAATCAATTTCCATTTTTAAAATGTCTTCACAAGATGACTGCTGTGACTTCAAGGGTTTTATGGTTCCACTAGATATATTTTGGGATCTTCTAGATATAAAGTATGATCCCAAAGTTTAATATTCAAGAAAAATCATAATTATTAGTAATCATGACTGATATTAGAATGTTCTAATGATTGGGTTTGGTCAATAAGGAATTTTCAAAATCAAGATAGTCTTAGGTTCAAGGAGAATAAATTTGATTTGGGTTTCATTTCGGGTCATTTTGAATTCTTTTTGGGGTTTGTAAAAATTTATAAGTGGAAATAAAAAAATATTTATTTAAAATAATAAAAAAAACATTTTATAATTAATTTATAAACAATAGTATTTTTTAATATATTACATAAAATAAAGGAAAAAATTTAATTGAATTAATATTTAACATTATTGAGGGTATAAACTATTTTTCAATATATAGTTTAAACATACAAAAATTGTAACTTAATATTACTATATTAAATATACATCAAAAGGATTATAATTTCTTCACATAAACAAAAAATATTATATTACATAAATAATTTAAATAATATATATCATATTAAACATAAAAAAATTGGATTTAGTTTATCATTTAGAATTCATGTCTGATGTAGTTTAATCTCTTAACATTCATTGGATTTGTAAATATATTTTCAAGGTATAGTGACAATGAATTCAAGATTGATATAATCTTTTTGATAATGATCTCCCAAAATTTGGTGTCTAAAATCAATATGTTTAGTCATGGAATGAGATAAAAGATTCATAGAAATATTAATTTCACTTATTTTATCACAATTTATAAGGCCATGTCTAAACTGGCATCTATAATATGGAAATGTGTATTTCTTCTATAACATTTTTCACAAAAACTCACAACAACTATGTATCCACAATTAGTAGAGGATAATGCAACAGAGGAATGATTATTACTTCACAAATATACTAGATACTTCCCAAAAAGTGACATTTTCTATAGGTTCACTTTCTATCTAAATTACAACCACCAATGTTAGCATCAAGAAAATAACTGATAGAAACTAATTTCCTCTATAATAAAATAGTCGAAAATTAATTATACTATAACATTTTTTAAAAAAAAAATTAATTTCATTTCAATGAGATTCCTTGGTGTTTTATTTAAAAAAACAACACACACAAACACTATACATACTATTAAGTAAACATATAGTTAAATGTAATGAACTCCCAATAATACCACTGGAATATCTTTGGACAACTGATTTTCTTGTTTCATCCAAATTAAATTTCAAAATTTTTCTCATTTATTTGTAACTAACTCTTATGTTATTAATGAAAAAAAATTAAAAAAATATATAGTGTATTTTATTTTATTAATAATGATTTCTTCCTTTAAAGAACACTAAAATCTATGAAAGAACTAGAAATATCCCATTAAGTCATTTTAAATTATTTTATAAAATTTAATACATAAATAGTCTTTGGAAAATCCATAAAAATATCATCAACTTAGATTTGTACTATTAAAATATATTTTAACATCCGTTTGATAAATAGGCTAAGATTATCTATTCATTTTGAAAAACCTTTAGAAATCAATAAAAAATTGATCCTATCAAACCAAGATCTAGAAGATATTTTTAAAAAATCATGATTATTATAAAATTTAAAAATATAATTTGGAAAATGAGGGTTTTGAAACCAAATATTTGTTCAACAAAAAACATCCTCAGAATTATAACCATTATAGAATTCACTCTTGACATACATTTTAAATAATGTGAAATAAATATGTGATGTATATGAGAGTAGTATTTTAATGACTCCATGTCTAGATATAGGTGAAATTATTTCCTCAAAATCTATTCCTTATTATTTTTTATAACCTTGTGAAACGAATCCATTATTAGTTCTTAATAGAGTTCTAGATTCATCCACCTTGTTTCAAATCATCCATTTAGTTCAAATAGTTATATATTCAATATTTCATTCCAATGATTTATAGACTTAATTCCATTAAAAATTATTTATAAATTTTTTTAGATCCATTAACCAAAATTCATTAACATCACTGTTATTTTTAGGTTCATGTTGTACAAAAAACTCTTTATGTTCAACCTACCTTCTAGGAGAAACTCTAGTCCAAGTTCCATTATCTAGGTCTCCATCAGTAAAATCTAAACGATGGTCTCTATGGATTATAATGGTTTTAGGAATAAAATTACATCATTTTGACAAGTTTTAATTATGATATAATTGGTCAGATTGGTCTTGTAACACCCCATGATTCCACGGTACACTTCTCTTTGAATAATACAATAGCGTGTGTTGTACATAACATCGAGTTCTAACACACCACAACCAATCAAAATAGTTGTTCTAAATAGTAATACCCACTTTTTGAAATTTTATAAATTTAATATTTCAAAATGGACTTCATTTTTGGATTCAGAGTATCGAAATTAGCTTAGGGTGAATTTTTGGTATTTTTCTGGAAACTTACAATTTTCGTGAATAGTGAAAAACACTGAGTTATAGTTTAAAACCGAATTTTTATTTAAATAATTATTTATGTTATAAAAATTTATTTTATGTCAAAATAGATTCATAATACCTATAAAATTTCAATTTAATTCATTGGTGTCAGTTTATAATAATTTTAGATATATAAAAATTTTACTGAACTTTTTACCGTCTTTTACCCACCTCCTATGAGCATTTTCAAATTTACATAAAACATAATTTAATCTCTTATATGAGTTGAGTTTTGAAAATCCGAGAGACATAGTTGATATCAATAAGTAAAATTGGTTTCAATAAGTTGATAATAATTTTTGATGAATAGTAACTTTTTACTCTTGTTTACCATGGTTTAAATTAAATAGGTCAATTAAGGGGGAAAATGATATTATTATTAACCTAACACATGTACTAATTCTATTAGATAAGTGTAATTAGAACTAAAATAACCTTAGGAATAAAATATGATCCTTTAGGTTCAGTTGGATAAGATTAGGACATTTATTATTATCTAATTCAAAGAAGAGTTAAAAGTGTTAAATTCAAAGTTTAATAAATAAACCAATTTTCATATAGGGTTACAAAAAAGATAAATTTAACTATAAAAATTAATTTGAAAGATAAAAACATTTCCTGCATAATTTTATTTTATTTAAATTTTTTAGACATTAAATAATTAATTTTATTTATGACACAATGATGATGTAGTAATTACCGTATTAATGAATGATTAAAATAATTGATATTATAAATAACCAAATAAATGTAATTTGAGACTTTTTATGAATTAAACTAATTTTATAGGTTAATATGACATATTAGGGATGGTTAGATAAAATTTTTTCTAAGTAATAATGATTTTATGAATTTTAAAAAAACAAGACACCAAATAGTGTCAAATTTGACATAAAAGAGTTTTTAAAACAAATATTATATTATTAATTGATATTATATTCCTAAAAATATAAGGTTCAGACAAACGACTTAAATAATGATATATGTATCATTAATTAACCACTTGAGGTCTCTTGGAAGTTTATAGTATATTTATTAACCATATAATATAAAAATACAAAGAGACATAGTAAAGGTCAAACTATTTAACTATGAGTTAAATAAAAAAGATAAAGTTAATATTGTGATCCAAACCTATCTAAAACTGGTTTTTTGGGAGGTTATTGACCCATACCCACCTTATCCCTTAAATAATTCATTTTTGAGCCATTATAAACTTAAAAGGATTTAATTATAAAATAATATTTCTATCTTTTCCTAAGGTTCCTTTCCCCACTCTTATAAAAGGGAACTCACCCTTCTCTCTAATTAACACCTTGAAAGCCATTTGGATCTGCCAAACCCTTCCCAAATACCCTATAAATGGTCCTCCTTTCATCCTATAGACTTTATTTAGTCAAAAATCCAACCTAAGGAGCCCTTTTGATCAAATCAAAAGGAAGAACCCGAAGAAGAGGTAAAAATTTCATCACCTCTTTCTAGTTCCTTTCTTTTTCCACATCCTCTTTATTTTTTTGTTTCCATTATAAAATAATAACTACAGTATATTATATATACTGTAATGTTATTATAAATATGGTACAACCATATTGATTACTATATCCGTACTCTTAATGACATGTCACCATACGTGCGTACATACATCTTACCGTCTCCACATCGTGGTGTAATTGTTATTCAACACATTATTATTTGGATGGGTATAATAATGGAGTGTAATTGATATAAATAATATATTTAACATGATAATGATTCTGTATATATGATTTAACATCCAATTATATGTTATTTTAATATCAAAAGAATGATATTGTCGCTCATGCGTACGTACGGAATACCGTCTCCACGAACTTGATGAGATTCATTACCCGTCGTATCCATTCTAAACAAATTTCCATAAAATGTTTAAAAATAATGTTTAAATACATAATATCATTCTGAATATGAATAAGATACATCCTATCCATAACAAACATTACTAACATAACAAATCATATAAAGGAAAATGAATCAGTTAACACCCAAAACGATAATAATACTAAGATATTATTAACAAAGCAATGTTAAAAGATCATATATGATATCATATTATTATATATTATTATTGTATAATTTAATAACAATTTTTTCACCATTATACAAGAGGTTAACATACCCTCAACTAAGTAAAAGAACAAGGTAAGGGTTAATTCTACAACCTCTTCATTATTCAAGGTTGTTTATATGTAATTATCTACTAGAACCTCTTTATCAACCACATCTGTGTTTTCTTAAAAATGTATTTCAAAACATTTTTTCTATTTACTATACTATGGGATAAAGTCATTTATAACCTTTTTTGACTTTTTATAAGATTTTTTTGAAAGGAATATTTCCGTCATTTTCCAAACAAGGTACTTTATAACCTTTTCGACAAAACTAAGGTTAGAATGTCTTGTTTAACTTATACGACGGGTGTATCTATTTTCCACTATTATTAAATTATACAAGATTCCATTAAAATATTTTATTAATATTTCCAAAATAAAAAATTTCTTTTATAATTATATGAATTTTAAAAGGATACAAAATATAATGGTATATTTCTCTATAAAAGGTTTTGATTTCATTTATGTCAACATCCTTTGATGGATTTTAAGTTTATTTGAAGTTTATTTTTTATGATACAAAACATCCATATTGTATTGAAGGTTTTGTGATATGATTGATTGTGGATGTGTTATTTTTACCCCATTCATGGTTTATGGATAAAGTATTGACATTTCATATGCTATTTTATGTAGCGACTCAGGTTTTTGGCCCTGTCAGACTTTGGAATATTTCTACGAATAATTCCAGAGCTAGGCGCGAAGACGGCGTGCGATTCCGAGGCCCGGTGTGCCCGGAATTAATTTTATAAAAATATTAAGTTTTTTTTTACTATGCATGTGGCGGGGGTGTGATATCTCCTAAACGGTAGCTCAGAACGGGAATCTGAGGGCACGGTTGCGTCCGGAACGTGCCGTTTACCCTAGGCGGGGTGTAATCTTTGTGGGCGCGGGCCTGCGGTGAGAAACGCCACCAGGGGCGTTTCCGTAAATAAGTGGCAAGTTGGTGTGCGAGCGTCGGCTCGAATAACCTTTGAACGGAGTCTCGGATGAAAAATCTGAGACCGCCGTTGCGTTCAGAACGGCGCGTTTACCCCAGGGGTGACCTTACTTTTGTTCGCATCGGGCGTCGGGTCCGAGGCTGGATTGGCGCCGGCGGGCGGCTGATATAAATATCAGGCCCCCCCCCTTTTATCGTTCTTCGCCGTTCTTCGTCGTTCTTTGCCGCCACTCTGCCGAATCGAGAAAACGGAGCGCCCACGAGCTCAGAATTCGACGACGGACGTTCCAGGAGCGCGCAGCGGAAGCTTTGAAGCGCGGATCTGAGGCAGAACGTCGGCGTTTCGCCCGCGAGGTAGGCGGTTTGAGTTTTAATCCCCGATCCCGTTTTTGCTGCGTTTTCTGCAAATTGAAGCCGTAGCAGTGTAGATCGGGTCCCGAGGGTCGCGTAGACGCCTCCGGATTGCAAAACGGACCACCGGGGTGCTCCCGGCGGTCCGCGGCGGAGCCGCGGCTGCCGGCGGCCCAGCGCGGCGGCGCGCGGCGGAGCCGCGGCGGCCGGCCGCCCAGCGCGGCGGCCCGCGGCGGAGCCGCGGTGGCGCGCGGCGGAGCGCCGCCGGCCAGGGCGGGCCGGCGGCGGCGGCCGGTCCAGGCCGGCCGGACCGGCCGGTCGGGGCCGGTCCGGCCTTTTCTTCGCATACGGGGGTCTTTAAACCCCCGTATCTTGCACCTCGGGAGTCGGATTTGCGTGCCGTTTGCGGCGACGTGACCCTGACGACGAGGCGAACCCTCCGGTATGGGTTCGAGGGTTTAAAGGTTCGGGATCGTGGCCGGGAGCGAGAAACGTCGTATAAAATAATATTATTTTATTATTTTACGACTTCGGACCGTTGTAACTTCTACCCGGAGCGTCCGATTGACGTGCCGTCTGTGGCGTTGAGACCCTGATGGTACGACGGACTTTTTGAGATGGTTTCCGGGTGTTGGGTTTGCGAACGGGGTGCGGGCCCCACGAGGCCGGGTTTTGGCATTTGCGGAGAAACGCAGCTTTTGCACCAGGAGTCCGATTTTGGCAGATGAATAGTCGATCCTGTGTGTTTTTCCGAGAGGATCGCAATGGTGCAATCCGTTCGATGAGTTTTGGAATCCAGGCGTGGGCCCAACCCGAGCCGGCCTTCGGTGAATAGTACCTTTTTCACCGGGTGTCCGTTTTGGGCGAGTGAGTAGTCGATTCCGCCTGTTTTTCCGAGGGGATCATCATGGTATGGTCCGCTCGATGGGTTTCGGGATCGTTGTGTGGGCCCTGCACGAGCTAGCTACGGTGAATAGTGCCTTTTTCACCGGTGCTCCGTTCCGGGCGAGTAAGCAGCCTATCCTGCGAGTTTTTCCGCGTGGAACGCGATGGTGGCTTTGGTTTTGGCCTAGGAGGTGCGCAGTGTGGCGTTGTGGTGGGTCGCTCGGGTTAGCGACGTTTGGACCAGCAGTGGTTGAGGGTTCTCCCTTGGTTCGTTCCCACGAGGGTTCTTGTGGCATCACAACCTTCGTGTGGGTCTGTGATCCTCTCGTTGGGATGTTTAAACTGTTAGAGTTGTGGTATCCCTCCGTTGGGCCCGAAGTGGATCCTCTAGCATCTTTACCCTAGATCGGGTTCTTGGTATCGCTGTGACCACCTATTTCACGGGCAGCGATCCCCTATCTAGCAGGTTAATCCCGTAGGGTTTGTGGCATCATCGGAAATATGATCCCCTACGTGGTGGGTCGTGCACAGTAGGGTTGTGGCATCGTTGGTTATACGATCCCCTACTCAGCGCTTGATGTCGGTAGGGTTGCGGTATCGTTGGTTATGCGATCCCCTACTCAGCGCGTGGTTTCGGTAGGGTTGCGGCATCGTTGGTTCGATCCCCTACATCGCGAGTTATACTAGATAGGGTTCCGGTATCGTCGTGACCATCTTTATATGGACGATGATCCTCTATCTGAGTGTGGAGCTTCTGCCGAGCGACAGATCGGGTTGTGGCATCCCCCAGCGGATCCTGGGTGTGATCCCCTATCTGTGAGAACTACGTATGCCAGATCGGGTCGTGGTATCCCCCAGCGGACCCTGGGAGTGATCCCCTTTCTGTGAGCTACGAATACCGGAGTGGGTCTTGGTATCCCCTAGCGGACCCTAGCGGCGATCCCCTATCCGTGGAGTTTGGTGGTTATGGTGTTCCGATGATGTTTCCTCAGTGATGCTATCCGATGAGCGTGGTCTCACGGGTGAGCGTCTGAGATGTTTGCGAGTATCCCGATGGAGTGTATCTCTCGGATGAGTGTCATCTGGTATGACAGTGTTCGTGGTGTACTCTCCTGGTTGTGGACAGTTGCTGGTGATGAGGTCGGTACCTCTTGTGGCTTTGTGGCGTGAGCTTGTATATCTGGATTGTTCAAGGTGTATGTATGGGCATACACCTGAGCTGAGCTGAGATGACTAGTTGTGTTTAGCCGAGGATGGTCACGAGATGGAGTTTCTCTCTCGTCTGGGTTCCCTCTGGCTGGGTTGTGCGGACTGTTGTCTTTCAGTTTCTCCCTTGGGTTTTGGGTTTTTGGGGTGCCTACTGAGTATGTTTATACTCACCCCTGCACGGGCTTTGCCCGCACATGTTTGTGTCTTGTGCAGACCACATGCCTTTTGACGGAGTCCCAGGAGGACCTGGAGCAGGCGGAGCTTTGTGAGCGAGTTGACCGGGGTGTTTACCGGAGCTGTGCCGAGCGAGTTTTCCGGCGGGTGTTTGTGGCAGCGTTCCCCTTCTTCAGAGCAGGTTGGACGCGCTTTGTAGTTTCCTTTTGGTGGGCCCTGTTTTGCCCTTGTACTTTTGCTGTTGCACTCTGTTTTGGGATAGATTGTATGCATGCATTTACTTTTCAGTTTCTATATCTCTGCATTGTTGCATGGAGGTGTTTGTGGGTGTGTGTGTACAGGTACCTTAGGCTAATGCCTCCCATGTGTGTGATAGCCTACTCGGCGCTAGTCGCCAGCCCCTGGCCTATTGGAGGCGGGCTTGGGGAGTCGCGGCTCGAGCCCCGTTGGGTCGGGTCGTGACAGAGTGGTATCAGAGGAGGTTCCACCTTTGGGATCTCAGAGCGTAGCTGGTCTAGCTGTGAGTTGGTTTGGGTTGCATAGCGGCAGTGTTAGGGTGTTTCGAGTTCGGCTTTCAGGCCTGGGACTCCAGTGTTGGTGCGGCGGCCGACGTATCCATACACCAGGACTCTGATAACCTGCCTTTCGACTCGGGACATTCGTACACTGGTCGCGGGGACATCATGGTACATGCATCATATAGGACTGGGTTTTTGGTTTTTCCTTGTCCTTCTTGAGTCAGCTCTCCAGATATACTCTTTGACTGTGGTGTGTCTTGAATGTATTTCAGGATGCCTCCACGACGACAGCGAGTGAGGGTTCCACAGCAGGATTGTGCTGATGAGCCGCCCCGTGTAGTGGCTGTGGAGCAGGGCGCAGGTTCTGAGGTTGCACCTCCTGGTGGTCTGCCAGTTGAGCCACCACCTGTCGAGCAGTTGGTTGTGCCGGCGGTGCAGGACGAGGTTGCACGCAGGCTGAGTGCGTTGCACGAGTTCCAGAGGCAGCGACCTCTGAGGTTTCGGGGTGATCCAGACCCCCAGGCAGCTGATGACTGGCTTGAGGCAGTCACCCGAGTTTTCCGCCTAGTGAGGACACCTCCAGATCAGATGGTGGTCCTAGCGGCGAGCCTTCTGCATGGTTCGGCCGGGCGATGGTGGAGTTTGGTGACGCAGTCCCATGACGAGGAGACACTCACGTGGGCAGAGTTTGAGCGGCTCTTCAGGGATGAGTTCTATCCGGTGACGCTGAGGTCAGTGCGGATCCAGGAGCTTCTGCAGCTTCGTCAGGAGAGCATGACTGTGTCGGAGTACTCAGCGAGGTTTACAGACCAGTCGCGCTACTCCCTGGATATGGTTCGAGACCCGTTCTTTAGGGCTAGGACCTTCGAGCAGGGCTTACGCAGGGACATCCGAGCAGGTGTGGTTTCCTTGTGCCTGCCCACCTATGCTGGAGTGCTGGAGCGAGCGCTGGTGGTGGAGAGCTTTCTGGCTGAGCAGATCTCTCCTGTTAGTGCTGGGCACTCGAGAGCTGAGACTTCGTCGGTCGGATCGGCATCTGGTAGCCGACGACAGACTCAGGGGTCTGGACGTGGCCGACGTTTCAGGAGGCGACCCCAGGATGGAGGATCTGAGCCTCGGAGCTCACAGGGCTCGCAGGCCAGTCTTGGTCAGCCGCAGGAGAGGCGGTGTTACGCTTGCGATGGTCGGGGACATCTTGCTAGAGATTGTCCGACCCGACGTGCTGCTGAGAGGGAGCCGGTCGATGGACCGCCTTGGCAGAGGCAGCGTCTCGAGCAAGGAGGTCCGCAGGGCGGCGGACGTGGTGTCGGAGCTGGTGCAGCGGGTGGCGGTGGTAGACAGTACCAGTTGCCACCACCCCCACCCCCAGGTGGTCCACGCCCAGCTCAGGGAGCTGGTGGTCGAGGGCGAGGACAGTTGCATGCCCTGGAGGCAGTCGACCCAGAGGCACCTCAAATGGATAGAGGTAGGCCTTGTGTCTTTTCTACTTACTGCAGTAGTTTGATAGACAGTGTTTAGCGGTACTCTTTCCTCTTGTTTCTTGCTCGAGTTTTGTTCAGGGCGTTGGTAAGACCCTGAGTGGTTGTTTGTTGGTGAGCTCGCTGGTGTGTGAGCCCAGTTGAGAGTCCAGTCGCTTTCCTTGTGCTTAGGGCTTTTCGGGGACGAAAAGTTCTAAGGGGGGGGGGGGGGGGATTTAGCGACTCAGGTTTTTGGCCCTGTCAGACTTTGGAATATTTCTACGAATAATTCCAGAGCTAGGCGCGAAGACGGCGTGCGATTCCGAGGCCCGGTGTGCCCGGAATTAATTTTATAAAAATATTAAGTTTTTTTTTACTATGCATGTGGCGGGGGTGTGATATCTCCTAAACGGTAGCTCAGAACGGGAATCTGAGGGCACGGTTGCGTCCGGAACGTGCCGTTTACCCTAGGCGGGGTGTAATCTTTGCGGGCGCGGGCCTGCGGTGAGAAACGCCACCAGGGGCGTTTCCGTAAATAAGTGGCAAGTTGGTGTGCGAGCGTCGGCTCGAATAACCTTTGAACGGAGTCTCGGATGAAAAATCTTAGACCGCCGTTGCGTTCAGAACGGCGTGTTTACCCTAGGGGTGACCTTACTTTTGTTCGCATCGGGCGTCGGGTCCGAGGCTGGATTGGCGCCGGCGGGCGGCTGATATAAATATCAGCGCCCCCCCCCCCCTTTTATCGTTCTTCGCCGTTCTTCGTCGTTCTTCGCCACCACTCTGCCGAATTGAGCAAACGGAGCGCCCACGAGCTCAGAATTCGACGGCGGACGTTCCAGGAGCGCGCAGCGGAAGCTTTGAAGCGCGGATCTGAGGCAGAACGTCGGCGTTTTGCCCGCGAGGTAGGCGGTTTGAGTTTTAATCCCCGATCCCGTTTTTGCTGCGTTTTTCTACAAATTGAAGCCGTAGCAGTGTAGATCGGGTCCCGAGGGTCGCGTAGACGCCTCCGGATCGCAAAACGGACCACCGGGGTGCTCCCGGCGGTCCGCGGCGGAGCCGCGGTGGCGCGCGGCGGAGCGCCGCCGGCCAGGGCGGGTCGGCGGCGGCGGCCGGTCCAGGCCGGCCGGACCGGCCGGTCGGGGCCGGTCCGGCCTTTTCTTCGCATACGGGGGTCTTTAAACCCCCGTATCTTGCACCTCGGGAGTCGGATTTGCGTGCCGTTTGCGGCGACGTGACCCTGACGACGAGGAGAACCCTCCGGTATGGGTTCGAGGGTTTAAAGGTTCGGGATCGTGGCCCGGGAGCAAGAAACGTCGTATAAAATAATATTATTTTATTATTTTACGACTTCGGGCCGTTGTAACTTCTACCCGGAGCGTCCGATTGACGTGCCGTCAGTGGCGTTGAGACCCTGATGGTACGACGGACTTTTTGAGATGGTTTCCGGGTGTTGGGTTTGCGAACGGGGTGCGGGCCCCACGAGGCCGGGTTTTGGCGTTTGCGGAGAAACGCAGCTTTTGCACCAGGAGTCCGATTTTGGCAGATGAATAGTGGATCCTGTGTGTTTTTCTGAGAGGATCGCAATGGTGCGATCCGTTCGATGAGTTTCGGAATCCAGGCGTGGGCCCCACCCGAGCCGGCCTTCGGTGAATAGTACCTTTTTCACCGGGTGTCCGTTTTGGGCGAGTGAGTAGTCGATTCCGCCTGTTTTTCCGAGGGGATCATTGTGGTATGGTCCGCTCGATGGGTTTCGGGATCGTTGTGTGGGCCCCGCACGAGCTAGCTACGGTGAATAGTGCCTTTTTCACCGGTGCTCCGTTCCGGGCGAGTAAGCAGCCTATCCTGCGAGTTTTTCCGCGTGGAACGCGATGGTGGCTTCGGTTTTGGCCTAGGAGGTGCGCAGTGTGGCGTTGTGGTGGGTCGCTCGGGTTAGCGACGTTTGGACCAGCAGTGGTTGAGGGTTCTCCCTTGGTTCGTTCCCACGAGGGTTCTTGTGGCATCACAACCTTCGTGTGGGTCTGTGATCCTCTCGTTGGGATGTTTAAACTGTTAGAGTTGTGGTATCCCTCCGGTGGGCCCGAAGTGGATCCTCTAGCATCTTTACCCTAGATCGGGTTCTTGGTATCACTGTGACCACCTATTTCACGGGCAACGATCCCCTATCTAGCAGGTTAATCCCGTAGGGTTTGTGGCATCATCGGAAATATGATCCCCTACGTGGTGGGTCGTGCACAGTAGGGTTGTGGCATCGTTGGTTATACGATCCCCTACTCAGCGCTTGATGTCGGTAGGGTTGCGGTATCGTTGGTTATGCGATCCCCTACTCAGCGCGTGGTTTCGGTAGGGTTGCGGCATCGTTGGTTCGATCCCCTACATCACGAGTTATACCAGATAGGGTTCCGGTATCGTCGTGACCATCTTTATATAGACGATGATCCTCTATCTGAGTGTGGAGCTTCTGCCGAGCGACAGATCGGGTTGTGGCATCCCCCAGCGGATCCTGGGTGTGATCCCCTATCTGTGAGAACTACGTATGCCAGATCGGGTCGTGGTATCCCCCAGCGGACCCTGGGAGTGATCCCCTATCTGTGAGCTACGAATACCGGAGTGGGTCTTGGTATCCCCTAGCGGACCCTAGCGGCGATCCCCTATCCGTGGAGTTTGGTGGTTATGGTGTTCCGATGATGTTTCCTCAGTGATGCTATCCGATGAGCGTGGTCTCACGGGTGAGCATCAGAGATGTTTGCGAGTATCCCGATGGAGTGTATCTCTCGGATGAGTGTCATCTGGTATGACAGTGTTCGTGGTGTACTCTCCTGGTTGTGGACAGTTGCTGGTGATGAGGTCGGTACCTCTTGTGGCTTTGTGGCGTGAGCTTGTATATCTGGATTGTTCAAGGTGTATGTATGGGCATACACCTAAGCTGAGCTGAGATGACTAGTTGTGTTTAGCCGAGGATGGTCATGAGATGGAGTTTCTCTCTCGTCTGGGATCCCTCTGGCTGGGTTGAGCGGACTGTTGTCTTTCAGTTGCTCCCTTGGGTTTTGGGTTTTTGGGGTGCCTACTGAGTATGTTTATACTCACCCCTGCACGGGCTTTGCCCGCACATGTTTGTGTCTTGTGCAGACCACAGGCCTTTTGACGGAGTCCCAGGAGGACCCGGAGCAGGCGGAGCTTTGTGAGCGAGTTGACCGGGGTGTTTACCGGAGCTGTGCCGAGCGAGTTTTCCGGCGGGTGTTTGTGGCAGCGTTCCCCTTCTTCAGAGCAGGTTGGACGCGCTTTGTAGTTTCCTTTTGGTGGGCCCTGTTTTGCCCTTGTACTTTTGCTGTTGCACTCTGTTTTGGGATAGATTGTATGCATGCATTTACTTTTCAGTTTCTATATCTCTGCACTGTTGCATGGAGGTGTTTGTGGGTGCGTGTGTACAGGTACCTTAGGCTAATGCCTCCCATGTGTGTGATAGCCTACTCGGCGCTAGTCGCCAGCCCCTGGCCTATTGGAGGCGGGCTTGGGGAGTCGCGGCTCGAGCCCCGTTGGGTCGGGTCGTGACATTTTAAATACGAATGTTTATGTTATTTTTGAACCTTTCCATATGAGGAATGCATTGGACTTAGTAAGTGACTGGTGGAGCCCGCTATAGCTCCTCGATGCATCGGTAGGTCTCATAAGAAAAACTAGTGTCTTGGCAGAAGGTCTTGAAAAAATTTTATTTGTAGTCTTAGCACAAGGCCATGACTATGTGGTTACAAAATAATGGAATTATGCATTCCATCATTATGAAAGTGGCTATTGATATTTCATGTGATTATTAGATTAGTATAATATCCATGTGAATTAGTAAATTACATTATTTTATTTTATCTGTTCAATATTATGCTGAATGTTAAGTTTTGAAGGCTTTTGTTTTAGTCTTATACATTTCCTTATATGTTTATGCTTATTTATGAAAGTTTTTGATATATTGTTATCCTTACTGAGCATCTATTCTCACCCCTTTCTATGTTTTATTTTTTCCAGGATGCAATGAAGTATATTATGAATCACCTCCAGGGATAGTCTATGGGATATCAGTACTGTCTTGAGAAAAATTGTTGTTGTAGTTTTCCATTTTATGATGTAATTTAAAACATATAAATGTATCTAGTACTTCCAAGGCTACTAAACTGATCGGTCTTTTGAGACAATGACCTTTTGTGATCATGCAAATGGTATGTAATAATGCACCAACTCTGGGCTTCTAGGGTCGGGGCATTACGGTTGGTATTAGAGGAAGTTTAGTATAATCCTTGAAATCTAGATTTATATAAACTCTGATTAGAGCACATTACTGTAAGATAGAATTTTAGGATTAGTATTGAATAAATTTCTAGAATTTTGGTATTGTAGAGATTTGGTGTGTTTTTCAAGAAATACATCCCTTTCTGGATATGATCATATAGAGGCTTCTCTAGCACAGATGTACCTAAGGGTAAAACTCAAAAACACCGATTTGAGAAAGGCTCGAACGGGAACCGGTGCATGACAACGGGCCTTGCTGGACTCTTGGTTACGACGTTCCTGGGGGATATTCTTAGGATAATTCTCATTTTCATTACAAACCATTATGAAGGGTTTATGAGTATATACGTCCTCAAAGAAAACATTTTTTTGATTATGGATTATATCCATAAACACTTCAATTTATGTTAAGTGTTTTAGAATTTTGGAATTATGTATTTCGATTGATTAAATAATCTAGTTTATGTCATTGTTTAGAAATGAAGACTAGTGGAAGGAATGGAATCAGTATTAATGCACAAACTCCATGTAGGGGTTTCCCTCCTGATCAAGATAATTATAGTAGAGCTGGTGATACAATTGGTGTTGATCAGCTTATCACCATACTGGGAAAACATACTCAGGTTATGAATAATAACCTTACCTGTATGGAACACCCTGATCCATAGCGTGGAGGATCAATGTTAGATCGCTTCATGAGGAAACAACCCCAAAAATTCAATGGGAGTACAAATCCATTAGTAGCTGAGCAATGGATAAATTCCCTAGAGAAAATATTCCATTCCTTGGGGAGTAGTGAAAGGGAAACAGTTTTCATTGTAGTTTACTACCTCACTGGAGATGTTAATCAACAGTGGTCATTGATTCAAAACACAAAGGAAGATGATGACGTATCAAATAAGGAATGGAGGGAGTTTAAATAAATTTTATTATAAAAATACTTTCCTCGTGACCATCGAACAGATATGGAAAGTGTAACATCTCCAAATAATAAAGGGTTAAATGGATAAATGATATGACTCATGTCAACAAGGTGCACCTTCCTTTTCGGGAGCCTTCCTGGTTAGAACTCCAGAGTTAAGCGTGCTTGGCCTGGAGTAGTGATCATGATGGGTGACCTCCTGGGATGTTTCTCAGGGTGTGTGTGAGTGAGTACAAAGCACACTGGAAAAGACATGTGTTGGCCTGTGGGGACTGTCATTAGTCAGATGACCCATTCAGGCATGTGGGTGGACCCTAGGGTGGGCCCCACGTGTCTGTAGGGCAACTGGTGGTACCTGGTGGGCAAGGACCCGATGACAATGTTAAGGCGAGGTGGCTGTGCTGTCACCGGGACACAGTTGTCACATTTGGTATCAGAGGAGGAACCCAGCCTTAAGTGTGGTGCACTGTCTGGGTTGAGATGTAGGGCCCACAATGAGGGCGTTGTGCTCTAAAGGGGGGGGGGGGGTGATTGTAACATCCCCAAATGATAAAGGGTTAAATGGATAAATGATATGACTCATGTCAACAAGGTACACCTTCCTTTTCGGGAGCCTGCCTGGTTTGAACTCCACAGTTAAGCGTGCTTGGCCTGGAGTAGTGATCCGGATTTGTGACCTCCTGGGAAGTTTTTTAGGGTGTGTGTGAGTGAGGAAAAATCACACTGGAAAGGACATGTGTTGGTCTGTGGGGGCTGTCATTAGTCAGATGACCCGTTCAGGCATGTGGGTGGACCCTAGGGTGGTCCCCACGTGTCTGCGGGGCAACTGGTGGTACCTGGTGGGCCAGGTCCCGAAGACCATGTTAAGGAGGGGTGGCTATGCTGTCACCGGGACCCGGTTGTCACAGAAAGGCAATTTCAAAGTCTGAGGAAAAAGGAGGATGAGAATGTTGCAAAGTATGAGGCAAACATTACAAGGTTACTGAGGCATTCTGCAGATTATATACGTATCCCAAGAAGTAATATTTATTGTTTCTTTGATTGGTTAAAACCATTTCTCCATCAAGAATTCTCCTCAAAATCTTCTCATCGTATGAATATATTTTTTCATGTGCTATCAAGACAGAAAAATAATTCTCTAAGTCATACAACTTTAAAGAAAAGTAAGAGAAGAAAAGAACTGTTGAGCACTATGGAAATGGAAATAAGGGGAAGAAGGGAAAAGTTGAATATCCTTCCAGTAGTAAATGTGGGAAGAAACTCCCTGGTACTTTCTTGAAAGGTATGTGATTCTATTACAAGTGTGGTAAATAATGCCACCAAGCTCAGGATTGAAAAGGGAAGAAAGCAGTTGTTACTGTTGATTGCTACAATTTTAGAGAAAGGGGGAATTATGCAAATGAATTTCCTAAGCGTCTGGGGAACTTACCTTAGAAAAGGCCAATGGATCAAGGCCAAGCTTATGTTATCACTACTGCTGAGTTTGAAGCTCTGAAATACATAGTGGCAGGTAATTTGATGGTTTCTTCATGTTTAGAAAATGCTTTATTTGATTCTGGGTCATTGTATTGTTTCATATCTTCCTAGTTTTCAAAGAAAATTAGATATTTCCAATTTTATTTAACAAGGGAGTTGTTAGTCAAAACTCTTAAGGGAAGTATCATTGAAATAATCTTTTGTGAATCAGTCCCCATTAGAGCATATAAATGTTCTTTATCTGCTGATCTCATCATCATACCGATGATTGAACTTGATATAATCCCCGATATGGATTGTCTTTCGGACCATGATAAGAAAATTTGTTATAAGAAGAAAGAGGTTATGATTTTTGATGACGTTGATAAAGAACACATTATATTTAGAGTAGAATCATCATCACCTAATTCTTATCTTGATCCACCCCGATTAGCTCAGCTAAATTCAATTAATAGGGGGAATAGAATGAAATAACTATGGGTGAGTAAAGGAATGTTCAAATATAGGATGTGTCTATTGTGAAAGAATACGTTGATGTATTTCTAGAATATTTACCTTGACATCCTACAGAACGAGAAATTGAGTTTTCCATTGATTTAATTCCTGGTTCAAGGCCCATATCGAAGACCCCTAATAGAATGACCACTATGGAATTAGTAGAACTAAAGAAACAAATAGAGGGATTGAGTAACAAGGGATTTATTTTCCCTATA
Source organism: Viscum album (assembly GCA_963277665.1). Taxonomy (NCBI): domain Eukaryota; kingdom Viridiplantae; phylum Streptophyta; class Magnoliopsida; order Santalales; family Viscaceae; genus Viscum; species Viscum album. The sequence continues at coordinate 752,197,881 of OY728160.1, forward strand.
TTTTCTCCATAGGGATCCCCTGTCCTTTTTGTTAATAATAAATATGGATCTATGAGGTTGTGAATTGAACACATGGAGATCAATTCAATAACAATAAAGGACAAGTATCCCATACCCCACATTGATGATTTATTTGACCAACTTCATGAAGCTCAAAACTTTTCAAAGATTGACCTTCGATCTGGATATCATTAGTTTTTTTGTGAAGAAGGAAGACATTCCGAAAATAGCATTTCGAACCAGGTACGGGTATTACGAGTTTACAGTAATGCCTTTTGGATTGAATAATGCACCCTCTATTTTCATGCATCTAATGAATAGAGTTTTCAATGAATATATTTATGACTTTTTAGTGGTATTTATTGATGATATCTTGGTATAATAGAAAAGCTACGAAGATCATGAAAATCACATGTGCATTATCCAGAAGAATCATAGAAGATATGAATTATAAGGGATGTTTAGAAAGTGTGAATTCTGGCTTGATGAGATTTCTTTTCATGGCCTTATCATCTCGAAAGATGGAATCTCTATTGATCCTTCTACAATAAGAGAAATCCATGAATGGCTAGCACCAACAAGTATAACTGAGGTAAAAATTCATGAGAACTGAAGAATTGAAGAGAATATTATTCAATGCTCCTATATTGAATCTACTATCAGGGAATGATGGATTTGTTATTTATAGTGATGATTAAAATAAAGGACATGGTTGTTTCCATATAGAGAATAATAGGGTTATTGCATATGCATCACGAAAGCTAAAAATTCACGAGAAAAACTATCCTACTCATGATCGTGAGTTAGTAGCTGTAATATTTTCTTTGAAGATATGGATACATTATCTCTATGGTGAAAATGTGAAATATATACTAACCATAAGAGTTTAAAGTATATTTTATCATAGAAAGAACTCAACATGAGGCAAAAGAGATGGATTTATCTACTCAAGGATTATGATTGCACTATACACTACCACCCAGGAATGGAAAATAAGGTGTCAAATGCTTTGAGTGTAACACCCTGAGATTATATGTAAAATATTCTTTTAATTTCATTAATGTCTTGTGTTGTACGCTACACCAAAAGGAGCTTTCACAACACGCATCCTTGACTTGCCTTGTATTACACACAATCGCGACCTTCCTCTATAGCGTGTGTAGTATGCAATAACGAGTTTCACTAAACAACAATGTGCTATTAAAATATTATTAAAACTAGCCGTTATGAATAGTAATAACCACTTTTTGAAATTTTGTAAATTTTATTTTTCAAAATGGACTTCATTTTTGGATTCGGAATATCGAAATTAGCTTTGGGTGAAATTTTGGTAATTTTCGGATAACTTTCATATTTTGATGAATAGTGAAAATTACTAAATTTTAATTAAAAACAAATTTTTCAATCGAAATAATTAATAGTGATAAATTATTAATTTGAATGGTTTTAAAGTATATTTAGAATATATTTTTACAATTTAATACAATGTTGGTCATTGGATGTAATTTCACATTTAAACCAGACATAAACAAGTGTCAATCTTTTGATAGTTATTATCTCTTAAGAACACACTATTTGTTTTGAAGACGGGAATTAATTTTTAAATTAATTAATGAAACTGATATATTTTGAATTTGGTAAAATAGACATCATTTTTGAGTTCATAATATCAAATATAGCTTAGGCCTAATTTTGGATATTTTTCTGGAAACATTCATTTTTTGATGAATAGTGAAACCACTAAGTGGTAGTTAAAAAAATGAATTTTTCATAAAACATAATTTTACCGCTTCTGTGAATGGAATTTCAAAAATCCGAGAGACACAGTTGATGTCAGTAAGTAAATTGTGGTTCAATGAGATGAAAATAATTTTTGGTGAATAGTAACTTTTTACTTTTTTTACCACGGTTAAAAGTAAATAGGGTAATTAAGGGTAAAAATGATATTATTATTACCCTAAAACATGTCCTAATTCTATTGGATAAGTGTAATTAGACCAAAAACAACCTTAGGAATAAAATATGACAATTTAGGCCCACTAGGATTAGATTAGGACATGTATTATTATATAATTCAAAGAAAAGTTAAAAGAGTTAAAATCAAAGTTTATTTACTAAAACATTTTTAATATAGGGTTATACATAAGATAAATTCGATTTTAAATATTCATTAGAAATATAATAAGATTTCATACAGAATGATATTTTATTTATAATTTTTAGACATTAAATAATTTAATTTATTTATGACACAACGATGATGCAGTAATTATCTTATTAATGAAATATTGACATAATTGATGTTATAAATACCCAAATAAATGTAATTTGAGACTTTTTATGAATTACACTAATTTTCTAGGTTCATATGACATGTTATTATTGATTTAATTAACTTTTTTCTAACTAATCATTCTGTTATGATTTTCTCAAAAATAAATTACTAAATAGTGTCAAAATTGACATAAAATAGATTTTAAAATAAATATTATATTATTAATTGTTATTTTATTCCTAAAAATATAATGTTCGGCCAAATGACATATATAAGGTTATATATATTAATAATAAACAACTTGGGGTTCGTTTTCCTTATTATAGTAAGTTAATTAACCTTATAGTGTAAGAACACAAGAAGACACGGTAAAAGTAAAATTATTTAACTTAATGTTAAATCTAAATGATAAGGTTAAAATAGGAACCTAAACTTGTCTAAATTATATTGTATGAGAGGATTTCAACCCATCCCCACCTTAGATTCAAAATAAATTAATTTGGAGCTATTTAAAACCGAATGTGGCTTTATAATAAAATAATATTTTTAGTTATTCCAAAGGTACCCCTCTCCTCCCTTATAAAAGGGCACCTCCTCCCTCTCTTCCTCACACCACTTTGAGCCTTCAATCTCAGACAACACCTACCAAATTCTCTTCTCCACTTCCCTAGAAACATCCTAGAGGTTCTGGTCTTCCTCAAAGACCAATTTTAGTGCCCTAAAAGGAGATCTCAAAGAGGGCCTTCAAAGAAGAGGTAATGTCCGTTACCGATTCTTTCAACTTTATTTATTCTTTAACTTATTCTTATTAGGTTGTTTAATTATTAAGTAATAACATCAGTATCACTCATATACTGATATGTTATTATAATTATGAAACAACCCTATTTCACCATCTATCCATCCTACGGAAAACGAAATCACCGTGCGTGCGTACGTACGGAATACCGTCTCCACGCCGTGGTGAAATCTATTTTCCACCACCACCTTACTTGGATGGGTATAATGGTGTAAATAATAACTATATATGATTATTTTAAAGTGATATTAATTCTGAAATAGTATACATACACTCCAATACAGTCCCACGATCATGAGAACGATATCATCGCTCGTGCGTACGTACGGACTACCGTCTCCACGACGTGATGAGATTCATTCTCCACTTTAACCATTCATGAATGATTATAAAGTACATATAATAAGTAATCATGAAATATATGACATAATAATGATACTGGATTTATGTGTACATATATGCATGTCATCTACTTAATTCCATTCAACTCAATAAGGAAACGAAAACAGTGTTCATGCGTACGTACGGTCTACCGTCTCCATGAACGGTGTATTTCATTCCATTTACTGATCTATTAAATATTTTTATATTCTGAATATATATTATATATAAATCATGTTTTATATTCTGGAATTAATTAATCATGATCTAAGTAAACATATGAATAATTACAATTTAAAACACGGACAACAAATGAAACGATTTTACCCAAAACGCTCTTTAACATTGAATTTCCAAATGAACGGGTAAAATAAAGTCATAAGTGAACCATATATGATATCATAACAATGAGTATGATTATGGAATAAGTAAATGACATTATTTGAATCATTATACAGGTGGTTCGGACACTTACGAAGCAAATCGGACCTAAGGTAAGGGAAAATATCGCCATATCAATTTTTATCCGAGATTGTTTATACTTCATAATTTACTGGGTAATATTTATCATCCACATCCATGTTTCCTCAATATGTAATATTTATATCCTTCTACAATAGTTTATATCCAATTTTACCCTTCTATGAGTTTTTATTAAATGATATGAATGGAATCTTTTGTCGTTTTCGTATGAGGTACTTTTTGACTTTTCCGACAAAAGTACGTGAAGAATGTTTTTTTAACTTATACGACATGAATGGATTTTTAAAACATTATTTCCAAGAAGCTTCCTTTTCATGTTTTCAAGGTTATTTTTAATCAACTTCTTTTATTTTAAAATTGTATGACATTTTAAGAAAGGAAAAATGTTTTTGATGTAGAAAGGATATTTTCCTCAAGAATGGAGTTCACGGGTTTTATCAAAATTATTTTCCATCTAAGATAATATAGGGTTATGTTTATATTCCTATTATTACATTGATTTGATTATGTTGTGATGGAATTATTTTTATGAATTCCTTTATCTTATATGAATTGTTTGATGATGTCACGTTGTTTAAGATTCCCATTTTTATTACATGGGTTATGCAATGATGTATGATTTAAGATTTTGTGGCACACATAAGAATGGTATCATTATGAGATGGGTGGGACCTATATCTCCCTCCAATGAATTGGGTAAAGATTTTATATCACATGAGATAGACATGGCGGGAACGGTAGGTTATACCGGTTCAGTAAAACAGGACTGAAACGTGGAGTGAACTCGGTTCAGAAATGGACTTTTTCCACTAAGATAGTCTTGGCAATGAGTCTTGAATAACAAGAAATGATTCTCTATGATTATGTTTGTATCACACAAAGTTTCATGTTTTAAGTTATGATTATTGGGATTTCATTTCACTACTATGATTTATCCCATGTTATGAAATTATGCTCTCTTTTGCAGGTTATGATTTCCAAAATGTTATGTTCTTATGAATATGATATGATTGATATTCGTTTTGTTTACCCTTACTGAGCATTTGAGCTCACCCTTTTATGTTTTCTTTTCCCCAGGATATAATGAAAGGTTTTAGGTAAAAAATGGAAGATATTTATGGGAGATGTTTAAGATCTTTCACCATGATTAGAAGATTATATTCCGAGTTTAGAAAGACACTAAACTATTATGATCCTTGTGTGTGTTTTTGTTATGTACTAAGTATTCCACAAAATTAATGTAATGTCCATGTACATCACGCTTCGGGTCACTACATTGAGTAGAAAGGATCATGGAGTTTTTAACAAGATGAGAGTTGAAAAGGATCCTATATACATGGATCTAGTAATGATGGATATGAGAATCACCATGGAAGGTGAAACGTCAATAATTTTTCAAATGGTTGCCAAACCATCATTAATAGAAAGGATAAAGATTTATCATACCAGTGATGAAGAGTTTCTAAAGAAGATTAAAACCGTGAATGATGGGAGATTTAGTGACTTTGTGTATGAAGATGGAATTTTGAAATTTGGGAATATACTTTGTGTTCCTGATATACCTGATCTAAAAAGGGAATTTTTGGATGATGATCACAGTTCCAATTTCTCTATACACCCTAGGAGCACCAAAATGTATAGATATTTGAAGGAACACTTTTGGTGGGACAACATGAAGAGGGAGATTGCTGATTTTCATTCAAGATGTATGGTTTGTCAACTAGTGAAATCTGGAAGGAAAAATCCGGGAGGAGTCTTGCAAACTCTTCCCATACTTGAGTGGAAATGAGATAATATTACAATGGACATTTTCAAGGGACTACCAAAGACTCATAGAACGAATGATGAAATATGAGTCATTGTCGATCGTCTTACCAAGTCAGCACATTTTCTTACTATAAGAGAAAATTTACCACTTGTACATTTAGAAAGACTGTATATTAAGGAAATTGTAAGACTTTATGGAGTACCACTATAGATTATTTCTGATCGTGATCCTCATTTTACATCATGATTCTAGAAAATTCTTCCGAAATCCCTGGATACTGAACTTTGTTTCAGCACTCCCTACCACCCCCAAACTGATGGAAAATCAGAATGGAATATTAAAATCTTAGAAGACATGTTGAGATCATGCTCACTTCACATTAAAGGTATGTGGGATTAGTATTTACCTTTGGTACAATTTTTCTATAACAATATCAAACATTAAAGTATTCAGATGGAACCATATGAAGCATTATACGGAAAGGGATGTTGCACACCAACCAGTTGGAATGATGTTGGTGAAAGAAAACTCTTAGGCCCAGAACATGTGGAGGAAACGATGGAAAATGTGAAGGTAATCCAAAACCACATCAAAAAAGCTCAAAGTAGAGAGAAGAGCTATGCTGATAACTGAAGGAAGGATTTAGAATTTCAGGTAGGAGGTCATGTTTTCTTAAATGTATCTCCATGGAAGAGTGTTATATGTTTCGGTAAAAATTAAAAATTGAGTCCCATTTACATCAGACCTTTCGAAATTCTAGAACAAATTGGAGGTGTAGCTTACCGTTTGGAAATGCCACCAAGTCTCTCCAAAGTTCACAATGTCTTCCATGTATCACTGTTGAGAAAATACATGCCTGACCTAACACATGTACTGACCTATGATGAATTAGAATTGGAACCTGATCTGTCTTATTGCAAAGAGCCTGTCAAGATTCTCGATACAAGAGAATAACTGCTGAGAAACCGAACAAATCGTCTGGTAAAAGTTCTATGGAGAAATTGTAAGATGAAAGAGGCAATGTGGGAACCCGAAAAACATATGATGATGAACCACTTGAGTCTTTTTATGTAGTAATATTCTACAAATTTTGAGGAAAAAATTATTTGATAGAGGGGAGAATGTAACACCCCAAGCTTCCATGGTACGATTCTCTTGGAATAATACAATAACATGTGTTGTATGAAACTTTGAGTTCTAACACACCACAACCAATCAAACTAGTTGTTATGAATAGTAATACCCACTTTTCGAAATTTAATAAATTTTATCTTTCAAAATGGACTTCATTTTTGGATTCGGAGCATCAAAAGTAGCTTAGGGTGTATTTTGGGCATTTTTCTGAAAACATTAAATTTTTGTTGAATAGTGAAAACATTAAGTTATAGTTTAAAACCGATTTTTTATTTAAATAATTATTTATTTTATTTAAATTTATTCTAGGTCAAAATAGATTAATAATACCTATATAAGTTCAATTTAATTCATTGGAGTAATTTTATAATAAATTTAGATATATATATATATATTTTTTTAAAAATTTACTCTCTTTTACCCACCTCATAGGAGCATTTGCAAATTTACATAAAACATAATTTTACTACTTCTGTGAGTTGAATTTCAAAAATTAGATAGACACGGTTGATATAAGTACGTAAAATTGGTTCAATAAGATGGAAATATTTTTTTGTGAATACTAACATTTTACTTTTATTTGCCACTGTTAAATGTAAATAGGGTAATTAAGGGTAAAAATGATATTATTATTACCCTAACATAAGTCATAATTCTATTTGATAAGCGTAATTTGACCAGAAATATCTTAGAAATAAAATATGATCCTTTAGGTCCACTGGGATTAGATAAGAAAATTTATTATTATTTAATTCAAAGAAGAGTTAAAAGTGTTAAATTCAATGTTTAATAACTAAACCATTTTTTATATAGGGTTACACTTAAGATAAATTCGACTATAAGTATTATTTGGAATTCTAAAAATATTTACCACATAATGGTATTTTATTTATATATTTTAGACATTAATTAATTAAATTTATTTATGACACAATAATGATGTAGTAATTACCGTATTAACGAAAGATTAAAATAATTGATATTATAAATTTCCAAATAAATGTAATTTGAGACTTTTCGTGGATTACACTAAATTTATAGGTTAATATGAAATATATGGGTTGGTTAGATGAATTTTTTTTGAAGTAATAATGCTTTTATGAATTTATAAAAAACAAAATACCAAATAGTTTCAAAATTGACATAAAAGAGTATTTAAAAAAAATATTATATTATTAATTGATATTATATTCCTAAAAATGTAAGGTTCAACCAAAATTATTATATAATGATAGTTGTGTCATTAATGAGATTCTTTTGGTTATATTGAAATTTTATTGTATGTTTATTAACAATATAATATAAAAATACAAAGAGGCATGGTAAATGTCAAACTATTTAACTAAGAGTTAAATCTAAAAGCTAAAATAATATAGTGACCCAAACCTGTCTAAAAGCTATTGGTTGAGTGGTTTTCGACCCATCCCCACCTTATCTATCAAATATTCATTTTGGAGCCATTTGAAACCGAAAATTATTTTATTATAAAATAATATTTCTATTTTTTCCTAAGGGGATCCTCACCCCTCTTATAAATGGGAACTCCCCCTTCTCTCTAATTCACACCTTCAATGAAATTTGGATCTGCCAAACTAGGACCAAATAACCTCTCAAATATCCTCCCTTCATCTTAGATTCCTTACATTAGTCAGAAATCTAACCTAAGGATCCCTTTTGATCAAATCAAAAGGAAGAACCCAAAGAAGAGGTTAAAATTTCATCACCTCTTTCAAGTTCCTTTCTTCTTCCACCTCCACTTTCTTTGTTGTTTCCATTAGAAAATAATAACTATAGTATATTCTATATACCATTATGTTATTATAAATATGGTACAACCATATTTATTATTCTATCCATGTCGTGGTGTAATTGTTATTCAATACATTATTATTTGGATGGGTATAATAATGATGTTTAATTGATGTAAATAATAAATATAACATGATAATGATTCTTTATATATGATATACTATCCAATTATATATTATTTTAATATCTAAAGAATGATATTGTCGCTCATGCGTACATACGGATTACCGTCTCCACAAACACGATGAGATTCATTCCCTATCGTATCTATTCAAGAATAATTTTCATTAAATGATTAAAAATAATTTTTGAAGACTTAATATCATTCTAAATATTAATAAGATACATCCTATCCATAACAACAATTACTTATGTAAAAAATCATATAAACAAAAATGAATCTGTTAACACCTGAAATGACGATAATACTAAGATATTATTAACAGCACAACGTTAAAATATCATATATCATGTCATATTAAGGTATATAATTCTTGTATAATTTAATAACAATTGTTTCAACATTATACTGGAAGTTAACCTACCCTCAACCAAGGAAAAGTACAAGGTAAGGGTTTATTTCACAATCTCTTCATTATCCGAGGTTGTTTATACATAATTATCTACTAGGCCCTCTTTATCACCCACGTTCATGTTTCTTAAAAATGTATTTCTAAACATTCTTAATATTTTACAGAATATGGGTTAATGTCATTTATACCATTGTTTGACTTTTTATAAGATATTTATAAAGGAATCATTCCGTTGTTTTCGAAACAAGGTCATTTTTAACCTTTTTGACAGAATTAAGGTAGGAATTTCGTTTTTAACTTATATGGCGGGTGCGGCTATTTTCTGCCATTATAAATTCATCGAATCTTCCCCTATAATATTATAAGAATATTTTCAAATTAAATTTTTTCTTTTATAATTACGTGACTTTTAAATGATTTCAAAAAAAGAGATATTTCTCTCAAATAGTTTTGATTTCATCTATGTCACTATCCTTTGATGGATTTTATGTTTATTTGAAGTTGCATTATTATGATACAAAACATACACATTGTATTGAAGGTTTTGTGATATGTTTGACTTTGGATGTGTTATTTTTATACCATTCATTCTTTATGGAGAAAGTATTGACTTTTCCTATACTAGTTTTAAAATGAATGTTTTTGTTATGTTTAAACCTGCTCATATGAGGAATGAATTGGAGTTAATAAGTGATGGGTGGAGCCCGCTATAGATCCTTGATGCATCCGTAGGTCTCATAAGACAATCTAGTGTCTTGGCATGTGGCCTTGACAAAATTTTATTTTTAGTCCTGAACAAGGCCTTGACTATGTGGTTAGGATAGTCTGGCATTATGCATTCCATTATTATGAAAGTGGATATTAATATGGAATGTGATTATTCGATTAGTAGAATATCTATGTGAATAAGTAAATGGAATTATTTGATTTTATCTTTTCCATATTATGCTGAAATTAAAGTTTAAAAGGCTTTTGTGTTTGTCTTATACATTGTCTTAGATATTTATGCATATTTTTGAAGGTTTCTGCTATATTGTTATCCTCACTGAGCATCTGACCCCACCCCTTTATATGTTTTTTTTTTCAAGGATGCGAAGAAGTATATTATGAATTACCTGCAGGGATAGTCTATGGGATCTCAGTATTGTCTATGGAAAAAATGTTTTTGTTGTTTTCAATCTTAGGATGTAATGTAAAACTTATGAATATATCTAGTACTTACAAGGCTACTAAACTAATTGGTGTTTCAAGACTTGATCTTTTGTGATCATGCCGATGATATGTAATAATGAACCGACTCTGGGATTCTGGGGTCGGGGCGTTATAGGTCTACTTTATCTACAATAATAGATTCCTCATGAAAATATATGGAGTGTTTAGAATTCATTAAGGGTTTATTGTTATCCAAATTTTACATATCACCGTCAATATCTTCTATATAGTTTTTAGGATCATGTCAATTTGTTTCATCATAGGTTACATGTACAAAATCATTCATAACATTAGTTAATTCATATAATACTCTATAATATTATATTGAAGTGGAATAACATATAAAAATACCTTCATAATTATTTGGATCAAATTTTCCATATTCAATTTTGTATAAAGAATAATTTCTTTACATCTAAGGACTCTGAAATAATTAACAGTAGGATATTTACTATTCCATAATTTGTACGTATTATGATTTAAAATAGATCTTATAAGAACCCTATTAATAATATACCATGCTATAGCGATTGATTCTTTCCAAAATTATATTGGTAAGTCATACTCATTAAGTATGTTCTGGGAAATCTATTAAAGTATTCTATTTATACTTTAAATAACTCTATTTTGGTGAGGTGTTCTAGGAGGAGGGAATTTCTGATTATTTTCATTTCATGAGAATAATTTCTCAAATTCAACAATCCCACACTGAAGACATTGATAACATTTTAAGGTCATGATGGAAATTATACTATGGTTTTAAAAAAAATCATATTTTTCTTAACCATATACATGATTTACTTTTGTGAGATAAAAAATAAAACCATGTGAATCTAGAATAATCACCAATTATCACACAAAAATAATGAACTAAAACTAAACTAGAAACTCTATCTAGTCTGAAGTACTCTATGTGAACCAATTTTAGTGGTGGATAGGTAGACAAGTATTTCTTTGGTTTGAATGAAATCTTATATTTCTACCTTTTTTAACAAGGTTTTCAAACTATTTATTTTTTTTGGGAATTTTCTAATAGGATGATCTCAGACTAAACCAATCTTATTTATATTTATATGTGAGTGAATATTTTAGTGACCCTGTATCCTTTGAAATAAAATATTCCTTTTGAAATAAAATTATGTAAGAAACATTTGCTTGAAATTAATGAATTATTATTAAAAAAATACACATTATGATTCTTTAAGGAAGAAAATGGTAAATTATAGTTAGAATCATAAATATTTCTGGAATTTTTTTCAAATAGAATATGAAAAACATCATTAAATAATTTAGAAATACTTACAAAATATTATTTTAACAATTAACAAATATATATATATATACATGAATTATTTCAAATATGGAGCTGTAAATTTATTCAAGGACAATAATATTTTCCTCTTTGATTGTCACCAGAAATGGCATCTAAAAAATCCTCTTTTTGAAAATTCTTGAAACATGTTAAGTCCCTGGTCATATGTTAGAAAAATACATATTCATGAAATCCTATGTCGTTAATGGAACTCTTAAATAATTTCACCTACAATAAATTAATTAAGAAATGATTTTGGTACCCAGATTTTCATAGGTCCAAAAATGATATCACATAAATATTTAACAATCCATAGTTTCATAACATATCAATCAATAGAAAAATTAAAAATTATAAAAGTAAATAATTTTTTTAGACACAAGGTGATGATATTTTTTTTGAAACTATATTTTTTAAAACTAGGGAAAAAATATTTTTATGAATTATCATTTGACCAAGATGGTATCGAATTCCATTTGTATATCATGAGGATGTTTGATTACATAGAATCATAGTAAATGATTCTCATCTATGTGTGATATTTCCATATTAATTATTGAATTTATATTTAGAAAATTTATGTTTATTATTTTCTATAAACTCAAAAATATTCTTTTCTTTCTAAATATTGTGATCAATTTTTAATATAATAGAAAAACAAATTGTTTGTTAAAATTTGTATATATATATTTTTGTTCATTAATGTTTTCTTCCATCATATTTTAGTATTTTAAAAAATTATCATTATAAATATCAGGATCATGGATATTTTCATTTTCATAAGGAATATAAATAATATATATTACCCCATGTGTAATTCCCATAAATTGTATATTTTTATTCTCATGTGAATCATTCATGCTTTTTTATGAATCACTATAATTTTACTCTAATGCACCTTTGTTTCCTTCTTAGATCTCATGTTTTTCTTCCATCAATACTCACATTTCATTATGTACTCATTTTTTATACAATAAGATTGGATGTTTCCTTTTCTTGTACACTCAAAACATGTTACTTATACAATGTTATCATCCCTCTTTCTATTTCATTTTGGAATTATTTAACATTGAAATTCATTTTTATTAAGAATTTTTTCTTTGAAATAAAAATTCTTAAATCATCAGGATAGATGATCAATCTCTTCATCACTATAAAAATAATATTCAATCCTATTAGTTCTCTCTTATTTTATTATGTATTTAGCTTTGGACTGAGATTGTTTGAATATGAATAAATTTTTGGATTAAACATCTTCCCCCATAAACATTAATCACTTTTGATACATCATTTGTTTTACAATCGACAACCTTTTTGGAAGATTTATTATATCACCTGATTCATGAATGTATATAGTAATTGCTATCCATTTATTTCATAAAAATATTAAAATTCACAATATTTGTAAATTTTCATCAATAGACTTTTCTAATACATGAATCGTGTTTGTAATCTCATTAATCCTAAGAAAAATATTTTAAATTAACATGTTAGTATTCATCTTATATGAATCATACCTAATGATATGTGTATTTAATCACATTTATTTTAAATTAGATGTTCCTTCTTGAGACACAACTAGAGTCTGCCAAATTTCATTGGTTTTAGCACATATAGATATTCTATTAAATATATCCTCTCCTAAAGAAAAATATTAAACATTCATTACATTTCAGTTATATTCCTAATCTACTTTAGTGGAATAAATCAAGTTATATCTGGGTGCTTTTGGTTTCTTATATTGACCTTCTATAATAGTACAAATTTAAAATTTCAAAATATTAAGATGAGTTTTCATTTTGATTTTCTAATGAGCATAGTTTTGGAAATTAAAAGAAGGTGTTCTGTTTGTATCATGACATTTATATCAAGAGGGACCCATATTTATATAATTCTAATAATAAAATAAAATATAGATCTTAATTTGGTTTCTTGATTGGGATATTATTTTAAAATATCATGGTAAAATAATAAATCTACCCTTAATATCATGTATTGGTAAAAGAGAATTTCTTAAAAGGAAGTGAATTGAAAATCCAAAAAAATATTAAAAACTATCTTTAGACAATATCAACCAATTTTGAAAACAATGATTCAACTAATTTATTAGGTAAAATAATATGATTTTTTAAAATAAACTTTTAAAGGGTTGATCGAAACACTATTTGAATAACATAATATTATCCTCGTCTTTCAAGATAAATCTAATCATATCAAATAGTAGATATATAACAGGTAAATTTTATTTATCAAACTTTTTTTTTGTGATTTTTAATTTTATATCAAAGGAATATTTGAAATATATGAATTTGGAATGTGATATAAATTTAAATTATAGTAACATAAACATTATTTACACCTAATAGAAATATAAAAAAGAGGTTAAATCTCAATATAAGACAAAATTATCTTGGATATATAGTAACCAACTATCAAAAAAAATGTTACAATATAATAGAATGATCCACAAACTTGATTGGGAATACATATTAAAAAATCACATAGGGCTATCAAATATATCACCAATCCTATTCCACATTTTATTGTGGAAAAGGTATGGTGAAATAAATAAATAAAACTACGTCCATGTATTCATAATATTTATAAAAGATTCTATGATTAGTAGATATTGAAAATAATCAAATCATGACTCAAATGAAATGTAAAACACACACAGTGAGAGAGAGAGCATGGTGAATTTTAATATAGCTTTAAAACATATCAATTTTTCATTAATAATCAAGGTTATATTCTTTTAAATATTTCTTATTTTATTTTTGCGATGATATTGAAAGATTTGATGTGTTCTTTTAGGTCATTCAGTAAAGTAGACCAGAAAAAAATGTGTCAAGGATATTAATATAGAGTAATAAAAAATGACATTTTTATCCTTATAGTTGTATTTTATTTATTCCATAAAACATTTATCCTGTAAAATAATGAGATGCTTCTTCCCAATAATTATTGAATATTAATCATTAAATGAACCTTTTATTCATCATGAAATTAGAAAGTTTGAAATATTCTGAGAATGTGTTTAATTCTTCAAATATGGTTATTAGAATATATTAGATAAATGTAATTACATATATAAAAAATCTATTTAAGTCTTCCATTCCATCTTGATACCTCACAACCAATTAAAGTCCTAGGAAAAAATTCTTGTGGATTCCATTTACTGGTTGTGTGGTTAATCCTCTGAAAATATGGTCACATCAATCTAACATGCAATCAATTCACTTGAATGTAAAATCATTAAAAATCATTATATATTCACTTTAATACTTTTCTAAAATTATAACTCCATCATATGGTAGAATAATTACATTAAGAAGTCAATTATAAATACTATGATTTTTCTTTGATATATTGATATTTTTCTGATACAAAAGATAATATATATCATAGGGTCACATAATTTACACATATTAATACATGAGGAGTGTGAAATTTTCACCATGTTCTATCTATTAGTTTTATGGTCATTCCACAAAGCCATGTTGTCAAATCCATACACAGGTAAATTATGTTGATTTCTAGATTTCAACATTCAGTTGATACAATGCTCATATATTCAATCCATTACTTATATATTTCAGTTAATTGACACATTTACTCTTTCTAGTACATGTAGTTAGTTGTGTTCCATAATGTGGTTTATTTTGGACTTTATAGTCACTCTTGAACTTGGGAAATTGTTTATATTTATCTAAAAAATATATATATCTAATATAGAACAAAATATTTATTAATAATAAAATAAACATTGTTAGAGATATTTAAAATAACTAATTGTTGGACTAATCCAATAATCTATCCTTTTTTTCCAAAATCCATAAAGATAATTGCATGAAAAAAATATAGATCAATGAGAAAAGATACAGTATTTATGAATTGGAAATATTATACTCTTTATTTTTGGATTATCAAAAACAAACAAAGATGTTTTTATGAAATTCGATGTATATATAGATAAGAAATTATATGATGTAACAAAGAAACCCAAAAAACTAGGAGATTATATGAAATTTATTTTTAATTATTAATTAATAAGAATGATTTAATTTCCATGTACAAATTATAAATATGTATAACTAAATTAGTGGCCTTAATTTGAATCTATGTTTTTGGGGTGTTAAATTGTGGAAGAATCAAGTGGTGAATTTCCTTTGTATATAAATGGAGCAGTATGTGTAAATACAGGTTGAAATGGAGAAGAATATCATAGAATAAGAATACCTATATTTATCGGTCTAATATATTTGATAGATTATGGAATATTGATAAAAAATGGATTTGTAGGATCTTTTTAATTTGTAGGGTAGCTATTGAATCATTGGTTCTCAGAAGAGAAGGATGAGTAAGAATTACAGAATTTAAAGTAAAGAGGTAAGGATCCAATATCCAATTGATATCATATAAAAATCTATATAATTGTTCTATAATCTTTGGGAACTCATCCTTATCCATAATAACATGATCTAACAGGGGATTCCTGAATAATAAACTTTCCAATAATTAACTTAAAATCTTTGGTTATATGAAGAATCCTTAAATTGTTGTCCAATGATCACAACATGGTCTTTAAATTAGACTTGATGAAAATTAATCATAATTAATAATTCATTGATACTTTTATAGTATACTTATACTTGATTTTTTTAACTATTTAATCATGAATAACATCATATAGTTTTTTAGTGTAGCTCCCCGACCTAATTATCCACCAAAATAGTGCTTCAGGTTGAGTGCCATTGGCCTTAAGTACGCCTTCCCATATGCCAAAGGATGATAACTAGTAGTGAAGCTGTAAAGGGGTGATGGTGGATATGAAATAATAATTTTCCATAATGATTTATAATATTCCATGGAAAAAGGAAGAAAAATAGACACTGGACTAGTAAAAAACGCATGGCAGAAACACAACCAATAGATAGAAATTGTATACGAAATAATAATAAAAAGGTTCAATATTATTTTAAGAATTATATATCCTAACATACCATTTTAGCTACTAAAAAATAACTCTAATACAAGATACATCATACATATCAATAAGCAAAAGGGTCACCGATGGTAATCCTTTGTATGTACATATATTGAGGTATGCTGATATAGAAAGAGAACAAAAGAGAAAATCCATGTGAGAAAAGAACCAATGGCCCCTTTCCTTCCATCCCAAGATATCTAAAGCAGGTAGATCCATCTCCTTATCCCGAAACTTTTCCTAAATGAAAATCTATAAAATCAACTTGCATCTCGAAGGGCTCATGTGGGGTGGGGGAGAAAGAATATTATTGGGCCACCACAATCATGTGTATATCCATCCATTTCGATTACGAATGTGTGTACTAAAAATAAATAAAAGAAACACAGCACCAAAATATAAGTAATCTAGTCCCCATATTCACAACAACCACTAGGTTGAAATTCACCATCTTCATCCATTGCGTGTATACCGTAGTGGAAAGGATCCTTAACCTAAGCACAAGGCATCCCCTGACATAAATATGTCTAGGTGAACCCTATGGTTACACATCTAATAAATTCACCTGGAACATTATTCAAACCAACACCTCACTTCCAACAAAATCCAACATCTCAATGGAAATCCCCAATAATAAAATATTAGGTCCCATATAACTAATCTCATAAGAAACCCTATCGACTCAAAGTAAAACCTTCAAGGAGTAGAAATGTATGTTGTCCATGTAATTTCACTTCTATCTCAACAACCAACATCCTAAATAAGAGCGATGTTTATCCTCCTAAATGACCATAGGCTAATAGCCTAAACCACAAAGAGCCTTAAACCCCAATTGACCATCTCAATGAAATCATAAGATGGATCCTCACCACCATCATGAACTTCTATAGTAAGCACCTCCAACCACCAAACAAAGCTACAACTAATGGAGGTCTCTACCCATAGGAGTGGTCAATACCACCTCAACATCTAATTTTTATTGTGTGAACATGACTCCAAATGGCACATTGGCCAACACAGGTGATCAAAAATCATGAAAGAAGACCTTAATGACACTAACCTGACAACTCATTCCCCTAAAATTGCGTCACTCAAATAGATGGACAACACCATCTAATATCACATGGATTTATATAATAACCTATAGTCATTTTCACCTCATTCGATTACTGAGTCACCCATCCTGTGATCAACATACCCATATATATATATAAATATATATATATATTGGGCCATACCCTGGCTTCACAATCACATCACCTCAATCCATATGGCCAATGCCATCTCAATCCTTAGTCTTAGCCTACCACAATCCCATGGATCACAACCAAAGAAAATCACACACACACACACACACATATATATATAATCATTTTAACTAAATTGAAAAAATCAATTTAAATAAATCAACATCCAGACCTAAAATTCCCAAGGTCTAGCCTCTCACCATGCCTCAACCTTTTGTATAATTAATTAAAATTACTATAGGCAGATCCAATATGATTAATTAATAAATTAAACACAAAAATTAATTTTATAGAGTTTCTTTTGGACTACCCAATAGTTCACTCAAATCTAAACCCTCAAAACACAATAAAATCATTGAGAAAGATATCACCACATACCTCGCATTGATAGACACATGCACATCTGGTATTAGCCTCAAACTCAACCTAATTTATAAGAAATCAACATTTTAAATGATCACCTTGAAAATAAGATATAACCACTCACAAAAATTAAGTACACCATATGGAAATGGAATGTAAGAATAGAATAAATAGGTTGTTTATCCTTACCGAGATGGATCCAACTAAATTGAGGGAGTTAAAAACAGAGTCTGATTAAAGGAGATGGGTTAAATCATAGGGGAGTACAAAAAATGAATGAACCCCCAATGATATGTGAGAAAAAAGGAGGAGAGGATAATTGTTACATAAATAATAGAAGTGGGGAGAAAATGGTTGTTTGAAAATTTTAGTGGGTCGCAAAACTATCTTGGACAGTTTTCCAAAACGTGATGATACTATGCGACTCCAGCTACTTATTTTCTAGACCTCACAATGTTATCCCACATAGATAAGTTAATACTTGTTGAAACCATGTGTACTAAAGTGCATATACACTACCCACGTGGAACTAAGTGTGTGGCTTCTGCACAGTTTTTCCAAACCATACACAACCCGTGTGGAACCCATTACTAAAAACTACATAAGTAATCACACGACTGTGTGCCCCAACGTACACAATTTACCAAACTGTACTCATTGGAAAATGAGGGCTCCCAATTTCTCCTTGGTGTACATAATGTTTATGTAAATATTATTCCTTAGTCTACACACATAGAAAACAAGGGTTTTTGGCTTCTTATGTACCCAAAACCCAGCCAAACCCCCAAGACACTTTTTGATTAGAAAAAAAAAATCCAAAAACGAGTTTCATTAATGAAAAATATTGAATTATGTTTTTGGATTGATAAATAAGTAGTTCTACCCAAAAAACTCAGAAAAATTAAAAACAAGTGAGAAATTTGACATGCTCTAAAAACATGGGACGTCACAATCTCTACACCTTAACATAGCTCATCCCCAAGCTATATAAAACCCAATGATGGTATAAAATGTACCCATGTCATTAAAAATAATCTATACTACCCAAATAAAAAAGGAATTGGTCAACTACCTTAAGGGGATTCCCACCATAGGAGTTACCGACACCTATTTCATCCTGACTCAAAACTCAAATGAAAATGATAGTCCACTAACCATCCCTAGATTGAAGGTCCTCTTGTAATGCATTATAAATACTCCATCTCATCATGTCCCCCCATGTCATACCTGAAATCCATCATAATCCCACACCACATTGATTCTCACCTCATGCCCATGTATCACATGGAACCAGTGAGGTCCCACATCTCAAAAGATTCTGAAAATCAGTCATGGCCTATAATATCTCAAAAAATCCACATATCTAAATGATTCCCAAATGAAAATGCACCTCAAAATCCACACACCCAATGGTGCTCACTTTAAAATCCTATTTCCACACAAACCATATATATATATATATATAATCTGATTTGATGGAAAACTACTAAGCAACATCTGATTACTCTATAATTACATATCACGCACCTTGTTTACCAAAAATGGGATTGCCTATATAAAGGACATCAAATAATGAAACCGAATTGTTACCATGATCATACCCATAGTGTACCTATAACCATTCTCAGATCATGGTCTTGATTTGAGAGTGGTAGCTCCACGACAAGCACCTAGACTAATGCCTGATTACCTGAAGATTGGCCTCCCAATGTTGTTACACCATCCACTAGCCATTGAACCCACTCTGGGGTCCCGATAACATTTTCATGACCCCCATGTCCAATTGAAATAGGGATAACATCACGAGGTACTACTCTTAATCTGATCCTAGAGCCCTAAGTCATCCCTGGTCCAAGATTGCTAGCTATTCGAGAAGGCTTATTGCAGTACCACATGAGATGTCAGACCTGTCCATATGCCAAACCATCCTTTAGAGGCCCATTATACTGAGTTTTTAAAAGTCCTAGATTCCTGAACAGGCAGCACACTAGAAAAAACCTACTCCAAGGTGGCATTCCTAAGTACTTAGCATGAATTCCCAACTAGAACTCCTCTCAGATTCACTTCCAACTATCTGATGTGTAACCACTCAAGTCACCTGACGCTGTAACCCATCTTGAGTAAGGATGATCTATAAAATTTTCCTTTTCTATGATCACCTAATTATCCTCCATTGAAAATTCTTTCAACAGGAAGATGTTTATATCACGAACCAAGCCAGGTAGCCATCCCACCTGGCACCTGACCCGGTCTGTGACAAGTCCCAAGGGGAATTCCAGATCCCCATGAGCTAGAACAAGTGCCCAGGTACCAAAAAAAGTTAAAGGGAATGATTTACCTGAGAAGAGAGATATAAAAACATTCAAAAAGACATATAAACAGATACTTAAAAACTACCGATCAAACATGAACTTAAACTAAAAACAAACTTAATGGTCTACAACGTGAAACAATAACTAAAAAATGCCAAAAATAGAAACTAAAACTCTGAATCAAACCTCTCGGAAACAAGAGAGGACACATCAACACCACAATGCATGTCAAGGCCAACTGAAACCTGAAACACCATCGATGAGCATGATGTCACAACCTGGAATACACCAGAAACAATGTCTACATACACCCAAAGGTGTATGCAGGGTGTGAGTGAAAAGCATAGTAGGAAGTTACCCAATAAAAATATTCCATGCCACAAAACCAAAGAGATAATTTAACATGATTATTTAAAACCATACCTTTAAATTATTTTTTAAGAAAAATAATTTTCAAGTTAAAAACTAAAGGAAAGGACAACACTATGAAAATTCATTTAACAAACATTATTTTAAACCGGGAAAAAATATTTACAAAAAAACAGACATATACACAAGTGGTCCTCTGTATGCCCACATGGGGTGAGTGAAAGTGACTCATACACAAGTTTTCCACCATATGCCGATGGAAGGCACCATGTCATGAATAGTATATCCCTGCAGGTGAATCCCCTAAGGTCTATCTAGCTCAAATGGGACCCTAGAACCTCATACCTCTGTGGAAAGTAACCATACAAATATCCATTCATGTACACAGAAGCCACTAGTTGTTAAAATAACCATATCCTAGTGGTCCCCCAATATCATCATCACCATAGTTTAATTTCTGTGGTCATGGTCAATCTTGCTATGTGAAATAGGGGCCAAACCCAACGAAATCACTAACGTACAAGTTCTAATTCGCCCACCTAGATACCAGAGGATTACCTTGTGATCAATCATGTTCCACATTCACATAGTATATCACTATCACATATCACAAACCACACAAGAAATTACACACAAAGGCCACCATTTTCATTCCCAAACCATTTAAAAAAACATGCACACCAAAATACCTTTCCAAAATACACTTGTTGTTACTTACTTATTTCAGAAATACCCATTTGGAAACATTCAAACAATAACATAGTTTATTTGAACAACATAGAAAGAGTTATTAGATAAAAAAGGGATTACACATTAAACATACCTAATTTCAAAAAGGAAATCCATTTCAAGTCACTTCATAACGCATTCACCTCAAAACTTGTTTCGCACCACTAACACAATTAAATGAACCACTTTCACCACATATAAAACACCACCAAGTGGTGAAAAGGGGGTTTACACAAAAAATGTCTCATTTTATATAAACACACTACTTCAAAAACAAACACATACACAACTCTTAAAAAAAATCTGTTTTCGCGCCATCCAAATAAATCAATATATATTTTAACTATTTATTAAATCATTTTAAGAAAACCCAATAAGACTTTACACCCAAAAACCACTTGATTTGATTTAGTGATGCTACTTTAAAACCAAATACCCAAGGAAACCATATCGAAATGTGTTTTCCATTGTTCAACAATTTTCAGTTCAATTTAAAAAGTTCACACAAGAAAACCACACACAAAGTAACTCATTTTAAGTTTTAAAATATCCATTTAAATCTACACACACATCAAATACCTTGGAAATACACTTCACACCATCCAAAAAACCCTCAAAACACTTTCTAGGGATAATACGTCAAAACACACATCAACACACAATGAATACCCATATTAAAATCTACTATGAGCCTTTAAAAACTCAAAAAAATCAAAAACATTATACACAACACATAATTAAGGCAATAATCCTTTTGAATAATTT
Source organism: Viscum album (assembly GCA_963277665.1). NCBI lineage: Eukaryota > Viridiplantae > Streptophyta > Magnoliopsida > Santalales > Viscaceae > Viscum > Viscum album. The sequence continues at coordinate 752,220,359 of OY728160.1, forward strand.
AAAAAACATACTTAATTTGTGCAAAAAAGGTCTACATCAAATTTACCCTGTTTCACATAAAATGAATATCACATTAAAACTAACGCCCAATATTATAAAACTAAAACATGCTTCACACCTAACAACCAATGCATCAAACAAATATATAAAACCACCCACCAATTTTCATGCACAAAGCACACCCACCTTCATTTTAAATCTTATTCCCAACATTTAATCATGTAAAACACCTTGAATGTTTTATTCGCACCAAGAAAAGAAATTGTAGAACCCACCAATTATTTTAAACAGGAATAATAAAATTAGTAAATGTTGTTGAGGCATGGAACCACATACCTTTTAAGCCTAATTTCCCAAAAATTGGTGTGAAACTTCAATCACACAATTAACGCACCACAAATAAAAGAAGAAATACCATAAAACCATGATTCAAACAATAATTATCATGATCGGGCCTTGAACAACTAAAAACCCCCAAATAGAAACCATAAGGTGAGGAGAAATGTAACACCCCAGGCTTCCACGGTATGCTTCTCTTTGAAAAATAAAGTAGCATGTGTTGTACGCAACTTTGAGTTCTAACACACACCACAACCAATCAAACTAGGAGTTATGAATATTAATACCCACTTTTTGAAATTAAATATATTTTATCATTAAAAATTCACTTCATTTTTGTATTTGGAATATCTAAATTATACTAGGGTCAAATTTTGGTATTTTTCTGAAAACATTCAATTTTTAATGAATAGTGAAAAACACTGAGTTATAGTTTAAAACCAAAATTTTATTTAAATAATTATTTGTATTATTTAAATTCAATTAAGGTCAAAATTAATACATAATACCTATATAAGTTCAATGTAATTCATTAGAGTTAGTTAAGAATAGTTTTAGATATATAAAAATTTTATTGAACTGTTCACTATCTTTTACCCACCTCCTAGGAGAATTTAGAAATTCACATAAAACATAATTTTACCTCATCTATGAGTGGAATTTTAAAAATCAGAGAGATGTGGTTAATATCAAAGAGTAAAATGTTGTTCAATAAGATAAAAATTATTTTTGGTGAATTGTAACTCTATATTTTTATTAACCACGATTAAAAGTAAATACAATAATTAAGGATAAAAATGATATTAATATTACCCTAACACATGTCCTAATTATATTGGACAAGTGTATCTCGTCTAAAACCATCCTTAGGAATAAAATATTATCATTTATCTCCACTTTGATTATATTAGGACATTTATTATTATGTAATTCCAAGAAGAGTTAAAAGAGTTAAAATCAAAGTTTAATAACTAAAACATTTTTAATATAGGGTTATACATAAGATACATTCGATTGTAAATATTAATTAGAAATCTAAAAATATTTACTAAATAATGGTATTATATTTATAATTTTTAGAAATTATATAATTTAATTTATTTATGACATAATGGTTATGGAGTAATTACCTAATTACTGAAATATTAAAATAATTGATATTATAAATATCACAATAAATGTAATTTTAGACTTTTTATGAATTACACTAATTTTATATGTTAATATTACATATTAGTACGGATTATATAAATTTTTTAGAAGTAATAATGCTGTTATGGAATTATCAAAAACCAAATACCCAATAGTGTCAAAATTGACATAAAAGAGTTTTTATAACAAATATTATATTATTAAATATATTCAATTACTAAAAATCTAAGGATAGGCCAAGAGACTTAAATAATAATAGTTTTATGATTAATGGACCACTTGGGGGTCTCTTGGATGTTTATAGTATGTTTATTGACTATATAATATAAAAATACAAAGAGATATGGTAAGTGTCAAAGTAATTAACTAAGAGTTAAAACTAAAAGATAAGGTTAATAAAGTGACCCAAACCTGTCTAAAACCTATTGGTCGAGTGTTTTTAGACCTATCCTCGCATTAAACTTTAAATAATCCACTTTGGAGCCATTATAAACCGAATATTAATTTATTATAAAATAATATTTATCTCTTTTCAAAAGACGCCCCTCACCCCTCTTATAAAAGGGAACTCCCCCTTCTCTCAATTTCACACATTCAAAGCCTTTGGGCGTTTCCAAACTCTGACCAAATACCCTCTCAAATATTATCCTTTCATCTTAGAGGAAATCCTTTAGTCAGAAAGCCACCCTAAGGAGCCCTTTTGATATAATCAAAAGGAAGAACCCGAAGAAGAGGTAATGATTTCACCACCCTATTTCAAGTTCCTTTGTTCTTCAAATTCTTCATTCCTTGTTATTTCCATTCTAAAATAACAACTCCAGTATATTATATATATATTGTGATGTTATTATAAATATGGTGCAACCATATTCAGTATTCTATCCATCCTTTTAATGACACGTCACCATACGTGCGTACGTACGGCTTACCGTCTCCACGTCGTGGTGTAATTTTTATTCAAAACATTATTATTTGGATGGGTATAATAATGATGTGTAATTCATTTAAATAATAAATATAACAGGATATTTATTCTTTATATATGATATAGTATCCAATTATATATTATTTTAATATCAAAAGAATGATATTGTCGCTCGTGTGTACGTACGGACTACCGTCTCCACGAACGCGATGCGATTAATTCCCCATCATATCCATTCAAGTATAATTCTCATTTGATGATTAAAAATAATTTTTAAGGACTTGATATCCTTCTGGATATGAATAATATACATCATATCCATAACAAACATGGCTTCTGTAACAAAACATATAAAATAAAATGAGTAAGTTATCACCCGAAACGACGATAATACAAAGATATTATTAACAAAGAAATGTTAAATGATCATAAATGATATCATATTAATGTATATGATTATTGTATAATTTAATAAAAATTATTTCACCATTATACAAGAGGTTAACCTACCCTCAACCCTAGAAAAGTACAAGGTAAGTGTTTATTTCACAATCTCTTCTTTATTCGAGGTTGTTTATACGTAATTATCTATTGGGACCTCTTTATTAGCCACATCCATGTTTCATAAAAATGTATTTAAAAACATTCATACTATTTTATAGAATATGGGTTAAAGTCGTTTATACCATTGTTTGACTTTTTATAAGAATTTTATAAAGGAATATTTCTGTCATTTTCCAAACAAGTTCCTTTTTAACCTTTTCGACAGAATTAAGGTAACAATGTCTTTTTTTAACTTATATGGTGGGTGAGTCTATTTTCTACCTTTATAAAATCGTTTAATCTTACCCTACAAGATTATAAGAATATTTTTAAAGTAAATGTTTTCTTTTATAATTATGTGTCTTTTAAATTATTAAAAAAAAGAGATATTTCTCTCAAATAGTTTTGATTTCATCTATGTCAACATCCTTTGATGGATTTTAAGTTTATTTGAAGTTGATTTATTATGATACAAAAGTTCCATATTGTATTTATGGTTGTGTGATATGTTTGACTGTGGATGTGTTATTTTTATACCATTAATGGTTTATGGATAACGTATTTACATTTCCTATGCTAGTTTTAATACAAATGTTTATGTTATGTTTAAACCTGTTCATATGATGAATGCATTGGAAATAATAAGTGACGGGTGAAGCCTGCTATAGCTCATTGATGCATTGGTAGGTCTCATGAGACAAACTAGTGTCTTGGCACAAGGCCTTGACAAAATCTTATTTGTAGTCTTGGCACAAGGCCTTGACTATGTGGTTAGGATTGTCTGACATTATGCATTCCATCATTATGAAAGTGGTTATTGATATTGCATGTGATTATTCAATTAGTATAATATCCATGTGATTAATAAATGAAATTATTTCATTTTATTTCTACCATATTATGCTGATGTTCAAGTTTAAATGGCTTTTTTAGTTATACATTTCCTTAAATGTTTATTCTTATTTATGATAGTTTTCGCAATATTGTTATCCATACTGGGCATCTGAGATCACCCCTTTCTATGTTTTATTTTTTCCAGGATATGAATAAGTATTTTATGAATGACCTTCAAGGATAGTATGAGGGGATATGAGTGTGGACAATGGAGAATATGTTTTTGTAGTTTTCACTTTATGATGTAATGTAAACTTTATGAATGTAACTAGTTATTCCAAGGCTACTAAACTAATCGGGTTTTTAGGACATGATCTTTTGTGATCATGCCAATATTGTGTAATAATGCACCGACTCTGGGTAACTGGGGTCAGGGCATTACAGTTGGTATCAGAGGAAGTTTAGTACAACCCTTGGAAGCTAGATTTAGATAAACTCTGATCAAAAGACATAGCCCTATGATAGACTTTGCGGAATAGTATAGAAGAACTTCCTGGAATTTTGGTATTATAGAGAATTTGTGAGTTTTCCGAGAAAAACATCCCTGTCTAGATATGAGCAGGTAGAGGTGGCTCTAGAACAGATGTACCTAGGGGTAAAACCCGAAAACACCTCTTTAAGCTAGACTCGAACTGGAACTGGTGTGCGACAACGGGCCTTGCTACACTCTTGGTTACGAAACTCCTAGGGGATATTCTTAAGATAATTCTCATTTTCTTTAGAAATAATTATGAAGGGTTTATGAGTCTATAACTAATCAAATAAAACATTTTTATGATTATGGATTATATCCATAAACTGTTCAATTTATGTTATGTGTTTTACAAGTATGGAATTATGTATTTTGAATCATAAACTGATCTAGTTTATTCCATTGTTTAGAAATGGCACCTAGTGGAAGAAATGGAAACTATATCAATGCACACACTCCATGTAGGTATTACCTACTGCTCAAGATAATTATAGTGGAACTGGTGATGCAACTGGTGATGATCAGCTAATAACCATATTGGGACAACTAACTCAGGTTATGAATAATAACCTTACACGTATGGAGCACCATGAGCCGCAAAATAGAGGATAAATTTTAGATCACTTCACGAGGAAACGACCACCAACGTTCAATGGGAGTATAAATCCCTTAGTAGATGAGTAATGGATAAATTCATTAGAGAAAATATTTCAGGCTTTGGGGAGTAGTGAAAGGGAAAAAGTTATCATGGCAGTTTACCGCCTCTCTGGAGATGGTGATCAATGGTGGTCATTGATTCAAAACAGAAAGTAAGATGATGAAGTATAAAATATGGAATGGAGGGAGTTAAAAGATATCTTCGTAGAAAAATACTTTCCTCGTGACCATCGAGCAGATATGGAAAGGAAATTTCTGAGTCTGACATAAAAGGAGGATGAGAATGTCACAAAGTATGAGGCTAACTTTACAATGTTATAAAGGTATGATGGAGATTATATACGTAACCCAAGAAGTAATATTGCTCGTTTTTTTGATGGGTTAAAACCGTTTCTCCATTGATCATTGGTCACACAATCCTTCTCAACATATGAATATATTGTCTCGTGTGCTATCAAGATAGAAAAAGAATTATCTAAGTCTTATGACTTTAAAGAAAAGAAAGAGAAGAAGAGATCTGATGACCACTCTGGGATTGGATATAAGGGGAAAATGGTAAAATTTGGATATCCATCCTGTAGTAAATGTGGGAAGAAACACCTTGGTACTTTCTTGAAAGGAATGGTAGTCTGTTGCAAGTGTGGTGAAAAAGGCCACCAAGATCGTGATTGCAAGGGGAAGAAAGAATCTACTGATGTTCAATGCAACAACTGCAGGGAGATGGGACATTATGCAATTGAATGTCCTAAGCATTAGGGGAGCTTACCATGAAACGGGCCAAGGGATCAAGGCCAAGATTATGCTATCTTTACTGCTAAGGTAGAATCTCCGAAAGACATGGTGGCAGGTAATTTAATGGTTTCCTCAAGTTTAGTAAATGCTTTATTTGATTCTGGATCATTGAATTGTTTCATATCATCCCCGTTTACTAAGAAAATTAGATATTTCCAATTTGATTTAACAAGGGAGTTATCAGTTTAAACTCCTAAGGGAAGTATCATTCCAACAAAGTTTTGGGAATCAATCCCCATTAGAGCACATAAATGTTATTTATCCACTGATCTCATCATCATACCTATGATTGAATTTGATATAATCCTCGGTATGGATTGGATTTCAGGCCATGATGCAAACATTTATTGTTAGAAGAAGGAGGTTACTATTCTTGATGATGATGATAAGGAACACCTTATCTTTAGAGAGGAATCATCACCACCAAATTCTTACCTATATCCACCCAAGTAGCTCAACTAAATTCAATTATTGGGGAGGTAGAGAATGAAATGACTCTGGGTGAGTAAAGGAATGCTCAAATAGAGGATGTAACTATTGTGAAAGACTATGTAGATGTGTTTCTGGAAGATTTACCTGGACATCCTCCAGAATGAGAAGTTGAGTTTTCCAATAATTTAATTCCTTGATCAAGGCCTATATCGAAGACCCCATATAGAATGGCCACAGTGGAATTAGTTAAACAAATGAAACAACTAGAGAAATTGAGTACTAAGGGATTTATTCTCCCTAGTGTTTCTCCATGGGGATCCCCTGTTCTTTTTGTAAAAAAAATATGGATATATGAGGTTATGTATCGACTATAGGGAGATCACTGCTATAACAATAAAGAACATGTATCCCCTACCTGTCATTGATGATTTATTTGACCAACTGCATATAGATCAATACATTTCAAATATTTACCTTCGATATGGATATCATCAATTGTGTGTGAAGAAGGAAAACATTCTAAAGACAACATTTCGAACCAGGTACGAGCATTACGAGTTTATAGTAATGCCTTTTGGATTGACTAAAGCACCCTCTGTATTCATGGATCTAATGAATAGAGTTTTCAAGGAATATCTCAATGATTTTGTGGTGGTATTTATTGATGATATCTTGGTATACTCCAAAATCTATGAAGATCATGAATATCACTTGCGCATTATCCTGAAGACTCTTAGAAAACATGAGTTATATGGGAATTTTAGCAAGTGTGAATTCTGGCTTCAAGAGATCTATTTTCTTGGAAATATTGTCTCTAAGGATGGAATCTCTATTGATACTTCTTTGAAGAAGGCAATCCAAGAATGTCTTGCACCGATAAGTATAACTAAGGTACACAGTTTTATTCGTTTAGAAGGTTATTATCGACGTTTCGTCCAGAATTATGCCTGGTTGGCTAACCCATTAACAAAGATCACATGAAAAGGGGATAAATTTGTTTGGAAAAAAGGGTGTGAAGAATGTTTCGAAGAACTGAAGAGAAGATTAGTCAATGATCCTATATTGAATCTACCATTGGGGAATGATGGGTTCATTATTTATAGTGATGCATCGAATAAAGGACCTGGTTGTTTCCTTATGCAGAATGATAGGGTTATTGCCTATTCATCACGAAAGTTGAAAAATCATGAAAAAAACTATCCTACTCGTGATCTTGAGTTAGCTGCTGTAATATTTGATTTGAAGATATGGATACATTTTCTCTATGGTGAAAAATGTGAGATTTATACTGATCGCAAGAATTTGAAGTATATTTTCTCACAAAAAGAACTCAACATGAGGCAAAGGCGATGGTTTTAACTACTCAAGGATTATGATTTCACGATACACTACCACCCGGGGAAGGAAAATAAGCTGGAAGATTCTTTGAGTTGAAAAGTTCATGGAGTTTTGAACATGATGAGAATTGAAAGGGATCCTATTTTCATGGATCTATTAAAGATGGATATAGAAATTACCATAGTAGGTGAAAGATCAATGCTTTTTCAAATTGTTGCCAAACCATCTTTACTAGAAAGGATTAAGAGTTCTCAGACCGATGATATAGAATTTCAAAACATGATTAAAGCTGTGAATGATGGGAGATTGAGAGACTTTGTGTATGAAGAAGGAATTTTAAAATTTGGGAAGAGACATTGTGTTCCGGATATACCTGATCTGAAAAGGGAATTGTTAGATGATGCTCATTGCTCCAATTTCTCTATACACCATAGGAGCACCAAAATGTATAGAGATTTGAAGGAAACTTTTTGGTGGGCAATAGCATGAAGGAGTCATGAAACCTCATACCATACTGGAGTGGAAATGGGATAATATTATGATGGACATTGTAATGGGACTTCCAAAGACTCCTATAAGGAACGATGCAATATGGGTCATTATTGATCATCTGGAAGGCAATAGCATGAAGGAGTCATGAAACCTCATACCATACTGGAGTGGAAATGGGATAATATTATGATGGACTTTGTAATGGGACTTCCAAATACTCCTATAAGGAACGATGCAATATGGGTCATTATTGATCATCTTACCAGGTCAGCACATTTTCATACTATAAGAGAATATCTACCACTAGAATGTCTAGAAAGACAATATATTAATGAAGTTGTGAGACTTCATGGAGTACCCCTATTGATTGTTTCTGATCGTGATCCATGTTTTACTTTAAGCTTTTGGAAGATTATTCAGAAGTCCTTGGATACTGAACTTCGTTTGGGCACTGCCTACGACCCTCAAACAGATGGAAAATCAGAAAGGACTATTCAAACCTTAGAAGACATGTTGAGATCTTGAGCACTTGACTTTCATGGTATGTGGGATCAATATTTACCTTTGGTAGAATTTTCTTATAAAAATAGCTTCCATTTGAGTATTCAGATGGCACTATATAAAGCGTTATACGGAAAGATATGTCGCTCACCAACCTGTTGGGATGACGTTGGTGAAAGAAAACTTGTAGGCCCAAAAATGGTGGAGGAAACGATGTAAAAGGTAAAGGTAATCCAAAACCACATCAAATCATCTCAAAGTAGGCAGAAGAGCTATGTCGATAACCGAAGGAAGGATTTGGATTTTCAGGTAGGATATCATGTTTTCATGAAGGTATCTCCATGGAAGGGAGTTATACATTTTGGTAAGAAGGGTAAATTGAGTCCCAGGTACATCGGAACTTTCGAAATTTTAGAATGAATTGGGGTTGTTGCTTACCGTTTGTCAATTCCGCCAAGTCTCTCCAAAGTTCACGATGTGTTCCATGTATCATTGTTGAGGAAATAAATGCTTGACCCAACGCATGTACTCACTTATGAGGAATTAGAACTGGAACCCGGTCTGTCTTATTGTGAAGAGCCCATCAGGATTCTAGATATGAGAGAACTAGTACTAAGAAACAGGAGGAATCGTCTGGTAAAAGTTTTGTGGGGAAACCATAAGACGGAAGAAGCAACGTGGGAACTCGAGGAACATATGACGAAGAATGACCTGAGCCTTTTCATGCAGTAGTATTATATAAATTTTTAGGATGAAATTATTTGAAAGAGGGGAGAATGTAACACCCCAAGCTTCCATGGTACGCTTCTCTTTGAAAAATACAGTAGTGTGTGTTGTACGCAACTTTGAGTTCTAAAACACACCACAACCAATCAAACTAGCCATTATGAATAGTAATACCCACTTTTTGAAAATTTATAAATTTTGTCTTTCAAAATGGACTTCATTTTTGGATTCAGAATATCTAAATTATCCTAGGGTGAAATTTTGGTATTTTTCTGAAAACATTCAATTTATGATGACTAGTGAAAAAAATGAGGTGTAGTTTAAAACCGAATTTTTATTTAAATAATAATTAATTTATTTAAATTTAATTAAGGTAAAAATGGATAAATAATACCTATATATGCTCAATGTAGTTCATTGGAGTTATTTTAGAATAATTTTAGATATATAAAAATTTTATTGAACTTATCACCGCCTTTTACCCACCATGCCGGAGAATTTGTAAATTCACATAAAACTTAATTTTAGCACTTTTGTGAGTGGAATTTCGAAAATCTGAGAGACACGGTTAGTATCAAGGAGTAGAATTTGGTTCAATAAGATAATTTTTTTTGTGAGTAGTAGCATTTTACTTTTATTTACCACAGTTAAAAGTAAATAGGGTAATTAAGGATAAAAATGATATTAATATTACCCTAACACATGTCCTAATTCTATTGGACAAGTGTATCTAAACCCAAAACAACCTTAGGAATAAAATATTATCATTTAGCTCCACTTGAAATAGATTAGGACATTTATTATTATTTAATTCAAAGAAGAATTAAAAGAGTTAAAATCAAAGTTTAATAACTAAAACATTTTTGATATAGGGTTATACATAAGAAAAATTCGATTTTAAATATTAATTAGAAAGCTAAAAATATTTCCTACATAATCTTATTATATATATAATTTTTATAAATTAAAAAATTTAATTAATTTATGACACAATGGTGATGTCGTAATTACCTAATTAATGAAATATTAAACTAATTATTAATATAAATATCAAAATAAATGTAATTTGAGAGTTTTTATGAATTACACTAATTTTCTAAGTTAATATGACATATTAGGACTGATTATATTAATTTTTAACTAAGTAATAATTCTGTTATGAAATTATTAAAAAAACCCAATAGTGTCAAAATTGATATAAAAGAGTTTTTAAAACAAATATTATATTATTAATTTATATTCGATTCTTAAAAATATAACGATCAGCGAAGAGACTTAAATAATGATTGGTGTATCATTAATAGACCATTTGGTGGTCTATTGAATGTTTATAGTAAGTTTATTGACTATATAATATAAAAATACAAAGGGACATGGTAAGTCTCAATGTAATTAACTAAGAGTTAAAACTAAAAGATAAAGTTAAAAAAGTGACCCAAACCTATCTAAAACCTTTTGGTTGAGTGTTTTTCTACCTATCCCCACCTTAACAAACAAATAATCCACTTTGGAGCCATTAGAAACCGAATATGAATTTATTATAAAATAATATTTCTAGCTTTTCCAAAGGCGCCTCTCACCCCTCTTATAAAAGGGAACTCCCCCTTCTCTAAATATCACACCTTTGAATCCATTGGGCTGAGACAAACTCTACCCAAATACCATCTAAAATATCCTCCCTTAATCCTATAGTTCTTCCTTTATTTATAAATCCAACCTGTGGATCACTTTTGATCAAATTAAAAGGGAGAACCCGAAGAAGAGCTATTGATTTCACCACCCTATTTCAAAGTCATTTGTTCTTCAACTTCTTATTTCCTTGTTATTTCCATTATAAATTAATAACTCCAGTATATTCTATATACAGTGATGTTATTATTAAATTTTACAACCATATTCAGTATTCTATCCATCTTTCGAATGACATGTCACCATACGTGCATACGTACGGTATACCGTCTCCACGTCGTGGTGTAATTTTTATTCAAAACATTATTATTTAGATGGGTATAATAATGATGTGTAATTCATGTAAATAATAAATATAACATGATATTTATTCTGTATATATGATATACTATCCAATTATATATTATTTTAATTTCAAAATAATGATATTGTCACTCGTGTGTACGTACAGACTACCATCTCCACGAAAGCGATGAGATTCATTCCCCATCATATCCATTCAAGTCTAATTCTCATTTTATGATTGAAAATAATGTTTAAGGACTTGATATAATTCTGGATATGAATAATATACAACCTATCCATAAAAAACATGGCTTATGTGACAAAACATATAAAATAAAATGAGTAAGTTAACACCCGAAACGACAATAATATGATGATATTATTAACAGAGAAATGTTAAATGATCATATATGATATCATATTAATGTATATGATTCTTGTATAATTTAATAACAATTATTTCACCACTATAAAGGAGGTTAACCTACCCTCAACCATGGAATAGTACAGGGTAAGGGTTTATTTCACAATCTCCTCATTAACCGAGGTTGTTTATACATAATTATCTACTAGGACCTCTTTATCTTCCACATCCATATTTCTTAAAAATGTATTTCAAAACATTCTTACTATTTTACAGAATATGGTTTAAAGTCATTTATACAATTTTTTGACTTTTTATAAGAAGTTTATAAAGGAATCTTTCCGTCTTTTTCCAAACAAATTCCTTTTTAACCTTTTCGTCAGAATTAAGGTATGGATGTATTTTTTAACTTATATGGCAGGTGCGTATATTTTTTTCTGTTATAAAATCATCGATCTTCCATTAGAAGCTTATAAAAATATTTTTAAGGTAAATTTTTTCTTTTATAATTAGGTGACTTTTAAATGATTTAAAAAAATAGATATTTCTCCCAAATAGTTTAGATTTCATCTATGTCAATATAATTTGATGGATTTTAAGTTTATTTGAAGTTGATTTATAACAATACAAAACCTCCTTATTTTATTGAAGGTTTTGTGATATGTTTTACTATGGATGTGTTATTTTTATACCATTCACAGTTTATGGAGAAAGTATTGAGATTTCATATGCTAGTTTTAATACGAATGTTTATTTTATGTTTAAACCTATTCATATGAGGAATGAATTGGACTTAATAAGTGACGGGTGGATCCCGTTAGAGCTCCTCGATGCATCGGTAGGTCTAATGAGACAAAATAGTGTCTTGGCACAAGACCTTGACAGCGTCTTATTTGTAGTCTTGGAACAAGGCTTTGACTATGTGGTTAGGATGTTCAAGATTTTGTATTCCATCATTATAAAAGTGGTTATTGATATTGCATGTGATTATTCGATTTGTAGAATATCCATGTGAATATGTAAATGGCATTATTTAATTTTATTTCTTCCATTTTATGCTAAAGTTCATGTTTAAAAGGCTTTTATTTTAGTTATGCATTGCCTTAAATGTTTATGATTATTTATGAAATATTCCTCTATATTGTTATCCTTACTGGGAATATGAGCTCACCCCTTTCTATGTTTTATTTTTCCAAGAGTGTGAAGAAGTATTTTATAAATGACCTACAGGGATAGTATGAGGGGATATGAGTGTGGACTATAGAGACTATGTTGTTGTAGTTTTCACTTTATGATGTAATGTAAACTTTATGAATGTATCTAGTTATTTCAAGGATACTAAAATAATCGGTATTTTGAGACTTGATCTTTTGTGATCATGCCAATATTATGAAATAATGCACCTAATCTGGGTAACTGGGGCAGGGGCGTTACGAGAAATGACATACCGGAGCACTTCGCACCTGTGTTGAAGGGAGAGGATCGGTACGAGGCAGACTGATGGCACCGTTGCGGTTCGCACTGGCTGAAGAAGGGCTAGACGATTGGATGAAGGGGGTGCATCATGTTTCTGGTTTTCAGGGGAGGAGATCGTGCAAGAAGCTGGTCAGGAGGGTGGTGCGGTACAAGTCTGGTTTGCTGGAGGAGAAGGCTGGTGATGGGGAGTAAGGGTGGCAGAGTGTGGGAGAGGGAGGATTGAGGGGAGATAGGCTAGCCATGGGGAGGGTGAGGTGCAGCACAACCAAACCAAGGGAGGGGCTATGTTTCGATGCAATAGAGAGGTGGGAGTAAGATTAGGGAAAATAAATAAATAAATATAATGAAAACTAAAACTAAAATAAAATGTATAATAATAATATTATTATTAATAATATTCTTGAACTAAAACCATAATAAAAATAATAACATAATAAATGATACATCCTTAAAATTATAACATTGTTGGTCAAAATATTAACAATTGTAATGATAATAATAAATAATGATATTATTATTATTATTATTATTATCAAAACAAAATTCATTAAATTTTTTACTCATTTTTCTTATTTTTTTTTATTTTTTTATTTTACCACTCATTTATTCATATTTCATTATTATTAATTTATTTTCTATAATTATTTGAACAATGGGTGGGTCACACGACGACCCTGGCGAAGTTGGATGACTTTTCAATTATGCTTCGCCCGTGCATCACATGCTGTCAAGCCCTAAAAAAATCATTTATTACAAAAACACCAAATTCAACCTGGACTTAGACCGCACCTCAACGGAACATTTTGAAGCCAACTAAAATAAAAATTATATATATTAACTTAACTTAATATTAATGATAATAATAATTATTACAATATTATTAATAACATAATTAATTTTTTTTATTCTTAACACTATTAATAATAATAAAAATATACTCAAACAATATTATTATAATTTAGATAGCCCCTTAAAGTTTATTACACTTCTAATATTTATTTTATTTTCATTTTACTATTCATTAAATTCAATTCATCTTCCATGAACTTCAAGAGGGTCATGCGATGAGCTGGGCGAGGTCATGCGGTGACTCGGCCAAGGTCGTGCGGCCTCGATCATTGTGGGCTGGACACAGTCCAGGCCATAACATGTGTTTTCAAATTAGAACTCAAATATTTAAGTTGGGCTTCAACCCAAACTATCCCAATACTATGAAAATTAATAAAATAAATAATATAAAAACAATGAGTGTGATAATTTAATTGTACCCAAATGGTGTGATTTAAACCAGCCTCAAAACACCTCACCTTACATGTCTCATCGCCCACAATATCAGGTGTGAATGCATCAGTATAGTATATGATAGACATGTCACCTTCATAAATGGACAATAACCCTCTATATCTCTCTATAGATGTCCTAGATAATAGATACCATGATCTCTCTATGTTTCTCATCAAGCCATAGCCCAAAATCTATAAAATATAGAGGGTACCCCGCCATTACTCAAGCATACACCAGGGCTTAAACCTGAGGCTCATGCCCAACTTGACCATTTGGGGGCTCATCCTGACCCGTAATGGTCTCAACCCATGAACAGTCAAGTGGAACCCTACCATTGCCTTCCTGATGCTATATCAAAATCCGATAAGGTGGAAACCCAATGAATACCATTAATATTGCAAAATAGCCTAGGTAACACACACACACACACATATATAAATATAACAATGATAGAGAAATCCATAAAAACCAGAACAAACTCAAAACCCTTAACCTTACCCATCATAACCATGTCTCATAGCATCTATCCTATTATCACCTTACGAGACCGTATCAGAGCCAGGAATCACATATGCCTTAGGCCACATTAGTCCTGAAAAATTGTGTCAGCTCAGTTTGATGACTTCTTCGACCTACCTGGTGATCAACATCACCCCTTATCACTATTTCCACGTACTCTTATTATAACCATTCCAATACATACATACATACATACATACATACATACATACATACATACATACATACATACATACATATATACATACATACATACATACATACATACATACATACATACATACATACATACATACATACATACATACATACATACATACATACATACATACATATATATATATTTTATTACAAATAGATTTCATTGGATCCACTTTCCTGGGCGGGTTGAGTAAGATTCCACTAATGATATTCTGGGCAGGAAAACTCTACATAACTACCATTGTTGATAAATTAGACTACTCTACACCTATTAGTGCAATCTAGATTCCCAATTATAATAAAAACATTTTATTGTAGGAACATTTATTTATATAATTAAAAAATATGACATGCCTAATCAAAAGCATACACAATCACCCACTTTCCATTCCGAGACAAGGGAATAAAGATCCTTCCTTTCCATACCATGAAAAGTTTCACATGTCAAGACTGGTAACAGTCTCATAAAATAATACCACTCAAGGTCGAAATCAAATAAACTATAAAATGAACAAATAATAACATCAATTCCCACCCCTAAAAACATGATTTAACCCTCAAACATGTGGATGGAGGCTCCCGAACATGATTTTCAAAACCAGATAAGAAAACAGCCTCATCTCTGGTCTACTATATTCAAAATATTAAGACCACACATGAAAAGGAAAACATGTGATATTATAATCATGCATCAAAACTCTTCTACAAATTCCCATGCAGAAAGTTATCTGATACCATTTGTAGTACCCTAACCCGATTATCCACCCAATCAGTAATTCGGGTTGAGTTCCACTAGCCTTAGGCGTGACTCCCCATATGCCAATGGCTTCCAATTTGTAGTGAGGGTGTAAAGGGGTTATAGTTGGGATACTATATGATCTGATGATGATATACTAATGGTACATGTAAATGTATAACATGCAATTGAACATAAATTATAATAAAAACTATACCATTAACACTCCCATGGTGGAAGCACAAGAAATAACTTTTAACAATAAAAGAAAAAAATAATAAACATGTTAAATACCATTTTCAAAATAAAAAATCACAACATAGAATTTATGGATCCTAAAAGAATTTCATACAAGACAAGTCATACATATAAATAAGAATAAGGGTTTCCAATTTATGACCTCAGTGTGTACACATTTTAGATCATACTAATACATATAAATAAAAAATATAAAATCTAGCTGAGGAAATAAAAATGATCCCTTTCCATCCTCGCTAAGAAAACTTGTGCACTAATATCTATCTATTGAGCTCGAACCTTTACCTCAATGCAAATACATGAAATCCACATGCATCTGGATGGGACTATGTATGGGGTGAGAAAGAATCTCAGTTGGACACCAACAACATGTTCCTATCCTACATTTTTGATTAGGAAGGTGTGAACTAAAAATAAATAAAATCTACACATGAAAAAAATATAATTAATATATTCCCCTTGTGGTCAATAGCCACAATGATGTAATTTACATGATATGGTTATTTCTAGTATATCATAGTGGAGAGGAACCTTATCCTATACCCAAGGAATCTGTTGATATAAATCATTTTGGGTGAACAAACAATTTACACTTTTAATAAGGTCACCAACGATCTCAAACAAACTGATACCTCAGGTATAAAAAAATAAAATATCCCAAAGGATCACTCAAATAATAAAATACCTTGTACCACAGATCATATCTCATAAGAACCCACATTGGATCAAAGCATGAAATTTGTGGCACATCAATGTCTATCCTCCATGTAAAATCACTATCGGATCAACAACTGACATATCAAGAAATGAAGATATCAATACTCTCAAATGACTTCAGTCTAACAGCCTCAAGAACAATGATCCTTATCCCCCGACCGGCAGTATCAGAACTATCTGCCAATGGATCCTCATGGTCCCCATGGATTTCTATGGGTATCACCTCCACCTATTAACCTAATCCTCAACTAACAGAGGCCTATACCCACATTATTAGTCAATACCACCTAAACAATCGAGTCCTATGGTGTGAACACGACTACAAAACGTGAATTATACAACAAGGGTGAAAAAAACCCCAAATAGTAAACTAATCCATGCCTACTTGGAACATCCTGCCCTAATGACTTTGTCACTTAAATTGATGTCCAATGCCATCCAATATCACATAGGTCATGCCTATAACCTTATGAAATTGTTACCACATCTGATTACCAAGTCACCCAACCCATAATCAACATCACATGAATATATATATATATATATATATATATATATATTAGTAAATTCCAATCATGAAGTTTACATCACCTCTATCCATATGGAAAACTCTGTCTCACTCCTCTAGTCAATCCCATCATGATTCCATAAATCTCATCATAATCCAATCATATATTTATATAACAATAAAATATAAATAAATTGAACAAATCAATTTAAAAAAATCAACACCCTGACCTAAAATACCAAAGGTATGGCCTCTAACCAAGCCTCATCCTTATGAAAAAATAAGGAGTATATCCATATGATTCTCTTATGTATTCAGTTAATTAATTAATTAAAAATACTAAATTTATAGGGTCTTGCTCGGACTACCCAACAATGCTCTCAAAACCTCACCCCCAAAACAATCATCAAATCACTATGATGGATGAGAACCACATAAATCACATTGATAGACACCCATCATGATCAAAATATAATTTTTTTTAAAGGAAATGAGGAAAATCCATACAAAAGAACCTCAATAAGCCCCCATACCCCTACCCCTAGCCCTCAAAGTCAAGAGATAAGGAGGTCTGAAATGGTGAAGACCAAGGGAATCCCCTCTTATTAAATTGTCACCCTTGTGTTTCAAGATGGACATAGTATAAAGGCATACATCCTCAGATCTAGATATATCCTGAGATGCTAGGTGATCAAAAACATCATTACCCTCCCTCCATGCGTGAAACACTTTAGTGCTGCTTCCAAGTAAACATTGACATTTCTTGATGTCATAGGTGATCAACCAATGAGAGGAAGCTTGGTCTTGTAGGGACTTGTGCGCCAGAATTGAGTTTGTTTATGCTTTAGTGATGACCAAATCCCTCTGAAAAAATAAGATGAGACCATGGAGAATCGCCAGGGCCTTCTCCTGTAGAGAGGAATATTGAACGATCCTTACTGAGAACGCCATGAGCACCGACCCGCTAGCATCACGCACCACCCCTCCTCCCCACATTGAACACAGAGCACATGATCCATATTTATTGAGTATTATCCCCCTAGATGTAGGGTTCCAAAGAACCCATTTTCCCTTTGTTCCACTATCCATGGGAACTGCACAAGACCTTTCTTGAAACCAGATAAGAGATGGGGCTTCCCTCGAGTTGTTGACAGCCCTAGCCAGGAAGCCTAAAAGGTTTTTTGATCAGACAATTATAGCATGTGTCATCATGACCACCCCTTAATGTCTCACATTATTTCTCATCCTCCAGGTGAACCAGCAACCTACATGAAACACCATAGTACATGCCATTCATTCGGGTCCACTACCTCCCAAACCGTGGTAGTAGCTATCCAGAAAGAGGAGGCCATCCATGCAAGAATTGAAGAACACAGTGAACCCCCGCAAAATAGTTCCACACCTCACATGCCCAGTCACATTAAAAGAACAAAATGACTCATGATTTCTTCCCTATAGGTCATGAAACACACACATCTTGACTCCATGTTAACCCCACACCTCTTGACGTTCTCATCTATTAGGATATCATTGTTCTGAATTCCCTAGGTGAAGATGTTAAATATGGTAGGTATATCTTTCACCCATATAACCTTGTCTCCCATCTCCATATTTTCAAGAACCTACCCCTAGTAATCCTCTGGATGTCCCTTGATGTGATCGACCTATAGGGGGATGAGGTGAAGACACATATATCTGGGTCCGAACATAGTTCAATGAGGTTGAGGATATTTTATTGCTCCCTATCTAGAACCTCCATGAAAAAATAGGTGAATCGACTCACCTCCCTAAAGGTGATGTTGGTGGCATGGAACCCAAGAAAACCAATAATTTATCCACACTAGTTATGGTCCAAAATGATAACTCCCTTCTCCCTACGAGCCAGCAGGCCTACAGAAAGAGGGTGGAAGTATTTGGTCTGGTCACCTAGAAAATAGATAGAGCAATGCCTTCCACGTATTCCTATATCCCCATGGAGTAGTTGTTGAAGATATTTCCCCACATAGTGTGTTTCTCCAGAACACCCCATGCTAATCTATTGTGCATGCAGTATAGGGTGTATTTTAAGCTATGAACATTGATTCTGCCTTCACAGACTGACCGCACCATGTTGCTACAAGAGACCCAATGCCTTTTTCCTATCGATATGGGGTCCAATATGAATCTAGAAAGGATCCTTTCAATGTTATTAATGACACCTTTTGTGATTTCAATAGAAGAGAGAAAATGAACTGGAGTCGCTCGGAGAACATTGTTCACCAGTGCGATCCGTCCCCCGAAAGACTAGTACTTGTTCTTCCAGTTCAACACCTAATCGATTATCTTGGTGAGAAGGTTGTCAAAGATAGAGATGTGAAGTCTACTTGACAATATTGGGTGCCCATGTATCCCATGGGGAGAGCTACTATTTTCTTGTAATGTTTGAATCTCATAGTGAATAACCACATAGAGTTCAACGGTTTTGATATGTTGAAGTTTCTCTTGTCGATGTTGATGATCTGCCCACTCCAATTGCAATACTCGCCCATCACCTTCCTTTAGTCTAAAAAGATATCTACTCAAGGAATTAATGAATATGATGGTATCATCCATGAACATGAGGTGAGACATAGTAGGAAGTTCCCATTTTCTACGATATAGGAGGATCACATAATTATAAATACTCCATTGAGTGAGACTTCTAAGAACATATTGAGAAAGAACGAACATAATCATAGAGATCGGGTCACCCTGCCTTAGGCTACGAGAAGCCTTGAAGAAGACATAAGATTTCCCCATGAAGGTTACTAATTACCAAGAATAGATAAAACAATGAAAGAGGATATCTACATTCTGAAAACATAAGCCCATTCCTCCTACCACCTTATTGATGATGCTCCACTCCACTCAATCATTGGCTTTGTTCATATCATTCTTGATGGATATAAATCAGACCAATTTGGAAGAAATAAGAATAAAAAACCAATTCCCTAAAAATAGGGTAAAACCACTTGCACTGATTTATCACACCATATAGAGTGATTAATGAGGAATTCCTGAAATATGGTGTTGATTATTACTGAGACATATTCAACACAACCAGCAATGATCAAAATGGAGATTTATTGAAGGAGATGTCTACATGTCTTGGATATGTGGAAAATGGGAGAACCCCTATTACAGTACCTGACCAAGGGATTGAAAAGTACGAGGAAAATAAGAAATATAATAGAAGGGGGAAACGGGGATTGCACACTTTTAATTGGATGAGCGGTTTGCTCATAGGGTTTTCCAACCCACTTGGAAACTGTGTGGCTCATACTACTTAAGTGCTAGACTTCACATGGTTATCCCACATGGTTAATCCAATACATGAAGAATCCATATGCACTATAGTGCATAGCCACTATCCATTTGGAAATAAGAGTCTGGCTTACACATGGTTTTCCCAAACCATGCACAAACCATGAATATCCCACTATTAAAGACTGTAGATCTCCTCGAATGGTTGTTTCTCCACTCTTGTATGGTTTAAAACATTTCTTAGTGAAAAATTATGTTTTATGGTTTCTCCTCAGAGGCTTCATGGTTTACCCAGACATTGCACCTCAGTCTGTACACTTAGAAAACCTCGGTTTCCAGCCTCAAATGGTCTCAAAACCCAACCGAACTCACGAGACACATTCATAACATTATGAATCATCTAAATAAAAGGTGTTGGGTAAAATAAAAACTCTAATATAAGTTCTTTTGATCGATAAATAAATTGGTTTTCCCCAAAAACTCAAAAAAATCAAAATGGGCAAGTAATTCGACCCAGTCCAAAAACTTGGGTTGTTATATTCATAATGAGGAGCTAGATCCTTTCATATCGAATTATTAATTTATTCAAAACATTAAAAATGTGTTTAAATATCATTGTGAACAATCCTTTTAATGATATATTTATCAATATATATATGTAAATATGGATTAATTATAGCTCTCGATGTACTTTTTATCACATTATGATATCTTTGATCTAGTGTAATCAATATGTCTATGAAATTGGATTGGAAAATGCCAATATGTCCTGTAATAATTTGAATATCATGACATATATGACCAACATTGAGAAATATATTTGTATTAATGTGACAAAAAAACTAGAAACTATAAAATATATATCCTCTTGTTTACAGTAATCACAAACATTTCCCATACCAAAATATATCACATTAAAAAAATACAATAATTATTTTTTAAAATATATAAATTTGGATAATAAAGTAAAGAATGAAGAACCAACTAGTTATGATGGAGCAGGACTATGTATAAATTCATTAAACCGATATATAAGGGTCTTAACAAAGATACTTCATTATCTAAGGAGTCAAAATTATGTATTTTAACATGTAAAATTTAAATTCCATAATCTTCTACTAGTTGAATCTTTATACAAGGAAATTAATAATAAATTGTATCAATGTGGATTGAATCATCTATACCATCAACTGGAGATGAAGGAAAATATGGTTCTGTATGAGTTGAACACAACATATTTTACCAAAAATTATCAACCAATATGTTTATTCGTCCTTGTTCCAAAAGAAAATCAGAGGAGGGTTCAAATTCCAATTTATTTGGAGAACAAGGTAAAACAAATATGACATAGACAACAGTTTTTTTGGGGAAATCCACCATTATGATCATCCATGCCATCAATGTCTTGAGTATAAGGATCCAAGTCAATAAGAGAGGTTTCTTGATATCTCATCTCTCTAGGAGGTGTGGAGTCAAAGGCTGATGATCCCCTATCACAAACAGAGTAGGACTATCTGCAACTATATTCTTATTTTCATTAATTCCAAAAATAATGATATTTTTTTTGAAAAAGAAAAGATCTTGGACTAATATCCCCATAAAGAGTTACTACACCTTCAATAGGTCCTATATCTTTTATAACTTCTGGGCAATAAGATCAACTCATGATTTCCCCATAAGCCCCTATGGATTCCTCACTAATATAAATTACTATATCTTCTTCACTTTCATTAAAATAATTATTATACTCAACCACTTGATCATGTTTCAGACCTATATCAACTATTTCATTTGGTAATGTTTTATTGTTCACATGATGCAAATGATCAAAAAATTTATTATCATTCCAAAGACACATATTAATCCAAGGGTTACAACAAGTTTCCATTCAATTATAGTTGTTTTGATTGATGAAATACTAAATGAATAAAAAAATTCCTCTCCTTGATAAAAATACACTTAATCTTTGACAAACGTGAGATGAAAATCGAATAATGACGAGAATTAAACAAATATGAAGTCATTAGTAGCTCAAAAATATTCCAAAAATTAAAAATAGGTATAATTATCTACACTTAATTCACCATAAGATTATAAAATAAAATTTGGTTTTCTTAAAATGATGAAATATACATAATGGTATAAAATATGATGTTAAATAAACCTATGTGTAATGTCTTTACCTGGATCACCCCTGAATCGATGACCATGCTATTTTCCACCTGACCGCAAGCGCGTCTTCCCATATGCCAGAGGCTGCCGACTAGCAGAGAGGGTCTAAGGATAGTCAGTGGGTAGACTATACCCTTTTATCAAAGTAAAAATACATAGTGGAAGGTAGTGTGATTAATGATAAAGCAACATAAGGTATATTTTTATAAAAACATGAACAAAAGTGGTAAACGCCAGTTTATACTGTAGATTCATGCATGATATGATAGTGATAAAAAATGGAACGAAGTAAACAAAATATAATACTTTACATATCAATAAAGAAATAAATAATCTATGACTCAATGCCCAAGGGAAAAATCCATGAGCATCCTAATCTCTAGCTCGGTTCCTTGATCCTATCTCCAGGTACCCACCTACAACAACAAGAAAGGTCCAAGGTCCGTAGTCCAGTAAACAAGAAAGGTCTACTCCGGTACCCCATTGCAGTCACAACCCAAGTAGGGTGTGAGATATACAAATCATTAGGCCGACACCACCGATGTATATCCCTATCTAGACATTAAAATACAAATAGTGTGTAGGTATAATGAAGTGAAAACTGGTTTGAATAAATAAACTACAACCCATCCAGGTTCCTAGGGGACACTAGATGGAGATACCTACTTCGGCTCATAGCCAAAAATAAGAGCCTGAACAAGAACAATACATATATTTTTGTACAAATAAACTATTTAACACATTAATTGATATTATTTATCTGACCACATAAATCCATGGGTTCCCCTTGAAACCCACATCTCAATACTTTCCTCGGTCGTGAAGGGGTCTGAACCACTTCCCTTATTCAATTGAAAAATCATTATATCACATTGGCATTCCTTAACCATTTAATTCAGTTTATATAGGACCAATTAGACACATGGTCCAATGTTAATTAATGGGTTTATATCATCATGTCTAGAATCCTCATGAGTATTTGGAGCAACAATCCTTGTCTCACAACCCTTAGGTATTTTGAGAATCAATCCATATCCCATAAAAGAATATTTACATGAATGTTGGGTAAAGAATACCATGTCTAGAACCCTGTGAGTATTTGAAGTATCATTCCCTATCTCACACCCCATTTATTAATCATATATATATATATGGTTTAGAACTCCATGTCTAACAACCAAAATCCATCCATTAATTAACTGATAAATTAATTAATCATTTTTTTTAATTAATTCAACAACTAATTAATAACATAAATCTCTCGTCAAATAATTCTAGAAATTAATTAACCCTTCAACATATCAATATTTTATAATTAATTAAAAGTTAATTATTCTTAACCATAAGAAATTCATCTAGATAATTAACTCAACATTTAATTATCCCAATCCATTAATAGAAAACATGATAATTAATTCATCAATTAATTATTATTATTCCCTTACTAATCCAATCAATTAGTTAAATATACCAAATCTATAAGTGAACACAACAATTAACTAAGTACACATTACCATTAATTAATCCATCTATTAATTAATTAAAAAATCACATCTCATAATTAATTTTCTAGAATTAATTATCTGAAATATCACTGAAAAAGAACGTCATTTAATCCATCAATAAATATCTCTATAGTGTCAAATTAACGTTTCACAATTAATCATTGAATCAATTATTTAATTAATCTAAATCAATATCTCATAACCAATTAATCAATTGATTAACCATTCACTATTGAACATGTAATAATTAATCTATCCCTTAATCATTACCAGTTCCCAATTTATCTTCAGATAAATAACCTGTTAAGTAGTAATTCCAAGTTCATTATTCTCAATATTCAATAAAGCTAAAATTTCCCAATTCACATCTTGATAATTAGTTAATCAATCAATTACCCTATTACTCACCATACCAAAATCAAATAATTTAATTTACAAATGGATATATAATCAATTTCATAATTAACATACGGTGACTTGGGGTTAATAGGAACACTTAAGGGTGTCCAAGTCCAAATGAAATTGAAGACTCATTTACTACGAAGAACCATGGTGTTTGTCTTGTTTAACCATTTAATTATCGAGGCATAAACTCTACATATTTACCTAGAATCAAAAAAATAACTAGCAATACAAGAATAAAACCAACACCTTGTCATGTCCTGATTCATCCCACTTGGATAGCATTAGTCAATAACAACAAGGTTGTCATTCATCGATATAACATATATCATCACTAGATAGAGGACATATGAAAAGCCCAAACCACTGCAAGAATGATATGACATTACTACTAACCAGTAGTTTATCTTTAATCATCATTTTATGAAAACTCAATAGTTTATTAATCAAGGAAAATCACATCCAAAATTTATTTACAGAAGTAAGTAGGCATTATTAAATAATGATATAATGATTTGGGACCCTGCGTCAGGTTGGAACCAGATTAAATATGAAGAGTTTTGAATTACTTAGCAGATACTAATTGAAATTGGCACAGAGTTGCAGTCACATAACACACACACACATACATATATATCTATATATATATACACATATATATATATATACGCGCATGAACCCAACAAAATTAATTGAAGAATCACTTAATCAAAAAAATAGAAGACCATAAATGGTGTATCAAGGTCTATGCACCTACAATTATATGTTGGGGACATAGATAATTCATCAGTGCTTAATTTAACTGGTGAAAAACCAATCATCGTATTTAGAATTTTACCTAAACCAATGTCTTCAAAGACAATCAATCACATCTACCTCACCCTTGGATATGGATTCTGGAACATGGACCAATGGGTCCCTAAACATCAATCTCACAACCTATCAAAGGAAGAACATAATAAAAATGTATTATCCCATAACCCTAAAATCGACCAAAGACAAATTTGGAATGTAAA
This sequence comes from Viscum album, assembly GCA_963277665.1. NCBI lineage: Eukaryota > Viridiplantae > Streptophyta > Magnoliopsida > Santalales > Viscaceae > Viscum > Viscum album. Next base: position 752,246,036 of record OY728160.1, read on the forward strand.
ATGAATCAAGTGGGAGAAGATATGGAAAATATCCTTATAGAAGATCCTACCTTGAAGAATCATATCAAACCCATGACAAAATCGGAAAAAATGACATGAACAGAGCACCTAAGTATGGGGGCACGCCACGGGGGTTGCACACTACATGGGTTCTGCTCGGGGGTGTCAAACTGCTGCAAGGGGGTCCGATTGAGGGTTGCATGCTGCTGGAGGTCTTTATGGGGAGGTCTTCATGGAGGAGGAGGTTGAGGAAGCTGTAGCACGAGGGGGGCTGCCTATACTGGTGCGTCGTGCCTCACCTAGGAGGAAGAAGAAGGGATCGTTTATTTTATTTTTTTTCCTAAAAATTAAATAACACTCATTAATTAATTTTTATTTAATATACTCAAATGAATAAAACCATGACCCCCAATTTATTATAAATTAATTAATTTTATATTAATGATAAAAACTCCAACCCATAACATTAATTTAATAATAAAATGTTTCTTCATTAATTTTGTAACCCCTCAATTAATTAATCTTTTTCGGTAAACCCCAAAAAATCTCATTAATTTCATTCAAACTTCATTTAATTAATTCATTAACATTAATTTTGTTATGAATCAATAATTTTAATAACTTCATTACTATTATCATTAAAAAATTATTTTATTTAAACACAATCTCTCATATAATATTATTTGATTAAAATAAACAAATTAATAAATTGGGTAAACTGCATTGCTTGGACCAAAAGCATGCGCAACCCATGTCTATCCATTAGAGTGGAATTTTTTTGATCTGGTTCTCTGAAGACTCATCTGGACACTTACAGAAAATATCGGGTATTCACACAAGTCCAAAAACAAAACCTTCATGTGTTCTAACACTCAGAATAACGTTCCAGAGTTTGGTTTAAAAACCGAACCGTCAATAAATGAAGAAAAAATTGAAAACTTTCTTATTTATCTCAGTTAAAAAACATGGGACTTTACAATCTACCCACCTTAAAAAATTCTCTTCCTTGAGAATCCATTGAGAACTACATCAAAAACCTACCAAGGACATTTAATCACATATAGGACTATCATGTCATGTTCTAAAATGCCGAACCCTACTTTAATCATTTTGGAAAGACCAACGACATTTAAAGCATTAAAACCTAGGCCAAAAAATAATTTCACAATTTAACACCAAACCAGATCATACTATGAGGCCATTATTGGGACCACATAAATGAAACGATCGAATCTCGATCAACCAACAGAAACAGGTTTCGTGTTCTTTCCTTGAAAAACATCTTAAACCAACCACATGTACACCGAAGTCCTTAATCCACATCCGGCGACATTCCCAAGTTAATCCTTCACATGGATTTTTAAAAACTATTGTTCCCCAATAAGAAATAAGGTGTAGCCAAAAGAAACCACACATCCCATGTACAACCCAAATAAAAACCACTCATCAAGCCCTACAACATTTAAAATTTTAGGGTGGTGTTTGACTGACACTATCTTAGTGTCACCATGAAAAGGACAAGATAGGGGACATTCTCTTCTCATTCAGAATATGACACTAAAAGAAAACCAAGGTCACAGAAAATATCAGTCGAACTACAACCGGATGACTCTGGTAAAAAATCTCGGGGTCACCTGCCGATATGTTTTCTCAAATCGATGTGACACTACCCACCTTCGGATTGTCCATGTTAGCACAAGAAAATATCATCCAATCATTAGTGCACTATTTTAGATCACCTTAATAAATGCGTGGACTGTTACTCATACCTTGATCACCACATCAAACATTGATCATAAAAGTTGTAACGTAAACCTATCGGCGTGAAAACAAATCAAGTCACAAAAGTCATCCCGAGTAGTGGGATGAACATATCTCAATGAACAAAACATTCTAAGGGTACTACCTACCATGGTTTATCCCCTTATGAAACATAAAAATTGAACCTCTCTCTTGGTCACAAAAAACTGAAATCATATGTTTCAATGGTCACCTTTTCATTTTATCCATTTTTATTAATTCATTTCAAAATTTTAACATTTGAATGAATTTCAATAAACACACATGTAAATTTTCTCAAAAAGTCACATGGTTTTCAATCAATGACCCACATGAAAAATAGAAAAGCTATAATAAACACCCTCTTTATACATTTCAAATTTAATGTTATCAAAATATAAATAGTCAATTTAGCATCTGAATTTCTTTTACTGAAAAGATAACCTCCAAAGGCCCCATTTATTCAATCCATGTTCTTCAAAAAGCAACCCCACAATAGTTAATTAAAAAATAAACTCAATAGGTTTACATTCATCACCATTTTCAAATATACTTTGGTTATATGATTCAGTCACATTGATGCCCATCTACAAGTCGATAAGGAACCTATACACCTTACTGTTGGAATTTGGATCCCATTTAAGATATCCAAATGTTCATTTAAAATTTAAACTTTAGAATCCATTTTTAATTATTTGAATACACATGTTACCATTTTTCACAGTCATAAGGTGCATATACACCATACAACTAAAAATTGGTTCCATAATAATTGCTACCAAATAAAATTATCTAAACAAACCAATCATTTACCAGTAAAATAACATGTCACTACAAGTAGCTAACACATATGGACATGATGAAATCACTAAAATATGTTATAACATAGAATAATGGAACATAATTATTTCATATTATCCCTAAAGCTTGTTAATTATATCACCAAAACATTCTATCTAAAAAATAATGCTAAATATGTTCATGGCATGTAATATATTCAAGGCACACAATCCATATTAACAGGAATCCTACTAATGCAACAACAAGAAATGGCATATATGAATGGAATGTTAATCTATAAGTCCCTAATATGATGCATATAATGCTACTTCCTTACCATATCTGGCCAAGGTAAAATTTTTAAAATTTTCATAATCAATAAGTGCTGGAAAATACACCAGTCACTCAAGGTGAAATCCTATAAACTATAACATCTAACAACAAGAACAAAAATCCAAACCCGAGAAACTAGGTCCTTTCCCGTATATTAGGTGATTAGTCCCAAGCATGACTACTAACCCAAGCACTGACACATTCCTATTATCCTATCTACCAAACCCAAAACATTAAGGCAATGGAAATGAAACCTTGTACACCATTGTGTTACGTCCTGACCCGGCTGGCCCCTGAACTGGTGATCGGACTAGTCACCACATGACCACAAGCACATATTCCCATATGCTAGATGATGTCTACTAGAAGCAAGGGTATAATGATTGTTAGTGGGGGGTATTATACCCTCTTATTAGAGTAAAACAAATTGTGGAAAGCAGATTTAATAAGGATAAAGAAGCTGGAGAAAGATTTTTATAAAAACTAAAACAAAAGTGGCAAACACCAGTTTATAAAGTCGATGCATTCATGGAATGTTAATGATACATAATTGAAGAAGTAAAAGAACATCACTATTTATATATAAATAAATAAATAAATAAACTATGACTCAAATCCCCACGGGAAAACTCCATGAGCATCATGAGCTCTAGCTCAAAAATTTTCTCCTATCTCCAAGTACTAGAATACAACAACAAGCAAGGTCAATGTTCCATAGTCCTTAGAATAAGAAAGGTCTACTCGAGTACCCCAGTGCAATGGCATCCCAAATAGTTTCTGAGATATACATCTTCGTAGGTCAGTACCACCAGTGTCTAGCCCTATCTAGATAGGGAAATATAAATATAGTGCAAGTATAACGAAGTGACAACCGATTTGAGTAAATAAACAACAACTCATCCTGGTTCCTAGGGGAAACATTACGAATAAATGTGCATCATATCATAGCTAGAAATAAATGTCTAAACAAAAACTATACATATATATTTCTCAAATAAACTATTTAGCACATTAATTGATATTCATTATTTAACTGCATAAATCCCCTGGTTCTCCCGGACACTCATATCTCAATACTTGCCTCATCCCTGTTGGGGTCTGAACCACTTACCTTATTCAATTCTAAAATCATTATATTACAACCTCTTTCATTAAACATTTAATTTAGTTTAGGTACGAACAATTGGTCCCATAGTTCAATGTCAATTAATGGGTGTAGATCGTCATGTCTAGCACCCTCATGAGTATTTGGAGAATATGTCCTTGTCTAACATCCCATGGGTATTTGGAGAATCAGTCCATATCCCATAAAAGAATATTTACATGAAATCTATGTGTAGAACACCATGTATATCACCCTATGAATATTTGGAGCATCAACCCCTATCTCACAACCCGTTTATTAATCATACATATATATTTATCATTGGTGTAGAACGCAATGTCAAACACCCAAAAAACATATATTAATTAACTCATAAATTAATTTATCAAAAAAAATTAATTAATTAAAAAACTAATTTAAAACATAAATCCCCCATGAAATAATTCTACAATTAATTAACTATTCAACATCTCCATAGTTAATACATAATTAATATTTATTTTTTCTTAACCACAATCAAGTCATCAAAATAATTAAATCAACATTTAATTATCCCAATACCTTAACTATGATAATTAATTGGAAAATCAATTATCATTATTCCTTTACTAATTCAATCGATTAGTTTAATATACCAAATATATAACATCTCAGATCCAGGGGCCACACCGTGGGTTCCACAAACTTGGTTGGTCATATGACCTCAAGCGCATTTCCCCAAACGCCAGAGGTTTCTGACTAGTAGTGAGGGCCTAGGTATGAGAGTGGGGAAACTATGCCACCATTTGTTAAAGTGTAGGACATTATAGAAAATACAAACATACAAAAAGCGGAAGCTGTAAAAAATATAAAACCAAAATGGAAAACTATACTGAAATAAAAGATAACCAATAGTCATATATTTGATGATAAAATATTTCCCTAATTCTATGAAAGAAACCAAAATAGGATACACTGCAATATAAAACAATACAGCAGAAGGTAAAAGTATAGCAAAGCAAAACAAAATAGTGCAGAAGGAAATCAACAGCATCGCAAGCCTAAGCTCGGTCCCATGCTCTCTTACTCCTCTGCAACAATCAAGTAATTGTATAGGCACTCTTTCCCTTCTCCACACCTGTAACAATATAATCTATTTGGGCCCAAGACATGACCCAAACAGGGTGTGAGAAATAAATCCCAATAGGCAACCACCAAAGGCATGTTCCCAACTTTCAGTGAAAACGTGAAACATCAATGTGCAATAATGAAATGAACTAAGCTAGGAAATACTCAAAAGTAGCTAATCCTACTAGTTCCATTACCATTTAATTATTATTTAACAGTTCAATATAATTGAATTCTATGTTCTCGAGACCCAGCCTCGACCGGAAATTGTTTGTACAGTTCCACAATAAGAAAAACAACATGATATCTAAAGATTATAAGGCGATAACAATACCATGCATGTGCTTTAGCTTGGCAGGTATGACATAATAAATCACTACAGTGAATATTCAAAGTAAACAGTGTCCTCAGACATGCAAATCCTTTCCCTCAGGTAAACAGAATCGAAACCCTCAGGTTATTTCCATCAGGCATAACAAATATTACCCTCATTCATATGAGATATTTCCCTCAGGCACGGATGTTACTGACCACAAGAATAAGAAAATATGCCCTCAGGATAAACAAAACATTTCCCTCATACTAAGAAAAACACTACCATCAGGCTAAGAAAAACACTGCCCTCTGGCTAATCAACACACTTCCCTCAGGATAAGTAAGTAACCAGAATAATCCCACCACATAAGAAAGAAATTTATATATATTTTCTATCAAGAAAACTCAAAAAATTCTTATAATCACGACATACCCACGGATATCTTGCCCGTACAGATAAACAAGGGAACTGAAACATCGAGGTGGCCCTGGATCAAAGCAGTGATCCCAAATAGTAGTATATAGATACCTCTGCAATTCTAGGTATTTAATCAGTCAAGGTCTCAACCATACACCACCCAAAACATGGGTGTATAGCACAACGATACACAAAATCAACAAAACAGTTGGAAATAAACACCAGACAACCTACCTCTATCTCCTCGGTTCGATATACATGAATGATTCCTCCCAAATCAACTGAGAAAGTTGTAGATCAGCGCGGTTCAAATGAGATCGATGAAGAAGGAATCAGAGTCCCGGTGTGCGGTCAGGAGCTCCTCCAAGTTCTGGCCTTCTCCCCCACGACTCTCATCATCTTTTGTGCTTCCTCTGCCGAAAGAGGAGGCTACTTCCTGTTTTTAATGAAAAAACATAACTACACATCATGTACTCTCAAGTACAGGACGTGTACCTTCCATTTTCTAACTATTCCCTTAATGACTTCTTTCCACCGCATTACTGTTCATTAGCCGAATTGATTAAATGGGGGTGTTTTACTAAGTACACGGCTTGTATCATCGTTCGACTAGAAGCTACTCCCAATGCCATATTGTTCACTTTCTGACTGATTACACCACATGTATATACTAAATACACATCGTGTAGTCAGATTTGACACCCTTCATCACTGACAGGACTACACTCCCTGTATACTCATCTCACATGGCCAAAGTCCACGACATGTGGAAAAGTACATGGCGTGTACCCACAAATTTTGGGATTTTTCCCCATTTTCCTTATTTTCTCAAAAACACTTAAGGAAAAAAGGAAAAGAAGAAAATTGTACCTCATGAATAAGAACCAGGTTCTCACAAACTTCCCTCCTTAAAGAAATTTGTCCATGAATTTCCCTTCTAAGGGTGGTGAAGATAAAGCTAAGAACAACTCTTGCCACTGAGAACGTATTTCAGTCTCCCACTCCTAGGTTTTATCCTACACTTAGCCATGCTACTATAGCACCTGTATGAGAGGAACTAACTGGCCTCAGAGAACCTTCATGCTCCTATCAACAATATGAATCGGATGCTCCTCAAAGGATTCATCGACTTGAAGTTCAACCTTTTCAGGATGAAAACATGAGATGGGTCTAAGTGGTAATGGTGCACCTGAGATATGTGGAAGATGTCTTGCATGTCCTAGTACCTCTGTGGTAACTATAACCGATAGTCAACTGGCCCGACTCTGTCCAGAATCTCAAATGAACCCACATACCTTGGGGAGATTTTACCCTATCTCCAGATCTGTCTATGTCCCAGCCTCCGTAAAACACAAAAGAAAACCTAATCCTCAACCATGAACACTAAGGTCTATCTATGACGATTAGCATATGATTTTTGATGAGACTATATAGTATCCATCCGATTTGGAATCAACTAGACCTTCTCTAAAGTCTCTTGCACGATACGTGGTCCTAGTAAATTTTCCTCACCTACCTCCAACCAGCACAAGGGTGAACGACATGGCCTACCATATAAAGCCTCTCAATGTGCCATCTCAATATTTTCCTGAAAACTATTATTCTAGGAAAACTCAACCAAGGGTATGTGATTTTCCCAAGAGCCCCCAAAGTTTAGGATGTATGCATGAAATATGTCCTCTAGCACATGTATCATACGCTCTGACAGGCCATCGGTCTGAGTGTAGTAAGTTGTGCTCAGAAGCAACTGTGTACCTAGTGCCCTCTGAAAACTATGCCACAAACGAGATGTAAAATGGGTGTCCCTATCTAAAATGATAGAACGGGGGACACCATGAATACGTTCTACCTCTCGAATATATAACATCTTGAGATCCTCATCACCGAAGGTCTCCTTAATCGGCAAAAAGTGAGCTACCTTTGTAAGTCGGTCCACAAAAACCCATATGACATCATTGCCTAGAGGTGACCTCAGAAACCCGGTCACGAAGTCCATCGTGGCATCATCCAACTTCCAATTCGTAATGGGTAAATATTGTAACAGTCCGGCTGGCCTCTGATGCTCCGCCTTCACCTGCTGATTGGTGGAACATCTCGTAAGAAAACCAGCTACCACTCATTTCATACCAGGCCACCAATACTGACATCTCAAGTCACGATACATTTTGGTAACTCCAGGATGCACAACCCAATATGAAGCATGAAATTACCACATCAACTCCTCACATATATCCCATGGAACCCACACTCATCCATGGATACACAACACCTCGTCATCGCCTATTGTCCAATTGGGAGGCGGGTCCTCACTTGCCACCGACTCCCGTAGAACTAGGCCTTCTGAATATGAAATCTATCTCACCCTCACTATATCCAAAAGGGTAGAAGTAATAGCTAAGGATGAAAGACAGGGTCACCCTTGACTATCATGCACCTCCAAATGCATCACAAAGAACAAATCCATAAGCTGCCACTCACCATTGGCCACCTGCACTGCCTGAATCTGAGTCCTCCTACTCAGTGCATCAACTAATGTGTTACCCTTACCAGGTGTATTGGAAAGATCAAAGTCAGAGGACTGAAGGTATTTGACCCACCTTTTCTATCTCAAATTCATGTCACATTCAGTAAAGATTTATTTAAGACTTTTGTGGTCCATAAATACCACAAAATGTTCTTCCAAGAGATAATGTCTCCAACACTATAACACATGAACAACTGTAGCCAACTAGAGATATTGCATCGGGTAATTCCTCCCATGTAGCCTCAACTGTCAAGGCCAGCATGCAACAACTCGATCGCCCTCATCAACACTACTCCCAGCCCAATACCTGATGCATCATAGTAAACTTTATAGCTCTTCTCTTGCCCTAGAAGTATCAGGACCGGTGCTGATGTCAACCTTCCCTTCAGCTTCTGAAAGGCTTTCTTACATGCTTCTGACCAAATGAACTTCACATCCTTCTTATTAAAACTCATCAACGGTGCTACTAAGCAGGATATGTCTTATATAAAGCGCCTTTAGTAACCATCCAACCCCATGAAACTGCGTATTTTAAACACGTTCTTAGGTTACACCAAAGAAACCACTCCTCTCACTTACTCTGGGTCTATCGCAACTCCTACTTCTATGATGATATGACCCAGGAAGTATATCTGGTCCAACCAAAAGTGGAACTTTGAGAACTTATCATATAGTTGATGCTCCCTCAGTGTACTCAGTATGATCTCAAGATGTGTGCCATGGTCATGTCATGTGTGAGAGTACACCAATATATCATCAATGATGACTACCATAAATGAATCCATATAAAGGTGGAACACATGATTCATCAGAGCCATGAAAAAAGCTAGTGCATTTGTGAGTCTGAACAGTATGACAAGGTACTCTTATAGACCATATCTTCTCCGAAAGATTGTAAGTGTTATGTCCAATGGGTTGATAACACTCGTGCTCCTCGAAGTTGATCAAAAATATCATCAATACTTGGAAAGGGATATCGGTTCTTGACCATAAACTGGTTTAGCTTCTGATAATCCACACAGAGTACAAGGGTACCATCTAGCTTCATCGTAAATAGGACAGGCAAACTGCAAGGAGAAGTATTGGGTTAGATGAAACCCTTTTCTAGCAACTCCTCCAACTGCCTCTTGAGCTCCTGCAATTCTGGTGTAGCCATCCTACAAGGAGGAATAGACACTTGTGCTCCTCATGGCATAATTTCAATAGGGAAATCCACCTCTCGCTCCAGTGGTAGAACTGAAAAGCCATCCGGGAAGACATCCCTGAAATGATTGACCAATGGAGGGAAATCTTTCTGACTAGTTCCCTAGTCATCCAGATATAAACACAAAATATGGGCTGTCCCTCCACCTCTCCCAAGATGCTATGGTCCATCTCGGATTGTCTGTAAATCCCATTCTCCCTTGTATAGAAACTCCCCACCCTCTGGTGACATGGAACTCACCCTGTGAAGATAGCAATCTAAAAATTCTCGAAAGGGTACCAACCAATCCATCACGAGAACAACGTCATAGCTCGTCATCTCAAAGACATAGAGGTCGCATAGAAAGTGACACCCACCAACCTCTAGGTGTAACTCCCTGCACTGACTTACACCTACCATTCTAGTTCCCAATAGAGTGTAGCATCATGATATCAGAAGAAGAAGAAATGCAGAGCCCAAGGATCTCCACAATGAGAACAAATATAAAGCTATGTGTAGTACTATTATAAAAAAGTACTAAAGATAAAACTGAAGCAACTATAATAGAACCTTTGATGGTGTAAGGTCCTGGATCCTTCTCATGTTGGGTCTGTTACACTGTATATGCCTGCCCAGTGTCGCGGCCCTGCGACACAGCCTGGCTAACCTGAGTTGACCGGCTTGCTGTCCCTGAGATCCTTGTATTGGGCTACCATATCCATGACCACCCCCTCGACCTAAACATCCGGACATAGTCCAATTTCCTAATTGATACGAATTATCTAGCCATGATCCTACATGCATAGTATACACCAAACCCCTCTCACTAGTCACTGGTGGAAACACCCTGCAAAAATGATGCAGATGACCCTTCTTTCCACAAGCTTAGCACTCCACTGGGTCACATGGATACTGAGGTCTCTTGTGACCCTCTTTACCACACCGGTAGCACATAACATGGCCACCTGAAGAATTATTCTGGCTGGTACTGCAACCATGAGATAAATTCATCTACCTCTTCCTCTTACCAGTAGAAATAGTACCATAAGCTGGTGACGAACTGCCATGGCCTGCACCACTAGCTTCCCGCAGGTTCTGCTCAGTAATCAGTGCCTGGTTCACAATATCATGCACTGTAGGCTACCTAAAAACAATCACTGGTGCTCTGATTTCATATCAAATACCATCCTCAATGTGTCTATCCCACAACTTCTGATCACCCACTAGAACAGGTGAAAAACACTTCAGCTCAGTGAAGCGGGAGAATAATCCATCACTAATATGGCGCACTATAGTAGATTCAAGAACCCTTGAGCTCTATCTTCCCTTAGCATCTCTGGGAAGAAAAAGTCATTGAATACTGCCTGAAATTATCCCACTCCATGTCTCAGTGATGCTCGGAAAGGGTGGTAACATCCCACCATCTCTTGGAGGAATCACGCAGCATATAAGTATCGAGGTTGACCTTCCTCCCATGAGGTGTCTCCAGATGCCCGATGATCATCTACATAGAACCCAACCATTACTCTATAGCCTGTGGTCTGCCATTCCCTGAAAACATAGGTGTATGCTTCTGCAGGAATATATGTTTCAGCACTTCAATAGATGTAGAAATAGGAGGTTCTCCCTGGAAGGTCTGCAAAAACTGCATTAATCCTTCACAGAAATGCGCATCCACACCTGTGTCCGGTATAATGGTTGGCATCACATCTGGCCTTACTGAAGGATCTATCGGTAGCCCGTGGCCTATCATCTCAGATTTATATTCATTTCCACTCTCTTGGTGAACAACACGAGTTCGTCTCAGTGGCATGACTCTACAAGGTCAAAAAAACACCTTAGATCAAGATCATCAAGGACTATGAACCAAAAGCATAATAAGGAAACAAGGAAAAGAAAATATTCATGTTTTACAAAACAAGACTACACAACGTGTTCCCTTAAGTATTTTACTTGGGTATGTACTCTGCTAGCACTGGTTATGTAACACCACAAACACACGACATGTTGTCCTTACACGTGGCATGTACCTGAATTTTCTTCCCCTACCTGATTCCTTTTACATGGCTAAGCCAAACAGTTCTTCTTAGAACAAGACTACACAGCGTGTATGTGGTCTACATGGTGTGTACTAGACGAGCTTCATCAACTTGTGTTGTTCGCGACATGGCTGGGTACACATCTCACACTACATGGCATGTTCCAGATAGACACGACATGTATGACTTTGATTCCAAGTGCCTGTGTTGTTAGTGACAAGGCCAACTACTAGGATGACACTACATGGCATGTTAGACCCTCACACGATATGTACACCACTCCGTCTCCCCAACCACACATCTAGGTCCACACGGTCTCTCACTGGTCAACACTACACAGCGTGTCCCACTGGTACACGGCGTGTACTAGACGAGCTTCACCGAATCGTGTTGTTCAAGACATGGCCAGATAAACAGCTCACACTACACGACATGTTCCAGATGGACATGAAATGCACTAGAAAATATAACAATGACTTGTGTTGTTAGTTACACTGCTGGATTCCCAGATTACACTTCACGGCTTGTTTAGAAGTGACATAGTGTGTTTAAGATAAGATTTCTTCATCCGTGTTGTCAGTAACATGGTGGACATAGGGTCAACATGACACGGCGTGTACAATCGGTACACAGCGTGTTCCCTCTAGAGTTTTTCCCAATCCCATGTTTCTTACTACATGGCCTATGACACGGTTAAATAATACACTGAGTGTACTTAAGGTACACGGTGTGTACTTAAAAAATTTTCATTTCATTCCGAACAGTGGAGTACATGGTATGTGATCATAGAACCACACGCCATGTTGTCTGGGTTTCCAGACAGTAGACTTCAAAAACAACTCTGGAGACCCTTTTTCTTATATTTTAAGCATTGGTATGCCAAATTACGATCCGTGGGGTCCCATACCCCCTGTGTACCAAAGCTTAGCACCTGAAATTTCCCATTATAGTACGAAATGCAACAACAGGCAGGATCATGATCCGCTAAATTCTGGTCCAAGAGAGCTCATACTTCTCTGGAACCAAAGTTTAGAATCTATAAACCCAACCATAACATGTACCAATACCCAATCAGAAATAGTCATACCTATCAAGGTAACTTTCACAACATCATGCATTTTATAGCACACCATCTATCACAACAACATTCAATTTCTAATGCACCAACATGGCATAGAACCTATGCATGGCATGTGATTCTAACATGTTTCTAAACGATGAATGAGATGGAATAACCACATCTCATCAGGTTGCAACTAAATAGAACCTAGGTATAAAAATATAACATCACACCACAAGTGCATCACCCAACAATGAAATCAAATCAACAGTAAAATTGAAAAACCAAAAAAATTGCCACACGAGATAATTGGTTTTTCCCTGTACACGGGTTAGCTACTCATAGGCACAACTTATTACCAAGTACCTATTCCTTCCTATCTGTGGATAAAGGCTCCAAATTGTATGTCAAGAGAAGATAATCCTCTGATACAACTTTGTAACATCCCGAATCTGGGTACCACACCATGGGTGCCCCGGACCTGGTTGGTCACATGACCTCAAGCGCATTTCCTCAAACGCCAGAGGCTGTAGACTTGCAGCGAGGGATAAGGTCTGATAGTTGAGAAACTATGCCGTCATTTTTCAAAGTGTATGGTAGTGGTGAAAATACAAACATACTAAAAGCGGGTGCAGTAAACAATACTAAGATGAAATGGAAAACAGTGCTAATATAAATGATGACCAACAGTCATATATATGATGATGCAATATGTCCCAAATTCTAAGAAAGAAGCCAAAACATGATACACTGCAATCTAAAACAATACCGCACAAGGTACAAGTATAGAAAAGCAAAACAAAACAGTGCAGCAGGAACTCAACATCATCACAAGCCTAAGCTCGATCTCATGCTCTCCTACTCCTCGACAATAATCAAGTACATGTACAGGGAGTCTTTCCCTTATCAACACCTGGAGCAATATAATCTCTTTGGGGCCAATACATGACCCAAACAGGTTGTGAGAAATAAATCCTAGTAGGAAAACACCAAAGGCACATGCCCAACTATCAGTGAAAATGTGCAACTACAGTGTGTAATAATGAAATGCAGTAATCTTGGAAGTACTCAAAAGCAGCTACTCTTACCAGTCCCATTACCATTTAATTATTATATCACAATTAAATATAATTGAATTATATGTTCCTGAGACCTGGCCTTGACCGAAAATCTCATATACAGTGCCACAGTAAGAACCACAACAGGCTATCTAACAAGTAGAAGGCAATAACAATACCAAGCCTGTGATTTAGCTTGGTAGGTATGATATAAGAAATCAGCACAGTGAACATTCAAAGAAAACAGTGTCCTTATACATGAAAATCCTTACCCTCAGGTAAATAGAATCGAAACCCTCATGTGATTGCCCTCAGGTGTAACTAATATTTCCCTTAGGCATAGGAGACATTTCCCTCAGGCATTGAAGCTACTTCCCATAGGTATAAAAAAAGTTTCCCCCATGCTAAAAAAATACTACCCTCAGGTTAAGAAAAACACTGCCCTCGGGCTATGCAAAACACTGCCCTCAGGAAAATGAAAGAACTACCCTCAGGCTAGGCATGTAACTGAGCTGAGCCCATCCGATAAACAAGCAATTTATATATTTTTTCTCTTGAGAAAACTGAAAACAATCTTATAATCACACCCTACACACGGGTATCCTGAAAAAATGGCTAGACAAGGGAACCGCACCCTCGGGGTGGTCCTGGATCAGAGCAGTGATCCCAAATAGTATTATATGCATACCTATGAAATTCTAGATTCTCAATCAGTCATGGCCTCAGCCATATGACACCCCAAACATGGGTGCGTAGCACAACGGTACAGAAAATCAACTCAACGGTTGGAAATAAACACCAGACCACCTACCTCGATCTCCTATGATCGATATACGTGAACGACACCTCTTGAATCTACTGATAATGTCATAGATCCGTGCGGCTCTAACAAGATTGACAGTAAGGGAATCGGAGTCCCGGTGTGAGGGCGAGAGCTCCTCCTTGTTTCAACCTTCGCTCCCGCGACTCTCATCAAGTTCTATACTTCCTCTGCCAAAAGAGGAGTCTAATGCCTGTTTTTAACTAAAAAACATAACCACACATCATGTACTCTCAAGTAAACAGTGTTTAACTTCCATTTTTAACTGTTCCCCTAACGAATTCTTTCCACCACATTACTGTTCATCAACCGACTTGATTACACGGCGTGTTTTACAAAGTACATGGTGTGCATCATCGTTCCACGGGCGGCTACTCCCACCACCTTACTGTTCACCTGCCAACTGATTACACGACGTTTATATACTAAGTACACGGCGTGTAGTTAATTTATAAACCCTTCATCACCAACAGGCCTATACGCCCTCTATACTCATCCCACATGGACAAAGTACACGGCCTATGGAAAAGTACATGCAGTGTACCCACAATTTTTGGGATTTTTCCCCATTTTCCTTATTTTCTCAAAAACACTTAAGGAAAAAGGAAAAGAAGAATCCCGTACCTCATGAATAAGAACTAGGTTCTTATAAAATCTATTAGTTAATGCAATAATTAACTAAGTACACATTTCCATTAATTAATACTTCAATTAAATAATCTAAAAAAAAATCACAGCCCATAGTTAATTTTCTAGAATTAATTATCCCAAATATCACTACAAAATCAAGTCATTTAATACATCTATAAATATCACTATTTAGTTAAAATAATGTATCGTAGTTAATTGTCAAATTAATTATCTCATTCAGCTAAATCAATATGTCATAACTAAATCATGAAATCGATTAACCATTCACCATTTAACATATATAATTAATCTATCCATTAATCACGACCAGTTCATAATTTATCTTCCAATAAATAACATGTTAAGTAGTAATTCCATATTCATTATTGTCAATATTCAATAATAATACAATTTCCCAATTCACATCTTGATAATGAATTCTTTAATTAATTACTCCATTACTCATGATACCCCATTTAAATATTTTAATTCACCAATTGATATGAAATCAATTTCCTAATTAACAATATGTGACTTGGGGTAAAAAGGCATGCCTAAAGGAATCCAAGTCCAAATGACATTCCAGTTTCATTTAATAAGAAGACCCATGAGGTGATATCTATTTAACCATTTAATTATCCAGGAATAAACTCAACATATTCACATGGTCGTAAATAAATAAAAATAAATACAAGCATAAAACCAACACCTGGTCAAGTCCTAATTCATATCACATGGACAATATCACTCATTAATATCAAGGGTGTCATGCATCGATATAACATATATCAGAACTAGTAAGAAGACATGTAAACATCCCAAACCACTGCAAGAATGACGTGACATTACCACTAACCAACATTTTATCTTTAATCCGCATTTTAAGAAAACTCACCAGTTCCATTTTCCAGGAAACTCACATTCTCAATTTATATAAACAATTAAGTAGACTTTCTTAAATAAAAAGATAATGATTTAGGACCCCACCTCAAGTTGGAACCATATTAAATATGCAGCACTTTTTTTTACTTAGCGTAAACCAATTGAAATCGGCACACCATTGCACACACACAACTTATATATATATATATATATATACACACACATGCAAGAATTCCCTACAAAATAATATAAATAATTACATAATAAAAATAATAGAAGACTCTAAATGGTGCAACAAGGTCTACACACCTACATTTATTTTATGGGGACTCAGATAATATATCAGACATTAATTTAACAAGTGAAAAACCAAATAGAGGATTTAGAAGTTTATATACAGTAATGAATTCAAAGCGAATTGATCCCATAACCCTCACCCTTGGTGGTTGTAATGTCCCGGTTTTGGAAGACACCCAAAGGAGCACCATATCCAGTTGGTCACATGACGTAATGTGTATTTAATAGAATGCCATAGGCTGCTGACTAGCAGTGAGGGCCTTTGGTGTGATAGTGGGGAAAAGATTCCCTCGTTGGCAGAGTAACATAGTAGATGTAAAATAGATATCAATAGCAGAATCTGTAACAATGGAATACATCATTAAACAACAAAAGACTGAAGTAATAAGAAACTGGAGCACATATATAATGATTCATGATACATATGTCTATGAGAGTATCCAATCACATCACAATGATGAAATACTGTACTAAGCCAAAGTACAAATGAAAACAGTAAACTACTCCCCAACATCGCAAGCCTCAGCTTGGTTCCGTGTTCTCCAGCTCCAAAGTAGTCAAGTAACTGAAGTAAAAGGGAACTTTCCTGTATCCATACATGTAGTAATATAATATGTTTGAGTCCAAAAGAATGACCCAAATAGCGTGTGAGTCTAAATACTGGTAGGAAACCACTAAGAGATCAGTGCCTAACAGTCAGTGAATATATATGGAAGGTAATATGTAAAAAAGAAGCAATGAACAATGAAGTACTCTACAGTAAACATTTATACAATTTCAAAGCATTCAAACACCACATGCCGAGTGAGTATATAATCAAAAATAGGTAACCCTCTTGGATGTACTCATAGCCTATCCCCTCTGGTCCTACTAAGAAAACACAAGAAACCTCATGGGAAGTACTCACTATCTAACCCCTCAAGTTCAGATTTAACATAGACTCTCTTGGGAAGCACTCACCATCAATTCTACCTATAGTCTCATATCAGAGACTAAAAGGCTCTCTGGGGAAGCACTTGCATCACATTACCCATTTTCCCTACATCGAGGAACTACAGACACCCTGAGGAAGAAGTTACATCAATTCTCCCTGTGGTCTCACATCGTAACAGTGATAACAAACACTTGGGAGAAGCCCTTACACCCATTCTCCCTATGGTCTACTACACCAGGTACTCATATCCCTATGTAAGTCAAGAAAGCATGGAAACACATATCATCCAAAGTAAACCTCAAGAACTACTTGGCTAACAGTATACAACATAAAAACATGGATGATAAATAAAATCACTCAATCCTACAATACTAGGCATGGAATGTAAACAACAAACTAACAGGAAATCCAGACCAAACAGTCAAAAAAAGAAAACATGCATGGGAAATAAATATCAAATCATGTCAATTAACCCTATTTTCATTCTATTGACCTCTACTCAAGTATAAAAGCCTAACAAGCAATTAACAGGGCTAAAACTTTAAACACAAAATACCCTATTCAAGGGTATTGGGAAATTTTCCACATATAACTCAAATAATTTCAACGAAAATGAACAAAAAACCTACATCGGTGTTGTAGGATCAATATAAGTGAACCTCAATCCTTGAATAGCCCAAGAACACTGTAGATCTACAAAAACATCAAAAAAATTTAACAGATGATAACTCTTGAAAGAAGAGGAACCAGGAAACAAAGATCTATAAGATGGAAGAGCTAACCGAGGCGATCCCAACGCAATCGACGATGATCAATTTAGAGAACAAACACTTGATTGAGATCTTGGAGAAGGATCATGGTTGTAACCTCACTCTCGGACGAACCAGACATAGAAGGAGGGCTTTATACCAATTATACGTGACCCTTGTGCATTTAATGAAAAAAAATAAATTACACGACATGTAATTTATAAGAACACGATGTATACATGCCTTCACCGGCCCCCAAATTATACGGTCTCCAGGTCTCCAAACATGGTCATGTGCATGGCCACTACACGGCCAACACCTGGCTGCCCTCAATAATTGAGTACATGGTGTGTACTTAGGAAATTTTTAGAAACTCCCTTTTTCCTCAATAACACCGAAAAAATGGAAACATGCCTGAAAAAATAATTTGGTTTCTTAAAAACTTCCCCAATTAATGAAATTCATCCCCGAATTTCCCTAGAAAGGCGGCATAGAAGATGAATCCTCAAATTACTTCAGCCAATGTGATCGTACATCGTCCTCCCTCTCCGAGGACTTGTCCTATACCCGCATGGGCTTCCATATCACTCATACTAGATGAATAGACCAGCCACAAAGAACCTTCATATTAAAATCAAAAATCTGGATAGGATGTTCCTCGAACAAGGCGTACACCTATAACTGATCCTACTCAGGTTGAGAACATTAGATGGGATTGTGAAGTATCGTCGGAGCTGAGAACCTTGGAAGACATAATGCATAGCCTGGTACCTCTAAGGTAACTTCAACTGATAGGAAACCATCCCAACTCTCTCTAAAAACTCAAACGGCCCAACATACCTCAGTGAATGCTTAGCATGTCTCCTAATCCTCCTGTGTGCCAACCTCGGTGTGAAATGCAGGAAAAACTGATCTTTGACCTCGAAATCTAGAGGTCATCTACATTGATCAGTACAAGACTTATGTCGAGACTGTGAAGAAGCGATCCTATTCTAAATCAACTATATCTACTATGTTGTCTCCTGGACAAGATGAGCTCCAAACATAGTTGCCTCTCCTA
This sequence comes from Viscum album, assembly GCA_963277665.1. Taxonomy (NCBI): domain Eukaryota; kingdom Viridiplantae; phylum Streptophyta; class Magnoliopsida; order Santalales; family Viscaceae; genus Viscum; species Viscum album. The sequence goes on from OY728160.1 coordinate 752,265,109, forward strand.
CCTCTAGCAAACATAAGGGTGATCGACATGGCCTAGCGTATAAATCTTCATAATGTACCATCTGAATAGTAGCTTCAAAAATATTATTGTAGGAAAACTCCACAAGAGGTATGTGCTTCTCCCAAGAACCTGAAAAATCCAAGAAGCAAGCACGAAGCATTTCCTCAAGCACCTAAATCGTACGCTTGTACTGGCCATCTTTCTGTGGGTGGCAAGCTATACTCAGAAGCACCTATATACCCAAGGCCTTTTGAAATCCCTGTCGGACCCATGAACTAAGAAGGGAATCCCTATCTGAAACAATGGAGTGTGTAAGTCCATGCAAATGTACAATCTCTTGGATGTACAAACATCTTATATCATCAACACTAAAGGTCTCCTTAATCATCAAGAAGTGAGAAAACTTCATGAGTTTGTCAATGAAAACCCACACCGCATCATTCCCTTGAGACAAACTTGGAAAACCTATCACGAAATCCATCACCACATCATTCCATTTCCACTCAAGAATGGTTAACTGCTACAAAAGCCCTACTGGTCACTGATGCTCTGCCTTCACCTGCTAACAGGTGCAACACCTCATAATGAAACCATCAAAATCTCTCTTCATACCTGACCACCAATACCGATGGTATAGATCACTATATATATTGGTTACACCAAGATTAACTGCCCAAAATAAGGAATGAATGTCCCACATCAGCTCCTCGCATACGTCTGTTGACACCCATAAGAGCCCAATGGAAACGCAAGATCTCATCCTCACATATGGTCCATCCTCGAATAGGGTCCTCTTCTGACATGATTTCTCGTATGACTAGGCCTTCAGAATATGATAGCTACCTCATTTTCACCTGATCGAGAAGAGTAATGGTAATAGCTATAGAAGAAAGAAACTTCTTCCCCGGCCTATCGTGCACCTCTAAATTCATCTTAGAGAACATATACATAAGCTTCCATTCACTACTGGCCTCATAAACTTCTTTCATATGAGTCCTCCTGCTCAATGCATCAGCCACCGTGTTGCCTTTCCCAGGAATATAGTCCTGATCAATGTCAAAAGACATAAGGTACTCAACCCACCAGTGCTGTCTCAAAATCATGTCACAATGAGTGAAGATATACTTAAGACTTTTGTGGTCAGTGAAAACCACAAAATTATCTACCAACAGATTATGACACCAATAAGGTATGGCATGAACAACTATAGCCAACTCAAGATTGTGCATCAGGTAGTTCATCTCATGTGGCCTCTACTACCGAGACCCATATGTAATTATTTTTTCTTTCAACATGAGAAATGCTCCAATCCATATACTTAAAGAATCACAGTAAACAATATATATCTTTATCGGCCCTGGAAATACTTGTATCGGTGCTAAAGTCAAACTAACTTTTAACTCCTAAAAGGCTGACTCGTAATAGTATGACCACAAGAACTTTGCACCCTTCTTATTCAGGCCGGTCTGTGGCACTAATAAGCATGAAAATTCCTATATGATATATCTATAGTATCCAGCCAGCCCTATAAAACTCCGTACCTTAAAGAAGTTCTTTGGATGCTCCCAGGAAACTAATGCTCTCACTTTATCCGGGTCTACTAATACTCATGTCTCTGAGAAAACATGACCCAAGAAGTAAAACTGATCTATCGAAAAGTGTCATTTTGAGTGTTTAGCACATAGATGATGCTCTCTCAGTGTACTCAAATGATCTCGGGATGGGTAGCATAGTCGTGTCTAGTGTGAGAGTACACCAAGATATCATCCATGAAAACCACCACAAAAGAATCCATGTATGGATGGAACACTCGGTTAATTAGTGGCATGAAGACTGTTGGCGTGTTTGTGAGACCCAACCGCATAACCATATACTCGTATAGACCATACCTACTATGGAAGGCTCTAAGAGGTATATCATATGGTCTAACATGCAACTAATGATAATCGGATCTCATGTAAATCTTCGAGAACACACCTGCTCATCGAAACTTATCAAAGAGATCATCAATTCTTGGCAAGGGATATTGATTCCTGACTGTCAACTGGTTTAGCTTCCGATAATCCACAAAAAATCAGATAGTACCATTCACCTTCTTCGGAAACAGGACAGGAAAACCCAAAGGATAATTACTGGGTTGGATGAAACTCTTTTCCAAAAACTCCTCCAACTGCTTCTTGATCTCCTGTAATTCAGGTGTAGCCATCTTGTAAGGAGGAATGGACACTGGTGTCACTCCTTACATGGGATCAATAAAAAAGTCTACCTCTTTTTCTGGAGGAAACCCTAAAAAGAACACTAGAAATACATACCTTAAATGATCTACCATTGGAGGAAAGTCCATATTTGAAGTCCCCTGGTCATCTAGATAAAGACTAGAAATATGATAAATAAATCTTCCCAACCCATGATGGTCGGGTCCTGCTCTGCTCGCTTGTACATCCCATTCACCCTTATGAAGAAACAATCTTCCCTTTGGTGATGTGAAACTCACCCTATAATGATAGAAATCGATAAATTCCCAGAATGGAACTAACTAGTCCATTCTATGAATAATATCATAGCCTGTAATCTCTAGGACATAAAGGTCTAATTAGAAGTGACACCCACCAACCTCAAGATAGAACTCCTTGCACTGACGTACACTAGCCGTTATAGTCCCCAATGGTGTGTCAAACGTCAATATATTAGAAGAAGTAAAGATACACAGTCCAAGGCTCTCCACAACTACAATAGATATAAAGCTATGGGAATCCCCTGAATTGAAAAGAGTATAAGTGAAAACTAAGGCAACTAGGATCGTACCTCGAACTGTTGAGGGTCCGGGATCCTGCTTCGGCTGTGTCTACTCCATCGCAAATGTCTAACCTGCCGCACAGCCTTGTGACCCTACCTGACCACTCTCAGCTGATACACCATGGTGATACTGAAATATTTGTGATGGAATACCATGGTCACAACCTCCACCTCGTTTTGAATGGCCGGAAAGAACTCAAGTTCCCCAAAAGATGAGAAACTGGTGGCATTGCTCCTGAACGCAGAGTCATAGAAGACCCCCTGTCACCAATTTCTGGTGAGAAGAACTGACAGAAATGCTGAAGATGACCAATCTTGATGCAAGATCGGTACTCCAATGGGTCTCTCTGGCAATGCGGCCTTGTATGCCCACTCTTCCCACACTGGTAGCACACCACCTGGATACCAGAAGAAGTGTCTCGCCACCTTGGATTATCGTGCGAAGACCCCTTGCGGTGCTTCATGCTTTATGTAAGAGGGATACTAACTCTAGATGTTGAGATTCCCTAGCTCACAAATCCAGAATCCCTTAGATTTTTCCTTGTGATCAGCACCCGGTTGACTATAGAAGTGATGGAAGTCAGCATTAAGATGTTCACCGGTGATCGGATTTCATGCCTCATAACATCCTCAAACTACCTTTCCAGGAATAACTCATCACCTCTGGGAATGGGAATGAAGCACTACAGCTCAGTTAAACGAGAAGGATAATACATAACAGAAACAGTACCATGCTCCAAACTCATGAACTCTCAGGCTCAATTAGCCCTCTGGGTCTCCAGATAGAAGTAATCGTAAAAAGCACACTGGATGTCATCCCAAGCGAGGACCTATAGGCATCCTACCTATGAGATACCATTCCACCATCTCTAGGTGGAATCCGGATGCATGTACATAGCAAGCTTAACCCTCCTCTCTGGAGGAGTCTCCAGATGCTTGAAGATAGACAACATGGCTTCTAACCATGACTCTACAGCCTGAGGTCCCCCTTCCCTGATGAAAGTGGGAGGATGATGCTTCTAGAAAACCCGTGTCAGCTCGTCCATATACGGGGCAGGATGAGGTACTCTGCAGAAGGTCTAAATGTACCTCATGAAGCCCTCTTGGAACTATTTATCAGAACCTTTGTCTGGAATGACTACTGGTGCCAAGAATGGCACAACTAGAGGATATGCTGGTAGTCCCTAACCTGTCATGTATAATGTCTGGTCGTTTCCCTACAACTGGCGTACAACCAGAGAACATCTCGGTGGCATGAATCTGCATGGACAAGAACACACCTTATATCAAGATTAACCAAGACTGAGACTTTGATATATAAGAAGGGAATAGGAGAAATAAAGCATTCATGTTCTTCAAAACATGGATAAACAGCGTGTACAATGCTTACATAGTGTGTTCCCTTAATCCTTCACATGGGCGTGTACTTATGCCAAACCAGGTAGTGTAACACCCCACACACATTGTGTGTTGTCCTAACACATGGAATGTACTTGAATCCTCTACCCCCACCCCGAGTTCTCTTACAAGACTAGGCCACATGGTCCTCCAAGAACAATACAACACTGAGTGTTAGTTCCAAACACAACGTGTATGAGATGAACCTCAACAACCTATGTTGTTAGTGACACGGGCAGTTACACAACTCACACTACATGGCATGTTAGTGCCATACACGACATGTACTAGGATGATTTCTCTGACCCATGTTGTTAGAAACACGTCCAGATTCTCATTTTACACTACACGATGTGTTCCAGAAGGACACAACGTGTATTAGAAGAGACTCAGCCGACCCGTGTTGTTAGTGACACAGTCGGTTACACTGTTATATTACAATTCATGTACATCCGATACACAGAGTGTCCCACAAAATATTTACAAACCCCATGTCTCTATCCACACAATCTAAGACATGGTTAGAGACTACACGGCATGTACATATAGTACATGGCGTGTACTTTTGAAAAAAAAAATTCTTCTCAAACAAAAGAATTCATGGCATGTATTCAACATTAAATGGCGTGTATTCTGGGTTTTTCGAGATAGTAAGGCTCAAAAACTACTCTGAATCCCAGAAGAACATTTAAACGAATATTAAAGTGCTAAATTCTTATCTGTGATGGCCCATACTCCCCACAAATCAATTCATGGCATCTTATACATGTCATAAAAAAGCATAATAGATCAATGATCCACCAATTTCTAGTCCATGTGGGCCCATAACACCTCAAGAACCAAATTTTGGAGTTCATTCAAACAAAACCTTACACAAAAAATACCATATCAAACAAATGGTATTTTTATCAAGGCATCTATCACAACAGCATGCATATCTAGGAAAACACCTTTCACAACAACATGCAATAACTAATTCAACCTTTTTGGCATGGCAAGAATGAATGACATGTGATCCCTTGCAGGTGCATATATGATGCATGAGATGGAATACCCTCATCTCATCGGGTTTCAATAGAAATAGAACCTCAATTACATCAACAATAACAACACAACATTTGTGAATCACTCACGGTGAAATCAAATCAACAGTAATAATTGCAAAACCAAAATACTTGCAATAAATGAGGTAGAATGGATTTTCCTTGTACACGGGTTAGCTACTCTCGGACATAGCTTATTACCAAATACCAATTCTGTCCTATCTTAGTCTATAGGCTCTAAATAGTAAGTCAAGAGAAAATGATTCCTCTGATACCTCTTTGTAACATCCCGGTTCCGGAAGCCACCCAAAGGTGCCCCATACCCAGTTGGTCACATGGCCTCAAGTGCATTTCCCTGAACGCCAAAGGGTACCGACTAGCAGTGAGGGCCTTGGGTGTTATAGTGGGGAAACTATTCATTCATTTTTAGAGTAACTCAATGGAATTAAAATAGATATCAGTAGCAGAAGTAGTAATAATGGCATACAACATTAAACAGTGGAGGACATAAGTAATAAGAAACTGGAGCACATATATAATGATGCATGATACATATGTATAGGAAAGTAGCAAAACATGTCACAATACTAAAATAGATTACTAATCCAAAGTACAAAAGAAAACAGTAAAAAAAATCCACAGCATCACAAGCCTCAGCTTGGTCCCATGCTCTCCAGCTCCAAATCAGTCAAGTACCTGAATTAGAAGGGAACATTCCCTAATCTATACCTGTAGAAATATAATGTTTTGGGGTCCAAAATCATGACCCAAATAGGTTGTGAGACTAAATAACTATTTTCAACCACCAAAATATACGTGCTTAATAGTCATTGAATATATATCACAGACAATAAGTAAAAAGAAGCAATAAACAAGGAATTACTCTGTAGTAAACATTCAAAAAATTTCAAAGCATTCAAACACCACATACCATGTAAGAAGATAATAAAAAATAGGTAACCCTCTCACATATACTCATAGACTATCCCCTCTGTTCCTATCTAGAAAACACAAGGAACCCTCTAAGAAGTACTCACAATCTAACCCCTCTCGTTCAACTTTAGCATATACTCTTTGGGGAAGAACTCGTCATCAATTCCCCCTATCGTCTAGTATTGGAAACTAAAATCTGCTTTGGGGAAGCACTTATGTCACATTCCCCCTATGGCCCACATCTAGGAACCACAAACACTCTTAGGAAGCACTTATGTCAATTCCTCATATGGTCTTGCATCGTAACAGTAATAACAGACACTCTGGAGAAGCCCTTACATCCATTTTCCCTATGGTCTACTACACCAAGTCCTCACAACTCTTTGTAAGTCAAGAAAGCATGGAAATGTGCATCATCCAAAGTAAACCTCCAGATCTACTTGGCTAATAGTCTACAACATAACAAAAAGGCAGATAAACAAAATAACTCCATCCAACAATATTGGGAAAGGATAGTAAATAGCATCCTAACAAGAAAATGAGTCCAAATGGTCAAAAAAAGAAAACATGCATTGGAAATCACTTCCAATGCATAAAATTTAAACTTATTATCAATAAATTAACCTCTACTCAAGAATACAAGCATAGAAGTATATTAATAGGGCTAAAACCGTAATCACAAAATACCCCATTCAAGGGTATTGGGAAATTTTTCACATATAACTCAAAGAATTTTAATGGAAAGGCACAACCCACCTACCTCAGTGTGGTAGGACCGATATAAGTGAAACTCAAGCCTTAAATCGCCCAAGAACACCATAGATCTACAAAAACGTTAAAAGTGTTCAACTGATGATAACTCTTGAAACAGGAGGAATCCGGAAATAATGTTCAAGAAGAAGGAAGAGCATACCGATGCGATCCGAACAGAATCAACGATGATAGATTCGGATAACAGAAGCTCAATCAGGAGCCTAGAGAAGGATCATGATTGTACCGTTACTCTCAGAAAAACAAGACCTAGAAGGAGGGATTTCTACCAATTAGACGTGACCCCATTGTGTTTAATGAAAAAAAATATTGTACACAATGTGTAGTTTATAGGTACACGACGTGTAAATGCCTTTACCGGCCCTCACATTAGGCAGTCTCCAGGTCACCACACATGACCATGTTCATGGCCGCTACATGGAAAGCACTCGGCTACCCTCGGTAATCGAGTACACAGAGTGTACTCATAATGTACACAACGTTTACTTAAACAATTTCCAGAAAGTCCTATTTTCCAAAAAAACAATAGAAAAAGGAAGACATACCTGAAAAGAAGATCTGCGTTCTTATAGTGTAAGATGTAGGAACATGGACCAATTGTAACTAAATAGCAATCTCACATGTTATTGAAGGAAGAACACAATAAACATGTATTATCTCAAAACCCTTAAAACGACCAAAACCAAATTGGGCACTGAAAATGAATCAAGTCACTAAAGAAATAGAAAAATGCCTTATAGAAGATCCTAAAATGAATAATCGAACCAAACCCATGATGAAATCGAGAAAAATGATGTAGAAGGAGGACCTATGAAGGGGGTTATTCCATGGGTGTCATGTTGCTACAAGTGTGCCTAGTAGAGGGCTTCATGTTACTAGAGGTATAGAAGAGGAGGGCCACATGGAGGGGGATCCTAAGAAGATGGAGAGCAAGGGGGGATGCATGCGCTAGCGCGTCAAGCATCACCCAAGAGAATAAATATGGGATCATTTATTTTATTTTATTATTTAACCTAAAAACTAAAAAACACTCATTAATTAATTTGTATTTAATATATTCAAAGGCATAGAATAATGACCCCCAATTTATTTTAATATAATTAATATGATTATAATAATAAAAACACCAAACCATAACCTCTATTTAATAAAAAAGGGTTCTTAATTAATTTTAGAACACCTTAATTAATTAAACGTTTCTAGTAAACTCCCAAAAGCTCTTGTTAATTTCATTTAACCATCAACTCTCATTAATTTCATTCATGCATAATTTAATTAATTACATAACATTTATTTCATTAAACAAACATAATAATAATAACAATTTCATTATTATTATTATTAAAACCTTATTTTATTCAAACACAATCTCTCATTTAATCTTATTTAATTAAAATAAAAAAATTATTAAACTGGGTAAACTGCATGGATGAGACCACTACCATGAGTATCCTATGCAGATCCATTTGAGTTGATTTTTCCTAATCTGGTGCACCCGATACACATAAGGACACCCAAAAATATTATAGATTATTCACTGATGTCCATAAACAACACCTTTAAGTGTTCAAACACTCAGAATAAAATTCCTTAGATCAGATTAAAAACCAACCCACCGATAAATGGGGAAAAATGAAAAAACATTCTTATTTAATCCCATTTCTAAATCACAGGACATTAAACTACACAACATCCTTCAGTCACCATTGAACTCAATATAAATGTTCCATCTAGTACGCATGTTACTAGTTTTCTCTTTTAAGGCTCTCACAAACTAAAAATATGTCTTATTGATACAGTAATAACATTGATTGTCCTTATACCCACATGGATTAGGTACTCCTAATCATACATCCCAAAAATTTATAAAAAGAGGATCTTGTCCATCAATAATCATTCTAATGTGATCTCATATTTCACCATAATTAAAATGAATATTCACATAATACTATTTTACTAATCGCACCTATCACCATCCATGAACCACTCAGTCCAACATTGTTTTCATATATCTCACAACATGAAAGATTGATTTTGTTTGAACAATTTTAAATCCATTTCCTTTTCTTGAATTGTTTAGAATACAACCGGATCAACTTAAAAGTTTTTACAATTCTAATTCTTATTTCTTTTGATCTAATAGAGGTACATGAATCCTGTAAAACTGAATCCTCAATTGAAAGGTTCATTCTAACACTGTATATTTAGATTTAAATGATAAAATTATAGGGTTCTATTAAAAAGGAATGTTTAAAATTAGGCTAAGTGTAGGTTTGGATAGAAGAGATTCGATTCATATTAAATTTGTGGATATTTAAAAATAATTTAGGAATACAAACATAGTAAAGTGTTCGAGTAGAATAGAATATAATTAAATTTATAAAAACACATACGATATCTTAAAATGAGGGAAAATATTATTTTTTTCTATATTATAAAAACATAAGTTAATATGTTTAATTAATCTTATGTTCTACATGATCAACCGTATAGATAATTTTTCAAGATACCTCAAAAAAACAAATAATAATTTAATATTTCCATATTAAATATATATTTAAAGTATTTTAATTAATTCACATGAAACAAAAAAACTCACATTACATCAATAATTAGAATGAGATATATTAGATTAAACATAAAATAAATAGAAATAGTTAGTCATTCCTGATTCATTTATGATATACTTCTACCTATCCACATTAATATGATTTATAAAGATGTCATCAAATTGATGTTTAATTCCAATGAATACAATAGTGATATCCCATTTTTTTAAATTATCTCTCAAAAAGTCAAGTCATATATGAATATGTTTTATGTTTAAAGTAAAAACATATTTCTTATAAATATTAATAAGACTAGTAATATCAAAATTTATTAAGACATTTTTTAAAATATATCCATAATATGGAAATGAATGTTTCATCCATAGAATTTGTTCACAAAACCCATTAGAAACTATGCATTCAACTACATTAGTGGATAATGTAACCAAGGAATAATTATTTGAACACCAAGATACTAGATGTAACGACCCAGTGTTTTTCAAATGAAAATTACATTCCCATAAGTATGTCATAAAATCACATGAAAACACATCATAATGAACTACTAAGTGATAAGTGTCCTTTAAACATATGTTTGTCACTTATGTGTTTTGAATTTCGAAAATCCAGCATACACGGTTGTGTTCAAGATGTTTTTTGGAGTTCGATAAGAAAAACATAATTTTTTGGTGAATAGTAATCTACCCTAATGAATATTAACATACCCTTATGAATAGTGATATAACATAATTAATAGTAACCTCACCTATGATAGTATAATAATAATATTCATGTTGTAAGTACAATATACCTATGTTTTAGAATGAGTTAATTCATGTTTTAAATCTGATTTTTGTTAATAAAATATGATTTTAATTAAATATTAAAATAATCATAATTAGAAAATTATTTTTGAAAAATGGACTTCGTTTTTGGATTCTACACGTCGAAAAATGGTTACGGTAAATTTTTGTGATTTTTATGGAATACTTGAATTTTTGATGAATAGTAAAATATGTTAATTTACCATATATATACATTATAAGATAAATAAACTATTCCTAGCATCATGGCTGATGTCACCACCCATGTTTTTAATTCACATGTCCCATTTACTATTCTTTTTCATTGAATACTTACTATTCATTTTCTTGGGAAGAAATAATAAATTAATGATTATTATATTATGAAATCCCTCCTCTCCTCCACTATAAAAACCGCCTTCACTCCCTCTTCTCTCCACTCCTCTCAAGCTCCAAGCCTTCTCTAAATTCTTCCCAAATCTCTCCCCAAGGTCCTCCCCCATGTCTAAAAGCTCTCAGCCTCATCAAAATACCAAAACCACTCCCCTTAAGAGGTTCTCAAAGGAGGAAGTCTCAAGAGGTCATTAATATCAAGTGGAGAACACCAACAGACTTAAGGTAAGGGATCCTACACTTTTCTCTTTTAATCAATATTTTCCTCTATTCTATTCCTTTTTATGTGTACTATAACATTATGGGGTTTGTTTAATAACCTCCCCCATACTTCCTTATGGATTTATAATTGATGAGAAACCCCTTCTCTCTCTCATCAAGTCCTCTTAGGTACACCCGACACCATGCCGGTAAAATCGTAACAAATTCTACCCAAACCTTCTTTGTTATTTCGGGTTTCTATATCTTTATTTAAAAATGGTGTTATCTTATCTATCTATGTGAGTCTTATGAATTATGGTCATTTGTATGGGATTCTTATATCAATACCCTTTCATCACATTCTTTCAGGGATATACATGATTTTGAAAATTCTGTCCTTATAACTTTCTGATAAGCAAACCTGTTTTAAGGGGAATTCCGAAAATATTTACCCAAATTTCAAGTGCACTCTATCCCATGTTTTAAAACACAATTTTATTTATAAAATCAGTATTTTTATTATGAAAACATTATTGGTTAAATTATGTTTTTTTATAAAATAATGTACTCTTTTCTATTTGAAATGCTCTAGAGTGTTTTCTTTAAGACCTCACAAAAATGTTTTAATGATAATATTTTTAGAAACATTTTTTATATTTTGTCACTTATATTTGACACCACATACCATGTTATATTCCTATATTAGCCTATGAATGTCCATGTATGTTCTAATCCTTTCCTTTCATGGAAACTTTCGTGATACGCCCATTGGATATGTTTTGTGTCTTGATTGTGGTACCCAATTATTTCCATGGGTACCCTTATGTTTATGTATGGTTGATTATGTATGATTATTTATATGGTAAGATTATTTATGTGGAAAAAATATTTATGAATATGTTCAGATGGGTTCACCCAGATAGCGCTTCAATGCATTGGGTATGGTTAAGTCTCATGAGATGCGATGTGAAACGGGATTTGCGGTTATCCTTGACCAGTACAGAAATAAGAAATGGGATTGGTAGTTATCCATAACTCTTGCTAAAATGGGAAACGGGATTGGTGGTTAGCCTTGACCCATACTAAAGAAATGTTTTATGATTCATCCACATTTACATGATTCCATGTTTATATGATCCCATGCTTATATTAAAAGTTTTTATAAGTTTCACGCTTTTGATATCATTATGTCATGCCTTCTAACTCATGTGCTTGAGATGTATCCTTATGTTCAATCCCTTATAAATCTTTTTTAGCACATCCCTTTATTGATGTGTTCCCCAGGGTACCCTATGCAAATGTAAGGGCACAAAGGATGTTAGGAGCTCATTATGGAGGTTAAATAAAGAAGTGTTGTTTTTAGCCCCATGTTTTATGTTTATGTACTTAGTCTTCTAAGACACTAGACTAAACGATCCTTGGATTGTAATCTGATTATTAATTATTCTTAAAATCATGAAATTTTATATGTAAAAGGCTTGGATCGCTATAGTTGGTATTAGAGGATGGTCTAGTTATTTTTTGAGATTAGGAATAGAGCACATCAGTGAGAACCATAAGGATGAGACCAAGTATAATAAAACATCCCTAAATTTTGGTAAGTATAGAGTAAGTAGTTTATCATGAAAATACATCCCTGTCTGGATACGAGCAGGTAGAGGCGGCTCTGTCACAAATGTACCTTGGAGTGAAAACTCCGACAAGGATTTTTGGGCTTGACCTGGGGTATCCTGCTACATGAAAATGTGCCTTGCTCCACTCTTGGTTACGACACTCCCGGGAGATATTCTTTAGTAGATTGTTGAGCTTAGTACAAACCATTATTAAGCAAAACAATCCCATCAAAATATATGTAATGAAATAGATCGAGGATAACCTAGGTTTTAACCTATGGAATCACAAGTTAGGATGTACTTATTCCGTATAAGTTTATCCTTTTATGTTGAATGTTTCCTTTATGCTCAATAAATATGTATTCAATCCCCCTAATTGTATGTTCTTATTTCTTAGTTAATGGAAGGAAATAGAATAACGTGTGCGAACAATCAATGTGATAGGAAATGTGACAACCACCCTAATGATATGCCTCAGATTATGGGAGCCCATGTTGAACATATTGTGAACTTTCCAAATAAGCTATTGAAAATCACAATCAACAATTCATACATAGTTGAATGACCAAATTCATCATTGAGGAGGAAGATGAAATCTAAATGAAGTTCATATGATAAAGGCGATAAAGGAAAGAAGACCAAATTTCTTTTCTGAAAAAAGTGTGGAAAGAGGCATCATGGATAATGTCACAAAGGAACAAAGAGATGTTTTATTTGTGGGAAGGTGGGGCATAAAATAGCCAATTGCTATAAAAAATGTATAATGTGATGAATGGAGATAAGGTTATATCTAATGTACCTTACACTATTCATTTTCGTGAATGTGGAGAAGTTGGACATTATCCAGGAAAATGCTCCATTGGAATGGATGAGAAGCATGATGAGCATCAACAATCTCAAAGGACAAGAGGAAAATGAAATTCCAATGTTAAGATAGATCATGATGATTAAAGTACGTGTAACCTCTTTGAAAATATTATGTATGTCATGTTGTATTTCAGTTCATTCCCTATGAGCATGTATTACATGTTTTCTAGGAACATCGAGTCACTACTTAAAATTATTTTATATCATTTGGGGAAAACATCTATGATTATGTATCACATGTTGATGTTTGTGAAACTCTTCATCTTTGAAATAATATAAGCCTCTCTTTAGTGGAATTTGATGCAATTCTGGGCAAGGATTGAATTTATAGAGCCATCATAAATAGATTCAAAGAAATGCTTAGGCTATGTACTAATGAAAAATCATAATGTGATAGCATATACCTCACGATAGTTGAAAATCCACGAGAAAAACTATCCCACACATGATCTGGAGTTAGCAGCCGTGATCTTTGCATTGAAAATCTGGCAGCATTATCTCTATGGGGAAATGTGTGAGATATATACCCATCAGAAGGGTCTCAAATATATATTCACACAGAATGATCTTAATATGATCCAGTGAAGATGGTTAGAGCTCATCAAGGATTATGACTGCTCAATCCATTACCATCCTGGTAAGTAAAATATGTTGGAAGATGCTCTGAGTAGGAAGGATCATGTATCCTTATCAATGATTAGAGTTTAAAAGGATCCAATCTTATTAAATTTTATGAGGATGGATATGGGAATCATTAAGGGGGGGAACATCATCAATCATTTCTCAAATGATTTCTCAACAATCCCTTGTGGAAGAAATAAAGGACGATCAAATAGAAGATTTGGAGATTTAGAAGATGGTGGAAGCTGTTAGAAATGAGAAATCCTCAGAGTTCATGATTGATAAAGGAGTTGTGAGATTTGGGTCACAACTATGTGTACCATTTGATGCAGGGATAAAGAAGGAGATACTAAATGATGCACATAGCTCAACCTTCTCTTTTCACCCAGGGAGCAAAAAGATGTATCATGATCTTCAAGAACACTATTGGTGGGACAATATGAAGAGGTAGATCGCAGAATATACATCATGATGTCTGGTATGTCAACAAGTGAAGGCTGAGAGGCAGAAGTCTACGGGGATGAGGAAATCACTACCCATACCAACATGGAAGTGGGAGAACACTATAATGGAATTTTTCATTGGACTTCCAAGGAAATCTAGAAGGAATAATTATATATGGGTTATTGTGTACCATCTTAAAAAGACATCTCACTTCATCGCAATTCATGAGGACTTATCATTGGATCAACTTGCACAGATGTACAAAAATAATGTTGTAAGGCTTTATGGAGTACCACTATCCATTATATCTAATCGGGATCCAATATATTACCTCAAAGTTCTAAAAAAGTATCCATCATGCTCTATAAACTGAGTTGAACTTTAGAATGGCCTATCATCCTCAAACTAATGGCCAGTCTAAGTGAACTATTCAAAAAATGGAGGAAATGATTAGATCATCTTCTATAGACTTCAAAGTAAGATGGGACCAACATCTTCCTCTGGTCGAATTCTTTTACAATAAATAGTTTCTATTCAAGCATCTGAATGGAACCATATGAAGCCTTTATGGGAAAAGGTGAATAACACCAACATTATGGGATGAAGTCGGTGAGTATAAGCTGCTAGGACCAAAAATGGTCGGAGAAATGGTGGAGAAGGTGAAAACTATTCAGCAGCATATCAAGGCAGCCCAAAGTTTATAGAAGAGTTACGTAGATAACCATCGACGAAACCTTGATTTCAAAGTCGGAGACATGGTATTTCTATGCATATATTCATGGAAGAAGGTCATGAGGTTCAGGAATAAACGGAAGTTAAGTCCCAGGTACATCGGCCCCTTCGAGATCCTTGATCAAGTTGGAGCTGTGGCCTATCGACTGGCACTTCCATGTACCATGTCAAAAGTACATGATGTCTTCCATGTATCCTTCTTGAGAATGTACATACCAAAAACCTCAGATGTACTCTATCCAGAGGTGGTACCATTGGAGAATGATCTTTCTTATGAGGAACGACCTGTAAAGATCGTAGATTATAGAGACAAAGTTTTATGAAATAAGACAATGCACCTGGTCAAAGTGTTAGGGAGAAACCAAAAGTTTGAAGAAGCAACATGGGAACTGGAGGAGGCGATGAGGAAAAGTTACCCTCACCTTTTTATGACCTAGAATGTAAAATGAAATTTCGAGAGAGAAATTTCATAAGGGGGGAAGAATGTAACGACCCAATGTTTTTCAAATGAAAATTCCATTCCCATAAGTATGTCATAAAATCACATGAAAACAAAACATTATGAACAAATATGTGGTAAGTGACATTTAAAGATAATTTTTTCACTTATGTGTTTGGAATTTCGAAAATCCGGCATACACAATTGTGTTCAAGATCTTTTTTGGATTCTAATAAGGAAAACTTAATTTTTTTGGTGAATAGTAACCAACACTAATGAATACTAACATACCCTTATGAATATTGATATACCCTAATGAATAGTAAACTCACCTATTATAGTATAAAAATAATATTCATGTTGGAAGTACAATATACCTATGTTTTAGAATGAGTTAATTCATGTTTTAAATCTGGTTTTTGATAATAAAATATTATTTTAATTAAATATTAAAATAATCTTATTTAGAAAATTATTTTTAAAAAATGGAATTCATTTTTGGATTATACACGTGCAAAAATGGTTAGGGTGAATTTTTGATATTTTTTTGAAGTACATGAATTTTTTATTAATAGTAAAATACGGTAATTTACCATATATATGCATTATATGCTTAATAATCTTTTCCTAGCATCATAGAGGATGTCACCACCCATGGTTCAAATACACATGATCGATTTACTATTCTTGGTCATGGAATACTTATTATTCTATGTCTTGGGAAGAAATAATAAATTAATGCTTATTATATTATGAAATACCTCCTCTCCTACACTATAAAAACCCCCTTCACTCCCTCTTCTCTCCACTCCTATCAAGCTCTAAGACTTCTCTAAATTCTTCCCAAATCTCTCTCCAAGGTCCTCCCCCACGTCCAAAATATATAATCCTCCTCAAAATACCAAAACCTCTCCCCTTAATAGGTTCTCAAAGGAGGAAGTCTCAAGAGGTCATTAATATCAAGTAGAGAACACTAACGGGCATAATGTAAGGGATCCTCCCCTTTTCTATCTTAATAAAGATTGTCATCTATTCTATGCCTTTTTATGTGTGATATAAAATGATGTGGTATGATTAAGAACCTCAACCATACTTCCTTTGGGATTTATAAGTGATGAGAAACCTCTTCTCTCTCTCATCAAGACCTCTTAGGTACACCCGACACCATGCCCGTAAAATCGTAACAAATTCTACCCAAACCTTCTTTGTTCTTTCGGGTTGAATTATATTTCTTTCAAATTGGTGTTATATTATCTATCTATGTGAGTCTTATTAATTCTGTTTAGTTTTAAAATATTCTGATATAAAGACCCTTTCATCACATTCTTTCGGGATATACATGATTTTGAAAGATTCTCTCCTTAGAACTTTCTGATAAGAAAACCTGTTTTAAGGGGACTTCCCAAAATTTTTATCCAAATTTCAAGTCCACTATATCCTATGTTTTAAAAAACAATTGTATTTATAAAATAATTATCTTTATTATGAAAACCGTTTTGGTTAAATTCTGGTTTTATATAAAAGAATGTCTTGTTTTCCTTTTGAAAAGATCTAGAGTGCTTTCTTTAAGACCTCACAAAAAAGATTTAATGCTAATGTTTCTAAAATACATTTTTATATGTTTCCACATATATTTGACACCACTTACAATTTTTATATTCTTATATTACCCTATTAATGTCCATGTATGTTCTAATCCTTTCCATTCATGGACACTTTTGTGATACGCCCATTGGATATGTTTTGTGTCATGATTGTGGTACCCAATTCTTTCCATGTGTACCCTTATGTTTATGTATGGTTTATTATGTATGATTATTTATATGGTAAGATTATTCATGTAGAAAGAATATTCATGAATAGGTTGAGATGGGTGTGCCCAGATAGAGCTTTAATTCATTGGGTGAGGTTAAGTCTCATGAGACGCGATGTGAAATGGTATTGGCGGTTAGCCTTGACCCGTATTGAAATGGGAAACGAGATTGGCGGTTAGCCTTGACCGCTACTGAAATGGGAAACGAGATTGATGGTTATCCTTGAACCGTACTAAATAAATGTTTTATGATTCTTACACATTTATATGATTCCATGTTTATATGATCCCATTCTTATATTAAGTGATTTTAAAAGTTTCATGCTTTTGATATCATTATGTCATGCCTCATAACTCATGTGATTGAGATGTATCCTTATGATCATTCCCTTACTGGGATTTTTATCTCATCCCATTTTTCATGTGTTCCCCAGGGTACCCTATGTAGATGTAAGGGCCCAAAGGAAATTAGGATCTCATTATAGAGATTAAATAAAGAAGTGTTCTTTTCAGCCCCATGTTTTATGTTTATGTACCCAGTCTTCGAATACACTATACTAAATGATCCTTGGCTTGTACTCTGATTATTAATTATTCTTAAAATCATGAAATGATATATGTAAAAGTCTTGCATCACTATACAAGAGACTTCCCAAAAATCACATATTATAGAGGTGATATTTTTATCTAAATTATACCGAAAAATGTCTTCATTAGAATAACTAAATAATTCTACATCAGGACCACTAGAAAAAAAATTCCAAAATAAATTATTTACTTAAGGTATTTCCTAATTACATTATCTTAATTTAGATGACATTCCTTTGGTTTTTCATAAAAATGACCTCACACACAAAAACTATACATAATATAAGGCAAACTAGTGGTTAATTATTATAAATTCCAACCCATACCTATGTATATTATTTGGCCAAATAGTTTTCTAGTTTTATCCCAATCCAATTTATAGTTCTTAGACATAATATTGTCTATAACTTTTTCTTTTATCCTAATATAAGTGTTTTAAATGATATTTTATAAAAATTATATTATTTAAAATAAACCATTCCTTGTTATGAATAATCTAAAATCCGAGGAAGAAATTTAAATTACCCATTATACCCGTTTCAAATTAATTTTTCATCATTTTAGAAAAGTAAATGAATAAGGAGTTTTTGTATGATCCAAAAAGAATTTCATAAAGATATATTTAAACTAATCAAAAATTGAAATTCTTCAGATAAATTTGATGGGATCGACTATTCCTTTTCAAAACCCTTTTGAAATCAAGAAAGAAATGAGATGGTTATACCAAGATCGAGGATTCTATTTTAAACCATAAACATCTTTAGAAATTTTCAAAATAAAATTTCGGTATTGTGGGTTTTGAAATCCAAGGGGTTGTTCAACAAAAATTAATTATAACTACATAAACATTAAGGAATTCACTCATGACATCCATTTGAATTAATTTGAATGTATGATTTTCTTTAGAATAAACTAGTATTCTAATGGATCCATGTCTAGATACATATGAAATAGTTTCTCTATAAAAAATTATTCCTATTGATTATAAAATTTCATAACAAGTCTTACATTATCACAAAATATAGTTCTAGATTAATTAGAATATTTTTAAAAACCCATTTAGTGAAAATATTTAGACAGTCTTTAGAATTTTCGAATAGTTTCTAGACATTATTCCTTTCAACTAGATTTAATCGTTCTTGCATAGCCATGATCCAAAATCTCACATTTATGGATTCATTATTTATTTTAGGTTCAATTTTGACAGAAAATAAATATGTCATCCTTGATTCTAATAGAATATACTGTCTATATAACTTTAACAAGATCTCTAACCAAAACATCTGAAAAATGATCTCTGAGGATTCTAATTGAAATAGAAAATTAATTTCTTGGTTCATACAAGTTTTTCTCAAGATTATCTTGGCAAAATTTTTTTACTTTTTCTAGGCTAGAAAATTCAACATTAAAATATGTAGATAGTTTACCTGTATTTGATTGTTTAGTAATATTCATATTTAACACATTTTCTGAAAAATAGTCTAGAGAAGTTTTTGGATCATCTTTTTCAATTTCATCAATGGTGACATGTACAAATTATTTCAAAACATTGGTTATTTTATTTAACACTCTATAAAATTTTATAAAGGTTTAATAACATAGGAAGATAAATTCATCATGCTTTGGAAAAAAGTTTTCTAGATACTATTTTTTATTAAGAATAATGTATTAGTAAACAATGACATTAAATTTATTAAATTTAGACTTCCTATCATTCCATAATTTCTAATGAGTATTCATTAAAATGGGTGTCATAAAATCCATATTAATGATATATTAATATGTATTGAGAGATTCATCCCAAAAGTAGGAAACTAAGTCATTCTCATTAAGAATTTTCTTAAAAATACCTTTGAGTGTTACATTTCACCTTTTAACAACAATTTTTAGGAGCTCTAGGGGTATATACATTGTGATTATGGCCACGTTTTGAGCATAAGGTCTCAAAGACTTGATTCACAAGATCATGCACAAGATGACATCTTAAGGACATAAAGGTAATTCTAATAAGGTTATCTATAGACTAAGTATATTTTGGATAGAATATACAAGATACACTTTTATGTGATAGAAAGTAAACCCATGCGAATGTTGAATAATTATCTATAAAAACATAAATAAAATTATTTTGTACGAAACAATATACTCTATATGATCTAAACAATGCATGTGTACTAGTTATATGTGTTTAGAAGTAATATCCACTTTATTTTATTTTAAATAAATATTTTTTTCTTACATTTCTAAAAAAGATTGAAAATTATTTTATTTTAGAAATTACAGAGGTTGAAAATCCCTAACTAAATCTTTATTTTTATTTTTTCTAAGTGAGTATATATTATAGTATCCTAGTCCCCTATTACAAAAAATAATTCTTTATAAATGGAATATAAAGGAACATTTTATGAAATCAAATAAATTATATTAAAAGAACACACATTTTCAATCCTTAAGTAATTAAATAAAAAATTTTCTTTATAATCACATATCTAATAAGAATTATTTTTAAAAATAACATAAAAAACATTATCAAATAATTTAGAAATATTAAGAAAATAATATTTTAGAACATCAACATAAAAAACTCTATGAATTAGAAGATATTCAAAGTTATTAATTCTTCCATAGAAAATAATATTACCTATAGAAATTTGACCAAAAGTGATATGTCTACCATCTACGTTCATAAAATTCTTATAAAATGAGAACTAACAATTCATATAAATATAACATCAACTGTTAAATACCAAAATTGTTTACCGTAACTCTTCATGTATTTTACCTATAGAAAAGTAATTAATCACCTCTTTTAAAATACATATTTTTTTGGGTAATAAAATATTATCCTGTAAAACATTTGGAATCTATACTTTCTTAACAAATATATCAATATAAAAACTATGACTTCTAGAAAGAAATAAAATTTTGTACCATATGTACATGAGCTGTTTCGAGAACAACATGATCTTGAATTGGGGAATTTTTTTTTTGAATTTTACTTTGACCAAGATGGTAATCAATTCCATTTATATAAATTTGGTTTTTCGATTTACCAATCATCAAAGTAAAATTATCTATTCTTTGGATGAAATATCCGAGTTCCTTATTTAGATGTTCACAGGACAATTTAATTTCATTTTTTTCCATTAATAGAATTATAATATTTTGTTTTTTAGTACATAGATAATAATTTAATTTTTTAAAAAATGTAGGTCATTTCATTATATTTTTATATTTATCTTGTAGTTAATTAAAATATTTTTATAAAATATTTTATTATTGGAATAAAAAATCCACATACATATTAAATTTATTTTGATTTTCATTTTTAAAAGTAATAAAAATTATATTTATTACCTCATGTGAAATTCGTATAAATAAAAAAATATTTCATTCTCTTGATAATTATTCCTAGATTTGTATGAGTCAATTAAACTATCATATAATGTTATACAAATTTAATTAATGCATTTTTTATGTTTCTTCCCTCTATTATCAAATTTATTCTTATAGTTCAATTTCATGCAATTTTTGTTGATTTGTACTTTCATTTACACTAATAATAAGTAACATCTCAAACGTTATCATCCTTCTTCCAATCTCATTTATTATCATATATTCCATTGAAATTCAATTTTTTGATGAAAATTTTCTTCCTATAAAACATCTTTAATCTTATTTCTATTTGTGACATCTCCTCATCATTATCTATATTAGTTTCACACCCACCGATGCTCTCTGATTTAATTACCTATTTTGACATTAACTAAGATGCTATGAAGGTGATAAATTTTTAGGTTAATTATCTTCTTGAATCAGTTTCAGAAATTCTTTGTATATCATTAGTTTTCAAATTAGATCATTCATAGTAATATTTCATGCATTAAATGCTACATGAATGGATACATCAGTTCCTCTCTATCTTTCAGTAAGGAATTTTAAAATCCATAACACCTTAGACATTTCATCGAAAGTCTTTCCCAGTGAATGAATAATGTTTTTAAAATCAATAATATTGAGATTCATATTTGAAATGGAATCTCATGCTTCATCATAAATGTATAATACTTAATGGTTATGAAATAAAATCAAATTTCAATAACATTAGATGTTACATCATGATACAAATCTAAAATATCCCAAATTTTATAGGATAAAACCATAATGATGTTATATTAAATTAATCATCTCTTAAAACAAAATTTAAATTATTAATTTCTTTGTAGTTATTATAATAACTAAATTTAGTGGCATCATTCTAGTCATATCTATGGGATTATTATTTTTCATATTTAGTTTCAATAACATTAAAAATATCAAAACCATTACTCCCAATATAAATTTTAATTTTGTTTTTATACTTAGCATAGTTTTTTAGTTTAATTAAGTTGTTTTGTTTATAGAATGACCATAAAATATAAAAGTATCTATAATTATTAAAATAAAATAGAGATATTGCCTAGGTGATATGACCATGGTATTATAAAAAAATAACATAGGAAATTAATGAAGCTACAACTGATACCACATATTATTCTCATTGTAATTCTCAAGAGGGTGGTAAATTTAGAGTCTAATATATTTTTTTGTTAAAATATATCACCCAAAACCACTTATCCACCAAAAAAATCCTATGGTATGAGTTCCACATGCCTTAGGCACACCTCCTGACACACCAAAGGCTTCTAACTTGAAGCGAGGGTGTAAAGGTCTGATATTTGGGAGACTATACCCTTTAGAAAAGATATAAAAATGGTCTATATAAATATTTAGTAAGAAATATAAATGAAGTAACTATTGATATAGGACCAGTAACCCACCCACTGTGAGAGTATGACCAACAAACAATAGTGGAATCATAATCAACAATAGAGGTGGAAGAAAATAAATAATACAAACATACCATTTGTTACTAGACATGCATACATAATAGGCCATTTTTATCAATAAGAGGAAGGGTCGCCAAAGGGAAACCTCAGTATATACATATAATCATGATAATATTGAATAGGGGAAAAAGAAATTATGGATGATTTAGACACCTCAAGTTCCCTTGCAAACCATCCCATGTTAAACAACCCATCAATAATGTCCAACTCCAAATCCTAAACTTTTACTGTACAATAAAATCAATAAATCTACACAAGTGCCAAAGGATCTATATGGGGTGTGATAAAGAATCGTAATAGGACACCACTAATGCCTACATATCATATATATATGATCTAGAAGTTGTGTATTAAAAATATAGGAACCACATGAAATTAATAAACACAAGATTCTGTAGTGCTCAACAACTACCAGGAATATATAACCTACTTTGGAAAACACCATAATATTATAGATTGTAGGATCCTTATCTCATATCATAAGGCATCCCATATAGTAAAATAGACTAGTTGAACCCTTTGGATCCTCCTCTAGTAAAGTCACCTAGAACCATGTGCCAACTGACACCTTGTCTCTCTACCATGTAACTAATGTCCGAAAGGCATTACCCAATTACAATCCTAGTCCCATGGACCTGAGCTCATAAGTATTTTCATTGGAATATTGCATAATGTCTGAGGAAAAATTATATGTGTCCTCAAAATACCATCACCATTGGATCAACATCCGACATCTCAATGAATAGTGATATCCATCCTCCCAAAAATAGTCTTATACCAAAGAACCCATCTATGAAGATCCTCAACCGCAACTGATAGTCTCAACACTGTCAACTGATGGATCATCACCATGCCTGTGTCTTTCTATGGTATGAACCACTACCTATAATCCATAAGCCATAACTACCGGAGTTCTCTACCCATACTAGTGGTGAATAAACCCTCAACATCTGAGTCATCCTATGTGCACATGACTCCAAATGGAACATTTTCCAACAGGGGTGAGCATAAATCAATAAATGAATCCTTAGACACTCTAATCTAGCATTTGGTTCCCTTGGGATCGTGTAACTCAATTTTTTGGCCAACAAAATCAAATAGAACATGGTCCATGTCCATAATATAACAACCTCATCACCTCCACCAATGACTATTTCACCAACCTGTTATCAACATCACCAAAAAATAAACATCCCAGGCCACACTCAGTATGATGATAACATAACATCAATCTATATGGACAACACCATTTCAATCCTTGGACCAAGCCTTTCACGTTCCTAGAGAACTCAATAGATCATAACATTCAATATATATATATATATATGAATTCAATTAAAATAAAATAATTGAATTTAAATAAGGAAATAAAAATAGCCTAAACATCCCAAGGTCGAAAGCATCTTATACAACATAAACCATTTTTATAATTGAGAAGCATTGGCATCAACATCTCTAATGGGTTCAATGAATTAATTTGGGAAAAAAATAAAATTATAGGGTCTCTCTTAGTCTACCTAGTGGAATGATAAAATACGAACCACCAAAAAATTCATGAAAACACTGATAAAGGTATGAACCACCTACATAGTTTTGGTATACACTTTTACATCTAATCATATCCTCTAACTCAAAATGATTTGGAAGAAATCATCCTTTTTGGAGAATTCCTAGAATATTTTGTAAAACCACTTTCATGGATTTAGTGCATAGTATGGGGAGGGAAATGAAGAATAAAATAAAGTGGAAACAAGGAATTACTGATATGGATCCAAAGGCATAGAAAAATCAAATAATGGATCCCAGATGAAGAATCTAGCTCAAAAAAATAGAGGAAAAAATGAGGCCCCCTATTTATATGCCTTACTAAAGGAGAAAGAAGGAAGAGAAATAGGTTTAATAGAAAAGGGGGAAATCATCATTTCAAACTTTTAATAGACATGCATGGTTAGATCAAATGGTTCTCCAAACCATGTGTCAACCATGAACGTCCAATTGTTATGATTCAGACTTTTCACTATTAGCTAGCATGGTTTGGCCAAACAGTGTGAAAACTGTACACACTACTTTTCCTAGTTACTTTCCATATGGCACAAAATTTTCTTCTCGCGCATGGATTTCCCAAACCATGTACATTCCATAAAAATCCATCTAATAAAAACTATAGAATTCCTTGCATGACTTTGACACCTCTCCTACATGGTTTACCAAACCATGCTCCTTGTATTTTGAGGGTGAATAGTTTCTCCTTCGTGGCCACATATTTTCTCAAAATCATGCACTATAGTTTGAACACCTTGATAACTTGGGGTTTTTGGCCTTTATGGACTTGAAACCCAACCAAAACCCTATAAAACTTGTCAATACTTAAACCATGATTAAGAAATAGGGCATTGGTTCAAGGAATAATTTGGAATTAATTTCCATTTATTGAGAAAATAGTTGGTCTACCCATCAAACACCAGGAATTCCAAAATGGGAAAGGAATTCTACTTGATCCAAAAACCTAGGATTTTTTAATCAATCCACCCTGACATAGATAATCCCCATCTATAAAAAATCCCAATGATGGAAACAAATATACCCATCCCATCTAAAGCACCGCAAAATACCCTGGTAAAAAGGGTACAGGTAAGCTACCTAATGGGGCTCCCCACCTTAGGAATTACCTACCCCGATCACATCCTAACCCAAAACACATTGAGAATTTACGGTCTGTTAACCATCCATGTACTTAAAAGTCCTCTCAATATGAATAATCACTCCTTCACCTAATTAGGTTCTCTTGTGTCACACCGGAAACCCATAAATTACCACATATCAGTGGATGCCTTCCTTGTGGACATGCCTCAAATGGAACCTGTGAGGTCCCACTTCACATCAGATGCTCAAATCAGACCTGGTGCCTTTCATCTCAAACATTTCCTAAATAATAATTATTCCTAGATTCCAACGAACCTTATATAACCAACACCTCATCAATTCTCCTATGTTCACACACCTAATATAACCCTAGTGCAGTGCAACTCATAAATAAATTTACAATGCATCTTAATCAATGCCAAACTACTGACCAACACTTAGTTAGTTCATAGTTACATTTTATTCACCTCATGCACCCAAAAAAGAAATTTATACACAATGGAAATGCGAAAATAAATCAAAATAGACATGGTCACACCCATGACATACCTCTAATTCTCCTCGGATCCCCAGATTTCTCTAACCCTAGTAGATCAACAGCATGCACCTATCTTGAAGCCCAACTTCTTGAACCCCAACCTCCATATGGCGTTGCTCTAGCCTTTATCCACTATCCCCACATCTGTGTCCTGCTCTCTCTTACATGACCATTATTTATAACTAAAACTAGACCACTGTCACCTCATATGGCTCTCTGTCCTATCTCATAACCATGTGTTTTCCTTTGTCCTTGATTGTTTACTAACTAAGAAGCATTCCTGACAAATATATTGAGATTTCTGACATGTACACATGCCCAAAAATACATTACAGGCTACTTACATGGATCCCAGACTCTTCATGGGTGCCCAAACTGGATACACATCATCAACAACCCAATCCAATGTGTTCTTCCTGAGTCCCTATCCTGACTACCCTGCTGGAACTCTTCTCAGCACCAATTCCTGTTATCTAAAGCATCGCCCCTGTAATCCCCTAAAGATATCACCCAACATGACTAATATTGGTCCATAAACATTTCCTTGACTATGAGTACCAAATTCACCACCTCAGAGAATAATTCCATCATGAATATGTTTAACTACCCATAAATGGAGTTTCATAATCCATCTTCAGAACACATCACCCTTAAGGTGTCATCTCTTACTATGCTTGGTGAAAAGTGGGGAAACGTGGTGAACTTTATTGAAAATTCAATGACAGACTTGTCACCCTACCGAATAATCAAGAACTCCTGACCTCTCTCTACCCTGAACACCTCCAATAATAGGTGTTTAAAAAACCTAGCCTCAATTTCCTTCAATTAAATCCACTCACTTCTTCCATCTTGAATATTCATGTCCCAACCACTTTTATCCATTCCTCTGAGCATGAGATTAGCTAGATTCACCTTCCACCCAAGAGACATCTCTATCTGCTCAAAGATAATATGCATTTCCCAAATCGATTATTCAACTTTCGGTTGTACTCACTCACCATATAATATAAGTGGGTTCTCTAACAAGTACTCTCATGTTAGATGCGCCATTTAAGGCTATACTCCTAGAGCTCCCCTCTTAATACCTAGGACGACACGTACCAGACTCATTCTGAGATACTCATCAATACACCACTGAAAATCTATAAAATCCAGTGGGTTCCCCATTTCACCTAATAATATACATGGGGATCATGATCTTACTAGCCCTCTGGGGACTTATCCCAACCCTCAAGGGTCTCAATATGTGCCTTCTCAAGAAAAAACCATTCACTGCCCACCTGAAATTCCATCTAAAGGCTTTGAGGTGGCAACCCACTGTATAACAATACATGGTCAAATAGCTCAGATAACATGTATATATATATATATAATAAAGATATGAAAAGTAGTAATAGGAAATGTAAACTCAATACCATTACCCTCCCCCCTCGGAATCATGTCATAATACATCCATACTCCTATCCCCTTACCTCCCTGTGTCAGATCTAGGTATCACATATGCCATAGGCCATGCCCATCCGGATAAACCAATTTTCCTCAAACCAATGACCTCATCACCCAAAATGGTGATCAACATCACCCCCACATATCCGTCCCTACCAAATCCTATTGTATCATGTCTAGACACACAGATATATATATATATATATATATATATATATATATCACATATCACATACATATTTTATTGTGTCCAATTGCTTTGTCTAGATGAGTAACATGCCCCCAAAGAGAGGATATATAGGAAAACATGTCTTAGCATCCTTTTCAGATAGTTTAGATAACCCAACCCTTTTTATTGCAATCCATGCCCTGAAGAAATATAACAACATTTTATCACAATCACATGAATATAAATAAAAACATTCTATGTTCCAATAAAAAAATAATCATCACAAATTCCCTTTCCATATTAGACTAAGGGTTAAATAAATTCTCCATTACCATACTAGGTCAGGGGTGTAATTAAATAATAGATGAAGTTTACAAACCAAGTGTACCACTCATGGTGGAAATCATATCTACTATAGAATGGGAAAAAATGAATAGAAATTCCAACCCATAGAAACATGCTCCATCCCCCGTGCGTGGGACTGGAGGGACCCAAACATGATATCTAAACCCAGTTTCGAAAAACTCTTAATCTCTGGTCCACCATAGCCCAAATAGTACGTCCAAAAAGGAAAAGGAAAAAAATTCCATTAGTATCCAGAAATATCATGCAATTAATTTCTAGTCAAAAAATACATTGATACCATTTGTGTTTCCCCGACCCATTTTTCTACTTGAAGAATGCTTCGGGTTGAGTTCCATAAGCCTTAAGAATTACTCCTCGTATACAAAAGGCTACCGTCTAGAATCAATTGTGTAACAGGGTGATAATGGGAAGACTATAACCTCTCATTATGATATAATAATGGTCCATATAAATATATTATATGAAGTGGAATAGATGGAATGATATACACTTGAAGAGTACCCCTCCCACATAAGAATCACAGGAAATATAAAAAAATATTGGAAGCCTAATTAAAAACATCTTCTAAATAAAACAAAAAATTTGTAACTAGAAATGCATTAAAATTAGGTCATACTTACAAATAAGTACAAGGGTCTCAAAAGGTTGACCTCAATACATACATATAAGCATGAAGATTAAAATATAATAAAACTCTAGATGATGTAGTAATATCAAGCTCACTTTACTTCCATACCGTGTTAAATATCCCAACACTAAGGTATATCTCCAAATCTCGAACCATTACTTGATCGTAAAAGCATAAAATCTATATGTGTATTGAAGGGCTCGTGTAGGGAGTGAGAAATAATCTCATTAGGCCACCACCATTGTGTCACCTATATTATATCTATGATCTAATAGGTTTATACTAAAAATAAATAAAGGAAACACATGAAATTAATGAACACATGATTCCCTAGGGCTCAACAGCCACAAGGAATCTATCAACTAATTCATCCAACACAAGAATACTACATGGGGGAGGATCCTTAGCTCACATCCTAAGGAATACCCTAAAGTAAAATAGTCCAAGTGAACTCTCAGCTTCCACCTTTCATAAATTTACCCAACACTATGTGTCAATCGAAAACTCTTTTCCATGTCGTGTTGCTGACATCTGAAGGGAATTCCCTAATTACATACCTAGTCCCATAGACCTCATCTCATAAGTAACCCCATTCACTCATTAAACAATGTCCAAGGAAAAACAATACCCACATTCTAAATACTATCGCTATCATCTCTATAGCTAATGTCCCAATGAATTACAATATACATATTCCCAAAATAGTACTGGCCTAATGAACTCAAGTATGATCTGACTCAACCCACAACTATAGTCTCAATATTGTCAATATATGTATCCTCACCAACCCTGTGGCTTTTCATGGAAAGAACCCCCAACCATAATCCATAATTCAAAACTTTCAGAGGTATATACCCTAAAGAGTGGTCAATGCCACCTCATGTTCTTCTTCATCATGTTTTCTCAGGAATCCAAATGTTGAATTGGCCAACATTGGTGAGCGATAATCACCAAATAGAGACTGATCCAAACCAATTTGACACATCATTCCCCTACGACCATATCACTAAATTTGATGCCCACATCATTTAATATCACACGATTCATTCCCATATTCTGATGAACTCATCACATTAACTCATGAATGATTCACCAATCCTATGATCATCATCAAGATATAAATTAAAATTATATGGTCTTTCTATGACTACCCAATGGAAATCTAAAATCCGCTCCCCCAAAACACTCACAAATACATAAATATATCTAATCACCGCCAACCTAGTATTGGCGGATTCCTAAAAATCTAATAATAGCCTATAACTTAATGTTTTTTGGAAGAAATTTTAAATTTAGAAGAATTCCCTAAAAATAGGGTAAAACAATGCACACAGATTTTGCACACCATATAGGGAGGTCAAGGAAGAATAAGAGCACAAGGAAACGAGGGATTATTATTATTGATCCAAATACAAATAAAGATTGAAGAATAGATCTTGGATGATGAATATATCACAAAATATATAGGATAAATAAAAATGAGGCTCCCCATAGATGTGCATGACCAAAAGAGGATGAACAAGGGGAAATAGTTTTAACACAAGGAATGGAAAATTTGTCTTTTAAAAATTTTAATGGGCCACATGGTTAGCTGGTACGGTTTCATAGATATCATGGAAACCCTATGAATGTCATTACTTTAGAGCCAGATCTCGCATGTTTAGATCACACAACTAGGATAAACCGTGCATAAACTATGTCCTCTATAGTGAATAACTACTTTTCATTTAGAACTAAGCATGGGACATGTGGACAGTTTTTCCCAAATCCTGTGAAAGCAGTGAAATTACCATTGTTAAAAACTACATAGTACCTTTGATAGTTGTGTGACCCCTTCTGCATTTTTTTACCAGACTATTCTCAGTGAATTTGGAGGGCGCACAATTTCTTCATGGAGGCCACATATTTTCTCTAAACTGTGTGACTTAGCCTATTCACTTTGAATACATGGGTTTTTATCCATCGATGAACTCGAAACCCAACTGAATCCCATAACATTCTAATTCCTTAAACCATGAAAAAAAATAAGAAATTAGTTTAATGATAAAATATTAAATACATTCCTTTTATTGTGAAAAGAATTTCTCTACGCACTAAAATATGAAGATTTCAAATAGGTGAGGAATTCAACCCACTCCAAAATCCTATGACGTTACATAAAAAATATCTTTGATTAGAGTAAACAAGTGTCTAAATTTTTTATGGTATTTAATGATCATTTTTTATACCAATATTTCAATAGGATTTGATTAAATTTTTACCAAATCCATAAATGGGGTTTTCCATCCTAATTATCATTCTTTCTGACTCATGGTATATTCCCCAATTATTCAATTTTCTGTTATGCATAAATTTCCATTGATGTATTTTTACAAAATTTCCCATGAATTTCAAGGTATTTAAAATTACATATTATACCCCTCCAATATAGTATTTTATCGAAGAGTTAAAAAAACATTACTAAAACTCAATATTTCTAAGGGTCGAAAACCCATCCTCAGTTCTGGTAAAGTAATAGTTTGTATAGTTTAAAAAAAACATCCCTATTTATATACTAGAATATGGATATGGCTTTGGAACAGATTTCCCTAGGTGTAATCATCATGGAAAGGGTTGGTTTTTCATTAACTCGTTTTTCAATCTAATGCATGATGATTTGGCCTAACACTACACACTAGGCTAGAAAATCATGGGGGATATGCATTGGAATATTAACATGCTCTTAATGAACCATGAAAAATTATTATTTCTACTATTTCCTTTTCCTCCTACCAATGAAATCTATTTAACCAAATTTTTATCTTTAATGGATAACCCATTACATTGAATGTATCTTCACACCTATATTTCGTTAATAAGGTTACTTCTTATTAATTTGACAATACATCATAAATTATTAGATGATTAATGGATATTATCCTTTAAATCCACATTATTACCTTGAATAGGGAAGCATTTTTTTATTTTTTTATTTATATAGATATGCCTATTTCTAGTTAGCTGACGGTTTCTTAGGGAATGGTATGAAATGTCTTGTTGAATCATAAGATGAATTTATTATACATAATTAGGTTATGTGTGGGGCCTAGAATTATATAATCCCTCAATGAATCAAAAAGTATCATGTGAGAAAATATCTTAGGTTTTGGATTATACCTCTCATCATATCAGTATAGTGGCATGGAACAAGGCCTTGAAAACATGTTTTGATTTTCATCATTATGGATTAATGTTATTTTTTTATTCCTATCATAACATTTATACCATGATTATTATATATTTTCTTCTTATTTTTATTCTTCTCCATACTGATCATTTAAGCTCACCCATATTAATTTTACTTTCTTGAGGATACCTATTTTTGATTTTTAGAAATATTATGTAAACAATAATAATGTTCTATCAATGTGTAGATATTGTATCTTATGTTTTAAAATGTAACATTTGAATCTTTCTAGTCATCAATTACTACAAAGATAGTGGATCCTTTAGTAGATCTTGTATTTTTCTGCAATAATATAATATAACTACAAAATATGGGTTTATAGAGTTTGGAATTCAACACAAAAGTTTAAAATTAAATCCAAATTCCTTCAAAGTGTGTTTATCCTAAGCACTTGAGCATTAAAACATCTAGATATAACATATTTATATTCAATTATTAAAATGAAATAATGTATTGTTTCTTAATAGGCCAAGATATAAATATTTAAAAAATAAATGATATGTTATAGAGGTATTTTTATCTAATATATAAAATATAATGTCTGTATCTGAGTATAGAATCAAATCAAATCTAGTGGTTTTAGAAAATAATAAACTAATATTAAAAGAACCTTTAATATATCTTAAAATTATTTTGGTAGATTTTAAAAGAGATTACATAGTATTAGATAGAAATATATCATAATGATACAAAAAAAATGATGTCAAGTCTAATGGAAGTAATATACAGCAAACTCATAATTATTTTACTATATAGAATTACCACTTCCACCCTCATGCTCACTTAAAAATCTTATTCCATGTGTTTATAAAATTAATTTAACAAATAATAATTTTACAAACCAAAAATTACATCATAAATATATGTTTTAAAAAAAATATTTGTAATAGATGTTTTCGTAAACACGTTAGGGTTATTCTTCCCTACAAGAAATTTTTTTTAGAAAATAAAAAGAACAAATCCTTTCATACAAGGCACTAGGTTATTTTTTAAGACCATATAAAGCATTAGTAAGTTCGAAAATAATATTATGAGAAAGATGTTTTATAAAACATGGAGGTTGTTTAATGTAAACTTTTTCCAAAAGAAATTTTTTTAAACATATTAATTAACATCTATTTTAAAGTGTTTCAAATTCATATATTGTATATAATAAAGGTGAATCATAATGTTTTCTAACCATGAAAAATGTGAAAATATTTCTTTATAAAATATTCCATCCACTTGATTGTAAAATTTTCCCACTAATTAATCCTTATTATAATCAAATTTTGATGGAAATATTTATTCCTAAAGGCAAATTTTATTAATGTAATTTGATAGTAAAAATGTCTCTCAAATGAATCCCAAACATTATTTCTATCATCGTGGTTAAACTCATTATATAGAGATAAAACATACCTTTCTCTACTCAAGGATTCTTCTATTATTTTTATTGATGGTTTAATATAATGTAAGGGAATGAAACTATGTTTCAGGCACATATAATATTATTAAACCCTTCATTAAAGCCACTAACGACAAAATATAAAAGCTTTTTATGACATTAGATTCTCTATGCAACATACTCAGATTTTTTTCATTTCTAAATCATTAGGACTAGGATATACATTAAAAAGTTTCTCATTATTTTTAAATTTATGTATTAAAAGGAGTTTCAATTTTTATGTTATCAAAAGAATCATTAGTATCATCAATGAAATCTCTCTTTTGGTAAAAAATACAACTTTTAGTAAAATTTAAGATAATAGATTCACCAATAATCATTAAATTATTATAATAATATATATTAACTTCAGAATTAGTATATTGTACATGAAATATTCCTTCATCTACCTTCAGATAAAATTCAATAAGATTATCCTTGGAATTTAATGTATAAACATTGTATCCAAAATCATCAATGTATACAACATTATTTTTTCTCCTAATCCAAAAACCAGAAAGAGTTTTCTTTAAAATATGTATTATTGAAGCTCTTTTTATAGAATATTAATCTATATTAATTGCTCCATTACAAAAATAAGTATTTAAGTTATACACAAAAAACATTGATCTTGCAATTTCTTATAAATATCTAGGTCTTTTTTCAATAACAACATTTTATTGAGGTTTCCTAGATGCATGGAATTTATATTCAGTACAATGTTTTGATAAACCATGAGTTTATTTGATTTCAGTAATAATATCTTCAATGAAAAATTCTAAAATAAATAATTTTGGAATATTTATTAATTAAAATATAATATAAATAAATTCAAAAAGTTTTAAAATGATTTACTTTTATACCTTAAAAAATACAACCCAACTTAATATATAAAAATCATTAACACAAATGTAATGGGAATTTTACCACATTTTTTTTATTTTAGATGGAAAAAATAAACCCCTGGGGATAATTTCTGAAGGTATATAAGTAACAACTCATTGATTGATTTAAAATAACATTTTTTTCTTTATCATTTTATATACATTGTATAATATCTCTTCTTCGAACATTAATTTTGAATAATATAATATCAAATTATTTTAAAAAAAATTCTCAAATAATAAACCTTATTGTGACAATGTATTCTATGACAAATCAATCATTCATTAATTTCATAATTCAGAAAATTATAATATTTCTATATAACTAATTAAGATCTAATGTGTAAAATTTTCTATGTCTAGTTACATTAAATCTAATATATTTATCCTTAAAAATATAACCAGTGTTCTGGGATATATAAAAAAATAACCAACATCACAAAGCTCATAAATATTTATTAGACTATTAATAAACCCTTAAAATTTATAATTTTTTTATGAGAATTTTTTTTTTATTTCCAATTAATCTTACTCTAAAAATTTTACCATTGAAATTATATACAACGGTGACATGTCCCCCATCAATTTTTGACAATGAGAGAAAAATTGAAAAATATAAACTTTTTTATATTAAAAATACACTATATATGTAAGAAACTTTATTTCTATTTTTATGACACTATACCTATAGAAGCTTCAAACAAGTTGTAGTTTTGGAATCCATATACATTTAGATCCAATTATGTTAGTAATTAAGGAATTAGAAATCAAAATATTCATTTTTTGAGAAGAATTATAAACTTATATAGAAGATTAATCAATTGTAATATAGTTATTATTGACCTAAAAAAATTAAGAAATATTAAATTATATTCATTAGCATAATTTTAAATAATACCATAATGAATGGAAGTATAATTAGACATGTGTTCCCTACTAGAATCTAGAATAAATTAATTTATTTACAACTTTATCTTCTAACCATTACATCCAATCCCTTGTCAAATTTTAACATATTTTTTGTTACTAATAATTTTTTTGAGGTGTTATTCCCCTAGATTAAAAATACTATAAACAAACATTAATGTAAAACATTAAGAAAATATTTCATCAATGTTATTATCATGGTATGAATTGGAACATTTTTCACCCATAAATTTATTTTTATACACTAAAACCAGATTAGTTAAATTATCTTTCTAAAAAACATAATTATAAGAATAATTTTTATCTATATATAAAGAACAATAATCATTAATATAATAAAAAACAATCATTTTCCCATATAATTTAAAATAAATAATGTGCCTATTTAGATTGATTTAGAAAACACATGTTCACATTTTAATTTGATTATTCTTCCTCGAAGTTAGAATTAGATACATCACTGGACTCTTCATAAGTGGTCTAAGTTATACACATGAATTTCATTCCATAATTTTTATAACCCGATCTTTAATGATAATTATTCTAAGATTTATAATTAAAATAATGTAGAGGATAATCAATATTAATATGATGATGTTTCATACACTCATAATATATAACTTTTCTTATAATTTCCATCAAATTAATAATATTTATTATATTATCCCCTAAATTCATTTCTTTTATTATAGAATTTTTTAAACCTTATTTACAAATTTTAAGGGTCATACCTAGAAGTAGAAATATGAAAACACCTTCATTAGATATGTTAGAATGTATTTATTTATCATTATTTTCATGCTTTATACAATAACTTTAATAGAACCAAATTCTTTATTAATTAATTTATGATCAACTACTTTATCTTACATTTCAGCCTTATACATAAAAAGATACCAAATAAAATTTTTCATTTAAATATATTTGAAAAGAATATATCATCTAATTGACGTTTATATACACCTCCATGTAGCTAGTGACACTATGAAATCCTTCCAACTATAATTACATTTTGGAACTAAAAATCCTAATTTATAATTTTTTTTATTTATTTAAGTCAATATTTAATTCATTTGAGTAATTAATAATATATATAATGTTTTTAAAGTATGAAAATATATCTTTAAAATATTCTATATTAATTATCTGACATTTTTTTTACCTTTATAAAAAAAATAAAATGGTTTCTTATAGTTCATTTATAGTTTCATATTGAGAAAAACTATTTTACTCATTATGACCTTAACCATAAATGATATCATTCATAGATCATAAATTCAAATAAAATTCAACTTCCATATATCTACTTTATAACATAGGTTCACTAGTTGAAATATTATAAGGATTGATCACTTTCATATAGACATTAAACACAAAATTTATAAAATAAATAATCATCCTAGTTTTCTATCATCAATAACTTTATCTACTGAAAACATACTTTCTAAGGAAAAAAATTACATATTTAATATCTTTTATTCAAAAAATAGTATATACATATTTTAACATCAACTGAACATTTTATATAATTCCAAATCGTTAACTAGGTACTGAATGGTTTCATAAATATATATATCACAATGAATGATGGAGGGACTTAATTCAATACTTTAATTTGACCTATTAAAATTTTTATTTACCCATTTAATTATCTTCACTAATTTTTCCTCTTTTTACATAATATATATAGTGAAAAATAATGTAATGTAAAATAAATATTATACTAGATTTTTTATAGTGGTTTGGGGACATCAAGATAATACCCTACTCCACTCCAGCAACCCCTAATTCTAGTTTGGTGATTTTTAATATAATTTTTTTTTGAACTTCACAACCGATTGAATGTGGATGACTGGTAGCGTCTCTATAGAGTAATATTAAATATATCATCATGTTATTCATTTTAATTTTCATCCATTAATAAATGATTGAGTATATTATAATATTCATTATAATTACAAAAATATAGTGTAATAAATGTTCTTGTATTAATAAAAATACAATTTTATTCATTAATCATGATTTTTCTAGTAATCAGATATCTCATTATCTACCATTAATAAAAGTTATATAATAATTTTTATATATTTAATTTTAGTAAAAAACCTCCACGAACAACTCCTTAAACTCATGTTACAAATCTTCTGATTAGAATATATATTTCATTCAACTATATTAGATTTAAAAATAAATCATTCAACCTTGAAAAGTTTTATAACATTCATAAAAAACCATGCCAACGTTTAGAAATCCATTTCACATAATATATTAATAAATTTTCATTACCAAATTTTCTATGAAATTAATTTTTTATGAATAAACTCATTTCAAGTCTTCTTATAATATATATATCAAAACATATATCTTTCATAAAAATAACTCAACTATTTTTTCATTTAGATATGAACAAATATATCTCCGAACACATGTATTAATAATCCATTCCAAATGCAACATTAAAATATCATTATATACATCTATATAAGATTATATAAATTATAGAAAATATATAACATAATAATAAACTATATCTTGAATATATTACATTTGAATAAACCATAATTATGTAAGATTTTATATTTGGTGTATTTCTTCATTTAAGATAAATTATATCTTTTAAATGATTTTTAAGAGTATTTTAAACAAGAACATCTCATGTAAGTGTATTATATGATTATTTAAAATGATATAATTTATCAATTTTCTATATATAAGAATAAAAATTTATTTTTACTATGCCAATAAAATTATCTACAGCAAGTGTAACGTTTGATACTTGAAAAAAAAATCATTAACGAATAATTCATTCTTTAATAAAAAATCATCTCTTGAAAAACATTATTAATATAATTTAATCAATAAATTTAAAAAATACAATTTTATAAATTATTAAAATATTTAATCATTATCATTTTATACAATTAACTTTAAAATATTAGTAATAAAACAATGAATTTTTTTAAGCATAAAAACATGGGATATGTTTTGTTTACAAATAAATGATAATAACTCTACATAATTAAAATAATATACCATATAGTTTATTAAAGACATTGAATATTAAGGAGTGAAATGGGATGGTCTTTCCATTAATTTTGTGGCTATTTTATCTTGTTGTTTATATAAGTTATTATGTTATTTGGATTATTATAGATCATTATACTAAGATAACACAATTATTTTATGATTAAAAAGTAGTGTTTAGTGTAATGTTTAGAAAAGATAACTCTAGGAGAAGTTGTGATGTTTTTCGATATCCCATAGATGATCCAATCGTTTCA
This sequence comes from Viscum album, assembly GCA_963277665.1. Taxonomy (NCBI): domain Eukaryota; kingdom Viridiplantae; phylum Streptophyta; class Magnoliopsida; order Santalales; family Viscaceae; genus Viscum; species Viscum album. The sequence continues at coordinate 752,303,536 of OY728160.1, forward strand.
TGATGATTGATTTACATATATGACGTGGAAAATAATTAAAATATGATTTTGGAACATATTCTTGCGTCATAATTTTTATTTCAAAACATTTTAACCTTATTTTTCGAAATATCACCACACTTCCCTAAATACATTATTTTAATAACTATAAACACCATAGGTATTTTTGAATATTTTTAAAACAATTATTTTTTAATATACATAGAAAACATATTCCATCACAAAAAAAATTCCTAACAGGTCAAATAATGTACTTTTGTGCATCAGTTGAAATGGTAATTATGTACATCAGACAAACCAGTACTCTGGTAAATCAGTCAAACATGTACTTTTTTAAAATCAATCAAACATATACCATTTTATAATATCTAAGCCACTATTATTTTATATTGGATTGATATAATTATATTAGGTGATTATTTATAAATTATAAATGAAAAATTACAATGAAGTCTCACCATAGGAAGTTCTATTGTGTCCACAATATAAGAAAAACATAAGATAGAGAAAGATATATTCTTTGAAAGAACCATTCCAAATACATCAAAGGAATAATTTCATTATAATAGAAAAACCAATTTAATTATACATGACCTAATTTATATGCACTGTAATGGTGTTACCAAGGTGACCATTTGAGGAACGTGTATAGAAACATTCAAATGAAGAAAAATTCATTTAAGTAAATTGAATCCACCTTTAAAGAATGTGTAATATGACCATTGGGTATTTTACTATAAATATATGTAGCATTAAAAGAGGAAATTTTTTCATCAATGGTGATCTAAGAATTATTGTAAATGTTTTTGGAGAAATTTGTAACTTTGAGTGATTATTTCATTTTAATTCTATTGATAGTTTTTATATAAGGAGCCCACTTTTTTATGATCATTTTACATTACATTAGTTTTCTATGTTTATAATTATTTTTAGGATGTAGTGTGATCCTGGAATTTTGTGGATAGGAAGACAGAGTTAGTCTAATCTTACTAGTTGAGGGTTCTTGTGGATAGGGATATAGATTTATTCCAATATTAGCATCATAGTCTTCCTTTCCTAGAAAGTACAAACCTATTTGGTGAAAAACATGGATACCCATAGTCTTGATTTTTTTTTGTTTCCGTGATATTTAGGAATAATGCGTGGATATCTTTTATAATGGTTCGATAAGATTTCCTAATAAATTCATAAGGTTTCATTTTACAAGTTTTAATGTTATTAAATATATTATGTACTTCTTTGAAGAAATTTATCTTTTGGGGTAAAATTTTATTTTACTCTAAATATATAAAATATCTGACACAAAATTCTATCTAATTATTTTTCTAAATTAGATATAAATTTCATTTGAAAACTTATATTATAAGGTTATGTAAATTGTATGTTTTTATTTAATAAAATGGAAATCATCCCCACTATTTTAATATTTATATGTAATAATATGATCATATATTTGGTATCATAGTAGGTTCTACCCCATTTTCTATTTTATAATTTGTTATAAATTAATAGAATTATATTATTTGTTATATTGTTTATAAATGGTATACAGTAGCTTGTTTTTTTAAGAAGGATATATTTTTAAATATGGTAGTTTTAAATGTTGAAACTTTACAAACATTGAATCCTAGAAGACCCCTAATATTTGATTTTGTTGACTATAATTAATGGAGAGATTAGATGAAGAAATTCATTATGAATACTAAATTAGATAATTTTATCATGTTGATAAGAATCTATAAGATACGAACAAAAGTGGATCATACTATTTATAAATATGAGAATTAATAATATCAAATGAATTAAAGAGCCAAAAATAAATTATTATATTTTATGACTATAACCATTTACAGTAAAATTTATTCTTAAAAAAAGGAAATGTTATTTGGAAAAATCACGAGTTAAATCACTTTGAAACATCTAAGGTTATTGAAATTCAAACATCTATGTTAATATTTATTTATCAGGACTTTGATTTTCTGTGAGGAGAATCTATTTTTAAGATATACCATAGATTTACGAAAATTGTGAATAGTTGTAAATATTTGTGAGATGGTGATATGATTGATGAAATTTTGGTAGAAATGATTATGTTGATTATTACAAGTTAATAAGAATCTAATGAATATATCTATATTTTACAAAGAACCTGACCAAACTTAGATTGGATGATCTTATTATAACAATCATGCAATATGAGTGTAAGATGAAAAAAGATTCTAGAAATGGAAAAAATAAAAAAGGAGTAAGTTTTATCTATATATCAAAATGTTCTAATAAAGATATATTATCCATGAATGTTAAAAATCATTACGGAATAAGAAATTTAAAACTGAGACCAAAAGTAGTTCATCTGAAAAAAATAAAAATGAACTAGATAATATTTCTAAGAGAAAAAACAGTATAGTTGGAAATAAATATTTCCATCAAATGTATAAGAAGAATCCTAAATAAATAATTGGCAATACATATTCATCAGAGATGATATTCTATTTTTGTATGAAATTGGGTAATTTTAGACCATATTTTCTAGGGAATAAGAAAAAGGATAAGAAAAAAATTTCTAAAATGTTTTAAAATCACAATGTAATGAAACTTTTGAATTCTAAAGACACCAAAAATGATAATGGTGGATAAATTTCTTAAATAATTGTTCTAATGATAATTTTAATAATAAAAATGTTATGGGATTTTATGTTGGCATTTTAAAGACAAATAAACACTTCAACAATAAGGTATTTCGAAAATCCCATAAAAATTTAACATTAAATCCAAATTATCCCAATTCAGAGGCTAAATTTAATTCAACTTATTTGAAGGAAGAAACATTTAGATAATATGAAGAGGATAATTATTTACTTGACTGTGATGAATTTTCTATATTTTCTAAATTTCTAGAAAAAAAACTATAATGTTTTAAAAAAAGATAAATATACCAAGGAAGATCTTTCCAAATAAAATTAAAAGATTTTAAAAATTTCCCATGATGTTTCAAATATTTCTAGGGATTTATATAATGAATATAGTTATAATACTACAAAAGAGAATAAATATTTATCTTCAAAACTATATTTTTAAATTTTGAGTTTCTAAAATTTACAATAACAATTTACTTCTAGAAAGGATATTTTATATAAAATTTATTTAAAAATTAGAACTAAATGAGGTATTTATAGGACCTGTTTCACAAACTCAATACCCCATTTGGAAGATAATTTTATTTATTTCCGAAACATTATCATTTTGTACTAAATTTCAAACTAGTGGAAATTATTAAAATAATTTTTTTAAATAGAGTGAAATATTTTGGATTTCATAAAACATGATTTTATAAAGAATTAATAATTGTTTAATGAAAACGATTTTAAAAAAAATATGAATCCCTAAAGATTAATATTCTAATATTGCTATACCCAAGCATGTTTGGGATCTAATAGCCAAATTTTTATATTAATAAACAAGTATAGTACAAAAAATAAAAGCATTTGGTACATTGACAGTGGTTGTTCTTATCATATGACATGAGAGAATACATCATTTTATAATATTATAATGAAGATAGTTGAAAGTGAGCTCTATTATTGATGTCTTGGATGAGAATTAGCAGTCTCTCTTTGATAGCATTGTGGTTAGTTCTAAACCCAACCAATGTGTTTTCACAAGATCAATCGCAGGTACCTTTTCCCATAGAGGTTTTCACCGGTTACATTTGGTGTCTGATGATCTGGATACTTGGGGAAAACTGTTGTGGGGAAGAAAATAAATTTGATGAACAACATTATAGTTTTGAGGGTTGGGAATCTTTCTTTTCAAACCAATGAATTTATTATGAATATGGGGGGGAGTATAGATTTTCAGTGTCTCTTTTGCAGAGATCCACATGTTGAGTCTTCTGATTATCTATTTTAAGGGTAATGAACCAGAATGTAGTTGTTTCTATTTCTAGGCTTCATGGGATTATATTCTCTTGAGGGTTCAAGCTTATCGTTCGTCAATATATGTTTTCAAGGTTCCATGATTACTGTACTATATTATAAATCTCATGCACTCATATTCATGGAGGGTTGTTGTTGTATATGAAAAATGTGGATTGATGCTCGACAGAATCTCCACCTATGTTTTGAAACTAGCTTTCATTATAAGGGTTAAGCATAGCATTTAATGTGGTTCACCATTAAATGGAGTGTTTAGGATCAACATCTGTAATTATGATGATTCTTTCCTTTTTCCCCACTAATAGTGCTCCCAACATAATGAAAGTTAATGGGTTTGTGGGTTAACTCATCATTCCATTTTGAAGTTTAATGATGATGTTTCTTGAAATTTGTGTATGATTATTGGCGGCCTGTTATTAGGGATTCAATATGCTCGGTGGTTCTGGATTTCTCAGCAAATTTTGGCAGTGGTGGAGGCCTCTATATGGTTGTTAGGGAATTAATCATTTGGTTTCTTTTATGCAGTCAGAAAAATATTCACCTTACAAATATTGAGATGGATTCTCTCTTAGTTTATGAAGATACACTTGGTTTAGTTCCTATTACCTAGTCTATTTTTTAAATCATTCAAAAGTGTAAGGGCTCCATGACTGATCATTTAGTTTTCATCGACACATGGTGGGAAGGAAATAAGGTGTAAAATTATATTGCCTTTAGAATGTCTCATGAAAATAAAATCATTTTCTTTTTAGATCATTGGTCCTTCCCAACATTGGGCATGAATCTCTTCTGAGCGGTTACACTTGGTCTTCATTACATCATACCTCATTGATTTTTGGGGTTGTTTATATTAGTTCATTTTGTTTTTCCAATATTATTTTTGTATTACCATGTTCATAATAAAAATACTAATTATTATGGCTATGAAAGGGTGTAAATTCACTTTTGCAGATAATTATCAAGGAGAGATATATGGTATTGGAAATATCATTCTTCTTAAAAAACATTAAGTTAAAATGTTTTAATTGTTATAAGAATTAAGCATAATCTCATTAGCATAAGTCCATTATGTGATTTGGGTTACCTTTTGAACATTTATAATGATAATTATTGTTCAAAAAATTTATAAGGTAAATACATTTATTCTACCGACAGACATAAGAATGATTACACAAATAAATTATATTACCTTTTGAGACAATATCGACCCCGTATTACTATAATCAGTGATAAATCATGGTCATTTAATATAAGTCTAGAAATCTATAATATTTTAATTTTATATAAAAATTCTAAAAAAAGACAAGTTAGAGATCCACAAAATCCAAGGTTTAATTATTATAATTTTTTATACTTATCCATTTAGAATGAAAAATAAGAATAGTTTTAAATCTATTAGTGATGTTTCAAATTATGATGCATTTCATATAGTGTAAATTGATATATTAATTCCAAAAAAACTTAATGTATTGGTGGAAAATACAATATATATATTTTATTTAATTACAAAAGTAGATATATGTGGGTTTATATTATTGAAAAAAGGAAGAAATCCTTTTTCAGTTATAAAAGTTGTGTATGCCATGCTAAAATTGTGAAAAGAATAAATTTATTAACTATTCACTATGAACATGACATATAAATTTTAAATTCAAAATAATAAACATTTTATAGTAAAAAGGTATAATACATAACTTATCAGTTCATCGAAAACTCAAGAAAAATGGTGTCTTTTAAATAAAAAATAATGTTCTTCATGAGATTACTAGAACCATGTTGAGTGAATAGTCAATTGGTAAACATTTTTGGGAAAAAGAATTTAGTACAACCTACTATAATATAAATATAGTTTTACCAAGACCGTTTATTAATAAAACACATTATGATTTGTGAACATGATGAAAACCAATGATTTCTCACTTAAAATTTTCATATGAAAATTATTCATTCTGATTACTAAAAATAATTTACATAAATTTTATCTAAAATCTTATGAACGAATTTTTCTTGCTTATTATAAAAAAATTAAGGCTTATAGTGACTTTCTTAAAAACACATGTTTTGTTAAAGAAAGAGTGCATGTCAAATTTGATGAAATTGATCCATTAGTTTTCAAACAACCAAAAACCAAATCTTTTGATTATTTTACAATAATTTATTTTCAACCCATTTTAAAAAATTATTCCTTTGAAAGGATAATTAAAAATACCATTTCTATGGTTGTACATCAAGAATAAATTCAACTAAAGAAATGAGTTTTATAAACCAAGGAATAAAAAAATCCTTTGGAATCAACCTATTGATAATAACTTTTTTGATGTAGATCAAACGTTTAATACTAGATTTTATTTTCGAAAAAATGTGATCATTGAAAAAATTTATCCAAATTTTAACATAATACTATTAATTAATCTTTAGGTGATGATGATTAAATAATAATAATGCAAGATAATGTTAATGAGTTTGAATGTAATGATGTTTAGAAATTGGTTGAATGAACTAAATAGTTTTCTATAATTGGTGTAAAATGTGTTTTCTAAAACAAATGTGATAAAAATGGATTAGTTTTTACTAATAATGATAGGATTGTTGCAAAGGATTATAATTAACTAGAATACATGGACCTTGAATGAACTTATACTCTAGTATCTATACTTGAATTTATTAATATACTACTAGAAAAAGTAGAAATTCTAAATTTTACTTTTTATTACAAATGGATGTAAAGTGTTTTTCTATATTAGATATGTACAGGTAGAAGTTTAGGTAAAACACCTACCTTTTTTGAAGAAAAAAAATTCCATATCAACTTTCTAGAAATACTAAGGTTCATTATGTTCTTGAAAAGTTTTCCAAGAGTCATGTATGACAGATTAACAAAAATGTTTAAAAAAAATTCTTAAGGGAATTGTGGATCAAAATCTGTTTATTAAATTTTTTTCATAAATATCTTCATTGTAAAATTTTATGTATATGAAATTATATTTTTCTCAACTCAAAAAATATCTTATTTATTCCTTTATGGATCTTATGAAATCTATATATTAGATGTGTATGATGGGTGAATTAAATTTTTTCCTTGGTTTTGAAATTTCTAAATTCTAGAAAAACATTTGTATCTTAACAATAGCATATAAAATATATTCTTAAAAATTTTGTATATAGTAATACAAAAAAGCACTATTATTTATATAATCCCTAAAAAAATATTAATATTGATGAATCTAAAAACTATTTAGTTAGAATCATATTAAATTAATGACTGTTAGTTTATTAAATCATATAGCTAGTTGACCATATTTAATGTTTTTTGTATTCCTATATAAAATATATCTTTAAAATCTAAACATTTCTAATATTAGATTTTTAAAATTATTTTCTCATTATCTTAAGGGAACTATGGATCTTGTACTATTTATATATTATAGAAATGATGATGATTTAAAAAGTTTGTCAAATGATTATTTTGATAGTTGTAAAATTGATAGAAAAAGTACATTTGTAACATTTCATTTATTAGTGGAGGATTCAGTTTGTTGGTCATGTATGAAAAAACACTTTACAGATATTTCTATTTTTGATCAAAAATATATGTAAGTTGGAAGTTGTTATGATTATGTGTAGTGGATGTAACCCACAATCACTAATTTTGGAAAGAGTATTAGTAAACCTCACATTTTGAGTAATAACAGAAGTACCATATATTTATGTAAAAACCAATCACATAAATCATAATATAAGAATGTATATAAGACACCATTTCCTTATGGATCAAAAAAATGAGGTATTAATTTATAATTCATCAAAACAATAACAACTTACTGATATGTTTTCTAAACACTTAAAAATTTATATATTTTTATAGATTAAATAGATTATTACAATTATCAATATAAAATGACAATTTCCCTATATCATATTTAAATCATCTTTTTATATTAAGGTTCCCCTTTAAAAAGGGAAGTAAATTTTTATGAATTTTCACAATTTATAGGTCTTTCCGTAATAAAATAGGAATTTTTTCTTAGAAATTTTAGTAATACATTTCTAAAATATATTTCTATGGAAATTTAAATAAAACAAAATTCCTGAAAATAACATTTTATAAAATTGTTCAAAAAAAAATTTCTAATATTTTTTGTAAAAAAAATTTCTTATTGTTTTCTCAATAAAAAATATAAAATTTATCATGGAATAACTTATATATACATTTTATATATTTTTTCAAAATCCATGAAGATCATATCACTAAATAAATTTGAAAAAAATGTTAACAATTTTATTCTCTAAGAGAGATTTTATAAATCACTAGTTTTATATCAAATGTTATAATCAATTTTCACAGTTTGTAACTTTCTATTTTTTAAAGATATTTTTGTAAAAATATAATTTTACTAGAAGAAAAATTTCATCTAATAAAACATATATCCTTAGTTTTGTAAAACCATCAAGATTTTAAAAATAATTTAAATAATTTGAGATATTATAAAAATCATTAGTCAAATAGAGGGTTTATATCTCAACTGATAGATCTAATGAAGTTAAATAATTTAAATTATAAATCTAACATAAATTATTGTGGATCACGAACTCTTCTATAACATATTGTTTCACCCAATATCTATTGTCTTTGTTTCCTCCACATCTTATTTTTTTATTTTTTTAATAATTTTCCTTCATCTAATCTATAGTCATGGACTCTTCCAGCTATTTCTCAAGTAGATTTATTTTAAAAAAAATACCTATATAAAAATATTGATATGACGAGTATGATTTACTAATAAAATATGTTATTTTTTTCATGGTTGGGAAGATGTTTGTATTGAAAAAGAAAACTTATATCTAGATTTACCAGAGATTATAAATGAATTTTATTCTTTAGTCGAATTTATTGAAGTTGAGGATCTTATGTTTGTTACATTATATTTTCATGAATTACGTTATAGGTTGAATATTCTTTATTTAACATAGTTCGTTGTTGTACCTTTAGATTGAGAATCAATTTTAGTAACTCTCAAACTGCCTAGGAATTTAGGAAGTTTTGAAAAATCTAATGTAGATTCTTATTTGTTTCTCTATTTTGAGAATGTTAGAAATATTCACTATATTTCTTCTGATATGAAAGTAGTGTTAGTATAAATGTAGAATTATCTTATCCAAATTAAAGGAGATATGGATACTTTAAAAGTTAAAAATATATATGTTTTGGATTTCTTGTGAAATATAAGTAAGTTAGACATTAATAGATTTTTATTAACATGTATTGATTCTATCAAGAAAAAAATTATTAAGTTGAATATTATTATTTTTCCATGTTTCATAAATATTTTCTTGGTAAAAATCATGATGATTAAAAATGTCAAGAATAAGGAAACCCTTGTATGAGATATTTTTTCTTTAATTAGAAAATAAACTATCAATAAAATGGGGCAGGTGTTTTACCTTCATAAAAGATGCTTTTTGATATGTTAGAAAAAGTTTCATCCAGAAATGAAATAGAAAATATTAAATAAAAGGTTTGATAAAAAACAAAAGGTAGGGGAATATTTCCCAAAATTTCCCAAAAAAGTGAAAATCATGTTAGATTAGGCTATTACAGATCTTTGAATAAGAATGAAATTAAAATCCCAGATGATCCTTATTTAGGAAATGAAATAAAAAGGCTTGTTGTCCTAAAATAAACTCATATAAAAAACTACATAGAAAATAAAATCCAAAAATAGAAAATATATAAGGATAATAAATCCATCATAGATAATAAATTATTACAAATTCTTGAAAAATAATAATACAATGCCGTTCTTTCATCAAATTTTTTTCCTTTTTATATTTATTCATTCTCATTTTCTCATTAAAAACAACCAAAGACATTAAATTTGAAGAAAAGTAAAATAATATCTCTATTCCATCTCTTTTTGGTAATAAGGAAAACAATTTATGAAGTTGTTGTGAGAAAAGTTCATTCAAAATGTGTTTGATAATATGTTAAAACTCTTGATAAATAAAATGAAGATGTTGTGATTGATAGTGACTTGAAAAGAAATTTTTAAATTGAATTATGTGTTAATAGATGTTTAGTTTCCATAACAACTTATTAAAAGAAGGATTTAAATATTAGTGAGCTATAAATTGAATAATAATATGAAAAAGATGAAATAGATAATTAAATATAAGTAATGCATGGATTAAGATAATTTAGATGATAAAAGATAAGAAACTAAAATATCTAAACCTTTTGGTCCAACCATTCCAAATGTATCATCTGATTCAATATTATCTAATTCTTACACGAGTTCACAAAAAATTTAAGTGATGTTAAATTATTTCAATTATTATTTGATGAAACATTAGGTTTCAATTAATTTTTTCCCTAAAATTGAAGAAATATTAAAATATATATAATATAGGATTCATGTTTTATATTTTTTTTAATTATTTAAAATAGTTGAATGAAATTGTAATTAAAAATAAATATTATATTGAATATTTCGAAGGAAAATAAAAAAATAAATGATAAGTATGAAATAATATATTCTAAAAATAAAACATGAAGAAGTTTATGTGAAATTTTATGATGAGAAAATCATTAGGATTAAAAACACTCAAAAATTAGTTTTTATGATTGTTATATGTATGGGGTTTTAAGGTATTGAATGTAAAAGATAAATTTATAATCTTAAATGTATTTAATGAACCATGATGATTAACTTGTATATAATAGAAATAAGATAAAACAACATATAAGAATAAGTATCTATTTGAATAATCAGAACTCACAGATTCATTTTTTATGAGAAGAAGTACTAATTCTCAAATAAGAGAATATAAAATTTTTATTCCATGAAGATTAATTTGAAATGTTAAAATCAGTTTCGACAAATTTAGATAAGAATCAATAATATATAAAAAAGTTTTAAATTCATTGTAAATAAAATCTTTACGAAACAATGAATTACAAAAATATTTAAAATTTGGTAATAAAGTAAACATAGTTTTTTGAATGAATGTTTCAAATGAATGTTCTTCCATATCTATTTTGGATGGATATTTTAAAAAATCCTTTTCATGAATATATTTTTTTATTTTTTAAACAAATTGATTTAAATTTTCCCCTAACATTTTAAGTAAAGTTTCTAACTTCCCATATCATTTTTGAAAGTAAACAATTGTGAGGAAAGTGATAAAATATAATCCTTCAAAAATATAATTCGAGAAATGATTATATAACGAAGGGGAAAAATAAATAAATGGAGTAAAATGATGAAATATTTGAAAGGATAATGATTATTAAATTATGGGTGTAATAATTCTGAACATTTTTAAACTTTAGTTTTTATATTTGGTTGTTATGTTTTTTCATTTCCAAAAGGCGATATTGTTGATTTAAATGATTCCTTTTGACACTTTTGAACATTAATTTTTAAAATCAAAACAAACATACATAAATAATTTATTTTTATAACATTATACATCCCATATAATATATATTTTTCTTTATTGAAATGTTATTTTTTAATAGAAATAAAAAAAAATCTATCAGATGAAATTTTCAGAACCAGTTGAATATAGTGATATTGTACATTATTCGAAAGTGTGTATTTGTACATCCGAGAAACAAATACATTAGAACATTGTTTGAATTATTAAATTTTTACATTAGTCAAACCAAGAACATTGTACATAGGATTAGCATACTTGTTTTTACATCATATAGGTGTAATTATATATGATGAAGAATTATAAATTATAAATGAAAAAATACAACCAAGTATCTGTAAAAATATTTCTACTATGTCCAATGAAAAACATATTTTAGAAAAAGGAAGATATGTTATTTGGAAAAACCATTCTAAATCCTTCAATTGAATAATTCCATTATTTTATAAAAACCAAGTTATTTCTGCCAAATGGAATTCATATTCACTATAATGGTGTTACAATAGAAACCACTTGAAGTAGTTATACATAACCTTTCAAGTTAAGAAGAGTTTGTCTGATTCCAATGACAACACCTTTGTAGAATAAATAATATGAGTATTAGGTATTATCCTATTATTTAAAGAAACATTTAAGGTGTAGTATTATCTTCCATCACTGACAAACTAAGAGTTTATTTTAAGAGTTTTGTATCATCTCTATACTTTGAGTGATCACTTCATAGTAATTATTTGGAGTGTTTTTATGTAATGAATCCTCTTTGGGAAGAAATTTTTTTAATGATCTATGATTTATTTGTTTATAATTTTTTGTATAATCTAGTGTGATCAAAGTATTTGGAGGATAAGAAGATAGATTTGGTCAGATATTACTGAATAAGGGTTCCCATGGGTAGGGAAATAGAGTTACACTAATCTTAGCATTGATGAATTAATTAATGAAGGAACAAAAACCATTATGTTTTTTGAAAACAATGGATACCCAAAGATAGTTTATTTACATCCATAACACTGAATGTTTATGTCTGGATATCATTTTCAGAAGATTTGTATGTTTTCTTATAAAGTTTATAATGTTTTTCTTATTTTTTACATGTTTCTATTTATATTGTGAAATTCATTAAGTAAAGTTTTCTTTTGATATAAACTTCTCATAATCTCTAAAAATATAGTGTATCAGTGAAAATTTATATCAGACCAGTTTTCAAAATCAAATAGAATGTTTTTCAATAACCTATAATAAGTTCTTATGTAAATTGTAATTTTTTATCTTATAATCTACCATTCACCCACCCTCTCCCTCTTATAGTGTTTTATTTATTTTATAGATCCTATAACTAGTTTTATATTATTATGAAATTTCATCACCAAAAAAATTGTTAGGCTTATAAAAATAATTACATAGTGGAGGAAAAATTGAGGGTTATGTTATGGGTTTTAGTGGATCATGGGTTGATTATTTTTCCTTGATAAGGTTCCATATATAAAAATATTTATCATTCATCCGTTGGAATGAAAAAATTTATTTTTTTATATGATCAATATTATTGGTCTCCATTATGATAGGTTAACATAGGTGAGTTAGTTATTATTATATTAGAATTATTGAATGATATATTAGAGTGAGTTCAAGTCATTCAAGATCATATAATAAATTCTTAGTGTATACTTCCATCTTATGTGAACTGGGGTAGGAAACTATTGCAATTTTATTTTGGAAGACATGAATTTCTTAGAGTGTCCACTCATCATGTGTAAAGTAGGTTTGAAGGAGGTGGTAAATTTAACCATGGGGTTTTAGGCCTTTTTTTATGGTAACATGTTCGCGATTTTTGTGTGTGGAATTTCCATATTAGCTAAGTATGAATCATGATATATTATATGTGTCCGAGATTAATAAGTGTTTAATAAATCAATATCTTTTGATTAATTAGAGAGATATTCAAATAAAAAGGATGTTACATTTCTATATCATACTACGAAGATTCAAGGTCACATTGAGAAGTCTTTTGGTGATGAATTGTTCCTTTGGTGTTTCTTAGAGAAATTATGTAAGCGAAGAAAGTGCCTATGATAGATAATCCAAAATAAATATTCAATATTCTAAATTTCCATAATTTGTTTTATTTAAATTATTTAATTTGAATAAATTATAGTTTTTATGTGGTTGTTTGTCAATTTATGGGTATGGATGAATCTTTTTTAATATAAAATTCTTTATGGGGGTGTGTAATGTATGGATCTAGAAATTATATGTTTTGGAGTTTTTGAAAGTTTTAGAATAATCATATATGGTGAATTAAATGGAAATTTTACATGTATCCAAATGAAAAATTAATGAATATATTAGATTCTGGATGTGATGATTAACCTTGAGCTAAATTTTATTAATTTTGAAAAGTTACCAATTTAAATAATAAACCTTATGTTTTGTCATAATTTAGTTAATTAATTGTTTTTTAAGTATTTTATTGTCAAACATTTATTATATGGATTTCATAATCACAAAAATAAATACTACTCCCCATTTCTAACTCCAACCCTTCATATGTCAAAAACATCATTTTATCCAAACATTTGATATACGAGATGAGATAGGAATATATCATGATTGTTCATTACATTCTCAAGACACTATATATATATTACATGTTAATAAAACATTGAAATATTATCATGACATAATTTCTCACTATATCTTGTCTACATCTTTTACATTATTATTTTCATTCATAATCACCATCCCAATTATTTTATGCATGTTTCATTAATGATATTTTTACCATATTATTGATCATCCTAAAAAATGAAGTAAGTATTTATATACAAGATGTTCATTATTATTAAATAAGAGGTATATTTCATGAATCATGAAATTAAATGGACGAATTAAATCCTTAATGTGAATTTAATTTTAATTTATTTATTTCCTTCCTAGTTGAGAATGAAAATATTCATATAGTTTTTGTTTTTCATATTCAACTTTTTATCTTAAATATTTAATAAGATATAAAATCTGATTAAATGATATATCATTCATTTTTTGGAGTGATTTTTATTATTAAAAAAAGTATTTTATGAATTATAATCATAGTATTGATAATGTATATGTTATGAATCGTGAGGATTTATCATTATTTTATATTAGGTTATATGTATCTACCATAAACTACATGGAGGCTCTACTCCATAGTATAAAAATTTTAAAAACATTTGGTCTGTATATGATAATGAAAAATCTTGAGGAGTGTCTTAAAGAAAATGTTTTCTAAATATTATTTTAATTAAATTGTTGAAAAAAAACATATATGTTAATGAAACTCTTGAAAAATTAATATATTCGTAAGTAAGTACATTGACAGATTGAGAAAATTAATCAAAGGCTCTACAAGAGAGGGTATTTCCTACATGGTGGTACAAATTTATTAATATATACATATATATATATTAAAAGTTATTAGGAGATATATTTATCATCAATAATATTCTTGATAAATAATATCACATAGATACAATTGATAATGTAGGTGTCAAATACCTCTATATTTGATAACCAGTCATTATAGACAGTAATTGATTCGAATGATTTTTTTTTGTGTTTTTATTTTTTACTATGAATAATTGAACCTACCAGGGTAAAAAAATATTGTCAATACTAAAAAAATAAATATATGACATTATTATTTGGGTCAAATGGGGTTAATTATAATGTCAAATATTGATAAAATTATAAATGATCATCAATTAATTGAAAAAATATAATAAATCTAACAAAGGGGTAATGATGAATTATTTAAGGGATATATATATAAATGTCATAACCACCACCCCTCATTGATTACTCTTCTAGGATGATAGATAATTAGGGAGTGTGTCCCAAAGACCACCTCCAATAGTCTTTGGGTTATTAACTTGTATAAAAGGTATATAATGTATACATATGAGAAGAATTACCCTCAATATAACCTTGGAAATTAGAAAACAACCTTCAATAAACTCCATAAAAAATAACCAATCCCAATATACAAATTTCATGCCATATAATGTGAACAAACTGAAAAATAAGATAGGTTGATCCTATGTAGTTATCATAGACACCAACAACACCTGAATTGTCATTTTGATCAAGTCACACTTAAATTGATCACCAACCAACTCTTGTGTACCTAAAAATTGATTTATAGATTTTTGGGGAGATAATATAGATATAATTAGAATGATAATTCTTGAAACCTCTCCAACAAATTTGGTAGAAGTATACTAAATATCAATTAATAAATAGAGAAATCAACTCATTACCTAAATTTAGTGAATTATAACTCAATCTCACAAAGGTTTTCACACTGATAAAAGAATAAAAATATAGGTAAATCCATAAAAATATTATATATATATATATATATATAATTTACACCACATACACTTTCCCACAAAACCATTCACCTTAAACCAGAATGCCATACTTCTAGGTGTTCTCATACCCTCCAAAAGTTACAATTCATATTTTTAAAGCAAATCTCAACCACATAATCATCTCATCATATCATGTGAATCCCTTGAAACATAAAATAATCACATCATTATGAAATCCACATAATCATACAGTAAAAATGAGAGCCATCATAGCCAATGTAAGTATACACCTTAATCAATTATAGCTCTTGCATAAATACACACATTTAATGGTAAGACATTACTACCTGGTAAATGTATATATCATAAACTTGAGTCACCATAGCCTGGGTATACCGGAATGTAATAAAAAAAACCATTATAACCAATATTAGAACATATCATATTCTATAATCCATTGAATCTCAGGTATGCCTACATAAAATTATATTTCTGGAAGATAGAATTTATTAGATAGAGTATTCATCCATCTCTATCTACAACAACCTAGATGTTGGGAACAAACATGGAATTCAAGTCCAATATGAGAGTCTTCTTACCCTACTAAATTGATTGGTGGCGCATATGAAGTCATATAAAATAATGATAATATATAACACAACCAATCTAAGGTAACATATTCTACCATAGACTCAAACTATAGAAAACATTCCTCTTAAAAACATTGATTTAATCAAAATGAATAAAATTGTAATACTCATCCAAGTGTACAAGAATTCATCATCATTAATAATTTATTATTTTTATATTTATTATTTGATTTATAAAACCCCATCATCAATTATTGTTATAATTTATATTAATAATTAAAATATAAGGTATTTTCATGTTACATATTTAAATTATAGAGTTATAAATAAGTATTTTTTATTTATTTACCCAAACTATTTCATGGTTACTAATTCATACAACTTCACTATCATCAACAGTAATTCTCATCATTTCATTACAATTCATTATCATTTTATTTTTCCATGTATTATAAGACTCAACTAAAGGGATATATATACTCAATGTAATTAGAAATATTTTTGTATGAATAATCAAGCACATAAGCTAAATAATATGAAAAAATTCCACCCATAAAGGCACCCTGACCTGACATATCAACCACAATTTCATCCCTAACAACTTTACAAATTTTTTATTTCTTCACATCATCACTAGAAATAATCCATTTACACCACTAAGGAAAAAAACAATCCCTTGACTTTACAACTAACCATACTAGATTTCACATAAATACCCAGTAAGGGATTTATCATTTTGGTATTAAAATTGACGAAATAACATTTTTTCAGTACACTAAACATAAGGATAAAATAATTCCACATTATTAAAGACTAAAATCTTATAAAAATAAATTTTGAGGTTAATAAAAACAAAAAATTAATTTATATAAAACAAAATTCTACTTTACAAACATGAATTAACCAATTCATTACAAGAATATTTTAGTAATTGTGTAATATAAAAATAGCAGCTAATGGTAATTACAATCAACTAATAAATGTTATCAATGAAAATAATTTCATTATAATAAATTTTAATGGATAATATTAAACTCAATTTAGGACCCTCAGTCGTCATTCCCATTATCTACCCACATTTAGGTTGTTTTATAGAATTTAATCATGTGAAATATGATAACGAACAAAAATAATCACTAAAACAATTCTTCCACATAATATATAAAATCACATGAGGAAATAATCATGAATTTAATCAACATATCTTATAATTTCAATACCCTTAAAATTATTCTAATTTCTTTAATTTTAGTTTATCATTTTATTAAGTTCAATCTAAACCATTTGAAAATTAAGATAAGAAATTTCTATACCACATCCATACATAAAAAAGAATAAATCCATGAATCATTATCCTTAACCTAATATTAACATTCGTTTCACAAGAAAAATATGATGAATATGACCACAAAACCCAAGTTCATATATAGAAAGTATCACTAACCTAAAAAACATTGATCATTGCATAAAAATAATGATATAACATTTCACAAAACATACCTCAAAATATACCACAAGGGGATATAGATAATGAACCCAGAGTCCTTCCACCAGTAGGACCTAGGTTGGAAACTAGTACCAAGGTTATAATGATCTCATTAAATGGGAGGCATTACAGACTATAATAATGTTGGATCGTGAAATAAGATGAATCATCCACCAAAAAATATGGTAAATATCATAAAACAAACCAACACTATCCCACCATGAGTGTATAAATAAATTTGATATAGATAAGAGCCTCCAAAGTAAATAACAACAAGAAAAACTAAATCAATGAAACAACTACCCATGTTCCGAGCTAGTAATTTCCAACACTGTCCATGTAATCCTCCTAGAAGCCAAAATAATAGTTTATATACATAGGTTGAGTATACAATTATACTAATTAGAAAAACTATTGTCTCTTAGGAACACGTGAAAAGAGAATACTAATGCACCCATGAGAAAAAGGAAGAACAAATAACACCTAAATATGTCACCTATCAATCCTAACCTCACCAAGGCATGCTTAATAAATAACAGATTCCATATAATATAATATAACATGAATCACATCGATAAATGGTACCCAAATCCTCTTTCACCATGGTATACTGTTCTCAAATGACAACATCATTTTACTAGTGCTCCCATATATCCTGTATACCACACTTCCCCAAAAGAATGGTAACATCAAATAATGTTCACAGAAACGTGGTCAACCACCTTAAAAGAAATATTACATATCATCTAAGACACTAACTCCTGGGCCATCACATAAAAACCACATACACAACTATAGTAGTAGGTTTTCTTGAATATGTTGGACATTATCCGTATTCCCTCCTCCCACCATGTATAAACCCAACTGTAAGCTACCCCATAAGCATGGTCATATCACATCTCGCTCGAAAACACCACACTCATCACATATCTCTTGAATGAACCTTGGTTATCAAAAACAAATTATAATCCACTAACAATCCTTTGACCATCATAGCATGTGAAATACCTATCTCTCATAGAATAGAGAGTGGGAAAGTGGATAAAACCATCCATCCTCCCTCCTTACTAGATGTCATGAAATACACACCCCCCTGTGTGACTATATGTGTGTTGGAACATAGTTCTTGATGTGGATGGGGTATGTATAGAAATAAAAAGGGATATACATGTATAAAAATATAGCCACGCACAACTAGAACCTATGGGTTGACAACGAAACACTGCTCAGCTCACAACATCACCACTTTCACTACAACATCTAAATAAAGAACACTACATAAGCCACAACCACAAGTCACATCACCAAAAATTTAAATTTTATCATTCCATTCTTTTAATTATTTTTCATCAATCACATTTAACCACAGAACACACCATTTAATTATTTATCATTTATTTCCCTCCTATTAACGAAACCAACCCAATTCATTTTAATCTTTATTAAAAAATTTATTCTATCATTACCCATACATCTATGTGAACACAAATACATATCACAAGTAACTCATCATCCCCAACATACTATCACATCACTTCCCCATATGAATTTCTAAATAACTACCACCTCACCACATGGAAATCGTGTCTAAAAAAACCTCCTCACAACCTCAAAATCATGTCAATAAATTAATCACATCACATCCCCAAAATCATGTCCATCCAACCACCGCCTAACCACCCCTTAAGCATGATCATCAAACTATCAACCCCACATGACCCAACCATACAACACTGCCAAAAAAGAATGGCCACACATCACAGAACATCAAAATCCAATTTACCTATTTAAAAATGGTATTTTATCTCTTTCCATATTATTTTAGGGGTGTTATGACACAATCCATAATTTTGGGGAAACTATTTTTTTCCAAATATTAATGGTTTTCCAATTTCCATATTTAGGTTATATCACAACAATCACAATAAAAGAAGTTGTCACAACACATATCATCCAACATAAACAAATCCCTCGACACAAGCAATTCTCATCGAGGCCTCAAGCCTATACAATCACAATATCATAATCATATCGTAGTAATAAAATTATGTTAAACATTTTAGTTTCCCATTGAAATTTGAATTTTCAAATTATTTTTATTTGATTAATCTAGAATAACCATAACCTATAGATAAAATAAAGTAAAACCCTACCACATAATACACAAAAAAATTGAAAGGTGGCATTCTCTACCTAAATGAATCCTTTCTGAATCAATGTTCACCAAATGGATAAGAAGAAATTCCCACAAACCACAACTACATGTGATAAATTGTTGATTAACCTACACCATATTAAAAGATTGTAAAAATTCATACCAAAACACTCTCCAATAAAACAAAATTCACTATACTGATTAAACAGAAGAATAATAGAATAAAAACAACCATGAATGGGAGTATAACCTACCATGTATTGCCAATAGAGATCTATAGGAACAAATGGATCAAAGAGAAAGGAAGAGGGCTTGAAGAAAACCTCAGGGACCTAATGGATATATCAAAAAAAGGAGATAATGGAGGAGGATAAATGAAGAAAAAATAACTATAAGTCTTATAAAATAATCTCAATCATTCTTTTTACATGTCGTGTTGTCGCTGCATCAATATAATCCTTGAGTTTACTAAAAATTTATTATTTCACCAAAAACTTTATCTCCACCGAGGTTTTAACACTCATGTTTATTACAAATCATTGATCCCACTAACATTGTGGGTATCCTTTTTATTTGATGCCCCTTAGAAACATAAAATATTTTAATGACTCAACTACACAAGCCATGAACCACCATTACATATCATGTATACAATTCATGATGTGTAATTTCTACAGAAACACTACAACACCTCTATCGTCCACTTAATACTCTCAAAACCTCCTATAAACACATCCAAGGAACATTAATAAAAATAGAATGGACCAGTAAGGCATATATAATTACATTAGATACCTATAAATTGATTATATCCCTAATGATTCCAAAAAAATCCAAGAAGGAAAGGTTTCCGAACTACCACTACATGAGACACCTATCATGGTTCTCTTAAAACCTCAAATACAACCACTAGCTAAACATGAAAAAATAAATGGCTACAAAACTTCTCACACAACCTCATCACCAAAAATCCACAAACCCCCTCCCATAATACATCAACACTACCACAAGACCATATCAACCTCCACGTAGTAGAAATCACCAACCATCACAACCAACTAACAATGTCATTACAAACCCAAAAATCAAGAAATACCATCCTTGATGTCAAGATACTATCCACTCTTGGAGGAACTAACTTTACATCATGATTTTAGTCATATCTTAGTTAGTACATATTGATTAGGAATATGGTCCTCCTCTTTTCATCTGGAATGAAGTTATCACACATCACATATAAAAAAAATGGGGAAAACATCAAATCTCATAAAATAGAAGGATCCAAACATCACATTAAGATAAAAAAAGAGAAATGAAAAACTCAAAACAAATTCTAGTAAAGGGAATGCATCATCATCTCTCACCCCCAAGTACTCTCCTTCAAAACAACGTGACTCCACTACACACAAACCGATGGAATGGTACATCCATGTAGCTATTTCTATTATAAATAAAGACTCTCTACTAGATGTTTCGTGAATTTCGCGTCATCCTCGAGATCCGACTATCCCTAGTCAATTACATGGAATTTGTTGTGAATATACTAAATAAGATAAAAGATTTTGGAAGCTTCATGCATATACTCCATCCACAATGGAAATTCCAATCAATAGGCCACATCACCAGCTCTCTCAAATAACTCAAAGGGTCCAAAAAACATGTGAGAAAGACTAATACCTTTACATAATTTATGTATCACGCATTAAATGGAAACCTTCAAGAACATGTTGTCTCCAAAACCAAACTCTAAGAGTATACTCCTACAATCATAATAAGATTTGTTCCGATCCTGGACTTCTTCCATCCAAACATGAACAAGATAAACCATCTCAATTGTCCTCTATTCTACGTCGAGTCTCAGAACTGCTGCCTCCGTAAAATATATCCATCACAACGGATAAAGAAAAGTCCTCCTGTATAAAGACTCAAACATATACATTCCAATAGAATAGTGATAGATATTATTATAAGAATACCTAACTAATGAAAACTACCATTCCCAAGATCCAAAAATGTCTAAGACACTTGATCACAAAATATCATATTGTTTCTGGAAGGTCCACTCCATATTTCTGTCCATATGAGGGCAGAATATAGTGTTGAGATATAACGGAGATCCAAAATCATTCTCTAATACCCAATATACTTGTAAGGTAAAATATGCATCTCATTCCAAGAAATTGGAACTTGTAATTTTAAAAAACTACACCACCTCATCCACAAACCTTTTATCTAAACAATCCACCATGACTGAATCCATAATTAATGAGAAGTGGGAAAATTTCATAAATAGATCAATGATCACCCATATTTCATCACAACCACCATGAGGTCTGGCTAACCCTATGAAAAAATCCATCAAGATGTCATCACTTTGTCACTCAAGAACATCCAAATTATAAAACAAACCACTAGGAATATGATGCTCGACTATTTCCTTTAAGAAAACCAATCCCTTTTTCATACACTACACCACTACCCATTTTATCTCGGGTCCCAACAACTATATCGTCAAGATGCAATAAATCTTAAATTTTTTTGGGTGTACTTGAAAAGGTGAGATAAATGAAGAAATCCATATTTCAACACAACCAGAACAGAAAACACCCCACAAAAAATCATATTTTACAAACCATCTCTCTGAAACATCACTATGGACAAAATAATCATGCATCTCCTATGCATCTGATTATCCCCTCTCAAACACCTCCACCTGCTGAATAAAATAATGATACCTAGTCTTCTTATATAAAAATACTCTTCTACAATCCACCCTTTCATCTACATACAAGGATTCCAACTTCTATGTTGACCTCCAATAATCCTAAAACACCTAAACAACATATTTTCATGACTACATTCTTAAAACATAATCCACAACATTTCCATTAATTTAGGTGTAGGAGATATAAAAATTATAATCTTGAAGAAAAACCATCCACCTCCACTACTAAAAATTTAGATCACCCTGAGAAATGATATAAATCAAATTCCCGTGATCTATGAAGACCAAAAAGAACTCCCCAATGAGGTAATGCCATAATATCTTCAATGAAAACCCCCACCAATTCAAAATCTATATCATGGGTTGCATAGTTACATTCACGTGGATGTAACTATCGGAACCCATAAGAGATCACTACATTTTGATGCATTAACACACATCCTAAAATCATAAATGAAGAATCACAAAACACCTTAAACATAACACCATCTATAAGTAATTGATGTAATAGATAACTGACCAACATCTTCTTTAGGTAATGAATGATTCTCGACACTAATCAGTCCAAACAAAATCCAGGTCCTATGTGGTCAATGTTGTCAATGGGATTGAAAATCAAGATAAACTAGTAAAAATAATTTGATAATATCCTGTGATACTTAGAAAACTATGAACCTTTTACATGTTCATGCATGCTACCTAGGAAAAAACTACCTCAACCATTAACAGGTTCACTTCAAAACCTAGTTAAGAGACTGAAGGCCTAAGGAAATTCACCTATATTGTTCAAATCATACTCATGGGAAAAATTACATAGATATAGTGGTGTCTACGAACCTGAAAAATCACTAAGATGATCAGAATTCTCCTCATGTGACTTTTGGTAGATAAAGATAGCATCGATAAATATGATTAAGAATCATTCCAGGATCTCATAGAGAAATATGTTCATGATCCCCATGAACATGAATGGTGCACTCATAACACCAAATGACATTCCTACAATCTTTAAGTTCCCATAAAAATATCTTAAGAAATTATACATGATATCTCTCTCTTTTACGCAAAACTATTGATCTCTAGACCTTAGAATGATATTGGAAAACAAAATCACTCAATTAGTTGGTCGAAAATATCTTCCATCCTTAGAAGAAGGTAACGGTTCTTTAACATCACCAGATTCATCCTCCGGTATTCTATACATAACATAGTGCTAGAATATGCCTTCATGGGAACAAAATTGCAGCACCCCATATGAAACAATGGATCAGATGAAAACATATTTCATAAAATCATCTATCTCAATCCTAAACTCCCAAAAACTCAAAAGGTACAATCTAATAAGAACCCATCAGAATCAGAGAAGCACCAGGCTATATGTCTATCCCAAACTCAACATCCCGATGAGGGGGTAACATTACAATAACCTCTAGAAAGACATCCTAAAACTCTATATTGACCTTTTGAACGTCTATCCTCATATCCAATACTAACTCCAAAAACAGTATATCCAAAAAATAATGAAGGGTCTCCACACGGCGAATACCCACCTAAAAACAACTCTCAATAATGAAATTCACATGCTTTCCATCCACTTCCAAAAAACTGACTCTAGATTGAAAGTAGTTTATATTAAAACAAACGAAATACAACCATCCCATGTTGAGGATAACATCGTATGGAATAATCTATAGCATGAAAAGATCCCCACTAAACTAAAGTTACCACATCATTAGTATATAAGTCCAAAACACATCAATCAAACTGGTCTAGACTCTAACTGGAATACTCAACACCATGGGATTGATAATTATCACTACTTCTAGTCCTAGAACCTAGAATATGATGGGGTGAAACAAAGGTATAAAATTATACTAGATAATATAAGAAACAAACAAGAAAACAAAAAAATTGATCATTCCTCTGATGACCTATAGCCCCTTTGTCACTCCTTCTTCTATTATGTACAACTATCCACACCCAGATTCTATACATATCATCTGATTACCACATATAAGACCATAAATTTTTTGAGTCCCTTAAACATGAGGAACATCTTATATTTATCCTCTACTTGATCTATCTCTTCTTAGTGGATCATATTCCTACTACTCCTAGTCCTAAAACAATATCACTATAAATCTATACTAAGTCTGGTGTTGAACCTATCCACCTCCATCAAATTGAGAATATGTAACCAATAGGAACTACTTATGGGATGGTAACAAACACCATACCAAAACACACTAGACAAAATCCCCAAGGAAATGAATGAAAACCACTATCCCCATAAGTTATGAAAGGAATCTACTAAGGTTGACTCCCTAGTGATCAAAACCTCAAAGTTCATGGTTCATGAGACCTTCCACTAATAACATTGATCGTCGATAAACCTTACTAGTTCCCCTATAATGGATAAATTCCTTTCCATAAAATCTTCTCGATCATCTCCACTTTTTCCTAAACCTCCAGAGACATTACCAATGTAAAAGGAGCAACTACATACTGAAGAGAAACAAGGAGTTACTCCTCATGATGTCTAACATGAGACTCCTAATCTAGAAAAAATATCTTGGGAAAACACATAAGGTCATTGAACTTGATTAAAAAATTCTACACAAACAAACTCCCCTACTTGAGAGAAAGAATATACTTCCTCTTCAACACTATACTGGTTGATGAAATAAACTCTACCTGAAACACTTTCTTAAATTAAACCCATGAAATATATACCTCCTTCTCTTCTCCTAGATACAAAAATCACCACTTAGATGTTGCTCCTATTATCGGATTAACTGAAAAAAGAAACACAATATCCCATAGGGGACCTAATAACATTAAATGTGATCTCAATCTCCTCCATGAATCACTTTATCTCCACATTAGAAACAATTCCCTTATACCACCCCAAATCATTGCAAAAAAAATTATGAAACTTCCTATTCCAAACCTCATGCTCCTTTATGGATGAAACCTATTAAGGCCAACCAAATCAACCTTCTTAACCTTAACATCCTAATCCATAGACGGATGATGAAAATGATACATATAAGAAAAAGAAAAAAGAATTTCCATTGACTGATAGAATGGAATTTCAATTAGATTCATTTTAATTAACTTTATTGATTTTATCCTTTCCAAAATAGACAAATTAAAACAAGAACAAAATTCATCATGAAATATGTATCTATCCATGGTCTATGTAGAGACCTAAACCTTGATGTACATGTACATTACATTACTTTTGAGGAATACTTAATACATAACAAAAACAGACACACAAGGACCGTAATAGTTTAGTGTCTTTGGAAACTGGGAATATATTCTTCTAATCGTGGTGAATGATCTTCAACATCTCCCATAAAAATCTTTCCATTTTGTTTTAATACCTAAAAACTTTCTTCAAATCCTGGGGAAAATAAAACATATAAAGGTTGAGATCAAATGCTCAGTAAGGGTAAGCATGGAGAAAATAAAACAAATCATATACATTTGAACATCAAAACATGAACATAAAGTTTACACATAAAAATCTTGAGTTTTGAAATAAATCTTGGTACTGCATAAGGAATAATTCATAAAGTAACATTAATCCTCATAAAATGACATGGGAACAAAACATTTAATTGTGGAAAACAATTAAGCACATGATATGATTTCAATAGTAGCCATGACATTGCTGCCAAGACCATTTTAGTGGACAAAGCCCCTTTCGGAATCGAGTTCACTCCTCGTTCCAGTCCTGTAACACTGAACCAGATTAACTTATAATTCCATCCATGTCTATATCATGAGATATAAATCTTTACCCAATGCATTGGAGGGTGATATAGGTCCCACCAATCTCATAATTAAATCATTCTTACTTGTGCCACAACATGAACATAAAGCATTCATCATCATCCAAAGTATAAAATGGGTTTCATAAACATCATCTCATCATAACATAATCCATAAAAATGGATATCATTTCATTATAAGAAATGTGAAACCATGTAAATAATAGAGAAATTATACAAGAAACATACACATATGAAATAATTCCATCTTATAAGGAAAATGGTATTGATAAAACACTTGAAATTAATTCTTGAGGAAAATATCCTTTCTTTTTCAAAATCATTTTCTTTTCACAAAATTCCATTAAATTTTAAAAGAAAAGGATTTTGTTGAAAATAGTCACTAAATATTATAGAGTAATATTTATGAAAATAAGGTGTTATGAAACCGTAAAAATATCTTCATGTCGTATAAGTTAAAAAAACATTCTTCTCATACTTTTTCCGGAAAAGTCAAAAAGTACCTCGTATGGTAAAAAAAGAAATATTCCTTCCATACGATGTGGTAAAAGAATAAAAAAATGTAAAAATGACTTTAAACATACATGGAAGAAAATTAAACATTTTATGAAAACCTTTTGAGAACATATGTACATGGATAATAAACATAACCCCAGTAAATACTTACGAATAAACAAACTCGTATAAGAATGAGATTGGAATAATTATCCCTTACCTTAGGTCTGATATGCTTCGTACGTATCTAAACCTCTTGTATAATGATTTAAATAATGCCATTGACTTATTACAGAATCATATTCATTGTTATGATATCATATATGGTTCACTTATGACTTTATATTAGCTGTTATTTTGTAAATTCCATGTTAAAGCAACTTTTTGGGTAAAATCATTTTATTTATCATACGTGTTTGGACTTGTAGTTCGTGATATTATTATTACTTATATCATGATTTAATTACATATATAATGTAAATAATGATTTATATATCATATATATTCAGTATATATATATATATAATAGATAGATAAATGAAATGAAATACACCGTTTATGGAGATGGTAGGCCGTACATACACATGAACGCTGTTTTCTTTTCTTTATTGACTTGAATGGAAGTAAGTAGATGACATATATATATATAAACATAAATAAAATATCTTTATCATGTAATATATTTCATTATTATTCATTATATATACTTTATAATCATTCTTGAGTGGTTAACATGGAGATTGAATCTCATCGCGTCGTGGAGACGGTAATCCATACATATGCAGGAGCGATGATATCGTTCCCATAGTTATTGAATTGAATTGGTGTGGATGATATAATATCTCCGAATCAGTATGATGTTATAATAACTATATATAGTTATTAGTTACATCATCATACCCATCCAAGTAAGGTGGTGGTGGAAAAACGGATTACACCACGGTGTGGAGACGGTATTCCGTACGTACGCACGCGCGGTGATTTAGTTTTCCGTAGGATGGATAGAAGGTAAAATAGTGTTGTTTATTATTTATAATAACATATAAATATATGAGGGATACTGGGGTTATTAATTTATAATGAAATAAATAATGAAGAAGAATTTGAAGAAGAACAAACTTGAAAGAATCGGTAGAAGAGATTACCTCTTCTTCGACGCACCACTTTTAGGCTTTCTCTTAAGGCACTAGAGTTGGTATTTTGAGGAGACCATAACCTCCATAATGTTTCTAGGGATGTTGATAAGGGAAATGTTCAGGGGTTGTCCGAGCTTCAAAGTTCAAAATGGTGTGAAGAGAAGAGGGAAGGGGTGCCCTTTTTATAAGGGAGGAGAGTGGCACCTTTGGAAAAACATAAAATATTATTTTATAATAAAGTAATATTCGGTTTATAATAGCTCAAAATTGATTTATTCCGAAGATAAAGTGGGTTTGGGTCGAAATCCTCTAAACCAATAGGTTTTATACAAGTTTAGGTTACTATTTTAACCTTATCATTTAGATTTAACTCTAAGTTAAATAATTTAACTTTTACCGTGTCTTCTTGTTTTCTTACACTATATGGTTAATAAAAATACTATAACAAGCCAAAAGAACCCCAGGTGATTAATTATTAATATATATAACATTATCTAAGTCATTTGGCTGAACCTTATATTTTTAAGAAAAAAATAACAATTAATAATATAATATTTGTTTTAAAAACAATTTTATGTCATTTTTGACACTATTTGGTAATTGATTTTTGTGAAAATCATAACAACATTATTAGTTAGATAAAAGTTAATTAAATCAATAATAACATGTCATATTAACCTAGATAATTATTTGAATTCATAAAAAGTCACAAATTACATTTATTTGGGTATTTATAACATCAATTATGTTAATATTTCATTAATAAGGTAATTACTACATCATCATTATGTCATAAATACATTAAATTATTAATTTTTATAAATAAAATACCATTATGTAGGAAATATTTTTATCTTTATAATGAATATTTATTGTCATATTTATCTTATGTATAACCCTATATTAAAAATGTTTTAGTTAATAATCTTTGATTTTAACTATTTTTACTCTTCTTTAAATAAAATAATAATAAATGTCCTCATCTAATCCAAGCAGACAAAAATGATAATATTTTATTTATAAAGTTTTTTTGGTCGAATTACACTTATCCAATAGAAATATGACATTTTTTAGGGTAATAATAATATCGCTTTTACCCTTAATTTCCCTATTTAATTTTAACCGTGGTAAATAAAAGTAAAAAGTTACTATTCACCATAAATTATTTTATTTTATTGAACCACATTTTACTCCAGAATATTAACCGTGTCTCTCAGATTTTTTAAATTTCACTCACATAAGTGGTAAAATTATGTATTATATAAATTTACAAATTTTCCTATGAGGTGGGTAAATGACGGTGAAAAGTTTAATAAATTTTTTTATATATCTAAAATTATTATAAAGTGACTTTAATTAATTACATTAAATTTATATAGGTATTATGTATAAATTTTGACTGAAAATAAATTTAAATAAAATAAATAATTATTTAAACAAAAACACGGTTTTTAGGTAGTAACATAGTGTTTTCACTATTCATTAAAAATTGAATGTTTTCAGAAAAATACAAAAAATTCAACCTAGGCTAATTTCGATATTTCGAATCCAAAAATGAATTCCATTTTTAAAGATATAATTTATAAAATTTCAAAAATTGGGTATTACTATTCATAACTGCTAGTTCATAATATTATTATAATAATACCTCATTTAGTGAAACTCCGTATTGCGTACTATACACACTATCGTGGAAGGTCTTGATTGCGTGTAATGAAAGCCAATTCAGGGATGCATTCAGTTAATCATCTGTTTGGTGTTACGTATACCATAATAAAAACTTATTTCATTTATACAATAAACAAAATCTGTACTTAATGTTGCATAGAATAATTTCCACGAAATGATCTTGAAATTGTGTGTAACCTGAGCCAAGAATAGTGTTGTGTATACGGTAAGCTAATACGACGTTGGGTATAGTAGAAGCTAATATTGGTGTAGTTTATAATAGAATACATCAAAGAAATTATAAATAATATATCTCATAAAATCTCGGGGTGTTACAGTCTATATCCTTCAAACAATTCCACCTTTTTTGGTCATTACATAAGATTTGTGTTAATGCATTAGATCCCAAGTTTCCCTAATGTATCATGTCCTACTAATCATCCATGTCTTATGTAACACACCAAGGTAAACTTGAACTAATATCATACAAACACATGAAATACTCATTGGGACAAACAAGAAACTTCTTCCTATCACTCAACCACCACTTTTAATACCAATCTGTTATGACCCCTCCCACCAAGGATAACACAATGAGGGAAGAGAGATCTTGACCCCTGATTCTTACATCCAGTAAGTCTTGGGATGGAAACTAGGAACAAGGGTATAACATTATCATAAAATGGGATGTGTTAACCTTTATAATAATTTAGCATAGGGAGATATTTTGAATGATCCAAAAAATAAACGATATAATATTAAAAGAAACCAAAAACATCCCACAATGAATGTATAAATAAAAATAATATAGATAAAATTATACAAAGTAAAAACCCAAAAGAAAAGCTAATGTAGTGATTCAACAACTATCGATGGCCCAAGATAGTAATATATGTAATTCCCCGACCCCAGAAGCCCAGAGTCAGTGCATTATTACGTATCATTGGAATGATCACAAAAGATCACGTCTTGAAACACAGATTAGTTTAGTATACTTGGAATTACTTGATACATTCATATTTTTTACATTACATCATAAAATGTAAAACTACAATAAAATTTTTTCCATTGACAATACTGAGATCCCATAGACCATCCCTACAGGTCAGTCATAATATACTTCTTCACATCCTTGAAAAAATAAAACATAGAAAAGGGTGAGCTCAGATGCTTAGTAAGGATAACAATATAGCGGAAACATTCATAAATAAGCATAAACATTTATGGAAATGTATAATACTAAAACAAAAGCCTTTTAAACATGAACATTAGCATAATATTGAAAATATAAAATCAAAAAATGCCATTTACTTATTCACATGGATTTTTACTAATCTAATAATCACATGCAATATCAATAGCCACTTTCATAATTATGGAATGCGTAATTCCAGACTTTCATAACCACATAGTCAAGGCCTTGTGCCAAGAATACAAATAATATTTTGTCAAGGCCTTCTTCCAAGACACCAGTTTGTCTCATGAGACCTACCAATGCATTGAGGAGATATACATGTCTCCACCCATCACTTACTATGTCCAAAGCATTCCTCATATGAAAAGGTTTAAACATATCAGAAACATTTGTATTAAAACTGTCATATGAAATGTCAATTCATTATCAATAAACCTTGAATGGTATAAAAATAATACATCCACAGTAAGACATATCACAAAACATTCAATACAATATGGAGGTTTTTTATCATATTAAATTAACTTCAAATAAGCTTAAAATCCATCATAGGATGTTGACATAGTTGAAATCAAAATCTTTTTTAGAGAAATATCTCTTTCTATTTTGAAATAATTTAAGAGTCACAATATTATAAAGAATAAATTTATTTTTAAAATATTCTTATAAGATTGTAATGGATGATTTGATGATGTTTTAATGGTGGAAAACAGCCGCACCCACCGTATTAGTTAAAAACATTCTTACCTTAATTTTTTCGATAAGTTAATAAAGTACCATGTTTTGAAAATGATGAAAAGATTCCTTTAAAACCATTTTATAAAATGTAAAATAAGGGTAAAAATTAAATTAACCCATATTCTAGTAAATAGTAAAAAAATTTAAATTTTTTTTAAGAAACATGTATGTGGATGATAAAAATGTCCCAGTAGATACTTATGTAAAAACCACCTTGGATAATAAAGAGATTGTAAAATTAACCCTTATGTTGTTCATTTCTTTGGTTGAGGGTAGGTTAACCTTATTTATAATGGTTAAATAATTGTTCTTATATTATACAAGAATCATATACATTAATATGATATCATATATGATCTTTTAACATTTCTTTGTTAACAATATCTTAGTATTATCGTCGGTTGAGGTGTTAACTGATTCATTTTCCATTATAATATTTGTTACGTAAGTAATTGTTTTATGGATAGGATGTATCATTTTCATATTAAGAATTATTTTAAGTCTTTAAACATTATTTTTAAACATTTAATGAAAATTATTCTTGAATGGATACAATGGTGAATGAATCTCATCGCGTTCATGGAGACGATAATCAGTACGTATGCACGAGCGACAATATCATTATTTTAATACTAAAATAATATATAATTGGATTTTATATCATATATAAAGAATCATTATCATGTTATATTTATTATTAAAATCAATTACACATCATTACTATACCCATCCAAATAATAATGTATTGAATAACAATTACACCACGACGTGGAGTCGGTAAGTCGTACATACGCACATATACTGAAATGTCATTAAAAGGATTGATAGAATAATTAACATGGTTGTAGCATATTTATAATAACATAATAGTATATAGAATATACTGTATTTATTTTTTTATAATGGATACAACAATGAAAGAGAAGTGGAAGATGAATGGAACTTGAAAGAGGTGATGAAATGTTTTCCTCTTCTTAAGGTTCTTCCTTTTGATTTGATCAAAAGGACTCCATAGGTTGGCTTTCTGAGTAAAGGAAGGCCTCTAGGATGTATTTAGGACATTTGAGAGGGTATTTGGGTAGGTTTTGGTGGAGAAAATGCCTTTGAAGGTGTGAATTAGAGAGAAGGTGAAGTGCCTTTTTATAAGAGGGGTGAGGGGCACCTTAGGAAAAGATAGAAATATTTTTTTTATAATAAAATCATTTTCGGTTTCCAATTGGTCCAAAATAAATTATTTAAATGATAAGGTGGCTATGGGTCTAAAAACACTTAAAAATATGGTTTTAGATAGTTTTGGGTCACTATATTAACTATATCTTTTTGATTTAACTCTTAGTAAAATAGTTTGACATTTACCATGTCTCTTTGTATTGTTATATTATATGGTTCATAAACTTACTATATACTTCCAAGAGGACCCCAAGTGGTTCATTAATGATATAACTATAACTATATAAGTATTTTTTCCGAACCATGGATTTTTAGGAATATAATATCAATTAATAATATAATATTTTATTTAAAAAACTCTTTTTTGTCAATTTTGAAACTATTTGGTATTTTGTTTTTGATAAATTCATAACATCATTATTACTTCAAATGAAAATTCATCTAACCAACACTCATATGTCATATTAACCTCTAAATTTATTGGAATTAATTAAAAGTCTCAAATTACATTTATTTGGGTATTTATAATATCAATTATTTTAATGTTTCATTAATACGGCAATTACTTCGTCATCATTGTGTAATAAATAAA
The DNA here is from genome assembly GCA_963277665.1 of Viscum album. Classification (NCBI taxonomy): domain Eukaryota; kingdom Viridiplantae; phylum Streptophyta; class Magnoliopsida; order Santalales; family Viscaceae; genus Viscum; species Viscum album. The sequence continues at coordinate 752,337,010 of OY728160.1, forward strand.
TTTAATTATTTAATTTCTAACAAATATAAATAAAATAACATTATTTATGAAGTCTTTTTATATTTCTAATTAATATTTATAGTCGAATTTATCTTATGTGTAACCCTATATTAAAAATGGTTTAGATATTAATCTTTGAACTTAGCACTTTTAACTCTTCTTTCATTAAATAATAATAAATGCCCTAATCTAATCCACGTAGACCTAAAGGATCATATATTATTACTAAGGTTATTTTTGGTCGAATTAAACTTATTCAATAGAATTATGACATTTGTTAGGGTAATGATAATATCAATTTTACCCTTAATTTCCCAATTAAATTTTAACCGTGGTAAATAAAAGTGAAATGTTACAATTCACCAAAAATTATTTTCATTTTATTGGAAAACATTTTACTTACTAATATCAACTGTGTCTCTTAGATTTTTGAAATTCAACTCACAGAAGTGGTAAAATTAAATTTTATGTAAATTTGCAAATTCTCCTAGGAGGTGGGTAAAAGACGGTAAAAAGTTCAGTAAATTTTTTTTATATCTAAAATTATTAAAAACTGACTCAGATGAATTACATTGAACTTATGTAGGTATTATGCATAAATGTTTTATTAAAATAAATTTAAATTAAATAAATAATTATTTAAAAAAAATCATTTTTAAAATATAACTCAGTATTTTTCACTATTCACCAAAAATTGAAAGTTTTCAGAAAAAAAAATTCACTGTAAGCTAATTTTGATACTCCGAATCCAAAAATAAAGTCCATTTTGAAATATAAAATTTATAGAATTTCAAAAAATGAGTATTACTATTCATAACAGCTGGTTTGATTGGTTGTGGTGTGTTAGAACTGATAGTTGCGTACAACACAAGCTATTGTATTATTCAAAGAGAATCATATAGTGAAAGATTGGGGTCTTACATTCTTCCCTCCTTCAAATAATTTCGACCTCGAAATTTCTAGAATATTACTACATAAAAAGACACAGGTGGGTTTTCATCATTTGTTCCTTGGGATCCCACGTTGCCTCTTCCATCTTATAGTTTCTCAATAGAACTTTTACCAGACGAGTAATCTGGTTTCTCAGCACTTGTTCTCTTGTATCAAGAACCATGAAAACCTCTTCACAATAAGACAGATTAGGTTCCAGTTTTAATTCCTCATAGGTAAGTACATGCGTTGGGTCAGGAATGTATTTTCTCAATAGTAATACGTGGAACACAACATGAACTTTGAAGAGACTTGGTGGTATTGCCAAATGGTAACCAACAGCACCAATACATTCTAGAATATCGAAAGGTCTTATGTACTTAGGACTCAATGTACCCTTCTTACCGAAATTTATAACACTCTTCCATGGAGATATTTCAAGAAACATGATCTCCTACCAGAAATTCCAAATCCTTCCTTCAGTTATCTACATAGATCTTCTGTCTACTTTGATGTGGTTTTAGATTACCTTCACCTTTTCCATCGTTTCCTCCATGAGTTCTAGGCCTACGAGATTTCTTTCACCAACATCATCATTACAGGTTAGTGTGCGACATCTCTTTCCATATAACGCTTCATATGGTGCCATCTGAATACTTGAATGGAAGCTATTCTTATAGTAAAATTCTACCAGAGGTAAATATTGATCCCACATACCTTGAAAGTCATGTGAGCATGATCTTAACATGTCTTTAAAGGTTTGAATAGTCCTTCCTGATTTCCATCAGTTTGGGGGTGGTAACCAGTGCTCAAATGAAGTTCAGTATCTTGGGATTTCTGAAGACTTTTCCATAATCTTGATGTAAAACAGGGCTCACCATTAGAAACAATCTATAGTGGTACTCCATGAAGTCTTATAACTTCATTAATATACAGTCTTGGTAAATGTTCAAGTGGTAAATCTTCTCTTATAACAAGAAAATGTGCTGACTTGGTAAGATGATCAACAGTGACCCATATTTCATCATTCCTTCTAGGAGTCTTTGGTAGTCCCATGAAAATTTTTGTCATAATATTATCCCATTTCCACTCAGGTATGGGAAGAGGTTTCAAGACTCCTCCAGGTTGTTTCCTTCCAACTTTCACTTGTTGAGAAACCATACATCTGGACACTAAATCAGCAATCCCACAAAAAATGTTCTTTCAAATCTCTATACATTTTAGTGCTCCCAGGGTGTATATATAAGTTGGAACTATGATCATAATCCAAAATTCTCTTTTTAGATCAGGTATATTGGGAACACATAGTCTCTTCCCAAATTTCAAAATTCCATTTTCATACACAATGTCACTCGATATCCCATCTTTCACAACTTTTATATTCTTTTGAAACTCTTCATCACCAGTCTGAGAACTATTTATCCTTTCTAGTAATGATGGTTTGGAAACCATTTGAAAAAGTATTGATGTTTCACCTTCCATGGTGATTGCCATATCCATCTTTACTAGATCAATGTCTATAGGATCCTTTAAAACTCTCATCTGGTTCAAAACTCCATGATCCATTATACTCAAAGCATCTGCCACCTTATTTTCCTTACCTAGCTGGTAGTGTATAGTGTAATCATAATCCTTGAGTAGTTCAAGACATCTCCTTTTCCTCATGTTGTGTTCTTTCTGTGGGAAAATATACTTCCTACTCTTGTGGTCAGTATATATCTCACATTTTTTACCACAGAGATAATGTCTCCATATCTTCAAATCAAATATTATAGCTACTAACTCAAGATAATGAGTAGGATAGTTTTTCTCATGAATTTTTAGATGTCATGATGCATAGGAAATAACCCAATAGTTCTGCATAAGGAAAACACCACGTCTTTTATTTGAATCATCACTATAAATAACAAACCCATCATTCCTCAATTGTAGAGTCAATATACGAGCATTGAATAATCTTCTCTTCCGTTATTCAAAACAATATTCACACTCTTTAGTCCAAACAAATTTGACCCCTTTATGTGTGACCTTGGTTAATGGTTTAGCCAATCGAGCAAAATTCGGGACGAAACACCGATAATAACAGGCTAAACTAATAAAACTGTTTTCCTCAGTTATATTTTTCAGTGCTGGACATTCTGGGATTTCGCTTTTCATAGAAGGATCAACAGAGATTCTATCCTTAGTGATGATATGGCCATGAAAAGAGATCTCTTGAATCCAGAATTCACACAACCTAAACATACCATGTAGTTCATGTCTTCTAAGAGTCTTCAGGATAATGTGCAAGTGATTTTCATGATCTTCGTAGTTTTCTTATTATACCAAGATATCATCAATAAATACCACTACAAATTAATTAAGATATTCCTTGAAAACTATATTCCTTAGATCCATGAAAACATAGGGTGCATTAGTCAATCCAAAAGGCATTACTATAAACTCGTAATGCATGTACCTGGTTCGAAATTCTGTTTTTGGAATGTATTCCTTCTTCACACACAACTGATGATATCCAGATCTAAGGTCAATCATTGAAAAGTATTGAGATCCATGAAGTTGGTCAGATAAATCATCAATGCAAAGTAGGGGACACTTGTTATTTATTTTTATAGCATTGATCTCTCTGTATTCAATGCACAACCTCAATGATCCATCTTTCATCTTAACAAAATGGACAGGGGCTACCCATGGTTAAACACTAGGGTGAATAAATCCCTTGTTAATCAATTCCTCTAGTTGTTTCTTTATTTCCACTAATTCCACAGTGGCCATTCAATAAGGGGTCTTCGATATGGGCCTTGAACTAGGAATTAAATCAATGGAAAACTCAATTTCTCATTATAGAGGATCTCTAGGAAAATATTCTAGAAACACATCAACATATTCTTTCCTAATAAGAACATACTCTATTTGAACATTCCTTTCCTCAACCATAGTTATTACATTATCTTCCTCCCCAATAATTGAATTTAGTTGAGCTAGTAGGGGTGGATCTAGATAAGAATTAGGTGGTGACGATTCTTCTCTAAAAATAAGGTGTTCATTATCATCGTCATCAAAAATCGCAACCTCCTTATTCTTACAATAAATTTTTGCATCATCGTCCCAAATATAATCCATATTGAGGATTATATCAAATTCAATCGGTGGTATGAGGATGAGATCCACAAATAAAGAACATTTATATGATCTAATGGGGACTGATTCACAAATCGTTATGGCAATGATACTTCCATTTGGAGTTTTGACTGACAACTCCCATGTTAAATCATATTGGAAATATCTAATTATCGTAGAAAACTAGGAAGATATGAAACAATGCGATGATCTAGAATCAAATAAATCATTTTCTAAACTTGAGGAAACCATTAAATTACCTAGGACTGCGTATTTAAGAGCTTCAACCTCAGCAGTAGTGATTGCATAAGCTTGGCCTATATCCCTTGGCATTTTCTGAGGTAAGTTCCCCTGACGCTTAGGATATTCATTCGCATAATTCCCCTTTTCTCTACCATTATTGTATTCAATAGTGACAACCACTTTCTTCCCTTTGTATTCATGAGCTTGTTGGCCTTTTTCACCACATTTGTAATAGACTCTCATTAATTTCATGCAAGTACCTGGGTGTTTCATCTCACATTTACTGCAAGATGGATATTCAACTTTTCCCTTCTTCCCCTGATTTCCATTTCTAGAGTGATCAGTATATCTCTTCTTCTCCTGCTTTTCTTTAAATTTGTAAGACATAGAGAATTCTTTTTTCTATCTTGATAGTACATGAGACAATATCTTCATATGACAAGTAGGATTGTGAGACTAATTCTCAATGGATAATTGTTTTTAACCCATCAAAGAAATGATAAATATTATTTCATGGGTTACGTATATTATCTGCTGCATGCCTTGCTGACCTTTTAAAGTTAGCCTCATACTTTGCGACATTCTCATCCTCCTTTTGTCGCAGACTCAAAAAATTTCTTTTCATATCTTCTTAATGGTCATGAGGAAAGTATTTTTCAATGAAAGTCTCTTTAAACTCCCTCCATTCCATATTTTATACTTCATCAACTTCCTTTGTGTTTTGAATCAATGACTCCCATTGATCAGCATCTCCAGTGAGGCAGTAAACTGCCATGACATCTTTTTCTATTTTGCTACTCCCCATGGCATGGAATTGTTTATATATGAAATTTATCCATTTCTCAGACACTAATAGATTTTTATTACCATTGAATGTTGGTGGTTGTTTCCTTATGAATAAATATAACATTGATCCTCCATACTGTGGATCAGGGTGCTCCATACGGATAGGGTTATTATTCATAACCGAGTGAGTTTTCCCTGTATGGTGATAAGCTGATCAGCACCAGTTGTATCACCAGCTCCACTATAACTATCTTCACCAGGAGGGAAATCACTACATAGAGAGTGTGAATTGATACAGTTTCCATTCCTTCCACTAGGTGCCATTTCTGAACAATGGCATAAACCACATTAGTTTATGAATCGAAATACATAAATCCAAACTTGTAAAACACTTAACATAAATTGAAAATTTTAGGGATATAATCTATAATCATAAAAAATATGTTTTCTTTAAGGAATTATATACTCATAAACCCTTCATAATGGTTTGTAAAGAAAATTAGAATTATCCTAGGCATATCCCCCAGGAGTGTCGTGACCAAGAGTGCAGCAAGGCCCTTTGTCATGCACCAGTTCCCATTCGAGTCTAGCTCAAAGAGGTGTTTTCAGGTTTTACCCCATAGGTACATCTATTCCAGAGCCTCCTCTACCTACTCGTATCCATACATGGATGTATTGATTGAAAAGGTCACAAAATATATACAATACCCAAATTCTAGGAAGTTCTTCTATAGTAATCCTCAAATTCCATGTTATTGTAATGTGCTCTAATTGGAGTTTATCTAAATCTAGATTCCAGGGTTTGTACTAAACTTCCTCTGATACAAAATGTAATTCCCCGACCCCAAAATCCGAGATTTGGTGCATTATTACACATCATTTTAATAATCACAAAAGATCACGTCTTGAAAGAATGATTAGTTTAGTAGCCTTTGAAGTGCTAGATACATTCATAAGTTTTAAATTTTTTCATAAAATGGTTAACTACAACAACATTGTTTTCATAGACAATACTGAGATCCCCTAGACTATCCCTACAGGTCATTCATAATATAATTTTTTTCATCCTGGGAAAAATAAAACATATAAAGGGTTGAGCTCAGATGCTTAGTAAGGATAAAAATATAGTGTAAAATTTAATAAATAATCATAAACATTTAAGGCAATGTATAAGACTAAAACAAAAGTCTGTAAAACATGAACTTCAGCATAACATGATGAAGATAAAATCAAATAATTCCATTTACTTATTCACATGGACATTTTACTAATCGAATAATCACATGAAATATCAATAGCCACTTTCATATTAATGGAATGAATAATGACAGACTTTCATAACCACATAGGTAAGGCCTTGTTCCAAGACTGCAAAGAAGATTTTGTCAAGGCCTTATTCCAAGGTAGTAGTTTGTCTCATGAGACCTACTGATGCATCAATAGCTACAGCGGGCTCCACCCATCACATACTAAGTCCAATGCATTCCTCATATGAAAAGGTTTAAACATATCATAAATAGTCATATTAAAACTTGCATACAAAATGGAAATACATTATCCATAAACCATGAATGGTATAAAAATAACACATTCACAGTAAAACATATAACAAAACCTTCAATACAATATGGATGTTTTGTATCATAATAAATCAAATTCAAATATGCTTAAAATCCATCAAGGGATGTTGACATAGATGAAATCAAAACCATTTTTTAGAGAAATATCTCTTTCTATTTTGAAAAAAATTTAAGAGTCAAATAATTATAAATAAGACATTTATTTTGAAAATATTCGGATAAGAATGTAAGGTAATCTTTGATGATGTTATAACAGCAGAAAATAGCCACACCCTCCGTATAAGTTAAAAAAATATTCTTAACTTAATTTTGTCAAAAAATTCATAAAGTACATTGTTTGTAAAATGACGGAAAGATTTCATTAAAACCTTTTTATAAAAAGTCAAATAAGGGTTTAAATAAATTTAACCCATAGTCTAGTAAATAGTAAAAAAATTTAAAAATACATTTTTAAAGAACATGGATGTGGATGATAAAGATGTCCCCGTAGATACTTACGTAAAAACAACCTTGGATAATAAAGAGATTATTAAATTAACCATTACCTTGTTCTTTTCCATGGTAGAGGGTAGGTTAAAGTCCTGTATAAGGGTGAAATTATTTTTATTAAATTATACAAGAACCATATACATTAATATGATATCATATATGATCTTTTAAGATTTCTTTGTTAATAATATCTTAGTATTATCGTTGTTTCGGGTGTAAACTGATTTGTTTTCCTTTATATACATTGTTACGTAAGTAATGTTTGTTATGGATTGAATGTATATTATTCATATTTATAAATATATTAAGTCTTTAAACATAATTTTTAATCAGTTAATGAAAATTAGTCTTGAATGGATACGATGGCGAATGAATCTCATCACGTTCGTGGTGACGGTAATCCGTACGTACGCACGGGCGACAATATCATTCTTTTGATATTAAAATAATATATAATTGAATGGAATATCATATATACAGAATAATTATCTTGTTATATTTATTATTTACATCAATTACACATCATTATTATACCCATCCAAAAAATAATGTATTGAATAACAATTACACCAGGACATGGAGACTGCAAGCCGTACGTACGCACGTATGGTGACATGTCCTTCAAAGGATGGATATAATAATTAATATGGTTGTACCATATTTATAATAACATAATAGTATATAGAAGATACTGGATTTATTATTTTACAATGGAAACAACAAAGAAATAGGAAGTGGAAAAATAAAGGAACTTGAAAGAGGTGATGGAATTTTTACCTCTTCTTCGGGTTATTCCTTTTGATTTTATCAAAAGGGCTCCATAAGATGGATTTATGACTAAATAAAGGCCTCTAGGATTAAGGGAGTATATTTGAATTGGTATTTGGGAAGGTTTTAGTTGATCCAAATGGCTTTGAAAGTGTGAATTAGAGAGAAGGGGAAGTTCCCTTTTATAAGAGGAGTGAGGGACACCTTTGAAAAAGCTAGAAATATTATTTCATAATAAAATCATTTTCAGTTTATAATCACTCAAAAATGATTTATTTTAAATTATAAGGTGGTTATGGGTCAAAAAACACTCATCCAACAGGTTTTATATATGTTTGGGTTACTATATTAACGTTATCTTTTAGATTTAACTCTTAGTTAAATAGTTTGACATTTACCATGTCTCTTTGTATTTTTTATATTATATGGTTAATAAACATACTATATACTTCAAAGAAAACCCCAAATGGTTCAATAATGACAAATATATAATTATATAAGTATTTTTTCCGAACCTTATATTTTTAATAATATAATATCAATTAATAATATAATATTTTTTTAAAAACTCTTTAATGTGAATTTTGACACTATTTGGTATTTTATTTTTTATAAATTCATAACATCATTATTATTTCAAAAAAAATTCATCTACCAAACCGTAATATGTCATATTAATCTAAAAAATTAGTGTAATTCATTAAACGTCTAAAATTACATTTATTTGGATATTTATAATATCAATTATTTTAATCTTTCATTATTACGGTAATTATTGCATCATCATTGTGTCATAAATAAATTTAATTATTTAATGTCTAAAAAATATAAATAAAATAAAATTATGTAGGAAATATTTTTATATTTCTAATAAATCTTTATAGTCTAATTTATCTTTTGTGTAACCCAATATTAAAAATTGTTTAGTTATTAAACATTGAATTTAACACTTTTAACTCTTCTTTGAATTAAATAATTGTAAATGTACTAATCTAATCCATGTGGATCTAAAGGATCATATTTTATTACTAAGTTTGTTTTCGGACGAATTAAGCTTATCCAATAGAATTAGGACATGTGTTTGGATAATAATAATTTCATTTTAACCCTTAATTACCCTATTTACTTTTAAACGTGGTAAATAAAAGTAAAAAGTGACTATCCACTAAAAATTATTTTCATCTTATTGAACCAAATAATACTTACTAATATCATCTGTATCTCCCTGATTTTTGAAATTCAACTCACAGATGCCATAAAATTATGTTTTATGTAAATTTGAAAATTCTCCTAAGAGGTGGTTAAAAGACGGTAAAAAGTTCAATAAAATTTTTATATAATTAAAATTATTATAAACTGACTCCAATGAATTAAATTTGACTTATATGGGTATTATGCATCTATTTTGACCTAAAATAAATTTAAATAAAATACATAATTATTTAAATAAAAATTCGGTTTTAATGTATAACTTAGTGTTTTTCACTATTCACCAAAAATTGCAAGTTTTCAGAAAAATACCAAAAATTCACCCTAAGCTAATTTCGATACTCCGAATCCAAAAATGTTGTCCATGTTGAAAGATAAAATTTATAAAATTTAAAAAAGTGGGTATTACTATTCATAATGGCTAGTTTGATTGGTTATGGTGTGTTAGAACTCGATGTTGCGTACAACACATGATATTGTATTATTCAAAGAGAAGCGTACCATGGAAGCTTGTGGTGTTATAATATAAATCATGGTCCATGTAATCCTCCTGGAATCCTGAAAATAATTTATATATGTTGGGTGAGAATACATATATACTTAGTAGGAAAACCACAGTCCATCATACTCATATTAAAAGAGATAGTTAATGCTCCTATGAGAAAATAGAGGAACCAGTAGCACCAAAAAGGTCAACTATCCATCCCGACCACACTAAAGCACGTTCAACAAATAACACAAACCATATAATATAATAAAATGAGAATCACATCGATAAAGGACAATCCATACTATTTTGTTACTTTTATACCAATATTGAACCCCAATGTTATATGTCTTGATGCTCCCATCTCTTCTGTATACCACACCCCCCCCCCACAGACACGATCACATCATATCATGCCCACAAACACCTAGGCCACAATCCCACAAGCATGGTCACAGATCGTCTCGCCCGTAAACACCTGGTTTGTCACATCACAACCACTTCCATAACTTGAGTTGTAAGGTATCATAATCATATATGATATCAACCTTATGTAATCCTATTACCATTCACAACCCCACCATAATCTTCCCCAAATGAACTGTTATATCATATCTCACCTGAAAACACATGGTCTATCATATCTCTTTTGAAAACACTTGGTCTGTCACAGCCACCATCAAATAAACTATGATGCCTTTGTCCATCACAACATGTGCAATACGTACCACACATGTAAGAGAGAGCTAGAAAGAGCAGGTGACCAGACATCCATCCTCCTCACTAGTGTCGGGAAAAATACCCCATGTGTGACTATGTGGGTTTCATAACATAGTTCTCAAGGTGGGTGGTGTGTGCATAGAAATCACTTTTAATATACATGTATATAAATATATTCACACACTACCTCAACTTATAGGTTCAAAATCCAACACAATTCTACTCACAACAACCATACTATCTCTTCCACCTCTAAATAGAGATATCCCCATAAGACACATCAACATTTCACATCACCAACCAAATACATTTAATAATCCAATTCATTTAATTATTTATAATAAAAATATGTTAAACACACAACCGAGCATTTAATTATTTATCATTCATTTCAACCCCATTAACCAAACCAACCTTGGACACTTCAATCACCATTACAAAATTATTTATTTCATCACTACCTGGGAATATAGCACAATAAACCGCATATCACAAGAAACTTATCATCCCCCATCATATTATCATCTTTTCACCACAAAATAACATCCAAACAACAACCTCCTCAGCATCCCAAATGAATGGAATAAACCACCTCATTATCTCCCAGAAATCATGGCCACACATCAACCACCTTGCTTCACCAAAAGCATGACCAAAAACCACCTCCCCACCACCCTAAAAGAATGAACACCAAACATCAGTCCCACATTCTCCAACCAATCATCTAGCACAAATCCCTACCCCAAAACACAACTAGACATCGGGGAACATAAAAATCCATTATATTCATTTAAAAGGGGGTTTTTATCTCATTACACATAATTTCATGGGTGTTATCACACAAACCATAATCATGGGGAAAAAATTTTATTATCAAAATATAAGTGTTTATCCAATTTACATATTAGGGTTACGTCACAACAGTCAAAAAATTCACAAAAAATTTCATCCATTGAAAAAACCCCAAACGACATCATTTTCATTGGGGAATCAATCAAGTACAATAACAATGTAACAAACATATTAATTATGTAAAATCATAGGAAACGTTTTCCTTTCACATTTCAATTTCAATTATCCAGTAATTTATGTTTTATAAATCCAGAAAAAACAAAATCCATAGATAAAAAAAAGTAAACAACCCCCACATAATACATAATAAAGATAAATGAAGGATTCCCTACCTAATATAAGATATGCTCACTACTAAAAATATGGACTATATCAGCACTAGAAAAGCATTTTTAATCGAGGTGAAGATAAAGGGGGCGGGTACCCTTTTATCTATGCTTAGAAAAGCGATGATAATGGCCCCTTTTATGAGTTCTAAAAAAAGAGATGATAAAAAAGAGGCCTTTATCAATGCCTTTATAGCGCTGATAAAGACCCCATTTATCTATGCGTTTTTAGCACTGATAAAAGTAAAAAAATAAAAAAAAAGTTAAAAATAATATATAATGGGGGGAGATTTTAACAGTGCTTGGCCCCCTTTTTATCAACTCTAGGAAGAGCCCCCTCCGTCTCACCCCGTACGCTTCCCATGCCCGAGAAACACCCTCCGACTTGCCTACGCACCATTGCTTCCACCAGAATCTGAACCCTGGACCTCCCCCCTTGCACTCCTGTACCTTTACAACTAATACATTTGGATTTTTCTCCTTTAAATGATATATCTATATCTATATATATATATATATATTTATCTGTATATTAATATAGATTCATCTTAGTATAAATATTTTTAGTTATATTAATACAAAAATATTTATATATATATATATATATTAATATATATATATATATATATATTTATTCATATATTAATCTAGATTCATATGAATATAAACATATTTAGTTATATTAATACATATATATTTATTCATATATTAATATATTTATATTTATATTCGTATATTAATATATGTTAATATATATTTATCTATATTTTTTAGTAATAATTTATTATCTTTATATTTATTTGTATATTAATATATATTTATAAGATTGGTTTTAAATACATTTTTAAAATATGATTTTTACGTGTTTTTATAAATATATATATATATATATATATATATATACAACACACACACACACATGAACATGCACACACATATATCTACAAATAAATACACATATGTGTGTATCGAAGAATCCATAGAATGTTAAAACGGATATAACTTCTAATTCAAAATTCTGTTTCAACTCCAGAACCAGTGAAATCAATGAAAATAAAACAATTTTCAATATAATAATTGGTACAGGCCTAGAGTACTTTTTTATCAGAAGTTATAGTAGTTTGAATGTTATAAAATATGGGTATCCCAACTAAAAACTCAGTTTTTGAGGCCTTCTGGACTTTTTTGACATTGAAAAATGTGACAGAAGGTTCCCTTGGGTCACTATCATGGAGAGCTCATTGTGGTCATTGATTTTATAAGTTTTAGAGCTCAAATGGACACCCAGATCAAGAGTTATGTCTGTTTTAATTCGGATTTACATTTTCAACTTCTTTTAGATCTTTTATTAAATTTTGTTTAATTTTTTGGGACTTTAAATTGTTATTAAATTGTTATTAATTGATGAGAATTATAAAATTATTAATTAATAATATTTTTAAAAATATTTTAAATCTCTTTTCACTAAATCTCTAATATATAATTGTAATCGTATATTTTTACTTATCTAAAATATATTTAAACTACATATATTATATTTATATCAATATAAATATACATATTTAAAATATTTTATTTTTCATGATTTTTTTTTGAAATTTATCAGTGCTTGGAAAAAGAGCTGATAAAGACCCTCTATCAGTGCTACTAAAATAGCGCTAATAAAGGGGTCCCCTTTATCAGAGCTAAATAAAATTGCTGACAAAGAGTCACTTTTAAGAGCACTTTTTTAGTGCTGTTAAAAGTTCCATTTTTCAATGATTTTTTAGCACTGTTAAAGGGTGACGCTATGAAAACCTAGTTTTGTGGTAGTGGCTGACTCACTATGCACCACATGGGCAATAAGAAAAACCGACATACCAAAAACGCATGTCGGAAACAATGGATCAACCTACACGACATCAAAGGATCATCAAAACATATCCCAACACCAAATCCAAACCAAAACGACATCATACCATTGAATCCTTGGATGAAGAATGAAGGATACCCAACCATGAATGGTAAAAGGGCCTATCATGGATTGACAACGATGATCTATCAAATCCAAAATATCAAAGAGGAAATTATAAGGATTGAAGCACTCCTTGGGGTGCTTAGCTATGTGAAAAAATGATAGAGAATGGAGGTGGATTAAGGAAACAGAATTTATCCAAAATAGATATAGAATAACCTTGAAACCACTGGTTACACACATTTTAACCATTACACAATATTAAATCTTCAAGTTACTCAAAAATTTCATCTTTCATAGGAAAATGTGTCACCTGAACGTTTTTATACACTAATTTATTACACTTTAAGAATCCCAGATAAATGATGTGTACCCTTTTCATGGGCTAACAACTATTTACATATAATTCATATAATAGACAGGTACAAAATATTTTAACCACCATTACAAGTCGTTTATATAATAGACAATGTGTATTTGTTGCAACAACTCTTCTCCACCTCCATACTCCACCAAAAACTCTCAGATTCGCTTTTGAACACCTATAACCCCAAAAAATGGAAATGTAACATGATGGTAAGGAACATACCATTACACAACATCTCCCAAACAAAAAAACCACAACAACCAAAAACTCCAGTGATGGAAAAAGTGGACAACTAAAAAGAATAGAGGAGAAATCACCTAGTATCGCCAAAAGGATGATCCCTAGAAAGTAAATTCTAAAAAATATAAAGGAAAAAAAGGTTTCCAAGGAAACACCTTTGGTCACATGATGATTGAGAGAAATAAAAGGAATATGAAATCATTTGTATGGACAACTAAAATTATATCAAAACAGGAATATGAAGGCATCACGATGTGATAAGAATCAGTGACACCATGCTGGGGGTAAATAGAATGAAATAATAATTTCATGTTATAATATTGAATATTTACCCTTATTTAAATCTTGATTAATATTTTAATTCAATATGACCTTGTAAGGGTTCCTCCAACACAAAATAACCATGGCGTAATGACAGCCAAAGAGACAGAGTCATATAAATCAACCCCCAAGTCTTATGTTGTGACATCCACATGATCATTCTATGATGGGAAAAAATAAGCTCTTCAAACCCATATCAAAGCATGAATAGCCACACAAATCCATGAATATAAAATTTCAATGGAAAAATTGTTAGAGTAAAATAAACTTATGTATGATCTAATTTAATGAAATGTAAGGCCGTATATTTGAAAAAACATCCCCCTCCCCCTTCATTCCATGATACACTTACACCACACTATGATCAGTCTATTCCTTGGAAAATCATGAGTTTTATCTCTCACTACTCACAAACCCATGTTGTTATAGATCCCCATAGCATAATACATCTCTCAACTTACCTCTGATTGTATAATCTATACTACCACAAAATAAACTAATTTTTCAAATATAAACAATAAAATATGGAATCACATTCTTTCAATTAACCTCAATACTCCCAAAAATCACTCCTCGAACTCCCTCGACACTCAATAATCAATAAAGGGAGTGTTTGGCCAAATCTATTAACATTATTACCTCTCAAACAATTTTCACCCTCAAGAATCAAAACGAAACCGGACAAGGAAATATAAATGGGATAAAACGAAGATCCCATAAGATACATCTTATGGATCTCATTATTAAATAGCACGACTAAATCATTAGAAGGAACATGGAATATAACAATGTAAAATCATCATCTAATAAATTAACAATGGTCATACATATCATATAAAAAAATAAATCATCAAATAACATAGGATTCTAAGCATGCATCTGCAAATCGCATTCCCTAGTACACTATTTCAATACACTGAGCTTCTATAGGGAATGAACTAATGGAATATCAAACTTATGCTAAATAATATCAAGATTTTCCTCAATCATAATATTTGTTCCTCAAACATTGCATCATATTAAACTTCAAACTCAACCCTGTCAATGACATCAGAGTAACAATAAATATAATAAAAAATACTTGATACGTAAAAAAATTGTGGATATAGTTCATCTATGGGGGAAGTGATAACCAATATGAAGAAACTACAACATGATATAGCACCTTGATATTACAAACAAACTAGGGATAAATTTTATCCAATGAACAACAATTTGTTTCCCATGATGAGGTGACGCCTTAAAAACAATTTCATTCTAAAGACAAAATTTATTGGTCCCAACATATGATCAACATATAACTTATTTTATTATTAATATCATTTTATCTACTCATAAATAAAATGAACCTTCTTTGTTGTTCCCTACAACAATTATGGTATGAGAATAACTGACTCTCCAACATTAGTCCATCACAACAGATATCTACAAGGTTTTTTATATAGTGCCTCAAATAGGTCTATGTTAATGGTGGAGTGATAACCATTATTATAAAAAAACTCCACCAAGGGTAGGTGCCTCACCCATTAACCTCCAAAAACAAAATTCACATATGTAACATATTCTCCTAGGTTTTGGATAGTGTACTCTATTTGACAATCCATCTATGGACAAAAATATGTGTTATGTCATCGTTGTGATGAAAAATCTTTATAGAGACCTACCAAGACGCAGGAGGTGAAATTGGGACCATGATTGGAGATGGTCATCTTTATAACTCCATATAGCCTCATAACCTTCCCTATATATGGCCTAAATAAAACATCAACCATTATTAACTCCATAATATCTATGAAGTGATCCAACTAGGATAAGAAGTATAAAATCACCCAAAGAACATCATATCAACCATGTAATTGGGATAAGTACCTCATGATATCCTCCAACTTATGTCGATGAATTTTGAGTGGCTATAGAAATCCAACAAAAACACGGTGCCTAGACTTCACCTTTTAGCTTACAAAATTTTGAGAGACAAACATTGAAATTGTTCACTTTACACAAGACCACCATAAACGACCTCTCAAGGTAAAATAAATCCTAGGAACTTTGGGATGTACTGCTAAAGAAGAACTATTGAACTCATAGATAACCACCGCATGCATCATCAAAGGAATGAAGATCCCCCCATAAAACAACACACACAAATGAACATCTATAGACTATCCCTCAATGAAATCACCATAAAAAACATAATTCCACAAAACAACCACCTCATAATCCCTAAACTATGATTAATAAACCCAATACAAAAAAATATGGTTTCATAGTTATATAATAGACACATTATACCATTAACTACTTCCTTATCATGGTATATCATGGTATGATCCTCAATCAGTCATAAATCATCCCTATAATCATGAATAGAACCAATGCATGAAATTATTCTAATTGTGTCATCCTAAACATTCCCTTTCCATAGTGTATATGAAATTTCAAAGTTATAATCCTTTAAAAATTTCATCCACCTCCACATTTACAAGTTAAAATTGCATTGGTAGAAGATATAAATCAATATCATTTAATATATGGAGACCCAAAAAGAATCTACCATTGAGGTAATGTCACCACAACGTCATAGAAAAAACCACAATAGAATGATTGATATCATGAGTAGTGATGTTACATTCAAGATGCCATAACTACTGGTACACATAAAAAATAACTATCTTTTATACATTGAAATGAAATAAAATCCCACCCATGATGAATCATAAGAATCCACAAACATAATTACTTCAAGAAAATATATAATAGGAGAACTAAAAAGAATATATGAACAACATCCTAAAACTGGTCAGTATATTCAAAAACCTAATCCTTTTAGAAAACTTTATTCAATGGAGTCACAATCAAATATAATTTGGGTAATAAAATACTATAATATCCTAAAAAGAAAATTAAAATTTGAACCTTTATAAAATTCTTGGGGATTATTAATAAATAAATTCGTTGATAATTAATAGATCCATGACAAATTCTCAATATGATATAATTGTTTCTAATAAGTGAACCTTGTGGTCCTAGAAATTACTAATTGATGGATTCCTAATAGATAATAATGTTGAAGATCCTCCAAAATGGCTCACAGATGCCCTGGTTTCTCCTCCTAAGACTTGGGTGTAGAATTATGTCTTCATTAAAAACCACCATAAACAAATTATTATACTCAAGGAAGATGGAGTTTATCAATACCATAAAAATGGATACCACATTCAGGGTACAGAATGGTATTTTCACTAATTCATAGTGCTCATAATGAAATCTGAAATCTGTAGAATATCCCCATCCGTTACACACATATGATGATATCATGAACACAAATTGATCTTTGAGAAATATCTATCTACCTTTAGTTTATGGAATAGATCATCAATTTGTGTAAGAGGATAATGGTTCTTCACTATCAATTAGTAAAAGTAATAATAATTGATAAAAAATCAAATAATTTCATCCAAAATAGGTACATAAAAAACCAAAGAACCTTAATGAGACACCCTTTTTCAAATAAAAACTCACTATAGAATATCATAAATATGAATCTACGGCTCCATAAACTCATATGTAATCATCATATATGGATGAATCAATGTTGGTGAGGAACCCATCAGGAAATCTATCCTAAACAAGATATTACTTTGAGGTTATTATGTCACAACCTCTTTAAAGAAGTTGTCATGGTATTCTTCAGAAACCATGGGAAACACCATAGAGTACAGCTATAATGAACTCAAATTCAGCTCAAACATCATCCATGATAGGGATTCAATACACCTTTAATCCAAAGGAGGATCTCTCTCACTATTGAACTCAAAATTATCTATATCATCATTGAATAAAATAACTCACCTCCTAAACCAATCAATAATGTATCTAAATTAATATAGTCTATCTATGTCAAGTATAATATTATATATGTTTATCTGTAAACATATGAAATCATCAAAAGATTGATTATTCCATTGAATAATCTACTAATCCCAATATACATCGTATAGGATAGCTCACACTCTAATTATTTTTCCAAATCCAATAGAAATTGAATCCTCTCTAAATGAATCCCTAGATAATAGAATATCAAAGGTGAAATAAAAGAGTGTGTATCTCTTAAAAAATTTAAGGAATATCCCTGGGTAGAATATATATATGATACCTCACTAGATATCAACATATCAAAGAGATGGAAATTTAAAGCATTAATATGACTGTGTTCTACACCATGAACTCTTTACCAATGATGTAGAACAACTTCATGATTCATTATAATATTTTTCCCCAAGGACAAGAAGCATCCTATGGATTTTATATTCCCTCATAGTCTCCTCCATATTTATCATAACCTCTAGATCCCTACTACTATTTTTTCCCTATAGGATACAACCAAAATGGATGAGTTGGAAATGGGTTTTTTGCTCTACATTTACTACTATGAAGTTTAGAAATTCGAACATTAAATGGAAATGATATCCCCATGAAAATATAACTACATGAATTATCCTAAAAGGGGTATGGTAACTAATAGAACATGTAAAATAGTACGAAGAAGGCTGGAACAAACACCCCACTATTTGTAACAATGATAGATATATAAAAGGATAATGTACACTTATATTTATTTTACTCAAAGTGTCTTGATGACTCCACTAATGTTACAATATAGTCTTATCCATCATCCAATTAATATCATTTTACTCTTACATAACATTGAGATACATCAATTGTTAGGAAAAAATCCCTCAATGTATCATTGAAGCATTTTTTAGGTGATTGGGTTTTTTGACAAAGTGGGCCTCTGTGTTGAGTTTGATGAAAAAGAAGACCACAATGATGAATTTGTTGAAAAAGGGGGGTTTCCATAGTTATATATAGAGATAAAGATATGTTTTCGGCTATCCATGTTTTATTAAAGAAGCTCGAAAAATGAATGGATGACTTGGATGCAGTGCAAAAAAGAAGATACAAGGTGGCACCTTTTTCCTGTGTTTTCCAATTTTTTGGGCCTGAAAATTGGAAAATGAAGAAATTTGTTTTTTCAAAGGGACGTCTTATCAAATATATAGTGGTGAATTAAAAAGGAAGTGGTGAAAAAAATATTGGCGTGGTGTTAGAAATAGAGGATTGGAGTTTTTCACATAAGAGGTGTTTTGAGATCAGAAGCTCAAAAATTGGAAAATGCATGAGGTGCATGAAATATTAAAGTATTGCTCGAAAAAGGTAGTGGTGTAGGAAATATTGGTGTGGTGCATGAAATAGTGGATTTATGTACTTGGATCAAGAGGTGTTTCGAGATCATAGGCTTGAAAATTGGAAAAGGCATGATGTACCGAAATATTAGAGCAGTGCCCGAATAATGATGTTGCGTAGAAGATGTGATTTTCACACTCGATGTGAATTATGATCTCAATGAGGTTTCTTCACACCACGGTCAATTATTTCAATAAATATTAAGTGACCCCTCTCATTTAAAGATGCTCAATACTTAGAGAGTATCTGAGCTCTAGTACATGAAATTGGAATATGCAAGGGAGTTGCGCGAAAACGTCAATTTTCCGCGTAAAGTTAGGTGTTTGTGCATAATGAAACGGTTTCACATAAAAAAAAGGTTTCACACAATGTTTAGGTGGTGCATAAAAAGGATTTTTTTTTGCACAAAAAAAATTCTTCGCATAATTAAAAGGTTGCGCATAAAGCTCAGGCAGCGTGTAAAAAGTTTGTTGCACGTAAAGAAAAAGATAGTTTCCAAAAGAAGGTTGTTGCACAAAAAACAATTGGTTGCATGTAAAAGAGTTGTGGCATGAAAATTACATTTTGGGAAAATAAACGAAATTACACGCAAGTTGAAGTAAGGGATGTGTGTAAAAATTGGTGTTTCTCATTACACCCGGTGCATAGAGAGATTCATCTACAGGTGAAACTTGGGCGTCAATAGGGCATCTATCAACAGTTAAGGATTAAGAATTTATTAGAGAAAATGAGCGGACCTATATGTCTATGAACAGTTTTTGGATGCTTTACAGAGTAGTGAGAAATGGAAGAGGATGAAGGTGATCCTTTCTACTGACAGTGATCAAGAGAGAGAAAGAGGAACATGGAGTGACCCTTGGGAAAGTAGTGAGGTAACCCTAAACATTGTAAAGGCAGTGATCCTGAGAATAGAAGTGATAGAGCTCGAACATTGTAAATTGACAGTGATCTTTAGTGGATTTGGTACCATGGGAAATCCCTATTTTTCTCCTTGGATGTAGCCAAGTGAGGGTGAACCAAGTAAAAATATTTGTGTCTCCCTACTTGCTTTACTACATTACATCCAAAGCATAATTATTAGATAAATAAGGAAATAAAATATTAATTTTAACAACATAAGAGAAAAAAAATGACCCATATAATATATAGGTCAAGATCCAATGGGGAAAAAAGAATTTTAAAATTGATTATCCATAACCCGATTCACCCCCTCTCTTATGGTATCTAGGCCCCTTTTGGTCCTAACATCAATAATGTGAATGAGGTGACCCAATTTTCGATCATTGGATAAAAAGACTCCTCTAAATTCATTTCATAATCCTCCTAATCAAATATATTGTCTGAATAATAATAGAAGATATTATTTTAGAAAAAAATAAAACTATAGTAATAATATCATAGACATAAGTCTCTTTCATTGTCAATGAAATAAATTCAACCTAAAACTAATCAAATAACTTCTACCCCAAAACTATTGATTCACCATGATAACTAAGGAACAAAAAATATTAATTATCGATTTTCTCCATGAAACGTACTAAATGATACTAAAATACATTTCTCCCATTGAGGAAAAATATTAGTCAAAGAAATCTATATCTACACCATCCAAGCCAGTTTCACCTAATTTGAAATGGATCTCACGTACATCTTCAAGCTCTGGTTCTCTAAGCATCCTCCAAAAGCATTGTCTTTTTCATCTTTATCTCTATTGAAACCATTTGGAACATATTTATGAACATCATTATCATGGACTTGGAGTTGAAATAAACATAGATCCGTACATATAATACAAAAATGGACAAGATCTTCCGATACATTTATAATGGAATACTTTATATTTATTAATTTAAGATTCATAATATTTCCATTTATAAACTTAATTCAATCATAGGAATAGATAATCATGATGCATGATACTTACCTTGGTTTATATCCTAAAAGAAACATATGGTATCTTAATAAATTAATAAAACATATGTTCCTTATGTCAAATCATAGGGGCCCCTAAAATATCATGTTCAAGATATTATACCTTATTTATAACACATAATAAGATCAACTAAAACCATTTCCCTAACAAACTATGAAATCCTCACTAGTTCCTCTTTCCCCAGCACATCCTATATTTTAGCCAAAATCATTGATACCACTCTATCAAAACTATCATCCACATGTACATATTGCGGTGTGCTAGTGAAGATGGGTGTGACCCCCCAAAGCCAACCTCTAAAAGGCCACATGTTGGAAACTTGAATCAAAGTAATAGAATGAATATATATGGGAGGAATTACCCTAAAAATATCCTTATAAAAGATAAAGTATCAACAAATGAACCACATTAAATTAATTATAAAAAATCCCAATATCTGAATTTAATTCTAGGGAAATGAAACAACTTAAAATATACCATGATAAAATTCATGGTAGTGACCACAAACACCATCAGTTCTTCAACAATCACTACAAACTTGTAACACTGAAATCAATAAATAAACAACTAATGTGGACCTAAATAAATTACATATATACGTGGTAAGAATACCTGTATAATTAGTAGTATCCTTCCTATAACTTCTAATTTAAATTTGGAAGAAGCATTCTAATGACCATTGAATAAATTGGGAAATCTGTTTGTTACTTAAATAAGGAAAACTATAATATAATATCACCATGTTTTGATCATCAATAAACTAATAAAAATATATGTAACACCATAAAAACCACATATATATATATATAAGAAAGGCATCTCTCATCAACTTTCCCACTAAATCAGTCATCTTAAACGCTAATTTCTTATAGCCTAGTTTTATCATTAACTCCATAATGCATAATTCACAATTCATGAAAATTAATCATAGCTGCATCATCATCTCATCTCATAATATAAATATTTCCACACATACCTTTTTCACAACATCATCAAATCCCCATAATCATTTAGAAAGACTGAGACCCATCACATTCTATATATGTATACAATATTCCTTAAACCATTAAATCCCTTGGATAGACACACATCAATAACCATAATACATTACAATATGACACAAGTATACGATATAAATTTAATCCACCACAACCCACATATACATGTATATAATAATTGAGAGCCATTCTATCTTGTTTGATCACATATCATATTTCACAATCCACCACAACCCTGTTAGAACACCATATCATTCTACATATAGAAAAGAGATTGGGGTATAGGTTGTTTACCTTCTATATCTTAAAAAACCTTGATATTGGGGAAACACATGAAACCCAATTTTGAAATGGTCATCAAATTACCTTATCGACTTAGGTGGCGGAGCATATGAAGAAATAGAACATAATGATAGTATATCACACAAAAATTATAAGGGAAATTATCCTACCATAGACATGAAATATATCTAATATAAAACATAAAAATCCATCTTTCATCACCTGGACTAGAAAACTAATGATCATGCATGGATATAAGAATCAATTATTTTAATCAACAATAATTTTAAAATTTATCAAGTACCATTAACAATATAAAACCCCAACATAATTATGGTTAAAATTTACATTGATCATCAAAATATAAGGGGATTTTATATTTTATATTTCAATTATAGAGTTAAAAACCATGATCCAAAGATCATTTACCCAAACCATTGAATGGTTCTAATTTAATACATATTTATAATAATCAACACCCATGCCAATGAGTTCATTATATTTAATTGTCATTCTATAATCTCATGTTTTCTATGACTCAACAAATACCATCTCAAGGGAGAGATATATCTAAAGGAATAAAGGAATCTAAAACAAGTATAAATAATCACATCAAATAATAAAAATGAAAAATATTCACCAATAAATGCTACCACCTCAATCAAACCAACCATGTTTCATCCTCGACACCTTTCAACATCAACCATTCCATCCCACTATTACTAGAATCCAGACACTATTACTACTATGGAAAAACATCCTTCCCCACACATTTACAACTAACCATACTAGATTTCAATGAAATAAGTATAAATGGATATATCATTAATTTATTCAAATGAAAAAATATATTTAATGTAAAAAACTAAAGAAGCAACCAAATTTACATCATCAATGAATGTAAGATTATATCAATAATTTCTACGCATAAAATAGTTCTAAAATTTTATTTCTAGAAAACAATATTTTCTTTATTACTTTAATGAATTAACCAATTCATTACAAACATAATTCAGAATTCAAGAAATAAAAAAATATAATTTAATAACATCTATATTCAACCAATAAATGATTTCAAAGGAATAAATTTATAGCTAATAAATTTTGAGGAAGAATAATACAGTCAATTCAGGTACAATATTCATTATTCTATTCATCTCAACATATTTATATTATTATCAAGATCTTTCTCATGACAAAGACAAGAAGAAACAACATGAATCATAACAGTCTCACAGTCACACTATTTCTTAAATCACATGAGGAAAACATCTGGAATAAAAATATCAAAACAAGGAATCTCAAAATCCTTACAATTATTAAAATTTCCTTAATTTTGATTTATCATATTCATTAAAGTCAATTAAAACTACTTATATATTATTAAAATAATTTTAATCTAATATTAACTCTTGAAAAAAATAATACTATAAATCCTCCACCTTAGCTGAGGGATTAGAAGTATTGTCAAAATCCAGGTGAGGAATATGGCTTCAATACACTAGGTCACAAAAGGTATGTTTAGGAAACTTATAATATAATGATATTATAATAAAAAACACAATCCATCATCTCTCAAAAAAACTACCAGCACTCCCATAAACTCCCATGAATAAAAAATAGGAAGAAAAAAAAAGAATAAAAGAGTACAACCCTCAAATCAACATTGATTTGATCCACTGAATCCCAGGGATGAATCCGATCAGTGGGGGATAAAATGGTCTCTAAGGTTGAACCATTTGTGTACAAAGGTTATATTTAAATAAAAATAATATGAAATAATTCTATGGGACTACTGAAGTGATAATATAACTAGATTTTCAAGGAACTATGGTGTGAAAAGAAATGGTCACAATGTATTGGAGATAAATCAATAGAAATACCAAGATACATGTAATATTTTTTATCACCCCTTATTTAAATATACGTCAATATTTTAATCAAATGTAGGTGAGGAATGTTCTAACCAAGACCACATAACCACAGTGGGATGAAACCCTAATAATAAATACCCCCAAACTCAACATTTAGGCCTCAAAAAATTACATTCTATCAATTATCCCATTCAGGCCATTGAAAAAAATAAAATAAAACCACGGAAGACACTTTATTCCAGGAAAAACACATTATAGTGTAACCATAAAATAGAAATTAAAAAATATAAGAGTAAAATAAAATTATATATGATCCATTTCAGTGAATTAAAATGTTTTAAACTTTTTTAGAACCTCCTAAACCCCCTCGACACTAAAATACACATCCACATTATTTTGAACTGACTTGTTATTTGTAATAATTTTTTTTAACACCCATTTATTGCACCATGAATCAATGAATGGTCATCACACCATGACACATCTCTCGATCGACCTCCCAAGATGCGACACATACTAAGACATTGTGTCATAAATTTTCTAGTAGAAATCTATAACTTTGGTACCACATTTCTCCTTCGACTTCAATACCACCACTAAAAACTCCCCAAACTTCATAAACAACCAACAATCAAAATATGTAGGTTTTGAGAAAATATGGAACCTTATAGTAATAAATTAACAATTATTAGATAATTATTTATTATCATTAAGTTATTATAAATGCCTCAAGAATGATGATTCATCATGGGTGAATAAATATTGAGGTAATCTATTCATGCCATAACATGCTATATTAGAAAGTAATTTTTCATATTTATAAGAATTTTCTATTATAAAAAATATAAGGTTTCACCCACCTACCATGTAATTCATTTAAATATTATATGAAATATTAAAATACTATATGGTTACATGTATTATTATTTGTTAGTGAGTATAAATCACAGGTTATGCAGGCTAAATAAATTTAAAATGGTATAGTCGGACCATCAATAATATTCTCACAACACATATACAAATTGTTATGTTATAAATTGTTGAAAACAAACAGTCTAATTATACCCAATAGAATTGTGGTTAAAGTTGTTATATAAAATCATATTTCATCCTATGTTGGAAGAAAAACATAAACCGTTCCCCTAAAGTGAACAAAAAATATATAAAAAAAAGTTTTATTATATTTTCCAAGAAGTGAATGTGTAACCAAATAAATTTTGAGATCTCACTGAATATTTTTGTTGATATATTTGAATTTTAATTATTTGAAAACTAATAGATGAAAATGATTTTTTGAAATATGATGATGTAAAAAATACTTCCAACAATTATTGATGCAATATGTTCTCTATTCAAATTATGAATCATGGGATTAGTTTTCAAAATTTATACAAATATTGATTATATTGTAGTTTATTATCAAAAAAATTTATTCAATATAAATTTATATATATGTTTGTGTCTCTATGTGAAGATTTTTCTCAAGTTTTTTTAAAATTTATTAACAATATAATAAAAAAAATTACAATATCTATATATAAATATATTAAAGAGGTTTTGTTTCTAATATATTAAGAAAATTAAGAGGGGTTGAGGGGAAAATGTTTTTTTAAATAAAATGTAGAATGTTTTTTTTATTTTTTATGGTAAAATATAAAATTTATAAAAAAACTAAACAAAAAAAATACTAATGGATTCAACTTAAACCAAAAAAAATCGAAAAGATATAACCCAACCTGACCTAAATTAAGATCCTACGGCCCAAATTGAAACAATTCATAAAAATTGATTTTAATGAAACCAAACCAATCCAAAATATCCTGAATTAAACTAAATTTAACATAATTTAATAATCCCAAACATAAATGAATAAGAAAAATACAAACTTGACCCAACGTAATCTATAACAAATTGATCTAAAATACAATATTCCCAACTGAACAAAACCAAAATGAACTTAATTGATGTGATTTAAACTGACCAAAACCCAACCCAAGTTGAATTTAATTCAAAAAAATTGAATTAAGAAGAATTAAAAATAATTAGGATCAAAGAAATCATCTTAACCATATTTGAATTCACCCGATCAAAATTAAACCTAACTGAAAAAATCCTAGATAAAATGAATGGATTTAAAATAACCCCATTTGAATCAAACTAAAATAACCAAAAACAAAATGAGATTAATCTAAATAAACCAAAATGTGTCATAAAAAATTGAACTTAACAAAATATAATTTATCCAGACTATATTTAACAGAACTGAACTAATCCAAACGAAATCAAATTGAAATAAAATAAAATGAAATAAAACAACAAAAATAAAAACTAAACTAAAACAAATTTTACTGAATAGAACTAAACTGTTAATAATTGACCTGACATAAACCAAATATATCTTATTAGACCAAAATTGAATTGAAAAAAATAAACATCTCAAAAATAATCACAAACTAATAAAACCACCAGAACAGAATGGCACTTTAAGTAAACCACACTATACTAAAAAAACTTTGTCATCTCAATCCCTCATCATTGAAGTGAAAATTAATCAATGAATTAACTATGTTTTTAAAATTTAAATCCATATAAATTAAGTGGTAATACAATATAAGGTAATAAAAAGTAATTATACAAAAAATATTACAATGACATAATCAATGATGTATAATTTTAACATAATGCATAGAAATTGAGATAATAAATCCTTTAACTCAAACGTCATTTTGATTGAATGTTAATAAATATTTCATATAGTTGTTTTATATATGTTATTAACTTACAATAGAACCATATTAATATTTTTAATATAATAAATGATCCATCAATAACATATTTTCACCCATTAATTAATAATTTCCATTATTTTAATTATTTCAGGTTTTAATTTCCTTGTTCATTCATGTGTGTTTTATAATTAAAGATATGGTTCTTCCAAATATGAAACTATATAATCATCATAAAAATAAAAATATTGAAATAATAATAATATTTTTACATCAATTATAATTTTGAATCTCATCATTAAATATTTAAATCTATAATTAAGTATGTTATGATCATGATGATGGTATGTTGTATATACATATGAGTTACATTTCCATTTTTCTATCCTTATAACTGAAAGTATATAACTAATAAATCATATTTTTAGAATAATAATAAAATCATATATAAAAAATTATTTTTTGAATAATCTTTATTTATATCACCCATGTGCTGTGGTGATGAGAGGAGAGTGATGTCACTTCGTGAAGGCGATAGTCCACATATACATGAATGATGTTATCATCTTTAAGTGAGTCAAAAGATAAGAAAAGAAATTCTATTTTTCGAATGATAAATATTTCCCGAATATAGTTATTTTTTCATGTATATCACATATATTAATTAAATTTACCCATATTAAA
The DNA here is from genome assembly GCA_963277665.1 of Viscum album. Taxonomy (NCBI): domain Eukaryota; kingdom Viridiplantae; phylum Streptophyta; class Magnoliopsida; order Santalales; family Viscaceae; genus Viscum; species Viscum album. Next base: position 752,365,146 of record OY728160.1, read on the forward strand.
TTCCATGTGAAGAATTAGTGAAAGACAATTCACATTTCTTCGTAATGTGATGCTCTATCGTACACATGAGTGATGTTATCGTATCCCCTACAAAAAAGAAAGTAAAAATATGTATATGATATAATGAATATAGAGGTATTTATATGATATGAATATCATATATATAATTTATATCCATCATCATACCAAACATTTAAATGTGGTAACAGAAGAATTAATTACATCAGTCCATGAGGTGATAGTTCATCGTACACACGAGCATGGATTTTGAAACCCATTTGATGATGGTGGATATGGTTATCCACCATGAACTTATTATGTCAAATTAAAAGAATATCTATGTTACAGGGGTAACTATATTATCATGGTTTAATAATATTTTAAGGAGGTGTATAAATAAATAAAATAAATACACTCATTGAAGAACATTAAATATTCTTTTTATATCCTTTTTATTTTTGCACTAAATCATTAATAAAATAGAGTAATTACAAAAATAAGGTTTATATGATTATTGTAGGGATCTTTATGAGTGAATTTGGTATTTATTGGCTGAGAAAAAGTGGTTTTAAGGTCTATATAATTGATGATAGTGGGGGACCTTTTAAAGATAGGTGAGTAGCATTCTTGTAATTTTTTGAAATGATTTAGTTATTTCCACATTTTTACCATGAATAAGCCCTAAAAAAATGGGAAATTATAGATCCTATAAGATTTTAATTATAAATATGTCAATCTAATGAGTTATGTACAAGTTTATAAGTCATTTTAACCCTTTTATTCTTTGTTTAGTACCCTGTAAATCCATTTATACCTTATCCATGATAATAAATTTTTATTTATTTCACTATTAATTTTGAGAAAAAAATTAGTTGACCTTATAATATATTATAAAATATAATTATTAAAAATATGGAATCAATTATTCCTAATTAATTTCACACAAAAGAATCTTTTTAATTGAAAATTAATCCCGCATATGAGTTGATAAAGGGGGTACAAATGAGAAATAGTTCAAATGTTTATTGATTTTTTTTATCAAAATTCAATATAAAAATGTCCAAAATAACATAAATTAGTGTAATTAATATAAAATTTAAATTATTTTAATTTAAAAACAATTAGGAATACAATATAACATTATAAATTTTTTAAATTAAAAAAGTAATTTCGACTAAAATTCAATATATTAACAATTCATTCAAAAACAATATTTCTGAAAAATCACAAAAATTAACTCTAATACAATTTTGGTATTCTAGGATAAAAAAAATAAGTTTATTTTTACAAATAAATTTCATAAAATTAGAATGAAATGTTTTTATATTATGTGTGAGAAGTTTTTTTAAACCATATTTTTGAAAATACATTTTTTAGAAAACATTTCATTTTATTTTAAATGATTCATATATTTTTTTCTAATAAATAAATTAAAAATGAACATGTGTAAACAATATATTTTTATTTTTAAGTTAATATTATTCATAATAAACATTTCAATGAATATGATATATTTTAAACACTAATATATATATTACATTATTATTTAGTGAAACATGGTCTTGCATGTAACTCAAGTTATTGAAGAAACACGTTTATTTGAACACGGAAAGATAACCAATTGTTATGTGTAATTAGTTTTATTTAAGAAAATTTTATTATTTTATAATTTTTGGGTGTTATGGAAGAAGATGGTTCTTCTATTTTTTTTGTTCAAGATCAATGATGTCACTTTTATCTACTTTGTCTAGGATTGGAGATTAAACCATAAAATATGTAGATTATTTTGGAGTCTTGATGAGTGAAATTAAATTCATATATTAAATATATTCCTTAACATATTCTATACAAAATTTTAGTCTCTTGTAGATTTGTTTCATCAAAAGTGTCATATAAAGATTCTTTCATAACATTGGTTCTTTTATTTAAGATTCTATTAGATTCTCTAAACATTAAATATACTAGGAAAATACCTTCCTTAGTCTAAGGAGAATCTTTGTCCAAATTATCTTTTGAATTAAGAATAAATAATTTACACCCAAATCCTTTAAAGTAATTAACTATAGTCAATATTCCATTCCATAATTGATAATGTGTATACTTTAAAATAAATCTCCTATGAACCCTATTAATAATATTGTATGTTTTATTAATAGTTTTGACCAAAAAGGTAGACCGGTAACTCACACTCATTAATCAAAGTTCATGAAATCTCTTGAAGTTTAGTATTTATCCTTTCAACCCCTCCATTTTTTTGAGGAGTTATAGGTTAATAAAAATTATGATAATGTCAATGTTTTTATCATATGGTATCAAATTATTTATTCTCCAACTTGTAGTCATGATCACTTCTTAATGTCTTAATGGTGATTACACTAGATATTTTTCAATATAGTTAACTTATTTTTTAATGAATCTATAAGATTCCCTTTTCTAATCCAGAATATATACCCCTATGAATCTGTAATAATCATTAATAATCATCAATTATCACATAATGAAAATTATTTCTTTCTAAACTAAAAACTATAAATAATACAAAAATATCCTGGTGAAGGATTTTTTTCGTAGAATCCACTTTCTTTTATTAGAAACAAATCTTATGTGGATTCCCTTTCTGAAAAGGATTGACTAATATTTCTTTTATAAATTATTGATTTGGATAATCCTATACTAGACCACTATTATTAATATTTAAAAGTGAGTGTATATTTTAGTAGACTAGTCTTCTATTATATAATCAATATTCTTTATGAAATTCACTTAGGTAAGAAATATTTTGGGTTATCATATAATATAAATTAGTAGTATACTTATTATAATTTTTTTAAGGTAGTAAATAATAAATTATTCTTACAATCATAATTTTATCTTGCATTTTTTTCTAACATTACATGAAACATATTACCACATAATTTATAAGTACTAAGAAAATTAGATTTTTTTCCATAAATATAAAAAAACTCTTTGAATTATAACCAATTTTATGTTACAAATTTATCCAAGAAAAATAATTTTTTATTTATAATTATCTCTTAAAGTGACATGCCCACCATCCATATTCACCCGATTCATGAAAATTTATAACTACCAAGTAATATGTATTGAACATCCGATGTCAATATACTATAAGGGCTCATAGGTACTCTTCAATAATTTCACATACAAAAAATTAATTACGTATGAAATTTGAAACACATATATATTGGGTAATGTAATATTAGCACATATAGTGGTATTCATCAATAAATTCATAATAGATATACTAATAGAAAAATTAATTCTTCTAGAAATATATTCCTTTTGGTCTAAAGGAACACGAGTTATTTCCTGAACTAGATGATTTTGAAGTATGAACAATATTATTTATTTGAATTTTCCATTGACCAATATGGTAACCAATTCGAGATTTATATATTAGGATTTTCTATTCAACTTTAATCATATTAAAATTTTCTCTTTCTTTGGTGATAATGTCAAGTTCCTTCCTTATTTCTTCATTAGCTCGTTTAAGTTCCTTGTTTTACTTTAAAAATACAGTAGTCTTTTCTTCTTCTATATAGTGATCAAATTTTAATGTTATATAAAAATCATGTTGTTTCATCAGATTTTTTTTGATTTATTTTTTAATTTATTAATGGTTTATTATACAATATTATTTTATTTTATTAAATAATTGGTCGAAGTATCAGATTCATCATGATTTTTATTTCCATAAAAAATAAGTATAATATTTTTCACCTATTATGAAATTCTCAAATATCCTATATTTTCCATCTAATTAGAATCATTCCTAGATGTATCTAATCACCAGAACCATCCTCTGAAGGACTACAAATTTCCATAATTTATTTCTTTTTTTCTTCCCTGTGTCATCATATTTCAACTTTTACATAAATTTTGAGAAATAATCTTTGATGTGTATTTTTTTTAAACTCCTAAAAAGTAAATTATATGAAGTTATAATCCTTATTTTAGTTTCGTATATATAAAATTTTCCTTTGAAATTTTATTTTCTAAAGAAATTTTTCTTTCCTTATTTATTTTAACTAGAAGATGTATCTCCTCATCATTATCAAAATCAGATTTACTCCAACTGGTTCTCACATTTTTGATTGTATCTCTAAATTGTGTCTAAGATTCATTGAATGTGATTGAATTTTTAGGTTTAGTATCTTTATAAATCACTTTATGATCATATTCATACAACATTTGTTTTCCAATCAACCCGTTTATTAGAGTTGTGATTACATCGCATGATTCAATAATGGAAATAACAATTCCTTTCCATATATCAGGTACGCATATTAAAATTCTCATCACTAATGACTTTTCATCAATAGTCTACCCCATTGCAAGAATTGTGTCTATAATTTCATTAAACAAGAGATACATATTTGAAATATACGCATCAAAATTCATCTAAATGTATCATACTTAATGGTGTAGTTATTTAATAGAATTTATTTAATATTATATGTTTCTTCATGAGACAAAACTAAAGTATAATAAATTTCATTGGTTTTATAACAAGTTGATATTATATTACATTGATCCTATACTAAATAACAATATAACAAATTCAATACATTGTAGTTACAATCCTAAAAATCATTATTTGTATCACTCTAGTGAGTAAGGGGAGACTTTTCATGTTGAAATTCTATAATAATCAGAATATCAAAAACCATACTCTCAAGGTGAATTTTTATTTTTATTTTCAAATAATCATATTTTTTTCAATTAAAATAAGGTGGTATTTTTATAAAATTACATTTAGGTCCAATCGGATCTATATGTAAATAATTATAATAATAAAATAAAATAGATATCTTTCCAAAATGTCATTCTGTATGTATTATAAAAAAACATAAAGGGAAATAATAAACTAACTATGATACCAAATGATGGATGGATTAGAGTTCTCACGAAGGGGTTGTATTGAGAATACAATAAATATTTATATTAAAAAATATAATTAAAACAAATCCCCAAAATTAGAAAAAACCTATTTAATTAATATACTGGGTTTAACGAATCTTATGTTTTTAAAAAACCTCTCTAGTGATAAGTTAAAACTCATTAAGAATAACTCAATATTATCCAAATCAATTGAGATCTATCTAATAACATAAAATAGTTGTTATTTCATTGCAAGAGGTTATATATAAAAGTATTGTATTTATCAACTAATTTATAACATTTCATAAAGATTATATTTAATATTTATGAACTCTGAATGTAATATAATTTTAAATTAGAGAATGAAAATCATAAATAATACATAGTATAAATAAAAACAAGAGGATCTGTTTCAAGTCGAGACCCAGTCATCTGCACTTGATAGTAACCCACTTCCAAGAATATTTATTAAATTAAGTAGCATAAACCGCAACATGTATCAGGAATATAGATTTCTACAACATACAGTGCTATCAAGGATATCACCGTACCTATTCCAAAATTGTTCATGGGGATACAGTATTGAAGTAAACCAAAAAAAGAGTACTATAGTACTCTTAAATATTGTACCAAAGTATGTTCTTTATAGATATACTAAATACACTAAGAATAACATAATAGTAATGTAAAACAGATATAGAGAGAGATGAATTTAGATACATATTTGACACAAATCATGTTTTGGATGATTATAATGGTTATCTACTATTCTTAATGACTTCCATCATTTTTGATAGCATATGGAATGATTTGATATTTTCTCTCACACAGTCCATTGAATCACAATAGTAAAATAGAGTGTTAATGATTTAGAAATATATTAATAGAAATTTTTTTCCATTTTTATTATTCTATTCAAAATCATAATGTATTTTTACTTTTCAATAAATATATTCTCCCTCCTAATATCCATAGAAGAATAATTATTAATAAATCCTCATATTTAGCGTTATATTAGGGAGTATTAAATTCCGTGGCACTACATTTTATTCTTCAAAGATGACCATTGGAATATATTATATCAACATAATTCAAGTTATACATGGTCTATTTATGTTTTCCACTTCAACATCATATATCATTGTTATTTTATCACTTGGTAAAATCTCCAAATGATTCCATATATCGATTTTCAGTCAATTAATTGAATATGTTATTATTCTACTCTAATATGTGATTGCTTCACTTGAACACATATTCAATAAAATTCATCATATGGTCTTTTAATTTATTTTCCAAAATAGTAAATATGTAATATGGTAACTTTATTACATCATGATTTCAATTATACATATAATGTGTTTGCTCATATACATTCCAATTTGACTAATACATAAGATATGATATATCATATGGTGTCAATATTTATTACTGCAGCCACTTGAGGGGTGTGAAATTTAAATCCCATTCAATCGATAACTCATATAGTTTATCCACATAGTCATTCTATTACATCCATATATACTAAAATTCATTTTATTTTTAGACTCCTTCATGTGACTAATTCAGTACATGTGTAGTACATCTAGTACAAAGATATTTCACTCGTTTGACACATGGACACTTGGTTCATGTTATGGTTAGTTGATTTTCATCATGTGGTAAATTTATGGTTCTACGATCAATTTAAAAATTTGGAAAATTTTTTATTTATCCAAAAATATATGTTTTAACGTGAACCAATAATTCATTAAGATAAAAATAAATATTATTTGAGATCATTAAAATAAGGAATTATTAGTCTAAGATAACAATATCCCACTTTTTTTGATCAAAAATCATGGATAATTAAAACATAAATTGAAATTGAAATTAGTAAGAAAATATATATTATATATGAATATGAAACATTATACTCCTTTTGGAATTATCGAGATGTAATAAGGATTTTTTTTGGAATACTAATGTAGACATCGAAAAGTCATTAGATGATGTAGTTAGGATACCTAAAAAGAAAAGATATAAGATGAAATATATATTTAATCGAGAATGAATAAGGTTGATTTCCTTAACTTGAAAAAGGTATAAATAAATACAAAAATCCTATTATAGGACTTAATTAATATATGACTATTTAGGGTCTCGAATTGGTGAAGGTTTAAGAGGGGGTCTTATTTTATGTCACGAACTGACCCAGGTCGACTCTGGATCGATCACCGAAGAAAATATACAATAAGGCTCTAAGTGTGTTCTCGACCCCCATAGGCTGGAAACTATTTCCTGATTTAATGATTAAATAAGTTGGAATGATTTGACCCATGAATAAAAGAATTTCAAATAAATAAAAAGTAAACTGAAAAATAATAAAATAATCCCTCTCAGAGGAAAAACATATAAACTATTATGAATACCTCTATGTGACCTAATCAATCACCCCCAAACATTGAATGAAGCTTTCTCAGAGAGTGGTGTGAAATTGGGAGAACTTAAAACTGAAAAGATTGGGTAGGCATGATCACCATGATGATCAGTAGGAATGTCAAAATAACCCACCACTAAAGCCCCGCATCAAAAATGAAATATTTTCTTGATATTTTGAAAATAGAATAATTTAGAAAATGGTTTTCCACACTTTTATCAAAAAATTAACATGATTATACATTTTTGAAAACACCTTATTCATTCAATTTTTCCAAATCAATTACCAAAATATATAAGTCATTGCAATGAATTCTTTTAAAATCCATCTAGTACCAAAAAAAGTATTTTTAAATAAAAAAAAGAATAAAAAGTCTCATGATATCAAATAACAAAATGTGTCAAAAAAGAAACCCAGAACATGAAAGTGTGCAACCATGGGCATTTCGTAAACATCTATAGAGTGGTCCATGGTTGTACTCGGTTTGGAACAACCTTCTAGCTTATGGTGAAGTTACTAAGTATATAACCATCTGGCCTCCCTTAACTGACCAATCTAGTGGCATATCCCACTTAGACACTCAGCTAATCTAGGGGGTACCAACCCATCTAATCGTGGTTAATATGCAACCATCACTTGATCCCATGAAAAACACACAATAAACACATTGTAAAAGTATATTATGTAAGTAGGAGGCACTCTTAATGGTGACTCACCTTACCTGTCATCACCGCACTTGCCTAACTCATATATGAACACCAACTATACAATAAACCATATAGGTAAATACCCAATAAGTGTTCACATCATATATCAAACCATTCACAAGTTCCAACCAGGTCGTATCATCACATAAACTTTTAAACCATTTCACAGATCACTTTATGTTTCCAACCCAACGTTCACACTTTTGAAACCAAATTTCTCTTCCAAAATTAACTATGGATAAAACAAGGCCTTTAATATTTTAATTCCATCATACCATATAAATATTCCAAACCATTTCTAAAATAATATGAAACACCGCTTTCACAAACTCTTTTCCATATATATCATTACATTTTCGAAACCAAATAAACCCACCAAAAAAATTCCTAATTCTAGGTCAAAAGAGCAAGACACACTTATAAAGTGAAAAACGGGCCTTCATGTCATCTAATTGTAAAATTTTAATTCATGATTACAAACAAGCCATGTATTTTCTAACACATTTAAATAAAGCCTTTATGTTCTAAAAAATACACTTTATAGGCTATGAATCATTAATAAAAAATTATTCTAAAACATATAGGATTATTTACACTTAAAAAACATTTAAACTACCTTTGAACAGTTATATAAATAAAGGGGAAACCGTTTCCTAGAGGCACAATAAATTTTACCAAACACCTAGATAGGCATATATTATTCTATATATAAATACCACATAAGTATAAGAAACACACTTTTAAAATACTCATAACTCGTGAAACTCAAATTAAATGTGTGGGCCAAGGAAACCTACATCATTAAAGGATCACACCAAGGAGAGACACAATGGTGATTAACAGAAATAGGTGGCAACAACTCATAACCCCACCGCACTACATGCACATACATCCTTATATATATATATTCTCTAGTCCAAGGAATATATTCCCCATGCCATGAGGGAATATTCATAAGGGAGATGTATATATAGATACATACCTATTCATGTGAGTGAACACCACCCAGGATGATTAAATCTCCCTATAACCACATTTTGGTAGTCAATACACCTTAAGACTAATAAATTAAGGATGTACAACAAAGAAGGAGGTTAAAAATAATACCCCAAAAAATGATGGCAGAGCTAATAAATGTAAACCATCTAAACGTACATGGTGGTTTCTAGAACACATACCAATGTGTACCATGATACCCCTTTCATACAATAAAATATGATTAATCGTGAAAATATAAATCAAACCCTCAGCTAGGGTTTCAATCTAATGGGTTGAAAAATGAGAAGTCCGAAAATCGTCTAAAAATTTATGGAGAAGGGAAGTGGAACAATTTCCTAGTAGATTTGATCGGGAACCCACAAAGAGTCTAATGAATCGAATGTTGGAGGGGAGCCTCATGTGTAGTGGGTCGCATGAGGGGGTTAGGGAACTTAAAGGAGGTCGCATGGGGGAGATGGGGCCCCAGAATTTGTTTACCAGGAGAAGGGTACAAAAATGTGAGTGGGGAACTAGCCATGTGTGTCACCAAGGGGAGAGTGGCCATGGGGGAGGGGGACACATGATGTAGGTGGGAGGAGTGTAGGGTCATCAATTCTGGAAGAGTGTAGGAGGAGATAATGATAAAAAATGAAATAAAGTAAAAAAATAATGGGAAAAAACTAAACAAAACATAACTTAATTATATTATTATTATTATTCATAACAACAACAACAATAATAATAATCTAAATAATAATATTCATTTTATTATTATTATTAAAACTTAATTTTAGTTATTTTTCATTTTAATTATTTTATTTTTGAGCATAGGATGCCTGCAAGGCTTCCACATGGCTCAACAGACCATGCACTAACTATGTGATGGTCATTTCATTGGTCAAGAACCCTCTCATAGTTACCAACAGGCAAACACACGGTTGAGAAAACAATTCTTCAACCATGAAAAATGGCACTGTCTGATGAAATACCTTTACACATGATTGTTTCATAGTTATTCTCAATCATGCTCAAAGCATGTTCATGCCCCTTCATTTCATGAATATTTTAAAATCTTACCCCAGACCAGATCGAAATCAAAAACAAGAGTAGAAATAATTAAAATAATTAAAATAGTTAAAAATTTTAGGTCGGTGTGACAGTTATCCCATCCTCAAAAACATTCTTCCTTGAGAAATTAACCCAATCAAGCAACATGAAAATCTCAAATCTATGCCCAATCAAAAAAGAGACAAGATGTGAACCTCGTGGTGTGACCTTTCACACCACAAGTCACACCCGAATGATCAAGAAGAAACCACGATATATGAATAATGGGGTAAACATGAGGGGTTCTACCCACGACTAGAACTAAACTAGTACCGAACAATGTAAAATGTAGAACACAACAAGATCCATGGTCGGTCTCATAACCATTTAAGATATGACTAGCCTATAAAAACATTGGAATTTACAGCACTTCCAACTCTACATCTACCGACAGGAACTGAAATTAGAAACCCCGTCATGGACCAATCCCCAGAACTCTCGTACATACAAAAATCCACCACAATGGGGGCCCAACAAAGAATCCTCAAACAAAGTGGTGAACCAAACCACTATTTATTACCTCCACAAAAAGTGAGAATCTCCAAAATGAGAAAAAACTAGAATAAAAACCAATCCACAAAGAGACCACTTTCCCTGGGATCAAAATGATAAGGAAAAATTAAAATTGTGATGTTTTAAAAATACACAAGTACACCAAACATTTTATCAGCAAAAGGGAACTTTCATAAACAAATATCACAATGAAGAAACAAGGCCATAAGCCTTTTATGACAAAATATAACCTTCAAATATTAAAGAAGCTATAATGGATAATTAAATTGTCCCATTCCACAACTAGAGACAAAATTCCGGCCAAAGTCCCCCAAACTCCTTATGATTCATACCTATGAGAAAATATTCACTCCGAGATCAGTGATTGGAGCTCTGATGACTTGAATCATCTAATTCCCCACAACCATGAGCTGATGTCCATCGACCAAGACTTTCTCTTTTAAATAAATCCACTTACAGAACATCCCCAAGTGACCTAAAGGGCCAAATCATCAAAAATAACCCAGGTTATTTTCACAAGATTGTATTCAAACACCCGAACTAGCCACAATTGAAACACACAAGTAGGAAGTTTGAATATATGGAGATCAGACCCGAAGAATGAAACATTTTTGAAACCGGATCCTCTAGAACACTCCTTTCACCAGATAGTCAATATTCATGAGCAACAAGAGACACTAGATTGCAAAATTTCATCACACCAGAAACCTAATCAGCTAATAATGCTTCATCCATGAACATCACAAATAGATCTTATGATGCTACCTCTTAAGAAAGGGAAACCATCTCCTTAATCTGGTCAACGTAATCCTTCATCATCCACTGACCTTTTTAAATGATCATGATCCCAACCACTTTCCTTTCCTTTTCCACCTCAGGAACAAATCACTAGATATAAGTGGTCTCAAACACTACATATGAACTAAAACATGCAATGATACTAGAATAACCACCCTCCACCAGTCCAAATTCGGGCCTCCAAACAAACTTAAAACGACTTGAACTCTCACCATTTTGGTCATTTCTGAAAATTTTTCTGACTTCCTCGAGCCAGTACATTACCTCTAACAAACCATAATCACAATAAAAAATGTGAAACATCCAAAAATAACATGATCTCACCACTCCACATGTTTTTTGGAAAAGGACAAAGACCGAAAGACACACGAAACATTTTAGATCTTTCTGGGTAGATAATTTAAATAATAAAAGAATACAAAACCAAATCTAACACCCAACCAAATCTCAACAAAAAGGATATAAAAAACCAAAAAAAGTGCATATACTAATAAATCACAAACAAAATTGAAGATGAATCAAATATCAACCAAAATAAAACCACAACAGCATCCAAAAACAAGCCATGAATCCTCTTAAAAGTAATATTTTTCTAAATTCACCCATTTTCAAAATTTAATCTCATTTCAAAATCAAAAGGAATTTTTCATTTCATAAATGATTATAGGAAATACACTTAAAAATAAAAAACACTATCGAATTATTTTCCATTTTAAAACCACAAATCTCTTTAGAAAAATATCTTTTTTTATTCACAAACCATTTTCCTTTTCAAAAACAACTTTTCCAAACCAGATCAATATTTAATGTTCAAATACTCACACATGGTATCCTATAAACCATCACATATGTTTTCCTCCACATTCTCTTACATCATCTACACATACATTCCATCATGAACTTTCACTTGAAACACACATATGTGAACATTCACAGTGAACACAAAGGGTCACACATACCATTTCATCATCCAAACCAATAATTTACATCATAATTATCATTTAATATTTTCTAAAACATTTTAAAATTAAAAATATACTTTCTTCCAATCTCAAAAAACCCCAAGGTTTTCATTTTGGAAATTCAAACATTACAAATAAAGCCTCATTTTATAACTCTTGATTGCTCCCAAAACTAATTTGAATTCACACCAACCAAAATCAAACCTAAAACAACACTTTCACTAAATCACCTTGATAGGGAAATAGTGGTCATTCCTAAACCGATGACATGTTTTAGTAGACCATTATCCAAGAAAGATCCAACCACTAAGAGTTTCTCAAAACATACACTCTAGCTCCACATGGGTCACTACTCCATCGAAGTCTCTCATGAAACACAGGCTCACTCCCTTGGTAATACCCCATCAACACAAACCATAACCAAAAACTCAAATTGTAATGTCCCAAAATTTCCATGTAACTTTTTTTAAATTATATGGAATTATTTCAAGACTGCATGATTTTACATCACATGATTCCGAGGCCCTGTGAGCTCAGAACAAAATTCTCAACTTTTTTTAGTTCAATTAATTAAATGTGTGAGCATGTTTTTCTAACATTCGAATTGGTGCTTGGATCGAAAATCTCAGGGCACCGTTGAACATGGAATGTTGGGATTCACCATGAAAGGACTTATCTTCAACCAGAAACGGACAGATAGAAAATTTATTTTTTGGAATTTTCAGAAAATAATAAAATAACATTAAAAAGTTATCTTATTTCTATTATCCACCATTTAGTGGTGGATGGAGACATTGTGGTGCGGCGATGGGGTGACAATGAGGTGCATTAAAGGAATCCCTTTATGTCTTGTTAAGATACAACGTAACAACTTTGCTATTTCATAAAAAAATAGCGTAACGACTTAACGTTGTAGCATAACAGAAATTTTGAAATGTGTTACCTTTTTAATTAGCTAAAGCATTGGAGTGTTGGTTATTAAACCATAGGAAATTCTCAGATGATCCTCAGGTGATTTTCCTCTCCAAGGAATAATGAATAATGCCAGCAGAACGTCATTGACTTTAGCATACCTCGAGGAATGGAGCCGAGAAGCGTTGAACGAAATCGACCTCTTGACCCCTAATGGAAACAAAGATATGGAAACGAACATAAAATGAGGTAGGTGGTTTAATTTTTGTTATTTGTTTTCCATTTCTAATTGAAAAATGATGAACGCAGATCAACCCATGTACTCTTTGAACTATGAATCATGCATTGTTGTGGGAGATTATTTCATTTGGGATGTCTATTCTGGATTAAACATTTGTTGATGGAATATCATCCCAAGCCTCCCAGTTTAAAACATCTAACACAGAGGGAACGAGCCGAAAAGAAAAAGGCCCAATCCCCTCTCCAAGTAAATTCCTTGTAAAAAAAATTCCAAGATGGAGGAAAGGTGCATTTGAGGTCATCACAGAAAAGAGGGCATTCCCCGGAGGCTATTGGCACAAGCAGCATGAAGAACGGACCACCGGAGCGCGTCAGGTGGTCCACCAAAGTTCCTTCTGGTGTGTAGCAGCACTGGATGCATGCTGAATAGTGGGATAGTAGGGCCACTGGCTGTGCTCGTGTCATGCTAAGTTGTGAGATCTGTGGCCACCATGACTTCGGTGCTTGAGACCCATAATGTCGCGTGTGTTTCATGTTGATTAGTCAACCCACAAACATGGTCCCTGAGTGATGTGGAGGCGGTGGCCCACTTCCAGGCCGCTTGGGCATGCTGGAGGGATGTTGTCAATCGACCGCATGTAGGAGGACCCAACTAGCCTCCTTCTAGCTAGGCTGGGTGGAAACAAACATGATTGTGTCATGTCAAGCTAGAAAAAACCTGGCCGTCGTGCAGGTTGGGCCGGGGGAGAAGTGATCTAGCCGCAGGGGCATCCCATGTTGGAAAAAACTAGCCCGTAAGGTATGCTGGGTCATGCAGACAGAGGTAGCCCAGACGCATGACCTAATGGTTTTGGCGCTTGCCTAATGAGAACCTGGGTCAGAAATGGACCGGACCACCAGCGTGTGTCGAGCCGGATAATTTTGGATCACTGAGTGACCCAGCAGGACAAACCCACAGCCAACAATGGATAGGTCCAAAAAGTATCATTGGGCTGGGGTGATGGGTGAGATAGACAAGGATGAGTAACATGATACCCCAGGCTGGGTTGGTCGGGTCGGTCAGAACCATTCAGACCAGACCGAGATGCAACAGACCCCTATTTACAAAAATGATGATATCTTTCAGGTCGTGCATCCAATCGACACACCGTCTATAAAACAAGGACCATTGTGATGAGTAATTACATCAGAGATACTCTACATGAGTTTTGGAATAGATTTTCATATGAATTAGTTGGATCATTCTCGAATCCAATTAGTCCATTTTTTTAAAAAATATTTATATCTTACAGACTGTGCGTCTGTTCGATGCACTATTTGTTGTGTTGGGACCCTTACAATAAGGCACTCCTTTGGGTTACTATATATGGGAATTCACAGTGGTTGGTTTATGATTGATATGTTGAGGTAATGATCATCTGGAAATCAAGCATGCTAAGTACGGGAATCAAGTTGATGGATATGATGTGAAGAATAAAGAGCGACCCTTCATGGATCAGCATAAGTGTGACCCTTCATGGATCAGAAAAAGAGAAACCCTTCATAGATCCATTTAAGAGAAACCCTTTATAGATCTGCAGAAGTGTGACCTGTCATGGATCAGCATAAGAGCGTCCATTCATGGATCGGCAAGAGAGTGACCCTTCATGGATCAGATGTAGCACAACCCATCGTGGATCACCCATAGAGTGACCCATCAAGGATTAGTAGTAGAGAAACCCTTGGATCAACAACAGAGTGAAACATCATGAATCAAAAGAAGAACCACTCAACAGAATAATATGACCAAGATTTATGACTAATCGACTTTACTTCTGTACTTATGTTATACATGGTGTGAGATGTGTCTTTTTCATTGTTCTTCATGTTGAGATCTTTTTTTGTGTTATTTTCCACTGTGTATTTCAGTTAGACCTGAGTTGGTCTCGGGGTACCTACTATGTATTATTATACTAAACCATTAATGGGATTTTCCACACCTTTTGTGTCTTTTGATGATGACATACAACAATGACTGGGACATAGTGGAGTTGGGGCTAGATGTTGCTCAGAGGCAGATCAAAGGACGTAGTGTTCTACAGTAACATCCAATAGTGAGTTTTACATAACCTTCTGGTATGATACTTGGTGGATGACCTCATGAGCATGTAATTATTTTTTTGTACTTTTCTATCAGTTGGGCCTGTATCCAGGCCCATTTACATTAAATTTACACCATTTACTCTAAGTGGTGGTACATTGTTGTGATTTTACTACTTTCATTCCATTCTAGTTTTCTTTATATAGTATTTCATGTCTTTGTGTGTTCATGTTTAAAGAAATTGACATCCATTTTTGGTATATTCCCCTCTTGTTCTAGTCACTAGCCCTGGGCCTATGGAAGGAAATCTTGGGGTTGTCACAGCACGGGCACCAGGTGATGAGTCATGAAAAATTGGTATTAGAGGGTGGTCAGTTCTACCAGATAACTTAAAGTTTTTTAATTTTAATGGGGAAATAGTGTTAAGTGTCTTGATTTCGGCTTTCAGTTCAAGGAGTCCAGTGTTGGTGTGGTGGATAACTTATCCATACACTAGGACCCTAAATTATATTTTCCAACATGGTGCATGAAAACACTGGTTTCATGCATTTTGAAAATGTTTTTCTCATGATCAATTTTATGTTAGCTAACCAGGTATAAATAATTGACTATGGAGCATCTATTTCCCTACAGGATTCCAGCATGAAAATAGCTATCCTAGATTCAAGTGAGGGATCACAATGATGGCCCAATGAGTGATGGGACGTTCGTGCAGGGACAGCATACAATGATAGCACCATTGGGTGGTGTACTAGTTGCACCACCACCCGTAGAGAAGCAGGTTCTACTAGTTGAACCAGTGGATAGTGCATGATGACTGAGTGTGCAACATGAGTTCTAGAGGTAGAGGCCTATGAGGTTTTGAGGTGAGACAGATCCTCGGGCAGGTAAGGATTAGCTGGAGGTAGTTACACAAGTTTTTCTCCTGGTAGGGACACATACAGAATAGATGGTGGTGCTAGCTGCTAGTATTTTCAAGGCAATGGTTTGGGGAGGGTGGAGATAGATCCTCCAAACACACTAGGAAGTGACCCTTTCCTAGTTTGACTTTGATATCCTATTCAAGACATAGTTATTACTAGTGGCACTATGCTCAGTGCTTATTTAGGAGCTACTACACCTATAACATGACATCCAGACTATGGCCTAGTACTTGAAAAGGATTATGGAACTCTCCTGCTACTCCACCGACATGGTACATGTCCATTTTTTCAGGTCCCAGAATTGTTGATCTGGGACTCTGATGGGAGATTAGGTTGTAGATTATTTCTCTCAACATCCCAATGTAGGCTAGAGTACTGGTGGAGAGATTCCTTGTCCAGTAGGTACTAATAATGAGAGACACCACCAAACGACAGGTGGCTGAGTCATCTACCACACGATGTAGGCAGACGACATAGAGGTCCAAATGGGCTAGACTCTCTGAAGGATGACACCAAGATACATGGTTGGAGGTGCATAACTCTTGAAGTAGAGGAGGTCAGTTGAGGGGTAGAGTTTGTTACTCCTACGGTGGGCAGAGATAGAAGGCTCTCAGCTGCCCAACCCACCACATGAACAATCAATATACGGTCAAGGGAAAACAATGATAGAGGTATAGGTTCGAGCAAGGAGTTCAACAGGGAGGAAGACATGGTAGGGGAGTAGAATGAGTGGTAGACAGTGGATAATGGTTCGAGGTACTACCCCCACCACCCACATGTTTTCCACCATGAGCTCTGGGAGTAGGTGTACAAGGGCGGGGCCATCTTCAAGTGATGAAGGCACATGAACATGATGCTCCATAGATGAATATATGTATGATCCATGTCTTATCAACCTTTGTAGTAGTTCTTATAAACATATATTCTAGCCACTCATTCATTTCAATGGTCCTCATTCAAGGATCAGAGATTCTGGTGGAGTCATTGGCTCGATCCTTATGATTAGAGACTCATACAAGAGTGGATTCAAATATTACACACTAGTGATGGAAGTGTGAGCTTACTCTTCGAGGAGAGAGATTTGGATGGGATCTCCTTTTTTTATAATTAATGCCTTATGACGTTATCTTGGGTATGGACTTTTTATCTATAGTCCACGCTCGGATCGATTGTTTTAGGAGCGAAGTGAGGTGTTTCTGGGAGGATAAGAACATTTTTTCCTTCATCGGTGAGTAGGGAAACATTACAGCATATGATAGAATTTTTTGGGGGAGGGTTTAGCTGATCACTCACCATTTGGATATCCTCACCCTCATTACTGCGGATGAGAGGAGTCCTATCATTCCAGTAATGGTGGTAAAATTTGAGGTTGTGTTTCTTGAGGATGTTCTCGGACCACCTTCTTGTAGGGAGATAGAATTTTGAATTGATCTATACCTGGGGACAACACTGATATCCACACCATAATATCGGATGGATCGCATAGATCTATGTTGAGTTGAGGGTATAGCTGGAAGGATTGCAGAAGAAGGGGTTCGTATGAACCAGTGTTTCTCCATGGGCAACCCCAGTATTATTTTCCTTGAAGGAATACAAGAGATTGAGGAAATGTATAGACTTTCAATTCCTGAACCCTGAGACCATGATGAAAAAGTATATACTACCAAAGATTGGAGACCTCTTTGATCAGATAAATAGAGTGAGGTGGTTCTTGAAGATAGACCTCAGATTAGTATATCATCAGCTTCAGGTATGGGATGAGGATGTACCGAAGACAACATGTAGATGTTGGTATGAAAACTATGAGTTTTTAGTGATGGTTTTTAGTGTGAACAATTCCTCAGAAGTGTTCATGGGACTCATGAATAGGATCTTCTATCCATACGTCGATTGTTTCATGGTAGTCTTCATTGGTGACATCTTGGTGTACTCGACATCAGAGTAGGACCATGCTACACACCTGTAGATAGTCCTTGATACACACCAAGAGAACTGGCTTTATAGTAATCTCTCAAAGTGAATGTTCAAGATTCAAGAGCTCCACTTTTGAGGATATGTCATCTCAAAGGATGGAGTTGCAGTGGATTCGGTGAATATCAAGGGAGTGATTTTTTTGGGATCCACCCTGAAGTGTGACTGAGGTGTAAAGTTTCTTGGGGTTAGCTGGATACTACCAGAGGAACATTCCCAACTTCTCTAGGGTAGAAACACATATTAAATCTTTCATGAAGAATGGAAATCCCTTTTTATGGGCATAAAAATGGTAGGAGGGATTCCATCATCTAAGATAGAGCTTGAACAACACTTCCATATTGTTGTTTTCCAAAGAGGGAATCGAATCTCTGGTATACTGTGATGCATCAGAGACCGAACTGATTTGTTTCTTGATGTATGAGTGATAAGTGATTGCCTATATCTCATAGAAGTTGAGGAAGCCCGATCATAACAACACAACCCATGACATGGAGTTAGCAGTAATGGTATTTTCCATGATTATGTGATGACATTACTTTATGGGTGAACGGTTTACCATCTACTCTGACCACAAGAGTCTCATGTATATATTCTAGAAGAAGGGTATAAACATGAGATAGTGGCGATGAATGGAGTTCCACTAGGACTATGAATTTTGAGATATTCTACACTCCTCAGAAGGAAAATGTGGTGGCTGATGCACTCAGAAGGAGGTATGTTTTACAGCTGCTAAGTGAGGTGATGGATCTGTTAGCCGCAATGGATACATCCTTTATGGATTGTGATAGAGCATCTTACCTTCTATCTATAACTATAACTCTCTCACTCTTATAATGATTTAGGGAGTCATATCTTGTGGTTGGTGACTACGAGGCCCGACGTACTAAGTTATCATCGGGATAGGCTCCTGATGAATTTTCAATATGTAGAGAGCATGTTGTACTTTTCAAGTGATGCACTGTAGTACTAGTTATATTAAAAGAGGTTTTGTTGAGGGAGTTATATACATCCCATTTGGAAGTAAATCTTGGTGTGAAAAAGATGTTCCAGGACCTCCGATGTCAGTACTAGTAGCAAAGGATGAAGAGAGATATGGTAGACTGTGTTTCATTATTCCACACTTGTCAAAAAGTGAAGGCCAATCATCAGGTTCCATCAAGCTTGACAAAACCACTTGAGGTATCAGGGTGGAAGTGGGATGGTATCACCATAGAAATCTTGATGGGGTTACCACGGACATCCAGGGGCCAAAATTCTATCTGGGTGATCATTGACTAACTCATCAAGTCATCCCACTTCTTTCACATCCAGGAGTGGGGATCGATAGAGGGCTTGGGACGCCTCTAGATAGAAGAGATAGTGCAGCTTCACGGGGTTCCTTCTATGATCATCTCAGACCATGATGCATGCTTTACATACCAGTTGTGGAAGAGATTGTTGGAGGCATTTGAGACTCAAATTCTCTTGAGCACTGAATTTCACACTTAAAAAGATGGTCGGATGGAGTAGACCATATATACCACGGAGAAAATGCTTCATGTTTATGTCTTGTATTTTGGCCGCAGTTGTTTGGACGACCAACCACTGTTGGGGTTTGCATACAACAATAGTTATCAATACACCAATGGCATGGAACCGTTTGAGGCCTTGTAAAGGTGTTCATGAAAATCTACTCTATGATGGAAAGTCCCAAGGGATTATGTACTCATGGGTCCAAAGTTTTTACTGGCCACCACTACGAAGGTGCAAATCATCGAGGAGTGGATGAGGACTGCATAGAGAAGACATAATTATTATGCTGATAGGAGTCTATGACCCTTGGTTTTCGAGGAGGGAGACCATATTTTCCTTTGGATCTCACCATGACGTGGATTGCAGAGATTTGGCCATAGTGGAAAGTTATCTCCCAGGTTCATTAGACCTCTACAGATTCTTAGCAGAGTTTGATAGGTGGTGTACCACCTAGCTCTTTCTTCACATATGCATGGGGTGCATGATGTTTTTCATGTGTCACAACTGAGGAGGTATGTGCATGATTAATCAGACGTCATTGACTGGGGTGAGATATACATTGACGATGGGGCAACGATTGTGGAGTCCCCAGTGGAGATTGAGGATCAATAGGAGCGGGTCCTTCATGGACGGTCGATTCATATGGTGAGCATTCAGTGGAATCATGGGAACCTCTAGGAGAGCACATGGGAGCGGGAGGCTCGGATTCATGCTTTGTAACCCCATTTGTTTAATTAGTCTCTGTTTTGCCTTTTAGGGATGTAAATACCTATGGTGGGTAGAATGTAATGTCCTAGAATTTCAATGTAATTTTTCTAAATTATTTGGTATTATTTTGAGGCCACACAATTTGAAGACACCTGATTTCGAGCCCCAGTAAGACCAAAAAAGAATTATGAAATTTTTTCATAGTTTACATAAGTAAAAGTTCATGTGGGTATTTCTAACATTTCAATCAATGCTCGGATTGAAAATATAAGGGAACTATTGAACTCGAGATACCATGATTAACCTAAAAAGAAAAAACTTCGACAAGAAAGGGTCGAACAAAAAAACTTATTTTTTAGACATTTTGGAAAATTATAAAATAACATTAATAAGTTATTTTATTTCATTTCACACCCATTGAGTGGAGGATGGCAGCGCGGTGGTGTGGCGACAAGGTGACGACGATGCACATTAAAGGTAGCCCTTAATGTCTTGTTAAGATGAATTGTAATAGCTACACTATTTTATAAATGAAACATCGTAATGATGAAACATCTTATCATAATAAAAATTCTACGACATGTTCCCTTTTTAATTAGCTGACATATTAGAGAGTTGGGAATTAAAAAGTGAGAAATTCAATGATGAACCTCTAGTGAGTTTCCTCTCCAAAGAACAACGACAAACACTGGCAGAACATCATAGACATCAACATACCTCGATGAATGAAGATGGTAAGTGATGAACAACGTCGACCTCTTGAACCCTTGAGGACGGAACTCTATGGAAACAATCATCAAACAAGGTAGGGGGTTTAATTTTTGTTCACATTTACCCGTTCTAATTTCTAACCGATTAACCCAGATCAACCTATGTAAAGACCCAAAGTTTGGCGTACATAGAAATTACATTACTTTTTCAGAATACTTAATACATAAGAAAAACAGAAACCAAAGGACTGTAATAGTTTAGTGTCTTTGGAAACTCGGAACATAATCTTCTAATCATGGTGAAATATCTTCAACATATCCCACAAAGATCTTCCCCTTTTGGTTTTCTTACCTAAAACCTTTCTTGAAATCCTAGGGAAAAGAAAACATATAAAGGTTGAGCTCAAATGCTCGGTAAGGGTAAGCATGGAGAAAATAAAACAAATCATATACATTTGAACTTAAAAACATGAACACAATGTCTAAATATTGAAATCTTGAGCAGAGACATAAATCTTGGAAGTACGCAAGGCATGTATCATAATGGAACATCAATCTTGATAAAATTGAATGGGAATAAATCATGTAATTGTGGAAACCATTCAGCACATGTTATGATTTCCTTAGTAGCCAAGGCATTTCTACCAAGACCATCTTAGTGGAAAAAGTCCCTTTCTGAATCGAGTTCACTACTCATTCTAATTCTATATCACTGAACCAGATTAACTTACCGTTCCGGCCATGTCTATCTCATCAGATATAAATTTTTACCCAATTCATTGGAGGGAGGTATAGGTCCCACCCATCTCATAATGAAATCATTCGTACTTGTGCCACAACATGATAATAAATCATTCATCATTACCCAAAGTATAAAATGGGTTTCATAAATATCATTCCATCATAAAATAATCCATATTAAACAAATGGATATAATTTCGTCATAAGAAAAGTGAAACAATGTATGTCATAGAGACATTATACTTGAAACATACATCTATGAAATAATTTCATCTTATATGGAAAATGGTTTTGATAAAACACTTGAAATGAATTTTTGAGGAAAACATCGTTTCTTCTTCAAAATCATTTTATTTTCACAAAATGCCATGAAATTTTAAAATAAAGGGATTTTTTTGAAAATACTTATTAAATCATTTAGAGTAAGATTCATGAAAATTAGGCATTATGAAACCATAAAAATCCATTCACGCCATATAAGTTAAATGAAACATTATCCTCATGCTTTTGTTGGAAAAGTCAAAAAAGTTCCTCATGTGGTAAACAAAAGTAAGATTCCTTTCATAACATGTGGAATATATTAAGAATGGGTAAAAAGGACTTTAAAAATACATGAATATTTTTTTGATAACATGGGCATGGATGATAACAATAACCCCAGTAAATACTTACGAATAAACAATCTCGGATAAAAACGAGATTAGAAAAATTATCCCTTACCTTATGTCTGATATGCTTTGTATGTTTCCAAACCTCCTGTATAATGATTTAAATAATGTCATTGACTTATTTTAGAATCATATTCATTGTTATGATATCATATATGGTTCCCTTATGACTTTATATTACCCGTTCTTTTGTAAATTCCATGTTAAAGCACCGTGTTGGGTAAAATTGTTTCATTTTTTGTATGAGTTTCGACTTGTTGTTATTGATATTATTACTTATATCTTGATTTACATGATTCCAAAATGTAAAACATGATTTATATATAATATATATTCTGCATATAAATATATATGACAGATCAATAATTGGAATGAAATACACCATTAATAGAGACGGTAGGTCGTACGTACGCATGAACGCTGTTTTCATTTCCGTATTGAATTGAATGCAATTAAGTAGATAACATACAAATATATATATATACATAAATCTAGTATATTTAGTATGTCATATATTTCATTATTACTTGTTATATATACCTTATAATCATTCATGAATGTTTAACATGGATAATGAATCTCATCATGTCGTGGAGACGGTAGTCAGTACGTACCCACGAGCGATGATACCATTCCCATGATCGTGGAATTGTATTGAAGTGTATGTATAATATTTCAGAATCAATATCACATTACAATAATCATATGTATTTATTTATTTAGACCATTATACCAATCCAAGTAAGGTGGTGGTCGAAAACAGATTACACCACGGCGTGGAGACGGTATTCCATACGTACGCACGTGCGGTGATTTCATTTCCGTAGGATGGATAGCAGATGAAATTGGGTTGTTTAATATTTATAATAACATATAATTATATGAGTGATACTGATGTTATTAATTTATGATGAAACAAATAAATAAGAATTTGTAGAATAAGAAGGAAACATGAGAGAATCGGAAGAAGAGATTACCTCTTCTTCGACGCACCTCTTTTAAGCTTCCTCTTATGGAAGTAGAGTTGGTCTTTTGAGAAGACCAGAACCACCAGAATTTTTCTAGGGAAGTGTATAAGAGAAATGGTTTGGGGTTTCTGAGCTTCAAGACTCAAAATGGTGTGAATTAAAGAGGGAAGGGGTTCCCTTTTTATAAGGGAGGAGAGGGGCACCTTAAGAAAAACTTAAAATATTATTTTATTATAAAGTCATATTCGGTTTTTAATAGCTCCAAATTGATTTATTTCTATGATAAGGTAGGGATGGGTCGAAATCCTCTCAACAAATAGGTTTTAGACAAGCTTAGGTTACTATTTTATCCTTATCATTTAGATTTAACTCTAAGTTAAATAATTTAAATTTTACCTTGTCTTTTTGTTTTCTTACACTATATGGTTAACAAACATACTATAAAAAGAAAAAATAACCCCAAGTAGTTAATTATTAATATATATATCCTTATATAAGTCATTTTTCTAAGCCTTAGATTGTTAAGAATAAAATAATAATTAATAATATAATATTTGTTTTAAAAAACTATTTTATGTCAATTTTGACACTATTTGGTACATGATTTTTGTGAAAATCATACCATAATGATTAGTTAAAATAAGTTAATTAAATCAATACTAAAATTTCATATTAACCTAGAAAATTATTTTAATTCATAAAAAGTATAAAATTCCATTTATTTGGGTATTTATAACATCAATTATGTTAATATTTCATTAATAAGGTAATTACTGTATCATCATTTTGTCTTAAATAAACATAATTATATAATGTATAAAAATTTTAAATAAAATACAATTACATAGGATATATTTTTATATTTCTAATGAATATTTATAGTCTAATTTATCTTATGTATAACCATATATTAAAAATGTTTTATTTATTAATCTTTGATTTTAACTATTTTAACTCTTCTTTAAATAAAATAATAATAAGTGTCCCAATGTAATCCATGTGGACCTAAAGGGTATTATTTTATTCCTAAGGTTGTTTTTGGAGGAATTAAACCTATATAATGGAATTAAGACATGTGTTAAGGTAATAATAATATCATTTTTACCCTTAATTACCCTATTTACTTTTAACCGTGGTAAATAAAAGTAAATAGTTACTATTCACCAAAAATTATTTTTTTCTTATTGAACCACATTTTACTCCATGATATAAACCGCATCTCTTAGATTTTCGAAATTCCACTCACAGAAATGGTAAAATTATGTTTTATGTAAATTTTCATATTCTCCTAGAAGGTGGGTAAAAGACGATGAATAGTTCAATAAAATTTTTACATATCTAAAATTATTAAAAAATGACTCCAATGAATTACCTTAAACTTATATAGGTTTTATGTATTAATTTTGACCTAAAATAAATTTAAATTTAATAAATAATTATTTAAATAAAAAGTTGGTTTTCAAATAGTAACCCAGTGTTTTCACTATTCATCAACAATTGAATGTTTTAAGAAAAATACCAAAATTTCAGCCTAGGATAATTTCGATTTTTTGAATCAAAAAATGAAGCCCATTTTGAAAGATAAAATTTATAAAATTTCAAAAAGTGGGTATTACTATTCATAATGGCTATTTCATAATAATATTATAATAATATATCGTTTAGTGAAACTCGGTATTGCGTACTACACACGTTATCGAGGAAGGTCTTGATTGCGTGTAATGCAAGCCAAGTTAGGGATTCGTGTAGTGAAAGCTCTATTTGGTGTTTCTTATAACATAATAAAAACTTATTTCTTTTATACATTAAACAAAATCTATACTTATGTTGCGTAGAATAATTTCCACAAAATGAACATGAAATAGTGTGCAACATGAGCCAAGAATAGTGTTGTGTATACTGCAAACTAATACGGTGTTGCATATAGTACAAGATAATCTTAGTGTAGTGTATAATAGAACACATCAAAGAAATTAAAAATAATATATCTCATAAAATCTTGGGTTGTTACATTCTACCCCCCTTAAAAAGAATTTCTCCCTCGAAATTCGTCGGGGTTATAAATTGTTTATTACATACGAGTTTCTTTCATAGAAACCCACATCATAAAAATAAATAGCAAAACTTATCTTTAAAAACTAAATTATGAAATGTAACGGTTACCCAAATTAACTAATTTGTAGAGACCCTAAGCTTGACGTACATTGACATTACGTTACTTTTTCAGAATACTTAGTACATAACAAAAACAAACACACACAAGGACCGTAATAGTTTAGTGTCTTTGGAAACTCAGAATATAATCTTCTAATCGTGGTGAATGATCCTCAACATCTCCCCTCAAGATCTTCCTTTTTTTACCTAAAACCTTTCTTTATATCCTGGGGAAATGAAAACATAAAAGGGTGAGCTCAAATGCTCAGTAAGGGTAAACAAAAGAAATATCAATCACATCATATACATAAGAACATTACTTTTGGAAATATTAACCTGCAAAAGAAATCATAATTTCATAACATGGGATAAATCATAGTAGTGAAATGTAATCCCAATAATCATAACTTAAAACATGAAACTTTGCGGCATACACACATAATCATAAAGAATCATTTCTTATTAGTCAACACTCATTGCAAAGACTATCTTAGTGGACAAAGTCCATTTCTGAACCGAGTTCACTCCTCGTTTAAGTCATGTTTCACTGAACCGGTTTAACCTGCCGTTCCAGCCATGTCTATCTCGTGAGATATAAAATCATTACCCAATGCATTGGAGGGAGATATAGGTCCCACCCATCTCATAATGATACCATTCTTATGTGTGCCACAAAATCATAAATCACACATCATTGCATAACCCATGTAATACAAATGGGAATCGTAAACATCATGACATCATAAAAAAATTCATATAAGATAAAGGAATTCATAAAAATAATTCCATAACAACATAATCAAATCAATGTAATAATATAGATAAAAATAGAACCCTTTATTATCTTATATGGAAAATAATTCTGATAAAAAAATTGAATTCCATTCTTAAGGAAAATATCCTTTCTACTTCAAAAACATTTTCCCTCTCTTAACATGTCATAAAATATTAAACTAATAGAAGTTGATTAAAAATAAAATTGAAAACTTGTAAAGGAAGCTTCTTGGAAATAATTTTTTAAAAATCCATTCATGCCGTATAAGTTAAAAAAAACATTCTTCTCGTACTTTTGTCGGAAAAGTCAAAAAGTACCTTGTACGAAAAACGACAAAAGATTCCTTTCTTATCCTTTAATAAAAACTCACCGAATGGTAAAATTGGATTTAAACAATAGTAGGTGGATGGAAATAATATTACATATTTAGGAAACATGGATGTGAATGATAAAATACACCCCAGTAAATACTAAAGTATATACAATCTCAGATAAAAATGAGATTGTGATAATTCCCTTACCTTAGGTCTGATTTGCTTCGTAAGTGTTCGAACCTCCTATATAATGATTTAAATAATGTTATTGACTTATTCCAGAATCATACTCATTGTTATGATATCATATTTGGTTCACTTATGACTTTATATTACCCGTTCTTTTGTAAATTCCATGTTAAAGAGCGTTTTGGGTAAAATCGTTTCATTTGTCGTCCGTGTTTGTAATTATTCATATGATTACGTAGATCATGATTACTTAATTCCAGAATATAAAACACGATTTATATATAATATATATTCATAATATACATATATATAATAGATCAGTAAATGGAATGAAATACACCGTTCATGGAGACGGTAGGCCGTACGTACGCATGAACGCTACTTTCGTTTCCTTGTTGAGTTGAATGGAATTAAGTAGTTGACATACATATATATATACATAAATACATTATCATTATTATGTCATATGTTTCATGATTACTTATTATATATACTTTATAATCATTCATGAATGGTTAATGAGGAGAATGAATCTCATCGCGTCGTGGAGACGGTAGTTCGTACGTACGCACGAGCAATGATATCGTTCTCATGATCGTGGAATTGTATTGGAGTGTATGTATACTATTTCAGAATAAATATAACTTTATAATAATAATATATAGTTATTATGTACACCATTATACCCATCCAAATAATGTGGTGGTGGAAAATAGATTACACCACGGCGTGGAGACGGTATTTCGTACGGACGCACGTGCGGTGATTTCATTTTCCGTAGGATGGATAGATGGTGAAATAGGGTTGTTTCATACTTATAATAACATATTAGTATATGAGTGATACTGATGTTATTAATTCATGATGAAACAACTAAATAAGAATAAGTGGAAGAAGAAATAAAGATGAAAGAATCGGTAACTGACATTACCTCTTCTTTGAAGTACCTCTTTGAGACCTCCTTTTAGGGCACTAAAATTGGTCTTTGAAGAAGACCAGAACCTATAGGATATTTCTAGTGAAGTGAAGAAATTAATTTGGCAGGGGTTGGCTGAGATTGAAGGCTCAAAGTGGTGTGAGGAAGAGAGGGAGCAGGTGCCCTTTTATAAGGGAGGAGAGGGGCACCTTTGGAATAACTAAAAATATTATTTTATTATAAAGCCAAATTCTGTTTTAAATAGCTCCAAATTAATTTATTTCTAAGCTAAGGTTGGGATGGGTAGAAATACTCTCATCAAATAGAATTTAAGCAAGTTTAGGTTCCTATTTTAACCTTATCATTTAGATTTAACATTAAGTTAGATAATTTTATTTTTACCGTGTCTTTTTGTGTTCTTACACCATAAGGTTAATAAACATACTATATGAAGCCAAAAGAAGCCCAAGTTGTTTATTACTAATATATATAACCTTATCTAAGTAATTTGTCCGAACCTTATATTTTTAGGAATAAAATAACAATTAATAATATAATATTTGTTTTAAAAACTATTTTATGTCAATTTTGACACTATTTAGTAATTGATTTTTGTGAAAATAATAACAGAATTATTATTTCTAAAATAGTTAATTAAATCAATACTCACATGTCATATTATCCTAGAAAATTAGTGTAATTCATAAAAAGTCTCAAATTACATTTATTTTGGTATTTATAACATCAATTATGTCAATATTTCATTAATAAAATAATTACTGCATCATATTTGTGTCATAAATAAATTAAATTATTTAATGTCTAAAAATTACAAATAAAATACCATTATGTAGGAAATCCTTTTAGATTTCTAATTAATATTTATAGTCGAATTTATCTTCTGTATAACAGTATATTAAAAGTGATATACTTATTAAACTTTGATTTTAACTATTTTAACCCTTCTTTAAATAAATTAATAATAAATATCCTAATCTAAACCAAGAGGGCCTAAATGGTCATATTTTATTTCTAAGGTCGTTTTGGATCGAAATACACTTATCCAATAGAATTAGGACATGTGTTAGGGTAATAATAATATCATTTTTACCCTTAATTACCCTATTTACATTTAACTGTGGTAAAAAAAAGTAAATAGTTACTATTCACCAAAAATTATTTTCCTCTCATTGAACCAAATTTTACTTACTGACATCAATTGTGTCTCTCAGATTTTTGAAATTCCACTCACAGAAGCGGAAAAATTAAGTTTTATTAAAAATTCATTTTTTTTACTACCACTTAGTGGTTTCACTATTCATCAAAAAATGAAAGTTTCCAGAAAAATACAAAAAATTAGGCCTAAGCTATATTTCATATTATGAATTCAAAAATGATATTTATTTTATGAAATTCAACACATATCAGTTACATTAACTAATTTAAAAATTAATTCCCGTCGTCAAAACAAATAGCGTGTTCTTAAAAGATAATAATTATCAAAAGATTGACACTTGTTTATGTCTGGTTTAAATGTAGAATTACATCCAATGAACAACATTGTATTAAATTGTAAAAATATATTCTAAATATACTTTAAAACCACTCAAATTAATAATTTATCATTATTAATTATTTCGATTAAAAAGGTTGTTTTTAATTAAAATTTAGTAATTTTCACTATTCATCAGAAAATGAAAGTTATCCGAAAAGTACCAAAATTTCACCCTAAGCTAATTTCGATATTACGAATCCAAAAATGAAGTCCATTTTGAAAAATAAAATTTAAAAAATTCCAAAAAGTGGTTATTACTATTCATAATGGCTAGTTTTAATAATATTTTAATAGCATATCGTTGTTTAGTGAAACTCGGTATTGCGTACTACACACACTATCGAGGAAGGTCGTGATTGCATTTAATTCAAGGAATGTCAAGGATGCGTGGTTTGCAATCTCCTTTTGGTGTAGCGTACAACGCAATACATTAATGAAATTAAAAAGAATATTTTTTCATAAAATCTCGGGGTGTTACATTCTACCCCCCTTAAAATGAATTTCGCCCTCAAAATTCGTCGGGGTTATAAATGGTTTACTATTCGAAAGTTTTTTTGATAGAAACACACATCGTAAAAGGAATACCAAAACCAATCTTTAAAAACAAAAGTATGAAACGTAACGGTTACCCAAATAAACTAATCACTGGGTTTCCACATAGGTGAAAATATGGATATGGATGAGAAATCTAACCATCATGTTCTGATGGAGAGTGGTAGAGAACATTTCTATGGAAAATCCAGCAATCACAAAGCCATAAATTTGTGATGATCTAAGGTACCATCTGATTCATCAGATATAAAAGCACTAGGACAACATTTTTGGTTTTCATGATCATTTCCCTAAAGATGATGAAATTGGAATTAGAAGAAATACTTTCGTGATTTTGGTATAGTCTCACCATTGGTCATTCTTTGGACAATTTCTACTTCATCTATTAAAGAAATGAAGTTGAATTTGCCATTCGTGATGTGTTAGCAGATCATGTGATAGAAAGAGGGGTCATTCCATCTGTCTCAAACAAAAGGTTAGAAAAGTTATCAAAAAATACGTAAGTCCATCTATAGTGAGATTAATCACTTATGGTTCCTAAAATTGACTTATACTTCTTATATTATACTGCTTAATATAATAAAACTAGTTTCTACTAAACAGGTTTTTCCTATAGGCCAGTGGTAGTTGATAAAGGCCAGTCGCACTTCGATTGTGGGTTCGATTCCCACAGCCTTGTCCGACGCGATGGGTTGTCGCCCGTCCTTCAGGTTGTCCTTTTTCTAAAACTACATTACTATAACATCACATAAATAATATCAAAAAAAAAAGGTCTATCCTTAAACAATACTAACTTATGTCCAACATAATCCATTCCAATCTTTAGGCTTATCTAAAATACGTCGGTCCAAGCTCATAGTATAAAGAAAAAAATTACATGAAATGTCATCAACCAAGCATGTGAATACCATCATTTATCCCCATATATCTTGTTGGTCACATTCCAATCATGTGAATACCTTAATCATATATTCTCTTGAAAAATGAATACCCATTAAACCTTAGTGAAAACATGAATGCTGTCAAAAGTTAACTCTTTCCACATTCAAAAATCCAAAAATTATATATACTCAAACCATGATATAACCTTCTCCTTATATCAGTCATGAGCTCATGAATACTATCAAACATTTAATTTTCTCCTTGTCCCTTCATTATGCCCATATCATCTACATTCCTAAAATATCTGAATATCCTTTCTTGGATACCGGTACCATTAATCATACACTTTCAAAACTCAAGGAAAGACAACAGTGTAACAATCCATACATGTCTCATTATTCCATAGTACCATGAGATTACTTATACAACATTACATTTGATAAACATGTAATCATTCCACTACCTTCTTAAACCATTGACCGAGCTTCAACAATTCTTTCATCTCACATATCATTTTTAGTCTCTTCATCATCATCAACATAAATACTACCTATATGACCATACTGATTCTCTTTAGGAGACTTTCCCTTAGGGCAATGGTTTGTATAATGTCCGTACATTCCACATTTAAAACATTTAACCATCGTTGATGTCATAGCAATACCATTATTCTCATCCATGGTGTTAACTGAACCTTTTCCTTTGCACTAACTGGCTTTATGTCCTTCTTTTCCACACCCAAAGCATCTTCCAGTTCCTTTGAAACATTCTCCTTGATGCCTCTTCCCACATGATTTACATAGGGGAAATTGAACTTTCTTTCCTCTATGATCATCATGAAACTCCATCTTTCTCTTATTAGCCGAGTCAGGAAACTTACCAAATTTGAGTTTATTGATCATATTATGAGATTTATGATTTGGCATAATAATGATGTTTGGACTTCCAAATCCCATTTCATTTGGTTTCTCATATAGAATATCTTTCCATTGTCCATCATATCCTCCATTATCTTGAATCATCTTTTTTCCAGCCATTTTCTAAAACCCAAAAAGAATAGTGTGAGAGGCAAAAATCATGCTAGGGAAAACAACATAGTAAAGGGGAGCACCCTCGATATCTAACATCTTGGGATAAATTATAATATCCTTATCGTAGTTCTAGGACTATATCCTATACGTATACTTATCCTTAGTTACATCCCTAGACATACCTTAGAAATATCTCTAGGGATCTCACTAACGTTTTCGCATACTAGTTTCCAAAGGTTGACTAAACCTTTGCTCTGATACCAACTATAGAGACCCTAAGCTTGAGGTACATTGACATTACATTACTTTTGTGGAATACTTAGTACATAACAAAAACAAACACACACAAGGACCGTAATAGTTTAGTGTCTTTGGAAACTCGAAATATAGTCATCTAATCGTGGTGAAAGTTCTTCATCATCTCCCATAAAGATCTTCCTTTATTTTACCTAAAACCTTTCTTTATATCCTGGGGGAAATGAAAACATAAAAGGGTGAGCTCAAATGTTTAGTAAGGGTAAACAAAAGAAATATCAATCACATCATATACATAAGAACATAACCTTTTGAAATCTTAACCTGCAAAAGAAATCATAATTTCATAACATGGGATAAATCATAGTAGGGAAATGTAATCCCAATAATCATAACATAAAACATGAAACATTGTGGCATACACACATAATCATAGAAAATCATTTCTTATTAGTCAAGACTCATTGCCAAGACTATCTTAGTGGACAAAGTGCATTTCTGAACTGAGTTCACTCCTCGTTTCAGTCCTGTTTCACTGAACCGGTTTAACCTGCCATTCCAGCCATGTCTATCTCATGAGATATAAAATCATTACCTAATGCATTGGAGGGAGATATAGGTCCCACCCATCTCATAATGATACCATTCTTATGTGTGCCACAAAATCATAAATCACACATCATTGCATAACCCATGTAATAAAAATGGGAATCTTAAACATCATGACATCATAAAACAATTCATATAAGATAAATAAATTCATAAAAATAATTCCATAACAACATAATCAAATCAATGTAATAATAGAGATAAAAACAGAACCCTTTATTATCTTAGATGGAAAATAATTTTGATAAAAAACCTGAACTCCATTCTTGAGGAAAATATCCTTTCTACTTCAAAAACATTTTTCCTCTCTTAACATGTCATACAATTTTAAACTAAAAGAAGTTGATTAAAAATAAAATTAAAAACTTTTAAAGTAATATTCTTTGAAATAATGTTTTAAAAACCCATTCATGCCGTATAAGTTAAAAAAATTCTTCTCGTACTTCTGTTGGAAAAGTCAAAAAGTACCTTGTACGAAAAACGACAAAAGATTCCTTTCATATCCTTTACTAAAAACTCACCGAAGGGTAAAATTTGATTTAAAAAATTGTATGTGGATGTAAATAATATTAAATATTTAGGAAACATGGATGTGGATGATAAAATACACACCGATAAATACTAAAGTATAAACAATCTCGAATAAAAATGAGATTGTGATATTTCCCTTACCTTAGGTCTGATTTGCTTCGTAAGTGTCCGAACCTCCTGTATAATGATTTCAATAATGTTATTGACTTATTCCAGAATCTTACTCAATGTTATTATGTCATATATGGTTCACTTATGACTTTATATTACCCGTTCTTTTGTAAATTCCATGTTAAAGAGCGTTTTGGGTAAAATCGTTTCATTTGTCGTCCGTGTTTGTAATTATTCATATGATTACATAGATCATGATTACTTAATTCCAGAATATAAAACATGATTTATATATAATATATATTCAGAATATACATATATATAATAGATCAGTAAATGGAATGAAATACACCGTTCATGGAGACGGTAGGCCGTACGTACGCATGAACGTTGTTTTCGCTTCCTTGTTGAGTTGAATGGAATTAAGTAGACGACATACATATATATACACATAAATCCAGAATCATTATTATGTCATATATTTCATGATTAATTATTATATATACTTTATAATCATTCATTAATGGTTAATGTGTAGAATGAATCTCATCGCGTCATGGAGACGGTAGTCCGTACGTACGCACAAACGATGATATCATTCTCATGATCATGGAATTGTATTGGAGTGTATGTATACTATTTAAGAATCAATATCACTTTATAATAATCATATATAGTTATTATGTAAACCATTATACCCATCCAAGTAAGGTGGTGGTGGAAAATAGATTACACTACGCCGTGAAGACGGTATTCTGTATGTACGCACGCACGGTGATTTCGTTTTCCGTAGGATGGATAGATGGTGAAATAGGGTTGTTTCATATTTATAATAACATATCAGTATATGAGTGATACTGATGTTATTACTTCATGATGAAACAACTAAATAAGAAGAAGTGGAAGAAGAAATAAAGATGAAAGAATTGGTAATGGACATTACTTCTTCTTTGAAGCACCTCTTTGAGACCACCTTTTAGGGCGCACTAAAATTGGTCTTTGAAGAAGACCTGAACCTCTAGGTTATTTCTAGGGAAGTTAAGAAGATAATTTTTCAGGGGTTAGCCGATCTTGAAGGCTCAAAGTGGTGTGAGGAAGAGAGGGAGGAGGTGCCCAATTATAAGGGAGGAGAGGGGCACCTTTGGAATAACTAAAAATATTATTTTATTATAAAGCCAAATTCGGTTTTGAATAGGTCCAAATTAATTTATTTCTAATATAAGGTTGGTATGGGTCGAAAGCCTCTCATCCAATATAATTTAGACAAGTTTAGGTTCCTATTTTAACCTTATCATTTAGATTTAACATTAAGTTAGATAATTTTACTTTTACCGTGTCTTTTTCTGTTCTTAAACTATAAGGTTAATAAACTTACTATATGAAGCCAAAATAACCAAAAGTTGTTTATTATTAACATATTTAACCTTATCTAAGTCATTTTACTGAACCTTATATTTTTAGGAATAAAATAACAATTAATAATATAATATTTTTTTTAAAAACTATTTTATGTCAATTTTGACACTATTTAGTAATTTATTTTTGTGAAAATCATAACAGAATGATTAGTTCGAAAAAAGTTAATTAAATCAATACTAACATGTCATATTATCCTTGAAAATTAGTGTAATTCATAAAAAGTTTCAAATTACATTTATTTTGGTATTTAAAACATCAATTATGTAAATATTTCATTAATAAAATAATTATTGCATCATCTTTGTGTCATAAATAAATTAAATTATTTAAACTCTAAAAATTACAAATAAAATACCATTATGTAGGAAATCCTTTTTTCTTTTAATGAATACTTGTAGTCGAATTTATCTTATGTAATAACCCTATATTAAAAGTGATATACTTATTAAACATTGATTTTAACTATTTTAACCCTTCTTTAAATAAATTAATAATAAATATCCTAATCTAATCCAAGTGGGCATAAATGGTCATATTTTATTCCTAAGGTAGTTTTTGGTGTAATTACACTTATCCAATAGAATTAGGACATGTGTTAGGGTAATAATAATATCATTTTTACCCTTAATTACCCTATTTACTTTTAACCGTGGTAAAAAAAAGTAAAAAGGTACTATTCACAAATAATTATTTTCCTCTCATTGAACCACATTTTTCTTACTGACATCAACTGTGTCTCTCGGATTTTTGAAACTCCACTCATAGAAGCGGTAAAATTAAGTTTTATGAAAAATTCATTTTTTTAACTACCACTTAGTGGTTTCACTATTCATCAAAAAATGAAAGTTTCCAGAAAAATACCGAAAATTAGGCCTAAGCTATATTTGATATTATGAATTCAAAAATGATATTTATTTTACAAAATTAAAACCATATCAGTTACATTAACTAATTTAAAAATTAATTCTCATCATCAAAACAAATAGCTTGTTCTTAAGAGATAATAACTATCAAAAGATTGACACTTGTTTATGTCTGGTTTAAATGTAGAATTACATCCAATGACCAAAATTGTTTTAAATTGTAAAAATATATTCTAAATATAATTTAAAACTACTCAAATTAATAATTTATCATTATTAATTATTTCGATTAAAAAGGTTGTTTTTAATTAAAATATAGTAATTTTCGCTATTCATCAGAAAATGAAAGTTATCTGAAAAGTACCAAAATTTCACCCTAAGATAATTTCGATATTCCGAATCCAAAAATGAAGTCCATTTTGAAAAATAAAATTTACAAAAATTTCAAAAAGTGGTTATTACTATTCATGACGGCTAGTTTTAATAATATTTTAATAGCATATCGTTGCTTAATGAAACTCGGTATTGCATACTACACACGCTATCGAGGAAGGTCTTGATTGCGTTTAATTCAAGGAAAGTCAAGGATGCATGTTGTGAAAGCTCCTTTTGGTTTAGCGTACAACACAAGACATTAATGAAATTAAAAAGAATATTTTTCATAAAATCTCGGGGTGTTACATAATAACTAGGTTTCCACATTGGACAACATAAGTGAAAATATGTATATGAAAGAGAAATCTAACCATTAGGTTCTGATGGAGAGTGGTAGAGAGCATGGCTATGAAAAATCCAACAATCACAAAGCCATAAATTTGTGATGATCTAAGGTACCATATGATTCATCAGATATAAGGGCACTTGGACAACATTTTTGGTTTTCAAGATTATTTCCCTAAAGATGAAGAATTTTAATTAGAATAAATACTTAATTTATTTCAGTATAATATCACTATTGTTCGTGCCTTGAACAATTTCCACTTCATCTCATAAATAAATAAAGTTGAAATTTTCATTCGTGAGGTGTTAGCAGATCATGTGATAGAATGATGGGTCATTCCATATATCTCAAACAAAAGTTTAGAAAAAGTTATCAAATATACATAAGTCCATCTATGGTGAGGTTAATCGTATATGATTCCAAAAATGGACTTATACTTCATTTATCATACCGCTTAATAAATCCAGGTTCTACTAATCAGGGACTTCCTGTAGGCCAGTGGTAAGAGATAAAGGCTCGTAACACTTTGGTTGTGGGTTTGATTCCCATAGCCTTGTCCGACGTGACGGGTTGTCGCCCATCCTGAAGGTTTTCCTTTTTCTAAAAATACATTATTATAACCTCCCATCAATAATATCAAAAAAATTCTAGACTTAAACAATACTAACTTATGTCCAATATAATCCATTCCAATTTTTAGGATTATCCAAAATACTACTATCCAATCTCATATTATAGTGAAAGCGATTACCAGAGAGTTCATATAACAAACCTATTAATACCATCACTGATCCCCATATATCATACGATATATCTTGTTGGCCACATTCCAAACATGTGAATACCTTAATCATGTATTCTCTTGACCCATAGTGAAAACATGAATGTTGTCACAAGGTAACTCTTTCTATATACAAAAATGCCAAAAATTATATATACTCAAACCATGATATCACTTTTTTCGTTATATTAGTCATGAGCCCATTAATACTATCAAACATCTCATTATCTCCTTATCCATTCTTTATGCACATATTAGGTGATTTCCAAAAATATCTAAATAACATTTCATGGTTACCGATAACATTCATCATATACTTTCAAAACTCAAGAAAACAAAAAAGTGTAACAATCCTTAGATTTTTCTTTATTCCACAGTACCATACATTATTCTTGATAAACATACAATCATTACACTACCTTCTTAAACCATTGACCAAGCTTCAACACTTCTTTCATCTCATATATCATTTGTAGTCTCCTCATCATCATCCACATAAATACTACCCATATCATCATGTTGATTCTCTTCATGATATTTTCCCTTAGGGCATTGGTTTGCATAATTCCCATACATTCCACATTTAAAACATCTAATCATTGTTGATGTCATAGCAATACCATTATCCTTCTCCATAGTGTTAACTAAATCTTTTCCATTGAAATTACTGGATTTGTGTCCTTCTTTTCCACACCCAAAGCATTTTCTAGTTCCTTTGAAACATTCTCATTGATTCCTCTTCCCACATGATTTACATGAGATAAATTGGACTTTCTTTCATCTATGATCATCATGAAACTCCATATTTCTCTTATTATCTGAGTCGGGAAACTTAGCAAAGATGAGATTATTGATCATATTATGATATTACTGATTAGGAATAATAACGATATGTGGACCTCCTGATCCAGTTTCGTTTGGTTTCTCAGGAAGAATATCATTCCATTGTCCATCACATCTTCTATTATCGTGAATCTTCTCATTTCCAACCATTTTCTAAAACCCAAATACAATATTGTGAGAGGCGAAAATCATAATAAATGGGGATTACCTTCAATATCTAACATCTTAGGTTAAATTCTATGATCTTTACCATAATTCTAGGACTATAACCTATACTTATACTTAACCTTAGGGACATCCCTAGAACTACCTTAGAAATATCCATAGTGATCTCACTAAAGTTTTCACATCCAGGTTTCCAAAGGATAACTAAACCTATCATGTGATACCAACTTTCAAGGCCCAAATCTTGACGTACAAAGACTTTACATTACTTTTACAGAATACTTAATACATTAAAAAAACAGAAACCAAAGGACCGTAATATTTAGTGTCTTTGGAAACTCAGAACGTAATCATCTAATCATGGTGAAAGATCTTCAAAATCTCCCATAAAGATCTTCCCCTTTTGGTTTTCTTACCTAAAACATTTCTTGAAATCCTGGGGAAATGAAAACATATAAAGGGTGAGATCAAATG
This sequence comes from Viscum album, assembly GCA_963277665.1. Lineage (NCBI taxonomy): Eukaryota > Viridiplantae > Streptophyta > Magnoliopsida > Santalales > Viscaceae > Viscum > Viscum album. Next base: position 752,404,108 of record OY728160.1, read on the forward strand.
CTCAGAAAGGGTAAGCATGGATAAAATAAAACAAACCATATACATTTGAACTTGAAAAAATAAACATAACGTTTAGACATTAAAATATTGAGGAAAGACATAAATCATTGAAGTAGGTAAGGTATGTATCATAATGGAACATCAATACTGATAAAATAGCAGGGAAATAAATCATTTAATTGTGGAAACCATTCAGTACTTGTTATGATTTCCATAGTAGCCAAGTAATTGCTGTCAAGACCATCTTATTGGACAAAGTCCCTTTCTGAAATCGAGTTCACTCCACATTGCAGTCCGGTATCACTGAACCAGATTAACTTACCATTCTATCCGTGTCTATCTCAAGAGATATAAATCTTTACCCAATTCATTGGAGGGAGATACAGGTGCCACCCATCTCACAATGATGTCATTCATACTTGTTCCACAACATGAACATAAGTCATTCATCATTACCCAAAGTATAAGATGGGTTTCATAAACACCATTCCATCATAACATAATCCATATAAAACAAATGGATATAATTTCATCATAAGAAAAGTGAAACAACGTAAGTCATATAGACATTATACTTGAAACATACATGTATGAAATAATTTCATCTTAGATGGAAATGGTTTTGATAAAACACTTGAAATTAATTTTTTAGGAAAACATCCTTTCTTCTTCAAAATCAGTTTCTTTTCACAAAATTCCATGCGATTTTATAAGAAAAGGATTTTTTTGAAAATAGTCAGTAAATAATTTAAAGGAATCTTCATGAAAAATAGGCGTTATGAAAACATAAAAACCCATTCACGCCATATAAGTTAAATAAAACATTCTCCTCATACTTTTGTCGGAAAAGTCAAAAAAATTCCTCGTGTGGTAAACAAAAGTAAGATTCCTTTCATAACATGTGGAAAATTTCAAAAATGGGTAAAAAGGACTTTAAACATACATGATTTTTTTTAAAACATGGGCACGGATGATAACAATAACCCTAGTAAATACTTACGAATAAACAATCTCGGATTAAAATGAGATTGGAATAATTATCGCTTACCTTATGTCTGATATGCTTTTTATGTTTCCGAACCTCCTATATAATGATTTAAATAATGTCATTGACTTATTATAGAATCATATTCATTGTTATGATATCATATATGGTTCACTTATGACTTTACATTACCCATTATTTTGTAAATTCCACTTTAAAGCACCGTTTGGGTAAAATCGTTTCATTTATTGTACGAGTTTCGACTTGTTGTTATTGATATTATTACTTATATCCTGATTTACATGATTCCATAATGTAAAACATGATTTATATATAATATATATTTTTCATATAAATATATATGATAGATCGATAAATGGAATGAAATACACCGTTAATGAAGACAGTAGGCCGTACGTACGCATGAACACTGTTTTCGTTTCCTTATTGAATTGAATGGAATTAAGTAGATGACATACATATATATATACATAAATCCAGTATCATTATTATGTCATATATTTCATTATTACTTATTGTATATAATTTATAATCATTCATGAATGGTTAACATGGAGAATGAATCTTATCGTGTCGTGAAGACGGTAGTCCGTACGTACGCACGAGCGATGATACCATTCCCATGATCGTGGAATTGTATTGAAGTGTATGTATAATATTTTAGAATCAATATCACATTAAAATAATCATATATTGTTATTTATTTAGACCATTATACCCATCCATGTAAGGTGGTGGTCGAAAACAGATTACACAACGGCGTGGAGACGGTATTCCATACCTACGCACGCACATTGATTTTGTTTCTGTAGGACGGATAGAAGATGAAATTGGGTTGTTTCATATTTATAATAACATATAAGTATATGAGTGATAATAATGTTATTAATTTATGATGAAACAAATAAATAAGAAGAAGTAGAATAGGAAATAAACTTGGGATAATCGGAAGCAGAGATTACCTCTTCTTCGACGCACCTCCTTTAAGCCTCCTCTTAAGGAAGTAGAGTTCGTCTTTTGAGAAGACCAGAACCTCAAGAATGTTTCTAGGGAAGTGAAAAAGTGAAAATGGTAGGAGTTGGCCGAGCTTTAAGGCTAAAAAGGGTGTGAAGTTAAGAGGGAAGGGGTTCCCTTTTTATAAGGGAGGAGAGGGGAACCTTAGGAAAAACATAGAATATTATTTTATTATAAAGTCATATTTGGTTTTTAATAGCTCCAAATTGACTTATTTAAAATCTAAGGTGGGACTGGGTCTAAATCCTCTCACCCAATAGGATTTAGACATGTTTAGGTTACTATTTTATCCTTATCATTTAGATTTAACTCTATGTTAAATAATTTAACTTTTACCGTGTCTTTTTGTTTTCTTACACTATATGGTTAATAAACATACAATAAAAATCCAAACGAACCAATTGGTTCATTGTTAATATATATATATCCTTATCTAAGTCATTTTTCTGAACCTGAAATTTTTAGGAATAAAATAACAATTAATAATATAATATTTGTTTTAAAAACTATTTTATGTCAATTTTGACACTATTTGGTACTTGATTTATGATAAAATCATAACAGCACGATTAGTTCGAAAAAAGTTAATTAAATCAATAATAACATGTCATATTAACCTATAAAATTATTCTAATTCTTAAAAAGTCTAAAATTACATTTATTTGGGTATTTATAAAATCAATTATGTTAATATTTCATTAATAAAGTAATTACTACATCATCATTGTGTCTTAAATAATTTAAATTATTTAATGTCTAAAAATTATAAATAAAATACCATTTTGTAGGATATCTTTTTATCATTCTAATGAATTTTTATAGTTGAATTTATCTTATGTATAACCCTATATTAAAAATGTATTAGTTATTAGACATTGCTTTTAACTATTTTAACTCTTTTTTAAATAAAATAATAATAAGTGTCCTAATCTAATCCAAGTGGACCTAAAGGGTAATATTTTATTCCTAAGGTTGTTTTTGGTAGAATTAAACCTATCCAATTGAATTAGAACATGTGTTAGGGTAATAATAATAATATCATTTTTACCCTTAATTAACCTATTTACTTTTAACTGTGGTAAATAAAAGTAAAAAGTTACTATTCACCAAAAATTATTTTTGTCTTATTGAACCACATTTTACTCCTTGATATTAACTGTGTCTCTCGAATTTTAGAAATTCCACTCACATAAGCTGTAAAATTTAGTTTTATGTAAATTTTCAAATTCTTTTAGGAGGTGGGTAAAATACGATGAATAGTTCAATAAAATTTTTACATATCTAAAATTATTATAAAATGACTCCAATGAATTAAATTTAACTTATATAGGTATTATGTATCAATTTTGACCTGAAATAAATTTAAATAAAATAAATAATTATTTAAATAAAATGTCGGTTTTTAAATCATAACCCAGTATTTTCACTATTCATAAAAAATTGATAGTTTTCCAAAAAATACCAAAATTTCACCCGTAGGCTAATTTATATTTTCTGAATCCAAAAAATGAAGTCCATTTTGAATGGTAAAATTTATAAAATTTCAAAAAGTGGGTATTACTATTCATAACGGCTAGTTCATAATAATATTATAATAATATCTCGTTTGTAGAAACTCGGTATTGCGTACTACACACGCTATCAAGGAAGGTCTTGATTGCCTGTAATGCAAGCCAAGTTTGGGATTTGTGTAGTGAAATCTATGTTTGGTGTTGCGAATAATATAATCAAAACTTATTTCATTTATACATTTAACAAAATATATACTTAATGTTGCGTAGAATAACTTCCACAAAACGAACTTGAAATCGTGTGTAACATGAGCCAAGAATAGTGTTGTGTATACTGCAAGCTAATACGGTGTTGCGTATAGTACAAGCTAATCTTGGTGTAGTGTATAATAGAACACATCAATGAAGTTGAAAATAATATATCTCATAATATCCTGGGTTGTTACAACCCATGAACTTGTTGATCTGAGAATCATGTGTTCTTGCAGGAGGGTATTTTTTTGGGATTTCTATTTGGGATTAAACTTCGGTTGATGGAATATCATCTCAGGCCTCCCCATTTTGAAACTTCTAACGTAGAGATCACAGGCTGAGATGAGCAAGGCTCGATCCCCTCAGCATGGGTGTTCCTTATAAACGGATTTTCCAAGATGGCAACAATGGAAATATTAGGTCATCACATTGAAGAGGGCATTTACTTGAGGCTGTAGGGAAAACCAACATGAAGAACAGACGACCTGAGTGCATTGGGTAGTCTGGTAGTGTTTCTATAGGCATGTTGGTGGTGGTGGCACATAGCGGCCCCGAACACATTCTAAACGGTGAGGCTCCATGGACACTGGCAGTGGTGGCGGTGCACAGAGTGATGGAGATTGTAGCCACCACAGCCATGACTCTAGTAATGCGTTGATGATTCATCTCTTGGACTTGGTCTATATGTGACATAGAGGGGGCGACCTACGTCTGGGTTTCTTAGGCACGCTGGAGGCATGCAGTCCATGGAAAGCGGGTGGGAGGAACCTATCGGCCTTGCTATGTGGAAACAGATGTGGTTGTGGCATGTCTAAATGGACAGAACTGTCCTGATGCATGGGAAGGTTTTGGGGAGAAGGGACCAAGCCACTGGGGAGGCCTAGGTTGGAGGAGACCATCCAATAAGGAGGTTTGGGTCATGCAAAAAGAGGAGGGTCAGACCTATAACATAGTGGGCTGCACCCATAGTGCAGTGGGCTAGACCTGGGAAAAAATGGTCTGGGCCTAGTTCTAGCGAGACACCATGTCGAAAATTGACCGGCTTGCTAGTGCAAGTTGGGCCAGATAATTTCATGTCCTTGAGTGACCCGGGGGGATAGACCAACAGTGAACCTAGGCATTGTCCAGTAAGGCCTAGTGGGCTGGGCTGATGGGCTATAAAGATAGGTATGGGTTATGTATACCCCAAGACAAGTTTGTTACTTCAGCCCGAACCAGTTGGACTGGGCCCTGACAATCCATGTTTACAAAAACACCAATATCATTTATATCATGCATCTGATTAACGCATGGTCTACAGAACAAGGAACCTTGCAATGAGGTGGTCCTTTTGATATAATCTACATTAGTTTTTGAGGAGATTATTGTATGATCAAGTTGGATCATACTCGAATCCAACTAGAGCCTTTTTACAAAAATTCCCAAATCTTAAAGACCGAGTTTCCATTCGATGTGACGTCTATTGTGTTGGAACCCTTAAAATGAGATGGTCTTCTAAGTTAATCCATGTGGGACATAGTGAATATTGAGGTACAACTGATATATTTAGGAGATGATCCTTTGGAAATCAAGCATGTTAATTGCAGGAATCATGTGGTTGGCTATGATGTGAAAAATGAAGAGTGAGCCTTCGTGGATCAGCATAAGAGTGACCCTTCATGGAATAGAATAAGTGAAACACATTGTGGATAAGTATAATAGATACCCTTCATGGATCATCATAAGAGAGACCCTTCATGGAATAGCATAAGAGGAACCCTTCGTGGATCAGTAAGAGAGAGACCCTTCGCGGATCAGTAGTAATGCGACCCATCGTGGATCATCCATAGAGTGACCCATCCAGTATTAGCAGTAGAGAAATCCGTCGTGGATCGGGAGGAGTGTGACACTTTGTTGATCAGTAAAAGATCCTTTCAACAGAATAAGATGATCTATCTTTATGACTAATCTTCTTTACTTAGGTACATAAGTTTTACCTGGTGTGAGTTTGTATTTTTCATTGTGCTTCACTTTGAGAACATTCTTTGTGGTGTTTTCCACTGTAGATTTCTATGATACCCAAGTTTGTCTCAGGGTCCCTACTGAGTATTTTTATACTCACTCCTATTTAGGCTTCTCCCACACCTGTTTTGACTTGTTCAGACGATAAACAACGTTGACTGGGACTTTGGGGACCATGGGCTAGACTGTTCTTGGAGGTGGATCGAGAGACGCAGTGTGTTGTTGTGACATCTGACAATGATTTGTACCTATCCTTCATTTATGATCCTTAGCGAAAAACCTTTAGAGCTTTTAATTCTTTTAATGTACATTACGTTCAGTTGGGATTGTATTCTGCCCCCTTTACTTTTAGTTTACACATTTTACTCTCAGTGGTGGATCTTTTTGGTGGTTGTACTCCATTAATTCATTTTTTTGTTTTATTTGTGCGGTATGCCCTATCTGTTTGTGTACATGTTTAAATGAAATTCCTTCCTTTTTGGGATATTCCATTCTAGATCTAGACACCAGCCCTTGGCCTATAGAAGGCAGGCATGGGGTAGTCACAGTGTGGGCCCTAGGGGAAAGGTTGTAACAAAAACCCCAAACTAACCTTGGAAACTTGTCTATTAGAATGAGAATGAGATTTTAACGCTCTTCCAATACCAACATCCCAAGTCCAGATAGTCTTAGACTCCAAATACTATAAATACTAAATAATAAAGAGTCTGCTATGGTACCATATTTTCACTAACTGATCTTGGTCAACCCTGAACCACTCACCCGAGCCAATCCACGACAATGCTCAAAGGGTGTTCCTGATCCCCATATTGTTTCCACTAGTGTCAGACATCAAGATAAAATAGGTATAAACTATTTATCCTATGAAAAAAAGATAAATAATTAAAAAATAAAACATAACAATTAAAAAATAATCACTCACAGAGGAAAAACATATAAACTACTACACAAACCTCCATGTGACCTCATGGGTTAGTACCAAACACCAAATGAATATTGCTTCCAAAGCTATGTGAAAATGGGATAACCTGAAACTAAAAAGATAGATTAGGAATGAGAATCAGGATGCTTAGTAGGAAAGACAAAATAAACCACATTCAATGCCTCACCTCTAAAATGGAATCCTTTCTAGATAGTTTGAAATAAGGATATATATAAAAAAATTCCATACATTAATCGTAATAGGTAACATGCTTTTACTTTTAAGGAAACCCATTTTTCATTTCCATTTTCAAAATCTATTACCAAAATATATAACCCATTGCAACGAATTAATTTAAAATCTATGTATCACCAAAATCATTATTTTAATATAAATATAGATATAAATGTGTCATGGTATCATATAAAAAAATGTCACAAAATAAGGAAAGAACATACAAGTATGCAGCCATTAGAATTTATGAAATATCCCTATTGAGATCCCTAGATGCACTCAGTTCAGAACCACCTTCTAGCCTATGGTGAAGCTCCTAATTCTATAACCAGTTGCCCACCCTTAACTGAACAATCCAGTTGCACAACCCACCTAGCCTCTCATAAAATCCAGAGGGTACCAACCTGTCAAATCACGGTTGATTAGAAAATATCACTTGATCCCCTAAAAGATGCCTAGGAAGCCCATGGTAAAAGTATATTCTGTAAGTAGGATACCCTCACACGCATGACTCACATTACCTTCCATCACCTTAATTTGCTACCCCAAACATAGACACTACCTATACAATAACCCATATAAGAAATACCCAATAGTTTTTCTAATCACATAACAAACCAATCACAAGTTTCAGCCGAGACTTCTCATCACATAAAATTTTAAAATATTTCACAATGTAGTTTAAGATTCCAATTGGGCATTCACACATTCAAAACCAAATTTTACTTCCAAAAAGAAGTAAAGTACCAACTAGGACTTTAATATTGTCATTCCAATATACCATAAAATTATTATAAACCATTTCTAAAATAATGAAAAAAATCACTTTCACAAATACGTTTCCATACATTAATTTACATTTTCTAAACCATATTCACCTACCAAAACCATTTCCAATTCCATGTCAAAAGTACACGACACACTTATGAAGTTCCAAGTGGTCCTTCATTTCATTTAATTTTCAAAATGTAATTCAAGGATACAAACAAGTCATGTATTATATAACACATTTGAATAAAGCCTCTATGATCCAAAAAATACACTTCACAAGTTAGGAATACTTATCAAAACAGTATATAACATTTAGGATACTTCACACATAAAAAAAAGTTGTAAGTAGGCCTAGATGAGTTTTACAAATAAAGGAGAAACCAACTCCAAGAGGTGTAATAAATTTTACCAAACACATAGACATGCATATATATATATATGTGTGTATGTATATAAATATCATATAAATATAAAAAAACACACTTCTAAAATAATAAGTACTCATGAAACTCAAATTAATGGTGTGGGTATAGGTAACCTACCACAATAAGGGAGAGGAACAATCTGATTCACTTTTTAATTTGAAAAAAATGGTAGCAACTGCTTGGAACTTCTTTGCACTCACACACACTTACACCCTTATATATATCCTTTAGCTAAAGGAACATATTCCCTAATCCATGAGTGAATATGTCCGAGGGAGATCTATATATATATATATACATACCTATACATGTTCATGTGCACCACCAAGGATGATTAAAACTCCCTATAATAATGTTTATGGACTCAATGCACCTTAAGACTAACAAATTTAGGATAAACAATAAAGCAATGTCTTAAATATCTTACCCCAAAAACAATGATGGTGGAGTGAATTGACCTAAATTGCCTTGCCTTCAGCAATGGTTTCTGAAACACAGACCAATGGGTCCCAAGATACCCCTTTAATACCCCTTGAATACACTAAAATTGAAATAATCCAGAAAAAACAAACAAAATGCTCACCAAGGGTTTTGACAGAATGGGTAGGCCAATGAGAAGTCTAAAAAACACTGTAAATTTGTAAAAGGGAAGAAAACAAATTTCCATCGAGATTCAAGCATGATCCAATGAATAATCGAATGGCTTGAATGTCAAAGGGAATTCGTGTGTGGTGGGAATAGCATCAGGGGGAGAGTGTTCCAGAAGCAGTTTGCATGAAGGAGATGGGGTTCCATAAGTTGTTTTCCAGGAGGAGGCCACCGAAACGGCCACAGGGCACCATACAAGGTGGTCTCTATTGGGAGAGAAACCAAGGTTGAGGGTGTAGTGTGATGCAGGTTCGTGTAGGGGAGGGGCGTGATGTAGGGAAGAGGGGAAGATGAGAGAAATAATGATAAATAAGGAAAGAAAAAAATAATGGAAAAAATAAAAAAAATAAAAAAATAGTAACTTAATAATAATAGTCATCATCATCATATTCTAAAAAATAATATTATCAATTATATTATTATCAAAACAACCTTTGAATTATATTTCATTTTCTGTTATTTTCATTTATTTTATTTTATTTTTTAACATAGGTAGCCCGCACGGTTTGTGCATGGTTCACCAGACCGTGAACTGACCATGAGCTGGTTGTTGTCTAGGTCAGGTACCATCACATGGTTACTTGTAGGTAGACTCATGGTTATGAAAACATTCCTTAAACCCTATCAAATGTCATTTTCCTACAACCAACCCTCATGCAAGGTTGTCGCATGATTATTCTTAACAGTGCACAACTCGTGCACTTGACCCCTCTTCGCTGGAAAATTTTAAAAATTTATCCCAAACCGACCAGAAATAAAAAAATAGAATTAAAATAAAAAAAATAATTTAAATAAGTTAATTTTTTTGGTTGGGGTGTGACATACTGTCTATAGATGGAGAAGTAGGTGCAAGTACAAGTAGAGGTGAAGAAGAATCCAATAGAATTATAATCCATTTATAGATAGGTATGACATACAAGATATCTTAAAGAAAGATAAGGACAAAAATATTTGTAGGATCTATATAATATATAGTGGTATTCGTTGAAGAATTTAAAATAGAAATAGGTGGAGGATCAAGAATTGTTTTTTTATGTAAATTGTTAAGGCTCCAAACCTCATTGATATCTAATAGAGAAAGAGATAAAAGATATATAATCTATAAAATTTAATCATTATCAATAATAAATTCATCCAATAGAGAATCCATTACCGAAATTGTTTCCACAATTTCCATAATATCTTGGTTTAAAGGATTTATCCTTGAATCTCTAGTCAATAATCTAAACTTGGTCTTTGGATCAGACTTGGTAAAAATTATACTTAAATAATACTTGAAGGAGCCTTTTATAAGTTCATTATCCTTAGAATTGTTAAACTTTTCAACATAAATCATATCAAAATGATTGTACTCAAAAGTGTGTAGATAAATTTTTACCAAATTCTTCATTTCATTTAACCATTCAAAATATCTCTAAATCTCCTTATGCACAATACTTTGAATGATATGATCATCAACAGATATATGAATGGGAGGAGTAAGAGGAGTTATGAAAGAAATTATTATGTTATTAAGATATTTTTATATATATTCATCAATATGTCTATCAAATCATTATTGAGAGATCCAACGTATTATCTAAGTCCTTTAATCTCATTATCTTTATAGTCAAATTTGAGAAAAATAATTAACTAAATGACAGAAAAAACACTAGAAACTATAAAATCTATATCCTGATTTATACCATACTCACTTTCACATCCCAGACCCAAATTTATTTCTTTCAAAACTTATAATAATATATTTTGGAGCTAAACAATGCCATATTATGAAATAAAGGAGAAATAAGAATCTAATTGAGATAGAACATGACTAGTTATGGATTCATTGAAAACCATATATGTGGTTCATAACATAGATCCTACATCATATAAGGATTCAAACATCAGAATGTAAATATCATAATTAAAAATATCATAATCTTATAATGGTAAAATATTTTTAGGAGGATATGTATAAAAAATTGGATAACCTTATATTGAAACATCTATTTTATGAATTGGATACGTAGGAATAGGTTTTTCCATAGTAGTTAAACTAAACATATTATGAAAAAAAACTAAGAGGCTTAGTTGAACTTAATCCAAAAGAATAAGAGAAGAGATGGATGATTTAAATTTCTTTGAAGAATAAGGTAAATGTGGTATGGTATGACCACCATGTGCATATGTTCTATCACTATTATGATCATCCCCACCATCACTATCTCAATCCGAATAAACCATTCAATAATAGGGTTATTATGACATCTTTTTCCAATATAATGTGTATAGTAAAAGATCGTTATCACCTATATCAATCATAGTGGTAATACATATAACCCTATTCTCATTTTCATAAATTCCTAAGTTAGTAAGATTTAGTCCACAAGTAAAATATTTATGAGTACTCTCCCCCTTAAGATCTACTAATACTTTCATTGGTCTTGTATCTTTTTTAACATATGAACAAAGAGAGTGACTCATGAATTACTCATAATCCATCTTGGATTCCTCGATAATATCAACTGCCACATCTTATTCATTGTCATTATAAGAATAGTCAAATTTAACCACTTGGTCATGTTCCAAACTAGGAACAACTATATCCTTTGTTTGGTTTGGATTCATTATTGGATTATAAGGCTCATACAATTCATTATCATCATCAACCCACATATTAATATAAGGGTTACAACCAATTTTAATTATCTTTAAAGTGGTTTTATTTAAACAAATACCTCATAAATTAGTAGAATTTTTCTCCCATTATGAATAAGTCCCTTATTCTCTAAAAAATATGAGATTAACATTGAATAAGGTAGAGAATTCTACTAAGATGAAGTATTTCGTTCCTCATCCATATTTCTTATAATAAATATAGGCATACTTATCTATTCTCTATTCACCAAATAATTAATAATAAATGTGTCATGTTGACATTAAATGCTGATATATTATTTTATGGGACAAGTAACATGTTTAATAAACGTAATCAACAATATTCTCTCACCATTAAAAATAGAATAATTTGTTCATATATGATTATTGTTATCATTTTGGTCATCTAAGGATCTTGAAAACTCAAAACGCGTATTATCGATAGTTTAATAACTCTGTTAGTCCTCGTACACACATTGGGGTGGTACATATATTCTTCCATCCAACAAATTTGTTGAAGATACATGTTATTTTCATTCACTAATCATTATAATTTGATCTCATCATTAACCTACTTCAAAAACAACATTCATATAGAACTATTTTACTCACTGGGGATACAAAGGTCTATCATTGTACATGAACAACTCAGTCTAGCCTTGTACTCTCATAGAGCTATATACTAAGGATAGAAGTTATCTAAACCATTTTAAATCATTTTCCATTTTTTTCAATTACTTCACGGGACAACATGTGAGACATCAAGGGTTTTACAGTTCCACTAGAGATTTGTTTCAATCTAATAAATGTTCATAATGCTCCCAAATATTCATCTTTAAGAAAAAATTTCATTATTATTACTCTTGAATGATATTATAAGGTTGTAAAGCTACAATTTGGTCCATAAGGAAATGTCAACATCACGATAGTCTTTGATTCAAAGAGAATAAAGTCGATTTGGGTTCAATTTCGGAATATTTAAAATTCATTTGGGGGTCCGTACAGAGTAACAAGTAGGAATAAAATAAAATATATTTCAAATAATAAAAATATGGTATCGTTAAATTAGGAACAATAGTATTTTTTGACATATTACTTAATGTGAAGGAATACTATTTAATTGTCTTTATGGTCGTCTTTATTTACCATATAAAATGTTTTTTGATATAGATTAAACCTAAAAATATTTTAAATTAATATTAACCTATTAAATACATATCAAAAGGATAATAATTACTTCACATAAAAAAATAAATATATATAAATTCTATAAATTAAATAAGATATATCATTTTAAACAAAAAATAATTAGATATTTTTTATCATTCCAAATTCATATCTGATGTAGTTCAATATCTCAACATTCATTGGATTTGTAAATATGCTATCATGCTAATATTTACTTCCAATGAATTCAAGATTGATATCACGTTTTTTATAATGATCTCTCAAAAAGTGATGTCTTATATAAATATTTTTATTCACATAATGAGATACATTATTCTTTGAAATATTAATTGAACTTATTTTATCACAATTTATAATGGAATGTTTAAAATTGTATCCATAATCTAAAAATTTGTATTTATTCTATAGAATTTGAGGCTAAAATGCCAACAACTAAGTATCTTGTTTTTGTAGTGGATAATGCAACATAGTTTTGATTCTTACTACACCAAGATAATAGATATTTCCTAAAAAGTGACATGTTTTTAGGTTCACATTATATCTAAAATACAACCACCTATGTAAAAATCAAAACAAATAACTGATATAAAATTGTGTCATCTAGAATAAAATTTCCCAAAATTAATTATACACTTCAGGTTTTTAAAAATTCTTTTAATTTAGTTCAGATGAGATTAATTGGGGTTTTATTAACAAAAATAACACACAAAAACACTATGCATAATATAAATTCCTGTTATAGTTAAATATAGTAAACTCCCAATCATACCTCTATAATATCATTGGAAAACTAGTTTGTAAGTTTCATCCAAATATAATTTAATAATTTTACCCGTAGAAGTGTCTCTATCTTTTGTGTCATCCTTGATTAGAAAAATTGAAAAATTATTATGTACAATAATTTATTTAAAATAATTACTTCCTTCTTTTCAAAATTATGAAAGCTATTGAAGAACATTAACTCACCCATTAAACTCATTTTGATTCATTTTATAAAAATAAATACATCAATATTTTTAGGAGAATCTAAAAATAATATCACAAACATAGGATGGAACAGTTAAATCATCATTAAACATACTTTTGAAAAATAGTGTATGATTAGATATTAATTTTTAAAAAACTTTAGAAATAATGAAAAAATAAATCTTATCATACCATGATCTAGAATGTAGTTTTAATCCATAAAGAGATTTATAAATATTAAAAATATAATTTGGAAAATGGTGGTTTTAAATCCATGGTTTTCATCAACAAAAAACATCCTTAGAAATATAACCATTAGGGAATTCAATCTTGACATCCATTTGAAATAATTTTAAATTAATATGTGATTGATATGAGAGTAGTATTCTAATGACACCATGTCTAGAATTAGGTGAAAATGTTTCCTCAAAATAAATTATTAATTCTTAACTACAACCTTTTGCAACAAATCAATCTTTATTTCTAACTATTGTTCTAGATTCGTAAACCTTATTTATAAACACCCATTTAGTTATAACATTCATAATGTCAATATGCCTTTCAATACTATTCAAAATACATTCCATTTAAAATTATATAACCCTTTTTTATATACATGACACAAAATTAATCATTGATAACTTTAGTAATGTTTTTTGGCTAATGTTGTAGTAAAAAAGGTTAATGTTCAACCTAACTTATAAGAGATATTGTCGTCCAAGTACCATTATCTAGGTCTCCATCAATTACATATAAATGATGGTCACTACATGTTCTAATAGTTTTTTGGAATAAAATTACTTAGTTAATACATGTTTTCCTCCAGATCAGATTGTCTTAATGGGTCTACTTTATTGAGGATAAGATATTAATCATAAAAATATATGGATTGTATAGGATTATTTAAGGGTTTATTGATATTAATATTTGAAATATCATCCTCAAGATCTTATAGAGTGTTTTTTGGATCATGTTGATTTTTTTTCAAAAGTAACATGTATATTATATTTCATAACATTGGTTATTTTGTGGAATACTTTATAAGATTATATAAAATTTTAACAACACATGAATGCACCTTCATCAGTATTTCGATAAAAAATTTATCGATACTATTTTGTCAGAAGAATAATGTCTTTATATCTAAATACTCTGAAATAATTAAAGTTAGGATTTATACCATTCTAAAATTTATAAGTAGCCATATTTAAAAGAGTTCTAATAAGAACCATATTAATAATATAGCATTATATATTGATTGATTCTGCCAAAAATTATATAAGTTTGTCATAGTAATTAAGCGTAGTTTTGGAAATCAATTGTAGTGTTATATTTCTCCTTTCTACTCCACTATTTTGATGATGTGTTCTAGGATTAGGGATGTTGTGATTGTTTTCATATTGGGAAAACAATTTCTGAAATTCATGATTCTCAAACATAGGACCATCATTACTTCTTAAGGTCTTCATGGAAAGTAAACTAATGTTTTCAAAAAACCTTACATATTTTTCGAATCATATATATGTTTCACTTTTGTGAGATATAAAAGAAATCCATGTGAATATTGAATAATCACAAATAATCACAAAATATTAATGAATTAAAAATAAACTAGAAACACATGTTGGCCCAAAAAACTCCATGTGAACCATTTTTAGTGGTTAAGAGGTAGAAACCACTTTATTTGGTTTGAATTAAATCTTATGTTGCTTCCCTTTTTATGAAGGATTGTAAACTTTGTATTTTTTTGTAAATTATAGATTATGATGATCCCTAAATAACGAAATATTATTAATATTTCTATGTGACTTTAAATTTTATTAGCCTAGTATCCTTTGAAAAAACAAATATTTTTCCCAAAACTGAATTTGTTATGAAATATTTTCTAAAATTAAGGAATCTTTATTAATAATATTCACATTATCATTATTTAAGGATGTAAATACTAAATTATGATTATAATCCTAAATATTGATGGAATTTGTTTCAAACATAATATGAAAAACATCATCATATAATTGATACATACTAAAAAATATATTTTTAACCATCAAAATATATATATATATATATATCATGAAATTATAAAAAATATGAAGCTATTTATTTATACAGTGCCAATAATTATATCCTTTTTATTATCACCAAAAATGACATATACAAAAACCAATTTCCAAAAATTCTTGAAACCTAAAAAGTCCCTGGTTATATGCCTGGAACATCCCCAGTCTAGAAACCATAAGTGTGTAATGGAACATGTAATTCATTTCACCTCAAATAAATTAATTATATATTGATTTTGGTATCCGCATTTTCATAGGTCAAAAAATGTTAGCACATAAATCATAGAGAATCCGTAATTGATTAACATATCTATCAATAACAAAAATTAAAAACTCTATAAGTAAATACCTTTTTTAGACCCAAGGTGCATGAGTTGTTTATGAAACTATATGATTTTAAACTAGGGAAAAAATTATTTTTATGAATTTCCCTTAAACCAAGATAGTAACCAATTTCAGTTATATATATAGAGGTTATTTGATTAAATAGAATCATAGTAAATGTTTATCTTACTTGTGTGAAATTTTCATGTCATTTATTGATATTTTGATTGTAAAATTTATGTTTATTGTTTTATATTAATTGAAAGATATTATTTTCTTTTTCAATAGAGATATCTAATTTTAATGTAATAGAAAAAATATTATTTATTAAAATTATTATATACATATTTTAGTTCATTAATGGTTTCTTACAACATATTTTAGTATTTTAAAAAAATATATCATTTGAAAAATCAGTTTCATCGTGATTTTTAATATCTAAAGAAACATAAATAATATGTGGTACCACAGTTGTAATTCCAATAAATCATTGATTTTCATTCTCTTGTGAATGATTCATGTATTTTTATAAATAACTTTTATTTTACCCTTAATATCCCCATGTTTACCTCTTGGATTTCATGTTTGTGTTCCCTCAATCTTAAAATTTCTTATTTTACTTCAATTTAGAAAATAATCATTTATATTTCTTTTTCTAATACACTTAAAACATGTAACTTATCCAAAGATTTCATCACTATTCAAATTTCCTTTTATAACATATTGTACTTAGAAATTAATTATTATTAAGAACATTTTATTCTAATAAAGTGTCTTAATTATCAAAAATAGATGATCCATCTTTTCAACAATATAAAAAAAGATTCAAACCCACTAGTTATATCTTGTTTCATTACCTCTTTAGCTTTTGACTGAGATTCATTGAATCGAACTGAATTTTTGGG
This sequence comes from Viscum album, assembly GCA_963277665.1. Lineage (NCBI taxonomy): Eukaryota > Viridiplantae > Streptophyta > Magnoliopsida > Santalales > Viscaceae > Viscum > Viscum album. The sequence continues at coordinate 752,420,978 of OY728160.1, forward strand.
TTCAACATATTCTCTATTAACTTTAATCACATTTAATATATTTTTTTTCCAATAATATACTTTATTGGTATCTTTCATATATCACATGATTCATTAATGGTTTCTCTCTATTTATAAGGTATGTATACATAAATTCTCTATATATGAAAATTGTCCTTAATAGTCTTTCAAAGTTCAAAAATCATGATTTTATTCTCATTAATCTGAAGATGCATATTTTAAATTTATTTTTTAGGATCTATATTAGATGAATCATACATAATGAAACATGTATTTAATATAATATTTAACATCAAACATTCCATCACAAGACACAACTTGAGTATCCAAAATGTCATTAGTTGTAGCACATAGAGATATTCTATTAAATTCATCCTTTCCTAAATAAGAATATAAATAATTCATTACTTTTCAGTTATAATCTTAAGATACTTTATTGGAATAAATTTAGTTAGATCTAAGATATTTTTGTTTCATATATTGATCTTGTACACTAGTCCAAATATTAAAACTCATACTATTAGGTGGAATTTTCACTTTTATTTTTTGATGAGTATATTTTTTCCATTAAAAGAAGATAGTATGTTTGTATAATGAAATTTAGATGTATAGGGATCCATATATATATAATTCTAATAATAAAATAAAATATATATCTTATTTAAGTGACTTTATTAGGATCTTATAAAAAAGGAAAAAATGGGCAATAACAAAGAAACCCATAATATCAAATGTTGGTAAAAGTGTATTTCTCAAGAGGGGTGAATTGAGAATAAAAAAAATTAAAAACATTCTCAAAAAATATTCACCATTTTTGAAAATAAATTTTTTAACTAATGCAGTAGGTGTAAAAACATTCATGTTTTGAGATAACCACACAAGGGATTGATCATAACTCTATTAGAATAACTAAATATTATCCTAGTCTTTCAAGATCACACTACACACATAAAATAGTATATATGTAACTTGTAAAACTTATCTATAAATGTTTTATTTTTCTAAAGTTATATTTAATATTTTATCAAAACTATATTTGAAGTGCATAAATTTTCAATGTAATAAATATTTAAAGTAGAGTAAGATCAACTTAAATTAAACACAATAAAAAAAACAAGGGCTTCGGTCTCAAGATTATACCAAATCCTCATAGAATAATAGTAACAAACTATCAAAAAAATTTAAAAATATAAATTCAATGATCTATAAAAATGATTGGGTATACATATTACAAAATCCCACAGGGTTATCAAGGCTGTCACTAAGCATATTCCATTGTTTTTTATAGTCATAAACTGGTGAATAAAATAATTAAAATAGTATAAAAGTACTCTAAAATGTTATAAAAGATTATTTTATTAATAGATATTGAAAATAAATAATTTATAACTCAAATGAAATGTAAAACACACACACACACATATATATGAAGTTCAATATAGCTCTGAAACAGATCGGTTTTCATTTAATCAGCATGGTTATCTTCTATTCCCAATTTATACTTTTAGTATTGAGAGGATATGTGAGGATTTGATATGTTCTCTCAGATCTTTCAGTGATCCAGATAAAAAAACATAGTATCATAGATTTCAAAATAGATTAATAACAAAAATTATCTATTTTTATTCTTACTATTACCTATGATGTCTTCCTTAACAAATTTCTCCTATGAAATAATGAGATTGTTCTGCCAAATATTCATTGAAGATTAATCAATAAATGAAACTTGTATTCATCATTAAAAAAAGTATTAAATGGCATGCCACTATGTTTAATTCTTGAAATATTTTCATTAGAATATATTGGATAAATATAATTCTAAATAGATATAATCAATTTATGTTTTACTTGTTATCTTGATACATCATAGTCAATTCAAAACTTGGAAAAAACTATAGTTGATTCTATTTAATGGTTGTGTGGTTTAACCTTTAAATATATGGTCACTTCATTTTAATAAGTGGAAACTTAAATTGAATTTTTAGTCTTTCAAATTCAACAAACAGTGACTTCAATACTTCTCCAAAATTCTAACTGTTTCATTTGTTCAAATGAAATTTGATTAGAAATACCCCGAAGTTGATCTGCTATGTTGTTATTTGTATAATACATAAATTAAGATATATCATATGGTCATATAATTTAATCTTACCATTTCTTGAGGAGTGTGAATGTTTCACCACAGTCAATCTATCAGTCTTACAGTCGATCCACTTATCCATGTATTCACATCCATACATTGGTAAATTCATTTGATTTCTAGACTGCCTCGTGTAGTTCATATAGTGCTCATATAATCAATCAATTAATTATATATTTCACTAAATTTCCACGTGGTTTCTTGCATATCTGTGTAGTCAGTTTATTTCCTTCATACGGTTGATTTTGCGCTTTACGGTAACTTTGAAACTTAGTAAACATATTATATTTATGTAGAAAATAAATGTTACTAACATAGAACACAGAATTCATGAATAATATAATTATCATTATTAGATAAATTTAAAACAAATAATTTTTTGATTAAGACAACAATTTATACCTTTTTTATGATCACAAATCATAGAAGATTAAATCTTGAACAGAGATGTAGATCAGTGATAAATATATTATTTATGTATAGAACGTTATATACTCTACATTTTGGGATTATAAAAAAAGTAATATTTTTTTAGGAATGTTGTTTTAAAACTAAAAAAATATTAGATGATGTAAGAATGATACCCAAAAAACATAGAGATAATATGTAATCTATTTATAATTAGTAATGAATAAGAATGAATCAATTAAAATGTAAAAAAGTATATATAATTACAACCCTTTCATAGGTCTTAATTAAATTGTATGTTCTTTGCGTATTAAATTGTGGAAGAATCAAGTTGTGTTTTTCTTTTTTCTATAAATGGAGTAGTATGTGTAGGTGGAGGTTGAGGTGAAATTAGAATCTCCAAGAATCATAATCGCTATAGTGATAGGTCTAATAAATTGGTTATAATAAGAAATAATAAGACCAAAAGGATTTGTTGGAGCTTTAGAAGTTGTAGTGTAGCTGTTGAAGAACTGTTCATCAGATGAGTTGTAGAAGTTAGAACTAAAGTATTATAAGAAATGTGGTAAGGATCCAATATCCAAGTGATATTAGAAAAAAAAGATCCATGTTCTATATTCAGTAGGAACACATCCTTATCAGTCATAACATGATCTAATAGAAGATCCATGAAAATTAACTTTTCTATAATTAACTTAATTTCTTTGGTTAAAATTGAGATCCTTAAATCTTTATCCAATTTTCATTTTATTGTATTTAGATTATACTTAATGAAAATTAATATTAGGTAAACCTTTATAGAACCTTTTATAGAATCTTTATCCTTGAATGTTTTAACAATTTCATCCTGAATCATATAAAATAGTTGTTTATTATAGCTCCACAGCCTAAGTATCTACCGGAACAATGCTTCAGGCTAAGTTCCATTGGCCTTATTCACACCTCTCCATACATGGAAGACTTCCCACTAGCACTGAGGGTGTAAAGGGGTGATAGTGGGGAGACTATACCCTCTGGAGATGATATAATAATGACCCATATTTATGTATAATATTACATAGAAATGAAAGAACAATAGTCACTAGACTAGTAACCCACCCATGAATGAAGCACAAGTAATTACAAGAAATAGCAGAATAAAGAATAATAAAAAAGATCCATACCATTTGATGAACTAAGAATTTAAACATACAATTTTTATCAAACAAAATAAAACATTACAACAAGATATTTTTTATATATCAATAAGAAGAAGGGTCACAAATGGGAGACCCTAATATGTACATATATAGAAGCATGCTAATATAGAAAGAGAAAAAAAAGATAAATTCTAGGATTGAAAAGAACCAATGGTCTCTTGCCATGTAGTAATCTAAAGCTCTATGATCTATATCATGAGCCTTAGAAATTACCTAAATACAAATCCCTGTAATATACATGCATCTCAATGGGATCATGTAGGGAGTGGGAAATAATATCAGTATGCCACAACCAACGAGTTCTTATGCAACATTTTTATTAATAAAGTGTGTTATAAAAGTAAATAAAAGAGACATAACAAAAAAAATATAATTAATCTGGTTCCCTTATGATCAACATCCATAGAGAGGCAATTCTCATACTTCATCCATCACTGGTATAACATAGTACAAAGGACCCTTATCCTAATACCAAGGCATCCCCAAACATAAATATTTCTAGGTGAACTGCCTAGTTCCAAATCTAATAAAGTCACCTAGAACCTCGTTTCAAATGACACCACATGTCTAAAAAAATATGACATCTCGAAAGCACACCACAATAATCAGATACCAGGTCCCATAGATCTCATCTCATAAGAAACACCATCAACTAAAAACATGATGTTATGGGTGTATTTATGTATGTCCTCTATGTAATTTCACCATCTTCTCAATAGCCAACATCATGAAGAATAGTGATGTCTGTCTACCCAAATGAAATTTGGACAATGGCCTCATGAACGATGAGTCTCAACCCCCAACTGGCTACCTCAACACTACCATTTGATTGCTCCACACCATCACCATGACATTATATAGTGAAAACCTCCAACCATCAAACAAATATGTAGATAATTGAGGCATCTACCCATATGAGTGGCCAATACCACCTCAACATATTATTCTTACTATGTGAAAATGACACCAAATGGAGAATTTTCAAATATTACTGATCATAAATCACCAAATAAGACCTAATCCACACCAACCCGACACCTGATGCCTCAATTTATTCATCACTCAAAGAGATGGCTAACTCCATCCAATATCACATGGGTCATGCCCCTAAACTGAGGACCTTTTTGCCTCATATGATGAATGATTCACCCATCTTGTGATCAATATCACTCAAATATATATATCTCAGATCACATATAGCTTTATGATTACCATGCCCTTGTCCAAATGGCCAACGTCAGCTCAATCCCTGGCATAATCTCGTTACAATCCCATTAATCTCAACCTAAGAATATCATATATATATATATATATTCATTTTAACTAAATATAAAAATATAATTTAATCAACTCAACACCCTCTCCTAATCTGTCGAAGGTTCGGCCTCTCACCAAGACTCAACATTTTGTTGAATTAAGTGTCACGACCATATCCCTCTCTAGTAGGTTTAATTAATTAAATAATTAATTAATTAAATTTATAGGGTCCCTCTTAAACAACCCAACATCGCACTCCAATCCAAACCCCCAAAACACACATTAAATCACCAAAAAATATGATCACCACCTACCTCATGTCGATAGATGCCCGCACATCCGGTCATAGACTCCAACTCTGTTTGATTTGGAATATATCTACATTTTATATGAGCTCTTAGAAAATAGGTTAAAACCACTCACATGGATTTAGAAAATCATTTGGAATGGAAAAGAAAGAAAATAATAAATTGGGTGTTGTGCCATATAAAGATGGATCCAACGCAATCGATGATGATCAATATGGAGTCTGATAAAAAGAGATGGATCAAATCCAAGGGGAGTTGATAAAATGAGAGAACCTCCACTTCTATGTGTAACCATGGTAGGAGATAATAATAGGAAAAGAAAAAATATAAGAGGAATGAAAAGGGTCATTCCAAACATTTTATTGGTCTCAGAGTTAACTCACATAGTTTTCCAAACCATGAATAAATTGTGCAGCTTTTACAGCTTAATTGTCAGACCTCACATGGTTATCCCTCATGGTAATTCCAAACCATGTGGAAAACATGTGCACTAAAATGCATAGCCCCAACCCATTTGGCACTAAGCATGCGGCTTGTGCACAGTTTTCCAAATCCATGCACAAAACATGTGGATATCTCTACTAAAAAGTATATAAGTCATCTCATAAATATCTTCCCCCTCCTACATAATTTAAAAACCTATTCTCAATCCAAAATGAGGTTACACATTTTCTCCATTTTGGCCACATAGTTTACCCAAATAGTACACCTTACTCTACACACAAAGAAAACAGGGGGTTTTGGCCTATAACGCACCTAAAAACAACCAAACACTAAGACACTTGATGAGTATTAAAAATAATCTAAAAAATAATCTATAAAATAAAAACATTGATTAATGTTTTGTAGATTGATAAAGATGTTTTCCTAACCACCAAACTCATAAGAAATCAAAATGAGTGAGGAATTAAACATGATCGAAAAAACCAAGGACATTATAATCTCCAAACCATAACATAGCTTATCATCAAGCTATAAAACAAAACCCAAATATGGTACCCAATGTACCCATGTCATTAAAAATAATATATACTACCTCGATAATTGGGGATAGGTTAACTACCTCATGGGGCTCACCACCATAGGAGTTTCCTACACTGGTCATATCTGACTCAAAACTCAAATGAAACTGATGGTCCACTAACCATCCCTAGACTCAAGGTCCTCCTGTGATGCATCGTCACTCTTGCATATCATCAGGTTCTCTCATATCATACCTGAAATCCATTATAATTCCACACCACATCGATTCCCACCCTTTTTCCATGTTAAAAAATGGTTCCAATAAGGACCCTCATATCAACAGATGATCAAAATCATTCCTTACACCTCACACCTCATACATGTCCCACATCTCGATGATGTCCATGTGCAAATGTAACTCAAAATATATACACTCAATGATGATAACATAAAAATATTAATCCCATAACCATGTATATATATAAAATCTGATCTAATAAAAACTATTTACCAGTGTCTGGTTACACCATAAATACATCTCCTCCACCTTTTTCACCAAAAAATGGGAATGCCTCAAAAGAGGAAATCACTAAATAAAACAAACTGGATACCCTGGTAATGCCCACAGTGTAACTCTGACCATCATTGGCTCACAAACCTACTCTATCCCTGGAATCTCCAAGAAATTCAATTACCCTGATGCATGACTTCCTGAAGCTTGACCTCCTTGCGGCATTACACTATGCACAAGACACCAACCCCACTCCTGGGTCCCAGAGTCATTTCCACGACCCCAATGTCCAGTTAAAACATAGCTACCATCCCATGGTACCACTCTTGGTCTGATATTAGATCCCTAATTCTTCATGGATCCCTGATTTCTGACTATCAATGAAGTCTTCCTGTAGAACCTCTCAAAATATTTGATGTGTCCACATGCCTAACACTTTTTTGAAGGCCACTCGTACTATGTATATACATATCCTAGATACCTGAACAAGAATCACACTATTAATAACCCACTCCAAGGTGGCTTTCCTAAGTCCTTGTCCGTACTACCCTACTAGAACTCCTCTCAGCCTCACTTCTTACTGTCTGAAGCATCGCTAATGTGGTCACCTGACTCCATCACCCGGCTCGAGTAAGACTTATCCATCAAATTTACCCCATCTATGAGTACATGATTCACTCACATTGAGAATTATTCTAACATAAATATGTTTACCTATACCATAATGGTGTGCCTTAAACCATCCTCAAAACTCCTCATCCTCAAGGTGTCATTTCCCACCATTCCAGGTGTGAAATGAGAGAACTTGGGGAATGCCTTTACATAGTATGTGAAAAACTTTTGTCCCTAATGAATGATCAAGAACTCTCAGCCTCTCTCTGTTGATACCCTAGATGACATATATCATCCTCACTATGAGTCTCTCAACAAGAGAAAACCCTAAAACTAACGAATTTGGAATTTTTTCTTCCTGTACTAGAGCATGCAATTGAGGCTACACCTTCGACTCATGACAAACCATGCCGTCCGGAGCCTCAACCCAACCCTTAGGGGTCTCAACCCATATACACTCATGTGTAAACCTATCACCACTCGCTTGAAGATCTATCATAAGTTATCCAATTGGAAACCCAATGAATACCATTATCATGGTCAAACAACCTAGATAACAAATATATATATATATATATATAACAAAGATAGGGAAAGTTGTAAAAGGTAGTTTAAACTCTCAACCCTTAAATGTCCCTGTCAATAACCCTGAATCATGACATCTAACCTCTTGGAACCCTACCAACCCATATTAGAGTCAGGTATCAAATATGCCTCATCCCACACCAGTCCTGACGAACCATGACATCTCAATCCGAAGATCTCATTGACCAACCTAGTGATAAAAACACCCCTTTTCATTGTGTATACCTGATTAGATAAGAAATATTCTAATACACACACAAAAACACAAATATTTGTATATTATTTAAAAAATATATTTCATTGGGTCCACTTTCTTAGGTGGGTTGAGTAAGATTTCACCAAATATCGTCTATGTAGGAAAACACCACTTAACGTTCATTGTTGATAATTTAGAAAAATAAACCACTATTAGCGCAATCACTGTCCCCATTTAAAATCATTATATTTTATCACAAGAACATGAATATATATAATTAAAACAACTTATGTGACTCATATAAATCATAAACAAACCCAAACTTTACATCTCGGGATAGGGGTCCAATGATCCTCCCTTTCAACACTAGGCCAATGTTCATATTTCATAAAAGATAATAGTCATATCCAATAATAACACTATAGGGGGAAATAAAATTTACTATATAATGAGAAATTAAGAACATTAATTCTCCCCTAAGGAAACATGATTCGTACCCTGTGCATGGGGCTGGATGCACCCAAACATGATTTTCAAAACAAGGTCTGAAGATATCCTAATATCTAGTCTACCATTTCCCAATTTTAAGACTGATCATGAAATGAAAAACATTTGATATAATTAGTATCAATAAAAAAATTCTAAAATTTTCATTAAAGAACTTCTATGATGTGGTTTGTAACACCCTGACCGAATTTCCACCTGAATAGTGCTTCGAGCTGAGTGCCACTTGCCATATGTGCGCCTCCCTACCTCCAAAGGGTTAAAACTAGTATAGATGGTGTAAATGGGTGACAGTGGGGAGACTATACCCTATAGTTATGATATACTAATGGTCCAAGTAAATGTATAACATTCAGCAGAAAATAATGAGCAACTGAAACTGGATCTTTAACCAGCCCATGGTGGAAGAACAAGCAATAAAAAGCAATAGAAAAATAAAAAATAATAAACATGTTCAATACCATTTTAGGAATTAAACATCACAACATACTATTTGTAGATAATAATAACACATATGCATACATGAGAGGTTATTCATATCAATAATAAGAAGGGTTTCCAATGGATGACCTTAGTATATACACATATTGCATCATGCAAATATAGATAAAGAAGAAAAGAGAAAATCCAGCTAAGGAAAGATCCAATGGTCCCTTTCCATCCATCCCAAGATAACTTGGAGAATAATATCTATCTCCTAAGCCTGAACCATTACCATAATGCAATGACATGAAACCTACATTCATCCCAAAAGGCCCATGTAGGGGGTGGGAAATAATATCAGTATACCACCACCAACGTGTGCCTATCCTATATTTGTGATTAATAAATTATGTATTAAAAGTAAATAAAATAGAAAAAACTCTATTTGCCATGTTCTAAATTGCCACAATGAGGTAATTTACCTTTTTCAGCCATCTATAGTAAACATTAGTGTAGAGGATCCTAAGCCTTAGCCAAAATAATCACCTGATATAAATCAGTCCAGGTGAAACCTCAGCTTCCACCTATAATAAATTGATGCGACATCTCATTCCAACCGATATCATGTGTCCAAAAAAATATGATATCTAGAAGGAAAACCCTAATATTCAAATTCCATGTCCCATATACCATAACTCATATGAACCCATGTATGATCAAATACTATCATTTGAGGCCCAACAAAGTCTATCCTCCATGTAATATCACTATCGGCTCAACAAATAATTCCCCAAGTAATGAAAATATTTATCCCCCCAAAAGACTCTAGCCTAGCGACCTCAAGCATAGTGAGCCTCATCCCCCAACTGACATTCTCAACACAATTATCTAGTGGATTCTCACAATCCTTTTGGATTTCTATAGAAATAACATCTAACCCTTAACTTATTCCACAACTAATGGAGGCCTCTACCAACATGAGTGGTCAAATCCACCACAACGTCTGATTCCTATGGTGTAAACATGACTCCAAACTACTAATTTTCTAATAAGGGTGAGTGGAAATCACCAAATAGGAAACTAAGCCATGCTAACCTATAACCCGATGCCCGTAAAACTATATTGTTCAAACTGATTGCCAAAACCATCCAATATCACATGGTTTGTGCCCATAACATAATGAACTTGTTGCCTCATTCGATGACCGAGTCACCCAAATCATGATTAACATGACCTAAAAATATATATAAATATCTCAGGCCACCCCCATCCTGATGATCACATCACCTCTGTCCAGATGGCCAATGTCATCTCAATCCTTTGGCTAATCCCATCATGATCCCATAAATCTTATATAAATAAAATTATATATATATATAATAAATATACCTAAATTGAAAAAATAAATTTAGATAAATCAACACCCTAGGTGAAGCATCCCAAGTTCTACCCTCTCCCCATTATTAAACCTTATGTATAATTAAAGAGACTGACCATAGGGATATCCAATGGATTCAATTAACTAATTAAATACAAACTTTAATTTTATAGGGTCTCACTCGGAGTTCCTGATGGCCCACTCAAAACCTCACAACCAAAACAATCACAAAAGTCACCGATAATGATGATCAAAAACTTACTTGTAACACCCTGAGCTTCCATGATATGCTTCTCTTTCAATATTGCAATAGCTTGCATTGTACGAAAGTTCGAGATTCTAACACACCGTGACTAATCAAAATAGACATTATGAATATTAATACCCACTTTATGAAATTATATATATTTTATATTTCAAAATGGACTTCATTTTTGGATTCGGAATGTCGAAATTAGCCTATGTTGAATTTTTGGTATTTTTCTGAGAACTTCCAATTTTTTATGAATAGTGAAAAATACTTAAAAACAACTTTTTAAATAAAAATAATTTATAGTGATAAATTATACTATTTATTTGTTTTAATGTATCATTAGAATATATTTTTACCATTTAATCCAATGGTGGTCATTATAATTAATTTAACATTGAAATTGGATATAAACAATTGTCAATCTTTTGATATATATTGTTTCTTAAAAACACGCTATTTGTTGTGACAGTGGGAATTAATTATAAAATTAATTAATGCATCTTATATGTTCGGAATTTTTCAAAATATACATCATTTTTGAATTTGGAATATGAATTATATCTTAGGGTGAAATTTTTGCATTGTTCTGAAAAACATCAATTTTTGATAAATAGTGAAACCACTAAGTGGTAGTTAAAAAACTGATTTTTCGTTAAAATGAAACATTACCACTTGTGTGATTTTATTTTCAAAAATCCAACATACATGGTTGTCATTAGGAAGTAAAATGTGGTTCAATGGGATTAAAACAATTTTTTGGTGAATAGTTGTAACGCCCCGACCCCAGCTACCCAGAGTCGGTGCATTACTTCGTAACATTGGCATGATCACAAAAGATCAAGTCTTGAAAGACCGATTAGTTTAGTAGCCTTGGAAGCACTAGATACATTCATAAGTCTTACATTAAATCAAAAAGTAAACAAACTACAATAACATGGTCTTCATAGTACACACTCATATCCTCTTCTGACTAACCCTGCAGGTCATTCCTAAAATACTTCTTCACATCCTGGAAAATATTAAAACATTGAAAGGGGTGAGCTCAGATGCTCAGTAAGGATAAAAATATTGCGGAAGCTTTCATAAATAAACATTAACATTTAAGGCAATGTATAACTAAAACAAAATCCTTTTAAACATGAACTTAAACATAATATGGCAAAAGAAAAATGAGATAATGCCATTTACTTATTCCCATGGATATTATACTGGTATAATAATCACATGCAATATCAATAACCACTTTCATAATGAGGGAATGTATAATGCCAGACATTCTGAAACATTTTTTCAAGGCCTCGGCCAAGACGTCTAAAATGATTAAGGCCTCGGCCAAAACCATAAATCAAATTGGGAAAGGGCCTCGGCCAATTCCACGTCTAGTTGTCTCATGAGACCTACCGATGCATCGAGGAGCTATAGAGGGCTCCACCCGTCACTTATTAAGTCCAATACATTCCTCATATGAATAGGTTTAAACATATCATAAATCATAACATAATCGTATCACATAAAACATGCATAAAGGAAACATAACATTTCCACATTTAAATCACAAGATATCAATAAAAAACATTTATATAATAAAAACACTTTCAAACCCATTTTCAATACCAAAATAAAAGAAAAGTATAACATGGTATTTATTTTTCATTAAAAAAGGTATGGCTTGTAGAGGAAGCCGAAACTCAAATAGTGGTCACTGCGGCGGAGAAGTCGTTGTCGCCGCATACGTACGACAAAAACATTTCCTTTTGTCATTTAGTAAATGCTTCGTATAAAATATATTCCTTTTGAATAAACGTAAAAGTCAAAGGGGTTTATACACCGTATAAAAGAAATTTGTGTATAAATCCAAATATGCCTCAATGAAAGGAGATTGAGACGAAGTCCTTACAAAGATCATTTTTAAAATAAAATAGATATATTATGTGTATTCACTATAGGTACACATAAAGAATGTAAAAATACAAAATAAGACATAATAATATCATGACATAATTTGAAAGTAGGAGATTAACCCAAAGAATGGAAGTTGGGTTAAGAAATTCCCTTACCTCGTGTCTGACTTGAATCAACCGTTCTTTAACCTCCTGAATAATAAACTAGAGTTAATATATACCTTATTAAGAACCATTTTCAATTTTATTATCCTTATTATATCACTTATTATAATGATATGATCATTATGTAATTATTTATGTTAATAACGGTCCTTTTGTCGATCTTTGGTACTTTAGTCAACAATAAACTTCTTATAATTACAAGTTGTTTATGTGGTAGAATATCCATTATCTCCAGAATTATATTCATGATTTAGATGTCATATATATCATATATATCCAGTATATACATTCATTTATAATATTACGTAACATTTATAGGTAAGAAATGAAATGCACCGTTCATGGAGACGGTAAGCCGTACGTACGCATGAACACTACTTTCATTTCAATTTCATATTTAATGGAAGGAAATAATAATGATATAAATGTATAATATAATTCCAGTATAATATAGTGTATAATACCATTTACTCCATCCTTTATACATCCCACATATGGCATTAACGATTCAAATCACTTTGAGGGGGCGGTAGTCCGCACTTCCTAAAATGAAATTATCGCGTTTTACCCATAATGGAAATCATAAAGTATGCCATAAATGAGAAATACAGAAGCATAAGTAAAAAATAAACATATTATATATCATATATAAAAATAGTGACATCTTAATGGCCACCTTTGAATGTGTTATATGAGTGTTGAAGAATCATCGTTTCGTGAGGCAGAAATTCGCCATCCACAGAAACCGTATGTTCTTTAACCATTAGATGCAGGTGTGTGTAAGTGTAGCTCGAATCCTTCTTATAACAAAATCCTAGTACATTTAGGATACTGGTGTTGTTACAAAAGAAATGAATAAAAAGAGTTTAGGGGGTTGGAGAAGAAAAATAAAACAAAACAACATTAGAGAAGACATTACCTCAAAATCGGGTAACTCTTTTTGATTTGAGCCAAAGGCTTCCTTGGGAAGAGTTCTGTCCAAAGTGAGGCTTCTAGGAGTAAGGGAGGGAAGTTGGGAGAGTATTTGGGCAGAGTTTGGCCGATCCAAATGGCTTTAAAGAGTAAATAAGGTGGGAGTGGTGGGGGCCTTTTATAAGTGGAGAGGAGGGGCACTTTTGGAAAGTAATGAAATGTTATTCTATTATACAATTCTTTTAGGATTCTAAAGGTCCCACACTTGTATAATTCGAGGATAAGGTGATAAGGGTTCGAACTATCCTCATCCAATAGGCTTTGGACAAGTGTAAGCCTTGGAATTTACATTATATTCTCATTTTATTTAAATCGTTAAATAATGAGGTCATCGCTGCATCATCATGGTGTCATAAATAATTTAATTTATTTATCGTCTAAAAATTATAAAAAAATTATCAGGATGTAGGAAATCTTTTTAGCTTTCCAATTAATATTTATGGTCAAATATATTACTTTTATAACCCCATGTAAAAATTGTTTTAGTAAAACATTTCATGTTTGTGTCATTTTTTACTTTAACATAAAATAAAAGGTATTTATGTCATTTTCTAACTAAAGTGGCTCCATGGGGTCCCCAAGTTGACCCATGGATTGTCTTGGTCGGCCATGACTCATCCAATAGAAGTATGACAAGTGTCAAGCTCATCTCATATTATTAAAACATTATTATTTTCTTAAACTACACTAATTACCTCTAATCGCGATTAAGAACTTAAAAGTTACTATTCACCAAAAAATTATTTTGATCTCATTGAACCACATTTTACTTCTTAATGACAACCATGTATGTCGGATTTTTGAAAATCAAATCACAGAAGTAGTAATATTTCATTTAAACGAAAAATCAGTTATTTAACTACCACTTGGTGGTTTCACTATTCATCAAAAATTGAAGTTTTTTAGAACAATGCCAAAATTTAACCCTAAGCTATAATTGATATTCCGAATTAAAAAATGATGTCTATTTTAAAAAATTACAAACATATATGTTGCATTAATTAATTTTATAATTAATTCCCGCTGTCACAACAAATAGCGTGTTTTTAAGAAACAATTTATATCAAAAGATTGACAATTGTTTATGTCCAATTTCAAAGTGAAATTAATTCTAATAACCACCATTGGATAAAATGGTAAAAATATATTCTAATTATACTTTAAAACCACTAAATAGTATAATTTATCACTATAAATTATTTTTATTAAAAAAGTTGTTTTTAAGTATTTTTCGCAATTCATAAAAAAATAGAAGTTCTCAGAAAAATACCAAAAATTCAACATAGGCTAATTTCAATATTAGGAATACAAAAATGAAGTCCATTTTGAAATATAAAATTTCTATAAATTTAAAAAGTGGTTATTACTAATCATAACGGCTACTTTGATTAGTTGTAGTGTGTTAGAACTCGATGTTGCGTACAATGCAAGCTATTACATTATTGAATGAGGAGCGTATCATGGAAGCTCGGGGTGTTACATTCTCCCCTCCTTCAATAAATTGCGTCCTCTCAATTTGAAATTTTTCTTTGAAAATAAAAGGTTGAAAAGAGAAAATACCTTTTTGGAAAACCCACATCGGAAATGAGGTTAATAAATATATAACATTAAAAGAAAGCAAGATAAGTACAAAGGTCACCCGAGATAGCCCATTCTAGGATTATATGAAAATATGGATATGGAGGAGAAACAAACCATCAAGTTTTTATGGAGACTTATAGAAAACAGGATTAGGAGAAAGTTTAACTACAAGAAAATCACAAACATGTGATCGGTTAAACGATCATTGATTCCCCAGTAGGAAAAGTTAACCGACAACATTTTTGTTTTGAGTTAACTTTTATAATGTTGAGGAATTTATTTAGGAGATTTACTAAGAACGTAAGGGAATATAAATACTTGTTATGTATACTTTCATTTGTTAATAAATTTTTACCACAAACCCAACTTTTACTCCAAATGGTAACGGAACTCAAAAATATTCTATTTATCCTAATTGTATAAGGTTCCAAATGTTAACACATACCATTTAGATTAGTAAAATTATTTTGTAATAACCAGGGACTTCCTGTAGGCTAGTGGTAGGAAATAAAGGCATGTCACACTATGATTCTGGGTTCGATTCCTGCAGCTTTGTCCGACGTGACGGGTTATGCCCCACCCTGCAGATTGTCCTTTTCCTAAAACTATAGTATCATAAAATTCCAAAAATAATCTTCATAAATTTTTTAACCTTAAACAATACTATCCAAAGATCAACTTAATCCATTCCAACCTTTATAGTTATCCAAAATACTTTTGTCCAACTCACAGTCCAAATTTTATAAGGAAGGTAAACATAATGAAGATCCTTTTTCCCACGTAACAACATGTGAACACCTTCATCATGTATTCTTTTTAAACATACTGAATTACCATGATCCCTTATTCCTTATATAATACTAGATACACTCCTTCTATCCAAAAATGTATACAAAACATCAATCAGTTTCAAGGAAGTTAAGTATATCCAATATAATTTATCCAAATCAATCACGTCTTATTCCAAAATCACAATCTCAGTATCAGAACCATATTATGGTTTATGTTTCTCTCAACCATATATTTTCCAAAAATTTAACCTACTGTGGAGTCACTTTTCTTGGTTCCACACGATCTCAAGTCCTTGATGAAATAGTACTGCAGTACAATGCTTATATACTCCATAATTATTATAACCAGTACATCATTGATACAACACACAAATTACAAAATTATTTAATAACAACATAAGAACTCTAATCATTACTCCTCATCTGTGGTAGTATCATAACTTGATTATTATCCAATAACATCATTTGGGGCATACTCTGATGATTTGGACATTGGTTTGCGTAGTGTCCCCAATCCTTGCAGAAGAAGCATTGTACATTTGAAACCATTTTCTTACCCTTGCAGTCACACACTTTGTGTCCTTTTTCTCTACACATATAACAAACTCCCATTCCATTTAGGCAAGTTACATGATGTTTCTTCCCACAATTACCACATATTTGAAAATTCTTCTTTCCCCTCATCCCTTTATCCATCATTCTCTCTTCCATCCCTTTCGTCTCTTGCTTCGCTTCAAAGCCATAGGACTCAGAAAATTCTTTACTTATCTTATTAACACATGATACTATTTCTTCATATGTTGAGAACACATGGGATACTATTTACCTTCGAAATGTTGGCTTAATACCGTGAAAGATACGATCCTTCTTACTCTTTGGATCATACGTACTGCTGGAGTTCACATTCCTTCTACTGGGCGCCATTTCTATACAATGGCATAAACTAGGTTAGTTAATGAATCAAAATACATAATTCCATACTTGTAAAACACTTAACATAAATTGAACTATTTATGGATATAATCCATAATCATAAAAATGTTTTCTTTAAGGAAGTATATACTCATAAACCCTTCGTAATGATTTGTAAAGAAAATGAGAGTTATCCTAAGCATATCCCCCGGGAGTGTCGTAACCAAGAGTGCAGCAAGGCCCGTTGTCGTGCACCAGTTCCCATTCGAGTCTAGCTCAAAGAGGTGTTTTCGGGTTTTACCCCTAGGTACATCTGTGCCGGAGTTGCCTCTACCTGCACGTATCCAGACAGGGATGTGTTGCTCGGAAAACTCACAAAATCTCTACAATAACAAAATTATAGGAAGTTCTTCTATACTAATCCTCAAAGTTCATCTTAGGTCAACGTGCTCTAATCAGAGTTTGTCTAAATCTAGCTTCCAAGGTTTGTACTAAACTGCCTCTAATACCAACTGTAACGCCCCGACCCCAGCTACCCAGAGTCGGTGCATTACTTCATAACATTGGCATGATCACAAAAGATCATGTCTCGAAAGACCGATTAGTTTAGTAGCCTTGGAAACACTAGATACATTCATAAGTCTTACATTACATCAAAAAGTAAACAAACTACAATAATATGGTCTTCATAGTCCACACTCATATCCTCTTCTGACTAACCCTGGAGGTCATTCATAAAATACTTCTTCACATCATGGAAAATATTAAAACATTGAAAGGGGTGTGCTCAGATGCTCAGTAAGGATAACAATATTGCGGAATCTTTCATAAAAAAACATTAACATTTAAGGAAATGTATGACTAAAACAAAAGCCTTTTAAACATGAACTTAAACATAATATGGCAAAAGTAAAATGAGATAATTCCATTTACTTATTCACATGGATATTATACTGGTCTAATAATCACATGCAATATCAATAACCACTATTATAATGAGGGAATGTATAATTCCAAACATTCTGAAACATTTTGTCAAGGCCTCGGCCAAGACGTCTAAAATGATTAAGGCCTCGGCCAAAACCATAAATCAAATTGGGAAAGGGCCTCAGCCAATTACACGTCTAGCTGTCTCATGAGACCTACTGATGCATCGAGGAGCTATAGCGGGCTCCACCCGTCACTTATTAAGTCCAATACATTCCTCATATGAATAGGTTCAAACATATCATAAACCATAACATAATCGTATCACATAAAACATGCATAAAGGAAACATAACATTTCCACATTTAAATCACAAGATATCAATACAACACATTGATATAATAAAAACACTTTCAAACCAATTTTCAATACCAAAATAAAAGAAAATTATAACATGGTATTTATTTTTCATTAAAAAAGGTATGGCTTGTAGAGGAAGCCGAAACTCAAATAGTGGTCACGGCGGAGGAGAATTCATTGTCGCCGCATACGTACGACAAAAACATTCCCTTTTTTCGTTTAGTAAATGCTTCATATAAAATATATTCCTTTTGAATAAACGTAAAAGTCAAAGGGGTTTATACACCGTATAAAAGAAATTTGTGTATAAAACCAAATATGACTCAATGAAAGGAGATTGAGACGAAGTCCTTACAAAGATCATTTTTATAATAAAATAGATATATTATGTGTATTCACTATAGGTACACATAAAGAATGTAAAAATACAAAATAAGACATAATAATATCATGACATGATTTGAAAGTAGGAGACTAACCCAAAGAATGGAAGTTGGGTTAAGAAATTCCCTTACCTCGTGTCTGACTTGACTCAATCGTTCTTTAACCTCCTGAATAATAAACTAGAGTTAATATATACCTTGTTAAGAACCATTTTCAATTTTATTATCCTTATTATATCACTTATTACAATGATATGAACATTATGTAATTATTTAAGTTAATAACGGTCGTTTTGTCGATCTTTGGTACTTGAGTCAACAATAAACTTCTTATAATTACAAGTTGTTTATGTGGTAGAATATCCATTATCTCCAGAATTATATTCATTATTTAGATGTCATATATATCATATATATCCAGTATATACATTCATTTATAATATTACGTAACATTTAGAGGTAAGAAATGAAATGCACCGTTCATGGAGACGGTAAGCCGTACGTACGCATGAACACTACTTTCATTTCAATTTCATATTTAATGGAACGAAATCATAATGATATAAATGTATAATATAATTCCAGTATAATATAGTGTATAATACCATTTACTCCATCCTTTATACATCCCACATATGGCATTAACGATTCAAATCACTTTGAGGGGGCGGTAGTCCGCACTTCCTAAAATGAAATTATCGCGTTTTACCCATAATGGAAATCATAAAGTATGCCATAAATGAGAAATACAGAAGAATAAGTAAAACATAAAAATATTATATATCATATATAAAAATAGTGACATCTTAATGGCCACCTTGGAAGGTGTTATATGAGTGTTGAACAATCATCATTTCGTGAGGCAGAAATTCGCCATCCACAGAAACCGTATGTTCTTTAACCATTAGATGTAGGTGTGTGTAAGTGTAGCTCGAATACATATTATAAAAAAATACTAGTACATTGAGGACACTGGTGTTGTTACAAAAGAAATGAATAAAAAGAGTTTAGGGGGTTGGAGAAGAAAAATAAAACAAAACAACATTAGAGAAGACATTACCTAAAAATCGGGTAACTCTTTTTGATTTGAGCCAAAGGCTTCCTTGGGAAGAGTTCTGCCCAAATTGAGGCTTCTAGGAGTAAGGGAGGGATGTTGGGAGAGTATTTGGGCAGAGTTTGGCCGAGCCAAATGGCTTGAAAGTGTAAATAATGTGGGAGTGGTGGGGGACTTTTATAAGTGGAGAGGAGGGGCACTTTTGGAAAGTAATGAAATGTTCTTCTATTATACAATTCTTTTCGGATTCTAAAGGTCCCAAACTTGTATAATTCGAGTATAAGGTGATAAGGGTTCGAAATATACTCATACAATAGGCTTTGGAATAGTGTATGCCTTGGATTTTACATTATCTTCTCATTTTATTTAAATCGTTAAATAATGTGGTCATCGCTGCATCATCATGGTGTCATAAATAATTTAATTTATTTAATGTCTAAAAATTATAAAAAAATTATCATGATGTAGGAAATAATTTTATCTTTCCAATGAATATTTATGGTCAAATATATGACTTTTATAACCCCATGTAAAAATCGTTTTAGTAAAACATTTCATGTTTGTGTCATTTTTTACTTTAACATTAAATAAAAGGTATTTATGTCATTTTCTAACTAAAGTGGCTCCATGGGGTCCCCAAGTTGACCCATGGATTGTCTTGGTCGTCCATGACTCATCCAATAGATGTATGACAAGTGTCAAGCTCATCTCATATTATTAAAACATTATTTTTATCCTAAACTACACTAATTACCTCTAATCGTGATTAAGAACTTAAAAGTAACTATTCACCAAAAAATTATTTTGATCTCATTGAACCAAATTTTACTTATTAATGACAACCATGTATGTCGGATTTTTGAAAATCAATTCATAGAAGTGGTAATATTTCATTTAAACGAAAAATCAGTTATTTAACTACCACTTAGTGGTTTCACTATTCATCAAAAATTGAAGTTTTTCAGAACAATGGCAAAATTTCACCCTAAGCTATAATTGATATTCCGAATTCAAAAATGATGTCTATTTTACAAAATTCCAAACATATATGTTGCATTAATTAATTTTATAATTAATTCCCGCTGTCACAATAAATAGCGTGTTTTTAAGAAACAATTTATATCAAAAGATTGACAATTGTTTATATCCAATTTCAAAGTGAAATTAATTATATTGACCACCATTGGATAAAATGGTAAAATTATATTCTAATTATACTTTAAAACCACTAAATAGTGTAATTTATCACTATAAATTATTTTGATTAAAAAATTTGTTTTTAAGTATTTTTCACTATTCATAAAAAAATAGAAGTTCTCAGAAAAATACCAAAAATTCAACATAGGCTAATTTCGATATTAGGAAT
Organism: Viscum album; assembly: GCA_963277665.1. NCBI lineage: Eukaryota > Viridiplantae > Streptophyta > Magnoliopsida > Santalales > Viscaceae > Viscum > Viscum album. The sequence goes on from OY728160.1 coordinate 752,442,127, forward strand.
ACAAAAATGAAGTCCATTTTGAAATATAAAATTTCTATAAATTTAAAAAGTGGTTATTACTATTTATAACGGCTACTTTGATTAGTTGCAGTGTGTTAGAACTCGATGTTGCGTACAATGCAAGCTATTACATTATTGAATGAGAAGCGTATCATGGAAGCTCGGGGTGTTACAATAGTAACTTTTATGTTTAATTAATCGCGATTAAAGGTAATTAGTAAAATTTAAGGTAAATATAATTATATAATAATAGGAAATGACCTTGACACTTGTCCTACCCCTATTGGATGTTTCATGGATGACCAAGAGAATACATGGGTCAACTTGGGGACCCCATGGAGCCACTGTGGTAGGAAAATGACATAAATAACTTTTTATTTAATGTTAAAATAAAAAGGTCACAAACAAGAGTTGTTTTCCTAAAACAATTTTTAGATGGGGTTATACATGTCATATTTTTTACTATAAATATTAATTAGAATGATAAAATGATTTCATACATAATGATATATTTTTTATAATATATAGACATTAAATAAATTAAATTATTTATGACACAATGATGATGCAGCGATTATCTCATTAATTAACAAATTTAATAAAATGGAAGGATAATGTAAAATCTAAGCATTACACTTGTCCAAAGCCTATTGTATGAGAATATTTCGAACCCTTATCACCTTATACTTGAATTATATAAGTTTGGGACCTTTAGAATCCGAAAACCATTGTATAATAAAGTAACATTTTATTACTTTCCAAGAGTGACCCTCCTCTCCACTTATAAAAGGCCCCCACCACTACCACCTTACTCACACTTTCAAAGCCTTTTGGCTCGGCCAAACTCTGCCCAAATACTCACCCAAATTCCCTCCCTTACTCCTATAAGCCTCACATTGGGCATAATGCTTCCCAAGGAAGCCTTTGGCTCAAATCAAAAGAGTTAGCCGATTTTAAGGTAATGTCTTCTCTTATGTTATTTTGTTTTATTTTTCTTATCCATCCCCCTAAACTCTTTTTATTCATTTATTTTGTAACAACACCAGTATCCTCAATATACTAGGATGTTTTTATAAGAATTATTCGAGCTAAACTTACACACACATGCATCTAATGATTAAAGAACATACTGTTTCTGTGGAAGGCGAATTTCTGCCTCACGAAACGATGATTGTTCAACACTCATATAACACCTTCAAAGGTGGACATTAAGATGTCACTATATTTATATATATGATATGTAATATATTTATGTTTTACTTAAGGTTCTGTATTTTTCATTTATGGCATACCTTTATTGTTTCCATTATGGGTAAACACAATATTTTCATTTTAGGAAGTGCGGACTACCGCCCCCTCAAAGTGATTTGAATCGTTAATCCCATATGTAGGATGTATAAAGGATGGAGTAAATGATATTATATATGATATTATACTGGAATTATAATATACATTTATATCATTATGATTTCATTAAATACGAAATAGAAATGAAAGTATCATTCATGCGTACGTATAGCTTACCGTCACCATGAACGGTGCATTTCATTTCTTACCTCTATACATTATGGAATATTATAAATGCATGTATATACTGGATATATATGAGATATATTATATCTATATCATGAATATAATTCTGTATATAATGGATATATCACCACATGAACAACTTGTAATTATAAGAAGTTTATTTTTGAATCAAGTACCAAAGGTCAACAAAATGACCGTTATTAACTTAAATAATTACATAATGTTCATAACATGGTAATAAGTGATATAAAAGGAATAAAAAAACATGAAAAAGTTTCTTAAGAAAATATAAATTAACTCTAGTTTATTATTCAGGAGGTTAAAGAATGGTCGAGTCAAGACAGGATGCAAGGTAAGGGAACTTCTTAACCCAATTTTTATTCTTTGGGTTAATCTCCTACTTTCAAATTATGTCATGATATTATTATGTCCTATCTTGTATTTGTAATTTATTTATGTGTACTTATATTGAATACACATAATAGATCTACTTTATTAAAAAATGATCTTTGTAAGGTTCTTCGTCTCAATCTCCTTTCATTGAGGCATATTTTGTTTTATACACAAATTTGTTTTATACAGTGTATAAACCCCTTTGACTTTTACGTTTATTCAAAAGGAATATTTTTTATACGAAGCGTATTACTGAACGACAAAAAGGAATGTTTTCTTGCGGTACATATGTAGCGACAATAACTTCTTCACCACCGTGACCATTATTTGAGTTTCGGCTTCCTCTACAAGCAATAACATTTTTTTAATGACAAATAAATACAAAGTTTTAATTTTCTTTAATTTTGGTTTTGAAAATGGTTTTGAAAGTGTTTGTATTATATCAATGTGTTGTATTGATATCTTGTGATTGAAATGTGGAAATTTTATGTTTCCTTTATGCATGTTTTATGTGATACGATTATTTTATGGTTTATGATATGTTTAAACCTGTTCATATGAGGAATGCATTGGACTTAATAAGTGACGGGTGGAGACCGCTATAGCTCCTCGATGCGTTGGTAGGTCTCATGATACAAACTAGTGTCTTGGAACGTGGCCTTGACAAAATATTATTTGTGGTCTTGGAACGAGGCCTTTACTACGTGGTTATGGTAGTCTGGAATTATGCATTCCATTATTATGAAAGTGGTTATTGACATTTCATGTGATTATTTGACTAGTATAATATCCATGTGAGTAAGTAAATGGCATTATTTCATTTTACTTTTTCCATATTATTCTAAAGTTCAAGTTTAAAAGGCTTTTGTTTTAGTTATACATTGCCTTAAATGTTAATGTTTATTTATGAAATCTTCCGCTATTTTGTTATCCTTAATGAGCATCTGAGCTCACCCCTTTCAATGTTTTAATATTTTCCAGTATGTGAAGAAGTAATTTATAAATGACCTGCAGGGATAGTCAGAAGAGGATATGAGTGTGGACTATGGAGACTTTGTTATTGTAGTTTTTCACTTTATTATGTAATGTAACATTTATGAATGTATCTAGTGTTTCCAAGGATACTAAACTAATCGGTCTTTCGAGACTTGATCTTTTGTGATCATGCCAATGTTACGCAATAATGCACTGACTCTGGGTAACTAGGGTTGGGGCGTTACATTACTCACATTGATAGACACTTAGATATTCAATCTTAACCTCTATCGTAGACCATTTTGGAAGAAATCTGTATTTCATAAAAAGTCCTAAAAAATAGGGTAAAACCACTCACACGGATTTAGTACACCTTATAGAGAATTTATAGAAGTATAAAAGAAAGAGGGTGTTGAGCCTTACTGATACATATCCAATGCAACTTATAATTATGAAAATGTAGTCCAATTGAAGTATATTGATTGACTCCTAGGGGAGGAAGAAAAATGGGAGAACCCTTCCTATAGTGAATGACCAAAGGAGCAAAAAAGAAGAGGAAAAGAAGAAATATAAGATGAGGGAAAAATATTCATTTCACACTTTTAATGGGAAACACGATCAAATCTCATGGATTTAAAACCCACATGAAAACCATGAAAATTCTTCTAATTAGTATCAATACCTTTCATGGTTATCCCACACTATTAGGCCAAACCTTGTTGAAACCCTATACACTACACTACCTACCAACTTCTAATTTGGAACTAAGCATGCAGCATGTGAAGAGTTTTCCCAAACCAGGTTAAAACCATGAAAAAACCCTACAAATACCTCTATAAAAAAATATATAGGTCCTCTCATGGTTTTGATAACCCTATTTCATGGTTTACCAAACTCTACTCAGTGAAAAAAATGGTTGCATGGTTTCTCCTTAGAGGCCACACAGTTTACCAAAATCATGCGCCTCAGTATGTACACATAGAAAACTAATTTTTTCAGCCTCTAACGGACCCAAAATCTCACCAAACCCTCAAGATTGTTTTTTAGAATTATTAATCGTCAAAAAATGTCTTGGGTGAAATAAAAACATGAAACTAAGTTCTTTTGATCAAGAAAGAAGTTGGTCTACAATCCAAAGTTTGAAAAATTTAAAACGCGTGACGAATTCAACCAACTCCAAAAACTCATGATGTTTTATTCATAAGGAGGATCTATATCATATTTTGTCAAATTATTATTTTATTAAAAACATTAAAAAATTGTATAAATCTCTTAGGGAAAAATCTACTGAATGAGATCATTTTCAATAGATTTAGGTGCAGAAGGAGTAGTAGTAGCTCTAGAAGAACTTATCATTGCATTAAGATATCTTTGATCATACAAAATCAATATGTCTATAAAATTTGTCTAGAAAACTCAAAAATGTTCTATTATACATTCAATATCATGAGATATATGATCAAAATTGAGAAATAGCTTTGGCTGAATGTGACCAACAAAACTAGAAATAATAAAATCTATATCCAACTTTTTACAATACTCATAAAAACAACCCATACCCAATTATATATATTTTAAAATACCTATTAATTCATTTTTAAACTATATAAATTTATATGATAAACTAAAGTATGAAAAATAAACTAGTTAGGATGGAGAATTAATAGGGAAAGATTCAATGAAAAACATATCTAATGGTCGCAACACAAATCCATCTTTATCTAAGGAGTCAAAATTATGTATTTAATTACTTTAAATATATATTTCATAATATTCTACTATTTGAATATTTGTATGAGGATATGAATCATAAATTATTTCACATTGGATTGAATCATTTATGTCATGAACTGGAGAAGAAGGCACATGTGGTTATGTATTATTTGAACTGAACGTATTTCACAAAAAAAATTATCAACTTAGAGGTTTATTTAGCCTTGTTCCAAAATTAAATGAGAGGAGGATTCCAATTTAAATTTATTTCCAACATGGTGTAAAATATGTATGTTATAGACTTGAGGTTCGGGGGAATTTCACCATTATGACCATCCCCACCATTATTATCTTGAGCAGAAGGGTCCAAGAGAATAAGGGAGGATTCTTGACATATCTTCTCTCTAGGAGGTGTGGAGTCAAAAACTGCTTCTCCCCTATCAAAAACATATTAGGAATATCTACTACCAAATTTGTATTTTCAAAAATTTCTAAAACAAAGTGATTTGTGATGAAATTAATATATTTTCGAGTAATATCCCCTTCAAGTGTCACTATTCCTTATATGGTTCTAATATCTTTTATAACTTATTGATAAGAATATTTACTAATGATTTCATCCCAAGCCCTAATGTATTTCTCACAGAGATAAAATACTATATATTTTTTACTATCATTAAAATAATATTAATATTCAACCACTAGATCATGTTCCAAACCAATATTTTCTATTTAATTTGGTAATTTTTCATCCATTACATGATTCTAATGATGAAACAATTTATTTTCATCCTCAAGCCACTTCATCTTTCAAGGGTTCAAAAAAAATTCATTCTATTAAACAAATTTATTGAAAAAATACCACGTGAAGATATATAACTTTTCTCACCTTGAGGGAAAAGACCCTGAAGCTTTAACTAACATCATATGAAACTTGGATTATGAAGAGAATTAAAAAAATATAAACCCTTTCAAATCTCATCAATATGACTCAAAATAAATATACGTAGACTTATCTACACTTCATTCATCATTAGATAAATAAATAACTTTTCTCGATGCCTTAAAATTCTGAAATCTGTTTTTTGGTACAAAATAATAGGTTAAATAAACTTTTGGATCATTATTCACTCACCATTAAACTCAATAACATTTATCCTACAAGTATTCATGTCACTAGATATCTCTTCATAGGATGTCTCAAACCCAAAATTAGGATTATTGATATCTTAATAACTTTTATATTCCTTATACCCACCTTGATGAGGTACTCTTAAACTTACATCCCAAAAAGATGAAAAAATACATGATCATGACCATAAATAACCATTCAAATGTGATATAATCTTTCACTAGAATCAAAATGAATATTCACATAGTACTCTTTTACTAATTGTGTATATCTCTATCAACAAACCACTCATTTCATCATCTTTTTTATATATCTCACCACATAAAGGATCTATTTGATCAAAACCATTCTTAAATCTATTTATACTTCCAGAATGACTTCCTGATACAACCAGATCAACTTCAAAGGGTTTCCAATTCTTCTGTAGATTTATTTCGATCTTATAAAATTACACAATTCTTTAAAATCTACATACAAAAGTGAATAATTCATTCTAACTACTCTAGATTCAGATTTAACGGTTATAAGTATAATGTTATAATAACAAGGAAATGTCAAAATTATGCTATCTGTATATTTGGAGATAGGAGAATCATTTCATATTCTATTTGTGGATATTTATAAAACATTTAGAGATTTGTACATATTAACGTCTGAGAATATAAAAAATATAAAAAATATAATAAAAATAATAAAAATACATATTATATCATAAAATGAGGAAAACTATTCTTTTTTCCATATTACAAAAAACATGTGTAATCAATTTAATTCATCTTATCTTCAACTTGATCGATCGTATGAAATATATTTCTGGATATATCAAACATATGCAAACAGTAATTTAGTATTACCATATTAAATATATATCAAAATGATATTAATTAATTCACATAAACAAAAAGCCTTAGATTGTTAAAATAATTAAAATTAGATATATTAGATTAAAAATAAAATAAATAGATATAGTTAATAAATTCTGATACATGTTTCATAAAGTCCAATCTATCAACATTCATATTATTTATAACAATTTCAGTAAACTAATGTTTAGTTCTAATGAATTCAATAGTGATGTAACCTTTCTAAAAATGAACTCTCAAACAGTGATTTCTTATATCAATATCTTTTATCATGAAATTAGATACAAGTTTCTTAGAAATATTAATAGAACATTTATTTTCTCAATTTATAGGGAAATTCCTAAATTTATATCCATAATCTAGAAATGAATGTGTAATCCATTGAATTTTTTCATAATAACTATTGGCAGATATGTATTCAACTTCATTAGTGGATAATGAAAACTATGAAATCTTCTTCGAAACCCAATATGCAAGAGACTTCTGAAAAAAAAGTATCATGTTCTAGAGGCTCTATTTTTTAAAAAATTATAGCCACAAAAGTCTATAGAAGAATAATAAACTAATTATATATCATTTCCTCTAGAGTAAAATATCTAAAATTAATTATGTTCTTGAGGTATTTAATAATTATTTTAAATGAATTCATGTGATTTTCCTTTGGGTTTTCATAAAAACGATTACACATGTAAACACTATACATAATATTAGGCTAGTTAGTAGTTATGTATTATAATATCCAAACCATACCAACGTATGTTCTTTGGTCAACTAGTTTTCTAGTTTCATCCCAATCCAACTTATATTTTTTACTCATAGTATTTTCACTAACTTTTTCTACCATTCATATCGAAGAATTTATAATATATTTTATATAATTTCTTTGATTTAAAATAAACCATTTTTTATTATGAAAAATATAAAAGAAATGGAAGAAATTTAACTTTCATTTTAATCTCATTTCAAATTCATTTTTCATCATTTTAGAAAATTCAATGTATAATGAGTTTTTTTATAAGCCAAAAAAATCATTAATAATTATTAAAATTAATAAAACATCTTTGGAAATATATCATATAAATTAGGTAGGATTGTATATTCCATTTGAAAACCCTTTAAATATCAATAAATATCTGATCTAGTCATACCATGATCTTGGATTCCATTTTGAACTATAATGATCTTTAGAAATTTTAAAAATATAATTTGAAGAATTTTGGTTTTGAAATCCAATTGTTTTTTAAACAAAAAAGAGGCCTTAATGATATAACCATTTGGGAATTCACTATTAACATCCATTTGAAATAATTTTAACGTATAATGTTCATTATAATAAATAATTATTCCAATGGATCCTAGTCTAGGTAATGGTCAAATGGTTTATTCATAATAAATTTCTTCTCCCATGTTTTATAATTTTGGAACCAATATTTCATTATTTCTAACTATAATTCTTGTCATGACCCCTTCCCCACAAAGAGTACCCCTTTTGGTCCAGTATTGTGAGAAGGGAGATAATGACCCCCGATTCCCACCTCTAGTAGGTCCCGGGTTGGCAACTAGCACCGAGGTTATAGTAACACACAAAATGGAAGGCATTACCCTATAAGAGAACACATAAGGAAGAGAGAGATGAGATAGAAATTAACCAACACCAACTCAGAACTGAAATATAAAAGAAACCCAAGTTCACATATGTAATTCCATGCATATTTACCACAACTGAAATGGGAAAAACTAAAAGTACCCAAAAGAAATTAAAAACAACAGCAACCACAAGCCCGAACAGCTCGTGCAACCACAAGCTAGTAAACACCAGCCTGATCTCCAACCTGCTTCAAGTGACCTGAAAAATAGTTTATATACACATAGGGTGAGTATAAAAGTATACTTAGTAGGATCCTCCTCAACGCCTCTCATGCAAAAGTAAAGAAAGCATGCTAAATCACATTGAACAACAAGTGAAACTGACTTGTCTCCTAAACAGGTATACTAAGTTCCCAACCTCACTATGGATACACTCACCAAGTAACCCATACAATAATATATCATATAATAAATAATATCAAGGGTATCCCACTACTACTTCCCCACTGGGTTTCTTCTTTTCCCCAACATCACACATCCTGAGCATCTCTCTTCAAAAAAGCATGCCCACAGACACCTAGGCGAAGCACCACAATATCCACCTTGTGAAACAAAACCACCACATACACACACCAATGTAACCAAGTAGTTCTAGGATCCACCACATCTCACATAACGTGTATCATACGTCGGGTATTATACCTCAAGCCATTACACCCCATACACTAAGTAAGAATCCTCAAGCTATCACAGCCTATACACGTTACAACTATAGTAGTACATAGAACACTATATCCAGAATATATGTGTTTGAATAACCACAAGCCATTATAGCCCTCTACACATATATATGGGGAAAACTAACCAATGTGCATGCCAGCCCCAGTAACTACCAAGAGAGGAGAGTGAGGCCAAAGGGGGTATTCAGCCATCCATCCTCCCACTGAAATTTTGGGGAATACACCCCCACAAAACTCAAAATCCCCGAGGTGTCAGTTGCCCATAATGACACGGTGGAGTAGCGTATAGAAGCACACAAAGTACATAATATATTATATCTCACAACCACACTATGGGAATTACCAATTCTTATACAAAACTGTATCTAACGCCTCTCAGACTTCGGGTTGTTACTTCTAAGACTAGGTATCCTATAAGCAGACAACCTTTTAAAGAGCTTTATTAGATTGCTTCATTCCCTTTTTATCAGTTCCAATGTACGTTAATTAATTCATTAAACATTAATTAACCATGAATAATTCCACATTCAATTTCATTAGAATCACACACAAATTCAACTTTTCCTTCCAAAAACTACAACCTGATCATTATGTTCCATCATCTCCATACCCATTGGATAACACCATTTATTCAATTATATAATAGAGAATTACTTTCTGACATTTCCAGGCATTCTAGAAAAATATTATATTATACTAAACACAAGGGGACTCAACATGGTGAGTACATATACTACCCGTCGATTCTTTGCTTCATATAGAAATAGCATATACCCATCCTTCCTTGAGAAGCTAAACACGGAAAGCACGTGGCATACCTAGCGTGTCTTCACCTCTTTTTGAAGAAGGGTAAGTATGACCAGCTACCTTGAGTAGTGGGAAAAAGTAATCTAGATAAACAACCAATGAAAATTTCCAAGCACCAAACAATCACATCCATCCCATCCCGTTATCCCTGGTGTCCTCCCAGACACCCACATGCATAAACCGAGGCATCTCTCCACTCTAGGAATCATCTGCTTCCACAACCAAAAAGGCCTCCATGCCTCCACATATCACAACAACCATCCGGGATCACATCACAGCACAAGCAGCAAGAAAAAAAACACCACATTAATTAGGCACTTGACCCTTTAATAAAAAAGAGGGTAACTCAGAACCCTTTAAGGAATTATCAAACAATCAGTTCTTTAATCCATGTTGAATTAACAAATTTTTTACTCATATTTTCCAAATTCGGGAAACCTAATCAGTAAGCAAGCACAATAAATAAAAATTCTTAATGCACCAATTTGATTAACATAAAATTACAACAAGAACCAGATTCATTTACATGCCTCTTTATCTTAAGACAACAACTACCAATTAATCCCAATTTATGTTCTTTACCAATTTCCATCAAGAACGAACAGCAAATCAAATCAAGCATAGATTTCACACTATCTAGCAAAACATGAGGAAATAACATTCCATCGATATCAATTTATTTATCCGGTTAAAATATTTATTATTTCAAATACATTTCCATACAGTGGGATTGAACATTATAACAATACAGTTGCACATAAAAGAAAAGAGAAGCAACGAATCCCCTACCTCAAACAATTCCTCACGTTCTTTATCCTCAGAATGGGTCACGATCGTCCTCTCGTGAAAACTGCATCCACCTGAGAATGCCATGGTATGATAGTACCAATCAAACCCCAAGAAAAACCCCATTATAATCATGGAGATTACATGATATAACATGGAAAGGAGAAACATGAGTAGATGATCCCCAAAAGAACGATTATAAAACACACCTTAAATGGAAGATTGATCGATGCAGCTTAGTTGCATCAAAACTGAGCGGAACCAATCTGAGGGGTAATGTTTGACTGTGCAACTCCTACGAGAAGGATTGGAAGGTTCTAGGGTCTCATAACCGAGAACAAAGAGGAAGAACGAGGGAGGATGATATCTTGTCCCTTTTGAAGATTTAATGGGCCGACGGTTTAAGATACGCCTAATTCCCTTGATCGTTATGAAGTGGGCTGATTTTGTTAATCGATCCACATCTACCCATGCAACCTCACATGTTGCTGACTTCAAACTCCATCCTATCCCTCAAACAGCGTCTAAAACCACTCTATCATGACCCCCTCCCCACAGAAAGTACCCTTCTTGGGCCGGCAATGTGAGAAGGGAGATAATGACCCCCCGACTCCCACCTCCAGTTGGTCCCGGGTTGGCGACTAGCACCAAGGGTATAATAAAACACAAAATTGGAGGCATTAACCTTTAATAGAACACATGCAAAAGAGTGAGATAAGATAGACACCAACCAAATCCATCCCAGAACTCAAATATAAAAGAAACCCAAGTGAACATATGAAATTTCATGCATAAGTACTACAACTAAAAGGGGAAAACTGCAAGTACCCAAAATAAAGTAAAAAACAATTGCAACTACAAGCCCGAACAACTCCTACAACCACGATCTAGTAAACACCAGCCTGATCTCCAGCCTTCTCCAAGTGAACTAAAAAACAGTTTATATACACATAGGGTGAGCATAATAGTATACTCAGTAGGATCCTACCCGATGCCTCTCGTGCAAAAGTAAAGAAAGCATGCTAAAGTAGAGTGAACAACAAGTGAAACTAACTTGTCACCAAAACAGGTATACTAAGTTCCCATCCTCACCATGGCTACACTCAACTAGTAACGCATACAAGAATATATCATATAATAAAGAATATCAAGGTTACCCCACTACTACTTCCCCACTGGTTTGCCGCTTTGCCCCAATGTCGCATGTCCTAAGAATCTCTCTCCAAAAAGGCTTTCCTGCAAACACCTAGGCGAAGCACCACAATATGCACCTCATGAAACAAAACCACCACGTCCACACACCAAAGTATCCAGGTAGTTTATGGGATCCACCATAGCTCGCATAACATTTATCATACATTAGCTATTATACCTCAAGCCATTACAGCCCATACACCGAGTAAGAATCCTCAAGCCATCACAACCTATACAGTTTACACCTACAGTAGTACATAGAAAACTATATCCAGAATATATGTGTGTGAATAACCATAAGCCATTACAGCCCCCTACACACATATATGGGGAAAACTAACCAATGTGCCTTCCAGTACCAGTAACTACCAAGAGAAGAGAGCGAAGCCAAAGGGGGTAGTCATCCATCCATCCTCCCACCGGAATATTGGGGAATACACCCCCCAGGGCTCAGAATCCCCGAGGTGTTAGTTTCCTTTACTGACAGGGTGGAGTAGCGTATAGAAACACAAAAAGTATAGAATATATTATATCTCACAACCACACTATGCGAATTACCTAGTCTTAGAAACAACTACAACTAACGCCTCTCAGACTCCGGGCTGCTACTTCTAAGACTATGTATCCTATAAGTACACAACCATTTAAAGAGATTTATTAAATTATGTCATTCCCTTTTTATCAGTTCCACTGTATGTTAATTAATTCTTTAAACATTAATTAACCATGAATAATTCGTCATTAAATTTCATTAGTATCACACCCAAAGTCAGATGTTCCTTCAAAAAATTACAACCTCATCATTATGTTCCAGCATCTCCATCTCCATTGGTTAACACCATTTATTCAACTATTCATTAAAGAATTACTTTTCCACATTCCCAGGCATTCTAGAAAAACATTATATGCTTCTAAACCCAAGGGGGCTCAACACGGTGAGTAGATGTACTAGCCGTCAAATCTTTACCACTTATAGAAATAACATATGCCAACAAGCCCATACTCGAGTGGTAAGGTCTCCTGCATGGCATCAAAGAGACTCGAGTTTAAAACTGGGTGGAGGCGAATTTCCGGGTATTGTAGCAGTATTGTAGCAGCAATGTAGTAGTTACTATTCGGTTCTGTAGCATCCGGGACTATTCACTTGATATGGGCCTTCGGGCCACCGGTTTGGGCTGACAGGTCTCTATGGATTTCTGGTCATCAAAGGTCTTTGGGCCACAGGGCCTTTGGGTCACGTAGACCATAGAGTATCCTAGTTCACATAGAACATGCCCTATAAGAGGATAAAAGAAACAGGAGTAGCATCCACCAGATACAGAGCTAACCGGATTGGAAGAATGAGAGGGTTTGACTGCTTCAATCGAGACAAGGCACCGTGTAGATTTGTACGGGGCAATGCTAGCCGATTAGCAATGCAAGGTGGGGAGCTAGGTGATCAATGAAGCAGAAAGCTGGGGAGGGGTAGTTCAAGTGGGTTGGGCCTACTAGTTATTTATTGGGCATGGTATGACTCTGGGCCTTCAGGTCATGTACTGTGGGTTTTTTGGGCCTTGTGCATTGGGCCTATGGGTCATGTACGTGTTCTCCTTAAACCCTTAAAAGGGGGATTATCCATAATAAATTTAAAAAAAGAATTCCTTCGGGCCATTTGGGCTATATAAATAGCATATACCCATCCTTCACTGAGAAGATAAACACGGAAAACATGTGGCCTACCCCACATGTCTTCACCTCTTTTGGAAGAAGGGTATATAAGACCAGCTGCCTTGTGCTTTGGGGAAAAGTAAACTAGATAAACAGCCAATCAAAATTACCAAGCATCCAACAATAACATCCATCCCATTCCATTATCCTTGGTGTCTTCCTCGACACCCACATGCATAAACCGATGCATTTCGCCACTCTATGCATCCTCTGCTACCACAACCAAAAAGGCCTCCATGCCTCCACATATCATAACAGCCATCCAGGATCACATCACAACACAAGAAGCATAAACAAACACCACATTAATTTGTCTCTTGGCCCTTTAACAAACAAGAGGGTAAATCAGAACCCTTTAAGGAAGTATTAAACATCTTTTTCTTCAATCCATATTGAATTAACAGATTTGTTACTCATAGGTTCCAAATTCGGGAAACCTAATCAGTGAGCTATCAATATAAATAAACATGATTACTGTATCAATTTGATTAACATAAAATTACAACAAGATCCCGATTCATTTACATGCGTCTTTATCTTCATCCAACAAGTATCAATTAATACCAATTTACATTATTTACTGATTTCCATCCAGAACGAGAAGCTAATCAAATCAAGAATATATATCACACTATCTAGAAAAACATGAGGCAATAACATACGATCGATATCAATTTATTTATCCAATTAAAATATTTATTATGTCAATTCCATTTTCATCCAGTGGCATTAAAAATGCTAACAATACAGTTGCACATAAAAGAAAATAGAAGCAACAAATCCCCTACCTCAAATAGTTCCTCACGTTCTTTATCCACAGAACGAGTCATGATCCTCCTATCGCGACAACTGCATCAACCCGAGGATTCCACGGTACGACAGAACCAACCGAACCCTAAGAAAAACCCCATTAGAAGCATGTAGATTACATGATATAACATGGAAATGAGAAATAGGAGGAGATGATCCCCAAAAGAAGGACTATAAAACATACCTTAAATCGAAGATTGATCCATGCTGCTTAGTTGCATCAAAATAGAGTGGAACCAATCCGAGGGGTAAATTTTGATTTTGCAACTCCTATGGGAAGGATTTAAAGGTTGTAGCATCGCATAGCCAAGAACAAATAGGAATAACAAGGGAGGATGATATCTTGTCCCTTTTGAAAATTTATTGGGGTGATGGTTTAAGATACACTTAATTCCACATTAAAATCGTATCGCATTATCCCACACGGTTTGACCAAGTAAAAACATCCCTAGAAATAGGAATAATTAATATAGGATTTATGACATTTGAATCGGCCTTAATAGTCCTTAAAATAAGGCTTTAAATGTATTTTACATCAAATGAAATGTCAAAGGGGTGAAACTGTATGAAGCTCAAAACACTGTTCGCATACTCAAAATTTGGCAAAGGAAAGAAAACGTCACCATTAGACCTCACCATTAGAGGTTACCGATAGACCTCACTATTAGAGGTTACCGATAGACCCCACCATTAGAGGATATCGTAGACCTCACTGTTAGAGGTTACCGATAGACCTCACTGTTAGAGGTTACCGATAAACCTCACAGTTAGAGGTTATTGATAGACCTCACCGTTCTGGAAACACTGTACACCTATCGTTACTATACACCTATCGGTACTGTACACCTACCGGTACTATACACCTACAGGTACTGTACACCTACCATTACTGTACAGCTACTGGTATTGTACACCTACCGATACTGTACACTGACCGATAATGTACACCTACATGTACTATACACCTACCGTTACTCTACACCTATAGGTACTATACACCTATCGGTACTGTACACCTACAGTTACTGTATAGCTACCAGTACGTTACACCTATTGGTACTGTACACCTATCGGTACTGTACACCTACTGGTACTGTACACCTAACCTTACTGTACACCTACCGGTACTGTACACCAACCTGTACTATACACCTACTGGTACTGTACACCTACTGGTACTGTACACCTACTGGTACTGTACACCAACAGGTACTGTAAACCTACCAGCACTTTACACCTACCGGTACTATACACCTACCGTTACTCTACACCTACTGGTACTGTACACCTACCGGTACTGTACACCTATCGGTACTGTACACATACCGGTCCTTTACACCTACCAGTACTGTACACCTACCGGTATTGTACACCTACCGGTACTCTACACCTACTAGTAGAGGTTACCTTTCTGGAAACACTATTCAAGGAACTCACTAAGGGAACTATTCAGTGATGGAACTGTTCAAAGAATTGGAAATTTGGCAAAGTGTTGGGGATATCTCACCTTGACCTCCCAGAACACCTCAAACACCACATTTTCACAATGTAATGGACATGTGAGGTCCGAGCCATTACGATTCTAGATTTAGAAAATTTGTTTCTAAAAATGAATTTAGTGAAAATATTTTGACAATCATTAGAATTTTCCACTAGGGTCCAAGAATTTATTCCTTTCAAACTGATTTATCCCTTCTTAGATAGACATGTGCAAAAAATTAAACCTTAATATCTTAATTATTGATTTTATGTTCAATTTTTGACAAGAAATAAATATTTCAACCCTGATTCTAGGAGAATATATAGTCTAAGTGCCTTTAACTAGGTATCCATCAAAAACTTCTAAAGGATTGTCTCTAAGAATTCTAATGGTTTAAGAATTGAATTACTTGGTTCTTACAACTGTTTTTCTATATTTTAATGATCATATTGTTTTACCTTTTGTATAATAGGATATTCAACATGAAAATATGTATATCAGTTCATATTATTTTATGGTTTACTAATAGTATGATTTGACACATCATCTACAAAATCTTATAGAGATGTTTTTTGATCATATTGATCTATTTCATCAAAGGTGACATGTATAGCTTATTTCTAAAAATTGGTTCTTCTAATAATCACACTATAGGATTTTATATAGGTTGAAAACCCTTGGAGGATACATAAATCATTATTGGAAAAAAATTATCGACATACTATTTTTTATTAAGAATAAAGTACTTAAATACAATGGAATTAAAGTAATTAACTTTAGGATTTCTTCCCTTCCGTAATTTCTAAGGATTATTCTTTAAAATAGGTAAGATAAGATCCCTATTAATAATATTGTAATATGTATTGAGATATTCATCCCAAAGGTATACAATTAATTCAAAATCATTAAGCATGGCCTAGGAAATCCCTTGTAGTGTTCTATTTTTCTTTTTAAAAACTATTTTTTTCTTGAATTTCTAGGAGTAGAGACATTGTTAGTATATATATGTTAAAAGGATAAGGTATAAAAGTCATTATTATCAAGATCATAGACAAGATCACTCCTTATGGGCTTCATAGTAATTCTACTATGGTTTTCTACAAACTATGTATATTTTTTGAAAATAATCTACAAGATGCACTTCTATGAGATATAAAATAAACCCATGTGAATGTTGAATAATCATTAATAATTGCATAATAATAATTTTTTATTACTAAACTAGATACAATATATTCTCTAAAAATATAAATTTGTAATAGTTATAGTTTTTTAGAGGTGGATTCAACTTTCTTTTATTTGAAATAAATCATATGTTGCTTCCGTTTTTGTCAAGAATTGAAAACATTTTCTTTTGGAAATTATATAGGATGAAAATATATAACTAAACCATTATTATTAGGATTCCAAATTGAATGTTTGTTATATTTTCCCAGCCCCCTATTCTATAAAACATATTCTTTTTGAAAGTAACTTAATAAAGAAATTTTTGAGAAATCAATTAATTAATATTAACAGCACACACATTTTCATTACTTAAGGAAGTAAATATAAAATCATCCTCAAAACCATATATATTATAAGAATTATTTTCAATAATAACATGAAATCCATTATCACATGATTAAGAAATATTAATAAAAACGTAATTTACACCATCAACATGAAAAACTCTAATAATTATAATATTTTCCAAGGTATCAATTTTTCTATGGTCATTAATATTGCTGATGGAAATTTCACCAAAAGTTATATATACATATTAAACATTATTAGGATAAATGAAACTTTATAATTCCCCAGTAATATGAATATAATCTCAATAGTTCAAATATCATAACTGTTTACCATCACTCTTTATGTATTTAACCTACTAAAAATTAATGAAGCATTGATTTTAAAATCCATAATTTATTAGTTCTTGAAAATTTATCATATAAAAATTTAGGAATCCATACATTATTAACATGTATATCAATATAAAAACAAATAATTATATAATTAAATGAATTTTTTTTAAGAAAGGTAAATGAATTGTTTCTTGAATTAGATTATCATGAACTGGGAAGAAAATTATTTTTATGAATTTTCATTAGACCAGGTTGGTAACAAAATCCCTTTATATATGTATGGTATTTCTATTTACCTAGCATCATAGTCAATGTTTTTATACCTTAGAAGACATTTTCATGGTCCTTATATTGTTTTTCATTTGAAAACTTAAGATCATTTTTTTCCATTAAAAGAAAAATATTATTTTATTTTTAAGACATAGATTATAATTTAATGTTATAAAAAATGTATATCATTTCGTTAGTGTTTTAAATTTTTATTTTAGTTCATTAATATTTTCTTCTATAGTATTTCATTATTATACTAAAAATCCATAGACATATCTGATTCATTTAGATTTCCATTTTTTTAGGAGGAATAAAAATGATATTTGTTACCTCAAGTGAAATTCATATAAATTTAAAAATTTCCTAGTCATGATAATTATTCCATGATTTTTATGAATAAATGAAAATATCCTCTAATGTTCTACCCATTTTTTATGGATTTCTTATGTTTATTCCATATATTATAATTTTATTCCTATACTTCAATTTCAAACAATTGTCTTTGTTGAGTACATTTCCCTTTCACTCATAACATGTAACATCTCTAAAGTTATCATCTTTCTTCCAGATTCATTTATTATCATATATTACATTTAGATTCATATTTTTATTTATTTTTTATTACATTAAAACATCATAAGTCTTCCTTCTAGATGAGAAATATCCTCATCATTATCAGAATCAGTTTCACTCTCACTGATTCCCAAGTATTTAATTTCACATTTAGACTTTAACTAAGATGATTTGAATGTAATGAATTTTTAGGTTCATTATATTCATAATTCACTTTAATATATTCTTATTATATCAATATTTTTACAATTATGTCATTCATTAGAATCTTTCTTACACCACATGATAGATAAATTGTTACATCAGTGCCTCTCTATCTTTCAATTAAGAATATTAATATACTTAGCACTAGGGACTTGTCATGAGAAGTATGTACCAGTGCCTGATTCACATTTATAATATCACTAATCTTGAAATTAATATTGGAAATGGAATACCATGCATCATTATAATTGTATATTAATTAATGGTATATAAATTGAATCACATTTTTTAACGTTATATATTACTTCATAATACATAT
Organism: Viscum album; assembly: GCA_963277665.1. Classification (NCBI taxonomy): domain Eukaryota; kingdom Viridiplantae; phylum Streptophyta; class Magnoliopsida; order Santalales; family Viscaceae; genus Viscum; species Viscum album. Next base: position 752,461,063 of record OY728160.1, read on the forward strand.
CAAATGTATCCAAAACTTCATTGGATATAACCAATAATGTTATTATATTAAATTTAACCTCTACTAAAAAAATTTAAAAATATATTTCTATATATTTATAGTAGTAAGTGAATTTGGTGGCATCCTTCCATTAAGATTTGTGAGATTTTTATTTTTAATATTGAGCTTCAATAATAGTCAAAATTAAAAACCAATAATCTCAAGATGAATTTTTATTTTGGTTTTATACTTAGCATAGTTTGTTTGGATCAATTAGGTTAGTCAGTTTATAGAATGACCTTAAGATCTAATGGGATCTAAAATTAGAGAATTACACTATTAAAATAAAAAAAGATATTACCTATGTGACTTGATCGTGGTCTTATAAAAAAGAACATATGATAATAAATAAGCTACCACTTATACCAAATATCTGTAGAAGTGGAGTTCTCAAGAGGTTGGTGAATGAAGAACCTAATAAAAAAATTTAAAACAGAGCGCACCAACCCATTTAGCCACCTAAATAATGATTTGAGTTGAGTTCCACTAACCTTAGTCACACTTCCCCAAACACTAAAGGATTCCAACTTATAGTCAGGGTGTAAAGGGTTGATATGTAAGAGACTAAAACCTCTAGTGAGATAAAAAATGGTCCATATAAATATATAATAAGAACGAGAATGGAAGGAATGATATAAATTAGATCAGTAACCCACCCATGGTGGAAGCACAAGTAATAACACACAATAGAGGAAGAATAATCAACAATAGTGGTGGAAAAATATAAATAAACCAAATATTCTATTTGTAACTATAAATGCATACATAATAGGTCATACATATAAAGAAGTATAAGGGTCACCAAAATTCAACCTCATTATATACATATAATCATACTGATATGGAAAAGAAAAGAAAAATAAAATCCAGTTGAAGAAGGATCATCTTGGTCCCTCACCATCAATCAAATGCCAAATATTCCAACACTAAGGTCCAGTTTCAAATCCCAAACCCTTACCTGACAAAAAAATAAAGAAATATACACATGTCCCAAAGGGACCATGTATACTGTGATAAAGAGTCATAGTAGACCACCACCAATGTCTTCCTATCGTACATCTGGGATCCAGTAGTTGTGTACTATAAATAAAGAAAGCCAACACAAGAAATTAAAAAACACAAGTTTACCAATTGATCAATACCCACCAGGAATCTATAACTTTCATTGGACAAAACATTAATATTTTAGAGTATAGTATTCTTAGATCACAACCTAAGGCTTCCCTAATAGTAATAAATTCTATGTGAACCCTCAGGTTCCACCTCTAGAAAAGATTCCAGAAACCATGTGACAACTGACACCTAGTCTCTCTATCAAGACACCAATATGCTAAAGGAATGTTATAATTAAATACCTAGTCCGAAATACCTGATCTCATAAGTAACCCCATCAGATCATAGCATGACGCCCGTGAAAAAATGATATGTGCCCAAAAAATACTATCATAGTCTGATAAATAGCCCACATCCTGAGGAACATATATATCTATCCTCCCAAAAGTTTCCTAGACCAATGACTTTTTTTATTGTGAGCCTCAACCCATACACTAAAGTATCAACACTATCAACAGACGGATCCTCACCATCCCCATTGATATATATAACATGATCCTCTAACTATAATCCATATGTTGAGACTACCATAGGCCGCTCTCCATGCAAGTGGTCAACACGACTCAACATCTGATTCATCTTATGTGCACATGTCTCTAAATGGCACATTGGCCAACACGGGTGAGCGTGAATCACCAAATAGAACCTATGTAACTCCTATCTTGGATCTCATTCACCTATTATCATGTATCTAAGTCCAATAGCCAACAAAATCCAATATCATATGGGTTATGATCATAATCTAATGACCTCATCATCTACACCAATAAACTATTCACCCAACCTATGATAAACTCCACCAGAGTATGTATATATCTTAGGCATGTGCAACCCGACGATCACATCACCTCAGTCCAAATGGTCAACTCCATCTCAATCCTCAGGGAAATATTGTCACATTAACAAAGAACTTAACAGTAAATCACATTCAATTCTTATATATATATATATAATTAAATTCAGTTAAAATAAAAAAATAAATTAAAATAAGGGATGTACCTCATCCTAAATTTCTTAAGGTCTGAAGACTCTCATATTTCTCAACCCATCAATAAAATTGGGGAGAATTCTCATCAGCTTCTCCAATTATTTTAATTAAATATTTAAATACAAACAAAAAAATTATAGGCTCTCTCTTAGACATCCCAATGGCATGCTAAAATACCATCCCCTAGAAAATTCATGAAAATAGTTAAAAATGTATTCACAACCTACCTATTATTGGTAGAAACCAACGTGTTTGATCATAACCTCTAACTCCAACCAATTTGGAATAGATAAATATTTTAGATAAATGACCTAAACATAGGGTAACACAACTTTAATGGATTTATCACACTATATTGAGAGGGAAATAAAGAATAAAATCCATAAGAAACAAGGTCTTATAGATATGGATCAAATTCCACATACATATCAAATAAAAGATCCAAAACAAGAATCTATCTCAAAGACAAGTGGAGGAAGAAAAATGAGGCTCCTCATTTCTATGAGTGACTAAAGGTGTAATACGGAAGGGAAGTAGGTTTAATGAATGGAATGAAAAATATGTATTTCACTCTATTAATGGATTCCATTATTTTCTAAACCATGTGGAAACTGTGAAGCTCCTACTGATTAAGATTCACACCTCACAAGGTTAATGACGCACGCCTGTCATAGGGAATGACAAAACAATTATTTCCAAAGTTAAAATGTAGTAATGTGGTTGACGTAGGAAGTATCCCGAAGAGGAGTGCACAAAAAAAACTGGTTGTCACTTTAAAATGAGGATTAAAAAATTGTGTTTTTGAAATGAAATATGAAATTAAAATTATTAATAAACTATGATATTAAAAAGGGTGATTAGGTCGGGGTCAGTTTCCTGATTGTAATGATATCCTTGTTCAATTTAATTCAAACATCTTCTTTTTTATTGATTAAATTGAGTTTCCACAATCGTTTCCTCTCACTTCCTTGGTGAAATTTTTTTTACGAGAGAAAACCTTACCAAGATCTCGGTTTGGGAAACTCTCCTTCCATATGTAAAATAGTTGTATTGAATATCCATAATTGAAATGGGAAATACCCGATCGGGTTTTGTTTATACCAAACAATCCTGAACATTCACTACACATTTTACACGTACTGATGATCGTCGAGTACTTCACCACTAATCCCTGGTCTATTCCATCATATATAAACCAGAAATTAGTGGAGGGAGATTTTGATTATTTTACCAAGGAAAAAATCATTAATGGAATTAAAATTCAAGAATGATCGCACTTGATAATAAAATCCGCTATAAGAAATTGAAAACAACTTTGAAGAAGAAATAAATTTATTCAATTGCATCCAAGAACTCAAGCATTACAATGTAAAAAACCAACCCTTCTCCAATCACCCCAAATTTTTACCCCACCATGGTAAGGGTAATATAGTTGAATAAGGAAGAAGAAGGAATTACAAAACTATGAAAAATAAAAGAAACAAATGAGAATGCTGAGATGTTCTTCAGCTTGGTGTCTCAGGAGGAATGGGATGGAGAATGGGATGCTTTGAGAGGGTGAAGCTCTCTTCCTTTTATAACCAGAATTTATCCCCCCGGATATTGATGCATTGTAGACCCATTAAATGAAATATTCACTCTTTGATCCCTTTTTTAATTTTGTTCATAATTCCCTTGGATGTGTCCCCTCAAAATCTCAGTATATTTGGACATTTATTCCGAGAGTTATGGCCATTTTACTCTGATCATTTATTCTGTCCAGTCAGACTCTCCAAAACGAAATCCTCCAGATTAGGGTGATTTAATGACCCCATAAAAGGAAAATTCACTTGATACATCCTTCATAAAGGATGCTCAAAAACTCATTTCTTGTCCACCCACTAGATTTCATAACATTGGGGCCCATCATGGGTGAGTTATGCTGCCCACACCAAAAATAGGCAGAACTGCAAACAGTTTTCTTGAGCCAACTTGTGAGCCTCTTTTGAGATTCCATATGGCCGATTCAGCTTTTAGTCAAAAAAATAGTAAATAAATCCTTGGATGTGTAAAATCTGGAAAATAAATAATTTTTCAATTTTAATCTATGTAGATAATGTTATGGCTAAACTACAGAAATAATTTAAAACTGTTAAAAATCCAAAATGGCCAATTTTTACTATTCAGCTCAAAATAACACCAATATCATAAAAATGAAACAATTCATCTTAGAGGAACTGTTTTTTGGGTTTAAAACAATGATATTAAATATAAATTAGTTGAAAATATTAGCTCTATCAATTACCCCACACTTATCACTTAGACTTCTGGACAAGTAAAAATCAAATCAAATCCAAAACACATATCAATGAGATCTACCAAATCAATTCCAAGAAACAAAAAGATATCATGCCTAACAAAAAACAATTATTTCAAGTTATCTATTTTAGATTTTAATATATTTCCACTTCATTTCTTTTCCCATGCACACAAAACACCTACCTCACATGAATTTTCTCTCATCTCAAAAACGTAAATGCTGAACAAGGCTTTTCTCATCCAAACTCACACAAGATTCACCATAGGCTTGAAAAATTCATAATTCTCCACCCAATATGATTCAAGGAAATGTGTTTCTCATGAGGAATTTTCAGGGTTGTTCTGTGGCTTCTGGTCGGTAGAATTTAGATGTTAAAAAATTCGGAGGCTGAAAAAGGATGGCTTGGCTCTTTTTGAAGCAAAATTGCAAGATTCTAATTTTCACTCAAGTATGGTCTCCTTATCTTCCCCTTTGTAGAAACTCAGCTCTATCATCATTCAATATGCTCAGTATTTCAGCAGAAAAAATTTCAATCTTTTCAAACATGATTTTTCTTGAAAGCTCCAGATAGGCACAACTTTATTTTACATCGAAGGCTCCAGAAAGGCATAGCTTCTCTTATCATGAAAGCTCCAGAAAGGAACAACTTTTAACAAAATGTAATATTAAGTAGGAACATCAGCTCTTCAACATTTTATATTACTCCAAATGTATCACCAAATTAGGTAGTACACCACAAGATATTTTCCCCCACACATATGTTGAACTAGATCATGAAATTTCACTTCAAGAGCTGGTGGGATAGGGAAAATTGGCTTGTAATGTGGCTAACCTAACTGGAAATTCATGGCTACTAGGGGATATAATGAAGGATAAATGTAAATGTGGGAAATAATGAAAAGGATTATTTTAAAAAGGGGGCTTCAAACCAAAAAATTCCTCAATCATTTAAAACACACGTACCCCAAACCCTCAAGTTTTGAAAGAAATAAATCAAATTCTTGTTTAAGCAAGCATGGACTGGTTCTCTCAAGAAATGATGCGAATGAAAATAATATGACAAAAATGGTTTAGCAGCCTCACAAAAAAGTGATTTCAATGATATATACAGTGAAATATGGCATGATATTCAAGAATCACTGCTCTTTTCATGAAATTCCAAAAGATTTGAACTTGAAACAAAAGTAATTTCAACATTCATTTAAGCTCAGTTTCATTAAATATATTGGTTCACTCATTGACATGGGTTTCAAAAATGGTATTGATAATAATTTCAGCTCAAAATTTTCAAAAAAACACCAAAAACTGAAAAATAAACAACCAAAAATATTAAAACATGCTAATTTTTTATTTTCTGAAAAACAAGCACAAAATGAAAATGCTAAACTACAAAGGTTATCTCCCCCACACTTAAATGATGCAGTGTACTCAATGAATTCAAGTTGATTGAGCATGTAATCCAATTTTAAAATTAATCACAACATCAAAAAAGTGTGAAGGAGAGGTATAACCTAAATTTTATCACAGTGCATCATTGAGTTAACCTCCTAAGTGTTTCACTCTAAAAACCTACAAATATAAGAACAAAAGTAAACATAAGATATTTATTGAAAGAAATTAAAATAGAAATAGGATGAGAATATAAGGATATAACTTGGTTTAGTCCCCCAAGTCGGCCCTAGGTTTTGACTGCCTCCAGAGGGGCAGTTCTAATCGATAATCCCCAATCTGATGGTGGATGAGGTTTCTTTGACTTGAACCACCACATGTGGCTCTTCTTAGATTTCATTTCATTGTTCTTGTTGAGGAGGACTCTATAGATAGAGTACACCAGATCCACCCCCTTCGCAATGTGGTACAACGTGCATGGTGGGGGTAGGATGAAGTATAGAGCCTCCTCCTCATTTGTTTCAACTTGTGAAACTATCTTGTGTTCCAGCACTAGCTTCAAGGAGGCTTCAGTCTCTTGTCTATTTTCCTCAGGCCCATCAACTTGGATCTCTTCATGATGGGGCTCCTCAATTAGATTTTCAATGACTTCAAGGAGCTCCAGAAGTTTCTCAACATGTGGTTCATTTTTCACATCATCCTCCAAGGTGTAGTATGAGTTAGCCGAATCTTAAGATTCAATAGAATATGGAGATATACTCAAATTAGTTTCAGCAAAATTTAAAAAATTTGAGTTTAATAATGTATTATCTCCCTGATTTGGTTCTACATTAATATCCTCTTCAATTGAATGTTTCTCTTGGAGTCGATCGTCACTGGATGGAGGTAGGTAGTTATGCTCCTCCAACATGAGTATGTCTTCAACTTCATGGATTTCTTTAGTGAAATCTGGGAATGAAAGGGGCATTTTCTTCTTGGTCTTGAATCTTTTTAAGTCAACTTGTAGTTCATTGACCATGGCCATTAAATCTTCTGGTGAGATCTATGTTGTTATGCCTCTTTCCACCTGCTTGAACATTATCATAAGTGCATATTCTCTTCATTGGAGGTCCTCCTAAGTGTAATCTTTTTCTTCCACCTGTGAGTAATTTTCATTCCATGTAGAATAATAATCATTTGAATTCATTATGGAAATATTTTTTTTGTATTTTTTTAAAAGAAAAAAATGTCAAAAAATTACAAAAATATTTTGGCACTACCTCCCCGGCAATGGAGCCAAGTTTGACACACGCCTGTCGTAGGTCATGGAAAAAAAATTATTTCCTAAGGTAAAATTTAGTAATGTGGTTTACCTAGGAAGTCTCCCAAAGAGGAGTACACAAAAAACGCGTTGTCACTTTAAAATGAGGATAAAAAAATTGTTTTTTTGAAATGAAATTTGAAATTAAAATGATTCAAAAACTATGATATTAAAAAGAGTGATTAGGTCGATGTCGGTTTTTTGATTTTAATAATATCCTTGTGCAATTTAATTCATACATTTTCTTCTTTGTTGATTAAAGTGAGTTTCCTCAATCGTTTCCTCTCACTTCCTTGGTGAAATTATTTTTGTGAGAGAAAACCTTACAAAGTTATTAGTTTTGTCAACTCTCCTTCCATGTGTAAAATAGTTTTATTGAAGATAATTAACTGAAATGGGAAATACCCGATTGGGTTTTGTTTATAAAAAACAATCAAGAACATTTAGCACACCTTTTACACGTACTGACGATCATCGAGTACTTCACCACTAATCCCTGGTCTATTTCGTCGTATATAAACCAAAAATTAGTGGAGGGGGATTATGATTATTTTATGAAGGAAAAAATCAATAACGGAATTAATATTCAGGAATGATCACACTTTATAATAAAATCATCTATAAGAAATTGAAAACAACTTTGAAGAAGAAAAAAATTTATTCAACTGCGTTCAAGAACTCAAGCCTTACTATGTAGAAAACCAACCCTTCTCCAATCACTCCAAATGTTTACCCCACCATGGTAAGGGTAATTGAGACGAATGAGGAAGAAGAAGGCATTAAAAAACTATGAAAAAGAAAAGAAATAAAAGAGAATGCTGAGAAGTTCTTCCCCTTGGTGTCCCAGGAGGAATGGGATGGAGAATAGGATGCTTTGAGAGGGTGGAGCTCTCTTCCTTTTATGTCCAGAATTTTTCCTACGGATGTTGATGTGTTTTAGCCTCATTAAAAGGAATCTTCACGCATTGAGACCTTCTTGAATGTTGTTCATAATTCCTTTGGCCGTGTCCCCTTAAAATCATAGTGGATGTGGACATGTATTCTGAGAGTTATGACCGATTGAATCTGAGAATTTATTCTGTCCAGTCAGACTCTCCAAAACGCAATCCTCCGGAATAGAGTGATTTAATGACCCCATAAACAGCCAATTCACATGGTCATTCTTTCATAAAAGATGATCCAAAAATCTTTTCTCGTCCACCCACTGAATGTCACAATATTGGGGCCCATCATGGATGAGTTATGGAGCCCACAACAAAACTAGGTAGAACTGAAAACTGTTTTCTTGAGCCAAATTGTGGGCTTCTTTTGAACTTCTATATGGTTGATTCAGCTTTTAGTAAACAAAAAGTAAATAAATCTATAGATGTGTAGAATTTGGAAAAGAAAGAATTTTTTTATTTTAATCAGTGTAGATAATTTTATGGCCAAACTACAAAAATAATTTAAAACTGTTAAAAATCCAAAATGGCCAATTTTTACTATTCAGCTCAAAATAACACCAATATCATAAAAATGAAATAATTAATCCTATAGGAACACTTTTATGGGTTTCAAATAATGATATTCAGTATAAATTAATTGAAAATATTTTCTCTATCAATTCCCCCACACTTAGCACTTAGACTCCTGGACAAGTAAAAATCAAATCAAAATCAAAACACATATCAATGAGATCTACCAAATCAATTCCAAGAAACAAAAAGATATCATGCCTAATAAAAAACAATTGTTTCAAGTTCTCTATTTTATATTTTGATATATTTCCACATCATTTATTATCCCATTCACCCAAAACACCTACCTCACATGAATTTTCTCTAATCTCAAAAATGTAAATGCTGAACAAGGTTTTTCTCATCCAAACTCACACAATAGTCACCATAGGCTTGATAAATTCCTAATTCTCCACCTGATATGATTCAAGTACATGTGTTTCTCATGAGTACTTTTCAGGGTTGTTTTTTGGCTTCCGGTTGGTAGGATTTAGATGTTAAAAAATTATGAGGCTGAAAAAGGAGGGCTTGGCTCTTTTGAAGAAAAATTGCAAGATTCTAATTTTCACTCAGGTATGGTCTTATTATCTTACCCTTTATAGAAACTCATCTCCATCATCAGTCAATATGCTCAGTATTTCAGCAGAAAAAATTTCAATCTTTTCAAACAATATTTTTCTTGAAATCTCCATATAGGCATAGATTTTTTTACATCGGATGCTCCAGAAAGGGACAGCTTCTCTTATCCTGAAAGCTCCAGAAAGGCACAACTTTTAACAAAATGAAATATTCAGTAGGAACATTAGCTCTTAAAAATTTTATATTCCTCCAAAAGTATCACCAAATGAGGTAGTACACCCCAAGAGATCTTCCCCCACACATATGTTCAACTAGATCATGCAATTTCACATTAAGAGAAGGTATGATATAGAAAATTGGTTTGTAATGTGGCTAACCTAACAGGAAATTCATGGCTACTATGGGCTACAGTGAAGGATAAATGTAATGTTGGGCCATAATGAAAAGGATTATTTTGAAAAGGGGGATTCAAACCAAATAAATGCCTCAATCATTTAAAACACACGTACCCCAAACCCTCAAGTTTTGAAAGAAATAAATCAAATACTGGTTTAAGCAAGCATGGTCTGGTTCTCTCAAGAAATGAGGCGAATGAAAATAATATGACAAAAATGGTTTAGAAGCCTCACAGGAAAGTGATTTCAATGATATAGATAGTGAAATATGGCATGAGATTTAAAAATCAGTGTACTTTTCATGAAATTCCAAAAGATTTAAAGTTGAAACAAAAGTAATTTTAGCATTCATTTAAGCTCAGTTTCATGAAATAGACTGGATAACTCATTGACAGGGGTTTCAAAAATGGTATTGATAATAATTTCAGCCCAAAAGATTCAAAAACACACCAAAAACAGAAAAATAAACACCAAAAAATATGAAAACATGAAAAAAATTTATTTTCTGAGAAACTAACACAAAATGAAAATACTAAACTACAAAGGTTCTCTCCCCCATACATAAATGATGCAGTGTACTCAATGCATTCAAGTTGATTTAACAAGTATGCTAATTTTAAAATGAATCACAACATCAAGAAAGTGTGAAGGATAGGTACAACATGATTTATTCGCAGTGCAACATTGAGTTAACCTCCTAAGTGTTGCACTCTGAAAACCTACAAATAAAATAACATAAGTAAACATAAGATATTTATTAAATGAAATTAAAATAGAAATAGGATGATAATAGAAGGATAAAACTTGGTTTAATCCCCCAAGTGAGTCCTGGGTTTTGACTACCTCCAGAGGGGCAGTTCTAATCGATTATCCCCATTATGATGGTGGATGAGGTTTCTTTGATTTGAACCACCACATGTGGATGTTCCTAGATTTCATTGTTCTTATTGAGGAGGACTCTATAGATCGAGTACACCAGATCCACCCCCTTCGCAATGTGGTACAATGTGCATGGTGGGGGTAGGATGAAGTACAGAGCCTCCTCTTCATTTGTTGCTACTTCTGAGACTATCTTGTCTTCCAGCACTGGATTCAAGGAGTCTTCAGTCTCAAGTCTATTTTCATCAAGCCCAAAAACTTGGATCTCTTCATGTTGGGGCTCCTCCAGTAGATTTTTAATGACTTCAGGGAGCTCCAAAAGTTTCTCAACAGGTGGTTCGTTTATCACAACATCCTCCAAGGTGTAGTATGAGTTAGATGAATATAAAGAATCAATAGAATAAGGAGATATACTCAAATTAGTTTCATAAAAATTTATTGAATTTGAGTTTAGGAATGTATTATCTCCCTGATTTGGTTCAACATTAATATCCTCTTCAATTGAATGTTCCTCTTTGAGTCGATCATCACTGGATGGAGGTAGGTAGTTAGGCTCCTCCAAATTGAGTTTGTCTTCAACTTCATGGATGTATTCAGTTAAATCTGGGAAGACCAGTGGCATTTCCTTGTTGGACTTGAATCTTTTTATGTCAACTTGTAGTTCATTGACCATGGCCATCAAATCTTCTGGTGAGATCCATGTTGGTATGCCTCTTTCCACCTTCATGAACATTATCATAAGTGCATCAGCTCTTAGTTGGAGGGCTTCCTCAGCGTAGTATTCTTCTTGCACCTGTGAGTAATTTTCATTCCATGTAGAATAATAATCATTTTAATTCATTATAGAAATATTTTTTTGTGTTTTTTAAAAGAAAAAAAATGTCAAAAAATTAGAAAAATATAAGGCACTACCTCCCCAGCAACGGAGCCAAGTTTAACGCACGCCTGTCATAGGGCATGGAAAAAAAATTATTTCCTAAGTTAAAATGTAGGAATGTGGTTGACCTAGGATGTCTCTCGAAGAGGAGTGCACAAAAAATGGGTTGTCACTTTAAAATGAAGATAAAAAAATTTTGTCTCTGAAATGAAATTTGAAATTGAAATGATTGAAAAACTATGATATTAAAAATGGTGATTAGGTCGGGGTCAGTTTCCTGATTGTAATGCTATCCTTGTTCAATTTAATTCAAACCACTTCTTCTTTGTTGATTAAAGTGAGTTTCCACAATCGTTTCCTCTCACTTCCATGGTGAAATTATTTTTGTGAGAGAAAACATTACCAAGATATCGGTTTGGTCAACTCTCCCTCCATGTGTAAAATAGTTGTATTGAATATCCTTAATTAATATGGGGAATACCCGATCAGGTTTTGTTTAACCCAAACAATCAAGAACATTCATTACACCTTTTACACGTACTGGCGATCATCAAGTACTTTACCACTAATCCCTAGTATATTCATTCGTATATAAACTAGAAATTAGTAGGGGGAGATTATGATTATTTTACCAAATAAAAAATCAATAACGGAATTAATATTAAAGACAGATTTCACTTGATAATAAAATCCCCTATAAGAAATTGAAAACATCTTTGAAGAATAAATAAATTTATTCAATTGCGTCCAAGAACTCAAGCATTACAATGTAGAAAACCAACCCTTCTCCAATCACTCCAAATGTTTACCCCACCATGGTAATGGTAATCAAGATGAATGAAGAAGAAGAAGGCATTACAAAACTATGAAAAAGAAAATAAATAAAAGAGAAAGCTAAAAAGTTCTTCTCTTTGGTGTCCCAGGAGGAATGGGATGAATAATGGGATGCTTTGAGAGGGTGGAGCTCTCTTCCATTTATAGACACAATTTTTCCCCCGGGTGTTAATGTGTTGTAGCCCCATTAAATGACATCTTCACACGTTGAGCCTTTCTTGAATGTTGTTCAAAATTTCCTTGGACGTGTCCCCTCAAAATCTCAGCGGATGTGGACAAGTATTTCGAGATTTATGGTCGTTTTACTCTGAGCATTTATTCTGTCCAGTCATACTCTCCAAAACGCAATCCTCTGGATTAGGGCGATTTAATAACCCCATAAACAGACAATTCACGTTGTCCTACCTTCATAAAATATTCTCAAAAAAACATTGCTCATCCACCCACTGAATTTCACAACATTGGGGCCCACCATGAATGAGTTATGGAGCCCACACCATAACTAGGCCGAACTGCAAACAGTTTTCTTGAGCCAACTTGTGAGCTTCTTTTGAGCTTCCTTATGGCTGATTCAGCTTTTAGTCAAAAATATTAAATAAATTCCTGGATGTTTAGAATCTAAAAAAGAAATAATTTTTCAATTTTAATCAGTGTAGATAATGTTATGGACAAACTATAGAAATAATTTAAAACTGTTAAAAATCCAAAATGGCCAATTTTTACTATTTACCTCAAAATAACACCAATATCATAAAAATGAAACAATTCTTCTTACAGGAACACTTTTGTGAGTTTAAAACAATGACATTCAATATAAATTAATTGAAAATATTTTCTCTATTAGTTAACTCACAATATTAGGCCAAATTGTGGGAAAATTTTATATTCTACATTACATATCTATATTCCATTAGGAACTAAATGTTCTTCTTGCACAAAGTTTTCCAAAACCATGGGAAAGCCATGCATTTCCCTCTACTAAAAACTGATTAAGTCCACATGCATTTGTGCACCCCCTCCAATATGGTTTACCAAACCATGCCCAATGCATTTCAATGGTTCACATTTTTTCCTTAGAGGTCCCATGCTTTCTCCAAACAGTGATAATCTATTTTTTCACCTTAAAACATAGGTTTTTGGCCTCAAATAGACTTGGAACCCAACTGATCCCCAATAACACTTTTCATGCCTTAAACCATGACTAATAAATAAGGCCTTATGTCATGCTAAAACTCATAATTAAGTTCCATCAATCAAATGAAGAGTTGGTCTGCCCATCAAACTCCCCAAATTTCAAAATGGGAATGGAATTATACCTACTCAAAAAACCATTGATTTTACAATCTACACACCTTAACAAAGCACGTCTCTGAGATATGAAATAAATCCAAAAGTTGGTAACAAACATAACAATCCCATACAAAGCACCCCAGACTACCACAATCAATAAGGGTATAGGTAAAATACCTAAAGGGGAAATAAGTAATATGAAAAATAAATTCACTAACCTTAAAATCCCCCATTTCAATATTATATCAATACATCCAACCACTTATCCCATTAACCACCCATGTCATATCCAAGTATCACATATGCCTCGGGCCATGCATGTCCTGATGAAAAACGTTGCCACAAACCGATGACCTCGTCGCCCAACCTGGTGATCAACATCACCCCCACATATTCATCACTACATGATACTATTAGATCAAAGTAATACACACAAACACACACACACACACACATATATATATATATATCACATATCACATACATATTTCATTGGGTCATATTGCCTGAGCTGGTTGAGTACGATTCCACCAAAGAGAACCTAGGTGGGAAAACATATATTCGATTACATTTTTTACTCTTTAGATAACCCAATACCTCTTCACTCAATTAGGGGACAAATGTCGTAACATATAACATTTACACTCCATTTTTAAATCTCAAGGTGGAAATCATAACAACAATAAATCTAGAAAATAAGAATACCAATTCCACTCCAAGAAAATGGGTTTTCCCCCATTCATGGGGCTATAGGAACCCAAAAATGAGCTCTAAATCTAATTTTAATAACGTCCTAATCTCCATTAAACCATATCCCAGATAGAAAAACCAGAAAAGAAAAATAATACATTTGTTTCCACTAATTTCCAGTCGTATGATGCTACAAATTTCTATTCAAAAACCTCTCTGATACCATTTGTGTTGCCTCAACCAATTTAGCCACTCGAACAATTCTTTCGGATGAGTCCCACTGGTCTTAGGAATGCCTCCCCATAGGAAAAATGACACTGACTATAACCAATGGTGTAATGGGATGACAGTGGGGAGAAAATAACCTCTCGATAAGATATCATATTTTCCCATATAAATTTATAATAAGAAGTGGAAAGTATGGACTTATAGTAACTAGACAAATAACCCTCCCTTGGAATAAGCATAAGCAATATCATAAAATATCAAGATAATAAATAACAATTTCTACAAAATAAAATGAACAATCCAAATAAACAATTTTTAACATGTCATGTATACATAATAGGCCATACATATCAATAAGCTTAAGGGTCTCAAAAGGTCAACCTCATTATAGTCATGTACGAATTCTGATACAAAAAAGAAGAAAAAACTCTAGATGACGTATGAACATTAAGGTCCCCAGCTATACATCCCGTGATAAACATACCAACACCAAGGTCCATATCCAAAAAGAAAACCATTACCTAATCACAAAATCATGAAATTTATATGTGTCTCGAAGGGCCCATGTAGAGAGTGAGAAAAAATCTTAGTATGCCCCCACCACCATGTGCCTATATTACATCTGTGATCTAATAGGTGTGTACTAAACATAAATAAAGGAATCACATGAAATTAATTAACACAGTGTCACCTATTTCTCAAAAACCACTAGGACACTATCACGTACTTCGACCAACACCAGAATACTTCATATGAGAGGATCCATATCTCAAAGCCCAAGGAATCCCCTAAAGTAAAATAGTCCAGGTGAACCCTCTGGTTCACCTCTAGTAATGTTACATAACACCATGTTTCAATCAACACCTCGCATCGATGTCAAGTCATTGACATCCCAAAGTTATGCCCTAATTATATACCTATTCCCATACACCTCATCTCATATGTAACCCCATTGGCTCATAACAAGATGTCCTAGGCACATCAATACCTATCCTAAAAATAATATCCCCAGCATCTCAATAGGAGTTGTCCCAAGGGATGATAATATCCATCATCCCAAAATAAACCTAGACCAATGACCTCAAGTACAGTGGTCCTCATCCCCTAACTATAGTCTCAAAACTATCGACAAATGTCTCATCACCATCCATGTGGATTTTTATAGAAAATACCTCCAACCATAATACATAATCCAAAACTATTAGGGGTCTCTACCCTCACGAGTGGTGAATATCACCTCAAAATTGGATTCATCCCGTGAGCACATGACTCTAAATGGCCCATTGGATAACATGGGTGAGTGGAAATCACTAAATAAAAGCTATGCCACACCAATCTGACACCTCATTACCCTATGACCATGCTTATCAATCTGATGTCTAGCATCATCAAATATCACACAAGTCATGCCAATGGTATGATGACATCATCACCTCAACTGATGATTGAGTCACCCAACTTGTGATCAACATCTCCAATATATATATTGGACCATGACCAGCCTGATAATAACATCACCTTGTTCTATATGGGCAATGCCATCTCAACCCTCAGGTCAAGCCTGCCACATTCCCATAGGACTAAATGGTGCATCAAAAGAAATTCATATATATATAATTCAATTCATTTAAAATAAAAATCTATTTAAAGAAATAATGAACCCCAACCTAATAGGTCCAACGTCCAAAGCCTCTTGCATGACTCAAACCAATTATTTATTTGAGGTGAATTCCAATATTCATATCCAATGGCTTCAACTAATTATTTAATGTAAAAATTTAAAATTACGGGGTCCCTCTCAGACTACCCAATGGAGATATAAAATATTCACCCCCAAACACTCATGAAAACACAAATATAGTTAATCACCACCTACCTAGTAATGGTAGATGCTAACATATATCATCTTAGCCTATATCTTGAACAGATTTGTAAGTGATTGGAATTCAAGATGATTTCTCAAAAAAATAGGGTAAATCACTCACATGGATTTAGTGAACCATATGGAAAGTTCAAGGAAGAATAGAAGCACAATGAAATAATTTATTACTCATAAGAATCCAAATTGGAAAATGAATCAAAGAAAAAAGCTCAAATAAAAAATAAATCTCAAAATCTAAAGGAGGAAGAAAATTGAGTCTCCCCACTTATATGTATTACCAAAGAAGAAAGGAGGATGGGAAATTAGTTTAATATAAGGAATGGAAAAAATCATCATTTCACAATTTTGTGGGACACAAGGTAAGATAGTGTGGTTTCTCAAACCGCGAGGCAACCCTATGGTTCCTGCAGCTTAGGATCCAGAATATGCATAGTTAAATCGCATGGTTAGGCAAAACCATGCACAAACCATGTGCGCTAAAGTTCATAGCTACATCCCATTTGGCACAAAGCATGCGACATGTCCACCTTTTTCCCAAATCATGTGAAAGCGGTGTAGATACCTATGATAAAAACTATATAGGTCCTCGCACTGTTTTGTTCCCCGTCATACATGGTTTAGAAAATTGTTCTCAATGAATATAAATGTTTAATTGTTCCTATTTAGAGGCCACATGGTTTTTCTAAACTGTACGACTTAGTCTGCACACTTTGAATACTTGAATTTTTGGCCTCAAAAAGGCTAAAAACCCAACCTTATCCTTTTACAATTATCATTCATTAAAACATTACTAAAAATTAATTGGGTCAATGAAAACTTTAAAATACATTCCTTTAATTGAGAAAAGGTTTTTTCTACTCACCAATCTCTAATGATTTCAAAATGGGTGAGGAATTCGACCCACTCCAAAAACCTAGGATGTTGCATAAAAACTATCTCAAAAAAATCATTTTATTTATGGAATTCCCATATGACTAATATAGTGATAATAACTAATTTAGTGTTTTAAAATAACCTCTTTTGTTATTGACCAAAACTCAGTTAGAAAAACTAGATATTATCCAAATATTTTGATATTACTCTAATAACATCAAACATTAGATATTTCATTGGTAAAAGATAGAAATTAGATTATTTTTTTCTAATGTTATTTTTAATAGATTATAAAAATTTAATATAAAATTTTTTAATTTTGAATTTAATTTAACATTAATATAGATTTAGAATAACTAAAATGAAACACAAAAGAAATAAGAATAATATGTTCATTCTTAATATGATTCCTAGTCCTCTTCACTTGATAGTAATCCACTATCAAGAACATTTATTAATATTACTAAAAGGATAAAAAACCATTTATTGGGTATATATATTACAATAGTACAATGGGATATCCAAACCATCAATAAGCCTCTTCCACAGTTGTTCATGGGGATTCAAATGTGCTGGAAACTAGTTCAAGAGTGTCAAAGTACCCTTCAATGTTGTACTACAATATTTTCTTATGAGATATAAAAAATAAACAAATAACAACCCTAAAGTAAAATAAAATAAATATAGAGGAAGTTAAATGAAACTTTGCAATATATTGTGCTTTTCATGATCATCATGGTTTTCTTCTCTTCTGAATTTATTCCTTCATTTCTAAGAGTGGATGGAATTATTTGATATATTTTCTCATATATTACAGTGAAAAAAATAAAAAAATAGTTTCATAGATTTAAAAATGTATTAATATCATTAATGTTCTCTTTGTATTAGTGATTTTCACTTAATTGTATTCCTTATTGTATTTATTATTTTAAATACAGATATTTTTCAATGAAATATCGTAGAAGAATAGTCATTAAAGGATCCTTGTATTTTTTAAGAAATTCATTAGTATTAAATTCACTGAAACTGTATTTAATTATTAAAATATGGTCACTATAATATATTATATAAATATAATTTCAGTCATACAAGGTCGATTTTAGTCTTGTGCATCAACTTGATACCACACGGTTTATTCAACACGTGTGAAAAAACACTATTGATTCCCTTGACCTGGCGTGTTATCAATCCATTGAACATGTGATCACTTCACTCAAACATATACATTATTCAATTAACTTATTGTTCACATGAAGTCATCATATACATACTTTAATACTTTTCCAAAATTCCCATATTTTCATGTGGTTGTTTGAGTAAATCATTTTGTCGATTAAACATACCATGTGATCACTCTGAAACATTATTATTTTAATGAAATAGAATATTACATATTTCATGTTGTTAAATTATTTACTCCTTCAGTAACATGAAGAGTTAAAAAAAATTCACCATAATTGATTGATCTGTAATATGGTTGACACAATTTGTCATGAAGTACCTTCCTTATATATTGAAATTATTCTAATATGAATATTTCTTTATATTTTCAATCTTGTACTCATGTGTTCGATCAAGTACTGATATTTTTCACAAATTTGATACATGGGATATTTTATGTTCAAGTGGCCATTTTAGTTTCTTCATGTGGTTGATTTACAGAATTAGAATCACTCTAAAACTTATGAAAATTTTCACATCTATCAATAGAACTCCGGTTTCTAAGATAGAAATTATAAATCCTTAATAATAAAATTAACATGAATTGAGAAAATTTATAAATAGATTTTTTGTAAAAAAAACACTTCAAATTTTGATATATCTCACTAATAAAAACTAAATATTATCATAATGTTCTGGTATAATGATATAACACCTAAACTACCTCATAATCATTAATTATATCTAGGTATGTTTCAATTTGGATCAGTTTTACCACATATGTGAAGAATTCAACGAATTTATATCACGAATTCCACCAGGGTCATAATTACTAGTATAATATTATATATATTTTTAAATAATTATTAAATTTTGATTCTAGATATTTTATATCAGTATTTAATTCATTAATTAAGAAAACCCAATTTGACCATTAAGAATCCCCGAAACATGTTGGAAATCAATTTACTCTTCATAGATAAAGACTTAAAAATTCATGAAAGGAATTTTGAAAATCATAAATTTTTATAAATAATACATAATTAAAACATTAATGATCTATTAATGATTCAAATTATAAGAAAAATAAATACAAACACTTCTATTATGAGACTAGTAAAAACGATCAAAACTATAAACACATAATGTGGAAAACATATAGATTTTATATATAGAATTGCTATTAATTATGATTATAAATGAAAATGGATATTATTAAGGTTGTTAATTAAGTGATTTATATATCTATGTTTTGGATACATGTGGTCAATGTATGTTAGTGTATGATAGGAAAAGTGTTAAGGGTTTTACGTATAAAATTCCTCTCTTTGAGAAATGTTTTGTATTTAGAACCAAATTTCTTAGATGAAGAGTATATACTACCTGTTTGAGATTTCATATAATGAAATTACATTTTTTATCATGGAATTTTTATTTCAATCTGAATAAATATATTTCAATAGGTTTTGATTAAATTTTTTTAGATGCCAAAAGTGGGGTTTTTTCATGAACCATCCCCTGGGGCCTATACCGTGACTACCCCAAGCCTACCTTCCATAGGCCAGGGGCTAGTGACTAGCACCAGAAAGGATTATCACTAAAACTTGGAATACATTGACTATATAACCTGTAAACTTACACAACCATGCACATAGTAGGATATTAGGACAAGGTAAACTGTATAGTAAAAAGAGTGTCTATAGTATGTAAAGGGGCCGAAATACAAGACCAACTAGAAAGTACAAGTAAAATTGAAAAGTACAAGTAAAACTGAAGAAAAACTCTTGTGAACACCCACCAAGGATCCTACCTGAAGGGTAGGTACCAATCTT
Source organism: Viscum album (assembly GCA_963277665.1). Lineage (NCBI taxonomy): Eukaryota > Viridiplantae > Streptophyta > Magnoliopsida > Santalales > Viscaceae > Viscum > Viscum album. Next base: position 752,481,207 of record OY728160.1, read on the forward strand.
GAATGGTCATCTCTACAGTACACCTCATATAAGATCCACCTTAGAGCAGCCTCGAGTCCATGTACCCTCATCCTCAGTCAGCGCTGTCCATCGTCTTCCCAAAACAAAAAAGGTGTGGGAATAGCCCATGGAGGGCTGAGTATAACTACAATTAGTAGGGACCCCAAGAACCCTGTAGGTCTCTCAAAATTCAAAAAGGATAAACCACAAAGGATGAATAACACAGTCACACCTACTTAGGTATATGCCAAAACATATACCTAATTTTTCTATTATACCCATCTCATTCATGAGAATACACAATGCTCAAATCCTAAGCCTAAAGCTCAACTGTTCCATGAAGGAAAGAATACCACAAAGGTAATGCCTCATAGAAGAATCCTACATAGGTATCACCACAATGGTAAGTACCATAAAGGTACTTCCACATAGACGTTTACCACACAGGCATCACCACAAAGGTATGTTCCACAAAGGTAACGCTACACAGAAGAATACCACACAGGTATCACCAAAAAATTAAGTATCACAAAGGTAATGACGCACAGAAGAATTTCAAATAGGTATCACCATAAAAGTATGTACCACAAAGGTAAAGATTCATCTCGCACTTGTTATACCTTAAGTACGGAAGTATATATGATTAGCTGTATTGCTAGTTCATCTTACTTCGTCGAGAAGCTCTGTTGTTGACCCACACGGGATCAAAGATGACCCACACTTGATTGAAAATTACCCACACAAGATCTGGAGATGACCCACATCAGACCAGTATGTACTCTCCCACATAGGATCATTGAGTGCTAACCCACAAAGGATCTGAAGACGACCCACACAGGATCTGAAGATTCTTCTCGTACAGCCAGCCATAGGGTTCCCGCACTAAGCACTATTGATTCCGTGATGTTCCTCTCCTAAAGCCATATATCAATACTTCTACTATCTTAATGTTCCATTAAAAAGTATCCCAATGTTATATCACATTATAAGGGAACCAACTCAACTAACGACGCATCAATCTGATGCTCGGTCTATAAGTTATTAGCATTTTCGTTCCAAGGGTGTAGTTGGATTCATGTTTGATCAAAACTGGCCATTCTTTATCCTTATCCGAAATAAAGTGGAGTATACCAAAAGGATAGTATTGATCCTTGGATTATAGCACCGTAGAGGGTTCGTCAAACAGACACCCAGTTCTCAAGATATGGCCAAAAGGTGTAACTAGGTCCGGATGGGCCCACATCCGGTCCGACCTAGTCGGACCGACCCGGCCTCACCCGACTTGGTCCGGCCTGGCCTGCGAAGGGGGAGGCCCTCTGTGGTGTGGTCCGCCATGGAATGGCCCGCCCTAGCCTCAAATTGGGGGGGGGAAGGCACACCCTAGTATTTTTAAAGGTCATTGGACCATTCCACTGGCACCTGCTGGCACGCGGGACCCATCGAAGTGGTCCCTGCTTGGTGTTATGTGGCCTACTGGATTCCCGGATGGTCCTCCTCACAGTGGTGCAGATGCGCGCCACTGCTCTACCACGACTGGCTGGATTCTGACCACCCTCACGAACTCTACTGCCGCCAAGCAACCATTGTATCTATATTCAGTGGCGTGGACGTGCACCGCAGCACCGCCACACGGTCGGCCGACGTACCAGCCACCGTCCTGATACACCGCTGCGGATGGCCCACAGCCTCTTATTCTGGAGGCATGGATGCATGACCTTCTCCATCCATGTATTCGGTCGGGTTTCGGCCACCACCTTCTTCTGTGATCCATCACAGCTTCGTTCCAAGCCCAAATATTATGATGTTCACATATTCACAATCCTTGGACCGAGATCTCCGCATCCATATGTCTCACTCAAAAAAACATTGAGTTTTTAGAACACTTAATTATTTAGAAACAATGAACACACGAAGAACGTGAGAAGAACAAATAGAAAAGGTTATGGTAAAAGTGTGGATTGATGGTTGTTTTTGTTTGGCCATCATCGTTGAGAATCAAGTATATTTAAGATAAACAAAATATATTTAATCATACTTCAAATTAAACCCCATACCTTGTTCTTTGGAGATGGCTTGAGGAAGGAGATGTAGTCAATAAAGATGCGGACATCCGTCCCTTCCTCAATACGCTTCAAAATCGGGTCCTCGTTCTTGATTCGATGGATGTTCTTTATAGGAGAATGTTTCTCCAAAGCTCTCCCAAGCCTCCCCTTTCCAATAATTTTCCCAACCTCAATAAAGGTGAAAATCCAACTTAATAAATTATGTTTACTAATTAAACAATTAATGATCTCTCATTAAATTGGGGGAAAAACAAATAGTTTCCCCACATTAAAGGGGATTTCGGGTGGTCCCCACCAAAAAGAATTAAAATCGGAGGTTTCAAATAAAAATAAAAGTTATTTGTTTTTTTATTATATTTTTTATTCTCCCATGAAAAATCAGAAAACCATCTTCAACCCCCGACCTACTGTGGTTGAGGTGAGGGTCTCCATATGTGAATATCAGTGTTGCGAGTTCAACAGTGTCCTCAAATATCAAATACGAGAATCAGTTTAAAAGTTACAAAACACCGCTCACGCGTTTACTGAACGTACCTAAACAAAGTTCAGAAATTTATTTCGGGCACACCGGGCCTCGGAATCATGCACCATCAATTTATGCAGACTCCTAATAATTCCATATAATTTTAAAAATTACATGGATAATTTCGGGTCTTTACAGGCTCCCCGCCTCAGGGCTTTTTTCCTCTAAAGCCACAACACAAACTACGGAAACATGTGGGGGTACTGAGCATTAATATGAGCTTCCCGCTCCCATGTTCTCTCATAGAGGTTCCCCTTCTACCAATGAAAACACTCTAGAGGTATCAACTGACCATGAAGGACTCTCTCTTGTCGATCCTCAATCTCCACTGGAACCTCCGAAAATGTCACCCCATCATCGATGTCCAGCTTTCCCCAGTCAATGATGTGTGAAGGATCATGAATGTATCTCCTCAGCTAGGATATGTTGAAAACTTCGTGCACCTGGTGCAACTAAGGGGGAAAATCTAGTTGGTACGCCACCTCACCAACTCTATTGAGGACCTGTAAGGGTCCGATGATCCTCAGAGATAACTTTCCACCCTGGTAAAATATCCACAAACCTCATCTAGGTGAGACCCATAGAAAGACATGGTCACCATCCATGAACTCTATAGGTCTCCGTCTCCATTCAGCATAAGACTTCTGCCTACTATGTGAAGTCTCCAGCCTTTCTTGGATGATCTGCACCTTCTTCGTGGTAGCCTATACCATCCTTGGTCCCAAGAGTGCTGACTCCCATGGGTCAGTCCAACATAGAGGTTATCTTCAAGGTCAATCGTACAATGCCTCAAATGGTGCCATACCGATGGTGGAGTGATATCTGTTGTTGTATGCGAACTCCAGCAAGGGAATGTGAATCTCCCAACTGTGGCCGAAATCTTGTAAACAAGCACACAACATGTCTTCGAGGGTTTGAATGGTCTGCTAGTATGACCATCCATTTGAGGATGGAAGATGGTGCTCAATCGAAGCTGAGTCTCGAATGTTTCATACAACCTCTTTCATAGATAGTAAGTAAAACATTCATCACAATCGGAAACAATCGTCAAAGGAACTCCATGAATCCGTATAATCTCATGCACGTAGAGGCATCCCAAGTCCTCTACTGAACCCTGCTCTCTGATAGGTAGGTAGTGGGCAGACTTGGTGAGTCAATCAATGATCACCCAGATGATATCATGTCCCTTGGATGTGTATGGAACTCCTATCATGAATTCAGTGGAAATTCTATCCCACTTACACTCAGGTGCCTCTAGTGGTTGAACTAAGCTAGTTGGAATCTGATGCTCTGCCTTCACTTGATAACAAGTGAGGCACCAAGATACAAACTCAGCTACTACTTTCATTATTCCCGGACACCAATGATGACGCTGGAGGTCTTAGTACATCTTCACCTCTCCTCGATGTACCGGTAGATTGGTTGTATGGAACTATATCAACACATTCCCTTGTATCACCACTGGTACCATATTACCCCTCTAAAGGGGTTCCCATGATCCCCACATTTAGAAAATTCATCAAGTTCTTGTCCTATGGATATCTATATATGTCGAGCCTCGCAGTCAGTGTTCCCATGATGTGCCTCTGTAACTTGCTGATAGAGTGGGAGAGTGACTGTCAGATACTGTAGATAAGATGATCCATCTCATTCCACATAGGATATACACAAAGAGGCTAACTACTCCGTCACTGCACTCATCAAATGTATACCAAATCTCATGCTGAGGGCATTTTCTACTATGTTCCCCTTCACCGAAGTATAGAAAATCTCAAAGTCATCATCCTAGAGGAACTCAAGCCCACACCGCTATCTCATGTTTAGGTCTTTCTAATAGAAGATATACCTAAGACTCTTGTGATCAAAGTAGAATGTAAAACATTCACACATCAAGTAATGTCACCACATCTTCGAGAGGAAGATCACTGCTGCCAACTCTAGGTCATGGGTAGCGTAGTTCTTCTCATGATGTATCAGCTTCAGAGAACCATACGTGTTCACTCCTCACTCATACATCAGGACCCATCCAAGACCGGTCCCCGAGGCATCACATTAGACTACATACCCAACCCCCTCCTCTAGTATCCTCAAGATGGAGGCACACTTCAGTCTCTACCTTAGCTCCTGGAAACTCTGTTGGCATCTCTCTAAACAAACGAAGGGTTTCCCCTTCTTCGTCAATGCAGGTAAGTGTGTCACAACTCTGGAAAAGTCATGCATAAACATCTGGTAGTAACCCACCAATTATAGGAAACTCCACACCTCTGTCACTCTTATGGAAGGCTCCCGAGCAAGTACATCCTCAATCTTTACTCGATCCACCACAACTCCAGCCTCTGAGATAACATGTCCAAGAATGTGGACCTATTGTATCAGGAACTGACACTTCGTGAGATTACCATAAATCTTGTGCCCTCGAAGTGTGTCCAGAACTATTTATAGATGATAGGCATGCTCCTCCTCTGTCGTTGAGTATATCAAGATGTCGTTGATGAAGACTACCACAAAGCCAACGAGGTGTGGCTGAAATATTTTTTGTCATGAGTCCCATGAACACTTCCTGGGGTGTTGGTCACACTGAATTGAATAACCAAGAACTCATAGTGGCCATACCGACATTTGAAGTCCATCTTCTACAAATCCTCGTCTCGTACCCTGAGCTGGTGATAGGCTGATTTTTGGCTTATCTTTGAAAACCATTGTGCTCCCTTAAGCTAATTAAAGAGATCGTCAATCCTCATAAGTGGGTACTCGTTCATCATAGTCACCTTTTTTGGGCACCGATAGTGCTCACATAGTCTCAAACTCCCATCCACCTTCTTGGAGAACTAAATCAGGGCTGTTGAAGGAGAAACAATGGACTTGATGAACCCCTTGCTCTTCAAGTCCTCCATCTCTACTTGCAGCTCTCTAAGCTCCACGGGAGCCATCCGATATGATGGTGTAGATATAAGTGTCTTATGGGGTACATGTCAATATAAAATACCACATCTCTATGAGGAGGTAGACCTGGAACATCTTTAGGGAAATAAATTAGTGTACTGGTCCACCACTATAGGATAGCTCAGACTGTCAACATCAACCGCTCTGAGGGTAAAGCTAGACAAATTATGTGTGATTGGCTGCACCCTCCTCCGCGTAAGTCCATCCTTTGCTGCAAGGGTTACTTTCTCACTGGTGAAGGAAAACCTTGTCCCACCCATGTAGACACATTGCACTTTTCACCTAATACAGTCGATCTGAGCGTGGACTATAGATAACAAATCTATACCCAACATGACATATAAAGGCCTCGATGCCACTACTAGAAGATCCCAGCTGATGCTCTCTCTTCCTAGAGTATGCTTGCACTGCCGGAACTAGTGTGTAATTGTCGAATCCTATCCTGTAGGAGTCTCTATCCATAAGGATCGAGCCCACGACTCCATCGAAATCATCGATCTTTGAAAAAGTGCAGTGCAAATAAAAGAGTGGCTGGAACTTGTGTCCATAAGTATTGTAACTAAGGTGGAGTAGACACTCATCATACCTCAAATCATCTCCAAAGAACCGTGGTCGTAGGACTCAGCTTCCTGGAGCTAGGCTCATCCCTTTCCACCCATTCCCTACGGTCGAGGTGGACCACCTAGAGGTGGTGGCGGTAGAACCTCAAATCACTGCCCACTGCTTGCGGTATGACCAACTCCTCTACCACGTCTACCTTCTGCCTACGGACCTCCTCAATTGAATCTTCGCCTCTTCCCTGGTGGCCCTTTGACTATCTGGTGGCCATCTGTATAGCAGGTTGTGAAGTTGGGAGCTATGTGACCCTTTCCACCGCATGAGTAACACTGCCTGCTCCGTGGTATTCCTACTCTGTCTCGAGATCCCCGCACGACCGACCTTGTATCCTTCATTCTTCCACATGTTGGTATGGTCTTCTTAGACCTATGCATCATCTATCTACTCCCAGCTATAGATTACTCTGCTACATGATGTCTGGTTGTGGGTCTCACTACCAGTGACTACTCAGCAAGGAAAATCTCCACTAAGAGTGCTCACTCTAACACCCCTTCCTACGTCGGGATTCTGAGAGAAACTATCAGGGCTATAATCTCCCATATGAGCCCATGCTTGATGGTTCGAGACTTGAAGAAAGGGTTTCACACTATATTAGTGGAGTATTGGGAGAGGTCAGTGAACCTCACTGAATACGGAACCACTGTTATGCTGCTCTACTATAGGAGGAGAAGATCAAGTATACACAAAGAGAATAGAGTCACTGGGAAAAACTATTCCCTGAAAAGATCTAGAAGGTCTTCCATATGAGAGTGACCTCATTGTGGACTTGGAGTATCAAGCTCCACCATCCTCTCGCTACTGCCTGAAGAAGACTAGCTATAAGGATCACCATGAGATCAGCTAGTGCCCACACCAGTTGAAAAACTCTCACCACGGCCTCCATCCAGTCCTTATACCCCTATGGATCTGTCTCGCCCTGAATCCTCAGTGGACTCTTGAACTAGAACTCGTGTAACTCACTCAAGCAGTGTGCACCTTCTGCTTCTAGGGCAAGTGGAATCGGCTGCCCAATGGGTACTGGTGTTGCTGGTACACCACCCGATGGTACAACTGTCTTAAGGGGGCCCTGCACCGAAGCCTCTTCGTTCAGTGGGCTGTCATCATGTACTCTACTTGGAATCCTAGCTGGACCTCTACATGGAGGCATCCTGAAAAAAAAACAGGTGCTCCATGGTCAATAAGTTATACCTATTGATCTGAATCAAAGTGATAACAAAGAAAACTTTTCAAAAATACAGACGCAATCAGTGTTTTCGTGCACTAAGTCATAAATTAGAAGTCATGGTCCTGGTGTATGGATACATCGACCGACGCACCAACACCGGATTCCCCAAACTGATAACCACACTTATAAAACATAACACTACTACAGTTTAAAAAATCATGGTTGAAGTTTTTTGGTAGAACTGACTCCTCTGAAACCAATTTGTCATGACTTGACTCCCGGGGCCCATTCCACGACTACCAAAATCCAACCTTCCATAAGCTAGGGGTGGTGACTGGCACCAAAAAGGAATATCCTTGAAACTGGGAAGGAATTTCCATTATAACCTGTAAACCCACACAACCAAGCAGACAACAAGATACAAGGACAAGGTAAACTATAAAGGTAAAAAAATGTGTATAGTAAGTTAAGGGTCCGGAATACGTGCCCAACATGAAATTACAAGTAAAACTGAAATGTACAAGTAAAACTGAAGATCAAATACTGTGAATAATCGCCAAGGATCCTACATGAAGGTATCTCTAAATCCACAATGGATAGACCACAATGCATGAATACAATAGTCATCCCTAATCCGGTATATTCCCATACATATACCGAAGTTATAAAGTATACCTATCTCATTCGTGAGGAAACAAAAGGCCCAAATCCTTTGCCAAAATCTCAATTGTTCCATGAAGGAAAGAATACCACAAAGGTATTCCTCCCATAAGAATACCACAAAGGTATCACCACAAAGGTAAGTACTACATAGGTAACACCACACAGAAGTATACCACATAGGTATCACCACAATGGTATGTACCACAAAGGTAATTCCACATAGATGTATACCACACTGGTATCACCATAAGAGTAAGTACCATAAAGGAAATGACACATAGAATAATACCACATAGGTATCACCACTAAATTTAGTACCACAAAGGTAAAGAATCAGCTCACAATAGCAATAACTTTAGTATGAAAGTATAGATAATTATATGTATTGCTAGTTCATCATACTTCATCGAGAATCTCTGCTGTTGACCCACATAGGATCGAAGATGACCCACACAGGATCAAAGATGACCCACACAAGATCTAGAGATGTCCCACATAAGATTGGTATGCAATGACGCACTTAGGATCACTGAACACTGGCCTACATAGGATCCGATGATGACCCACACATGATCTGATGATTATTCACATACATCCAGCCATAGGGTTACCACACTAAGCATGGTTTATTCTAGGAGGTTCCACTCCTGAATCCATAATTTGATACTTAAATTGTCACAAATTACCATGAATATGTAACCCAAAGGTCTGTCACGTCATAAGGGACCCAACACAATAGATGGAACCTCAATCGGATGCCCTGTCTGTATGTGATTAGTGTTACCGTTCCGAGGGCCTAGTTGGATTCGGGTTTGATCCTACCTAGCCATTATCAAACATTATCCAAAACACAAGTGGAGTATACCAAAAATACTATCTCTATCCATGTATTTCGGCACTGCAGATGGTTCGTCAAACAGACACCCTATTCTCAAGATACGACCAAAAGGCGTATCTGGGTCCGAATGGGCCCATATCCGGTCTAACCTAATCAAACTGACCTGACCTAGTCCATCCTGGACCACGAAGGGGGAAACCCAGCCTACTAGGCACACCTTCTATGCATGGCCCACTACGGTGTGGTCCGCCATGGTGGGGCCTGCCCTAGCCACAACCTGGGGGGAGGTGCCCCCTCGATATTCGGAATGGTCGGTGGACCATTACACTGGAGCCTGATGGCATGCGAGACCCGCCAGAGTGGGTCATGCTCGGTGTGATGTGGCCATCCAGATTCCCAGCTGTTCCTCCTCCTAGCTGGGTGGAAGTGTGATTCTACTCCACCACAGCCATTCGGATGTCAGCCACCCTTCCGAACTCTGTCGCGGCCAAATGGTCGTGGGCTCCAGCTTCGGCGGTGTGGACGTGCACCGCTGATCTGCCACACAGCCGGCCAGTATGCCAGTCGCCATCCATGTCCATCACAGCCTATGGGCCATGAACTCCTCTTTTAGTGATGTGGACGTGCACCACCATCCTTCCATGTGGTCGGCCGGGTGCCGACCGCTTCCTTTTTCTGCGAGTCATCGCAGCTTCATTCCATGCCCAAAAATTATGATGTTTTCATATCCATGATCCTTGTTTTGAAATCTATGCATCCATATGTCACTATCAATGAATCTTTGAGTATTTATAATTCTTAATTATTTGTTTTCGAAGAATGTATGATGAACGCGTGAAGAACAAATAAAAAAGGTTATAGTAAAATTGCAGATCGATGAACGTGTTTGTTTGGCTAAAATAATTGAGAATCAAGTATATGTAGAATCATCAAAATAGAATTAATCATACATAAAATTAAACCCCTTCCTCATTTTTTGGAGATGGCGTGAAGAAGGATATGGAGTTGATAAATAGGCCGATGTCCATCGCTCCCGCAAAACGCTCCAAAGTCGTGTCCTCGTTCTAGATCCGGAGGATGTTCTTCGTTGGAGAATATTTTTCCAAAGCTCTCCCAAGCATCCCCTTTCCAATGATTTTCCTAACATCAAGAAAGGTTAAGAATAAAACTTAATAAATTAAGTTTATTAATTAGACAATTATAGTTGTCTCATTAAATTGTGGGAAAAACCAAGAGTTTTCCCACATTAAAGGAGAGTTTGGGTGGTCCCCACCAACCAGAATTAAAATGGGAGGTTTCAAATAAAAATAAAAGATATTTGTTTTATTTTTTATTATTTATTATTATTTTAACTCTCCCATGAAAAACCAGAAAACCAACGTCCACCCCCGACCTACTGCAGTTGAGGTGAAGGTCTCCTTAAGTGAATATCGGCGCTGCGAGTTCAAAAGTGTCCTCAAATTTCAATTCTGAGCATTAGTTCAAAAGTTACAAAAAGACACTCACAAGTTTACTGAACGTACCCAAAAAATGTTTCGAAATTCATTTCGGGCACACTGGGCCTCGAAATCACACATCGATATTTTTCACGGACTAGTAATAATTGCATATAATTAAAAAAATTACATGGAAAATTCCTGGTCTTTACAGGTTTTCCGTCCTAATTTTCATTCTTTGGGACTTGAGAAATATTCCACACTTATCTAATTTTATTTGGTTTATTAATTTACATGGATGTATTTTTATCATATTCCCCATCAATTTCAAGTGATTAAAAATTCAATATTTTTATCCCATCATCATAATATTTGTTCCAAGAATAACCAAAATATTTGTAAAACTCAATATTTCCAATAATGGAAAAGCAATCCCCAATTTTGTTAAAGTAAAATTTGGAATAGTTTCCTAGAATACACAACCCTAACTAGATATTGTAATGTGGATATTACTTTTCCATAGATTCACCTAGGTGTAATCATGTTGTAACGGGATGGTTGAGCATCAACTCAATCGTCACTCTAATGCATTATGAGTGAGCCTAAGACTGCATACCAAGCTAGACACACATGCGGGATGCGAATTAGAATATTTAAATTATCATAATGAACCATTATAAAGGATTTTTCCAATTTTGTATTCCTCCAACCAATGAAAACTATTGAACCAAATTACTATCTTAAATGGATAACCCATCAAATTGAAAGTATCATCACCGCTATATTCCATTGATATGGTTACTTCCTGTTACTTTGACAATACCTCAGAAATTATAAGTTGATCAAGGTATATTATCCTAGATATCGACATTATTCTCTTTAATTATGAAATTTTTTTATTTTTTTATTTATAGGGATATCCTTGTTTCTAGTATGTCAATGGTTTCTGAGAGAATGGTATGGATTTTATTGTTGACTCTTATGATGATTGTGTTGGACTTAATCAGGTGATGTGTAGGGCCTATAATTATATATCCCTTCAACACAATGATAGGTAAAATGGGAGAAAATATCCTAGGATTCAGTTTATACCTACCACCATATTAGTTTAGTGTCTTGGAAGAAGTCCTAGAAAATCTATTTTTATGTTTATAATTATGGATTCATGTAATTTATTTTTTCATATCATATCACTTGTACCATGATTAGGTAATATTATATTCTATTATGTCCTTCTCTTTACTAATAATTTTAGCTCAAGCATGTTTATTTTACTTTCCCAAGGATACCTAGAGGATACCTGTGTGTGATTTTTACAAATATGATGGAAGGACTAATAATGTTCTCTCAATGTGTTCATGTTTTAAATTATTTTTTCAATTTTAATGTATTTATGTACCTAGTATTTCATGACTAATAAGCTAGTGGATCTTTTGGAGGCTATTTTAATATTGTCCAATAATATAATATAACTATTAGATATGGTGTCACGACCCGCCTTCACCAAGAGGAGGGAAGGGTTAACAGATTACCAGGCCCTTCCTTCTTTATGTTTAAGGAGAGATAATGACCCCCGAGACCCGCCTTCAATAGATCTCTGAGTGGCGACTAGCACCAAGGGTACAGAAATTTCTCACAAATGGAAGGCATTACCCCTTTTTTGTTTTATAAGATCGAGAGATAAGATAGTGAAACTCATCAACACCAAGGTCAAAGAAAAGTCAATCCAAAAGTAAACCATTCCCACATGCATGTTCCAAAAGTAAAGCCACAAAGTAAAAAAGGGTGACTACAAAGGTAAGTACCAAAGAAGAAAAGAAACAACTGCAACTGCCCCAAAGGTCCAAGCTAGTATAGTCCTGCATGATCCTCGTAGTCCTCCTAGAAACCTGAAAGTAGTTTTATATACATAGGGTGAGCATACAAGTACACTCAGTAGGGAAGACCAAAGACTCTGGTGCACAAGTGGGGGAACGTACTAAAGTCCTGTGAGAAAAAGAGTAAACCAAACACCTAATCAAGGTAAACTATCCACCCCAAGCCTCACCAAGGCACATTCCCCAAATAACGCAAGTCAAGTAATATATATAATCAAAGAAAATCGATGTTCGGGTACCCCGCGCCACTTTCCCACCGGTTTTTGAGACATCCTACGCATCGAACCAATCTCTCCATTCTCACCGCAGTCCCAATGCTACACCCGCCCGCACACACCTGGGCCACAACTACCACACGCAGTCCCACTGACGAATCCCGCCCGCATACACCTGGGCTAGAAAATCCACTGCGATGCCCGAAGACACCTGGGCCTCATCCCGAAGACACTTGGGAAACCACCTACCGCACACACCTGGACAACCACCACACTACCCTGCCCGAAGGTTCTTGGGCTAAAAATAAACCTCAGGCCATCACATCCTGCCCGAAGATACTTGGGCTATCCGGGAAAGGGAGCAGAAAAGCAGCTAATAACTAGCCACTAAAAATAGTGTTGGGAAAAACACCCTCCCCCCATAAATGGGGGTGTTCGGCACTAAGTGCTCAACTTGGTTGGGGCGCGAATAAGAAACACAAAACTACAAGTATAGATATAGGTAACAAGCACTCACCCAAAGCTTAGTTTTTCTTACTAGCCCACAGAACATAACACTACTGCGTCGAAGTGACAAGTCACGACTCTCGCCAACAAAACCGATTTTTCTCATTCTTGTTTCAAGTTCAGTGATAAGGTTTAATTAAGTTTAACCACTACTGGGCAACTAGCAAGAATAGGCACAAGTCCAGGAAAGTAAACAATCAAGAATCAACCGTAACGCCTACACCCGGTTCTCAACAACAGAGAATCCCATCCCAATTCGTGATATAAACAAGTACCCACCTGGTCTTAGAACTCATAACCACTGAATCCATACCAACAGGGGATCCCATCCCCAATTTCACACAACCACTAACATTATAAAGACAGGGGATCCCATCCTCTCCCACATCTCCAGCAATCAGCCCGTAAAAGAAAATAACCAACTACCACCACCAACACAAGTCAGGGATATGTCGATATTTTCAGATTTAAATGACTTAAAAAACTCCATGATTTAAATTTTTGTGTGTTTTAACTTGGGTTATCACAGAATAATTGATCCTGGGGCATTCAATTTACTTGACCAGATATACGTGATTAACAAATTTACTTTTCACAACAGGGGTTTACAACCACAAACAAGCCATTTAAAACATCAGTAGGGGTTCATTAGTGCACAAACAAAGACCACCAATGACCTCGATTTTCAGAAGGCATAAGCCATCACAACTCAAGAAGATGGTCATAATATAAACAACATCAATGATCACAACCTCCCACTTTCTTTATAAAACCCAGTTCATTATATTCATTTAGGTATGGTTTATCTAATTCTACAAAATAGAAACATGCCCACCCCACGTGATACACAACAGAGAGAGATGAAGGAGAAATTCCCAACTTGTTTGGTCGACGATCGACACTTAGGCCGGGTGCGGAACTTTACAGATAATGATGTGGTGCGCCCGATGCACCAGAAGAGGTTTGTGGAAATCCGCGATTGAGGAAAGGAGAAACCACGGCTAACCCTTAGTTTATAAGGCCCGCGGACGGTTGAGATAAACATATGAAACCGCGTGATGGGCGGGGGTCATGGGTTGACACGTTTGGGTCGGGCGGTTTAAACTGAATAATTAATTCATTAACCATTTAATTAACACTTATGGGTGTTACGGTTCATTAAAATGCACTCAGCAGGTCAAAATAGGGTTTAAAACCCTATTTTCACAAAAAGGAGTGCTACAGGAAATAAATTGAAAAGGTCGGGTGACGCTGATCGGTCTCACCGATCGATCTCCCTGATCGGTCTCACCAATCGGTCGCGCCGATCGGTCTCACCGATCGGTCTCACTGATCGGTCACGCCGATCGGTCTCCCGAGACGCAACCCCATTAGGACCCGGATTTTGGCAAAGGAAAGGACCAAGAGAGTCTGGGTCATCACATTAGATACCTCTTAAACGATTCTCATCCTCGAGAATCAAAACGAACCATGAAGGATAGGGTCCGAACAACCACCTCGAAAGATACCTCTTAGAAGTGAACCCATGCTAACCAAAAACACTTCTATGTTAAGAACCAAGAAACATATCATTCCAAATTGCCCAGGAATGTGGGTTGGGGAGTCTCCTCCCCCATGTAAAGATATTATCCGATTTGGGCGGCACCGAATCACCCGCACGGGTTTAATCACATCCACCTTAATGCGTCTTGATTAGGGGTCGGGTTCTCTCCTCCCCCATAGCCAAGGATTTTCACACACAATCATAGGAAAGGAGACCAGTACATTTCATATCCAAAAGACAAAACATTCCATCACAACAGGTACAACAAGGAACAAAACTTAAAACAACTCTAGGTAATGGGTACGCATCTCTGCTTCCCTCTCCCACGTACTCTCCTCAAGCCCACCATGTCTCCACAACACATGAACCAAGGGAATGGTTCGCCCACGAAGCACCTTCTCCTTGCGATCCTCGATCATCACTGGTTTCTCCACAATGGTCACGTTGTCCTCGATGTCTAAATCACCCCAATAAAGGACATGTGAAACGTCGTGCAGATACCAACGGAGCTGGGACACAAGAAAGACATCATGTATCCTCAGTAGTGGCGGTGGTAACGCTAGCTGATAAGCTACTTCGCCGACCCACCGCAACACTTCGAAGGGTCTGATGAACCTGGGAGAAAGCATACTCCCCTTTCCAAACCTCCACTGCCCATGATGAGGGGAGACCTTCAAGAACACGTGGTCTCCAACATCAAACTCCAAGGGCCTCCTCTTGGTATCAGCATATGACTTCTGTCAGTCCTGGGCCGCCAACATCCTTTCCCGTATGAGCGGAACCTTCTCTATCGTGTTCTGCACCACCTCCGGGCCAAGGATGCCTGCCTCTTCTACTTCGGCCCAACACACAGGTGAATGGCATGGCCTCCCGTACAAGGCTTAAAACGGGGCCATACCGATGGTAGAGTGGTAGATATTATTGTAGGCGAACTCTACCAAGGTAATGTGTCGTACCCATGATCCTCCTGAGTCCAGAACCCATGCCCGTAGCATATCCTCTAAGGTCTGGATGGTGTGTTCTATTTGTCCATCTATCTAGGGATGGAAAGCAGTGCTAAGGCGTAACTGGGTGCCAAAATCATGTTGCAATCCTCTCCATACTCACGAGGTAAACCACGCATCCATATCCGAGACTATAGACCTCGGAACCCCATGAAACCACAGCACCTCATCCACGTACTTTCGTGCCAAAGCATCCACAACACTCGACTCCCTGATTGCCAGAAAGTGAGCTGATTTCGTCAACCTGTCCACTACCACCCAGATGGCATCGTATCCCACTTGGACCTTGGGTAGTCCCGTGATGAAATCCATCGAGATATCGTCCCACTTCCACTCAGGGACATCTAGAGACTGCAGTAGGCCTCCTGGAACTCGGTGTTCATCTTTCACATGCCGACACACTATGCACTTGGCCACAAACTCTGCCACTGCTCTCTTCACTCCGGGCCACCAAAACTGCACTTCCAGTGCCTGGTACATCTTGGAAACTCCTGGGTGTACCGCCAAGGGTGAGTTGTGGAAGTCACTAAGAACCTTGCTGCGCATCACTCCTAGAACAAGAAACCTTTTCTGGAAAAGAATCTGGTTCTGACTATCCTCTGCCCATCCTTCCGGAGCATTTCTCTGGTCAACCTGGTCACACATCATTTCGCACTCCAGGTATCCCCATTGAGACTCCTCCACTTGTCGAAACAGAGATGACTACACTATCATATAATATAGGCAGCCTCTGCCGCTATCCATCATTGCATCCAGGTGTAAGGCAGCCAACTCTTCCATTGCCTTCCAGGCATCCGCTGACTCGCGGACCACATCCTTCTGCGTCCTCCTGCTCAAGGCATCGGCCACCAAATTTCCCTTTCCCTCAGTATAAGAGATCTCATAGTCGTAATCCTGGAGGAACTCCACCCATCTCCACTGTCGTAAGTTTAAGTCCCACTGGGAGAAGATATACCTCATGATTTTTTGATCCGGGAAGACCACAAAGTGTTCCCCGATGAGGTAGTGCCACCATAACTTTAGCACAAAAACGACTGCTGCAAGCTCCAGGTCGTGGGTGGCGTAATTACGCTCATGGGGGTGTAGCTGCCTGGACCCATAAGAGATCACCCCTTGTCGCTGCATCAACACACATCTCAGACCCTATCCTGAAGCATCACAAAACACCTCATAGGCCACCCCTTCTTCTATTAATCTCATCAATGGGGCATTAACCAACTTCTCTTTTAGATAGCTGAAGGCTGACTCGCACCGCTCGCTCCACATGAAAACCTGGTATTTCTTGGTCCGGGCTGTCTAAGGGGCTGCTACTCAAGAGAAGTTGGGTAAGAACCTCCGATTGTAACATTCCAACCCAAGGAAACTACAGAACTCTACCACATTATTGAGTGCTACCCAAGAAACAACCGCCTCAACTTTTGACGGGTCCACCGGTACCCCCCGCTCGGACACCACGTGTCCGAGGAAGTGCACTTCCCGTGTCCAGAACTTGCATTTTGAAAACTTCCCATAGAGCTGGTGCTGTCAGAGGAACTCCAAAACTATCCTCAGGTTCTTCGCATGGTCCTCCTCTAATCATGAGTAGACCAGGATTTCGCCAAAGAACACAACCACGAACCGATCCATGTACTCCCAGATGATGGAGTTCATAAGCCCCATGAACACACCTGGGGCGTTCGTAACACCGAAGGGCATGACTACGAACTCGAAGTGTCCATATCTTCATCTGAACGCCATCTTCGAGATGTCTCCCTCATTCACTCTCAACTGGTGGTACCCAAACCGTAGGTCGATCTTAGAGAACCATCATGCCCCCTTCAGTTGGTCGAAAAGATTGTCTATCCTCGGAAGAGGGTAGAGATTCTTGATCGTCACATGATTCAGCCTCCTGTAGTCTATGCAAAACCTTAGACCACCATCTGCCTTCTTTGCGATCAAGTCTGGAGCACCCACAGTGATGCACTCGGGAGAACATAACCCCTCTTCATCAGATCGTCAATCTGGATCCGCAACTCCCGTAGCTCTGAAGGTGCCATCCGGTAAGGATCCATCGAGATCGGTCGAGCGCCGGGCTGCAGGTCTATCCCAAACTCGATATCACGCCGAGGGGGTAGAGTCATCAACTCCTCAGGGAAGACGTCCATAAACTCACAGACAATCTCTGGAACTTCCCCCATTTCAGCATCTACCAATTCCACTATCAGCTCGGCCAATAAGGAGAGGAGGGGTTCCTCTCGCTTGTTTCCCTTCTGACTGCTCCGCTCGCCGGTGAAGGTAACACGCCGACCGTCCAAGTCTGAGAACACAACCCTTCTTCAAAAACAGTCTATGATGGCACACACAGAAAATAGACAGTTGATGCCTAAGATGACATCGTATGGCTGAATCTGTAGCAGAAGAAGATCCTTAACCGACTGATGTGGCCCTATCATCAGTCTACACTCCCGGCAAAAAAACAACAAGTTGGTCTGACCTCTGACTGGTGTTCTCAACACTAGGGGAACTGGAAGTTTCTCCGCATCTAAACCAAAGTCACGGGCTAGATTGGGTGCTACAAAGGAGTGCAAAGCTCCGGTATCGTACAAGGCATAAGCAAGAGTGCTAAACAGACTGATCGTACCTTGAACAACCTCTGGCCCTACTGGAACTGCTGCCTCTGGGGCATGTACATTTCCACGCTCAGCTCCCCTACCCCTCGGCTACCGGCCACCTCCCTGACCACGCCCCGGTCGAGGTCCCTGAGGTGCGCCCTGAGTTCGGCCTCCTCCTCCTATGTCTGACCTCGGAGGAGCTGGAGCTCGCTGTCTTTGCTACTGCTGCTGGAAAGGTTTGGCTGGAAGCTACTGTTGGGGCGGGTGGTGGGGTTGTCCACCACCACCGTACTGCACCCGGTCCGGGCACTGACTCCGGAGATGCCCAGTGCTCCGACAGATGAAGCATCGCGGTCCTGGGCCTGAAGAAAATGGGCAAGGACCAGGGGATCAAAACTGAAACTGATGTGGCCTACTCCCCGTGGGTCGGAACCTAGAGGGTCCTGACACTGGAGGCCTGGTGATGACGGCCTTCCCCTTTGATGGTCCCTGCTGGATCCCCTCTGGTGACACACCTCCTCGAGCGTGCATCCTCTCCACCACTTCAGCCTTCTTCTGGACCTCCAAGTACGTCGGAAGGGTAAAGGGAGTAACAACGTACTAGAGGGAGGGTCGGAGTGCCTCCTCCAAACGTCTCGCTCGAGACTCCTCATCGGGAAAGAGGTCCGGAGAAAAATGTAGGAGGTCCTTGAACTTGATCCCTATCTCCCTCACAGACATACTCCCATGTTGGAGGGAGAGTAGCTCCTGTCTCTTTTCTGCCTTCATTGTCGAAGAGTGGAATTCCGCCCAAAACTCCCTCTCGAAATCCGCCCAAACCACCTCAGCCTCTCTCCTCTCCCTCAGGTAAAGAGTCCACCACTGACGCACTGCTCCCCGCATCTGGCTGACAGACAGAGGAACCCAGTACTAGGTCGGGGCCCGAATTAGGCCGAAAGCTATAACTAGCTCCTCTATCCAACCTTCCGTCTTCATGTCAGAGGTGCTGCCCTCGTACTTCTCGAGCGCCTGTCGCTGGAAGGCCCAAAGATTCTTCTGCCACTGGTCATCCTCTTCCTCTCGATCAGCTCTATTCCGATCAGCCAAAGTAGTCTCCGGGGCCTCGATCTCCTGTACCACATGTGGTCTCCTTCCAGGTGCCACAGCTGCAAGGTAAACAAGGAATGTCTAAGCCTAATTAGTGCATAATATCATTCTTAAAACTTCATAAAATTTTAAATTTATTCTTAATTCCCAATACATCCTAGAAACACAAGAACACAAGTCATTTATGATGCATGTACCTTTCCTAGGGTCTCTACCCTGCAATCAGTGTGGTCTCACTTGGTCGTTCGGTAGTTCCAGAGTCCTTGAATCGTATCACGGGGGGGCCCTAAAATCCCGTGTCTTAGCCAATCTTCCCTGGCCTAATTCACGCGCCAAGGTCACCCAACACTGTTTCCTTACCATCCCATGGAATCCTCACTGTGCCTAACTCCAGACACTATCCTATCTCTCAACCTTCCTCTGATACCATTATGTCACGACCCGTCTTCACCAAAAGCAGGGAAGGGTTAGCAGATTTCCAGGCCATTCCTTCTTTAAGTTGAAGGAGAGATAATGACCCCTGATACATGCCTTCAATAGATCCCGGAGTGGCGACTAGCACCAAGGGTATAGAAATTTCTCACAAATGGAAGGCATTACCCCTTTTTTGTTTTATAAGATCGAAAGATAAGATAGAGAAACTCATCAAGACCAACGTAAAAGAAAAGTAAAGCCAAAAGTAAACCATTCAAACATGCATGTTCCAAAAGTAAAGCCACAAAGTAAAAAAGGGTGACTACAAAGGTAAGTACCAAAGAAGAAAAGAAACAACTGCAACTACCCCAATGGTCCGGGCTAGTATGGTCCTGCGTGATCCCTGAAGTCCTCCTGGAAACCTGAAAGCAGTTTTATATACATAGGGTGAGCATACAAGTACACTCAGTAGAGAAGACCAAAGACTCTCGTGCACATGTGGGGGAACGTACTAAAGTACCGTGAGAAAAAGAGTAAATCAAACACCTAATCAAGGTAAAATATCCACCCCAGGCCTCACCAAGGCACACTACCCAAATAACGCAAGTCAAGTAATATATATAATCATAGAACATCGATGTTTGGGTACCCCATGCCACTTTCCCACCGGTTATTGAGACATCCTACGCATCGAACCAATCCCGCCATTCTCACCGCAGTCCTACTGCTACACCCACACGCACACACCTGGGCCACAACTACACACGCAGTCCCACTGCCAAATCCCTCCCGCAAACACCTGGGCCACAACCACCACATGTAAGAACGCCTACAAACACCTAGGCCAGAACAACCACCACCACGCCCGAAGACACCTGGGCTAGAAAATCCACTGCCATGCCCGAAGACACTTGGGCCTCATCCCAGAGACACTTGGGAAACCACCTGCCGCACACACCTGGCCAACCACCACACTACCCCGCCCGAAGGTTCTTGGGCTAAAAATGGACCTCAGGCCGTCACAGTCTGCCCGAAGATACTTGGGCTATCCAGGAAAGGGAGCAGAAAAGGAGCTAATAACCAGCCACTAAAAATAGTGCTGGGAAAAACACCCTCCCCCTGAAATGGGGTTGTTCTGCACCAGGTGATCAACTTGGGTGGGGCGTGAATAAGAAACACAAAACTAAAAGTATATATATAGGTAACAAGCACTCACCCAAAGCCTAGGTTTTTATTACCAGCCCACAGAACACAACACCACTGCGTCCAAGTCACAATTCACGACTCTCGCCAACAAAACCCATTTGTCCCATTCTTGTTTCAAGTTCAGTGATAAGGTTTAATTAAGTTTAAGCACTACTGGGCAACTAGCAAGAGTAGGCACAAGTCCAGGAAAGTAAACAATCAAGCATCAACCGTAACGCCTACAGCCGGTTCTCAACAATAGATGATCTCATCCCAATTCGTGATATAAACAAGTACCCACCCGGTCTTAGAACTCACAACCACCAAATCCATACCAACAGGGGATCCCATCCCCAATTTCACACAACCACTGAGAGTATAAAGACAAGGGATCCCATTCCCTCCCACGTCTCCATCAATCGGCCCATAAAATAAAACAACTAACTACCACCACCAACACAAGTCAGGGCTATGCCGGTATTTTCAGATTTAATTGACTTAACACACTCCATGATTTCAATTTTCGTGTGTTTTAACCGGGGTTATCACAGAAGGATTAATCCTGGGGCTTTTAATTTACATGGCCGGATATACCTGATTAACAAATTTACTTTTCACAGGAGGGGTTTACAACCACAAACAAGCCATTTAAAACATCAGCAGGGGTTCATTAGTGCACAAACAATGACCACCAATGGCCTCGATTTTTAGAAGGCATAAGCCAGCACAACTCAAGAAGATTTTCATAATATAAACAACATCAATGATCACTGCCCCCCACTTTCTTTATAAAACCCAGTTTATTATATTTATTTTGGTTTGTTTTATCCAATTCTACATAACAGAAACACGCCCACACCGCGTGATACACAAAAGAAATAGACGAAAGACAAATTCCCTACTTGTTTGATCGATGATCGATACTTAGGCCGGGAGCGGAACTTTACAAATAACGATGCGGCGCGACCGATGCACCAGAAGCTATTTGTGAAAAGACGCGATCGAGGAAAGGAGAAACCATGACTAACCCTTAGCTTATAAGGCCCGCAGACGGTTGAGATAAAACGCAAAACCTCGTGAGGGGTGAGGGTCATGGGTTGACACGTTTAGGTCGGGCGGTTTAAACCGACTAATTAATTCATTAATGATTTAATTAAATCTTATGGGTGTTACGTGTCTTTAAAACGCGCTCAGCATGTCAAAATAGGGTTTAAAACCCTATTTGAGCAAAAAGGAGTGCTACTAGAAATAACCTGACAAGGCCGGGTGACGCCGATCGGTCTCGCCGATCGGTCACGCCGATCGGTCTCACTAGACGCCAACCCTTTAGGACCAGGATTTTGGCAAAAGGAAGGACCAAGAGAGTCTGGGTTATCACATATGGGGTTCTATAGTCTGGGATTCTACACAAAAGTTTAAAATTAAATGAATATTCCTTAAAAGTGTGTTTCATCCTTAAAACATGAGCCTAACGATATCTATTTACAGTATATTCAGATTCAATTATTGACAATGAAATAAAGTATAGTTTATTAATTGACCAAGAACCATATATTTTAAAGAGAAATGAATGTTTCTCAAGGTATGTTTTATCTAATTTATGACATATATGTTTAGTATTAGAGTATATAATCAAATCAAATCCAGTGGTTTTAAAAAATAGTACAAAAATATTAAAAGAACATTTAATATACCTTAAAAATAAATTTGTGGGTTTTAAATGTGATTCCTTAGTGCTTTCATGAAATATGGAATAATTATACAACAATGATGATGTCTAATCTTCTGGATGTAAGATTAAAAATCTCACAATTATTTTACTATATAGACACCCCAATTACACTATCATTCTCATTTAAAAATCACATTTCATGAGTTTAGAAAATAAATTTCACAAATTATAGTTTTTAAAAATTAAAAATACATCATTAATATATATTTGAATAAGAAAAATATTTGTAAATGATGTATTCCTAAACAAGTTAAGGGAAATATTCCCTATAAAAAATTTTCTGAAAAGAAAAAGAATTATTCCTTCTATATAAAGATCTATATTATTATGTTAGACCATATAAATAATTGGTATGTTTAAAAATTTAATTTATAGAAAAGTGTTTTAGAAAACTAGGATGTTTTTCTATGTAAAGTTCTTATAAATGGAAACCATTTCTAAAATATGAATTAAAATCTATTTGAAAGTTTTTGATGTTAATATATAATACAATATAAAGGTCAATCATAATGGTTTCTAACCACTCAAAAGGTGAAAAATCTTCTTTATAAAATATTCATTTCTCTTCATTGTAAAATTTTTCCACTGCTTCAACCTTATTCTAATTACACCTTAATTAGATTTTTTATTCAAAAACACCCATTTGGTTCTTATAATTGGATATTCTAAAGGTATCTCATCTAAATCCTAAACCATTTTTCTATTAAAATGGTTCAAAACATTATACATAGATAAAACGTAAGTTTATTCACTCAAGTGTTCTACTAAATTTTTATTTTAATTATGTGATATAAAGGAGGAAAATGAAACTATATTTTGAGAGATTCTTGTATTCTTAAACCCTTAATAAAATCCAATAACCATAAAATATAATGTATTTTGTATTCCTTTGGATTCTCTAATTAGTATACTCATTTTTTCCATTTCCAAATCATTAGGTCTTGGTTTTACATGAACAGGTTTCTCTTAATTTTTAAATTTTAATGTCAAAAGGAGGATCAAGTTATATTTTATCAAAATAATCATTAATATCAGCAATGAAATATCTATTGAGGTAAAATAGATTTCTTTTATCAAACTTCTCATGAATATATTATTAAATTATTTTTCAATTCTTTTTAAAATTTATATTAACTTCATAATTATTAGAATAAATATGACGTAATCCTTCATAAGTTGTTGGATAAAATTTATTAATATTATCCTTCGTATTTAAGGAATAAAATTTATATCCAAAATCCTTAATGTATCCAATAATATATTTTCTCCCATTACACAACCCATAAATAGTTTCTTCAAAATATGACTTATTAATGATCTGTTTATAGAATATTAAGTAATATTAATAGCAACATCACAAAAATGATAAGGTATGTTATACTCACATAACATTTATCTTATAACTTCTTATAAATCTCTATTTATCTCCTCAATAACACTATTATTTATGTGTCTAAGAAGAAAGAAATTTAGGTTCAACACCATGATTTGAAAAAAAACAATGAGTTAAATTCATTTCATCAATAATCTCATCAATGGTCTATTATTTAATAAATAATTTTATATTATTTATTTATTAAAAAATAATTTTAATAAATCTTGAAGATGGAAAATTATTTACTTATATTCCTTAAAAATATTACCCAAGTAAATTTAGAAAAACAATTGAAAAAACAATAGTATTTTCACCATGTTTTCTAGTTTTATCTAGAAAAAATAAATCTATGGGGATAAGTTCAAAAGTTCAATAAGTCACAATATCATTTATTGGTTGAAAATAATATTATTTTTTATTTTTCTTTTTTTATTCATTATATTATCTCTTTTCTTAAAACATTAATTTTGGTAAATAGAAATTAAAATTCCTTTAAAAAACGATCTCTAATAATAAATGTTATTGTGTCAATGTATTCCATGATAAATATAAAATTAATTAATTTCATAATTTAAAAAATTATAATATTTCTATATTAATAATTATGATCTAAAGTGTAAAAATTATTTGATCTATGTACATTAAATCTAATTAATTTATCCTTAAAAATAGAAAAAAAATTATTAGATAAATCAATAAGATTACCATCATCATAGTGTTGGTAGTTATTTATTATACTTTTCATTAGCCCTTGAAAATATGTAGATTTTTTATGAGAAATTATTTTTTATTTCCAATTAATGTAACTAATAAATTTTCCTTTGACATTATATCCAAATGTGACATATCCTTCATTAATTTCTTATAATGAGTAAAAAATGAATAATATAAAATCATTTTTATTAAAAATATATTATCCATGTAAATTTTATTACAATTATTATGACACCATAATTATAGAAACCTCAAATAAGTAGTATTTTTGGTACATATATACATTTGGATCTAGTAATCTTAGCAATTAATAATTTAGGAATATAAATATATTTTTTTGAACAGAATTTTTAACGTATATTGAAGATAAATAAATAAGTATATATTGGTATTATTGACACCAAAAAATATAGGAAATATTAAATTATATTCATTATCACAATGTTAAATACTACCATAATGAATTCAATTAGAATTAGACATGATTTGTCTTCTATAAGTTTAGAAAAATTTATTTATTTACAACTTTCACTTCTAACCCTTAACTCCAATACCTTCTTAATTTCTATCATTTTTTGTTACTAATAATCTTTTTGAGATTTTATTCCCCTAGAGAGAACTTACTATAAACAAAAATAGATGTAATAAACTATATAAAACAATTTATCAAAGTTATTATTATGCCAAAAATTTAAAAAAAAATCATTAATAAACATTTTTATACTCTAAAAATAGATTATGTAAATTTCCTTTCTATAAAAATTATAAGAATCATATTTATAAAAATTTAAATAAAAAATTGCGTTAATATAATAAAAATCCACAATTTTTAGGTATAAATTAGAATAATGAATGCAACTAGTTAGTATTATTCATAAAACACATGTAAAGGTTTTAGTTTGATTTTTTTTATCAAAATTATAATTAAAAACATCACTAGAGTCTTTAGAGGCGGTCTAAGTAATATACATGTCTTTTATTCCATTCTTTTTATAACCTAATCTTTAAGGATATTTATTTTCATATTTATAATTAAAATTGAGTAGAGGAAAAGAAATATGTATATGTATATGTTTCTTATAATCATAATATATAACATCCCCACAATTTCCCAAAATTTTATTGTATTTATTAAAATATCATCTAAATTTCTTTCTTTTATTATACAATTTTCCAAAAAATCATTTCATCAAAGAAAGTTCATCACTAGAATTAACACTATAGAATAATCTGTAACTAAATAGGTTAGATATTATTTATTTATATTTATTTTAATCCTTATATGCAACAATATTAAAATAATCACATTCATTAATAAATAATTTATAATAATCTACTTCATTGTACATTTCTGCCCCATGCATCAGAAGAGTTACAATGAAAATTTTTATTTTTATATATGGGAAATGAATATATCATCTAATAGGAGTTGACATAAACCTCTATGTTGCAGGTGACACTATAAAAACATTCCAAAAATAATTGAATTTAGGAACTAAAACTCCAAAATTAGAGAAATTGTTAATAATTTATTCATTATTCTATTAATTTTAGTAATTAAAAGTCTATAAAATATTTTTAAATTATCAATATCTACATTGGAAATATTTTATATTTATTTAATATCATTTTTGTACCTTTATAAAAAACATATATGGTTTCATTTACTTCATTTATAGTTTTATATTAAGAAACACTATTTTACTCATCATGAACTCAATCATAAATGATAACATTCATATCTCTAGAATTCAAATAACATTCAACTTCTTGATATCTACTTCATAACATAGGTTCACTAGTAGGAATCTTATAGGTATTGATTAATTTCATATAAAATTTAATAACAAAATTCATAAGAAAAATGATCATCCCTGTTTTCTATCTCTATAATTTTATCTGCGGAAATAATGTTCTTTATTTATAAAAACTTCTTATTAAATATCTGTTATTTTAAATTTTATTAAATACATATTTAAAAATCAAATTACCAATATAGAAAATTAAAAATCATTAACTACGTACAAAATTTGGTCATAGTTATATCTATCAAAATAACTAAAGGAGGGGTGAATTTAATAATTTAATTTAACCTATTAAAATGTTTACTTCCACCTTCAATTGATTTCTTTATCTTTTCCTATTTTGAAATTAGATTTTTAGTGATACAAAATCAAAAGTAAAAGAAATGTTATTCTTGATTTTTTATAGTGGTTTTGGGGCCATCTAGATAATAACCTACTCTCCTCAACCAACACCAATTTATCGTTTGGTGATTTTGTTAAGATATGTTTTCTTGGGTATCATTATAGCTGAGAAAAATATAATGAATCATAATGTCTTTGTAGACCAATATTAAATATCTCTTCGAATTATTGAATTTCATTTTCATCAATGATTTAATGATTGAATAAATTATAAAAATTATTATAATTAGAAAAATATAGTGTGATGAAGGTTCTTGTATCAATAAAAATAGTAGTGAATTTAAAGATAAAGAAATTTTTATTAACTAGATATCTTCATCCCTTCCATGAATCATAGTTAAATAATAAATTTTATTTGGATAATATTAGTCAGTAACCACCTTTATATTCTCTTTAAAATAACGTAATAAATCTACAAATTATAATATAAATTGAATTCAATAATATTATCTTTAAATGTAAATTTTTCAACCTTGAAAAGAGTTATACCTTTCATGAAAAAAAATTCAATGTTAAGAAAACCATTTCTCATAATATGTTAACCCATTCTATTTACAAAATTATCTATAAAATTAAAAAAATTATAAATAAACACATTTCAAGTATTCTTATAATATATTTATCAAAACATGTAGACTTCATAAGAATAAAATCACCATTATTTTGTCTACATATGAATAAATTTATCTCTGAACTCTTCTAAGAAAACTCATTTCTTCATGTGATATTAAAAATTGATCATAACCATATTTATAAAATTATATACATTATTTAAAATCAATATCATAATAGTATACTATATATTTAATATCATAAATGTGAATAAACTATAATTATGTAAGATTTTATATTTGGTTTATTTGTTTTTGTAAGATAAATTATTTCCTTTAAATGCTTATGTACGAGAAACTTTAATCATGAACTTCTAATATAAGAGTAGTATATACTTATGTAAAATTATAAAATTGATCAATTTTATACATTTATTAATATAAATTGATTCCCACTAAAAATATAATATTATCTACAACATTTTTAAGGTTTTATAAATGAAAAAAATCCTAAAAAATTACTCATGTCTTACCAAAAAAGGAATTTTCTCTCAAAATACATTATTAAAATAATTTACCTAAGATATTTAATAAATAATAATAAATAAATTATTAAGATAATTAATAAATATCATGTTATATTATTAATGTAATAATATTAGAAATACAAAAATTAATTCTGTAAGCATGAAAACTTGGGATTTGTTGGATTACAAATAAATCACAATAACTCAACAAAATGAAAATCATATAACATCTATTTTTTTAAAACCATTGAATATTATTGAATGAAAATGGGAGGATATTTACATGGACTTATTTTGGTATTTTACCTTATTTTCAAGAGTTTATTATGTGATTTGGACTATTATAGATCATTATACCAATAGAAAATATTTTTTAATGATTAAGAAGTAGAGTTTAGTGTATTTCTTAAAGAAGATCTATACAAGGGATGTTGTGATGTTATTTGGTATCCCATGGATGATTATGTCCTGTCATGATTATTTATTTAATTATTTAATGTGGAAAATAATTCTATTATTATTTTGTAACCTAGTCTTGAGTCAAAATTATTATTTTGATACTTTCAAGAATTATTTTTGGAAATATCAACACACTTCTTTAAATAAATTATTTTACTAACTTTAAACATCCTAGGTATTTTAGAATTTTTAAAAAATCAATTTTATTTACAATACATAGAAAACATATTCCACAAAAAAAATATTCATAACTAGACAAATGAATTACTTTGGTAGAACGGTCGAAATAATAATTTTATACATCAGAAAAACCAATACTTCAGTAAATCAGTCAAATGAGCATTTTTTTACATCAATCGAACCAATAACAATTTATAATGGCTAATCATGTATGACTTTATATTTAATAGATATAATTCAATTGGGAGAAGATTTATGGAGTATACATTACAATGTATAAAAAATTCTCAATAGAAGATGTTATATTGTGTTTATTAGATAAAAATATATAAGATAGAGAGAGATATATTCTTTGAAAGAACCATTATAAATCCATCTAATGAATAATTTCATTCAACTAGAAAAACCAAGTTATTTATACTAGAAATAATTTTTATGTACTATAATGTTTCTACCAAGCTGGAAATTAGATGAAGTTGTACAAAAGCATTCAAATGAAGAACAATTCATATAAATCCCTAGAATCAACCTCTGAAGAATATAGAATATGACCATTGGATATTTTCCTATAAATATAAGAAGTTTTAAAGGAGTAAATTTTTTCATCAATGATTATCTATAATTTCTTTTCAAGATATTTGAAAAAAAAATTACTTTGAGTGGTCACTTAATATAAATTTTTTAGAGAGTTTTTACATAAGGTACCCACATTGTGATGATAATTATAAACTGCTTTAGTTTTATATGATTATAATTGTTTTTATGATCTGGTGTGATCAAGGGATTTAGGAATAATAAGATAGAGTAAGTCTAATCTTACTAATTGGGGGTTCTTTTGTCTTGGAAAATATAGATATTATGATCTTAGCAAAATGGGATTCCTTACTTAAGGAGGATATACCTTTACAGTATGGTGAAAACAACAGATATTCAATGTATTGATTTTTTTACTTCCATAACACTGATAAATAATGTTTGTATATCTTTTATAAATGTTTTATAATATTTTTTTGAGCATTATAATGTATCATTTTATTTGTTTTTCAATTTTCTATTTCTATTATTTATTTCTTTAAGGAATGTTATATTTTGATATGAACATTTCTTAAAATCTAAAAATATAAAATATTGATAAAAAATTATTCCAAATTAATTTACTAAATATGATATAAATTTTATCTCACAACCAATATTAAGAGGTGAAAAAAATTTAATCTTTAATTTTATGAACTACAATTATCCCCAATATTTTATTATTTCTATCTACTAATATGATATTATATTTTGTATCAGAGTATATTAAATTGATTTTACTATTTAATACATTTTTTATAATTGATACAATCATATCATTTATTATTTTTTTTAAAAACTGTTTTCAGAAAAAAAAAAATTGTAAAAAGATTATATTTCTAAGTATGATAGGTTTAAATGATGAAAAATTAGAAAATATGAATCCTAGTAGGACACAAGTCATTTATGGTGTTGATAATGAGTAATGGAGAGATTAGATGAAGAAATTCATTATAAATAAAAATGTATATAATTTTTTCTTTTTAACAGGAAACTATAAGATTCCAGAAAAATATGTTTCTACTTTTTCTAAATATGAGAATTCAAAATATAAAATGAATTAAAGATACAAAATTATATTATTAAATTATATGGAAAGGACCATTTATAGTTAAATTTCTTCTTGGGAAGAAGCTAATAGTATTTGAAAAAATCATGAGGTTACTCACTTTGAAACATCTCAGGTTATTGAATCAGGAAGATCTCTATTAAAATCATACAATTAATACGTAGATTTTCTACCAGGAGAATATATTTTAAAGATACCTCATATATTTATGACAATTGTGAATAGTTTAAATATTTTTGAGATAATTATATATTTGATGATATTTTTTTAGAGAAGATTATTAATATTATTTCTATTGAATTGGAATCTAAAAAATATCTCTCGATGATGCTAAGAACCTAAAAAAACTTATTTTGGATGATCTTATCATAAATATCATGCAGTATGAGGATAGAATGAAAAAAAGATTCTGAAAATTAAAAAAAAAATTAAAGAGTAGATTTTGTGTCTACATAAAATTTTTCTATGAAATTTATATTATATTAGAATTTGACAGAATCTTAAAGTAATAATAAATTTAATGCTGAGATGGGAATTATTTCATCTAAAAATAGTGAAAATGAACTAGATAATATTTCAAAAAGGATGAACAATATTGTGAGAAATAATGATTTTCATCATAATTATAATAAAAATCCTAAATAAATAGCTGAGAATAAATATTATTTTGATATGATATTATATGTGGGTAAGAAACTAGGTCATTCCAGACCATATTTTCTATGGATTATGATAAAGGACAAGAAAACAATAAGTTTTGAAATGTTTTACCAGCACTATGTAATGAAATGTAAAAATGATACAAACACCTAAAGGGATAGTGGTGGATAATGTTCTTTAATAATTATTATAATGGTAGTTTAAATAATATAAATGTTATTGGATTTTATGTTGGGATTTTAAAGACCATTGAATTATTCTTCGAAATGTTATCTACTGAATCCGATAAAAAAATAACATTAAATTCAAACTTCCCTAATTCAGAGGATGAATGTAATTATAATTAATTTAGGGAAGAATAATCTAGATCATATGATGAGGATAATTCATTACCTAACTATTTTGAATTTTCTATATTTTCGAAATTAGTAGAAAAAAATATCAATGTCTCTAAAAAAGATAGATATTCTAAGGAAGATATTTCCAAATAAAATTATAGGTTTTTTAAATTTCCCCAATAATTTTTTAATCTTTCTGGAGGTTTAGATAATTAATATAGTTATACTTCTACTAATTATAATAATGATTTATCCATAAAGCTGTAATCTGAAATTTTGCGTCTGTAAAATCTGCAATCAAAATTTACTTCCATAAAGGATAATTTTTCTAAAATTTATATAAATATCAGTCTTAATAGAATTATTTTTATTATTTTCTTTACAAAATCAAAACCCCATTTTGAAAATAATTGTTTTTTCAGAAACATCAACTTTATTACTAAATGTCAAAGTGGTGGACATTAGAAAAATAAGTGTTCTTTAAATATAGTGAAATGTCATACATTTCCTAAAACATACATTTATAAGTAATAAATAAATATTTAATGTTAAATAGTTAGACATATGTGGTTCTATAATGACCAATTATATAATAATTTTAGACCCATGCATTTTTGGGTAGCCCACTCCAATTTTTTATTTTTAAAAAAAAATAGGGAACCCACAACAACATTATCTAGTAAATTGATAGTGGTTGTTCTCATTATATTACACATGAAAAGAAATTATTTTATTAAATTATAATGATTAAAGGGGGAAAATAAATCTTTATTCATGTGTTCTTGGAAGAAAATCTGCAATATTTCATTGGGATCATTGAGCTTAGTTTTGAACTGAATCGGTGTGTCTCCACGGGCTCAGCCTTAGGTACCTTTTCCATTAGATGTTTTCATAGGTTTAATATGGTGTTTTATTATCAGGATACTTAAGCCAAAATTCTATTGGAGAAACATCCCTTATATGTAAAAATTGTTGATTTGGAGGGTTTAGAAATGTGCGCTCCCAACTGATGACAATATTAACTATTTAGGGGTGATTATGGTTTCTCGGTGTCTCTATTGCTAGGATCCATGTGTTGAGTCTAATGATTATCTTTTTTTAAGGGTAGTGGGTTAGAAGAATGTTATTTTGTTTTAAGGATTCATGGGCTTATGGTCTCAGGATGTTTCAAGATCATGTTTCCTTAATCAATTGGTTCCGGGTTTTGAGAGTGATGGACCAGAGCGAAAATAATGTGCACTCATATTCATAGTAGTTTTTTGGTGTATCAATATAATGAGGAATGATTATATACAAAAGATCCACCTAGTCACTATAACATGAATTCATTTCAATTTTAAAGGCACAATGATCAATCAGGTTCACCTCTACGTGGAGTTTTTAGGCTCCCCCTCCCTATCATTGATGATGGATTCTATTTTTACCACTAACAGAGATAAAATCATCATCAAAGGTTTATATGATCATTTGAATCCTCATAATTCAATTATTAGAATAAATATTAATGGTTCATTAAATTTAGGATTGATGAGTGGTGGGGGTGTTGTTAGGGATTCTGGGGGCTTACTAGTTCTAGCTTTCTTGTCTAATTTTGTTTGAGGTTATTCGCTCCAAGTGGAGGCTTATGAGTTTCTCACTATGTTCATTTTATGCAATCAGTAGAATATTTATCTAATGACTAATGATATAGATTCACTCATGGTTTACAAATCTACACTAAGATTTGACCCTATTCCCTGGTCTATTACTTGTATCATTATAAAGTGGAAGGGATTCATGACTAATCATTTAGATTTCCTCTGCACATAGTAGTAATAGAATATACTCACAAATTTTATTTCCTCCTAGATTTATAATGATAAGTAGATCATTTTCATTTCATATATTGGATCCTTCCCAACCAGGGAAATGAATCCCGTTCGAGCAGATGCGCTTGTTCTTCATTACATCAGACCACCTTGATTTTTTGGGTTGTTTCCTTTTTTCCCTTATTTTTTTATTATATTACATATGTAGTTATAATTTATTATTAAAAATATTAATTAGTAGGACTATTAAAGGGGATAAGTTCACATTTATAGATATTTATCAAGGATACATGTAGGGTCTTGATAATATTTTCTTCTTAGAAAACCATTAATTTATAATGTTTTAATTTTTATAGGGATGAATAATATTCTCATTATTATATATCTATTATGTGAGTTTTCTTACCCTATGAGCATCAGAAATGATAAATATATTATAAAATAATCATAGGGAAGATTTATTTTTTTCTTCTGACGGGAATAAGAATGTTTACACACTTAAATTATAATACCTTTGGAGACAATATCTACCTTTTCTTAGTGAAATCAGAGATAAATCTTGGATGTGAAAAAGTATACTAGGAAATTGTAATATATTAACATTATCTAAATTTTCTAAAAAATTAATAGTTATAGATATACCAAAGATAAGTTTTAATTCAAACAAGGTTTTTGATCCTTGTCAATTTGGAAAAAACATGAGTCTAGTTTTAAATATATTATTTAAGTTTCAAGTTATAATGCATTATATTTAGTGAAAACAAATATATTTATTCCAATTAAATATAATAATTGGTGTAAAATACAATTTATATGTTTTAGTTTCTGAATAAACTAGTTTCATGTGTGTCTACTTTATTTCAAAAAGGTTAGAATCCTTTTTATGTTATATAAGATTTGTATCCCATGTTAAAAATGGGAAAATTCTACCTTTGAAAAATATTCATTATAAACATGGAATATAGTTTATAAATTATAAATTTGAAACTTTTTATAGTAAAAAAGTTATAATACATAAGTTATCATGTATTAGAAAAATCTAGAAAAATGGTTCCATTGAAATAATAAATAGTATTCTTCAAGAGATTACTTGAACCATGTTTATTGAATACTCAATTCATAATCTTTTTGAGAAGAATATATTATTAAAACCTTGTATAATATAAAATAGAGTTTTAGATAGTCCTTTTTTTAATAAAACTCCCTTTCAGTTGTGAACATGCTAGAAACCAAAACATTCTTACTTTGGATTTTTATATGAAAATTATTGATTTTGATTATTAATGTTATTTTATATAAATTTTCTCTAAAATCTATTGAAATATATTTTCATTATTATTATAAAAAAAGTAAGGCATATAGGGTTTTTAATAGAAAATAATGTTGAAGAAATATTTCAAGTCAAATATGATTAAACTGATCCATTTATTTTCAAAAAAAAAACACCACATATTTGGTTGTTTTTACTGAAATTGATTTCCAACCCATGTTAGAAAATAATTCCTATGAGATAATAATGTAAGAGAATATTTCTAATGTTATACATCAAGTATAAATTCAACATGTTGTTGAAGAATAGATTTTAAAAACCCAATGAATCATATAATATTTAGGAATATACCTAGTGATAATATCATTTGTGATGTTGTTCAACCAGTAAATACTAGAATTTCCTAAAGAAACAAATGTTAACATTGAACATTTTTACCAAAATTTTAACAAAATAATCATGATGAGTCATTAGGTGATGAATATGGTATAAAAAATGCAGGACTAAGTTTATGAGTTTTAAAGGAATGATGTTTAAATATTGGTTAACTGATCTTAACTTTTCTATATAATATGTGTAAAATGGTTTTTCCAATATAAATGTGAGGAAAATGGATTAATAGTTACAAATAAATATTGACATTTTGAAAAGTATTATATTCATCAAGAAGGAATAGACATTGAATTAACTAATTTTATAGTATATATACTTGAATCATTTAATATTCTTCTATCATAAGTTGCATTTCAAAATTTTACACTTTTCAAAAGGATTTCACGTGTGATTTCCTAAATGGGCATGTATAGGAGGATGTTTATGTAGAAAAACTACCTTAATTTTAATGAAAAAAATTTGGATCATGTTTTTAAACATAATAAGGTGTAGTATAGACATAAAAATCCCCAAAAGTCTTGTATGATAGATTAACATGATTAAAAAAACATTTTTGTTAAGGTAAATGTGTATCAAACAATTTTAATTAAATGTTTTTTCAAAGATTACATCATAGTATGAATTTATGTATATGGAATTATATTTGGCACAAATTAGAAATATCATACTGATTATTTTTCAGATCTTATGAAATTAGAGTTTGAGATGATCATGATGGGTGAATTAGATTTTTTCCCTTGTTTTTGAAATTTGTAAAAACTAGATGGAACTTTTTTCTCTCATCAAAATCATATAAAATATCTTCTTAAAAGTTTTGGATATATTAATATAAAAATTATTAATATTCCTATCTGGACCTCAAAAACTATTTATATTGATGAATCTATGAAACTAGTTGATCATAATATTTTTAATGCAATGATCATTAGTTAACTAAAACATAGAGCTACTTGACTAGATTTAATTTTTATTTTTATTCCTATATAAAAGTTTTCAATAAAATATAAATGTTTTTAACATTAAAGTTGAAAAAAAAATCATTGTACTAAGGGAACTATAGATCTTGGACTATTTACTTATAATTAAATTATTGTGATTTAAAATGTTTTTCAAATGATGATTTTTAGGGTTGTAAAATGTATAAGAAAAGTAAATTTGTAAAATTTAATTTATTAAGAGTGGATTTATTTTCCTATTCTTGTAATAAAAACACTTCATAGATCTTTCAACTATTGGGGAAAATATGTGGTATCTGGAAGTTGTTGTGATCAAGTGTTGTGGGTGTACAAATCATCACTATTTTTTGAGAGAGTTTTGGTAATAATATAATTTTGTGTGATAACAAAATTTCCATATATTTATGTAAAAACACATCAAATATGTCATAATATAATAACATATATATAAGACACCACTTAATTTGGTATCATATACAAATGTGTTATTAATTTACAATTCATCAAAAAAGAGCATCTTCATGATATTTTTTTAATAAACCCCTAAAATCTGATAGATTTTTATATATTAATCATAATATTTGAAAGATCAATTTAAAATTTAATCCCCATTTGTTATATTATGTTGTGGATCCATAGAGGTTTAGAAACATAGAGTTCGGTGGCCAACGGTTCTCCTGAACCAGTCTGATTTGGTTTTTGGTGTTGGTTTGTTTCTTTCTTATTCTTTGGTGGTCGCTCTTGCAAGGATTGCTCGGTGAAGGTTTTGAGGGTTTTTCTGGTTTAGGTTTTATCTATTTCTAGTATGGCGATGATCATCGATGAAGTTCATGATAGAGGTGTGCTGATGATTTTGTGTTTTGATGGTTTGAGTTCATTATGTATTGGTGTTAAGGATATTTTCGGTTTGAGATGACATGGACTGAAGTTATGTTTCATCTCATTGATTCAATGGATTGTGGTGTATGGTTTTTCTCAGTGATTAGTTCATCTTCTTTTGATGATTATGGTGATTTTTTTATGACGTTAGTGGATTATGGTGGTTCCACCCCCAGCATTGGTGGATGATGGAGTTCCTTTCTATTAGGGTATGTGATTCATTGTGGGATGTGGACTGAGGTTGTAATGTAGTTTGATTTTTGAAATTTTTATGTTTGAATTTTGGATCTCATTTTTTTATTTGTGGTGGGATAGTGATTATTAGTTCCCACTAATCATAAAAGTGGTTTACCAAAATAATAATAATAACGGATTAGTGGATAATATATTTTCACTGTTTATAGCTTTTTCATTTTTAAAAAAAATTCAAGCGTAGAGGTTACATTGAAAAAAACATTCATCCAATAAAATGATTATTTTTTGTTTTCTAAAATCATTAAGAGTTGAAAAAACTTTCCAAATCTTTTGAGAGATTAAAAAAATCATCGATTAAAAAGACAGTTTATATCTCAGCTAATCGATCTATAGAAGTTGAAGCATCTACCATATAAATCCCATATAAAGGGGTGTGGATAACTAACTATTCCACACTGCTTGTTTCTATGAATATCTCTCATTTCCAAGTTTCATCTCTATCCGATTATTTTTTAGGATAATTCTCTTTCATCTGATCTACAACAATGTGCTCTTCTGTCCATTTCCCAAGATAATATATTATAACGAAAATAAGGATAGAAAAATATTTTTATGATAAATAGATTCATCGTTAAAATATTTTATTATTTTTTATGTTATAGAAGATGTTTGTATTGTAAAAGAAAACTTTTATCTACATCTATCAGATATAGTCAATGAATTTTATTATTTAGTTCAATTTAGTGATGAAGGGGATTATATTTGTGACTTTCTCTATACTTGAATAACTGTATAGGTTGAATATTTTTCATGTATAATCATTATTTGGAGTAACTTTTGATAGAGAAGAATTTTTAGAAACTAAAAAACTACTTAAGAAGTTAGAGTGTTTCGAAAATTCTAATGTAGAGACTTATTTGTTTCTTTTTTGAGAATGTTATGAAATTTTACAATATTTCTCCTTAAAAGATTTTAGTGTCAATATGGATGTAGAATTATATTATCCTAATGTAAGGAGATATGGATACATTAAGAGTAAAATACATATATGTTTTTGATGTCTTGGGAAATATAATGATGTTCACCCATATGATATTTTTCCTCATCTATATTGATTATCTCAAGAAAGGAACAGTTAAGTTAAATATTTTATTAATCCCATATTTCGTAAATAAATCCATTGTAAAATTCTTGATGATTCAAAATATTAAGAATAAGGAAACCCCAATATTAGATAATTTTCTTTTAATTGTTGAATTACCTATCAATAAAATGAGACAACTGTTTTACCTTCATTAAAGAAGGTTTTTGATAACTTATACAATGCTTTATCCAATATAGAAATATAAAATATGAAAGATAAGGTTTTATAAAATAATTAAGGCATGAGTATATTACCCTAAATTTCCTAAATAAAGTGAAAACCACGTTAGATGAGGCTTTATAAGATCATATGAATTATAAATAAGTGAAAATTATAGATAATCCATTATTTTTAATTGATGATGTTGTGGCCTTTTCCCTTAAATAAGATACTTATAAGAAACTACATGGAGGATAAAAGTCAAAATAAAAAGAATATAAGGTTGATAAATCCATCATGGATAGGAAATTATTAAAAAGTATAGAAAACGAACATTCGAGAGTTCTTGTTTCATAAAGTGTTGATCCTTTTTCAATTTCTTCATATTTAGTTTCTCCGTCAAAACAAAATAAAAACAGAAAAACAGAAAAAAATAATTTCATATCTCTATTCCAATTCTTTTTAGAGATAATTAAAAAATTAAAGAAGTGGGTTTGAGATAAATTATTTGAAAATGTGTCTGAAAACATGTTAAAACTCTTTATAATGAAAAAAAGATGTTTTTATTAAGAGTGACAAGAAAAAGAATTTTGAAATGGAATAAAGTGTTAATGGTTATTTATTTTCCATATCTACCTATTCATATAAGGATTCTAATATTAGTGAGTCATAAATTTAATAATCTTTAAGAATTATGAAATAGATAACAATTAGAAGTAAAATAAGACTTCCAAGATATGTTAGACGATAAAAAGAAGAAACTAAATTTTTTAGACCTTTAGTTTAATCCTTTAATGATGATTCATTTGATTCAATTTAATCTTCTCCTTACACAAGTTCAAAAATAATTTAGAAGTTAAAGTATTTCAATGATGTTTTGAATAAACATGAATATTATATTCTTTTCATCCCTGAAATTGAAGAAATATTCAAATATATACAAGGTAGGATTGATTTTTGTGAGAGTTTTTAATTAATTAAAATATTATAAATAATCTATAATTCAAAATCAAGATCATTTTAAAGATTTCAAATTAAAATAAAAAATATTAAAGGATAATGATGATACAACTTCTTCTCTAAATTAAACAAGATTAATGTTATGTGAAAATTTATGATTAGAAAATCATTGAATGAGAAATTCTCCAAAATTAGTTTTTAATATTGTTAGATATATTGGTTCTAAAGGTGTGAATGTAAAATATCCATTTATATTCATAAATCACATTTATTAACCCATGATGATAAAATTTCAATGAGAATGAATAAGATAAAAATATTTGAATAATAAGTTTCAATTTTTAAGAATGAAAAATCATAAATTAATTTTTTCAAGAAGAAGTATCAAGGATAAATAAGAGAATAGGAAATTTAAAATTCTTGAAGAGGAAGTAGAAAAGTTAAAATCAGTTGCTGATAATTTAGATAAGAATCAATAATATATATCGAAGTTGAAATTAATTATACATAAATTCTTTATAAAACAATTAATTACAAAACTCTATAAAATTTTATACTAATGAATGAATAGTTCTTGGAATAAATGTTTCCAATTGATGTTAATCTACATCAATTTTGGATGGATATTTTTGAAAAATTATTTGGATAAATATATTTTTATATTTTGTAAAAAATCATAGATATAAAAAATTTTCATGTAAATTTTTCCCTTAAATTTCATGTATACTTTCTAACATTCCATATTGTTTTTGAAAATAAAAAAATCTAGAGGAATATGAGAAAATATAATCCTTCAAACATATCTTTCTAAAAAAGATTAGATAAGAAATGTGGACAAATAAATAAATGATGTAATATGATGAAAGTAGTAAAAGGATAATTATTATAAAATTAAGGGGTGAATAATTTTCAATGTTTCTAAACTTTAGTTTCAATATTTGTAAGTTATGTTTTTTTTCATTCCAAAAGAGATATATTTTTTATTCAAAATATTAATTTTCAAAATTTTGAACGTTATTTTAGGAAATCACAATACACATCCTTAAATAAATTATTTTAATACCATTATACTTCCAATGCCTTTTATAATGTTTTTATAGAAATGTTATTTTTTACTAGAAAATGAAATTTTTCCACTAGATGAAAATTTCCTCACAAGTTGAATAAAGTGATTTTATACATTGGATGAAACAGTATATTTGTACATCAGACAAACCGGTACATTGGAAAATTGTTCGA
This sequence comes from Viscum album, assembly GCA_963277665.1. Classification (NCBI taxonomy): domain Eukaryota; kingdom Viridiplantae; phylum Streptophyta; class Magnoliopsida; order Santalales; family Viscaceae; genus Viscum; species Viscum album. The sequence continues at coordinate 752,521,266 of OY728160.1, forward strand.
ATGAATAATTTTGAACATATATCAAACCAATACCTTTTAACACTAGATGAGCCTGTATTTTTGTACATCATATATATATAATTCTATCAGATGAAGATTTATAAATTCATAATGAAAAAGTAAAACCATGTATCTGCAAAAAAAGTTCTACTATGTCCACTGAAAAATATCCATCGGACAAATGAAGATATGTTCTCCAGATGAACCATTATAAATATATCAAATAAATAATTCCACTATATCATAAAAACCATGTTATGTCTACCAAATGGAATTCATATGCACTATAATTGTCTTACCAAGGAGACCACTATAATAAGTTATACAAAACTTTTTAAATGAAGAAGTGTTTTTATGAGTCCATTTTGACCACCTTTAAAGAATACAAAATATTACCATTGGAAATTTTCCTATTATTTGAAGCATCATTTGAGGTGGAGGATTGTTTTTCACCACTGATGATCAAAGAGTTTCATGGAAGATTTTTTTAACAAAATAATACTTTTAGTGATCACTTATTTGTAATTATTTGGAGAATCTTTACATAATGAATACTTTGGTTAAGATATTTGTTAGTGATTTTAGTTTTATTTGTTTAATTATTTTTATGATCTTGGTTGATTGTAGGATTTTGAGGATATGAAGATAGAGTTAATCTGATCATAATGAACAAGGGTACCTGTGGATAGGGAAATTGAGATCTACTAATCTTATCATTGATGACTTCCGTGATGAAGGAATACAAACCTTTATGTTTTTTGAAAACTATGGATACCCAAAGTTAGGGTTTTTTACCACCTTAGAACTGAATGTTAAAGTATGGACATATTTAAAAAAAGGTTTTGTAGGTATTCCTTGAAACTTTATAATGTTTTTATACTTGTTTTTACAATATTCTATTTCTTTTGTGAATTTATTTATGAAATTTTGATTTTGTTATAATCCTTTCATAATCTTTGAAAATATAAAGTATCCTTAAAAATTTATGTATGACCACTTTTCAAAACCAAACAGAATGTTTGTATGATAAACTACATTAATTTGTTAAGTAAAATCTAATTTTTTTTGTTTTTAAACTAAAATTTACCCACCCATCCCTCTTATAGTATTTCTATATATTCCAGATATCCTACACCTAGTTTTAACATATTTTGATATTTCATCACCAAAAAGATGGTATGGTTGAGATAAATATTTAGATGGTGGAGGAAATGTTATGTTTTTTGTTATGGACTTTAGTGGATGTTGGGTAGACTATGTTCCCTTGATAAGGATCATATATAATAATAGTTTTCATTTATCATTTGAATGAAAAAATTTAAGGTGTTTAATGTTTGATATTTTTGGTCTCCATTATGTTGGGTTAACATAGTTTAGTCAGTTATTATTAGATTAAAATTGGTACAGGATAAAATAGAGATAGTTCAAATAATTCCATATCATATAATAATTTCGTTGTGTATACTGACATCTTATGTTAATTGGGGGAGGAAACTATTGGAATAGAATTTTTGAAACAATTAATTTCATTGAGTGTCCCCTCATTATGGGTAAAATAGGTTTGAAGGAGGTGGTAAACTTCGCCAAGGTAAATTAGATGTTTTTTGTTATAGTAGATTGTTGGAGATTACTTTATTGTGTAGAATTTCTATCTCAGCTAATTTTGATTCATGATATATTATATGTTTCATGTCATAAGAATTTTTCCCTAAATCTATTTCATGTGATTGATTAGGGGATATTGAATTAATAGAGGATGATACATTTGTAGAAAATAATAATAATATTGATGGTCACATTAAGAGTAATTTTAGGGATGAATTATACATTAGGTGTGTTTTCAGAGAAATTATGTTATGGAAGAAAGTACCTAGCAGAGATAATCTTAAATAAATATTTAATATCCTAAATTTCCATGATTTTTTTGTTTAAATGATGTAATTTTAATAAATTAAAATTTTAATGTGACTGTTTCACCATTTATGATTATGGATGAATATTTTTTAATATAAAATTTTTTGAGGGGGTCAATAATGTAAAAATCTAGAATGTAAATACTAGAGAGTTTCTGAAATTTTTAGAATGCTTATCTATGATGAATTCAATTTAAATTTTACAGGCTTTAAAATGAAAAATTCTGACCGATATTGGATTCTAGATTTGATGTTTAACCTTGAGCTAAATTTTGGTAATTTTCAAAAGTGAACAATATAATTAATAAATATTATGTGTTTTCAGAATTTATTTAATGAATCATTTTGTAAGTATTTTACAATGAAACATTTTATATGTTTATTTCATAATAAAAATTCATTACTAATACCCATTCATAACTTCAACCCTTCTTATTAGGGACACTTCATTTTCTCTAACCATTGGATATAAACAATGAGATTGGAATTAATCAGGATTATTTATTTCAACCTCCAAATACAATATATATATATTACATGTTCATAAAATATTCAAATTGTACCCCAAAATACTTTCTCAATACATCTTCTCTACTTATTTTAAATAGTTGCTTTCATTCACTATCACCATCCCAATTATTTGACGCAAGTATCATCAATGATATCTTTCACATATGATTGATCATAATGACACATGAAGTTAGTATTTTTGTTCATGATGCTCGTTGTTAATAAGTAAGAGTTATAATTCATGAATCAAGAAATTAACTGAACCAATTAAATTCCAGATGTGAATTTAATTTCAATTGATTTATTTCTTTCCTCGTTAATAATGAAAATATTCATATAATTTTGTTTCATATTTGAGTATTGTTAATGATTACATAAGAATTTATAAAATATGACTAAATGATTTGTCCTTCATTTTTAAGTGATTTTTATTATAAAAAATTATTTTATGAATTATAACCATTTTGTTCATAATTTATATTTTATGAATCCTAGGGATTTTCCCTTATTTATTCTTTGGTTAAATGTATATACCATAACATACATGGAGGATCCACTCTATGGTAGATATATTATAAAAACATTAGGTTCATATGATATAAATAAAATATCTACTATGTGGTAGCATAAACCCATGATGATATTATTATGTGTTTGTTAATTGATGATGAACCACAAGAGGTAAAAAATTTAATGATAAATATGATTATTTCTATTTTTCATTATATTTGACAAATGTGTTACAAATCCCTATTTAAAGTTACAAGAGATATTATGGATGAATGTCTTAAAGAAAATGTTTTTTAAATGTTATTTTAATTACATTCTTTAAAACAACTCATGTATGTTAATCAAAACTCTTGAAGAGTTAATATATGCTCATGTAAATACATTGGTTGATATTGAAAATTAATTGATGTCTCTAGAATGGATGGTATATTACAACTTGGTGATACAAGTTTTTTAATTAATAATGATTTGTTTATAAATTAGGTTTCATGTACCTCTATATATAATAAGCAGACATTATAGACAAAAATTGATTTGAAGGAATTATTTATGTTTTTCCTTTTTACTATAAATTATTGAAAAAATTATGTTAAATAAGATATTTTTCAATCCTCACACATTAAATATATGAAAATAATATTTAGGTTAACCAAGATTAATTATAATCTTAAATATTGATACATGTATACATGATGATCAATTAATTGATAAAATATCATAAATCCATCAAAGGTATTATTATAAATTTCTTAATGGATATATGTTTACTTTTCATAACACCCACCCCCTCATAGATTCCCCTTATAGGTCGATAGATAATAAGGGAGTGTCCCCAAAGACCACCTCTAATAGTCCATGGGTTAGAGACTAGCACAAAGGGTATGGAAGGTATATATATAAGAGGAATTACCCTAAATATGACCTAGGAAATGATAAATGATCATCCAATAAAGTCTATAAAAATAATGAATCATAATACATTAATTTTATAACACAAAAACTAAGAAAAATAAAAATATACCATAAGTTATTCCAAGGTAGTGATAATGAACACCAACAACACCTTAACAATCGTTATGAGCTAATAACACTTAAATCGATCACCAACTAAATCATGTGTACCTCAAGAATAAATAAATATATATATATATATATGGGGAGGGTATATATGTATTATCAGAATGATGATCAATGAAACCTCTCCTACATATATGGTAAAATTATTCTAAAGACCAATTGATAAATAAATAAATCGAATAATTTTCTAAATTAGGTGAATTGTAACTCATCCACACCATGGTTTTATCATTGATAAATGAACAAAAATATAGGTAACACCATAAAAATCATATATATTTTAATATAATAATGTTACACCACATAAAATTTCCCTCTAAACTAGTCAGCTTGAACCCTGATGGCATACATCCAAGTGTTCCCATACCCTTCAAAAGTCACAATGCATATCTGTGAATATATATCACAATCAGATAATCATGTCATCATGTCATGTGTATCACGATACACAAACAATAATCGCATCATCATCAAATAAAAATAATCATGTAGTGAAATTGAGATCCATCATACCCAATGTATGTATACACTATGCCTTAATCCATCACAACTCATGCAAAAATACATGCTTATAATTGAAAGCAATTGCAACATTATATATATCTATATATATCTATATATATATTATAGACCTAAATCACCACAACCTGCATAAACTTCTATGTATTAACATAGATACATTATAACAAACATGAGAACATAACATAATCTATAGGCCATTGAAAGTCACATATGCATACATACCATTATATTTTGGGAAGAGAGAATTGGGTTGGGAGAGTATTCATCCATTTGTGTCTAAAACCACCAAGATATTGGGCACTCACCTGGAACCCAGGAAAAATATGGGAGTTGTCTTATCCTATAGACATAAATGGTGGGGCATATTAAGCCATACAACATAATGATAATATAGAACACAACCATTCTAAGGCTACCTATTCTACCTTACACATTAAACTATATCTTACATCCCACTTGACAATGTGGATTTCATATATATGAATAAAGTTATAATACTCATCCAAGTATAAAGGTATCAATCATCACCAATAATTTACAAATTTGACACTTATCGTTCTATTTTAAAATACCAATCATCAATTATTGTTATAATTTATATTAACCATCAAAATCTAAGGTACTTTTATATTACTCTTATCAATTCTAGTGTTCTAAACCATGATCCTTTAATAATGTATCCAAACCATTTCATGGTTACCAATTCAAACATCATTTTCTTCATTATAACTCATTCCCATAATTTTCATTAAATTCATTGTCATTTCATAACCCCAAGCATTATAATACTCAACTCAAGGTAGAGATATACACAATGGAATTAAAAAAATAGTATGAATAGACAGACACATCAACTATTCAATATGAAAAATAGACACAAAGTCCCCCTATCTTAACCTATGAATCATATTGTCATCCCTAACAACTATAAAAATCATTCATTTCAACCCATCATCACTATAATCAATCAATTTTTAACTCTATGTAAAAAATATCCCTTGACTTTCAAACCAACCATACGATATTTCACTTAAATGCAAAGTAGAGGGTCTATCATTTCAATATTAAAATGAAATAAATTTCATTTTTTCAGTACAATAAGCTCATGAAGAAAAGAATGACACATTATTAAAGTCTAAAATCTTATAAAAATTATTTTTTAGATTTAAAAAAACCTAAATAATTATTTATAGAAAATAAAATTCTACTTTACCTGCTTGAATCAAAAAATTCATTATGATAAGATTTTAGTATCCATAAGATCTAAACATACCAGCTAATGGTTGTTACACTCAACTAATAAATGATCTCAATGTAACTTATTTCATAATAATGAATTGTATAGAATAACAGTAAACTGAATTTAAGAAAAACATTCATTATTCTAATAATCAACCCATATTTAGGTAGTTATCTAGATTTTTAGAATGTGAAATATGATAAGGAATAAAAATAATCACTACAGTCGTGCTTTCAGACTATCTAGAAAATCACATGAGGCAATAATCATTAATTTAAACATCATATCATGTAATTTCAATACACCTAAAATTATTCAAATTTTCTTAATTTATTTTCATCATATTCATTAAATTCAGTCACAACCATTTACCCATTAAGATAAGAAATTCATATCCAACATATAATCATAAAAAAGAATAAAATCATGAATCCCTAAACCTAAATGAATATTCACAATTATTGTAGGAGAAAAAGGTGAGGAAGATGACCTCAAAATCCATTTCCACATATAGAAAGATTCATCGACCTAAAACACATTGATCTTCTCAGAAAAACCATGATCTGACATTTCACAACCCCTTCCTTCCAAAGATACTACAATAAGGGTAGGGAGAAAATGAATCCAAAGTCCCTCCTCCAATATGTCCCGAGTTGGAAACTAGCACTGAGGGTATAATGATCTCATTAAATGGGAGGAATTATGGTATATAATAATGTAGGATTTGGAGATGAGATGAATAATCCTAAAATAACTTCATGAAATATTATAAAAAATAAACCAAAACTATCCCATAATGAATGTATAAATAAAAATGATATAGGTAAAAGTATCTAAAGTAAATACCCAAAATTCAAGGAAAAGCAACGACATAACAACTATCCATGTTTCGAGATTGTAATGTCAAAAACAGACCATTTAATCCCCCTAGAAACCACAAAATAGTTATATACGTTGCGTGATCATACAATTATACTCTATAGGAAAACCAAATAATCTTATTCACATGTCAAATGAGTATATTAATTCACCAATGAGAAAAAACATAAACCAATGACACCTAAACAGATCACTTATCCATACCAACCTCACCAAGGCACACTCAACAAATAACACAAGCCATGTAATATAATATAACATGAATCACATTGATAAGGGGTACACTGCACCTCGTTTCCACTGATATTACACTCTCACGCACCAATGTCATTTGTCTTTCTTCTCCCATATCTCTTTTATACCACACTACCCCACAAGAATGGTAACATTATATCATGTCCGCAGAAAACTGGTCCCCCACCCAACAAGCATGGTCACATATCATCCCACCCACAGATTCTTAGGTCATTACATCCAAACCACTATTATAACTAAAGTAGTAGGGTTTCATGAACATGTAGGTCATCCGCCTTGTTACCTCCTACTTATATGAATGAACCCCACCATAAGACATCCCTCAAGCATGGTCATATCACACCTCACCCAAAAACACCCGGTCCATCACATATCTCTTGAAAACACCTTTTTATCATAAATAACATGTAATTAAATAACAAACTTCCAAACATCATAGCATCTACAACACCTATCTCACCTAGAAGTGAGAGAGGGAAAGACTACCTATCCATCCATCTTTAATCCTCTCCATATGTTAGGAAAAATACCCCTTGAGTGACTATGTGGGTGTCAGAACATAGTGCTCGATGTGGGTGGGGTATATATATAAATACAATGCAATATACAAGTATATAAATATATTCAAACACAACCCCAACTTTTGGGTTCACAACCAAACACGAAAGAATTCATAACATCGCCACTTTCACTACCACCTCTATATGAAAAGCACTACACAAGACACAACCAGAAGTCTAATCACCAATGAATTCAATTTAATCACCCCCATAATTTAATTATTTAACATCAATAACATTTAACCATATAACCCATCATTTAATTATTTATCATCTATTTCCATCACATTAACAAAACCAACCCATGTGGTTTCAATAATTATTAAAAAATTATTTATTCCATCACTACCCATGCATTTATCTCAACAAAAACATATATCACAAGAAACTCATATTCCCCAACACACCATCACATCAATTCCCAAAATGAACCTCTAAACAACAACCTCCTCACCAACCCAAAAGCATGTCCAAACAACCACCTACCCACAACCCCAAAAACATGTACAAACAACAACCACCTTGCCACCCTAGAATCACAACCAAACAACCACCACCTAACCACCCCAAAGGCATGACCATCAAACCCTCAACTCCACATTCCCTATCCACATATCACCACACCAAAATCATTATCAAACATCTTAGAACATCAAAATCCAATTTATAGATTTATAATGGGTATTTTATCTCATTATAATTTATATTAAGAGTGATATCACAAAACGATAATAAGAACCTAGCATTAAATAATACATAAACTTGAATTAAATGAATAATTCACATTGATGATCTTTTCAGGTTTATATTTGTAGAGAATTAGGCCCTAAATATTACATTACATTTCAAAAATTTGGGATGAGAATAAAAAACTCATTAAAGATTATAAAATAAAGAAAGAAAACATTAGTCCATCAATACATACCAATACTATGATATTTAACATAACTCATGAATTCATAAGATTTACTATTAAGAAATAGAAAGCATAAATCATAAAGCTAACTTGTTACATCTATATCATACCTATATTGTAGCTATCACAGCTACATAAGGACTTACGTTTGGAATACCCATCATAGTATATTCCTTAAATCTCTTAGGTGAAACATTGATGTTTACCTCTGTCACATTACACAATTCATTGGAGATCTAACTTGGTATCACCCGCCCTAGGTGTATCACAGAACCACCCGTATACAAAAACAATTCCCAAGAACCATAACTTATTCATAACGAATAAAACAAACATAAAGGAAGGATAACCTTTCTACATTTCAATCACAATATATCATTTAAATATATTAACATAAACGATCCATTATCAAAACCATTTTCAACACAAAGATACATAAATGATTATATGGTATTTATTTTTCTTTTAAAAACATTACGTCTTGTTAGGGAAGTCAAATATCAAATAATGCTTGCGGTGGCAGAAAGGCCATTGTCACCGCATACATTAAAAAGAAACATTCTTTTTTTCTTCTAGTAAAATGATTCATAGAGAAAAGATTCCCATTGAATGAAATTAAAATTCAAAGGGTTTTATACACCTTATAAAATAAAGTCTTGTATAAATCAAAATATTCCTTAATGTAAGGAGATTGAGACGAAGTCCCCTACCTCATGTCTATCTTGACCCATTCATTATTTAATCTTTTGAATAATAAACTAAATTTAATTATTTATTGCATTAGAATATTTTTCAGGTTTTTTATTCCTTTTATATCACTTATTATAATGTTATAAACATTATATTATCATTTTTGTGAATTATGGTTGTTTTGTTGATATTTTGTACTTGAGTTAAAAATGAACTTATAATAACTAAAAGTTGTCAATGTGGTCAAAAATTCTGTTATCTATAGAATTATATTCATTATTTATATATAATATATATCATATATATCCAATATATATATGTATTTATAATAGTACATAACATTTGGAGGTAATAAATGAAATTCACCATTCATAGAGACGGTAAGCCATACGTACGCATAAACGCTACATTCATTTCTATTTCGTATTTTAATGGAAGGAAAACTTAATGATACAGAGGTATATTATAATTCCATTATAATATCTTATATAATTTTTTTATTTCCATCCTTTATACGCTCCACATATGGCATGAACGAGTCATATCACTTTGAGGGGTAGGTAGTCCACACTTCCTCAAATAAAATTATCGTATTTACACATTATAGAAACCATCAAGATTATCGATAAAGGAAAAATTTAGAAGTATAGAGAAAATAAAAATTTAATATATATATAATATAAATATAGTTACATCAAAATTTACACTATAAGTGGTGGTGGTAGAAGATTAAACAATCATGGTTTCGTGAGGCAATAGTTCGCCGTCAACAAAGACAGTTTGTTTTTTACCTATTAGATGGAGGTGTGTGTAAGAGTAGTTCAAATACATCTCATAAAAAAACCTAGTATATTTACGATACTTTTTTTTATAATATAAATGAATAAAAATATTTTAGGTGGTTTGAGAAGTAAAATAAAAGCAAAGAACTTTAGAGAACACGTTACTCTAAATTGGGTAACACCATTTGATTTGAAACAAAAGGATTTATTAAAGTTCCTTCTGTCTAAGGTAAGGCTTCTAGGTGTAATAGAGGGATGTTGGAAGCTTCATTGGTCTGAGTTTGGTTGTGAAAAGGGGCTTGAGAGATGTGAGTAATGGGTTAGAGGTGATGGATTTTTATAAGGGGGTAGAGGGGCTCTTTAGGAATGTTTGAAAGTATTATTTTATTATAAAATTTGTTTCAATATCAAAAGGTCCAAGACATATTTACTTCTAAGATAAGGTGAATATAAGTTGAAATAAAATCATCCAATAATAATTGGACAGGTGTTAGATATTAGTTTAGTACTTATCTTTTTTATTTAACCCTTTGTTAACTTATTTATCCTTTATCATGTCTTCTTATATATTCATACTATATCATTAATATATTTACGATAAAATAAAAAAAGACCCAAAGTCGATCATTAATGTGATATTAATATTATATATTTCATTTGGCCTAATATTATATTTTTCGGACTATTTTATCATTTAATAAAATATTATTTGTTTTAAAAATTCAGTTATGTCAATTTATAAACTATTCATATCAACACTTTTAAAAAAATCTATAACAACTTTATTATTTTGATAAAACATCATTAATTAAAAGATAAAAAGTAAATATTATCCCTAAAATTCGTGGGTTCCCTAAAAAGTTTCAAAAAAATATTTTAATATTTATAATCTCATTTATTTAAAACATTCATTAATTAGGTAATCAATACATCATCATTGTGTCGTGAATAATTTTTTTTATTTAATGTCTGAAAATTATAAATAAAATACGATGATGTATAAAATATTTTTATATTTCAAAATATTATTTATAGTTGAATATATCCCTTATATAACCTGATATAAAAATAGATTTACTAAAAGATATATGTCCATCTCATTTTTGTCTTTACTTTATATTAATTAATATAAAGTGTCATTTACACTCCCAAGTGGCACCATGGGGACCCAAAATCGACCCAAGGATGTCCAAGTTCATAATTTTATCAACCAATATTATTAGGACACATGTTAAGGTAATTTAATATTATTATAATAATATTGATTACACATATTTACCAGATTTACCCTTTAACCATTGTGAATAAAATACTTACCAATGTAAATATTCATAATGTATAAAAATAAAAGTTTTTTATTTACACAATTTGGACATTTTAATTCCAAATACTGAATCCATTTTTCTAAATTAAAATTATTTAAGTAGAAGAAATCAATTTAAAATTAATTCTCATTGTCAAAACAAAAAGTGTGTTTTTAATAAATAACAATAAAAAGATTGACAATTGATTATGTCCAATATCAAAGTGAAATTACTTAAAATGACCATAATTGGATTAAATGGTAAAAATATAATCTAATTGAACTTTAAAACCAATTGATAATATAATTTAACCATATAAATAATCTAGATTAAAAGACATTTTTGAATTAAAATACAGTATTTTTCACTATTCATTAAAAAATGAACATTATCAGATTAATACCAAAATTTCATCCAAAGTAAATTTTTATGTCCCAATTCTAAATAATAATAATATTTTGTCAAATATAACATATAAAAGTGAAAAAACAAGATTTAAAAATGTTTCTCCATCAAAAGGTGGTAAATCAACCCTTTAAAGAATATTAGAGCCTAAAATTGGATTCTTTCTTATTTTAAGCCTCTAAAATTTGTTGGATAAATGTAAAAATATTTTACAAATATGTATAATCATATTCGAGTTAGTTATATTAATTACTTCTATAAAAATAGTTAGGCATTGACTACCATTTAAAATAATGATAATATTATATTCTTATTTTTCTGTATAACTCAATGTTGTGTGCAACGTATGACTTCAAAGAAACCTGTTGTTGTGTATTAAGTACGACATTAAACATATCCTCCATTATAAACTAAATTTAATATTTAATTCACAAATATTAATAAATATGAAAATGTCATATTATTTATTTACTTGGGATGTTACATCCTTCCTCCTTTTTGGAAACTTTATCCTAATTTTTTTTTTCACTTAGCAAATAAGTGGGGGTATTTATCACTCATAGCATTCTCAGATTCCAATGTTGCCTCTTCAACCATATTATTTTTCCACAAAACATTTACCTGATAAATTACCTTATTCTGTAATACTTGATCTTTACAGTCAAGAATCTGGACTATTTGTTCCTCATAAGAGAGATTCTCTTACAATTGAACTACCTCTGGGCTCAAAACATGAGATAGATCTAGAAAATACTTTTCAACATTGAAAAATGAAAAACATTGTATACCTGGGATAAACATAGAGGTAAATAAACTTGGTAGTCTACTAATCCAACTTTATCCAGAATTTCATAGGGTCTAATGAACCTCATACCCAGATTGACCTTCTTACCCAAACACATCACACTTTTTCATGAAGAAATATTTATAAAGACATGATCACCAACCTCAAAAAATATTATTCCTTCAGTTATCCACATAACTTTTCTACACACTCTGAGCTATTCTCATGTGCTTCTGAATCAACTGAACTTTTTTGTCATCTATTCTACCAATTCTGGTCCCATCAACTTCCTTCCACCTACTTCATCCCAAAAATATGGATTTTGACACTGCTTCCCAAATAATTTCCCAAATTGAACCATCTGTATACTAGAATGAAAACTGTTATTATAAGAAAACACAACCAAAGAAAGTGGTTGTTCTCAACTTCCTTGGTAATCCATTAAACAAGCATGTAGCATATTCTCCAAGGTCTGAATTTTTCATTCTAATTTCCCATCTGAATGAGGATGAAAAGATGTACTAAAATTTAATTTAGTACCCAATGACTTCTGATGGCCTTTGCAAAAGTTAGAAGTAAAACTAAGATCATGATCAGATACAATGGAGAGGGGAACTCCATGAAACATGAATATCTCTTTAACATATAACATAGAATTTTGATCTGGAGACAAAGTATCTTGAATAGGAAGGAAATGAGAAGGTCTAGTCAATCGATCAACAATAACATAGAATTCATTATTACCTCATGAACTCTTTGGTAATCCCATGAAGAAATCCATGGACACGTTTTCCCATTTCCACTCTGGCAACGGTAAAGGATGAATCATCCCTTTTGGTAACTGCCACTCTGCATTAACTTCCTGACAAGTCAAACACTTCATAGTAAAATCATCAATATTTCATTTCATTCCATCCCACTGGTAATACTCCTAATGATCAATGTACATCATAGTACTACCAGGATGAACTGAAAATGGAGAACTATGAGCTTCACACAATAACTATAACTTCACTTGTTAATCACAAGGCACACATAATCTCTTCCCAAACCTCGAAATCCAATCATTATCAGTGTTAAAATCCGGAAACATAACCTTCTAAACCATCTCTACTATTTCTACAAATCACTGTCCTCCTTTAGAGCTTGCTTAATTCGGTCTCAGATAGATTATTTCACAGTGACCTAAAACAAAATAGAGTAATTTCCTATACCAAAAATTCAATGCCAATGTTTATCAAATATTTAATCAAAGGATCTTGTTCCAAATATAACATGGTTAATATAGCATTACTTTTCCAAATCAATGCATTATCCACTTTATTCACTTTTCATGGATGGTAATGAATTATGGAATCATAATCCTTGATTAATTATATCCACCTCCTCTATCTCAGGTTCAATTATTTCTGAGTGAATATATACTTCTATATTTTGGGATCAGTATATATTTCACACTTTACTCCATACAAATGATGCCACTATTTTTTTAAATAAAAAACAACATCAGTTAATTCCAAATCATTTTTATGGTAATTTAACTCATGACGTTTCAACTAACATGAAGAGTAAGCAATTATCTGATCATTCTACATTATGACACAACCAAGTCCTTTCAATGATGTATCACTATAGATAACAAACTCACCATTTCTGGAAGGCAGTTCCAAAACTGGAGCATTCACCAATCTTATTTTCAATTCTTGAAAAAAAAATCACCACATTCTTTTGTCCAAATTAACTTAACAGCTTTTCGATTTAACTTAGTCAGTGGGCTAGATAACTATGAAAAAATTTCCACAAACTTCTAGTAATAAACAAACAATCCAAGAAAACTATGGATCTCAGTTATATTTTTGGGTCTTGTCCATTCTTTAACAACTTTTGTTTTAGTAGGTTCAACAGTTACGCCATTTTTAGAAACAATGTAACCATAGATTGAAATTTTTTGTAACCAAAACTCACACTAGCTTAATTTACCATACAGTTTCTTTTCTTTTAATGTTTGTAAAACCACGATTAAATTAATTTCTTATTCCTCTTTACATTGGGAATATACCAAAATATCATCAATTAACACAACCACAAACTTATCAAAGAACTCACGGAAAATTATTTTCCTAAGATCCATGAATACAGCAGGTGCATTGGTTAACCAAAAAAGCATAACTAAAAATTATTAATGGCCATATATAGTATGAAATTTGGTATTCAGAATGTCTGCTTCCTTTGCTTTCAACATATGGTAGCCCGACCTCAAGTCAATATTTGAAAAATACTATTCTCCCTAAATCTGATCAAACAAATCATCGATATGAGGCAATGGATATTTTTTCTCAATAGTGATGTTATTCAATGCTCTAAAATCAATAAAATGTCTCATTGAACCATCATTCTTATTAACAAAAAATAAAAGAGAGCCCCATTATGATGAGGTAGGTCATATGAAACCTTTATCTAATAACTCATGAAATTTCTTGTTTAACTCTAAAAATTCAATTTGTGCTATTCGACTAGGGGGTTTTGAAATTTTTTTAGCATCAAGAACTAATTCAACAGTAAATTAAATTTCCCGATCAGGTATAATAATAGAAAACACACTAGGAAAAGCATCAAGATACTCATTTACCATTGGCACATCATTAATCTGAAAAATTCCATTATTTTAAAATATATTTGCAAGGTAAAATTCATTTCCACCTTTTACTAGTTTCTCAGCTTTCTGATATGTTATTAAAAGTATGGGCTCATTCTTGTAAACATACTGTAATTATTTCCGAAAAGAAACCACTTTAGCTCTGTAGTCAATCTTATCGGGATAAAAAGAAATCCAATCCATACCCAAAATAACATCAAAATCTACTAGAGGCAAACCAATATGGTTTGTAGGTAGATTCTTTATGCACACAAGGATAAGAAGGTTCTTAACATTTCATTTTGTCTCAACAATTTTTCACAGTGTTTTTACCATAAGTTCAGGATTCATATATTGAGATGGAATACACAATTTACTAGATTATTTATCATAAATGAAATAACATGTAGACCCTGAATCAAAAAACATAATGTGTAATGCCCTGACCCCAGTTACCCAGAGTCGGTGCATTATTAGATAAAATTGGAATGATTACAAGGAAATCATGTCTCTAAAGACCAATCTATTTAGTATTATTGGAAACAAGATTCATACATATGATCCACTTTACAGCTTGAAGAGAAATACAACAATAATATATTTCCTTAGAAGCATCCAAGCCTCCTAGATTGTGCCTTCAGGTCACTCATATATAACTTCTTCATATCCTGGGAAAATGAAACATAAGAAATGGGTGAGCTCAAACACTCAGTAAGGGTAAGTAATAGAGCATAAAATTACATAAATATTAATCATGGTAAATAATTGAAAACCACATGCCTTTACCAATAATAAATATGAAAACTTTTATGGAAATATTATGAGTTGAGTAAATAATGACACAATAAAACATAATCATGGGTATTCTACTAGTCAAGTGACCACATGAACCATCAATATTATTTCCATAATGAGGGAATGTATAATGTCAGACATTCTGAAACATTTTTTCAAGGCCTTGTCCAAGACGTCTAAAATGATTAAGGCCTCAGCCAAAACTATAAATCTAATTGGGAAAGGGCCTCATCCAATTCCATGTCTAGTTGTCTCATGATACCTACTGATGCATCGAGGAGATATAGCGGGCTTCATCCGTCACTTACTAAGTCCAATACAATCCTCATATGAAAATGTTTAAACATATCATAAACATTCGTATTAAAACTAGCATAAGAAATGTCAATGCATTAACCATAAGCAATGAATGGTATAAAAATTGCACATCCACATTCAATCATATCACAACAACTTCAATACAATATGGATGTTTTATTTCGTAATAAATCAACTTCAAATATACTTAAAATCCATCAAAGGATGTTGACATAGATGAAATAAAAACCTTTTTTAGAAAAAATATCTCTTTATATTTTGAAATCATTTAAGAGTCACATAAAAAAAATATTTATTTTGAAAATATTATTATAATCTTGTAAGGGAAGCTTTTACGATGTTATAATGGTGGAAAATATATGCACCCGACGTATAAGTTAAAAAAGACATTCTTAATTTCATTTTGTCGAAAAGGTTAAAAAGGACCTTGTTTGGAAAATGATGGAAATATTCCTTTATAAACATCTTATAAAATTTCAAACAATGGTATAAATGACTTTAACCCATATTCTGTAAAATAGTAAGAATGTTTTGAAATACATTTTTAAGAAACATGGATGTGGATGATGAAGAGGTCCCTGTAGATAATTATGTATAAACAACCTCGGATAATGAAGAGATTGTGAA
Organism: Viscum album; assembly: GCA_963277665.1. NCBI lineage: Eukaryota > Viridiplantae > Streptophyta > Magnoliopsida > Santalales > Viscaceae > Viscum > Viscum album. Next base: position 752,537,988 of record OY728160.1, read on the forward strand.
ATAAAATCTTACCTTGTACATTTACTTGGGTGATGGTAGGTTAAACTCATGTATAATGGTGAAATAATTGTTATTGAATTATAAAATAATCACATATATATTAATATGATATCATATATGATCTTTTAACATCGCTTGGTCAATAAAATCTTAGTATTATCGTCATTTTGGGTGTTAACTTACTCATTTTCTTTTATATAAGCCGTGTTTGTTATCAATAGGTTGTATCATACTCATATCCATAATGATATTAAGTCGTTAAATATTATTTTTTATCATCCAATAAAATTTAGTCTTGAATGGATACGATGGGGAATGAATCTCATCGCGTTTGTGGAGATGGTAATCCGTACGTACGCACGAGCAACAATATTATTATTTTGATATTAAAATAATATATAATTGGATGGTATATCCTATAGACATAATCATTATCATGTTATATTTATTATTTACATGAATTATAAATCATTATTATACCCATCTAAATAATAGTATATTGAATAACAATTACACCACAACGTGGAGACGGTAGGCCGTATGTACGCACGTATGGTGACATGTCATTCAAGGGTTGGATATAATAATGAATTTGTTTGTTCCATAATTATAATAACATCAAAGTATATAGAAGGTACTGGATTTATTATTTTATAATGTAATTAACAAGGAAAGAAGAAGTTGAAGAAGAAAATAACTTTAAAGTGGGTGGTGAAGACGTTACCTCTTCTTCGGGTTCTTCCTTTTGATTTGATAAAAAGGGATACTTAGGTAGGATTTCTGATAAAATTAATGCCTCTAGGATTAAGTGAGAAAAGTTGGTAGGATATTTGGGCAGGGGTTTGATGAGCCAAATGGATTTGAAGGTGTGAATTAATGAGAAGGGGAAGTGCCCTTTTATAAGAGGGGTGAGGGGCTCTTTAGGAAAAACTTAAAGTATAATTTTATAATAAAATCATATTCAGTTTCTAATGGATCCAATGTGGATTATTCAAATTATAAGGTGTCCATGGGACAATATCCTTTCAACCAATATATATTTGACAGGTTTGGGTCATTATATTAACCTTATCATTTAGTTTTAACTCTTGGTTAACTAGTTTAACACTTACCATGTAACATTGTATTTTTATAATATATATTTAATAAACATACTATATACATACAAGAGACCCCCAATTGGTCCATTAATGATACACCAATAATGATATAAGTTCTTTGGCAGAACCATAGATTTTTATGAATAGAATATAAATTAATAATATAATATTTGTTTTAAAAATGCATTTAGGTCTATTTTGACACTACTCAATAATTGATTTTTTCTAATGTCTTAAAAACTTTATTAATTCGAAAAATATTCATTTAAGAAATACCAACATGTCATATTAAACAATAAAATTATTTTATGTCATCAAAACTTTCAAATATTATTTATTTTAACATTTATAATACTAATTATTTTACTCTTTCATTAATAAGGAAAATACTACATCATTATTATGTCATATATATATTTACTTTTCCAATGTATAAAAATTATAAATAAAATATAATTATGTAGGAAATATTTTTTGATTTATAATGAATATTTATAATTGAAAATATAACATATATAACCCTATGTAAATTTTTTTTATAAAAGATATAAGCTTATGTCATTTTTTTATTTACTTAAACATAATTAATATAATGTGTCCCTATCACCTAAAAGTGGCTCCATGGGGTCCCAAAATCGACCCAAAGATTACCATGGTAGGATATGTATCCACCAATAATGTTTGGACACGTTTTAGGGTGATTTATTATTATTATTATATTATTTTTTACCCTTATTTACCAGATTTACCCTTTAACCACTGTAAATAAAATATTTACCGAAATAATTATTCAAAATGACTAAAAATAAAAGTTACCTATTTACACAATTTTAACATCCTGATTCTAAATATGGAATCCATTTTTCCAAATTGAAAACACATAAGTGGCAGAAATTAATTTAAAATTAATTCCTGTTGTTAAAACAAAAATTGTGTTTTTAAGAGACAATAACTATCAAAAGACTGACACTTGTTTATGTCTAGTTTAATTGTAAAATTATGTACAATGACCAAAATTGTATTAAATGGTAAAAATATATTCTAAATATACTTTAAAACCACTCAAATTCATAATTTATCACTTTTTATTATTTCGATTAAAAAAGTGGTTTTTAATTAAAATTTAGTAATTTTAACTATTCATCAAAATATAAAAGTTATCCGAAAAGTATCAAAATTTCACCCAAGGATAGTTTCGATATTCCAAATCCAAAAATGAAGTCCATTTTAAAATATAAAATGTATAAAATTTGAAAAAGTGGGTATTACTATTCATAACAGCTACTTTGATTGATCGCGGTGTGTTAGAATCTCGAAGTTGCGTACAATGCAAGCTATTGCACTACTCAAAAGGAAACGTACCGTGGATGCTTGGGGTGTTACATTCTCCCCTCCAAATAATTTATTCTTCAAAATTTCTATAAAATTACCAAATTAAATGACTCGGGTGGTTCTTCATCATAAGTTCCTCGGGTTCCCACATCGCCTCTTCCATCTTGTGGTTTCTCTATAAAACTTTTACCAGACGAGTCATCCGGTTTCTCAACACGTGTTCTCTTGTATCAAGAATCGTAACGGGCTCTTCACAATAAGATAGATCGGGTTCCAGTTCTAATTCTTCATAAGTGAGTACATGTATTGGGTAAGGCATGTGTTTCCTCAACAGTGATACGTGGAACACATCATGATCTTTGGAGAGACTTGGTGGCATTTCCAATTGCTAAGCTACAACCCCAATTCATTCTAGAATTTCGAATGGTCTGATGTACCTGGGACTTTATTTACCTTTATTACCGAAACGTATAACTCCCTTCTATGGAGATACCTTCAATAAAACATGATCTCCTACATGAAATTCCAAATCCCCCCTTTGATTATCGGTATAGCTCTTCTACCTAATTTGAGCTGCTTTGATGTGGTTTTGGATTACCTTTACATTTTCCATCGTTTCCTCCACTACTTCCGGGACAAAAGTTTTCTTTCACCAACAACATCTGAATAGGTTGGTGTGCGACATCTATTTCCATACAACGCTTCATATGGTGCTATCCGAATACATTAATGGAAGATATTGTTATAGGAAAATTACGCCAGAGGTAAATATTGATCCCACATATCCTAAATGTCAAGTGAGCATGATCTCAACATGTCTTCTAAGGTTTGAATAGTCTGTTCGGATTGTCCATATATTTGAGGGTGGTAAGCAGTGCTCAAACAAAGTTCAGTATCCAAGGCCTTCTGAAGACTTTTCCAGAATCTTGATGTAAAATGGGGATAAGGATCTGAGACAATCAATAGTGGAACTCCATGAAGTCTCACAACATCATTAATATATAGTCTTGCTAGACGTTCAAGTGGTAGATCTTCTCTTATAGAAAGAAAATGTGCTGACTTGGTAAGACGATCAACAATGAACCATATTGCATCGTTCTTTCTAGGAGTATTTGGTAGTCCCATGACGAAGTCCATCATAATATTATCCCATTTCCACTCAGGTATGGGAAGAGGTTTCATGACTCCTCCAGGCTGTTATCTTCCAGCTTTCACTTGTTGACAAACCATACATCTTGACACAAAATCAGAAATCTCCCTCTTCATGTTGTCCCACAAAAAATATTTCTTCAAATCTCTATACATTTTGGTGCTCCCAAGGTGTATGGTGAAATTGGATCTATGAGCATCATCTAACAATTCCCTTTTTGTATCAGGTATATCGGGAACACAATGTCTCTTCCCAAATTTCAAAATTCCTTCTACATACACAAAGTCTCTCAATCTCCCATCATTCACAGCTTTAATCTTCTTTTGAAATTCTTCATCATCGGTCTGAGATCTCTTAATCCTTTCTAGTAAATATGGTTTGGAAACCATTCAAAAAATGATTGATGTTTCACCTTCCATGGTGATTCCCATATCCATCTTTACTAGATTCATGTATATAAGAAACTTTTCCACTCTCATCTTGTTCAAAATTCCATGATCCTTTCTACTCAAAGCATCTTCCACCTTATATACCTTCCTCGGGTGGTAGTGTGTCGTGCAATCATAACACTTTAGTAGTTCAAGCCATCTCCTTTGCCTCATGTTGAGCTCTTTCTGTGAGAAAATATATTTCAAACTCTTGTGATCATTATAAATATCTCATTTTTCACCACAGAGATAGTGTCTCCAAATATTAAAAGCAAATATTATAGCAGCTAACTCAATATCAGGAGTAGGGTAGTTTTTCTCATGAATTTTCAGCTGTCGTGATGCATAGGAAATAACACTATCATTCTGCATAAGGACACAACCAAGACCTTTCTTCGATGCACCACTATAAATAACCAACCCATCATTCCCCGATGGTAGAGTAGTTGTAGGAGAATTGACTAATCTTCTCATCAGTTCTTCAAAACATTCTTCACACTATTTTTTCTAGACAAATTTAACCCCTTTACGTGTGAGCTTTGTTAATGGGTTATCCAACCGGGAAAAGTTCTGGAAAAAATGTCGATAATAACCTACTAAACCAATAAAATTGTGTACCACCATTATACTCGTTGGTGCTAACCATTCTTGGATTTTCATGGTATTAGAAGGATCAACAGAGATTCCATCCTTAGAGACCATATGGACAAGAAAAGAAATCTCATGAAGCCAGAATTCACACTTTCTAAACTTCCCATATAATTCTTGTCTTCTCAGAGTCTTCAATATAATGAACAAGTGATTTTCATGATCTTTGTAGATTTTGGATTATACCAAGATATCATCAGTAAATACCACTACAAAGTCATCAAGATATTCCGTGAAAAATATGTTCATTGGATCCATGAATACAGAGGGTGCATTAGTCATCCCAAAAGGCCTTACTGTAAACTCAAAATGCCCGTACCTAGTTCAAAATGCTATCTTCGAAATGTCTTCCTTCTTCAAACATAGCTGATGATATCTAGATCGAAGGTAAATCTTTAAACATTATTGAGATCCATGAATTTGGTCAAATAAATCATCAATGCGAGGTAGGGGATACTTGTTCTTTATTGTTATAGCATTGATCTCCCTGTAGTCAATGCACAACCTCATAGATCCATCTTTCTTCTTAACAAAAAGGACAGGGGATCCCCATGGAGAAAACGTAGGGAGAATAAATCTTTTATTACTCAATTTCACTAGTTGTTTCTTTAGTTCAAATAATTCCATAGTGGCCATTCTATAAGGGGTTTCTGATATAGGCCTGGAACCAGGAATTAAATCAATGGAAAACTCAACTTCTCGTTCTGGTGGATGTCCAGATAAATCTTCCAGAAACATATAAACATATTCTCTCACAGTAGGTACATACTCTATTTGAACATTCTTTTCCTCACCCATAGTTATTTCATTCTCTCCATCCCCGATAATTGAATTTAGTTGAGCTATTGGGGGTGGATCTAGATAAGAATTAGGTGACGACGATTCTGCTCTAAAGATAAGGTGTTCCTTATCATCATCATCAAGAATCATAACCTCCTTATTCTTACAATAAATTTTCGCATCATTGTCTGAAAACCAATCTATACCAAGGATTTTATCAAACTCAATCATAGGTGTGATGATGAGATCAGTGGATAAAGAACATTTATGTGCTCTAATGGGGACTGATTCACAAAACTTTGTTGCAATGATACTTCCCTTAGGAGTTTTAACTGACAACTCCCTTGTTAAATAAAATTGGAAATATCTAATTTTCTTAGAAAACTGGGAAGATATGAAACAATTCGATGATCCAGAATCAAATAATGCATTTCCTAAACTTGAGGAAACCATTAAATTACCTACCACCACATCTTTTGGAGATTCTACCTCAGCAGTAGTGATAACATAATCATGGCCTTGATCCCTTGGCCTTTTCTGAGTTAAGTTTCCTTGATGCTTAGGACATTCATTTACATAATGTCCCATCTCACTGTAATTGTAGCATTGAACATCGGTAGAGTCTTTCTTTACTTTACAATCACCAGCTAGATGGCCTTTCTGTCCACATTTGTAGCATACTCCTTTTTCTTTTAGACAGGCACCAGGATGCTTCCTTCAACAATAATCACAGGGTGGAAATTCAATACTACCATAATTCCCTGTTTCCTTATTTCCTTTCCCAGAGTGTTCAGCAGATCTCTTCTTCTCTTTCTTTGATTTAAAGTCATAAGACTTAGAGAATTCTTTTTTTGTCTTGATAGCACACGAGACAATATCTTTGTATGATGTGAAGGTTTGCGAGACTAATGCTCGATGGAGAAATGATTTTAACCCATCAAAGAAATGATCAATATTACTCCTTGGGTTACGTATATAATCAGCAGCATTCCTCACTAACCTTGTAAAGTTATCCTCATACTTTGTGACATTCTCATCCTTTTTCTACCTTAGACTCAGAAATTGCCTTTCCATATCTTCCTGACGGTCTCGAGGAAAGCATTTTTATAAGAACAGCTCTTTGAACTCCTCCATTCCATATCTGATACTTAATTATCTTCATTCTTGTGTTGTTTCAATGACCACCGTTGATCAGCATCTCCAGTGAGGCGATAAACTGCCATGAAAACTTTTTCCTTTTCACTACTCCCCAAGGCCTGGAATATTTTCACTAAGGAATTTATCCATTGCTAAGCTACTATGGGATTTGTACTCCCATTGAATATCAGGGGTTGTTGCCTCATGAAGTGATCTAAAATTGATCCTCCACACTGTGGATTTGGGTGCTCCATACGGGTAAGGTTATTATTCATAACCTTAGTGAGTTGTCCCAGTATGGTGATAAGCTGATCAACACCAGTTGCATCACTAGCTCCTCTATAATTATCCTGAGTAGGAGGGAAATCCCTACATGGAGTGCGTGCGTTGATACGGTTTCTATTCCTTACACAAGGCTTCATTTCTAAACAATGGCATAAACTAGATCAGTTTGTGAATTGAAATACATAATTCCATACTTATAATGCACATAACAAAAAATTAAACTATTTTTGGAAATAATCCATAATCATAAACAATGTTTTCTTTGAGGAATTATATACTCATAAACACTTTAAAATGGTTGGTAATGAAAATGAAAATTATCCTAAGCATATCCCCTGGGAGTGTTGTAACCAAGAGTGAAACAAGACCCGTTGTCATGCACGAGTTCCCATTCAAGTCAAGCTCAAAGCAGTGTTTTTGGGTTTTACCCCTAGGTACATCTATGCGAGATCCGCCTCTACCTACTTCTATCCATACAAGGTAGTATTTCTCAGAAAACTCACAAAATCTCTACAAGACCAAAACTCTAGGAAGTTCTTCTATACTAATCCTCAAAGTCTATCTTAGGGGTATGTTCTCTAATCAGAGTTTATCTAAATCTAGTTTCCAAGGTTTATAATAACATCCTCTAATACCAACTCTAACTCCCTGACCCCAGTTACCCAGAGTTGGTGCATTATTACATAACATTGGCATGATTACAAGGAAATCATATCTCGAAAGGCCGATCAGTTTAGTATTATTGGAAACAAGATTCATACATATGATCCACTTTACATATTGAAGAGAAATACAACAACAATATATTTCATTAGAAGCATCCATGCCTCCTAGATTATTCCTGTAGGTCACTCATAAATAACTTCATTATATCCTGGGAAAATGAAACATAAGAAAGGGGTGAGCTCAAATGCTCAATAAGGGTAAATAATACAGTGGAAAATGACATAAATATTAAGCATGGTAAATAATTGAAAACCACATGCCTTTACCAATAATAAATATAAATAATTTTATGAAAAGATTATGATCTGTGTAAATAAAGCCATAATAAAACATAATCATGGGTATTCTACTATTCTAATGACCACATGAACCATCAATATTATTTCCATAATGAGGGAATGTATAATGCCAGACATTCTAAAACATTTGGTCAAGGCCTCGGCCAAGATGTCTAAAATGATTAAGGCCTTGGACAAAACCATAATTCAAATAGGGAAAGGGCCTCTGCGAATTCCACGTCTAGTTGTCTCATGAAACCTACCGATGCATCGACGAGCTACAACGATTTCCACCCGTCACATACTAAGTCAAATACATTCCTCATTTGAAAAAGTTTAAACATATCGTAAACATTTGTATTAAAACTAACATATGAAATGTCAATACTTTAACTATAAGAAATGAATGGTATAAAAATAACACATCCACATTCAAACATATCACAAAAACATCAATACAATATGGAAGTTTTGTATCATAATAAATCAACTTCAAATAAACTTAAAATCCATCAAAGGATGTTGACATAGATGAAATCAAAACATTTTTTAGTGACATATCTTTTTATATTTTGAAATAATTTAGGAATCACGTAAAGAAAATATTTATTTTGAAAATATTCTTATAAGCTTGTAAGGGAATCTTTGACGATGTTATAACGTCGGAAAATAGCTTCACCCACCGTATAAGTTAAAAAAAGACATTCTTACCTTAATTTTGTCGAAAAGGTTAAAAAGGACCTTGTTTGGAAAATGACGGAACGATTACTTTATAAACATATTATAAAAAGTCAAAAAAGGGTATAAATGACTATAACCCATATTCTGTAAAATAATAAGAATGTGTTGAAATACATTTTTAAGAAACATGGATGTGGATGATAAACAGGTCCCAGTAGATAATTACGTATAAACAATCTCGGATAATAAAGAGATTGTGAAATAAACACTTACCTTGTAATTTTCCTTAGATTATGGTAGTTTAACATCCTATATAATGGTGGAATAATTGTTATTTAATTATAAAATAATCATATATATTAATATGATATCATATATGATCTTTTGACATGGCTTTGTTAATAAAATCTTAGTATTATCGTCATTTTTGGTGCTAACTTGCTCATTTTATTTTATTGAAGTCGTGTTTATTATGGATAGGTAGTATCATAATCATATCAAGAATGATATTAAGTCCTTAAATATTATTTTTCATCATCTAATAAAATTTATCCTTGAATGGATACGAAGGGGAATGAATCTCATCGCGTTCGTGGAGACGGTAATCCGTACGTACGCACGAGTGAAAATATCATTCATTTGATATTAAAATAATATATAATTGGATGGTATATCATATAAAAAGATTCATTCTCATGTTATGTTTATTATTTAAATGAATTGAAAATCACTATTATACCTATCTAAATAATATTTTATTGAATAACAATTACACCACAATGTGGAGACGGTAGGTCGTACATACGAACGTATGGGGACATGTCATTCAAGGGATGGATAGAATAATGAATTTGTATATTCCATAATTATAATAACATCATATTATATAGAAGTTATTGGACTTATTATTTTATAAGGGATGTATCAAGGAAATAAGAAGTTGAATAAGAAAGGAACTTTGAAGAGGGTGGTGAAGACGTTACCTCTTCTTCGGGTTCTTCCTTTTGATTTGATCAAAAGGGCTCTTTAGGTTGGCTTTATGATCAATCTAAGGCCTCTAGGATGAAGTGAGGGAAGTTGGGAGGATATGTGGGCAGGGGTTGGACGAGCCAAATGGCTTTGAAGGTGTGGATTAATGAGAATGGGAAGTGCCCTTTTATAAGAAGGGTGAGGGGCTCTTTAGAAAAAACTTAAAGTATTATTTTATAATAAAATCATATTTAGTTTCTAATGGATCCAAAGTGTAATATTAAAAGTCTATGGTGGGGATGGGTAGAAATAATTTCAACCAATAGATTTAATACAGGTTTGGGTCATTATGTTAACCTTATCTTTTACTTTTAACTCTTGGTTAATTAGTTTAACACTTACCATGTCACATTGTATTTTTATAATATATAGTTAATAAACTTACTATATACATCCAAGAGACACCCAAGTGGTCCATTAATGATAAAAAAATAATGATATAAGTCTGTTTTCAGAAACATAGATTTTTAGGAATAGAATATAAATTAATAATATGATATATTTTTTAAAACTCATTTATGTCAATTTTGACAGTACTCAATAATTGATTTTTGTTAAAGACTAAAAAACGTTATTAATTCTAAAAAAATTAATTTAAGCAATACTAACATGTCATATTAACCAATAAAATTCTTTTATGTCATAAAAACATTCAAATTATATTTATTTTAACGTTTATAATACCAATTATTTTATTCTTTCATTAATAAGGAAAATAATGCATCATTATTGTGTCATATATATTTTTACATTTTCAAGGTCTAATAAATATAAATAAAATATAATTATGTAGGAACTCTTTTTATATTTCTATGGAATATTTATAATTGAAAATATAACATATATAACCCTATGTAAAAATTGTTTTTCTAAAATATATAAGCTTATGTCATTTTTGTATTTACTTAATCTTAATTAATATAAAGTGTCCATATCATCTACAAGTGGCTCCATGGGGTCCCAAAATCGACCCAAAGATGACCATGCTCGGATATATATCCACTAATAAGGTTAGGACACGTTTTAGGGTGATTTATTATTATTATAATATTATTGTTTTACCCTTATTTACCAGATTTACCCTTTGACCATGGTAAATAAAATATTTACCGAAATAATTATTCAAAATGTCTAAAAATAAAAGCTACCAATTTACACAATTTTAACATCCTGATTCCAAATATGTAATCCATTCATCCAAATTCAAAACTCATAAGTGGCAGAAAATAATTTAAAAGTAATTCCCTTGTTAAAACAACAAATGTGTTTTTAAGAGATAATAACTATGAAAAGATTGACACTTGTTTATGTCCGGTTTAATTGTGAAATTATGTACAATGACCAAAATTGTATTAAATGGTAAAAATATATTCTAAATATACTTTAAAACCACACAAATTCATAATTTATCACTGTTAATTATTTCGATTAAAAATGTTGTTTTTAATTAAAATTTAGTAATTTTAACTATTCATCAAAATATAAAAGTTATCCGAAAAGTACCAAAATTTCACCGTAGGATAATTTCGATATTATGAATCCAAAAATGAAGTCCATTTTGAAGGATAAAAAGTATAAAATTTCAAAAAGTGGGTATTACTATTCATAACGACTACTTTGATTGATCGCGGTGTGTTAGAATCTTGAAGTTGCGTACAATGCAAGCTATTGCATTACTCAAAAGGGAAATGTACCGTGGATTATTGGGGTGTTACATACTGGCATAATCTTAATATACAATCAGTGTACCTGATTCTACTTTATTCGACGTCTCAACATCTACTGAAGTAGTTGCAAAGGATTTCACCACTCCTTTCTGCTGGTAGTCTAGCAACTTTCCCTCAGTTGAGTTCTTCTTTGGACACTCATTTTCAGAATGAACCATTAAATTACACTTAAAACATTTTACTAACTGTAAATCAGATTTTTTCTTATCATTAGTCCTGTCATTTTCAGTGCAATTATGAGCCCTATGTCCAATTTTACCACATCAGTAGCACATACCATAATTCAAAAGCCATTACCTAGCTTGTTTTTTACCAAAATTTTTACAGACTGTAAACTTCAATTTCTTACCATCATAATTTTTTGAAGAGTTCTTCCATTTATTCAACCACCTCTACCTCTTATTTTATTGTTTTTCAAATAACACTTGATCCTAAAAACTCCATTTTACATTTTCTCCACATCGAAGAAGTTTTTCATAACTTTTGAACTCATTAGAAGCTAAAACCCTTCGATAATTTGGATTTAATCATGAGTAAAAACAATTGATTTTACTAACAAGATCTCATATGAAATTTAGACCATACCTTGCTAGTCGAGTGAATTTTACTCCATAGGCAACAACTGAGTCGTCCTCCTGCCTTAATTCCAAGAATTGTTTTTCCATCCTAAGACAAACCACATTAGGAAAATATTTCACATAAAACATACATTTAAATTAATCTCAATCAAGAGAATCAGTCTCCTCACTATCCCAGATTTTTTTTACCATCGACCACCACTGATCAGATTCACCTCCAAAACGTTAAACATCAAGACTATCCTTTTAAGCTCTAGAACACCCCATGACATAAAAAATATTCTCCAATGTTTTAATCAAAACATCAGCTACAACAGGTTTAGATAATACTCTGAATGATGGGGGATGTTGCCTTGTGAAATGATCCACTACTGACATGTTCCTCTATGGTTGATCTGGCTTATCTCGTGCACGGATAACACAACAATTTATAGCCTGAGACCAATGTTCCATCACTGTAACAAACTATTCAGTACTGATTTTGACCATATCATGTTGCTGATTTGGAAGTTTTTCTTCCTCCTGATGTTGTACAATAATAGGTACCATGTTTCCTCTTTGGAAAATCATTCCGAACACATAAATATCTTAGGCAAAGCAACATATTAATCTGTAAATTATATGTCATGTCTATTTTACCATAAAGTAAAAATAGTTTATTAATATTAAATTAACAATATCCTAACATCTAAAGTTTTCTAAACCAGCCTCTGATATCATCTATAAGGACCCGAACTTAAACAATACAAAATCTGGAATTAATGGAATAATTCACATTGAGGATCTTTTCTGTTTTAGAGTTCCAGATAATTAGGCCATAACTATTACATTACATTTCAAAAACATGGGATGAGCATAAAAAGCTCAGTAAGGATTCTAAAATAAAGAATGAAATTGTTAGTCCATCAATACATACCAAGAATAAGATCTTTAATATACCTCATGAAATCATATGATTTATGATTAACCCATAGAAACCATAAATCATAATGGAAACTTTGGGCATTCATATCATACTTAGATTGTAGCTATCACAGCTACATAGGGAGTTACATTTTGAATAACCATCCAAGTATATTCCCTAAATCTCTTAGGAGAAACATTAACATTTACCTCTGTTACGTTACAGAAAGTATTGGAGAGCTATATCGGTCTCACCAACGCTAGTTTTATCACGGAACCACCCGTATATGTAAGCAATTCCAAAGAACCATAAAATATTAAAAACACATAAAACAAACATAAATAAAATATAACATTTTACATTTCAATCACAATAAATCAATTAAATATATTAACATAACCAATCCATTATCAAAACCATTTTCAATACCAAAATACATAAAAATATATTTGTAATTTATTTTTATTTTTAGAACATTATGGTTTGTTAAGGAAGCCAAATATCAAATAATGATCGCAACGGCGGAAATGTCGTTGTCACTGCGTACATTAAAAATAAACATATTTTTTTCATTTATTAAAATGATTCATAGAGAAATGATTCTCATTGAATGAAATTAAAATTCAAAGGGGTTTATACACTATATAAATGAAAGTCTTGTATAAATCAAAATACACCCCAATGAAAGTAGATTGATATGAAGTCCCAAACCTTGTTTCTGACTTGACTCGTTTATTCTTTAATCTTATGACTAATAAACAAAAGTTAATTTCAACTTGCATTAGATATTTTTTTTTCAGGATTATTTTTCCTTTTATATCACTTATTACCCTGTTATAAACATTATATAATCATTTAAGTTAATAACGGCCGTTTTTTAGATATTTGGACTTGAGTCAAAAATGAACTTTTTATAATTACTAGTTGTCAATGTGGTCAAAAATTACATTATATCCGGAATGATATTCATGATTTAGATATCATATATATCATATAAATTCATTATATAGATTTATTTATAATAGTACATAACATTTGGATATATTAAGTGAAATGCATCATTCATGGAGACGATAAGTCATACATACGCATAAACGTTACTTTCATTTCTATTTTTTATTTTAATGGAATGAAAAATTAATGATACATATGAATATTATAATTCTAGTATATTATCATATATAATTTCATTAACTCCATCCTTTATACGCCCCATGTATGGCATGAACAACTCATATAACTTGGAAGGGTGGTAGTCCGAACTTCCTCAAAGGAAATTATTGTATTTACCCATTATGGAATCCATAAAGGTATGCTATAAATGAAAAATTTAGAAGTATAGAGACAATATTAATATAATATATATCACATATAAATATATTTTTATCTTAATGGCCACCATAAGAGGTTGTAGGAGAAGATTTAACAATCATCAGTTCCTAAGGTAGTTGTTCACCGTCCACGGAAATAATATGTTCATTACCCATTAGACGAAGGTGTGTGTAAGTATAGATTGAATCCTTACTGTGAAAAAACCCTATTATATTTATTATACTGCTTTTGTTATAAAATAATGAAATAAAAAGAGTTTTGGTGGTTGTAGAAGTAAAATAATAGAAAATAAATTTAGAGAAGATGTTACCTTTAAATCTGGTAACTCCCGTTGGATTGAACCAAAAGGATTTCTTGAAGTTACTTATACATAAGGTAAGGCTTCTATGTGGAATAAAGTAATTTTTGGAGCCTATTTTCATAGATTTTGGTTGAGACATGATGCTTGAGAGATGCGAGTAATGAGTTAGAGGTGATGACTTTTTATAAGGGGGAGGAGGGGCTCTTTAAAAAAGATTGAATGTATTATTTTATTATAAAATGAGTTTCCATTTAAAAAGGTCCAAAACATATTTAATTCCAAGATAAAAGGAATATAAGTAAAAATAAAATCATCCCATGAAAATTGGACAGTTTTTTATATTATTTTAATACTTATATTTTTTATTTAACCCTTTGTTAACCTATTTAACCATTAGCATGTCCTCTTATATAGTCATACTATATATTTAATATTTTAATATAAAACTTAAAACGAATCAAAATAGTAAGTGAATAAATTTTTTAATAATATATATTTAATTTGGACAAATATTAGACATTTAGGACTATTTTATCATTTAATAAAATATTAATTGTTTAAAAAACTCATTTAGGTCAATTTATAAACTACTCATATCAGGAATTTTAACATATCTATAAAAAATTTATTATTTAGAAAAAACATCATTAATTAAAATATAACAAATCATTATTGTCCCTAAAGTTTTTGTATGTCACAAAAAGTTTCAAAATTAATTTATTTTAAAATTTATAATCTCATTTATTTAAAACATTCATTAATGAGGTAATCATTACATCATCATTGTGTCATTAATAATTTTATTTATTTAATGTTTTAAAATTATAAATAAAATACCATGAAGTAGGAAATATTATTATCTTCCGAAATAATATTTATAGTTAAATAGATCAATTATATAACTCTATATAAAAATTGATTTTCTAAAAGATATATGTTTATGTAATTTTTGTCTTTACTTTAAATTAATTAATATAAAGTGTCATTATCACTCCCAAGTGGGTATATGGGGTCCCCAAATCGACCCAAGGATGCCAATGGTCGGACATGTGTCAACCAATAGGATTAAAAAACATGTTAGGGTAATTTAATATTATTATAATAATATTTTTTTATCCTTATTTACCAGATTTACCTTTTAACCACGCTAAATAAAATATTTACCGAAGTGAGTATTAATAATATCTAAAATTAAAAGTTACCTATTCACACAATTTGGACCTCATAATTAAAAATTTGGTATCATTTTTTCCAAATTCAAAACACTGAATACACAAAAATTAATTTAAAATTAATTCCCATAGTCAAAACAAAAGGCGTGTTTTTAAGAAATAACCATCAAAAGATTGACACTTGTTTATGTCTAATTTCAATGTGAAATTACTTTTAAAGACCAAAAATGGATTAAATTTTAAAAATATAATCTAGTTAAACTTTAAAACTAATTTAAAAAATAATCTAACCATACAAATAAATTTGATTAATTTACAGTTTTGAATTAAAATACAATATTTTTCACTATTCCTTAAAAATGAACATTATCAGAAAAATACCAAACATTAATCCAAATTAAATTTTCATGTCTCAATTATAGAGAATAATATTATTTTGTCAAATTTAACATATAATAGTGGCAAAAACTATATTTAAAAATGTTTCTCCATCAAAAGGCGGTAAATCAACCATTTAAAGACTATTAGAGCCTAAAATTGGATTCTTTCTTATTTTAAGCCTATAAAATTAATTGGGAAAATTTAAAAACATTTAACAAACATATATAATCATATATTAGTTAATTATGATCATTCCATCCATTACAACGGCTTGGCGTTATGTACATTTTAAAATAATAATATTATATTCTTATTTTTCAGTATAACACAACGTTGTGTGCAATGTACGATTCCAAAGAAACTCGTTGTTATGTATCAGGAATTAAATAAAACATATAATACCCCTTCAATTAAATTTAATATTTAATTCACAAATATTAATAAATATGAAAATTTCATATTTTGTATTTACTTGAGATGTTACAACCATAATATTAGGGAAACCATTTTATTATCCCAATATAAATGTTTTTCCAATTTCAAAATTAGGGTGATATAAAAACAAAATAAAAAAAGTAGCAGTCAAAACACATATCATCCAAAATAAACAAAGACCCCAACATCCACACTTTCTAGTGAGGAATCAAGCCTATACCATCACAATATCACAATCATGATGAATGCATAAAATCATGTGAACCATTTACCGTTCCCCGTTAAATTTCAACAAACAAATTCTTTATCATTTATTAATCTAACACGTTCATATCCCATAGATAAACAAAACTAAACCACAACTGAATAATACATTATAAATATAATGAATGGATTCCCTACCTCAATGAATCCTTGCCAACTCGCTACGCACCGCATGGTGAAGAAGAAATTCCCACAAACCATAACTACACAAAGGAAACTATTGATCAACATACATCACATTAAATGATTATCAAAATTCTTCCCAACACACAATATAAATCAAAAAATATCTCTAGAATTATTACCCCAAATAATAATGGAATAAAACAATGAAATAATGGGATTAGAACCTACCATAGATTTCCAACATATATCTACTGGAAAAAATGGATCAAAGAGAAGGAAAGATGGGTTAAAATAAACCTTAGGGCCCCTAGGGCTGTATTAAAAAGTAATTAAGGATGATTTATAAATGAAAAAAATTAAAACTATAAATGTTATAAAATAACCTTGACACCACTAGTTACATGTCGTGTTACCATTATATGGTTTTAATGTAAGGACCTAACCCCAGTTTCCCAGATTCAGTGCCTTATTTGATTACATTGGCACACATAAAAGGAATATGAATCCTGAAGGACCAAGTAGTTTAGTATTATTTGAAACAAGATACATACATAACTTCAACTTTACATATGTAAAGGAAAAACAACACTAATTTATTCTACTTGAAGCATCACGTCTCATAGATTATGCTTGCAAGTCATTCATAAATTACTTCTTCATATCCAAAGAAAATGAAACATAAGAAAGGGGGGGAGCTCAATTGATCATTAAGAGTAAGCAATATAACAGAAGATAATATAGACATTAGACATGGTGAATAATTGAAAACACGTGCCTTTAATAAATATGAACACATTATCGTAGGAAAATGAGGTGAGTAAATAATGCAATAATAAAACATAATCATGGGTATTCTACTAGTCGAATAACCACATGAACATTAAATTACTAGCTTCATAATGAGGGAAGTGCATATGTCAGACATTTTGAATCATTTTTTCATGGCCTCAGCCAAGAAATCTAGTGATTAAGGCCTCAGCCAAAATCCATATCACATTGGAAAAGGCATCGGCCAATTCCACGTCTATCTATCTCATGAGTCCTACCGATGCATCGAGGGGCTATATCAGGCCCCACCCATCACATAATAAGTCCAATTATTTCCTCATATTAGTAGGGATCAACATAAACAACATATAAATTCATATTGAAACTATCATATGAAATGTAACTAACTTTCCCCAATCATTAATCATAAAACACTAACCATTCCGAGTAATATGGTGAATGGTTTTAGGATAGATCATCCGCAATATAGTTAGTCATAAACCATTAAATAAAATATTATATATGACATCATAACTAACTAAACCCAATATTTTCCATGGAATCAACAAGAGCAGTGAATTAAACGAAAATACTCTTATAAAATCATTAAGCAATTTGAAGATAAATACTCTTTTATTTTGAAAAGAAGAGTTATTTTTGGAAAAATAATTGTATAAAACCAGAAGATAAGAAAGATATAATTTTCATAATAAAATGTGTTTTTTTGGAAAGATAATGGTTTCCAAAAAAACAGATTATAGAGTGACCTTGTAAATCGATATGAATTGGAGAAATTCCCTTGAATCGGGCTTTTATTTTGTGAACAATTTTGAAAGTTCCTTTTAAAATGTGTATCTATACATAAAATAAGGAAGGATTATGGTTTTTAAACATATATATGATAATCAAACAGAATATATGATGTGTACATAAAAATACATAAGAATTTAATTGAGGTAGTTAGACAATGAATGAATCCCGAATGAAAATGGATGTTCGGGTGAAAAAACCCTTACACATTGTAATCAAATGATTCGTATTCCCCAAAAATAATAATATAAAAATGATATATTTAATACCATGAATTTAAATATATTCATGATATGTGACAACAATGGTCATTGTACATAAACAATACAAAATTATTACTAGTGAATATGGAAAATCTCACAAAAATCGAAGTGAGATGAAGAAACCCTTACCTTAACTCCAAACGTGTTACTCTCTTGTACTTAAGCTCATGGAATATGAAATTATACATGTTAATAACTTATTTTAGAACCTATTAATCATGTATTTAGTTTACCATAATTCTGGTTATTTCATTTATGTCGTTATTGACAAGTTATTGTACTGAATTCTGTCGTTCTGGAGTGTTCGTTTCCTTTATTTTCATATTCGGTTCACTTGTTTTTATGTAATGAAGTACATATGGAATGGTTATAAATATCTAGGATTGGAATTATATATTATTCATTAACATAAAGAATTTATAATGGTCATTTCTATCATTTGGTTACATGGAATGAGGATGAACCATTAGATGACCAGCCCTTCGATTATTCAGTAGTATTTGGAATATTATGAACTAGTTTTGTCATATAACTTAATTATATGTACATATTCCTCTTCCTGACTATTAATTAGGTTATAAAACATATATTATAGTCTGTTTCAACCATTAATATAGTTTCATGACCAGTAATGAAGAATAAATTGAAGAATGAAACTTTGTCGTCCATGAAGGTTATAAATCCGAACCTCATGGACGTCGATTTCGTTTATAAAATAAATGGGAGGGAGTAAGAATATTTATGATGTTTCTTCCATTAACATGATATAAATCCTGTATATATATTTTACTGGAGTTATAATTATCATTTGGACATAGTAGGTGAGGAGAGGATAACAAAATTAGGTAAATTGAAACAAAACCAAATGAGAAAGAAGGGTGCTTTACCTCTTGAAATAACCTCCTTGTGAAACTCCTTAATGGAAGGGGTTTTGGTCTTTTAGAAATACCAGAAGCTTCATGGATGTGGGGAGAGAGTAGGTAATGGTAATTGGGAAGAACATTTAGTAGCTTCAAGGCTTATAGGAGTGAAGAGATGTGGTAGTGGTGGGGTTTTTTATAGTGGAGGAGAGGAGTAAAATTTTGAATATTTAATTCATTATTTTATTATTTCACTCAAAAAAATAATAGTATTGTTTCATGTGACCCATAATAGTAATAATGGAATGTGAGTTCGTACCAAGTGGGCTTACATCACCCTTGAATCACCTATGATGTAGTAAATCAATTATTTAGCGTTTATCATATTTTATCGTATTTTATTATTCATAAAAAATTCTAGAGTTTCCGAAAAATCCCAAAAAATCACCCCTACCATTTTTCGATGTGTAGAATTAAAAAGTGAAGTCCATATTTGAAAAATAATTTTCTAAATATTATTAATTTAAATTTTAAATAAATGCATACTAATTCAAAAATTAACAGCTCTAATTCTACAACTACTTCTTTATCACAATGAAAAATTAACAAAGATGTTATTATCTTATATCCTTTAGAAAATAAAATACTAATAAAATTAATATTCATTAGGATCATATTACTATTCATAAGAGTATGTTACTATTCACTAAAAAATAAAGTTTGTTCTATCAGACTCTAAATTACATACTGAACAAAACTCTAGATGACCATTTTTCGAAATTCAAAACATATAAGAGGAAAAGTTGTGTTTTAATGGCTATATTATAAAATTTCATTATATATTAATTTTCAAATCCTTATAGTGGTAAATTCTCCCCTCCTTAAAAAAATTTCATCCTCAAAATTCACAGAATATTACCTAAAAAGATTCAAGTATGTCTTTAACATAATCTCTTCAAGATCCTATGTTGCTTCCTCCATCTTTTGGTTCCTCCATAGAACCTTCACCAGAAAATTCGTCCTATTTCTCAATACTTGTTCTCTAGTATCAAAAATCATGATAGGCTCTACACAGTAAGAGAGATCGGGCTCAAGTTCCACTTCTTCATAAGTGAGTACATGTGTTGGGTCTGGCATGTAATTTCTTTACATTGACACATGGAACGCATTGTGATCCTTGGAGAGACTTGGTGGAATTTCCAAATGGTAAGATATGGCTCCAATTCGGTCCATAATTTCAAAAGGTCCAATGTACCTGGGACTTAACTTTCCCTTCTTACCGAATCGTATAATACCCTTCAATGGAGATACCTTTAAGAAAATGTGAGCACCTTCTTGAAACTCCAAATCCTTCCTTGGGTTATCTGGATAGCTCTTTTGCCTACTTTTAGCTATTTTGATAAGGTTTTGGATAATCTTCACCTTTTCCATTGTTTCTTCAATAGGTTCTGGGCCCACGAGCTTTCTTTCACCAACATCATCCCAGCAAGTTGGTGTATGACATCGCCACCTATATAATGCTTCATAGGGTTCCATCTCTATACTTTAATGGAAGCTATTATTGTAGGAAAAATTCTATGAGAGGTAAGTACAGATCCCACATGACTTGAAAATAATGGGAATAAGACCTCAACATGTCTTCCAATGTTTGAATTGTATATTCTGATTGTCCATCAGTTTGTGGGTGGTAGGTAATGCCCAAACGAAGATCAGTATCTAGGGCCTTCTGAAGACTTTTCTAGAATCTTGATGTGAAACGTGGATCATGATCAGAAACAATCGATAGGGGTACTCCATGAAGTCTCACAACTTCATTAATATATAGTCTTGCTAGACTATCAAGTGGTAGATCTGCTCTTATAGAAAGAAAATGTGCTGACTTGGTATGTCGTTCAACAATGACCCATATTGCATCATTCCTTCTAGGAGTCTTTGGTAGTCCTGTGGAAAAGTACATTGAGATATTATCCCACTTCCACTCATGTATAGGAATTGGTTTCAATACTCTTCCAGGTTGTTGCCTTCCAGCTTTCACTTATTGACCAACCATACATCTTGACACAAAATAAGCATTCTCTCTCTTGATTTTGTACCACCAAAAATGTTCCATCAAATCTCTATACATCTTAGTGCTACCATGGTGTATAGATAAATTGGAACTATGAGCATCATCCAACAATTCCCTTTTTAGATCCGGTATATCAGGAACACAAATTCTCTTCCCAAATTTGAAAAATTCCATCTTCATATACCAAGTCACTCAATCTCCCATCATTCACAGCTTTAATATTCTTTTGAAACTCCTTATCATTAGTCTGAGAACTTTTTATCTTTTCTAGTAAAGATGTATTGTAAACCATTTGAAAAAGAATTGATGTTTCAACTTCCATGGTTATTCCCATATCCATCTTTACTAGATCCATGAAAATAGGATCCCTTTCAAATCTCATCTTGTTCAAAAATCCATTATCCAATCTACTCAAAGCATCTGACACCTTATTTTCCTTTTCCGGGTTGTAGTGTATCGTGCAATCATAATCCATGAGGAGTTCAAGCCATCTTATTTTCCTCATGTTGAGTTCTTTCTGTGAGAAAATATACTTCAAACTCTTGTGATCAGTATAAATATCACATTTTTCACCATAGAGATAATGTCTCCATATCTTCAAAAAAAAGATTACAATAGCTAACTTCAGATCATGAGTAGGATATTTTTTCTCATGAATTTTTAGCAGTCATGATGCATAAGAAATAACCCTATCATTTTGCATAAGGACACAACCAAGTCCTTTATTTGATGCATCACTATAAATAACAAACCTGTCATTCCCCGATGGTAGATTCAATATTGTAGAATTGACTAATCTTCTATTCAGTTCTTCAAAACATTCTTCAAAATATTTTTTCCAAAAAAATTTAACACCTTTACGTGTGAGCTTCGTTATCGGGTTAGCCTGTTGGGAAAAATTCTGTACGAAACGATGATAATAACCTGCTAAGACAATAAAACTGTGTACCTCAGTTATGTTTGTTGGCATGAGACAATCTTAGATTGCCTTTGTCTTTGCAGTATCAACTAGGATTCCATCCTTAGAGACAATATGTCCAAGAAAAGAAATGTCAGAAAGATAGAATTCACACTTTCTAAACATCCCATATAATTCATGTCTTCTAAGATTCTTCAGGATAATGTGCAATTTATTTTCATGATATTCGCAGATTTTGGAGTATACCAAGATATCATTAATAAATACCACTACAAAATCATCGAGATATTCCTTGAAAACATTGTTCATTAGATCCATGAAGACATAGGGTGCACTAGTCAATCAAAAAGGCATTACTGTAAACTCGTAATGCATGTTCCTGGTTTGAAACACTGTTTTCGGAATGTCTTCCCTCTTCACACTCAACTGATGATATCGAGATCAAAGGTCAATCTTTGAAAAGTACTGAGCTCTATGTAGTTGGTCAAATATATCATCAATGTGAGGAAGTGTATACTTGTTCTTTATTGTTATAGCATTGATCTCCCTATAGTCAATACATAACCTCATAGATCCATATTTCTTCTAAACAAAAAGGACAGGGGCTCCCCATGGAGAAACACTAGGTCCAATAAATCCCTTATTACTCAATTCCTTTAGTTGATTCTTTAGTTCTTCTAATTCCAAAGTGGACATTCTATAAGGGTTCTTCGATATAGGCCTTGAACCATGAATTAAATCAATGGAAAACTCAATTTCTAGTTCTGGAGGATGTCTAGGTAAATCTTCTGGAAACACATCAAAATATTCTCTCACAATAGGTACATACTCTATTTGAACATTCCTTTCCTCACCCACAATTATTTAATTCTCTTCCTCCCAAATAATTGAATTTAGTTGAGCTACTGGGGGTAGATCTAGATAATAATCAGGTGGTGACGATTCTGCTCTAATGATAAGGTGTTCTTTATCATCTTCTTCAAAAATCATAACCTCCGTCTTCTTAAAATAAATTTTTTCATCTTGATCCGAAAGCCAATCCATACCGAGGATTATATTAAACTCAATAATGGGTATAAGTATGAGATCAGCAGATAAAAAAAGATTATATGACTTAATGGGAACTAATTGACATAACTTTGTATCAATGATACTTCCCTTAGGTGTTTTTACTGACAAATCCCTTGTTAAATCAAATTTGAAATATCTAAATTTCTTAGAAAAATGGGAAGATATGAAACAATGCGATGATCCAGAATCAAATAAAGAATTTTCTAAACGTGAGGAAATAATTAATGTACCTTCCACCATATCATTAAGACTTCCACCTATGAAGTTGTGATTGCATAGCCTTTTCCCTGATCCCTTGGCCTTTTCTGTTTCATATTTCCTTGATGTTTTGGACAATCATTTGCATAGTGTCCCATCTCCTGAAAACTATAGCATTGAACATCACTGGCTTCCTTCTTCCATTTTCAATTATAAGCAAGATGGCCTTTCTGACCACATTTGTAGAATACTCCTTTTCCTTTTAAGCATGCAGCAGGGTGTTTCCTTCCACAATTGTCACATGGTGGAAATTCAACTCTTCCCTTATTCCTTGTTTCCTTATTTCATTTCCTAGGGTTTTCAGTATCCCTCTTCTTTTTTTACGTTCTCTTAATGTTATAAGACTTAGAGATTTATTTTTCAATCTTCATGGCACATGAAACTATATCCTTATATGATGAAAAATTTTGGGAGACTAGTGCCCACTGGAGGAATAGATTTAGGCCCTCAAAGAATCGATCAATTTTTCTCCTTGGATTTCATATGTAGTCTACATAATGTCTTTCTAATCTTGTGAAGTGAGCTTCATACCTTGAAACATTCTCATCTTCCTTCTGCCTCAGATTCAAGAATTGTCTCTCCATATCTACTCACTGCTCACGAGGGAAATATTTTTCTATTAATATTTCCTTAAAATCCCTCCATTCCATCTCTTCTATCTCTTCCTCATCCTTTGGGTTTTGGATTAATGACCACCACTAATCCGCATCTCCTGATTGATGATATAATGCCATGAAAACCTTCTCTCTTTCATTACATACCAAAGCAAGAAATATCTTCTCAAGAGAACATAGCCACTGCTCTGCAACAAAGAGGTTTGTAGTCTCGTTGAATTATGGAGGTTGTTGTCGCATAAAGAGGTCTAGCATGGATCCTCCACATGGTGGATCCAGATGCTCCATATGGGTATGGTTATTATTCATAACCTAAGTAAGTTTTCCCAGTATATTTATGAGTTTCTCAGCACCAGTCACAATACCAGAGCCAACATCATTACCTTGTGTCGGAGGAAAATCCCTATAGGGGACACGTGCATTCATGCGATTTCCATTCCATACACTAGGCTCCATATCTAGATAATGGCATACACTATATTAGGTTATGAATCATAATGTATATTCTTAACTTAAAAATACTCAACAAAATTTAGATCCTACGCATGGCTAATCCCATATTCACAAAAATGATTTCTTTGAAAAATATTTAAATTAAACTCCTTCATAATGGATTGTAAAGAAAATGTGAATTATCCTAAGAAAATCACTCAAGAGTAACAAAAAAAGAGTGTAGCAAGGCCCTTTGTCGTGTACCATTTCCCGTTTGAGTCTAGCTCAAAGCGGTGTTTTTGGGTTTTACCCCTAGATACATCTATGCTAGAGCCGCCTCTACCTGCTGGTATCCAGAAAGGGATGTATATCATGAAATATCCACATAATCTATTTAAAACCAAAATACTAGTATGTTATTGTATTTATATCCTCAAAGACTAACTTAGGGACTCTTCCCTAATTCTACCTTTTCTAAATCTAGTTTCCAAGTATTCTACTAAACTTCCTCTGATACAAATTGTAAGGACCCGACCGCAGTTGCCCGGAGTTAGTATCATATTGGATTACTTTGGAATACATACAAGGAATATGAATCCCGAAGGACCAATTAGTTTAGTATTATTGAAACAAGATCCATACATAAGTTCAACGTTACATATGGAAAGGAAAAAAACACTAATTTAATCCACTAGAAACATCACGTCTCATAGATTATGCTTGCAAGTCATTTATAAATTACTTCTTCATATCCTAAGAAAATGAAACATAAGAAAGGGGTGAGCTCAAATGATCAGTAAGAGTAATCAATACAACTAAAGATAATATAAACATTAATCATGGTGAAGAATTGAAAATTCATGCCTTTAACAAATATGAACACATTGTGGCAGGAAAATGAGCTGAGTAAATAATTCCCTAATAAAACATAATCATGTGTATTCTACTAGTCGAATAACCACATGAACTTTAAATTACTAGCTTCATAATGAGGGAATTACATATTCCGAGCATTTTGAATCATTTTTTCAAGGCCTCGTCCAAGTCATCTAGTGATTAAGGCATCGACCAAAATCCATACAACATTGGGAAAGGCCTCGGCCAATTCCACGTCTATTTGCCTCATGCAACCTAGCGATGCATCGAGGGGCTATAGAGGGCCCCACCCATCAGATAATAAGTCCAATTCATTCCTTATATGAGTGGGGATCAACATAAACAACATATACATTCATATTTAAACTATCATATGAAATGTAACTAACTTTCCCCAATCATTAAACATAAAACACTAACCATTCCGAGTAATATGGTGAATGGTTTCAGGATAGATCATCCATAATAGAGTTAGTCATAATCCATTAAATAAAATATGGTATATGGCTTCATAACTTATTAAACCAAATAATTACCATAGATTCAACATGACCATTGAATCAAACGAAAATACTCTTATAAAACCAATAAGAAATTTTGAGATAAATACTCTTTTATTTTGAAAAGAAGAGTTCTTTTGGAAAAATCATTGTCTAATACAAGAAGTAAAGTTAGATAGTATTTTCATAATAAAATGAGTATTTTTATAAATATAATGTTTTCCAAAAAACAGATTGTATAGTGCCCTTGTAAATAGATATGAATTGGAGAAATTCCCTTGAATCGGACTTGTATTTTGGAAACAATTTTGAAAGTTCCCTTTAAAATGTGTAACTAACCATTAAATAAGGAAGGATTATGGTTTTAAAACATATATATGATACTCACACAGAATATATGATGAGTACATAACAATACATAAGAATTTAATTGACGTAGTTAGATAATGAAAGTATCCCGAATGAAAATGGAAGTTCAGGTGAAAAAACCCTTACAATTTGTAATCAAATGATTCGTATGCCCCAAAATTAATAATATAAACAAGAAATATTAAATACCATGAATACAAAGATATTCATGATATGTGACATCAATGTTTTGTATACATAAATCATACAAAAGTATTACTAGTGAATATGGAAAATCGCACAAAAATCGAAGTGAGATGAAGAAATAATTACCATAACTCCAAACATGTTCCTCTCTTTTACTTAAGCTCCTGGAATATGAAATTATACTAGTTAATAAATTATTTACGAACCTATTATACATTTATTTAGTTTAACATAATTTTTTTTAGTTAATTTATGTCTTTATTGACATGTTATTGTATTGAATTCTGTCGTTTTGGAGTGTTCGTTTACTTTATTTTCATATTCGGTCCACTTGTTTTTATGTAATGAAGTTCATGTGGAATGGTTATAAATATCCAAGAATGGAATTATATATTATTAATGAACATAAATAATTGATAATGGTCATTTATATCATTTGGTTACATGGAATGAGGATGAACCATTAGATGACCACCACTTCGATTATTCGGTGGTATTTGGAATATTATGAACTAGTTTTGTCATATAACTTAATTATATGTACATATTATGGTTCCTGAATATTAATTTGATTATAAAACATATATAATAGTCTGTTACAACCATGAATATGGTTTAATGACCAGTAATGATTACGAAATTGAAGAATGAAACTTCATCATCCACAAAGGTTATAAATCAGAACCTCATGGACGTCGATTTCGTTTATAAAATAAAAGGGAGGGAGTAAGAATATCTATGATGGTTATTCCATTAACATGATATAAATACTGTATATAGATGTTACTAGATTTATTATGATCATTTTTACCTATGAGTTTAGGAAGGGAAAACAAAAGTGGATAAATTGAAATAAAACCAAATGAAAAAAGAAGGGTGCTTTACCTCTTGAAATATCCTCAATGCAAAACTCCTTAAGGGAAGGGGTTTTGGTCTTTTGGGAATTCCAGAAGCTTTTTGGAAGTGGGGAGAGGGTAGGGAATAGTAATTGGGATGAACTTTGAGGAGCTTCAAGGCTTAGAGGAGTGAATAGAAGAGGTAGTGGTGGGGGTTTTTAAAGTAGAGGAGAGGAGTAAAATTTTGAATATTCAATTCATTATTTTGTTATTTCCCTCAAGACAACCAATAGTATTGTATCATGTGACCCCTAATATTAATAATGTCATGTGAGTTCGAACCATGTGGGCTTACATCATCCTTGCATCACCTATGATGCATTAAATCAAGTATTTAGCATTTATCATATTTTATCGTATTTTACTATTCATCAAAAATTCTAGAATTTCAGAAAAATTCAAAAAAATCACCCCTAACATTTATCAATGTGTAGAATTTAAAAGTGAAATCCATTTTTGAAAAATAATTTTCTAAATATTATTAATTTAACTTTTAATTAAAATCATACTTAATTGAAAAATTAACAGTTCTAATTCTACAACTACTTCTTTATCACAATGAAAAATTAACCAAGATGTTATTATCTTCTAGCCCAAAGAAAATAAAATAATAATAAAATTTTCTATTCAGTAGGATCATATTATTATTCATATTAATATTCATAAGGGTATGTTTCTATTCACTAAAAAAATCAAGTTTGTTCTATCGTACTACAAATGACTTATTAAACACAACTCTAGATGACCATTTTTTGAAATTGAAAACATAGATGAGAAAAAGTTGTTTTTTAATGGCTATATAATAAAATTTCATTCTATATTTATTTTCAAAATCTTGGGGAGTTACATTTAATCATATATTTTCCTATGAATTTTCTCTTTCACCTAAAAAAATCACCTCAATGGTTTTAACACCCAAATTTATTCAACGTCATTATTCCCACTTATAAGATGGGTACCCTTTTAATGGGATACCCCTTAGGTGAATAGACGTTTTGAAATACTGGACTACATAATCTATAAACCACCATTACATCTTATCAATACAATACTTAGCATGTATTTTCAACAAAAAATCTATATCACCTCTAACATCCACCAAAAAATCTCGAAGCCTCCTATGACCACCTCTAAGAACCAAAAATTGCAATATAATACACTATGAAGAAACAAATTATTACATAATATTCCTTTAAACTGATTCCCCCCAAGAGAATCCAAAATGAATCCTCGAAGGAACGGTGTCCAAACAACCATCACATGAGATACCTCTCATAGATCTCATTATACATCAAATAGTACCATCATCCAAACATGCAAAAAAAATCCACAAAACATATCTTACAATCTCCGCACTATACGACCACAAACACCCTCCTCTCATAAAACCACACCACAACACAACTATCTCCACCTCCACACAGTCGAAATAAACAACCATCAAACCCAAAAAACCGTAATATCCGAAATATAAAAAATTGGGAAATCACATCCTTCATGTCAAGATACTAACAACTCTTGGAGGCACTAACATACCAGCATGTGTTTCATTGTATCATAGTTATTGAATTTTGATTAAGAATATGTTCCTCTGTTTTTCATATGTATGGAATTTTTCACACATAACAGATCAAAAATAGGGAAAACCTATATCATCAAAAAAATAAGAAAAACTCAAAACAAATCTCATTACTAGGAATACATATCTATCTTGCTCCCAAGTACTCTCCCCAGGCCACCATGCCTCCATAACACGTAAACTAATGGAATGGTACATCTTTGCAACGTTTTCTCTTGGAGATCATGGATCTATACTAGCCACTCCATGAATATCACGTAATCCTCAAGCCACATCACATCTTGGAAACTTTTGGTTGTACTAGAAAATATGTGCTACAAAACTCATGAAGGACTCCCTCATGAATCACTACCAGAATAAACAACCTCCCACAAAACAACATTGGTTTCTAACCATCCCAATGAAACATCACCATGGCTAACATAATCACACATCACCACTGCCTCTGTGTCTCCCTACTCAGACACCTCCACCTGTTGTATCAAATATGGATGCACTATCATCTAAAAAACAACCTCTAAAACCATCAACCCTTGCATCTACATACAAGGAATCCAACATCTCCATTACCCTCCAACACCATTGAAAATTTAGTTATTTGTAATGGATCATGTAAGATGGGATACCGTCCTAAATGGTCTTTTACAATGGGATCTCGTCTTAAAAGACTTGTTATAGGAAATCATGTCGCCAATATGATTTTTTACGACTGTTCATTGTTAAAAAATAATATTTGAGATAGAAATTTCTCCAGTCATAAAAAATCTATCCTATGGTATTTAAAAAATACTTATTTTTTATGGTACTATCGCAAAAAACATTTAAAAAATAATAAAAATATTAATAAAATTTAATCATATATTATTACTAATAATAAATTAATATTTATATAATAATATTAAATGGTAATAATAATAACAAAAGAATAATAATATTAATTTAATAACAATTATTAATAAATTATAATAATAAAATAACAATACTGTAAATAATAATAATAATAATAATAATAATAATCTAATAATATTAATATTTATAATACTAATAATATAAATAATGATAATGATAATAATAATAATAATAAAATAATTATTAATAATTATTGTTGATTATTGCTAATTAATTCTAATTTTTCTAATTATTGAAAATTATTTCTAATTATTGCTTATTATTATTAATTATTAGTAATTATTACAAATAATTACTAATTATTAATATTTATTCGTATTTCTTATTAAT
This sequence comes from Viscum album, assembly GCA_963277665.1. Taxonomy (NCBI): domain Eukaryota; kingdom Viridiplantae; phylum Streptophyta; class Magnoliopsida; order Santalales; family Viscaceae; genus Viscum; species Viscum album. The sequence goes on from OY728160.1 coordinate 752,568,490, forward strand.
TATTCATATTTATTACTATTTATTACTATTTATTAGTATTTATTACTATTTATTAATATTTATTACTATTTATTAATATTTAATACAATTTATTACTATTTATTACAATTTATTACAATTTATAACTATTTATTATTATTTATTATTATTTATTACTAATTATTACTAATTAATACTAATTATTTCTATTTATTTCTAATTATTTCAAATTATTACTAATTATTACTAATTATTTCGAATTATTACTAGTTATTAGTAAATATTATTAATTACTAATAATTATATCTTATTTTTTGTATTAATTACTTTGTATTACAGTTTATTGCCATTTATTGCCATTTATTTCTATTTCTTCCTAATTATTACTAATTATTGTAAATTATTTCTAATTATTGCTAATTATTGCTAATTATTAATAATTATTGCTAATTATTTCTAACTATTTCTAATTATTTCTAATTATTTCTAATTATTTTTTATTCTTCATAAATATTCCTAATTATTCTCAATTACTACTAATTAGTACTAATTGTTCCTAATTATTTCTAATTATTACTAACTTTTATTAATTTTTACTAATTTTTATTACATTTTACCAATTATTACTAATTATTCATATTCATTACTATTTATTACTAACTATTTGTATTTATTTCTATTTATTGTTAATTATTCGTATTTATTTCCCTTTATTGGTAATTATTCCTAATTAATGTTAGTTAATGATAATTATTGCTAATAATTGTTAATTATTTCTAAATATTTCAAATTATAGCTAATTATTGCTAATTATTCCTAATTATTTCTATTAATTGATATTTATTTCTTTTAATAGCTATGTATTGCTATGTATTGCTATTTATTTTTAATTATTCCTAATTATTGCTAATTATTTCTAGGTATTGCTAATCATGGCTAATTAATTCTAATTGTGGCTAATTATTGCTAATTATTGCTAACTATTACTAATTATTCTTATTTATTCCTAAATATTCCTAAATATTCCTAAATATTACTAATTATTCCAACTTATTACTAATTATTACTAATTATTCATATTTATTCATATTTATTACTAATTATTACTATTTTTAATTATTTATTTCTATTCATTACTACTTATTACTAATTATTCTTATTTATCTTATTGATTCCTCATTATTTACATTTATTCATATTTATTCGTAATTATTTCTATTTATTACTATTTATTACTATTTATTGTTGATTATTACTAATTACTCCTTATTATTCCTAATTATTCCTAATTATTCCTAATTATAACTAATTATTACTAATTATTACTAATTATTTCTATTTATTACTATTTGTTAATATTTATTACTAATTATTACTATTTATTAATAATAATTATTCTAAATATTACAATTTATTAGTATTTATTAACAATTATTAATAATTATTTACTAATTATTACTAATTATTTCTAATTATTACAAATTGTTACAAATTATTATTAATTTTTACAAATTTTTACTAATTATTCACCTTTATTAGTAATTATTAATAATTATTCATATTTATTACTAATTATGACTAATTATTACAAGTTATTAATAATTATTACTAATTATTACAATTTATTACTAATTATCAATACTTATTAGTTATTTCTGCTATTTATTACTAATTATAACTGATTATTTCTAATTATCTCTAATTGTTACTAATTATTACTAATTATCGCTAATTATTACTAATTTTCATTAATTATAAATAATTATGACTAATTAATACTAATAACTACTAATTAATAATAATTAATATAATCAGTATTAATTAATGCTAATTAATACTAATCACGTGTAATTATTTTTTATAGTAAATAATGAAAAATAGAACGATCTATTTCAAATGTAATTTTATTTCAACTAATTAAAAATAATTATGACTATTATAAAATAAAATGAATTAACTAAAAAATAAAAGAAAAAGATAAATAACATAAAACTGAATCCTTCATACGATGTAAGACTTGAGTATTGATCTAATATATAATCTCAAACATTGAATGATTTTGAGAGAAAATGTATATAGAGAAGGAGAGAGGGCTAGGGAAAGGAGTGGAATGAGAAAAAAATCGGATGGGGGTATATATATGTTAGGGTATTTTCCACGAGAGGCTCATCGCCAATACCAACCACACTATTAATTAGGGCGGTGGTTAAAAGGGTATTGGTGATGAGTCCCATTGCAAATAACTACATGCCGATATACTATTTGAGACGAGGGTAAACATCATCGCAAATACTTAAAATAGACATCGGACATTTGCGACAAGTACAAAAACATGTCACAAATGCCCTTCCCACGGTTTGACGCGCATCCTGCGCCAAACCTTTTATGGAAGGAAACCAATTTCCATCACAAATAAATGCTTATTAGTGAAGGGGATTGGGTCCCATTCCATATAGTCCTTATCGACGGACTTTTTACGAAGGGACCCCTCCTCGTCACAAATAGCCCGTCAAAAATATACTTTTTCTCATAGTGCAAGCATCCCCAGACTCCCAAACAACATGGTTCCATACCATCCTGCATTAAATGTCAACCACTACATTTCCCATTCCTATGGTATAGAAAATCTAGAAATTGTAATCCTAAAAAACTCCATCACACACCACCGCTAAATATTTTGATCAGACCTGTGTCCTAGGCAGTATCCCCAACCTATGTACACACCTAGGTCAACTTGAACTACTGCCATACCAACCCATGAAATCCTCACAAGGCCAAACTTGAAACTCTATCTTATCACTCAACCAACACATTCAATACCTCTCTTTCAGGACCCCGTCTCTCCAAAGATAACACATTGTGGGGAAAGAGATCAAGACCCCCGATTATTGCCTTCAGTAAGCCCTGGTTTGATAACTAGCATCAAGGGTATAATAATCTCATAAAATGGGAGGCATTACCATCTATAATAACATAATATCGAGATATATAATGAATCATCCAAAAAAATGACACAATATAAAAAGAAACTGAAACCATCCCACAATGCGTGTATAAATAAAACTAATATCGTTAAATGTCTCTTATGTAAATATCCAAAATCATAGCTGATGCAGTGATACCATAGCTATCCAGGATACGAGTTAGTAATATTTGTCACAATCAATTTAATCCTCCAAGAATCATGTAGATTTTTTATATATGTAGGGTGACCATACAAGTATACTTAATAAGAAAACCATAGTACTTCATGCACATTTGAAAATAATCAACAAATGATCCTGTGGGAAAACAAAAGAACTAGTAGCAACATAGTAGGTCAATTATCTATATGAAACTCACTAAGGCACGATCACAAAATAAAACAATACGTATAATATAATATAACACAAATCAAATCGACAATGGGTACCCACACTACTTTCCTTCTTGTATGCCAATATAACACCCCAATATTGTACATCTTACCACTCTAATATATTCTATAACCCCACCACCACACAAGCACAATCATATCACATCATTCCCACAAGAACTTGTCCCACTACCCCATAATCACATACATATATTTCCTCACTCACATACACATGGTCTATCACATCACAACAACATATATAACTATTGTTGTAGGGTATCATGAACATATATAATACAAGAAATTTATGCTATAGACATGGTTTGTATGTGTGGCTATGAGACCAAAACCCATGGCTTGTATTGGTGTGGCTATAGGGAAAGTTCTATAGCCATGGTTTGAAACTGTAGAAGAATCATAAGACAGACAGGGTTTACCGCCACAGTTTTGAATTGTGGCTATAGGACTTCCTATTTCATAAGAAGACACCCATTCCCTCCCCCTACACTCCCCCCCCCCCCACTCCACTTACCGTATCCCACCCCTTGAACCCCCTCCCCCACTCCTCCTACAGCCCCCTGCCCTTTCAAATCCCCCATCCACTCCCCAGAGAGAGCCCCTACCTCATTCCTAGAAACAACCCCCCTCCTTCCGAGACTGACCCCCTAACCCCCCCCCCCCACCACTCCCCCTAGACATCCCCCCTCCCTGGATAACCCCCCTATTCTTGGACATACCCCCTCTTTTCTAAACATACCCCCTCCTTCATGGAAAAACCCCCTGGATAGACCCCCTCCCTAGACTGACCCCGATGGACATACCCCATCACCCTCATTCCTGGACAGGCCCCCCGCCCTTTCAGGATAGACCCCCTCCCTTGACACACCACCCCCTCACTGGACAAGCACCACCCCTACCTAGAAATACCCCCACCCCCCTGTACACCCCCACCCCATTTCACACGCCTCCCCCCTATAGACCCCCTTGCACCCACCCCACCCCCCCTTCAAACCCCCTTTCACCACTACTCCCCCCTACACACCCCCTTGCACCCCCTCCCAGGACAGACACCACCCCCATCCCTAGATAGACCCCACCAACCTACACGCCCCACCCCTCCCCCCTGCACACACCCCTTGCACCACTCCACTTGTAGACCCACCCTTTCACCCCTCCCCTCCTTCTGGGAAACTCCCCCTCCATCCAGGATAGCCCCCCTCCTTCCTACAAATTCCCCCCACCAGAAAAACCCCTTCCCATTAAAACCCCCCTCCTAGACACCCCCACCCACCTAGAAAAGGAAGCATAATGACTATGTATTTACCCACTAAATAACCCCTCCTTCCAGGACATACCCCCCTCCATCCTACACAATCCCCACTAGATATCCCCCCTTCCCCCTGGACCCCCCCACCTAGACACCCCTCTTAAAAAAAGGAATGATAATGTGAAAACCACAAAAGAAGCCATGATAGTTTAAATATTCAAACAAGAAATGGTTAGACAAAATCTTATGTTGAGATTTTTATTATGATAATGTGAGAAAAATAATATGATTAACTAGTTCCTCTCCATAGATATAGGATGTGGGGTGGTCTATTAATCAACTTATGTATTAAGAATGAATCCTTAAATGTTTGGGGGTTTTGTGTGTCAATCGTGAAGGAATTGATTTTTGTAGTGTTTTCTATATTTATGGTGTGGGTGTGTGAATGGAGTTAGTAGTGGGAAGGATCTAGAAATAGCAAGGGGTATTTATTCCATGTGTGAATTGTGGATGGTTTATGGTAGTGATCGTCCTTGTGTGGAATTTTTAGTGAATTTCCAAAATAATTATAGTTGATAACATCACAAACTATAGTTTCTGAAAAAAAAATCTATCTGTTTTGAGCATGGAAAACCATGGAATGGTGAACCCCTCATCTCCCTCTGCACACCCTACACACACCTAGTATATCCGATGATCCACCTGCACACACCCTGCCTCTCCCCTACACACCCTGCACACACCCATCCCACCCTGCACACACCCAGCACAACCCCTGCACACCCTACACACACCCAGCCTCTCCACCTACACACCATGCACACACCCAACTCCACCCCTACACACCCCTTCCCCTTAACTACACGTTTCGTACCCCTTGCACACACTCCCTCCACCCCTACACTCCCAACCTAATCCCTGCACACCCCTCTCCATCCACTGCAAACTTCCTTCCCCATGCACTCACATGATCCCCCTCCACTTCACACTTTCTAAGCCCTGCACATACTCCCTCTTCCCCCTTACCCTATACCCTTCACACCCCCATCAGACACCCATAACACACCTACACAACCCCTGCACACCCCAACACAACCCATCCACCACCTCCACTACACACTTCATGCCCCTACACACACTCCCGCCACCCCTACCCCCTGCACCCTGCACACCCCCTACATCCAACCCCTGCACACCCACTACAATCCCCTACACCCACCCTTCACTGCACCTACACACCCTTTCACAACCCAATAGAATAATTGTATAATTGTAATTAAAGAATATATGGGCTTGTTGAGGTGATACTAAGCTACGTAAAGGTGATTTTCAACCTACATAAAGGTCTCACTAAATAAAAGGATACAATATCAAGGTAATTTTTGGCGTATCTAAAGGTAATCTAAGAAAGATGATTGATACATATGGGTTGTGTATGATTTTCAATAACTAAATAATTTTTACATTGGGATTACACTAGATGTGTCAAGGTAATTGTGATCCATGGTGAATAGATGGAAACCATCCTTAAGTGTTAGTCCTAAATTCTTAGATTATATTGGGAATGTAATAAATGTTGTATTCACAATAGGATTAGAGAGTGTGGATCTAGATATACTTTTTTTCCTATGAAAACATGAATCAAGCTATGTGTTATCCTTAGAGTAATATCTTTTCTACACATTAGGCTACACAATAAAAAATACAATTGTGTTTTCCTAGTTTAAGACCATTGGAGAGGACATTACATAAACTAGTAATCTCATACACTAGGGACACATATGTATATATTTCCTTTGGAAAGCTAGTGGTTATTAGAAAACCAGTTTTCAAAACAATCAAGAAATTATGGAAACATACTTTTAAAACAGTCATGCAATTATAGAATTAAAATTAAAGGGTTATTTAGGTAGAGGAAACTGACCTCATCCTCATGGTGCGCTGCTTTTGATGATGACTAACTTGAATCTTCATTATTTTTCACTTTCCCACATATGAAAATTCACATATATATAAGGACACCTAGCCCCTATATACTAATTTTCCTGAAAAATTATGCATAAGGGGTCCTTAGATATATGCTTATACTTTCATATATCTCTTTACACTTACACATGTATGAATTTTTCATATCTATATATAATAACACCTAGAAGCAATATATATATTCACAAATCCCTGAATTAATGTATATAAAGGGGTAATTCTATCTGAATATGCCTACCTATGAATAAAAATGTAAGACCTTGTCAATGGTGACTCGAAACCCCCTCAACGAGATCCAAAATGCACTACAAAATATAAAAAACCCAAAAATAAAAAAATCCCTATTTAAAATTGGGACAAAGATTAAAAATAGAATAAACTTACCCAAATCCGATGTTGAACTCATTATCTTCGATGGTGGTGGATATGACCTCCTCATCATAGGAAACCACCTGTATGGAAATATTCAGAAAAGAAATGAGATATAACAACATCTTATATATATGTGATCAGTGTGTGTACTGTACTGGATAAATGATACATGAATCCATAACCAACAATGAAAAAATAATATTTATATTGATACGTACATCAAAATACTAAATATAATGATCATTAATAATTGATTTTTTAAATTCCCTCATCATCCGAGTTGAAAAATCCTTTAATTTGTAATGTAATGAAAATTCATTTTTTCAATTTATCCCATACATTAGAACTTTCAAATACATAAACTCAGTAGAAAAGTCATATTCACTAGCACACCAAGTCAAATGTATGGACTTTAAAAGTTATACAGCAGAAAAATTCCTCACACATGGACTTGAATGATATTCCACTCAATGTTGACTTAATGCATTTTTTATTTTTTTTATTATCTTCCTAATATTACACGCTTCATCAGATGACTCTAGATCTTCATCAAATCCAGTATAAACCTACTCAAGGCATTAAAATCACCTCAAACATTCATCAAATAATTATATTAATTATTAAAATAATTACAAAATCTATAAAAAAAATTCTACGAACCTTATTAGCATTTAACTACTCAAGTAGAGTATTTCAATGAGCTCCACTATCCCTAAATTTCCACCTTTCACTACATATATTTAAAACATCATTTAAGATATATTAAGAACATATTTTAGAAACCAATATACTATATACTTTATGGATGGATTCTTTAACTATAGGATAGCATCCTCTAGACCCCCCCCCCAAACCCCCCAACCATGCACCAGACCCCACCCCCTGTGCCAACACCCTCCACCCCCAACACAAGCCCCCTACCCCACCCCTGCACCAGCCCCCCCCCCCCCCCACCTCCTACACCATCCCCCACCCCTGCATTAGTCCCCCCACCCAACCATGCACCCCTCACCAGGATACGGTGCATATTATTTAGACACTCTAATCTACTAATCCAGAAAAAGATTATTCAATGAATTATTAGTTTTGATAGAAGTCACATATTCTATTTAATGTGATGTTTCAAGAGGATTTTAATATATATTTTAGAAAAAATAAATAATGGTTTTAATAGAGTTAAAACCACATAGTAAAGGAGATTTATTTTAGGTCTCTAATTACCTTGAATATGTTTATAATTTAGAGATCCAAATTTCAAAGAGATCTAGAATTACACATTTGATTTCAAAATGGTAAATCCATAATTTTATAAATAAATCATTTAAAATTAATATCACCCCATTCATAAAGAGAACCTACTTCAAATACCTTTCTTAAAAATATTTAAATACATTTAGGAAATAATAACTAACATTTAATATAACACTTTGAATGTGGTGAACGTTGATCCAATGCCTTTAACCAATCATGATATCTAACTAGATCAAATAAGAATTTCAAAACCCATTCCAATCCTTGAGAAAATATTTCTAAAATGATTTAAATATTTTAAAAGTTCCACAATGGAAATTTTTCTAAAAATTGGTATACAACCAAGGAATATTCAAAGAGATATAAACAAATACACAATTATTTCAAGAATAATATAATATAAAATATGATTCTAAATTTATAAGAAATGATTTTAAACCATAAAAAAATTTATATAATATAAAACAATGGGATCCATAGAAACACATTCCTCAAATAGTGGCAGGGGTCCCAAAATTGTTAGAAATGCATTGCCTTCAAAGGAAAACATGATGGCTCCCTTGTACCCACAAATCATAACAAAGAATTGAAACATAGAAAAAATATATTAAATATTCAGTTCTTTCACAATAGAACTAAAAAACATAAATAAAAATCACATAAAACTCACTTATTATTTTGATAAATTATGTTACTTTATTGGAAAATATGATTGCTTGTTAAAGGATATAGAAGAAACCGATCCCATGATCTCAAGAGGCATAAAAACAGATGAAATCTTAAATTGAACACACTTTCTGTAAAATACTTTTTACGTCCAATTACCTATAATTAAAACCCCTATGCAACAATCATAATATATAATAAGAGAAATATTAATATGCACATAAGGAATTGTGGTAATAAAAGTAGATTGATCATATTGGAAATAAAATAAACCTGAACTACTCACCAAGAATATAAAAAATGAGAACCAAATTACCATAGAATCTATTTCCCTTTTCCTTTCTGGGCTAGGAAGATGCCTTAAAGTGATACTTCAAATCAATAAGGTGTGGTTCAATATTTTCAGGTTCCTTATATGTCAAACCTAAAATATATATCTCTGCGAATGTTGAACAATGGGATAATAGTTTATCAACCTCAAATTTCTCTAATAACTACAGGAAAAATCAGAAATCCTAAGAATATCCATGAAAAACTAAGAAACTATAATTTTGCATTAATATAAAAATATACATATAAGTTTAAGAGATGAATATACATTAGAAGTAGTTAAGAAAAAAAGGGGATGGTTATACAGAATATATTCTAAGAGATGATTTTATTTCTTACATTGGTCAAAATTCTATATATTAAAAGAATTGAAAATTATTAGAAAAGAAGAAAAGAGGAGTAAATGTGAAGTATAATGATATCATAGAAGATATAACAATTTCCATAATGAAATGTGTATAATAAGACATGATACAAGAATATCATAATAGTAAAATGGTTTCCAAATAAAACAAACTTCATGAGTCATAATATAAGTATCTTTAATCTAGAAACACCTTAAGAAATATGATAAAATTCTATGAAAATATGATGTATATTCAAGATAAACCATCTAAGGATCATGAGAAAAATAGCCGCATAAAAAAGGTAACACATTTTTTTAAATTCTCATGTGATACTAAATCTATTTTCTTTCATTATTGAGATAATTAAACTTATTTTTTATATTTCTAAGATGATGAATGGTGTAAAAAGTTTCCTCTTATGGATGACCTTAGAGTGAAAACCCCCAAGGAAATTTGAAAATAAAGGTTGGAGGATTCTGGGAAAATAAATAGAATTTTATAAATAAAATCATGAATATAAATGAAGATCATGTTTTAGGGAATATTAATATTGTTGTAGAATTTCTCAGTATCAATCTTTTGAGTATTAGTACATGATGTAATTTCACTGAAACCTGGATCAAAAAAGGGGTAGAAAAGCTAATAAGAATATTATTAGTTGTATTATAAGTAGAAATACTCTTAGATAGAAAAATTTACAGCCTATAAAACTACTTGAAAAATATTATAGACATATAAATTTGAGAAGAATCTAAAAATAATTATAAAATCTGGTCAAGATTGTACCAGAAAAAGTGGACAACATATGAATGAAAATAATAATTCTTATAAGGAATTAAAATAGGAAACCTAACATTTAAGGGGAGTTGTGTGGAAGATTAATGGTCCCTAGCCATGTTTTAAAGTACTGTATGAAATTAATAGCTAGAAAGAAAAGAAAATATAAATTGGTAGATAACGTACGAGGATGCATGTAAATTTATTACCCATTAAATCAAAGTGGTCCAACCCAAGAAGCCTATGGAGATGAATAAGAACTCCAAGATGTTGATAAAGTAAATTAATAAGAAAATTGGGGAATGAATCATGAATAAAATAAACAATGATGATGTTTGTGAGAATGGTTGATCAGAGTTGACAGATATCTCTCTACCTTCCCTATCTCACTAAAAGAAAAAGGTATCACCTCTTTATTCCCATTTATTTTAGGTATAATTTATTATATGGAATTAAAGAAAATAACTGGGTATATCAATGATTGTTGTATTATTTTGGTATAACAAGAATGAAGTATCCCTCCTAGAATACCATTGAAGTTATATTTTCTATGATGAAGAAAGTGATACCATCCCTCAAGGGGTGAAAAGAAAAAATTAACCTTTTCAATAATGAAAAATTGTATGGAATCTCAAAATCTGGACAACATAATTCTAACTGGTCATTTAGGTTATGGTTAACAACCCCAATATTAATTTTTATATTAGAATCACAAGGTCAATGATTTATATACTACATTTATCACTTTGTTTATAAAAAATAATTTCTATAAATGTTTTTTCCACATATACGTATAGTTAAATATCTTTGGTCTGTTTTCCTAGAATATCATGTGACTCTATCCTTCATTCATAAGTGGATAATTTTGAAAATTAAAATATATAGACGAGAATAGGATTTAATGATGGGAGTGCTTAGTGTCTAGGAATACTATCATCGAGTTTAAAAAATCAATCCCCACTGACCCTATAACCATTTTGTAACTCTAAACTAGGGGTACTCTAATTTAAATCACCAATTAGCTCCTTAGGAAATGTCTAACATAACCATTAGGTCAATAAAAGAAAACATCATATCAATATCAAGGACAAATCCAGATCTGGTAAGATCCCAAAGTTATCATCCTATTTCTAGTACCTAAGAAAGGAACATCTTCAACCATCTCTACTATATTCTATAAAACACTATTCAGTCAAATTCATGAACAAAACATTACAATAATATCCATAATATGATAACATTTACAAACTCAATGTTATTAGGTAACACCAAAAGTCACTAATGATTAAATCATCACTAAACCTTTCAGGGTTAATAAAACGTGGTGCACCCTTGGTCCTAAGATCTTTTCTATCAGATAATGATCCAATCTAGATAGGGGAACTGCATCTCGAGACTCTGAAAACTAACCCATCCATGATCATTACCTCATCCACAAGGGAATCATTAAGAAACACCACACCCATAATAATGTCTTAAAGGGTTCCTTAGACCCTTTTAAAACCTAATCACAATGACACCCAGCCATAACCAACACATTGTGGTGTCAACCCAAACTAAAGGATCCTATTGGATTAAACCTCCATTAAGAAGTTCCAAAACATAAACAACTCAAACACTAATAAAATTTTCCAAACATCCAAGAAGCATCTAAAATAATAAATTTCCCTGCCTTCTGAGATATATAGAAACACCTAAAGATATACTCCTTAGACTACCCAAAGAAAGTATCTGTGAACATCAAAAGAATACCGTAAACATATCATGTGGAAAGTTTTCCAAAAAACATACATCCCCCACTTGGGTCTCACACCACACCTCTATTTGACAAACATTGAATCCAAAACCTTCATGGAAAACCTCTCTATACACTACTCACTTTGAGGGATCTAGATCTAAAAACTTGAGGGTAACCTCCCATCTAACCTATACTAAAGCGAAGTGTCTCACAAAAGGCATCTAACTACTTTTGGGTTTTAAAACCTCAGCCCCATTCAAAGCACCATAGATAGGACACTCAGAGAGCCAAACTCAAACCCCAATGAAATAATTATATCCATGTTTCTCCCCTTTCCTACCCTTATGCTTCACCGAAGAGCATGTGAGGTTTTATCATGAATCAAAAAACATGAGAGAGGGTTTATGAACTAAACCCCTTTATGAGACACCTTAGAACCTCACTTATCAATGATGGCTTGCAATGGTTCTCAAAGGTATCCTAGAAAACCAACAATCATTTTATAACTAATGAAATTTATTTTAAACTATCAATTAATAAAATTAAAAAAAATTATAGAACACCCAATCTACCATATAATGAATACACTAAATCTGAAAACCTAGACCTAAGATCAAACAGTGTCCCAAGAACCTATCTCATGACATCAAAAATAGAAAAAATTTATTATAAATATTTATAATCAATTACTAAAAAATAACCAAAAAGGAATAAATTCCTAAAATATTATTGAGGTGATTCTACATTTTGAAACCAAAACCTACTTCCAAAAAGAAGCCTAAAATATTCCCATGAAATTATGCTTGGAAAAATCCCGAACAAGAAACACATGATTACCAGGAAATTCCAATAAATTTAACTAAAAATTCAAAACAAATCAATTAGGCCTCATACCATCCCATAACTTATGAGTGATGGAATGAGTTCTACATCAAATGACATACGATCTCTAATCCATTGTAATGAACCAAGATTCTAGGTCAATTCCATCATGTTATGGTGAAATTGGTATAGAAAAATTTAATGAGAACCATTAAAAATAGAGAGGATAAAATAAGAGCAATAATGAAGGTAATAGAAGAATATTACTACATCAAATTGCTGAATAATGTATTTAAGAATACCTAAAAACATGACAAGTCAAAGAGGAAGAGGAGTGTGGGGATATGGGGTGGCCACGTAGGAGGTGCGCTAGGGTAGGAGGTGGGGAGGACACCTCGAAGAAATGTTAGATGGGAGGTGGGGGGACCGCATCGTCAGAGGGGAATCATCCTAAGGTTGGTGGCTGCAACAGAGGAGTACAATAGCATAAGTTTGGAAAGTAGCGCCAGGTGACGAGGGTTGTGGGGAGTAAGGGAAGGAGGTGGGGAATGCGAGAAAGTAGGGAAGAAATGGGGTGTGGATCATGAGAAAATGAGGTGAAAGGGTATAATTCCATGCGTATTTTCTGACCTTTGGACATATCTTAACATATAGGCATTTTTTATCATGGCTATATAAGTGTTGATATATCCCTAATTTCTATATAAAACTCATTTTATCCTCTTACCATTCAAGACCTCCACAATAAGCTTCCCCACAATCACTATTTCATTGCATCTCACTTGAAAACACCAGGGACATCACAACACTCCAGAAAACAACTAGTCTTTAAAAACCACCATAAAATTCACTAATAGAAATTTTTCCATAACAACATGTTCAATACATACCTCACCTGGAAGAGAGAGTGGGAAAGAGTGGGTACCCATCCATCGATCATCCTCACTAGATGTCATGGAAAACACCCCATATGTGACTATGTGGGTTCCAAAACATAGTTATCGATGTTAGTGGGGGTGTGTATAGAAATCAAAAGGAATATACATGTATACACATATAGTAACATAGAACCCCAATATATGGGTTCAAAATAAAAAACTATTCAACTAAATAAATCCGTACTTTTACTTCAACCTCTAAATATAGAGCACCATATTAGACACATCCACCAGTCACATCACCAACCAACTCCATTTACTCATCACATTCATTTCATTATTTTCCGTCATTAAAATTTAAACACACAACCCAACATTTCATTATTTATCAGTAGTTTATTTCCCATTAACCCAACCAATGCATGACACTTCAATCATTATTAAAGAATTGTTTATTTCATCACTACCTTGGCATCTAGCACAAAAAACCACAAATCAAAACCAACTCATCAACTTCATCATACAATCACCTTCCCACCCCAAAAGCACATCCAAACAACCACATCCCCTCTATCAAAAAATAATGTCCAAAAAACACTTTATCATCTCCCCAAAATCACCACCACACAACATCCACCTTGCCTCCCGAAAAGCGAGACCAAGAAACCACCTCCTCACCCCCCCAAAATCATGACCATCAAACCATCATCCCCACATGCCTCAACCACACATCAACTACAAAACCTTGCCCTAAAATAATGACTAGGCATTAGAGAAGATAAAAATCCATTATATATATTCACAAAGGATATTTTATCCCATTCCACTAAATTTCAACAACATTGTCACACTAACCATAATCCTAGGGAAACCATTTTATTATTCAAAAATAAGTTTTTATCAAATTTACATATTAGGGTTATATAAAAACAGTCATAACAAAAGAAAAATTCAAAAAACATATCCTCTAATGAAAAAAATATCTCCAATTACAACAATTTTTAGTGGGGCATCAAGCTCATAATATCACAACATCACAAACATATCAAAGCCATAAAATCATGAGAAATAATTAAATTTCCCCTTTCAATTTAAATTATACAATTATTTATGTTTTATTAATACAAATAAACATATCCCATAAATAAAAAAGTAAACCCCTCCCGCATGATACACAATAAAGAAAAATAAGGGATTAAATGCCTCAAAAAACTTTAATGACTAATTGTACATCAAATGATGAAGAAGGAAATCCCAAAAAAAACACAAGCACACATAGAAAACTACCGATCAACATAAAACACATCAAATGATCACCAAAACAAATCCCAACATAAAATGCAAACAAAAAACTACATTATCCCAGTGAATATTTATAATAATAATGGAAGAAACCCAACAAAGAATGGTCGGAGAACCTACCATGCATTTCCAATGGTGATCTACCAGAACCAATAGATCAAAGGGGAAGGAATATGGATTGAAGAACATATTGGGGGTACCAATGGGTGTGTTAGAATTAGAGAGAATGAATTTTCATGAATGATAAAAAATTATCTGAATGTGTTATAGAATATCCTAGATCCCACTGATTATATTCCATGTAACCATTACACGATGTAAAATCCTCAGGTTTGACCAAAAAAAATTCTTCCACTGAAAAATGTGTCACATCAAAGGTTTTAATGACCTAATTTATTAAACATAATGAATCCCTCATATACAATGTGCACCCTTTTCGTGGACTACCCCTTATCCGCCTACAAGTCATGAACTAGCGAGGTACATAATCCATGACCCACCATTACACGTTGTTTATATAATAGATGATGTGTATTTTCTGCAGTTGCTCTACTACACCTCCATCATCCACCAAAAAAATCTAGAACCTCCTATGAACACCACCAAAAATAAAAACTACAAAAGAAACGAACTAGTAAGGAACATACCATTACACAACATCTCCCTACACAAACCACCACTACTTCCAAAAACACTATTTGTGGAAAATTGGGGAAATCTAAGATGAAGAGAGGAGGACTCACCTCAGATCACCACAAGGTTGATACCTTGAAGCTAAAGGATACCACAAATGAAAAAGAATAAAAATAGATTCCATGGAAACACCTTTGGCCACATGAGTATGGAGAGAAATCGAATGAATATGAATGAATTTGGATGGAAACTGAATTTATATCAAAACAATAATATGAAGGTGTAACGATGTGACATGAAATGGTGACACCATCCTAGGTATAAATCAAATTAAATAATTATTTAATGTTATAATATTCTATATTTCCCCTCATTTAAATATTGATTAATATTTTAATCAAATATGACTAAGGAAGGATTACTATAACAAAAAAATAACCATGGTATGATGACACCCAAAGAAAAATACCCCTATAAATCAATCCCCATTTTTATGTGGTGACATCCTCATGATAATTCCATGAAGGAAAAAAAATTACCTCTTCAAACCCACTTCACTTCTTAACAAAACACACAAATCACAGATTATAAAATTTAAAAGGAAAAAATGTTAGAGTAAAATAAACTTATATATGATTCATTTTAATGATATTTAAGGTTATATAATTTGAAAAAACCTCTTAAACCCCCTTAATTACATGATACACATATACCACACTATGATAAAACTCCTCCCTAAAAAAATCATGAGTTTTAACACTAACTTCTTACATACCAATGCTGCGATAGATCCCCACACCTTGATACATCACCCAACGCACCACCAATTGTGTAATATATACTACAACACAGTAAACCAACTTTCATAGTAGAAACCTATAAATATGGAATCTCAAACCTTCCATTAAAGTAAAGACCATCACCAATCACTCATCGGACTCCCTTAATACTAGTGAATCAAAAAAGGGAGTGATTCTGAAAATATGTTCCCTCACATTAATGCCTCCAATACAATTCTCTCCCGCAATAATAAAAAACCCTCATAAAGAAATATGAATGGGATAACAAAATAATTCAATGAGATACCTCTTATGGATATAACTACTAAAGAGCATTAATAAATCTTCAAAAGGAATAAGTAAAATAAACACATAACATCATAAGTCATCTCATCAATTAACCAAGGTCTTACATGTCATATAAAAACATCAATCATCAAATAGCTTAGGATATAAAGAATGAAGATGAAAATCACCTTCCCAAGTACACTCCTCCTATCCACTTTTCTTCCATAGAGAAAAAACCAATGGAATATCACACTTGAAAAATACCATGTCAATAACTTTGTATATCATAATTGTTTTTTCCTAAAACATTACATCATCTTTAACTTCCAACCAAACCCAGTCAATGACGTAGGAGTCACAATGAAGAAAATAATAAATATATGATATGTGAAAATTTTTATGGATCCAATTCATCATTCGGGAAGTGATAACGAATATGAAATTACCCAAAAATTATCCAACACCTTGATAAGTCTAACAAATTAGGGAGAAATGTTATCCCATGAACAAGACTTTGATTCCCCTGATGAGGATATACATTCAAAAACAATTACTTTATAATTCCTGACTTTAGACGGTCCATATTATGATCAACATATAAATTATTTTATAATTGATATGAATTTATTTACTCATGAATCACATGAACCTTCTTCGTTGTTTTCTACACCAATTATGGTCTGATAATGGATGAATCTCTAACCCCATTCCATGACATAGGATATCTGCAAGGTTTGTTATATAGTTATTCAAATAGGTCTATGATAATGATGGTGTAAGAAATTATTATAATACCAATCCCCCAAGGGTATGTTCTTCACCCTTGAACCTCCAATATGTAGAATGCATGAATGTAACAAATCCTCCTAAGTTTGGATAATGTACTCTATTTTATCATACCTATATGGAATAAAAGTTTTAATATTCCATGGTTGTGATCCAAAATCATAATAGAGACTTGTCTACCCATAGGACGTTAAATAGGTATCACGATCATAGATTGTCATCTTTAGAACTCCATAGATCTTCCCAACATTCTAAAAATATGGCCTTAATAAAACATCCACCATTATTAACTCCTTAATCTATAATAAGTGATCTAAATATGTTAAACAATATAAAATCTCCCAAATAACATCATATCATCCATGTACTTGAGGTAAAGTCCCACATGATATCCTCCTACTTTGATCAGTGAATGTTCAGTGGCTAAAAACCCCCCACAAAGAACATGATTTCCACCATTTACCTTTTAGGAGACAAAATACTGAGATACAAACAATGAAAATGATCTCTTTAAACAAGACCACTAGAAATAGACTCTCAAGGTATGATTAATCATAGGTACTTTGGGATGTTTCACCAGTGATGAACTATGGAACTCACAGATAACCACCGCATGAATAATCGAAACACTGAAGAGCCTCCCAAAAAACAACACACAATAATGATTATGCAAAGACTATCACTCAAAGGGATCTCCTGAAGAAACATAATTCCAAAAAACATCAACATCATAATACCTCAAGTAGGATTACTACACATACTACACCCATAATGGTTTCATATTCATATGGTATATAAATATTCCACCATTAACTTCAACCATATCAATTTATGTCACTGAAATATCTTAAATAATTCACACATCATCCCTAGAATCAAGAATAAAATCAATGCATGAAATTCTTCTCAATGTATCTATAAGAACATTATCTTTCCATAGTGTATAAAAAATTTCAAATTTATAATCTTATAAAAATTCCATCGACCTCCACTATTACAAGTTCATATTGAGTTTGTAAATGACAGAACTCAATATATTTTAATATTTGGAGAGCAAAAAGAATCCACCAATGAGGTAATGTCCCCAAAACATCAGAGCAAAAACAACTATAGAATGATTGAGATCATGGGCAGCGTAGTTAAATACATGATACCTTAACTACTAGTATCCATAAAATATATCTATTCTTTTAGATTTCCTAATGAAAGAAAATAATTTTCATTTTTCATCACAATAAACATAAAACCAAATTCCACTGTGAAAATAGATAATTGAAGAAATAAAAAGTTTCTCCCTAAAAAATGAATGAAATCCAAAAATGGGTCAGTATATAAAAAAACCTAGTCCTTTTAATAAAATTAAGTCAATGGATTCCCAATACAAGAGAATTTGGTTAATAAAATCTTATAATTTCCTAAAAAAGAACCTAAATTTTGATCTTTATTATATTATTGGGGTTACCTATGAAATGAATACCATTCTCTTTAATAGATCCATGATTAATTGTCACTATGATATGAAAGTTTCTATGAAGTGAACCTCATGGGCCTATAAATTACACCAAGATGGATTCCCAATATATAATGATATTTGAGAACCTCAAAAATGACTCAAGGATTCCATACTTTCTCCTCCTTAGACTTGGAATGAATAAGGATGGCTTCAATGAACACCACTATGAAGATATAATGAAACTCATTAAAGACATAATTCATCAGTCCCATGAACATGGATAACACATTCATGAAATTGATGGGTATTTCTAGTAACTCGTAGTTGATGTATTGATATAAGAAATTCATCTATAGAGTATCCCCATTCATTACTCACATATGATGATACCTTGAGCACAAATATATCTTCCAAAATCTCGTAGCTCCATTTTGTTTCTTAAATATCTCATTAATATATGGAAGAGGATAATGGTTGTTCACTATCAATTAGTTTAATAAATAATAATTGACATACAATCACATAATTTCATCCAAAATCATTACAAGAAAAACCAAATATCCATAAAGAGATACACTAGCTCAAATAAAAATTCTCAATAAAAGATCATCAACATGAATCTACAACTCCATAAACTTATATTGAATCATCATATATGTATAGATTAATGTTTTTGATGCACCTAATTAAAAATCTATCCCAAAAATTATATTACATAGAGGTTATAGTTTCACTACCTTTTCAAGAAATATATCAGGTTATTTTTCAAGAATCATTGGAAAACCCATCAGTTGAATCTTTAATGAACTCAACATCACCTCAACTATCAAAGAAGATATGGAATCAATACACCTTGGACTTATTGGAGGATATATCTCACCATTTAACATGAAATTATCTCCATTATCATTGAAAAATATATCTCACCTTCAATACCATTCAATAATTTCCTTCAATGAAATAGCCTATCAATGTCAAGGATAATGTTATATATGTGTATCCATAAACATAGAAAATATCCCAAAGAGGGATTCTTCCATAGAATCATCTATAAATCCATATATACATTGTCTAGGATAGTGAAACCACTAATTAATATTTACATCTTCAAGGGAAACTGAAGTATATATATGTAAAGCCCGAGATAATGGGCTAGGGAAGGTGCAATAAAATAGGGTATATCTCCTAAATAAAGTAATTAATATCACATGGTAGAATATAAACACATGATACCTCACAAGATGTCCTACTCTTCAGATGATGGAAACATTAAGTAATGAATCTTACCATTTCTTAAACCATGACCTATTTACTATTTATGGAGACCACCTTCATGGATGATCAATACTCTTTGTCCCTGATGACAAGAAGCATCATGAGTATTTCTTCTTCCCTCGATGTCTACTCTCTATTGATCACAACCTCGAGAACCCTAATGTTACTACTTCCCTAGATGATACTACCGAAAGGATGAACTAGAAGTAGGTAGTCGTCTCTACATTGAACAATAAGGAAGGTTGTAAAATACAACTTTCAAAGGAAATGATCGGCTCATGAAAATAAAACTGCGTTAATTCTCTTATAATGGGTATGGTAACTAATATCTCTTGTAAAATAGGATGAATAATGTTGGAACCAATACCCCAATATTTGTAATGTTGATAAAAAATAAAAAATGAAAATATATAGTTATATAAATTTTCCTAAAATCTTCCTGATGACTCCCCTAACATAATAATTTAGCCTTATCCATCATCCTCTCAAAATCATTTTGCTTTTCCATCACATTGATATACATCAACAATGTGAACTTGGTGACCCAATGTTGGATCATTGGATGCAATGACTCCTCTAAATTCATTTCATAAGCCCCCTAATTAAATAGATAGTCTGAAGAATAACATATGAAATTAAAATATAGAAAATTAGGAATAATCTCTTTGATATAAGACACATTCACGATTGAAAAAATAAATTCATCCAAAAACTGATCACATAACTTCTCCGACAAAACTTCTAACTCCTCATGATCAGTGAGGAACAAAACAATTCAACAATCATGTATCTCAATGCATCATACTAAATGATAATAAAACAGTTTCTCCTTTTCATCACAACAATGACTAAAATAAATCTCTATCTATTCCATAAAATACATTTTCATCTAATATGAAATGTATCCTACATGTTTATTCAGGATATAGTTTTTAAACTCCCTAAGCATCCTCCTGAAATCATAATCTTTGTCATATTTATCTATATTTTTATCTATTGGAACATATTGATGAACATCATTGACATGGACATAGAGAGGAAATAAACATGGAACCATACCGGTAATATAAAAAATGAATAAGATCTATGCAAACTTGTATTATGGAATGCATGAGATTTATTAATTTATGATTCATCATATTTCCATTTATAAACCTAATTCAATCATATGGAAAGATAATCATAATGTGTGATCCTTAAATTGGCCTATATATTGGTAGAAACATAGCTAGCCTTAATACATTCAGATAACACATGGTCCTTGTTTTGAATCATAGGGGACCCCAACATATCATGATATGGATATTATCCCATATTTATATCACATAATAAGATTTACTAACACCATTTGCCTACAAAACCATGAAATCTTCACAAATTCCTCTTCCCCAGATTCATTCTATCTTTAAACAAAAATCATTGAAACCACTCTATCACAACCTCCATCCACTAGTACACCTCTCAGTCTGGTAGTGAAGATTGAAGTGACCCCCAAATCCAACCTACAATAGGACACAGGTTGGAATCTAGAATCTAAGGTATTGAATTCATACATAAAGGAGGCATTAACCTCAACATATTCCCATAACAGAGAAAATATCCCCCAATAAACATAATGATATTAATAAATAACCAATCCCAATAAATTAATTTAATGCCAATGAATGGAAACAACTTAAAATATACCATGTAAAATTCTTAGGTAATGACCATAAGCACAATAAGTTTTTAAACACTCACAACAATCTTGTAACAACCAAATCCATCAATAACCAACTCATTTGGACCTAGAAATTTTTTTTATAAATATATAGGGTGAGAATACATGTATACATATTAGGATCCTTCTCAGAACCTCTCGTGTAAATATAGAAGAATAATTCTAGTTCCCATTAAATAAATAGGGAAATCAGTTTGTTACTTAAATTAGGTTAATTATAACTTAATATCACTATGGTTCACTTTCCAATAAACTCATAGAAATATATTCTAAAACATTAAAAAATCATATATATATATATATATATATATATTAAATCTACAAATCATCTACATTCCCACTAAATCATTCACCCTAGACTTCTATTTAATATATCCTAGTGATATCATATCTTCCATAATTCATAAATCACTTTTATGAAAATTTATCATAACCACATTATCATCCCATCCCATCCTGCACATTTTTCCACACAAACAATTACCACAACATCATAAAATCCCCATAATCATTTACTAAAAATAAGATCAATCACATTAAATATAAGTATAATCTATTCCTTATGCCATAACATCCCATGCATTGATACACAAGTATAACCATAATCCATTAAAATCTCATTCAAGTATATGATATAACATTAATCATGCACAACCCACATATACATGTATAGAATAATTGATAGAAAATATATCTTGAATGATCACATATCATATTTCATAAGCCACCACAACCCTATTATACATACATTTTATGCGTTATGTAGAAGATATAGTGGTTTAGGGGTAGCTAGACTTCTTTATCTAAAACAAACTAGATATTGGGAAAATACTTGAATCCTAATGATGATATGGTCATCAACTACCCTTATTGACTATGGTGGTGGAGCATATAAAGAAATATATCATGATGATAGAATATCACACAATAACTCTAAACGAAATTACCATACCCTAGACATGAACTATGTCTAATATCCTACATAATAACCTATCTTCCACCACCTAGACTACAAAGCTAGTACTCACCCATTCATATAAGCATCAATGTTCCCCAGTACTAATCATGTTGAAATTTATCAATTACCAATCACATTATGAAACCCCAACATCAATTATGGTTATAATTTACATTAATCATCAAAATATAAGGGGATTTTTTATTCAATATTTCAATTATAGAGATCCAAAACATGATCCATTAACCATTTACCCAAACCATTGAATGTTTCTCCTTTAATATATCATTATCTTCTTGAAAACCCATTCCAATGACTTCATTATAATTCATTATCATTATATAATATCGGGTATTCTAGGAATCAACCAATACCATTTCAATAGAGATTTATATTTGAAGGAATCATGGAAACTACAAAAATTATAAATAACCACATCAACTAATAAAAAAGAAAAATATCCACCATGAAAGGCTACCTCCTCAATCCAACTAACCATGTTTAATCCTCGACTCCATTCCAACTCATATATTCTATACCACTCACTAGCATTAAACCACTATCACTACTATGGAAAAATAGTCCACCCCACACCTTTACAACCAATCATACTAGGTTTCACATAAATAAATAGAAATGGATCTATGATTATAGTATTTAAATGTAAAAATTGTATATTTAGTACAATATACTCAAGGATAAAACAATTCTACATAATCGAAGAATATAAGCTTATCGAAATAAAGTTTTGGCATAAAAATATATCAAAACATTTATTAATAGAATAAAAATATTTTTTTTACAGTATAGAATTAATAAATTCATTATGAAAATATTTCAGAAAATGAGAAATCAAAAAAAACATTTAATAATATATACAATCCACCAATAATTGATGCTAAAAAAATGAATTAATGAAAATAAATTTTAAGTAAGAATGTTAATCTCAATAATGATTCCACATTCATTACTCTCTTCATCTTGACATATTTATATTATTATCAAGATTTTTAGCCTATAAAATATATTATGGAACAACTAGAATCAAAATAGTCCCACTTTCACAATTTTTAGTAAATCACATGATCCAAACATCAGGAATAGAAACATCAAAACATACAATATCAACATCCTTCTAATTCTTAAAAATTCATTAATTATGGTTTATAATATTCTTTAATGTTAATTGAAATTACATACACATTATGAAAAAATCATTTTAATCCAATATCAACTCATAAAATTTTTTATAAATACCCTACCTTAACCAATGGTTTATAACAATCATAAAATAATAAGGTTTAGAAGATGACTACAAAACCCAAGGTCGCACCAGGTATGTTTAGTCAATATATATTATAGTGATCTTCTCATCAAAACCACAATCCAAAATCACCCAAAACAAACTACCCCTACCCCCATTAACTCCTAGAAGGAAAAATAGGATAAAAATAATGAAATATTGCACAACTGATATCAACATTGATTTGATCAGTTGAATCCATGGAATAAAGAAAATCTAATGGAATAAAATGATCTCCAAGGATGAACCTTTGGTTTCCAATGGTTTTAATGAAATCAAAGGAATATGAAATAATTTAAAGGGACTATCGAATTTATATTAGAACGGGAATTTCAATGAATTGGGGTGCAATATGAAATGGTCATATCATGATGGGGATAAATAAATTGAAATCCCATGATCCAGGTAATATTTTTTTTTATATACACTTATTTAAATATAAATTAATATTTTAATCCAATATTGGGGAGGTAAGGTCTCAAAAAGACCAAATAACCACAAGTGGGCTGACACCCTAAGAGGGAATACCCAAGAACTCGACACCCATGTTTCACACTGTGAAATCCTAATGACCATTCCTGGAAATCCATTTGAAAAAAATAAAATAAAAACAATACCCACTTTATTTCAAGGAAAAACACACCATAGTGTAACCATAAAATGGAAATCAAAGAAAATATAAGAGTAAAAAAACATTATATGTGATTTATTTCAGTAAACCAGAATATTTTATCCTTAGTTAGAACCACATAGACCAGCTCCACACTGAAATACACATCGACATCATTGTGAAACGACTTTCTATTTGGAACAACACAAGTATTAACACTCGGGGATTACACCCTGAATCTTTAAAAGATCATCACACCATGAGACATCTACCGATTGAACTCCAACAGAGTGACACATATTTTCATGTTGCGTCACAACTTTTCCAGGAGAAATATACGACTTGGGAAGCACATTTATTCCATTAACCTTAATACCACCACTAATCACTCCAAAAACACTCTGAATTACCAATAACTAAAAAAGGTATCTTTAGAGACAATTGGGAACCATAAAGTACTAAATTATAAATTATAAGAGAATTATTTATTATCATTATGTTATTATACACGCCTCATGTTTGGTTATTTTACCATAGGTGACAAACTATTGAGGTAATCTATTCGTATCATAACTTACTATATTGGAATGTAATTTTAAATATTTATGTGAATTTTCCATTATGAAAAATATATGGTCTCACCCACCAACCATGAGTTTCATTCAAATATTATATGATATATGAACCTATTAAATGTTCACATGTATTACAATTTGTTAGTGAGTATAAATCACATGTTATGCATGAAAATTAAATTAAAAATGGTCTAGAAGATCCATCTATAATATTCTCACAAGATTTATATAAATGATTTAGATTTAAAGTGTTGAAAATTTAGATTCTAATTATACACAATAAATGTTTGGTTGAAGTGATTATATGAAATCCTAATTCATCATATGTTGAAAGAAAAAATAAATTGTTCCAATTAAGTGGAAAATTAATATATCAAAAAATGTTTTTATATAGTCCATGAAGTGACACTGTTACCAAATAAATTTTATGATCTTACAGAACATTGTTTTGATATATTGGAACTTTTCATTCTTTCAAAACTCATAAATGACAATGATTTTTTAAAATATATCAATGTAAAAAAATTCCAACAAGTATTGAATCAATATATTTTATTTTCTACTTATATATCTTTGGATTAGTTTTTAAAATTTCTATTAATATTGAATATATATTAGTCTATTATACGAAATGTCCATACATATAAATTTGTAAATTAATATTTATATATGTGTGTGTGTGTGTAAATTATTCTATATTTTTATTTTACTTTTTTATCTATATGATAAAAAAATATTACAATATATATATATATGAATATATGAATGGGGTTTTGTTTCCAATCTAATAAGAAAAATTGGAGGGGTTGAGGAGAAAATGTTTTTTTACAATTAAATGAACTATATTTTTTATTTTATTAAGGGAAAATATAAAATTTATAAAAAAAATAACCCAAAAAAATCCTAATGGATTCAACTTGAACCGACCCATCCCTAGAAGAACTGATCTCACTTAAACCAAAAAAAATTGAAAAGATATAACCAGACCTGACCTGAATTAAGCTGACCCCTCCCAAATTGAAACAAATCATAATAAATTTATTTGAATGAATCCAAATCAAACCAAACTATATTGAATCAAAACAAAGAGAACGGAATTGAATAAACCTAAACATAAGTGAATTAAACCATAAAACCAAACCGAAAACAACCTATACTAAACTGAGCTAAAATACACTATGCCCAACGGAACCAAACCAAAATGAACTTAACTAATGAAAATTAACCTAGACTAAAACATACCAATGTTGAATTGAATACACATAAATTAAACCAAGAATAATTGAAAATAATTATGTTCAAATGAATCATATCAAACTATTTGAACTGAACCAAACCAAATTAAACCTAACTGAAACAAATTGGAATATAATGAATTGATTTATACTAACTCCATTTGAAAAAAATCTATAATGACCAAAACTAAAAAGAGATTAATCAAAATAAAAAAAATAGCTCATAAAAAATTGAACTTAATCAAATTGAACTCATCCAAACTATATATAACCGAACTGAACCAATCCACACTAAACCAAATTGAAATAAAATAAAATGATATGAAAAAAGATGAACCAAAAAATTACCAAACTGGATATAATTATCCAGACATAATCCAAATCTAACTTATTCGACTATAATTGAATTGAAAAAAAATAACTCAAAAAATCAACAGGAACTGATCAAACCACATGAATTGAATATAATTTAACCAAACCAAACTATTCTAAACAAAAAAAGCTCAGATAAATCTCTCCCAAACCAAATAAAAATACACTAAATAAAACTAAACTATATAGAGTAATACCAAAACTAAAATGAACTGGCGATAATTGAACAAAACATAACAGAACTTTCCCAAAACAAAAATGACCCAAATAAAAATGAAATAATATAAACCTAACAATACATTATGAAACTAAATTAAAAGAAATTTTTCTAAACCAAACTAACATAAACCAAACCAATAGAACCAAACAAAATTAGATTATAGTAAATGGTTCCAAAGAAAATCAAAACAAGCCCAAACTAACCTAATTTTACAAAAATGAAACTAAACTCAGCTAGAAGAAAATTAAATGAATTTATCCAATTGACTTAAAGTTTTACCGAACTAAACTAAATAAAATTAAATTAAACTTGAACAAAAAAAATGAATAAAAATGAACAAATGCGATTAGAATGAAGTCAAAATGAACAATAATAAAACATATAAAATCAAAATCTACCAAATTAAATTTAATAGAATTCAAAAAAAAATCCAAGAGGAACTTGACCAAACTGATTTGATCAAAGGTGACCAAGAAAAAACAAAATAAAAATGAATCAAATTAACTTGAAATAAACCAATTCAAACCCCAAATAAATCAAATCGAAGTAATCTAATTTAACCATAACTAGTGTGATCTGGTCATACAAAACCCAAAAAACCCAAACTAAATTGATTCAACCCAACAGAATAGAAAAATACAAAATCAAAAAAATCCTCTACCTAAATTATTTTCACTAAACAAATTCAAATTGAATTGAATTAAACTACAACAGCCTGAACCAACCTAGACTGACCAGAACCACATCAAAGAAAATTAAAACAACTTGAAACAAATTAAACCATAATAAATTGGGATGAACATAACTGAATCAAATCACACATATTGTAACCAAACAAACCTAAACTGGCCTAACATGACATTAACAGAACTGAACCCCTTAGAATTGACATTAATGAAACTAAAATTAATAAAAATTTTTAAAAAAAACCAACAAGAAAAATCGAAAAACAACAAAAAATAAAACCAAACCACACTAAATAAAAACAAAATAACCAGAATCAACCTAAACCAACATTCCCTAACTCTATCTGATCTAAAAAAATCGGATAAAATGAAAAAAAAAATGATCTAAAATAAATAAAATTGAACTATACCAAACATAACTGAACCAATTCGAATATAATTAATAAAAAATCACAAAATATAATATAAAGTAAACCAAATAAAATAGAACTAATCCAAACTAACATGACTACACCCAAACCAATTAAATTCCATTTAAACAAAATTTTATTATATGAAATGAAAAAATGGAACAATGTGGTATGAAACATAACATAACCAAGATAAATTATATTATTACAATCTAACATAACACATGCCAAATTTACTTGAATAGATATATAGCAACATGAACCAAATTAAAAGAAAAAAATATTGAAATGAACTTATCCAAATAAAATAAAATTGAATATAATCAAACAATTGAACTAAAATAAATTGAAATGAAGTCAAAATAATTGAGAACAACTAAATAAATTTTTTTAATCAAAATCAGATGAAAATTTGAAAAAACTAGACCAAACTAAATATATGTAAATATAAGTAAATTAAACCTAACTGAATTTTAACAAGATGAATAATAACCACTTGAACTGAACCAAACTAAACTAGAAAAAAACAAGAAACGTTAAACCCAAATAAATTATATCATGAAAAACAAAACTGAACTGGCCTAAAATGAAATGAACCAAACCAAACAAAACTAACCTATATCAAACCCAACTAAAATAGACTAAAACAACCTAAATTAAATGGGAGAAAGTAAAACAGAGTTGAATATAATTGAACCAAATTTAATAAAACAAATTTTACAAAAACTAAACTAAATAAAATATACTAGGGTTGTCCTTAAATGAATAAAAAAACTTATAAAACAAATTGAACTTAACTAAATTGAAAGGAAATAAAAATAATTAAATCGATCTAATGATAATTAAAGTGAATGATCTCAACTGACTCAAATCAATCCAAACTAAATTGAACAGAACCAAACAAAAAAACTAACCCTAATCAAGCAGAATTAATTACAGTTAAATCATACATAAATAACATGAATTGATTAAAAGTGAATAGAATCAACCTGATATGACTAGGTCAAAAATAAATTAAATTGATTTGATTTGAATAGAACTAATACAATCTAAACAGAACCAAAATGAACTTATCCAAACCAAATCTAAATGCCTCGTATTGAATGGATTTGAATTGTTAAAATCTAACCCAATATGGCCCAAAAAAATTAATTATATTGAAATGAATGAAAATATACTGACTATATATAATTTGGATTAATTTAATCTAATTTGACTAAGCCTTATTCGATCTAAAAGTAATCATTATTTTTTTCAACAAATTAAATTGAATCAAATTAATCTAATGTGACTGGACTATATTGAATGAATGAAAATTTTCCCATCTGCATTATACCTAAACCAGATTAACTGAACATATCTAATCCAAATTTAACCAAACCAAATATAAATAATAATGTAGAATTGAACTAAACTATCCTTTCTCAAACTGAATTAATGGGACCCAAGTTGAATGAATCTAAACTAGAATAAACTGAATCAACTTGGATCTAACTTAATCTAACTAAATTGAATAAACATGAAATGGCCTAGAACAAATTGAATATAAATGAAACAAAGGGAAATTAATAGAACTAGACAAATGAAAATAAAATTGACTCAATCCCAAAAATAAAAATTAAATTAAACTTATCTGAACTAAATTAAATGAAATATAATTGATCAAAATTAAAATAAATTGAATCTATCTGAACCAACCTTAACCAACTAGAATTAAACCAATCGTAACTACAGTATATCGAATTTTACTTAATCAAATCATCATGAATCAATGTATACCAATATAAAAGAAATAGATATTTTTTTAACATAACTGAATAGAACTAAAACAAAGATAATTTATCAAGAGTAAACTAAATTGAAATCAATAGAACCAAATTAAACCAAAATAAACTAAAGTGAAATATACCCAATTATGTTGAACAAAATTGAGGCGAACCAAACTAAATCATACCAAATTGAATCAACCTTGACAAGAGTAGACTAGATTTAACTGAATTTAGCTAAATCAAATCAAATCGAACTAACCATAAATAAACTCTATCAAAATATACTAATCCAAACTTACTTGATCCAATGCACATAAAATAAAATCAAATTGAAATATTAAAATTTTCCCAATTCAAATCAAATTGAACACAGTTTTATTGAACCAAACTGAATAAAATATATCATGAAAAAATGTAAAGGAATATAATTTAAAAAATTAACCAAACAAAATTGAACTAAACTAAACGAAATTGTATTGGCCTGAACTAAACTGATCAGAATCGAACTAAATCATTCCAAACCAAACCAAACCAATTCAAATAGACCTAAAATGATCTAGTTTGAACTAAATTGATATAGTCTAAATAGAACTAAATTAAAATAATATTAATATACATGAACTAAATAAAGTGTTGAAAATAAATCTGATTTATAGAAAAATGACTTGATAAGATCCGAATTGAATTGAATTGATTAAGTAAATATAATCTGAAATGATAAGCTTATAAAAAATATTCAAAATGAATGGAATTCAACCAAACTACTCTGATCCAAACTCAGCAATATAAAATTGTTCTAAAAAAAATAAACTAAATCAAATTGAATTGAAATAAACTATATAGAATTTAACTAAATTGGAATAATATAATATAACTCAAATAAACTGAACCGCACCACACTAATCAGACTAGACCTAAATTAAATTATAATAATCTAATGAAAATTTAATAGAATTCGATAAAACTAAATTAAATTGTACTTAGCTAAACAAAACTGAACTAAATAAAATTAAATGAATACAAAATGAATTGACCAGAACTATACAAAAAAACAAATTTAATAGAATAAAATAAAATTAAAATTAACCTAAAAATATTTTAAAAAAATATCAAAATAAATAAAATCAACCAAAATAGAAAATATTTAAAATGAATAAACCTAAAATAAATTTAATATCTCAAAACTATACTATGTAGAACAAAACTACAAAAAATTGAAACAACCCAACTGAAATAGAACCATATTGAAAGGATCATTCAGAGACCAAATTTAACTGAAATACCCTAACCCAAAATAAACATAATTTAGTGAAACATATCAATATAGAATTGATGTAATCCTACCCCAACATACACAAATTGAACCAAATTAAACAAATAAAAACAAAACCATCCAAATAAAAAAATCAAATTTACCCAACACAAATTGAACTGAACCAGCTGGACCCTACCGAGCCTGACTCGAACCCAAAAAATTGTATTAATAAAAATGAAAAGACATGACCCTTCCACACCTTAATTGAGATGAAATGAATTAAAATGTGTCAAATCAACTATAAATATATATAATCAAAGAAAAATATATCAATTCAATCCAAAATAAACAAAAAAATCTAAATTATTCCTAATAAATTGGAATACAAGTAAACTAACTCAAATCAATCCAATCTAAAATGAACTGAAAATTTCGAGAATAACTCAAACCGAAATTAACTAAACTAACTAAAAAATAAAATTAAATAAAACTAATCTGACCGGATTTAGTTAAAATTAATTGAACCAAACTAAATCAAACTAACCAAACATGAAAAGGCAAAACCTCATCAAACCCAACCAACCCAAACAAAGCCGACTCTACCAGAACTAAACTGATCAAACTGAATCCTATCATACTAAATCAACCTCATCTAGTTTGGAAAAAAAAACCTAAATCATATTTATTAGACATAAAATTAAACAAACCAAATTGAACCTACTATATTTGAACTCAACTATCCCATGATAACCTAATCACCATAAACTAGATAAAAATCAATTGGGTAGAGTCAAAACATATATAATAGAATTGAACATAATCAAATTAATGATAAAAATCATCCCAACATCACTTAACTCAAACCAAAATGAGATAAACCAAACACCACAAGCTAGATCCATTACAATATGTTAAAACTAAATTTAATTGGAAAAAATGGACTCATATTGAACATATTTAAACCAAAATTAATTAATTAAAACCTATCCAAAATGATCCATATAAAATAATGAAATGAATCAAACTAAACTAAACCAAAAAATATGAGAATTGAGATTTAATCAATTGAACTGAACTAAACTAAACCAAAATAAAAAAAAAATCATCCTGATTCGACTCATCTTGAATAATAAAAAACCTCATAAAATATATTTAAACTAAAAAAATTTAAACCAACCTAAAACAACCAAACATAAGTGGAATTAAAAAATAATAAGTTCCCCCACTCAATTCATAAATATTTGAACTAAACAAAACAAAACAAAAATACCACCCAAAAAAAGTAAATCTAAATATAACTAACCAAACCCCAACTAGATAGACAAAATAGACTATAATTGAACTGATATGTCATGAATATACTTAATTCAACCAAGTAAAAGTGATTAAAATTAAATCACATAGAATAATACCAATTTTTTTAAATAATGGATCTATCCTAATCCACACCAAACTTATCATATCCAACATAACCTATCATTATTTGATCAAAATCAAACTAAATAAACCAAAAATGACATAAATTAAATTAAATTGATGTAATTTGATATATATTGAAGCAAATAAATTTAATAAACCCAACATAATAGAATATAATTGAACCTAACTACCTCGACCCTATTAGACCAAACAAAAAAGTACACTAAAATAGATCCAAATAGAGATAAAATAAAAAAGCAGTCAATAAAATAGACATGGATAAAAATAAGTTGAAGAAAACAAAAATATGTTTATTAGAAATAAAATAAAAAAACAACCTCAAACCAAACACAACTAAACCAAACTAAACCAAATAACCCATAATTAAATTGAATCAACCAAAACAAACTAATTAGAACTAAACTAAATAAACTCAAAGAAAAAAATATAATAAAATCAATATAAACCAATTGAATTAAATCTAATAAACATAAATGAGCTAGAATCAAAATAAAATAAAATAAAATAAATTGATATGACATGTTTTTTTTCAAAATAAAAACACTTTTTATTAATTTTATAAATAGAAACAGATTTTCTATTTTGTAAAATAAATCTATATTTTTTTTCTCTAAATACAAATACGATATTTTGAATAATGTAAAAAAATTTATTTTTTTAATAATAAATTGTTTTTTAAAAATTTAAAGGTAATATGTTTTTTTGGATTTTTTGATAATATATCTGATTTATTATTTAAGCACAAATAATTATTTCATTAAAAATAAAATTTTAATAGTTATTATTTTACTTTATAAATTTCAAATATCTTTTTTTCCTAACAATTTTAAAATCATCAGATTCACAAAAAAACAAATTTACCATTTTTTGAGAATAGTAAAAAAGTATATATTTTTTCTAAAAACCCATGATAAAATTATAAATTTTTAATATAAAATAAAATAATAAAAAAACTAATATCATTCATAAAACTCAATAAAATAAAATATGTTTATCATTTAAAAATATTAATAAAAAATATCATTTAAAAAAACATTTTTCCGTAAAAATTTAAAGAAAATATTTTCATTTAAAAATTTCATGAAAAATTAGAAATATATATTTTTTTTTAAAAAATATAATTAATAAAAAATCCATTTTATCTTAAACTAGTTAAAAAAATCAATCTTCTTTTTATAAATTAAAAAATCATAATTTTTCTTAGAAAAGTAAAAAAATCGCAATAATTTTTTAAAAAAGTTGTTTTTTTAACAAATTGCAATTTTCCCCAATTTTTAAAAAAAATACAATTTTCTTTTAATTTTCGTTACAATTGCCCATTTATAATAGTTTTATTTTATAATTATTTCTTTTATTTGAGAAATTTTAGATAATTATTAGCTTGCAGTTAGTTTTTCAACAAATTCAAACTTATTTCTTTTAAACAATAAAAATATATAATTTTTTTAATAGAAAATACCAAGTTATTAGTTCTTCATTTTAATAAATATTATATATATATAATGGATATTTTTTTATTTTAAAATAATATATATAATAAAAATAAATCCACTTCTCATATATAAATTCGAAAAAAGTATACTTTTTTTAAGTAGATACTCTTTTTTTATTAAAAACCTATTTTAATCCTATTTTAATTTTTAAAAATATAATAATTTTATTCATATAAAAAATTTTGTTTCTATATTTCACATTTATTTTATAAAAAATTATAACCAAATAAAATTTATTTTAATTTTTTTTATTTTAAAAAAAAATTATTAGAAATTAAAAAAATCCATTTTTATTTATAAATTAACATTCAGAATTTTAAAAAATCTGGTAACATTTTCAAAAACCAAAAAACAGTTTTTCAATAAATATATAAAATGACCTATTTTTATATAAGAAATAATAAAATTAAATTAAATTTGAAAATCATTTTCATATAAAATATTATAAAAAATCCATTTTGAGACCAAATTTTTGATAGGTTCATTTAAGTTTGTTTTTATCTATTGGGGTTAGATCAAAACTATTCATATTTGTTTAAGTTAGTTTTATTTATTTATTTAAATTTTATTTGGTTTAGTTCAATTTTTATTTTATTGTTTAGATTTCAGTCAAATTTATTTAATTTAGTTTGGGTTTATTCTGGTTGTTTAAGTTTATGTTTGTATAATTCATCAATTTTATTGAATTTATTATTATTCGATCTTGATTAATTTAACTGTTTTGTGTTCATCTTTGTGTACGAGTTTTCTTTTTTCGATGGTTATGATCATTTAAATTCAATTTGATTTGGTTTAGTTAGATTCATTTATATTGTTAGTAATCTATAGTCAGATAAATTTATTTTAGTTTTACTTAATTTAGTAAAGTTCAATTATGATATATTTAATTTTGGGTTGGGTGGAGTTAACATAATTCAATATGGTTCAATTTTTTCCATTTCAATTTATTTTAGGCAAGCTTAGTTTGAGCCAGCTTATTTTAGGATGATCCATTTTTATTCTATTATATTTTCTTTGGGATTGTTTAACTTGTTGTGTGTTGATTTATTTTATGTCATATAGGTTCGATTAAACCTATATTGATTTAGGTTAGTTATGTTCATTTATGTTTGGTTAGATTTAGTTCAGTTAGGATGAGTTGGGTAAGTATTGTTTTTTTATTGGTCCAATTAATATTTGCTACCTATATTTTCATAAAATTTCTAAAACATGATTTATTGAAACTATATTTTTTGTTTTTTTGTTAATTTTTAATGGAATTGAGTTAAAAAACATTACATAAAATTATATACTTTACAATATATGATGGTTGGGATCTGAATTTCATAAGAGTAAATGCATTATAACCTCGTATAAGTGAGAAATCCATGCTATGATGCATAAAATTGAGTCCTCCCAAGAAGGCTTAAAAAATATATATATTATCAAGTATCATGTTTTTTAATTAAAATATATCTAAAATAATAATCAAAATTTGAGTTCTCTACCTTATCACATATATATTGTTATCATGTGAGTCCATAAATTCAATCCACCTACCTGCATAAGTGAGGACAGTCTAAAAAATTTGTAATAAATGGTTAATATGACTTAGATATGATTTTAAGGGATAATCAATAACTATGTAGACACTAAATAACATGATAATTGGGGTGAAAGTTATAGAAGATAATTGATTCTAGAAAGATAAACTAAAGGATATTAGGACACAAAATCAATGGAGACACTATTATTTTTTTATATATCAATTCATATATATCAAGGGAAGAAATAGATTAATGGAAATTTGACTTAGAACAAAATCAATGGAGAATAGTGTCCTCATATCTATAATAGAAACATAAATAGTAATAGAGGAATTATTATTCCTTATAAAGGACCCTAAATAATGAAGATAATGCTATGGTTATTCAAATATATCTAATTATTATTGGATTGAGTAATATTGATATTATATTTAGGGGAAACCTTCATCAATACTTTAATTAAGTCTAAAAAGGATTCTAAAGATGTAGTTTTATTTGATTCACTAGTAATTTTTAATATAAAAATTTCATGTGAATCGTAAAGATTAT
The DNA here is from genome assembly GCA_963277665.1 of Viscum album. NCBI lineage: Eukaryota > Viridiplantae > Streptophyta > Magnoliopsida > Santalales > Viscaceae > Viscum > Viscum album. The sequence continues at coordinate 752,604,895 of OY728160.1, forward strand.
TCTAAAACTAGTGGGGATAATTTAGGGGAACCTTTTTTGATATTGTTCAATTTATATTTTTGGTGAAGTTTATTTGAAGTATATGGACTCAAAAATTGTAAAACAAGTAGTCACATGGTGCTTAGGTCATGTAGCATGTTATGATGCCAATTGGATAATGGGGATGGGATAATGTTTTTGGGGATTATTAAAGGTTAAGTGATAAATACTTATAAATTTACACAGGAGTATAATATTAATGATAATGTTAAATGGAAACTATTTTATAAAAATAAGGGCTCACCAATGATGATAAGTATGAAGTAGATGAATAAAATGAGAGGGTAATATTTCCATGTGGATACCGATTAGAAGGGATATAAAAATGGAATATAAAAAATAATATTAAAACGACATGTTCCACCATATATTCTAGGAGATAGTGATGATTGATGAAAATGATAATATTCAAATAATAATGAAGTGAAAGAATGTGTGAGGATGGTAGAAAGTTGTGGGGGTAAAATTATAACTTAAAAATACGATTAAAACACTAGGATGTAAATACAAGTTAACACTACCGACTCTTTATAAAATATAGCTAAATTTATGTGGAATATAATAAATTTGTGAGGTGGTAACATATTCATGTGGGTTAGAATGTACCTATAATAAAAAATATAAGGAATTCGTAAAGTATTTGATAACAAAAAAAGATTTATTTCAAGTAAAATAATGGAATTATACTTAGATATTTTGGTTAGGAATACTCATCCATACATATTCTAATAATCTTAGTATATTCATTAGATATTGTTATTTTATCTATGAATATGTTTCTTGGTTGAACAATTCTAAGGGGAATTAATCCAATTTAGTTTGATGATTTTTACATTGTTCTTGAATAAAACTTTGTAACTAAATATTATTCTATATAGCCTTTTAATATTTTATTAATTATTTTTCAGGAAAAAAATCAATAGGCCAATATAAGAGTATTATTGCCAATTTTATTATCATAAAATATAATTTAAAAATATTGTTAATAAACCAAAAAATATATACAATGATCATTAGTATAACATCAAGTATTTTTGTGAGGAATTTTAAGTTATATTAACATATAAATTATTTTATGAGTTAATATTTTAATTATTATTCTAATTATACAAATTTGGATAGTATTAAACCTTAATTATTTAAGTATTTTGCTGAAAATGTCAGTTTTAGGCCAATATATAACTATATTTAATGAAATAATTATCCATACCACTGACGAAGGATTGATAAATCTTTATTGAATGTAAAATAATAGAATAATAATTGATGAGAAGAAAAATAGTGAGGTTTATTAAGACAAATTTCTCTATATTTATTGTCATACATTATGAGTATATTAAAAATAATAGTATCATTTCATCAAAGTATATCATTCCATATACCCTTACTTATCCATAATCAACTGGATGTCCTAGATTTGGTCTCATTTCTCTCCAATTTATTTTTGTATTACCTTTCAATGTTTTTATTAATCTTGAATTTATCATTATTAAAACTTAATCATGAATCTATATCAATATACACATATCTATAAAATTATAAAAATAATCATTCGAATATATATACACCTCCCAGTGGATATGATTTTTCATAATTAAACTATTTATTGTCGGTATAGATGAATATTTTTCATGTTTATATTTACAAGGGTCACATAAAAAATTTAATAGCATTTCTTAAAAAGGAAATTGTTTATTATTATTTTTCAATTTATAAGTGTTTTAAAAAAAATTAAATTTTTTTTATCTATTTAATGTGTATACATTTTAATAATAGTTATTATAGATTTTTTCTCACTAAATTTACATGAAACTTTTTCAAATATGGTACTTTTATAATCATTTTGATATTAAAAACATTAATATCTACTCTCCTATATTGTATAAATACTAAAAAATTATTTAGTGTTGTATTTATATTTTTCGAATTTCATAAAAAACATAATTATATTATGTGAAATTATTATCTAAATTTTCTTATGTTTAATTATATTAATGGCTATTTTCATCACTTATTTTAGTGTTATAAATCCAAATTTTTTGCTTACTAAAACTATATGGTTTTGAATTACTATATTCTAAAGTTTTATGGATACTAGGGAATCATCCACTCTTTGTTGAAATCCCTTAACTCTTTGAATTTATAGGAATCAAAGTGCTCTTAGGAGTGATTATAAAGTAGTTATAGAAAATCTTAGTGAAATGATAGATAGAAATTTTGAAAAGTTTAAAAAATTTACATTAGGAATGGTAGAATCGATAGGACTAGGATTATTGAGTATGATATCCCTATAATTAATATAAATCTATCTTGTATTATAATTTCTAAAAGAGACGAATATTATGAGTTTAAATGGTCGAAATTATCCTTTTCATCATCATTTAATGAGATTACCAATAAAAAGGATTTGGGTTTTATTTAGTATTTCTATAAAATTTATATCAATCTACAATTCAATGGCCGATTGATAATTATTTGAGAATTATGTGTTTCAATTTTTGATGAAAAATAATTTAATATTTTATTATTAATCCAAAATGACCCCATTTTTTCATTGATGGGATATGTCACTTGGAATAAATTAAATTTATTCTATATAAGAATCTAAAATTACATGTCCCATGAAAAATATAAAAACGGAGACCAAAGATCATATCACATGCCTACAAAAAGGGACTTACAACATGATATTATAAAAGAATAGCAAAAACTCATTAAACATAAGGGCCTAAACTACCCCTTGTAAGAAACCCCATTCATAGTAACCTACCAAAACCAACTCTATTTCTTAGTCCAAAATATCAATGGACTCATGATTAGTCCAAGTGGAACAACTATCATACACTCCACATCCCTCATTAGGGAGTAGAAATAATATAAATCTCTATAATTCCACACAAAATATCTAATACTAATTAATGAGATAAAATAAATAGTAAAAACAACTTCCCGAAAGACCTTTCAAAACAAAAGCAGTAGTCAAAATCACCAGTAATATTCATAAATGAGAAACCACAAGACCAAACCACCCATAAAAAATATGTAATTGGCTAGATAGATTCTTTAAAATAAATATGTCCACCTTTAAATTACATCCCTAAATGATAATCTGATTAGAATGATTTAATATAAATGTTAAGATTTCTAGCATAAGTTTAATTTAATTAAGAATTTTTTGGAATAGTAATCTTATTTAGCTTCATCTCTAATGTAGAGTGAAATTTCACACATAAACAGAAAATATGAATGTAATCATTATTTGATAAAATAAAATAATTTCTAAAATTATATACCCGATAAGATACCTTACCAATCAAGCTTCTCCATAACATAAGAAAGACACATTATGAACCTAAGTGTTTAAAAATATAATCAAAAAAGATGTTCCATCCACAAGAAGGAAAATAAATATGTAAAATTTTATAAATAACAAAAACCTTCTAATAGGAAGATTGTAATTCAATGAAAAAATGGACACTAGTATCTCGAACCAGATAAAAAAGGATACAAAATATTGTTAATAGAAATCCATTTAGTTCATCAAACTTAGGAAACCAATTTGTACTGATCCAATAGGCACATTAGAAACCTTTTTTAGATAAAAAAATGTCCCATACAAATCATGGCCCATTTATGGTTATCAGCATTATATAGAGGAAAAATTGTGTCTTCTGTATCATAGGTGACTAATGGTTCACCTTTTCTAATCCACCTAGTGGGATCTAGAGTGTTCAAGCAATGTAAGAATTTAATCCTAAAACTGAGTGGCCCCTTAAAACCCAAGAGAAATAATTTTGTAAGGAGATACTCCAAAACCGTGGAATCTAAAATATGAAAATATTGAACCAAAAAACAAATAGAGTTTTTTTAGAAAAAATAGCTGCTAAATGTGTCGAATCATAATCATAGTTTTTGTTTTCACATTTCATTTAATTACCAAACATAGAAACTTGATATGAAGAGTCATTTTATTCAATGAAGCATTATAATTTAATGTTTTATCTTTTCTTATTAAATAAAACTTCTACATATGGAATTAATCATTTCAATAATGGTTTCAGGTAGAGAAATAATATGACCAAGTTGAAGAAACAAAGATCTCGACACATCTTTCACTGCGACATATTTTCCCACATATCTCTAAATAATAGAATACCAAGAGAATTTATTGGAGAATCAATTCTAAAATATGTCAAGATTTTTGAAATTTTCATATTTCTAAATGATAATGGAACACCAAAATAGTTCATGGTAAGGCATCCTTCCATGAAGTTAATATAATTGTGGATGTCCAACCTATCCTCTAGAGAAAACACAACAAAAAAATATTACTTTTAATGTCATTAGAAAAAATAACCAACACACAAATATACACATTCAAGGTTATATCTAAAATATTATTTGATCATAGATCATCTCTCTAAAATAGAAAAATGTCATATATAAATATAAAATATAAATTTTTTATTTTATACTAATTTTGATGAAATATATAATCTTTCTAGGAGATAATGGGTTACATTGTCTTAATCCTTTCCTTGAAGAAAATTACCACACAACTCAACATTGTGCATAAAAAGGTAGTGAGTATATGTGACACGATATATAATACAATTAATAAATTTGGAAAGAAAATTTAAAGGCATGAGAATATTTTCAAGGAATGATCTAGAAACAGATTCATAAGATTTGGAAATTTCAATCATTATGGAACTTCTAGGGGTAATATTTTCTATTTATTAATTTCTCACCTTCTCTTTAACCACAAAATTATGATTATAGATATCATTTCCATATAAAATTCCCCTTACTCATCCCTCATAATATTTTAGGTTTCATTATATATGATAAATAATGATATGATATATGCATTTATATAAAATATTAGAATAGGATATAGTCCTAAAATTAGAATCCCTTTTAGGGTTCAAAACCTTATGGGTAATGGAAATAATTATGGAATTAAATACCAAAGGAAAATAAGGATCCCAAAAAAAATTCTTAACACCATCAATAATACTAAATCCAAAAACTCCAATACTTCCTTGAAAAATAAAGAAGATAATCCATTGGGTCTAGGGTATCTTTCATTACTAATAGAAGAAGAGGCATCTTTAACAACCTAATAAGATAAATTTCTACAAATATTTAATAAATCAGGTACTATAACTACCATCGTGTTATCAAAGAGTTCCAGATTAATATCAGTTTTAGGTACTAAGGAGATCAAAAAATTCATAATGTGATTATGTAGAATTTTTTAATATCCTTAGTGAAATATGCCCATGAACCATATTTATTCTTAATCATTATAATAACATTCCTAAAAATTTTATCCTCAATAAATAAATGAAATAATTTAGTATTATGATCTCATTCATTCAGCCAATTAAATTTAGTTAACTTCTTTATAGGAGGGGTTCTCAAAAGAAAGGGTTTTATTCATATTATAAACTAAATTCATCTTTCTTAAAATAGTGTAAATGAATTGTAACTATTAAGAATTTTTAATTTAATAGGGTAGATATCATTCCAAATATTTTCTATTCTATGATAGTGACACAATATACCCTTTTTAAAATGGTAATTAACTTATTTTTTAGGGCCCTTAAATTTTATGAAATTTGAAATAGACTGTGGGTTAAATAGAGGGAGTTCCAGGACATAAGCTAAAGGTTTCGGAAAGTTTCTACCTTTCACAAGAATTTTGAAAAAATAAAGGGGAAAAACTTTTGGATATTGAGATATCAATTGAAAACTCTTGGGAAATGGTCAAAGATTCGTGGGGGTTATATAAAGGCTCTTGAAAAAAATAGAAGCAACAATCATTTTTCAAGACACTTTCAAACACACTAAAACCCACATTTAACAATTTTTCATATTAGTTCATGTGTAATGAAAACCTAAAGAAGCATGATTATCCATGTTATGGTCACATTTATAGTTATTGAGCTCCTCAATATCTCTTAAGGACATCTTTCTCCCCAAAAAATGGTTCTCTGTAAAATAAATATAGTTAAGATGCCCCAAAAATAATCTAGATTTGTTTATGGACATAAATCCACCAAAAATTAGAACAAATGTCTTCATAGAGGACTCTATCATTAAATATATAAACAAAATGTACTAAAAACATCGATAACTAAAAGTAATCAATGTAAATCTATTACTAAATATAAATCTCATTAAGGTAAAATGTAACAGGATTCAAAATAACAATCATAAAAATAATTATAATTTTTTTATCAAGGAAACCACATAAAAATGGAGTCTCTCAAGGAAGTCTAAAGTAGTGAAAGTATATAGAATCTCCTCTAACAAGAATCACCCCATGTGGAGGAAAAGAATTTAAACTGGAAAAAAAATTGATATCTGTACTGTTGTATGTAGTAGAGGCCAAAAAGTCTGCTACTTTGTTCCCCAACCTCCAACTGTAAAGGACCTCCATGTCCATGCTAAGATATGTTCTACATTGTCTGATAGTATAAATGATAGACCACAACAACATTCCAATGAAATTTAGTGAATCATGAAGAATGAAGGAATCAATCTCCACTCGTGCTAGAGAGATCTTCTTTTGCATGCAATGATGAAGACCGGTGAAAAGGGAAATCACCTCGACATGTAGAGAATGGAAAAAATTCATAGAAAGTGAGAATGACAGATCCACTAGAATCCCGAACAACCCCCCCCCCCCCCCCCCCCGCCCCATCCATGAAGAGTACCGGAGATACAAGATCCAGAAGTGTTGAGTTTCAATCCTGAGATTTTAGGGGACCAAAAAACATGAATCCCTATTCATTCACTGGTTGGATGGGAAGATATCCCCACATCGATAAGCCTGAGAGTGGTGGAGTACTCATCTTATTTGAGGATGTTGGTGAAACCCCTCAGTCGGAGTTTGGTGTGGGTGATCAGTGAGTGACACCGGGTGGCTACCCCTTCAATGCGAGATACATTCTGAGCTTTCCATATGCACCTAAATCCATCAAGAAGGACCAATGCTCTCACCATTATCTCTGGTTATTTGGTAGAGGCTCCACGAAACCAAGAATAAAAAAACAAGAGGATTGAGTCCTATGTAAATGAAATCATGTTAAGTCATCGAATTATCTCTAGATATAACACACACAATCACTTTAAAAAAAGAAATGATTAGAATTCTATACATTGTGATAATGACAATATGAGCACTTGGAAACCATGGAGATTCCCATGCATTGGATATTTTCATCTATGTACAACATGCGGTTTCTAATCCTCCATAGAAGGAAGTTTATTTTTGAAGGAATTTGCTTCTTCAACAGAAACTCCCCCCCCCCCACAATTCCACCTCCTCCCTCGATCACGTCAACCTTCCAAAATTCTAAGATGAGAATGTACCTGAAGTAGACTCGGTGAAAATTCATTTGTTAGGATCTATATAGAAGATGATGTTATTGAAAATGGATATCGGATTGGTATTCAGGATAACATGGATGAAACATAGAAAGAAACTAGACTCTTTAAAAGTGACCCCAATGATGGGGCACCCAGGAGAGCTGAGAATCACTCCCATCCAGTTATGGAACAAAAAAAATGACTCCCTTACCAATAATCTAGTAGGAGTGGTCCTAAAGCATCTAAAGGTTTTGATAAACTAAAGGCCAGATCGACGATGGGCTCCCCCCAATAGTGGTTTCCTCCCTAAACATTCCTGCTCATTTGATAACCCCAAAAATTGTTCTCCTCCCAGTACTCCCATCTAATCTTAGCATGACATCATTTAAGCATGACCGATATGTTTCAAAGGTTGATTCCCCCTTCCCTATACGACCTAACCATACATCCCCATGAATCCCAGTGGTTCTTTCAATCACCATGAGCATCCCAACTGAAACCTGATACTTTTTATCTAAGATAAAAACCATTTGGGATATATAGTAAAACTAAATATCCACTATTTAAACCCCAATGGAGGTCACACCATCATTACGGATCATTATAACCCAAAACAGATGAGGATTCGTTGATAAGGTACAATAAGTGAGTGAATGGAAAAAAATATTTTAATTTAGGGCACAAATCTGGTAACCACTCATACACCACATTCATGATCTAACACTACCTCCCAAGAATTTTAGGAATGATCTTTTTAGGATGATTTCACTCTAGGGTAATATCAATATGAATATTGAAGTAATCATTCTTAGTTCCAGATTTAGTGAAGTCATCAGTTATATTTTTTTCCCATTCACCCTTGAAATATTATTAAGGGATTCCTATATAGGAAATGACACAACAGTTGTCACATTATTGACATGTCCACAAAAACATATAGGAAATTATATAATGGTTGGGTACATGTCAATTAAGTAACCATGTCATCAATGATGCCACTTAATTGAAATCTCCACAATAATATTATTAATGGATTCCAAAATGATGTCACATAATTGACATTTCCATTAGAAGATATAAGAAATGAGACAATGGTTGTGGACATGTCAATTAAGTAACCATTCTTGAGTTATCATAAAAAAATTGATTTTTAGGATTCTATTTGTGTTTTTGTATACCATATTTCATAAATATTGGGAGTTGGTCATGGTTAAGGTCTTAGATCTAAATTTTGTTGAAGATAATATTTTAGGATTATATTAACTTTTTTAAGATTGGAACCGTATTATGTATTTCTAATAACTACATCATGATTTATGTCAAATATAATATTTTAAAAAGGAAATGAATGTGTTTTTAGTTATATAAGTAATTAAAGGCCTTATTTTTTGGATTTAACTCTTTTTGTAGGGAGACCATGACACATTGGACATCATCACACCATAGTTTGTATACAATTTTATGATATAGGAAATTTTTTATAATTCAAATTTATATAAATATACTATGGGAACATTGACTCAACCATATGGGACCTTTTTTTAATCCAATTATTTTGGAAAATGTGATGTTTGGGATAGAATATTTTAGAATATGATATTGAAGTAATTGATATGGGAGTTTAATGAAAATTGGATAAATGGATAATCGAGGAGAAAGTATTATGTCAACTTGTAAATTCGTAGAAATTACTATGTTTTTTACTGAAGTATTTTATATTTATTGATGTTTTTTATATAATTATAAAGGTAGAGTTGAAGATAATTAATTTTTCAGTTTTGTATTGTTAATTTATTTAAAAATGTTCATGGTAAAAAATAAATGTATTATATCTTCATAAAACTCCATCATAGTGTATTGAAAACATAGGTAGAATGTTGGAGTGACCATTGGTTTTAGAAATAAGACAAACCTAAACATTTTAATCATAATAGTGAGTGGTTATTTATTTAGAACATTGAAACATTGTCAGTGTATGATCCTTTCATGCAGTTCTTTGTGTTGAACCCCATAATATCCTCATATCATTATATTTACTTTTAATATTATGATATTATTGATGTATTATAGAGATCTAAACATACAATTCAGAATTTATAATGTGTCGATAAGATCCATTTGATGTAATGAAATTGAAATATTAATTTATTAGCCCCTATTAGGGTGTTTTTGTCCTCATGGTGAAAATGGTGTCATTTATAAAAGGTTATTTTCATGGTGAATTTTAGGAAATTTTGTATTTTACATGGAAAATTAAATAAATTTAAATTATGATCCCCTCATTGATAAACGTAATTGTTAGATTTAAAAAAATATTTGAGATCACATCTATGGTCTCAAGGGTTTAATGATTTCTTGGTTTCAATACATGAAATATAAGTATGTGATCCCACCAATATTTCCTTAACTATGATAGAAAATAAGATGCCCAATATTGATTCAACAGTATAAAATTTATTATATATTGGTTTATTAAATGAAATATAAATGGAGGATATTATTTACACATTCTCAAAAGTTATTTAGAATATATTGATTAATATTCATGAAGATGGAAAATGGTTAATAAAGTTAAATTTCAATTACTACACAAAAAATTAGATAATTCGATTTTTTTTAAAATAACTTGTTAATTATTTTTTCAACCCCATTATTGTAGGTTTTGGATTGATCACATAATAATTAATTATTTTATTTCACCCTTGTACAACTATTTTAAACATCTTTTATGGTGTAATTTCACTATATAATAATCAGTTTAGATTATCATATGAATATATTAATTCATGTTAAGTACTTTTATAAAAGGAAATTTCACTTTTTTATGTATTCATTATGGGGGGAGGTGATTTGGAGAGTCAATGATGATGTTAATGAAAAATGGGTCAAACATCAAGGATTATCAATCACACATGTGATCTAATATTCACATTTAAAAAAAATTGTGTTTCTATAACAATGTGATATATAACACTTTAGAAGAATCCTAATCCCATTCCATACATTTTGATGCAAAAATGAAGTGATCTACTGAGAAAATCGTAACTACTAAATTCAACAGTACTACTATGTATTTAAAAAATATCTCTTATTATATAACTATAATAACTACAAAATGTTATATGGACACATTCACAAATAAAAAAAGTAACTATATAGTTTTTTAATCTCTATATATGGTTTTTTGCTTTCTGAAAACTACAATACATGTTGTATTATGAAATATATGTAAAAAACCACCTTATATTTTACATATAAATTAACACTATGTGTACCTCATTTTTAGGTTTAGAACAAGGGGTAATGTTTGAATTTTTTATAGAGTTTTAATATTTTCTTCACTATCTTAGAATATTTCGATCACTCTATCCTCACAAATATATATGAAATAAATAGGGAAATACACTCAAGTATTATCGCACTCTTGATTATCACTAAATGGTGGGTGGTTGTTTTGAGAAAACAATCCACATTTGAAAGGATTTACAATGAAAAAACTTTATAATAGTTTGATATAGTTTTTTGTTTGTAATAATTTAAGGTGTTTTCTATTGAATTATTTTTTATTCTACAATTTTATTTATTTATTTTTACAAAATTCATGTGTTCCCTTAATTGATTGTATCTAATATTTCACATGGTAAACTTATGATGTTCCAATTATATTGAAAATGATTCCATTTATATACCATAAAAAGTTAAATTATTAAGTGATTTGGTAGCATAAAAGCATATCTTAATAGTTTTAACATAGATAATGTATGTTAATAAGAATCTCTATGTATAAGTGCATTGGTATAAATGGCTAAAGAGTAATTAGGATTTCGTTCATCCTTAAACAAAGAATTAATTCAACTATAAATGTCCTTATAAAACAAATGAACATAATTTTTTTTCTGTATTATTATTTATGTGATCACCTTATCTTATATGTCTTGAAACAAAATTCATTTTACAAAATCCATAAGTTTTTTCATTCCTTGTTTTACTTCAAAAAAAATTTAAAATCCACCATATCATGTTTCATTTTAATTAATGATACTTAAAATTAATACTTTAGACCAACAAATCACATTGAGGTATGATCTATATCATTATCCAAACTACATATTATGTTATAAAAACTAAATAATTTGACATTTCATGATACTAGGTTCAGATTTTGGCATCATTTTAAGGGATCAAAATAATTAAAAATGTGTTTTTTTATAAGAAATTTCTTGTATACTATAAATATTTTTTTTGTTCATTACAAATATAATAAATCTTTCTATCAATTTAAATTATAATTTTTTTTATTTTAAGGGTTTTTTATGGAACATTATTCTCTAGATTATCCCACAGCATTCGAACCCATGATAAATATGGATTTTGTAATTGAAACCATGAGATATTGATCAAACCCTTGAAGAAGGACACACAACCAATTAGAAATCCACTAAACCCCTTCTTCATGTAAAACTAAAATTTAACTATGTATTAAATTTTATATCATAGATTAAAATTACCAAACATTAAAGTAATTAACCTCACCCAACTTTGAATATTAAATTATTTATCTAAATTTTAGGGAAGGTACATAATTTTGAACTAAAATATGGTTTATTACAAATGTTATCCAAATTCCATGGATTTGTTAGAGATGTCCATCAAAACCCCATAAAAAATTTATATATTGTGATTAGCATTAAAACACTTATAATTTTTAAAATTCTTTATAAAACTAAGATTCGTCTCTATGTCCCTAGAATACACCCCAACATATTGTATTTACAATATGAATAACCTAATTATAGGTTTTTTTGACATGAAATGATTACGTTTAGAAAATTATTTCATAGTTTCCCATACTAAAACCATAATAAAAGATATATATGGAGTTAGACAATCAAAACAGTGAATATTACATGAATTTTGGGAATACTAAAAAATATTTTATTCCTACTGATCCCACCACCAAATATGAGATCAACTACAAATATAATAGGTTTATGAAGTAATAATCTCAATGGATAATTGTTTAGACCTGAGGTGGGAATTTGGGGATAAAAAATGGTATGACAGGTGACAATAATTTGATTATTATATTAAAGAATTTCACGTTTCCATTTTTTCCAAACCTATTTACATCATTATCCTTTAGGGGTAATTGGATTCACCCCATGGAGACTGGGTAGTTCACACATTTTTTTATTACGATGGAGGTGCAACAATTGAGTGGTCCTGATAGGTGATTACATGGGTTTAATTGTTTGTGCAATCAATCCTCTTAGGATATGATTTCACCTAATGGTATATAGAAGGTTTATTTGTGGATTCAAAAATGACCAATGAACCTCCTATCAATGATTCATGGACCTTTATTCCAAATGTAGGCATTCGTTGGATGAAAATTTTGTCAATGAAACTTTAGGATTCCATTGGTTGAGAGGATGGGTTGTGGGGATCATCACACCCTTTTGGGGGTAATTATTTCCAACTCTAAGACACTATTATTTATTTAATCCATGTTTACATATTCATTAATTCATAGTTCATTCCCAAAGAGTGTATCTAAAGGTTACCCCTGAATTGCATGATCATCATGGATATACATGGATTTTATGCCACAAAAATAATGCTGACTGAATCCGTGCAATGAGGCACTCTAGAGTTTATCATCACCCAGTATAGAAAGAAGGTGGTTTGATTTTGAGGTAGGAACCATAATACGGGATTCTAGCATTTCATCATGAGAGGAATCAGAGCCCACATAGTTTGGTATCACTTAAATGGATACATCACCTTTTAAGGTCAAGTGATAGGGACACATCCATGTTGTTTAACGTCATGCAATGAGGAAATTCAGTTGAATGATTCCTGGTTGATACATGGTGTGGAACTCAGGCCAAGGAATCCTGAATCGCCCAAGAGATATGTGGTATCTTGGGTGGACATGAACATATTGGTTATATGGCCAGATAAACATTGGGGTTGATTTGGAGGTTGAATTTGGACCTATGATAGGCTTCCCATGTATGCCAGTAAAATGTTGAATCAATGTCCACGGAGTTCTAGAAAAATGGGGACATATACTTTAAGGAAGCCCATCATGAGGGCATGGTTTCTTGGGTATTACACAGAGGTGCTTCCCATTTGGGGGGATATGATTGGGGATTAAACCATAGAGGAGTCCTTAGTGTGGGAATTTCATTGGGACTGACTCAAGAGACCATCCCTTAATCATAGGACTGGAAAAAGCATCCTACATATCCTGGTTGAAGCAGGAATCATAGTTAACGTTGTTCTTTTAGCTTGGGTATTACACCTAGGAGGAGTTCCATTTGTGATATTTGAAATAGTATTTATTCCTAAAGAGGATTTAATTTTTTCGGGGGTATAATTTGGTTAAACATTAGGAAGGGAACCCCTTTTGAGCATGGGCCTTCAAGTAAGTGTCCTATATATCCTAGTTAGAGCATGAATCAGAGTTCTCAATGTTAATTTATCGTGGGGCTTACACCTAGGTGGAGTCCCATTTGTGAGAGTGGAATTAGGACTTATGAATAAACTGGATTCCATTTTTTTGAGGCATAAGTGGGGTAACCTTTGGTAAGGGAACTTCTTTAACCTCGATCCTTCATGAAAGCATCCTATGTATCATGTTTAGAGAAAGAATCTATGTTCTCTTTGTTCATTTTTGACTGGGTTAATTTTGTACCATCAGAAACCCCTAAGCCCATGTGATTCATGATTGGTTTGAGAAACAAGAGTATGTGAAAGATCCAACAATGGTGCACTTTCTCTTCCCTACTGATGGAAAAGGAAGATGGCGAAGAAAGAAGAAGTAGTTGATATGAGCTCAATAGGGGAGGGAAAAGGGAATTGGGTGTGTCAATTCTTGTACTCATGTTGATATATTGGATAGTCAAATCTGTGTGATCTATCCATACACATCCCAAGATTGTTCTAAGATGGTGAAGAGTGACACCTCCCACAAAAGGCTATGGGCTTACCATAGGTTGAGGGTACTAACATGGGTTCTGGGAAAGTGTAGGAGCATAATCCCATAGTCAAAGGGGAAGGAAAGAGTGACCTTCTCACTTTTCAATAGAACTCATCAAAGTGAAAGGCCAATGATTACCCCTAAATCTGAGAATAGGGAGGTTCACATCGAAATCCCAAAGCAGGTCCCCAAAGTACCTTGGAAATGTAGACTTGAAGACATTACTAGGGTCCAAACCATTCTGGGGATAACCTTCAGGACTCCACATACATTGAGTATGTTGACTCAAAGGGGTGCACTGATGTTCTCGATGATCTGATCATACAATTCTAGTGGATTTGGAGGAGGCTTTGGCCTGATGCTAGTGGATTGGTTTGCAAGGGAGCTATGGGGGACTGGACGGTAATAGAGGGGCATGATTGGAGTCATGGGGAAGGCCACCATAAGACACCCCATTCCACGTATTGTTTTCTCATGCAGGATGGGGGCAGTCTTATGTAGCGTACTTCTATGCAGGTAGAGGGTTCGTCCGTATACTAAAGTGTTACACAAACCTTCGTATGAACCACCTCATACCAAAGTGGTACATGGTCATGGATATTGTATACAAACTAGAATGTTTATTTGGAGTTGGATGCAGTTCACCATGCCACCCAAAGTTCCATACACATACTAATTCAGTATGTGACGTAGGGTTCGATCCACATAGTGATGTTCTATACATAGTAGAGAATTAAAAAAAGGTTCTTGGAGCCTATGTTTTGTGGGGAATTCACTTGGGAGGGATTTATTGTTTGTGATTACACCAATTAAGTTCACAGTTCACCAATTACTATTATGTTACTTTTTTGTGGTTTGTGGTGGGTTATACCTGCGGAAAACTGGTTCATGGTTTTCACTTCATCAATGATTCAAAACAAAAGTTGAATTCTTCTCTATATCCAAATTATCTCTTCCAGCCTCAAGGGTAACTTTCGTGATATCTTCTGCCTGCCCTTTTCCAGTTCCTCTTGTTCCCATTTTATAGATCATTGTGGAAATCATATCTATGGGCTGAGGAACCATTTATGGATGCTCATAAAGAAATAATTCTTGATGTGGAAGACTCTGTCAACTGGTTTTTTCAAGGGATATGGTTTTTGAGATGTGGTTCTTGAAACCCTTCTATCTAGCTTCACTCACGAACATCTTGGTTATGCAGGATGTTATGCGGTGGAATTTCTTTGTTCAATTCTATGAATAACATGGTTCCTGGAATTCTGGGATTGCAAGCCATCACCCTGTAGGCCAGCGCCTCACGGGCCATTCTGCATTCCAATGGTTTAGGGTTCATGTTCCCCACAAACCTTTCTCAATTATAGTACATGGTGATCTTAAAACCCTTTTCAAAATTTTATTTCTTCATGTTTCTTCTCAAATTTAAAATCCAATTTTCATCTATTATCCTTTCTAGACATGTTAAAAAATTTCTTCAATTTACAAAGTTTGTGTGTTAGTATTTACATCCCTTAGAATAGTTTTCAATACCCTAAAATGCCCGCATCGGAATGGTATCTGATCGGAATGAAGAGGAGGCTATTCCAATGCAAAAGAGGTCCTTAAATGAAGTGGTTCATAGTAGAGTGGTTAGGCCCGGTAGGGGGGACCACCCCTATTTGTAGGGGAAAAAACAATTTTACTTTTACCATTTGATGTGGAAAAAAGGCCTCTAGACCTCTCCTCATCTTCCTTTTCCTCTACGCACTAGCGTTTATGTGAAATCCATTGTCCATGAACTGTTCTGTAAATTCTGCGAAACAAATTTCTCACAATTTCCTCTGGTTTTGGACAAAAATTGATTCCATGAGCTGTGATGTTGAATTTATATCCTATGATCAAACATCCACAAAGATAGATTCTTACATGGTTTTCCTATTCTGCACATAGAAAATTTAAAATGGCGAACAAACATTTAAACACTATTAAATAAAACTGATAATGTTTGTCAGAAAACTTTGAACATCTGCATTATGAGGCCTTGGTTCATGGCATCTTCATTACACAGACCACTTAGTTCCCAATCCAACTCTCTACAGGTTTTTTCCTTGTGGGTCTTCCCCAACTAAGGTCATATGCATGAAATTCCTTCTGTGTACCAATAAAGTTTTCTGAAAATGGATTCTATGTACCTTTCCTAGGATCAATACAAGGAGCCCCATGTGGATGTTCTTTTTATGTCCTTTGTCAATTTTTGTGTATTTTTTCAACAATTTTAATTCAACTGCCACTTTTGTGATCTTTTTACAAATGAATAATGTAATGGATCTTCTTTTGAACCTTGAGAGTGAAACAGGATGGCAAGTGGATATGGTTGAGAATATTTAATAGGACCTTTGTTCATACATCATCCCTCAGGAAGGTATTGTCAAATATCATATTCGGGAAAATCCCTTAATGCATCTTCCATCCATGTAACTACTGCATTACTACTTCGGACTTCTTGATGACATTACCTTGCCACTGACTAACTAAAATACCCCCATTGTCTACCTTGAGACATCTTGGAGGAATGATTGGGCCAATATTTTGTAGATGGGGAAAATTAGAACTGTTCCTGTTAAGGAGATTGAATTTTCCCTAAGGGGAACTGTGTGGTCTTAGAGAAATCATCTTTATCACGACAATTATTCGGAATAAACCATATGGGAATATCCATCTGTTAGAAATCCTTCTCGATTTAATCTTGGCAGTGGATGATCCAATAAATAGGATTTACAATCTGGAAGATGTTTTTTGGATGTTTGTGCCTAGGCCTTCTGGGTGCATCAATGTTTCTTAGAAACCCCAAACCAATTAAAATCAGTAAACATGCATCAGGCAGTGTGGGTTTCCTCGTCTGGGAACTATTCACCTCGTGAGATATTTCCCAAATCTCTCAGTTGTTGGTGTTAGAGCACCAAAACATTCCATCTATCTCATAGGGTGGTAGGGATTAGCCTATGAGACATCCATAAAAATGGATGGCTTTTAATTCTTGGAAATATGTACGATAAATTCCTCCCAATGGCTACCACCTAAGGATACATAAACTAGGTATCTCCTTTGGCATGAAACTTATTCTTCATGGTAGGGGGGCTGCTCGATCAACCCCTCCATGCCCACTCTCTCAATCTATTAGAGTATTTGACATGATTTTTTTTCAAGTTAACTGGCCTAGGATCATTGTCTGTCATAGTTGAACTCATCAAACCCAACAGTCACGAAAAATCCCAGGGTCGTACTATATGACCCTTGAGGTAGGCCAATACACCACATGTGGCCACAGGATTCGATCAGATGTCCCCCCCCTCCAACCTCAGGTTGGAAGGCTTCTTTTCTATGTATCTGAGTGGGTGGATTTTACCATCTAGGGACATATATATTGGTATCGGAGCTTTTACTCTGATTTTGGTGGCCACATTGGTAGAGTTCCAAACCAATATCTTAGCCATGCCCTCTCTCTCCCAACATTATGTGATGCTAGGGTTGATATAGTGAGAGAACCCCCTTCTCATTCTCTATGTGGTCCATTTCAATTTTTATATGGATAGATGGTATAATAGCTTTCCTTCTATGAATAATGGTATAATGCAAGGGTTATTTATTCCAATTTCCATCCATCTCTCCTCAACATCATGATTTCTCACCGTCAATCCCTCAGTTCATTGGTGTAGTGGAATAGTTGAGTGATTTCTCCCACTTATCCTTCACACCATTCCGTATGACTCATGTCTCAATGGACGATAATGGTAGGGGTTCTTTATAAGAACACTCGTAACTTGTTGCACTTCAGTATAGAATGTTGGTTTCACACACAGAGAGGGTGTCCATATCTGATCCATATACCCCTTACTGGTTCACAAGGCAATTTGGATGCCTATAACAAATCACTCATCTCCATGCTACCCTATTGAGGGTAGAATCTCGTCTTGTCATTCCCCGTCAGTTATGGATGATAATGATGTAGGAGGATTCTATCATGGAGGTCCAAATACCCCCCTAAAGAGGCTTTAACTTTTCTATCATTGGAGTATGTTGAACTACGGATGACTTTCTACCCTAACAGGATTCTGGGAATGCTAGTTTGATGGGTTCATAGGCCACTAAATGTCCCCTGTCATGTTCTGACTATACTAGTTGTGACATATGCATCCCTCCCTATAGTGAAAATTCACACAATCTGATGTGAAATGTGTTTGGAAGGGGCTTCGTTAGCACAACCCATTTTTGTAGAAACTGATTCAGACTATTCTCTTCTTGTTGAAACTACTTTTGGTCCAAATGAGGCTGGCCCCAGTAGATTGTCACTTGATATCTAAGAGGTCGCTGCTGGTCCCTTGACCCTAGTTCTAGGGGGGCCCATCGATTACTGTTGAATGTCCCCTTTTGTAGGTAACCTATCTTCAGTCCCTTCCAACTACCACAATAATGATTCCTATCTATACACCCATTATATCAAAGGAGGTCCATGGTCATTGTGCAATGAAGAGTCCTCGAGCCGTGAGAAAATAGGTATGGAATAAATTATGAATCCATTCTATAGAAACTTCTCTGACCAACTTCACCAATGAAGCAGACAACTTCTGGTTATTTTTTCGAATGAGGATGAGGCGGAATTTATCATCAGGGTCTACAAATTCATATACACTAGGTTTTCATATCCATGGAATACATCGGTTGTTTTGAGGTAAAACATACCAATTTCAATGCTTCACATCATCAGGAAATGACCAACCAATATTTTTCTATTGAACTGAATCATTTGGTGGCTAAGGAGATAAGAGATCATGATTTTGTAATCACCTAGATAGAGGGGCTACGAGAATGCAAGGATTGTGTGGCTAGGATGAAGGCACAACTATCATTAACAAATGAAAACTAAAAATTAATTAATCTGATGGGGGAGGACCTGAGAGATACTATTAAGTGATCACATCTAATGGTTGAGGCTGAAGATGAATATAGGGTTACTTTAGAGTGGGTCTTGGATGTTTCACGACAGACAGTTTTTGATTTGTTGGAAGGGGTGATATGAGTTCCATTTTTATTTTCCAAAAAAATCTTTGTACCATCCCCCCTTTTTTATATCATGGAGAGACTACAGACTGGAGATAGTCCTCCATTTCATTTACTGGAATAGAAAACATGTTATTTTATAGTGATTATTCTTCATTTTACTATTTAACATCAATAAATCACAATTTATCATATAAATATAACATCAGGCATGTGTAAGTTAAACTAGAACTAGAAAATCAAATCATGCAAAAATTTTCTTCTGAGTCACGGAACTCAGCGAGCATAGTTTGACTATTTTTGAGGTTACATGGAAAACCCCAGGAACATTGTGCCTTTTTCATTCTTACCATAGATGTTTCCTAAGCCTGTTTTATATGAGATTAATGGGTTTAACATGAATTTTTCTTAGTATAACCTTTGCAGGTTTTCGGCCCAACAAGATTTATGTATCTTTTAAATATCTATTTGCTTAACATTTTTGACTAAACTATGCATAGTATAGGTTTAACGATCTGGTACTCGACATTTATCCAGTTGTTCCATTTTTAGGTTTTCACTCTAGTGAGTATTATGTCTTTTTCATTAGCGGTTTAATATATTTCTAATATGACTTATTATTGATATTTTAGGTTGAATAGATTTGAGGAGGGTTAAAGGGGAAAGTGCCCCAATTTGGGATTCCTAAACAATGGATGTCCGAATAACATTCAGACATGTAAAAGGGATTTTTTTAACCTGAGATTGTGATTTCGGGGTGCATACGGGGCATGGGATCCATTTTAGGCATACAGAGGTTGGAATGGAATCTTCTTACCACCCAAATTCACCTTTAGTTGATGGTTGTTTTGTAGGAAACATATGAAGAACCACTAGGGCATGATGTGCATAGTCAAACAAAGGTGTTCGTAGGAAACTGACCATCCATCTATGATGGCCATGGAAATTTTTATAACACTTTGGATTTTTTTTGAGGTTAAAGATAATAGTGGGAGGCCTATCTAGGGGATGATATCTGAAATTATTAGGGACATTTGTATCAGCATTGAGTGGGAAACTCCTCCCATAAGAATGATTTTTCTGTAAAGGAGGGAAGGTGAATTGTATAGATTAACGTCATAAAACCAGCACACTTGTAACATATTATGGGAGATCATTTTACTCTAACCAAGAGAGAGTAAATGATTCATCAGTTCAATAGGAAATGATTTTCATCATTGGGTATTTCAATGGGGAAATACATATACCATAATCTAGGGGGGTTTCCGAATATAGGGAGTGATATGTGACATGAATTTCATTGAGGAATATAGAATTAGGGTAGGACCCTATTGATAATTAATTTTCCTTCGATTGATGATCGTTTTGTAGGAAACAGATGCAGAGCCATCAGGGCATGATGTTCATAATCAAGAAAAGAAGTATCTAATAGATTGACCTTCCATCTACGATATCCATTTTGGATTATGGGGATTCTAATATTTCTGGTCACATAGTATGAATTATGAAAATTTTTTGCCTAAGTATGAAAGGGGTCATTTTATTGGACAAACATAATCAGGAAAAAAGGAAATAAGTGGTGGCCTTTTCTTTGTCCTTACATGGATCAAATTCTTTCATAAGGATGGGGAATAATTGTTTTGTATAACCCTTGTGAGAAAGGAGGTAAATCAATACAAGGGGTTCTAATATATATAGGATGTGGATATGAAAGAGAATGTAAACCATGACTTTGAGGGTTTTTAAATCTGGAGGGATTTCATGGGGCTTATAAGTCATTAGGCATACTGAGGATGGAAAGGACTCTCCAAAGGATGATTTTACCTTTAGTTGATGACCATTTTGTAGGTTAAATATGCAGATCCATCAAGGCATGGTGTGAATAATCAAATAATGGTGCTCATAGGACATTATCCTTCTATCTCTGATGGCCATGGAGGATTATGGGGATCTAAGATTACTAAAATCATGATTTTTGATGTGTGTAAAGAGATTATCTAGATATATTAGAAATTTATGGGTTGTGATTCATCCATGGGATCATGTTATCCCCTACGTATATCCAGATCATACGTAGGGTGATCAATATATTCCCTCTTTGGTGTAACATGAAATTTAATTTCATATGGTCTGGACCTAGGGTTACTTATTATAGGGGGACCATAATATGCCTTTTAGGGTTGTGATGCAAGGACCAAAATCGAGGACAGATTTTCCATGATGCCACGGTTGATTTCCAAAAAAATTCCCTAATCTCACATGAGCTATGCTCGGTGATATAAATAAAGAATAACATGGATTTCAGGTCACTACATAAGAATGGAATAATCAATGGAATGTATTATTTTATTCTTAGAACAATGTTATGTATTTTAAAATCTTGCAACCAAGATTATTTCCACAAAATTTATCACCGTCTGGGGTGGATGTAGAGTAATCCTAACATGAAATAACAGAAATGTGATTACCCTTGAGTAGCCTTATAAATAGGACTTGTCTGGGGATTCTCTAATTTGATTAAATTTTTATGTAGAGAATGTGACATTTTAATACTTTATGTGGTTGATTCAGGATTGTACGACTCTAGTATCACCACACATATCATTAGGGGGAAACTGTGTCACATAGGATTCCCAATGAACAGTACATATGAAGGTCTAGACTTTATACAGGACGAACAATCCTTTCTTTTAGTGAGTCCAATACAAGATAAGAATCTAAGCATTTCCATTGTGCATTGTAGATTATTGTCGTGAAACTAGGACACATCTGTCCGTGGAATTTAATGTCGTACGGTTAGGACATTGGAAACACAAATCACCATCGTATAGTAGGGAAGAAATGTCACAAAGACCATAAATATATTTTAGTTAACCATTTTGGAAATTCTAATATTTCATAGACATTAGTGATGATAGAAGGTGTGAACCATTATCCCCAAGGGCCTTGGATAATGAGGAATTACATGGGCCTTGGAAGACATTGGGATAAAGAAGTAGGAAAAACCTATCTGGATGAAAACTTTTACTTTGATTAATATTTTTGTTTTTTAGGAATCATATGTAGAGCCATTGAGACATGATGTGTATAATCAGAAAATGGTGTCCGCAAGATACTAGCCTTACGCTTCGGATGGCCATGAATTTTTATGGGGTCCTAAGATTTCCTGATGTATAGAGTTTGTGAACAGGAAAGATGTGTTTGGGAATGTAAAAAATATTCAGAACATGATTAACTATAAACTATGGAAGGTCATACATAGCTCAAACTCATATGATGGAGGAAGAATGATTTTTTTACTTCTTCTGTGTATCAGAATTCAAACATAGAATTTCTTTCATCTCTTTTAATTTTATTGTGCATGAAATTAGGGGCATGTTTAGGATCTCTTAACACCAATAATCAAGCCAAAAATGATTCTTAAAGAGACATGAAATTTATGATCATGCGGTTAGGACCTTTCATGGATTTCCATGTAATAGGTTGACCTATACACAGAGGAAGTGGTATTTGTTTTTTTTTTGAATTGTGGTTAGACTAGGATAAAAGATACAGGCATCACTATGTATCCTACAAGGGTAGTAATCAAGCCATATGTAGTTATGAAAAGGAATTACTTACATAGTTCTAGACCATATGTTGGGAAAGGGGTCATTTTTTTCCTGGTGGTTGGACCAAGATTTGGGGTCATGGTGTTACCATGTAACCTATAAGGCTAGGAATCAAGCCACACATAGTTCTGGAAATATCTTCCCTATAAATCCATGGTCAACGCAAATGGAGGGGGAATGCATTTTAAATGTGGGATGAACTCGGATATGAGATCTAAGCATCAATACATATCCTACTGACATAGGAATCAAGAAATATATAGTTCTAGTATATTCCATGCTTTTTAATGTCATGTGGTAAGGATGAAGGTAAACCAACTTGAATTATAACTATATTGCAATTGTGCTCAAAACTCGTGATTCGTGCGTCACTATGTATTGTACTAGGATAAGAATCAAGACATACATAGTTCTAGAAATTCCCTCCATATATAGGTCAAGTACATACATGGGTATAATAAATTTTTATCTAGTGTTGATGGCTGGGCCTAGATAGATGATCCCATCATCAATATGTATCCTTAAAAATTGGAAGCCAATCCGTACATAGTACTAAAAGTTCCCAATTGAGGTCTGGTCTATGTGTAGGGAATCGACAGGGAAGTTTTCTCTGAGTGGTGGTCGAGCGAGGATGTTAAATCTTAGTGTCACTACGTATCCTGCAAAGGCAGGAATCAAGCCATGTGTAGTTCAAGAGGTTACCAACAGAGGTCTGGTCCATGTGCAGGGAAACAAGAGGTCATTAATCTTTGGTTGGTGGCTGGGCCAGGATGCTAAATCTGAGCATCGCTATGTATCCTACAAAGATATGAATCAATCTATATGTATTTATATTCACAATATTCTCCATGTACCAATCTGAATTGGAGTGTAGAAGTAGGGTCATTTTGGATTCATCCTCTACAAGTTACAAGTCTGTCACAATCCATGAAGATTTGTTTATGCAAGGGGACCCTTACCACCAATCCTATGATCATGTGAGTTATACTCAATTTGATAAACAAGGAGTGACAATGGCTTCCCTCGAAGTATGTGATGATAGAAGATATAATAGGTCATTATATTTTATGTGATTTTTGGGCCTAGATTAAGGGTCGAGACATCCCTACACATCCCACTAATGAATGGGAATCAATCAAAACATAGTTCTAGAATTTTCTTCTTGTGTCGAATTGACATCTTCATAGAAAGGGGGAGGGTATTTCTATCATTTCCTCAAATGAATTTGACTTATACATGATGGGTTTCTGCTAGAACACAATACCTACAATATAGTTTAATGTCAATCAATATGGAAAAAGGTGCTATGTAATTTAGCATCATGTAGAAAGGTCGATTTTGGACTTGCAGTTTAATGTCATGGGGTAAAAATGAATATTTCACTATGATGTTTAACGTCTATCATCTAAGACATAGATGTCTCTCTTACATGAAGAAATTATTCAGAAATAATGCATTGGTGGGAGCTGTGATGATCTTTCTATCGATTTATACCAAGTCATATGCTCCATTAGAGTACACCCTGTGTATTAAAAATGGTCCCCCATTTTTAGATCCAATTATGGGGGTTTCTTCCTATGTTTCATCAAGGTTGAGTACCAACATCATCTATCCCTCGAGGAAATACCAAAGGTGAATATTTTATTTGAAGGCTCGTGCGATCTGATTCTAATAAATTTCCAAACATTGCATGGTATGAAACCTTATCTCATCTAGTCACTCTAACTCATTAAACCATACTGGTGATCTATGGAAAATTGATCACAAATGGTAACACGGAGTGATGGAACATAAACACCCCTAGGAAAACCAACCTCTATCCCGTATACTAGAGGGTATGAGGTTTAATGGGTGGTAGTGTTGGTTGTGGTCCGGTAAGACCATAAAGCAAGGAGGAGCTTTTCCGGGAATGATTTCATGTACTTGCCTATCATCATCTAGAGTATGTTGGATAGAGTGCTGTTGAAATCCACTATCATCCTATTGGACGCTTCATGGTAGTAGGATGAATGGTAGGATTTGATTTTGTATTCTTGGTATTTCTTTTCAAACTTGGAAAAGCCGAAGTTGGTGCCATGGTCCGTTAGTATTGTATGAGGGACAAAAAATTTGGTTACAATGTTTTCTTTCATACAGCTAATAATGCATCTTTCACAGACCACTATAAGTTGTATTTCATCATCCTATTTGGGGAATAATTTTGTTTTTATGAGAATCAACTTTAATTGTCTAGATATGGCAGGAAGTTATGGTCCCACAACATCAATCCCCCATACGGTAAATGTCTAAGAGTACCTAGCTGTGTGAAGAAGCTTTGGGGGTTGGTGAATTAAATTGGCATGAACTTGGTAGGAATGGAAGTTCTTGGAAAATGTGGAAAAATCATGTATCAAAGTGGTAAAATAGAATCCAAGCCTTCGAATTTTACTGGAGAGCTTGGTTGTTGATTGGTGTGCTCTACAAAATCTGGCGTGCACTTTTTTCATGATGGAAGTAGTCACTTCTCGGTCAATGCACCTGAGAAGGACTTTGTCACAACCTTTCTTGTAGAAAACCTTTTCTTGGTTTGTAACATTGTACAAAAAAAATTGATTTCCTAACTCCGAATATTTTCTCTTCCAACCCTATCTGGTGGGAGTTTCCCCCTATGGAGATAATTTTCTTTTGGATCCATCCAGATGATGTTGTGACAACAAGGGTCAAGAATAGGGATAATCTCAACAATTTCATCTATATTTTTATGAATGAATAGTTAGAACATCTAGCAGTGAGAAATTCTCATGATTGTTTCATCCTGGTCTAGATCATCCAGGGTTGTGGCTGCATTTGGTAATCCATCGGTTTGAGAATTTTGTGACTGAGGGACATAAGTCATTATTGGTTCTGATGGAAATTCTTCCATCAGATAATAGACTTGGTTCATCAAAGGAACCAATACTTCTTTTATAATTTAATAGTAACTATTTACTTTCTTGATGACCATATCATAAGCAAATTTTAAATTTAGGCACTTTTCTTGATCATGAAGTGAAATCTTCACGCCTGCATGGAGGGTCTTTTATACTTATTCATTATTTGTACATCCCTCTAAAAAGAGGATGGTGTATGGTAAGACAGAATTTTCTAGATATATGTGTATAACTCCCAGCC
This sequence comes from Viscum album, assembly GCA_963277665.1. NCBI lineage: Eukaryota > Viridiplantae > Streptophyta > Magnoliopsida > Santalales > Viscaceae > Viscum > Viscum album. The sequence continues at coordinate 752,631,094 of OY728160.1, forward strand.
CCAAATTGTTGAGCTTAGGGTCCTTCATCCTTTTCTATATTGGACTTCTAGAGGGACTATCAAACTATATTTCCCATGTCTAGGACTGTTCTTTGATGGAAAATACTTCTTTACTATGAAGATCAATATCCAATGGTGTCATTTCAACTAAGAGGTTCTCTTCCATGAAATTTGGTAATACCTGGACTTTGATGGATTTTTGGGGAGTGTACCGTATGTAAAACTGTTGTAGGATAATTCTCAAAGTGATAGCTGTCTAGTTAACATAGGGCGGCTGAGGAAATATTTCAGCGAGTTGCATTGGGAGACCAGATGTACCTCGTGGTGCTGCAGGTAGTTCCTATGTTTCTGAACCATTAATATTATGGATTAAAATTTCTTTTTGATATTTTAATATTAAGTCTTAGCCCAGATCATTTTTCATCATAGGTAATAGAGACTATTCTCTCTATCGAAATCATTCTTTTGTGTGAGGAAAGCATCCAGTGATAGTTCTAAAGCGGTCACATATATAATGAGTGGCCTTCCCTCATCTAGTGGAATTATTACCCGTGATCATTGGATATTCATTTTAATATTGTCAATTGCTTCTTGACAATCATTAACCCCTAGTATGAAACCCCTTTCTTCATCAACCTATTCAAATGAAAACACTTTCCTACAATGTTGGGTATCAAGCGTAGAATGTAGTCCAAGTGCCCCTAGAGACCCCTAAACTTAGTGAAGTTGTGATACACCTGTTTTTTGTATATATTTCCACATATATTTTTGAAAAATTGAAATATTTTTTTTCAGAAAATACCTTCTGCTTAGTGGAAAAATACATTGATTTTGGTGATCTTGTTCATTTTCAGGTGTTTTTTGTCCAAACACACAAACCTGGAGAACTCTGAGATAAATTCCCAACTACATGATGTGTACATACCTACATGCTAGGTACATTAAAACTCCTACATAGATCCTTCGGATGAGTACTCACCCATGTTTCCATAACAAAGATGAATCTCCATGTGGGTTATACCTACACACCCTTTATAAACTTCTATATGAGGTTGGTTATATTTTCCATAGACTAAACACCCTGTGTGGTGGAGACACATGTCATGTACCCTTCACTAACTGACCATCGACACCGTGGAATTCATGGGCAGTACAGCTGGCCACCTACTAGAGAAAAATTTCAACACATATATGTTGGAAAAACTACACGGCCTATACATTCTATACACGTTGTGTGACTTTTTTTCTTTAAATAGAGGTCCTGGCCTTCAGTTTTTGGGGGAATTAGCCAATATTCGATGAAAGAGGTTCTGCTGCCCTATTGTTATGCCACCGTTGTTCCACTACTCCTACAATCCACTATTTACCAAATAATTCACCTCTCCTCGAAGTTTCTGTGATGACCACATCAGGTATAAAGGGTTCTGTTGTAATCTTTTCTTTCTTGTGTAACTAAACACACCATGTATTGGGGTTGTCGGTGATGAAAGAGTGTTGTAATTTGGATTAATTATTATATTTGTGTTGGTTATGTTTAACTCTTCATATTCTTCTTCAATCATTTCCTTATATGACTGAAAATTATAATCCAGACCTAGGGAAGAGGTTTTAGGGACTCAAAGGATGAATAATGATGAATACATTCATGATCATTGGAAGTATTCATCAACTCACAAATGGACCGATCTAAATAATTAATTGTGAAAAACTGAATACCAGACCAAAGAGTCAGTTTCTTTAGTTCCATACATAGTTTACCGGACTAAGGAAACCTTCTCCCAATTGAAACCCATAGTGTTGGGTTATCATGAACAACACAACATAATAAGTAGTTCTTATAACCTCCATAATCACTATAGCCCCAACACGCTCCTTTTTCTATCAACAAAAATAACAACTAATTTTATTTTCATTACCTTCAATCATGAATCTGTACTTTATTAATAAAAATAGTTGTCATAATCAAAAACAAAAATCCACCTCTAAATTCAGTATCATTCACAAAGTTAATTCCAAACGTAATCGAATTCAGGCACTCATCCATTCCCTATGGATCGACCCCTGAATTACACTATCCTAGAATAAGAGTGGGTAATATCAATTTGGGACACTGATAACATATTATCAATGAAATGAAAAAAAAAAACTTTAGCACTGTTTCCAGGTAACTCGGTTTGAGTGATCAATTTAATTATTTTTTAATTAATTTGGAGAAAATAAAAACTGAAAAAATAAAATTTCCAAAAAACACTTTTCTTATCACATTTTTGTTTATCTTTCTTTCTCCCTTTTATGAATGGGTTTTATTTTGTGCATGTTCTGGATCACATGTACATGAGTAGATTCCCCACACAATCCAGGAGGGATGAGTTATCAATAATTCTTCCTATTGACCTGGAAATTTAAAGTATATTTTTGAGTCATCGACAAGAAATGGTGGAAGAGAACAATAAGAACTCACTACCCATGGAGAACAAGGTGGAGGGGGAGTAGGCCACTGAAGCTACAGTGGGGCACCCACATCGAGACCTGCACGCTCCCGCTGCAGGTATGACATAGCATTCCCCATAAGGAGGATTCTTGGAGTTCCTCCCAAGGAACTACCAGAGGCCACAACAACAACCCCCTCTAGAGGACAACCAGTCCCAATAGCCACAAAAGATATTTCAGTAGCTGTACTTCATCCCTCAGGAGAAGTAATATATGCCAGCTCCACTCCCTCAGCAGCCACCTCCACACTATAATCAAATAGAGTAGGGATTTACATATATTCATGGAGATGAAGCATGCATCGTCTGTCCACTATTGAATGCCCAAAATTTCAAGATCATTCTTGCTATCATGTAGCTGATCCAAAACATAGTTCAGTTCAGTGGCCTACCCAGTGAGGACCCAACCATACACCTCTCCAATTTCCTGCTGATCTTTGACACATTCCGCTACCACAGAGTGTTTAAAGATTCCATTCATCTTTGACTTTTCCCATCTCTCTATTGGATAAGTTGAAGAACTGGGTAAAAGGTCTTATACAGCAATCTATATTCACCAAGGAGGAGCTATCCTAGATGTTACTGTCAAAATACTTCCCACCTTGGAAGATGGTGTCCTTGTAGAACGAAATACACAACATCTAGTAGCATGACTCAGAGTCATTATACTAGTCCTAGAAGAATTTCAAGGAGATGTTGTAAAAATTCCCACACCACAGACACCAACTTTAGATGCAGGTCTAGACCTGCTATAGAGGAATGGATATGAACAAAAAGTTCGTGGTGGATGTTGTTGCTGGAGGTACAGTTTTGAGGAAGTCCCGCGAAGAGCATTTCGATCTGCTGGAAGACATGTCTTCCAATAGAATCAAGTTGTATTCAAATATAGGAACACAAAAATGAGGTATGAAAAATATTGATTCCACTACTATGCTTACTGCCCAATTGGACGTTGTGTCCAAAAAGATCGGCACACTAAATCTGAAGAGTGCGTACCAAGTACATGCATCGAATCATCCAGAGTGCTTTGAATGTGGTGAAAACCACATAATGGGAGAATGACGAGGACCTAAAGTAGGAACTTTGGTGAGAGAGGTGAGTTATCTTGCTCGAAACCGAGGGCCAAACCAGTACCAGAACCCTGGATGGCATGATCACCTGAACACTGGTTGTGGCCCATAGCAATAGAATCCCCAACCCTCAATCATAGCAGTCATGACAGCCACTGCCTCCACTTGTTACACATCCATCTAATCAGGATAACACCTCTTGGTTAGAGGATCTCATGAACAATTTTATATATAATACTGATATGAGATTCTAGAATCAAGAGGCTTCCATTTGATGTCTGGAGTACCAAATAGGCCAACTGGAAAACCAGTTCTCGGGGAGGTAACCCGGTACACTACCGGGTAACACTGAGAAGAACCCAAGGGAGGAAGCCCATGCCGACACACTGTGAAGTGGAAAGTGTCTTAAAAAGAAGGAAATTATATATCCAGGTTCACCTACACCCTTGCAAATAATGTAGGCCAAGTTACAGATTCCTCCTCATACAAAGTCCCACCAACAGAGGGTAAATGAAAGGAGGTTTTCAAACCTTACTAGCACGCCATACCCTTCCCATAGAGGATGAAGTAGAGAAAGTTGTACCACCAGTTTGGAATATTCATGGAAGTGTTCTGGAAGATTCACATCAACATTTCGTTTTTAAAGGCACTGACAGAGATGCCCACATATGCGAAAATCATGAAGGAGATCCTCTTCAACAAAAGGAAGATGGAGGAGCTGGGCACCATTGCACTAACCAAGGAGTGCTCAGTGGTAATACAACATTTGATGTAGAGACCCGAAACTTGGCGTACATGGACATTACATTACTTTTGAGGAATACTTAGTACATAACAAAAACACACACACAAGGATCGTAATAGTTTAGTGTCTTTGGAAACTCGGAATATAATATTCTAATCGTGGTGAAAGGTCTTCAACATCTCCCATAAAGATCTTCCTTTTTTACCTAAAACCTTTCTTTATATCCTGGGGAAAAGAAAAAATAAAAGGGTGAGCTGAAATTCTCAGTAAGGGTAAACAAAATAAATACCAATCACATCATATTCATAAGAAAATAACATTTTGGATATCTTAACCTGCAAAAGAGAGCATAATTTCATAACATGGGATAAATCATAGTAGTGAAATGAAATCCCAATAATCATAACTTAAAACATGAAACTTTGTGGCATACAAACATAGTCATAGAGAATCATATCTTATTAGTCAAGACTCATTTCCAAGACTATCTTAGTGGACAAAGTCCATTTCCGAACCGAGTCACCCTCGTTTCAGTCCTGTTTCACTAAACCGGTATAACCTACCATTCTAGCCATGTCTATATCATGAGATATAAAATCTTTACCCAATGCATTGGAGGGAGATATAGGTCCCACCCATCTCATAATGATACCATTCTTATGTGTGCCACAAAATCATAAACCATACATCATTTCATAACCCATGTAAAAAAATGGGAATCTTAAACATCGTGACATCATAAAGCAATTCATATAAGATAAATTAATACATAAAAATATTTCCATCACAACATAATCAAATCCATGTAATAATAGGGATATAAATATAACCCTATATTATCTTAGATGGAAAATAATTTTGATAAGACTCTTGATCTCCATTCTTGAGGAAAATATCCTTTCTACTTCAAAAACATTTTCTTTTCTTAACATGACATTCAATTTTAAAATAAAAGAAGTTTATTAAAAATAAACTTTAAAAAATTTAAATGAAGCTTCATGGAAATAATCTTTTAAAAATACATTCATGCCGTATAAGTTAAAAAAACATTCTTCTCGAACTTTTGTCGGAAAAGTCAAAAAGTACCTCGTACGAAAAATGACAAAAGATTCCTATAATATATTTTACTAAAAACTCACCAAAGGGTAAAATTGGATATAAAATATTTTCTAAGGATATAAATATTACATGTTGAGTAAACATGGATGTGGATGATAAAATACACCCCAGTAAATACCAAAGTATAAACAATCTCGGATAAAAATGAGATTGTGATATTTCCCTTACCATAGGTCCGATTTGCTTCGTAAGTGTCCAGACCTCCTGTATAATGATTTAAATAATGTCATTGACTTATTATAGAATCATATTCATTGTTATTATATCATATATGGTTCACTTATGACTTTATATTACCCGTTCTTTTGTAAATTCATGTTAAAGTAGCGTTTTGGCTAAAATCGTCTCATTTGTCGTTCATGTTTTAACTTGTAATTATTCATATGATTACTTGGATCATGATTACGTAATTACAGAATATAAAACATGATTTATATATAATATATATAATGGATCGATAAATGGAAATAAATACACCGTTCATGGAGACGGTAGGCCGTACGTACGCATGAACGCTATTTTCGTTTCCTTATTGAATTGAGTGGAATTAAGTAGATGACATAAATATATATATAAATAAATCCAGTAGTATTATTATGTCATATATTTCATGAATACTTATTATATATACTTTATAATCATTCATGAATGGTTAACGTGGAGAATTAATCTCATCACGTCGTGGAGACGGTAGTCCGTACATACGCACGAGCGGTGATTTCATTTTCCGTAGGATGGATAGATGGTGAAATAGGGTTGTTTCATACTTATAATAACATATCAGTATATGATAGATACTGATGTTATTACTTCATAATGAAACAAACTAAGAATAATAAGTGGAAGAAGAAATAAAGTTGAAAGAATCGGTAACGGACATTACCTCTTCTTTGAAGCGACTCTTTGAGTCCACCTCTTAGGGTACTAAAATTGGTCTTTGAGGAAAACCAGAACCTCTAGAATGTTTCTAGGGAAGTGTAGAAGATAATTTGGCAGGGTTTGGCCGAGCTTGAAGGCTCAAAGTTGTGTGAGGAAGAGAGGGAGGAGGTGCCCTTTTATAAGGGAGGAGAGGGGCACCTTTGGAATAACTAAAAATATTATTTTATTATAAAGTCAAGTTCGGTTTTAAAGAGCTAAAAATTGATTTATTTCTATGCTAAGGTGGGTATGGGTCTAAATCCTCTCATCCAATAGAATTTAGACAAGTTTAGGTTCCTATTTTAACCTTATCATGTAGATTTAACATTAAGTTAAATAATTTTACTTTTACTGTGTCTTCTTGTGTTCTTATACTATAAGGTTAATAAACTTACTATAAGAAGCCAAACGAACCCCAAGTTGTTTAGTATTAATATATATAACCTTAGCTAAGTCATTTGTCCGAACCTTAGATTTTTAGGAATAAAATAACAATTAATAATATAATATTTTTTTTAAAAACCGTTTTATGTCAATTTTGACACTATTTAGTAATTGATTTTTGGGAAACTCATAACAGAATGAGAAGTTCCAATAAAAGTTAATTAAATCAATACTAACATGTCATATTAACCTATAAAATTAGTGGAATTCATAAAAAGTTTCAAATTTTATTTATTTGGGCATTTATAACATCAATTATGTCAATATTTCTTTAATAAGATAATTACTGCATCATCGTTGTGTCATAAATAAATTAAATTATTTAATGTCTAAAAATTACAAATAAAATACAATTATGTTCGAAATCTTTTTATATTTCTAATTAATATTTATAGTCGAATTTATCGTATATATAACCCCATATTAAAAATGATTTACTTATTAAACTTTGATTTTAACTATTTTAACCCTTCTTTCAATAAATTAATAATAAATGTCCTAATTTAATCCAAGTGGGCCTAAATGATCATATTTTATTCCTAAGGTTGATTTTGGTCGAATTAAACTTATCCAATAGAATTAGGACATGTGTTAGGGTAATAATAATATCATTTTTACCCTTAATTACCCTATTTACTTTTAACCGTGGTAAAAAAAGTAAAAAGTTACTATTCACCAAAAATTATTTTCATCTCATTGAACCACATTTTACTTACTGACATCAACTGCTTCTCTCGGATTTTTGAAATTCCACTCACAGAAGCGGTAAAATTAAGTTTTATGAAAGATTCAGTTTTTTTAACTACCACTTAGTGGTTTAACTATTGATCAAAAAATGAAAGTTTCCAGAAAAATACCAAAAATTAGGCCAAAGAATTATTTGATATTATGAACTCAAAAATTATGTCTATTTTACCAAATTCAAAACATATCAGTTTCATTAATTAATTTAAAAACTAATTCCCGTCGTCAAAACAAATAGCGTGTTATTAAGATATTATAACTATCAAAAGATTGACACTTGTTTATGTCTGGTTTAAATGTGAGATTACATCCAATGAACAACATTGTATTAAATAATAAAAATATATTCTAAATATACTTTAAAACCACTCAAATTAATAATTTATCACTATTAATTATTTCTATTAAAAAAATTCTTTTTAATTAAAATTTAGTAATTTTCACTATTCATCAGAATATGAAAGTTATCCGAAAAGTACCAAAATTTCACCCTAAGCTAACTTCGATATTCCGAATCCAAAAATGAAGTCCATTTTTAAAAATAAAATTTACAAAATTTCAAAAAGTGGTTATTACTTTTCATAACGGCTAGTTTTAATAATATTTTAATAGCATATCGTTGTTTAGTGAAACTCAGTATTGCGTACTACACACGCTATCGAGGAAGGTCGTGATTGCATGTAATGCAAGGCAAGTCCAGGATGCGTGTTGTGCAAGCTCCTTTTGGTGTAGCGTACAACACAGGACATTAATGAAAAGAATATTTTTCATAAAATCTCAGGGTGTTACATTTGATTCCTCCCTTGCTTTTGAATCTAGGTAACTTCAATATCAAATGCACTATTGGACCATGGGAGTATGTGAAGGCCCTCTGTGACTTAGGGGCCAACGTCAAACTCATTCCCTTTAGAGTTTTTAAAAAGCTAGGTCTCAACAACATGAAGCCAACCCGAGTATCCCTTCATATTGCGGACTGATCATTCAAATATCCTAGGGGGATACTGGAGGAAATTCGTGTGAATGTGGGAAGGAAAATCCTCCATACAGATTTCATTATCCTCAACATAGAGGAATATTAGGAGGCACCTTTCATTCTAGGAATTCCTTTCTTGGCCACTAGGAATGTATTGATCGATGTACTATAGGGGGGCTTGATTTTCAGAGTAGGAGAATAAAATGTCTCCTACAACATCCTCAAAGACGACAAGCAAGCATCATTACCAAAGCATGAGGGTTCTTTCGCAGTGACAACCATGGATGATCACATGAGCAGAAAAATTGATGACCTGGTATATTATTCCACCTCATATGACTTGGTTTTTTACAACATTCTAGTTGATGAAGAACCAGAGGACCTATAATTCCTAGAAGGCCAGGGTGGCCATTACCAGCAACATGTTGTTATTCTCGAAATTCTGGAGCTATCATAGGTGCTACCACTTGAACCTTTGATTATAAAGGTTACTACACTAGAACTGAAGCCTCTCATGTATTCCCTGAAGTACGGGTACTTTGGAGACCATCATACATTTCCCATCATACATAGTGAAACACTATCACAATAGTAGGAGGATGTGCATCAGTAGGATTTTAAGTGGTGGAAGCTGGCTATTAGGTAGAAAATTGGGGAGTTGAAGGGCATCTTCCCTACCCTTTTCACACACAAGATACTTCTCGAATAAAGAGTGAATCCATCTCGGCAACCACACTGACGCCTAAACCCCCCCATGAAGGAAGTTGCGAAGAAAGAGGTAATCAAGTTGTTGGATGTAGAAATAATATACACCATCTCAGATAGTCTATGGGTGAGTCCCCTATAAGTGGTACCGAAAATGGGGGATCACTGTTATTTCAAATTACAAGAACAAGCTCATCCCCACATGCACCTTCATGGGTTGGAGAGTTTGTGTGGAAAATAGAAAGGTCAATAATGCCATGAGGAAGGATCATTTCCCCCTTCTCTTCATGGATTAGATTCTACAGAGACTTGTGGGGCACAAGTTTTACATCTTCTTCAATGATTATTCCAGTTACAATCAAATTTCCATTACTCTAGAGGATAAAAAGAAGAGAATATTTACTTTCCCCTATGGTACAATTGTGTACGGAAGGATGTCCTTTCGCATATTAAATGCTCCCACCACATTCCAGAAATGCATGTTGGATATATTACATGAAATGGAGGAAAAAATACTGGATGTTTTTATGGATGATTTTTTCGTATACAATAAATCATTCACCACTTTCTTGCAGCACCTGGAGCTGGTACTGGAAAGATGGGAGAACTCCAACTTGGTTTCGAACAGGGAAAAGTGCCATTTCATGGTGTATAGTGGCATCGTACTTGGCCCTATAATCTCAGAGAAGCGGATAGAGGGGGACCCGAAAAGGATATAATTTTTTTCATGACTTCCTATTCCAACTTTTGTTAGAGCCATCTATAGCTTCCTGGGACGTGAAGGTTTCTACAGGAGGTTTTCCCGCAACGTCTCAAAGATTGGCCAGCCCCTCACCAGCCTTATGTCCAAAGATGCAATTTTTGAGTTTGATGAGGCATGCACAAAAACTTTTTTTCACATGAAGCAGTGCCTGGTGGAAGCTCCAGTGATGATTTTCCCCAACTCGGAGGAGCAATTTGAAGTGATGTGTGATGCTAGCGCCTATGTAGTGGGAGTAATCTTGAGCTAGTGGATTGACCGAATTTTCCATCTCATAAATTATACGAGTAGGATGCTCAAGGAGGTACATATTTACTACAATACCATAGAAAAGGACATTCTAGAAGTGGTGTTAGCTTTTTGTAGGTTCTATTATTACTTAGTGCTATCTAAAGTTATTTTTTAAACTGACCATGCAACACTCAAGTACCTACTAAACAAGAACGTTACGAAGCAACGACTGATCTGATAGGTACTTCTCCGATAAAATTTGATCTGGAGATCTTAGAAAATAAGGGGAGGGAGTATGTTGTTGCAGATCATCTCTCCTATGTGGAGATGCTAAATTTGGTGATGAAGGAAGATCAATAGAATAAGGAGGATTTCCCTATTGAGAACATGTTTTCAGTTGAAAAATCACCTCAAACTTGGTATGTTGATATTTTTAATTATTTGGTTACAGGTTCCATCCACCTGACCTCTCCTTATAATAGAAGAAGAGGTTACTATTTGATGCCAAGAGGTACTTCAGGGAAGATCCTCTACTATTTCGATCCTGTGGGGATGGGGTGATCTGACGTTGCATTCTGGAAATTGAATGTCATGGACTATTTGAATTATGTCATGCCACTCTAGTTGGAGGAAATCATGGGCCTGACCATAAAATATAAAATATCCTATAGTTTTGTTTTTAGGCCCACAATGCATAGAGATTCCTAAGCATTTGTTACCCATAGGATTGATGCCAAAAAATAGGTAATGTGGGTAACTGAGCTGAGATGCACCCAACACCCCATCATAGAGGTCAAGATCTTCGACATCTGGGGCATAGACTTAATGAGGCCATTTCCCCATCTTTTGGGAACATTTTCATCCTGGTCTGAGTCGACAACATCTCCAAGTGGGTGGAAGACACTGTTACAACATACGACACAGCCTAGGTAGTTAGGTGATTTTTAAAGAAACAAAATTATTAGTAGGATCGACATTCCCTGTGTTCTTATCAACGACAGAGGGACCCACTTCAAAAACACATTGATGAATGGATTACTATATAATTATGGAGTGAAGCATCATATGGGGAAGTTATATCATCCTCATTCCAGTGGAAAAGTGGATCTCTCCAACTGTGAGCTCAAGTAGATTTTGGAGAAACGGTGAACACATTAAGGAAAGACAAGTCCAAGAAGCTTGATGATTCTGTGTGGGCATATCAGACCGCCTTTAAGACACCAGTGGGGTTTTCCCCATTCTTCCTCAACTATGGAAATCCATGACATATTCCTGTAGAGTCGGATCACATAGCTTACTGGGCCATTAAGGTCCTAAATATTGATCTGAAGGTATCTAAATAGAATTGTAAGTTCAATCTGTCAGAACATGATGAAATCTAATGGGAGGTGTAGGATAACACCAAGATATACAAGGAGAATAGAAGAAAAATCCATGACCAGATGATTTCACAAAAATCTATCCAACTTGGTTATCAGGTACTCCTTTTTGACTTCTTTATTCGATTATTCCTAGGAAAGCTAAATTCAATATGGTCGGGGCCATTCTAAGTCGTACGAGTATTCCACCATGGAGTGGTGAAAATTTCTGGAGGGAATGGTCAACCATTCAAAGTGTAAAGATAGCATCTAAAGACTTACCAACACATGAAATACATGGTTGGAATGCTCTCCACCATGCATCCCAGGTAACCAGAGGTTAGTTTGTCGAGCCAAATGACTTAAAACAAATTCTCTGCCTGGGAGACAACTCAGAGGTTACATGCCATGTACCACCTATACACGTGGTTTGTACTAATCATTTTATTCTTAATATTAAAAATATATTGATTAACTATATAATAAACATGGATGATGCTAGTGCCGATAGGAAAATCACTGAAGATTATCTAAGTCGTCGCTGGTTCGAATACCTCCATACCTACATTCGGCTCGGGGTCCATTTTTATACTTGTGTTTACTTACATAACGTGTGTGGTATTTTACATAATATATATGTATTTGTTTAAATACAAGAAAACCCATGATGGGGATGTAACTGTTGGCCAGAATTGTAACCTGGTTCCAAAGTAACTGAGTTTGAATCCATAAAACCTTCCAATTTTCATCATTTGTTCTTCTAATGAAACCACATAGCATGTATTTATGTGTACTTTGGTGTGTGCCATTTTTTCATTAATAACTGAAAATATTTTTTAAATAAAGGAATACATGCGGGTGAAGTTTGTAGATTGGTAGAGTCTCCACCCTATATCCCAAAGACCTATGTTTGAACTCGACTAACCACTAGGATTCATCCCTTTTAGTCTAATTAAAAACCATACGCCGTGCCTTTACTTCATCCAGTGTAGTATTATCCCTATACATTAAATATATATTATTCATAAATATGAGAAACAGTACATCCTTTATTCCAGTGGTTGAGGGCTTGTGTTTGGATTGGTTGATCGCCGGTTTGAACCTCTCCCCAAACACTGGACCAAAGGTTGTACTTCTATTTTTACAATTTTAGAAAACACAACGTGTACTTCCCGATACATTATATGTATAGTTTTATTTTAAAATTATATATATATTTATTTTTATATATTTATTTTATTTTAATTATTAATATTAATCATTATATAGTTTACTATAATAATTATATTATATACCTATGTAAAAATACAAAAACAAAAACATAAAAAATACTACACGACAATTCTGTTAGAGTGCACGTCATGTACAATGGCTATAAAAGCTGAAAACCCTATGTATCCACACCTTGTGCCGTACAAACCCCCCTGCCGTTTTCTTATCTTCGAATCCTCACGGCCTCCCCTCCTCCAATAATCCATTTTCACCCATTTTAGTTATGGATTTAATCTACATTTTTATCCTCACTTCAGGTATTCCATTCTACACTCCTTATTTCCATGTTTTCATAGTGTTTAGGCCAATTTCAAAATCTCCCACCGGTTCAGATTCCTACAATACAAAAGCACAAAACCAAGAACACACACCATGTACTTTTTTACATGACCACACACTAGAAAATTCAAAATTTGAAATTAAATGGTGTGTCTGTTTGGTATACATAGTTTACCATCTAGAATCATGCATGGGTACCTCATTCACATGAAGACACTAACCATGTTTACACACACAACAAGTATGTTCGATACACACCGTGTATCCCATTTCTACGTTCAAGCCTATTTCCATCACTCCACATGACCATATGAACTATGTACTTACACACGTTGTGTCATACCTTCACACGATGTTTACGTCATTTTTGTATCTACTCAGCCAAAGGTCATGTCTTTAAACCACACCACCAGGAACCCATTTGCATGTACATGGCATGTATGTTCAGTACACATTGTGTATCCTTACCTATCCTTTGACATTCCCACTCAACATGTCTATCCCGAGAACATATGATTTTACACCGCTTACACTACACACTGTGTACTCTGGATATGCATGTCGTGTTCTTTTAATTTTCTGGGTTTCTCACATTTTCTTATTTTGTTTTTCTTTTTTTTTTCATTTCCTTTATTTTTTAGGTTAGGGTAGACAATGACCCTACACATTGGAAGTAGCCCACCACCATTATTGTGTGTTACAGGTCCACCATTCACCAGATATGACTTTGGCCCACAACGACCCCAGCCCTAGACTTACCGGATCACCATCCTCCTCCGCTGGCCATCATGCAACCACTCACCGCCCCAACAGAGGCTGGTACTAGTACTACACTTCCACCACCCCACATAGAGCCTCTGAGAACCACCCATTCTTCATTACCATATACCACACCTCCTAAGCACTCTTTAGTAGCAACTGATCCTTCACTAGCCACCCCATCCAATGGAACTTTGCCTACTGAGGCTGCTCCACCAATATTGCCCGCCCCTACTACTGCACCACCATGTCTAGCCCTTGTCGGTGCCCCTATCAATTCTAGGTGTTTCCAGTCATAGACCTAATTCATGACAAAGTCTGGAATTTCTCTTGTTGTATGATCCAATTGAGCATTCATTACCATGACAGAAGCATGCCTCCATAGCTGGGTATCTTGGGGGGAGATGGAGGATCTCCTCAAGAACACACCATTAATCACGATCTTCCATGTTTGTACTCTAATTTTCAGAGATTTATATTTTGAGTTTGCTGATTCCTTTAAGTTTTATGGTCCCATATACCGGGTGACACCTAGTGACACAGTCCCTGTGGTCCAATTTCTGTTGGGAGGTCAACCTTTTTACCTTAACATGCCTGATTTTGGTCGAGGGTGTAGATTTTATCCCCATAAAGTGACCCAACCCCTTATCTACACCCTAACCTTCCCTGAGTTTTCTGAGATCATTTCCATGTGGTGGGATATTGTTGGGCCCGACCACTACTACACTCCCAATTCCAAGAAGAGTACCCAAATCATTGACCCTATCCTCTGCTTCACCCACTGATGCTTTACCGGCATCCTATTTCCCCACCATGAGGATATGAGGGTATTTACCAGCCGTGACATGGATATACTCACATGTGTCATCCAACATGACTACTCGGACCTCCCATATCATGCCACCTCTTAGCTCTATGCCATGTTCATTGCCAGTTAGGGCAACCTGAATGGTGGGTTCAACACCACCAATCTTTCCCACCACCTCAGTGTTTTCGAGCCTTCCCTTCCCCAAAAGTGATTAGGTTCCACCTAGAAGATGCAGTTATTCATGCATATTTTCATGGGATTGGTTTAAAACCAGGGTCAATTACCTCTTTTCCCATGCCCAACCACCACCCCCTACTGAATCTCTTTCCTATAAGGTTGCACCTACAACTCCTTCCCCACCTCTCATCATTTCCTCACACTTCCCTACATTCTTTCTAATTCCCCCTCCTGGACCTTCCCCTACCCCTTCACATTCCACGTCCTTAGTTGTTCTCCCCTTCAACATCTTCCTCGATGCGATTTACCTCTGCCTAGCTTGTCTGGAGCATCAGCAGGCTTCTATCCTTCATTAGCTGACTACATCTACTCAACGCCTAGACCGCATTGAGCAGAAGGTGGATTTACTTCTATAGGATTAGAGGATTCCCATTCCACTAGAGGTTCCCTCTACTTATGTAGCTCCTAATTATACCATACCCAGTACTAGCATTGTCGTGGACACATAATCCAAAATCATATTTACTATAGGTACTAGCCCATCTCCTCTATACTATACAATACCTCTCCTGAGGCTACACTGTGACTGTTCCATTTGGGTTTTCTTCTATATAAATCTATTTTCCATTTATGCACTTTGATGTTGTACTTTCTTGTAGTTTTCATTTCCATCGACAGTCACACGTACACTGGAGTGACTTTTGTATGTCTTGAATTCTTACCAGGGCACAGGGGAGTATTCATTTGGGTTTCCCAATATTTTTAGTTTCTCTAGTCATTCTACCCCTCTCACATGCCTTTTTGTGTGTTCATACTCTTTCCCCCTTATTAGTTCACTTGGTGGACCATGTTCTATATTATGTTTGGGGGAGATTCTCTCGACCCACTTAGTCTTTTACCTTACTGAGATCTAGGATACATCATTATTGTAAGATAGGTATGAAAATGTGAAGAAATTTTGGTTAGTAATATTTATAAATAATAAAGATATATGTAGGAAATTTTTAAATTTTTCATTCTTATTTTGGTTCTAAGTGTTTTAAAATGATTGATGATAATGTTTAAATTTCAACCAATAATCCTTGGATACATACATTGATTATTATAATCATTTATATGCATGTCACGACCTGAATGTCTCTTTATTTTCTTTTCACGGTCCAGGGAGGTATTTTAAACCCATCGTCGTATTCTTTCTAATACCCTATTTCTTGAGATATTCTTAGGATATACGTGACTACCAAAATTTTCATGTTTTCTTTTCAAAACATGAAGAATTTTTGAATAACATTAAAATGATTGATGCATTAGATTGTTTCAACCCCTTTCATCTTGAGACCCACCCTACATCTGATCTTCGTAAAGTCCCAACAAAACATGAAAATATATGATAAGAAGCCACATTACAAACTTATTTCCCATACTAACTTAACTCTTTTTAACTTTTCATGATTATTCAATGGAGCTTTAGAGAGGTAATTGGTATCACATGGAACATTTTTGTGAATAGTCTTGAAATTAAGTGTGGCGGAGTGCCTCTAGTTTATTTGGGGTAGATAGGGTTCAAAACCCTTATTCGGGGAATTCCAAAGTGGTCCCCTACGTTTAAGAAGATGATATAGACAAAGGAACCTTATATTCACATGATGGTTTGTGAACCCTACCTAACTAAGAGAGATGGTGGTGATGAAAGCATTTGACAGAGCTTTTTGAGGTTGTTTTTACATTGATCTTTATTTTGAATATCATGTATTATTATTTAAATAATTTAACCTCCCTTTTCAATCCTTAGGGTTTATTTTTTCACATCGTTACCTACCATCCCTTAGACAATGATATATCTAAAATTTATTGAGAATTCGTCATGTTTTTTGTAATTCAATTTTCTGATGTATAGAACTATATTTCTTTAAAACCTATGGAGAGAGTGTACATACATTATATTGAGCATAACTTTGATTATGAAATATAATTAGTGTTGATTTTTTCATTTAATGGTGAGATAGATCATCAAGTGGCATGCTTATTTTAGAGAGGTTGATAAATGTGTTTAAAAGAGGATAAAAGTAGTTTATTGAATTATATATGAGTTACGATTAGAATATCTTATGAATTGAATCTATTTTGTACCTTTTTATAATTTTCCCTTGTGATTATATCATTTACACTTATGATTAATTGAGTTCCTTCCTTTTAAAATATAGAACCATTTAATTATATATTGATATTTTCTTGAGGAAAAGAAAATGACTAAGTGTGGGGAAGTTTGATACACCTAATTTGTGTATACATTTCCACAATTTTTTTAAGATAACATGTTTTCAGAAAATACCTACTGATTAGTGGAAAAATACTTTGATTTTAGTGATCTTGTTCATTTTTAGGTGATTTTTGGACAAGCACAAAAACCAGGAGAACTCTGAGAAAAATTCCCAACTACATGGCGTGTACAAACCTACATGCTATGTACATTCAGACTCACTCACGGATCGACTAGACAAGTACTCGTCCATGTAACTAGAACAGAGACACCATTTTGTGTGGGTCATAACTACACGCCATGTATAGGATTCTAGATGTGGTTTGTGGAATTTTCCACAGACTACATGCTATGTGTGGTATAGGCACATGTCGTGTACCCTTCACCAACTAACCGTCGACACCATAGAAGTCAAGGGCGGCGCAACTGGCCACCTACCGGGGAAAAACTGTGAAAAAATGTTTTGACAAAACTACATGGTGTGAAATTTCTATACACGCCATGTATTTTTGTTTTCTATAAATATAGGGCTTGGCCTTCAGTTTTTGGATTAATTATCCAATATTCAAAGGAAGGATATTATTCTACCCTGCTATCGTGCCACCGTTTTTCCACTACTCCTCCAATCCACAATTTTATCAAAGAATTCACCTCTCTATATTTTTTCTATGATGACTACAACATGTATCAAGGGTTCTCTTGTTATATTTTCTACTATGTGTAACTAAAAACCCATGTTTTGGGGCTATGGGTGATAAAAGAGTATTGTAATTTGGATTAATTATTATGTTTGTGATGGTTCTGTTTAACTCTTTTTATTATTCTTTAATTATTTCATTGTATTACTAATAATTTTGAGCTAGAATAGGGGAATAATTTTCGGGGACTCAAAGGAATAATAATAATTAAAACCTTTATGATCATTGGAAGTATTCATCAACTCAAAAATTGAAGGATCTAAATAAATAATTTTGAAACACTGACTACCGGACCAAGGAGCCAATTTCTTCAGTTCCATACATAGTTTACTGGACCTAGGGAACATTGTCACCATTGAAACCCGTATTTTTTGGTTATCATTAACAACATAACCTAATAATAATTTTTTATAACCTCCATAATCACCATATCCCCAACACACTCCCTTCTCTATCAACCACAGTAATAACTAATTTTGTTTTCTTTTCCTTTAAAAATTAATCTTTACTTCAGTAATAAAAATAGTTTTCATAATCAAAAACAAAAACCCCACTCTAAATTCAGCATCTTTCACTAAGTTAATTCCAAATGTAATCAAATTCATGCACTCATCCATTTCTTATGAATCGATCCCACACGTACTCTATATAATCTTAAGAGTGGGTAATATAAATTTGTGAAACTGATAACATACCTTCGGTTAAAATTTGTGAGGTGCTGACATTCCAAGGATGGATTTTGTCTTCTGAAGGTTGAATTTGATGATGCGACAATGTATGATGATGATGGGTAAATTCTCATAGGTTACACCGAAAGAATAATTCATGGGATTCATCATTTACCGTGATATCATTGTTTGTTGAAGATAGTTTCAATATCGTTCACATGGTTTGACTGTTGTCATGATTTGGCCATCAGGTCGTCAATGTAGCACTCGATGTATTTTCGTAGGAGGGGCATGAAAATGAGATGAATGGCGCAATGATATGTGGCTCTAGAATTATTTAGACCGAAAGAAATAACCTTGTAGAATAATACTCTCTATGGGGCCCTGAAGGGAGTGTATTCTTAATCTTCTTTGTCCACTCAGATCTGGTTTTATATATAGCTTCCATCCATGAAATAGATGGCCTTATATCTGATGGTCGCATTGATCAGCAATTCTGAAATCCGGATAGGGAAATCATCTTTCAGGCAATACTGATTAAGGTATCTAAAGTCAATTTAGAATCAAATATATCCATTCTTATTTTGTAAATTGACTATTTTTTCCATACATATCGCATATTGGACTTCTTGAATAATGTTATATTTTATTATCTTGTCATCTTTAGCCTCCCTATTTGTAGCATGTGTTGGGTGGGTCCTTCTGTTATTCGTCTTGTAACTATAATGGTCTTCCAGCAGACCCAGGTGATTAGTGGTGACCTTAGTATTGAAGCCTAGAATTTCTATTTTGTTCAAGGAAAAACAACTCTATTATTATTTAGTAATGAAGAGTATGAATATTCTTTAAATGCATTTCTATACTAATCATATTGGGCTGTAGGTCGTCTTTGTTTCCCATGTTTATCTCCCTAAGTTCATCGATTGTGGTGGAGATACCTCCTTCAAATGCGGAAGGAGCATATTTGATATCATTTTTTATTATTATTCATCTTCTTCATCCTCTTCATGATATTCTTTATCATAATTTTCCTCTTATAATGGAGGGAATATTCTTGAAAATAACTCTATAATGTTGGGAGAGGAATCACAACCCAAATTTCTGGAAACTGAAGAATCTATTTTTTCCCTGATTTATTGTGGGGAACATTCGGATAAGGATGGAATGGGTGTGGAGTTGTGTCATATCTTTCTTTTAGTGACAAGAAAATTTATTCTACCTTAGTGAGTATATAAATATCTTTATAGAACCCTTAGGATAAGCTGGGAGCATTTTTTTTGAGCACTCATCGTCACCATGGGGGTCAGTGCGGTTTCTGGAATTCTTAGACTCATTGGCCATAATGGAGATCATGCATATGGTTGAGTCCTTGTCTGATATTTAACTTATGAACCCAACCTGATTGATTGGTAATAAATACTCTCCAACTGTCTATTTAAGGGGATCAGTGGGAGCCATTTCCAATCCATTTTGGGGAAGTGATGAAATCAACATCATCGGCCAAGGACTGCTTCTCTTTCGGTTCATTGAAACTATCATTGATGTAATATGACTCATAGGATTCGAATAGGGTTTTATTGGCAGTAAATGTCTCATTCTTCCCATTTGTGAAATATTTGAATCAATGATGTTATTAGGAGGGGATTATGTTATTTTTATGTATTTAGGGCCTCCCCAATAGAATTTTGAATGTGGTATTTTTCCGCACTACTATAAACACAGAATCTGACACTAGGTCACCAAGACAAGTCTTAAAACTTATTCTTCCTAACATATTCTGTTCACTTTTTCTATATCCTAGTAGAGTTGTGGTGTAGGGTGTTAGACTATACTCATAATAACCCATCCGACGAAGTGTTCACAATGGGATATGATTAACTTAAGATCCATTGTTGATGAATATTTTTTGGACATCAGTGTTGTTTATCTTACCATAAACACAAAAGGGTTTGATGTGTCCCTACATGATAGAATCTTCATCTTGATCTATGTATGAGATGATTGTAAGGAATTCTTCTGGATTTTTCTATCTCTGACAGACTTTGATGATAGACACTTTAGCTTCAAATTCATGGGGACTCAGCAAACCTTTGATAAGCACCTCTCTGAGGTATGCTAACAGATTCAATGCATCCAAGATCAATATATTTGTTGGTACTGAGGATAGATACTTTATAATATCATATTTATTCTCAAATGGATGTTTCTTCCCATATTAGTTATACTACTTCATAGGAACTTTTGGGACTTGATCCCTAGAAGTGGACAGGCTGACCTCTAGGACTGGAACTGACTGTGCTCCAGTGATCTTTGGATTTGGTCAGACTGGTTGGTCTGCATGCTTTGGATGATTAGACATATTCTCTTCCCTTGATGGATAATTCAATGTTATGGGTATTGTAATTCATCATACAGGGGTAGAGAATCATTCCTATTCCTGTTGTGTCTACTGGAGGGTCCATCTATGAGTTTCTGGAACATTAATGTTTTGAGTTAAGGTGCGGTTGTGGATTTAACACTAGCCATGAACACAACATCCTGAAAACCCTCGGCCATTGCATCCACTTCATTTGGATCTCAGATTGGACAGGGGGGGATTTAGTTTCATAGACGTAGTCTCCATCGGATATGTGGTCCATTAAATTAATGATATTAGTGGAGCCAAAGATAAGTTCTTGATTGGACAATGATTTGATCTAACTGTCTTCTTTTGATTGTGGTGATTGGTGAGGTGGTGCTAGAACTTTAAAATCAGCTGGCATGAAGTCTGAATGTGTCTGGTTTCACATTATTCATAGATAAGGTTCATCTTCTTACTCCACCTTCCTTCTTTTCTGATCCCCAAAGGATTGTGGAGATGAAGATGTTGGTTGTGTTGCATCAGGAGCTATTGGGTGAATGGTTGGTTGCAACAACTACTCCAGGAGGATTCATGAGATAATTTGACTATTTTTTAGTCATACAACAAAGAAATTTTTTCTCCTTTTTTCTGGTGAGTGTTTTCCACTCCCCTTCCTCGTATGGGTCTAAGTTTGAAACATACAACACTTATGATGGCAGCTATCCTAACATGACTTGTCCAGCATACACTATCTTTTACAGGAGATCCATGAAGACAATGAAATCTTAGATGGTTTGTCCCAGTATTTGGTGGCAGCAAAAACAATTTGAGTGGTTATCGAGAACCACTTCATCGACTCTATTTGGTTTTGGTAGCTGGAGCAAGATTTAGTTAATGGTTTCTGTGAAGTATCCATAGACATGGTCATCTCGGAATGAGTAGTCTTTATTTCTTCATTACTCAAACAAATTTCTTTTTTCACCCATTATATCATATTTCTAATATAGGTGTGGATTTTGGAATCCGAGGGGTTCTATATGGTTTGGTGGAGGCCTCACAACTAGGGATGGGGATGGGGGTGGCTTATGTGTGACAAAAGTTGCTTCATCTTCTCCCATTCTTTTTCCTAGGGCCGATGAGGCCACTCGGGGCATGAGATTGGTTCGCTGCAAGGAGTCTTTTATCCTTTGGGAAATTGTGGTGAAATATCAGAATCCACTTGGGTACATAACTAGGATGAGTGGCATCTACAATTTATCACGGGGATTATCGATGCACATTGCTATAATTTCATCATAGGGGAGTGGTCAATTTTTGGAGTAAGTCAAGCCATTCCATCAGGTGATGAAGTATTAAACTCTTTAATTTTATCACTACATACAATTTATGGGATCACTGATTGTTTCCTTAGACAATGATGAATTGAACTGGAAGAGAAACTTCCACATGAGGTCCTCCTAGCCTATGACAAAGTTTGTTAGAAAACTAGTATACTGCATGAAGGCTGAAACATACAGAGTTCACACAAAGTACCTGATTTTCACTACTTCTTGTATCTATGGGGTTCCCATCATGGGGTTATAGTAAGATGCATACTGCATTAGATGTTATTACGGGTATACTGAAGCATTGAACACCGGTAATATGGTGTTTTTGAAGTTTGGAAGTGGCAGAATGTTTTTCACCGATCAGTGTAAGGTTTGCATTCTTATTGTATTGTAGCATGCCTCCCTTCCATGTATTCTATTCGAGCTATCAATTGTTCAATGGTATTCAAGATGAATATTCTTCTAAACTTGATCTTGGGTGGGTGAAGTAAGAGGAAAAATAGGATGTGCCAGAAATACTAGATTTTGGGGTGGATACCTAGCAGGGGGCCTTTTCTGTGGGTCCTCTTGAATGTGTTCTATGTGGTTCCTGGGTAGAGGGATATCTTGATATCCTTACATTCCTGGATTCAAGTAAACCGAATGTTATGGTACTAGATTAGACGAGCATCCGATCCTAGTTTCATGTACTGGAATGAGTGCATGTGGTAGGGGAAGCTCTACTAAAAGCATATATTGATGTTCTACTTGATGAAAACATACAACAAGATACCTTCCTCGATATATCTTTAAAATGATTCTCCTGAGTTCATTCTTTTCATTATCTTTCTTGGTGAATCATTCCTCAAGTGTGAGGGAATCGTTTTATTGAGAGGGATGATATGGTTTATATAAGACTTTGGATTTATTCTTCTTCTTGTTGGGGATTTGCATGGGAGGTAATGATGGGGTTGCTGAGGGTGCGCCTATATTTAGGGCATCTCTTTAGTTTTGAGTATGCACATCCTCAGGCTTGGTGTGGACCACCTATAGAGAGAACAATATTCTCTTTCATCCTATTCATTTGCATCATTTCCTATGAGGTCCGTGGGACTGATTTCCACCATGTTCACTAATTCATACCGCATTGGGGGCGGTGTACCTAGTGTTGTATGTTAGGAGATATTTTTGTGTCATTTGTTAGAATTTATTCTTCCATTATATGGTATCCTTTATATTTCATGGAAAAAGCATCCCAAAGGGAGATTTTATCTGACCTTGATTTATGTCATTATCCCAGGGGGTATAAACCATGAGATGAGACAGAACAACTGTCCTCTCTACTCATTGTTTTTTCCAGTCAGGAGAAGGAAGACTTTAGTTGTGCATGAATTTATGGTAAAAATTCCCCCTAGACTTTGGGGTTGGGGTTACTCCCATTTTTTCCATTGATTTTCTATGACCCATATTTTTTGGTCTTATGGGGGATGGGGATTTTCAGTTAAAAATGAACCCAACCCTATTAGATGAGATTCTTACCATATTGTAGTGGTAGCTTCTACTATTACAACCTTCTTGATTTCACGCATTCCCACATGGGTGTGAGTAGTGTGTGGAGCTGGATTATAATGGAATTTATTTGCTTCCTAGGACATGACCATTACTCGTTTGATGGATTCCCTCAGTAGGAATCCTTTTGGATGTTTTTGATGGCCTGAGTCAGGAGATTCCCAATGGTTTTCTCTTGTTGGGCTAGACACTTTTGAGACATAATTAGGGCCAGTTCTTGTTGAATGTTCCACTATTACAGAGAAAATATTCCATTTTATTTATTCCTTTGGATAATGACAGTACAATATGTCACTTATGGGGAGTTTTTGTGGATGGGACATGGGGTGAATAGTAAGGATCCATGCTCTCCCCATCTCTAAATATAAACATTGGAAGAGGCATAGTTGATAAGAAAACGTAATTTTACAGCACGTGGTGGCTTGACATTTCAAGATCTTTCCATTGCCACTCTGATTGCGGACACCATGCAGATGAGAGTTTATCAAGTTCAATTAGATGATGAAACTCCCTTAGTATTCTAAAATGGTCTACATATCCCTTGTAGGACATGAATTTTTCCTTTATATGGTGTATAGTTTTCCATATATTTATTTAAATGTTATGTGTACATTCTTATGAAAACTCCCCAGGTATGTTGAATTGAGAAGTGTCCATGGACCTATACATCACAGGTATGTCATCCCTAGCTAGTTTTTTTCTCAAGAGAAACATATCATGCTATTTTTTTCCAGAGACTCCTCCGCTTGGTTTTCCCAACTAGAATACTAGTTATGTTCATTCTGATCATTGGGGATGGTATGAGCCTTATTGTTATGCGAGTGGTATGGAGGTGGCTCAGAATATGGGCATGGATCAGGGACATACTCTGGTCGAGGGAGGATGTTGGTCGTCATAGGAAGGGAGTTTGACATGTTTAACGCAATTTTTTGAATACCTCATCATATGAGGTATTTCTCACATTTTTTTGGCGAGGGGAGGAACTTCTTCCTGGTGTGAGTTTTGACTGTGGGGAGGACCTTCATAGTTGGTGCTATAATGGTGAGGGATACCAACGCAAATTGATGTCTACCTATGGGGAATTTACCTATAGTGTATGCCCTATGGAGGACCTTCAAGGCGGACTACAGTATTGGAAAACCCTTATTGCTACTTGATGTCATTAAGGGGAGGGCCTTCCCAATGGCTGCTATAATGACGAGGACTAACGTCATAGCTCTGGCTGCTCAGAGAATATCTATAATGTGCATCCTAGAGAGGGCCTTCAGGATGAGCTTCAATGATAAGAGGACCTTTCTGTTTCATGATATAGTGGTAGAGATGGACTTCATAGTAACTTCCATTATAGGGAGGGCCTTCAAAATGTCTTTCATCATGGCTAGGAATTCCATCATGAATTGATGTCTGACTATAGGTAGAAGAATATCTGCAGTGTATATCCTTGAGAGGACCATCATGGAGGATGATATAAAGGGGATTTAATTATTACAATTTGATATTCGGGTCATGGGGATGGCTACCTTGACCCACATTAAGAGATTTGATATCATGAGCGATCATTCCTGGCCCATGGAGTTTTCCCTTGTGGGTGCTCTCGGAAGGACCTTCCCAACTACTAAATCAACTTCCATAATTTAGTAATGGAATGATAAGATATTGAGAATTTATTTATATATTCTTGATTGTGTAAAAAAATACAACTTCCAGCATAGATAAATAATGAATATTCTCTTCATTTTCTAGTTTCCTTTGGCTCATTTCATCATTGGATGCTCTCTTATGGGAAACTGGGTTCGTCTACTATTGGTAACATTTTTTGTATATGGGTTCCTTCTTTGTTGGTTCCTGTGATGATGACGGGATATGCTGAAGGGCATGTTTAGTTTTGGTAGGGATATATGTCGGCCCTGGAGTGGCCACCACATTGGACCAGTGTCCCCCAATTGGAACGAGTGTTCATCCCCGATCTAATTATCCCGGTATTACGGGATATTGTCGTCAACCCTCCTGGATAGGAGTAGGGATGTATAACTACATTAGAGTGACCCATTTTTTGTATGAGTTATTCCATTGAGGAAACTTGGTTGTGGTCCCGGTTCCTCACCTTTTCTGCTGATGTAATGATTTATTGACATGTCTGTAAGATATGGTCTAGAATCGATGATTGATCTTAAATCATTTATAAGATGTGATGTGATACATATTTCTATGGAGTAGGTATGAAAGACAATTTTGAAGTTAGAGTAGGAGTTTGTGCCCGCTCCGGTCCTCCATATGTTTCTAGTGGATAGTGGCAGTTCTCCTATTTCGGGACAGAGGAACAAGTCTGCTACTGGTTTTCTTCTCTGTTTTCCATTGTATTTGACTATTGGGCTTCATATTTACAACCAAGAATTTTCATATGCTCTCTTTCCTCAATATTTTTATCATAGCCTTTGTAATAATAAGTATGAATTTTAATCTACTCATATTTGTTTACTACCCTATTTGGATGGCGGGATTGATATGAATCAGTAGGTGTTTGTGCCTTCCCGTAGCTGGTTTCTATTTTATTTGGTTGATGGGATTATAGTTCATTGGTAGATATTATCAACTATCTATAATTCACCACTGTGTCTACATGGAGGAACCAATAAGCACTAACAGGAATGTGCTTGATCTCGTATCTTGCATACCTATTTCCATGATGTGATTGAGTGGAGGGTATATAATTGTATGTCTTCCCATCGAATGTTTCTATGTTTTTATGGAATATTTCCTCCTCAAGAATCTGGGTGATTACCTGCATTTGATTATATGTTTTTTACCCTCAATGGGAGGCCCAAGGGTCCCATATCCATTGGACTTCAGCAGGTTCCCTCAGCATGAGATCTTCTTCAGAGTAAGGATACTCAATCTCCTGACGACGACAACAATTCTCTCTTAAAATGGCATGTGATTAAGACCCTTTTGTAAATGGGATGAAGTTATTAGAATAAAATTCATCCGACTCCCTCAGATAAGGGAGTTAATTGTTATCATGCTCTGGGGACATGCTCCCGAAGTGGATGGAGATGGATAGTAGGGCCTCCCTATGCTGGGGTTCCATCCACAACTATGGAGGCAGCTGGTGAGGTCTGGCAGATTGTACGGTCTGTCTTGGGGACTCCAATGTGGGGAGAGTACTGGTTTGTTGGTACTCTCTAATCAACATGTTTGATACCCATCGTTAAAGATGCTGGGTTGGAGATGGGGTCCCACTCTTCATCAGGGACCTGATATTCTAGGGGATTGTTGGGGCACAAGTTTGTATTGGTTGTAGAGATTCCATTTGGATTGAAGGTTGCTCTGGAAACATGCAATATATATATATATGACATATACAGACAAAAGACCCCCTAAAAAGTAGAATCTATTGATAAGATTTATAATTGATTATTAGGATTATCACCCTTACTTTTTATAAAGATATGGTGCTTGAGTGGGGTAAAACTGCCACCTTGGTTGGGGATGCACATTAGGTTCACCATTTTTATTTTGAATCAATGTGGGCATTTAAGTAAAAAAAATGGTATGAAGGTTGACAAGAATTTTCCTATTATTATAGAGAATTTCACATCTCCATTTTTTTCCAACCTGATTCGCATCATTATCCTTTAGAGGGAATTGGATTAACCCCATGGGGGCTAGGCAGTTTACCACTTTTTTGTATTATGAATGAGGCACCACAATCAAATGGTCATGATGGGTGATTTCATTAGGTTAACTGTTTGCGCAGTCAGTCCTCTTAGGATATTATTTCCTTATATAGTATCCAACAAGTTTATCCATAGATCCAAGAAACACCGAATGGTGCTCTTATCCATGATTCATGAACCTTCTTTCCATACAAAGGCATTCATTGTATGAATATATAACCAACAACACTTTAGGACTCTATTGGTTGAGAGGATGGGAGTTCTGGCTCATCACACCCTTTTGGGGGGGAATTATTGCCTACACTGGGACCCTATTATATATTTAATCAATTTCCATATATTCATTAATAATTGGATAATTCTAGAAGAGTGTATCTATGGGTTACCCCCGGGATGCAGGATCATCATGGATATACATTGACTTAATGCCATAGGTACAATGCGGATTGAATCTGTGTAATGAGCCGCTCTAGAGATTATCATCATCCAAGAGATATGAAAGGTGGGTTTATGTTGAAGTTAGACCCATAATATGGGATTTCTATGTATCCTCATGAAAGGAATCAGATCCCACATAGTTCGGTGTCTCTGAAATGGACACATCACCTTTTATGGTCATTTGATTGGGACCCATCCATGCAGTTTAATGTCATACGGTGAGGATATTCAAGTAAAAGATTCTGGGTCAAGACTTGGTGTTGGACTCATGCCAAGGTAGCTCGACGTGCCCCTGAGATATGTGGTATCTTGGGTAGACATGACCCTACAATGAATATGGCCGAAAAAACATTAGGGTTGATTTGAGGGTAAGATTCCGACCTCGGGAGGCTTCCCACACATCCCTATCAAATGGGGAATCAAATTCCACATTATTCTATACTAACAAGGACTTATACTCTATGGAAGACCAACTTGAGGGCATGATTGATCGAGGCTTACACATAGGTGATGCCCATTTAGGGGGACATGATTTGGGCTTACACAATTGGGGAGGAATTATTGTGGGATTTTAATTTGTTCTCACTCATGAGACCGATCCTTGAGCTCGGGCCTTCAAGAAAGAATCCCATGTATTATAGTTAGAGAAGAAATCATTGTTTTTCTTAGTTCTTTTAGGTAGGGGTTTACATCTAGGATGATTCCCATTTGTGAGAGTTGAATTGGGACTTACTCAAAAAGAGGATTATCTTTTCTAGGGGGCATAAATGGGTCAAATATTTTTAAGGTCACGCCATTGATCTCGGTCCTTCAAGCATGCATTATATATATCCTAATTATGGTGTGATTTGGAGTTCTCATGGTTCATTTATGGGTTGAAGATGCTGCATTATCACAATCCCCAAAGCACATGTGAGTCATTATCGGTTTGAGAAACAAGGGGATGTGAACGATTCAAAAAATGTGCACATTCTCCTCTCTATTGATTGAAAATAAGGATGACTATGGCAGAAGAGGTTGTGGCTATGAGCCAAATGTGAGAGTGAAAGGGGAGCTTCGAACATGCAACCAAAACCTATTTTGATATCCAGGATAGTCAAATCATGGTGATCTATTCCGAAACATCCTGATATGATGCGAATAAGGTAAAAAACGACACCTCTCACAATAGGCTAGGGGATTCACTTAGGAGAAGTTCTCTTTAAATTTCATATGGGGCATACTACAATTTAAAATCACATATCTTGGATGATGGCATCATAGTTTAATGTCTTGTTGCAA
The DNA here is from genome assembly GCA_963277665.1 of Viscum album. NCBI lineage: Eukaryota > Viridiplantae > Streptophyta > Magnoliopsida > Santalales > Viscaceae > Viscum > Viscum album. The sequence goes on from OY728160.1 coordinate 752,660,184, forward strand.
GGATGAGAACCCCAAAGTATAACGTCATTTGGATATGACTATTTGGGGTCTTGAATTTTACGGTCATATGATGAGGACCAAATGTTATAAAAAATATGATTAACAAGTGTAAAATCATGTTTGGATATTCTGACATGCCTCAAACACGATAGGGAAGGAATGTGTAAACCATGAATATGAAGAATCTCATATTAGGAGAAATGATATGAGGCATGGAAGCCATTGAGGTGTATATAGGTAGGAGAGGCCTCTCCTGAGGACGAATTTGTCCCTCATTTATAGACTATTTTGTGGGAAACATATGAAGAGTCATCATGGCATGCTATTTAAAGTCTGGAATAGGTGACCTCAGGACACTGACCTTCTATTTCTGATGGCTGGGGAGATTTATGAGGATCTAAACTCACATGGTAAACTACATATTATATTCATATAGCTTGGATGATGTCATCACAACTTAATGTCATGTTCCATGGATTAATACCATAAGGTTTAACTTCATGTGGTTAGGAAGATAACTCATAGTCTAAGGTCAGAGAGTTTGGAAAATGGAATCATAGTTTAATGTTATGTTACATGGATGAATTCCATAATGTTTAATTTCATATAGATAGGAATATTTGGGGTCTTATAGTTTAGGTTCATACGAAGAAGACTTCTAGTTATAGAAACCATTATTGATTGGAGGAAAATCATGTTTGGATGTTCTAACATGCCTTGAACATGATAGGGGAAGAATGTGTCATCTATGATTATGGAGGATCATAGATAAGAAGAAATGATATGAGGCATGGAATCCATTTAGGTGTACAGAGGTAGTATATGCCTCTTCTAATGAAATTTTTTTCACTGGTTGAAAGAATATTTTGTAGGAAACATATGCAGAGCCACTGGGGAATGATGTGAATAGTCAATAAGAGTTGTTCTCAGGACACTGAGCATCCCTTTATTATGGTCGGGGAGGTTTATGAAGATCCTAAATCACCTAGTATACTATAGTTTAAAGTCATATTTCATGGATGATGTAATCATAGTTTAATGTAATTTTTTAGGGACTAATAATATACAGTTTAATGTCTTTTGGTTAGGATGAAAACTCAAAGATTAAGGTCATGTAGTTTTGACCATTTTTTATTGAATCCAAGATTAATTGTAGGATAATCAGTTTGGGATGTTCTGACATGCCTCGAATATGAGAGGGAAGGAAAGTGTAACCATGACTTTGGGGATTATCAGATTAGAAGAAATGATATGGGGCAGGAAAGACATTAGAAATACGATAATAAGAAAATCCGGTCATGAGGACCAATTTAACCTTGGTTGATCGACCATTTTTGTGGGAAAAAATTATGCAGAGTCACCAGAGCATGATGTGGATAGCCTAACTAAGGTATCTGTAGGATAGTAACTGTCCATTCCTAATGGACGTTCGAGGTTTATAAAGATATGATATCACAAGGGACACAAAGTTTGATTAATGTAAATGATGTGTTCTAGCACGTATGAAGAATTAAAACTGTGATTTTGGATGGAGTGATGGGTGAACTAGCATAGGATTTAGGTGATAAGGTTTTATAAGTTTCATGAGGAATATATCTTTTGATGGTATTTAAGGGATGATTGTTTGGGCGGTATAAGGTTGAAATGGAAAATTTCATCGATCAGGCAAAAAAAGTTTTGGGTACATCCCTCTATTTTTCTTGGCGGCCAGAGACGGTAGAAAAGGGACTGGTTTAGTGGTCTGGTACCACTAATAGGTACTAATACTCAGTAGGGTTGTTGGGGGTGAAACCCCCATACTATAGACCTGTGGGCATGAACGATTTCTCAAATATGATTGTTTTCATTGGAGCTAGCTGCATATGACTGTCTTCATAGGTGATGGCTAGAAACTATCTATTCACAAAGGATGCTATTTGTGAAAGATATGAACACATAGGATGGTACGTGGACTATTTTCGTCATAAGAGTTACCTCAAATCATTAGCTGAATTAGATCTAGCCGTGTACTATTCTTTGTAAGGGGGTGTCCATATACTAGTTTCCACAACCGGATTTCACTTTCTATATTCTATATAGGGAGTTTGTGAACCATTTCATAGGAAGGGTCGTCCATGTACTAGGTATCCCACATAGGGGAATCCATAAAACATTTCCCAGAAAGGGTCATTTCCGTATTGTGTTTCCCGCATAAGTGAATCTGCAAACCATTTTAATTATATATTTTTTATGGTTGGATATGGAGGTTCTTCAACATATGGTTTGTGGGGAGGAATTCCACAAACTGTTTTCTACATATGGATCATGGGATGGAGTCCGCAAACTGCTTTGGGTGCAGGATGGATTACTATGAACAGATTCAAGTGGAGGAGAAATTTCTCCCACACCCTCAGTGTTTTTCTTCCATTTTTTCCTTCCTAAATCCATTCTCTATTTGTGTGATCTTTCTCCTCCTCCTCCTCACACCTCAATTTTCAGTTCCCCGGGTGTTCCTTTTATAGAGTGTCGGGGGAATTTTATCTTTGACTCACATGGAACCTTTTTTGGAGGCCTGGGGAAGAGATTTGGGCTGCATATGACTCGGTCAACCACAATTTTGGATATTAAATTCATAGATCATTGCCGACTACTCCTCATCCGTGAGTTAATCAGTTTGTGGGGATGGTATGTAGGGTATACCTCCATCTATTTTTTTCCAGTGAAAATGGTTCATGGAGGCTTCGGGTTTGTAAGGGAAAATTCATTCCACGAAGCATAATTTGATGGCCAATTCCTCACATGCCAGTGCAATATAGGCCATCCGCATACCAGTATTTCTCATTTTATTCCCTTTGCAAACCTTTCCCAGTAATCAGTACACAGCCTTGCTGGATCCCTTTTCCAAATTTTATTTCATCATGTTTCATCTCAAATTTAAAATCCAACATGTATTTCTTTACATCACCCAACTTTTTTGAGTATTTTCCTTCCCTATTTTGATTTTTGGGATCCTAAAATCATAGTATGATTGATGTAGTAACGGTGGTTCACCTGTGGATAAGAATCAGGTTGTGGTTAGGAAAATCACTGTAAACATATTTTAAGACACTTAGAAGTCTATTTTAAGGCCTTGTACACCTGTTATAGGTATTCCAAAGATGTGGATTTAAACTTTCTTGAAGAATGTAGGCATAATATTTAAATATTTATGTATCTTTATATAAATCTTTCACACTCTAACAAGAAATATCAACCTCCAAATCAATTTTATTATTGTATATGTGTCATCGATACCCACTATTAAAAAAAATACCTTTAATTAACTGACCATTTTTAGAGTTACAAGTTGATATCTCCAAGTAAACTATATAAGTAAACCAACATGAAATAACTCTATTATCCATTAAAATTTTTATGGAAATATAACCAATCGTAAAGGAAGGGTTATTCCAAGCATCCTAAATAGTCATGAAACCATCTGGGAAAAAATTTTCATCCACCACCACCACCCAAAAAACCACAACCAATATAGTGGCCTTTTTTATTACTACACACAATACATAAGCCCAACCTAGAAGACCTAATGGTTTTAAATAATCTATATTTCAAAAAAATAACTCAATATACCATATAAGAACAAAAACATCATTTACTCCAACTCACTAACATGATGGGTGAAATAAAAATTAAAGGGTTATAAAAAGTTTTCTCATTTTATAGTTAACCATAAAGATAATATAAATGTTATTGTTATCTCCCTCAGAGTTTTTATCACAAAAAATTTCAATAAAACCTCAATTATTGTCATCCCCTCTAAATGAAACAACAATTTCAACCATCCCTAAAAATAAAAATAAGGAAAATCATTTCCCTGATAAAAGTATCACTAATGGAAAGTGAGTATGTTTTAATGAGTGAACAATCCAAAATAATAATCCTTCCATTCCCCAATGGGATACCCAACCAAGGAAAACAAAATTAAATGATCTCAATAATAAAATATTTGAAGAATTTAAAATGTTGTAGGTTAACATCCCCATGATTGAAAATGTGATGAAAATTACATGATACATAAAGTTCATGAAAGAGATATATATACCCCAAAAGTGAATCTGAGGGGATGAAATGTTAATCTGGGGTATGAATTTTTTCAAGTTAATATAACCATAACATACCACTAAATGAAATGATTCAAAGACATTCTCAATTCCACGAACTATAATAGAGTTTTTATTTTTTGATGTCATGTCTGATTTGGATGCCTCTATAAATTTTATTACTCACTAGTTTTTCTATTATCTAAATTTTTGGGAGATGAAAACTATTAGAATAGTGTTTTAAATAGAAAAATAGTACCTCACACCACATTAGTGTGATAGAGTATTTAATCATCAGTACTAAGAATTTTAATTTCCTACTGATTTTTATATAGTTAAAATGGAAGATGATATGATAAATGGACATGAAAAAAGATATTGGGGTGTCCATTATTAAAAACTACCAAAACATAATCAATTTAAAAAATGGTACATTATCTATGGAGTTTGTTGGTGATGTTTTCCTATTTAACATACTTTATTCCATTATTCACCGCTTATAATAACATTCCTTATAGTTAGTTAATTTAATTGATGTAGTGATTATCCCCAAATATACTTAACTTATTCCCCCAAAACCATTTCTATGTTTTCAGCAATGATATACATTTTAGGTAATAATTCATGTGGTGTTTGTTTCAATAGTTGGGAAACAATTTATGAATATTTCTTAATTGATGATTTTTTTTGTAATGAGGACACAATACACAATGATTATTTTATTTAACTTATAAAATATAATACCTTGTTAGGGAATGTTACCATTGATTAGTTAGATGAAATAATATACCTACATCATTGTAATTCCCTCCCATTAATCAAAAATACCTTATAATCATAACATAAATAACTCCATTAAAATATTCAAGTTTTGAGGCAATAAAAAATTGTATGTCATCTTTTCAAGTTCCCTCCCTCTGGGTCATGATATTTGATTTATTAACATTTTGAGGGATTATAAATAATATATGGGATGGAAACATTCTAAAATTATTAATTTTATCCAAATAATTTACATCATATATTATTAAACAATAATACTAAACTAGTGAGGAAGACAAAAATGACTAAACCCAAACCACTAAAATGTTTTTCAAATAGTGGTAAAAAATATTAGCTATGAGAATCATTTATCTTATACATAATATAAAATGGTTCAATAAATTTCAGGTTATTCCTAATAAAACTATCCCAACAGTTATTAAAAATGAAAATAGTGAATTCTAAATGATCCATATATAGAGCGGTTTTCATATCTTCATAGACTATCATCGACTAAACTAGTATATAAGCATGGACCATTTCCCAGTATTGTTCATTGAATAGATACTAGATAGGTTAGTATTGGTTCCTCACTACTATTTCCATTATGGATATTCTGAATATTTTCAAGTCTATATTTCACCATGGGATTATGAAAATAATAACTTCACATTCTCCATTGGTATATTTTCATATAGGATGTTGTCATTTTGTCTTTGAAATTATTTGGAAACTTTCCAATGATACATGATTAGTATTTTACTAATTATTTGAAAAAAATAATATAAGTATTCATGGATAATTTCATTGTATATGACTCATTTATTATGTGTGTCTGAAAATTATTAGGGTTTCTCTTCGTCATTGTATTGAAAATATTATCATATTAAATTATATGAAATGTAATTTCCCTTTGTAATAATGTATAGTACTTTTAAATGTAATTTTTGGGGATTGTATCTATGTAAATAAATCAAAATAATAGTTTATTTAATCCCTCTATTTTCCTATAAATATATGGGATGCATAGTATATATTTATCCACATTGGATTTTATAATTTTTTAATTTAGGACATTAAAAACATTTAACTTCCCCTATCTTGATTATTCCCCAAAAGAAAAATATTTAAAAACTAATAAACATTGATGATTTTTTACTAAATTAAAATAGCATCTCACTCCGGCCCTAGTAATCTAACCATTATGGGGGGATTTATTATTTGAGATCATTTTTGATGCTTCAAACTATGAATTTGGGGTAGTCCTATAAAAAATTTCAATTGATCTCCATATGTAATTTCATATTCCTTGGATAAATTATACCATTACTAGGTAAACTAGAAAACAACTAAAAAATAATTTCATGAAATTTTATTTGTTTCGGATAAATTCAAGCTATACCATTAAGAGACTAAGGTTATATAGAATTCAAAAAATAAAAAGAGTATATCCTTATAAAACTGGAACAAAAACCATGTATCATTCATAGTATTATCCTATTTCAGGAATTAAATTTATATATTAGGAATAAAAAAGAATCATAGAATGTGGTGGTCTCCCATATTAATATGATTCTTTCATTCTCATGTGTTTACTCATCCCCCTTTATTCCCATAAAATATTTATTTCTAGATGAGATTTTATATAGACTATAAGATGTTATATAATAGTATATATATGCAATAAATTATTTTTTAGAAACTTATCTAACAACCTGATATATTAAAATAAAAAATTTATTCGATATCGTATATGACACACAAAAACAATCTTAAACAAAACATGAAATATTATTATTTAAATATGATCATAATAGCATAGAAATTAAATTTGAAAGTATGAATATGATTAATTGGTTTTTTAAATATATATAAATATCCTACCAAGATCAATGTTTTTATATATAATTAGAAAATTGTCACTAAATTTATAGTAAATGCAATTTATTCTTTAGAAAAATGATTTCTTCAAAAGTGGTTTTTATTTATTTTTTTATGAAAAATTATTATAAATAATTTTTATAAACTTTACAAACCTTATTTTATAAAAAGGTTATAATTTGTGAAACAATCATCTCAAAATTATCTTATGGTGATATTTTTAGATCTTTATGAAAATTTAGAATTTTCAATAAATAGTGAAAAAAATGATTTTTATTGAAAAGTGTATTTTTATTTTATAAATTCAAAAAGTATAAAAACATTTTTGATTATTTTTAAAGTTAAATTAGAACATTTTTATAAAAAAAATAAAACTATAGTCTTTGGAAATAATATTATACCTAAATTTGGAATAAAAACATTTTAATACTTAAAGAGAATTTTTCTGAAAAACTATTTTTTATTATGTTTTATGTTTTACTCATAAATAAATTATTGAAACATTTAGAAAATAAAAAATTAAATAAATATTACATATTTGAAATATTGAGGTCCAAATTTGGAAAATATGACCCATTTATTTTTTATCTTTATGATTAATAACGATAATATATAATTTTCACCACGATGAGGGTAAATTTTGTAATTAATGTTAAAAATATTATGATAAGGAATAAACATTGACCCTAAAACTTTCATTTATCTTATTGGTTGAGTTTATTATTCCCATTTTCATCTATGTTCCAAACATATGGAAGCTTTGTGCTGCATTTCATTGATTTTGAGCATTATATTATTTTATGTAAAGAAAAGTAATAAATGTCATTCTCTTTGTTTTATTATATCTGAATTTATTAAATTGGTATAAAAATGTGTTATATATTTTTTATTAAATGGTTTTTTGAAAGTTATATTTTTCAACTTTGTAATTTAATTATAAATTTTAGTGATGAAATAATTACATTAAATACTTATGCAACACCGACATACTATTTATTCAATTAAGATAAAAATAAAATCAATGAATTAAAAAAATATAAAAGTGATATTATTTGAATTAATTATTAATTTCCATTATATTTTTAGATAAATATACCATTTAATTAATTTTTAATGTATTATATTCAAATTCCTTTGTTTTTAGGTTATTTTCAAATTCAAATTGAATGAATAGTTGCAAAAATGACATAAATGTTATTTTATAAAAAATTATATTTTATTAAATGATTTATAATTAATAAAATACTATATTATTCCAATTTATTATTTTAATTTTAATAATATAAACTATGGTCCATTTATGTTTCAATTTTCTGTTTATAGTAACTATTTTTACACCGAATGAGTAAAAACTTCGTTATCACGATAATTGTCAAGAAGGGTTCACGCGGGTCAAGATAAATAGATAAGGTTAAAAATATTATATAAACATATCCATGTATTATTGTATGATATTATTTTTACCAATTCTCATATTATATTTTTATTCTATCAATTTTTTTAATTTTTTCCATGTAATGTAATTTATATTAATTTAATATTTTAAGTAATTCCAAGAGTAACTCTCCCCCCACTTATAAAAGGGCACCAAGTCTACTCCTTTATTCACAAATCATGTGATTTTTAGTTAATAAAGACCCAAAAAATAACTTTATAAAATCGAAAACACCATTTTCTAGATAATTGTTTTTGTAAGAATAAAAACCTTAGTGGGATTATACGGTACATAAAATGAGGTTTTCTAAAGAAAAGGTATTGTTCTTAACGAAAAATTATCATTTTATTTATTATTTTATATCCTTGAAATCTATTTAAATCATTTTTAAATAGTAACTCCAATATATTAAATATACTTAAATATTTTTATGTTATTGGAATACCCTATATCTATCTCATCTCACATCAAATAGAACATGAAAGTCAACATTTCTGTGTATGGTGGACTACTGCCTCACGAATAGATGCCATATTTTTTCCACCAATGTCCCTAAAATATGGATATGATGATGTATTTAATGTATATATATATTATATTAATGAAATTATTAACATTATTTAATGATAATATATCATCTATTTTCTAATATTATCATCCATTTAAAATGAAAATATCATTCATACGAAAGTTTTGAAAACCACCTCCACGAAGTGATGTGGTTAAATTTTATTAACCACATCACATAGTTGTAATATATAAGTGAATTTAAAGAATTTATATTATAATTATTATATAATAATTATTTTATAAATATAAAATAACACCTACCTTTTTTCATCATGATCATTGAATAATGGAAACATTACTCATGTATATGTACGGTCCATTTTCTCCATGGTTGCAACATGGTTAATTTTAAATTGAAATATTTCATGGATGGTTTTAGAAGTATAATTCATGTATAAAATAATAATTAATTTAATATTATTATTCTATTACATAATAAATAATTACCTCATTGAGCATAGTTGACCTTCCAAAGTCATTTTTAACTTATCAGTAGAATATCATAAAAACATCCGATTTTAACTAAATTGATTAATTAATTGAATATATCTGGTTATTAAATCAATTAAAATTATCAATAAAATTAGAAAATTGACTAATTAATTAAATAACTAACATAAATTTTTTATTTAGGAAGATAAATAATGTACGTGATGATTCAGGCTCCAGGTAAGGGTCACTTTAACATGAAACCTCATTTTAAATGTTTTAATGATTTATTTTCTAAACACCTTTATTTATTTAAAATATTATTAAATTTATTTTGTTGATGTATTTATTTTTATATAAATGAATTATTAAGCCCATATAATTTCAATTTTGAATTTATTGAAAAAATTAAATGTAAATTTTTTATTTATTTTGAACAAAATTCTTTGAATTTATTTAAAAAAAGATAAAAGGAATGTTATATTTGTAATGATGTTGATGCCAAAATTTGGGAAGAATAAGAAAAAACGGAAACCTTTAGGTATAACTCGTGAAGCTCATTTGTGGAGCCCCATAGCACTATGGCCGGTGCCATGTTTTTCCTATGCAAACCTACCACAGAGCAAGGAGGCAGGATGCTCTACGAACCCCTTTTACTTTAGTGAACCTGCCGTGGATCCAAGAGGGTGGATGCTCTATGGACCCCTTTAACGTTTGTGAACCCACCGAGGAGCCAGGATGTGGGATACTCCGCGAACCCCTTTGACGTTTGTGAACCAGTCGTGGAGAGAGATCTATCTTCATGCCGAGTGGGATCCTCTTCGCGGTGCATCTTGACTATAAAGATTGAGATCCCCTTGAGCTCAAATGATGGATCCTCTGACCATTAACCTTTTGAGCTCCCACATTTCGAAGCAATTTCTACTCTGTTAACCATGACCTTTTCCAGTAACTTTTTCATCACAAAATTTCTTCCCATTTACATGAATTCCACCCCTTTTCAAAGAGGGATGCACTTCCTGGAGCCCACGGACCTCCATGAAGGAATGAGATCCCCAAAGGGACATGGGTATTGGCGGAGCACTTATGATTCACGAAGTACTCTATATGTACATGTGACCCACATGCTAAGTCAGAGTCACTTTGCTTTGCGAGGAACATTTCATTGCAATATTATGCTTCATGAGGGACCCTTGCTTCGTGAGGAATTGCTCTGTGAATGCCTTTCCACTTCGCGATGAACCTTCCATATGCACCTATGCCCTGCACCTAGGCTTGGCCACCTCACTTCACAAATCACACCCATTCACAAACCCCATCCACTACATGGAGCACAAAATCATCACAAGGATTCTACCTATGAATAGCTTCGCTCTGAAACACCTTTTACCATGCGGCCCTCCGTGTTTTAATGATGCAATTTCATGGTCCCTTCGGTGGTGCTTCCCATTGTGTTGCCTCACCTTGTGATTCTTTGCATAGGTACGCTAACGGCTATTGCTTCTTCACATATTCATACTAACGTGCCCCCCTTTAGATCACTCCATGATACCCCCTCATCACGGCATTGCTGATGCCTTCTATTCCTCAATGGTGGGTGGGTATTAGTTCTATATGTCATAAGAGGTACAGAGTGAACCCACCTCGTCCGAGTTGTAGGATGTTAAATTGCTAAGAACCATCATCCTCAACACATGACGTTAAACTATGACTTCACCCCATGAATTGTATGTGGGGTGCCCCGCCTTGGACACTACCATGTCCCGAATAACCATCCCAGGGTAGGAGGGCAAGTTTTCGCCGCCATAAAAAGAATGTTGAGAATATTAAAACTAAGATCAAAACAGTCTTCTTCTCAGATTCTGAGGCGTAATTGGGCTCTGCAATGGAACCCTTACCTAGATCCTCCATGTCATGAGCCAGGGTAAGAACTAGACGGATTAGCCTCATACTTCCAGAATGTGAGGTCCATCGAATTCTCTCCTCCTTCCATAGGTATATATATGAGAATGAATATTTGGAAACTCCATGGGTCACAGTAGTGAAATCTTCACCATCATCACTTGAGGAACTCTCTACCTCGACTACAGATCACAAAGAGCTATTCTGGGGATCAATGGTTAATGATCTGCAGCTTAAGCCATCGCCAGTAGCCCTAGTCCCGGAACCGGAATCTACGGTCGTCATCCAGTCTTACCGGGATGTGGTTTCCAAGTCACTACACTCTTCAACGGATATCCAAAGATGCAGCAGCTTGTCAGCTCACTCGCTGTATTCTTCGCCAGCTAGCATGCCATCTCAAAAGTCTGCATCAGTACCACTACCGGATCCCCAGCCACCTCTGGCTAACGAGTGGGGCAATGAAGGGACAGACCCTAAATCTGGAGCAAGGAGCTTGTGGGATATCCTCGCAATGGATTATTTCCCCAAGATGTTCTGTCCAGTTGCATCGCCAAATTTTAGGGCACCAGAAGTGCGCACCAAAGAGGAGGTTGGGTGCTTTCTCCAGACCCTCTGGGTGACTCATTTCTGCCTTCGACATCAACTAATGACCTACTCTATGAGTTAGGCACACTTCGAAGATATCATCCAACAATGCCATTGGGTCAATTTGGTCACACTCCCTGTGGTTCAGTGCCCTAAGTCACCAGGATACCATAAGACCCTCCAACAATGATGCGTTCGGAGCTTTAATGTGGTTCATAGGATAATCAAGGAGGCTTTTACCCATGTTCAAATCCATGGATGGGGGAAGTATGCAGCCCTACACTTCACTTCCATCTGGTTCCAACCCTATTTTCCAGGCAATATAGAGAATATGCCTCTATATAGGGTAATGGTTATCATGGATGACCTATCAAAGGGGGAGAATGAGTTGGATCTTCTTGATGGGGTCTTAACCCCTAAGGGAGTGCAATAGTTAATGGATCTATTGGGAAGGGTCACTCGCCAGCAATGAAATCTATTGGGTCTTCCCATGCCCATTAAAGCACAAGTCCACAGCCAGAATCCCAACAAGGGAATGGAACCCCTCAGAGCTATCATGCCCTCATACCCATCTGGCTCAGTGCATAATTCCAAATATGACCCTGAAAAATCCGTGTTTCTTTAGAAACTCGCCGAACAGAAGAAGGTGGTCAACAAACCGATTGCTGAATACACTATGGAGTAATGACTAGACTACTGTGATCCTCGGCCAGGACAACAATGGTAGGCACAAAATCCCCTTGGAAAACTACTGCTAGGTGACCCTAACCATCCTTCCCACACAGACAGGGTTGAGGCTGGAACATACGGCATGATGGCATGGTATGTGTCACCAAATCCTCCTGAACTGCGTGAAAATCCTTAGGACCCAGGCTACATTCCTCTAGCTGCTATAATGGTCGTTCCATGAGCCGCTCCATGATCCGCTGGGCCTGTATATCATGTTATAGAAACCTCCAATTCATTGGTGTTCCGGGATCCCTGTCAAGATAGGAATCCCTGCCCTGATGATCCAATAGTGGCATGCATCACCCACCGTGAAGCGCTAGAGACTCGACAAGTGGCACTTCCCCTGATGGAAAGCCATACCTAGCATGGGTGGATGCTATTCCAACACCCCAAGTTTCAAGAATCCCAACTTTTCCCTTTCAACGGGATATGGGACCTACCAAAACACATGGCCCACATTATCTCAAGGTGTAGCCCCATGTTTGGAACTCCAACACAACAGGACGCCCTCAAACTCTAGTTTTTCATGCAGAAATTGGAAGGGCTGACATTTTTCTGGTACATCGAGCTCCCCATCAGATCATTGGCCAGCTAGGAGGACCTTTGTAGGCAATTCCTCTACTAGTTCAATTCCACCACTCAGAAGATGTGTATCATGGACCTCTGCACGTGAAAGCAGAGGCCTGATGATCACGTTGTCAACTTTTTCACCCAATGGAAAGGACTCACATACTCTCATGACATGTCACTGACTCATGAGTAATTACTATCAATGTGAATATGGAACATCAATATGGAACTAGTACCCTCTCTGATCACTCAGAACTACCCTGGGGGATTTTGAGACTTCTCTGATAAGGCCTAGTTCCTAGAGGAAGCCTTATAGAAGGATAAGAAAGAACGTCCATTGCCTCCTACAATCCTCATGAGAAGGGATTCCAGGTCCAAGCCTACCACAGAGGCTCAAATTGAGGTCCCCAGGCATCTAGAGTTTTTACTAATGGAGTTTCATCTATAGCCTCGTAGAGTCCCTCCACCTCAGGCGTAGCCTACAGGCTAGCAACGCCCATCTAAGAATTGGCAGGTGCCCCCACGTAATGTGCCTCCACCGCTTAGGAGACATAACCAAGCTCCACCTACTCAGAGGGCTCCTCCATCCCCTTTTCAGGGTTAGGCTCTGAGGTCCCCCTTCCAGGATAGGGGGAATGAGACCTACTTGTTTAGAGAGGCACAAGTCCTTGGTTAATTCATAAGTTCCCTGGAGCTGGGGATTGTATGTTTGCCTGAGTGAAAAAGGACAAAAGAGGTGAACCTCACTGATCTCCATAATTACTACCCCTACCACTAAATCCGGGGGCACACCCTCAAACAGTTCTATGTGTTCAAAGTCTGGCTTCAATAATATGTGGATAATAATAGATTCTAGTTGGGCCCAGCTCCAGCATGTGTGGCATGCATCTTCATGAGGCCCGACAGTAGCAGTGATAGAGAAGCCGAGTGGCATTAGGATTCCAACCACGAGTCCCAGAAGTATGATGACTATATGGATTGTAAAATAGTATCCTAGGACCATAGTGTTATACGTGCATGCCTGAATCATCCATATCCCTCAGAAGCCACCACAACTACTTCTGCGTCATCGTCTCAGTTGTACTCTTCCCAGAAGAGAAAAAACTAGCGACATAAGTAAAATCAATTCCCCCCACCAATGTCATCATCATCCCATACTATTGGAGAATTCATACCCCCATAGATGAAGATCCCTCCTAGAATCCATTCAGTAGTGGATGACTCTTCGAGTGATGGTCAAGGGTTTGCCTTGGTTAATACCATAGAGATGGTAAATCCCAACATGATTCCTAACGATGAAGAAAACCAAGAGAATCCTACAAACATACCCATCCATCATTACCATCGACGGAGCTGCGAAAATATGAGCCGTCAGAGTACCTTGGTCAGTATGTCTAGCCAGGCTGTCCTGGCAACTGAAACTTGGTAGTAGGCCCAGTATAGAACATAGTATATGCAGCCTTATAATCTGCTGACATCAACCCTACCTTTTCCACCATTTGTATTGTTGGATCAGGAAGATCCACCTCGACCGCATTGTGACCAGCCACGCTTTGCCACATGTCGGTCTCAATTTTCTCTCCCTCATCTAGTAGTTACTCCACAAGCTTTGACTAGTGAGAAGTTGGATATTCTTAGCACCAGTTAGTCATCGGCCCAGCCGGAGGGGCCCACCATACCTCCTATCATAGAGCGAACTCTTGTAAGAAGAATTTCACGAATGGTACAGAAGTATGATGTTATCAAAAATCATTCCAACATTCCCGAAATTCTCTCCATCGTAGAGGCCCTTCACCTATTATCAGATGTGCGTGAGGCCCTCGCTGAGGATTTAAGAAGCCCCCTCTAGTTTGAGATAGAGGAATCTGCTGTATAAACCTTTCATGTTGAGGTGGTCGAGAATGTTGAATGCCAGGCCATCATCTCGTTCTTTGGAGAAGATGAAGCCTCTCCCATACAGGGGAACATTCACCCACTATACATCACCGACCAGTTCATCACCATGGAGGATCGTCACTGTATTGTTGACACGGGCTTTGGAATCAACCCAATCTCAACTCGAACACTGTAAAAACTAGGATTGTCCAAGGATGATCTGAGTCCCTCTGACCTAAGAATCTAGGGTTATGATAGGAAGAATCATGACACCAATCGGCAAGATCCATTTGAAGACCCTGTTCAACGCTCTAATAATCAGCACCGATTTTATGGTTGTCTCCTAGGGAACTTCCTACAATGCGTTGATGGGTAGGTCCTGGATCCACCTACATGTGGTGGTTCCTACATCATGTTATCAGTGCCTTAAGTAATCCCTTAATGGTCATGTGGGTGTGCATTAAGGTGACACAACCCCCTTTTCCTATTGTGAAGCCCGCTATCTAGATGCCGATTACTACAAGAGCAAGTACAATTAAATTCAAACTAATGAGGTCGAGCATGCTATGGCTATGACTGGCATGTGGGAAAATCTGGATGATGCATACGTCTTTATAGTCCTTTGTTTGGACTCTATAACTCCGGACATGTGACAATGCTTTGTTGTTTCTAGAATGAGAGTGGAGGACATTCCCAGCATTAAGATATGCTAGAAGATTACCTCATAATCCTACAAAAAACAGGCTTAGGTGATCTTTTATCCTCCTACACCCATAAGGTATTGTGATTTCCTACCCATGGCAATGAAAATATGTCATACTAGCTTGTTTAGTCGGGCCAGAATTAATCAGCTCAAGCCGAAGTGCCACTATTGCTTCGATATCATCATGTGTGGCCCCTTGGGCGGAAGACCAGATGGGATTGGATCAACATCCTTTATCCCTATGGTTGTGGCAGCACAAGAGTTCCCCGATGTAGTGTCCACTACAGTTCAGGCGGGTACCAGCCTCCAATCGGGAGCTGCCAACTCATAGGAATCTCCTCCTTCTAAGGATCCCCCCTCCATTAGTGAAGAAGAGAATTTAGAGGATGCTCCCCTACCTTTGAAGTGGGTGTCTCCATCACGGTTGATAAATTGGTACATGTGAACCTTGATAGCGAGGAAGACCCAAAACCCACATTGATCCGTTCCGCCATTCCCCTCGAGGAGCAACAGTAGTATATAGACTTCCTTAAACAACACCGTGATGTATTCTCCTGATGTTATAAAGAGATTCCCATACTAGATCCTTAGGTAGTCATCCACCACATCCGTCTCTCCGAAAATCATTGCGGGATCAAGCAGCCTCCCAGAAAGATGCACCCTTCTCATGGTTCCATGGTTGAGGCAGAAGTTGATAATCTCATCAGAGCCAATTTCATTAAAGAGGACCACTACCCCAAGTGAGAGGTCAAAATTGTTCCAGTAAGAGGAAGAATAGATAGATCAGGGTCTGCATCAACTTACAGGATCTAAACCATTACTTTTCGAAGGATGATTTCCCCTTCCTATGGCGAAATTGTTCATCGACACTATAGTTGGGCTCTAGGCCCTCTCTTTCATGGATGGGTACTCTGGGTATAACTAGATACAAATGAACCCAAGGATAAGGAGTCTAAAACCTTCTGGGCACCACAAGTATAACGACCCATACTTTACATACATTGTTATTACTTCAGAATTGAAGCACACTTATTACAACATATAACAAAACCATGAAAGGACCGTATAGGTATAGTGTCTTTAGAAACTGGGAAACATAAACAACTGGTTCATAAAGTGTCTATACTGTCTCCCATTTATTTCATCATATCTATAGTCCCTTTTGGAATATCTTACTTAATAACATTCTTCCTGTCCTAGAGAAAGAAAAGATACAAAAGGGTGAGCTCAAATGCTCAGTAAGGGTAAACAAAAGAAATATCAATCACATCATATACATAAGAACATAACTTTTGGAAATCTTAACCTGCAAAAGAAATCATAATCTAATAACATAAGATAAATCATAGTAGTGAAATGTAATCCCAATAATCATAACTTAAAACATGAAACTTTGTGGAATATACACAAAATCATAGAGAATCATTTCATATTATTCAAGACTAATTTCCAAGACTATCTTAGTGGACAAAGTCCATTTCTGAACCGATTTCACTCCTCGTTTCAGTCCTGTTTCACTAAAGAGGTTTGACCCGCCATTCTAGCCATGTCTATCTCATGAGATATAAAAGGTTTACCCAATGAATTGGAGGGAGATATAGGTCCCACCCACCTCATAATGACACCATTATTATGTGTGCCACAAAATCATAAACCATACATCATTGCATAACCCATGTAATAAAAATGGGAATCTTAAACATCGTGACATCATAAAACAATTCATATAAGATAAAGTAATTCATAAAAATAATTACATCACAACAGAATCAAATCAATGTAATAATAGGGATAGAAACTGAACCCTTTATTATCATAGATGGAAACTAATTTTGATAAAACACTTGAACTCCATTCTTGAGGAAAATATCCTTTATACTTCAAAAAAAAAACTTTTCCTTTATTAATATGTCATACAATTTTAAACTAAAAGAAGTTGATTAAAAATAAAATTGAAAACTTGTAGATAAGTATTCTTGGAAATAATTTTTTAAAAATCCATTCATTCCGTATAAGTTAAAAAAACATTCTTCTCGTACTTTTTTCGGAAAAGTCAAAAAGTACCTCGTATGAAAAAACGACAAAATATTCCTTTCATATCTTTTACTAAAAACTCACCGAAGGGTCAAATTGGATATAAACTATTGTATAAGGATATAAATATTACATATTGAGGAAACATGGATGTGGATGATAAAATACACCCCAGTAAATTTCAAAGTATAAAAAATCTCGGATAAAAATGAGATTGTGATATTTTCCCGTACTTTAGGTCTGATTTGCTTCGTAAGTGTCCGAACCTCCTGTATAATGATTTAAATAATTTTATTGACTTATTACAGAATCATAATTATTTTTATTATATCATATATGGTCATATTCTTAGCTTCTTATTAGTAATATTTCATTACTACTTGTTTATTCGGGTGTTTATTGCCTTTTGTTCTTATGCGTGTTTTGTTGAATAAATTCTTATACTTCTTTTTAGGTTATAGATACCACATTTCAAGAATGTTATTAGTGTAATATATATCATATTTATTCACTCAATTCATTTATATAATCATTATTCAATGAAAATCATGTAGAACGAGTTGCATCACATCATGTAGACGGTATTCCGTACGTACGCACGAGCGATGATATCGTTCCAATGATTGTGGAATTGTATTGGAGTGTATGTATACTATTTCAGAATCAATATCACTTTATAATAGTCATATATAGTCTTTATTTACACCATTATACCCATCCAAGTAAGGTGGTGGTGGAAAATAGATTACCCTACAACGTGGAGACGGTATTCCGTACGTACGCATGCGCGGTGATTTCATTTTCCGTATGATGGATAGATGGTGAAATAGGGTTGTTTGATACTTATAATAACATATCATTATATGAGTGAAACTAATGTTATTACTTCATAATGAAACAACTAAAGAAGAAGAAGTGGAAGAATGAATAAGGTTGAAAGAATTTGTAATCGGACATTACCTCTTCTTTGAAGCGCTTCTTTGAGATCTCCTTTTAGGGCACTAAAATTGGTCTTTGAAGAAGACCAGGACCTCTAGGATGTCTCTATAGAAGTGGAGAGGAGAAATTGTCAGTGGTTGGTCGAGCATGAAGGCTCAAAGTGGTGTGAGGAAGAGGGGGAGAAGGTTCCCTTTTATAAGGGAGGAGAGGGGCACCTTTGGAATAACTAAAACTATTATTTTATTATAAATTAAAATTCGGTTTTAAATAGCTCCAAATTGATTTATTTCGAAGATAAAGTGGGGATAGGTAGAAATCATCTCATATAATAGAATTTAGACAAGTTTATGTTCTTATTTTAACGTTATCATTTAGATTTAACATTAAGTAAAATAATTTTACTTTTACCGTGTCTTCTTTTGTTCATATAGTATAAGATTAGTAAACTTACTATAAGAAGCCAAAAGAACCCCAAGTTGTTTATTATATAACCGTATCTAAGTCATTTGGATGAACCTTAGATTTTTAGGAATAAAATAACAATTACTAATACAATATTTGTTTTAAAAACTATTTTTTGTCAATTTTGACACTATTTAGTAATTGATTTTTGTGAAAATCATAATAGAATGATTAGTTCGAAAAAAGTTAATTAAATCAATACTAACATGTCATATTAACCTAGAAAATTAGTTGAATTTATAAAAAGTCTCAAATTACATTTATTTGGGTATTTATAACATCAATTATGTCAATATTTCATTAATAAGATAATTATTGCATCATCTTTGTGTCATAAATAAATTAACTTATATAAAGTCTAAAAATTACAAATAAACTATATTTGTGTATTAAATCTTTTTATCTTTCTAATTAATATTTATAGTCGATTTTATCTTATGTATAACGCTATATTAAAAATGATTTTCTTATTAAACATTGATTTTAACTATTTTAACCCTTCTTTAAATAAATTAATAATAAATGTCCTAATCTAATCCAAGTGGGCCTAAATGGTCATATTTTATTACTAAGGTTGTTTTTGGTCGAATTACACATATCCAATATAATTATGACATGTTTTAGGGTACTAATAATTTCATTTTTACCCTTAATTACCCTATTTACTTTTAACCGTGGTAAATAAAAGTAAAAAGTTACTATTCACCAAAAATTATTTTCATCTCATTGAACCACATTTTACTTACTGACATCAACCATGTCTCTCGGATTTTTGAGATTCCACTCACAGAAGAGGTAAAATTGTGTTTTATGAAAAATTCGGTTTTTTTAACTACCACTTAGTGGTTTCACTATTCATCAAAAATTGAAAGTTTTTAGAAAAATACCAAAATTTCACCCTAGGCTAATTTCGATATTCGGAATCCAAAAATGAAGTCCATTTTGAAAAATAAAATTTATAAAATTTTAAAAAGTGGTTATTACTATTCATAACGGCTATTTTTAATAATATGTTAATAGCATATTATTGTTTAGTGAAACTCGGTATTGCGTACGACGCAAGCTATCGAGGAAGGACACGGTTGCATGTAAAGAAAGCCAAACTAGTGTTTTGTGTAGTGAAAGATTCCTTTTATGATTTATATAACATAAAAACAAAATATTTCTCATAAAAGTCTCGGGTGTTACATTCTACCCCCCTTAAAATGAATTTCGCCCTCAAAATTCGTCACTTTGTAACAAAAAGATGAGGATACCTCTCCCTCATCATATCCTCAAGCACCCATGTATCTTCTTATAATTGTTGGTTCCTCCATAAAACTTTTCACAAATTGAGTGGTCTTGTTTCGTAGGACTTTTTCTCTACAATCCAGAATCTCTATCGGTTGTTCTTCATAAGAAAGATCTTTCTCCAGCGGTACAACTTCTAAGCAGAGTACATGTGAAGGATTAGGTATATACTTTCTCAGGAGAGATACATGGAACACATCGTGAACTTGAGAGAGATTCAGTGGAAGCACCAATCGGTAAGCTACCTTCCCAACACGATCCAGTATTTCGAAAGGACCGATATACCTAGGTCTCAACTTTCCCTTCTTTCCAAATCTCATTACTCTCTTCCAAGGAGAAATTCGTAAGAACACTTTATCACCCACTTCAAACTCTAAGTCTTTTCTTCGGTTGTCGGCATAACTTTTCTGTCGACTCTGAACTGCTCTTATGTGTTATTGAATAGATCTGACCTTTTCTGCCATCTCATCAACAAGATCAGGTCCTAACAGCTTTCATTCCCCAAATTCATCCCAGCAAGTTGGAGTCCTGCATTTCATTCCATAGAGATCTTCATAAGGAGCCATCTGAATACTGGAGTGAAAGCTCTTATTATAAGAAAATTCCACCAAAGGTATGTGTTGATCCCAACCACCTTTGAAATCCATAGAGCAAGCTCTCAACATAACTTCTAGAGTTTGAATTTTTCTCTCAGACTGACCATCTGTCTGAGGATGATAAGCAGTGCTGAAACTCAACTCTGTATCCAGAGTATGCTGAATACTTCACTAGAACTTTGGGGTAAACCTCGGATCCCAATCAGATATAATAGAAAGTGGTACTCCATGCAATCTTACCACTTCGTTCGCATATATCCTGGCAAGCTGTTCCAGAGAGAAATCCTCTCTAATAGCGATGAAGTGTGCAGACTTTGTAAGACGATCAACTATGACCCAGATAGCATTTTTGGCTTTGGATGTTTTAGGATGTCTTATTAAAAAGTCCATAGTGATGTTTTCCCATTTCCATTTGGGTATGGGTAATGGTTGTAACATCCCCATAGTCTTTTGTCTCTCAGCATTAACATGCTGACAAACCAAACATCGAGAGACATATTCAGCAACATCTCTTTTCATGTCGTCCCACCAGAAGTACTCTTTCAGGTCCCTATACATCTTCATGCTTCCAGGATGAATAGAGAATGAAGAAATATGATCCTCATCCAGTAAGTCCTTCTTTAATTCAGGGATGGGGGGAACACAAACCCGATTCCTGAACTTTATTATCCCATCACAGTCAAGTTTGAATTCAGGAACATTTCTCACCTTCTTTTGTAACTCGACATCTTCCTTCTGTGCCTCTTTAATCTTCACATGTATATATTTTTGAACATTCATTTGAGACAGATAAGATTTTTCCCCTTCCATTATAATTCCAACATCCATCCTTTGTAAATCCATAAATATTGGATCTTTTGTGATCCTCATCATAGAAAAACTGGCATGGTTTTGTTGACTTAATGCATCTGCCACCTTGTTTGCATTCCCAGGGAGGTAATGGATTGAGCAGTCATAATCCTTAATCAGCTCCAACCATCTTCTTTGGCGCATATTAAGCTCCTTTTGTGTGAAAATATAATTTAAACGTTTATGATTAGTATAAATGTCACACCTTTCTCCATAAAAATAATGCCTCCAAATCATTAATGCAAAGATTACCGCAGATAACTCCAAATCATGAGTTGGGTAATTTTTCTCATGTATTTTCAATTGTTGTGAGGCATAATCTATCACCATATCATTTTGCATAATAAAAAACCTCAATCCCTTCTTGGATTCATCACTGTAGATCACAAACCTTTCTCCACTACAAGGCAGGGTGAGCACAGGTGCACTGGATAACCTTCTTTTAAACTCCTTGAAATTCTCTTCACATTCCTCTGTCCAGACAAACTTAAATCCTTTTCGAGTCAACATGGTGAGTGGATTAGATAATCGTGAAAAATCTTTCACAAAACATCGATAATATCCAACCATACCAGGAAAACTTCAGATCTCAGTTATTGTTGTTGGTCTCGACCATCTTTCGATAACCTCTATTTTTTCTGGATCAACAGATATCCCCTATTTTGAGATTATGTGACCCAAAAATTCAACTTTCTGAAGCCAAAATTCACACTTGGTAAATTTGGCATAAATATTCTCCTTTCTCAAGGTCTTCAATATAATTCTCAAGTGATCTTCATGTTCTTCCTTGCTCTTTGAATAGACAAGAATATCGTCTATAAAGACTACCACAAACTGATCAAGATAGTCTCTAAAGACTCTATTCATCAGATCCATGAAGATAGAATGGGCATTTTTAAGACCAAATGACATTACTATAAATTCATAGTGTCCATACCTTGTATAGAAATCCATATTTGGTATATCCTCCTTTTTGACAATTAGTTGATAATACCCTGAATGAAGATCAATCTTGGAAAAGTATTGAGCTCCGTGTAGTTGGTAAAATAAGTCATCAATGCGTGGGAGAGGATATTTGTTCATGATAGTGATCTTATTAAGTTCTCAATAATCAATGTAGAGTCTCATTGATCCATCTTTCTTCTTAACAAACAGAACAGGTGATCCCAAAGGTGACGCACTAGGGGCTATGAACCCCTTATCAATATTCTCTTGGAGTTGCTTCATCAATTCCTGCAACTCAATTAGGGCCATTCTATAAGGTGTCTTTGAAATAGGCAAAGCACCCGGTACGAGATCTATTGAAAACTCAACTTCACGATTTGGTGGAAGACCCGGTAATTCCTTCGGAAAGACATAGTCAAACTCCCGTACAATGGGCATATTCTTAATCGTGAGTTTCTCACCAACCATTTGAGATAAATAACCATAATTTAGTGGAATCAAGACCCATAAGATGGAAGAAATTTCCACTAGAAGGTTGTGTTCATCCTTGCATCGATAGACGATCATAGATTGATCTGGAATATGAAATGTGACTTCCATTATTTGGCAATTGATATGAGATCCATATAAATAAAGCCAATCCATGCCAAGAATCACATCAAATTCCACTATAGGAAGGATCAGAAGATTTGCAGGAAGCACTTTCCCACAAACTTAAATCAGAGAAGAATTATAACCTTTTGATGCGACTGTTGTGCCATTAGGGGTTGTCACAACTAACTCAACATCTAATTTTTGAGGTAATATGGTGATATCCTTAGAAAATTCTTCAGAAATAAAAGAGTGGGTGGATCCAGAATCAAATAAAACATTTTCTACTTTAGAGTGGATGGTAAGTGTACCTTTCACCACATCGTTATCGTACTCCACATCGCTGATAGAAATTTCATGTGACTTTCCGTTTTCATTAGCCTTAAGAGTTCGTTGATGTTGACCATCATCATCAACCCTTGGATTTGGGCATTGATTGGAATAATGCCCCATCTCCTTGCACTTGAAACATTGAAGTGTGTTAGGTTCATTCTGTGTATCCCTTCCTTTGTTTTCATCATTAGACATCTTCTTTCCATAATTGCGGCATTCAAATGCCCGATGACCTTCATTTTCACATTTGAACCATTTACTTATCCCTCTAAGACAACTCCATCCATGTTTCTTTCCACACATTGTGCATAAGGGAAAACTCATCTTCTTTTCAGTGTGCTCTTTAGATTTTCCTTTGAATTCCATTTTCCTCTTCTTATCAAACCCATATGACTGATGGGTTACTCCAATCTCCATCTCGACTTTGATAGCTCATCAAACGATTTCCTCATATCTATTGAAGTCCCTTATGGCTAACGCCCTTCAAAGACTTGGTTTTAAGCCACTAAAGAATCGATAGATCTTACTCTTAGGTTGGATAATAATACCAGAAGCATACCTTGCAAGTCATGTAAAATTTTCTTCATAGGTACCAATAGATTCATCATCCTTTTTCTTTAGTTCAAGAAACTCCTTCTCCATCTTTGTTAGGAGAATATGAGGGAAGTTCTTATTGAAAAATAATTTCTTGAACTCGTCCCATTCCATGGACTCAATTTCATCCCTTTGCCTCGTATTCTTAATAAGATTCCACCATTGATCAGCATCACCTTCCAAACGATACACTGCTAAGATGACTTTATCATGTTCAGAACATTGAAGAACTGAAAATATCTTTTCAGTAGTACTAATCCATTGTTCAGCAACTAATGGTTCAGTAGACCCGTTGAATGAAGGTGGACGCTTCCTCATGAAGGATTCAACAGAATGTTGCTCCTTCCTTTGCTCGTTTGGAAGTCCTGCATGATTCATAGCTTGAGAAAGTTGTGTGATCATGGCTACAAGATTTTGAATTCCAGCTCCCATAATGTTTGGTTTCTCAAGGGGACAATCATTGCGTTGTCCGTCGCATTCCGCATTAACACGGTTCCTTTGGGTTCCAGCCATTGACTAAAACCTAGAAGAATAGTGTGACCAACACTAATTATAATAGGAAAACCACACAATCAAGCATAAAATTTCACAATTAAGGTCTTATACTAGGTTATTCATGGCCATTTCAAAAACACTAAGATTGTGTTCTATGCTTAGACTTATCCTTAGGGTTCTTACTAAGGCGTTCATATCCTAGTTTCCAAAGGTTGACTACACCTTTCCTCTGATACCACCTATAATGACCCATACTTTACATACATTGTTATTAATTCATAACTGAAGCACACTTATTACAACATATAACAAACAGGAAAGGACCGTATAGGTATATTGTCTTTAGAAACTGGGAAACATAAACAACTGGTTCATAAAGCGTCTACACTATCTCCCATTTATTTCATCATATATATAGTCCCATTTGTCATATCTTACTTAATAACCTTATTCCTGACCTGGGGAAAGAAAACAGACAAAAGGGGGAGCTCAAATGCTCAGTAAGGGTAAACAAAAGAAATATCAATCACATCATATACATAAGAACATAACTTTTGGAAATCTTAACCTGCAAAAGAAATCATAATCTCATAACATGGGATAAATCATAGTAGTTAAATGTAATCACAATAATCATAACTTAAAACATGAAACTTTGTGGAATACACACTTAATCATAGATAATCATTTCTTATTAGTCAAGACTCATTTCCAATACTATCTTAGTGGACAAAGTCCATTTCTTAACCGAGTTCACTCCTCGTTTCAGTCCTGTTTCACTGAACCGGTTTAACCTGCCGTTCCATCCATGTCTATCTAGTGAGATATAAAATCTTTACCCAATGCATTGGAGAGAGATATAGGTCCCACCCATCTCATAATGATACCATTCTTATGTGTGCATCAAAATCATAAACCATACATCATTTCATAACCCATGTAATAAAAATGGGAATCTTAAAATTGTGACATCATAAAACAATTCATATAAGATAAAGGAATTCATAAAAATAATTCCATCAAAACATAATAAAATCAATGTAATAATAGGGATATAAAGATAACCATTTATTATCTTAGATAGAAACTATTTTTGATAAAACACTTGAACTCCATTCTTGAGGAAAATATCTGTTCTACTTCAAAAAAACACTTTTCCTTTCTTAATATGTCATACAATTTTAAACTAAAAGAAGTTGATTAAAAATAAACTTGAAAACTTTTAAAGGAATCTTCTTGTAAATAATGTTTTAAAAATCCATTCATTCCATATAAGATAAAAAACATTCTTCTCGTACTTTTGTCGGAAAAGTCAAAAAGTACATCGTACGAAAAAACGACAAAATATTCCTTTCATATCTTTTACTAAAAACTCACCGAAGGGTAAAATTGGATATAAACTATTGTATAAGGATATAAATATTACATATTGAGGAAACATGGATGTGGATGATAAAATACACCCCAGTAAATTTCAAAGTATAAACAATCTCGGATAAAAATGAGATTGTGATATTTTCCCTTACCTTAGGTCCGATTTGCTTCGTAAGTGTCTGAACCTCCTGTATAATGATTTAAATAATGTTATTGACTTATTCCAGAATCATAATTATTTTTATGATATCATATATGGTCATATTCTTAGCTTCTTATTAGTAAAATTTCATTACTACTTGTTTATTCGGGTGTTTATTACTTTTTGTTCTTATGCGTGTTTCGTCGAATAAATTCTTACAATTATTTTTAGGTTATAGATACCTCATTTCTAGAATGGTATTAGTGTAATATATATCATATTTATTCACTCAATTCATTTATATAATCATTATGCATTGAAGATCATGTTGAACGAGTCGCATCACATCATGGAGACGGTATTCCGTACATAAACATGAGCGATGATATTGTTCCTATGATCGTGGAATTGTATTGGAGTGTATGTATACTATTTCAGAATCAATATAACTTTATAATAGTCATATATAGTCATTATTTACACCATTATACCCATCCAAGTAAGGTGGTGGTGGAAAATAGATTCCACCACGGTGTGGAGACGGTATTCTGTACGTACGCACACGCGGTGATTTCGTTTTCCGTAGAATGGATAGATGGTGAAATAGGGTTGTTTCATACTTATAATAACATATCAGTATATGAGTGATACTGATGTTATTACTTCATAATGAAACAACTAATGAAGAAGGAGTGGAAGAAGAAATAAAGTTGAAAGAATTGGTAATCGGACATTACCTCTTCTTTGAAGCGCCTCATTGAGATCTCCTTTTAGGGCACTAAAATTGGTCTTTGAAGAAGACCAGGACCTCTAGGATGTCTCTAGGGAAGTGTATAGGAGAAATTGGCAGGGTTTGGCTGAGCTTGAAGGCTCAATGTGGTGTGAGGAAGAGGGGGAGAAGGTGCCCTTTTATAAGGGAGGAGAGGGGCACCTTTGGAATAACTAAAACTATTATTTTATTATAAAGTCAAATTCGGTTTTAAATAGCTCCAAATTGATTTATTTCAAAGATAAGGTGGGTATGGGTCAAAATACTCTCTTCCAATATAATTTAGACATGTATAGGTTCCTATGTTAACCTTATAATTTAGATTTAACATTAAGTAAAATAATTTTACTTTTACCGTGTCTTCTTGTGTTCTTATACTATAAGGTTAATAAACTTACTATAAGCAACCAAAAGAAAGACAAGTTGTTCATTATTAATATATATAACCTTATATAGGTCATTTGGCCGAACCTTAGATTTTTAGGAATAAAATAACAATTACTAATATAATATTTTTTTAAAAAAAAATTTATGTCAATTTTGACACTCTTTAGTAATTGATTTTTGTGAAAATCATAACAGAATTATTAGTTCGAAGAAAGTTAATTAAATCAATACTAACATGTCATATTAACCTTTAAAATTAGTGAAATTCATAAAAAGTCTCAAATTACATTTATTTGGGTATTTAAAACATCAATTATGTCAATATTTCATTAATAAGATAATTACTACATCATCTTTGTGTCATAAATAAATTAACATATTTGAAGTCTGAAAATTACAAATAAAATATCATTATATAGTAAATATGATTATATTTCTAATGAATATTTATAGTCTAATTTATCTTATGTATAATGATATATTTAAAATGATTTTCTTATTAAACATTGATTTTAACTATTTTAACCCTTCTTTAAATAAATTAATAATAAATGTCCTAATCTAATCCAAGTGGGCCTAAATGGTCATATTTTATTTCTAAGGTTGTTTTTGGTCGAATTACACATATCCAATAGAATTAGGACATGTGTTAGGGTAATAATAATATCATTTTTACCCTTAATTACCCTATTTACTTTTAACCGTGCTAAACAAAAGTAAAAAAGTTACTATTCACCAAAAATTATTTTCATCTCATTGAACCACATTTTACTTACTGACATCAACCGTGTCTCTCGGATTTTTGAGATTCCACTCACAGAAGCGGTAAAATTAAGTTTTATGAAAAATTCAGTTTTTTAACTACCACTTAGTGGTTTCACTATTCATAAAAAATTGAAAGTTTTTAGAAAAATACCAAAATTTCACCCAAGGCTAATTTCGATATTCCGAATCCAAAAATGAATTCCATTTTGGAAAATAAAGTTTATAAAATTTCAAAAATTGGTTATTACTATTCATAACGGCTAGTTTTAATAATATTTTAATAGCATATTGTTGTTTAGTGAAACTCGGTATTGCGTACGATGCAAGCTATCGAGGAAGGCCGTGGTTGCGTGTAAAGCAAGACAAACTAGTGTTGTGTGTAGTGAAAGATTCCTTTGATTATTTATATAACATAAAAACAAAATATTTCTCATAAAAGTCTCGGGTGTTATAACACGGTACTATCTTTTATGAAGTCATGCCCTTCAGTTTAAAGAATGTGGGTCCCACCTATCAGTGGGCTACAAATCACATATTTAAGCCGATCCTATGAATGTTGGTGGAATGTTACATAGATGACCAAGTGGAAGAATCACTCCAGTGTCAGAACCATCTCAAATACCACGAGAAAGTGTTCAGTTTCCTCCGTTCCCATCACCTAAAGATGAACCCATTGAAGTGTGCCTTCAGAGTCACCCCCAGAATGTTTTTCGGCTTTGTTTCCTGATACAGGGGCATTGAGATCGACCCAGAATGTATCAAATCAAACATCAAGATGTGTCCTCTGATAAAAATTTGAGAGCATCAAGGATTCCAAATCCACTGATCTGACATACACCGATTCACCTTGAATTTGGACAGAAAGTGTAAGCCTTTTTCTATGCTCATGAAGAAAGGCCTTGTCTATGAGTGGGATGAAGAGTGTTAGACTTATTTCAAGAAAATTAAGCAGTATTTTCTCTAGCCTCTGGTCTAAATTCTACCTGTCTATGGAAAGATGTTGGTCTTTTTATGTGACCTCCCTGAATAAATCTCTTGGCACCTTCTCTCTTAGAAGAACATTGAAGGAACGGAGAATAACCTCTACTACCCCATCCATATGCTCCTTGATGCAGAGACCAGATAATCCTCTATCGAGAAGAGTAGATTTGCGCTCGTATTCACAGTACAGAATTTGTGACATTACTTGTAGCACCATTAGGTACAGCTGCTATCCCGATTAGATGTACGGAAGAACATCCTGAACCGCCCCATGTTGACTGGCCATCTAGCTCGGTGGGAAGTGATTCTCCAGTAGCTCGACATCAGGTTTGTTCCCCAAAAGTCTATTAAGGGGAAATCATTGGAAGAATTCGTTGTTTCCCATCCAACTCTTGCAGACCAGTCCCAGGACCTTGATTTCCCTGATGAGGCAATCACCTCGATAGACCAAACAATACTATGTTGTCAAATGCACTTTGATGGTGCTTCCCAGAGCCCCACTGGCTGAGGAATCAATGACCCCAGGCTCAACAGAGTATGCATGGGTGTCATATTCATAACCCCAACATAAGTTGTTCTGCCATACTCACTATTATTGTCAGATGGCTGCTCCAACAATGAGGCAGAGTATTAGGCTCTTTTTACTAGCCTCGAGTTGGCCCGTGAGATAGATGTTCCCCATTTTCATGTGAAAGGGGACTCCAAACTAGTCATAAATAAGATCAACATTGACTATGTCTTCAGAATGCCAGAGATCATGCCACTATTGGAAATCACTCTCCAGCTAATGGACCAATTCCCATCTCGACCAGACATTACTCATGTATCTCGATCTTAGAACGGTTGAGCCGATGCCCTGGCCGACCTAGAATCCTCACTAGTATAGACTGAACATTATGAAATGATTATCCACATGGAACACTGAAAGAGTCATTTCTCCTGTCACTCCAGGTGCAGATGACAGCCAGTAGGTAATCAACCTTTCCACTAATTCCTCCACATCATGACTCCCAGGTCCCATGGATGAAGTGATTGAAGTGACTCCTAACAAGAGAACCTCATTTGTCAAGTACCTCAAAAAAGTTAATATCCTGATAGATTAGGCCGATCATGAGAGAATCTGACACCGCACATTACAGTTCACCCTCCAGGACGACCCTAGTCATGATCAGATCCTCAATAAGTGCGGGCTTGATGGGGTCCTCCTCGATTGGATTCAGGGAGCTGACATATCTGAGGTCATGCATGAGGTTCGTTCCAGTTCATGTTGTTCTTATCAGACTGGGATGAAGCTATATCACCAGATCCATAGACTGTGGTATTTTGGGCCCTCCATGATCCATGACTATATCATGTTTTCCAAAAGGGACCATACATGCCCGATTGATGATATCTTCATGCATCATCCACCAGAACCTCTCCAATCTACCAAGTACTCTTTCCCATTCGCAATATGTGGACTTGATATCATGCGACCATATCCACCAGCGATAGCTCACTAGTGCAGATTCATCCTGACTGCTACAAATTTCTTCTCAAAGTGGGAAAAGGATGTTCCACTATATGTTTTCAAGGCTCATTCTGTTGTTGAATTTTTCAGATCCAACATCATCTACTGATTTGGATCCCCTCACTCCATCCTCACTGATAACGACAGAAACTTTTGAGTAGCTGAGCTAAAGAAATCGTATGATTAGTACAACATTCGTTCTAACCATACCTCCTACTATCATGTTCAAGCTAATGGATAGATTGATGCGTTAAAAAAACCCTATCTATCATTCTGTAAAAATAGTTGGTCATTATAAGAAGAGTTTTCTGGAAAACCACTGCAATGACCTATGGTCTAATTGGATGATAACTCGTAATTCCACCCAGGTTACCCCATATTCCCTGGTGTACAGAATGGAGGCCATCCTACCCATCTAGATTCAAATACCCTCACTGCGCACAGCTATCTATGATCAGAATGCACTTGATAAAGTAGCTTAAATCTGTTTGGCTGAGTTGGAAGCACTCGACGAAAACAAGCTTCGTGCCATGAAAAATCTGGAAAGGCATCAAAATACGATTGCTAGAGATTTCAACAAGAATGTTCACCTCTACTCCTTCTTGCAAGGTGACTTGGTGTTGGCCCTGAGAACACCAATGATACCTGGAAGGAAACCCCACAAGTTAGAACCCAAATGGGAAGGACCTTACATCATTCACAAGGTTTATTCCAATGGTTGAGACTCACTAGTTACCATGGATGGTGAGCATATAACTCCTCCCACCAATGCCAAGTTCCTCAAAAAATACTTTTTTGAGTACCCTAGTCCTACATGACCAAAAACTAAATGGTCCTACATGACCTTAAACTGAATGGTCCTCTATGAACATAAACATGAATGGTCCTACATGACCTTAAATAGAATGGTCCTACATGACCTTAAACTGAATGGTCCTACATGACCATAAACTGAATGTTCCAACATGACTTCAAAATGAATGGTCCTACATTACCTTAACTGAATGGTCCAACATGACCTTAAACAGAATGGTCCTACATGACCTTAAACTGAATTGTCCTACAAGGCCTTAAACTGAATGGTAATACATGACATTAAACTGAATCGTCCAACATGACCTTAAACTAAATGGTCATATATGAACTTAAACTAAATGGTCCTACATGACCTTAAACTGAATGGTCCCGCGTGACCTTAATCGGAATGGTCCTACATGACATTAAAAGGAATGGTCCTACATGACCTTAAACTGAATGGTCCTACATGACCTTAAACTCAATGGTTCTTAATGACCTAAAACTGAATGGTCTTACATGATGTTAAACTGAATGGTCCTACTTGACCTTAAACTATTTCTTCCTACAAAACCATAAACTGTGAAATTTCCCACATGAAATTAAATTGTGTGTCATCCCGTGAGACGTTAAAATGCACCTTTTAGAACTATGCATGGCATGATTCCCATCTTCATGGGATATGTAAGAACGCTTGGATGAATCATATTTAGTCCAAACTCGCGCTCTTCACATTTGGATACCCCTCCTAGGGATAGATCCCTTGGAGGACTTTATATGATGCATCCTAAGATTCCATGGCTACACTCGTGGCAAGATTACGAAGGTCCAGCCATGTGCCCCTCCTCATTCTTCGAATCCTCCTACATCCCTACTGCAAGATGTTAAAATGCATAGCCTCTTCATAACTACATATGGATTGATTCCCAAACTCATGGGATACATAGGACCGCCTAGACATTTCATCAATTGGACTTGCCCCAATCTTTAGGACCTACCATTGGGTCGAAGTACATGGTGTGGTGCAAGCTTTTCCCCTAATTCATGATGAGTTCCTCATGACCATACCATGTATCCCTCTCCCCTGAAGATCTATAAATCCTCTTTTGTCTAGTTTTATTTGAATTTCATGAGCACATTTATGCTCCACACACCCCATCATTTGAGTTTCCATTACCTTTCACATCTGGAAGGGCCCCCGAAAAATAAGGATACTTATCCTAAGGGATCTCCTATCATTTTGGGCCAACACCCTCAAGGACTTTGAACAAAAAATAGATACAAGTCATGTGTTGCAAATATGGTTACTAGTTTCCACTCATTTTTTGTTCCCATTTCAGGTCATATGACATGGAAGCTGTGTTTCGAAATAGGTCAACAACTATCCTTTTTTGTTGTCAATAACCCCATATTTCCCAAACATGGAGTGTAATAGTTCATTCTGCCATGTAGTCTCTCCAAACCTTGGTATTCCTCAACCAGGAGTGTAATTACAGATGTCTGGACCTTATGTGATAGGGCGAGACTAGTCCTACTCCTTATCTCCCACATCGAGCATTGCTCACGTGGGCTTGGTAGCTATGATGAGGCAATGCCTGCATGAGAGTCCATATGGATACAGTTGACTAGGGTGCCTAGCCTCAGGTCCTTAGACCGCTTCATCCCCCCAACCTGAGTTATCATTTGGGATTGTATAGTGTGGTATGGGCTCGCGTCCTTATTCACGTTGGGATATTTTCCCATGTCGCACACCCCCCTTTCAGACATCCCTTTGTTTATCATCTGTCCCACAAGCACCGGCCTTTCCACGCTTTGTGAGCACTATTATTTGGGATTTAATCAGCCTTTATATCTAAAAGGACCCCCAGATGGCATGGATGATAGGCCTAAGAGCTCTCCTACTATTGCGGGCTATCCTCTTTGAGGATTGTGAGTGAAAAATTGATACAAGTCCCGTGTCGCAAAAATGGTCAACGGTCGATGCTCAATTTTTTTACCCGAACTCCGGTAACACAAGGTTGGATGCTATTTTGTGAACTAGGTCAATAGTTGTTTTCTATCATCATTGCTAATTTGTGTCTTCCATAGGTATGATGATTCTAACTCTATATCCCACGCACATGACATTAAACTAGGTATACACGAACCGAGCTCTATGAACTTAATCTAAGATCACCATTACTTACTACATGACATTAAACTAAATGCTGGCTGTGACATTTTTTCCATGGCCCAGCCTCAGGTCCCCTGGCCTGAGTTCTCATTTAGGATTGTACGGTGTGGTGTGGGATTATGTCCTCATTCACATTGGGTTACTTGTCATGCCATACACATCCCTCGTTGGGGTTTCTTTCCCTTATTTGTGTCCTCCTTTTCTAGAACTACATTTTTCTTTATTCACATCCTCATGGGATACATTGGACTGCCCAAACATCTAGTCTTCAGGTCCAGTCGCTTCTCTAAGAAACCAACCTATCATCTTGGCCCCTTGGCCTATGTTCTTCTAGGAGAGGGGTATATGGCGTGTTATGGACAGGGTTGTCATTCACGTCGGGTTTATAATAACCATGATGCATACATCTCGGTCCAGAGCACCCCTCGCTACCCTTCCCTACACTCATCACTTTGAGTCAGATTCTTTTAAGTTGGGTCCCTACGCCCTCTTTGTTGATTCACCTATGTGCCCATGAGTACTCTAATTCAGATCATAGAGTTTTAGATTCCACCTGGATATGATTTCACCCATTTTATAGGATTCGTGTTCCCCTTCATTTGGGCTTCTAATATCATTCAAATCCAAAGGACCCCCAAATGGAATGTATGCTAGCCCTAAGGGCTCCACTACTATTACATGCCAACGTCCCCAATGGTTTCAGACAAAATATTGATACATGTCCTCTGTTGTGAATATAGCTAGTGGTAAACACTCATTTTTTTGTTCCATGTTTAGATCGCACGATGTGGATACTATGTTTTGAACACGGTCAATAGTTATCCTCCATCATCGGGCCAACCCCTTAGATCATTAAATGCCAGTTACAAAATTTACATCATTTTCCAACCCATTGTGTCCAAATGGAATTTCAAAACTCCCATAATTATCCCTTAGTGCGTATTTTCATGTTAGGAGGACAAAGTCGTGGTAAGGCGTCATTCGGGACTCTGCACCAACTTCAATTTTGAGTGTATTCAAGGTATTGAAAAAAATATCTTCTGACCTGGTTTCCAACACCAAGATTGACTCACGTGTGCTTAGGGACCGGATTGAGGCCTACACTCTCTTGGAATATCTCCACTTCTCCAGTGGTCTGAGCTCTAAGTCCTTAAACTAAGATCCCCTTATACCTCATCCCTATAACTACATATATCATGATTCCCATTCTCATGGGATATGTAGGAATTCCCATACATCTCATCTTTAGGTCAAACTTGAGTTCCACTAATTTATCTCTTTTTTTTCTACCTTTTAGCCCCATATCTTATAGGATAGCGTGATGTGGAGTCTGTGGGCTTATTCCTTCGTTCATGTTGGATTTTCAATTCCCGCATCACGTGCTCCCCTTCAAGGAGATATTCCCTCTTACCTCATGTCCCTTGTCCTGCATGATGTTAAACTGCATCTCTAGAACTATGTATGGCATGATTCCCATTCTTATGGGATACGTAGGAATTCCCAGACATCTCATCTTTGGGTCTATCTCAACTGAGAGCTAGTCTCTCCTACCCCATATTCTCTGACCTTTTCTAGCCCCATTGTCTTAAGTTTTCTTTCATGGAATTGCACGCGGTGTGATATGTTATTATGTCCTCATTCATGTCGGGTATGCTTTATCATGTTGTGCACATTCCCTCTTGAACCTCACCTCTCATGTATGTGCGCGGGCCATATGAATTTAAACAATGCTTCATAGTCCCACTTGAATTTAAACTATTACATCTAAACTTCATGAAGATAAATTGCATGTTTGGTCTCACCACATGACCCTAAAATGTGACATTATAATCCTAGCCTCACTAAGAAAAAACGGCACCACATCGTGGTGTCCTCACTCGAGGGGACATCCGGTTTGGTATCGGTCACACGCCATAAGATTTGTCAATTCATGCATATGGATTGATTCTTGTGGTGATGTCTGAACTTTCTATCCTAGATCCATCTATTCACAAAAAAACAACACACATTCATCCTAAATGACAAAAAATAACTATTAAATGCCACTTAATTAGGTGCGAGGGCCAGACCCACATGAACATATCATCCCTAGCACTAGTCCCTTACCATGCCACCCCAAGAACAATGTATGCCATGATTCCCATCCTCATGGTGTACGTAAGAACACCTGATCACTTTACTTTAGGCCCATCCTAACTTTTGTTTTCAATCGATCGACCAAAAACCTCCCCACGGAACATATGGTAATCTGGACTTCAGGTCCACATTCACATCAGGTTTCATAATTACCTCACCATGTGTCTCCCACATTCCCTAACATCTTGGTCCAGGTTCTATGACCATAAACTAAGATCACTCCACGTCCATGATTCAAGACTTTAAACTACATCAAATCTTCTATAACTACATATGTATTGATTCCCATCCTCCTATGATATGTAGGAATACCCAGACATATTTGTTTCTGGGGTCCATCCCTAAGAATCAAAAGTCATGTTTCCTGTTATTTCGACCCCGTGGGCCGAACACCATTGGGAGCGCATGAAGTGGCGAGTACCTCTTGGATTTTTATTCACGTCAGGTTTTTCAACAACCACACCATGTGTCTCCCATGACTTTTCCCAACCTAGTCTAAATTATATGACCCTAAACTGATATCTCTCTATGGGAATTACGTGTTGGGTATGGATACTTCACCGCCCTACGCATTGTCCATTAAATCAATCTCCTCCTAATGGCCCATCCTATGAGAATTAATTTGGAAGTGTGCAACCACAAGACCATTTTCCTTGGAGGGGGACTCGACTCCCTCTATCTGATATGCCTTGTTGTCATACTCAAATGCATTGTGGCAGTGCTTGATGTGTGTAATTTTCACAAGTACATTCCCTCATTCCATTTCCAAGATTTTTCAGCCCATCATTTGGATCCTCATCCTCTTCCATGTCTGAAGGGACCCCCTTTATGGCCTAGTCTCAAGACACACTAGATTACCTACCATCTTGGGCCAACATCCCTAAGGACATCAGAAGACATTTGCGACAGGTCCCATGTTTTAAACATGGTCAGTGGTCAACCCTCATTTGTATGTCCCCATTACAAGATAATGTGAAATGGATACTGTGTTTCAAACATAGTCAGTAGTTATCCCCTATCATCACGCAACAATATTTGTGGTCCAGATCTCAGAATCATGATTCACATATTTCTACTTTCATATATTCAAGTGGAATTCAATCATACTCATCTTTACTCCTTTGCACATCTAGGTGCGTTATATATGCAGGTAAGTATCATTGGGACATCATTCACCAAGCGTCCCATGGCCTTTAACAGGTACCATACTGTGCTTAGAGAGTCCCTTCACTACTCCTTGTTTCCCACATCGATCAAAACTCACGTGGGCTTAGTAGTTTTGATAGGATGTGTACTGGCTCAACCATTCCATAAATGCATTTCTTCATCCTACATGATGTTAAACTACACTCTCAGAACTATGTATGGCATGATTTCCATCCTCATGGGATACATTGGAATTCCAAGACAACCCATCTTGGGCCCAACCCAATTTTCACATATGTTCCCATGTCCAAGGGATACTCTCAAGAGCGTGTGGTGTGGCATGGAATCTTATGGTCCTCATTCACGTCGAGTTATGCACGAAACCACACATTTACTTCCTGGGTTGACATGTCCTATATGCATGACACTAAACTGTGGTTCTACCCTGAACAAGTTCAGGATTCCCCATGTTAGCCAAGGGATGCGTTAGTTTCCTCTTTAGAGAGGATTCACTCTACCAGAATCGGTCTCTAACCATGCCGTGCTTCAAGAACTAAATATGGATTGATTCCCATCTACATGGGGACTGTAGGAATGCCCGGTCACTTTTCCTTGGGCCTATCTTAACTTTTACTTTTGGTCCCTTGTTCTAATGAACTTTTTCCAGGGATACGTGGTGTGGTGCAAACCCTACATGTCATCATTCACGTTGAGTTTATAGCTACCACACCACATAATCCCTTCTTGCGATGTTCCCTTTCACTCTTCATTCTATTGTATGACATTAAACTGCACAAGCCCACATGTCCTTAACACAAGACACTAAACTATAGTTCTGCCCTGAATAAGTATAGGATTCCCCATGTTAGTCATGGGATGCTCCATATCCCTTTCCATAGATGATTTCTTGTATCAGTGTTTTCCTCTAGCCATGTTGTTCTCAAGAACTAAATTTAGCTTGATTCACATCTTTATGGTATACGTTGCGACGCCAAGGAATTTTTCATTGGACCCAGCCCCAGGGTTATTAAACCATCTAGCCTCGCGGTCCTGATCTTGGTCCAGGAAGTTTGACCTTTAAACTATGTGCATCGTTCTCACGGTATGACGTAAAAATATGTGTCATTCTAGGTCCTTAATAGACTAGTCCTATTCGGAAGTTGGTATGATTTATGATCAGACTGATGCGCCCACCTAATGTCTATTCACCATGGTGGCATAATTTCAAGAGTGTTGGAATCCATTTGAACAACCCATCACGCCACACTCCATGCTTTGTGTGCCTTTATTCTGACCCTCATCCAATTTCACATCTAAAAGAACCCCCTAACAGTACGGATGCTCGTCCAATGGCTCACCTACTGTATTGGGCCAATGTTCTGGAAGACTAATTGGTAGAATTTTGAGTCAGGCCCCATGTTTCGAACATGGTAAATGGTCGGGCCTCATTTTTTATCTCCATTTCAGGCTAACACAATAAGGATACTATGTTTCAACCATGGTAAACAGTTATTATTCATTGTCCCAACATCCTTAATGTGTTCCAAATTTTGGGTATCATGATTCACACCTTCCACTCCCCTATGTTCGGATTAATTCATACACTCCTGGAATTATGCTGCTCATGCACTTGAGCACATTGGGAGGATGTCACGTCAATTGTTCTAAGGTCCTCATCCTATAATCAGGCCTCCCACTTTTCTTCCCTGTAATCCGGATTCGTTGTTCAAACCACAAAATGACCGAAGCTTGGTTTTAACTCTTCCATTCGGATAAAATAATAAGGTGTTCATCCATTGTTTCTTAGATAAGGCCCGACCAACGTGATCTTAGGGATTGATCGATAGACTCTCCACTAATATGACATGAATACAATAAACCAATACAAATAATATAATTCATGCATCTAGTTGACATAAAATGATCAAATCATGAAAATATGTTTGACGGTTTTCAAGTATTACAACACCCAAGGATCGATCCCTCCCATGGTTGGGTTGACCGCATAAAAAGAACATTGCAGCTCCATCACCCACTTTCTTATGGCATCCAGGAATCACTGTACCCAGTTCAATTCTTGTTCCTCTTCACCAGAGAAGGGGTGCAGTTCTTTAGCTGTGACCCAGGATCACTCCTCGTCGGATCGGATAATGGTCATCTCCATGTAGGCTTCCCTCACTTTCTCTTCATTCTTTTCCATTTGGGCCCTCATCTGCGATATTATCTCAAACTATGCATTGAGGGAAGCAGAATAGTCATCTTACCAGATGTGAAGCCATTGAATCTCAATTTCAGCCTCCTGTAGCCTCTTGATGTTCACCACTTTTCTCCGCATCCAACACACTCCAAGGCCACGGTCATACTACGGAATATTATTTTCCATGAGATCTTGGATGAGTATGTGGGGATGTTGGGCATTCACCCCCCAACACCTAGTTCACGCAGTCACGAAAAAATCCTCTCCATATTGTCTATCCATTGTTCTTGAGGGATGTCATCGATGAAGCACTTGATCAAATCCCATGAACGACAATGGAATATCTTTCTATCCTCTTTATCAATGGTAGTTTCATCCTAGTCTGTGGGGTTGGAAGTCTCATATGCAGGGAACACCCCCAATAACTCATCTGAAGGGTCCACATCTAGTGTCTGATCGGGTATGGCATGACCCGTGTTGTCCAATCAATCTTCATCATTGGATCCCACTTCAATAACTACATCCCAAACCCTGATAATGGTCCCACCATTGATCGGGAGTGCCACCGCATGATCTGTATGGATATCCACCTCCAGGACCACTGATATCTCTCTGGAAATGTGCCTCCAAGAGTACCAATCAACTTCACTAAGACGGCCCACATCTTTTGAAGGACTGTACATACCAAAGGGCATATATTCCATTATCCTGTGTAATGATTGGTAGTCATGAATTGTTCAAAGGAGACTTACAGAGATCGAACTCTCAGTCGCGTTCTTGGTTTGTTGCTGAAGGGACCCCGAGTCATCGACCTCTGTATATTATAGGGAAGTATGAAAACTCAGGGGGAGCCATCTTAGATGTCCTAGCCCTGCTGGATGTACTAATCTCCATAAGAGTGGGCATGGATCTCGAAGGCCCAGTATCTACATCCACTGAGGGATGAGAACGGGTTCTTTTTATGAGGTCCTCCTACACATTTCAAATATTATTAAGGAGTCCAAAATGACCTGGGTGTAAACCCTAAGGAGGAGCCTGGGATTACCTCAAGGGTCTCAATGATGTCTTCAAGTTCTGGGCCATGATCACCAACTTTTTCCTCCTCCAATGGGCTCCCTCTATCGGACTCCTCCCCCTAGGAGGATGCATCAGATTCTTCCAGCAGAGGGAAGATATCTCTCAGTTCAGTGACCGACAAATTTGGAAGGGATGTTTTATCCAACAACACCTTCACCCAGTTTGTCATTGGATGCGGGGAACCCCAGGAGTGCACAATGTCCCCTAGATCTACTATGTATTGCTCCTCCTCCGCCTAGGATACCGTAAAGACAGCCCTGAGAGGGCATATCCCCAACAAATCCATCTTGAGACGGTTTAGGTGTTGCCACATCTTGGATGGGTCAAGGAATTTCCGATTGAATTATTAGATGTCCCTGGTCTATGGGAAGATAGCATTCTCCAGAATGTCTATGTGTCATAGCCGCTTCC
Organism: Viscum album; assembly: GCA_963277665.1. Lineage (NCBI taxonomy): Eukaryota > Viridiplantae > Streptophyta > Magnoliopsida > Santalales > Viscaceae > Viscum > Viscum album. The sequence goes on from OY728160.1 coordinate 752,700,692, forward strand.
CCAAAGCCTGAGTGGATATTCTAAGGAATCCTCTTGGTAGCATCCCCTTTGGATAAATCTATTCTTCTACGACCACAGGTCCCCTGCCATTTCTAGATCCGCTGCCATAGCCTCCCCCTAAACTGGTGTGGGGCATGCCGTAATGGAAAACCTACCACCGGGGGATGTCCTTTCCTCCTTCTAACCACGAACTTGAGGTTGGGGAGGAACAACCAAACTAGCCTGAAAAGTTGGACACTTCAGCATCTCCCCTGGGTAGGCTGCCTTCTAGATTTTGGCATACTCCTTCACCATCCCAAATATGACTGTGGTATGAGGTAGCTCATTCTACATATTCTTGTATTCCCATGTGAACATGGGCCACATATTCATCATTACACAAAGAAGTTCCTCATAACGCACCCCTAAATAGACCTGTGGGGTTAGTCGGTGCACACACCAAAATTTCTGGGTGAATCGGTGTGGGGTTTATGGATTTCAGAGAGGCTCATGGTCCACTCTTGCCACCAGGACACCACCTTGAAAGGCTAGAAGATAGGACTGGTGCTCTTCCTTTCCTTGACCATCATCAGTGAAAGAACCCATTGGTAGTGGGAACAGATGAAAGTGGAACTCATCTACCTTACAAACACAGATTAGTACCACTTTCACAATCATCTTGGCCGAAAAGCTCCCTAAGGCATTTAGGATGGATGGGCGAAAGTTCAATTCTGGAGGGGAGATGGGTTTCATATATTCATAGACACCCATGACGTGTGCCACTATCAACCCATACATGAGGTGGAATGACCAACATATCCTTTGTGGCCTCTTCCCCTCACTGATATTCCATAACATCATGTACATCTTGTCGAGCATCAGGATTCAGAGGTTGACCCGACCTCCTATCTCCAACATGGAGGCCATGATAAAAGTGCTTTGTTGTACTCCCATGTTCGTATCCCTCATCGGTAGGATTCAACATTAGAAAATAGCTGCAATGAATGCGGAAAACCTGACTACCAGTTGCATCTCGGTATTGACGCTGAATCCCCATTTCTTCCACTGGCTATCCCCAAGATCCACCATTATGAGTGTTATTTGCCTCATTGAGCCTCCTGTGGGCATGTTTGATGGATCACCAGAAACTGCCTATCATCTGGGATGTTCAGGAACTTCTTAAACCATCGCCTGAAATGAACATCCCTCACTGCTTCCTTAGCCTCTCCCAGCACCAGCTCCATCAATGCCATCGCAATTAGTGTAATTTTCTCCAGATCATCCCACACACCCATAACGGGGTGGAATTCATCATACCATTTCCCTAGTATTGGGACCCCAAGATCTGATTCACATCCCATAAACTGATTCCAACCTCCCTGTGGTGTAAGTGGAATGTAACACCCCAAGATTTTATGAAAAATATTCTTTTAATTTCATTAATGTCTTGTGTTTTATGCTACACCAAGATTGCCTTGTGCTATACGCTACACCGTATTAGCTTGCAGTATACGCAACACTATTCTTGGATCGTGTTACACACAATTTTGATTCTACGCAACATTGAGTATATATATATATATATATTCAATGTATAAATGAAATATGGTTGGATTATATTATATGAAACAACGAAGGATTCTTGCACAACACGAAACCCTGACTTGTCTTGCATTACATGAAATCGCGACCTTCCTCGATAGCATGTGTTGTACGCAATACCGGGTTCTACTAAACAACGATATATTATTATAATATTATTATGAACTATCATTTATGAATAGTATTAACTAAACTTTGAATCTTATAACATTATTATTCATCTTGCACATTTTCTAAAACACAATACAAGAACAAAATAAATTTTTTGGGTAATATAAGTATTTTTCAAAAAATGCAGTTTTGCCGCCTTTTGATGGCGCGCCCACTTTAAATCTAGTTTTTGACATGTTTATAAGTTCAATTTGACAAAATAAAATTCTTCTTTGGAATCATGAAATAAAAATTTACTTTGGATAAATTTTCATATCATTCTGGTAACTTTCATATTTTGATGAATAGTAAAAACACGCTATATTTTAATTAAAAACAACTTTTTCAATCGAAATAATTAATAGTGATAAGTTATTAATTTGAGTGGTTTTAAAGTATATTTAGAATATATTTTTACAATTTAATACAATGTTGGTCATTGCATGTAATTTCACATTTAAACCAGACATAAACAAGGGTTTAATCTTTTGATAGTTATTATCTCTTAAGAACACGCTATTTGTTTTGACGCCGGGAATTAATTTTTTAATTAATTAATGCAACTGATATGTTTTGAATTTTGTAAAATAGACATCATTTTTTAGTTCATAATATCAAATATAGCTTAGGCCTAATTTCTGGTATTTTTCTGGAAACTGTCATTTTTTGATGAATAGTGAAACCACTAAGTGGTAGTTAAAAAAAATGAAGTTTTCATAAAACTTAATTTTACCGCTTCTGTGAGTGGAATTTCAAAAATCGGAGAGACACGGTTGATGTTAGTAAGTAGAATGTGGTTCAATGAGAGGAAAATAATTTTTGGTGAATAGTAACTTTTTACTTTTTTTTAACCACGGTTAAAAGTAAATAGGGTAATTAAGGGTACAAATGATATTATTATTACCCTAACAGATGTCCTAATTCTATTGGAAAAGTGTAATTCGACTAAAAAGAACCTTAGGAATAAAATATGACCATTTAGGCCCACTTGGATTAGATTAGGACATTTATTATTATTTAATTCAACGAAGTGCTAAAAGAGTTAGGGTAAAACTAAAACATTTTTAATATAGGGTTATACATAAGATAAATTCGATTGTAAATATTCATTAGAAATCTAATACGATTTCCTAAATAATGATATTTTATTTATAATTTTTACACATTAAATAAATTAATTTATTTACGACACAATGATGATGCAGTAATTACCATAATAGTGAAAAATTATAATAATTGATATTTTAGATACCCAAATAAATATAATTTGAGACTTTTTATGAATTCCAATAATTTTATAGGTTAATATGACATGTTAATATTGATTTAATTAACTTTTCTCGAACTAATCATTCTGTTATGATTTTCACAAAAATCAATTACTAAATAGTGTCAAAATTGACATAAAATAGTTTTTAAAACAAATATTATATTATTAATTGTTATTTTATTCCTAAAAAACTACGGTTCGGCCAAATGACTTATATAAGGTTATATATATTAGTAATAAACAACTTGGGGTTTGTTTGGATTTTTATAGTAAGTTTATTAACCTTATAGTTTTAGAACACAAGAAGAGACGGTAAAAGTAAAATTATTTAACTGAATGTTAAATCTAAATGATAAGGTTAAAATAGGAACCTAAACTTGCCTAAATTATATTGGTTGAGAGGATGTCGACCCATCCCCACCTTAGATTCTAAATAAATTAATTTGGAGCTATTTAAACCCGAATTTGGCTTTATAATAAAATAATATTTTTTGTTATTCCAATGGTGCCCCTCTCTTCCCTTATAAAAGGGCACCCCTTCCCTCTATTCCTCTCGCCACTTTTAGCCTTCAAGCTCGGCCATCCTCTGCCAAATTCTCTTCTCCACTTCCCTAGAAACATCCTAGAGGTTATGGTCTTCCTCAAAGACCAATTTTAGTGCCCTAAAAGGAGGTCTCAAAGAGGCGCTTCAAAGAAGAGGTAATTTCCGTTACCGATTCTTTTATCTTTATCTCCTCTTCCACTTCTTCTTATTTATTTGTTTCATTATGAATTAATATCATCAGTATCACTCATATACTGATATGTTATTATAAGTATGAAACAACCCTATTTCACCATCTATCCATCCTACGGAAAAAGAAATCACCGCGCGTGTATACGTACGGAATACCGTCTCCACGCCGTGGTGTAATCTATTTTCTACCACCACCTTACTTGGATGGGTATAATGGTGTACATAATAACTATATATGATTATTGTAAAGTGATATTGATTATGAAATAGTATACATAAACTCCAATACAATTCCACGATCATGGGAACGATATCATCGCTCTTGCGTACGTACGGAATACCATCTCTACGACGTGATGAGATTCATTCTCAATGATTAACCATTCATGAATGATTATAAAGTATATATAATAAGTAATAATGAAATATGTGACATAATAATGATACTGTATTTATGTGTATATATATGTATGTCATCTACTTAATTCCATTCAACTCAATAAGGAAACGAAAACAGCGTTCATGCGTACGTACGACCTACCGTCTCCATGAACGGTGTATTTCATTCCATTTACTGATTTATTATGTATAAGTATATTATGAATATTTATTATATATAAATAATTTTTTATATTCTGGAATTAAGTAATCATGATCTAAGTAATCATATGAATAATTACAAGTCAAAACACGGATGACAAATGAAATGATTTTACCCAAAACACTCTTTAACAAGGAATTTACAAAAGAACGGGTAATATAAAGTCATAAGTGAACCATATATGATATCATAACAATGAATATGATTCGTTAATAAGTCAATGAAATTATTTAAATCATTATATAGGAGGTTCAGACACTTACGAAGCAAATCGGACCTAAGGTAAGGGAAAATATCACAATCTCATTTTTATCCGAGATTGTTTATACTTTGGTATTTACTGGGGTGTATTTTATCATCCACATCCATGTTTACTCAACATGTAATATTATTTCCATCCACCTACAATTGTTTAAATCCAATTTTACCCTTCGGTGAGTTTTTAGTAAAAGATATGAAAGGAATCTTTTGTCGTTTTTCGTATGAGGTACTTTTTTGACTTTTCCGACAAAAGTACGAGAAATGTGTTTTTTTAACTTATACGGAATTAATGGATTTTTTAAACATTATTTCCAAGAAGCTTCCTTTACAAGTTTTCAAGTTTATTTTTAATCAACTTCTTTTAGTTTAAAATTGTATGACATGTTAAGAAAGGAAAATGATTTTGAAGTAGAAATGATATTTTCCTTAAGAATGGAGTTCAAGTGTTTTATCAAAATTATTTTCCATCTAAGATACTAAATGGTTCTGTTTTTATCCCTATTATTACATTGATTTGATTATGTTGTGATGGAATTATTTTTATGAATTCCTTTAAATTATATGAATTGTTTTATGATGTCACGATGTTTGAGATTCCCATTTTTATTACATGGGTTATGCTATGATGTATGGTTTATGATTTTATGGCACACATAAGAATGGTATCATTATGAGATGGGTGGGACCTATATCTCCCACCCATGCATTGGGTAAAGATTATATATCTCATGAGATAAACATGGCTGGAATGGTAGGTTATACCGGTTCAGTGAAACAGAACTGAAACGAGGGTGACTCGGTTCAGAAATGGACTTTGTCCACTAAGATAGTCTTGGCAATGAGTCTTGACTAATAAGATATGATTCTCTATGATTATGTGTGTATTCCACAAAGTTTCATGTTTTAAGTTATGATTATTGGGATTTCAATTCACAACTATTATTTATCCCATGTTATGAAATTATGCTCTTTTTTGCAGGTTAAGATTTCCAAAATGTTATGTTCTTATGAATATGATGTGATTGATATTTCTTTTGTTTACCCTTACTGAGCATTTGAGCTCACCCTTTTATGTTTTCTTTTCCCTAGGATATAAAGAAAGGTTTTAGGTAAAAAAAGGAAGATCTTTATGGGATATGTTGAAGATCATTCACCACGATTAGAAGATTATATTCCGAGTTTCCAAACACACTAAACTATTACGATCCTTGTGTGTGTGTTTTTGTTATGTACTAGGTATTCCGAAAAAGTAATGTAATGTCCATGTATGTCAAGCTTTGGGTCTTTACAGTTGGTATCAGAGGAAAGGTTTAGTCAACCTTTGGAAACTAGGATGCGTGAACGTTAGTGAGATTTCTTGATATATTTCTAAGGTATGTCTAGGGATGTCCTTAAGGATAAGTATACGTATAGGATATAGTCCTATAACTATGGTAACGATATTAGATTAAACCAAAGATGTTAGATATTGAAGTTACTCCCCCTTTATTATTATTTTTTCCTCTCACACTATTCCTTTTGGGTTTTATAAAATGGCTGGAAATAAGATGATTCACGATAATGGAGGATATGATGGACAATGGAATGATATTATTCATGAGTAACCAAATGTAATGGGATTTGGAAGTCCAAAAATTATTATTATGCCGAATCAGCAATCTCATAATATGATCAATAAAGTAAAATTTGGTAAGTTTCCTGACTCGGCTAATAAGAGAAAGATGGAGTTTCATGATGATCATAGAGGGAAGAAAGTTCAATTTCCCCTATGTAAATCATGTGGTAAGAGGCATCAAGGAGAATGTTTCAATGGAACTGGAAGATGCTTTGGGTGTGGAAAAGAAGGACACGAAGCCAGTAAGTGCAAAGGAAAAGGTTCAGTTAACACCAGAGATGAGGATAATGGTATTGCTACGACATCAACAATGGTTAAATCTTTTAAATGTGGAATGTACGGGCATTATGAAAGACAATGCCCTAAGGGAAAGTCTCATAAAGAGAATCAGTATGGACGTATGGGTAGTATTTAAGTTGATGATGATGAAGAGACTACAAATGATATATGAGATGAAAGAATTGTTGAAGCTTGGTCAATGGTTTAAGAATGTAGTGGAATGATTACATGTTTATCATGTGTAATGTTGTATAAGTAATCTCATGGTACTATGGAATAAAGAGACATCTAAGGATTGTTACACTATTGTCTTTCCTTGAGTTTTGAAAGTGTATGATTAATGGTACCAATGAATGGTTATTCAGATATTTTTGGAATATAGATGATATGCGCATAATGAAGGGATAAGGAGAAAATGAAATGTTTGACAGTATTCATGAGCTCATGATTAATATAAGGACTAAGTGATATCATGGTTTGAGTATATAGAATTTTGGGGATTTTGGTATGTGGAAAGAGATAACTTTTAACAGCATTCATGTTTTCACTAAGGTTCAATAGGTATTCAAGAGAATACATGATTAAGGCCTTTGAATATTTGGAATGTGACCAACAAGACATATCTTATGATATATGGGGATCAAAGATGGTATTAAATCTCTGGTAATCATTTTCACTATATTATGAGAGTGGACTGCAGTATTATGGATAAGCCTAAAGATTGGAATGGATTATGTTGGACATAATTTAGTATTGTTTAAGGATAAAACTTTTTGATATTGTTGATGGGATGTTATAGTAATATAGCTTTAGAAAAAGGACAACCAGCAGGACGGGCGACAACCCATCACGTCGGACAAGGCTGTGGGAATCGAACCCACAACCAAAGTGCGACTGGCCTTTATCGCCTACCACAGGCCTACAAGAAGTCCCTGTTTAGTAAAAACTAGTTTTATTATATTAATCAGTATGGTATATGATGTATAAGTCCATTTTAGGAACCATATATGATTAATCTCACTATAGATGGACTTATGTATTTTTTGATAACTTTTCTAACCTTTTGTTTGAGACAGATGGAATGACCCATCATTCTGTCACATGATCTACTAACACATCACGAATGACAAATTCAACTTCATTTCATTAAGAGATGAAGTGGAAATTGTCCAAATAACGACAAACGGTGATATTATACCAAAATCACGAAATTATTTCTTCTAATTCCAATTTCATCAACTTTAGGGAAATGATCTTGAAAACCAAAAATGTTGTCCGAGTGCTCTTATATCTGATTAATCAGATGGTACCTTAGATCATCAAAAATTTATGGCTTTGTAATTGCTAGCTTTTCCATAGCCATGTTCTCTACCACTCTCCATCAGAACATGATGGTTAGATTTCTCTTCCATATCCATATTTTCACCTATGTGGAAACCCAGTGATTAGTTTATTTGGGTAACCGTTACGTTTCATACTTTGGTTTTTAAAGATTGGTTTTGGTATTCCTTTTTACGATGTGGGTTTCTATTAAAGAAACTTTCGAATAGTGAACCATTTATAACCCCGAAGAATTTCGAGGGCGACATTCATTTTAAGGGGGGTAGAATGTAACACCCCGAAATTTTATGAAAAATATTCTTTTAATTTCATTAATGTATTGTGATGTATGCTACACCAAGATTACCTTGCGCTATACGCAACACCGTATTAGCTTGCAGTATACGCAACACTATTCTTGGATCGTGTTACACACAATTTTGATTCTATGCAACATTCAGTATATATATATATATATATATATTCAATGTATAAATGAAATATGGTTGGATTATGTTATACGAAACAACGAAGGATTCTTGCACAACACGCAACCCTGACTTGGCTTGCATTACACGCAATCACGTCCTTCCTCGATAGCGTGTGTTGTACGCAATACCGGGTTTTACTAAACAACGATATATTATTATAATATTATTATGAATTATCTGTTATGAATATTATTAACTAAATTTTGAATCTTATAACATTATTATTCTTCTTTCACATTTTCTAAAACATGGTACAAGAACAAAATAATTTTTTTGGGTAAAATAAGTATTTTTCAAAAAATGCAGTTTTGCCGCCTTTTGATGGTGCACCCACTTTAAATCTAGTTTTTGACAAGTTTATAAGTTCAATTTGACAAAATAAAATTCTTCTTTGGAATCATGAAATAAAAATTTACTTTGGATAAATTTTCATATCATTCTGATAACTTTCATATTTTGATGAATAGTAAAACACGCTATATTTTAATTGAAAACAACTTTTTCAGTAAAAATAATTAATAGTGATAAGTTATTAATTTGAGTGGTTTTAAAGTATATTTAGAATATATTTTTACAATTTAATACAATGTTGGTCATTGGATGTAATTTCACATTTAAACCAGACATAAACAAGTGTTAATCTTTTGATAGTTATTATCTCTTAAGAACACGCTATTTGTTTTGACGACGGGAATTAATTTTTAAATTAATTAATTCAACTGATATGTTTTGAATTTGGTAAAATAGACATCATTTTTGAGTTCATAGTATCAAATATATCTTAGGCCTAATTTTTGGTATTTTTCTGGAAACATTCATTTTTTGATGAATAGTGAAACCACTAAGTGGTAGTTAAAAAAATGAATTTTTTATAAAACATACTTTTACCGCTTCTGTGAGTGGAATTTCAAAAATCCGAGAGACATGGTTGATGTTAGTAAGTAAAATGTGGTTCAATGAGATGAAAATAATTTTTGGTGAATAGTAGCTTTTTACTTTTTTTTACCACGGTTAAAAGTAAATAGGGTAATTAAGGGTAAAAATGATTATATTATTACCTTAACACATGTACTAATTCTATTGTACAAGTGTAATTCGACCAAAAACCACCTTAGGAATAAAATATGACCATTTAGGCCCACATGGATTAGATTAAGACATTTATTATTATTTAATTCAAAGAAGCGTTAAAAGAGTTAAAATCAAAGTTTATTTACTAAAACATTTTTAATATAGGGTTATACATACGACAAATTAGATTTTAAATATTAATTAGAAAGCTAATACGATTTCCTACATAATTATATTTTATTTATAATTTTTATAGATTAAATAAATTAATTTATTTATGACACAATGATGATGCAGTAATTACCATAATAGTAAACAATTATAATAATTGATATTTCAAATACCCAAATAAATATAATTTGAGACTTTTTATGAATTCCACTAATTTTATAGGTTAATATGACATGTTAATATTGATTTAATTAACATTTATAGAACTAATCATTCTGTTATGATTTTCACAAAAATCAATTACTAAATAGTGTCAAAATTGACATAAAATAGTTTTTAAAACAAATATTATTTTATTAATTGTTATTTTATTCCTAAAAATCTATGGTTCGGCCAAATAACTTAGATATGGTTATATATATTAATAATAAACAACTTGGGTTTCGTTTGGATTGTTATAGTATGTTTTTTAACCTTATAGTGTAAGAACACAAGAAGACACGGTAAAAGTAAAATTATTTAACTTAATGTTAAATCTAAATGATAAGGTTAAAATAGAACCAAAACTTTTCTAAATTCTATTGGATGAGAGGATTTCGACCCATCCCCACATTATCTTCTAAATAAATCAATTTGGAGCTATTTAAAACCGAATTTGGATTTATAATAAAATAATATTTTTAGTTATTTCAAAGGTGCCCCTCTCCTCCCTTATAAAAGGGCATCCCTTCCCTCTATTCCTGACACCACTTTGAGCCTTCATGCTCGGCCAACCTCTGGACAATTCTCTTCTCCACTTCCATATAAAGATCCTAGAGGTTCTGGTCTTTCTCAAAGACCACTTTTAGTTCCCTAAGAGGAGGTCTCAAAGAGGCGCTTCAAAGAAGAGTTAATTTCCGTTACCGATTCTTTTATCTTTATTTCCTCTTCCACTTCTTCTTCTTTAGTTGTTTAATTATGAAGTAATAACATCAGTATCACTCATATAATGATATGTTATTATATGTATGAAACAACCCTATTTCACCATCTATCCATCCTACGGAAAAAGAAATCACCGCGCGTGTGTACGTACGGAATACCGTCTCCACGCCGTGGTGTAATCTATTTTCTACCACCACCTTACTTGGATGGGTATAATGGTGTACATAATTACTATATATGATTATTGTAAAGTGATATTGATTCTGAAATAGTATACATACACTCCAATACAATTCCATGATCATGGGAACGATATCATCGCTTGTGCGTACGTACGGAATACCGTCTCCACGACGCGGTGAGATTCATTCTTAATGATTAACCATTCATGAATGATTATAAAGTATATATAATAAGTAATCATGAAATATATGACATAATAATGATACTGGATTTATTTGTATATATATGTATGTCATCTACTTAATTACATTCAACTCAATAAGGAAACGAAAACAGCGTTCATGCGTACGTACGGCCTACCGTCTCCATGAACGGTGTATTTCTTTCCATTTACTGATTTTTTATATATATGTATATTATGAATATATATTATATATAAATCATGTTTTATATTCATGAATTAAGTAATCATGATCTAAGTAATCATATGAATAATTACAAGTCAAAACATGAATGACAAATGAAATGATTTTACCCAAAACACTATTTAACATGGAATTTACAAAAGAACGGGTAATATAATGTCATAAGTGAACCATATATGATATCATAACAATGAATATGATTCTGTAATAAGTAAATGACATTATTTAAATCATTATACATGAGGTTCAGACACTTACGAAGCAAATCGGACCTAAGGTAAGGGAAAATATCACAATCTCATTTTTATTCGAGATTGTTTATACTTTGGTATTTACTGGGGTGTATTTTATCATCCACATCCATGTTTCATCAATATGTAATATTATTTCCATCAATATACAATTGTTTAAATCCAATTTTACCCTTAGGTGAGTTTTTAGTAAAAGATATGAAAGGAATATTTTGTCGTTTTTCGTACGAGGCACTTTTTTGACTTTTCTGACAAAAGTACGAGAAGAATGTTTTTTTAACTTATACGACATGAATGGATTTTTAAAAAATTATTTCCAAGAAGATTCCTTTACAAGTTTTCATGTTTATTTTTAATCAACTTCTTTTAGTTTAAAATTGTATGACATGTTAAGAAAGGAAAATGTTTTTGAAGTAGAAAGGATATTTTCCTTAAGAATGGAGTTCAAGTTTTTTATCAAAATTATTTTTCATCTAAGATACTAAAGGGTTCTGTTTTTATACCTATTATTACATTTATTTGATTATGTTGTGATGGAATTATTTTTATGAATTCCTTTATATTATATGAATTGTTTTATGATGTCACGATGTTTAAGATTCCCATTTTTATTACATGGGTTATGCTATGATGTATGGTTTATTGGGATTTCATTTCACTACTATTATTTATACAATGTTATGAAATTATTCTCTCTTTTGCAGGTTATGATTTCCAAAATGTTATGTTCTTATGAATATGATGTCATTGATATTTCTTTTGTTTACCCTTAATAAGAATTTGAGCTCACCCTTTTATGTTTTCTTTTCCCCAGGATATAAATAAAGGTTTTAGGTAAAAAAGGAAGATCTTTGTGGGAGATGTTGAAGATCTTTCACCACGATTAGAAGATTATATTCTGAGTTTCCAAAGACACTAAACTATTACGATCCTTATGTGTGTGTTTTTGTTATGTACTCGGTATTCTGCAAAAGTAATGTAATGTCCATGTACGCCAAGCTTTGGGTCTCTACATGGAAGGTATTGGTCCTCGATAACCACCTTCTCAAAAACTCTTGCATCAACTAATTCAGTTGATAGATATGGAATTCGGGGGACCAATCTGCCTCATACAGGTCCAATCTCCTTAGATATGCCCCGAACTCTTCACAAGAGGCACCTTCCTAGTAGGCCCAGGCTGAGTCATCTGTAAAGTTGTTTCCCTAGTGTAGATCCAACTCATCGGGCCATCCCTTCCCTCGGATCCTCCGGGCTATTTTCAAAATCATATGGTACAGTGGGGGGGATGTCTCCAGTTGTAATTTGTTCCTATTAACAATGTACAGATGATTGTACAGACAACCAGCACTAACAAGCATGAATTCCTCCCAGGCATGGCCATCAACAACCTTGAACCACGGGCACTAGCACGACGTGCCCCAAAACTAGTAAGCTGGATCATCTTTACTGGATTTAGGGATGAAGACGTCTTCCCTCATCCCAAAGACATAGAGAGGCAGCCTCTTACACAATGAATAATTCCTTTGGATTTCCAACAGCATCTCCACCAATGAGTCATGGTAAATGTGGCTCCATACCAACTCCCCTAAACCCAAGCTATCATCAATATCCTCCCTATGGGCAGCGTCCTCAAGTACCTCCCTAGAAACCTCATGGTGAGCCATTCCATTTTTAAGATTTGGACACTTTTTGTTCTGGTTCGCGAAGCCCTTTCAAAGAGATCATTCGCAGTGTCTATTTGTGGAGATCGATCCCAACAATAGAATCGTGAATCCTTTCATCGACCTTCTGATGCAAGTCGTAGAGTGCACCATTGCAATGTAAAAGACTTGATATGCGCCGTGAAGTAGAAGGCCCAATTCACAGAGAGAAATCGTAGAGTACGCGGAGCTTCGTAAATCGAGAGCTCTAAATGCTAAAAACCAGGAGAAGAGGAAGAACCAAAGAGAGTCCATCTCCTCGATTTATATGTGAGTACCCCTAGTGCTTCGTGGCACATCTAACTGAAGAGAGAGTTGCAGTGTGCTTGGCCTGCCTGTTGCCTCTCCGCTTCAGAATCCACCTTCGTGAGTCATCTTCGTGATTAGCTAAGGGATTTTGGTGATTTTCCTCAGACATTTGCTCTTGATTTCACCTAGTTTCCAATTCATAAGGGGTGGGGAATTTGTTGACACCAAAATTTGGGAAGAAGAAGAATAAACAAAAACCATTAGATATTGCCTCGCTAAACTAGTTTGCAGAGCCCCGCAGCACCAGGGCCAATGCCAAGATTCCCCTCCATGAACCCGCCATAGAGTGAAGAGGAATGATGCTCCAAGAACCCCTTTGATGTTTGCGAACCTACCACGGAGCTAGGAGGCAAGATGCTCTGAGAACCCCTTTGATGTTCAAGAACTTGCCACTGAACCCTGAGGCAGGATGCTCCGAGAACCCCTTTTATGTTCGTAAACCCACCACGTAGTGAGCTCTATCTTCATACTAAGTGGGCTCTAATTCACGATACCTATTTCCTACAAATACTGGGCTCCCCTCAATCCCAAAGGATGGATCCTATGACCTTTTCCCTTCTGGTCTCCCACATTGTGAAGAAATTTATACTCTGCGAACAATAAGACATTCAAAGTACTTTTTCATTGAGAAGTGTCTTCCCCTATGCATGAGTTCCAACCCTATTCTAAGAGGGATGCCCTTCATGGAGCCCAAGGCCTTCGTGAAAGAAGGATATCCCAAAATTGACTTGGGTCTTCGCGGGGAACTTGTGCTTCATGAAGTACCCTCCATGAACATGTGACCCGCATGTTAAGGTAGGGTCACTGTGCTTCGTGAGGCACATTGCCTTGTGATATTATGCTTCATAGGGCATACCTTCTTTATGAGGAATTTCTCCGCGAATGCCTTTCCACTTCGCGATGCACCATCCCTATGCACCTATGCTCTATTCTTAGGCTTGGCCACCTCACTTCTCCAAGAACACCTCTTCGCAAAGCCCCTCCACTACAAGGAGCACCAGAGCTTCATAATGATTCTACCTAAGAACCACTTTGATCTGCAACTCCTTTTCCCGTACGACCCTTCAGGTTTCCACGAAGCAATTTCAAGGTCCCTTGGGCAGTGTTTCCAATTGTGTTTCTTTGCCTCGTGCTTCTTCATATAGGTACACTAAGGGTTAATGCTTCTTCACATATCCAATCTAAAGAGGGCTCCCCCATTCGATCACTCCACGACACCCCCTCACCAAGGCATTTCTCATGCCTTCCCTTCCTCAAGGGTGGGTGGGTATCCGTTATGTATGTCCTAAGTGGTGCGGAGTGAACCGACCTCGTCTGAGCTGTAAGATGTTAAACTGAAAAGTTCCATAATCCTCAGCCCATGACATTAAACTATGACCTCACCCCATGCATCGTATGCATGGTGCCTCTCCATGGACATTCTGCACACCCACTGGTCTCCATAGGAGTGAAATCATTCCTCACATGGAATGAGATCTTCCTTTTTGGAGTGGCACCAATCTGCGGGGAAAGGGAAACCATCCTGGTGTAAGCTCCTTGCCTTTCTTGTAGGAGATAGCATCTATGATCCTCCTATCATTCCAATGACTAAGATGTGAGGGGGGGGACATGGGACTACGTTACTCCGACCATCTCCTACGAGGCATTATTTCCACCCAGGCCTCCAACCTAGAGTAAGTCCCAATCTACATCACCCTGGGCTACTAACCAAATGTAAGACCCTATTTTCTTTTTGGGACACTAACCACCCGTAATCCCCCATTCCACTTCCCATGGATGCACCTTCCACAATGTGATTGTTAGGTCTTTTCTACCTCTTATTTCACAAAATGAGCATGACTCACGTGGGATTAGAGTAAGTATCGACTATGACATCCTCTCTGGGAAGCCTAGAGTGTAATCCCCAAACTCATTCATAAACTACGTGGACTTTGATCCTTGCTAAGGAAAGGTATGTAGTAAGGCTTCCTAAGGTTCAAGCCCAACACCCATTGGTCCCGGCCATCTTCATATCAGTTCCCACTCCATCCCGAACAACATTGACTTTGATCCTTGCTAAGGAAAGGTACATAGGAAGCCACCCCAAGGTTCAATCCCAACACCCATTGGTCTTGAAAATCATCACGCCAGTTCCCACTCGTTCTTAAACTACACGGTATTTGATTCTTTCCAAGGAAAGGTATGTAGGAAGCCTCCCTGAGGCACAAGACCACCATCCATTGGTTCCGAACCCCGTCACATTGAACAACATTTTTCCTACACGATGTTAAACTACATGCCTCCTTTTCATCATGTAGGACATTAAACTGCATCAACCTCTTCCTGAACTACGTAGACTTTGATCTTTGATAAGGTAAGGTATGTAGAAATCCTTCCAGAGTTTCATGCACATCAACCATTCCCACACCATCCTGAACTACATGGTCTTTGATCCTTGCCAAGGTATGGTGCATAAGAATCCTTCTTGAGGTTCATGCCCACCAATCATTGCCCCGACTATCTTCACATCGGTTTATCAAAAACTATTCTGAACTATGGGGAATTTGATTCTTTCCAAGGAAAGGTAGTTAGGAATCCTCCATAACGTTCAAGCCCAAGAACTACTCCCACTTCTTCCCAAACTATGTGGTGTTTGATATATGTCTCCTAGAAAGGGTATGTAGGAAGCCTCTATGAGATTCGACCCCATCCAGGGGTAAGACATTGTGCCCCCATCCTGTAGTAAGCTGTTGTCAACCTCATCTAGCGGTAAGCCATTGTCAGCCCCATTCAGTGGTAATCCGTTATGACCCTATCCAGTATTATTTCATTGTAACCCCATCCAGTGGTAAGCCATTGTGACCCCCTCTAGTGGTAATCCATTGTGACCCCCTCCAGTAGAAAGTCATTGTGACCCCAAAAGTTGGTAAGTCGTTGATGTTCCCAATCGATGGTAAGCCATCTTCTGATGAACATCGTGGACTTTGATTCCCTACTAAAAGGATATGTAGGAAGCCACCCTGAGGTTCAAGCGCATCACTCATGTCTCATCCAGATCTCTCCCTCGAGCCTATGTGTTTCGTGAAGGTCATTCCCCAACCTCGAGGTTCCACTTCATCCGGGTCCCAACCATGCGTCTATTATCATGGGTCGCCTCCTCAAGTGTCCCATCATCCCATCGAACAATGAGGACTTTGATTCCATGCCAGAGGGATACGTAGGATGTCTCTTCAAGGCTCAATCCCAACATCACCATTCTCCTCATGTCAGTTCCACCTCATTTTCTCTCTACTTCATTAAACTCTCCATCATCCATCTTGATTATTACCCAAGTTGTCACATCTCGGTGAGATCATGCCAATTCATCTCTTAGAATCAGTGTTCCTTCCAGGGGTTGAACCCATCTGATCCACTCTAGTCAGTGTTCTGATATGTCCGATCCATCTCCGCTAGATGTTAAACTGGCAATATACCTTGTTTTAAACATGGGAAGCTGAGAAAAACCTCTGATACATGCCCATGGCATATAATTCCATGCATTCGACATGGGATGCCTCAGGCTTCCCCACCCTCGAGAAGACCTATGATATGGGGAAGAATCCCATATGCACTAGTGTTCCAATGTCCAGACAAGCTGGTGATGTCCAACGTGACTACTCCCCCGACCGAAGGTTCCTCCCTTGACCAGAGCCCTTGGAATGTCCCGACAGAATTAATATAATTAACCAGCGTCCAAGAAGAAATGGCAGTAGGAAGAGTTTCATGAGCAATGTATTAGTCTATAAGGGAGACCTGGATTAGGTGACGAGTTCTGAGGAGGAATCCATGGAAGGAAGAACTGACATCCCATCAACCTATTTCGATGAAGGTGAAAATTTCCATTAATAAAGAATGGATACCGCCTACCTTTGGAAAGCTGGAATGTGGGGAAACAGTTTCACTCCCTACACATACGAATGAGAGCACCCCGATTAAAGTGTTAGAAATAGAAATGGTGAACCCAACGTGAAGATCATCTCTTCAATGTGGATATTAGTAGGGTTCAAGACATTATTGGATTATCATGTCACCGGATCCAGCTACCCAGCACTAGGTCCCACCATGAAAATAGCAGGCCTAGCATGAAACTCACAAGAAGTTGGGGTAGTGAAAACATCGGTCATCTTGGTCTACGACATTGTTAGCGTGGATCCTTTTTACCAACCATGGGAGACAGAATGACACTGGGGAATTGGATGTAAATTTCTTTGTTTTAGAACTAATGGTTATATATCCCTATTTCAAGGAACAAAGTTTCTGCCCCAGGAATCTAATCACCAACCTCCCACCGACCTGGTGAAAGGGGCAATGCCTATGCAGAAATCTCACATGGCTCAGCTGATTCTGCAACGACTTCCACACCAACAACTGATGGGTTCACATTCCCTATCTCCCCTTCTAAATTCGTACAACAAAGGGTGATAAGAAACCTCGTATGCCAATATGAGGAGGAGGGGATTATCCTGACTTGAAATATGGACCACTAGGATTTAGAGGTGTCTATGCCTCGTTGCAACCACCATCTCCAAGGGCCTCACATGGATCCATTTCTCCCCACCCCAATATAAAATCATTTCGGGAGCCTCTCCCCTGAATGTCTCGATGACTCCATCCCCTATATTGATGAGGTAGGGGATGTCTGGGCCAGCCCGGCCAGGATCCCATTCTAGGATCCCCAAGGAGGGACCCCACTAGGCTATGACAGTGCCACCTCTCAGTCCCATGGGCTAAAGAGTAGGTAAGCTAGGTACCTGCACCGCCCGACTCATTTCAGCTAACCCGATGCCAGCATCAGGCATAGGGTAAAGACGACACCCTCCAAGGGGAGTTGACATCAAAAACTACTGTGGCCCGGGCCACCACTGATTTGTATCATCATCCTTCAGTTCCCAATGAGTAGGGAAAATTATATAACCTATCCGGATCGAGGCCCCAACTGCCCCACTGGTAGGCCGGGTCGACTCTCTCGGTCGTCGGTGTAGGGAGAACGCATTATGAATAGACCTGCGACAACGACACACAGTACGGAGGTCCTCCCCATAACACCAACATGGAGAACATGGGTCCTCATCACTTCCAAGCTCGACATGGAGGTCTAACCCATGCTACCTACAATCCAAATGAGGGTCCTCCACATGATAGTGACACTCAGTATGGAAGCCTCTCCCACGCCCATTACATTAGGTTTGGTGTAATTCCTCCAACCATGAACCCCCGATATAGATATGTTATGCATCCTATCAATCTCTATTATGGGGGATACCCCATGTTCTTGTAGCTACTGGTGAAGGTTCTCCTTGCCTCATCAATCAGAGGAGTGAAGGTCATCTTTGCTTTATAAGAACCCGACATGTAGGTCCTACCCATGTTCAGCTTGACTAGTACAAAGACCCTCCTCATGTTGACACTGCTAGGGGAGGCCAACATGGAGGTCCTACCCATGCTCTTATTAGCTCTAGCGGAGGTCCTACCCACTTCAGAATTTCCCATGGAGTTCCTCACTATGTTCTCTTTGAAATCTATCCAGGTGATCCTTGTACCCCAGCTCACTCAGGAGAAATTCCACCCCACCTTGGCACTAGTACGACTGAAGGACCACCACGCACCAGAAATCTACCATGTCCCGAAAAACCATCCTAGGGTAGGAGGGACGGTCGTCACCACCATAAAAAGAATGACGAGAAGATTCAGACCGAGATCAAACCAGTCTTCTTCTTGGATTCTTAGGTGGAATATGAATCTGCAATGGAACCATTTCCTAGATCCTCCATGTCAAGGGATAGGATAGGTACTAGGAGCATTATCCTCATACTTCCATAAAGTGAGGTCCATCGGATTCCTGCCTCTCTCCACAGGTATATCTAGGATGAGGAAAATTTGGAAACTCCATGGGTCACAGCCATGAAATCATCACCATCATCACTAGAACCATTCTCTAAATTGACTAGAGATCACATAGATCTATTCTAGGGATCAATTATAGACGAGTAGCAGTGTAATTCATCGCCATCATCCCTAGTCCATACACCGGAAACTATGGTCGTCATCCCATCTTACTGGGATGTGATGGCCAAGTCACTACACTATTCAAAGGATATCCCAGGATGTAGAAGCTTGTTGGTTCTCTCTTTGTATTCTTCGGTAGCTAGTCTTCAATCTTAGTGGTCTGCATCAGTACCTCTATTGGTTCCCCAACCACCTCTGGGTGATGAGTGGGGCAATGAAGGGCCAGACCCTGAATCTGGACCAAGGAGCTTGTGGTATATCCTCGCAACAGACCATTTCCCCAAGATGTTCTATCTAGCTACTGTGCAAAATTTTAGGGCACCAGAAGCACTCACCAAGGAGGAGGATGGATGCTTTCTCCAGACCCTCTGGGTGACTCATTTCCGGCTTCGACATCAACGAGTGACCTACCCTAAGAGTTAGGAACACTTCGAATATATAGGTTAACAATGCCATTGGTTCTATTTGGCCACAATCCCCGTGGCATAGTGCCTTGAGTAACCAGGATACCAAAAGACCCTCTAACAATGATGCGTCCAGAGCATTAATGTGGTCTGTAGAATAATCAAGGAGGCTTCTCCAAATGTTCAAATTTGTGGCTGGGGGTAGTACGCAACCCTCCACATCAGTTCCATCCAGTGCCAACCCGATTTTCCAGGCGACATAAAGGATATGCCTCTTTGTAGGGTTGCAGTTAACATGGATGCCCTATTAATGGGATAGAATGAACTAGATATCCTTAATGGGGTCTTACCCCCTGAGGGATTTCCATAGTTAATGGATCTGTTGGGAATGGTCACTCTCCATAAAATAAATATATTTGGTCTTCCCTTGCCCACCAATGCACTAGTCATCAGCAGGAATCCCAACAAGGGTAAGGAACTCCATAGAGAAGTCAAACCCTCTGACACGTATGGCTCAGTTTAGAATGCCAAATATGACACTGAAAAATCCGTGTTGCTTTAGAAACTCACTAAACATAAGAAGGTGGTTGATGAACTCATTATTGAATGCGCTGTGGAGCGACGACTAGACTACGGTGATCCTTGGCCAGGGTAGCAGGGGTAGGCACAACATCCTCTTGGAAAAATTCCCCAAGTGACCTTGACCATCCTACCCACGCAGACAGGGTTGAGGCTAGAACTTACGGCAAGATGGCATGGTATGTGTCACCAAATCCGCCCAAACGGCGTGACAATACTCAGGACCTTGCCCAGATTCCCCCAGCTACTATATAGGCCATTCCATGAGCCTCTCCAGGAGCCGTTGGGACTGTTTATCATGTTGAAGAACCCTCCAACACATTGGTGTTTAGGGATCCCCATCAATATAGGAATCCCCACCCAGATGATCCAAAAGTGTCACTAATCGCCCACCTCGAAGCACAAGAGACTCGATAGGTGGCAATTCCCCCTGATGGAAAGTCATAACCAGCATGGGTGGTTGACATGCCATCACCCCCAGGTTTCAGGATTCCATCCTTTTCCCCTTCAAAGGGATATGGGACCTTCGACAACACCTGACCCACTATATCTCAAGGTGTGGCCCCATGTTGGGAACTCCAACATAGCAGGAAGGCACCAAACTCTGGTGTTTCATATAGACATT
The DNA here is from genome assembly GCA_963277665.1 of Viscum album. Classification (NCBI taxonomy): domain Eukaryota; kingdom Viridiplantae; phylum Streptophyta; class Magnoliopsida; order Santalales; family Viscaceae; genus Viscum; species Viscum album. The sequence goes on from OY728160.1 coordinate 752,721,662, forward strand.
AGAAGGGCCTACATTAGTCTAGTACAACCATCTACCCATCAGATCAGTGGCCGACTGGGAGGACCTCCGTAGGAAATTCTTCTATCATTTCAATTCCACCACTTAGAAGATGAGTGTCGCGAACTTCTTCACTTGCAAGCAGAGGCCTGATGAGCACGTTGTCGACTTTGTGACCCGATGGAAAGGACATAAATACTCTCTTGACATGTTTCTGACTCATGACTAATTACTAGAGATGTGAATAGTGAACATCAAGATGGAACTGGTCACCTCTCTGATCACTCAGAACTAACCTGGGGGATTCCGAGACTTCTCTAATAAGGCCTAGTTCCAAGAGGAAGCCTTACAGCAGGATAATCAATCATGTCTGTTGCCTCCTACAATCCCAGTAAGAAGGGCCTCCTAGTTAAAGCCTACCAAAGGGGCTCAAATAGATGTCCCCAGGAAACTAGAGTTATTACCGTTGGTGCTGCCTCTACAGCCTCATAGAGGCCCTCCACCTCAGGCGCAGCCTATGGCCCAGCAACACCTACCTCTGAATCTGCAGGTGCCCCCATAGAATGTTTTTCCACCGCTTAGGTTACATAACCAAGATCCATCTCCTCAGAAGGCTCCCCCAGCCCCTCATTAGGGTCAGCCTTCGGGGCCCCCTTCTAGTATAATAGGAATGAGACCTACATGTTTAGTGAGGCACAAGTACCTAGTAAATTCAAAACGTCTCTGGAGTCAGGGATTGTATGTTTTTCTTGTGTATAAAAATCCAGAAAAGGTGAACCTCACGGATCTCCCAAATTACATCCCCTACCACTAGATCCTAGGGAACACCCTCAAATAGTTCCATGTGTTCAATGACTGGCTTCATGAATAGGTGGGTAATAATAGAGTCTAGTTGGCCCCACCTCCAGTACGCGTGGCATGTATCTTCATGAGGCCCGACAGTAGCAGTGACAGCGAAGGCGAGTGGCATCAGGTTTCCAACCATGGGTCCCAGAAGTATGATGATAGGATGGCGCATGAAATAGTCTCTTAGGACCATGGAGTTATACGTGCATGCCTGAATCGGCCAAAGCCTTCAGAATCATTAATAACTACTTCTGCATCATCATCTCAGTCGAACTCTTCCCATAAGAGCAAACACTAGTGACGCAAGGAAAAGGTGTAACACCCCGAGCTTCCACGATACGCCTCTCTTTCAATAATGCAATAGCTTGCATTGTACGCAAGTTCGAGTTCTAAAACACCGTGACTAATCAAAGTAGCCGTTATGAATAGTAATAACCACTTTTTAAAATTATAGAAATCTTATATTTCAAAATGGACTTCATTTTTGTATTCATAATATCGAAATTAGCCTATGTTGAATTTTTGGTATTTTTCTGAGAACTTCTAATTTTTTTATGAATTGTGAAAAATACTTAAAAACAACTTTTTTAATCAAAATAATTTATAGTGATAAATTATACTATTTAGTGGTTTTAAAGTATATTTTGAATATATTTTTACTATTTTATCCAATGGTGGTCATTAGAATTAATTTAACATTAAAATTGGACATAAACAATTGTCAATCTTTTGATATAAATTGTTTCTTAAAAACACGCTATTTGTTGTGACAGAAGAAATTAATTATAAAATTAATTAATGCAACTTATATGATTGGAATTTTGTAAAATAGACATCATTTTTGAATTTGGAATATCAATTAATGCTTAGGGTGAAATTTTGGCATTGTTCTGAAAAACTTCAATTTTTGATGAATAGTGAAACCACTAAGTGGTAGTTAAATAACTGATTTTTCGTCTAAATGAAATATTACCACTTCTGTGATTTGATTTTCAAAAATCCGACATACATGGTTGTCATTAAGAAGTAAAATGTGGTTCAATGAGATCAAAATAATTTTTTGGTGAATATTAACTTTTAAGTTCTTAATCGCGATTAGAGGTAATTAGTGTAGTTTAAGGTACAAATAATATTTTAATAATATGAGATGAGCATGAAACTTGTCCTACTCCTATTGGATGAGTCATGGCCGACCAAGACAACCCATGGGTAAACTTGGGGACCCCATGGAGCCACTTTAGTTGGAAAATGACATTAATATATATTTATTTAATGTTAAAATTAAATTGACACAAACATGAGTTATTTTACTAAAACAGTTTTTAAGTGGGGTTACACAAGTCCCAATTTTGACTATAAATATTCATTAGAAGGATACAAAGATTTCCTACATCATAGTATTTTTTTTATAAATTTTAGACATTGAATAAATTAAATTATTTATGACATCATTATGATGCAGTGATGACCTCATTATTTAACGATTTAAATAAAATGAGAAGATAATGCAAAATCCAAGGCTTACACTTGTCCAAATCCTATTGGATGAGGAGATTTAGAAAAATTATCACCTTAGCCTCTAATTATATAAGTGTGGTACCTTTAGAATCCGAAAAGCATTGTGAAATAATGTAACATTTCAATCTTTCCAAAAGTGCCCCTCCTCTCCACTTATAAAAGGCCCCCACCTCTCCCACATTATTCACACCATAAAGCCATTTGGCTCGGCCAACCCCTGCCGAAATACTCTCCCAACTTCCCCCTCTTACTCCTACAAGCCTCAATTTGGGCAGAACTCTTCCCAAGGAAGCCTTTGGCTCAAATCAAAAAGAGTTACCCGATTTTGAGGTAATGTCTTCTCTAATGTTGTTTTGTTTTATTTTTCTTCTCCAACCCCCTAAACTCTTTTCATTCATTTCTTTTGTAACAACACCAGAATACTCAATATACTAGGATGTTTTTATAAGAAGGATTAGAGCTACACTTACACACACCTACATCTAATGGTTAAAGAACATACGGTTTCTGTGAATGGCGAATTTCTGCCTCACGAAACGATGATTGTTCAACACTCATATAACACCTTCAAAGGTGGACATTAAGATGTCACTATTTTTATATATGATATATAATATGTTTATGTTTTACTTATGCTTCTGTATTTATCATTTATGGCATACTTTATGATTTCCATTATGGGTAAAACGCGATAATTTCATTTTAGGAAGTGCGGACTACCGCCCCCTCAAAGTGATTTGAATCGTTAATGCCACATGTGGGATGTATAAAGGATGGATTAAATGGTATTATACAATATATTATACTGGAATTATATTATAAATTTATATCATTATGATTTCATTCCATTAAATACGAAATAGAAATGAATGTAGCGTTCATGCGTACGTACGGCTTACCGTCTCCATGAACGGTGCATTTCATTTCTTACCTCTAAATGTTACGTAATATTATAAATGAATGTATATACTGGATATATATGATATATATGACATCTAAATCATGAATATAATTCTGGAGATAATGGATATTCTACCACATAAAGAACTTGTAATTATAAGAAGTTTATTGTTGACTCAAGTAACAAAGATCGACAAAACGACCGTTATTAACTTAAATAATTACATAATGTTCATAACATTGTAATAAGTGATATAAAAAGGATAATGAAATTAAAAATGGTTCTTAATAAGGTATATATTAACTCTAGTTTATTATTCAGGAGGTTAAATAATGGTTGAGTCAAGTCGGACACGAGGTAAGGGAATTTCTTAACCCAACTTCCATTCTTTGGGTTAATCTCCTACTTTCAAATTATGTCATGATATTATTATGTCCTATATTGTATTTGTACATTATTTATGTGTACTTATAGTGAATACACATTATAGATGTACTTTATTTAAAAAAAATGATCTTTTTAAGGACTTCGTCTCAATCCCCTTTCATTGAGGCATATTTGGTTTTATACACAACTTTCTTTTATACGGTGTATAAACCCCTTTGACTTTTACGTTTATTCAAAAGGAATTTTTTTTATACGAAGCATTTTACTAAATGACAAAAGGGAATGTTTTTCTTTCCGTACTTATGCGGCGACAACGACTTCTCCGCCGCCGTGACCATTATTTGAGATTCGGCTTCCTCTACAAGCCATCATTTTTTTAATGAAAAATAAATACAAAGTTTTAACTTTCTTTTATTTTGGTATTGAAAATGGTTTTGAAAGCATTTTTATTATATCAATGTGTTGTATTGATATCTTGTGATTGAAATGTGGAAATGTTATGTTTCCTTTATGCATGTTTTATGTGATACGATTATGTTATGGTTTATGATATGTTTAAACCTATTCATATGTGGAATGCATTGGACTTAATAAGTGACCGGTGGAGCCCGATATAGCTCCTCGATGCATCGGCAGGTCTCATGAGACAAACTAGTGTCCTGGCACGAGGCCTTGACAAAATCTTATTTGTGGTCTTGGCACGTGGCCTTGACTACGTGGTTAGGATAGTCTGGCATTATGCATTCCATCATTATGAAAGTGGTAATTGATATTGCATGTGATTATTCGACCAGTAGAATATCCATGTGAAGAAGTAAATGGCATTATCTCATTTTACTTTTGCCATATTATGTTGAAGTTCAAGTTTAAAAGGCTTTGGTATTAGTTATACATTGCCTTAAATGTTAATGTTTATTTATGAAAGCTTCCGCTATATTGTTAACCTTACTGAGCATCTGAGCTCACCCCTTTCAATGTTTTAATTTTTTTTCCAGGATGTGAAGAAGTATTTTATGAATGACCTGTAGGGATTGTGAGAAGAGGATATGAGTGTGGACTATGGAGACTTTGTTATTGTAGTTTTTCACTTTATGATGTAATGTAACGTTTACGAATGTATCTAGTGTTTCCAAGGCTACGCTACTAATCGGTCTTTCGAGACTTGATCTTTTGTGATCATGCCAATGTTACGAAGTAATGCACCGACTCTGGGTAGCTGGGGTCGGGGCGTTACAAAAGGAATATCCCCCACCAATGTCATCATCATCCCATACTCTTGGTGACTTCATGCCCCCATAGATGGAGATCCCTCCTAGAATCCTTTCATCAGTGGATGACAATTCGAGTGACGGTCAAGGGTATGCCTCAGTTAATACCATAAAGCTTGGAAATCCCAACATGATTCCTAACGATGAAGAGCGTCGGGCGAATCCTCCCAACGTCAACATTGACGGAGCTACAAAATTATGAGCCATTAGAGTACATTGGTCAGTACTTCTATCTAGGTTGTTCAGACGACCGAAACTAAGTAGTAGGCCCAGCACAGAGCTTAGTATATGTAGCCCTATCATCTCGTGACATCTGGGCTACCTTTGCCACCGTTTGTGTTGTTCGATCTGCCAGATCCACCTTGACCAAACCATAACAAGACACAATTTTCCATAGGTATATCTTAGTTTCCTTTCCCTCATCTGGTAGTTACTATATAGGCTTAGACTAGTGAAAAGTACGATATTCCAAGCACCAGTCAGACGTCAGCCTAGCCAGCGGGGCCCACTGTACCTCCTATCACAGAACAACCTCTTGTAAGTATAAGTTCATGCTTGGAATGAAAGTATGTTGTTCTTAAACATATTTACAGCATTCCATAAAAGCTCCCCATCTTAGAGGCCCTTCATCTGTCATCAGATATGCATGAGGCCCTCATTGAATATTTATGAAGCCCCCTCCAGTTTGAGATGGAGGTATCTGCCATAGAAGCCTTTCATGCTGAGGCGGTCAAGAATGCTGAAATCCAAGCCATCATCTCATTCTATGGATATGATGAAGGATCTCCCATATAGGGGAATATTCACCTACTATACATCACTGACCACTTCAATGGTCTGGAGGTTCGTCGTTGTCTTGTTGACACGGGCACTGGAATCAACCAAATTCCGACATGAACACTGAAAATACTAGGATTGTCCAAGGATGATCTGAGTCCGTCTGACCTAATAATCTAGGGTTATGATTTGATGAAGAAGACATCAGCCGGAAATATCTGTTTGAAGACACTATTCAGTGGTCTAATAATCAACATCGAGTTTATGGTTGTCTCCCTAGACACCGCCTACAATGCGTTTATGGGTAAGTCATGGCTCCACCTGCATGTGGTGGTTACTAAATCATATCATCAGGGCCATAATTACTCCATCAATGGTCATGTGGGTGTGAATAAAGGTGAAACATCCCCCTTTGCTTCTTGTGAATCCAGATATCTGGATGCTAAATACTAAAAGAGAAAACACAAGTAGATTCAAACTAATGAGGTAGAGAATGCTATGGATATGACTTGCATGTGGGAAGATCTGGATGATGCATAAGTCTTTCTAGTCCATTGTTTTGAGGCTATAACTCTAGACATTTGACAATGATTCATTGTTTCTAGAATGAGAGTGGAGGAAATTTCCAACTTTAAGAGACGTCAGAAGATTACCTCATACTCCTACACAAACCAGGCTTTGGTGATCCTGGATCCTCCTACTCCCATAAGGTATCAGGATTCCCTCCCCATGGCGACAACAATACATCATATTTTATTTTTTAGTCTGGACAAAATTAATTTTCTCAAGATGAAGCACCACTATTTCTTCAATATCATCAAGTGTGGCCCCATGGGATGAAGACCAGATAGGATTGGATCAATAGCCTTCATCGCTATGGTTGCGTAAGAAAAAGAGTTCCCCGATACAGTGTCCACTACCGCTTAGGCTGGTACCGGCCTCCAATCGGGAGCTATCGACTCAGAGGAATATCCTCCCACTGAGGATCCCCCCTCCATATGTGATGAATAGGATTTATAGGATGCTCCCCTACCATTGAAGTTGGAATCTCCATCACTGTTGATGAATTGGTTCAGGTGAATCACAGTACCACGTCAGACCCGAAACCCACACTGATCGGTGCCGGCATTCCCTTCGAGGAGAAACAGTAGTAAATATACTTCCTTAAACAACACCGTGATGTTTTCACCTAGAGTTATAATGAGATTCCAAGACTAAATCCTTAGGTATTCATCCACCGCCTCAGTCTCTCGACAATTCATTGCGGGTTCATGAAGCCTCCCAGAAAGATGCATCCTTCTCATGGTGCCATGGTTGAGGCAGAAGTTGATATGCTCATCAGAGCCAATTTCATTAAGGGGGACCAATACCCCAAGTGGTAGGCCAACTTTGTTCTAGAAAGGAAGAAGAATGGATAGATTAGGGTCTATATCGACTTTCGGGATCTCAAATATCACTGTCTGAAGGATGATTTTCCCCTTCCTGTGACATAATTCTTCATCGACACTATAGCTAGGTTCTAGGTCCTCTCTTTCATGGATGGGTATTTAGGATATAACCAGATATGAATGACCCCAAGGATGAAGAGTCTACCGCCTTTAGGGCACCACAATATACTTTCTGTTACCAAGTCATGCCCTTCGGTTTAAAGAATGTGGGTCCCACCTATCAGTGGGCTACGCATTGCATATTTAAGCCAATCCTCGTAATGTTGGTGGAATGTAACATAGATGACTAGGTGGAAAAATCTATCTAGTGTTAGAACCATCTCAAGGACCATGAGAATGTGTTTAACTTCCTCTATTCTCATCACATGAGGATGAACCCATTGAAGTGTGCCTTTGGAGCCACCTCTGGAATGTTTTTCAGCTTTGTTGTCTGATACATGGGCATTAAGATCGACGCAGAAAAGATCAAGTCCTACATCTAGATGTCTCCTCCGAGAAAAATTCGGGAGCTTCAAGGCTTCCAAGTCCACATATCCTACATACGACGATTCACCGCGAATTTGGCTAGAAAGTGTAAGCCCTTTTCAAAGCTCATGATGAATAGAACCTTCTATGAGTGGAATAAAGTGTGTTAGATTGCTTTCAAGGAAATAAAGAAGTATCTACTATATCCTATGGTCTTAATGCCACCTATATATGGAAATACAATGGTCCTTTATGTGACCACCCTGGAGTAATCTCTCTGTGCCTTCTCTCCTAGAAGAACAATGAAGGAACGGAGAATAACCTCTACTACCCTAGCCACCTGCTCCCTAATACGGAGACCAGATACTCCCCTATCGATAAGAGTATCCTTGCGCTCATATTCATAGTACATAAATTGTGACATTACTTACAACATCATGAGGTATAGCTGGTGTCGCGAGTAGATCCATTGAAGTACATCCTGAACCACTCCATGTTTACTGGACATATAGCTCGGTGGGTAGTGATTCTCCAGCAGTTCAACATCAGGTTTGTTCCCCAGAAATCTATTAAGGGGAAAGCATTGGCAGAATTATTTTTTGCCCATCCATCTCCTGCGGACCAGTCTCACGACATTGATTTTCCTGGTGAGGCAATCCTCTCAGTAGACCAAGCAATACTATGTTGGAAAATTCACTTCGATGGTGCTTCCCGGAGCCCCACCAGCTGGAGAATCAATGACCCAGGCTCAACAGAGTATGCCTAGGTATCATATTCATTACCGTAGCGCAAAATTTTCTGCCATACTCATTCTTAATTTCAGAAGGCTACACCATCAATGAGGTAGAGTATCATTCTCTCCTTAATGGCCTCGATCTGGCCCTTGAGATAGATGATCCCCATTTTCATGTGAAAGGGGAATCCAAACTGGTTGTAAAGAAGATCAATGATGACTATGTCATCAGAAATCCATAGGTCATGCCATTATTGGAATGCACTATCCTGCTAATGGCCCAATTCCCATCTTGACCAGAAGATACTCATGTCTCTCAATCTCAAAATGGTCGAGCTGATGCCCTGGCTGACCTAGTTGCATCACTTGAATAGCCTGAACAGGATGGAATGATTATCCACAAGGCACACTGAAGAGTCATTGAACCTGTCACTCCAGGTGAAGATAACAGCCTACAGGTAAGCCACCTTACCACTGATGCCTCCATGCCAGGACCCCCAGGTCCCCTCGATGTAGTGATTAAAGTGACTAATAAATAGAGAACCTCCTTTGTCAAGTACCTCCAAAAAGGTAATCTCCCAACATATCGGGCTGAGCATGAGTGAATCTGATGCCACACATTACATTTCACCCACTAGGAAGGCCCTGGTCATGATCATATCCTCAATAATCTCAGGCTTAATGGGGGTCCTCCTATGTTGAATTCAAGGAGATGACATTTCCGAGGTCATGCATGTTGTTCATTCCAGTTCCTGTGGGGCTCATTAGACTGGGCTGAAGCTATCTCACATGATCCAGAGACTAAGGTATTTTGGTCTCTCCATGATCCATGACTACATCATGTTCTCCAAAAGGTTCCATAAATTCCATATTGGTGATATCTTCATACATCTACCACCATAGCCTCTCCACTCCACCATGTGCTCTTGGCTATTCGTAGTATGTAGACTCGATGTCATTGGACCATATCCATCAGTGACAGATCACCCATGAAAATCCATCATGAATGCTACAGATTTATTCTCCTTGTGGGAAGAGGTGGTTCCACTATAATTTGTCAAGGCTCATTCCATCGTTGACATTTTGAGATCCATCATCATCTACTAATTTGGATTCCCTTGCTCCATCCTCACTAATAACAACATAACCTTCTGAGCAGCTGAGATAAATAAATTGTATTATTAGTACACATTCGTTCTAACCATACCTCCCGCTATCATGTTTGAGCTAATGGACATATTGAGGCGTTCAACAAAACCCTATCTAATATTCTGTAGAAAATAGTTGGTCAGAATAAGAAGAGTTATCTGAGCAAGCTCTGTAATGCCCTCTGGTCTTATTGGATGATGACTCGTAATTCCTCCCAGGTTACACCATATTCCCTGGTGTATAGAACGAAGGCCATCCTACCCATCGAGATTCAACTTCCCTCATTGCGCTCAGCTGTCTATGATCAGAAAGCACTTGATAAAGTAGCTTAAATCTGTTTGGCTGAGTTTAATGCACTCGACGAGAATAGGATTCATGCCTTAGATAATCTGCAAAGGCATCAGGACAAGATAACTAGAGATTTCAACAATAAAGTTCACCTCACCTCCTTGAAATGTGATAGGGTATTGGCCCTGAGAACACCAATTATACCAGGAAGGAAACCCCCCATGTTAGAACCCAAATCAGAATGACCTTACATCATTCACAAGGTTTATTCCAATGGTTCATACTCATTGGTTACCATGGATGGTGAGCATATAACTCCTCCCACCAATGCCATGTTCCTCAAGAAATACACTTTTTGGGTACCCTAGTCCTACATGACCTTAAACTGAATGGTCCTACATGACCTTAAAATGAATGGTCCTAGATGACCTTAAACTTAATGGAACTACATTATCTTAAACAGAATGGTCCTACATGACCTTAAAATGAATGGTCATGGATGACCATAAATTGAATGGTCCAACATTGCATTAAACTAAATGGTCCCACATGACATTAAATTGAATGGTCTTACATGACCTTAAACAGAATGGTCCTACATGACCTTAAACTGAATGGTCCTACAATACCTTAAACTGAATGGTCCTACATGACCTTAAATTGAATGGTCCAACATGACCTTAAACTGAATGGTCCTATATGAACTTAAACTAAATGGTTCTACATGACCTTAAACTGAATGGTCCTGCATGAACATAAACGGAATGGTCCTAAATGACCTTAAATTGAATGGTACTTCATGACCTTAATCTGAATGGTCCTACATGATCTTAAACTGAATGGTCCTCAATGAACTAAAAATGAATGGTCCTACATGACCTTAAACTGAATGGTTCTACTTGACCCTAAACAGTTCGGTCCTACAAAACCTTAAACTGTGAAATGTCCAACATGACATTAAACTGTGTGTCATCCAGCAAGATGTTAAAATTCACCTTTTAGAACTACACATGGCTTGATTCCAATATTCATGGGATATATAGGAACTCTTGGATGCCTCGTCTTGAGTCAAGCCCCATGATCTTCATGTTTGGCTACCCCTCCTAGGGATAGATCCCTTGGAGGAACTCATATGTTGCAGCCTAATCTTCTTTGGCCACAATTGTGGAAAGATTACGAAGGTCGTACTATGTGCCCCTCCTCATTCTTCTAATCCTCCTACATCCTTAATGCATGAAATTAAAATGCATGGACCACTCAGAATAACATATGGCTTGATTCCCATACTCATGGGATACGTAGGACCGCCCAGACATTTCATCCATAGGCCTAGAACAAATCTTCGGGACCTACCATTGGGTCGAAGTACATGGTGTGGTGCAAGATTTTCCCCTAAAACACGATGAGTACCACATGACCATACTATGTATCCCTCTCCCCTGAAGATCTATATGTCTTCTATTGTCTACCTATATTCGAATTGCACGGGCACATTTATGCTCCACACACCCCATCATTTGGGTTTCCATTACCTTTCACATCTAGAAGGGCCCCTGAACAATAAGGATACTTATCATAAGGGATCTCCTATTGTTTCGGGCCAATGCCCTTGAAGATTTTGAACAAAAAATAGATACAAGTCTTGAGTTGAAAATATGGTTAGCAATTGCCACTCATTTTTTGTTCCCATTTCAGGTCATATGACATGGAAGCTGTGTTTTAAAACTGGTCAACAATTATCCTTTGTCGTTGTCACTACCCCCATATGTCCCAAAAATATAGTGTAGTGGTTCATTCTGCCCTGCCGTCTCTCCAAACCTTGGTATACCTCGAGCAGGAGTGTAATTCCTGATTTCGGGCCCTTATGTGATAGGGAGGGCCTAGTCCTACTCCGTATTTCCCACATTAATCATTGCTCACTTGGGCTTGGGAGCTATGATGAGGCAATGCTCACATGAGTGGCCATATGGATACAGTTGACTAGGGTGCCCAGCCTCAGGTCCTTAGACCCCTTCGGCCCTCACCCCGAGTTATCATTTGGGATTTTATGGTGCGGTATGGACTCACATCCTTATTCATGTTGGGCTATTTTGCCCCGCTGCACACCCCCTATCAGACATCCCTCCAATTATCATCTGTCCCACGAGCACTAACCCTTCCACTGTTCATGAGCCCCATCATTTGGGATTTCATCACTCCCTATATCTAAAAGGACCCACATATGGCTTGGATGCTAGGCCTAAAGGCTCTCCTACCATTGTGGGATAACCTCCTTGAGGATTGCGAGTGACAAATTTATACAAGTCTCTTGTTGCAAATATGATCAATGGTCGATTCTCAATTATTTTACCCGAACACTGGTAAAAAAAAGTGTGGGTACTGTGTTGTGAACTAGGTCAACAGTTGTGCTCTATCATCATTGCAACTTTGTGGTATTTCATAGATACTATGATTTTCCCTCTCTGTCCCACGCATATGACATTAAACTAGGCATATACAGACCAAGATCTATCAACATAAACTAAGATCACCATCATACTTACTACATGACATTAAACTACAAGATGGCTATGACATTTTGTCGATGGCCCAACCTCAGGTCCCTTGGACTGAGTTCTCATTTAGGATTTTACGGTATGGTGTGGTAATATGTCCCCATTCATGTCGGGTTACTTGTCATGCCATAAACATCCCTCATTGGGGTATCATTCCCTTATTTTTTTCATCCTTTTTAGAACTATATGTGTCTTGATTCACATCCTCATGGGATATGTAGGACTCCCCAAATGTCTAGTCTTTAGGTCCAACACCATCTCTAAGAAACCAACCTATCATCTTGGCCCTTTGGCCTGCATTCTTCCAGGAGAGGGGTATACCGTGTGGTATGGATAGGGTCTTCATTCACGTAGGTTTTATAATAACCACACCACATACCACTCTATTCAGAGCACCCCTCACTGCCCTCTCCTATAGTCCTCTCTTTATGTTATATTCTTTTAGGTTGCGTCCCTTGGCCCTCATTGGTGATTCACCAATGTGCACATGAGTACTCTGGTTCAGAACCTAGAGTGTCAGATTCCACCTGGACATGCTTTCACCCATTTTTAGGATTTGTGTTCCCCTTTATTTGGGATTCTAATATCATTTACATCTTAAGGGACCCCCACATGGCATGGATGCTAGGCCTAAGGTCTCTCTTACCATTATGGGCCAACTTCCCCAATGGATTCAGACCAAAAATCGACACAAGTCCTGCGTTGTGAATACGGTCAGTGGTTGACGCTCATTTGTTGTTCCCTTTTTATTTCACCCAATATGGATACTATGTTTCGAAAACGTTCAATAATTATCCTCCATTGTCACACCAACCCCTTAGAGCCTTTAATGTCAGTTACATTATTTACATCATTTTACACCCCATTATGTCCCAGTGGAATTTCAAAACTCCTGGTACTATCCCTCAGTGCACATTTGCATGTTAGGAGGAAAATTCGTGGTAAGGCATCATTCAGTTCTCCACACCAACTTCCATTTGGCGTGTATTCAAGGTATAGAAAAAAACATCTTCTGCCCCTATTTCCCACACCAAGTTTGACTCATGTGTTCTTAGGGATCATATTGAGGCCTATACTCTCTTGGAAGATTTCCGCTTCTCTAGTGGTCTGAGCTCTAAGTCCTTAAACTAAGATCCCCTTATACCTCATCCCTAAAACTACATATAGCTTGATTCCCATTCTCATGGGATATGTAAGAATTCCCATAAATCTAATCTTTGGGACTATCTTGAGTTCTACTAATTTATCTCTTTTTTTCTACCTTTTAGGCACCAGCTCTTATAGGACTTTGTGATGTGGAATGTTTGTGCTTATGCCTTCGTTAATGTCGGGTTTTCAATTGTTGCATCACGTGATCCCCTTCAAGGATTAAATCCCTCCAACCCCACATCTCTTGTCCTGTATGATATTAAACTGCATCTCTAAAAGTATGTATGTCTTGATTACCATTCTCATGGGATACGTTGGAATTCCCATACATCTCATATTTGGGCCTAGCTCAACTAAGAGCTAGTCTCTCCAGCCCCATATTCTCTAACCTTTTTTTGTCCCCCATGGCCTAAGGATTCTTTCATGTAATTGTGTGCAGTGTGATGTGGGATTATGTCCTCATTCATTTCATCTATTCTTTATCACACCATGCACATTCCCTATGGAACATCACATCTCTTGTATGTGTCTGGGCCATATGACTTTAAACAATGATTCCTAGTCACACATGAATTTTAACAGTTACATCTACACCGCTAAAAGTTAAATTGCATGGTTGGTCTCATCACATGACCCTAAAATGTGACATTATCATCCTAGTTGCACGACGAAAAAATGCCACTACATCATGGTTTCCTCACTCGAGGGGACATCAGTTTTGGTATTGGTCACACACCATACCATTTTTAATGCCTGCATATGGATTGAGTCTTGTTGATATGCCTGATCATTCAATCCTAGATCCATCTATTCCCCAAAAAAACAACACACATTCATTGTAAAGGACAAAAAAGATCTATTAAATGAAAAATCTTTAGGTGCGAGGGCTAGAGCCACATGAACATATTATCCCTGGCACTAGTGCCTTACCATGCCACCCATAGAACTATGTATGGAATGATTGCAATCCTCATGGGGAACATAGGAACTCCCGATCACTTTGCTTCAGGCCCAGCCTAACTTTTGTTTTTGATCCCTAGACCTAAAAACTCCCCATGGAACATATGGTAATCTGGACTTCAGGTCCACATTCACGTCGAGTTTCATAATTACATCACCATGTGTCTCCCGGATTCCCTACCACATCTGGTCTGGGTTCTATGAGCATAAACTAATATCACTCCACGTCCTTACAACAAGACGTTAAACTACATGACATCTTCCATAACTACATATGGATTTATTCCCATCCTCATCAGATACGTAGGAACACCTAGATATATTTGTTTCTAGGGTCCTTCCCCAAGAATCAAAAATTTTGTTTCCCCTTATTCTGGAAACATGGGTCGAACTCCATTGGGAGCCTGTGAATTGGTGAGTACCACTTGGATTCTTATTCACGTCAGGTTTTTGAACAACCACACCATGTGTCTCCCATCACTTTTCCCATCATGGTCCGAGTTCTATGACCCTAAACTAATATCTCCCTATGGGAACTATGCATTGGGTTTGGATACTTCACTGCCCTGTGCACAGTCCATTAAATCAATCTCCTCTTAATGGGCCATCCTATGACCATTAATTTGGAAGCATGCAACCATATGACCGTTGTCCTTAGAGGGGGAATCAACTCCCTCTATCTGATACATCTTGTTGTTGTACTCATATGTGTTGTGGCAGTGCCTAAAGTGTGGAAATTTTACAAGTACATTCCCTCATTCCATGTCCATGATTTTTGAGCCCATCATTTGGATCCTCATCCTCTTACATGTCTTAAGCGGACACATTTACAGCCTATTCTCATGCCACACTATCTTACCTACCATCTCGGGCCAATGTCCCAGAGGACATCAGACAACATTTGTGACAAGTCTCGTGTATCGAACATGGTCAGCGGTCGACCCTCATTTGTCTGTCCCCATTCCAGGCTAACGTGAAATGGATACTGTGATTCGAACATGGTCAGTTGTTATCCCCTATCATCACGCAATAATCATTTTGGTCCAGATCTCGAACATCTTGATTCACATATTTCCACTTCCTTATATTCAAGTGGAATTCCAACATACTCAGATTTACTCCTTCGCATATCTAGGTGCGTTATAAAGTTAGGTTAGCATCATTGGGACGTCATTCACCAAGCATCCCATCGCCCCTAACATGTACCATCCTATTCAAGGAAAGTCCCATCACTACTCCTTGTTTCCCATATCGAGCATGACTCACGTGGGCTTAATATTTTTGGTAGGAAATGGACTCACTAAACAATTCCATAAATGAATTTATTCATCCTGAATGATGTTAAAATACACTCTCAGAACTACATATGGCTTGATTTCCATCCACATGGGATATGTTGGAATGCCAAGACCACATGTCTTGGGACCATCCCAATTTTTACATCGAGTCCCTCGACCAAGGGATTCTCCTGAGAGCATGTGGTGTGGCATGGACTATTATGGTCCTCATTCACATTGGGTTATTCACAAAACCACACATTGCCTTCCTGGGTAGAAATGTCCTAGATGCATGACACTAAATTGAGGTTCTACACTGAACAAGTTCAGGATGCCCCTTGTTAGCCATGGGATGCATTAGTTTCCTCTCCATAGAGGATTCATCCTACCAGCATTAGTCTCTAACCACACCATGCTTCAAGAACTACATATTTCTTGATTCCCATCTGCATTGGGTACGTAGGAATGCCTAGTCACTTTTCCTTGGGCCTATCCTAACTTTCATTTTTGGTCCCTTGTCCTAAAGAACCTTATCCAGGGATACATGGTGTGGTGTGAACCCTTCATGTCCTTATTCATGTCGATTTTATTGCTACCACACCACATAATCACTTCTTGGGAAGTTCCCTTTCACTATTCATCCAATTGAATGACGTTAAACTACATGAGCCAACATGTCCTTGATGCATGACACTAAACTGCAGTTCTACCCTGAACAAGTTCAGGAAGATCCATGTTAGTCATGGGATGCACCTTATCTTTTGCTAGATAGGATTTCCCCTATCAGTGTTGGCCTTCGGCCATGTTGTTCTTATGAACTATGTTTGGATTGATTCTCATCGTTATGGGATACATAATGATGCCAATGACTTTCGCATTGGGGCCAGCCCTATGGTCATTAAACCTTCTATCACCTCAACCCCGATCTTGGTCAAGGAAGTATGACCTTTAAAATATGTGCACTGTTCTCACTGTATGACATAGAACTACATGTCATTCAAGGTCCATACTAGATAGGTCCTATTTGGAAGTAGGTATGATCTCTGATCAGACTAATGCGCCCACCAAATGTGTCTTCACCATGGTGGCATAATTTCAAGAGTATTGGAATCCATTTGAATAACCATTCATGCCACACCCCGTGCTTTGTGTGCCCTTCATTCAGACCCTCATCCAATTTCACATCTAAAAGAACCCCCTAACAATATGGATGCACAGCCTATGTCTCCCCTACTATCTTGGGCCAATGTTTTGGAAGACTAATGGGTGGCAATTTGAGTCAGGCCCCATGTTTCAAACATGGTTAATGATCAACCATCATTTTTTATCTCCATTTTAGGATAACACAATAAGGATACTATTTTTCAATCATGGTAAATAGTTATTCTTCATTATCCCGACATCCCTACAGTGTTCCGAATTTTGGGTATCATGATTCACACCTTCCACTCCCCTATGTTTGGATTAATTCTTACACCCATCGTGTTACCCCGCTCATGCACTTGAGCACATTGGTAGGACAACACATAAATATTTATTAAGTCCTCATCCTCCAATTAGGCCTCCCCCTTTTCTTCTTAGAAATCTGGATTGGTTGTTCAAACCATAGGATGCCCGAATATTGGTTTTAACTCTTCCATTTGGATAAAATAATAAGGTGGTCATCCATTTTTTCTCACATCAGGCCCGACCCACGTGATCTTAGGGATTGATCACTAGATGCTCCATGAATATGGCATGAATTCCATAAACCAATAGAAATAATATAATTCATGCATCTAGTTGACATAAAATGATCAATTCATGAAAGTATGTTTGATGGTTTTCAAGTATTACAACACCCAAGGATTGATCCTTCCCATGGATAGGTTGACCCCGTCAAAAGAACGTTGCACATCCACCACCAACTTGCTTGTGGAATCTATGAATCAGTGTCGCTTGTTTAGTTCCCGATACTCTTTGGTAGCGTAGGGGGTGCAGTTATTCAGCTGCGACCCAGGCTCACTCCCCGTTGGTTTGGATAATGGTCATCTCCACATAGGCTTTCCTCATGTTCTCTTCATCCTCCACCAGTTGGGCCCTCAACTGTGATATAATCTCTGACTACGCATTGAGGGAAGCATAATGGTCATCTTCCCATATGTGTTGCCCTTGAATCTTGTTTTCAACCTTCTATACCCTCTTGATGTTCACTGATTTTCCCCACTTCCAACATAGCCCATGGACAAGGTCATACTCTTGAATCTTCTCCTCCATGAGATCTCGGAAGAGCATGTGGGGAGGTTGGGCATTCACCCCCCAGCACACAGTTCACGTAGTCATGAACAAATCCTCTCCATCTGGTCTATCCATGTTGCTTGAGAGGTGTCATCGATGGAGTTCTTGATCAAATTCTAGGATAGGAGACAAACTATCTTTCAATCCTCTATATCAGAGGCCGTTTCGTCCCATTTTGCGGGGTTGGAAGTCTCATATATAGGGAACGCCCCCAAGAACTCGTCAGCAGGGTCCACATCGGGTGTCTGATCAGGTATGGTAAGACTCGTGATATCCATTCAATCTTCATCATCGGACCCCCACTTCAATAACTACAGGCCAAGCCCTACTAATGTTCCTCCTAGTGATCGAGAATGTCACCGCTTGGTCTGTATGGATATCCACCTCCATGACCACTGACATCCCCTGGGAAAGGCTCCGCCAGGAGTACCAATCAACCTCGCTAATATGACCCACACCATTTGAAGGACTGTGCTTACCAAAGGGTACAGATTCCATTAGTCTGGTCAATGAGTGGTAATGATGAATTATGCGATGGAGACTTACAAAGATCTAACTCTCAGTCTCATTCATGGTTTGTTGTTGCAGGGACCTCGATACGTGGACCTCCGTATATTATAGGGATCTTTGAATACACAGGGGGGGGCATCTTGGATGTCCTAGCCCTACTGGCTGCACGGATCTCCATAGTAGTGGGAATGGATCCCGAAGACCCAGTATCTACATCCACTGAGGGAAGAGAATGGGTTCTTTGTATGAAGTCCTCCTGCACATTTCAAATGTTATCAAGGAGTGAAAAATGACATGGGTGCATACACTGATGAAGGAGATTTGGATTTTACCTCTAGGGCCTCTACAAAGTCTTCAAGATCTGGTTTATGATCACCAACTTTTCCATCCACTAATAGGCTCCCTCCATTGGCCTCCTCCCCCTAGAAGGACTTGTCTGAATCTTCCAGTAGAGGGAAGTGCTCTCTCAGTTCAGTGACTGACAACTATGGAAGAGACATTCGATCTAGAAACACCTTCACCCAGTCTATCATTGGACGTGGGGCACCCTGGGAGTGCACAAAGTCCTCCAGATCTACCAGGTATTTCTCCTCCTCTACCTAGGATAAGATAAAGCCAGCCCTGATAGAGCCTATCCCCAAAAAATCCATCTCGATATAGTTTAAGTGTTTCCACATCTTGGATGGGTCGTGGAATTTCCTGTGGACTTCCCATATGTCCCATGCATCTGTGAAGACAGTATTCTATGGAATTTCTATGTGGCATAGCCACTTCCACCGAGCCTAAGTAGATATTATACGGAATCCTTTGGGTGGAATCCCCTTTGGAGAAATCTATTATTATGGGACCACTGGGTCCATTGCCATTGCAAGATCCTCTGCCACTGCCTCCCCCTCAACCGGTGCGGGCCTCGCCACCATGGAAAACCCTCCATTTCTGGATTCCCTTTCCACCTTATAACCCCGACCTGGAGGTTTGGGAGGCACACCCACACTGGCCCTTACAGTTGGCTACATCAGCATCTCTCCCGGGTAGTCTTCCTCCCATCTTTTGGCATAATCCTTCACTATGCCAAAGACGAAGGTGGGAGCTAGCTCATTCCACATCTTCCCATATTCCCATGTTAACATGGGCCATATCTAACTCATCACACATGGATTTTTCTCATGGCGCACCCCTAAATAGACCTGTGGGGTCAGTCGGTGCATACACCAAAATTGTCGGGTGAATCGGTGTGGGGTGTACGGCTTGCAGAGAGGCTAACGGTCCACTCTTTCCACCAGGACTCCACCATTAAAGGCCAGAATATAGGACCGGTTATCTTCCATTCCTTGGCCATCATCAGTGAAAGAACCCATTGGTAGTGAACACTGATGAAAGTTGAACTCGTCTACCTTCTAGACACATATCTGTAACGATTATACAATCATCTTGGCCGGAAAGCTCCCTACGGCATTCATGATGGATGGGCAGATGATCGATTCCATAGGGGAGATGGGGTTCAGATATTCATAGAAACCCATGACGGGTTCCGCTATCCACCCATACAAGAGGTGGAATGACCCACATATCCTCCGTGGCCTCTTCCCCTCACTGATATGCCACAACATCATGTACAAATTGTCGAGCATCGAGATTCATAGGTTCACCTGCCCTCCTGTCACCAACATGGACGCCATGATAAATGTTCTTGGTCGTACTCTCATGTTTATATCCCTCACTATAGGATTCAACCATAGAAAAAGAGATGTAATTAATGTGACCAACTTGACTACCAGTTGCAACTCGGTATTGATGCTAAATCCCCATGTCATCCACTAGATCTCCCCCAATATCCACCAATATGAGAATTATTTTCCTTATTGAGCCCTATGTGGGAATGTTTGAGGCCTCACCAGAAACTTCCTATCATCTAGGAAGTTCATGAACTGCTTAAACATCGCCTTAAATGAACATCCCTCACTTATTCCTTGTCCTCTCCCAGCACCAGCTCCATCAATGCCATCACCCGTGGTGGAATTTTCTCCAGATCATCCCACACACCCATAACGGGGTGGAATTCATCATACCTTTCCCCTAGTATTGGGAACCCCAAGATCTGATGCACATCCTGTAAACTGATGCCAACCTCACTGTGGTGTAACTGGAAGGTATTGGTCCTCGATGACCACCTTCTCAACAACTCTAGCATCAGGTACTTCGGTTAATAGATATGGAATTGGGAGGCCCAATCCACCTCATACATGCCCACTCTCCTTATATCTGAACGAAAATCTTCACATGAGGCACCTACCCAGTAGGCCCAGGCTGAGTCATCTGTAAATTTGATGCCCTAGCGTAGATCCCACTCATCAGAACATCCCTTCCCCAGGTTCCTCAGGGCTACATTCAAGATCGTCTGGTATAGAGGGGGTTGTCTCTGACTACAATTATTTCCCGTTACCATTGTTTAGATGATTGTACGAGAAATCCGTAATAACAGGAATGAATTCCTCCTCGGCATGTCCATCACCCACCCTGAACCAATGGCGCTGGCTTGATGTGCTCCTAAACCTATAGGCTGGCTCATCCTAAATTGCTTTAGGGATGAAGTCATCACCCCACATCCCAAATCCAAATAGAGGCAGCCTCTTACACAATGAATAATTCCATTGGCTTCCCAACAACTGCTCAACCAATGAGTCATGGTCATAGTGGCTCCATAAAAACTCCCCTAAACCCAATCTATCTTAAATATCCTCCCTTTAGACAACATCCTCAAGGACCCCCCCTAGCAGCCTCTTGGCGAGCCATTCCATTTTTAAGATTTGGACACTTTTTATTCTGGTTTGCAAAGCCCATTCATGGAGCTCATTCATAGAGACTATTTATGGATCTTGATCCCAAAAAAAGAATCATGATGCTTTGAACCAACCTTTGGATGAAAGCTGTAGAGAACACCATTTCATAGTAAATGACTCGCTATGCGTCGTGAAGGAGAAGGCCTGATTCACAGAGAGAAATCATGGAGTACGCAGAGCATCGAAAATTGAGAGCGCTAAATTCCAAAAACCTAGAGAATAGAAAGGACCAAAGAGAGGTCGTATCCTCTACTTATAAGTGTGTACCCCTGGTGCTCCGTATCATGTCTAACCATGGAGAGCTTCGCAGCATGATTATCTTGCTCGTTGCCTCTCTACATTGAAAGCCACTTTCGCGAGTTAGCTTCGCGATTGGATGAGGGATTTTGGGGATTTCCCTCAGACTTTGACTATCGATTTCTCCTCGGTTCCAATTCAGAAGGGGTGGAATTTGTTGATTCCAAAATTTTGGAAGAAGAAGAACAAACAGAAATATTTAGATACTACCTCACAAAACTCATTCGTAGAGCCCCACAACACTAGGGTTGGAGCCAAGCTTCCCCTTCGTGAACCCACCACCAAGTGAGGAGGCGTGATGATCCAAGAACCCCTTTGACATTTTCGAACCCGCCACAATGCTAAGAGGAGAGATGCTATGAGAACCCCTTATATGTTCATGAACCTGCCACAGAACCATGAGGCAGGATGATCTCAGTACCCCTTTGATGTTCGCAAACCCGCCGCGGAGTGAGATCTATCTTCATGCTAAGCGTGCTCTTCTTCACGACGCCTCTTTCTTATAAATATCAGGCTCCCCTCGATCCCAGAGGACGGATCCTATGCCCTTTTTTATTCTAAGCTCCCACATTATGAAGAAATTTTTTCTCTACGAACCATGTTCCTTTCAAGATGCTTTTTCATCGAAAAGTGCCTTCCCCTTTGCATGAATTCCACTCCTGTTTTAAGAGGGATTCCCTTTGTGGAGCCCAAGGGCCACCATGAAGAAAGGAGATCCCCAAATAAACTTGAGTCTTCGTGGGGCACTTGTGCTTCATGATGTACCCTCCATGCACATGTGACCCACATGCTAATGCAGGGTCACTATGCTTCACAAAGCACATCGCCTTGCGATATTACGCTTCACGGGGCACCCTTTCTTTATGAGGAATTTCTCCGCGAATTCATTTCAACTTTATAAAGCACATTCATTATGAACCTAATCCCTACACCAATGCTTGGCCACCTTACTTCGCAAAGAACACCCCTTCGCGAAGCCCCTCCACTACATGGAGCACCAGAGCTTCACAAGGATTCTTCCTAAGAACCTCTTTGATCTGCAACTCCATTTCCCATATAGCCCTTCAGGTTTGCACAAAGTAATTTCACAGTCCCTTGGGTAGTGTTTCCCATTGCGTTTCTTCACCTCATGCTTCTTCATACAGGCACGATAATGGATATTTCTTCTTCATGTAGCCAAGATCACACAGTATCCCCCATTGGATCACTCCATGACACCCCCCTCACCAAGGCATTGCTCATGCCTTCTCTTCCTCAAGGGTGGGTGGGTATCCGTTATGTAAGTCCTAATAGGTGTGGAGTGAAACCACCTCATCTGAGCTGTAAGATGTTAAACAGAAAAGTGCCATCATCCTCAGCACATGACGTTAAACTGTGACCTCGCCCCTTGCTTCGTACATGGGGTGCCTCACCTTGGAAATTCTGCACACCCACTGGTCTCCACAGGATTAAAAT
This sequence comes from Viscum album, assembly GCA_963277665.1. Classification (NCBI taxonomy): domain Eukaryota; kingdom Viridiplantae; phylum Streptophyta; class Magnoliopsida; order Santalales; family Viscaceae; genus Viscum; species Viscum album. Next base: position 752,744,759 of record OY728160.1, read on the forward strand.
CATTCCTCACATGGAATGATATCTTCCTTATTGGAGAGGCGCCAATACACATGGAAAGAGAAACCATCTTGGTGTAAGCTCCTCACCTTTCTTGTGGGAGATAGCATCTCTGATCCTCCTATCTTGAAAAAGACTAAGAGGTGAGGGGGGAACATGGTAGTACGTTACTCCGACCATCTCTTTCTAGGCTTTATTGCCACCAGGGCCTCCACCCAGGAGTAAGTCCCAATCTCCATCACCCAGGGCTACTAACCACGTGTATTCCTCTGTTTCCTTTTTGGGCCACTAATCACGTGTAATCCCCCATTCTAATACCCACTAACACACCTTCCGTGACGTTATTGTCAGGACTTTTTTCCCTCATGTTTCTCACACCGAACTTGACTCACATGATATTAGAGTAATAATTGACTATGAAATACTCTCTAGGATGCCTAGAGTGTAAGCCCCAAACTCCATCATGGACTATGTGGACTTCGATCTTTGCTAAGGCAAGGTACGTAGGAAGCCTCTCTTAGGTTCAAGCCCAACACTCATTGTCCACGACCATCTTCACATCAGTTCCCACTCCTTCTTGAACTATGTGGACTTTGATCGTAGCTAAGGCAAGGTACATAGGAAGCCTTTTTATGGTTCTATCCCATCACCCATTGGTCCCGACCATCTTCATGTCAGTTCTCACTCGTTCCTGAACTATATGTTCTTTGATCCTTGTCAAGGCAAGGAATGCAGGAATCCTCCCTGAGGTTCAAGACCACCATCAATTGGTTCTGACCCCCTTCACATCGAACCACCTTTTTCCCACATGGCGTTAAACTGCATGCCTCTTTTTCATCATGTACGATGTTAAACTGCATCAACCACCTCCTGAACTCCGTGGATTTTGATCCTTGCCAAGGAAAGGTACGTAGGAAGCCTCTACGAGGTTCAATCCCAACAACCATTCCTACCCCATTATGAACTATGTGGTCTTTGATCCTTTCCAAGGTATGGTATGTGGTAAACCTCCATAAGGTTCAATCCCACCGACCATTGGCCCCGAACATCTTCACATCGGTTCACCAAAACCCATTCGGAACTATGGGAACTTTGATCATTACCAAGGCAAGGTACGTAGGAAGCCTCCTTAAAGTGGTAAACCGTTTTCAATTCCATACAGTTGTAGGACGTTATACCCCACATCTAGTGGTATGTCAATGTCAACCCCGTCCAGCGGTAAGCCGTTGTGACCCCGTCCAGCAGTAAGCCGTTGTGACCCCATCCAACAGTAAGCCGTTGTGACCCCATCCAGCAGTAAGCTGTGGTGACCCCATCCAGATATAATCTATTGTGACCCCAATCTATGGTAAATTTTTGAATTCCCCAATCAACAGTAATCCATATTCATATTAACTATATGGACTTTGATTCACTACCACAAGGATATGTAGAAAGCCTCCCGGAGGTTCAAGCCCATCACTCATGTATCATACTAATCTCTCCCTCAAGCCTGTGTGTTTCAGAAAGGTCATGCCCCAACCTTGAGGTTCCACTTCCTTCGGGTCCCATCGATGTGTATATTCTCATAGGTCACCTCCTCACGTATCCCATCGTCCCACCAAACTACGTAGACTTTGATTCCCTACCACAAGGATATATAGGAAGTCTCTTAAAGGCTCAATCCCAAAATCACTATCGTCCTCACGTCGGTTCCACCTCATTCTCTCTTTACGTCATTCAACTCTCCATCATCAATCATGATTCTTACCTAGGCTATCACATCTCAGTGAGATCATGTCAGTTCATCAACTAGCATCAGTATTCCCTCCAGGGGTTAAACCCATCTGATCTACTCTAGTCAGTGTTCCGATCATTCTGATCCATCTTCTCTAGATGTTAAACTTGCGACATACCCTGTGTTAAAAATGGGGAGTTGAGGAAAATCTCAGATACATGCCTATGTCATATAATTCCCCACATTTGACGTGGGATGCCTCATTCTTCTACACCCTTGAGAGACCCTATGATAAGGGTAAGAAACCCAAACGCACTTGTGTTCTAGCATCCAGATATGTCAGTGGTGTCCAACGTGACTACTCCCCCGACTGATGGTTGATTCCCTAACCAGACTCCTTGGAATGTCCCGACATAAGCAGTGTAATTAATTGGAATCCACGAAGAAATGGATCTGGGATGAGTTTCATGAAAAATGTCTTAGTCTATAAGGGAGACTCAGACTAGGTGATGAGTTCAAAGCAGGAATCCACAAAAGAAAGAACCGACATCCCATCATCTCATTTCAATCAAGGAACAAATGTCCCTGAATAAGGAAAAGATGTCGTTTGCCTTTGGGTAGCGGGAATGCGGGGAAACAACTGCGCGCCCTCCTCAAATGGATGTGTGAACCCCAACGAAAGCATCAGAAACAAATTTATACCACGGCAATGGATTTTCCCAACATCATAAAAAGTATTTTTTTTATATTACTTTATATTATTTCATTATTTATTAAAATAAAAAAATTATTTCACCCTTGATTTGGGTACTTTAAAAAAGTGTTTAAATTTAAATTTAAATTTATTTATCAAGAAATGTTTTTCTTATGGGTGGGAGGAATATTTTTATAAGTATAAAATTATTCATGTTTTATGACTATGGTATGGTTATTGAGAATTTTTAATGATGATGTGTGGTTATTTTATAAACCAAGGATGGGTGGTTCGATTATAAACCAAGTATTTGTGGTTTCATTATAATCCAAAGGAGGGTGGTACCACTATAAACCAAGTATGTGTGGTTACATTATAGACCAAATATGTGTGGGTCATCTACAACCCTCTAATAAATTTGGTAATGACTATGTTCTATAGATAATTATGATTTTATTATGTCCCAATTTACCTACATGATTTATTTTTTCGTTTTTAATGAAACTATATAATTTCACAATGTTATCAAATGATATAATTTTTAAAGAAATATATTTTATAATTCTCAAGGGATAAAAGTATAAATTTGTGAAAACATTTTCAGGAGTTCATCATGATTTCAAAGAAAACATTATGAGTATTATTTTTTCCCCTTAAGATTTATAATGAAATATTCTATAAAAATATTTGGGTATATAATTTTATTTATTCAGAAAGAAAGTTTATTTTGAGCCCATGATTTGTTTTTTAAAAAGAAAAAAATAAGTATTCATAGGACAACAAGTTTATTCTATTTATTTTATAAGTCCCTTAATAATATTTTTTTCCCATAAAACATTTTAAACAAAATCATAGGGTTTTAAGGATGAGTAGGGTCAATTATGGTGTCAAGATGAAAATAATGAAGTTGTTTCATACCAAGAAAACTTATTATACAATAAAATATTGGTTTTGTAGGAAAAATGGATACTAAGTCCAAGTGTCCACTTTATGATGTGATATTTCATTTTGTAAGGGTGAAAACATAATCTTATAAACAATATAATTATAAAATGATTCTAAAAATAAAATAAGGTGAAATCCATTATAATGATTAAATTTATGAATTTATTGAGTCTTGGTCAATACAGTTGGTATGAGAGAAAATATTTTGATATTTGTAGGGATTAAGAATTTTTCATGTGATATTAACTTGTGATTTATGTATAAAATTATGGGGTTGTAGGTTTATAGTTGATCAATAGTTCAAAGGCATTAAAGACCCTTTTGTGGTATTAAGTGATGGGATTTTATAGTGATTAATGATATTTTGGGAGATGTTTTATAACTTATAGGTATATAAAACACTTTAGTTTACTTTGAAGTTTTCTTTTGGAATAATTTTATTACATTGTTGTGGATGTGAGATAAAATGTATGATATAACCATTAAGGTTAAAACATAATTTAATGTTATTTTTATTATGGTGATATGGTTATGTATTTATAGAATGATATATGTGGAACCTTTAGAGATTAATTGATTAATGTTATATTGGAATAAGATCACTATAATTTTGGGGAACATAATATAGTTATATTAAAATAGAATATTATTGGATTTTATTTGAGGAATAAAAGTTTACTTTTATTTTGGAAGCATATATTATTTTGATGTATATTTATGGTGATAAAAATTATTTATGGAAATGATTTATTTAATTTTGAGATTATATGATTAGGGAATATCCATTTTTGGGTGTATGACTTCGTGATTCACTAATATTGATCTACGATAAAAATTAAATTAATCAGAAAATAATATGTGATCAAATCCTTATGATATTTTTGTGTTTAAAATTTGATCAGAATCACATTAAAGAATTTTAAGGTCAATTATTTATCAAATTATATATGTTTATCTTTTAGTGTTATTATTGACGCTTTGAAGATTAATATTATATTTCATGACATAAATGTTTAATAATTCTGGGAATTATCAAACCATATGATAACCATTTTAGTTTGGTTAATTAATAAATATTATAAGAATATCTTTTTATTGTTTTGTAGAATTATGTGATCCATAAGAAGTTGAGTCTAGTGCTTCTTATTTGACGATTGATCTTGAATACTCATAGTTTGTATTAAAATATGATATTGTTGTGGAAATTGATTAAATGATGAAAATATACTTATCATGTAAGTATATTTATTTATGTTCTCAATATATATAGTAAATAAATTACTCAACTATTAGAGAAGGATATTGAATAAAAAAATCATATTACTTTTATTTATGATTAATCGATGGTCTTTTTTACACCTCACAGATTTATGGTAATTAACTATTTCTTGATCATTAACATTGTTGTAATCAATGATCTCTTTAATTATCCATAATTATTGGGACTTCATGTTTCTACCCATTTCCATATTTTCAAATCACACTAATATTCTCCTACTTGGATACTGAGTTTTGTGTTATACATTATGACCTTCATATTTTATTTTTCAGATTTCAAGAGGATGTTTTATTAACTATTTTTAGAATGTGGGATTTCAAAAAAGGTATTTTCATATGTCAAACCCTAGATTAGCAAGATCATGATCAAATTGAAAGTATATAATTTATTAAATGTGGTAGAATATTACACCATAATATTTTAAAAAAAGAACTATGTTCAACAGGGTATATGGCATGCAATAGTAAGACACAACGAACCATTAAATAAAATTATTTAAATTTGATCATTATAACCTAGTTTTTAAATTGGAAATTATAAATAAAATTAATTTCCTTATGAAATATATTTAAATTTCACACTAAATATAATTTTTTTGATAATGTCATAGTAAATTATCTCTCATTTTTAGTAAAATAATTTTATTATGGAAAAGATGTTTTCTTCAAAATTGTTTTTATATATATTTGTGAGAAAATATTATATTTAATTTATTTATTTTTTTTATAAAAAGGATATAGTTTTTCAAATAATAATATATTAATTATACCATTTTTAAATTATGATATTATTTATAGATGTTTGATTTTCCAATGAATTGTTAATAATACAGATTGTTATTGAAAATTGAATATTATTTTAAAGTATTATCAAAATAAAATTATATTTTGAATTAGTTTTAAATGTTAATTAGATTCATTTTATTAAAAATAATACAATTATATTATATTTAATGAATTTTATGATTGATATTGGTATTATACATTTTTATAATAAAAATACATTTTTCAGGAAACAAATTCGTTGCATTTTGCATTTTATTTATAAATTAATTAATTCCAATTATATAAATTGAATATTTAAAAATGGATTCCTTATTTGGAATTATGAATTATGAATTATTTAAATATTCAACTTTTATTTTTAATTATTATCAATTTTAACCATAGTAAACAATATTCGCCATGATAAGGGCAAATTAAGTAATTAAATTTTAAAATAGGAATATAAGAACTAAAATATTACTCTAAAACTATAATTTATCCTATTTGGTTAGTGTATTTTATAAAGTTCCGAAATATTTTAGAATATATTAAATCTTGGGACCAAATTTATTTGATTTTTCCGTTTGTAATTTTTTATGTAAAGAAAAGAAAAAAACAACACTCTATTTGTTTCATTATCTCCATATTTTTACATATGGGTAAAAGGATGCTATGTTCAGTGATAAATGTGCAATGTTAAAGATAAATTATTTTTTTATCCTGGTAATTTATTCATAATATTTATTGATGAAATAAGTGTCTTGAATACTTACACAACACCAACAATGTATTTATTAAATTAATAGAAAAATAAAATAATTTATTTTAAAAATATTAAAAGTAATATAATTTCAATGAATTATTGTTCTAAATGAATTTATTAGCCAAATATAATATTTAATGTATTTTTAATGGTTTTATTATAATTCCATTTTTTTCATGTTGTTTTCAATATTAAATTAAATTAATAGTTCTGAAATATACATTAATGTTATTTTATAATAAATTATATTTTATTCAATGGATTTAAATTTATAAAAATAATATATTCATCATAGTAATAGGTATATATTTAAAAATAAAAAAAATATTGTCCTTTTATGGTAAAAATTTTCAATTCAAAGTTACTATATTAACCCCTGAAGAGTATAAACTTTGTTATCTCTATAATTGTAGAAAAGGATTAATGCGGGTTAAAACAAAAAGATAAGGTTAAAAACCAAATGTAAACTTCTTAAAATTTTATTTTATGATATATATTTTATAAATAATCATCATATATTCTAAATATATTAGTTTTAATGCAATTTTCAATGAGAAATAATTTAGATTAATTAAATATTTTAAAAAATTTCAAGAGTTCCCCTACACTCATTTATAAAATGGAACGTCCTATACTATTTTCTTCCCACATCAAGAGCAACTTTTTTCATATAATATATACCAAAATTAATTTCAAACTTCCCTACCCACGTTCTATAGGTCTTATTTTGGTAATATTACCAACCTTAGAGGGATAAAAGTGTAATGAAAAGGAGGTTGTCTGAAGAAGATGTATAGTTAAAAAGAAATAATTTTCTTTTTATTTATTATTCCAAATCATTAAATTATTCTTAAAATATAGTTAAATATTAAATCAAATATATTCCATATAATGATAATTTTTAATATATATGTAATATTATATATCCATATCCCCTTCCATCAAATGTAAAAAAAGCCATTATTCTTGTGAATGGTGAACTATCAACTATCAAATCGATGTAATTCATTTTCCACAAATACCTCTCATGGATGGTATAATTATGGATTTAATGTAAATATATTATCTTAAAAAATTATTAACATTATATAAAGATAATATATGATCTATTTTCATACAATTACATCCATTGAAAAATTATGACATCGCTTGTGCATATGTGTGGATTACCACCTTCGTAAAGTGACGTGATTATATTCTCATAACTATATCACATAGATCCTATATATAAGTATATTGAAATAAATAAAATGATATTTATGATGTAATAATCAGTTTATAATAGAATAATGACACTTATATTCTTTCTAGTATATTCATTGAAAAATGGAAATGTTACTCATGTGTGTGTATGACCTACCGTCCCCATGATTATAATGTTGCTCATTTTAATAACCATATTAAATTGTTGGTCAAAATAATATATTATCTATAAAAATGATAATTATTTCTTGACTATTATTTTTTAAAAATATTAAATAATAACCTCATTGAGCATAGTCAACCTGACGAAGTAATTTTAGTCTTATGAGTTGAATATCATCAAAACTTCTTACATGAACTTAATTAATTAGAGGTTAAATATTAAATGGTATTAAATAAAATAAAATTATTAATATAGTTGAAAATAATTATAAACTATATAATAAACATAATTTTATTATTCATTAATATAAATAATTCACATGATGAGACGTACTCGAGGAAAGGGATACTTTTAAATAAAACATTTTTTTAAATGTTTTAAAGATTTATTTTCATAATTTTGTTTCCTTTTCCCTATTATTATAATTAATTCAATTATTTATTTATATGAAAATTAATGAATTATTGACGGAATATTATATCCTATTATAATTTCTTCTAAAAACATTCAAAGGGAATATCTTCATGTAATTTATATGGAATGTTTTGACTTTATTTAGAAAATTAAAATGGAATGTTTTATCATAACATATATGATGTCAATGGATTTTTCATCTTACATAAAAATTATTTTATGTTTTGGATTCCTTTAGTATATTTCATGATTTATTTTAATAAAAATATATTTTATTTTTTGGCATTTTCAAAAGGGTTTTAAATGGAATAAATATTTCTAATAATTGGAAATGTTTTTCTTATGGGTGGAAGGATTATTTTTATTAGTTTAGAATATTACATGTGATATAAATAAATTAGGTTTCTTCAGATTTTTTATGGTGACTGTTGGTTCCATTATAACCCAAGGATGGGTGGTTCCATTATAATCCATGGATAGGTTGTTTGGTTAAAAACCAAGGATGATTGTTTATGTTATAACCCAAGGATGGGTGGGTTGATTATATACCTCTAATGAAATTATTAATGATTATGTTATATAGATAATTATAATGGAATTTGATTGTTATCACAAGTTACCTAAATTATTTATTTTTTACTTTATATTATTTTTTATAGGATCCTCGTGATTTCACAATGTAATCTATTGATATTATGTTAAATGAAATTTATTTTCTAAATATTAAGTTTGAAAATTATAAATTTGTGAATGATTTTTCAAGATATTATCATGCTTTAAAATAAAAAAAAATTAGTTTTATTTTCTATTTAATATTTATAATGGAAATATTTAAGAAAATATTTCGGTGGAGAATTTTATTTTTTGAGTAAGAAAATGTTTGTTTTTATCCCAAATTATATTTTTAATAATGTAATTTTATTTATTTATTCATGGGATGACGTGTTTCGTTCTTTCTATTTATACATCCCCTACTAATATTTTTGTTCTCCTAACATGTTCTCAATTTTTTTCCTAGGGTTTTAAAGAAGATTATGAACGATGATGGGGTCATGATGAAAATTGTGAATTTGTGTCATTAACATATAACATGGTATACATTAAAATATTAGATTTATTTGAAAATGGATACTATATAATGTTTATACTATTTGATGCAATATTCATTTATATAAGGGTGATAAACTAATCCACCACAAATCAAAACTCTAAATATCCTGAAATATAATATAATTGATACTTCAATTAAAACTAATCGTTATGTAATGTTTAAGGTTGGGTCCTTACATCTTGTATTCATAATAATTTTAATAAAAAATAATAATTTTTGCATAGAAAAAATGAGACTCATTGGTATATTTGGGATTGAACCCATATTTTCTGTAGATGTAATGATCATACTCTACAACATTATATTCTAGATAATGACTATCAATCAATCCACGAGTTCTTTTACACTCTTATATGTTAGGGATACATAGGTTACCAATGTAATTCTCAAAAGGATCTTGATTTCATACTATTTTATCCAAACATATTTTAGGTGTCATGCTATTTTTATAAGTATCATTATTATCATTAAATCATGGGGAATGTTTTTAAAAGAATTGAAATTCCAAAACAACACTTTTTCTTTCATGACATTTTTTATATTTTGGGAAATAACATTATAAGTTCATTTCATAATTCATATAGAAACATTTACAGTCTTGTTAATGTTTACTATATTTATGAATGGGAGAAAGTACCATACATAAGTTTTATTACTCTAATTCGGTAGTTATATTTTGAGAAACCAAAATTTATATAGGTTTTGATTTCCTATTTCATCATTAGTGACCAAGGTTGTCACTTACTAAACCATATAATGCATGAACTTTTTCATTGGTATGGGGTCTAGAATCATGTTACTATAGAATATCACCCATAAATCAATAGAAAAACTAAGATATTTTATAGAGTGGTAGAATAAAATATTGAACAAATTATCCAAAATAATAGATAATATTGTAATATTAGACTCTATGGTGATTTTAGAATACCATGATTATTTTAAAAATCCTGTTGATATGTCACCTTAACATATTTTATTAAGAAAGTGTTTTTACCTCCCTATTTTGTCAATAAATATTCCTTTTGGTTTATAATAAAATTTAGTTATAATATTTCATCTAAAGTGGTAAAAGAAAATTATAGATTTTTTGGTTGGAGTAAATATAATGAGATATAAACAGTAAATTTCAAATCTATTAGAAATATCCATGATGAATCATAATCGCCTAAACCTTCACCTTCAGTTCCACATTAGTTAGAATGTATTTTTTTATACTTCATGTCTGAACTATCACCATAGTAAGCTTCATACCCATTGATTCATCCCATAAACTATCATAATTTCCTGACTTCTGGGATTGTACAAGTAAAGAGTGAAAAGACCCAAAATATGTTTAGCGTCATTGGTATGTAGATAAATTACTTACAAAGAACCCCTCCGAAATCCCCTGTATATAAAATCCCCTTTTAATAATCCCTATATCTATAAAACCCACTGGGATACATCCTTATTTATAAAATTCACTTCAATTTTCATTAGAGAGAAGGAATTAAAAAAATTGAGGTGTGGGGTGCATATTTTCATCATTTATTTATGATTTTTTATATATATTTATCTTCTTTTTAATCATATTTATTCTTTTCTATATTTTTCAATTATGACCTAGTATATTTATATATTTTTATATTTCTTTCTTTTCCATTGTTTCGATTGTTTCCTATTATTCTTAAATTTTTCATATTTTTATTCTTTTTCACTCTTTATAGTTTCTTTTTTTGTAATATTCCTATTAAATACCTATCTCATCATGGAAATGATCAAAAATGAAAGATGGATTTCCCTATTTTATGTTATTTTAACATTTTATAAAAATTTGTTTCACTATTAACATGTGATTATGAATGGAGATTTAACATTGATGAGTGATATTAATAAAAGTTTTCATTTATAAATGATATAAGTTGATATATTAATATGAAAACTTTGAGATGTAAATATATCTATGTTATGTTTTTTAAAAAATCTAAGTCATTTTAAATCTCCATACATCATTACACATAATTCGGAAATATGAATTGTTTATACATAATTAAATGTATATATATTTTATGTAAATTTTGGTTATCTTTCAAAAAAAGATGTTTTCATACGTTTGTTTCTCATCTATTCAATTTCATTGTAGTATCGAGTTGATCTATGATTGATACCAAATGTTGTTATTGAAAAAAATATTAAAAAACTAATGATAATATTAATAATAAAATAATCATACAATAAAATATATATAAAAAAACAAAAAAATTTGAAACTAGGAATACATAAGTGAGTGGTTTTCGAAATTTTAATTCAAAGATTAATGATTAGGTTCCATAGGAAAGATGAATTTTTTAAAAATTAATAATATTTAGTGAATACAAATTGGAATGATACGCATGAAATGGTGGTCATACACACATGTGAGGATTTAGTTCCACTTTAATCTGATGATTTTATTTCATTGATTAATATCATATATCTCCTTAACTTTTTATAGATATAATTTATCAGAGTCTCATTTACAAGCTTATTAAGATTGAATCATTGGAATTTTTCTTCCAATATTAATATTTCTACCATGAATTTAAGTAACTTTGTATGTTAAATCCTTATGGAAATAAAAATATTTTATAATATATGAAAATAATTCATCAAATATAATGATATGATACTTTTTCTTGGAATGAAAATGTTAACGTGGGAGGTTCTGACCATATATCATCATTATTTAGGTTCAAACTTATACCACAATTCTAAATTTCTTTTAATCGTAATATCCCAATATAATAATTAATTTTAATATTATTAATATTTAATTTAATAAATTCAGATACTATTTAAAAGGTTAATTTATCTTGTTTTGATTTTTTAATTGTAAGTGGATTTTATTTGGAGAGTCCAAGATGAAGATGAAACAAAATGTGACAGACCATATAAAATCCCAAGCTTGCAAGTGAATCGATATTCACATTTAGAAAAATAGTTCAGTCTAATTGGGATACAATTTTGTTGGTGGGACTATAAATATGTGTTCAATAACTATTTAGAAGAATCCTAAGATAATTTTTTCTATCTATAGTCCCAAATGAAGTGATATGTTTTGAAAATCATAACTACTCAAAGGTAAGAGTTCAGCTTGGTATTTTGATCATATCTCCCATTATATAAGTATTATGGATAAAAAAATTTATTGAAACATATTGATAAATAATTCAAAAAAAATTAGTTAGTTTATTCAAAGTCAATATAAGTAATTTTACTTTGAAAATGATATAAAAGTGGTATTATTAATTTTTTGTAAAAAAGAACCTTCTATATTTCTTATAAACTAACACATAGGGTAACTCATTTATAAGTTAGACCAAAGGGATAAAATGATAACATTTTATAGACTTATATAGTCTTTATTTTCATATTATAAGTTATTAATATTCATATTCTAATATGATGAGAAAAAATAAATAAGGATATCCACTCAAGAACCTTACCTCTCTATAGGGAATGATAAATGGTGGGTAGTCAATCTGAGTATTCTACAAACGTTTCAAGGGAGTTACATAACATAAATTTCATACTAGTTTGTTATAGTTTTTGTATATTAATCATTTCATGTGTTTTATGATTGATGTATTTTTTATTCAAATTTTATATTGTGTTACTCTCAAAAAATTCATTTGTTCTCCAAACCTATTGATTTGGGATTTAACTTGGAAAAATTATTTCCATATAATTATATGTAAATGAATTCAATTTATATCCCATACTCATTAAATTATTAAATTTTTTTATACCCAAAATGAATCATAAGAGGTTGAACGTAGTTAAAAAATGGTTACACCAAGATCTATCTCTAAGTGAATTGATTCAAGGGCCTAAAGGATAATCATGATTTTGGAAAACCTCAACCAAAGTATTACTCTAAACCTAAATAAACATATAATAGAAATGAACATAAAATGTATTTAGTAAAAATTGAAGTTACCAACTTCTCTTAAATCTCTTGAAACCCACCTCATTTAATAAAATATATAAGTTATTTTATTTCATTGTTTTATATAGATCTGTTTTCAAATCCCACCTCATCTCATTTACTTTTTATAAAAATTATTAAAAATTTACACATTAACCTTAAATTATCATTTTGAGATAACCTAAGTCCTTCCATATATTTTATATTATAATTAAAAATTTATCTATTTTGATGCATTTAAATATCTACTTAACAAATATATTCACAAACTCAGTGAATAGATAAAGGATATTAATGTTTTGAAAATGATTCTACATGGATTTTCACCTTTGTATTACCCAAAGGTATTGAAATTAAGTAAATAAATTAATTTTTTTCACTTTTCATCTTTAAAAATAATCTTATTACATATTATATTTGAGTGAAATTTGGGGATCCTAAATTCAATAATTATGTGTTTCTTATTTTAATTCAATATAGAAAATTGACATCAATAAAATTAAGGATGGTATATAATATGTTCATGATGAATTTATCTCATTGGCTGCAATAAAATTTAAAAATGGTAAATGAAAATTTCAGGAAAAGATAATATTTACTTTTTTAAGTGTGTAAAAGTTAAAAATATATTACTGAGGTACTCAAAGAAACTAAAGGGAAATTATAGTTATGTTAATTATATAAAAATATATAAAAGAAAATTTCCTCTAAAATAAATTGAAAATTTTGGAAAAAAATCTAGGAAAATGTTTCAAAGGAAAAGTTTGTTTAAAAAAAAGAGAATGATGATTTTTTAAGAAGGCGAATTAACGTTTAGATAAAATTTTGAGGATTCTATAATGTTGGTGGTATAGGAAAATAATTATGAATTTCAATAGAAAAATAAACTGGAAGTATATTATGATCTAAAGGTTGAACAACATATAAAACATAAGAAGATTTATACTCAAAAGAATATGAATTAGAAAATTAGTGGATTTTTTAGGAGTATATAGATCTTTTGGACCAAATGAAATCCAAAATCACTATATTATAGATTTTTGTAGAATAAAAATCCACTACATAAGAAAATTATAGATAATCTATAGATTTAATTCCAAAAATACAGGACCAAGATAAGGTAATAACATGCCTTTATATTTTATCAATTAAAGTTGAATGTGGATTAAATATCTTAAATAAAAATTGGTAATATTATGAAAAAATATTAATACTATATTTAGTTTTAAAAATAGTAAATGATTATGGAAAAAATTTAACAAGTGATATAATGTTCTTAGAATTGTTCTAGTGATCAAAGTTCTAAAAATATTGAACTTGTTTTAGAAGGATAATCCTATAAAATTTGGACAAAATGTGCTAGTGTGAATAGAAATAAAAAGGATTGAGAAAATGTTAAATCCACTATTGTATTTTTAAAACCCTATAATATATTCAATGTTGGATAACTCTTAGTTATGGTGATATATGTTTTTCCAAATAATGTGTTGTTTTTATTGACAATTAGCTCACAAAATGACATATTATTGTGAATTAAGATATTATTTGGAAGGTAAAACACATCACAACCAAATTAGAATGATTAAAACATTATTAATCTTCTTGGAAGAAATTATTCTTATGGGTATTTTTCATTTCTCTAACTTTGGCCATAAGTATCGTGATAATAAAAAAAATAAGGAATGAAAATACAATTATTAAAGAATTGAGGATATTGGGAATGAGACTAATGAATTCAATCAAATTGGTGAAAAATCAACCCATTGGAAAAATAGGTGGAATACATCATTTGTCATTCTAAAAATAATGATATGGGACCCAAATAAGTCACAACTCGACCAGAAGTATTATGGATGGATAAGAAGGAGGAGGATGAGGTTATTATGCATAAAATTTCTAATGAAGTTATAAATAATGGTATAATATAGATTCTTGTGAGTGATTTTTAACTGACATGATTAAGAATGTGAACTTATTAAAGAATGTAAAAGTTCATGCAGAGAGAGAAGTCAATTTTTGAAATGAAAACTCTTCAAAAATTAAATATAATGGAATAATAAGACTTTTATTAAATGAAATGGAAAATATGGAAGTAGTTTATATGAATATAAATTAGCATAACCACTTATGTACAAATAATTTTTGAGAGTAAATTTCAACTACAAGTGATGTTTTATTAATTTAAATGTAATAAAAAAAATGATGAAAGGATGTAAGACTAATAGAAATCTTTATAAAGTGGGAAATAAATAAAAAAAATTCCTTTCTATAGAAGAGAATATTAGTTTTTGGGAGAAAAAAATATTTCCATATAGATTAACAATGCCTAGAAAATCACTCAAAATCTAAGGATGTGATTAATATTATATGTCCATATTATTATTGGAAGATTACAAATTATGTTTATGTGGTTTGGAAGATGGTGATAAATACCACTAATAAATAGAATAAACGAGCTTTATACATTTTGGATTAAGTTTATATGGATGAGTATAGTCCATTGACGCAGACTAGAACTAAAGGATGATGATACTTCATATTGTTTTTGAATAAATATAGAAATATAGGTTATATTATATTAATGTATACTAAGAATAAATTTATTGATTAAATTTAATATTATTATAGATGATATTAGAAAGAAAATAAAACTCAAATTAAAATACATTGAAAATAAAATGTAACATAGTTTACCTTCACTGAGGGTGAAAATTATTTAGAGAAATTTGGTATAAAATATAACGTTTCATTGACAATAACACAATTTTAAAAGGATTACATGGAAGGATAAATATAATAGTGACAATATAGTGAAGCCATTAATCATTTAAAGTAATATTTTATAAAATTAATGGAAATGGGTGATTCGAGTGGCACTTTATTCTAAAAATATGTATTTTTATATTTTAGTGAGAAGATAACACCATAAAAGATGTTATATAGAATAAATTATAATATATAAAACTATAGAGTGTTCAGAAGTAAATTTTCCATTAAAAATAAAGAATAAAAAAAATGAAAACATTGTGATTTAACTTATAAAGGAGTCATTTTTTGTTACTCTACCTAGATAATATGTTATAAATTCATTAATAAGATGATAAACAAGGTTGTTAAAATAAATTATTTCAAAGTGATTGAATAAAATTTTGAAACAAATTTTTAAATTTATATTTGGGAGAAGTATGTGGTTAAGAAGATAATGTTAACAAAATTTATAAATAATCTCTGAATACATTACATAGAGAATACATGAGGGCTAGATTAGAGGAAAAGTAACTTCTTAAGATATCCAAATATCAATTAAATAAGGAAAAAGTGAACTGAAATTGATGGTTAAAATATTATAGGATACATGGAAAATAAAACTCTTACTAATCACTTATAGTGTTCTTAACACACTAATATTTCCTCACAGGTTAAGATGAAATCATTTGAATAAGTGGTAAAGGATGAATGATAAGATAAATCCATGATTTACAATCATGATAAAATTGAAAATGATTAGACATTGTATATTATGAAGAGGATGTGTGTTCAAATAATCATTAGCTCTATGTTTTTTTTCAAAAATAAATAACTAGTGTAAGGGAATATGATATGAGAAAAATCCTAGTTCATATGTAATGAAAATGCATAAAGTAATGGTATAGATATGGAAAAAACATTCACACTAATAGATAAAATTTAGTGTATTTGGTTTTTATTTTTATTTTCTATTCAAAGTATCATCATGTAATTCATAATATATATGAAGATGACATTTTTGGAAGGAGTTCTTAAATAATAATTCTATATCAATTGGTGATGACAAAGGATAGGTGTGTCATTTTAAAATGGATTTATATAATTATAAGTGATAACCATGAGATTTTTATACTCATTTGGATTCATACTAAAAGAGATATAATTCAACATCAGTATTTCTTATCACAGTGTCTATGTGATGTCTTCATAAGAAGAACAATTCATAGTAATTTTATATAAAGATGATATTTTATTTATTGGAACATGAAATAATCTGTCAAATAGTTTTTTAAACAGATGTAAATGTTTATGATATTAATTATAGGATAAATCATTTATTTTATTACATTATTTTTTGATTAAAATTTTGAGTACACCATTACTTCTCACTTTAGTTTAGATATTTTCTGTTCTATTTGATTGAATTTACAGAAATTTGTTTTATTAGATTAGGTATGGGTTATTTCAGGTCGGTTAGGATCAAATCATTTTGTTTTGATTATTTCAAATTTAGTTCAGTTTTATTTCCATTAATTTAATTTATTTCGGTTTGATTAAATTAATTTAGGTTTTATTTCATTCAGTATGGTTATGTGTGGTTCAATTTAATTTAGTTTAGTTTTTTTGTTTAATTTATTTAAAATCTATTCCATCTCGTTATATTTGGTTCAATTAAAATTCATTTTTTTGTTTTATTTAGTTTCATTATTGTTTAGTTCACATAAAATTGAGATAGTTTGGGCCATTTTAGTTGAAATTTGGTTTGATTACTTTTGATTCATTTTAATTTCTTGTTTAGTCCAATTCAGCCTGGTTTGGTTTAGTTTTACTTATTTTCCTTCAATTTATGTCATTCCAATTGGAATAATATTATTTGGTTTGACTCTATATAGATCAAACTGGATTGGGTATATTTTATCCTATTTCATTTAGTTTTGATTGACTCTGATTGGTTTGGTTGGAATCTGTTTGATTTAGTTCATGGTTGTTTGATTTGGTTTGAATGCTTTTGAATTAGTTCAAGTTGGTTTGATTTGGTTTTCATCGGTTTGATTTTTCTTGATTTTGTTGTCTTATATTTTTTTATGTCACTCCATGTAAGTTTAATTCTATTATATAAATTTAAAAACATTTCCTAATCACTTAAAAAGATATTAATTAAATAAATATAAAGGGCCATAAAAAATATTAAAAATCCATGTTGTATGTAAAATATAAAAATTAAAATCATTTTTAATAATAAAATAAAAATGATCTATTTTTTCCATTATAAAAATAACAATTATCTTTTCCCTTTTAATTTTTTTAATAAAATAAATTTATTTTTATAAAATCCAAAAATAATAATAAAACCCCATTTCAATTTAGTTTTTTTTTTAAAAACTCATTTTCATAAAAATATTCACAAAACGTTTAAAAATAATAAATTTAAAATAAAAAAATTTATATTTTTTTATTAATATAAAAAATTTATCTCATTAAAAAATAGAAAATTAATATTTTTTTTATTGTAAAAAATTCTATATTTTAAAATTAAAAACTAAAGAAACATCAATTTATTTAATGAAAATTATAAAAAAATCAATTAAATTAATATTTTCTAAATTTAAAAAATATTATTCAACTTTTTTTTAAAATAATCTCATAATTTTAAAGAAAAATATAAAAAATTATATTTTATAAAAAATTTAAAAAGAACAATAAAATTGCTTTTTTATTTAACAAAATACATTAGAAACATTATCTTTTTTACTTATTTAAAAAATTGATTTTCTCTTGAAAATAATATTAAAAATAAGGGTATTTTTTTAAAAAAAACATAAATTTTATATTAGAAGATTATTTTTATTTTTAAAAAATAATGGAGAACATTGTTTTTTATTTTTATAACAGAAAGAGAATACTTTCATAAAAAGAAAAGTACTTTTTTTTTAATTTTTATGAAAATATAAATAAAAAATAAATTTCTACAAATATACATTAGAAATACTATTTTTTATATAATTTTTTTTAATTTTTAGAATGAAAAAAATGATTTTTGAGTAGAAATTTTAATAATTAAAAATCAAAAAGACATTAATATATTAAAGGGATATTTTTTAAATGAAAAAATTATTCTTATTTGAGAATAATATTTATTTATTTTCATAACTTTTTTATCAAAAAAGTTGTGATTTCTTTATTTATTTTTAATACAAAATGATATTCTGAAATTTAAAGAAATTTAAAAATTAATTTTTTATCAGAAGAATGTTTCAAAAAAACTAAAAGTTTCTTTAAAAAAAATAATTTTAGAGAGTTTATATACTTGATTCTTGTTTCTCAATGAAAATATGAAAAATTAATTTTATATTAGTTATAAAATTAAAGATAAATTTAAATATTTTATTAATGGGAAAATATATTTTTATGGTTTTTTGAAATGAAAACCTTTTTTAACTCTTTTAATGAAATATGTTAATTTATTTAACATCCAGACATGGATTCCACTAAACCAGTGCTCCTAGATGGATCAATATGAATCCTTCAGTGCATATCCTTATCTTTTAGAGACTAATAACTAGAAGTGAGGGTCTAAATGAGGTATAGTAGAGAGACTATACCTACATATCAGAGAAAGAAATCAATAAAAATAGATAAGTATCAAACAAAGAATAAATAAATGGGAATGCATAAGTGGTAAATAGAATGAAATAGAACATACTGTAATAATAAATGAAATTATATAAAATCCCGGACAACTATTCCATACAAACAACAGTAGTCACCCACTAATTTTAACATACTAATATAGGAATACCAATGAAACTAAAAAAAAGTACAAGGCTCTACTAATAACTTCAATCCAGACCACAAACCTAGTCTCTAGACAATGCTAAATTGAACTATCCAAAACAGAAGAACCCACATGAGAAGCTCCACTCAAACATGAAACAATAGACCTTAGCCATATCAACCATGTAAGTGTGATCAACATGAAAAGTAAACATAAGGTCTAAACGTACACCAAGGTGCATGTATTGGGGTGATAAATATTCTCAGTAGGCCACCCCAATTATGAATCAATAAAAATGGTTCCATAAGTGAATTCACATAAAATGTGTTCAACCTATCCAACAGACAACTGAAAAGATATGTTAAAAAGAATAAATTTGAGGCCACAATCAACCACCATGCTTGTAATCCCAGTCCATTGGGAAAATTGTTATCATGTAAATCCATATTTATATACATATATATCAATAGTTCCATACCAATACACAAATATATAAATATGAATATTTTTGAGTAAAGTGAAATGAATGTAACACCCCAAGATTTCATAGTGTGTTATTTCTTCAAAATAATTCAAGAACTTGCACTAAACGCAACACCGAGTTCAATTGCACCATGACTTACCAAAAAATCAATTTAAAAGAGTTTATGAATATTATTAACTAAATTTTGAACTTTAAATAATCCTTATAATTTTAGAATCCATATTATGAGTTTCTTAGACATAATGCAAGAACAAATTCATTTTTAGTATTGCACTTTTATCAACTTTTAATAGTGAAACCATTTTAAATACAATATTTCAAACTTTTTGACTAAATGGGGACATCAAAAATTTAAAATGAAACATCCCAAGCTTCCATGGTACGCTTTTCTTTGAATAATCCAATGGCGTGCATTGTACACAACTTCGAGATTCTAACACACCACAACCAATCAAACTTGCCGTTATGAATAGTAATACCTACCTTTTAAAATTTTATAAATTTTATCTCTCATAATGGACTTCATTTTTGGATTTGGAGTATCTAATTTTGCCTAAGGTGAAATTTTTGTACTTTTCGGATAACTTTAATATTTTGATGAATAGTGAAAATTACTAAATTTTAATTAAAACAACTTTTTTAATCAAAATAATTAATAGTGATAAATTATGAATTTGAGTGGTTTTAAAGTATACTTAGAACATATTTTTACCATTTAATATAATTTTGGTCATTGGACATAATTTTACGATTAAACCAGACATAAACAATTGTCAATCTTTTGATAGTTATTATCTCTTAAAAACACGTTTTTTGTTTTAACAACGGGAATTAATTTTAAATTAATTTCTGCCACTTCTGTGTTTTGAATTTAGAAAAATGGATTAAATATTTGGAATCAGGATGTTCAAATTGTGTAAATATGTAACTTTTATTTTTAAACATTTTGAATAATTACTGCGGTAAATATTTTATTTACCATGGTTAAGGGTAAATCCGGTAAATAAGGGTTAAAAATTATATTATAATAATACTAAATTACCCTAAAACGTGTCCTAGCCTTATTGGTTGATACATTTTCGACCATAGGCATCTTTGGGTCGATTTTGGGACCCCATGGAGCCACTTGTAGGTGATAGGGACACTTTATTTTAATTAAGTTAAAATGAATACAAAAATGACACAGACATATATCTTTTAGCAAAATAATTTTTACATAAGGTGATATATGTTGTATATTCGACTATAAATATTCATTAGAAAGATAAAATGATTTATTACATGATGATATTTTATTTTCAATTTTTAGAGATTAAATAATTTAATTTATTTATGACACAATGATGATGTAGTAATTACCATAATAGTGAAAAATCAAAATAATTGATATTATAAATACCCAAATAAATATAATTTGAGACTTTTAATGAATTAAAAAAATTTGATAGGATAATATGACATATTAGGATTTATTTAATTAACTTTTTTTGAATTAATTATTCTGTTATGAGTTTCACAAAAATCAACTATTGAATAGTGTCAAAATTGATATAAAAGAGTTTTTAAAACAAATATTATATTATTAATTGATATTAAATTACTAAAAATCTGTGTATCAGCCAAGAGACTTATATCATGATAGGGGTATAATTAATTGACCACTTGGGGGTCACGTGGATGTATATGATAAGTTTATTAACCATATAATATAAAAATACAAAGAGACATTGTAAAAGTGATACTAATTAACTTAGAGTTAATAATTGAAGATAAGGTTAATATAAGTACCCAAACCTGTATAAATTCGATTTGGTTGAGTTTTTTTCGACCCATAACCACCTTAACCTTTGAATAATCAACTTTGGAGCCACTAGAAACCGAATATGAATTTATTATAAACTAATATTTCTAGATTTTCCAAAGGTGCCCCTCACCCCTCTTATAAAAGGGCACTCCTCCTTCTCATTTCATCACACCTTAAAAGCCTTTTGGTTCGGCCAAACTTTGTCAAATTCTCTCCTAACATCACTCACTACAACCGAGAGGCCTTATTTTGATCATAAAGCAAACCTAAGGAGCCCTTTTGATCAAATCAAAAGGAAGAACCCGAAGAAGAGGTAACGATTTCACCACCCTTTTCCAAGTTCCTTTCTTCTTCCACTTCTTCTTCCGTTGTTTTTACCATTCTAAAATAATAACTCCAGTATCATATATATACTGTGATGTTATTATAAATATGGTACAACCATATTCAGTATTCTATCCACCCTTTTGAATAACATGTCACCATACGTGCGTACGTACGGCTTACCGTCTCCACGTCGTGGTGTAATTGTTATTCAATATATTATTATTTGGATGGGTATAATAATGATGTGTAACTCATGTAAATAATAAATATATAATGTTAATGATTCTGTATATATGATATAACATCCATTTATATATTATTTTAATATGAAAAGAATTATATTGTCACTCGTGCGTACGTAGGGACTACCGTCTCCATGAACGCGATGAGATTCATTCTCCATCGTATCCATTCAAGTATAATTATCATTGGATGATTTAAAAAAGATGTTTAAGGACTTGATATCATTCTGGATATGAATAATATACAACCTATCCATTACAAACATGCCTTACGTAACAAAACATATAAAAGAAAACAAGTAAGTTAACACCTGAAACAACGATAATACTAAGATATTATTAACAAATCAATGTTAAAAGATCATATATCATGTCATATTAATATATATGATTCTTGTATAATTTAATAACAATTATTTCACCATTATACAAGAGGTTAACCTACCCCAACCAAGGTAAAGTACAAGGTAAGGGTTATTTCACAATCTCTTCATTATCCGTGGTTGTTTATACGTAATAATCTACTGGGCTCTCTTTATCATCCACATCCATGTTTCTTAAAAATGTATTTAAAAACATTTTTACTATTTACAATAATATGGGTTAATGTCATTTATACCCTTGTTTTACTTTTCATGAGAGTTTTATAAAGGAATATTTCTGTCGTTTTCCAAACAAGGTGCTTTTTTAACCTTTTCGACAGAATTAAGGTAAGAATGTTTTTTAACTTATACGGAGGGTGCGGCTATTTTCTGCCGTTATAAAATCTTCAAAGCTTCCCTTACATGATTATAATAATATTTTCAAAGGAAATGTTTTATTTTATATGGCTCTTAAATGATTTCAAAATAAAAAGAGATATTTCTCTAAAAAGAGTTTTGATTTCATCTATGTCAACATCCTTTGTTGGATTTTACGCTTATGTGAAGTTGATTTATTATGAAACAAAACTTCTATGTTGTATTGAAGGTTTTGTGATATGTTTGACTGTGGATGTTCTATTTTAATACCATTCATGGTTTATAGTGAAATTATTGACATTTCATATGCTAGTTTTAATACGAATGTTTATGTTATGTTTAAACCTTTTCATATTGGAATGCATTGGACTTAATATGTGACGGGTGGAGCCCGATATAGCTCCTCGATGCATCGGGAGGTCTCATGAGACAAACAAGTGTCTTGGCACAAGGCCTCGACAAAATCTTATTTGTAGTCTTGGCACGAGGCCTTGGCTATGTGGTTATGATAGTTTGGCATTATGCATTCCATCATTATGAAAGTGGTTATTGATATTGCATATGATTATTCGATTAGTAGAATATCCATGTGAATAAGTAAATGGCATTATTTCATTTTACTTTTTCCATACTATGTTGAAGTTCAAGTTTAAAAGGCTTTTGTTTTAGTTATACATTGCCTTAAATGTTTATTCTTATTTATGAAAGTTTCTGCTATATTGTTATCCTTACTGGGCATTTGAGCTCACCCGTTTTCTATGTTTTATTTTTCCCAGGATGTGAAGAAGTAAGTTAAAAATGACCTGCAAGGATAGCATGTGGGGATATGAGTGTGGAATATGGAGGCTATGTTGTTGTAGTAGTTTTTCACTTTATGATGTAATGTAAAACTTTATGAATATATCTAGTGTTTCCAAGGCTACTAAACCAATCGGTCTTTTGAGATTTGATCGTTCTTGTGATCATGCCAAGGTTATGTAATAATGCACCGACTCTGGGTAACTGGGGTCGGGGCGTTATAGTTGGTATCAAAAGAAGTTTAGTACAAAACTTGGAAGCTAGATTTAGATATACTCTGATTAGAGCACATAGATTTAAGATGAATTTTGAGGATTAGTATAGAAGAACTTCCTAGAATTTTGGTATTATAGAGATTTTGTGAGTTTTCCGAGCAATACATCCCTGTCTGGATACGAGCAGGTAGAGGTGGCTCTAACACAGATGTACCTAGGGGTAAAACCCAAAAACCCCGCTTTGAGATAGACTCGAATGAGAACTGGTGCACGACAACGGGCCTTGCTGCACTCTTGGTTACGACACTCCCGAGGGATATGCTTAGGATAACTCTCATTTTCTTTACAAATCATTATGAAGGGTTTATGAGTATATTTCCTCAAAGGAGACATTTTTATGATTATGGATTGTATCCATAAACTATTTAATTTATGTTATGAGTTTTACAAGTTTGGGATTAGGTATTGTTATTCATAAACTAATCTAATGTATTCCATTGTTTAGAAATGGCTCCCAGTAGAAGGAATGAGAACTCTAGCAATGCACATGATACAAAGAGAAAGAAGGATCATATATTTCATGGTCTTAAGCCAGAATTTATAAGAGAAATAGTCTCTCATGTATTATCATCATATGAAGAGATAATATCATGTGTTGATAAGATAAGTAAAAAAGTTTACTGAGTCCTATGGCTTTGAAGGGAAGCAATAGAAGAAAAGGATGGAAGAGAGAAAGATGGATAAAGGGAAGAGGGAAAAGAAGAATTTTCCCATATGTGATAACTTTGGAAAGAAACAACCTGGAACTTTCCGGAAAGGAACGGGAGTTTGTTATAAGTGTGGAGGAAAAGGGCACAAAGTACATGAATGCAAGGGTAAGAAAATGGTTTCAAATGTACAATGCTTCATTTGCAAGGAGTTTGGACACTACGCGAACCTATGTCCCAGTCATCAGACTATGCCGCAAATGATGCTATTGGATAATAATCAAGTTATGATACTACCACAGATGAGGAGGAATGATTAGAGTTCTTATGTTGATTATGTCATTTGAGTGTTGTATCAACAATGTACTTGTTATAATAATTATGGAGTATATAAGGATTGTACTGCATTATTATTTCATTAAGAACTTGAGTTTTTGTGGAACAAAGAAAAGAGACTCAATAGCAGGTTAAATTTTTGGAAGATATATGGTTGAGAGAAAGATAAACCATAATATGGTTCTGATACCGAGGTAGTGATTTTAGAATAATACATGATTGATTTTGATAAATTATATTGGATATTCTTGAATACCTTAAAGATGATTAATGATTTGTATATTCCATCATTGATGGGGTTTAAAACATTTTTGGATTGATGAAGTATATCCAGCATTCTATATGGAATAAGGGAGCATGAATGTAATCAATAAGGATTATGGTAATTCAGGATGTTTCAGTGTTTTAAAAGAATACATGATGAAGGTATTAATATGATATTACGGGGTAAAAAGGATCTACATTATGTTTACCTTCCTTATAAATGTTGGACTGTGAGTTTGGACAGATGTATTTTGGATAAATTCTAGTTTGAGATTAATTTTGGATTTCCATAAAAGGACAACCCGGAGGTCAGGCGGCAACCCGTCGCGACCGGCAAGGCCGCGAGACTTAAACCCGCAACTGAAGGGCGACAATGGTGTATCACCTACCACTGGCCCACGAGATATCCTGGATTAAATAATGTAGTTTTTATTAAAAGATCTGGTAGATGAATTATAAATTCGTTTATTTTGGAACCCTGTACGAATAGTATAAATAGAATTTTTTTTACGGTCTATTATCTTTTAGAGTGAAAGATGAGTTTGTGGTAGAAATTTATTAATGGATAAAATTCTAATTATAAAGTAAGTATATCTCCTTATGATCTTAGCCAATCTCATAAATAAATTCCTCAACATTATGAAAAGGAACTTAGAACAAAAATTTTGTCCTAGATGGTACCTTAAATCATCACTAATTTATGGCTTCAAGATTCTTGGCCTTTTCATAGCCATGTTCTCTACCACTCTCCATCAGATAATTGATGGTTAGATTTCTCTTCCATATCCATATTTTCATACATGGAACCCTAGTATGTGTTATTTTTGGTAATAATCATACTTTCCACTCTTTATTTTAAATAGAGGCCTCATTAATTCATTTTTCGATGTGGGATTTCAACTAAGATATTTTTAAACGTCAAAAATATGTTATCCCAATACCCTATGTTTTGTTGAACCGATGGTATTTCAAATCATCATAGATTGAATAATTTAAGGACCTCAATTTTATAGTTTTTTGTGATTGATTAACTCAATCACTACCTATAAATATTTACGTTTTTAATCCAATTATATGTCTCTAATTGCCACCAATGTTCTCCTAATCGAGATCATAATTTGGTGGTGACCCTTTCATTTCACTTTTCCTCATATT
This sequence comes from Viscum album, assembly GCA_963277665.1. Lineage (NCBI taxonomy): Eukaryota > Viridiplantae > Streptophyta > Magnoliopsida > Santalales > Viscaceae > Viscum > Viscum album. The sequence goes on from OY728160.1 coordinate 752,771,353, forward strand.
AATACTAAATTTTAGTAACCCAATTTCCGATGTGGGTTTTCCCACAAATATATTTTCTATTTTCAACCTTTTATTTTCAAAGAACAATTTCAAATTGTGAGGATGCAATTTATTAAAGGAGGGTAGAATGTAACACCCCAAGATTTCATAGTGTGTTATTTCTTCAAAATAATTCAATAAATTACACTACACGCAACACCGAGTTCAATCACACCATGACTTACCAAAAAATCCATTAAAAATAGGTTATGAATAGTATTAACTAAATTTTAAAATTTATATAATCCTTATAATTTTAGAATCCATATTATGAGTTTCTTAGACATAACGCAAGAACAAATTCATTTTCAGTATTGCACTTTTATCAACTTTTAATAGTGAAACCTTTTTAAATAAAATATTTTAAACTTTTTGACTAAATAGGGGCATCAAAAATTTAAAATGAAATATACCAAGCTTCCACGATACGCTTTCCTTTTAATAATGCAATGGCGTGCATTGTACGCAACTTCGAGATTCTAACACACCACAACCAATCAAACTAGCCGTTATGAATAGTAATACAGACCTTTTAAAATTTTATAAATTTTATCTCTCAAAATGGACTTCATTTTTGGATTCGGAGTATCGAATTTATCCTAAGGTGAAATTTTGGTACTTTTCGGATAACTTTAATATTTTGATGAATAGTGAAAATTACTAAATTTTAATTAAAACAACTTTTTTAATCAAAATAATTAATAGTGATAAATTATGAATTTGAGTGGTTTTAAAGTATACATAGAATATATTTTTACCATTTAATATAATGTTATTCATTGGACATAATTTTACAATTAAACCGGACATAAACAAGTGTCAATCTTTTGATAGTTATTATCTCTTAAAAACACGCTTTTTGTTTTAACGGGAATTAATTTTAAATTAATTTCTGCCACTTCTGTGTTTTGAATTTAGAAAAATGGATTCCATATTTGGAATCAGGATGTTCAAATTTTGTAAATAGGTAACTTTTATTTTTAGACATTTTGAATAATTACTGCCGTAAATATTTTATATACCATGGTTAAGTGTAAATCTGGAAAATAATGGTTAAAAAATAATATTATAATAATACTAAATTACCCTAACACGTGTCCTAGCCTTATTTTTTGATACATGTTCGACCATAGGAATCTTTGGGTCGATTTTGGGACCCCATGGAGCCACTTGTAGGTGACAGGGACACTTTATTTTAATTAAGTTAAAATGAATACAAAAATGACACAAGCATATATCTTTTAGCGAAACAATTTTTACATAAGGTTATATATGTTTTATATTAGACTATAAATATTAATTAGAAAGCTAAAAATATTTCCTACATGATGATATTGTATTGTCAATTTTTAGAGATTAAATAATTTAATTTATTTATGACACAATGATGATGCAGTAATTACCATAATAGTGAAAAATCAAAATAATTGATATTATAAATACCCAAATAAATATAATTTGAGACTTTTAATGAATTAAAATAATTTTATAGGATAATATGACATATTATGATTTATTTAATTAACTTATTTTGAAGTAATTATTCTGTTATGAGTTTCAAAAAAATCAACTATTGAATAGTGTCAAAATTTACATAAAAGAGTTTTTAAAACAAATATTATATTATTAATTGATATTAAATTCCTAAAAATCTAAGGTTAGGCCAAGAGACTTATATCATGATATGGGTGTCCTTAATGTACCACTTTGGTGTCTCTTGGATGAATATGGTAAGTTTATTAACCATATAATATAAAAATACAAAGAGACATTGTAAAAGTGAAACTAATTAACTTAGAGTTAATACTTAAAGATAAGGTTAATATAAGTACCCAAACCTGTCTAAATTCTATTGGCTGAGTTGTTTTCGACACATAACAACCTTAAACGTTTAATAATCAACTTTGGAGCGACTAGAAACCGAATATGAATTTATTATAAACTAATATTTCTAGCTTTTCCAAAGGTGCCCCTCACCCCTCTTATAAAAGGGCACTCCTCCTTCTCATTTATTCACACCTTAAAAGCCTTTTGGTTCGACCAAACTCTTCCAAATTCTCTCCCAACATCACTCAATACAACCGAGAGGCCTTAGTTTGATCAGAAAGCAAACCTAAGGAGCCCTTTTGATAAAATCAAAAGGAAGAACCCGAAGAAGAGGTAATGATTTCACCACCCTTTTCCAAGTTCCTTTCTTCTTCCACTTATTCTTCCGTTGTTTTTACCATTCTAAAATAATAAATCCAGTATCATATATATACTGTGATGTTATTATAAATATGTTACAACCATATTCAGTATTCTATCCACCCTTTTGAATAACATGTCACCATACGTGCGTACGTACGACTTACCGTCTCCACGTTGTGGTGTAATTGTTATTCAATATATTATTATTTGGTTGGGTATAATAATGATGTGTCACTCATGTAAATAATAAATATATCATGTTAATGATTATATATATATGATATACCATCCATTTAAATATTATTTTAATATCAAATGAATGATATTGTCGCTCGTGCGTACGTACGGACTACCGTCTCCACGAACGTGATGAGATTCATTCTCCAACGTATCCATTCAAGTATAATTATCATTTGATGATTTAAAAATGATGTTTATGGAATTGATATCATTCTGGATATGAATAATATACAACATATCCATTACAAACATGGCTTACATAACAAACCATATAAAACAAAACGATTAAGTTAACACCCGAAACAATGATAATACTAAGATATTATTAACAAATCAATGTTAAAAGATCATATATGATATCATATTAATGTATATGATTCTTGTATAATTTAATAATAATTATTTCACCATTATAAAGGAGGTTAACCTACCCCAACCAAGGAAAAGTACATGGTAAGGGTTATATCACAATCTCTTCATTATCCGAGGTTGTTTATACGTAATAATCTACTGGGATCTCTTTATCATCCACATCCTTGTTTCTTAAAAATGTATTTAAAACATTTTTACTATTTACAAGAATATGGGTTAAAGTCATTTATACCCTTGTTTGACTTTTCATAAGAGTTTTATAAAGGAATATTTACGACGTTTTCCAAACATGGTGATTTTTTAACCATTTCGACAGAATTAAGGTAAGAATGTTTTTTTAACATATATGGCGGGTGCAGCTATTTTCCACCATTATAAAATCTTCAAAGCTTACCTTACAAGCTTATAAGAATATTTTCAATGAAAATGTTTTATTTTAGATGGATCTTAAATGATTTCAAAATAAAAAGAGATATTTCTCTAAAAAGAGTTTTGATTTCATCTATGTCAACATCCTTTGTTGGATTTTATGCTTATGTGAAGTTGATTTGTTATGATACAAAACTTCTATGTTGTATTGAAGGTTTTGTGATATGTTTGACTGTGGATGTGCTATTTTTATACCATTCATGGTTTATGGTGAAAGTATTGACATTTCGTATGCTAGTTTTAATAAGAATGTTTATGTTATGTTTAAACCTTTTCATATAGGAATGCATTGGACTTAATATGTGACGGGTGGAGCCCGCTATAGCTCCTTGATGCATCGGTAGGTCTCATGAGACAAACTAGTGTCTTGGCACAAGGCCTTGACAAAATCTTATTTGTAGTCTTGGCACGAGGCCTTTTCTATGTGGTTATGATAGTCTGGCATTATGCATTCCATCATTATGAAAGTGGTTATTGATATTGCATGTGATTATTCGATTAGTAGAATATCCATATGAATAAGTAAATTACATTATTTCATTTTACTTTTTCCATACTATGTTGAAGTTCAAGTTTAAAAGTCTTTTGTTTTAGTTATACATTGCCTTAAATGTTTATTCTTATTTATGAAAGTTTCCGCTATATTGTTATCCTTACTGGGCATTTGAGCCCCCCCTTTCTATATTTTATTTTCCCCTGGATGTGAAGAAGTATGTTATGAATGACCCGAAGGGATAGTATGTGGGGATATGAGTGTGGAATATGGAGACTTTGTGGTTGTAGTAGTTTTTCACATTATGATGTAATGTAAAACATTATAAATATATCTAGTATTTCCAAGGCTACTAAACCAATCGGTATTTCAATATTTGATCTTTCTTGTGATCATGCCAATGTTATGTAATAATGCACCGACTCTGGGTAACTGGGGTTGGGGCATTACAATGAATAACAGAAAAAATCATAGTTGATTATTGGGTCCATAATACTGATCACATGGACATCCTATGATGGGAAATTGAGGTGGACATCATTCCACTCATGCTATATAGGGTTCGCAATCCCATTCGATATAAGACTAATTTATCTAGTGCCATAAATGTCTCTAAGAAAGCTATGTCACCACATGGGGAAACACGTCATATCCTTGGGCACACCTTTACGTACCTCCGATCACTATAATGTAAGATTTAAGAGGATTAAATCTAAACATCATATAAATGGACAAGATCTGGATGTCTTTATGTTAATTCCATGTAAATCTAGTTCAATTTTTTATCCAAAAGTCTGGCTTTTTAGGCAGTCATGACATTGCAACTTGAATGAAACTTGCGGCTTTGACCCTAAAGCTGTTTGTAGGATATATCACTAGTGAGATGCCATTACCACCCCTCGATATCTATATATATACATCATTCCCAATATAAATCCTTGGTGTGAGATTATATTATCTTCCACCCTGATAAGATAAAGGTCTCATAAGCATATTCCCAGAAAGTAAGTCGATATATCCTCATCGAATGACTAATGTAATAGGGCATAGTCATCATTTATAATTCACATGCCGAGGAGAGAATTCTCATCCTATATATAACACAAGTCAAGGAGAGTGTAGTTATCTTTCAGCGAACATAGCTCCAGGAGAGAACAATCAACCTCATTTAACCCACGAGATAAAGAAAGAACAATCATCCCCACCATATGACTTGAGGAGAGGGGAATCATAATCATCAATCATGAGATTAGAATCATCCATAAGTATCAATACCTAGGACTCTATGCCCATATATAATATTCATAGGATCAACAGTTTGATACCATGAAACACCTCTAGAAATCCTAATAATATAATAATAAAATATACTGGCTCAATAGGAAGATCCTATGTAGTAACTTTGTTTATACAGATACCAAATGAAAATAAAAAGGTTCATAAGTAAGATCCTAGAATATAATTTTTGGGAATCCCCATAAACCAATAAAACAGGTCCCATGATGAACTTATGGCCATCCCAAATGTATAGAAAGAGTTCTCATATTGGGATAAATAGACACTAATGAGGAAGTACCTCTAGTTATAATCATTGCATGAACAGTAATCAGGTGGATTATTAACACAAGATTAAGGGTGTCCAAATGCCTAAACCCAACACTACTTCCAAAGATGCATGGTCTCACAATTTCTAAGGTGACACCCACTAACATCTCTACCATAACCCAAAATACTAGCTTAGGTTTATTCCAACAACGGGGAAATCTCTAGGTCACTCATGTCAAATCACTAAAGAGTCATCCTATTTAAAATCCTCAAGGTCTACACCTAATAAAAGGAATCTTACTCAAGATCCATAACTGAAAGGTAAGTGTAGGAATCCAATTTGGGATCATTGAATAGTAGTAAAATAAGGGAATCATGTGTGGGATCCTCTAAACTATATAGTAAGGGGTGTCCTAATTGGGACCCTTTACCACATAGTACATAAATTGTGGAATCCTTCATGGTATCCTCAAAATAGTACATAAGTAAGAGAATCCTACTTGGGATTCCATTTGACAGCATGTGAGTGAATAAATCCATCAGAAGACCATCAATAAAACAAGAACATGGATTCATCTTACATGGGACATACTTTGTCCAAACGAAAGTAGAGGCATCCTACTTGGGATCCTCAGAAATAACTAGTCTAACTACCTCTTAGGTAAGGGCATGTCTCAAAAGGGAGATGTACTCAAAAGAAATGTATAAGGAAAACATTCATGAGATATTGCTCAAATACCATCTCAGATCAATGGTCTTACCCTCAAGAGACAATTGGATTCAATTAATGATGGAAGAACCTCTCAATTTAAGAAAATTTTGAAATTACACCTAAGAGTTCTTAAAAGACCACAAGGGTTTCAGCATCGTGATCAAGCTGAATGGATACTCATAATGGACTAATCCTGGATCCAATTATAGATCCTAGAAAAAAATTATGAAACCCAAAATAATTCTTACAAGGTATAAGTACATGGCATGAATACATAGTACACGAGATGTACCCCTAATGCTGTAAAATGACATGTACCCCAGCCGGACATGGTGTGTAAACGCCCTAATAAATGATGTGGAAGATGGGAACATGATGTGTACCCTACACGAGGTATCTGGAATAGGCCCTCACAAGGCCAATATATGTTATGGTCATTTACTTCTATGTAGCATGCGACCGGAATGGGGTTTTACCATGTACACTACACGACATGTTCCCCATACATGTGTAGCTTGGCTAAGTACTCAACTACACAGGAAAGTCTATATATATTGAATGTATAACACATAAATAATTTTTACATTAAAAATTCCTTCCTCCCCAAAAAATAACAACACCCTACATGTGTTCTTTGAACAACACTAAATGTAGATGGGTTTTTCCATACAAAAAACCCCAAAATTCTTGAAACCCAAGTTTTCTCCATAAAAACAAAAGACTAGACCATGAGGGGTAATAACTAAGAATAAAATGGATTTAAAACATAAAACTTATTAAACTAAAAGGATTTATAGTGAATATTAAAAATGTACTACCTAGGGGTGAAATCCATTGAAGCTTTTCCCATTCCCATATTCCACGGTTATTGCATGATGATTTTGCGCATTATGAGCTCTACGGTGGTACCTCCTTTTATCCCTCTCTCTCTTTCCATGTATCCATCACTCCCTCTCTCGGTCAGGAAGTAAAATAATCCGACTAGGGGAATAGAATAGAGTGAATACGAAGGAAAAAAATAAAATGAAAGGAATGAATAAATGAAAATGAACATAAAAAGAAAAAGAAAGGGGGGGGGGGGGCTCCGACCATCACTAACACCCAACTTGAGTTTAATTCCTACCTTGAAAAAAGTCCCCATTCGAAACTCAATAATAGAGACAAAATCTAAATCTCATTTTCTATTAATTATTTAAATCTAAACAAACCTAAAAAATAATTTAATATTTATTTAATTAAATATTAAAAATTAATTATTCCTCTAAAATTCAAACTTCTCAAAATTCCACCAAGATTCCATAATAGGGTAATCACCCAGTCCCAGGACCAACAGAGTGGTCCAAAAACTTATATGTGTTCATCTTCTATTGGAAAAAACTATTTTACACCTTATAAGTATCACATAGAAAAAATTCAAAAATCTTCTGGAAATTCTCAAAAAAAACATGGGACCATAAAATATCCCCAACATAAAACTTATCATCCCCAATATACCTAATGGAAAGACAAACAACAATGCTCTTACCCCAATAATTTACACCAATGAGATATTTAGACTGACTAATGACCAGCCCCATAGAGTCAATAGCTATCTCCTACATAAGATATATTCAGCTGTAACAGATCTTGTACTCCACGCCATAGGATTACCCTTTTCATCTTCTTAACCCAAACATTGATCCCAATGTCCTAAGAAAAGCCCCAAATTTCAATTGAAAATGAGGGACACCACCCTCAAATCGTTAATAGATCACTTTCCAACATATGGATTACATTATACTACATCTAGAGAACAAAATCAATAGGTTTATTTCCTATATTTGGATTGGAATTTATAAATAAAAGAAGCTTAGTGGAAGATCGATTCTCTCTTATCATACTCAAGACAATGTTAAGATAGTGCATGATCATATCTAATAGTATTGCACTAATATTTCATAAAAAGGAGTGTACAGATCTATCTGTTCTATCATACCATTAAACAGGCTATGATTTCCTTTAACAAACACCTAACACCATTTATCAAAACAATTTTTTTCCATGTTCAACCATGGGTCATCCATTTAATGTACTCAATTTATTTTCGATGTCTTATCTACAATGGAAGGAAATTAATCACATTAACCACAACTCTTCATCAACCATTCACATGACAAGTCATTGAAGACATCTTTCTTTAGATTGCACATGTCCCATCACTAATTTATGATTAAATGGATCCATACTCTATTGATGTGTATCATTATCACCAACTCATACTTCTGTAAGTCATCCATTACAATTCTACGTTAACTATGCTACAAAAGAGATTAGTTTTATCTAGCTAGAAGCTCCCTTGAAAATCCTATTCAATATTAGTAACCTCACTTGTTCCTGATTGATTCCATAACTACCTGTCAAATGATTCCATACCAGTCACAAGAATATACTCATGGTTTGAATAAATTAGTAATAGTGGAAACACTCTTTTATCAGGTCGGGCACCTAAACAACCCTAACCATTGAAGCCTGTCAGGATACCAAATCTCCCTAATTTATATATCAAAATTAAAAGGAATCAACGTGTATGTATAAAAAAACATTATCACCTACTATTAATTGACCTCAAAAATGAACATAAACCCATGTTCCCATCCTAAAGAGAAATCTAAAAATATGGTCCATCCTCTCTCACACATGTTTCTTTATAAAAAAACAAACATTGTCCTATATGGTTTTGAGTTAAGAATAAGGGCCTTCATGCTACATCCTAACCCTATAGGTCAAGTCTCACAAATGGATGACAGGTTCTAGCCACAAGGACCAATATATCAATCCACCCTAAAAAGGGTAATGGCAGCAACAACCTACAAGGTTAAAAACTGAAAACACAGCCTACAAAGGCCTAGTCCATAGTGAAAATCCCCCTAAAGGGATTCTACCAATAGGGCATGATAAGAACATATAATAAATACTAAATGAACACTAACTAGACATCTGCATATGGTAATACCCCTGGAGGTCCATCTCATAAGAAAGTTTCTATTATTCATCGACATTGTACTCAGGGATATGACTAGATAACTACAACCTAAGAGAAAAAACCATAAAGTGGATAAAATATAAGTGAGTCATGTTCCATATCAACCTAAGGGGATCACTACACCTCCTGTGAAGGAGGACTAATTCATCAGCCTCACCACCAAATTCCACAACGTATATCCACATTACCTTCTATCAGAAGTTAATATATATATTCCAGTTTGTTCACCTGAGTAGAATTCCACCAAAAATATATATGGGAAAAAATTTAGGTTTTCGTTTACACTTTAAAATATTTTCCTCTTCCATTATAAAAAATCACACACTAGTAGGCTTATATGATGTGAATCATGTGTTCCAAATATGATGCATGAGACACATATTTAATTTTTTGGCCAAGATTACAAATTCATCAATGGCCACATCCAAATGAAAAGTATATAAAGAATCACATTAAATTAAAACATGACAACAATATGTGAAAAAATCAAGGTGAAAATATAATACAATTATAATATAATAGAAATAAACAACAATCCCAAACCCTAGAAACTAAAACTTATTATTGAAATAAGTGTTCTTGACGCACCAGATTGATATCTATCACAGGTGCAAAAAAATTCATAATACTATTGTCTATCATATAGAAAATAATAAATAATAGGAAAAGAATTATCCAATACCAGTTTGAAATGTAAAGAACTCAAATTATACTAAATTGTTTCCCCAGTATATATCATTCCGAGGCCTCAAGAATGCCCCTTTGTGTGGAAGAGGTTACCAAATAATGGTGAGGGTTTAGAGGTGGTATAGTTTTGAGAATATACCCTTTTATTAGAGTATAAAAACAAAAAAAATAGATAAGCATCATACACAAAAAAAATTAAAAAGAGTGAGGAAGTATTAATTGAATGAAATAGAATTTTTTTAATAATAAATGAAATGCAAAAAAATCATGAACATATATTCCATACATACAACATTGGTCACCCACATGGCTGACAGTACATATAGAGCAATACAAAATATACTAAATTATAAATATAGAGATCTATGAATAACTTTTTTCCAAAATGTGTACTCAATATCCAAACACTTTTAAACTGCACTAGCTCGAATAGAAGAACCCATGAATGTTTCTCCAATGAAAATTATAACAATGGGGATAAACCATATCCACCATGAAACTATGCTCAACATGAAAAGAAGATGAAAGGTCTACATGTACCCCTAGGTGCATGTGAATGGTTGAGAACCACTATTATTAGTCAACCACTACAATTATACTACAAAAAAACTTCCATAAGTTCATGTAAATAAAATACACACAGCCTAGAAAATACACCACTAATAAGATATGTAAAGTGAATACGAATTACACCACATTTGACCCCCAAATCCATAATCCTTGTCTATTAGGAAAAGTGATGTTAGGGATATTGTTAATTATATAAATATATAAGTATATTACCTTATATATATCTATATATATAAATATGAATATTCATGAGTAAAGTGAAAGAAGTTACACAAAAAAACTCGCAGTTGATCCTTGGGTCTGTAATCCCGATCGCCTGGACATCCTGTGTGAGGTAATTGAGCTGCACATCATTCCACTCAATACATTTATCATTAAGTAAATATATGATTGTATAATATCAATCAATATATACCTACTTCATCCAATTAAAAAAAATTCTCTGAGAATTCTACGTCTCCATAGGGGGATACTCATCCTAACCTTGGGCTCACTCGTACTTGCCTCCAACCACTGTAAAGTATGATTCCAAGGAAGTACGTGTGGATATCCTATTAATGGGAATGGTATAGATTCTATTATTATAATTGAATATAAATTTGGTCCAATTTATGAGACCTAGTACCTGGTCTATAGGTTTCTATTGTAACACCACATGATTTAACAGTACGTTATTTCTTCATTGTAATCCAATAACTTGCACTACATGCAACACCGAGTTCCAGCGCACCAAAACATACCGAACTAGCCATTTAAAAGCAGTTATGAATAGTATTAAATGAATCTTGAACTTTACATAATACTTATAATTTTAGAATCCATATTATGAGTTTCTTAGACATAATGTAATAACATATTCATTTTTTTGATAAAAGAAGTATTATTATAAAAATGAAATTTTACCACATTTTAATGGAAAACCCTTTCTAAATCCAATATTGGAAACTTTTATAAATTAAATTTTAAAAAATAATCTTCGTATTTAGAATTGGGACAAAATAGTTTAGTTTCAATAATTTTTTTTGTTTTTCTGATAACTTTCATATTTGGGTGAATAGTGAAAAATACAATATTTTAACTGAAAACAAATTTTTTAATCAAAATAATTTATAGTGTTAAATTAAAAATTTTAATATTGTTGAAGTATAAATAGATTATATTTTTACCATTTAATCCAATGACGATCATTGTAAGTAATTTTACTTTGAAATTGGATATAAACAAGTGTCAATCTTTTGATAGTTATTATTTCTTAAAAATACGCTTTTTGGTTAAACAACGGGAATTAATATTAAATTAATAAATGAAATTTCTATTTTTTTAATTTGGTAAAATAGACGTCATTTTTGGATTTGAATTATCAAAATTAGATTAGGGTGAATTTTTTGTATTTTTCTGAAAACTTTCAATTTTTTATGAATAGTGAAAAACACTGAGTTATTATTTAAAACCGACTTTTTATTTAAATAATTATTTTTTAATTTAAATTTATTTTAGGTCAAAATAGATAAATAATACTTATATATGTTAAATTTAATTTATTGTAGTAAATTTATAATAATTTTAGATATATAAAAATTTTATTGATTTTTTACCATCTTTTACCCACCTCCTAGGAGCATTTGAAAATTTACATAAAACATAATTTTACCACTTCTATGAGTTGAATTTAAAATATCCGAGAGAAACAGTTGATATAAGTAAGTAAATTTTTTTTCAATAAGATGAAAATAATTTTTGGTGAATATTAACTTTTTTACATTTATTTACCACGGCTAAAAGTAAATAGGGTAATTAAGGGTAAAAATGACATTATTATTACCCTAACACATGTCATAATTATATTGGATAAGTTTAATTCCACAAAAAAAACCATAGGAATAAAATATGATCCTTTAGGTCCACTTGGATTATATTAGAACATTTATTATTATTTAATTCAAAGAAGAGGTAAAAGTGTTAAATTCCATGTTTAATAACTAGACCATTTTAAATATAGGGTTAAACATAAGATAAAATAGACTATCAATATTAATTATAAAGATAAAAATATTTACTACATAATAGTATTTTATTTATATTTTTTATATATTATATCATTAAATTTATTTATGACACAATGATGATGCAGAAACTGCCGTATTAATGAAATATTAAAATAATTGATATTATAAATTTCAAAATAAATGTAATTTGAGAATTTTAATGAATTAAACTAATTTTATAGGTTAATATGACATATTATGGTTAGTTAGATGAATTTTATTCGAAGTAATAATTCTATTATGAATTTAGAAAAAACAACATAACAAATAGTGTCAAAATGGACAAAAAAGAGTTTTTAAAACAATTATTATATTATTAATTGATATTTTATTCCTAAAAATATAAGGTCCAGCCAAAAAACTTATGTAATGATAGGTGTATCATTGGTGAACCACTTGGTGTTCTATAGGAAGTATAGAGTATGGTCATTAACCGTATAATATAAAAATACAAAGAGACATGGTAAATGTCAAACTATTTAATTACGAGTTAAATTTAAAAGATAAGGTTAATATAGTGACTCAAACCTATCTAAAACCTTATAGATGAGTGGTTTTTGACCCATAACCACCTTATCCTTTAAATAATTAATTTATTATCTTTTAAAAACAGAAAATTATTTTATTATAAAATAATATTTCTAGCTTTTTCTAAGGTGTCTATCACCCCTCTTATAAAAGGGCACTCACCCTTCTCTCTAATTCACACCATCAAATCCATTTGGCTCAGCTAAACTCTACCCAAATACCCTCTAAACTGTTCTAACTTCATCCTTGATGCCTTACATTACTCATAAATCCATCCTATAGATCCCTTTTGATCAAATCAAAAGGAAGTACCTGAAGAAGAGGTAAATATTTCATTAACTCTTTCAAGTTATTTTCTTCTTCCACTTCATCTTTATTAGTTATTTCCATTGTAAAATAATAACTCCATTATCTTCTATATAATATTATGTTATTATAAATATGGGACAACCATATTCATTATTATATCCATCCTTTAAATGACATGTCACCGTACGTTCGTACGTACGGCTTACCGGCTCCATGTCGTGGTGTAATTGTTATTAAATACATTATTATATGGATGGGTATAATAAAAATGTGTAATTGATGTAAATAATACATATAACATGATAATTATTCTTTATATATGATATACCATTAAATTATATATTATTTTAATACCAAAAAAATGATATTGTCACTCGTGCATACGTACGGATTACCGTCTCCACGAACACGATGAGATTCATTTCCCATCATAATCCTTTCAAGACTAATTTTTGTTAGATGATTAAAAATAATGTTTAAAAACTTAATATAATTCTGAATATGAATATAAAACATCATATCTATAAAAAATATTACTTAAGTAACAAATCATATAGTGGAAAACGAATCAGTTTACACCCGAAACGAAAATAATACTAAGATATTATTAACAAAGAAACATTAAAAGATCATATATGATATTATATTAATTTATATGATTCTTTTATAATTTAATGAAAATTATTTAACCATTATATAGGAGTTTAACCTAACCTCGACCAAGGAAATGTATAAGGTAAGGGTTAATTCTTCAATCTCTTCATTATTCGAGGTTGTTTATACATAATTATCTACTAGGACCTATTTATCATCCACATCCATGTTTGTTAAAAAATAAATTTCAAAGAATTCTTAATATTTTATAGAATATGGGTTAATGTCATTTATACTATTGTTTGACTTTTATAATATTTTTATAAAGGAATATTTTTGTTGTTTTCCAAACACGGTACTTTTTGACCTTTTCGACAAATTTAAGGTAAGAATGTTTTTTTAACTTATACGGTGGGTTCGGATATTTTCCGCCATTATAACATCATCAAAGATTACCTTACAAGTTTATAAGAATATTTTTATAGTAAACGTTCTCATTTATAATTATATGAATTTCAAATGATTTCAAAATAGAATGAGATATTTCTCTAAAAAAGGCTTTCATTTCATCTATGTCGACATCCTTTGATGGATTTTAAGATTATTTGAAGATAATTTATTATGATACAAAACTTCCATATTGTATTAAAGGTTTGGCGATATTTTTAACTATGGATGTGTTGTTTTTACACCATTCATGGTTTATGGATAAATTATTGACATTTCATATACTATTTGTAATACGAATGTTTATGTTATGTTTAAACCTTTTCATATGAAGAATGCATTGGACATAGTAAGTGACGGGTGGAGCTCTCTATAGCTCCTAGATGCATTAGTAGGTTTCATGAGACAAACTAGTGTCTTGGAACTAGGCCTTGAAAAAATATTATTTATTGTCTTGGCACAAGGCCTTGACTATGTGGTTATGAAAGTCTGGCATTATGCATTCCATCATTACGAAAGTGGCTATTGATATTGAATGGAATTATTTGACTAGTAGAATATCGATGTGAATAAGTAAATGGAGTTATTTGATTTTTATCTCTGCCATATTATACTGAAGTTAATGTTTAAAAGGATTTTGTTTTAGTGTTATACATTTTCTTAAATGTTTATGCTTATTTATGAATGTTTCTACTATATTTTTATCCTTACTGAACATCTGAGCTCACCCCTTTCTATGTTTCATTTTTTCCAAGATGCGAAGAAGTATATTATGAATAACATGCAGGGATAGTCTATATGATATCTGTGTTGTCTATGGAAATGATCTTGTAGTAGCTTTCAATTTTATGATGTAATGTAAACCTTATGAATGTATCTAGTAATTCCAAGGCTACTAAAATAATCGGTATTTCAAGACTTTATATTTTGCGATCATGCCAATGATATATAATAATGCACCGACTCTAGGCTTCTGGGGCCAGGGAGTTATAACCCAGACATTGTGACTCAGATAAACCCTAAGGGTCCAACCCTTAAAGGATCAGTATGGGAAATCATTGCTGAGAATCCATGCACACCCCTCAAGATCAAGATATGGACATCATGGACAACATAAATCAAATTCATTAGAAACCATTATTAACCGCCCTAATAAGAAAAATGTTGCATATGCCTAATCCTAAAAAGTATGTCTGGAGATCTTCATCATATAAAAATTCGAGGAGAGCGTAGTTATCCTCCATAAGGCATTGGTTGAGGATATATTAATAATCCACTATAGACCCCATGTCTAGTAGAAAATAATAACCCACTGAAATACCATGGCTAAGGATGGAGTAATAATCCTCACTTAATCCATGAGCCGAGGAGAGAATTGTCAACCTCGCCATTTAACTCAGAGAGGGTGGAATCATCCTCATAACAAGATAGAGTAGAATAATAAATGAGTATCAATACTAATAATTCTAATAATTCCATGCCAGTATATCACAGTCATAGGATAAATAGTTGGATAAAAAACACCTCTAGAAATACAAATAATATAATATTCTATTATACCAAATCAATAGCCAGATCCTAGGTAATACCTCTCAGTATACAAATAACACATGAAAATAACATGTCTTAGAAGCCTAATCCCATGAAATCATATCTAGTCATCCCAATAAATGAATTATACATATCAAGGGATGAACATATGGGAATATCAATGGGAAACAATATTCCCCATGTGAAGATCAATATCCACCTACAAGGAAGTACCTCAGGTAATCATCGATGTATTAATAGTAAACAAGTGAATTATAAAAAAATAGTGAATGTTATCGAATGCCTAAACCCAACACTACTACTAAAAACAAATGACATTAAATTTTGATATGGGTACAACGGTGAAACCCCATACCGTATCTACCGAAACCTGAGGTATTAGCTCAAGATCTGTTAAACAACCGGGCACCGGCTAGGTCCCTCAAGTAAAATAACTAAATAAGAATCCTATTTTGAATCCTAAAGGTATAAACATGAAATAAGGCATCCAACTCTATATCCATTGGTGAAAGGTAATAGAATGAATCCTAAATGGGATCCTCAAATGATATGAAAATAGATGAATCTTATATGGAATCCATTAAATGATATAGGAATGGGAATCCTACTCGGGACCCTTACCCATAATTTATGTAAACAGATACATCCTATAGGGGTTCCGAAAAATGGTAGATAGGTAAATGATTCCAACTTGGGATTAACTAGTTCATATAGTGATGAAAGGAATTCCTCAGTGGACCCTTGACACACTATGGAGATAGAGGCATCCTATAGGTCAAAAATCAAGAAGAGGCATCCTACTTGGGATCCTCAAAAACAAATAGTATCACAACCAATTAGTCTAGAATGGAACATGTTGCAAGGGATGCATCCTTAAAAGAAATATACAGAGGAAACAGTCACAAGAGATAGCTCATGGATTATCATAGATCGAGGGTCTCAATCTCGTGAGACAACTGTATTCATTTAACAATGGAAGTACATCTTTATTTTGGAAAAGTCTGAAATGCCAAAAAGGAGTCCTCAAAACACCATAAAGGGTTTCACCATTATAATATACATGAAATGATAATTAAAATAGACTAATCAGGGATCCAATATTGACACATGGGTTTTAAGATACAAAACCCCCCCCAAACGGGTTACAAGGTGGCAGTACATGGTGTACATACGCAGTACATGACATGTACCCCCAATGCCCTACCAGGGAATGTACTCCAGTTGGACTTGGTGTGTAAATGCCAAATACACAGTGTGTAGGATAATAACATTCCATGTACCATAAATGGGGTATATTTCCATGTACCTATGAGGTCCAGACCATATATTTGTCCTGGCAATGTACTTTTACATGGTTTGTGTCCCTCATGTGGTTTGGTTGTGTACTCTACCTGGCATCATCCCCTTACACATGTAGTATGTCCATGTACTCAGCTACACGGTTAGGTCCCTGTAAAAGGAGTGTATGACCAATATAAAAAACTTATTTTGAAAACATCATCTTCAACAAACATGATTACACGAGACATGTTTTCTCTGAACCGCATGTCATGTAGATTGTTTTTCCTGAATGAAAACCCCCCAAACCCCCCATTTCTCCCCCAAAACAATAGATCAGTCCATAATGGAAAAACAATAGATCAGTCCATAAGGGATCATTATCACGAAGAAAAGAGATACAAACTTGGAACAATAAAACTATGTGGATTTTTAGTGAAATTTTAAAACAAAATGCATTAAAGCATAATCTTCTCAAGCTTCGCCCGTTCCTGAAGTCCATGGTTGTTGCACAATGATTCAACACGTCCTGAGATCCGTAGTGATACCTCATTATCTCCCTCTATCTTTCCCTACAACACTCTCCATCTCTCTTGGTTGCATAGTGGTGGAATCCCCTTGGGGGTACACATGAGAATCCATAGAATGAAAGAATGAAATAAAAATAAAAGAATAAAAATAAGAAAAAGAAAAGTGGGGGGGAGGGGTCTCGACTCCCAACTATACATTACACCCTGCATATAAAAAATGCCTAATATTGACACATATATAGAGATAGGATCTTATTCAGATGCCTTGTTCAAAAGATATGTCCTAAAAAACCTACAAGAATACATTAATATTTATTTAATGAAATAAAAAATATTAATTATTCCACTAAAATTCAAATTACACAGAATTCCACCAAACTCATGTCCTAGGATAAACACCATATTCTAGGACCAAAATAGTGGTCAGAGAAATTATCTAAGATCATCTTCTAGGAGAAAACCCATTTACCCCTTATATGAATGGAATAGAAAAAATTTAAACTTCTTCACAAAATTATCATTAAAAAAACCACAGACCTTACATTTTTTAAAATAATGTATTTGATTTTTAATGGAAAAAATGACTTATAAAATTTTAAAACAAAATTGGAAAATATTATTTAATTTTTAATTTTTTAAAATTTTAAAATAATATTTTCTTAAATGAAAAATAATATATATATATATATATATTAAAGTAAAATAATATTTTTAGTATAAATTTTTCTGAAATAAAAACATATTTTTTTATAATTTATTTTTAATTTTCATTTTCAATGAGAATAAGTTTTATTTAATGAATGTTTTTAAAATTTTGAAAGATAAAACAATTTTTTATGCAAGTAATATTATTTTAAAATAATATAAGTTTTAAAAATAGATAAAATTTCTATTATATCATAAAATAAAAAATTAAATAAAAAAATTATTTTTTTTCTAAGTGAAATATATTTTTAATGAAAAAAATGATATGATTATATAAAAAGTCATTTTTATTCAATTTTTATAAGAGAAAATAGAATTTAATTATATTTTCATTTTTTGTTTATCTGAAAAAAGACATGAATTTGAATTTATATAAATTGTGTTTAAAATATAAATTCAATATATTATTTTTATATTTCATAAATAGTGTTTTATATGAATTTTTCCAAAAATATATATTTTTTAAATGATTAAATAAAATGTATAATTTAAATATATATTAAAAAATGGGATTTTTTTATTCTTAAATGAAAAATGAGAGTTATTTATATTCTAAGGTAAATTGAATTTTTTATTAATAAAAATTAAATTTTTATCAATTATTTACCTTAAAAGGGGTATTCAAAATATTGTTAAGAAATTTTTTTCCCCTTACATTGATATTTGTTTATTCAAAAAGGATTATTTAAAATAATTAAGAGACAAGAGTTTATTTAAGCTTTTAATGAAATATTTTAATTATTTACAAAAAAATTCATTTTTTTATAATAAATGGTTTTATTTATTTTTAAATGAAAAATTTATTTTTTATAAAAAATTAATATTAATATTTTGCTAAATATAATCTGAATATTAATAATAAAAATCTAATGAAACAATAAGTAAAATAACATTCATATTGTAGAATTATATCATACATGGAAGACATATATTTTACTTTTGAAATTTTAAAAGAGAAATTTTTAATCAAAATGGTATTTCATGAGATGTTTTAAAATGAATATTTATAAATTTAATTTATATTTTTATCTAGAAAATATTTTCATTTAAATAATATATTTTAAAATTCTTTAAATGGAAAATGATTTTTTTTATAAAAAAAATTAGAATTTTCATAATTATATTAGACAAAAATTAAGAGATTTTTTAGTTTAAAAAATCATATTTTTAATATTTATGGAGAAAATGTGGATTTTTTAGTTGCTAAAAACTGAGGGTATATTTTATTAAGATCTTAATTTTTAAAAGAAAGATTTATTTTTAAGAAAAAATAATGATTCTTTTTTAAAACATTTTTTGTAAAAAAAAATTAAGAGTTTAAATTTATATTTTTTGATATATTTTTAAAGACATAAAAATTATATATTTAAATAAATGAAAAAAACATTGAATGAGAAGTATAAATTTTTATTGGAAAATAATTTTTTCTTGAAAAAAATCTGAGAATGAGGGAATTTAAATTTGTTTTTTAATCAAAAAATTATTGATTTTTAAAGTTTTAATAAATTTTCTAGTATAAAAAGTTAACATTTTCTAAATAATTAATATGTAAAAAGATACTATTTCTATATAATATTACGAATAAATTTTTATTGAATTTTTTTTCATATATGTTATTATTATTAAAAATATTGTTAATTTCGTATAGAAAAAAAATAAAATTTAATTTTTTAATCGAAAGAAGTCTTGAGAATTTTCCCATTTTAATATAAAAATTAAATAATACAAAAATGATGGATTATAGAAAAAACAGAGAAATAAAATGCTCATAAGAATAACAAAAATGCCATAATAGGTCGTTTTATGCAATTCTCTATAGAGCATAAATTACTTCGATGTTGACCTCTCCCCCTTTGGTGTCAATATATCAACCATGTATTGTTATTTTGAGAGGGATCTTATTCATCATCTGATGACAGGTCAAAGTAGTCCTCCAGAATAAAGCATATCATTTTTTTTAAAGATATTTCTCAAAAATTCATCTCTGAATTAGATCTGATGAAATATTAAATATTTATTTATAATAGTTTCTATACTATAAATAAATATCTATTTCCAAAAACATTCAATTACATTTTTGAAAAAAAAAATTCAACCTTAGATTCAAACCACTCTACCATGTACCCCATAATGTTAGGGATCCATTCTCATTTATAGTCTTCTTGAAGAGTTTCTATATTGGAATTTTTAACCCTCCCAAAATCATATTCCTTAACCAAGGACTTTCCAAAATTTTCTTAAGTGGTTTCTATTATATTATAAAATTGAGGGTGATTTTACCAATACTCATTTTCGTCATCATCAACTATTACCTTCTTGTAGTATCCCCCTCTACAATAGTGACATCCTTTGTCAGATATTTAATCTAACGAGAAGGTGTCTCTTTAATAACCATATAAGTAGGACTCTGATTATCCATTATAGTATGGGAGTTTCCCAATAATGTATGATATACAAAAGACATTGATTTATTAGGAAAACCATTTATAAATCCTTGATAATCAACTATGACATTCTTTCTCTTTTACAATGGATCCTTAAATGATCCAAGGCATCATTTCTTGTAATATTTTTATATCTGTAACAATACATTTTGGCAAATAACTTAAGAAGATTTAACAGCCAAACCTTATGAGATATAATGACTAGCTGACCCGTGGTTTATTTGGTCACATCCCACCATCCCTAGAGGGACCTAAGGAATACTATCCAAAGTATACCCCCTTCATAACCCCCGTAAAGAACCTTATCCATTATTTTGGATGTGGTTTCCTTCTTATCAAAACCATTCACCTAGTAAGACACATGCATGTCGATAGAAGTGTGTTTTTCTCACTATTACCTTTTTTTCTCACATTTGTTTCCCTTTCTCATGCTCCATCTACTAAACAGCTACAGTAGAACCATTCCCATTCACCATCCTAGAGTATATATAATCAGGATAGGATGTTTCCCATTAATATACAATATAATTTTCCCTATATAAGAAGTATCTACCTCGTGTCTATATGTAATAGATATCTCTTGATGATATTGACTTGGTAATGAGGAAATATTAGGATTAATATTCCATCCAGTGCCACAAAAGGTAGGATTCATAATTTAATTATTCTTAAATAACAAACAATCATCTAGTCTATAGAAAAAACTATAGTGGAAAGTGATAGGGCTTTTTCAGTTCTATTTATCATATTCAATGAGTGTTCAATTTAAATAAAATTAAGGAATCCTCTAATATTCTATAAAAAATTAAAATTAATCATAATTATTAGAATGAAACCTTTTAAACTAATTTAGATCATAGATCAACCTCAATATGTAAACAAGCATAGTGGTCAAACCCAACTATTTGGATTTCCTTTTACATTTTAATTAAAACTCCAATTGGAAAAATAATTTTTTCTATAATTATAGGATACTAAAGAATATATTTATTCCAATGATCTTTTAATGATAATTTAAATGATGATTTACATACCGACATTGGATTAGAATTTCCGTCCCATTATCATATATATAGGAAGCCTAGTTTGAATGAGACTGTGTCAAACTCTGAGGACCCCATCTTAAATTCTTTTAAAGGAAAAATGATCATGAAAAATTAATGAACAATAGAAACACACTTCATATTTTGAAAACCCCAAGTAGCCTAGAGTTGATACACTAAATCAAAAATTAATCAAGTCTTTGAGCCCCTTTGTTGCATTATGTTAGAAAAGTTAATTTCAATCTTAAATTCACCCTATCTATAATAGAATCCTTATTATATTTAACATGCGTTATATTACCTTTACAATAGATTCCTCCATGGGCCACATACTTGAATTCGAAGAGAGAACAACGAGATCTCAGAACCAAAGTTATAATATACTTGGTGTTCTCAATAAAATAAACTAACTACCTCGCATATGATTCAAGATCCACAAGGAATAAGGATAAAACCAACCATGATTTGAAAGGAAATCCACACCAAGAAGAAACCTGAGACGAAACCTCAACTATTTAGAGAAATTTTGAGTTTAATCCATCTCCCATCCTCACTTTTTTCAATTAAAATTGAAATATCTTAATGTAAAATGAGAATTATTACTTATTCTATTAAAAACACATATATTTCTTTTTTTATATAAATAATGAAATAAAATTTTTGATTAATGATTTTTTTTGTTATTTTTTGTAAAATGTGAAATGTTTTAAATGGAAATTATATTTTTTTATTTTTATGTATAAATATATACTTTATCTGAATATGTGACATTTCAAACAAAACGGCAATTTTTTTTTCATTAAAATATTTTTTATTTTAAATTTTTTCAAATAAATATCTAATCTTTATTAAAAAAATTTAAATGAAAAAAATTTATGGTATTTAAGAAATTTGAAAAAAAATTCTCTAGA
Source organism: Viscum album (assembly GCA_963277665.1). Taxonomy (NCBI): domain Eukaryota; kingdom Viridiplantae; phylum Streptophyta; class Magnoliopsida; order Santalales; family Viscaceae; genus Viscum; species Viscum album. The sequence goes on from OY728160.1 coordinate 752,794,037, forward strand.
TTTATTTTAGAAAGTATTACTTAGAAATTAATAACCAATATAATTTTTCCAGAAATAAATAAATAATAATCTTATAATTTATTAAAAAATACAATTTTTTCTTTTTAATAATGGTACAAAATAAAATTATTTCTTTAAACAAATCTCACTTTTTCTGAGAACTTATAAAAACATATAAAAATATAAATGAATTGTTATGAAAAATGAAAAAAAAATCATTATATTAATTTAAATAAAAAAAATTAATTTATCCATAAATTGTTAAAAAAAATTTAAAGAAAATTATCCAATAAAAATATAGTCTTTTCATTAAAAATTAAAATAAATTAATAAAAAATACATTTATCCAAAAAATAATAAAATTCCAAAGATGTCCTTTTCATTTAAATAGTGGAATAAAAAAAATCCCATTTTTATTTATTTAACTCGTCAATTTCAATTAAAAGTATAAATTTTAATTAAAAATTCTATTTTATAAAATAGTAATTATTAATATTTCATACAAATTATTTATTTAATTATTAAATTAAAAATAAAAACACTATTATTCTTTTTAAAGAACAACATTAACTTTTTTTATTTGGATAAATCACATTTTACTTCAAAATAATTCTATTTATGTTTTCAAAAAATATTCAATAAATCTAAAAAATATATATTTATTTATGAATCATTTAAAATATAGAATAAGAAATGCCTAATTTTTTTCATTCAAAATAATTCTATTAACTTCCAAAATTAATTTTCAAAAAATACAAAAAAATTGTAAAAAATTAATATTATTTTATTTTAATGATAAAAAATATTGTCTAAAATAGAAATCCATTTTTAATCATAAAATAATATTCTATTTATATCAAAGAGTTCAACAAATTACAAATTTTATTATAAAAATTGAATTATTAATTTTTCTTATAAAACTATTTTAATGATTTATTCACTTAATCAAAATAAAATTTGAAAATAAATCACATTTTTACCTTAAATAAATAATTTTTATACTTAATATTTTATATAACTAAAAAACCTTTTTTATCAAAAAAAATCAAGAATAACTCTTTATTCTACTAGAATTTTTTTTCCAAAATATAAAAAATAGAAAAAATATTATTTTTTATATTTCAAAAAATATAATATATATTTTTCATTAAGAACATTTTTTCAAAATAATTTTTAATGTAAATTAATAATCCCATTAAAAATTATTATAATCTTTTTTATTATTTTATTTCTTTATAAAATCCCATTTCTATTTCAAAAAATCAAAAATGAATTTACCATTTATCCTTAAAAAGTTAGTTTTTATTGATAAGAAATCATTCTTAATTTAGAATTTAATAAAAAATTAATATTTTTATTTCATAAATAAAATTAAAAATTGATAATAAATTTAAATTATAATTTGAAATGTGATAAATTTTTTAACGCACTTTTTTCAGTAAAAAATTTTTTTTTTTACTTTTTTTTTTGAAAAATAATCTATTCTATTTGAAAATAAAAAATTATAAACCCATTTACCACAATAATAAAATCAAAATAACTCTTTTCACCAAAAAACTTGATTTTAACTAAAAATATAAAATAAATCTTCTCATTTTCTCTTTAATATAATAAGTAGATAATTTCATCCTTTCAAAGAAATCAATTTTTAATTTTAATATTCTAAAAAAAATCCATTATTTTTTAACGTGTTAAATTTGGATATTTATGGTTCATTTTTGTTTTTTTATTGAGTTTAGGTTGATTCAATTTTGTTTAGTTCATTTTTCATTGATTTTGTTTGTTCAATTTGTTTTGATTCTATTTTTTTAAGACAATATTTGTTCGAGTTGGTTTGTGTGTTAGATGAGTTGGGTCAATGAAACTCATTTCAGATTAGTATAATTTAATATAGTACCACTCGATTGATAATTTTCTATTTAAATTCAATTTATTTTTTGGTTCAATGCAATCTAATTCAATTTTGTTCAATTTAGCTTAGTATTGTTCAATACTGCTTAGACCAATGCAATATGGGTCTGGTTAATGTGTATAGGTGCACATTATTTTGATTTTATATCATTTTGTGTGGTTTGTTTTGGTTCTATTAATTCTATTGGGTCGGTTTTAGTTTGATTAGATTCCATTTGGTTTTATTCTATTCTATTTAGAGTTTTCTCTTTTATTTTGGTTCTCATCTGTTAGTTTATATTTTGACCAATTTTTATTGATTTGATTCATCTTAATTGGAATTGGATTAGTTCATATTCATTTGGTTCATATCATATTCGGAGGTTTTGGGAAAATTTATTTCAATTATATTTTTCTTGGTTTTGTTTGTTTAAATTAAATTTAGATTGTTCCAAGAAAAGTAAGTTTGGTTTATTTTCATTCAGGTTTGATGACTTTAGTTCAATATAGTTCATGTTTTGTTGGGTAAAATCAATACAATTTTACTAGTTTTGAACAAATTATTTTATTTTCACATGAAATCAAATCAATTTAATTTTATTTTATTTTCCATGTTTATGTTATGAAAGGTTCATAATGTGGATTTTAGTTTTTCTGGGATTCAAATGATTAATTTAATTTCAGTTTAGTTTTAATCATTTTAGGTGGAAATAGTTTATTTTTTTTAATTTATTTTTGGTTTTGAAGGGTAAAAGTAGATTTATTTATTCCATTAGGTTCAAACATCTTAGATTTAATTCATTTTTGGTATAACTGTTTTGTGGAATTTTGGATTTTTTTCAATTTGAATCAATTCAGTTTAGTTAGTTTTGAGTTAATTTATTTCAGTAACAGTCATTTTATATCTATTGGATTTGATTCAATTTGGTTCATGTTGATTTGATTCATTTTATTTTGGTTTGGCACTCTTTATGTTCTGTCATAATGGGTTAGTTTATTAATATTTAGTTTCAATTAATTTTGTTCAGTTCATTTCATTAATGATTTATTCTATTCAATATGGCTTAATATAATTAGTTTTGGATTTTTACCTATTAAATTTGACTTGGTTATATTGATTGTGGTTTGGTTTAATTTAGTTCATTTCAATGTAGTTGGATTCAGTTTGTCCATATAGAACCAAATCAATTATTATTGAACAGAACCTAATAGAGTTGAATTGAACCAACCTCAATTGATTTAACAAGATCTAACCCATGTTAAATTGAACCAAACATGTCTAACCCTAATTGAATCAAGTCAACACAAAACATCTTAATATGATAAGAATCAATCATAACTAACCAAATAGGACTCAAACTAAAAAAACCAAGCCAAAATAATCAGAACTAAACTGAACTATTAAGAACTAACCCAAGTCAAACTAGAATAAACCAATCGAATAAATTATAACTAAGTTGAATCAAACCAATCTGGTTAAAATTTACTATAATTGAACCAATTCAAATTGTATAAAAACAAACATACCAAAATTGAACTAAATAAAACTAAATCAAACTAATCTATATCTAACTGAAATGAAATAAATAAATTGAACTAAAATTAATAAAACTCAACTATATAAAACTAAATTGAACTTGTCCTCACAAAAAATGAGTTTATCCCAAGTGTATTAAACCAATATTAACTTAATATAACTAAAATGATATGATATAATCTAACATGACATCACCCTAACTGAATGAACATCAAAAAGATGAAAAATAAACCAAATCAAATTAAATTGAATAGAACCAACTCAAACTAAAAAAACATAAACCTAAAGAGGCCTTAAATATCATTAATATTGAAGATCCCTCATGAAATGAATTAACAAATGGGTATCATAGAATCAACTAATAAAAATTTATTCAATATAATAATTACATATACATTGAAGTTTTTAGTACTATCCAAAAATAATTTTATCTAGTAGTGTAGTTTTTAGATAAGACACACACTAGGACATTTATATAGGTGGTTCCTTGAAAAAATCATTCATCATTTCTATAAGAGGATTATTGTTTTATTTACTATCAATGTGGTCATGGAATGACCAAATTTAATTTATAAGTTAATGAAAAATAAAGGAATAGAGAATTTATAAGGTGACAGAAACCACATAACAGTGCTCACCAAAGCACATCATGGTTTGTGTGTTGAAAAATTAAATTTGTAGAGTTTAAGGAAAATGATAGTTTTGATGTTTGTGATTGTCTATATTTCCGGACTGTTTCTAAGGAGATGCTAAAAATGGGCATTCTCTTCCCCCTACATTATGGTTCATATTGAAAATTCCAATGGGTTACATGATAATGGTAAAAATTCAATGTTTAATCTGTTGTACCACAATGTGTAGATATAAATTGTTATTTTGTATCAACCATGACATTTTCAAAGAAAAACATTCATGGTGGATGTTGTGGTATATAAATTTGTTTTGATAGAATCCTTAGAAACCATTCCTGATGGATAATTGCTTATGATTTCTAATCATTGTCAATGGATAGAAGGAAACCACATCATCGTATACATAAAAAATCACGGTGGTGGTCAATGATATAATTAAGTTAGGTAAAATGGCCTCTGATATTGGAGAATTAATCAGAGATATGTAGTTATGATTTTTAGATCTATCTTTGATCATATACCCCCACCTCATGGTTGAAACCTAATATGATGTGGTTTTTCTAAATTTATTTTAATGATGTGTTTTTCTAGAGAAATTATAATGACACATTTTGATATAAAATAAAATATTATAGGAGAATTATTGAGAGAATATGGATAGGTTTGATTTGATAATGAAGTTGTATATATTATTTAACTATTATCGATACTTGAGGAGAATTGAAGAATATTTCTCCGTATCATTAGAAGATGTGTTAATTTTTAATTGTATTTTCAATAAAATACTAAATTATTTTATGAAAATTTTATAGCTTCATATTATATTACATATTAATAATATTATAAGGACATGGTTAGAGAGATGGAAATAACTAAACACTAATAATTGTCTACTCAATAAAAAGATAGAGTAAAACTCATAAAAATATCTAATGTTTTGTGGAATATTTAGTTGTCTCTATTACTCATCAATATTTATTTTTTACCTATGATCATTTTCTTTAACTAACATGGGAATTATTTTTTTATAAATAAATTCTTTTGAACCATCGATTCACCACCCTCTCTATGGTCATGCATCCATTACAACGAAATATCATTTTGTATCACATTAATTTATTCTTATACACATTTTAAACTGAAGTATCTCATAGCTGTCAATTAATATCATTTAATTGGTTTTCATCAATGATCATTTCTTTTTATAACCATGTATATGAGTATTTAGATTTTTATTACATCTTTTGATCATAAATTTCAATGAATGGTATAAAATCTATAAAATATATTGTGGACATGTTTGATGATAAAATATTTCATCTATTTAGTGAGAGTGTGGCTCCATATCATCTTTAAATCATCTCATTTATTCTTGAAATCAACTCGAATGGTGTATATATTTTTTAATTCAGGATATAATTTATATTATAATATAAGTTGAATAATGTAGTTAATGGTAGTGTTCACAATGCATTACCCTCACCACTTCTTACGAATGAATTTACATGTGTAATATAATTAAAAATGATTAATTCTATATAGATAAAGATTCTTAATATTCATTATTGTTTTGATAATTTCATGGAGTCTTGATTATAATCTTTAAATGTCTAATTTGAGGATATCTCAATGGTTGAATATGATTTACTAGATGAGTTCTTTATTCAGGTGAACAAAAAACGTCATCTCAATTTAATGTTAAGGGTATAATCTTATATACCGCAACATTATGGTTAAATTAATAAGGATTATAACTAGAATGTTTGATTCTATGAATTTTGATATGATTTCCATAAATATTATAAAAAATATCTTGATAACCAATGAGATGATATGAGTTTATTTTTTAATAAAAAAAATCTAAAAATGATACATATTTCAAAGCCTATATTGGTTTAAAGAACATTTAATTTAAAAGATCACATGGAGAGGCATTTGAATCTAAAAACCATTCCCTAAAATTTAAAAATTTTATAAAATTTTTCCCTAAAAGAACTCAATGATAAATAAGTAAATAAAAAAGTAAAATGTCTTTTTTATTTTACAACTATGTGATAATTGGTTATTTTCATCTATTTTCCCATTTAATAATGAAGAAATGGAAGATTGTGATCAACCCGAAAGATTATCTAAGAGAAATAATGTGTTAAAATTTCAAGGTAGAGAAAACATATTGAAAGGAATGGGAAATTCAAAAACTATAATGAAAATAAATTTTATATCTAAATATAAAATTTTAAAATATTATGTGGTGAGTGAATGAGAATGGAATGATTCAAAGGATGAGGGTGTTCATGAATTTATGGTTCCATTAAATATCTCCAATAATACATTCAGTTAAGAATAAGAAAGTAGTAAATACTATTGTGACGAAGATAAAACAAATGGCTTCTAATTTTGAATTGTGTTCATGGTTTTCTTGAATGAAAAAAATAATCTTGAAAGACAAGAATAATAATTGAATAAGGAGAGTGGGTCTTTAATGAAAATAAATAATACATCAAATTTTAGTGATATTTCTATTATTGGAGAGGATTTCTCAATGAATATTGGTTGTCTCAATACATTCTTTAAAGTAATAGATAATATTCTTCAGATTACTATAACTAATTTTCTTGTGTAATATAATGAATCAAAATTTTCTAAGGATAATTCAATTGAAGATAAAAAATGATTGAAACTATCTCAGTATGCGTTTAATTTTATTCCAATAATTTAATGAATATTTAAAATTAATATAAAATGTTTTTTAATCCATTATTTTACCTGGTGATTGTATAAATTAGAAGGGGGGACATAACATGGATACTCAATAATGAAAATTAATCAATGAAATATATTAAAATAATAGAATTAAAGTAATATATTTATCAAAAAATGGGGATACATTTATTATTTCATCCAATGATTGTGTTTACAATTATAAAAATTGTAATGTGTGGAAGAAGTGTTAAGTTGAAGCTAAAACTATGGAAAAACTAAAGGAGAAGTAGAACACTTCTAGGCATGAAAATGTTGAATAAAAGTAACGGGTTTTAAATTTAATGGAAGGCGAATGGGCTTATTTTGAGAATCAAAATTCAATATCGATGAGGTTATTTTTATTTTAATGAAATCATTTGTGTTATAGAGTGTATGAAAAAATGAACATATATGTTAGTATAATATTTAGTTCCCTCAATCAAAAATAGCTCATTATTTAAAGGGGTTGCATGGTAAATAAAAACAAGAGATCAATTGAGACAACATCCAATATAGAATATTCAGTTTTAATTTTTTTTTGCAATTATTAAGAAAACAAATATTAGGTATGATATACTAATAAAATCCAGCAACATGTGTCTCTCTATACATATGAATGAGTTGAAAAAAAAGAAAAATTCATATCTATTAAGAGGAGGAGTGAGAAAGATAAAGTTATAGTGGTTGAGGTGGCATATAAATCATTTAAATGAGAAAACCCTTGGATCATGGGTAGTCGTTACCCACAAAATATAATTGGAGAGAAACATAACTATAAGGATATATATATATATATTATAGAGGAGATTTTTCTTTTTTAAATTCCGTATCTTTAAATGTTAAATGTTTTAAATGCTTCAAAATTGGTGAAATGAAATTTGAATCAAATGATGTCTTATTTTCGACGTGTTGAGGAAAAATATGATGAGTTTCTCTCAACATATTGATGATGAGAATGATATAATTTTATAAAATAGTAAATGTGTCATTAGTAAGATTACTTATAAACTATCATCATGAGGGGATAATGAAAAAGAAGTAATTTATTTAAAAACTTTAATTATAAATACACTTATTATATGATTATGAATGTAGAAAATGCAATTTTGAAGAAAATACATTACCATTTGGGTTAAAAGAACATATAAAAATCATTTCATGTATGATATTATGGGAGATAATATACTATTTATTTGTTAGTGTATCAATACATATAATGTGTGCCATAAAGGTAACATGTTGAATAAGATTCCTATGATTATTGAAATCAAAACAATGAATCAACATCATTTGCTACACTAATATGATTATGATTGATTAGATTTAGGTTAACCAATATAAATAAATACTATATCACTTTTTAAATTATTTTACTCATATAACATAAGTATACATTACATAATGTAAATTGTAGGCTCTTTATATGTTCAAATATTTGCATATATGTATTGAAAATTAAACAATATTGTATATTAAATGGTTTTAGTTTGATAAAGGATATAAACACACAAAAGAATACGTTGAGGATTACCTTTAAATTTATATGATAACACCATAATATAAAACTTTATATATATGTTATATAAATATTGTAAATGAAAATAATAACAAATGATTAATATAAATATAGAGTACCATGTTTTTAGAGAATGAAACATAAAAATACATTTATATAAAATACATTTTTTAAAATTTTAGTATTTTGAACTCGTGAATACTTTATCCTTTTCATACAACCTGATTTAATGTAGTTGATAAGGAAACCTAAAATAAAAATCATGATGGTGTTTTATACACCATGTTAATATTAAAAATAATGGAAATAATTTGGGTAATTTTCTTGAGATATTAAATGATGTAATATTTATTGGATATACTATTAGTAAAAGGAGTTACCGATGTGATAATAAAAATTTTAGACAAAATTACTATATTTAATTTCATAATTATAGGTTAAAATGTAAAATAATAATATCATTTCCTATTTATGATGGATTTAAAGAATCATATGTAGATTATGATGGTTATCATTTGAAATATTTTATTAATGTATTAGGATTTGAAATTTTATATGACTATTATATAATATCTATTGATGTTGAAGTACTAAATTAGAGAGGTTCTATGTTTTCAATACAGGGAAATAAAATAGATTTATAAAAATTTAGTAGGGATATTAGTATGGGAGTATGAACCCAAAAAATCATATTGAATTCCACTCATACCTATTTTATTTTACAAGTTGAACTAAATAGTTTTGATGAATACTTACAACATTAGTATTATATTGAATCAATTAAAGAGGAATTAAATCAAATAGTTAATAATGAAACTTGGAAATTAGTTTAATATATTAAATATAAGAATGTTAATTAGGAAAAATATGGGTTTTTAAAAGATCTCAATGTTAATAGAAAAGTAGTACATAATGTAGATTTTATTTTCTTAAATTGTTACACTCAAATTATGAATATATATTTTTATTATGTGTTTTCCCTAATTAAAAATATTGAAACAATATTGTTTTTTTCAGTGATATATGTTCAAAATAACTACAAATTATTTCCAAATATATGTGAAGTTAATGTTCATGAACAGAAAAACCATAAAAAGGTTTTCATTAAACAACTAAAATAATTAGTTTTTAATGATGATAGTAATTGAAAATAAATTCTTAAAATGATTATATGACCTTAAAAGGTTTCATAAGTGTGATATAAAAAATTAGATAATATATTTAATATAATTAATTTTATTAATGGCATGGTGGCCAGAAATATATACATCAAGATAACTCAAACTCGCTTATTGAAATTATATAAATCCAAGACATTATATTTTCTTACAAATAAGTTAAGACTTGTAAATATTTTAATGCACAAATTAAAAACCTTTTTAAATTTCAATTATTGATGAAATGATTTTTTTTTCATTTTCAACTCATGAATAAATCAAATTTAAATATTTCATTGATGAAAAAAGTATGATCTTCATTTTCATTAGAGGATTAGAATGGGATAATCTTGATAATTTTAAAATTATATTTCACTTATCACTAAATTTTGATTGAATAATGAAAGGAGTATGGATGAAAAGAAATTTGAAAGTGTTATTGAAATCCCACTTTATTTGATAGTGTTAGGACCATAAAATCAAGTAAATGGTGAATTTTAGGTTTACTGTAGTAGAAATGTAGATGTACTGTGGTAGTTACTGCACCAGATAAAACTATTCATTCTATTCGGGCTTTCAAGTCACTAGTTTGGGCCTATTAGTCTTAGGGCCTTTGGGCCACATGGCCTTTAGGCCATAGGGTCTTCTGGCCCCATGGAATTTAGACCACTAAGATTAGGAGCCACAAAGGACCAAGAAGTGCCCAGAAAAAACCATAGTGGAGAAATACTAGAAGAGTATTTAGAGTAAGTAGCATCCACTAGAGTAGTCCAAACTGGATTGGGCGAACCAAAAGGTATGGAAATTTCAATCAGTACCCAACACTGTGTAACTCTGCATGGGGCAATGCTATCCGATCAACAATGTGAGGTGGAGAGCTAGATGCCTTATGGTAAAAATGTTGGGGAGGTGTCGTTCCAAAGGGTATTAAGATCTTGAGCCTTAAATAATTTCATTTTATGGGACTTGTTCCACTGGGCCTTGGGGTAATGTATGTGCCTTGTTCCAATGGGCCAACATGTCATATAAGGGTTCAACCGCAAACCTTAATAGGGAGATTATCTAAAAAATGAATAAAAATGTAAGGAATTTGGGATTTTAATGTAATAAATGACTATTTATTAAGACATATTAAAGAAATATCATTTTAGATTTATATTTTTTTTCAAAATAATTTTCAAAGAGAAATTTTAGATCAAAAGCTTACTTCTATAGAGGTATTCTTTATTAGAGGAAGTTGTGTTTTTTGTCACTATACGAAGAAAAAATCAGTTGCACTAAGTAAAAATGAATCTGAGTATGTTATAAAATCAAAATATATAAAATAAATTTTATATATTTAGGCACAACATGAATACATGAGGGTTAAATTTATATACCCATTGATCATTGGTTGTGATAATTAAAGTGAATTTAAATTTTCAAAGAATCTAATGTATTATTTAGGGTCAAATAAAATTGATATCACGTTAAATATCATCAAAAAGGTGGTTAAACATGGAGAGGTCAACTTGGAGTATGTTTCAAAAAATTATAATGTAGTCTAAATCTTTATGAATCCCCTAATAATGAATTTATTCTAGTATAGGATAATATTATTGAGAGTTCACTACCTCTTATGAACATTTCTAGTACATTACATTATTTATCCTCTTTTACTCTTTTACATGTGTTAGAAAAGGGGGAGAATAAGTTTGTGACATTATATTAAAGGATACAAATATTAATTATTATGAATATGGTAGAAGGTTTTTATTATATTTTTAATGGATGTTGTATTGGTAAAGTACCTCAATTTATTTAGTATTTTTCAAAAAAATAAAAAGAGAGACTGAAGATCCCTTGAATATGGAGGATATTAATGATCCCTCATGAAATATTTTGATATGGGGAATTGAATATATTAATTAATTCTTGTTTTGTATTGCTTTTATATTTACAATATGGTCCGAATAACTCTCAAAACGTTATTGTGTCTATGTGAACCCATGTTAGCATGTAAGAGGAATACTGGAACCTAACCATTTAGGTTTTAAGTTGTGTTATTATTATTATCCATAAAGGATGGAAGATTTATTTTTTAAGTGTCATTATTATTATTATTATTATTCTTGAATAATCTTAAATAGTCATTCTAAAAGTTTGGATGAGTATCTTATGAAGGGGGGTCCAACAATTTTGTAGTGGTCGTGACCACATTATGGTGGAGCATACCATAATAATGCCAGGAGGCTATGGCTATTGAGGGAGTTTTTTTGCCTATAAAGTTCCCAATTGGAAAGGTTTTACAGTTTATTCTATATTAGAGGCCATTATACAATACAAAAAATTGATCTTGTTATGATATTTTCCTTTGGAGACGAGAGATTTGAGGATCATTGTTCATGTATGTGATTTGGAAACAAGTATTTGATTTTAATTATATTGTAGAACATATCACAGTTTCTTGAAAATTCCAAAAAGATAAATTGGATGCGGTTTTACAATTATAATGTATGCCATTTAAATTTTATGCACACTTAATATAAATGTGAAGTTATGACAGGAAATATGAATGGTGGTAACCATTTTACATAAAAAATGTGTAGGTTGTACAAAGTACAAGCCACAGATCTAGGTGATTCATATATATATATATAAACATACATACATACATATATATTATCATTAAAATACCCCATGATTTTATTTTATATTTTATTTTAAGAGAAAATAATGTTTGATATTGTATACACCACAAACAATCTCAATCTTAAATGAACTTCATAGTTGTATTATTTAAATAAGATTGTTATATCTATGATAGTGGATTGAATGGTATGAACTTGTTTAACTGAATTATGAAATATATTTATACATTTTTTACTCAATAAAATGAACAATAAGTCAAAAAATGATTAATAATTTCTTGGAAATGATGATTAAATATTTTGAAGGTAATATATATATATATACATATATTTCATAAATCTATTTTTATGTGTATTGTGTATTTTCATCTTAATATATTAAAATAATTACCACTAATAATTGATTAAAATTAATTTTTCTTATTATATATCTAATTTCAGGAATTAACATTAAATTAATTTTTTTTATACAGAATGTTTTGAGAATAAAGTTATTTTATGCTTCAAAAATACATTTTATTAAAAACTAGTTTTTATTTCATTTTACGTGTTGATGTTATAAATAATTTCTACCAATTTTATAATTAATATTCACAAAATATATTTAATTTTAAAAATTATGATTTTCAAATATTTTTAGAATTAATTTTAGTGACTTTTTTAAAAATATATTTTAGTGAATTCAAAAAATAATACTTTCAAAAAAAATGATACTTTTATGACATTATAATGATATAAGAATAAATTTTAGGTTTATTTATACCTTTTCAAAAATATAATATATATTTAAGAAGTATTATAATGCATAAAAATTTAATTTAGAAATTATAAATATAATTTTCAAATTTTAGAAATCTATGTAATGTTTTTATTCAAATATATTTGTTCTTCTTCTTTTATAATCATGTTTTTAGAAGGTAAAATTATTTAATAAAATCCAATTAATCCCGATGGAATAAATGTTATACTTTATTTTACTATAAAATAATTTTGTTTCCCTTAAAAACACCATTTTATAGAAATGATTTTCATTGTGTTTTACAAAAATATATGAAATGTAATGTCTACCACTTCAAGTATTTTAATCACAAAATAGAGATTACATATTTTAAATCCTCATAATTAATATTTTTTTAATAATGTTAAATTTTTTTTCATCAAAATGAATAGTAACCAAGGTAAATATCAATCACCTATTTTAAGGGAATAAAGAGTTAAAATGGTTAAAAATTAAGAGATAAGTCTTGAAGATAAAAACAATTATTCAGATTAATTGGTTGGTAAATTTTTTACATTAAAAATATAATATTTTAAACTATTATAATTTGGGTTCACTTGAAAAAAAATCACCCTATATTATTTTAATCATTTAAGTAATTTTATCTGTGTCCCTCTGCTCACATATTAATAGGAACTAATTATCCTCCCTTATTAATAAGAATTGATCCCTCTATATTGGAAAATCCATAAACAAAAGCCATCCTAGCCTCTATCCCTTAATTTCTGTTTTCCAATTCTTATCTGAATATCATCATATGAATGTGTAAGGTGTAAGCCAACTAAGGTCTCTTAATGAAGAGGTAATCATATTACCTGAATCTATAAATGTTTATTTCATCTCCAATTTCTTAAAAATATATTTAATTCATCCTAGCATAATTAATATAGTATAAAAAATATAATTATATAGTATTATTATTGGAAAACCATTTCCCACCTCTTTTCCATATTATGGAAAATGAAACCATCATTGGTCCGTATATGTGGCCGACCATTCCCCCAAGAGCGGTGTAATTATGTTTTCATCATTTATTTAATTTTATGGTTATTATGTTGGAATTAATTAATATGTACAATATTTATGACATAATTATGATTTTCAAAATTGAACATATAATTTACATTCTTGTGATTCCAACCATTATAAAAAGATAACATCCCTTGTGTGTATTTGTGGACTTAGACCTCCATAAAGCTATGTAATTCGTTATTCTATTACCACCATTCATGGATGGTAATAAAATTTTATATAATTAATAAAAACTATAATTATTTTAAAAATAATATTTTTTATATAATTTAACATTTTCGTAACTCCTTTAACCACGAACAATATACATATTTAGATTTTAGAGAAATTAACTGAATAGACATAACCAGTTTATATAATAAAAAATTATTCAATGAATGTATTTAAATTTATTATAAAATTCTATTAATAATGGAAAATATATTATTTTTTAATAAATTATTTTATAAATTTATATTCAATAAATAGGGGGGCCAGACATGTACAACTAAGCACTGCAACTGGGGTGGTGGCTTAGTGGTAAATCCCATAATCCTTCATCCAAAAGATTTGGGTTCAAATCCATGAAATAACATGGGGGGTTTATCACATAGGCATCATTTAGGTAGGTAATGACATGTAGATGACACATGGATATTGATGTTGGAAAGATATTGTAGGGATGATGCTTCACAAGGCACTCAGGCCATGTTTATAGACCACAGGGCCATAGGCCTTAAGGATATGTAAGTAGTATTCCTCTACCCATATTAAAATGGGGTCACTAATTTCATAATAAAAGTAGGATTTATCCACATTATTTCTAAAAATGTATGACTACGTAGAAAACCACTGTGAGGGTAGGTTTATCTTATTTCCATTTTAAAGAGATGTGTTTATATTATGAACCAAATTTCACTTATGTGGTGCATATAATTTCAATTTGACATAAAATATCCTGAATTAATATTCATTTAGGGTATTTAAAGATAAAATTTATGTTTTCAATTTTAATTTTTTTTGATTCAAATGTTATTAAATCCTTTGTGTATTTCTGTAACAATATCATTATATTTTGGGGTTTTTTATGTTAAGATTTCTTTTTCAAAAATTATATGATAATCATCTATTATACCCCATATATTTTCTTATACTCTAGTTATTTTTGGGGATTATATATCTATATTCCATTTATTCTTTTATTATGTTAAGAACAAATATATAAGTAACATGTAATGGTAATTTTATCTCATTTCAACTTCAATGAGACATGTTTAATTTTGTTTACCTTATATAATTAACCTTTGAAAAATTATATCATTAATTCATATTTCCTAATGGTGTAAATTTTTTTCATGTTTTTTATTTTAATGGGTTTTATTCAAATGTTACCTAAGCAATAGGATTTATTTCATAATATCATGTTCAATTGACATTATTTATTTATAATTTTTATTTTATTTTCTTGAATTGTTTTTTTAATCCAACATATTTTCAAAAGTTATTATTATTTATGTTGACTTTGTTTCTTTAAAACAATATTAATCTCATGGGCACATAGAGATATCAGGAAGTTGTTTTTATTAAAATTATACATTATTTCCATTTTGGTCATTGAAATTTTTATTCTATATCAGTTTTTTAAAGTGATTTCAAGAATATTATATAAAATTATAACATATTATTTAAATATAATTTCAACCACATTTAACTATATTTTCAAAAATATAAAAGGATTCTTCTTATTATTTTTCATCCAAGGTAGTTTTAGAATTTTTACCAAAAGTATGAAAGGAATTTTTGTTTTTAACATTTACCAAATGAATGATTTTTTTACATTATCCTTACCATTATTTTATTTTAATATTTCTTCATATTTTCCATGTTTATTTTCAATAAAATTATTCTTCTTAATATTCTAATTTTTTTAGTTTATAAAGATACTGAAATAAAATGATATTATCATATTTCTCAAGGAAACATTTGAATATTATTTTCAAGGTATTTCTCATTTATGTCAACATTATTATATAGTTCTTATGATTCAATGGGGATAGTTTCTAATGATATCATCCATGTTCCTTGTCCATATATTATGATTATGTGATATATAATTTTTTTTGAAACACATTTCTTTTCCCTAGGTTATGCTATGATGAATTTATAGTATTATATTATCATTTACTTGTTTATATATTAAAACTTATTTTGTGATCATTAAATTTAATTATATCATTTAGTGTATTACACTCTATTATTTTTTGGATATTATTATCCCCTTTCATGTCCACATTTTCAATGTCATAGATGGATTCAAAATCATACTTAGTAATATTATATTGTCCTAATTTTATAGTATTTTAGTATAATATTTTATTTGAAGGAATCATCTTATGAAATTTATTTCATTGATTGAAGATATATTCTATATTTCAGATTCAATATAGATAAATGTGTATTTTTATTCCTATTTTACAATTAATAATATTAACCATTCAATATATATGAGTAATTCATTGGACAAGAAAGTTAGGGATCAGGCCTAGTTATAAATAGCGCCCCAATTCATTAATCGGTCTCATAAGACCAAAAAATAATCATTCCATATTAGATGGGTATATTGTTAAAATATAAAAACTTTTTAACAATTATTTCTTTGTAAAGGACTTGATGTTAAGATTCATAATAAATTGGATGAAACTTTGATTTAAAGTTTAGAAAAGTATGGATTTATGTATTTAATTAATTTAAATTTCATTATTCATTATCCATGTGATTTCTATATTAATTTTACCTATTGATGTACTTCAAATGAATGTTTTTGATTAAAATGGTAAGTTTTTTGGTTATAAACTCTACCATATAGATTAATCCTTATATACTCATGATAACTTCCATTGTATGCATTCCCTTACTAATAAATTTATCTCATATTTTAATATATTTTCTATTCCCTAGGATATAAAGAATTAATATTCAAATGATCTTGAGGAAATCAATAATGTTGTGTATGCTATATTTTATTTTTTCCAAATTAAAATGAAAATAATATATGTATCTAGATTAATAAAAATAAGAAAATAATTGATCATTTGTTGTGTCATAAATTATATATTGCACCAATATTATATTTAGGTATCAACTCTAGTTTTATAGAGTGGAGGCAGTTAAAATAATGTTCAATATTTCACATTCATAAGGTAACCACTCCATTTTGATATAATATATAAAATTATTTTCAACAATTAAGTGAGATAATAGATATATCATCTCAATTTTGGATCATTTTGTTCTCAAATGTAGAGGTAAAACTTGAATATGTTCACATCATTGTTGTAGAGTAAACATATATTGTTGGACAACTAATTTGAATAACTAAAGATTATGGCTAATATTAATATTGCACATGAACAAAAATTATTAAGTACATTATTTTATTTATTATAGATGAATTTAAGAAATAATAAGATATTAACACATGGAATTTAAAGGTATTGTTTTTATAGGATCAAACTATTGGTATTTAATTAATAAATGGAAATAATTAAAATATATTATTTTTAGATTAATAACGGTTACATCAGGAATTATGTGTGAGGTAAGGCTATGAAGAAGGAAATTAAAGATTTAAATTTGATGGATAATATTTTTTCATAATGAAAACAACGTCACTATGTGATGTTGAAAAATCCTTAAAATATTCTTATGAGAGATCATTGTATTGAAATTTCTTATCTTCTTAGTATTAAAAAGGGCGAGGAGAGATAAGTTGAGGTAGTAAACCCTGGATTGTAATTCATCCCAGCTCGAACTATTTTAATCAAAATAGTGAGTATTGATTCCTATTTTAATTTGCAATGACATTCTTTTACTCTCCTTTGAGTATACTCTAGTGGTGAACTGATTAAAATCATTACAGTCATGATTTTTTACATTTCATAGATAGATATTTTATATACTTGGTTGATTGTAAAAGGTATATATTATTATTTCCTAGATGATAAGAATATATAATTGATGATGAGAAGTAAAATCTCACACCCTAGTTCTCCCAACTATTTAAGGTGCTTTTCATATTTTTTTCAAGAATTTGTAACTCAAACACATGGTTATTCTTCGAAAATTTGTGGACAAAATATATTTTTTTGTGGAAAGTGTTGTGAATATGAAAGATGTTATATTTTTTTATGGATAAAAATACTAGATATAGAATTATAAATTAAAACCATATATAAAATATCTAAAACATGTTGTGTTCACTTATAATATTCATAGAATAAAATTGATAACTACCACAATGTTTTTTCTGAGTGAAGAATATAAAAAATTTGGCAATGCTAATGAAAAGTCAAAAGACACCTTATTCTGAGAATTTCCAAATCTGAACTATATGAAATTAAGGAGATTTTATCTACTAAAGATATACTCGATTAATTTTATAATATTTGGGAAGATGAAAATAAAGGGAAATAAGTGAATTTATAGTTTTTCAAAAACAATTTTGATGATATAAAAATGACTTCTAATGAAACATTAATGGTTTCTTCAACAAAATAATTGAGGCTGTTAGACCCATTAATGAACTCAATGGTTATATTATTGATTTTGAAATCATAAATAATATTCTATTGTGATATCATTTTTCAAAAAAATTATTTATTTAATAAGGAAACATTATAGAGTTATCTCATGATGGTTTACATAGCATGTCGGTCACATATGAGATGTGTGTGAAACCTACAGTAATGAAGAGTCACTCATCCAAGGATGTAAAATTTAAGTTCATGTAGAAGAAAGTTATTCATGAAATATGAGAATATATAAGAGGATATAGGTGATTAATTCCATTCAAATGATATATGAACAATCAATAGAGGCAAAAAAATATTTTAGAGAAATCTTCCATTGGATTTTTTCCATTACGATAAGGTTTATACCATTTTTACAGTATATAATGAGACTTGATGGTGAAAATTGTGAAGAAAAATTCACACCAAATAATTATTGAAGTTTACCTGAAAAAAATATTCTATTTTGGAAACTCATCTAAAATATGTTTTATCATAATATCATATTGAGTAAGGAAGGGGATAAAGATAATGTTTTCGTAAAAGTGGGTGAAACTAAATTAAAATTATTTTTTGAGGATATTACAATGGAAATAATAAAAACATAAATTTTAGATGATAATGAAAATAAATCCAATGTTTTTTCTGTTCACATGGTATCTATTGATAGTGATATTAGTAATATTGAAATCTCAAGAAAATTCAAGATAAGTTAGGCACATAATGCAAAAAATTAAAGAATAATATAATCTCATTAATGTACTTATTAATTTTATCAAGAAGAGATCAAATAAATTAGGGTATCCTAAAAAAAGTGTTGATATTAAATAAGAATATTTAAGCTAAAACAAATATCAGTTCATCATATATGAGTCAATAATTTGGAATCATTTTAGATGAATACCTTATTTAAAGGTATCAAAGAGGTAAAATGAGTTTCAAAAAGGTGATGAATGATAAAATACCTAATTATATGTGTAAAATTAAAATTTATTTCATTGATAAATCATACCAAACTTGAATAAGTGAGTGTAGAGAATAGAGGGAAACAAAAGGTTTGATATAGTTCATAACTATTGAGATTGTATCCAAGACCAATGGTCTGTTTGATTTTTATGGATATGTGGAATTGTGGTGAAAAAAATATTTCCATTTATGATGAATCAATTATGTGGTTACCTTGGCCACATTATGACATATTTTTAGGATGATGAAATTTACATTAAAAATAAAGCACCAAAATTTAAGAAAATATAATAAGAACAAATACTTTATTTCAAAGAAGAAAATGATTTTACAGATATTATTTCTATTAATCAGAATTTGGCTATAAATCTATTTCATAAATGAATTTAAGAAGTATAAATATTATAAATTAAGGTCCAAGAAGAATAGAGATAATAATAAGAAAATATATTCCATTAATAAAAATATTTTCCAATTTTGAATAAGATGAGTATGATTAAGATGATTATGTTGCAACTAATTAGTAGGTAACAACATATGTCTTAAAAAAATTTATAATTACATGGAAGGAAAAGAGGATGAAACATAATACTCTTATAGATAATATTTCTCTCAAGGAATCAATAAACTTTAGCACATTAATTATTGATAGTGGGTGCTGATTCAACATAACTATGAACATGAATATTTTAAAGAATATGAATGTTGTTTTGCTATATGTTTTGTTTTATTAATGATGAATATTTAAATATAAGGGTTTTTTGAAATATGATGATTTTTGGAGTTATAATAAAATATATGGAGGTACTTTATATGGATGGACTTTGACACAATATCTTGAGCATGATTTATTATTTTGACTCATGAATTGAAGTCATATAAATTTGAAAGGGATTCTTAATAAAAAGTATAACTAGAAACCCATTGACGATGGTTTGGATAATAGGTGTAATGTTTTATAAAATTGGATAGCAAGGAGAACACATGTCTTCTTATGTTGAAAGAGGATAGTATCTTGTGTAATAAAATCATTGAAAATATACAATAAAAAATCATATATAATTTATTATATATAAAGGTTATGATCAGCTTTCATAATTTAGAGTATTATTAAGAGAAGTGTTATGATTCTATTATGGGGGGAATATGGTAAAAATCCCAATATATTGATGAAAAATAATTCTTATAACATTATTATATTTATGTACATGGATTTATATGGTCTAATGACACAACCATGGATATATTTTAGGAGATATTTTATTCTATCTATTAATGATTATAGTATAATCATTCTCACTATTCTTATATAAACCACAAAGAAGATGATGTAGTGAATCAATGGATTATAGAGAAGAACTAAATATAAAATTTAAATATTGATCAATATATTTAAATAGAATAATAGCATCAATTACACTTCTTTTTAGAATATTTAGATAATATTATCATCAGTAATTACGTTTTATCAATGAGAAATCCAAATTAAAGTGGTTTCATGCAAAGATAAAAATAAAATGGTGAATAAGGAAGGAAAGTTACAACTTATTAAGTGTTGTATGTTTAGGAATTATTGGAAGGAAGCAATTTAATTGGTAGTGTATCCACATAATTCAGATTTGTTAATACTTGAAGAGAAAATAATAGTGTTTGAGAAGTGGCGTGGAATGAAATTAATAGTTAATCATTTAAGGGTGTTTATAATTAATTGTTATATCCATAATTTATGATCAGTATATGAGACATTTGTTTTAATAATGAAAAACCACACCACTTTACAAATCTGGATAATTCATAATTTATGTTATAACTAATTTGAATCATGTAAATAAATATTTATAAATGAATAAATTATGTCACATGGTATAATACATTTCAATAAGTCAATAAATTACGGATATTTATGTTTCAATATATTTACAAGTTTAAATTTACAAGTAATTATGAATATCACTTAATCTGGAATTGTTCTGTATAAGATAGATACTTTGTATGTTTTTCATAGTCCTAGACACCGATATTTTATAGGAGTCACCAATGGTTGACTCACCGATGAAGACACACCGATCTAAGATGACACTGATGCAGGACTCACTGATAAATCAAATGACACACTAATGGATGACTCACCAATGGGTGACACGTCGTTTGTTCAAAGGACATACCGATGGATGAGTCACTGATGTGCGAAACACCAAAAGTTCAAAATGACTCACTGATGATAAATCATTGATTCCAGATAGACTAATACCACAAATGACTCATCAATGCCCAGAGTCACCGATAGAAATGGAAAGGACCCACCGATACAGGGAGTCACTGATGCTGACATATCGATGCTGGCATACTGATTCCAATGAATCACTTATACTTATGACTCTACCATAGTCATAGAAATTATTTTTAATTTATTAATCGAAATTGTTATCAAACAGTCATTTTTAGACATATTAATTTTTATCACATTATTTAATTTTTTTATAGGATATTCAAGTGACATTATAAGGTACATGCATGTGGGATGATAATTCTGTCTACCAGACCTTAAAGTATAAAAGAATTACAATTTAGATCATTGACATATGTAGAAGAGTATCAAAAATTAGTAAAACCCAAGAACTCCTACAAATATTGAAGGATACTTCCAAAACCCATGAAATCAAAATTAAGAACATATAGGGTGATAACGAGGTAAAAAAAAACCCACTGAGCTGACCTAAAATTATTTCAAACAAGAAGCTGAACATCTCATACTCCTAAAAGGAAAAACATAAAGGCTACAACACTATGTTTTGGATTCAACATCTATAAGAGGGCTAAAACAATAAATACAATAAAAAAATGAGTGCAGAGATGTACTGTATAACACATAGAGACTTCTATAACTTTCTCCACATGTTTAGATCTATTGTGTTCTCTTATTTACATTTTTGAGTAGTGTGTGTATCTATCTATTACACACACTAACTCATGAGCATAACTAGAGGATTATTTATATCCTCAAACTCACATTTAATTTATCCTTTTGTATCCCACGTATGACTATGGAAGAGTTCAAGTATGATTGGTTTGTTGTTTTCTCATCAAGAAATGTGGTAGAGTTCAAGTGTCACCTGGACAACCTTAGGTAATGTTGTGGACCCCGATCGAGGTTAGGGATCAAAATATTTATTAATTTAATCTTCTAGGTGGAAGGTGATCACCATGTGGAGAGGACTAAGCCTCAACTTGAGACTGAACCTCTTTTTTAAATTTCTGTTGTTTATATTGTTATTTTCTTTTACTTTTTTATAAAAATTTTCATTCAATAAAATAATCAAACTCTAATAGTTAGTTTAGTAAGTGTTTGTAACATTTTTGAACCAGTAGGTCAGTTTCAAAAGTTATATTAATATTTACATTAGTATAACTGAGAACTATTCAATATTTTGAGTAATTAATGGAACATTCAGGACTCTTATAAATTCACTACAAATAGACTTATATTATATTTTTTAATTGGGGGAAATTTTCCAAGAACAAATTTATAACAATCAAATCCTATAGATACTCAACTCACATCCCTCTTGAGTACTCTACTACGACCAACATTTGGTATCAGATGATTTAGGAAATTTCATTTTTCAAATATTTTTCAAATATTTTAAATATTAATTTTATATGTATTTACAATATCTCCAAATTTCTATCAATATTAATTTTTTTTCTCTTTCAAATATTTTTTAAAATTTTATAATATATAATAGACTGGAAGGTGCTACTACCAACATACCTTTATTATTTAATGGGAATAATTATACCCAATGGAAAATTAAAATGAAAATGCATGTAGAGAGAATGGGTTTTGAAATTTGGTATTCAGTTGTAGATGAGCATATGATTCGTGTAACTACTATAACTACTTGAGACGACCCAAAATATATTTCTTTTAACAATAATTGTAAATCCATGAATGCCTTATACTTCTATTTAGGAGATGAGGAATTTAACAGAGTTTGTGCATGTAAAACAACCCATGAAATTTTGGATACTTTATCTATTTCACATGAAGGAACTTCTAGTGTTAAAGAAATAAGCCTTAACACATATACTATTAAATATGATAACTTAAAGATAAATCCTGATGAGTCTATTTATAAAATTTATCTCAAGATTAATGAAATAGTGAACATCATGATATCTCTATAAAGATATGTAACTAACAAAGAACAAATAATGAGGATTCTTAAATGCTTACCTGATAGATGGACATGAACTTCTATCTATATTCAATAATCATGTAAAATCAAAAAAATACCTATCAAAGAACACATTGTAAAACTGATGATGTATGAAGAAGAGATAAAAGTCAATAAAGAATATGAGGATGAACCTAAGAGAAAGTATATAGACTTCATGACTACAACCTCTAAGAATAAGGAAAAAAGGTAAGGTGTTGGACTCTATTGAAATCTCTAGTATTGATGAATCAATATAGAAAAGTGATGAATATATGGATCAATTGGATAGAATATTTAAGAAATTATATAAGAAGAAGTCATTTTTCAGGAAGCCCAAATATAAATGATGATATGATAACAAGGGAAGATGGAAGAAGGACTTGAAAAGAAATAAAAAATCAGAGGTGATTGTCTATTATGAATTCAAGAGGAGAGCACATGTCAAAGCCAACTGTCCAAATTTAAAATACAAAAAGAAGTATGAAAACAAAGGTAATATGTATAAGAAATCTATGAAAGCCACCTAGTGTGCCTCTAAAGATAAATCTAGTGAATCATCATAATATCATGATGAGAAATATTACATGAAAAATATGTGTCTTATGACAAACACATCTAAGATAACTTTAGATACACTTACACACAATTATTATAATTCTGAAAATGAATATCATTCTAAGAATATGAAATGTGATGAACTATTTTAATATTGTTACATTCTAGAAGAGACATGTAAGGAACTAAAATATATAAATAAATCATTAAAGAAACAACATTCTCTTACTATAATTATTAAATCTAAACTTACTACTGAAATGGAAAATAATACCCAACTGCTCAAAGAAATAAATGAATTAAAAATGAAAAATGAGAAATTGAAGATGGGTTTATAAAAGTTTACCATTGAAAAAGATACTATTCCTTATATGCTTGGTAATCAGATAGTTCATAAGTACACTTATGACATTGGATATCATCCTAGAGAATGAAATTTATCAAAAATGCATTTTATGACATAATCTGGAAAATTTGTTTATTTTCCAAAAAAAATTATGATTTTACTGCAAGTTCTATTTCTACAAATTCTTTTACTGCATTATGTTTTTTAGACCAAATCTTGTTTACTTTTCAAATACCTAATATATATATATATATATGAATCTCATAAGACAATTTTGGGTTCCTAAAGATTTTGTTTCTATTGTTTCTGTACCTAGAAAAATATGGGTAACAAAATCATTTCTGGGGTGTATTTTTTTTGGTAAATTTCGTAAAGAGTTCCAGTATAAATACATGGTACTTGGATAGTGGCTGTTCAAGACACATGACATAATATTACACAGACTCCAAGAATCTCATCAAAATTGATGGAGGGCATGTCACATTTGGTGAAAATGGTAAAGGAAATATCATCGGCGTAGGCCAAATTAGAAACCCTAACTCTATTTCAATATTCAAATTACATTATGATGATGGATTAGAATACAAATTTATAAGAATATCCCAAATTTGGGATGTTGGATTAAATTTCTAATTTAAAAATGATTCATTCCATGTTTATGATTTCAAAAATAACATAATATTTTCTACACTTAGAAATGATAATGTATATGATGTAAATTTAGACACACTAACATAGTATAAATTTTCTTGACTACTTGACATTCACAAAGAGTCTTGGCCCTAGAATTAAAGAATAGAACATTATAATGTACACTCCCTTAAGAAATTGACAAAAAAAGGTTTAGTTAAAGACCATCCCATACTACAGTTTCCAGAAAATATAGTGTGAAATCCTTGTCAAAAAGGAAGGAAACATAAAATATACTTCAAACCAAAGAAATACGTTACCACTTATTAAAATCTCGAGTTGGTTCACATGGACTTGTTTAGACTATATAGTGTATAAAGCCTCAATGGGAGGAACTATGTTAATGTTCTTGTAGAAGAATTTTCAATGTATACTTGGACCTTTTTCTTATCTCACAAAAGTGAAGCTTTCTATCATTTTAAAAAATATTCTAGGACTATAGAAAATCTCAGTGGACATAAAAATAAATTCCTTATGAAGTGAACATGACCGTGAGATTGAAAATCAATACATTGAATATTTTTTCTCACATAATGATTATAGTCATTACTTATCTGCCCCCAGGACACCCCAACATAATGGTGTAGTAGAAATAAAAAAATGAAACCCTTTCGAAAATTAGTCCATCTATGCTCAATGAATATGACCTACTAATTTATTTTTGGTTTGAAGTAGTTAATACAACTTGTTATATTATAAATAGATTAATAATCAGACATATTCTTAAGCAAAACTCATTACGAGTTGTAAAATAATAGAAACCCCAAGGTAAATTGTTTTAAAGTGTTTGGATGAAATGTTTATATTCTTAACACTAAATATATCTAGATAAATTTTCCTCCAAAAGTGATGAAGGAATATTCCATGGATATTCAACATCTAGAAAAGCTTATCGAGTCTTTAATAGGAGAACAAATTTTGTGGAGGAATATGTACATGTCTTGTTTGATGAAACAAATTCACAAGAAGCTAATACATCACTAGGAATCCTTGATGAGGATATGTCTAATCTAGACATTAATGAAAATCCTTCTGACAATCCAATAAATGACTGTTAAATCTTGTAGTTCTATAAATTCTCCAAATTCTAGCCATAACAAACCAGAACCATGTGATGAACCTGAAATAACTAGCCCTACTGTTAGTAGACCAACTAGAACCCTTAAAAACCATCCCTTATATTTTTTAGTTAGTGATTTATATAGTGGAGCACAAACTAGATATTCCTTGAGAAATCAGGTTGAACATCAAGCATTCTTGTCACAACTTGAACATAAAAATATCAATGAAGCTATTAATGATGATTTTTGGGTAATCTCTATTCATGAATTTCTTAATCAATTTAAGAGAAATAAATTATGGAAGTTGGTTGATAGACCAAAAGATACCTTGATTAGAATAACTAAATGGTTGTTTAGGAATAAAGTAGATGAAGATGAAAATATAGTTAGAAAAATAGCTATATTGGTTTCACAAGGCTATAATCATGAAGAGTTAATTAATTATGAGGAATCCTTAGAACCATTAGCGAGGCTTGAATCCATTAGAATCTAACTTTCCTAAGCTGCACAATTAGATGTCAAACATTATCAAATTTAAGTTAAAAGTGAATTCATAAAAGGATATATAATTGATGATGTTCTTGTTGAAAAACCTCTAGGTTTTACAAATCCACATTTTCAAAATCATGTTTTCAAATTATCTTAAGCATTATATGATTTGAAACAAGATTTAAGTGCTTTTTATTATAGGTTAAGTAACATTGTTATTTCTAAAGGTTTTATAAAAGGAATTGAAGTTCCTGATTTATTTATAAAAATAATTTCTAAATATGTTTTAATTGACCAAATATATATAGATGATATTATTATTTGATATTCTAAAAATTGCATTATGTAATGATTTTTTAAAAATGATTCAAAGTGAGTTTTAAATGAGTTTGATGGGTGAAATTATATATTTTCATGGATTTAAAATATTTCAAAATAAAGAAGTTATTCTTATGAATTGATGTAAATATAGTAAAGAAATTTTGAAAATATGTGACTTGGTTAACGTTAAGTGAAGTGAAACACCTATGACTTCTACATGTAATCTAGATCTTGATGAAAATGTGAAATATGTTGATGAAAATTCTTATAGAGGAATGATTAGGAGTTTTCATTACATAACTACTAATAGGTTAGACATCATGTTTAGTGTGTGTGTGTGTGTGTACAAGATTTCAAGAAAAACCAAATGTGTCATGTTTTAATGCTGTTAAAAGTGTTTTAAAATGACTCAAATATACAAATAATTTTAGAATGTTCTACCAAAGACAAAAACCATTTGATATGGTTAGTTATTCTGATGCTGACTTGGGTGGATGTATGCTAGATTGAAAAAAGAAACTCTGGAACATGTCACTTTTTTGAAAAGTCTCTAATTTCATTATTTATTAAAAAGAAAAATTCAAATGAATTATCAACTGCTGAAGTAGAGAGAATTTCTAATGAATGTTTCTATGCAAAAATTTTGTCGATGAAACACACTTTATTAGACTATGGATTTCAATTCAAACATATCCCCATAAATTGTGACAAAAAAGTGCAATTAAAATTTCTAAAAATCAATTTTTTCATTATAGAACAAAACATGTTGATATAAGACATCACCTTTTTCTATATAATTCTCAAAAAGGTGATATAACTTTGGAGTTTATTGGGAATGAGAATCAAATTACTGACATATTTACCAAACCCTTAAACTTTCAATGAATGAGCTACATCAGACATGAACTAGGAATGTTAAATCAGTAAAGACAATAAAAATTTATCCCCTTAAATAATCTATTTGTCTGTGACACTTATCACTATGACACCAATCAGTGAAGCTGATCTGGAGACACCAATCAGTGAAACTGATCAGCAAAACCGATCAAGTGAAACCAATCAGGGAAACCATTTGAGTCAAACCGATCGGTGAATCTGATCAGGTAATGCTGATCACATGAAGCTGATCATGTCATACTGATCAGATGAGACTAATACCGCTAGGATAAAACTGATACCAATATTTTCTTTTTAGTAAATCATTCTGTCTATACCTTTAATGTAAAATGACATAGTTATAGTTTTTTATTTTATAATTATTCTATTTTATGTTTTTACGAGTTACAATCCCTAAATGATAAAATTAATTCGATACACACTATCTCTACCCTTAGAACATTCACTACCCAAAATACCTATAAGACTTCAACCTTTCAACTCCCATCGAACCTGAACCTTTAGAGTGGAAAGGATGAAGCACATGATCAAAGGAAGAAGTGAATCACCATCAGGAAAGTGTCAAAAAGTATAATCAAGTAGCACTATGGGAAAAACAGTTTGTTGTGACAGGGTATTTGTGACGGGTTTAATTCCTATCGCAAATAGCCCATCCCATGGGTTATTTTTAATAGGGGGTTCATCCTATTGCAAATTACAAGTCATTTACTACGGGGGGGATCCCCCATCGCAAATAGTTTATCAGTCAGAGCATATTTGTGAAGGGTCCTGTTGCAAAAAAATGGAAGTGGTAAATGAGTTTTTGCGATGAGATGTTGTCCCATTCGGAAAAGGTGTGCTGGCAGGTCACCTTTTGCTACCAGCCCCGACACAAATACCCTTTCAACTGCTAACAATAATTAATGTAGGTAAAGTTATTTGCGACAGTCCCTGTTGCAAAAAGTACCTTTTGCGATGGGCTTACTATCGCAACAAGTCTCGTCACAACAAATCTAACCTATATATACCCCCCTCAATTTTTCTTTCTATTCCTCTCATTTCTCACTTCCTTTCACTCTCTAAACTAGAATTTTAGAGTGAAAATATCTTTCAGTTATTTTTATTATGGAGAAGTTGTGAATGCGCTTACAACAATCGAAGATCAATTTTAAAGGTATTTAAATTTTATTTAGTATAGTATTTATTTAATTTTTTAATGTTAATTTTAATTATTATTGATTAGTTGTAATTAAATTACATTTAAATTGTTTAGTTATCTGAAATTTAGTAAGAAATAGTAATAATTAGTAATAATTAGTAATAATTAGGAATAAATAGTAATAATTAAAAAAATAGTAATAATTAGGAATAAATAGAAATTATTAGGAATAAATAGAAATAATTATGAATAAATAGTAATATTTAGGAATAAATAGTAATAATTAGGAATAAATAATAATAATTAGGAATAATTAGGAATAAATAAGAATAATTAGGAATAAATAGTAAATATTAGAAATAAATAGTAATAATTAGTAATAAATTGGAATAAATATGAATAATTAGTAATAAATAGGAATATATAGTAATTATTATTAATAAATAGTAGTAATTAGTAACAAATAGTAGCAACTAGTAATAAATAATAGTAATTAGTAATAAATAGTGGTAATTAGAAATAAATAGTAATAATTAGCAATAATTAGGAATAAATAGAAATAAATAAGAGTAACTAGGAATAAATAGTAATAAATTTCAATAATTAGGAACAAATAGGAATAAATATGAATAAATAGTAATAATTAGGAATACATAGGAATACCACGTAATAATTATAAATAATTAATAATACATATGAATAAATAGCAATAATAATGATTAAATAGTGATAAATAAGAATAAATATAAATAAATATGAATAAATATCAATAAATAGGTATAAATAGAAATAAATAGTAATAAAGAGTACTAATTAGTAATTATTAAGAATAAATAGTAATAAATAGTAATAAATAGTAAGAGACAGTAATTATTTGTAGTCAATAGTAATAATTAGTAATAACTACAAATAAATAGTAAAAATTACCAATAAATAGTAAAAAATATTAAAAATTTGTAAAAAATAGGAACAAATAGTATCAAATAGGAAGAAATAGTAACAAATAGGAAGAAATAGTAATAAATAGTAATAAATAGTAATAAATAGAAATAATTAGTAATAATTAGTTATAAATAGGATTAATTAGAAATAATAATTATTGATTAGTAATATTTAATAACAATTAGTAATAATTAGTAATAAATAGAAAAAATTAGTAATAATAAGGAATAAATAGTAATAAATAGGAATAATTTAGAATAATTAGGAATAAATAAGAATAAATAAGAATAAATAGGAATAAATAGGAATAAATATGAATAATTAGGAATAATTAGGAATAATTGGGGATAATTAGGAATAAAGAGGAATAAATAGAAAAAATTAGTAATAATTAGGAATAAATAGGAATAAATAGTAATAAATTGGAATAAATAGGAATAAATAGGAATAAATAAGAATAAATAGAAATAATTAGGAATAATCAGTAATAATTAGTAATAATTAGTAATAATTAGTAATACTTAGTAATACTTAGTAATAGTTAATAATATTTAGTAATACTTAGTAATACATAATAATAGTTTGTAAAAATTAGTACTTATTACTAGTTATTACTATTAATAACTAGTAATAACTAGTAATAACTAGGAATATCTAGGAATTACTGGGAATAACTAGGAATCTGTAGGAATCAATAGGAATTAGTAGGAATCAATAGGAAACAATAGGAATCAATAGGAATAAATAATAATAAATAGAAAAAATAGGTATAAATATGAAAAATAGAAATAAATAGGAAAAAATAGAAATAAGTAGTAAAAATTGCAATAAATAGGGAAAAATAATAAAAAACAACAATAAATAGGAAAAAATAGTAAAAAATAGAAATAAATAGTAAAAGTATTAACTTGTAATAACTTGGCACAATTTCTAGTAGATTGTCGACACTCATTTTGCTCGATGACTCTTCTCCTTTCAACTTTCACCGACTCCAAACATTATGAAAAGTATGATTCTATGTATGCACAAGTTTGAATATGCATTCGTTAGACCAAATTTTTCATAATGTGTTCAGGAGGTGATAGTTGCGAGAAGATGATTCATCGACGAAAAGGGGGATCTTTTGTCTAACGACTATTTTACGTGCAAGTTTGTCACATGGAAATCCCAATCAAGAATCTGCTTGGAGGTACGCTTATACATTCTTGTATATACGAGAATGAATATGCGTACCTACAAAAAGATTCATCATTGTGATTTTAGTGAGATAAATTTGCAGGTAAATGAGCAATCAGACAGAAGAGAATCAGTCAATCCACTAAAAATTGTACTTCCCAAAATTAGTATTTATGACAGGACCTTTTGCGACTGGAGCTCATCGCAAATAATCTAAATATAATTTTTTATTAATACTATTTGCGACAGGCCCGTTGTTAGGTCCACTAGGTTTGATACCATGAGAGGGGGTGAATTAGGGTATAACAGATTAAAACAACTTCCCCTATTGATCTTGTCTCGCTGTTAAGAAAGACTCTCTTCTCTCTCTATCCTACAACAATGTATAAACAAAAACTAAATAATGCACATGACATAATGATTTTTACATGGTTCACCCTCACTGGGCTACATCTAAGGAGCATACACCGTCAATGTGTCGATGTAGAAAATCCACTAAAAGTGCAGTACTGTTTACAAAGTTCTGGATAGATCACTTCTATTCCCAAGCTCACTGCCTTTACAAATTTTTGGGTTAGCTCACTACTTTACCAAGGGTCACTCTCTGCTTCTCTCTCTCTGGCTCCCTACCAGTGGAGAGGATCACTTTCTTCCTCTCCCTTTTGTCATTACTCTGGAAAAGAACCACTCAGAGATTATAGACCTATAGGTCTCTTCATTATCACTAATGAATATATCCTCTATTATATGTAGATTCTTTGTTCAAGTCTAACTTTCACCCGTAGATGAATCCCAATTTGCGCCGATGGTATCGGGCAATCTTCCAGCTTTCATATAGCCCTAAAATTACCGTCGTACTTCAACCACACATGGATCCCTTCTTCAAGTCAGTGCAAGTCCCCATGCACAAGTTCAAACTGGTGCACAAGTTCTCCTCAACCACTTGCGTGACACTCGCTTCTTCAACCCCAAACTTGCACGACTCACACCCTTTTACGCACAAACAAATTTTCGCATGTAACCTTCAAATGTCGCAATTCTTAAAAACATGGTGTGAAATTATCACCAAACCACTTGTGTGACACCCCTTTCTTCAACTCTTAACTTGGGTGGCTCCCATCCTTTCTCGCCCAAACCTCCTTGGGCGAGCAACAAAAAACTGGCGCACAACTTCTACTTGTGCGACCTCACCACCACTTGCACGACCACCAAACAAGCAAAACTGGAGCTCTAATTTTTTATAAGTGTTGAACTCACCTCTAATTATGAGGGTTCAACCACTATTTATAAGCGTTTTGGACACCCGGAGTGTCGGCGCGCAAGTCCAGCTACCCTAGTCTCTATCGCGCAAGTCACTTGCACGACCAAACCCAAAACTTGAGTGCCCTGTTTTCCTTTTCAATATTTTGATGTTCTGGTCATGAAAAACATAAGGCACGCATGTTTCCAAGCCTCCAAGACAACGGCGTGCAAGTCCCTTTTCCAAAAACACTTTTCTCCATTTGTCTATTTTGAGGTCCAGGCATTTGGAAAACACTGGAAAACGGCTCCACCTTGTATCCGCTCTTTTTGAACCGCCTCTAGATCGACCATTCCTTTATCTAAATTCTTGAATCAATCATGTATCATTAACAACATACCTTGAAATTGACATTCCATAATGAAATCCTCTTTTTCAACAAATTTGTACGTCATGGTTTGCATTGTCAACAAACACAACACAGAGGCCCACGTTGTCAACAAACACAATCACCTCAAAAATGATTCAATGATACGTTGAGGGATTTTTCCCAACACCCATCATAAAAAGATTATATATATAATGTATATAATCGAAGGCTTAGTTGTGATGGGGTAGTTTCCCTTCAAAAAAAGTATTTGTGACCAGCCGTTGTAAAAAGTTTATTTATGTATATAATGTATATAATCGGATGTTTATTTGTGACAGAAAAGGTCCCCATCGCAAATTTTTTTTTTGCGATGGGCCCCTAGAACAAAATAATATTTGTGATGGGCCCATCTCTAAAAACAATATTTACGACGGGGCCCGTTGCAAATAGCCCATCGTAAATATCACGTTTTCTTGTAGTGTTGTGTAGTAGGTTCTATGAAGCCAGGATTGGGAAGCAATGTGGTAACTGTTGAGAAGGAAGTGTCTGTCGAGTGGCTATTGTCAGAAAAGTATCTTTTGTTGAGAGTTTTGGAATATCAACGATGAATGAGTTGGTTTGAAAACAATGATAGACCCTTTCATCCAAAGCTGGTAAGAAATTTTTATCTCAACTTGAAAGTGTCTTTGGAAGGAGCTAAAGAGGATCTGATGATGTATGTGGTGAAGGTAAAAGAAATTTCATTTTCTTTAAAGGAGTGGGCCAAATGATTAATGATACAACCGAAGGGAATATATGTGGACAATAAGGTTAATATTCCACCAATCTTAGAATTGTTTTCTTATGAAAATTACTTAAAGGAATTAATATGAAATGACTAGTTAATGAGAGATAATTCTACATAATTAGATGGGGAGGCCAGACTTCTTTTCAAGTCCATTCTACAACAAATCTATCCCAGGAAGTGATATTTTACTGCTATGATATATCAGGATGTATTCCTGATTTATTTGTTAAAACATTTGGTAAAATCAAACTTTTATAGGTACCTTCTTTTATACATTGTTGATATGATCAAACTCTCCAATAAATAAAAATGTTTATAATACCAAAAATTGATCTCTATAATGATGAAGAGGCTAGGATGTGTCGAGGATAGGGAAGAGAAGATTACTACGTCTAGTGGAATTTTCCTACATATGGATATCTGTAAAATAATTAAATATTTTGGAACTCATGGAGGATAATGTTGGTAGGATATGAGGATAGATTATATAAATATTATAACTTTATTGATCATTATACAGGACCAAGGGATCATGCTAATCCATGTCTTAAACTGGGTGAGAAGGTTCTTTATTCTGATGTGGTACAGGTTGTGGTAGAGTGTCCAAGAGAAGAAGGGTATCTAATAGATTATAGGAGTGACCCAGATTATGTTGAAATCCTTAAAGACATGTCATATAGAAATTCTAGTCCACCATTTGAATTACCTTCTCAAGAACCTTTGTTTGGTGATGAAGATGAGGAAGAGAATGAAGTCTCTAGAAGTAAAGGATATGTGGGCAAGAATGATGGCGATGATGAGGATGATGATGATGATGATTATGATGTTGATAAAGGTGAGAATTTGAGTGAATCAATAAAAATAGGTCAAAAAGTTGTTAATTCTGGTGTGGAGTCTATGCATGGAGTAAATGATGATGCTAATAGTAAGGATAATGCTGATCCTATTAGATAAAATGTTACTGATCATGATGGTATTGATATTGAAGATGTTGGAAGTAAGTATAGACATGACAAACTATATGATGATCAAGTCACATTTAGGATCTTAATGAAATTATTGCTGGAGGTCAAGAGGAACAGGAATAAGCTCAAATTTTATCTATGCCTCAGAATGAGAAAGGTCCATGGGTAGCTCAAGTGGCAAGAGTTTATGTTGTATCTGAATTTCAGTTAAAACCAATGTCTTAGAATGTCATTTTGGCTAGAGGACATGAAGAAGAAGAAGATAAAGCTGAGGGTGAGGGAGAGTCTCCAGGTAGGAGTGTAATATTTGATACTGTGGAGGCTATGTGATGGACTTGTTATGGAGAGTGGAATAGAAATCTAGGTTAAATTATGTTTGGGCTGGATTATGATTCAAATGATAAGATGGTATCTCATCTTTCTCCACAAGATGAGGTAGAACCAATTTCCCCAACTTCACCTATAGTACCTAATGCTGATGATCCAGTTGTATAGACCGTGCCTAGTGACTGTGTCACCAAGGCTGATCTATAAAAATTCAACGTTGATTTATGTGAGTCAGTGAGATCTTCTATTAGTGTTATAAATGATGCTTAAACCTCCAATATTATTTTAGAGGCTGAGGCAGCGAGGATTGTAAGATTGGTGATTTAGGATATTCATCCTAACCTAATCATTAGAGCCAAGACAATTATTAGGAATAATATAATTCTGAGAGAAGAGTTGAATAAAATGAGAAATTAATTGGAATCTCGGACCACTGATTTCAAGACCACACATAGTGGTGTTATGGATGTTATTAGGAACCTAGTTACGCATATGTTATGTACATATTTGAATATGTTAAATGAGAATATTAGAATAATGTTTTCTCGTGAATCCACTTCTAAAAGTACTAGTCCTCATACTGATATGGCCTATCTTTGGACATTAATGAGATAGTAGATGAGGTCCATTTAGAGTGACTATGATAAAGAGACTCCTACCAAAGCGCACAGTAACACTCAACATGTTTATAACATGGAGAGACAATGTAAAAATGAGGCATCTGCTGCACAAAAGAAAATCAGATAAAAAGTGTTTAGGTATTTCTATAAAATATACACCAAGTATAAAATTATTAACAATTTTATATACTTAGATGAAAACCTCTAGATTCCACCAGTAACATAATTCATCAATATACAAGAGATCCAATTGAATGATTTCACACACACGTTGGATAGTTTATAGAGAATAAAGAGGATTTTGAAAATCCAATGTAGTATGGGGTGAAATAATCAATTTTTTTATCAATTTTTTCATCTCTACATGGATGTGAAGGCCGAGGAGATAGTGGTCCATATAACTGCTTTCATTGGACGTGGTTCACTACCCCCTACTCAGATGATAGTTTCTCCAGCCTTATCTAAGATTAGGACAGTGATCCAAGAACAACATCAATGTTGTGTTCTGTTTGAGAGAAGACCTAGACTTTCAGCTAATGTTCCTATAGGTGTTTCTTTACATGGTGTTTCCATTCGATCATCCTTTATTAAATACACAAAACCACTTCCTTCACCTTCAATTGACCCTTCAGAAAAAGGAAAAGCCCCTCAAAATTCAATGACTTAACTATGTATCCTTTCATTGATAGGGCTCTTTAAATTTTTTGATGAATCCATTTTGATGTTTTATTCTTTGTTCTTTAATGAATATAAATTTGAAGGGGAGAATAAAAGGGAAGACCTTCTAGTAATATTTATAATTCACATTCACTGCTGGTATGCTAATTAAAGTAATTATTATTCCTAAACATCATATATAACTCATTAATTCCAAGATTTGTGATTATCAAAAAGGGGGAGATTGTTGGACCCTCTGTGGGATAATTTTTTTAATAATAGCAAACCATTCCACTTTAAAAATCAAGATATTTCATATATTAAGTTATAATAATTTTAGTCATGTCAATAAATATTTATAAATGAATTAATTATGTAACATGGTATAATAAATTTCAATAAGTCAATAAATTATGGATATTTTTATTTCAATATATTTATAATAATATATTTACATGTAATTATAAATTTCACTAAATTTGGAATTATTATATATAATACAGACACATTGT
The DNA here is from genome assembly GCA_963277665.1 of Viscum album. NCBI lineage: Eukaryota > Viridiplantae > Streptophyta > Magnoliopsida > Santalales > Viscaceae > Viscum > Viscum album. Next base: position 752,830,777 of record OY728160.1, read on the forward strand.
ATGTTTTTAAAATTCCATAAAACTAATAGATTAATGGATTTATTGTTTACTGAATCACTGATGAGGACTCACTGATCAAAGAATAAACTGATGCAGGAATCAAAGATAGAACAAACGACACACCAATGGACAAGTCACCGATGATTGGTTACTCAGATAGTTCAATAAACTCACTATTGGATGACTCGTCATTGGGAGACATGCCATTAGTTCAAAGGACATACCGATTGATGAGTCACTAATGGGAGATAAACCGATATTTTAAAATGATTCACTGATGATGACTTTCCAATTCCTGGACAGACCGATAACTGAAGTGACACACTAATTCCCTGAGACACAGATACTAATGGAAAGGAATCCCCAATATAGAAATTCATTGATGATAACAGACTGATGCTAAAAGCTCGGTGCCAATGGATCTCCAATACTTATGACTCACCAATAGTCATAATTTTGTTTTAATTTATTAATTAAAATTTATATCTAAAAGTCGTATTTAGAAAAATTATAGTTTTTAAAATTATTTATATTTATGTGTATGATATTCTGGAGACAATACGAGGGAAATTCATGAGGGTAGATCATTGTGTCTACTGGACCTCGATGTATAAAAGATGGATCATTTGACACATGCAGAAGAGGAGAAAAAAAAAGAAAATCTGAGAACTCCTCCAAATCTCAAAGCATACTTCCAAAACCCAATAACTCAAAAGGGAAAACATATAGGGAGATAAAAAAGTCATGAAAATCCTAACGAGTTGACCTGGGTATAATTCAAACAAGAATCTAAACATCTCATACTCTTGAATGAAAGAACACAGAAGCTACAACACCATGTTTTGGATTTAACTTCCAGAAGAGGACTCAAAATTCAAATCCATTACATCAAATGAGTCCAGAGCTACCCAGAATAACACACAGAGACATTTAAACCTTTCTCCGCATATTTATCTTTGTTGTGTTCATTTATATAAATTTACAAGCAGTGTGTATATTATTCTATTATATACACAGAGACTTGAGAATAACTAGAGGATATTTGATATCCTAAAACTCACATTCTATTTACCCATTTTTATCCCATGTAGAATTGTAGAAGAGTTCAAGTGTTACCTATTTTCTATTTTCCCATGAAGAACTATGGTAGAGGTCATGTGTGACCTAGAAAACCTGGTGTTCTATTTTGAACCCCGATCTAGGGTGTGGATAAAACTATTAATCAATTAAAATTTCTTGGTGGCAAGTTATCAATAAGTGGAGAGGACTAAGTCGCAGCGTGAGACTGAACCTCTTGTTTTAATTTCTCTTGTGTTGATTGTTATTTCCATTTACTGTTTTATTAAAACATTAATTCAAATAGATTCAAACTCTGATAGTTAGTTTATCTTGTGTTTGTAACAATTTTGATCCAGTAGGTTAGTTTCAAAAGATTTATTAATCTTTAGATTCATATAACTGAGAACTAGTCAATCTTTTGAGAAATTAATTGATCTTTCTAGACTCTTATAAATTCACTACAAATTGACATAAATTACAATTTTTAATTTAGGGAAATTTTCAAAGAACTCATTTATAATAGAAATTTTTATAGATAATCAATTCTACCCCTCTTGAGTTTTTTACTCCGACAAACAATAATAATGTAAAAGATAATTAAAATATGAAGATTTAACTGAGAAAAGAGTTTTCACATTATACTCAATCAATGTTAAAGACTATAAATTCTTTAATAATATATTAAATAATATTATAGTGAAAATTAAATAAATATTATTAAATAAAAAGATGAATATAAGTCTATAAATTCACATTTGAATAATTTTTTTAATGAAGAACAATATATTGAAATAAATTATAATGGTTTCAAAAATCTAACACATGATGAGGATTTTCAGGTTTAATCATTGGATGAAGAGTCTACTAAAGAAATCCAATCCCAAACCCAGGGATGATATGAAAGAGTAGATATGAAGGAATAAAAATTTATTGGATAACTCCCATTCAAATCCATAGGAAGTTGATTATAGATCACAATACAATATTTTCTTAGGTAAAACGAAAAACACCCAAACAAGTGGAAAATTATGTGCCATGTGTGAAGGCTATGAATCAAGATCTAGATAAAATAAAAAGGAAATAAACCTGGAAGCATATAATAAGGGTTTTAATCACAATGACATTAAAAAAACATGATAGAAAATATCTTGAGTATAGAAATGTGGTGTGAAACAAAAAAACATTAGTTTTTAAGGGATATTATTAAATTAAAGGTATATAATAAGAAGAGATATTTACACTAGTGGATAGACTTGAGTAAACCCATTTATTGTTGGTGGTCTATATTAAATGTGGATTTATGTTTATTCAAATGGATATAAATGTGGTAATATTGAATAGAGTGATAAAATGGGAAGTGTGAAATAAATAACTATTGGGTTCTCAATTGAGGAATGATAAAGCAATGGCATGCCAATTGAATAAGGTTATATATGGATTGATATAAAAACCTCAGGCTTGGTACACTTGATTGGAATCATATTTGAGGAAACAATAATTCAAGAGATCTGGTTTCAATCAAAACCTCAATAGGAAATAATCCAAAGAATATTGGTTAATGGTATTGATCAATGTTTAAAATAATATTTTTAGTGGAATATTGTAGAAATCAATAGTGGAGTTTGTATAATTATTGAGTTCAATGTTTGAAATTTATATTACCATTGAACTGATATATATTTTCAAGTTTTAATTGGGTCTAAAGGGGTTGTATAATATTTTATGTAATGATAAATATTAAAAAGAGTTTCTAAAAAAATTAAAAATAAATGATTAAAATAAAATTTAATTTCAAATCTTATGTGGTTCTAAAATTGGAAATTATGTATATTATAAATATTTTGAACATACATTATATCAAAGGATGATTAAAATCTTATTATGATTGATAGAAACATGTTTGTACTTTTTTCCCCATTTTTGGATACTCAGTTTCAGAGTATTTTGAAGGAATAACATCTATATAATATAAAAATATTTATGAGGTATACTCAATTTACACTCAATTATAGTTTGGTATTTGACATGAGTAAAAATTGAGAATTGATTTCATATTTAGATACATACTAAGAATGAAATATTATGAATGAGAAATCTATTCATATAGGGGGTCTATTTATAATGGTGAAGTGTGTTGGTAGGATGTGAAAGAATAAGACTAAAATATCTTTTAGCATTGTATTTTGGTTATAAAGGAATATACTGAATGGATATGGATAAAGAAATATATATATGATCTTAGTGAATATTTTATGGTGATTATATTGAATAATTGAAATAGTATGGGAGTCATTGAAATAATGAATTATTTGGGACAATTTTCTCTTATGAACCATATCAAAATTATTTACCATTTAATTAAGTAAAAGGTAGAGTAATGAGGGATCAAGATAGACTATATTGGATCAAATAAACAAGGGGTACAAATTTTTAAAAAACTATTTTCCACTCTGATATATGAGAATAATCAGTTGAATGTCATTGTTCAACCACCTCCCTCGGATTGAGGATATTTAAAAAATTAACTCTCCCTATATTATTTTAATTTTAAGTACAATTGTTTAGTGGTTTCCAGGTATTACACATTAGGATTATTTTACAAGGGGATAATTTATCTAAATTAATGATTTACTCAATGTGATGGGTATCCAATAACATTTTATAAACAACTTGAGTTAGAGTAGGGAAGAATTATCATACCAAAGGGAGAAATATACACTTTAAAGAGACTTTTTAGTATACGAGCCCTGAAGAGATACAATTTCTTGGAATAAGGGATAAAAAATCATATTTTTTAAAAAATTATGTTTAATTAATTGATTTTATTTCACTATTTTTAATAATCATAGATAAATGAATATAATTTTATTTTATTATTTCATTTGAGATTAATTTATAAATATATGAAATTTACCTTGATTTTAGATAAAGTAATATTATCCTAGATTTTTGTAAGCATTAAATAAAATTTCATGATTCATTAATATATTTTATTAAAAAATGTCAAGTTATTTTTCGAAATAGTATTTAATATTCATATGGAATATTACTTTTTTTATAATTACATACATTATAATTGTATTTTTAATGAAAAATACATGTTTCCTAGAGGTCACACTATAATGATGTAAAAATATATTAAATTATTCATCTATTTGCACAATTTCTTAACCAATCATATGCTTGAGTGGATACATCATATCATTGTCTGATGACCTTCTACATTCTAACCCAGGAATCACTCGATCAACTAAACTTCCAAAGCATTGTCCATCAAGATACTATGACACTCTCACCACACACCTACTGACAATGAATCCACCATTTAACCTACCTTATCTATTTTCTCTACTAAAATCACCAATCTCAAGTCACATTATGTACCCCCCGCAAGTAGTGGTAGTTCCAATACCCTCATATCTCCATACATGACACAATCCAGATTGATAGAAAAAATTATATATTCACTCCGTTTTAATGTCACACTTAGAAGACCAAAATCAAGAACATTTTTTTTTCATATCTAACAAATCTAAGCATATTAATAATAAAGAAGAAATCAATTATATGTTTGATAAAATAGATAGAATTTAGTTTTACAATTTATTTTAACTAGGAATAGACATCAATGAACATATGTGATGATCAACCAAAAAAAGAGATAAATTCAATAATATAGTGGTTTTGGTGTTTGTTCCCCATAATGTATGAAATAATTAAAGAAGGATAACTATATAATTCCCAATTCAATAATTTTTCATTCAAAGGATGATGGTTGAATTATGTTCAACCAAATGTACAAACCATCCCAGTCTCTCCTCCAAACCAATGTTATAGGCCCCCTCTATATATCAAATTCTAAAATGACTATTTTAACCATGGCCCCCCTCATTACCTCATCTTTTTCAATGATAAGCATCAGTATATCAATCCCAATTATGTGTAGATATTTGATTCTAGATCTTTCAATTACATGAGTCTAATCCCACACCATAAGAGTCCACATCCAAGACCAATTCCATTATTTGAACCTCTCATAACACCAAAATCAATATCATAATGAATCACTATGTTTAAATGTCAAAACCCATGTTTTTTATGTAGTATAATTAAAACCAATTTTTTACAAGACCACCTTAGACCCACTTAAATTATTTTGGACCCCAAGTTTTCATGAATAATATTACCAAATTTCTTATCCACCTTATTGTATATTAATTATTTATTATATATAATTCCTCACATAAAAATTCCTCAAATATCACTCATATTCTAATGTTCATTGACTTATCAAAACACATAACCTCTAATTCTTCTTGAATGAGAATTGATTTGAATCATAGGAGATCAGTTAGGTTATCTATCTTTTTGTTCTATTGAGATGATAAAGGATGTTCTATATAAGGGTATTGGGGTATATGAGAAAAAAATATCTACTTAATAGGAAGACAATTTATAACATCATATTCCTTTATTATAATTTTAATTCTAATTATGTGTTATGTTCTGTGAAATCATTCCCTAATTTCTCTTCTTCTCTATGTTTCTCCAACATCTATAAAGTCACTATTATTGTGAAATGCAGTATTATGGAGTATTAAATCATCATGGGTGATATAAGGGAAATCATAGAGGTAATCCTTAATTTTTTACATTGAATTATCACTATATTTCTCTGATTATGATGTGAAATTAATAGTGAAGTATAGAGCAGTTAATGTTTACTCTATACACCATTACATTTTTTTCATCCATCCTCAATTTTAATTCAATGTATCCCTCTATTTGGATCACACATCATACTAGTAGAGTTGTGTGGTTTGAGAAGATAAATGGTATTTTATTACAATTAGGTGTGTGAGAAAGTACGTTCACTTAGTTGAGGACTGTAATTTCCCATTCATATTGGTGAGAAAATTAATTGTTGGTCTATTTAAGCATCCTTAAGATTATTAGTAAAACCATAAATGATAAAATGGTGGGGGGAATGTAGATAAATGATTTTGATTCTACTCATTGAGTTAGGTTATTTATAATAAACTTAAATATTTATTGACCCTACTATAATTCATCCTTGGATCACCTATATTTCTTCCATGCCCTATTATTATGTTTTATATATTCAATTTTATTTTAAATCATTTAATGTGAAAACAAAACAAGTAATACCTCTCTTGTCTTAATATTTTTAAAACATAGAAAATGAAAAAATATACATTAGTAATTAATATAGTGAATAACATGAACCATCAATCCATAACAATTACTCTGGGTAACTTTATGATATATTCCATGTTTTAATAAAAAAAATTATCATAGACATTGAAAAATACTTTATCAACATTTTACTATTATTGGGGAGTTAAGTTGGAAACTCTTTATTATTATCCTTATCACATTGTAAATAATTCAATATTTTCAAACTAAAATATAAAATCTAAAAAGATTGTAGAATCCCTATCTTAAAGGATTGAGGAAATTACTATTGTGACCAAATTAATGTAGAATAACAATTTTCCTAATCATCATATTAACCCAATGTCATTGGATGGATGTTTTGAAAAATAAATAATCCTAGATGAATTGATGGACCTATGTAAGAAAGTCATATAAAATTATTGGAAACTAATTGCAATGGAAGATGTTATATTGGATGATGAACCTGAAATAAAGTTCATTTTTATGGAAAATAACCAAGTTGGATGGATAACATGAAGATCTTGAATAAGAGGATGAAGATACATGGTTTATGACTAAAACTATAAACCATGTGGCCAAAAAATTTGAAAATGATTTAAAAACTAAAATAATTAGTGGATACTTCACATTAAACTTTATTTACTATAATTTTTTAAAAATTTATGTTGTATTGATCTCCATTCTATTTTAAATTAAAAAATATATTCTTAGAGGATCTAGATTTAAAAGATAATGATGAATTTGAGGGGCCATATTTTAATGGAAATTTTTAATTCCTTATGCGGTCTAAATCAACAATTGAATAATTCATAGAGGTATTTCACATAAAAAGTGAATTATAAGAAAAAATAAATGAGTGGAACTTTATTACATTATATATAATTCTGTAAGATTTTAATTATTATGAACTAAATTCTAATCTCTATTTTTATAAACTAGTATATTCAATTACACATTCACATTACCCTAATTATGTGGATTAGCCCAATAAGATGTTAAAATTCAAATTGAATCTAATTTAATCACTAACAACTATTGAAAAAATATAATAGACAACCTCATTAAAAAATAGAATCTCTTAGTCAAGACACCCAAGGGAGTGGAATTATGTTTTGATTCAATTTAATTCGATTTTTTCTACTAGAATTATAATATAATTATTAGTGTTTTGAATTTTAGGGTTAGGTTGTGCTGTATTTTTCCTTTTCCATTGAAATAAATATTGATGGTGAGAAATAAGAACCTATGTCATACAATTTTTATGAGTATATAGTTATAGTAATTGAATACAAGGAAACTCATAATGGGGGAAGAGCTAGATAAGGCTTACCATAAAAATATACTATAATATAATTTAACATAATTTAATGATTATGTCACAAAAATAGATGGAAAAAATTCAAAATTCCAAAAGATTGACTATTTTGATGGAAAACTTATACAACCATCCCTATAAAATAAGCTCAATACCACCCAAGAGTGACTGAAATGGTGGAGGAAGTGGAAAAAATCATTCCAAAATTGGGAGATGAAGTGAAATAAACCTTATAACTATATTTCAACCCCATGAACTAAAAAATATACAAAAAAAATAAGATGGAAACAAACCATCTTAAAAAATAGGACCTCTAAGAGAAGAAGATATATATGAATTACATTGGATAAAGATGTATGTAGTAGTTTATACCATACAAGACTAACCCACCAATAGATTTTGGATAATACCGATGTTGTTTTGCTGTAGATAGGAAAAATATTTCATCATTTTGGGGGTTTTTAACTAATATTCTACCCTATTTTATCTATTTGTTTACATTCAGTACTATCATTTAATTTTGAATAAATAGTGAATATTTTATATTATTCATATAATAATAAGGTGGGTAGAAGTCACTAGACCTCTTTGAGGACCATTTAAATCCAAAAAAAGTGATAACCATTATTTCTCAAGATTTTAAACAATTACGAAATAAATATATCATGGTGAAATCAATTTATTACAATAGTTTTTTGGTCATATTTCAAATCATCTTGATAATATATGATAAATATTGAGTTTATTTGAAGATATTGATAATATTAAGTTTAAGGGATGGAGAATATGTTGTCTTCATTAATTCCACTATTTTTATTCTATTTGTTTTTAGTTTTTTTAGTTCATATGTTTTAGAAAATACACAAAATAATAATAATAATAATAATAATTTATCTATATAATTTTTGAGTATTCCAAATTTCATTGAGATTCTTTAAAAAATATGTGATATTTTTAAATACATGTAGATTTTGGGGAATTAGATCATATAATTTGACTGTAAAATCTCATATGATTGTTAAGTTAGTTTTCTATCTTCATTTATAGAAATTTGGATTTATGACTAACTAAAAGTGTTTTATTGAAAAGTTCTTTTAAATTAAATTATAACATGAGGAATACAAAAGTTGAAACTTAATTCAATGTCACTTTACCTTTATGAAAAATAATACTTTAGGGATCCAATTCAAAATAAATTGATTGAAGTCCATTAAGAATATAGTAAAATTAGAAACTAAGATCCTGTAATGATGTTTTGATACATTATAAACTAGGCGTGTTAGTAATAAATTCCATTTGAAAATTCAATAAGTTTTTTTAAAATCAAATCTATGAATAATTTAATATATGCATAATTTTCAAAAATGAATTCATTGTTGTGAGGGGAATATTGAACCTAGATGGAGAAAGGGGGAAATATAATTCTAAAAAATTCATATGTGTTGTATAAACAATTTCAAAATTGGAAATCCTGTTAAAATAACCTAGGAAAATTGATAAATGGGAGTTACACTTGTTAAAATTACAATTCAGGTTAAATTTATCTGTTTCACTCTGGGGAATAGAAATTTTTCATTAATAGAATTGGGAGTAGTGGATTTGATTCATGCATCAAACAAGATGTCATTTACTATGGAAACAACTGATAGAGTATCCCTCTCTTTTAGTATTTTAAATTGGAACTATGTGAGAACAATTTTCTTGTTCATTGGACATTTTTTATGAATAATTCAATTGAACACGAATAAAAAAAATGATTTTGTAATATGTTTTTAATCTTTGTAAGAAAAATTAGAACTTGAATGAATTTACATATTCAACATTCAATATATTCAATTTATATTTATGTGGAATGTAAAATTTGAATTGATCATGATTTTTAAATTTAAATGGTGATAAAATTATTAGGAGTAAAATATTCTATGTTTGGGGGAATGATCAAACATTGTTTTTCAAAATATTTAAGTGTAGTTAATTGATTTTCCAACTATTTTTATTAATTATTGGGAAATTATTTTTATTATTATTTCATTAATTCATTTTATTTGAGAAATATTTGTAAATAAATTAATGTTCCTTTTATTTTAGTTAAAAAAATATTCACTGGGATTTTTGATAAACATGAAATGAAATTTCATGATTTTTTCTCCAATTTTATTAAAAATGGTCAACTCATTTTTTGAAATAAAATTTAATATTTATATTGAATTTTAATTTTCATACCAATTAATTTTTGACTAATTTAATTTTAAATGGAAAATATAATATGATAAAATAATTAGCTGTAATATTGTAAACATGTGTTGAATTCTGATCTGGTTACATGTCATTCAACATGGTGTACAATCGAGTGTCCACATCTACTCAGAGTTGGATGACCCAACATACTCTAAAGGAACAATAATTAAACCTTCCATGATTCAAATTATTGGTTAATCATGGTACCATGACACCCTCACCACACAAAACCAATGTATCCTACACTACTAAACGCACCATATCTCTTTGAGTTACCTCAAGATCCAATCTCAAGATACCCAAATCTCCCACCTTGATCGATCATGGAACCCTTACCTTCAACTCTACTTCAATTCCATAAGCTATATTTTTTAACCTGTGTACCTATATTCTCCATTACAACATCAATCTCACAGTACCAAATCAATGTTATTGTTTATAAAGATCTAACCACATGAACAAGATGGAAAAAAATAAAGAAATATATCTGAGTTTTTCTCAAAGAACTGAACCCATGTTTTTTATCTAATTTGTATTAGGACCAAATATCAATGTTGAAATGATAGATAAAACCAAATGATATCCATGTTTATTTATTTTTTTCTACCAATGATTTTCCCCCTATATAGTTGAAATTAAGGATGTGAGGGACCTCAATTAACCCAAATTTAATATATTTAAGTTTAAATTAAAATGCATTCATGGTGTTTGACTAAATTTAAAAACTACCCTTTTCATACCATAAGAAAAATGATGTAAGACATCTCATTGTATTCTATTACTAGCCAATTGAATTGACCATCAACCCTGTACTCACCTAAACTCACACCAATCCATGTATCAGTACATCTTGATTGATTGAGTGAAGAAAACCTACCCTAACTCTTATAGTTGTATGGGTAAAATAACACTTCACAAAATCCCACATCCAACACTAGAAATCATGTTCATATCTCCCAAATTAGATGAATCATCCTCATAAGAAATCACTAAGTATTGATGTCTATACCCATGTTTTTCCAGTCCCAGTAATGAAATAAAATTTTTTATAGGACCACCATGTGAACAATTGAATAATTTTCAAGCCCAAAATTTTAAGTTCAATTCCACTAAAGATCTATTCCTCCCACCATCGCATAAATCACTACTTATCTTCTATTCCATACATGGGAATTCATCTCAAATCACTCATCTTCCATTGTACTATGAAGTAGTAAAGCCCTTCAATAAAACTTCTTCTAAAATATGTATTGATTTCACTCATGGGATTTCAGTTTGGTATCCTATATTTCTAAAGTTTTTAGAAGATTATGGATAATATATGTAAGTGGATTTGGTATATATATAAAAAACCTCTTCATGGGAAAACTATTTCTAAAATTTTCTTCCTTATTCTTTTAAATTTATATTTTAATATTCTTTCACGTTACGTGAAATTCATCACTATTCTATCGTATTATCAATGTTTCTCCAACCTATATAATGTCCACGTTGTCTTGAAATCCATTATTATGGATTACTAACCCATTTTGGGTAACCTGAGAGGAATCTAACTGGAAATTTTGAATTTATTCATTGCATTATCACTATATTTCTATGATTTAATTGAAATATTGATGGTTAAGTATAGAGGAGTCATTTTTCAATCTTCAATTTATTAAAACTATTACATACTTCCATTAGTTTCACCTTAATTTCTCCCTCTATCTGATAACACTTTATACAAATGGAGTTGAATGGATTGAGAATATCAATGGTATGTGACTACTACCAGGTGTGAGAGAAATTTCATTCACTCAATTGAGGTGTATTATATCCTATTCTATTATAAGAACTAATGAATTTATTATCTATTTAAATGACCTTTATTAGATTAATAATTTCATGTATGATAAAATAGTTGTGGGTTAGTGGATGAATGATTACGATTCTTTTTATTGAGTTTAGAAATTTAAAATAAAAGTAATCAATGATTGAACCAATTTGAAGTTATCCTTGGATCAACTACATTTCTTCCAAGAACCATTATTTTATATTTTTCATTCAATTTTATTTATATTCATTCAATCAGAAATACAATCAAAAACACATATCTTGAATTCATTAATTCAAAACATTGGAAATAAAAAAAATACATTTATGATTGAGATAGTGAAGAACCGACCCTATGAATCTTTAAGAATGAATTTTCTAAGCCTTATGATAAATTATACGTTTCAATAAATTTATATTTGACTATATCCCACAATAACTAGATGATAAATAAGCTAAAATAATATCAATATCAATCATGATATGTGTTGAGGAGAATTTTAGAGATTATCAAAAAGGTGGTTTATATAAATGAATTTATGAGGTATGATCAGTAAGTATAGAATTCTACTTTGTTTTATTATTTTAAGCACCAATCATTGATCACATAGATATAGATTCATAGAATAGTTATTTTATTTATATTTTGTTTTTGTTGATGTTTTGGAGGATTTTAATTTCATATAGATTTCTAATAATCCTAGAAGTGGGGAATAATGGTTCCTAGGTTAGTAAGTAAGTGGAATATTTGAACATAACATTATAGGATTGATATATTGTTGTGTTTTATTTAAATAATTGATGAAAAGTTGTTTTTAAATATCATATATAAATTTTTATAAGGATTATTGTATCTCATATAATAATTGGTAGAGTTTATATGAGTCTTCGATGAATGGATATCCCACCTCTTTGTAATGGTTGTGACAATGTCATGGTGGATATGAACATGATTAGGGAATTAAGATATGATGGTATAGTAATTTGTATTGTTTATAAAATTCCCTTTTGATCAATTTTTGATGTTTTATGTCATAGTGGAGGTTTTTTATGTACAACAATGAGTGTGTTATAGTGAATTACTTTAGTGGCCTGTAATTTAATTCTCATATTTCCTATATTAGAGTTTAACATTGGGAAATGATTTAGATTATTTCATATAACATGTTTTCATGTCATGAAAATTTACTTATAGAAATGGTATGTGGTATTATATGAATAATGTAATGTTTTTTGAGTTGATGGTGGGGTAATAGAAAAAGGTAGTGCAGTTTGGATATGGGTATTGTGGTTATCACCTTTCATGTAACATGGGAAGGCTTGATATAGAGAATGCTGTGGAGCTAAAAAAATTTTATAAAGTTATGATAATTGTTACTCTATCATATTTAATAGGTAACAACATTGTATTGGTCCATGATATGAATTATTTCAATACTGAAACATGAAAATATTTTGGATGTTGAAATTGTGGATCATATGGTTATCAGATGTTAAGGTGTGGCTGGAAGATGAACGCGATGTAGTGGGGGAGTGAACATACCATGGTAAATATATAACTGATAAAACATGATATAAGTTATAATATTAATAATGGATTTAAATTTAATTTTATTTGTTATATTAATTATGGATGAATTTATGGATCAACAATAGTATCATATGTTTTATTTGAAAGAGGATTCTTTTGGAATATCAAATTGGTTATGTTTAATGACGAAGTAGATAAATTGAGTATATATATTTGAGGGGAAATAACTACTATATCAGGATTTTTGAGTTTAGAGTGGCTATGAAGGATGATATTAATGATCTTTTGCTGAAATAGGATGTTAGAGAACAACATTAACACCCACATTATATGGTGATAAACATTCTTCTTGATATTCTTATGATTTTATATTGTGTTAAAATTTCTTTTGTATATTATCTTTAAAAAGTGTGTGGAGATATATGGTGAGGTAGTGGCCTTTGTATTAGTATTAATACATTTAAAACCTCTTTTAATAATAATAGTGAGTGGTGATTCCTCTGGTTTATCGATAAATCATCGGTGTATACTTGTTGGAGTAACCCTTAGTGTTGAACTAAGTTAAATCACTATACTCTTTCTTTCTAAAAATTATATAACAATGTTTTGGTATTATAAATGATTATAATAGTCTTATAAAGTTCATTAAAATGTAATAATAAGAACCATTTAAAGAAGATAAGAAAAATTCCACACCCAAATTCGCCCCCGTCTTAGGTTGGGTTTTGTAATTTTTACTACATTATTATACAATTGTGGATTGCGTAGAAAAATATCAAATTGGGATCTTATAGTGATTTATTTATTGAGAAGGAAATTAATGAGTTTTATAATATATTTAATTTTTACTCATTATAAATATAATCTTTGATTGATCAAATAACATTTAGAGGTTAATGAGTTGTAAAGTAATGGATAATTTTTGACGATACAGAAATGAAATCATAGTTTTCACAAAAACAATCATGATTAGTGTATTAAAAGTGGACTATTAATAGTTAATTAACAATTAACATTTTAATGATATTGGTCGTTTTTAGTTCTAGAATTTTTTTACATTGAATCAAAAAATGGGATGCTTTTCAACAATATTTTGTTTTTCATTTTGAAACTTATCATGGATCACTTCATCATGACATTGTAAAGTAGTAAGGTAGATTTTTTTACCACCATGAGTATATGGAAATGGTTATAGTGTATTATTCATTATATATTCACGGAAAAACAATCATGGTTTATATCTTTTTTTATGGAACTATATTGAAAAATCCTTTTAAGGGGCTCTCAAAATGGAAACAATCCATGTTACTCATCATTTTTACTAAAGATGAGGAAACAACATCATGGACTCCATGAACATGTCATTATAGTGATAAAATATATAATATATTAATGTAAAATGATCAATGAAATTTTTGGGGATTTAAGATATCTATTCATTTTTATTATATATGACCTTGACCAAATACATTGCGTTATTGTTGACACCCATCATGTTGTACATTGTCCAACATTTTTTAAATTTTTTTCAAAAAATTGTGCTGAAGGGTAGTTGTAAAATATAAAGCTCATTTATTGACCACTAACCTAATCTATTTTGATATGTGACCTCAGTGGATACTTATAATACTCCAAAGGACATTGAATAATAATCAGGGTCTAATAAACCATATGTGGAAACTATAATCTCTAGTGTTATCATATAAAATTAAAATGAATAATGAAAACATCTTAAATTAGAAACAACTAAAATTATAGAATATTAAATAACATGAAAAAAAAGAAAACTATAATAATAACACAACCATGTAATTAGAAAATTTATATGTAGTTTATATAATCAAACATCTTAGAAAGATCACAAAATAGGTTGATCAAAAATGGTTTAAGATAAACCGAAAATAATAAGCATTAAGTCCCAACAACTATCCTTAGCCTCACCTTAAACCTCTCTAAAAACAAAGATAAGGTCCACTAGCTCCTAAACATATTGAAGAGCCTCTAAATGAACTTGTATTCCGACCATATAGCTTACAAGAACAGAATAATACTCACTTATTATGTGATCATAAAACTCAATAAGTCACAACGAATTGTGTCCCAAATAAAAACTAATATATATGTTTATTATGTGTTGAATAAAAAGTAAGATGCAAACATTACATGAATGAACCAATTCCACTATTTGATACTCATGAAGTCACCCTAATGTGAAACTAGTAAAAACTCTATCACGTGAGAAAATGGGAAAATTGTCCGATAAAATAAAAAAACCATGATTGTGAATGATTTATCACTACTCATTCTAACCGTAAATGTGAATGTTCATTCACCAATAACATCCTTGGGGTGAATGATGTATCCCCCAATCATATATCTATATAAATGATCAATAACTATAACAATACTCTAGTTTAAGGTTCCACAAATACATTTTAAACCCGAAGGTGAAAGATCTGTTGACCAATCACAATCCTATGTTTGTAATATATCACTGTACATAATCCCACACATAGAATGATCCATCACTAAGACAAAAACCTGGGGTAGAGGATCTACCACCAAAACACAATCCCCAAGGTGAATGATGTATCTTCAGTTAAATCATATATCGCCATACATCTAATAAAAAAGAAAAACAATTTATCTTTATGTGAAAAATGATTCACTCTTTGGAAAACAACATGGTGAATGATGTATCAACATGTGAATGATGCATCACCCTATAGACCACAATATGAAAAATGATTCATCTCAAGGTGAATTATGTAACACTATCAAGACAATGACATGGTGAATGATATTTCAATAGTTTAACAATGTACGTACATATATAAAATATCATAGAGAATGATATATTAGAATATAAACAATGTCATCAAATCATAACAACCACGTGAATGATTAATCATTGAAATACAATCCCTTATTTAATGATGTATTATAAAAATGTACCCCATGTTGAATTATCTATCACCAACTCATTCCCTATGTGAATTATATATCACTAAATCACAATCCATAGAGAAAATAATGTATCTCTACGAGTATGATATATCAAAATTGCCACACAAGGCTAATGATTCATCAATATAATCATAATTATAGGAGTTAATTATTAATCACATTTAAAACAGAAAATTATTATATATCATTTTCGTGTTCAATGAGTTAAAATTTTAAGAATCGGTCCCAAAAATACAATTCCTCACTAAAATACCAATTCCCATGATTTTATATACTTAACACTCACATAATAATCATTATCATTTCCCAGTATGAATTTGGTTCCCACACCATCACTCTACTCAGTAGATCCAATTCAACTAGGAACTCAACATATAAAAATTATGATGAAAAAGATATTTCACCACTTAGCCTATCATAACCATGATTTTCAACCACTAGGGAATACTCATATACTCTAAAAAACACACAAAAGACTATTGGCAAGGAAACTCTCCCATTGTTATATTTCTTAAGTATCAATTTAATATACCTAGCTGACATAGACATTAGTAGAAACTCATTCAACACATATTCACTTTAGGAATTGCCATGATATAGATATCCTGATAATATACCTTAAGTGGAAGTTAACCCCATAAGGTTTCATTTTGATTTATCCTCATATTCCTACATATTCGCACAATAAGAATAAAATACCATTATATAACCCATAGTCCCATAGACATTACTCTAGGGGATATTATGATACCCAAAATAATACCTTAATATGTCAATAATGCCTTGAAAACTTGATAGATATTTAATTGGGGTTAAAAAATCACTTAAATTGATCCTCATTCACAATTAACCTAGACATCCTAGGTTAGATGGTAAATATATACCACTTGAGGAACTCTCTAAGTGTCTCATAAATTCCCTATCCCTATATCATATAGTGGGACTCACCCATGGTTCCCCTTTGAGTCTCTAATACAGTCATACCCATTATTATAGTCTATACAAAAATCATAAAGAGGTATTACAGGAACCCCCTAAATAAACAATGGATTTAACCCATCAAACTAATTCCAGTCTATCCATGACCACACAATCATAAACCACAACCATCATTTATAAATCATTAAATCATCCAAGATGATCCATAATTAATTATAAAGAACTTAAATTTAATTTAATTAATTATTTCAACAAATTTTATTCTAGATTTAGTATGCTATAACATACTAGGAGATTTATCATATTTAAAAACTCAAGCATTAGGGTCTATGTTACGTTACCCCAAGAAAACCATTGAGTACACTACTAAAAAAATACCCATCAAAATACATTAATCAATCATCCAATTTCATCTCAATAAGATGACAATAACATATTATAAATGAAGTTAATTTATTATATGAAACAATGAGATAAAACATGTGATTATCCTCCCTTGGTCTACTCTCTCTATCCTGGGAAAAAAACACCCTTAGATTAGGAATGATTCCTCCATGATCTGGTGGATTTGGTTCCCAATCACTAAATCTTGGACATTGAAATTAGAAGAGTGGAATTAAAAGGAATAACATTTAATGGGAGGAGGAATTAACTCTATTAAACAAATTTTAAAGACAAACCATCATAGATCGAAGGAGTGAATGGGTGAATAAGGAGTTAAGTGGGGGAAACTCTCTTCTCTAATCAACTAGTTGAACTGTAAAATATTTAGGGTTTCTAGTTTTTGAATCATTCTATGAAATAGAACATGGGTCCATTATAGTAAAACCCTTACATCCTGGAGTAATTCCCATTCATTGGGTATCCTGATAGATACACAAAGACACATTGTGGTGTGATCATTTGAATCTTTATGCAATTCACTACTCAATATAAATAAAAAATAATAATCATGGTCCAGCATTTTTATGTAATGGGGGATTTTATGGAAAAAACCCTTCCCTACAATAAAATGAAACCCCCATATCATATAAATTATTCTTATGCAGTCACTACACCATGTTGTGATTCCTTTTGATTTAGTAAGATCATAGAACTGTAGTAAAATGTATTTCTCACAAAGGTCTACTATTTAAATACTAACCCTTAACCTCAATCGACGTTTAAAACAATCAGAAACCATCAACAATCAAACCTTTTCATGATTTTTTAAATAAAAAAACTCCTAATAATATGTGGTGTTACATAGGTGATAGTTAACCAAATATTTTAATTATAAATATAGTACTAAATTATCCATTATTGAGGATAGTAATGAAGGTTCACACTTAATTCAACCATGAGAGTCATTTGAGGAGGATTGAAGAATATAGATCATCATTATCAATATTTTTATGTGATTCTTATTCTTTGAATTTCCATTAACATATTGAAGGAGATCAGAGTAATCATCCCATAACATTACACCATTATTTATTGATAATAAGATAAGGATGTCGCTACTAATTTACCAACTGTTTAATACTATACACTATCCATTTCTTAATAAGAGTTATTGAACTTGGTAATTTTTTTTGTCTTTTTTGTTCCGGATAGTACTCTATCTATAACTATTATAACAAGGTTTCATTCAAGATCATATGATTTGAATGGAATGAGAATTAATTTTTATTTGAATGATATATTTTATTCACCACTGACTCATCCCCCTAGTAGTGACCGTACATCATTCTCCTAAACCTATCAGAACCAAATCGAATGAAACCAAACCAAACTAAATTTAACATAAATAAATTAGATTGAAAGAAACCTAACTAAAAATAAAAATTTAACTAAATCAAATAATATTAAACCAATATGGAATTATCTGACCTAACATTCCTGACACAAACTGACATAACCTAACCTAATACTCATTAAACCCAACTAAATCAAATTAAGTTAATCGAAATTAAAAATAATTGTACATACCTAACCTAAAAAGATTATAACTAATCCAAACTCACCCTATATAAGAAAAAATTATTTGAATTTACTATAACTGAACCAAATTGAATAGAACTAACTAGAACTAAACTCAAATCAATTAAAAAAATTTGAACCGACACAAATAAACCAAATACAAATCATACAGAATTAAACCTACGCAAACCAAACCAAATCAAAACAAATCAAAAATAACTAAATTAAATCATATAAAATATAATTTCATACATCTAAATAGATTATAACCCTACTGATATGAACCAAACTAGAAAAATGATTTAAACTAATGTTACCCAAACTAACATAACATAAACAAAACAAACCCAAAAAACCCATCAAACCAAAAATACCCATAAAATCTTAATATGTATTGATCCATAAATAATGAATCCAAATTAAACCAAACCAACCAAAATTGAAGAAAAGTAAACAAAAACGAATGAAAATAACATGAACCAAGCCTAACGAAATTCATTTAAACCGAATTAAAGTATTTAAAAAAATTCTTAGTCAAAGAGAATTTAAATTAAAAAATTGAATAAATATAAATAGAGGTGGCGATTGTGTTCATTAACATGAAAATAAAAAATTTTAGCATTAAATTCTTAATACTATATTAGTTATAAAAATCACTAATATAACAGATAATTTCTATTATTTTCTAAAATGAAATAAGAGGTTTTATGTAAAAATGTTATAAAAATTTATAAATTAATTGGGGGTTTAAAAAAATTCAAATATAGATTTTTATTTAATTTAAAAAAATTAATCTATAATATTTATATTTTTAGATGAAAATAAGTTTTTTCTTTTTTAGTAAAACTGGAAAATTAAAATACTTATAATAAAAATGATATTTGAAAATAAACAAAAGTTTAGTTTTTATTAGTTTAAATAAAAATGGTCATTTTTGTCTTTTAAAAAAAATATATATTTTTTATATAAAAATATCTAAACTATGAATTTTTAAGGGAAATTTTGATTTTTTTAATTTTTATATAAAAGTGATTTTTTAATATTTTTTAATATTTTTTATTTATTATTTATATTTGACTTTTATTTTTGAAAAAGTAAAATGTATATATTTTCTAAGAAATCATAATATATTTTAAAAAAATACAAGGAAAAAATAATATTTTTGAGTTTTTAATAGAAGATCAAAAAAACATTAAAATTAAAATATAATTTAATTTAATTTTATGAAATAAAAAGTAAATTTGTATAATTTTTAAAATGAAATGGTAATATATTTTTATGTTTTATAAGGAGTAAAGGTTATTTAACAATTTTAATTGTAAAAGATATTTTTTTTAATAACAATATTGATTTTATTCAAATTTTTAATATATATAATGGGATTTGGAGATTTTTTAGATAAATAGGATTTTTAAATATTGATATTTTTACTAAATATTTAAAAAATGGAAGTATAATTAATTTTAAATAGAAAGTTTGATATTATTTTTTTATAATTAAAGTATTATATTTTCTCATTTATTTTTTAAAAAAAATATGGATTTCATTAAGTCATATAAATTGGGTTTTGAAAGAATAAATAAATTTCATTTGGTTTTTTTAAAATAAAAGTTAATATATATAAAGTTACACTACATTAATATCGAATTTTTTAGATGCTATAAGTTGGTTTTTTGATTATATAGGGTGAAATATTTTTAAAATAAAAAATGAACTTTGTTTTAATTTTTGAAGGGAAATGAAATTGTTTTTTTAAAAATTATGATATTTTAATGTAATAATTGAAACTTTTTTTTGTATAAACCAAGTATTTATGTTTTTATAAATGAATATAGTGTATTTTTAAATGAAAAATCGATTTTGTTTCAAATGAAAATATGATTTCTTAAAAAAATGGGTATATTTTATTAAAAGGGAATTATTTTATATTTTATGTATGTGAATAATTTTTAAATATTTTTAAAAGATTTTTTTAAAAAGAAATCAATGATTTTTTGGAAAAATATTTTTAAGGTTAATGTGTATCATTATTGTTATTTTTTATATTTTATTTATTAAATTGTTTTTACATTTCAAAAAAAAATTTATAAAAAAATTTTATTTTTTAATTAAAATGTGTATCCTAAATAAAAAATTATATTAAAATGAAATAATGTTTTATGATTTTTGAAAATTAGAATGTGTTTTTTATATGGATAACCATATTTTATTTATTTTATCAAGGGGAAATGAGTTTTAAAAAACAAAAGCTTAAATAAAAATAAAAATGAGGGTTTATTACTATAATGGTTTTATGAAATCAAATATTATTTTTACCATTTTAAGGAGAAGTTTTATTTTATTTTTTAATTATAATTTATTATTCAACTTCTATAAAAAAGTGAGTGAATTTTACATTTTCTATAAAATGGAAATGTCTTTTTTATTTTATTCCGAATAAATAATTCAAACATTGAAATGAATAATAAGACAATAAAATATGAAAATGCAATTTTTAACTGTATTTAATGATATAAGATAATACATTTATAAATTTTTAAGAAAATATAGAATTTTTTAAAAATAAATAATAAAAAGAGTATTTTATATTGGATTTATTTTTATGGAATTGTAGTATTTATAAAGAGAAAATGTGTTTTATTTCTTTTTTTTGTGAGTAGGGGATTATATATATATATATATATATATATAATATTTTAAATAAAAATTGTTTCTTGGAAAATAAAAATGGTGTCTTAATAATGTTTATGTTTTTTAAAATTGAAGAAGATTTTTTAATTTTTTAAATAAAAATATTTTTTATTGAAATGGTTTGAATTTATAAAGAAAAAAATAATTATCTTTTAATAATTTATTTAATATATAATATCAATTTTGGAAATTAGAAGTATTTCATTAAAATTTATATAATAAGGATATGTTTTATTTTAGTTTTAAATTGGATTTTATAATTTTTAAGGGAACATGGACATGGTTAAATTTATTTGATATTTTTAATATTATAAAAGTGATTTATTAATAAAAAATGTCATTTTTTCATGATTATTTTAATTATAAAATTATAGTGTAGTTTAATTTTTCAAATTTTAAAAATATAATATTCTGTTTTAAATGAAATTGATATTTTTTCTAAAAAAAATAACAGATATTTTTTGTTGTATTTTATTTTTAAATGAATTTTCTATATATATAAAAATGAAATTTTATTATATAATTTTTTATAAATTAATATTTTTTATTTTTAGAGAATTATTTTTTATAGTATAAAAGATATTTTTTTAGATTTATTTTTTTAATATATTTATATTTTTCAAAGAATAGAGAGAATATTTTTTCATTTTAAATTGAAAAAAAAAAATTAATTTAATATTTCTATTTCATTTCAAAAGGAAAAAATAATTTATGTACAACATTCTTTTTAAGAGAAAATATTTTTTAAAAATATTTAATATAATGAAATGTGATAAGTCTTTGCTCTTTATTTTTTTAGGTTTAATGTTAAAATTTATTTTTTTAAGTTGATTTTTTTATATTTTTATGTTTTTTAAATATAAAAAAAAATTTTATTTCAATATTTTTTTTTACTTTTTTTTGGATTTTTTTTAAAAACTATAGAATTTATTTTATAATTTTAAAATGAAAATTGATACTTTTTTAAAATATTAATAATGTGAGTTTTTTATTTTGATAATTAGAAGTCAATTTTTTAAAAGGAATAATGATAGTATATAATATTTATATATAAAAAAATATTATAATTAAAAAACTGAAATCCACTAAGAGGAAATGATTTTTTTAGTTTTCTGATAGTAAAAAAAATATATTTTTTAATTATTTTATAATTAAATTGGTGGATTTTTAAATGATCTAGATGTTTGTTATTTTAAATTTTCATCAAAAGATATATAATTTTTTTTAAATAAAACATATATTTTTAAATATTTTTATATAAAAGGGAGACATTTAAATGATTGTAATGATAGTGAATTAAAATAAATCAAATCCAATTAATCTCAAATATATTTATCCTAATCCAAGTTTAACAAAATTTTGAGTTAATATTTGTAGTATAAATCCCATATCATGCTCTATATTATTAATAAAAATAATACATTTTTTATTAAGGAAATAAAAAGTAAAAATATCACTTCTATATAAGTAATTTATTCTTTGTGTTAAATTTTTTTTAAAAATATTTAAACAGAAATCCATTTAAAAAAAATATTTTTGAATAAATTTTATTTTCCTACAAACAAATCTGAAAATAAAATTTCCCATTAAAATAAAAAATATTATATTTATTTTTTTATTTTTATTTGTTTTCTAGATTAACATTATAAAAACCAATGATTTAATTTAAGAAAATAAATTCAAAATCTATTTTTCTCTTAAAAAAACCATAAAATCATTAATAAAAAATTTAAAAACAATCACTTCTATTTAATTTTCGATGATAAATGTAAACATTTTTGTTAAAAATTTCATAGAATTCATTTAAATTTTTTTCTTTTCCATTTAAGGAAATAAAAAAATCTAATTTTCTATGAATGGTAAAAAAATAAAATAGGGGGTCATCATATTCATTTCAAAATATATAATTTTTTTTCCAATTTAAGAATAAAAATATTCACATGGGTTCATCAATTATTTAATTTTTAATTTAAAAATTTTAATAAATTCATCAGACAAATAAAAATAGTTTTTATTTCCCCTAAAAATTCATATTTTTAACTAAAATAATAAAACATTATTAAAATAAAATAAAAATACAAAAAAAATAAAACAATTACACACTATCAACTAAAACAATATGAAAATATTGATATTATAATAATAAAAATTAAACTCTAATTTTTTATAATTTTATTTCTTTTTTCATTAAAATGTAATCATATATCATTTTTTAATAAAATTTTGTGCTTCCAATAAAAAATATAAAACCCCATTTTTTTATTGTTAAATTTATTTTATATAAAAAATATATCATTTTCCTTAGAAAATAACCTTTCATTGAAAACATAAAAAAAATTATATTTTCAATTTTAAAAATTAAAAAAAATCATATTTTTATTTAAAAAATGATTTTGTGGTTTAAAAAATAGGAAAAATATTTTTTTTAAATAATTTTATTATCATTAAAAAATAAAAATATCTTTTTTCATTAAAACATTCAATCATTTTCATACTAAAATAAAATAAAAAATATTTTCTCTCTTCATAATATTTTTTTTTAAAAAAAACATTTTTTATAAAAACATTATTTTATAGTAATTTCTTCAAATAATTATACCCATTATATATCTAATAAAATATAAAAATATAATTACCTATAAAAAATTATATCCATATTCTGTATATAAATTCCATTTTCCCTCTTAAAAACAAGAAAATGTGTTTTTAATACATTTTTAAAAACTATTTTCTTAAAAATAAAAAAACCCTTTCTATTTTGAAATATTAACAATTTTTCTAAATAAAAAATTTCATTTCTAAATAAAAATAAAAATAAAATTTAATACAACCACTATTTCAAATAAATTTTTTCTATTTTTTGTAAAATTTCATAAAAAATTAAATAATTTGTATAAATATAAAATTCGTTTTTCCAAAAATTAATAGACTATTTAACTTAACAAATATATTATTTCCCTCACGAAAAATTACTTTTCACTTATAATAAATAAAAATTAATTTTTTTTTACAAAAACTCAATTTTTAATTTAAAACATTATATGTTTTCCATTAAGGAAAATTCACCACCATTATACTTTAAAAAAATATCCATTTCAATTTAAAATAATCATATATTTTATTAAAAAATAAAAAAATCCACCATTTTAATTTTATGATAAAAAACTAAACCAAAAGTTATCCTCTATATTTCATAAAACAATTATATAAAAATTCCACATTTATATGAATGTTGTATGAAATATTCTTTTAATTTCAACCCTTCATTTCATCATTACAAAAATTAGAATGAAAATCTATCATACTTTTGAAAATACATAAATAATAATTTTAAATTTCCTCATAAATTTTAAAAATACCATTTCATTAAAATAATAATTTTTCTAAAAAGGAATGATTATTTATTTTCAAAATAATAAAATTTTTCAATTTTCATTTCAAAATAAAAAAATAAATATCTTCATTGATATTAAGAAATTAAATAATCAATTTTTATTTAGAAGAAAATATTTTTTTTCTTATAACTTTAATAAACCATTAAATTATAATAATTTCAATTTTTAATTAAATATAAAATTCTTAATTTATAATTTTTAAAATTATAATAATTTATAAATTATATATTTTCTTTATATGAAATTAATTGATAAGTGTAGATTATTTTCATTTAAAATGCTATATAAAATAATGGATTAATTTTTTATTCTTTAAAATTAATAATAAAAACACTTATTGTTTTAAATTTTCCAAAAACCCAAATTTTATTTTACAAATTACTAATAACTAGATGCATCATATTTTTTTTCAATATGAATGTATGAAAATTATAGTTGAGATATAATAACGAGTTGTGCACCTAATGTTCTCAACAGCCTAGATCCTCAATTGACCACTCCATTCTGGGCTGAGAGATCTCTTTCCCAAGATTAGGTTCCCTGGTTATGTTTCACTAGTACAGTCATAAGGTCCTCCGACTCAATGATCATGCATATGATTCATTATTTTTTTTATGTTTGATTATATACTAGTTTTTCCATGTTAGTGCTTCTCTATTTTAGTTTCTCCTTGATAAAGGACATTTGTAAACATAAAATGGCTAAAAAAACTAATTCATCATATTTATTAAAGAATATCATTTTACCATTCTTAAAATATAAAAAAAATTTCATTTATGAATTTAAAATTATCAAATTTTTTAAAAATCATTTTAATATTGAAAAAATAAACATCGACTTATATCTTTATTATTAAAAACAAAATTTTCATAAAAAATTTATAAAAATAATTTTTCTATCTATATAGAAATGTATTTTCTATTAAAATGGAATTCAAATATATAAATTAAATAAGGTATTATTTTATAAAATCACTTTTAAAACATCTCCTATATCCTCAAAATGAATTTTTCAAAAATAAATCTAGTCAATATTTTAAAAAATATATTTATTCATTTTAAAAAATGCGAAATATTCTTTTCCATTAAAAATAATACAAAAACTCCTTTTAATTTTAATTAAAGCCCATTTTCAATTAAATTCATATCCCAATTAGACATAAAAAAATATAATTTATTTATCTTTCAAAAACTATCTTTTATTTTTCAAAAATATAAAAAAATTTGTATTTTGAATTAAAAAAATAAAAATTTTCATTAAAAAATTTCATGTCAAATTTAAAAATTAAAATAAATTTCATTCATATTATTATAAAAAACTAATTAATTTATTTTGAAAAATTAAAAAAATAATTTCTTCCATTTAATGAATAAAAAATATCATTTTCCTCTAACTTAAGAAAACCATCTTTAACATTTTATAAAAATAAAAAAACCAAATTTAATAACAAAAAAATTTAAAATAAAATTTTCCAAGGTTAAAAATATTTAATATTTTCTTTTAAAAAGTTAAATTAAAGTAATAAATGTCTTTTCATTGGATGATAAATTAAAAATTCATTTTCTTATATATATATATATATATAATATATCAGGTGAATTTAATTTTTATTTTTTTCAACAAGTAAATATTTAATAAAACATTGTTTTTATTAAGAAAAATGTCATTACAAATTTAAAATATAAAAAAATCACTTTATAATTTAAAAAATAAAAAAATAAAAATATACCATATATCATAACAGATAGTTAAAAAATCATTATAAATACATACTTTTTCAATTAATTATAAAAACTTCTTCATTTGTTAATTTTTCGAATATTTAATAAACAATTTTGTATAAATAAAATATCTCATTAAACATTTTTAAAATAAGTAAAATCACTATCAATATTAAAAAACAAAAAAAATATTTATTTTTGTGGATTTAAAAAATGTTATATTTAAAATAAGAAAAATATACTTTTCATATTTTTTTAATAAGTAGTTGAATTTCCATATTGATAATATTTATTTTCATTAAAATAGAATATCTTTGGTCAATAAAAATCACATTTTTTAAATATAAATATAAGATAAATTCTATTTTTAATTACTGAAATTCCATTTTCATAAAAAATCTATTAACTTTTTAAAAACAATTATTACAAAAAAAACCATTGTAAAAAAGTTATTAGTTGAGATATAAAAAATCAAATAGACACACACACACACGAACATATATATATATATATAATTTATTTATCAAAAGATATTAAAATGAATAAGAAAATCATTTATCATTAAACAATTTTTGGAAGAAAGAATATTTCTACATATTATATTTTAATTTAATTCATTAAAAAAATGTAAAATAAAAAAAATCTTTTAAAAATCTTTTAAAAAATAATTTTCATTTCTATAAATTAAAATGACAAAAAAATTATTTTTCCTTCAATAAAATATAAAAAATAAGTTTTTTATAAAATAAATAATTTAAAATATGTGAAAATAATTTTTTCCTTTAAACTGTATATATATCCCTAAAAATAAAAAATCTAGTAAAAATATATTTTCGTCATTTTGTTAAATTAAAAATTAAATTTTCCCTTAAATTTATATTAAAATAAAACATTTTCATTTTAAAAATATAAAATGATTATTGTTCTAATTTAAGGCCTTATTTAATTCTATGAAAGTGAGTCACTAAAAATGAAATTGATATGGAATCATTTTGAAATGTTATTTGGTACAGTGGAATGGATCAAAGAAGTCCATCCATTAGAATGTTGGTTTAGTGGGATGAGAATTGGAATTTTTAACCAAAAATAACCCTTTGAAATATATAGAAATCTAAAGTGTCTTCCCATACACTAATAACCCTCTCAATTATTTACAGTAACATCTCAAAAGCTTCAATCTTCAACTACGGCTAACTGAAATCCAGATTACAATGGAACTCTCTAATGAAATTTTTTCACGATACCGTAAGGAATCACCTTATTGGTAGAATTTCACATAGTTTCCCATCAAGTTTCATAGAAAGGGTCTCTATCAATGACAGCTCCATTAGTGCAGAAGTCCTCTAAATGTTTACTCCATCACACCTATGTGAAATGAAATTTTCCAATCTCTATATTTTTAAGTAATTTTCAATAAGGTTATAACATTGATTTTTTATTTTTGTTAAAATCAAGAACTATTTCTTTTTTCTAAAAAATTGAAGGTAATATTTTTGTAATGTTTATAATATTGTAATTTTTGTAAAAATTTTATGTCTTCTGCTGAGCATATACTAAAAAAACCCATTATTTGGCTTTACTAATTGTTGTTTTACAATTTGGTTATATTGATAACGAGGCCTTCTAAAAATATCTATCCATTATGGATTTATGAGGAAATTGAGTGTCTAATAATTTTAACATTCATTATGTTGTCAAAACATAGATTCATGTTCATATGTTTTGTATTTGAAAAAATTATTTTATCCTGGAAATATATGTTTAACACTGTTTTTAGTTTTTTATTTCATTTTAGTTTTTAGTTTATGCGTCATACTTGTTAACATTTCGTAGTATTCCATTAAATAGATCAATTTAAAAATAATGATTCTAATTTTGTTAATTATATGGTGGTTCATAAATTTTAGCCATGTGATGTATGCAATAATTTTCATTATGTCTTTCACTTCCACAATGAGAACTAACTGTGTAAATATTTAAACTATATGGTTTAGTTTTACTTATAAAGGAAATATGTGATAGGGTGGGTCTAAAACAATGATATCACAAGTTATAATCATCACTGAATAAATAAGGAAACACTTGAGAGATTATGTTATATTCGTGAAATATTCTTATTGATGAACAATTAATCTTTTCATACATATCCTTGAATATATTTTGACCCTTTTATTTATACAATTCAACATTGGTATATCATGTGAAATAAAAAATGTGAACTTTTATAAAGTTTTATATAATAAATAAAAAATTCCATAATGTTTATTATGACATGATACATGTTGGATGAATTCTAATGATGTCCCTTGAATCTATCTCAAACGAATCAACTGATGTGAAGTGAAAATATTCCAAGTTAGTCTCTATTTCAGTATTTCCTAAAAAAAATCATGCCATAGGGCAGTTAAAGAATGTTTATACTAATATTTTTTCCATTTAAATAATATCCCTAGTTCATTGGATAGTACACATATTATAGTGAATGTCAGAATGCGTGACATGTATGGCACTTAAATTGAAAGGGTGAGATTACAACTAATGTGTTAGGTGCATGTACATACAATGATTACTTCAGTTATTTATATCCATTTTGGGAAGGATCTTTGAATGATAATGGGGTTGAACATGATGGAATAACCAAATAAAATGGGTTCATTACTCAACAGGGCTATTATAATTTGGTATAAATTATGATGGATTTCATCTACAATATAATATATAATGATACAATATATTATAATGGAGGTAACGTTGAAAACATAGAAATTTAAAAAAGTGATACAATTTTTATCATTGTTCAGCTTGTAAGATTATTGAGATTTGGTTTTGTAATGTTGAAACTTAGGTAGATTTTTTACACCATTCTATATAGTATGAACACACAATAATGTTTTATTAGCTTATTTTCTTATATATAATTTAATTTTATAATATGGTTTTGTCTAAATATATAGATAGAATGATATCTTTTAGCTATAGATTGATGTTAGTGTTACCCATCCAATATATAACATAGAGACCATGGAATCATGGATAAATTTTTAGATTAAAATTAGAATACAAATTTATAATAATTATATCAATTTTTTAAATACGTGATATTTTTTCATTGATCTCCATTTATGTTTTAATTTTTCATAGTAACACATGTCATTACATTTGTTTTACTTTTTTACTATTCAAATTTTTATTTAATTTCATAATTAAATTTTCATTTTTGACATTTTGTTCATATTATACAACATTAAAAAAATGTTGTTTATAATAAAAATTGTTTTATTTTTATAAATATACAGTCATAACAACCCTCATCAACATACATGTACTTTCCATGTCCATGGTGTAATAATATATTTATTTCCGGCATTCAAAGACTGAAGTATCCAACATATAGGTTTGTGATAAGGATTTGAAACTTGTTTGCTGATATATAATGATAAAGGGATTGTATTACATAGGGAGATTTGATATTTGATTTTCATTATTGTAAAAATAAGTTATTTATCTTAATTTTAGTGACTGATTTCTAGTTAGTAATCTAGGAATATAAGGTATCCCACCTAGTAAAAATGAGAATGAATCCTAGATGTTCCCACACTATGTTTTTTCTATGTTCAATATCAAATTATACTTGAATTTAATTAATTGAAAAAATATCATTCTAAAGACCGAAGGATAATTTAATCATCGTTTTATTAATTTTATACATGTCATTTATAAAAAAATATTTGTGATATATGAAATGTGGATAAAATTATCCCTTGTTCTTGGGTATAATATTTATTCAATTAATTAAATTAGAATATATTTTAATATATATCATCAAAAAAAATTACTATGTGACCCTATAGGATTTTTTATCATTAGCATTATGAAGGATTGTTTAATGTATAAGATTTATATCTATTAAAGGATCAAGGTACCCAAGAGAATGAACATAATATAACAATAATGAAATCCACATAAAAATTATCGTTATATAATATAATCCATTTATCACAATATATTATATAGAAGGCTTCACTTTCGGGTCACCGACCTATATACTTGATACACCTTTACATTAGTATCTGAAATAAACATGCTATTTCACCATGGATACGTAATTTAGGGAGAAAATGTTATTATAATCAAAGGTATGATATATCCGCTTCCATAAATATGGAAGAGAAAAATCTATCCTTCGCTTATTCATTAATGACATGAACATTGTGATGCACTCAATATACCCCACCTCACCAGGAACATATATTATCAGGATTTTTTTTTGAAAATATAAGTGAATGGTCCATGACATGCATTAATGATAATATTAAAATCTAAGGAACATTACACATGCTCATTGATTAAAGTATCTAATGATTCAAAATCATGTTTAATTTCTATTTGTGGTTCTAATATCAAAATCTCCCATATTAGATATTTCCATGTGAGGATTTGTTGAGAAGAATCCTCATATGATTATGAGTACATTCACTTAAAATTATATATACTATGTGTCATTTCATATTATGTTATCTGACCATAGAACTATATACAACAATATAATCAATTTATTTCCATATTTTTATCCTAGTGGTGAACTGCCTTGACCTTTTAAATGTGATGTATACTCTAGGACATACATTATAGTCATAAAAAATAATTAACAATATATAATAATTTTTGTTATTAATATTAAATAGATCAAATATAAATGTTACCAAAGTACAAATATTTGACCCTATGACACTAATCCAACAAACTCCATGTTGGACTAGAGAAAAATGCATATGAATTTCAATCATCTAGACCTCACAAGATAATCATGTTTCTATAGATTCAAGGATTCATTCATGGGTTCCACTATGTATTCATCCATGGAAATACTACTCATTGTAGCCTCTCCTCATTGAGAATCATTTCTCATGATATGATACATCTAATGTATGTGCTTTTTCCACTGATATGACATTGGTTGTTTTACAAGAGCCACCACATCAACATTATCCCAATTTAATGTGATAGGATATTTACTACTATTTACTACATAATTCTCTTAGATAGTGTTTCACATATACACTTTGTATTAAGATACCCTATAAGTAACAATATAGTCATATTATGGTGTAGAATATTCGATCATATCCTTTATTGAGCTCTTCATGCTCACAACACCTCAATTCCATGTGAACATGTATCCTGTATAAGACTTCATCTCATATTCATTTGTTTAGAAACTAGAATCTATATATAATCTAATTAATATTTCCTTATCTCCTCTACAAACCAAGAAAATATCCTTAATATTACTCAGATACTTAAGGATTGTCTTGACTTCCATCCAATGGTGGTCACTTTCATCAGTTGGATATTTTCATACTACACATAAAGTATAGGGGATATCTTTCATAGTGAATTGAATAACATACATGAATGAACTAATCAATATTGTGTATTAAATACATTATATCCTATATAATTCCTCTTATGTTTGAGGACACATTTTCTTGGAATGGTGAATGGAATGTGATATTGGAAACAATCCCATCTTGGATTATTTCATACTGAATCTCTTTAGTATCTTGTTAATGTATACTCTTTGACATAGACCTTGCAACCTCTTAGATCTATCATGATAGATCTTGATCATAGGAATATATGTTTCCTCACCCAAATTCATCATAGAGGGGAATTTATTAAACCATTCCTTAATATACAATAAAACTATTTTGTCCCTTCCAATGAGAAATAATTTATCAACATATACTATTAAGTAAATGTCTTCATGCCCAATTATTTTTTTGTAGAAACAAGGATCGCATTAATTTTTATCAAACTATATTTTATTATGGATTTATAAAAATGAATGTTCTATGGGGTGGTATTTTTCATTAATCCATAAATGGATTTTTAAATTTGCGTATCTTTTGGGATTACTTTGGATTCAAAATCCCTTAAGTTTATTACATATAGATATCTTCTTTAAGGTCCCCATTGAGTAATGAAATTTTGATACCCATTTTATAAATATCATATTTATGGTAATATTTAATGGAAAGAATAATTGTAATGGATTTCAACATTGAAACTATTGAATTTTTTTTTGTATTCAATTCCTTGAGGTTGTTTAAGCCCATTTTCATCCAATCATGCTTTATAGGTAAAGACTTGTCCTTCTATATTGATTTTCATCTTATGTAACTATTTGAAACCAATTATATTGACATCCACTAGAGGATGTACTAAAATCCATACTTGGTTTTTGTATATGGAATCCATTTAAAAATTCATTTGTTCTTGACACTTGGAATCTTATGTGCCACTTACTACTTCCTTACAGGTTAAAAGATAATTATTATCATCTAATAATTAGTCACCATCCCCAATGAATATAAAACCATTTTTTTATTGTTACATACCATCCCTTGTACTTTTATATAGTACTTGTGTCTCATGGGCGATTTCTACTTCCACAAAGATTTATGGAATTTTTTCTTCTACCAACCCTTCTACACATTGATCCTCAAGTTAATCAATGTCTATCTTACTATCACTATATATTTTTAGATACTTTCTCCCTCTAAATTAATATAGTGTCTCTTTACACTATTAAATTTTTTTCGAAGTGGTTATATAGGTAATATAACATGGATACATTGGGGTATTCTCTAAAGGTACACATTGTGGCCTGGGGTGCATGATTAATATTTGAAGAGGCCTTAAAAGATTATTTGCAATCCCACAAATTTAATTATGATAAAACATTTTTTTTCCATTACATTAACGGTTAGGTATAACAACTTATGATTTAGTTGGCACATGGATAAGTATTTTTTATGTTCTTGTAATATGTATTCCCAAAATCATAATTGAAAACTCTCACAACACATCATTGAACAAACCATGCCCAATTTTTTTTGGTCCCTCCTTTCACATACACTATTCCACAAAGCTGTATAATAATAATCGAGTTGAGATAGGATCCCAAACTCCCATAAGTAATCAATTAAGTATTGATTAAGAAATTATCCACGATGTTCTGAGTAGATTTTCATAATCCTTTTATCAAACAGGTTCTTAACATCATTCTTGTATTCATTGAATTTTTCAAAAGAATATGAATTTTACATCACTATGTATACTTATACACATCTAAAAAATCATCAATAAAATATATAAAGTATGATTACTGACTCTTTTACTCAATAAGAAATGGTCCACAAAGATCACTATTAACTAATTTAATATGTTATTTGTCCCTTTCAAATTTTCCACTAAATGAGGATTTGGTCAATTTACCTTTTACAAATGTGTAACCTAGACCAAGTTCTTTTAGTTAAAAATAATATAGATATCTATCTTGATATAATTTATTCAAGTTATTTCTATTTAGGTGACCAACCCAATGATGACATTTTTTGGTGTGGTCTGATTTATGTGACATAATTTCATTATCAATATCCATTACTTGGTTTGTGAAATCCAACCCATAAAGAACATTATTGAATTGTTCCATACCATAAAAAATACTATATTTATAAAAGAAGAAACATTCATTTATAAAAATGAAAATAAATTCATATTTATCAAGTATGGAAATAGATATATTTTTTTTGATAACTGAAGGAACATAACAAAAACCCTATTAAACAAAGATCTTTCAAATCATCAACATGAGGTGGTAGTCCCTAATAGCTACAATAGAAAGTTTATATACATTAGATGATCTTATATCTACACCACCTAGATAAATTTTTCTAAATCAAATTTATTCAAATATATTAATCCATATCTAAGAACCAAAAGTACTATCTATTATAATATTTACAAAAAGAGATAAATTTAACATGATAAAAAATAGACTTGAAGTTTTAGGTTGATTTTTTGGTGGGGTGGAGTTTTCTTCTAGTGGACCACCTTTCCATATGAGAAAAAAAATCATAATCACATTATTTCCAATTGGAATACTTCTTATTAGAAGGTAATGCAGAATATTTTGAATTAAATCAAAATGCTTTCCCTTTTGGTTTGTTTACAAAAAGCATGTAAGTATTTTCTCTATTCATATCATCCTTCACATGGATAAGGAGGGTAATATGATCTAGTTAAAACTTCATAATGTTGATCAAATTAATATATTCAACAAAGCTCGAGAATATCAAAGGGAGTGATTCATGATTGAGATCTCTTCCTAATTATTTGTGTAGTTTAAACTCTAGAACCTAAAGGAACTCAATGTATCAAATGATCCTGAATATGTTAGTCCCATCTGGGAAAATCTCTAAAATATTCCTCTAAAGTAGAAACTTTTATATCACAAATTTTTCATGCATAATTCTCTCCTAGTAAAGATCATGGAGGTTCTCAATCATACAATAATAATACATGTTTATTTGAAACTTCATGTGTTCACTAGAGATAGATGAAAAATCAAACATTCAACATCAACCACATCACTCAAATGTTTTTTCTAGAAAACTAAATCTTCATAACTCACATACATAGAAAGTAGATTAGAAATTGAGGTTTCTATCATGTACAAATTTAGTTGATGGCGTAGAACAAACCAAAGGCATTTAAACCACACCTAGAAGTTATTTCTAGTGAGGAGGTTGTCTTTTTAAAATATTTACCATAGGGATAATATGGATGATTATATTTCCATTTTGATTTATTATTAAATATAATATTATTAATAAATTTTCAAGGTTAAAAATTACGTGAGAAATAAAAAATCAATTTATTTTATTAAACATTCTAACATTTTATTATGTCCCAATATCCCACTATAATGAACTCCAAATATATAGTAGATATATTGTTATAGTTGAACAGATCCATATTTCTATTTTCATAACCACAATATGGTTGGGTTAATCCACTTAAATGTATTTAGATAGGAAATCGTTTTCAACTATTGGGCTTACAGATCCTTGATTTGTTTAGTGGATTTACCTATCCTAAAATCTGAAATTGGAATTCCCCAAAACATTTCTCCAAGTTACATAATGATTAATGAGGACTACTTATCTCATTTTCATATCGTTATGTCTACCCATAACCTTCAAAATAACTCCATATTAAAATTAAGTGTCCCAAAAAGCTTTGGTCAAACACTTATTTCAAAGGATTTCATTCCCAATAATGTTACAGATGACCAAGTATGACTTAATATTCAATTGTCATATTTTAATATATTATTCCTAAATTTTACCTTTTTTTAAAAATTACATGTCCTATTAATATTAATTGTAATTTAAATAAATAATTAACCATGTTAGATAAAATATCTAAACATAATCCATTTATTTAAATTCAATAATTCCACATCAATTAATTAATTTATCATATCCCAATCTTACGTCTATAAAACAAATAATTTCATAAAAAAATAAATAAATAATGAAAGGACATATTCATGAGATTTATCTAATGGTTGATTTAACGAAAGAACATTAAATTAACCTATCACATAAAGGAAATAACTCTTATTCCTAGTCTTGGAATGAGTAAAGAAATTTCACCTTTCCAACTATGTAACACTTGGTTTTGAATCATTATGGTTCTCTCTTGAACCACCTCCACACTCCTTGGGAAAATCCCTTAATTACATGAATTTATTATTGAAAACCAACTAAAGGGAACCAAATGACAGGTTAAATATGGATTAAATAAATATCCATGGATATGTAGGTCTTATATAATAATAGAGGGAAGGATGGATCACATGCCACAAAATTTTACTTAGCAATAAATAACTGAAAAACCATTAAATAAATTAAATTAAATAAATTATAACACATACTATATTCTTTTCCCTGCATCTAAAAGGTCATACATGAAAATATATATAAAATTAAAGTTATGACATTCATTCATTTATTTTTTTATTTATGATTAATTTAAAATACCTTTTATTAATTAATAAATTAATAAATTATTTAATTATTTCCCTTTCATCTTAATGACCGTCTGAATAAATTTAAAGATAACCATAATTAATGAATTAATGTAAAAAATAGAATATCCAATATTTTAAGATTTAATACAATAAATAAATTGAATGTTTAAAATTATTTAAAACTACCATTAAATTTTCACACTTAATGTGCCAATCAAAGTAATAACTTTTTAATGACGAAATTGAGAATTTAATGTAATTTATTTAATATAGTAATTTGGAGACTACAAAATGTGTACTATCAAGCAGCACGTTACATACCACCATAGTTGTGTACATAGTTCACATGACTAGGGCTTTGATATATTGAATTGACTAAACTACACAAAATGTGCATTCCAGCTACAAGTTGTGTATCCACTATCTGTGTACCTAAGATATTCTCCTAGGTATTTTACATATATTTTAATGAGATAGCATGGGGTGTATAGTCTAGTTAAAAGTCATGTTGTCTAAATTCCATGTTCCCATGAAACCAATCGAATGACTCAGTGTATTCTTGGATGAGGGACTTCCAAACATGTTCTGCCTGCTACATATTATGTATCTCTAATGTAATGTGTCTAGATAACTACAAAAAGGACATAGAGTGTATTTTGGACATATGAATTGATGAATTACATGATTAAAACACCACATACACATTATGTATACCATAAAATATATATATTTTTAGTGTCACATGATTTGATTGTGAATAATTACCACACAGATTACACGATCTATGATTCTAACCCATGTAGACTGAATGGTGTGTACACCATATACACACTGTGTATTTGGAAAACTGTGCTCCAAGTTTGATGATCAATATAATGAATAAATCATGTGTAATAACTATATTTAATGCTATGTATCACTCAACATGGACTAGTGCAGTGCAATTGGTTAAATAGTGTGTACTATAACTACACACCATGTAACCCAATCTTACCGTACAAAGATTGTGCAGTTCCTGATTGAAACTACAAAAAATTATTCATTTATTTGTATAATTTTATGAAAATGAAAATCTATAAGAATATGATTAATATATTTATAACATGTTAATTCTAAAGGATTAAATAATGAAAAATATGAAATGATAACTTAACCATGATTTGAAGTGGATCAACTATCATATTAATAATTATAAATTTAAACATGACGCAAATGATACAACTTGTTGGTTATTGGTGTCGTGGAATCATGTGTGGTTGGGTTATATATTAAAATTTATTTAATTATTGAGTTCTCTAAACCCTTGAGAAATGATATTAAAGGAAAATTGGTAATTAATTTATTTAATATTGGAAGAAACCAATACCTTTGATTAAGATCTTTCCTTGATGTGGATATTGATCGTCCCAAAAGACCCTTTCATATTTCCTTTTTTTCTTTTAGGATCTGAGGAAATAATCCCTCTAGTGATGATCCACACATAATCCTTTGATTTCCATGAAATGAAAATTGACATCTGGGTCCTAATATAGTGAATTGATTTTCCTGCATTGTTTGTATTGATCAATTGTCTAACAGTCTTGAAGAAATCTATCATGAGTGAGTGTTTTTTGAGATTGAGTCCTAGCATAATAAGTTTTTTATCTTGGGTGCCTTTAGCCATTTATAAATAGTAATATTAGACTTTAGGCAAGCCGACTTAATGAAAATTGGAAAGAATCCGAGAGGGAAAAAGTCCACATGCTTATAATGATGACGATTAAATTCTACATGAATTTAATTAAATAAATAAATTTAATATCCAAGATGGATGGATAATTTACCCATGATTTATTGATCAAAAATATTTTCTAATGAATAAATTATTTATATATTTAATCAGGTTTCCAATGAATTCTAGAGGAGTTCAAACAGACTAAGGCTAGGTTGGTGAAAAATATTAAATAACAATGGAGATAAACAATATTTTTTATTACATAAGTTCGCATGCACCAAAAAATAATAATAATACTATTATTATTTGTAATAAGGTTTAGTAAATATTATAATATTATTTAAGGTCCAACAAAAAATTAAATAATTCTCTTAACCCATTTTTTAAATAAATTACTATTTTTGTCTATTGTCTATCGTGAGCACTTGAAAATAGATAATTATTGTATATAAAGAATTCTCCATCGACTCCTCTTTCTCAATTCTTCTCAATAATGAAAGGAAGAGAGAATGAAGAGCTGAGAGAGAATTTTTTTCTTTGAAATAATTATCTATTTTTGACTGCCCAACCTATATAATAGACATAACTGTCTATTTATAGATCTTGTGTTTAGGTTAAAATAATAATTTAATTATACATAAACCCTTAATTGGTATTTTAATCTTTAAAAAACCACATTACACAAAATAATAATAATAATAATATTATTATTATTATTATTATTTTTTTGTGGTGCTGGGAAACTTGCACAATAAAAAATATTATTTAACCATCTTGTTAATTAATATTTTTCACCGAACATGGTAGTGGTGTGTTAAAACTTCTCTATCATATATTGAACACTTAAATAAATATTTAAATATTAAATTTATCAAAAAATGTTTTTGATATATAAAATGTGAATAAAATTATCCCCTAATATTGAGAATAATAATTAATCAAATAAAGAAAATCAAATATAATTTAATCAAGATCATTATAAAATATTAATGTGTAAACCTCTAGGATTATTTTTTATTTGAATTAAGATTTCTAGCCTAATTTATAAGATATATATCTTGTGATGGGCCTTGAAACTGAAGAGAAGTAACTTAATACCGGATCAATGAAAACCACATATGAACACTCACTATGTAATACAATAATTTTTTTACAATATCTCATTAAGCATGTTTCACATATTTTTCACCAACCTATATGCACTATACAAAGTTTTTTTATTAATAGAAATAAAAATGTATTTACTCCCAGGAAATCTATTTTAGGGTGATGGTTATATTCCAATCAAAGGTCTGAGATATCCATTTACATAAATATGGAAGGGATAAATACTTACTCAAATAATCCATTAATGAAATGTCAATTATGATGCACCCTATGTACCATACCTCACCTTGAACATATGTTCTTATATTTTTCATAAGAAAATATAAGTGCATAAGTCATGTTATATATTAATGATAATCCTAAACAATGAGGACCATTAAAAACCCTCACAAATAGAAATCTATAATGACATAAAAACATATAGAATTCCTACTTGTAGGTTTGCTTTAATAATATACCTTCTTTGAGATTACCAAGTGTGAAAAAAATGAGAAGAATACTCATCTTCCTATAAGTACTCGATACGGAAATTTAATATAGTATTTCCCACAAAATATTATGTTATCCAACCACAAATCCATATTTCAGAATATTGGCAAATAATTTTATATTTTCTATAATATCAGTGAACAAATATGACCTTATAAATGTGATGTATACTCTAGGACATTATTACATTAGATTAATATAGAATAATGACCAATTTTTAATATTTTTTTTATTAATATTAAATACATCAAATATAAATGTAATAATTTTACAAATATGAGGTCATAAGACACCAAATCTAATACAACATACTTGAAGATAATTTTGGATGAAAATATACTGATAGGTTTTTTCAGGATAACAATTACAAAAAGAGAAATCATAGTATGAATTATTTTTTCTTAATATGTTACCCAAAAATACATGAACTTAGTTTATTTTGATGTTGTTACTATAATAGATTTATAATGTTTATAGGTATGTTATCCAAAGTTATTCATTGGGTTCTATTATCATTTCATTTTTCATATAAATAGTGTTTTTTTAAAATTAATTGAATCACTCATTTCAAAAGATATTACTTCCAATGATTAGTTTACTAATGATCAATGAGAATTATTTAGTATATAAAAATTGACTTAGATGTTGTTCCCAGATCTCAAGTAATCATCAAATATGGGTTTTATGAAAATAAAAATGGATATAATTTTTTAAATAATACAATTATATTGTAATTTAATTATATGTAAAATGGAAAAATATATAAAAGTAGAAATTTTTTAGTGGATGAGTGGGTACAGGTGGTACCAACTCTTATTGAAAAGAATTATTATTAGTAACCAACTTATAAAATTTTGATATCAATATTTACATATTTAATGGCATGAGAAATGTCTTTGTATGAATTAATCTTGAGGGGGGCATAGACTAAGCCTGATAGGATCATGGGTTTTTAGTTCTCATATATGAATAGTACTTCCACCCATGATAAATTAACTAGGAACTCAGATTACATGTGTATGAATAAATGGTGAATTGGTTTTATAATATTTTTATAGCAGAAATAAAAAAACAACCTATAACAAAAATATAAAATCTATTGAATTAACATGAGAAAACCTGTAGAAAGTGGAATTTATTATTGATAGATATTTCATTTCCATGATAGTAAAATACACTAAATGTGTAGACATAAAATCCGAATTCTTGTTGGAGAATCAATTAATAGTAAACTAAAATCTAACCTATCATTTGATAAAGGCATGAATTAGAGATTCAACATTTGGGGAGAAAGAAATCAGAATACACATCTATAAAGGTTTTAATCCATGAGAACCATCTATTGTATAACTACAAAATACCAAGAATGTTTTTAATTCCAAAACTCCACAGTAGAAACCCATTTGTGTAAATACCAAAGCTTTAACCACAAGGAAGGAATGATAACATCTTAATGTCACAAATTGAGATAATTTTCGATTTTTGTTCCCTTAGTGACACTCAGTTCATGGAGATGATGATTTGGTTGTAGGAGGGTTTCTCAAAAAATTGTTCAATGTGGAGGATAGTCATACATGATTGGTTGTTTAGATGGTAATGATAAATATGATAAAAATGATATAATTAATTTTTTAATGTTTTTAAATAATTGATTTCCTAAATCATTTTTAACGGGTACCAAATGGTATATGGAATTCATATTCCACATTCAAT
The DNA here is from genome assembly GCA_963277665.1 of Viscum album. NCBI lineage: Eukaryota > Viridiplantae > Streptophyta > Magnoliopsida > Santalales > Viscaceae > Viscum > Viscum album. The sequence goes on from OY728160.1 coordinate 752,872,512, forward strand.
TATATTGACTCTTCCTTTTTTTATTTCCATCAAATAGATTTCTTATGTTCCAAAGATGTAGAAATATGACTCAAAAAATCTTAATGTCTATTAAAAATTTATGCTTTTCCATTAAATTTTTATTTCTTTTAAAAAAATTCTTTAACAATGATAGTCTTAATATAATATCCCTTTTTCTATTAAAAATATAAAATTTAAAATATTTTTTTCAATTTTTATAAAATCCACAAAATGTATTTAATTTTTTTAATGAAAATTGTAAATAATAAATAATAAATGCATACATTAGAAAAATTTATAATATATATATTTCATATCATTATTTAATTAAAAAAATTTATTTCGTGTAATGAAAAATAAAGTGGAAAAGTTATTTCTCTAAAAAGAACCCCCCTTTCCATTGTAAAAAATTTAGATAAAATTTTACCCTTTTTTGTTTGATAAATTCAAGAGGTTCATTTAAAAAATAAAAATTACACATTATATTTGAAAAAATAATAAATACCATATTCATGTAAAAATTATTAAAATACCATTGTGATTAATAGAAAATATTAGATAAAAAATCCAAAAGCCTTCCATATTTAAAAAATAAATAAGTAATAATAAAGTTTTAGTTATTTTTGTAAGAAATGAAAATATATATATTTTTTTAAACATCAAGTTTTTGTTTAAAAAAATAATTTTCCTTAAAATAATACATTCTCAAAAAAACTTAATTTCATATTATTAAAATTTCACTAAAAATTTCAAATTTTTCTTTTCAAAATAATAAACTTTTTTTATTTATTTAAAAAAGAATAAAAATAAACTAAATTTTAAAAAACATTCCTTTTATAAAAAATATATGTATTCCAAAAAATAATATATAAAAGTTTTTAATATTTTTAATGAAATATAATCATTTCAATTTTAGTAAAATAATAAAAACATGGATTTTCTATTTAATTTTTTTAAAAAAGATCATTTAATATTAAATTTTTTTAAAAAATATGAAATATAACTTTTCTATTAACATTGTTTTAAATATTCCTTACTAGAAAATGAAAATCCCATGTTTTTAAATCCCATTTTATTGATCAAAAAATTATTTTTTAGGAAAATAATTATTTTCCTAAAAATATATTTCATAAAATAAAAAAAACATTACTAATTTTAATAAATTTTAGGATAATAAATAAAATAACATATTATCAATTCTAAAATAAATTATAAAACAATATTTATTTTTTGATTAAAAATAAATTTTCTCATCAAGAAAAATCATAAAAACATATTTGATTTCATTGGAAATACATTTTTATTTTGATTAATTTAAACATCTTCAATTTCCTCAAAAGAAATAATTTTTCTTTAATAAATTAAAATAAATTTCTTTTTGATTTAAAAGAAAATAAATATAAAAATCTTTTTTCATAATTTTTGTTTAAAATAAGTCTATTTCATTTAAAAAATTCTATCAAAATTCCATTTTCTATTTAGAAATAATTTAATAAGAAATATAGATTATATTATTCTATTAAAAAACAAAATAAATCCCTTTTCGATAAAACATAATATTTTATATTTTTTTTACTTTAAAAAATTTGAAAACGACAATTTAACTGTCAATTTTTTTTCCAAATTTTAGATGGTAACTTTTTTTAAAAGACATTGTATTATTAAGAAAAATAAAAAAACACATTTTGAGTTTAAAAATATACTCCTTGTTTCATTTATTTAAAAATTAAATTTCCTTAATGATTCCTCTTTCATTATTTTTATTATTGAAAAATTTCTCATTATTTATTTAATAGAAACTATAAAAGAGATATCATTTTTCCTTTTAAAATAAATTAAAAAATTCTCCATTTTCCTTTCAAAATTTAAAAACCTCTATTCAATAAAAAAATTACAAAAAATTTACATTTCGTTATAAAATAATAAGAAAGAACTAATATAACTCATAAATGATGATGAAGAGTGGTGTATTTTCTATTAATAGGAAAAGTTAATATATTTTGAGTAACTATAATGAATTAATAAATTAAAGATGAAATTACTTGATGAAAAGAGTTTGATGAAGATAAAGATGAATAAATGTAAGTTAAGGTTTTTTTGAAGGATTAGACACCTAATAGAAATATAATTATTATCCACTGAGCATAGTTTGAATAAATATAAAGTGATAGTATGTCATGTAACCTATATCTACTACATATTATATCTATCTTTGAAGGATATTAAATATGGCTAGAATAATAGGAACTCTATCATTGTGTTAAATTCCATAAATACTAATATAACTGATAGATGAACCCCATCAATGATGAAGACTCTATTTGAGGTGTTAAGAAAATTATTTGAGTAAATGATGGTTATTGGAATACTCTTGGAGTAAATATATGTTTCCATGGAACTAAAAATATTCCTATAATTTATTTGAGGTTATTTTAAGAAGATTTGAGTCTATTTGGAGTAATGGAGTAGGTCTAAAAATGAATTGATCTGGGTGGTAAAGTATTATTTAAAATATAGAGCTGATGGAATATTTTTGGGATTATAGATATTTCATAATTTGTTTGGAATAAAATTCTAGAATGTGTATTTCATGATAAAATTAAATTTCGAAATTGTAGAATATATAGACAATGAAAATCCATGTGTTATTAAATCATGAAGATATTATGTTATGTGATATTAAAATTTTAAAAGTTTAGTTATGTCAGATTTTTTCAAAATGTTACACAAATACCTAAAAATGGTCAATTTCACAAGTTTAATCATGTTATATTAAATTAGTCCAAACATAAACTACTATATATCCAATATAGAAGATATTAAAGATACAAAATAATTGTAAAATTTTAGAAGATATATAATATTGTGAAATAAGTTTTTAATGATATGAATCTATTTTATATTAATTACAGAAAAAGGAATCCTGCATAAGATTTAGTTTGGGAATTTAAAATCTACGATAAAACTATGGGAAAATAACATAGTCTGATTTGTCACTACATAAGAATATTTTTAGAAGATACAATGCAACATCAAATTATGTTTTAGAGATCCTCAGGACATATATGATTAAAATTTGGAGACATGTATGGATTTATTGAGAATTTAAAAGGATGCCTGAGAATCACTCAAACCTATGTATGAATGAAATTTATGATTCTGTATTAATATGAGAGAAAAAATATCTCACTTAAAGGTTTTTTAGGTTATTTAGAAGTAATTGTTTTTAATTTTTTATAATAATTTAAAAGGTTGATATTTTGATGAATTAAATAGAAACATAAAATGAAGAATCCATATAGGACTATTGGAAGGATAAATAGAAAAAACATTATGATAGAATTTAAATAACTTAATTTCATAACATAAGGTACAATTCAAGAAGATGTTTTAAGAGGTTTGATATCTAAAATAAATTTCTTTTAGAGAATACCATATCATTATTCCTTGAATGTAGACATACATGTTATCAAGGGAAAAAGAAAGAAAGGAGTTTCTTTAAAATATTGAAGAAAATAAATTTTGTAATAGTGGGTATATAAGTGACATGGTCTTCCCATGAAAAATATGGGATTTAAAATACTATTATTTGAAATAAATCATGAAGATAAAAAATAGATATTTTTTGGAATTTATTTGACTAGTTTTTAATAAAAAAATTTGGTGACTTTAAAAAGGATTCAAACAATGGGGTTTTATGGAGATATTTCAATGATAAAAGTGGATTTTGAAATACAAATATTTAAAAGTCAATATTGATGATTGAATCAGAATACCTTATAAAATTTATTTGAAAAACATTAAATTTGAATATCACATTCGAATAATTTTATAGAAAATATCATATTTTGAATATTAGAATAATTATTCATGTGATAATATAATTCCATATATTTAAATAGAATAAATAGAAACGAAAATTAATGAGATAATCGAGAAAATTATTTCGATTATATCTAAAATACTATTTTAAACAAATAAGGAAATGAATAAATAATAAAATGATTAATAGTCATATATATAATAGGATTTTATGATAATGGATGAATAAAATAATAGTGAATAAAAAGTTATATTGATGAGAAAAGATCTAGATGACTTACATATTTAATGATGAAATAATAATCAAGCTCTTACTATCAAAAGACATGATGTTGATATGGAAAAAGACAAAATATGCTTTTATATCCCCATGGGATCTTTGATTATTATGAAAGTGAGAGGAAGAGGATAAAAAGTATTCTACTATTATTCATCATCTAATGGATATAAATGACCACAATTTGAGATAGAAGATATATTATTTTGATGTTGTGTCATCCTCATAAACAAATATGATATTTTTCATGAAGGTGCGATCATAACCCCACATTAAACTAATGGGAGATGGTATAAAGAACTATTTGGGAGTCTATAATCTTTTGAGATATACTAAAATATTTACACTACATTATTAGTTAATAAAACTTGTATCAAAGTTCACTCAAACACATCAAAGAGTATATACTCACATTGGGATCAAACATTGTATAAATACTATGTGTTGTTTTTTCTTTACTTTCTATCTTACATGAAATGTGAATATTTTAAAAGAAAAATGTGATATATATTCATCCAAATAATCTTAGTGATTCAAATTAATTACAGTGAAGTGAATTTTTTAGGAAATGGATCTAACTAATTCACACCCTTCTTAGTTTGAATTCACGATCCAACTAGGTATATCAAGTAGTATTATTATAGCTAAAAATTCTACTTATAATTAGATCTAATTTTTCCCACATGTTTTCATATGTCAAATATATAGTGCATATGAAACACTTGAGATTAAATTGTAGTAGGTGAATATTTTATTTTCATGAAACTATAATACAAGGAAAACCTTAATATTTCATGGCACAAAAATTCTAATTTGATAGGATGAATATTGATTTTGAACTTACTATATCAAAATAATACAAAGATGAATTCTTGAAAATTTAACTTTGAAGTACACTTTTATGAACAAATTTTAATATAGTATTTAACTAGATCTAATCTTACTTATAATAATATTTTATAATATCTATAATTAAACATGTATTGATTACCAATTTGATATAAATAAATATAAGATCACTTGGGGGTAAAATGTGATATTTTTCAGAAAACATTGTGTAAGTGCATATTGTTATTAAATTTTATTTAATAAAAATAATCTCCAATAATGAATTATTTAAATGAAATTTAAACAATATATATGTAAAAATATGAATTCAGATTAACATAATTATTATTACTAGTCATAGAGTTAATGCAATACCATCATATTATTGGAAAATGAATTTTAATGAAAAACTGTATTTCCGCCAACCAATACCTCATAAAATAATAGCACATGTGAATTTAAGATGGTTATTGAGTTGTAAAATCCATAATAATTCATCCAAAAGACCATATTTCGAATCCTGGAATGTCCATTGGGTTTTTATATCACGGCCATGACACAAGTAGGCAGTGACATAGTCATGATGTAGGAAAGAGATGATGCATGCATGCCGTTTCACCAGACCTTCATGACATATTCATGGACCATTTGGGATTGGTACTTTAGGTTATGTACTGGGTATCCCTTTACCAATATTTAAAATGGGCCCTCTATTTTATAATAAAAATACGAATTTTCCCTATTTTTTTAAAAACAATTAAAACCCATTTTCATCATTTTTTATTTTTACTTTTAAATTAATTTTTTCACATAATGAAATAAAATTTTATAATATTGTTTTAATATTTTAAATAATAATTTCACAATTTTCTAAATGTTTTAGTTTTATTTTTGGTCATTAAAAACTGTGAAAACATTAGGAATTGGTTACCATAATTATGGTAAAAGCCCATTTTTCGGGGGGTTAATTTAAAAGGATAATGGTAAAAATGGACCTAAAATATTATTTAAATTAAATTGGATAAATTTATTGAGACCCTATATTATCTAAAATACTAAAAATAGTCAATTTTGTGTCAATTTTCCTAGAAAATATGTTGGTATCATTTTAAAAAAAATAAATAATTACAATTGTGCCACCCACCTCACTTAAAAAAGGCAACTCCACCCCTAACTTTTTCACACCTCTTTATCCATTTAGCTCAATAAAACCTAACAAAATAACATCACATTATCACTATCCACTTACTATACGTTTTCTTAATCTCAAAATTCTAACCGTACGGACCATAAAAGGGTATAAAAAGTATATCTTTCAAAGCATATGTAATAATCATCATGAGGCACTTTCATTTTTATTCTTCATTTATGACCATAAATTTTGTCAAAAACATTAAAATAAAATATAAATATTATATAAAATATAATAATATGATATTATGTTGATTTTATAATATTTATCATTTTCATTCTCTAACAAATTGGAACCAAAACCATCACTTCTTTGTATGGAATACTACCGCCTCGTGAACTGACGGAATTGTTTCTCATATTTGCCTCACATGGATGGTAATAATGAGGTAAATAATGAATATATATGATATTTTTTATATAATTATGATTTTATAAAAGTAATATATAATTTTATTACTTACCCTCACACTTGTTAAAAAATTGTTATGTTGGTCGTGCATATATGTGGACTACCACCTCTATGAAGCGATGTGATTCATTGTTTAATGGAAACTTATTATATATGATTATAAATATATAAATAATGAATATGTATGTTCTTTATATATTGATTAAACTTTTTTATATGATATATCCATCATTAATTCATGAAGAAAATACCTTTTAATCAGTAGACACATGAAAAATTTAGCAGTTTACAGCAAAAACATGATAGTAAAGAATGATTGTTAAAAAATAGGTAATAAAATGATATAAGTGGAACATATATGATATTATATAATTTTATATGGTTCTATTTTATTATTATAATAAATTTCAATTTATTATATATGAATTTAGAAAAATCAACTAAGTGGAAACATGAGGTAAGAGATTTCATAACAATTTCAACTCCATTGAGTCATATTTGGTATTTTGAACCTAATTTATTTTATGTCGTTTATATACTACCCCATTTATGTAAATAAAATTAATATATATTTATTAATGGTGATTAAATATTCAATTTAGTTTTACCCATTCAAGGGAAAATAATTTAATTGTTACCAAATAGGTAAGAAATTATTTTTAAGTCACAATTTTTTGGATTTCATATATTTTTATTGATGTAATATTATATTATATCCTACATAAAATCCATATATTTTCTTATATTCAAGATATTTAATGGGTTTCTATATTTTTTGTAATTTTCCCCTCTTTTTCACTATATTGAAAAAATGAATTTTTTTTAATATAATACCATGATATTTCTATTTTTGTTCAAGTATATTTTTATTCGATGACCATATTTTTAAATTTTTATAAAAATTAATTTTGATTTACTCGAAAGAATTATTAATGAAATATTTTGTTATCCATTACTTTTTACAATATTTTAATGAAATTATTCTATAGTTTTCAATGAATCCTAGGAAGTCATGTTCCTTAATAAAAGTTTTATTTATCTTCTTCCTTTCACATTGGGATATGTTTTTTGTTTCGGTCGAAAGTATTCGAGTATTTAAGGAAGGACTAACGATTTTTTTTGAAATATGTTTAGCCAAAAAAATGTTGGATGTTCCATAACCCATATGACCATGCTACAATAAAGGTGGTTGTTCTATAATTAATTTCGTTTCAATGAATTATAGTTATATGGTATAAGCTACGTTATTGGAGAAGGAGTCTATATCATAGTATTGATGGAGGTGTAGTTCTTGTGTAGTATCCATCACCATAAGGGGATGACTTGAGAAGGCTTCACCATAATATATTACTCCAATCCACAGGAAACATCTTTGTATCAATTGATATGGTACAATTGGTTCTCCGGTATTCAGGTGTACATTCCATAAAATTTTGTTACCAAATTGAATGAAAGGAATGTGTTGATAATTGACGAGGGTGAAATTGATTAGGATTTATGAGAGTTTTCCATCCATATGGAACCTTTCAATACCACCTATAAATATCTATCCTCCTCCTTCATTTGATAGGGTTATAGAAGATATGAATGGATGAAGAAACAACTCCACACTACAGAAAACCCCTTTAAAATGAAGACGTGCATGACTTATCCTATATATACACCATAACACATTCTTATACACTATAGAGGTTAACCTATAATACTCCCTTACACCAAATCCTCTTATCTAATAGTCATGGTGTGATCTTCTAGTTCACCACCAGATCATGGTGTTTACCCTTCCACTGTAGTGAATTTCTTCCCAAACACCACTATAAAATGTGGTGTTTTATTTCTCCTTGGGGTCTAGTTCAATGTAAATCCACACTTCAACTTACACCATGTTCCATGAAGCATTTCCTCTAAACTCACCATTAAGGATCTCGAAGTTTATCCAATGAAAAAACCTTGAGTAATAAATGTCTATAACATTTATTCTTATTATATTCCATAATCAATAAAATTTAATCTCATGTTTGGAATAGGATATATGATTCATTAGTGTGTGAGCATGTTCTGGTTTGTGTGAGAATTTTGTAGGATGATGAAACCTTATATCAAAACTTGATGTTAATGTTGAAAACTAATAGGAAGGGTGTTCCTTACCTTATTGGGATCACATTACACTTTCTTCCATAATAAGACTATTGTCATGGAATATTGATTCCAATACTTGACTTGTTATCACATATGGGTGTGTGAGTGAGCCTTTGATTTCATATGAATTTTGATCCATTATATTTGTTGAGAAATAAAAATTCTATGATGTTGTTTGATTAAAATGATAGATACATAACTATTCTATGTTTCTCATGATCCATTCAATGGTTATTATCATGTTATTCATTATCATGTTTTCTTTGGAGTATTCGTGTGTTGTGAACAAGATGGGTGACCATTGAGGTATGATTACTCCTTGAGGGATGTGCACATTATGTGTGTAAATGATGAAATTGGTGAATTATAGCCTTATAAACTACACTCTAAATGATGCCTTGTAGATTATGAGTAAATGAAAAATATTTGATGCCTTTTGTATTTTGACCATTATTTGATGACTTTTAAATTCTAAGTATTTTATTGATACTCAATACATGGTGGGTTTCGACAATTAAATGATTCCCTATAGATTTTGAGTAGGATAATCACTTTATGCCTTATTGATTCTGAGTGAAATGTGAACATTCTTATGGATGGGGATGATCCCAACCAACACATTGTACAATTTCCACCATAGAGATGAAGTAGGTATGACCAGGTGGTTTTCGGTGGTTGGTTAGAGAACGACTATGCAGTTTTTGATTATATGTTTATAATTGTTACAAATAGATTATTATTATGGAATATACTATTATACTTGAGCATTCTAGGTTATGGATTCATTAGTGATTCCTTACATAGTCTTGTACTCACACCCTACTCGAGAATTTATGTGAAATTATAGATTTTATAAGGGATTTAGTTTAGGGAAAAGGCTATATGGTAGGTTTCTGAGTTGAGGAGTCGTGAGATGGGGATGGAATAGGAAGGATAATGGAAGGAACCCAGATTTTATTTATTTATTTCCACTTATTACTCTAGTTTTCTTACCATCGTTGTTTCCTAATTATTATCTAATATTTATTTTTTATTAATTATTTATATTGATTAATATGATTATTTAAAATTTATTTATTATTGTTCTGTGACTTGATACATATTCTATACTCTCTAAACAGTCATACTTAGTCCCCCGCTTCTATTTGGTAGCCTCTTTTATATGGGGATGCATGCATGAGATGATATAAAACCCAAATCAGACCTGATTGATCCAATTTAGAGGTTAACAAATTGTATCATAACACTAGGTTTAGAAACAATTATTTTATATTACCGTTTTTGGGAAATTGTAGATAAGAGTTAGGATAGTTGAGACTTTGGTATGGTAACTGTGACAGTGCGTGAACATCACTGTATAGTAGAACTATGGGTCTCTATAAAAGTGGGAATTTATGTTTTGTTTCTACAGTTTTCTAAATTCGACTTGAGTAATTCACATGATGTTGATATGAGAGTTATTATATTTCACATATGTTTATGAATCATGGCTAGGAATGTAGGTTCAAATTCCATATACAATCATACTATTGTGATCAATTGTAGTTTATTAATAAAATGACTTGATTTATGCTATCTATTTGGGATATTTTATTTTTGGGTCATATATCTATGTTTCTAGATTTTTATGATATATCTTTATAGTGATTAATTAGATGAACTGTGGATGATGTTTTGTTTATATATATATATATATATATTTGATGACAATGACTAATGTCCAAGGATGAAGATCAGTGTTATTCTAGTATGGGTATTCATTGGGTTGAGGATAGATTCCTAGGAGAACCTTTCATGATCCCTTACACTGGTTAGGAAATAATTTGTTTCCAAGGTTTCTTATGTTTATGATATGCCACATTAGATAGGTTTAATGATACCTCTAGTGGTGGAGTCCCAAGATAATTCCATACCACCACACATAGCGACACAGGTGATTGAGGCTATTGAACACATTCAACCAGGACTCTTTTAGATCCTTCCTATCCAAGGAGGAGTACCACCCGGACTATGGTTGGTTATACTCAATACATCCGGCTATAGCATCATAAATACTTATAAGGAACTGGAGGCTCTCAAGATATCGTGGATTGGATTTAGGTTATTTATAGGATCTATGATTTAGTAGAGACTCTATAAGATCAAATGGATTAGAACATGAACTTTATGCTATAAGGAACTACTAGAAATTGGTTTGATATAATGCTCCAGTCTATGAGGTTAGAGGGTCTCAAATGGGAATCATTTAAGGATGTTCTCTTTGTGGGGTTTATTTTTACTTTGATGATGTTTGACTGAGAATCAAATTTCTTCGAACTTTTATGGGGAGGGATGATGGTATCTTCATACATGGAATGATTTGTAGAGGTTCATTGTTTTCCATCTCTCTTATCTAGAGATAAGGAAGATAAATACATGTAGTATGAGATTGGGATTTCGTGGTCGTTAAGACATCAAGTCTGAAACATCAATCTTATGACTTCAACAAAGGTGATCTATAAGCTCTGATGATATAGATGGTCCTGGAAGATAACTGAGCTACTGGTTTCCTCTCGACAATATAGACTTGTTGATCCCCTAAATCCATTATAAGTACCTTTTCTAGAGGTTAGAAGAGGATGGTGAGATACATCTAACAGAGCACTGGCTTATCGATCGGTCAGATTAGTACTTCACTAGTTTTTTCAGGAGGCGTTCAATTATTATTGAACTATGGGAAGGTGGGATATTCTCAAAAGTTGAGTATTTCACCTTATAATATGTCACATTAGTAAGATAATCTAGGGAATCATCTGCAATATTTCTCTATGAATTTGAGGTTGGGGACCAGTAGAGGATGAGGTTGAGCATGATCTTCATACCAGGGATATACTCATTGTTTTAGTAAGAGACAAAGACTAGTCAAACACCATAATTACAAATCCATGGAGCAGAGTTCGGCTATGTCTCTGTAGTGGATCAGGTTCTAGTAGATAGTAGAGATTAGAAATATATAGTTCATGTACAATCCTTATATCATCAAATTTTTTAGATTATTTATTTGATATCAGTGTGTATCATTATATTATAACTACTCAAGTGGTTACTAGATGCGACTTACAAATCAATTTTCCCTTTGAATTAGTCTCCCTTAAAACACCATTGGGAATGAAATTATATCATCTCTAATGATTCATTGATTTTCCCATTGTTGTCAATTGGTATGGAAATATTTGGGAGTTCATAATTCTTGATATGAATAAATTCTATGTGATTCTTGACAAAGATTAACTAAATATCTTATGAGATGATATAGAATTCCCTTGGAGGAATGTGTTATTCTCTTTCCATAAGGGAGAGAATTTCATGAAGCCTAGAGAGTGGGAACTAGGAGTAGTAGGAGTTAGAGATGACATGTGTCGAAACCCGTCACTCGGGGCCCCTATCATGACTAACCCAATCCCACCTTCCATAGGCCAGGGGCTGCGACTAGCACCAAAGGCGTAAATCCCTAAAACTGGGAAGACATTGCATTTAAAAAGCACAAAATCACACAACTAGAGTACAAGTAGAAGAAAACACTAAGTAAAAGCCCTATAACAAGTGTACTGAAAGTAAAGGGGGCTAGAATAAAATCACAACTGTAAAGTATAAATACAACTAAAGAAAGTACAACTAAAAATGGACAAACAACTAAAAGTTGAAATCAGCTCCTGGATCATCCTCTGGGGTTCCTACCTGAAGGGTAGATACAGATGACCTCCACAACACTCCACGTCCATTAGACTCCACCATGTACCGATACATCGTAAGGTCCTCCTCCGGGTAGCATCCAATCTTGGTGCTCTCGGCCTCCGTCAGCACTGTCCATCTTCTGCATCCAACACAACGAGGTGAGGGCATAGCCCGTGCATGGGTCAGTATAACGATACTCAGTAGGGACCCCGAGACCCTCAAGGTCTCACAAATTTTAACATGGATAAACCACAAAGTATGAAATCAATGGATAACCATTACTTAGGTATATGACCATACATATACCTATGTTATCAAGTAACCCATCTCAATCATGAGGAAAACACGAAGGTCATTGACTCAGTTAAAACCAGGATTTTCATTATCGAAACCCTGGATACTGGAAAACTTCTCCTATGTCAAGACCAGTGGTCATATCGCAACACTGAGGCGTTTCTCACTTACATTGGACTACTGAGGTACTCGACCTGTCGAGTACCACGGGTCTGCTACCAAATACTGGGCGCTCCGTCTGCTGTGGGTATGCCGCCAAATTTCGGGCACTCCCCCTAATAGCCTACAGAGGTAATCCTCTTGTCGAGTAACCATGGGTCTACTGCCAACAACCAGGCGCTTCGTATGCCATGTGTCTACCGCCAAATACTGGGCGCTCCACCCTGGGTGAGTCAAATACCTCCGAGTCGAATCAGTCAAGCAGTCGCCAGGTCTGTCAGCTACAAGGTATCTGCACTCTGCATGCTCGTCTCTAGGAGGATCTACTCCACGAGACATTGGTCAGTACTCCAAGTTTCATGAAGTCTCACATGGATGTATCTCAATGGTACGCCACTTCATAGGGGTCTCAACGCAACAGAAGGTGCATCAATCAGACACCCGGTCTTTGAGTTATTAGCCTCATAGACCCGGGGGCCCGGTTGGTTTTGTGTACAAACCAACATGACTATATCTCAATTGTATCCTGAACTCCCAAGGGGTATTCGCGATGGGACGGCTTCGTTCCAGGAATATATGTGCCACTGATGGTTCATCAAATGGGCACCTGTAGCCCAAGATATTGGCGATAAGGTGTAAACGAGTCGGACGGGTTTGGGTCCGATCCAAACCAGTTGCACCGACTCGACCCGGTCCAACCCAGTTGAACCAACCCGACTCGGTATGTGAATCTGACCCAAACAGAAGGGGCGGCCCAACCCGATGGGGCAGCCCAACCTGAATGTACGGCTCGACCCGAAAGGGGCAACCTGGCCCGATGGCATGCATGTCCTGGTGGAGGCCCGTGTGGCCAGGTGGCGGCCCTCATGGCTTGGCCAGCCGGCGTCCTGGCAGGCCGGCTGGCGTGGTCTAGCGGGCCGGCCCAAGTGGCCTGGTGGGCTTGCCCACGTGGTTAGTCTAGCCAGGCGTGGGAGGGGGTGTCACGCCCCCATTTTTATTAAACAGACGGTGTAAGGCGCCGACCCCGATTGACCATGGGACCCGGAGGGTCCCGCCTCCAGTGCGCACCAGTGGCCGGCATAGCCGGTCGCCCTCTCCTATCCGCCATGGACTAAGGTCGCGGTCTTGCACCACTGGCGTGGCGTGACGGTGTTGCGCCCCTCCGCCACAACCCGCCCTGGCCGCGGCTCCCTACTACTCCGCACGGCGTGACGACACCGCTCCACTATCCAACCGCCACACCCCTCCTGACCACAGCTCAGTTCACTATGTGGCACCACGGTGCATCAACCTTGTTCAGACCTGGCGGCCTTACGCCGCCAGCATTCTTCACGTCCAGCTTGTTGTCTGTCCCCACGTGTACTGCCTCCATCGTCATCAAACAAGAACTAAAAAAAGTGGAGGGTCGTGTCATGTTCATGCGGTTCGAACCCTCCTCATTATAGTGATATCATTCGATCCTCATTCCAGAAATTTGTACAATGAAAAATGAGTACAAAACAATTCAAACCCCCTACCTTGATTGATGATTATTAGTTGATGAAGTCATGAAAAAATGGCAGCATCGTTTCATTGACATCGGGAAAGAAGAAGTTGAGGATGGTGTCGTCGTTCTTCGTGGGTGGCGGTGTTTCCACGACTTGCTCCGGTTGAAGAGGGAGAAGACAATTCTCATCGTTCTTTGGTGTAGGAGCATTTTTGTGTTCTTCGTTGAGAGGATGAGGTTCTCTCAAATCTAGAAACCCTCTCTCAAGCTCCACCCATAGATTATGCCAACAGGAAAAATAATTGACATGATATTATTTTTAATGGTTGGAAAGAATTTAAAAGAATTCAAAAAGGATCTAAATAATTAATTGAAATTGATTAATTAATTAATTGTGAGAGAGTTGGCACATTAAAGTATTGGGGGAAGGTGGAGAGATTAACCCACATAAATGGGTTGTTAGAGGTTTTCCAAAATAAATGGGGAGTTAGAAGAGTTAAGAAACTTGTGTGGGCCCCAGTAAATAAAATCCATCCAAGGGAGGTTATGTGCGGGTGGCCCGTACCACTATCCTCCACTTGGAGGTATTAACCACAATAATATAAAAATAAGGCGCACACCTTATTTTTATTTAATTTAATTTTATAAACCCCAAAAATTAACTTCTATTCTCGACAGAATGCAACTGCAGTGAAGGTCTCAGTATAAAATCGCTGATGTTGTGAGTTCATCGGTTCTCTCAGAATTCGATTTCGAGAACTTGTTCAAGAGTTATAAAATATGGGTCACATGTTTCTAAACGTACCTGAGAAAAACTTCTGAAATTGATTCCAACCATATAGGTCCCCATAATCATGTGTCATCATAAACTACAGACTCTTAAAATTCCCATGTATTAAACAAAATTTCCCACGATATTTCCTGGTCTTTACATTCTCCCCACCTATGGGTTTTACATCCCTGTAAGTTACAACTCGAACTAAGGGAAAAAATGGTGGTACTGAGCATGCATCTGAGCCTCCCACTCCCATGTGCTCTCCTGGAGGTTCCAGTGCTGCCAACGAATGTGCACCAGAGGTATCAACCATCTACGTAGGACCCACTGCTGTCGATCCTCAATCTCCACTGGAACCTCTGTTAAAGTATTCCTGTCATCGATGTACAGACCCCCATGGTCGATGATGTGGAATGGGTTGCACACGTATTTTCTCAACTGAGATACATGGAAGACGTCATACACCCAATGCAAATGAGGTGAAGATTCATGTGTTAAGACACCTCGCCTACTCTACTAAGGACCTAGAATGGTCCAATGAACCGTGGAGATAACTTGCCACCTCAGAAAAATATCTGTAGACCTCATCGAGGTGAGACACATAAGAAAATGTGGTCGCCGTCCTCGAACTCCAGAGGTCTCCATCTCCTATCAGCATATGACTTCTACCAGATCATTGCAGTCTTCAGCCACTCCTGGATGATTTTCACCTTCTCCATGGTAGCTCGTACCATCTATGGTCCCACTAGTGCTGACTCCCCTAACTCTGTCCAGCACAGTGGTGATCTGCATGGTTGGCCATATAAGGCCTCAAAATGTGTCATACTAATGGTGGAGAGATAGCTGTTGTTGTGGGAAAACTCCACCAAAGGCATGTGATCCCCCCAACTACGACAGAAGTCGAGGATGCAAGCACAAAGAATGTCCTTGAGGGTCTGGATGGTCCTCCTGGTCTGACCATCAGTCTGAGGATGGATGGCGGTGCTAATGCAAAGCTGGGTCCCGAAATCTTCCTGCAACCCCTTCCATAGCTGGGAAGTAAACTATGCGTCACGGTTGTAAACAATAGAAGAAGGAACTCCATTAAAACACACTATCTCATGCACATAGAGGCGTCCCAAGCACCCTATTGAACCTTACTCCCTAATCGGTAGGAAGTGGGCCGACATGGTGAGTTGGTCGACGATCACACAAATCGAGTTGTCACCCCTGGATGTACGGGGAAGACTAATCATGAAGTCCATGGATATCCTATCCCACTTCCACTCTGGGACCTCTAAGTGCTGAACCAAGCCTCCAGGTACCTGGTGCTCTGCCTTCACTTGCTGACAAGTGAGGCATCATGAGACACACTCTACTACAACCTTTTTCATACCTGGCCACTAGTGTTGTCTTCGAAGGTCCTAGTACATCTTCCCCACACCTGGATGTATCGCTAGAGGGGATGTGCGAAACTCCCTCAACACATCCTCCTAAAGTGAAACTGGTACCATGGTACATCCTCTGAAGAGGATGATGTGCTCCTCACCTTCAAAAAATCCATCAGGTGCTCGCCCTGTTGATATCTAAGCACGTTGTGTCTCGCAGTCAGCGTCTGCAATCTACACCTCCCTAACTAGCTGAAGAAATAGAGGAGTGACTGTAAGAGACTGTAGATAGGCTGCTCCATCCTTATCCATAAAGGATATCTGTAAACCGGCCAGCTGCTCTGTCGCCTCTCCAAGCAGATGTATACCAGACCTCCTGTTGAGTGAATTTACAACAATGTTCCCCTTCCCAAGAGTATAGAATATCTCAAAGTCATAGTCCTAGAGGAACTCAATCCATCACCGTTGTATCAGGTTCAGGTCCTTCTGAGAGAAGATATACTTGAGACTCTTGTGATCTGAGTACACGGTAAAACACTCTCCAATCAGATAGTGCCACCACATCTTCCATGTGAGAACCACTGCTGCTAACTCCAGGTCATGGGTAGAATAGTTCTGCTCGCACTGTCTCAACTGTCGAAAACCATACGTTATCACAGCTCTCTCCTGCATCAGGACACACCCGAGTTTGGTCCTTTATGCGTCGAAGTAGACTACAAACCCTACACCTTCCTCTGGAAGCCGAAAAATGGAGGCACTAGTCAGCCTCTTCCTCATCTTCTGAAAGCTCTGTTGGCATCTCTCCGACCACACGAAGGGTTCCCCCTTCTTCCTCAAGGCTGATAGTGGTGATTAAACTTTTGATAACTCTGGAGCAAGTCTCTGATAGTATCGGGCCAATCCCCGGAAACTCCGAACCTCAGTCACACTCCTGGGTGGCTCCCACGCAAGCACTGCCTCAATCGTTGCTGGATTCACTGCAACTCCAACCTCTGAGATGTCGTGTCCCAAGAAGTGAACCTCTCAAATCCAAAACTAGCACTTCCAGAGCTTACCATAAAGCTGTTGATCTCAGAGTGTATCCAGTACTACCTATAAAAGGAAGGCATGCTCCTCCTCAGTAGTCGAGTAGATCAGAATGTCCTTGATGAAGACTACGACAAATCGATTGAGGTAAGGCTGGAAGATCATGTTCATGAGACACATTAACACTGCTGGACCATTGGTTACACCAAAGGGCGTAACCAAGAACTCGTAGTGGCTGTAACGACACATGAAGGCCGTATTCTGCACATCCACGTCTCAAACATTGAGTTGGTGATTGCCTAACCTGAGGTCTATATTTGAGAACCATCGTGCTCCCTTGAGCTGATCGAAAAGGCCATCAATCCTCGAGAGTGGGTACTTGTTCTTCATGGTCACCTGGTTTAAGTGACGGTAGTCGACACAGAGGCTCAAGCTCCCATCTGCCTTCTTGGCGAACCAAATCAGGGATGCCCTGGGAGAAACACTGGTCCAGAAGAATCCCATCCCCTGCAAGTCCTCCAGCTGTACCCTTAGCTCACGAAGCTCAGTGAGAGCCATCTGATATGCTGGGGTAGATATCGGTGTCATCCCGGGGTAGAGGTAAATGTAGAAGTCCCCCTCCATGTGAGTAAGAAGTCCTGATACATCGTCAGAGAAAATATCAGCTTACAGTACACCACTACAGGATAAGTTGGACTCTCCACATCAACTACTCCAAGTGTAAGGAAAGACAACTGGTGAGTGATCGGCTGCACCCTCCTCCGAGTAAGTACGTCCTGCACTGAAAAGGTTCCCTTCTCACTGGTAAAGGTGAAACTAGTCCCATCCAGGAGGACACACTACACTTTGTGCCTAATACAGTAAATCTAAGCATGGACTATAGATAACTAGTCAATACCCAAGATGACGTCGTAAGGCCTCGACGCCGCTACGAGGAGATCCCAACCAAATATCTCACCTCTTAGAGTAAGCTCACACTATAGGCACTAGTGCGTAATTGTTGAGTCTGCTCCCGTAGGACTCTCTATCCATAAGGATCGATCCAATGGCTATGTCAGAATCTCTGAGCTCCAAACGAGGGCAGTGCCAATGAAAGTGTGACTAGAACCTGTGTCTATAAGAAAAACAACTATGAAGGAGTAGAAAAATATCAAACCTCGTATCATCACCGGAGCGCCATGGCCGTAGGCCTCAGCTGCCTGAAGCTGAGCTCCCCCCTTTCCACCCACTCCCAGCGGTCGGGATGGACCTCCTGGTGGTGGTGGCGGTAGCACCCCGTATTGTCGGCCGCCTCCAGCTGCATGAACAACTCCTCTGCCACATCCACCTTCTCCCTACAGACTGCCTTGATCAAACCTCTGCCTCTGCCTGGGAGGTCTTTCAACTAACTGCTGATCATCATTAAGGTGGGTCGAAAAGTCACATTCCATGTGACCAATCCCACCATATGAGTAACATTGTCTGCTCCTGGAATTCTTGGCTCTGTCTCCAATTTGGGTGCCCCGCACAACCGATCCCGAGTCATTCAGTCGACCACATGTGGGTCTGGTCCTCTCGTAACTCTGCATCATCTATCTACTGCCAGCTGCAGAAGACTCCTCTTCAAGTCGACTAGTGGTTGGTCTCACAGTTTGAGACTCCTCACCAAGTAAACTCTCCACTAGGAGGGCTGGCTCCAACACTCCCATCTAAATTGGGATGCATTGGGAGATAACTAAATCTCTGATCTCTCGCCTAAGTCCCTACTCAAAGATCCATGCCCTGAAGAATGGATCTTGTACCATATCAATGGAGTAGCACGAGAGGTCGGTGAATCTTGCTGAGTACTGTGTTACACTTTTGGTGCCCTACTACAGATGAACTAGCTCCTGTATATGCACCGCTTGAAGGGTGGATGGTAAAAACTCTGCCCGGAACAGGCTCTCGAAGTCTGCCCATAGAAGTGTCACCTCGTCATGCATCTGGAGCATCATGCTCCACCATCTGGCTGCTGCTGCCTGAAGGAGAGTAGCAGCAAGGATTATCATGTAGTTGGATGGTGTCCCTACTAGCCTGAAAAATCTCACCATAGCCTCCAGCCCATCCTCATCCACCTGTGGGTCCGTCTCTCCCCTAAACCTGGGTGGACTCTGGTGCTGGAACTCGTGTAGCATGCTCATGCGGCATGAAATCTATACTGCTGGGTCTGGTGACATAAGTGGACCAAAGGGAATTAGTACCGCTGGTGCCTCTACTGGTGCCTCAATGGAAGAGGGCCATGTATTGAGGCCTCGTTTCTCGGCGGGATGTCTGTACAGAAAAATCATGGGGCTCTAGCTGGTCATCCACAGGGATGCATCCTGAAAGAAACAAATGTGGCACGGTCAAAAGAGTATACCTGGTGAGCTGTCCTAGTTTAAGCTTACTTAAAGAAAAATATTGAAAACACACATGCAATCAGTGTTTTCGTGCACCGGGATGGAAATCCGTAGTCAGGGTCTTGGTGTATGGATATGTCAGCCGCCACACCAACACTGGACTCCCTGAATTGAAAACCACACTTAGTATGCTTAACATTATTGCTTCACATAAAGAAATATCAGAGTCCAATGTTCTGTGGTAGAACTGACTCCTCTGATACCAATTTTTCAGGACCCATCCCCTGGGGCCCATATTGTGACTACCCCAAACTCGTATTCCACAGGCCAGGGGCTGGAAACTAGCACCAAAGGTGTAAATTCCAAAAACTGGGAAGGCATTGCCTTTAAAAAACGTAAACTCACACAACCGGAGTACAAGCGGAAGCAAACACTAAGTAAAAGATGTATTAAAAGTGAACTTGTAGAGACCTGAAGCTTGACGTACATGGACATTACATTACTTTTGCGGAATACTTAATACATAACAAAAAAAGACACACAAGGACTGTAATAGTTTAGTGTCTTTGGAAACTCGGAATATAAACAACTAATCATGTTGAAAGATCTTCAACATCTCCCATAAAGATAATCCCCTTTTTGTTTCCTTACTTAAAACCTGTCTCTATTTCCTGGGGAAAATAAATCATAAAAAGGGTGAGCTCAAATTCTCAGTAAGGGCAAACATAGAGAACATAAAACAATCCATAAACATTTGAAAGAAAAAACTTGAACATGAAATCTAAATAATAAATCTTTGGGAAAAGACATAAATCATGGAATTACGTAAGTCATATATCATAAAGGAACATAAATCACGATAAAATAGCATGGGAATAAAACATGTAATTGTGGCAACCATTCAGCACTTGTTATGATTTCCATAGTAGCCAAGGCATTGCTTCCAAGACAAAATTAGTGGACAAAGTCCCTTTCTGAATCGAGTTCACTCCTCATTTTAGTCCTGTAACACTTAACCAGATTTAGTTATCGTTCCAGACATGTCTATCTCATGAGATATAAATATTTACCCAATGCATTGGAGGGAGATATAGGTCCCACCCATCTCATAATGAAATCCTTCTTACTTGTTCCACCAAATAAACATACATCATTCATAATAACCCAATAAATAAAATGGGTTTCATAAACATAATCCCATCATCACATAATCCATATAAAAGAAATGGATATCATTTCATACTAAGAAAAGTGAAACCATGTAAATCAAAGAGACGTTATGCTTGAAATATATACAAAAGAAATAATGTCATCTTATATAGAAAACGGTTTGGAGAAAACACTTGAAATGAATTCTTGAGGAAAATATCCTTTATTCTTCAAAATCAGTTTCTTTTCACAACAATTCCTGAAATTTCAAAAGAAAAATATTTTGTTTAAAATATTAACGAAATCTTTTGGAGGAAGCTTCATGAAAATAAGGCTTTATAAAACCGTAAAAAATCATTTCATTCCGTATAAGTTAAAAAAACACATTCCTCGTACTTTTTTCAGAAAAGTCAAAAAGTATCTCATAACGTAAACAAAAGAAAGATTCGTTACATACCATGTAGTAAAAGTAAAAATGGGTAAAAAGGACATTAAACATACATAAAAACACTTTTAGAAAACATGGACATGGATGATAACAATAACCTTAGTAAATACTTACGTATAAGCAGTCTCGGATAAAAAAATGAGATTGAAAAAATTATCCCTTACCTTATGTTCGATATGATTCGTAGTATCCGAAACTCCAGTATAATGATTTAAATAATGTAATTGACTTATTAAAGAATCATATTCATTGTTATGATATCATATATGGTTCACTTATGACTTTATATTACCCATTCTTTTGTAAATTCAATGTTAAAGAGTGTTTTGGGTAAAATCGTTTCATTTGTCGTCCGTGTTTTGACTTGTAATTATTCATATGATTACTTAGATCATGATTAATTAATTCCAGAATATAAAACATGATATATATATATAATATATACTCAGAATATACATATATATAATAGATCGATAAATGTAAATAAATACACCATTCATGGAGACGATAGGCCGTACATACGCATGAACGTTGTTTTCGTTTCCTTATTGAGTTGAATGGAATTAAGTAGATGACATACATATATATATATATACATAAATTCAGTATCTTTATAATGTCATATATTCCATTATTATTTCTTATATATACTTTATAATCATTCTTAAATGGTAAACATGGAGAATGAATCTCATCGCGTCGTGGAGACGGTAGTCCGTACGTACGCACGAGCAATGATATCATTTCCATAATTATTGAATTGAATTGGAGTGGATGATACAATATATCAGAATTAGTATGATTTTATTATAACTATGTATAGTTATATTTTACACCATTATACCCATCCATGTACGGTGATGGTGGAAAAAACAGATTACACCACAGCGTGGAGACAGTATTCCGTACGTACGCACGCACGGTGATTTTGTTTTCCGTAGGATGGATAGAAAGTGAAAAGGGGTTGTTTTATATTTATAATAAAATATCAGTATATTAGTGATACTGATGTTATTACTTTATAATGAAACAACTAAAGAAGAAGAATTTTAAAAGAAAAGAAGCTTGAAAGAATCGGTAGAAGAAATTACCTCTTCTTCGATACACCTCTTTGAAACCTCCTCTTAGGGCACTAAGATTGGTCTTTGAAGTAGACCAGGACCTATATGATGTTATAGGGAAGTGTAGAAGAGAATTTGTCCGGGGTTGTCTGAGCTTGAAGGCTCAAAGTGGTGTGAGGAAGAAAGGGAGGAGGTGCCCTTTTATAAGGGAGGAGAAGGGCACCTTTGGAAATCTAAAAAATATTAAATTATAATAAATCTAACCCCACTTAAAAACCTCCAACAATGACTCATATTAGAATATTAGATGATATAGGGTTGTAATCTCATCAACAAATAGTATTTAGACATGTTAGGAATTTATTTTTAACATTATCAACTTTATTTATCCTTATTTAATCAATTTAATTTTATTTGTGGTAATAATATTCTAAATTTTAAATTATAACAAATAATTACTTATTTGTTGTGAATTTTACATAATTGGATACTTTATAACATTTTAGAACATATAAATTTAAATTTATAATTTTTAAATATCTTTTTTATTTTTAAACTATTTTATAATATGTTATTTTTATAAAATAACAATACTGTCAATTTTGACAATATTCATTTATTTGAATTTAAATAAAATATATACAGAAGATATGTTCAAAATAAAAGCTTAAATAGATTCATAAAAGATCATATGTAACTAGAAAATTAGTGGAGAACATTAAATAGGTCATATAATATTTATTTTAATATTTTTAAAACCATTTATTTGATATTTCTCTTAATAAAATAATTTCAACATCACTATTATGTCACCTTTAATAATAATTATTTAATCCATAAAAATTATAAATAAATTCATATGATGTATATAATTTTATTATTATTATGGAGACTACTTATATCCGAAGTTTCATGAAGTTTATCACTAAACTAAAATTATTATACTTATAAGATTTAAGAAAGTGACATGTTGTCACTTTCTTTGGTTTTAATAATAATTAAATTATTTCCATGGAAAAAAGTCCATTAAATGAATCTAATCCGACCATTAGGTGATATGGGTTGACTTTTAGTCATCCAATATGATTTTGTCAGGTGTTAGGGTAATTTTATAATCTTGTAGTTACCCTTAATTACCCGATTTACCTTTAACTATGGTAAATAAATTTTACCGTAGTTACTATTCATAATGCCCAAAAATAAAAAGTAGCCTATTAACATTATTTGGACCCACTGATCCCAAATATGGAATCCATTTTTCAAAATTCAAAACATATAAGTTGCAGTAATTAAGTTAAAATTAATCTTGTTGTCGAAAGAAAACGGGTTTTTGTTTAAAATATTGCAAAATATTGAATTGATTTAACCTACGAATTCAAGGTAAAATAAATGATAATGACATACATTGTTTAAAGTGGTAAAAATATATTGTATTTATACTTTAAAACCATTAAATATTATAATTTAACCACATAAATTATTATGATGAAAAAGGTTATTTTTA
Organism: Viscum album; assembly: GCA_963277665.1. Classification (NCBI taxonomy): domain Eukaryota; kingdom Viridiplantae; phylum Streptophyta; class Magnoliopsida; order Santalales; family Viscaceae; genus Viscum; species Viscum album. Next base: position 752,896,521 of record OY728160.1, read on the forward strand.
ATTAAAATATAGCGTGTTTTTACTATTCATTAAAATATGAAAGTTATCAGAAAAATATCAAAACATTATCCAATATAAATTTTTATATCCTGATTCAAAATAAGAAGTATATTTTGTAAAATTTAACTTATAATCATGTCAAAAACTAGATTTAATGTGGGTGCTCCATCAAAAGGTGGCAAAGCTGCATTTTTTGAAAAATACTTATTTTACCCGAAAAATTTATTTTGTTCACAAAAAATGTTTTTAGAAAATTTATAAGAAGAATAATAATTTTATAAAATTCAAAATTTGGTTAATACTATTCATAATGGCTAGTTCGTGATAATATTATAACCATATATCGTTGTTTAGTGAAACCCGGTATTGCGTACAACACACTCTATCGAGGAAGGTCACGATTGCATGTAATGAAAGCCAAGTCAAGGTTGCGTGTAGTGCAAGACTTCTTTGTTTGTGCGTATAACAAAATCCAACCATATTTCAATTATAAATTGAATATATATATATATATACTCAATGATGCGTATAATGACTATTATCAAACGAACTTGAAATTGTGTATAACATGATCCAAGAATTGTGTTGCCTATATTGCAAGCTAATATGGTGTGGAATATAGCACAAGATAATTTTAGTGTAGCATAAAACACATGACATCAAATAAATTAAAAAGAATACTTATCATAAAATCTCGGGGTGTTACATTCTACCCCCTTTAAAATGAATTTCACCCTCGAAATTCGTCGGGGTTATACATGGTTTATTATTCGAAAGTTTCTTTAATAGAAACCCACATCGTAAAAAGTAATACCAAAACTTATCATTAAAAACTAAAGTATGAAACATAATGGTTACCCAAATTAACTAATCACTAGGTTTTCCACGTAAGAGAAAATAGGTGAAAATATGGATATGGAAGAGAAATTTAACCATCATGTTCTGATGGAGAGTGGTAGAGAACATGGCTATGAAATAGCCAACAATCACAAAGCCATAGATTTGTGATGATCTAAGGTACCATCTAATTCATCAGATATAAGATCACTAGGACAACATTTTTGGTTTTCAATATCATTTCCCTAAAGTTGAAAAAAATTTAATTAGAAGAAATACTTACTTGATTTTGGTACAATATCACTGTTGTTTGTGCTCTGAACAATTTCCACTTCATCTCTTAAAGAAATGAAGTTGAATTTGTTATTCATGAAGTGTTAACAGATCATGTGATAGAATGATGGGTCATTCCATCTGTTTCAAACAAAAGGTTAGAAAAAGTTATCAAATATACATAAGTCCATCTATGGTGAGGTTAATCGTATACGATTCCAAAAATGAACTTATACTACATATATCATACCGCTTAATAAAATAAAACTAGATTATACTAACCAAGGACTTCTTATAGGCCAGTGGTATGCGATAAAGGCCCGTTGCACTTCGGTTGTGGGTTCGATTCCCACAACGTTGTCCGACACGACGGGTTGCTGCTCATCCTGCAGTTTGTCCTTTTTCTAAAACTACATCACTATAACATCCCATCAATAATATCGAAAAAGGTTTTAAACAATACTGACTTATTTCCAATATAATCCATTCCAATCTTTAGGCTTATCCATAATATTGCAGTCCATTATCATATTATAGTGAAAATGATTACCAGAGATTTCATATAACAAGCATGTTAATACCATCGTTGATCCCCATATATCATAAGATATGTCGTGCTGGTCTCATTCCAAACATTCGAAGGCCTTAATCATGCATTCTCTTGAAAAATGAATACCCATTGAATCTTAGTGAAAACATGAGTGGTGTCAGAAGTTAACTCTCTCCACATACCAAAACCCAAAAATTCTATATACTCAAACCATGATATAACTATTTCCTTATATCAGTCATGAGGACATGAATACTGTTAAACATTTCATTTTCTCCTTATCCCTTCATTATGCACATATCATATTCTTTCCAAAAATATCTCAATCACATTCCATGGTTACCGGTACCATAAAATTATTGAAAACCACAATAGACCAATACATAAATATTCCAATATTCCATGATACTATATAAAACATTATTTTGGAATCCCATTACATAAACACTTAATCATTACACGACATCATTTTCATACTCAATAATCACAAATAGTGATCTCATGAGACTTCCCTTTATCATTTTCCATAAGAGGATGCTCACGTTGATCATCATTAACCCGTGGATTAGGAAATTTATTAGCATAATGCCCCATTTCCTTGCACTTGAAGCATTGAAGTGTTAGTGGTGCGCTCTCTGCAAACTTTTATTTATTCACATCATTAGAAACCCATTTTCCATTACTTCGACACTCAGATACTCGATGACTTTCTTTTCCACACTTAAAACAATTTCTAGTACCTTTTAGGAAATCTCCACCATGCTTATTTCCACACTTTGAGCATAAGAAAACATTCATCATCTTTTCACCATTATTCTGAGATTTCTCCTTGAAATCCATCTATTGTTTCTTTTCAGAACCATGAGATGGATAAATAACACCAAATTCCATTTCTACCTTGATAGCACAACGCACAATTTCTTCATAGCTACTGAAGTCTCTTATAGCTAATTCCCTTCGAAGACTTGGTTTTAAGCCACTGAAAAATTGATCAACTTTACTTTCAGGTTGGATGATAAAGCCAGATGAATACCTTGAAAGTCTTGTAAAATTCGCTTCGTATATACCAACAGATTCATCATCCTTTTGCTTTAGTTCATGAAAAACCTTATTTATCTTCGTTCTAAGAATACGAGGGAAATACTTATTGAAAAATAAGTTCATGAACTCGTCCCATTCCATGGACTTTATTTAATCCCTTTGCCTCGTATTCTTAATGAGATCCCACCATTGATCAGCATCACCTTCCAAATGATACACTGCTAAGATAACTTTATCATGTTCAGAAAATTGAAGAACTGAAAATATCTTTTTAGTGGTACTGATCCATTGTTTAGCCACTAATGGATCAGAAGACCCGCTGAATGTAGGTGGACGCTGCCTCATGAAGGATTCAATAGAATGTTGCTCCTTCCTTTGAACATTTGAAATTCCAGAATTATTCATAGCTTGTGTAAGTATAGAAATAAGATTTTGCACTCCATCTCCCATAACATTGGTTTGTTCCGGAGGAAAATCATTTCATTGTCCATTACATTGATCAAAATGGTTCCTTCGGGTTCCAGCCATCGTCTAAATCCCAAAAAGAATAGTGTGAGAGGCAAAAATCATGCTATGGACAACAACATAATAAAGGGGGAGTACCATCAATATCTAACATCTTAGGTTAAATTCGAAGATCGTTACCGTGGTTCTAAGACTATATCCTATACATATACTAATCCTTAGGGACATCCCTAGACATACCTTAGAAATATCTCTAGGGATCTCACTAACATTTTACCATCCTAATTTCCAAAGGTTGACTAAACCATTCCTCTGATACCAACTGTAGATACCTGAAGCTTGATGTACATGTACATTACATTAATTTTGCAGAATACTTAATACATAATAAAAAATACACACAAGGACCATAATAGTTTAGTGTCTTTCGAAACTCGTAATATAAACATCTAATCATGTTGAACGATCTTCAACATCTCCCATAACTATCTTCCCATTTTTTTTCCTTTCCTAAAACCTTTCTTTATTTCCTGGGGAAAATAAAACATAAAAAGGGTGAGCTCAAATGCTCAGTAAGGTCAAACATAGAGAACATAAAACAATCCATAAACATTTGAAAGAAAAACCATGAACATGAAATCTAAACATTAAAACCTTTGGTAATGACATAAATCTTGGAAGTACGTAAGGCATAAATCATAAAGGAACATCAATCATGATAAAATAGCATGGGAATAAAACATGTAATTGAGGAAACCATTTAGCACTTGTTATGATTTCGATAGTAGCCAAGGCATTGCTGCCAAGACTATCTTAGTGGACAAAGTCCCTTTCTGAATCCAGTTCACTCCTCGTTTCAGTCCTGTAACACTGAACCGGATTAACTTACCATTCCAGCCATGTCTATCTCATGAGATATAAATCTTTACCAAATGAATTGGAGGGATATATACGTCCCACCCATCTCATAATGAAATCATTCTTACTTGTGCCACAAAATAAATATACATCATTCATAATAACCCAATAAATAAAATGTGTTTCATAAACATAATCCCATCATCACATAATCCATATAAAAGAAATGGATATCATTTCATTATAAGAAAATTGAAACCATGTAAATCATAGAGACATTAATCTTGAAATATACACCTAAGAAATAATGTCATCTTAGATTGAAAATGGTTTGGAGGAAACACTTGAAATGAATTCTTGAGGAAAATATCCTTTCTTCTTCAAAATCAATTTCTTATCAAAAAAATTCCAGAAATTTTAAAAGAAAAAGATTTTGTTTAAAATATTCATGAAATCTATTGGAGGAATCTTCATGAAAATAAGGCTTTATAAAACCGAAAAAAAATATTTTCATTCCGTATAAGTTAAAAAAACATTCTCCTCGTAATTTTTTCGGAAATGTCAAAAAGTATCTCGTAACATAAAAAAAAATTCCTTACATAACATGTAGTAAGAGTCAAAATGGGTAAAAAGGACATTAAACATACAAAAAAACATTTAGAAAACATGGACATGGATGATAAAGATAACCCTAGTAAATACTTACATATAAGCAGTCTCGGATAAAAAAATGAGATTTGAAAAATTATCCCTTACCTTATGTCTGATATGCTTTGTATGTATCCGAACCTTATGTATAATGATTTAAATAATTCATTGACTTATTAAAGAATCATCTTCACTGTTATGATATCATATATGGTTCACTTATGACTTTATATTACCTGTTCTTTTGTAAATTCCATGTTAAGGAGTGTTTTGGGTAAAATCGTTTCATTTGTCGCCCGTGTTTTTACTTGTAATAATTCATATAATTACTTAGATCATGATTACATAATTCCAGAATATAAAACATTATTTATATATAATATATGTTCATAATATACATATATATAATACATCTATAAATGGAAATAAATACACCGTTCATGGAGATGGTAGGTCGTACGTACGCATGAACATTATTTTCGTTTCCTTATTGAGTTGATTGGAATTAAGTAGATAACATATATATATATATACAAATAAATACAGTAGCTTTATAATGCCATATATTTCATTATTATTTCTTATATAATCTTTATAATCATTCTTAAATGGTTAACATGGAGAATGAATCTCATCGCGTCATGGAGACGGTAGTCCGTACGTACGCACGAGCGATGATATCGTTTCCATAATTACTGAATTGAATTAGAGTGGATTTTACAATATATCAGAATCAGTATGATGTTATAATAACTATTTATAGTTATTCTTTACACCATTATACCCATCGATGTAAGGTGTTGGTGAAAAAACAGATTACACCACGGCGTGGTGATGGTATTCCGTACGTACGCACGCACGGTGATTTTGTTTTCCGTAGGATGGATAGAAGGAGAAATGGGGTTGTTTAATATTTATAATAAAATATAAGTATATTAGTGGTACTTATGTTATTACTTTATAATGAAACAACTAAATAAGAAGATGTTGAAGAAGAAAAAGCTTGAAAGAATTGGTAGAAGAAATTACCTCTTCTTCGATATGCCTCTTTGAAACCTCCTCTTAGGGCACTAAGATTGGTATTTGAAGTAGACCAGGACCTCTAGGATGTTTCTAGGGAATTGGAGAAGAGAATTTGGCAGGTTTTGGCCGAGTTTGAAGACTCAATGTGGTGTGAGGAAGAGAGGGAGGAGGTTCCCTTTTATAAGGGAGGAGAGGGGCACCTTTGGAAATCTTAAAAATATTAATTTATAATAAATATAACCCCACATAAAAACCTACAAAAATTAGTCATATTCGAATATTAGATGATATAGGGTTGTAATCACATCAACCAATAAAATTTAGACATGTTAGTAATTTATTTTAAACAATATCAACATGATTTATCCTTATTTAATCAATTTAATTTTATTTGTGGTAATAATATTCTAAATTTTAAATTATAACAAATAATTACTTATTTGTTGTGAATTTTCCATAATTGGATAGTTTATAAAAATTTAGACCCTATAAATTTAAATTTATAATTTTTAAATATTTTTGTGATTTTTAATCAATTTTATTATATGTTATTTTTATAAAATAACAATAGTGTCAATTTTGACACTATTCATTTATTTGAATTTAAATAAAATATATATAGAATCAATGTTAGAAATAAAAGCTTTAATAGATTCATAAGAGGTCATATGTGTCTTGAAAATTAGTGGATCACATTAAATAGTTCATATAATGTTTATTTTAATATTTTTAAAACCATTTATTTGATATTTCTATTAATAAAATAATTTCAACATCACTATTATGTCACCTTTAATGATAATTATTGAATCCCAAAAAATTGTAAATAAATTCATATGATGTAGATAGTTTTATTATATTTCTAGAGACTACTTATATCTGACGTTTCATGATGTTTATCACTAAACTAAAATTATTATACTTATAAGATTTATGAAAGTGACATGTTGTCACTTTCTTTGATTTTAATAATAATTAAATTATTTCCATGGAAAAATGTCCATTAAATGAATCTAATCAGACCATTAGGTGATATGGGTCTACTTTTATTCATACAATAATATTTTGGCAGGTGTTAGGGTAATTTTATAATCTTATATTTACCCTTAATTACCCGATTTACCTTTAACTATGGTAAATAAATTTTACCGGAGTTACTATTCATAATGCCCAAAAATAAAAATTAGCCTATTAACATAATTTTGACCCACTGATTCCAAATATGGAATCCATTTTTCAAAATTCAAAACACATAAGTTGCAGTAATTAATTTAAAATTAATCCTGTTGTCAAAAGAAAACGGGTTTTTGTTTAAAACATTGCAAAAGATTGAATTGATTTATCCTACAAATTCTAGGTAAAATCAATGCTAATGACATACATTGTTTAAAATGGTAAAAATATATTTTATTTATACATTAAAACAATTAAATATTATAATTTAACCACATAAATTATTATGATGAAAAAAGTTGTTTTTAATTAAAATATAGCGTGTTTTTACTATTCATTAAAATATGAAAGTTATCAGAAAAATATCAAAACTTTATCCAGTGTAAATTTTTATATCCTGATTCAAAAGAAGAAGTTTATTTTGTTAAATTTAACTTATAAACATTTCAAAAACTAGATTTAATGTGGGTGCTCCATTAAAAGGCGGCAAAACTGCATTTTTTGAAAAATACTTATTTTACCCGAAAAATTTATTTTGATCACATAAAATGTTTCAGAAAATTTATAAGATGAATAATAATGTTATAAATTTCAAAATGTGGTTAAAATTATTCATAAAGGCTAGTTTGTGATAATATTATAACCATACATCGTTATTTAGTGAAACCCGGTATTGCGTACAACACACGCTATCGAGGAAAGTCGTGATTGCGTGTAATGAAAGCCATGTCTAGGTTGTGTGTAGTGCAAGACTCATTTGTTGTTGCGTATAACAAAATCCAACCATATTTCATTTATACATTGAATATATATATATATATATACTCAATGTTGGGTAGAATGACTATTATCAAACGAACTAGAAATTGTGTATAACACGATCCAAGAATTTTGTTGCCTATACTGAAAGCTAATACAGTGTTGCGTATAGCACAAGATAATCTTGGTGTAGCATAAAAAACATGACATCAAATAAATTAAAAATAATACTTATCATAAAATCTCGGGGTGTTACAGTACTGAAGGTAATGGGGGACAGAATACAAGTCAAACTGTAAAGTAAAAATACAATTGAAAGAAAGTACAACTAAGAAGGGACAAATAGATGAAATGTGAAGGCATCTCCTGGATCATCCTCCTGGGTTCCTACCTAAACGGTAGGTACAGATGGCCTACACTACACTCCACGTCCGTCAGAGTCCACCATGTACTGATACGTCGTAAGGTCGTCCTCCAGGTATCGTCCAGTCCTGGAGCTCTCGACCTCCGTCAGCGTTGTCCATCGTCTGCATCCAACATAACAAGGTGCGACCATAGCCCATGCAGGGGTGAGTATAACGATACATAGGGGGACCTCGAGACCCTCAAGGTCTCTCAAATTCCAACAAGAATAAACCAAAATGTATGAAATCAATGGATAACCATTACATAAGTTTGTGACCATACATATACCTAAGTTATCAAGTAACCCTTCTCAATCATGATGAAAATAGAATGGTCATTAACTCAGCTCTAACCAGTATTTTTATTATCGAAACCATGACTGCTAAAGAACTCCTACTCTATCGAGAATAGTGAGCATGTCGTGACATTGGGGTATTTCTCACTTACCTTGGACTGCTGAGGTACTCTTCTTGTTGAGTACCACAGGTCTTCTTCCAAATACGAGGAACTCTGTTCTCTATGGGTCTGCCTCTAAATACCGGGTGCTCCCACTAATAGCCTACAGAGGTACTCCTCCTGTTGAGTATCGCAGGTCTGCTAGAAACTACCTGGCACTCTATCTTCCATGGTTCTACCGCCAAATACTGGGTTCTCCCCACTAGGCTAGTAGAATCACTCTGAGTCTAATCGGTTAAGCAGTCGTCAGGTGTGTCAGCTACTAGGTCTTCACACTCTGCCTACTTGTCTCTAAGAGGATCCGCTCCATGAGATACGGTTTGATACTCTAAGTGTCAAGATGTCTCATGTGGAAGTATCTCAATGGTCCACCATGTCATATGGGTCTCAACACAATAGATGGCGTGTCAATTAGATGCCCGGTCAGTGAGTTATTAGCCTTTTATATCGCGGGTCTGGATGGTTTCGTGCACGAACCAACCAGACCGTATCTCAATTATACCACGAACTCTTCTGGGGTATTATCTAAGGGATGGATTTATTCCATGAATATTGGTGCCGCTAACGGTTGGTCAAACGGATGCTCGTAGCCCATGATATTGGCGACAATGTGTAAATGGGTCGGACGGGTTCGGGTCTAGTCCAACCCAGTTTGACCGACCCGACCCGATCCGTGAATGATGTGGCCTTATTTTTACTCACTTTGCCACATCTTTTTATTAATTTTTATACAATTTATTTAATTAATTTAACACTTTTTTAATAAATAAATGCACTTTTGTATTTGTATAATTAAATTCGTCAATTAATAACTTTTTATAACTTTTTATGTAATTTTGGACCTTAAAATAACTGATTTATTCTTTATGTGTTTTTAATATAACTAATTTTCAATTTGTTTAATTAAATCCTTATTTGTTTATTTTATTTAATTTATTATTATTATTAATTGAGTTTTCTAATTAATTTAATTTTAATTTTTAAAGTTACATACAACTTAGCTCGGCTTGCCAGACTATCGGTAGCTTAGCTACCGATAGTAGGTTACCGGTACACTCTATTGGTGACTCTGCCTCTATCGGTGACTTTGCTTCTATCGGTGACCCTCGTCACCGATACTCATTTCTAATGGTAAACACTTTAATTTTATAAACAATGGTGAGTATTTAGTTAGGTTAATTTAATTCTGCCCGACTACTTAATAAGTTAATATCTAATTAAACAATTATTTAAATAACATAATCCTAATTAATTAACTTAGACTTTATTTTATTAATTAATCTTTCAATTAAGTTACATTAAAATAGGTTAATTTTAATATTTTATGTGTTTAGCCTTTCTACCAATCATTTAAGTAAGTTATGCGTGCTTTTAAATTAATTAAATTGGTTCGACCTTAATTTTATGTGTTCAAATTAGTAAATTAATTAATTAATAAGAGTTTTTAAGCATTAATTATATTATTTTATGTATGTAGATTAATTATTAAGTCACCAACTTGTGATTTTGGTATACCGGTGAGGTAATTAAGAGTTTGCGGTGATTTATTTGGGTCACCGATGTTCTTTTCTCACCGATACAACCCCTTCTATCGGTAGCCCTGCTACCGATCCGCACCTCGCTGAATCTTAGTGCAGTGTACTCGTGATCTTGTCACCGACACCTATTCCAAACACTAATTGGTTTGATTTAAATTTAGTTATTAATTTAATTTTATTTCTGTCCATTAATATAAAATAACTTCATTAATTTAATAGTTTAGTTTTTTTCTTAAAAGATTTAGGTTACTCGCTAATATAATGTAATTTTATTCATAGTACTAATTAGTTAATTAATTTTGTTGAATTAAACTTTTAAAATAAATTTAGTTTATGTAGTTGAATTTCTTATTTCAATTAGTTATTTTTAGTTTTGTTGTTTAAATTTGTTCTTTAATTTTGTATTATTTAATCTTGCTAATAAATTAATTTGTTAGTATTTTAGTTTTTTTAGTTTTGTTGAATTATTATTTGTTTTAAATAAATTACTGTTTTTTTACCATTTAATTATTAGTTTAATTAATTATTATTTGAGTTGGTTTTGATTCACGTTTTTGTAGCTTCCGGTAGACAAACTATTTATTTTTCTCACCAATACACATCCAGCCCTTTTCCCCACTGTTATCTTGTGCACCCCTTTTATTTCTCACACTATTTTTCGTTATTATTATTCTATTGGTAGATGAAGCTACTGATACCCATTCTCACTGTAAATTTCCTTCTCACCATTACGTCCATCCCACGCAGCTACCGATAGCCCTCTTTTCTTCAAACAACACTGGTACTGTGTTTTGTTTTTTTTAAAACCCCCAAGTCACCGATCCTCTCCTGCCTTTCATCTACCGATGCATCGGTAGTTCCTTCTCCCCAATAGTTTTTTTTATCCTCACCCTCACCGTTACTCTCATCCGCACCACACTGACGCACCAAAGCAGCCGCTGCACCTTTTTGTTGCACGCGCACTTGAAAGCTAAGCAGCTGGAGAGAGACTACGGTCTGCTCTGTGTAGCCGAAGGAGATGAAGCTATGTACGTCGCCTTGGAGTTTCAGTGACTTTTCCCCATGGAGATCTTTTGTTGATTATTGATGAAGTACGAAGCCTATGTAGCTGATTTGAGGAAGACCCGGAGTTCCTGTTTCGCCACGAGGAGGAGGTCCGCCGATACAAAGGAGATCCGCTGCACCATGTTCAGCCACGGATGAAGAGACAAAGGGACGACGTGCTGCGCTGGGTCTCAATTGAAGCTGTTGTTCGCCGCTGCCACTGGTGCTGGTGGAGGTGCTCCTGTGAGCTTAAGCTTAGGGAAAGGAGGTCGCTGCTGTCCAAGGGCCATCACTGGTCTGCTAGAGGTAGAGATCTGTTGCGCCATGCACTGGAGTCCGGTGAACGAGCTGCCGTGTTGCACGGCTATGGGAAGCAGGGAGAAGACACGCACTGGTGGAGCCAAAGCTACCGCGCCACGCTGTTGAAGAATAACTACTGCCCTGGTGCTATTGTAGGCCGCCGCTGGTGTTGGAGCCGAGCCAAAGTGGGAGTCCACCGCTGAAGCTGCTGCGGCATGGAGAAGAAGATGCTGGAAACCCTCCCCCTTCCTGCTGTGCACCGAATTGAGGGGGGAGGAAGAAGAAGATAAAAAATAATAATAAATAGTTCATAATAAAAAATAATAATAAATTTAAAGTAAAAAGTAGGAAGGAAAAAATAATGAAAGGTAAAGTTAAAGGTAAATTAACTTTACATAAAAGTAACTTTAATTAAGTCATGTAAATTTTAAATAATTTATTAAACTTATAAATTAAAAACTTTTATAATTTTATTAAATGGGTAAATTGATAATTAAAATAAAAAACTAACTTAATAATAAATGATAATAATAAATTAATTTATTATAGTACAATTTATATAATTAATATACTATAAATTATACTTAAAAAATTTTAAATACTTAAAACTTAAGTAGTAAATTTAATTACCAATTTAAAATTAACTAATTAATTTATTAATCCAACAATTTAATCCTTTTAATAGTAATAACTAAATTATCAATATAATCATAAATATAATTTTAATGATTTATTTACTTTTAATAACTTAGTAATATTATTTATAAACTTAGTTAAATTAATAACTTTTTAATAAATTATGTTTTACCATAGTATTATTTAATGGATAATTTTATAAATAAATTAAAAGTAAATAATAATTAATAATTATCTAAGGACTAACTTTCAAAGAGTAATATAACACTCGACTTTAAAAATAACCAGGTTTTCTTTCTTTGCATCCTTATTTATTTACCTTTTTTTATTTATTTGTGCAGGTTCATAACAAAGTTGTAGACACATCCAGGTACTTACAACTAACTTTACTGAAGTTAGTTACGTCAGAAAAGATTGCGCGACGTGCCGGTTGCAAAAAAACGCACATTTTGCAGTGTGTGGGTAAAGAACTTTGGAAGTCGGTGGAAGATGTGGCGGTGACATACAGTAGATGACAGTAGGGTAGTTAAAGCAGAGCAGCAGCAGAATTTTGGGGGTGACTCTCATTCGACAATCCACGACAACACCAATTCGAGAGCGGAGTCTCCCGGGAGCAGTACAGAAAATGAGCAGGAGACCAAGGAGCCCGAGTTCAGAGCAGTACTTGGGGAGTCCATCTTCCCTCTGTCCTTATTATTTGTACTCTGTTCTTGGATGTTTTACACCTCTTAAATCAATATGATCATAGATTTAACTTTCTAAACTCGGGAGTTTTAAAACCTTCTGGTTATGATTTTTAAATCTTCGTATGCTTTTTTTACGAAATTAGAATCAGTTGGCGAGATTGATTCTGTTTTTAATCTTTGATCGTTCACACTTCAATATTTTCAATTTCATTATTCAATTTCAACTGGCGAGGTTGTTTTTGAATGCTTTTTTTTCAGAACTATAATGTCATTAACTTTGGAGATTTATGGTGAGTTTATTTCCAAAAGTTACCTTTTAAAACTACTTTGCAGTTCGATTAAGTTTTTGTGTGGTGAATTCCAAAACCTATCCCCTACCTGTCGAGTTTCCTGGTGAGGGAAGTTCTTCAGTCTTTCTAGAAGTGTGATTCGGTTGTAATCTATGGAGAGATCATCCATTCGAACTAGTTGTTTAGAATTCCTGAGTACTTTGTTGATCTCACTTCCTTGTCTTGCTGCTTTATATTAGTATTTGTAGTTCTCTAGTTTATCATACTTAGTGTTAGTTTTAGTTTCTATAAAAAACTTGTTTGGTCACCCTGTTTCAACTTCATTTCAATAAAAAAAAAGTAAAAACAAATGTTTTCCCCACTGCTGACAACGGTGGGGGTTTAAAGTTTTAAAACCTTAGAAATCACTCGTCTGCCTTCTCTGTGGATCGACCATGAACTGTTGTACTAGTGTAGGAGTATAAATGTAATTTTGGGGGCTGTGACGACCTCCGACCGCTTCATAATTTGGCGCCGTTTCCGGGGAAGGCACGCACCCATAGTCTAGGGTTTAAAAAAACACACACAATAAAAACACAAAAAAACACAAGAAAACTGATTTAAAAAAACTACTTTGAACTATATCTGCTACTTTTGTCGTTTTAAAAGAAAAATCCACTTCACAGAGAACTGTTGTGTGTTTAAGCTCATTAAATTTTGAATTAAAAATGGATGTTAAACATAATTGGAATCAACCGGGACCTAACTGTGTTTGTTGTGGTGATTATGGACATACTGCTTGGCAGTGTGTCTATAATCAGCCACAAAAAGATGTTTACTCTGATGAAAATGAACAATGTGAGTTTAGTCCTATCACCCTAGCTAAAATTGAATTAATTTATTCCAAACTAGATGCTAGGGTGGAACAAATTAAAAATTGGTTAACTCAAACCCATGAGATTCAACTTAGAGATTCTCAAGAGTGAGATCAAAGAATGAAAAGAATAGAAACCATGCTATTGGAATTGCAAGAAAGGGTTAACGAACAAGAAGTATTTAAAGAAAAAAAAAGGAAAATGTATTCAAAAGATTTGAAAATCAAGTGGAAGAAGATAGTGATAATGAAACTGGAAAAGAACCCATTCACTTTGAAAAATCTGACTTCGTTGAACTAAATCTGGAAATAACTAACTCTCTAAATAAAGAACACATCATTGAAAATCCAATAAAGAACTTTAATGGAATTGAGTTGGACAATTTTGAAGATGAATTGAAACAAATTGGAAAAGATAGCCAAGTTCTTTTCATAATTCCTACACTTGAGAAAAATCATTGTTTTAGAAGTTTTGAGAATGACGTCACTCGGGTTGAAGATATATTTGAAACTGAAAATTGGATTGTTAATAATTCTTAACCCAAAATTTCTACAACTCTGAACATATAGCCTGAACATAATATTGGGTTCACTTTGGAAGAGAACCTTAAGTTGGAAATCACAGAATCTCAAATCTTTGAACCTAAGCTAATGAAAACTCTTCCATGTTTTGAAACTCTAAACCCAAAAATCTCTGAAATATTGTTGGATGATGTGGAAGCAGGAATGATATTTGAAGAAAAACTTACTGATGAGTTTTCGTTTCCCTATTATCATTGTAATCTCTTTTCTGAATCATTGTGTGTTGAACTGGAAAATAGTGTTGATATACAAGGGAGTAAATGTTTACATTTGATCAATCTTGAACATGATTTTATTGAAGCCGAATTAAACATTTCACCCCCTGATTTGAACTTCTTAGAACACACTACAGACATGGTTTTAGAGAGTGAGCATTTTGAATTTGAATAAGAAAATGAGGTTGAACACACACTTGATCTAGGCAGAGTTGATTTAATTGGAGCAGTAGATGTTCAATGTGAGTTAATAGATGAGGATCTTTTGGAAGAGATTTATAACATTGATAGAGCTGAACCACTTAGTGATAACATAAATTCTCTTCCTTTTCAGTCACTTACATCCTCATCTGTGAAGGGTTCAAAAGATCATCATGATACTGATAGTAGTCTAGAGGGAGACTTAGAATTGAGTTCCAATGCTCATGATTCTATTCAGAACTTTATTGAATCCCCTTTTGAACCAACTATTCAGTATTCACCCACAAGAACCCTTGTATTTGAACCTATGAGTGTTGACGATGAGAGAGAAGGCCATGAAAATAATGCCACACCCTTTGAAGCACCTAGTACTATGTTGTCCCTTCATGTGAACTCAAATTTTGATAAATCTGAAACAAAACTGGAAGTGGACAACACTATATCCATTATTGCTAAAGGGTGCTACTTAGTGGTTAATTCAGGCTTTGTGAATTCCATTTTTATCTGCTTATGTTTTGGTTCCCACAATCTTCACTGCTCTGTTAAAAATAAATGGGCCAAACACATGTGGTGGTTCCTATTAAGGAAACCAAATCCACCTAGTGACTACGGTTAGTTGCTAGATGAGTCTGTCTGGGGACTTTAAACCTAGCGCTAAATGGGAGGCAACCCATGGTCTTGTTTTGTTAATAAATAAAAATTTGTAATTAAATAAAGTCTAACTGAAGACTTTAAAATCCGTGCTTTATGGGAGTCAACCCATGCTTCTTCTTTGTTTTAATTTTTTTATATACTCTTTAGTGTTGAATAAAGTACTGCTTTAATTGTCTTCCTTATGCTCTATATCTGATGGAAGATTGTTATTGGATTACATTCTCTGTTTTTTAGGATGTTGCTGCTTGTGTCATCTAAAGAGTGGAATTCCCATGCAGGAGGTTTAATGAAGACACTTCATTTCAGAGAAGTTTTCACTTTCTGCACTTATTTTCTGCTTCTGTGTAATTTAATAAATTTTGTTTGTTTTAAAAAATTATGTTGCATGTCACTGTGTTAAAGGGAGAAAAAAAATCTGCTTGTACCTCATTTTTAGAATCTGTAGCTCATTGATAAAATCTTTCCACTGTTTCAATTTAAGTGTGGGGGGGTACATGTAGAGTGAAAATTTAGTTTCCTTGGAATTTTTTGGTTGATGGGTGTGTAGCATGCATCATTCTGCTTTATTTAAAACCCATTTGAACCCAATCTGTTAACTTGCTACATCCTTGTCATTGTTCACGCACAAGAGAAACATGAAATTGTTTGAACTACATTGAAAATTTTTATTACTGGACATAAATGTTTATGCCCGCACTTGGATTTGAACCTGCTGGTTATTTATTCATTGTGGAAAAAATCTTTTTGAACTTCATTGAGACCGTTTATACATGTCATATATCTACTTAATTAAAAATCAGTTTTGAACTTTAATTGCTTAATTGTTCTTCTCCATATTTAGAAGTCAACTTTGGGGACAAAGTTGGGTTTTAAGTGTGGGGGAGGGGGTCAATTCTTGATTGTTCTATACTATGTTTAATTGTAATTCTCATCAAATCTCGCTGCTTTTAAACTTTTTTTCAAAAAATGGTCAAATTTTTTCAGAAAATTCTTTTACAATTTTAGGCTTTACACTGCACTCAAATGAGTCTTGCCTTAGGATGGTGCTTGATTGGAAGTTGAGTCTTGCTTTGAGTCTGAAATGAGTGTTGGTGGATGATTGCTGAGTGGAACTGTTTAGTGGTTTAATGAATTTTGGTTAGGAACTTATTTTGAGAGTGATATGGGAAACCTTTTAGTGGATTTAAGATCATAATTTTAGGTACTGGAAGTTTAGATTTTATCCGAGTAGCAATTTCATTCTTTTAATTAATAAAAATGATCATTTTTATTGAGTCATTGTAAATGGTTTTTATATAAATCCTTTGTAACTGGAGTAATACTGGGAATCAGGGATCCCACAGTGAATCTCTGAGACCTTAGATACTGGGTGTGTTTCTGTTTACAATAAGCCCTCTGTAAACCTTTAATAAGTGCATTGCACAGTGCTTAGCACAAATTACATTGCTTGGGAAAAATAAATAAAGTGTCTAGGGTGAAAAATGAATTCATTAAGGTGAGGGGAATGATGAACTCCAGATGAAGAAGGGGACAACTGGTTTATATGGGAGTCATTTGGGTTGTATCAATAAAGTGATTTCAAAAAAACAAAAAAACCTATGTTTTATTTTGGAACCAAGGGGATTAGTCAAAGTACAAAGTTCCTTTTGTTAAGGTTTTGATTCCAATTTCATTTTACCTTTTATCACTCTTCAATTTAGAAATTGATCTTGAATTGAAGTGAGTCACTAGGCAGAGTCATATATGAAGCAGGACACCTTCATTTATGGATGATTCGTGGTTTACTTGATTTCCCTTTGAGTAGTGGTTCTAGGCGAGACATTATTTGAGGCTATGTTTTCAATAGCCTAAGCACACTTTTTGAGTCCTTTGTTAAAACTTCTCTGAACATAGCTTATTTTTATAATTCACTTTTTTTTTCAAAGATGATAAAACATGAAATTGTTTGAGGACAAACAATGTTTAAGTGTGGGGGAATTTGATGTGGCCTTATTTTTACGCAATTTGCCACATATTTTTATTAATTTTTATACAATTTATTTAATTAATTTAACACTTTTTTAATAAATAAATTCACTTTTGTATTTTTATAATTAAATTCGTCAATTAATCACTTTTTATAACTTTTTATGTAATTTTGGACCTTAAAATAACAGATTTATTCTTTATGTGTTTTTAATATAACTAATTTTCAATTTGTTTAATTAAATCCTTATTTGTTTATTTTATTTAATTTATTATTATTATTATTAATTGAGTTCGCTAATTAATTTAATTTTAATTTTTAAAGTTATATACAACTTAGCTCGGCTTGCCAGACTATCGGTAGCTTAGCTACCGATAGCAGGTTACCGGTACACTCTATTAGTGACTCTGCCTTTATAGGCGAGTTTGCTTCTATCAGTGACCCTCGTCACCGATACTCATTTCTAACGGTATACACTTTAATTTTATAAACAACGGTGAGTATTTAGTAAGGTTAATTTAATTCTACTCTACTACTTAATAAGTTAATCTCTAATTAAACAATTATTTAAATAACATAATCCTAATTAATTAACTTAGACTTTATTTTATTAATTAATCTTTCAATTAAGTTACATTAAAATAGGTTAATTTTAATATTTTATGTGTTTAGCCTTTCTGCCAATCATTTAAGTAAGTTATGTGTGCTTTTAAATTAATTAAATTGGTTAGACCTTAATTTTATGTGTTCAAATTAGTAAATTGATTAATTAATAAGAGTATTTAAGCATTAATTATATTATTTTATGTATGTAGATTAATTATTAAGTCACCGACTTGTGATTTTGGTATACCGGTGAGGTAATTAGGAGTTTTCGGTGATTTATTTGGGTAACCGATGTTCTTTTCTCACCGATACAACCCCTTCTATCGGTAGCACTGCTACCGATCCGCACCTCGCTGAATCTTAGTGCAGTGTACCAGTGATCTGGTCACCGACACCTATTCCAAACCCTAATTGGTTTGATTTAAATTTAGTTATTAATTTAATTTTATTTCCGTCCATTAATATAAAATAACTTCATTAATTTAATAGTTTAGTTTGTTGCTTAAAAGTTTTAGGTTAGTCGCTAATATAATGTATTGTTATTCATAGTACTATTTAGTTAATTAATTTTGTTGAATTAAAATTTTAATATAAATTTAGTTTATGTAGTTGAATTTCTTATTTCAATTAGTTATTTTTAGTTTTGTTTTTTAAATTTGTTCTTTAATTTTGTATTATTTAATCTTGCTAATAAATTAATTTGTTAGTATTTTAGTTTTTTTAGTTTTGTTGAATTATTAATTGTTTTAAATAAATTAGCATTTTTTTACCATTTAATTATTAGTTTAATTAATTCTTATTTGAGTTGGTGGTGATTCACGTTTATTCAGCTACCGGTAGACAGACTATTTATTTTTCTCACCGATACACATCCAGCCCTTTTCCCCACTGTTATCTTGTGCACCCCTTTTATTTCTCTCACTGTTTTTCTTTATTTTTATTCTATCGGTAGCTTCAGCTACCGATACCCATTCTCACCGTTACATTTCCTTCTCACCATTACGTCCATCCCACGTAGCTACCGATAGCCCTATTTTCTTCAAACAACACCGGTACTGTGTTTTGTTTTTTTTAAAACCCCCAAGTCACCGATCCTCTCCTGCCTTTCAGCTACCGATGTATCAGTAGTTCCTTCTCACCAATAGTTTTATTTATCCTCACCCTCACCGTTACTCTCATCCGCACCTCACTGACGCACTGACGCAGCCGTTGCACCTGTTTGTTGCGCGCACACTTGAAAGCTAAGCAGCTGGAGAGAGACTACGGTCTTCTCTGTGTAGCTGAAGGAGATGAATCTATGTACGCCGCCTTGGAGTTTCAGTGACCTGTCCCCGTGGAGATCTGTTGTTGCTTATTGATGAAGTACGAAGCCTATGTAGCCGCATTGAGGAAGACCCAGAGTTCCTGTTTCACCGCGAGGAGGAGGTCCGCCGATACTAAGGAGATCCGCTGCACGAAGTTCAGCCACAGATGAAGAGACAAAGGGATGATGTACTGCGCTGGGTCTCAATTGAAGCTGTTGTCTGCTGCTACCACCGTTGCTGGTGGAGGCGCTGCTGTGAGCTTAAGCTTAGGGAAAGGAGGCCGCTGCTGTCCAAGGGCCATCACCGGTCAGCTAGAGGTAGAGATCTGCTGCGCCACGCACTGGAGTCGGGTGAACGAGCTGCCGCGCTGCACGACTTTGTGAATCAGGGAGAAGACACGCACTGGTGGAGCCAAAGCTGTCGCGCCATTCTGTTGAAGAATAACTACTGCCCTGGTGCTGTTGTAGGCCGCCGCTGGAGTTAGAGCCGAGCCAAAGAGGGAGTCCACCGCTGAAGCTACTGCGGCGTGGAGAAGAAGATGTTGGAAACCCTCCCCTTTCCTGCTGTGCGCCGAATTGAGGGGGGAGGAAGAAGAAGATAAAAAATAATAATAAAAAGTTCATAATAAAAAATAATAAAAAAATTAAAGTAAAAATTAGGAAGGAAAAAATAATGAAAGGTAAAGTTAAACTTAAATTAACTTTACATAAAAGTTACATTAATTAAGTCAAGTAAATTTTAAATAATTTATTAAAGTTATAAATTTAAAACTTTTATAATTTTATTATATGGGTAAATTGAAAATTAAAATACAAAACTAACTTAATAATAAAGGATAATAATAAATTAATTTATTATAGTACAATTTATATAATTAATATACTATAAATTATACTTAATAAATTTTAAATACTTAAAACTTAAGTAGTAAATTTAATTACCAATTTAAAATTAACTAATTAATTTATTAATCCATCAATTTAATCCTTTTAATAGTAATAACTAAATTATCAATATAATCTTAAATATAATTTTAATGATTTATTTACTTTTAATAACTTAGTAATATTATTTATAAACTTAGTTAAATTAATAACTTTTTGATAAATTATGTCTTACCATAGTTTTATTTAATGGATAATTTTATAAATAAATTAAAAGTAAATAATAATTAACAATTAACTTATGACTAACTTTCAAAGAGTAATATAACACTCGACTTTAAAAATAACCACGTTTTCTTTCTTTGCATCCTTATTTATTTGTCTTTTTTTATTTATTTGTGCAGGTTCATACCAAAGTTGTAGACACATCCAGGTACTTACAACTAACTTTACCGAAGTTAGTTACGTGAGAAAAGATTGTGCGACGTGCCAGTCGCAAAAAAACGCACATTTTGCAGTGGGTGGGTAAAGATCTTTGGAAGTCGGTGGAAGATGTGGCGGTGACATGCAGTAGATGATAGTAGGGTAGTTAAAGTAGAGCAGTAGCAGAATTTTGGGGGTGACTCTCATTCGACAATCCATGACAACACCAATTTGAGAGCGGAGACTCCCGGGAGCATCACTGGAAACGAGCAGGAGACCAAGGATCCCGAGTTTAGAGCAGTACTTGGGGAGTACAGCTTCCCTCTGTCCTTATTATTTTTACTCTGTTCTTGGATGTTTTACACCTCTTAAATCAATATGATCATAGATTGAACTTTATAAACTCAGGAGTTGTAAAACCTTCTGGTTAGGATTTTTAAATCTTTGTATGCTTATCTTTTTACGAAATTAGAATCAGTTGGCGAGATTGATTCTGTTTCTAATCTTTGATCGTACACACTTCAATGTTTTCAATTTCATTATTCAATTTCAACTGGAGAGGTTGTTTTTGAATGCTTTTTTTTTCAGAACTGTAATGTCATTAACTTTGGAGATTTATGGTGAGTTTATTTCCAAAAGTTACCTTTTAAAACTACTTTGCAGTTCAATTAAGTTTTGCTGTGGGGAATTCCAAAACCTATCCCCTACCTGTTGTGTTTCCTGGCGAGGGAAGTTCTTCAGTCTTTTTAGATGTGTGATTCGGTTGTAAGCTGTGGAGAGATCATCCATTCGAACTAGTTGTTTAGAATTCCTGAGTACTTTGTTGATCTCACTTCCTTGTCTTGTTGCTTTATATTAGTATTTGTAGTTCTCTAGTTTATCATACTCAGTGTTAGTTTTAGTTTCTATAAAAAACTTGTTTGGTAACCCTGTTTCAACTTCATTTCAATAAAAAAAAGTAAAAAAAGATGTTTTCCCCACGGCTGACAACAGTGGGGGTTTAAAGTTTTAAAACCTTAGAAATCACTCGTCTGCCTTCTCTGTGGATTGACCCTGCACTTCTGTACTAGTGTAGGAGTATAAATGTAATTTTGAGGGCTGTGACGACCTCCGACCGCTTCAGTGAATATGACACGGCCTGAAGGGGAAGCCCTTCCGGAAAGGGGTGGTCGGCCCGGCGGCCCGCATGGCCTGGTGGCGACCCACTGGCCAAGTGGCAGCCCATGTGCCCTGGCCAGCTGGCGGCCTGCGTGGCCTGCTTGGACGGCCCACGTGGCCTAGCTAGCTTGCCCGCATGGCCTGGCTGGCCATGCATGGGAGGGGGTGGAACACCCCCATTGCCCGAAATAGCCGGCGCGAGGCGCCGACCCATGGTGACCACGAGACCCTGAGGGTCCCTCCTGCAGCACAAATCGGTGTCGGCTCAACTGACCGCCCTCTCCTATCCGCCGCAGCCTAAGGCCGCGGTCCGGAACCACTGGAGCGGAGCGACGACGCATAGCCCGTCTGCCACGACCCACCCTGGTCGCAGCTCCCTATTGCTTCGCGCCATGTGATGGTGTCGCGCCCCTGTCCGACCGCCGCAACCTCCTGGCCGCGGCCCCTTTCTTCCGGCGTGGTGCGACGCCACCACGCCCCTCTGACACCACTGTGGCCCACCTGGCCATATCTCGGTTCACTACACGGCACTATAGTGCCACACCCTTATGGCGACACGGAGACCTTGTGCTTCTGACATTCTTCATGGCCGGCTCGTTATCAGTCGCCGCATGTACGACCTCCATCGTCATCAAACAAGAACTAACAAAAGGAGAGGGTCGGGCCATGTTCATGCGGTACAAACCCTCCTCATTAAGGTGATATCATTCGGTCCTCATTCTAGAAATTTTTACAACAAAGAACGATTAAAAAAAAATTCAAACCCCCTACCTTGCATGACGATTGTTCCTTGACGTCGGGAAAGAAGAAGCCGAGGATGGCAACAATATTCTTCGTGGGCAGTGGTGATTCCACAACATGGTCTAGTTGAAGAGGGAGAAGACGGTGCTTGTCATTCTTTGTTGGAAGGAGTGTTCTTCGTATTCTTCGTTAAGAGGATGAAGTTCTTTAAATTCTTGAAACCCTCTCTCAAGTTCCACCCAATGATTATGCCAACACAGAAAATAGTAGACATGCTATTATTTTTAATGGTCACAAGAATTCAAAAAAATTCAAAAAGGAGCTAATTAATTAATTGCAAGGGTTTAATTAATTATTTGTGAGAGAGTTGGCACATTAAAGTTTTGGGGGATGGTGGAGAGGTTATCCCACATAAATGGGGGGTTAGAGGTATTCCAAAATTAATGGGGAGTTAGAAGTGTTAAGAAACTCGTGTGGGCCCCACTAAATAAAATCCTCCCAAGGGAGGTCATATGAAGGGGGCCCTCACCACTAACCTCAACTTAAAGGTCTTAACCACCATAAAATAAAAATATGGTGAACACCTTATTTTTATTTAATTTAATTTAAAAACCCCCAAAACTAACTTCTATTCTCGATAGAACACAAATGCAGTGAAGGTCTCACTAAGTAATACCTGAAATTGCGAGTTCAATGGCGCCCTCAGAATTCAATTCCGAGCACCAGTTCAAGAGTTATAAATTCCCGCTCGCACATTTATTGAACGTATCCGAGAAAAACATCTGAAATTGATTCCGGGCACACTGGGCCTCGGAATCAAGTTCCCTCAGATACTGCGAACTCATAATATTCTCATGTTTAAAAACAATTACCATGGGATTTCAGGGTTTTTACAACATGAGTTAGCTCAGATCAACTATAAAATAGATGGAAGGATTAGAAATTTAAATGGGAAATGTTACAACCCACTCAAATATTTTTCCAGTCTTGAATATCTATCAACATGTCGTTCCAAATGACTTCTTACTACCTCATGATAGAGAAGATTACATTGAGATAAATATTATACCAGTTATAAAACCCATTTTTATACCCCAATATTGTATGGTACTGAAAAATAAAAATGGGATTATGGTATTTTCAAAAAACATAGGGCATAAAGGATATATCAGGACGAGTACTTCACCACGGGGTTCAACTGTGTTATTATCCACAAAAGAGGTTGGTATTATTTGACTCTACATAGAATTACATAAACTATTTTTGGGGATGGTGAAGAATATGTATCCATTTACCAGGATTTATGATATTTATGATCAGTTATCAGAAGCATGGTGGTTCTCCATTATTGATCTTCAATTAGGCTATCACCGGTTTAGATTTAAAGAGGAGAAAAATTATGAAAATGGTGTTTTGGAGTAGGTTTGAGCTGTTTGAGTACATAGTGATTCTATTCATGAAAATTAACATAAAGAATTAATTCACGTTCCTCTTAAATAAGGTGTTCCATCAATACCTCGGCTCGTTCATTGCAGTGTTTATCAACAAAAACCTCATATACTCTTTGACACATGAGTAGTTTTTTAGGAACCTAGAGATAGTCTTGAGTATTATTTGATCTCCTTGGATTTATAACAAATTATTGATGTTTGAATTTTGTGTTTGATAGATGATATTCCTAGGAAGTATGGTTTCTACGATGATTATATCTATACACCTATTGAATATTTTGGTGGTCATTTCCTGGACACATCCCTAGAACATGTTTGATATTATGAAGTTCCTATGTTTAGAAGGATATTTTGGATGGTTTATCAATGGATTATCCCAAATATTAACAATAATAAGAGTGCGGGAAAATAAGGTACTAAAGTTATAGTGGTGAGAATAGTGTAAGGAATATTTCTTTGAGAAAAATAGAATATTGACAAAAACTATAGTACAAACACTTATTGAGTCCAAGATTGGTTATGCATGTAATTTGATGCATCTGGAATTGGTCTATGAGTGGTGATGATAAATATAGAGCTCCTAGCTTCTATGTGCCTATATTTCTAGGAACCAGTGAGTTTAACTACACCACATATGACTTGTATATGGAATATTTGGTCCATTTTCTAATGTGTTGGTGATTCTCTCTCTTTATGAAGATATTGTTTGTCTATACATACCACAAGATTTTTTGTTATATATTCATGTAGAGGGACATAAATGTAAGACATAGGTTTTGGGTTGAATATATATATAAATTTAATTTTAAGATGTATTATAAACTTGGGAAGGGTGATGTCATTATATTTTTTTCGTAACTATATGACATAGGCTGAGAATGTGCTAAGTGAGAAACCCTCATAGGAGTAATGATTATAGATGAACATGTTCACTAATTAGAGGATAGATGCATCTAAGGATTAGCAATAAATGAATTTTACTCACTTAGGGATGACATCTTCAGTTATGGACTATGTGAATATCAGATAAGAGTTTAACCTAGTGTCTTTTGTGATGAGAGAATAGGAGACTAGCGGTGATCTGGTGCCTAGATGGTTGATGGATGGTGATGATGTGATATTGGTACAAGGGAGATTAGTAGTACCTTATTTAGTTAGATAGGATTTGATGATATTTTATCATACGTAAATATTTTTAGTACTTTCAACTATGAATAGAAAATATAATGAATTCAAGCATTAGTTCTGGTGGCCTTGGATGAAGAGAGAATTGATGGTTTTGTCTCCTAAATCCTTACCTATCAAAGGGTAAAAACTAAGCAGCAAGAACCTAGTGGGTTGATGCAAGCACTTATAGTACCCATTATGATGTTTGGAAATGTCATGATGGAATTTTTTAAGTGGTTACCCAGAACCTTGATCATTAGGGATTTAGTTGGGGTGAGTATTGATCAGCTAACCAACACTAATTCTTACCGATTAGAGAGAATCACTCAGCGGAGTAGAAGGGAAAACCCTATATCTATAAGATCTAATGAATTTAATTTTTTCACTCATAATATTTTGAAAAAAATGTTATAAACCCTATCATAGTGTTATTTTATTGTAAATTATCATATATTTTGGATTTAGTGGTAATGTGTGCGTAATTATGGATTTTTAATATTTCAATTTTATTCTATATATCGACCATAAAATTTTATACACTAATAGAAATTATGGATCTTTTTTAGGAATTCATATATATTTGGATTAAATTAATTAAGCATTTCCTAAATCTCAAAATAGAATCTTGAATCTAGGCCTTGAAATCTATTCACATAATGGACCACTTTTGAAGACGAGATTATATCTCCAAAACAGCTAACCTAAATGAACTAAAATTCAACATATAGATACATAATAAAAAAGGGAAAAAATTAATTAAATGTTTCTTTGCCTTATTTTCCCCCTAACAAGGACATAATTTAATGGGATGTTGGAACAATGTAATTCAAACAATCACTAATCAAGACTAATTTTCCAAAGTATTACAACCTTAACTGCTTTATTCCTTTCCAAATTAAGCTTAAATTTAGTGGGAGAATGCCTATGTTTTATATAATCTAATATAATAAAGAAAGAAATTCCCAATTCTAACTTTTTATGGGGATACATCATGAACAATTTAAGAGGTAAAATTTGGACCCAAATTTATCCACCCCTCTCCCAATAAATATGTACCCCATCTTGAATGAAAAATAATATCCATTTTTAGTGGGATAAGGTGTATTTTCATTTCTATAATACTCCATAATGTTTTTATATATCGTTTTTTAGACTTTTTCTTCATTCTAATTTTCTCAAATTTTTATTTTTATGTATTTCTCCCACCATGTTCCATTTGCAACTACACTAAAAATAGAAAATAAACCTTAGGGTTTGATCAAGGGAGGGAATGGTGGTTTGATATATATTTATAATTATTCATTTTTAATATATTTTTTCAATTATAATTGTTTTGAATATGTTTAAAGTGATTGCAGTGAAAGGTCACCTAATTTTCTGTATCTTCTGAGTTCTTCTTATCATTTATCAGTCATCATTCCCTTTACTATCTAATTCATGTAAATGGTGGTGCATGTCATTGATTGTGATGGACAATGAATAGCGCTCATAGATAATGTTTGAAAGAAGATTTACCTATGTATAGAGGTCTTCATATCGGTTGATAATAAATAAAATTAGAAGGTGAGGTTTGATATGTCTTGATCACTTCATTGAGCTGAATATTGAGAAATTTCTGTGAACAACAATTTGAGGCTTATCAAATGTTAGTTACCGTTTTTTAAATCCCATCATTTAATATTTCTTCAGGATCTTCTTCAATTTTGATACCACCACCAGAAACCATTGATCTTAGACCCATTCAGGCCCCTATCTTTGGATCCTTCTCTGACCATCGACCATCATCTTTCAAGGAAGCCCTTTATAGATAATCACAAGTTACAAATGATTTTGGATTTCTAGAAATCCCACTATTTACCCTGAGGATTTATAGGAGCAATTCTGGTCTGACTCTGAAGATCCCATCAGAGTCATGTGATGAGGCGGTTGATTGTCTAAAATAGACTCTTGTTGTGCGTTTTAGATCAACAAAGCCATATTTATCATTTTTCAAGAAGTTTGTGGATCATTGGGGGATTTTTTCTTCATTTATGATTTTTTTTGTAAATTTGGTTTCCATATGCTTAATTTTTGCTTCAAATTCAGATTTCCTTAACACATGGTATAATTCTCCCTGAATAATGGGTCATTGTCATTTCAATTTTTTCTTAGTGGTCATTTCATGTACATAAATGTAAGAAAAGTCCTCAGGTGGTGGTGTTTATTTATATTTTATGGTTTTATTCTACCTATGTATAATGAGTCTATTATTATAGTCATTGTAGATTCCCATGGGTGGTTCTTCTATTTAGATGTCAATACTCATAGTTGTGTGGATGTCTTTTATGTGAAGATATGTGTTGAACTGGACCTGTTGACACCTATCTTTCATAATATCTCACTGAAAGTGAAATAATTTATAACTTGGAATCAAGATATTTTCTCTATGGTGTTTCCAAGGTATTGTTCTCAATGTTCCTTATAGGGGAATTCAATACAAGTTTGCTGGATGTGGCATCGTGATTCCTTCTAATCTACATATTCAATCATGAACTTCCATGATGAGGTTTCTGATGATGGTCATATAAAAATCAAGAAGGTGAATGTTTCCACTCCTATAGCACTTGAAAAATCTTGTAGAGATCTTATACTGGTTACTAATGACAACTCCTAGGCTCTGAGTAACAATTTTGATGAGGGTTTTCTAGGGCCATCAAGGATGAACGGTATAAAGTGTGTGTCTTTAAATGTTTAAGGCATAAAAATTAAATGGGAAGGGATGGATAATCAGTTTGTGTATGGTATGATAATATTTCTATTTCCTTTGATGATGAACCTAACTAGAATAGAGGCATTAAAAGATAATGTTGACAATGAACCAGTTCCAAGTGGTGGTTATATGCCAAGTTATTTAATGTTAAAATACAAGGACACATGGTCTTCTCCTAAATTGAAACTGGATGATGGTTGGAAAAGTGATGTTATTTCCCCAGTTTATGGAAATCAATCTCCCCTGAGCATGGAGGGAGGGAGACCTTAGCAGAGTCGATATTTTTCAGCCTCACCTAATAAATGTTCTTCATTCCTATAAAATGGAGTGTGCACAAGAGAAAAGTTAAGATCTATACAAGATTTTTTGTATTCACATGCAAATATGACCCAGATGCCTAGGGTAAAAACTAGGCCAGTTATGTTCTATTGATTTAAATTATAATATGGAATGCTTGAGGTTTGGCTACTTGAGTTAAGACTAATTTTTTGGCTTCTATTTTAAACAAGAGTAAGATATCTCTAATTTGTATTCTTGAGAACAAGAAGAATCCTATTAAGATTGAGGAATTCTCAATGAGACTTAAAATTCATGGATTCATGAATGCAGATCCCAGTAATAGCCATATTTGGTTGGTCTGAAACAAGAGACTCTTGGTGGATCAAATCCAGGTAGGTGAGTAACTTATTATAGTTAGGGTGACCTATGATTTCCATTAATTTTTTGTGTCCTTCATATATGGACGTTTTGATTCCGAGTAAAGGTAGAATTTGTGGAATTATATCAACCAATTTGATCCTGTTATTATCCCGTGTTTTGTAGTAGGTGATTTTAATGTAGTGGCTGATCCAAACGAATAGAAGGGGATAAGAATTTTTTCTAGGAGAGAAATATTAGATTTTCATCAATTCATGGTGGTTAAAGGTCTTAGGGATCTCAGGTTTTCAGGTGACAAGTTATTGTGGTGTAATAATCAAAAATAGAGTTTTCGTTCTTGTAGTTTCTTCGATAGATTTTTTGAAAATGTGCAAGACATTTCTATGGTTTCTATACTGAGGTGGTTTATTCGACTTGTTCTATTTCTGATAATTCCCCACTACTACTGAATATTTCATCAGGAAAATAGAATATTGAGAGGTTTAAATATTTTCAACATTGGTCTGAAATTATGATTTTTCATTATATATTCCAACTGATCAGGAATGAATCCTATCAAGGGAAAACATGTATGAAAATTCATAACAAACTGAGATTCTTTAAGTGTAAATTATAGATGTGGACAAGAGATATTCCTTCCCAGGACTGTGATCTTGATGTAGTTAAGAAATATGTTCATTTCCTTGAAAGAAAACTAAAGGAATATTAGGGTGATTCTGCTTTTAGGGATTTGATTTTTAAGAAGTATTTTTTCCCATACATTCATTTGAAAAAAGATATAATTTCCATGGATAATGCAAGGATAAATTGGATGAAATATGGGGATAAAAATATAGTTTATTTCCATACTTGTATTAAGGAGAGGAAAGTTTTTAAAACCCCAAATACTAGGATGGAGGAAGGTTAAATCATGAATAATAGGGTTGTGATTGGTAATAAGGATAAAAATTATTCATGGGAACTTCTTGCTGGTCCTAAACTACAGATGCATAATGGATACTCGGGGGGTCCTTCTGATGTTTTTTATATGAGTCCATATTGTGTTTCTAAAATCGATATTACAATATTGAGTGTCATACCGCATGAGAATGATATTTTTGATGCTATCATTCTAAACCCAGATATTTCTTCTATATTTAATGGATTTCCATCCACTTTTTATAGAGATTCATGGGATATTATCAAAGGAGATGTGATTATGGATTTGCAGGAATTTTTTCAAGGTGGATTCTTTCCCATAATTTCTTGTGCCACCCAAGTGGTTCTCATCCCATAAAATAAGGACCTTACTTCAATTTCCCACTTTCGGATGATTATTATGTGTAATGTCCCATACATGATTCATGTTATTATTATCAATTCAAGGCAATTAGGTTTTCTTCCCCAGTGGATTTCTATGGAACAACATGGTTTTGTAAGGGGAGATCTATATAGGGGCTATAGCACTTGCTCAAGAATTGTGTAGGGATATCAACTTCAAAACTCATGGATCGAAACATATTCATTCATGGTGACATGAATAACGCCTATGATCAAATGCAATGGAGTTTCATAAATATATTCATGGTAGGTATGTGGTTCTCTCCTTTTAATGATGATATTATTTTTAGATGTTTAAGCTCTGCATGGATGGTTGTTTCCTTCATGGGTAAATAATTGATTTTTGTAGGGAAACTCAGTGTCTAAGGCAAAGAGACCGTATTTCCCCTTGTATTTTTATTATATCTCAAGACATTATTAGATATCCCAATCATAGGAACATATACAATATGGATTGGATTCCTTATCGTAAAAGAATGGATTTCATATTGGTCTCTCATCTCATGTTTGAAGATAATACTATGATATTCATAATTTCATTGAGTAAGTATTTACGGAGTTGTAATAGGATGTTGGATAGTTACTGTCATTGGAGTGGCCATATTGTCAACAAAGGTAAGAGTAGTTTTTTTTATATCTAGCACTAGTCCAGTTATTAGGATAGGCATGGTGAGTCTCATTCAGGATATTAAATGAGGTGATTTTCTTACTAAATATTTTGGGCCCCCTTTCTCATAGAAGACATTGTATTTTTTATTTTGACACACCTATTAGCAGAATCCTTGATCATGATTATAATTGGAAAAATATTTTCTTATCATTTGGTAGTATATTTTCCTTAGTTAATAGTGTGTTATTAGAAACTCCAATTCATGCCCTATATTCGGTCAATGTACGTAAAGGTGTGATAAAAAACATTTACATAATTCTTGCTAGTTTTATATGGAATCCGAAGAGAAAATTTAATATAAATTGGGTCTCATAGAATATGATGTCTCAACCAATTATTGAGGGATGGATTAATGTTCATAGTCTTGATGACACTATTCATTGTATGCATGCTAAGTTGTCTTGGGAAGTGTTGGAACAAAGATATTTTTTGGGGTGTTCAATGCATGGTAATTATTTGGGGGATTGTGTTAATATTGACCAACATGCTTCTCCACTATGGTCCAAAATTGGGCCTATTATTGATAGTCTGAGGAACCAATATCACTGGATAATAGAGAAAGGGGATGTGTTGTTTTGGCACCATAATTAGAATGGGGAGATTCCGGATTATCTATTTTCCCAATTACATCTGTTTCCTTCAAAGAGGACTGCCATTAACCTATCATCATCAAATAATTCCTAAATAATAACCTGCAAGATCTGTGAAATCATATTGAAATAACCAATTATCTGGAAATGTATGTTTATACCCCTTCCCCATCTAGCCTTTTTACTAGGAGGGACTATCACTGGTCACTGTATATAATGAATTAGGGGGATGTTTTGAATGAAACTCTTGGGGTAAATAATTTCCCAACTAAGATTAATTTTCTTATTTGTAGTATTAGACAAAATCTTTCTCTTACCAATGAAAATATAAAGAGACGTGGTGTTTGTATTGTCTCTAGATGTGTTTTTTGCAGGGTACATAAGGAATAATGTTCAGATCTTCTTTTTATTAGAAGAGAATGGGTGCATGAAGTATGGGGTAATTTTTCTCAGTTTACTGTTTGGTGTAATTATAAAATGGATGATATGTATTTTCATGATTGATGGTACAATGGATCTAAAAGTGAAAACGTAGAAGGATTTTCACGGACCTTGATACTCCATGCTGGGTGCTGGTGTTTTTGGTAAGTGAGAAACAAATTTGTTTATGGAGGGGTGACCTTTAAGGGATACCGTATTAATTTCAATTTTAAATGTATGATTTTTGATCTTATTAAAGCCTTGGGTAACTAAGGGTAATCTCCTTTCTTATAGTGGCTGGTGTAGGGACTTGATATTTATTCTTAGGGAGTGTTTTTGGTGTTTGGGAAATTGGGTATATTGGTGTCCTCCTACTAATGGTCTAAAGCTAAATTATTATGGGTCATGTGTGGCTAGAAATATTCATGGAAGAGGTGTGGTGCGAGACATGTATGGATCAGTTTTTTGTTGATTTTCCATCGAATCATGGACAAGGAACTGCTCTTCTGGATAAAGCATGAATTATGCTTGAGGGTGTAATTTTCTGTACACAAAAAGGTTTGGCTGTTATGGAAGCTGAAACAGACTTGATGATGATGTGTAATGCTATTCAAGGTGCAGGTATGAATCCTTGTTCTATTATTTATATCATCATGAAATAATGTACTGACATGGGGGATAGAATCAGGATTTCCCATACATGGATGAAGGGAAATAAATTTGTAAACTACTTAACTTCGGTGAGTTTTCATGATGTTAAAATTGTTGTTTTTCATGACCTTTTTAGTTTGAAGATAGAGGGGGTCAATTTGATTAGAGTGGATTCCATCAGTCTTTATTTGTTTAGACATCCTTAGGTCTTGTTTTTTTCTTGTGGTCTTCCTTTGTATACTTTTTGTTTTCCCTTGTTGTTTTCTTTTAATAAAAATTTGAGTTTTGAATGAGAGCCTTTTGTGAACAATGATTTCAATTACCGTAACACCCAATAACATTTTCCTTCAATATTTTTGTCTTAATTTTTTTTTGGTTCATTTAATTTATATATATATATCATTCATCTTTAAAAACCTCCATATCAATATTTGGTTAGTATATTAATTTTGTTAGTTTATAATAGTTACAATAAGAAGATAGTGAATTGTAAGAGGCCTCCTTGAAATTAGCACTAGGTTGTTCCAATATTTTACATTCTTAAGAAAATTATAATTTAATTGATTAGTGGTTCATAAAAAACATACCAATAATTTAGTGCCTTTTTTGGGAGGCCAAAAGCATTCCCAAACTATTTAAAAAGAATAAAAATGATAATAACTAAAAAATACCTTCATTAAAAATATTTATTTCTTTTATACAAGAATGATTACTTTAGTGGTTTTTCATATTCCTATAATAGGGGTGATTTCTTTATTATGGGTTAATTTTTAAATAAAAAATTTGAATACAAACATAAGATAATGGAGGTATATAGAAATAAATTTATCAACAATTATACCATCATTCATGAATATAGATTCCAAGGGATGGAACAAAAAAAGGAAGTTAAAAAGGTATTAAATCCTATTCTGTCAGTATTTTAAATTAATGTTCCTAGTTAAGACTTTAATATGTAACTTTAATATCCAATAATATCTCCTTTGACATTACTAGAAGAGGATTGTGAAGAAAATATTCCAGTTGATTCAATTATTAGATCAGAACGTGATTATGAAGAACATTGGTTAGATTCCATATAAGATAAAAAGGAAATTGATTATCCAATATTTGAAAATGAAAAATATTCTCCCTTTTACCTCTCTATCACTTTATAACAAGATGAAGAAGACCCTACTAAGATAGAATTCCTAGTGGAATTTCCTTAAGAGATCAATTTTGTAATTTTTTTCTAGAAAGGGAAGATTTCTTTTTTGATTCATAAAGATATAATATAATTCAATTTAAATTATTTTTAACTTCCCTAAAACTGAAATTTAGAAGTTATTGTAAAACATAAAGGCCCTATCTATTCTAGAAGAGGCAAAATAGGTCATGGTCAAAGAAGAAGAGGAACCATTCATTCCCCTTCCCCAACCATATAAGTTAAATTAATTTTTCATGTGGATGGAGATAATGTACTTCCTAAATGGCTTCCTCTACAACCATTGATAAATTTAAGAACACTATAAAGAATCTGTTCTGGTGTTTTATGGTTATGAAACCAAATCTATTTTTGGATTGACGTTAATCAACTATAACTTAATTGAATGGGAGGGTAAAAAACTAGCACCTATATGGGGGTCCAAACCATGTTCTATCCTCTTTTTCATTTATGTTTTTTTCATTTTTATAAATATGTTATGTTTTTTTCTATAAATCTAGGTCAAATTTTTTGTAACTGTGAGATTACCTCAATACTACCACTAGAAAATTATGTCGGGTTTTATATTTCTTTCTATTTTTTCTACCACAATTTATTTTTTTTGAGATAAAATGAGGTATAGTTAAATCTATATATAGCGGGAGTGTCATAATATATAGTTGTTTTTTTTGTGATTTTCATTTTTCCCTTTCATATTTTCGGAACATTGTGTTTAAATTAAATTCTTATTATTTACCACTGATTAATTGATTTTGAGATATTTTATATAACTTTTAAAAGAATGGATTTTAAATTATTGATATTGTGAGTACTTATTCCTTGAATTTCAATTTCAAGAATTGTTATCATTTTAATTTCTTTTTTAAATCAATTCCTATGAAACACTAACTCAAAAAAATTTTGTGTCTTGTAATCTATTCAAAACCATTTTGATATATTCTTCATAATTCTCACACATAGCCTGATTGGCCTAAAGTCCTTCTATTTTTTATTCATTTTTTATAATCCCCCTTTTATGGGATAAAGGGGAACCCTTACATAGACTATTGTATTCGTGACATTACACATACAGTAGGTCATAGAAGAATTCATCTAGCCCATAACCACTTGGAAATTCTCCTCCCCAGTGTCTACATTATAATTCTAGCACTCCACCTTTACATGGCTATTCGTCTATGATTATCATGCATGTAATGACTGGTCCCAAAGTTAATTTATATACCATTTAATTATTATAATCCGATTTCTCTACTCTTGTTAATGCACCTGCTCTAAATCCTTATCTAGAGAATTCTTTTTGACGATTATTTTGGGACCATTTAAGCACAATTTCATGTATCCCGAATGACTTGAGGTTTTACAAAGGCCTTGATTTGGACCAGATGACTTGAGATGGACTAAAATACTTACTGGACTGAATGAATTGTGTGTCCCAAAGGCCTTGAAGGATTCGAGGTCTAAATAAGTGGCCCGAAATCCCAAATATATGAATAGTTTTAGCTAATATAGTACCGAACAATAGTTGATATAATGCCTTCTACAGTACTACTTCAGTGCCCTGCAAAAATGTCACCACCCATATTTGATCTCATGTCTCTTGGATTCACTTTCAAATTCATAATCTAATGATATGAGGCTCTTGTACCGTATTACAAACACTTTATTGAGTGAAACTTATATTTTGTGTGAAAACTAGAACCTTTGAATTTTCTTTTTTAAATCATTAGACTACATGTAATTTTTTTTGATATTATTGGGGAATTTAATTTTTTAGCCACATTTTAACCTTATATCTAATATTTTATATCTATCTTAATTTATCCTATATAATCCATGAATTGCCTTAAATTATTAAGATACATTTTAAGCAGAGTTTTCCCTATATACCACACTATTTTCATTTTTGAATGGATTTTTCAATTTTGAGTATTGGGGAGTAGCTTTTTGTGAGTATTCTTTAGGATGTGTTTAATTTATGGGTGTTTTGGGATATCATTTTAGGATGTTAATAGAGGGAGAATTTTGCATGATTCATCATTTCATTGTGATTTACTTTTATCATATGGTTCTCAGTCATAAAAAATTGACAAAATAAGAAAAATGAGAAAAAAATGGTGATGATTATGAATTATTCATTATGATTACATAATTGACACATGCACCTATCAAAAATAATTGTAATATATTTTTATTCATTCATTTCATTCAATTATCATCCTATCATCCATGAAATAATGGATAAAAATAAACAAAAATTTAATTTGGATGTGATAATTCATTGTAATAACTTCACGAATCATGTCCCATGTCACAAAAGGGAGTTGTTTTTTGATTTAAAATTTTAATGGGAATTGAGTGATTAATTTTCTATGTTTTCACATTAATTTTCATGAATTGTACATAGGAGTTTAAATATTCTCTTTTTAGTATTTTATTTTTTAAAATGATTTTACCCACCAAAACCCAATAAATACAAATAACATAGAAAATACCTCATGATTGATAATAGTTTCATGTATTACAATGTGGGGAAATGATAATGATTAAATACCTTTAGTGATATATGTATTTTC
This sequence comes from Viscum album, assembly GCA_963277665.1. Lineage (NCBI taxonomy): Eukaryota > Viridiplantae > Streptophyta > Magnoliopsida > Santalales > Viscaceae > Viscum > Viscum album. The sequence continues at coordinate 752,932,542 of OY728160.1, forward strand.
ATAGTATGATTATAAATCCAATATTAATTTCTAAAGAATTAAGTGTTGTATAAAATTCAATGTGAGGTAGGTTGAGATTGGTCCATTAAGGGATTATTAATATTAGACAAATTTAAATGTGAGGGATGATAATTAAGTGAATTTAATTTCATATATAAGTAATGATGTAATTTATTATTGGAAAATATCATGGATATTTTGTGAATTTTAATTTTTGTGTGGATTCTGATTTGAATTTTTGATGAATGCCTGAGAGTGTAAGGATTAAGTGAGGGGGGGTGATGAGATAATTTTTACAAATTTTTTTCCATAATACATATTTTAAATCCTAATATAGGTATATTTTTTGAAAAATTATCACATTTCTAGGTTTTATTATTAATTTGAGCATAATTTATAAAATGGAATAATTTCAGATTTTAGTTGTTTCCATTATTTCATAAATTATAGCCATAACATTTTTTACACGTATTGATATTTTGAAATTTATTTTTTAGGCTTTCATACATCTTGGTCTTCATTTCATTTTATATGTCCCAAGATTCGTTGTATCTTATTGAGGCTCAAAAATAGCTCACAATTCAGGAATCAGAATCTATGAATATAGTGGATCACTTTTGAATATATGCCAATATATCAAAAAGGCCCAATACAAAGGATCTAAAATTAGTAATGGATATATATTAGTGTCCAAGAAAATCATACATTCAATAAGTTCACACATTATTTCTCTACTATCAATGCCATAAATCCACGGGAATTTGGATTTTTTGAAGTTGAATAATCATCTTGGCATAATTCTTATTTCAGTTAAAATAGCCTCCAATAAATCCTTAAAAAGTCTATAAAGATAAATATCATTGAACTACACTCAGTATATTTCTAAACAACTTTTTTGATGATCAAATATACCAATTATTACATTATTTATTCCACCACATTAAAACATTCAGAGGTCAATTTTTTGAAGGAAAATTATCCCCCCTTATCCCAATAAATATGCACCTCCTCTTACATACCAATGGATATCTATTTTCTATGGGATAATGTGTAGTATTTTTTCTATAAAAATACTTAATATTTTTAATATATATATCTTATCTTTATTATTCATTCTCCATTTATCTCATTTTTATTTTTATGTGTTTCTCCCTCCATTTTCCCTTCTCATATCCAAAAAATGGAGAACTAACCTTAGTATTTTATCAAGGGAGGGAATGTTGGCTTGATTGAGTTTTATTATGATAAACTCTCAATATATATATTCAATTATAATATTTTTAGTGATAGTTACATTTATTAAGATGAGTGGTTTCCTTAGTTTCCATATCTCTAGAGTTTTTTTGTATTTATCTATCATACTTCCCCTCAATATCTAAGTCATCCAAACCATAGAGTGTGGCATAAATTTTTAAATTCAAAAATGTGGACTCCTAGATAATTTTTTGAATATTATTTTCTTAAATGTAGAGGTCTCAATATGGGGTGTTCACAATTAAAATTAGTAGTTTAGGTGGTTATGGTCTTGATCACCTCAATGAGTTGAATATTGAAAAGCTTTTAGGAAAAAAATTGCAATCTTAATGACCTCACATTATATTTATTGGTGAAAACACCATATTTAAATTGATTTGGTTTTTTATATTAGTTAGTTTATAATAGTTATAATAGGAATATAATGTATTGTAAGTGGCCTCCTTGATATTAAATATTGGTATTTACATTACATTAAATTCTTTGAAATATAAAAATTTAGTTGATCTGTGGATCATGAAAAAAAAATTCTGTTAAGATTATTTGCATGAATGGATTTCTGATGTGAATTTTATTAGTCAAAGATTCTTTTTTTATATAATGGTTTAGGAATGTCATAAATAAATACCTATAGGCATAGATGATATTGAAGACAATATATAATCCTTAGACAAATAGATTATCCAAGGTCACTATAAAAATAATGGAGGATATTATTTGAGCTTGCTTCATAGATTTATAAGGAAGGATAATCATCTATCCTTAGTTGATTTTGTTTACAAAAACCGTTACTAATATTGGATTTAAATGGAAAATTATGAGGATATTTATTGGAGACCATTTAACTTACCACTGCACTAGAATGAGGTGGCTGAGGAATTATTTTTCAATCCCGTCATGGTTCAGAATACCTCTGAGAGAGTATATATGGTACAGAAGAGGTAGATCCCCACTCTTAGAAGGAAAATATCTTATATTGACTGTATAAGGTGAAATCAAGGTTTCACTATAGGATACCATGATTTCCTTATAGGCTCCTTGGTTGGGGAATAGTCGTAAAAGGAAGTAAGAAAATCTAGAACCGCATTTCTTATAACCCATTAAGATCACTGAGAATATTGGGAAAGTGATATACTATCTAAGATCTCCCTCATCACTACCAAGGTATGTATGATGTGTTCCATGTGTCTGAAAACCAGAGGTACATGACTAATCATACACACATGATTTATTGAAAGGACATTTACTTGGATCCAAATTCATTATATAAGGATAATTCATTAAGTATTATAGACTGGATTAAGAAAGTCATATGAGGGAATTTGGTACAAATTGTCTGGATTTGGTAGAACCATGGGTGGATCCATATGGAAACTTGAGGGAAAGATACTGATGTTCAAGCTCAAGGACCATAGTTGATTTTGTAGGAACCCTAGAGAATCTTGTCATGGATAATAAGTCTTTATGAGGGGGGGATTAAATCGATAAAATTATAATTCCCTGATAAATGTCCGGTTTATCTTCATTTTTCATATAATACCTTGTTTTTGGTTAATCAGTAATGAATGTTATCGAAATCCTAAAGATAAAATTTGGGTGGTTGCACCATAGATCATATGACTACACTAAAATTCAGGTGGTTTCACCATAATGAATTTGTATTTTTTGATGTATGGTCGGTGAGTCTAGTCTATACCATATAATAATTAGGCTATTTCATGGAATTTATGGTGGAAGATTCCTTGTTCCATAACCACCACCATGGATGACTAGCTCATGGAGGCTGCAATATATCATCTTGGACCACGATACATGGCGCATATTTGCATTAGTTATAGATGTGATAGATAGGTCTCCGATATTTTTGTGTAAACTCTTTAAAAAAGATGTTACCAAAGTGAATTTGGGGGAATGTGTTTGAAATTTATTATGGGAAATTTATAAGGATTTATGAGGAGTTTTCCATATAGATAGAACCTATGGAGACACCCAAAAAATACCCATATTCCTCCTCCATTCAAGATTATTAAATAAGAACTGAAAGGTTGAATATAAAAATCCATATTTCACAAGACCCTTTTTATGTTGTATTGGTTCACACCCCAACATGATTCTACACCATAACACCAACTTTTACAATATAGTGGTTGACCTTTGGTACCCCTATATACCATATCCCCTCATCTTGTATTCATGTCATTCTCTTCCATTTCACCACCACATAGTGTTGTTTCCCCAAAAAATATGGTGGGTTTCTTCCCAAATACCAATATGTTGTAGTGTTTTTCTATATTACATGGTTGAAAAGTTCATTGCACCTCATTTCCCCATCTTCCACCATGTGTCATGGAGCCTAACCTACATAAGATCTTTTGGAAGAGCATGATGTTTATCTAATAGAAAACCTTGCATACAAAATTGATCTTCCATTTAGTTTTCTTACACACCATACTCTATAACATTTAAAATGATGGTTTGGAAAAACATTAAGGAGTCAGAAGTGTGTCAGCATGTTTTTGTTTTTGGACAAACAAGGTACAATGATGAAACCATTAATATACCATGACTTTGATGTAGAAAACCATGAGGTTGGAAGTTCCCTACCTTCTTTAGCTTTTGTTATAAATATTTTAATAGTACAATTGTTATATTTGTATATTTATGATCATGCTTTAATTTATATATCTTATTGGTGTGCGTATCCCATGATATCATATGAATTTACTTCCATGAGAATTATTGAGATAGATAAATTATATGATGATGTGTGTTTCACATGTTTTATATATAATGATGATTAGTTTATCATGATGTATTCTATGGTTATTATAATTCTATGACTTGTAGTGTTTCCCTTTAGGGAATTTGTATGTTGTAAACATTTCATATTACTTTTGAGGTGTGATTACTCCTTGAGGGTTGTGTGCATGGTGTGAGATGATGATGGAAGTGGGGAATGATGGATTTGTAACATGGTCTCTACTTGATGCTTTGAGTATTTTAAATAGATGACTAATACTCGTTTCCTTTTGGATTCTGAGTATTAATGAATGCCTTATGGATTTTATGTAAGTTACTCATACTCGATACCTTATGGATTCAGAGTATTAGATGATGCCTTTTGGATTTCTAGTTTCCAACTCAATTGATGCCATTTGGATTCTATGTGACACACTAATATCCATGTGGATAGTTATAGTTCATACCAATATACTATACATTTACCAATATGGAGATGAAGTAGGTATAGATAAGGGTTTGTGCCAACATGTTTAGTGCATGGTTGGTTGGATTTGTATTGAATGTCTATTCTTTTTAAACATTGATTATTATTATAGAAAAAAGTATTATTCTTGGGAAATACGTGTTATGAAAACATTGTTGGTTCTTTATTGAGTCCTTCACTCACAATCTACTTGAGAATTTTAATGTTCTTATAGATTTTATGAGGGGTCTAGTGAAGGTAAATAGGCCTATGCAAGGCTTCTGATCTAATTAGTGTGGAGATGTTGGTGGATTATGAAAAACAATGGAAGGACCCAAAATTATTTATTTATTTACATGCTATTATTACCATGGTTGACTTACCACCTTGGGAACACATTTATTACTAGAAATGTATTATATATTTATTATTCTACATGATTACTATAATTATTTTTTATAATTGTGTTATGAGTCTATATCAAGGGAATAGTCTCCCCAATATTAGAATTATACCCTAATTGTAGTCAGTTGCCTCTTATTTATGGGGATTTGCACATAGATTCACTTAGCCCTCAGATTGGACCCGCTGGATTGGGATGGGATGCTTTTTTTTTAAATGGTCAATTTCAAATTCCATTAAAAAAGTCAAAATTAATGTTTCTTTTTAATGTTTACCGTGTTAATATATTTTATTACCATCATAATCATTTTATTCTATTTTTATTTTTCAAAAGGTTTCCTGTGATCTTAAAATAAACTTGTTCAAAAAAATGTTATTTTTAAATTCTTTTCATTAAATTTTATCTATTCTCTAAAAGTAAAAACTTTGAAACAAAATATACTTTTCAGATGTGTTTTTGGACATCTCTAATTAGTTAATTGATTTTGTGGTCATTGACTTTCTAATCAGATATTCACTTTATTGTAATCATGTTTTATTGGATATCACTTTTCTCTTAAATATCTATATTCATTGTTATATGGATATTCCTATAGAATAAATTGTATACCATTTCAATATATAGTGATTTACAGTAAATGTTAATTTATTTTCTTGGGAAATATTTATATTTCATATTATATGCTCAATATAGATGTCTTTTTATAATTAATATTGTTTATGTGTCAAATTGATACATAAATATAGGAGGAATACATTGGATATACGATTACAGGTAGCACATGGATATATATACCCCCTCTATGAGTCAAAATTTTTAAGGAGACAAACCATTTTACTGGACTTATTAAATAGGGGTATGGTGTACACCTACACATATTTGAAAATATATTGGATAAAATCCTTGATCAAGACGCCCTACATTATTCATTTCCTTAATTGAGAATCAAGTTATTATTATTAATGTGGTTGTAATGTTTTTTATAATCGATGGATGTATTTCATTCCAATGTTTTTGATTAGATAACATTTTTATTCAGTTATATAACATTCCATATTGATTATTCAATAGTAAATCATGATGGATTCCACTGTACAAAATTCTTACTAAGAATTTGATGTCAACTATTTTTTTTTCATTTCCCTAAGATATTAAGAAGAAATATTTGAATGAGTTTCAAGGATGTAAAATATTTACTTTTATTATGCTTTATATTTTAATTCCAATATGAAATGTAAATCATATGTGTATATGGTTATTCAAGACTAATAAAATAATTAGTCCTTAGTGATTTGATCTATTTCAACTTATGCTAATGTAATAAATTAGACATTGTCTTTGGGTTAAAAGAGTTAGGGTTGTTTCAGTTGGAATCATAGTAATATTAGTAGAATCTTTGGAAATTGCATTTGTGAAAAAAATTGATTGTGGAAGATAAACATATGATAAACTCCTAGGAAAAGTCTAATGATATAATAATATCACTTTTTTGGATAAAGTAGGGATTTTATGGGTTTAATCGAAAATAAATTATGGAATGGATATAAGGATGTAGATAAAGATTTGACACAAATTCACCTAGGGGTAACTACCTTTAATAGAGTGGATTGAATATTTACTTGATCACCACCGAAGTACGATGAGTAGAACTAATACTGAAAACATTTATATACACTCTCTAGGGATATTCCTTAGGTTATTAACATGCTATTTTTGAACCATTATTGAAAATATGAAAATATTTTTATGAATAAAGTAAATTCCCAAAAAACAATGTTTTTTATTCTAAGATTATCTATTCATAAATTTGAAATTTATGTTACAACAGTTTTAGAAATATTTATTATGATTTAAAATTCATTATATTTCGAAATAATTTAGCACATTCTATTATTTGGAAATGGACCGTGGATGATGGAATGTTTTCAATACTCATGCTAAATGCAGATATTTCCCTAATAAAGAAGACAATAAAACATGAGTTGTATATGAGAAAATAATGTCCATAATAGGGAATCTAACTGAAGTTGTAACTAATAAACGTGAACATATTGCGAAACCTGATTTTCTATAAATTGATAGACCTATGTTTTATCATTCAATGAATGACTAGCCTTTATATTTTAGTCGAAGTACTAATCTATTGGTAGTTGATAAATGGATTAAGTCCCTTGAAAAGATAATTTTTTCCTTGGGATTAAATAAATATAAAATTTTTGTACCAGTACTGTATTCTATTAAAGGTGATTCTAATTAATAGTGGTCATTAATCCAAAATACTAGATATAGAGATTAATTCGATCATATGGAATAGAGAACTTTTAATGTAAAATTCCTTAATAAATATTTTCCTCATGAAAAAATTGAAATTAATGGAATGTTCCTTAGCTCAAATCAAAAGTAAGAGGAATGTTTTAAAGAGTATAATAATGCCTTTATATGACTATCCAGGTATGACACAGATTACATATGTAATCTAGAAAGAAATATTGGTCATTTCATTAAAGGGGGTATAAAAATCCACTGAAGGGTATTAGTATCACAAAATTTTTCATGATATAGTTAATAATATTATTTTCCATAAATTAGAGAAATAAATTTCTAGATCCAATATCTTCAAGGAAATTTATGATATATAGAGTTTAACATATCACCATGAAAAATGGAATGAATCAAAAACAATAAAGGGGATAAAATAAAAATCCATCATTTGAAAATTATTTAAAGAAACATTACCAAAAATAATTTAATGGAATGATAGTTTTTTATAAGTTCATACATAAGGGTCATCTAGATAATGAATGTACGGTAAATAAATAAACAACTACCATATAATGGTTCACCTATAGAGACATGGGCCCTTATTCAATCTAATTTCCAATGAATCAAGGGAACCTTATATAAAAGAGGCCCAGGGGATAAGTACAATCTTATGCATTCAGAATAGCTAAAGTTGATATTACAAAAGGCATGGTGGTAGAAACTTTAATCATAACCTCAAATTTAGCTAATAATATATTTGATTTTTATTCTTTGAACTCCCTTATATCTTCCATATATTCTAAGAAAATTGGTTAATTTATTAGATGTCAGTCGAGAATCTGAATGGAAATATCACCGTAATAAGGATAAGTAAGTTAGTTCTCTATATTTCACATAGATATACCATATTTTCAGATTTAATTATTATACTTATGGTTGAATTTTATATAATAAATGTTTTATAATGTATTTTAAAATATAATGAAAAAAATTATTTCCAAGAGAATTATATTATGATTTTCGATATAGATATGGGATTTTTTTATCTTTATAGGGGAGACATCATCATATAGGACATGTCTAGAACCACCATCAGTAGCTATTTTAAATTAGATTCTTATGGAATAAGAGAAGACACAATCTATGGTTGGTAAAAGATATCTTCAAATTTAGGATATGACTATTTTACAAGAATATTTAGAAACATGTCCTTATGAATTACAAGGTCATACACCAGATCATGAGGTTTATTTTTCAATTTATTTAATCTCTGTTATGAGACTTATATCAAAGACTCCATATAGAATGACACTTGTGGAATTAGTGGAGCTAAAAAAATAGTTATGGGGTTTTTCAAGGTATTTATACTCCCTATTGTTTCACCATAGGTATCCATTGTTATTTTTATTAAGAATAATGATGGATATATGAGGTTATTTATTAACTATTATTGAAAATAATGGGTATCCACAACCTCTCGTAGAATAATTTTTCAATTAGCTTCAAGTAACTCAATATTTTTCAAAGATTGTACTTCAATATTGATCTCATTAATTGTGTGTAAAGAAGAAATATATTCCAAATATAACATTTAAAATGAGATATGAACATTAATAGTCTACAATATTTCTCTTTGGGTTGACTAATGTACCCATTATTTTTATTGATTCAATTAAAAAATTATTCATGTAATATCTTGATAATTTTTTTTGGTATTTATAAATTTTATCTTAGTGTACATGAAAACATATTAAGACCATGATAATCACTTTAAAATCATTCTTGATACTCTTAAAGAAAAGGTGTTTTAAGGTATGTTCCGCAGGTGTGAATTCCATCTTCTATAATTTTATTTTATTGAAAATATTTTCTCAAATTATGAAATCTCAATCAATCATTTGAGGAAATAAGAAATAAATTAATGGCCAACATTGAAGAATATAATCAAGATATGTATTCTCATTAGATTTCTATGTTACTATTGGTGATTTTTTTATAAAATCCTTGTTTTATAAACCGTTAACCAAGAATTCATGTAAATTGTTTAAGTTCATATAGAAAATTAATTTTAAGAATTTTTTTGACAATTTAAATAGATATTAGTCAATGGTATGATATTGTCAATACCATCGGGAAATGATGTATTTTTGATATATAGTAATTCATCAAAGAAAGAACTTGGTTTTTTCCTTATGAATAATGATAATGCTAATTTCTATGCCTCTAGTAAGTTAAATACTCACGAACAAAACTATCTAACACATTATTTTGAGATCATAGTCATAATCTTTTCTTTGAAGATATTGATACATTATCTTCATGGTGAAATATGTGAGATATACATTGATTATAACATTTTCCATTATATATTTTCATAGAAATAGAAAAATATGATGAAAATATGATGGCAAGATCTACACAAATATAATGATTTCCCAATGCACTACCACCTAAAGAAGTAGAATAAGGTAGAAGATTCATTGGTAGGAAAAATCATGGATTCCTGACCAAAATGAGTACGAAAAGTAATCCTATATTTATGTATTTATTAAATATAAATTTGGAAATTTTTTATGGGAAACAACAACACTTTTAAAAATGATTGAAAACACATCGTTATGGGAAAACAAAAAACATTTCACATCCTGATGATGAAAATTTTAAAATCAAAATTGAAGCTGTGAATGATTAGAAATTCAATAAATTGATTTATACCCATGGTGTTATAAAATTTGGAAAGTTGATATTTTATCCCTCTATACATGAGATAAAAATAGAATTATTAGATGATTTTCATTGCATGAAATTACATATACACACTAATATCATTAAAATTTATAATTATTTGAAGTAACATTTTTGGTGGAATAATATGAAGCAGGAAATTTCTGATTATGTATCAATATGTTTTGTTCATCAAAAGGTGATGGTTGAGATGAAACATCTTATAGGAGTTGTAAAACTTATAAATATTATTATATAGAATGTTTATTATATTATAATTGATGTGGTAACTATATTAGTAATGAATCCTATATTAAATGAAAAAATAAGTGTTATTTTAGATTTCCTTATATAGTCCACAAATTTTCTCATCATAAAAGAAGATCTACCTCATGAATTCATCATATAGATATATATTGACAATGTTTTTAGAATTCTCGGTGCACCTATTGTGTTTGTATCTGACTTTGATGCATTATTTACATTGAAATTATAGAAAATTATTCTAAATACATTTGATAATCATATTTAAATGATCATTTCCTATCATCCTCATAATGATGGAAAGTCCGAAAGGATTTTTCAAACATTACAAGAAATGTTTAGGTTATATTCAATTGAAATTAATGGTTTGGGGGTCAACTAGTTACCAATCATGGAGTTTTACTATAAAAATATAATCCATAAAATAATTCAAATAGAGTTATATAAAGCATTATAGAACAAGATATATTGTACTGCCACTTATTAGGATGAAGTTGGTGAATGTAATCTTTTAGACCTAAAATTTATTGAGGAGACAATGAGAAATTATGACTATTAAAAACCATATTAAAGAGATCAATATTTCCAAATGAGTTGTTTCAATAAATAAATGAAATATTAGGAATTTTTAATGGGATATCATGTTTTTTTGAAAGTATCTTCACGGAAGGGTGTTATATGGTTTGGTAAAAAAAGTAAGCCATAGAAATATAATACCTTTTAAATTACAGAACAATTTGGATATATGGACCACCATGTGTAAATTACATTGATACTCTTTAAAGTACATTATTTTTTCCATATCTCATTGTTAAGGAAAAATCCTCTCAAACACAATGCATGTGTTCACATTTAAAAAAATTAATTGAAAACTAATCTATCTTATTGTATAGAGACTATTAATGTTGTTAAAACTTGAGAACAAGTTTTTTGGAATTGGATTATTTGACATGTAAAATTAATTTTTAGAAATCATAAAATAAGTAAATAAATGTGGGAACTTATGTACGTTATGAAGAGGAACCGCCCTTATTTTTTAGAAAGAAAAATCTTTGAAAATTTTATGGATAACATTTTTAAAGGAGCTGAGAATGTGACACCCAAGATTCAATTATAGTAAGTTAACTTTTTTTTATGAAACTATATTATATTTAACATTTTGGTATTTTAGGGAATACAAATTATAATTTAATAATATTAATATATATTTCAAACATACTATGTCAAAATAATCCTAAATTTATTTTTTAAAATTTTACTGTATAGATAATATTTTTTGAATTATTGATAATGTAGTATTTAACGAATCATATTATTGGTCATAATAATTTGTTATAATATAAAAAATTTATTATTTATTGATTATACATTTGATATAAATAAATATAATATCAATTTGAGGTAAAAAGATATACTTTTCAGAAAATTATTTCAAAGTATATAATATTTTTCCATTATAATTAATTAAAATAATTTATAACAATGAATTAATAAAATTAAATAGTCTATATATATAAATAAATTAATTTATATTCATATAATTATTACTACAAGTAGTATAGTTAATGTAAGATCATATAATTCTTGAAAAATGTTTTTTTAGGAAAACGTATTTTTATCATGTTTTGCATGTTTATTTTTAAATTCAATTATTATACATACAAAAATGTAATTTTATAAAATGGTTTCCATATTTATAATAATCATGTACAAATTTGGTAATGATATCACTTTCATTTTGGTAATTATGAATAACAAAAAATGGTAAAAATTGGTTACCATAGTTAATGTTTAAATAGGTTTAAGTGGGGTTAATCTAAAAAGATAAATGTTAAAATGAAATAAAAAAATGTATAAATAATATTGGATGAATTTTTTTTACACCATATTATCTAACCATACAAAAAGAATCAATTTATAGCCACTTTTCCATGAAATTAACTTAATAATATTTTGAATCTCCAAAAAATTACAAGAGTTCCACCCATCTCACTTATATGATGGAACCTCAATTCATCATTTATTCACATATAATGAGGAATTTAGTTCAACCAAAACCTTTTAATATATACCCAAAAAATACTTATATATGTTCTATATGTTATTAACTTCCCAAAATACCAACCCTATGGTAGTTAAGAGGACATATAAAGGAGGTCTTTCAAAGAAGATGTAATTATCTTAATCAGAAACAACCATTTTTCTTCTTCTACTACTACAATAAATTAATAATAATAACTATATAATAAAAAATATTATATATAAAGATATTTTATTAAATTTATTAAATAATATTTTTCATATACTTCTCCATTAAATGGGAACCAAAACCATCATTCATCTGTAGGGAAGACTACCTCGTCACGAACCGATATAATTTGTTTTCTATATTTTGATCACATGGTAAGTAATAATGATTTAAATAATTAATTTATATGATATGTATGAAAAAAATATGATTCTATAAATGTAATATATCATGTACTTCCTTACACTTCTTTTCATTAAAAAATGATAACATCTCTATTGTGTACGTGTGAATTACAACTTCAACGAAGCATTGTAATTCATTTTTCATGATCTATTTTTCATGGATTATTATAAATATGTAGATAATGAATATTTTTTATGTTTATATAATTATTAAAATTATTAATATTATAGAACCATGTTTAATACACCAAGACTATAACTTCTGAATAAAAATAAACCTGAAAAATGATGTAGTTAACACCCAAAACAATGATAATAATGAATGATTATTAACAAATTGATTATTGGATATTATAAGTGGTTAATATATGATACTATAAATATGTATACAGTTCTATTATGTAAGTATAATAAATCAAAATTTATTATTACTTTGGTTGAAACACGTCCAACTAAGTGGAATCACGAAGTAAGTGATTTCATCTCAAGTTCCACTCTACTAATACATATTTTGTATTATTCAAATTTTTTGATTATATTGTTTATATAATACCCATTTTATTTATAGAATCAAAATTTATTGATGGTAATTAAAATTTCAAAAAAGTTTACTCATTTACGTTTTCATACATTAAAATTTACCAAAGTAGTATGATATTATTTTACAATATCAAATTTTCATGATTTTTTATATTTAAATTGATGAAATATTAAAATATATCCTTCATAAGTTCAACATATTTTATTATCATTAGTATATCTATGTAATTATTATGTTTTCGTTCAAATTTAACACTCTTTGGAACTATAATCATGAAAATAATTGTTTAAAATAAAAGCTGATCTTATTTCACTTTTTAATTGGGTATTCTTATTTTCCATGTACATATTTTTCAAAATTATTTTACAAAATGAATTATATTTAATAAATGATTTTTGAAATTAATTTTATGTGATTGTCTAATATTTAGAATCATTGAAAGGAATCTTTTTAATATTTTATAAAAGTATTAGTTTTTACTTTTCATCAAAAGTCAAAAAGAATGTTTCATTTTATTATATATTAAATTTTTTATTTATCTACATCCACAAAAATTGTACAATATTTATATTATTATAAAAGTTCCCAGTTCTTTAAAAAAAATTAATACATTTTCATCCATTATCTTTTATTCTCTAAAAACATGACTTTACTACAAAATTGACTTTTATGATGAATTGATGGTTATCTATCATCTCTTGATTGATTTTGTGATCATTTTATTTCACATGAAACATTCACATTATTTTGATAATAATTCATTGGACCATAAATTTCACTTACATATTCATATTCTTTATATCTTGGATATGCTTATTTCTTAACCTATATAACATTTCAATATACGGTATTTTACTCTGAAAGGTATTTATTTGACTAGGGAAATATTAATATTCTATATTCTATAATCAACACTTATATTTTTGATAGGAAATATTGTTTATTAGTTATATTTATCATTGAATATATGTGTAACTAATTATACACAGAGTTTTGGGTGGCGTCTTATTATAGATTGCTCATGGATGCATCGATAGTTCTTATGAGAAAAAACAATAGGAAAACCATATTAAATGAGTTTTTTGTGTGTACAAAACAATTGATGAAAATATATTGGAATAATTCCTTGATCATGAATTATATAATTATGTACTTCCTTCGTTGATAGTTTAATTACAAATATTCCTGAGATTGCAATATTTGATATTATTTGTCAATGAATTTATTTTTCTAGTTATTGAATAAATGACATCTATTTTTAGTTATTTATCATTCTAAATTGATTATGAATTATTAACTCATGATATATTCCACTGAATGTAACCCTTACTAGGTGTTTTAGGCCAACCGAGTTTTTTTACTTTTTTTATGATATGAAAAAGGAATCTTCAATTGAGTTTCAAGGATATAAAATATTTTCTTTTATTATTTTTTATATTTTACTTCCAATATAAAATTAGAATAATGTTTATATTTGGTTTTTCAAAACTACTATAATAATTGGACCATATTTATGTGATATATTTTATATTATGATAATATAATAAAGTAGACACTGAATCCTAGTTAGTATAGTCATAGTTGGTACACCATATTTGAAGATAATTTTTAGTTCCCTATCAAAGAAGATATTTAGGATTCTACCAAAACATTATAGAACAAAATGAAGATAGAATCCAAGAATATAATAATTAATTTATATTTGAATAAAGGAATATATGATCTATTTTTATTTGATGTTAATCATTGTGGTAATTTTTCACTTATATCTATTGATAACTATCCCCATAAGGAATCTCGTTCATGGAATAACGAGTTTTTTCAAATTGAATCTCTTAGTGAAAATTACTCTAAAGTTAAATTTTACAAGAAAATGGTCCATGGTAAATTCATAAATATTATATTTTCATACATTAATAATATACAAGAAAGGAAAACATAGCTCATGTTGGAAGCTGATGATATGGAAAATTGATTAGCTAAAAAGTTTCAAAAATAAAACACACTAATCAAACCTATTTATGTTAAGAAATAATACTTTTTTGAATTGTAATTAAAATATTTATTTTATTGAAAAAAAATTCAAAAGAATTTTTTATGAGAAATAAAATATAAAAAAGTTATTTGAGGATAATATACATTTCTTAGAAGAAACTCATAAGGATAATATCATTGTTAATAATGATCAATTAGAAGATAAGAATAATAACAACAAGTGAAATAAAAAATTACTTTTAATAAATTGGAAAGAGTAATAAAGATAAATATGAGAATATAATAAATTAATTTTAAGATATATTTAGATATATTTAATATCATAAAAATAATCAGAATTTAATTTTTATTTATTTAGTATTAAATTGAAGAAATAAAAATGTTCCCTAAGAAGAAAAATTAGATTAATCTGAGAGAATATTTACTTATATCATGGTTCTTAATGAGTTAATTTATTCTATAAGACCTAAAATCATTATAAATAAGGTCTTGAAAAGATCACTTGACTCATCCATTATAGCCTTAAGGAAAAAGGTATCTCTTGTTCCAAAATTTTCTATTTTCACTAACATCAATTGTATAAAAAGTGTAGGATCCACATCAAATTTAAGAAATGTATGATTAGAGATAAGTATTAAGAAACCTACCAACACATAAAGATTTTATGGTATAATATTACATAAAATATGTACCCCAAAAGTTTTCGAAAAACAATATTTTAAGGAAACTTTTGGGCTACATATTTTAATCCATTTAAATTATATAAGGCCTAAATTTGGGGGGGGATACTGGTTAGAGATAATGTT
The DNA here is from genome assembly GCA_963277665.1 of Viscum album. Classification (NCBI taxonomy): domain Eukaryota; kingdom Viridiplantae; phylum Streptophyta; class Magnoliopsida; order Santalales; family Viscaceae; genus Viscum; species Viscum album. The sequence goes on from OY728160.1 coordinate 752,948,429, forward strand.
CACAAAAAAGGTAAATCTGGATACTTCTAATATATTTGAATGTGTAATGATTTAAAATCAAGGTGAAACATTGGTGGTCACTATGTTGATGATTTTTCTTTCACAAAAAACACAAAAAATTTATATACTCTTTATGAAATAATAGCACATATAACTATAAAGAATCAAAGAAGATGCAAAGGTGAGTTATCCTTGGAGTGTAAAAAAAATAAAACTGTTGAAAAACTTACTCCCAAAAATAATGTTCTGTAGGATTATACACTAATGATGAGATTATTATAATTTAGAATAAAAATAAAAATCGTGTATACTTTAATTGTAACCACCCAAACATTCATTAATGGAAATTCTTCTAGATCCTATTAAATTTATTACTATGGTTATATAAAATGTGAACGTAATTGGTTTTATGTTTTTTTATTTTAAAATAATTTAAAGAATTGTGACCATTACAAATATTCCCATTGAATAGTGATCACTTTATTAGTATAAATATAGGATTTTAACAAATCCAATTTACGCAGAGAAAGGAAGCGATGACCTCATCCTGTAGACTCTCCCCATAAGAAGCCCAATTTTTTTGAGCTCGGAAATTATGTGGTGTCGTTGGGCTTCACTCTTGACCAAGCAGAGGCCGAGCTTGAACACATTAAGCTTGTGTGGAACCAACTATGGGAGAAGTGGATTTTAATGGAGATTACCACTCGAGTGATGTTATCTGAGCCACCCCAAGAGTCTGTAACCATAAAAAACCTTACCATTCTGTATTATGTAGGTTTATAGGGGGTTATGTAACAATACCTTACCACTATGATTATGAGAATTTTATTGTTACTTCGTAAATAGTTATTAAATCACAAATAGTATTTTTAGTTAATAGTAAACTAAGAAATCTATTTTGATGAATTAATAGATTTTTTTAAATAGATAATATTTTAATAAAATATTAATAAATTACTATTTGTTAAATATAAATGATCTTAAGATGTTTTTGAATTGAATTGTAATTTTTATTAACGTTTGAAAGCTATTTTTTAATAACCCATGAATCTTCGATAAATGTCAGTTTTTATTTTAAAAATAAAAATTCACATATTTAGAAAATTATTTACAGAAAATGAATATTATTTTTGGAATCAGGATGTTGAAATTATCCAATGGTGAATTTTTCAGAATTTTATGAGACAGTCGAATTTTTTGGGTAAAAATTAAATACCATTTAAATATATAATGTGTTTTACGACATCATAATGTCCCAATAATGAGGTAATAAAATACCATAAACATTATGTTCGGATAATATATGTTTTACCATTAAAATAATGTGATTTTGTGTTTGTATTATTTATTTTTCAAAGCTTTTGTGGATCCTTCAATGCTTATAAAAACATTTGTCTTTTTAAAATGTTTTTTTGAGAGTGTGACTCACCTCCAGATAATACACCCTATTATTTTAATATGTTAGGCCATTTAATTTATAAAATATTTATTTCTACTCCTCTTTTCCAAAAACAATGGGAAAAAAATGGGATGGTTTTTGGGTTTGATCAGTTTGATGTGAGGTGTCCCAAACATAAATAATAAAGAATTCCCCCTCCTTTCCTATATAAAACCACCCAAGATACCACTTTCTCTTCAATAAAATACTTTGGAGTTCATCTAACCACTTCCCTCATTTATCTATAATCCTCTCAAGGTTCCCCAAGCTCCCAAGAAGCCTCTCTCAAGCCTCTCCGAAGCCTTTGGGATCACACTTCCAAGTAAGGGATTTCTTCCTTTCTCTTTTATTGTCCAATTTTCATTAATTTTTTATGCCCTTTTCATTCAATTAAAAATGGTGGGGTATGATTTAAAACCTCCCCCATACATCTCTCTTTATGTTTGGATGATGGGATACCCCTTTATCTGTCATTAATTCCTCCCATGTACACCTGTAACCTTAAAAAACATTTGTGAGGGATTTCTCTCTCCTCTTTTACATCCAAGTAATTATTTGGTATTATTATTATAAATTCCATTATGTTTGTTGGTACATGTATATGTATTACCTCCTTACTCCCCATTACATGTAAATATGATGAGACACCCATTTCTATCTCATCAACCTTTTTTATGAGTACTTAATTCACGTCATTATGCTACCGAAATTGCACTATGATTTTCCAAGCCAATGTCATTATGTAGTGAATACCATACCCATTTATCATTCAAGGGTATTCACCTTTATGCACATTTAGTTAATTATTATAAATATTCATTTATGTATTCCACATACCTTTATTGTGGAATAAATTAATGTGATTGATTCCATGTTGTATGATCCATGTGGCAAACTTATGCAAGAACTGAAATGTCTAAGTTAGGGTGTGCCCTGATTGCACTCCAAAGCATTGGGAAAAGTATAGTATCCCAATACATCATATTAAATGAGTGTTGAGTCATTCTAATTCAAGTGAAATGGGTGTTTACTCATGCTTCATGTGAAATGAGGGTTTACTCATGCTCTATGTGCAATGAGCATTTGTTCATCCTAATTCCATGTTAAGTGGTGTGGCCGCATTTCCATGTTATGATTATCATGATTTATCATGCTTTATGTTCATGTTTATATTGTGATCCATTGATATTCCTATTATCTGACATTTATTTTATATCTCATATTATTCCACGTTTATTCCCTTACTAGGCTACATAGCTCACCCTTTTGTTATGTATGCCCTCAGGTTATCCCATTAAATGCTATGTACGAGGGAATGTAGTGGTCCTCTAATGGATGTTTTCAATAAAGATGTTTCATTTAATGTTTTAAGTTGTTATGTAATGATCCTGAGCCTCAAACCCACTATACCGCTTGATATTCTATGTTGTAAGAAGTGAATTTTATGTAAAAAATTATGTTAAAGTATGAAATAAAGACCAGGGTTTCCATAGTTGGTATCAGAGGATAGGTTTCGTTATTTTTGGGATTAGGATTAGAAAACCCCAGTGAAGCCATAGAGACACAATTATGTATAATAAAAACATCCCTATGTTTTGGTGGGTATTTTTAAGTGGTTTATCAAGAAAATACATCTCTGTCTGGATACGAGAAGGTAGAGGTGGCTACGGAATAGATGTACTTAGCGGTGAAAACCCTAACCAAGAGTTTTGGGCTTGACTCAGGGTATCCTGATACATGAAAATGGCCCTTTCTACACTCTTGGTTTGGACACTCCCGGGGGATATGCATTGGTAAATTCAGAAGCTTAGTATGAACCATTATTAAGGGAATTAAAAAAAATTGCCTAAGAATATATGTTAGAATATAGATCATGAATAGAATAGATTAAAGCCTATGGATTCATAAGATAAGAAAATAAAAGATATTTATATGTCATCAATTTTGTCCTTGGATTACCCTTTATATGTTACCCCTAACTTTCCTTTTTTTTCAACCAATGGCTGGTAATAGGAGGACTCAGACTAACAACCGATATGAAGATCAATGTGATGACTGTGCTAATGTGATTCCCAATCCTATGGGAGCGGGAATCACAAAAATTTTCACGCTTCTCTCTCATTTAATTCAATATTTGACAAGATACATGGTTCATGAGGAACTTTCAACCGCCCCACACCCTATAAAGAAGAACAAGTTGCTATCAAGAGCTTCATGCGACAAATGCCTTCTACTTTTAATATATCATATGATCCCTCAATCGCCGAACAATGTATCAAATCCATTAAAAAGTTCTTCTCCATCCTTAAATGTTCTGAACAAGAGAAGGTTCTCCTGGCTGCTTATCGTATGGAGGGTGAAGCTGATCAATGCTGGATGTTGATCAAAAATACGAAGCCTGGGGAGGAGATCGATGGATTTGAATGGAAGGATTTCTGGATGATGTTTTCCAATAAATATTTTACGTGCACCATCCAACATAAGATACAAATGGACTTCCTTGACCTAAAAAAGATGATGAATATGTCAGATCATACGAGGAAAACATCACAAGGCTTTCACGATAAGCCTACGACTTTGTTTTTACCCCCGAATGAAAGGTTCAATTCTTATTTGGTGGGAAGAAACCTTGCATATGAAAAGCGCTAGAGATCTGTGTCATCAATAGCTATGAGGAAATTGTCTAATATTTCCTCAAGGTTGAAATTGAAATCATAGAATCTCAGGGGTATCCTGGGGATAAGAAGCATAAGGTGGACTTCAATTCTGGAGGTTTGATGGATAAATCCAATGGTGCTAATAAGATCCAGCACCCCACTTGACAAAGGTGTGGAAAGAATCACACTAGACATTTCATGAAGGGACACGAAAATTCATTAGGTGTGAAAGAGAAGGTAAACTGGATATTAACAATTGGCAAGAAAAACCAGTGATTGTGATAGAGGAGAGGACCACTCCATTCAACCATCAATGAATTTTCCATTTCTTCAACTGCAATGAACCAGGTCATGTTGCAAATCAGTTCCCTAAGCCAAGGGTTTTTGGAGGCAACCAACAACCACCAAGGTAGAAAGGGTGTGCTTTTTCAATCACTACTACTAAAGTGAAGCCCGACAACGAAGTGGTGACAAGTACACTAGTTATTTATTCAATAATAGAGAACATAATTTTTGATTCTGGTTCTATGAATTCTTTTATATCCTGAAAATGGTTAGTAGAACAATTCCAGCACCATCAAAAATCAAGGAAGTGATGTTTTCAGTGAGTATGGAAAACATGGAAATCATTCCATCCCATGAATATAACACCTCCCCTGTCATAATTTGTGGATTTAAGTTCCCAGAAAACCTTATCATACTCCCTCTGGTATAATTTGATGAAATTCTTGTCATGGATGGGATTTCCCTATATAGAACCAACATAAATTTCCATGAGAGGGAAATCACTCTCCATGTGGATAATTGACCCCTGATTCTGTACAGGCACATGGAGGAAGTTGAATCTTCTTTAGATCCATCATCTCAAGCGTGTACGTTACTACCCTATGAGCACACATATCAAGCTTAGATGATCAAGTCTAAAGAGGAAAACATCCTTGAAGATATGCATATTGTGAGGGAATTTGATGAAGTGTTTCTCGAGGAATTTCCAAGTCTTCCACCTAAAATAGATGTTCAATTCTTAATTGACCTCATACTTGGGGAAATTCTAATATCAAAGACTCCATATAGAATGGTTGTTGTGGATCTTGAGGAGCTTAAGATTCAACTATAAGAGAATTTGGATAAATGGTTTATGTGACCAAGTGCATCACCAAGGGGTGTGCCAGTTCTATTCATTAAGAAGAAGGATCGTTCAATGTTCCTTTGCATCAATTATCGCGAGATTAACAAAATCACAATAAATTACATGTATCCTCTCACATTAATTGATGACTTGTTCGATCAGCTCTATGGAGAAAAATAAATCTCCAAGGTGGATTTTCGGTCAGGATATTATCAAGTAAGGGTGAAGATGGATGATATCCTCAAGAATACTTTTCCTACAACATACAGGCACTATGAATTATTAGTAATGCCTTTTAGAATCACTAATGCTCCAGCAATCTTCATGGACTTGAATAATAGAGTCTTTAGAGATTAACTTGACAAATTTTTAGTAGTCTTTATAGATGATTTTCTCATATACTCGAAATCCAAGGGGGAAAATGAGAAGCATCTAAGAATTGTACTAACTACCTTGTGAAAGGAGAAGCTCAATGTAAAGTATAGAAAGTGTGATTTTGGGTTAAAGGAGGTCTCATTCTTAGGCCATATCATCACAAGCGATGTGAAATCTGTGGATCCATCCAAGACAGCTGCTAAAGAAGGATGGTCGAGGCCAACATCGGTAAAAAATATCCATAGCTTCTTGGGGTTATTAGGATATTATCGACGATTTGTGAGGAATTTCACATGATTTTCCAACCCTCTTACCAAGATAAATCATAAGGGTGTAATTTTTTCTTGGAGTTATGAATGAAAAGAAAGCTTTATGAAGGCTTATCACTGCACCTGTTCTCACATTACTCTTATGTGGATAACTTTTTGTGGTATTCAGTGATACATCGAAGAATGGTTTGGGTTGTAGGTTGAAGAAAAATGACAAAGTCATTTCATATTCTTTCAGGAAATTGAAATTTCAGGAGTATAATTATCCAACACATGATTTGGAGTTGGATGTGGTGATATTTCCTTTAAAAATTTGGCGGCATTATCTCTTTAAAGAGAAGGGTGAAATATATACGGACCACAAAATCCTCATGTATATATTCACACAGAAGGAGTTGAACATGAGACAACAAAGATGGTTAGAGGTGATCAAATACTATGACTTCTCAATCCATTACCACCAAGGGAATGTGAAAAAGGTGGCAGATTCTCTATATAGAAAGGACCCAGATATTCTATCACTAATGATAATTGAGAAGGATCCAATCTTATTAGATTTGATGAAGATGGAAATGGGAATCACAAAGAAGGGAACATCATCAATAATTCTCCAAATGATTTCTCAACCATCTCTTTTGGAAAGGTTAATGGTTTCTCAAAAGAATGATGTGGGAATTCAAAAGAAAGTGGAAGTTATGAGAAGAGGGAAATCCTTGGAGTTCAATGTTAATGAAGAAGGAATTGTAAAATTTGGGCAAAGACTATGTGTTCCATCAAGTTCAGAGCTGAAGAAGGAACTTTTGGATGACGCACATAGTTCAAATTTCACTATTCACCCATGAAACACAAAGATGTATCAAGATCTTCGAGAGAATTATTGGTGGGATAATATGAAGAAGGAGATCGTTGAGTATAAATCAAAGTGCCTAGAGTGTCAGTAAGTGAAGTCAGAGAGGTATATGTATAAGGATATGATGCAACCATTGCCAATACTAGCAAGAAAATGGGAGTATCTCACCATGGACATTGTCACCAGTATTCCAAAGACATCAAAAGGAAACAATGAAATCTGGGTTGTTGTGGATCGTCTTTAAAATTCGGCACACTTTATTGCAATTCAGGAGGATTTCTCATTAGATCAACTGGTATGGATAGATAGCATTGAAGTGCTAAGGCTTCATGGAGTACCGCTATCTCTTGTATCCGATCGAAATCCAAGATTCACCTATAAGTTTTAGAAGAGTCTTTAACATTTCTGGATACTGAGATGAACTTCAGTACAACTTATCAACCTCAAACTGAAGACCAATCTGAGAAAACAATCCAAACAACTGAGGTTATTTTGAAAGCATACACGATGGACTTTAAAGGAGGATGGGATCTACATCTTCCACTGGTTGAATTATCCTATAATAACAGTTTCCACTCAAGCATCATAATGGAACCTTATGAAGACCTATATGGGATGAGATATATAACACCAACATGATGGGATGAAGTCAGTGAGCATAAGATGCTAGGACCAAAAATGGTTAATGAAATAGTGGAGAAGGTGAAAACCATTCAGCATCATATCAAGGATGCCCAAAGTTGATAGAATAGTAATTTCTATAACCATCTATAAGGACTTGAGTTTAATGTTGGAAACATGGTATTTTTACGCATATCTTGGTGGAAGAAGGTCATGAGGTTTGGAAATAAAGGTAAGCTAAGTCCTAGGTACATCGGACCCCTTGAGATTCTTGATCGTTTCGGGGTTGTGGCCTATCGACTAGCACTTACACCTACCATGGAAAAAATAAATGATGTCATTCATGTATATGTATTAAGGAAGTACATATCGGGCCCTTCACATGTAATCTATTCAGAGGTAGTATAGCGAGAGGACGATGTTTCATATGATAAGACACCAATGAATATCTTATATCATAGTGAAAAAGTTCTACGAAATAAGACAATGCCCCTCTTTAAGGTGTTGTTGAAGAACCACAAGTTCAAAGATGTGGCATAGGAATTAGGGGAAGTGATGAAGCTGAGTTACCCACATCTTCTTTAGTGTGTGAAAAGGAAATTTTGAGGGATAAATTTCTTAAGGGGGGAAGATAGTAATGACCCAAACTTTAATTAATGGAAATTCCTCTTGATCCAATTAAATGTCTAACTCTTGTCATATAATATTTGAACTTCATTGGCTTTATGTTATTTAATTTTAAAATACTATTATGAATTGTGATCATTGCTAATATAGTCATTGAATAGTGATCACCAGATTAGTATAAATATCGGGCTTTAACAAATACAATTTACTCAGACAATGGAAGTGATGGCCTCATCCATTAGACATACCACATACGAAGCCCATTTGTTGGATCTTGGAAAGGAGGTGGTGTCATTGGGCTTCACTTGTGACCAAGCCCAAGCCGAGCTTGAACAAGTTAAGCAATAGCTGAGTCGACTACAGGAGAAGTGGAAGTTAATAGTGATTACCTCTCGAGCGATGTTATCCGAGCCACCACAAGAGTCTGTCACCATCGCACACCTTACCCTTCGATCTTATTCTGGTATTATAATGGGGTATTTTATAAGACCTTAGCACTACGATTATTTTCATTTTATTGTAAATTCATAAATAGTTTTTAAAACAGAAATAGTATTTTCAGTTATTATTAAACTAAGAAATATATTTTGAAGAATTAATTAATTTTTTAATTAAATAATATTTTAATAGAATATTAATAAATTAAATTTTATTAAATATAAATGATTGTCCAATTTTTATGAATTCAATTGTAATTTGTTTAAGGATTGAAAGAAAGTTTTGTTAAAACCCATGAATTTTCGATAAATGTTGATTTTTATTTTAATTGTAAAAATTCACATATTTAGAAAATTATTTAGATAAAATGAATATTATTTTTGGAATCAGGACATCAAAATTATCTAATGGTAAATGTTTCATAATTTTCTGAGATAATTGAATTTTTGGGTAAAAATTAAATACCGTTTCAATATATAATGTGTTTTATGACATCATAATGACCCAATAGTGATGTAATAAATTATTATAAACATTATTTTCGGCCAATGTTTATTTTACCATTAAAATAATGTTATTTTCGGTTTGTTTTATTTATTTTACAATGCTTTGGGGGAATCTTCAAGGCTTATAAAACATTTTGTCTTTTTATATTGTTTTCATTGAGAGTTTGACTTACCTCCACATAAGTCACCCTAATATTTTAAGAATTTAGGATATTGTCTGTATAAAATATTTTTTTCCACTCCTCTTTGGAAAAATTCATGGACAAATAACATGGTCTGGATTGGGGTTTTGATTAGTTCAATGTGAGGTGTCCTAAACCTAAATAATAAATATTTACCTCTCATTTCCGATATAAACGAATACAAGATCCCACATCCTATTCACTAAAAGAATTTCTAGTTAGTCAAACCCATAACCTCCTATCTATAGAATCCTCTCAAGGGGCCCCAAGCTCCCATGAATCCTCTCTCAATCCTCTCCCAAGCCTTTGGGATCACACTTCCAAGTAAGGGATTTCATCCATTCTCTTTTTTTGTCCAATTTTGTTTATGTTGTTACTCCCTTTTGTTTTAAATTAAAAATGTTATGGTATGATTTAGTACCTCCCACATACTTATCCCATTATGTTTGGATTATGGGATACCCCTTTCTCTCTCATTAATACCTCCCATGTACACCTGTTACCATGCCGAAATTTTGTGAGGTATTTCTCTCTCCTCTTTTACATCCAAGTAATTATTTAGTATTATTCATATAAATTAAATTAAGTTTCTTTGGAAATGTATCTATATGACCTCATTAATACCTATTTCATTTAAATTTTATTAGACACCCCTTTCTCTCTCATCAGACATTTTTTATGAGGTCTTATATCACGTCGACATTCTGTTGAAATTGCACTATGATTTTTCATGCCAATGTCAATGTGTAGTGAATACCATGCCAATTAATCTATCAATGTTATTCAACTTCAACCACATTTAGTTATTTTTTATAAATCTTCATGTATGTACTCAACATACATTTTATCTTGGAATAAATGATGATGATTTATTTCATGTTGTATGATCCATGTGGCACACTTATGCATGAAATGAAATGTCTAAGAAAGGGTGTGCCCTAATAGCGCTCTAATGCATTAGAAAAAGTATAATGTCACGATACATCATGTTCAATGAGTGTTTATTCCTTAAAATTCTTATTCAATGAGGGTTTACTCATGATTCATATGCAATGAGGGTTTACACATGCTCCATGTGCAATTAGCCTTGACTCTTGCTAATTCAATGTTAAGTGTTATTGTCACATTTTCATGTTATGATTATAATGATTTATCATGCCTTTATGTTCATGTTTACCTTATAATCCATTGAAATTCCTATTATCTAACATGAATTTTCTTCCCTGTGTTATTCCATGTTTATTCCCTTACTAGGATTTATATATCACCTTTTTCTTAGGCATGTTTTCTTGTTATCCCATAAAATTCTAAGTACGAGGGAATGTAGTGGTCATGTAAAGTAAGTTTTTAATAAATATGTTTTATTTCATGTTTTAGGATGATATGTAATTATTTTAACCCCCAAAGACACTATACCTCTTGATATTCTATGTTGTAACAAGTGAATTTTATGTAATAAATCATGTTTAAGTATGAAATGAAGACCAGGGTTGCCATATTAAAAATATCAATGAATATAAATATTTGAGTAAACAATCTATAATAAAAAATAAATTCAAACCCAATTGAAAAAATTATTCATTTTATGAAATAAATATATGGTGAATAATTCGAACATCATGAGTAGTTTCCAAGAAAATGTTACTCTAAGACTCTGAGAAGCCCTGTGAAAATCAAAGAAAGATATTATTAAATCCAATGAGTGTATGATTATATGGATACCTTAATTGGAGATGGATAATTAGATTAAAAATCCCAATAAATTGAAATATATTTATTAGATCATGTGAAAATAAAATTTCCGATAAGAAGATAGTTGAAAGTTAAGGATAACCATGCTACTCAAGGAGGACCAAATCTATAAAATCAATAGAGAGTAATACAGGAAGATTTATCTCTAAATTATAGATGAAATTGAAGGAGTTTTGGTTTGAGAAACATTTCACGACCTTGTATCTCTCACTAAGGAGACGTGAAATTTCCATATTATTTCCATGTATATATTTGTGTGTTTATTTATATATATAGAGAATTTATGGTGATATATAAATATAACTGTAGAATTTTGTGAATAATTTAATGACCATATTATTTTTGGGAAATCAATCATTGAGTGATTTATCTCTTGTTACTACAATTCATGAAGACTACCAATGATGTTGATTCATAAAGATTATTCGAAAAATAGATCAACCATGATGAATATTTATTATAGTTCATATATTAAGAGGAAGTTATATTGAATGAGTTTATTGATCTATTTATTTCATGTGAAATTGAAATTTTAAAATTGATTGAATAATATCATACATGATGTATGACAATATTATTTTCCAAATTTATTTTGGATTGATTCAATTATATTTATAATGGGGTGGGGGTGTTGGGTTGATAATTAAGGGAAATAATTTTAAAGTGGAGGAACCTTTTTGAAGGATATTTTTTTTGATAATCTAGTTAAGTAATTTGTTGGTTGTAAGTTGAAAAAATTCTATAAATATCTCTCTAAAGATAAATCTAAGTTGGAATCACATGTTGAGGTGTTTAATAGATATATTTGATGTTACAAATCTATCTATCATATTCTATACACTTAAAATTTATCACTTAGAAATAGAGTTGACTATTTCAGGGATTATTACCTACAACATGTTATACTATCCTTCTCTCAATTATTTTTTGATTTACATTAATTATATATAAGATGTGGGAATTTCATGTATGGTTTAAACTTGAGAGGAGTAACACATTCACTTACTCATAAAAAATTAAATTAAATTTCAATAAAGTGTATAATGGAATTGATGTTTTAATGAAAATAGAAATTGACAAAAAATTCAAATAAAGATATTGAAATACCCAAATAATGATGATGAACATGGCTGTATTTTTTTAATAAGAATAAAAGTAAATATGTTATGAGTAATGATAAATAATGAATAGTTTGTAGAGGAAAAAACATGATTAGCAGAGATTGATGAAGCTAAAGAAGAATTATTTCATGTTAAGGTTGTAGGATTTTTTCACAACTAATTAAAATGTGATGATTTTTATGATAGACGTGGTTGGAATAAATGGAATGCGGTATTGGTTTAAGTATGCACTATCTACCACATAGTCTAGCTACATATGAAGGTTATTAAAGATAGATCGAATAACTAAAACTTTATCATTGTGCTAATTATCAATCTAGATACTATAATTGATTATTGAATACTAAGGACAATACATAATATATTTACGATGTTAAGAAAAGAATTTGAGGTATTAATTATTATTGGAAAACTATATGTAGTTAGTTTATTCTGTAATGGATTTGGAAATATTCTAATAAATTTTATGAAATTATTTAATGAATATTTGAGTTGATTTAAAGTATTTGAGAATGTTTAAAAATGATTTGAATTGGATATTAAAGTATTCTAGAGTTTTTAGAGTTAAATTAATATTTTTGGAATATATTCATTCAAGAAACTATTTGAAAATTAATTTTATAAGGAATGTTTCATGACTAAATTAATTATTAAAATAGGTTTATGTTATGATGATGAAACTGTGTGTGAGATTAAATCTTTATGATATTGTGCTATGTTAGATTAAAATTCTAAAACATGAGATGCATTAGATTATTTCTAGACACAAAAAACTATTTGAGAATAATATGTTCTAAAAGTATATTATTCTCAAATTAATTAATCCCAATCATAATCTATGTCTAATTCAATTTAGAATATATTTATGCTATGTAAGAATGGTTAAAATTTTGAAGATATATCAGTATGGGAGTTTTAATTAATTAAAATGAAGTGTGAATACATTAAGTGAAATATATCACATCCATTCATCCAAATAGACACAGAGGTTTGAATTAATTAAAATGAAAATAATACATCAAAAACTAATTTACACCGATTCACCCTCTCTCTATGACTACATGATCCAATTGAGCATCGCAAGAATAATTTTTCCTCACAAAAAATAATTTAAAAATTCTCCATTTTCTAAAATAAATCCAAATTTATTTCAAAAAAACATATGAAATCCCCTTCCCATTTGATAAAACATAAAATTTTACAATTAATTTACAAAATAAAAAATCAATTAGATTTTTTGTTGAAAAATTCAATTTTCACGTTTGAAATAAATTTTCTATTTTTAATTATAAAATATGACAAAAATTATTCCTTACAATTTTTTCCAAATCAACTTTAATATTTTAATTATCATTTTTCATGTAAAATAACCTTTTTATAATTTAAAAATTCAAAAATACCATTTTTATTTAAAATTCATTATTGCCATTCCTCTATGTGGATACCTTTTTTCATCAACTTTTCATCAGTTTTGTTATATGGAAAAAATAAAAAATTGATATTTTTTTAAATAAATAAAAAACATCATACATCCCTTTCCAAATCCAAATAATAATGTTTTTTAATTTAAAATAATTTTAAAAAATTCATTTTCCTGTTAAAAAATTCAGGAAAAATAATTGACCATTTAGAAAATAATAATTATTTCATTACCATTATAAGAATATTCAAAACAACAAAAAACCCCCATTTCACTTAAAATTTCAAACCATATTTTTTGGTTGAAAAAATAAAAAATAATTCCTTTTAAATTAAAATATAATAATAATAAGAAGAAATATATTTTTATAGAAATATTATTACATAAAAAATACCATTTTCAAATATCTATTTTTAAATCATTCTTTTTGTTATTGAAATTCAGATAAATATTCATTTCTATTTTAAAAACCAATTACAATTTTCATTTTTCTTTTAAAATAATTTATTTTAACGAAATAATTTAAAAAAAAATTAAAATAATGTCTCCCATATATCATAAAAAATGAAAATGAAACTCGTCCCTTATTTTAAAAAATTAATCAAAAATATCATTTCCTTAAAAAAATCATTAATAAAATTGTAAGTATATCATATATTCCTTTAAAATATAACATAATAGATATTTGTCTCCAAAAAACAGTTTGAAAAAATAAAATACACATTAGTTTTTTAAAAATATCATGTTTTCTTTAAATGAAAAAAAAATCACATTTTAAAATAATAAAATTTACACCTATTTTTTCAAATAAATTAAAAAATCCACTTTCATTGAAAAAATGAAGATATATATATGTTTTTGCTTCTTTTGAAATATAATCAATTTAATATAAATAATATCCCATTAAAAAATCTAAAATTTTACTTTAATGAAATTAGTAATCCACTTCATCCATTTTAAAACTAATTTAAAATTATAAAATTATTTATTTCTAAGTAACAAAAAAATCCTTTAAAAATAGTTATTTTATTAAAATTTCCTTTCTATATTCTTAAATATAAAATGAAATTTTTAATGGAAAAATAGATATAATGAATTTTTAAAGGAAAAATATGTTTTTTTAAATAATAAATAAAAATTGTTTTTTAAAAAAATTAATGGAAAATTTGTATATTTTTAAATAAAAATATGTTATTTTGAAAATTTTAAAGGAACTATGATATATTATTATTTTTTTAATTTTTTTAAATGGAAAAAATGAATTGAGTTTACCTCACCAAAAGAAAACTAAATCATATCAAATAAAACATAAAAAATTAAACACAAATGAAAACCAAATAGCACCAGGCCAAACCACATAGAACCAATCCCACAAAACATGAATGAAAATTCTAAATTGAACCTAATGATACTAAACTAACCTAAATAAAAAAACATACTTAACTGAAATGGATATAATAAAAATATACAGAATGGAGCTAAACCAAACTAAATCGACCCAACCAAGTCTGATCCTAACTATATCGATCTACATCGAATAACATGAAACATAATATAATTTAATATAACCAAACTAAAATTATGTGAAAAAAACTATCAAATAATACCAGGCCTAAGAATTAGAACAAAAAATTATAAATTGAATATACTTGAACTGATCTAAAATAAACAGTATTTAATTGAAATTAAAAATACATACCTGAATAAAGGTGAATTAATCCAAACTAAAATGAACTGTGAAAAAATAATCCAAGATGACAAAATATAAATGAACTAGAAAAAACAAAATCATAATGAAAAAATAGAAAAAATATACTCACAACGTACAATATTCAATGTAAAATAAACATAACCGAACCACCCCATCCTAACCTAAAACATATCAAACTAAACCACAATAAAACGAACCAAAAAAACCTCTTTGAATGTAATTGAACTACCTCTAACCAACTCAGATCAAAAAAATGAAACCAAATTCACATTTATTTACCATAACTAATCTAAAATAAACCAAAATGAATAGAATTAAACTTAAATGAATCTAACCTACCTTACTTGACCCTACCCAATATGAACTAAAGAAAAAAACTGATATAAACTAAAAAAAGGGATATAATTTTTTTTATTTATTTATAATGTAATTCAATTCACATGAATTGAATTAAATTGAATGAAACTAAATATAATAGATTTGAAATGACCAGACTTGAGTCAAATCAAATAAAACTAACCTATGTAGAACCCAATTGAACCGCCTAAAAAAACTAAAACTATACTTGAATGAAATAAAATGAATGAAACTGAATCAGATAGACCATAACCATATTTAATTAAGCTAAAATAAATTAAATAAAATATAACCAAATAAAACTAAATAGAACTAAATTATCCTGAAAACCCAAATTAAACTATGTTGGACCAATTGAACTGAACCAACTGAAATTGAATCAACTTGAACTGAACAGAAATGAACTAAATTGAACCTATTAGGAAAAGAGCACTAAAATAAAGAAAATTAAACTAAACAAAACAAAAATTAATTAAAGAAACCAAAATAGAATAAAAAATGGAGATGGATTGTGAATGGATCTATATTGAACAAAACATGGTAAAATTGAACTATGTAAAACTGAACCAATCCTACTAGAACTAACTCAATATGAATTGGAAATAACTAAATCAACCAAAACTAAATTGAAAAAAACCTAAATGAATTGAAATGAAAAAAAAACTATATCAATTTTCCTCAAATTGGCCAAAACCTAACAGATTTGAGCTGAAAAAACTCAAATTGAATTTAATCAACCCAAAATGATTTCAATAAACCTAAACCAAGCCCATTCAATCTGAAATATCTAAACCTAAATCAAACCAAATTGAAATAAACCAAATATAATTAAACTAAACTGAATCAAATATAAATAAACTCTGATAAATTAAATTGAATAAAATAAAATAAAACTACATGATATTGATTAGAATAGAACAAAAAAATTGAATAAAAAAGGACTCGTCTTGAATAAAATCAAAAAAAATGAACTAGTATAAATTAAAATAAAATAAAATGAATAAAATATAATAAAAAATTCATCAAAATAATATAATTGGATAAAATTTCATAAAAATGAATAAAATTGAATAAAAAAATTAAACAAAATTGAATAAAATTGAATAAAATTGAACATAAAATTTTCTGCCACCTTGAACTAAAAAAAATCAATAAAATAAAATTGAACTTAAAAATGAAATTTAATAAAATAAATCAAAAAAAAATGAACCAAAAAAATGTATCCAAATTTAATAAAATAAAAAAATGAATAAAATTGAACCCAAATAAATGAACCAAAAAATAGAAATAATTGACTTAGAAAATTGATCCAAAAAATGAATAAAATCAAACCACATTGAATCAAATAGAAAAAAATGAACCACCCTGGAAATGAACCACCTTGAATAAAATTCAACCAAAAAAATTAAAATGAACCACCATGAGTAAAAAAATAGAATTGGAATGATAAATCAATCCAAACAAAATAAATGAACAACATTAAACCAAATGCAAATAAATCAAAAAAATTATACTACCTTGAAAATGAATCACCTTGAACAACCTTTGAATAAAATTGATATAAAAAATAAAATTGAAGTAGATATAATTAGAATGAACTAAAACAAAATAAATAAAAATCAAACTGATTCAAAATGTATTAAATCATATTAATGTGAACCACCTTGAATCAAATAGAAATAATTTTTCTGAGTCTATCCAAAACAAATAAAAATGAATTGAACCACGATAAATGTATCCAAATTGATCAAATTTAAAGTAAAAATATATATAATAAAATCAAAAAACAAAATATGTCAAAATTTAATTGATTATAAATCACCCTAATAGACTTGAATTAAACCCTTGTAAACATACTAGAAATCAAATGAATTGAAAAGAACTGGACATAATATACTAGAATCAATCTTAATTATATCTTATCAAAATGAATATCTTAAATTTAATAAAAAAAACTGAACTAAACTAAATTAACCTATATTAATCACTCATAGCCCAAACCATATTGAATTGAATTGAAATAACCAAAAATTAATTAAATTATACATTACTTAATAGTGATGAACCATATTGAACGTAATTGACCTAAAACTACTTGAACTATTCCAAATAGAATCAAATAATCCCCAACCAACCTGAATTGGTTTAAAAAATATTGAAATGAACTTAATCTAAATAAATATAATTGAATCAAAATAAATAAAATAGATCGAATTGAAATGAAATATATAGTTTCGACTAAATTGACCTAGAATAAACTAAAAAAGTTGAATTGTACCAAAAAATGAAAATATAACCACATCATCCTAGAATAACACAACCTGTATTGAACCTACCCAAATTTAAAAACATTATCTGAACTAGATCAACCAAAAAGATGATAAAAAAAATAAAAAACCCAAACCAAAATGAATGATATAGAGAAAAACTAACTCGAAGTGAATTTAATTTAATTTATTTAAAAATATAGAAAAAATTGAACTAAAATAAGTCAATCCATGTTTATTTAACCTGAATAGAATGAAACCAAACCAAATCAAACCTATATAATGTGAACCAAATTGAACTAACCAGAACCAAATCAAAGAAACTGAATATTACTAGAACTACAATAAACAAAACTACTCTTACAAAAACTAGACAAAACTGATCAATACTAAACCATATCAAGAACCTAGATAAACCTAAATTGAACTAGATTGAATTGAAATATGGTTGGATGATAAAAAATACTAAAATGAACAAAATTGACCAAAACTAACCAAAACTGACCTGATCTGTCTCATCATGAATCTAACCAAACATCCCTAAACCAAAATGAATAATATAGAATAAAATAAAATATAATAAAACAAAACAAAACTCAATCTAACCACCTTAACTTAAAATTAACCAAACTAAACCAAACCCATCAAAACATCCCTATAGTGAAAATAATAAAACCATAAAACACTAAATAAATCAAACTAAACCATATAAATCAACTGAAACTGAATTTACTCAAACCAAATTAATTTGAAACAAACATTACTAAAATAAATAATCTAAACCAAATGAACAAAAAATGAACCAAACCTAATGGAAAATAATATAAATTAGCCAACCCAAATTTGACCAAATCAAATCATGATGAACTATATTGAACTAAAAGGAATAAAAATGAACATATATGATCCTTTTTAAAATAACATCAACTTAATTGAACGAAAGATGATTACTCAAATAAACTAAAAAAACCAAAAAAAAACGAAATTATAGAAAAGAAATAATAAAACCAAATAAAACTATCTTTAACTCGCTTGAAATAAAATAAATAGACAAGAAATGGCCCAAAATTATATAAATAAAATAATTATCTCAATTGAACATATAAAAAATACCCATTCTAATTCAAACAAATCTGAAATAACATGAAAGGAATATAAACATGTGAAATAAAATTAAAACCTAACAGTACAGATCTAAACAAAATCATCTTGGCATAAATAAAACATAACAAGTGTGAATTGAAAAAAACTATATAAATATGAATTAAACCATTCCAAACTACCCAAATATAAATATATTAGAACCAAAATAAATTGAACAAAACAAAACCAAACCAAATTAAATACAATAATGAACTAAACTAAAATGAATGTAACAGAAAAAATTAAACTACATATAATGAAACTAAATCAAATTGAACAAAAAATTGAATTGAAATGAATTAATATGTAATAACTAATGTACTAAAATAAACATAATAAAACCTTGTAGCATTTGATGAAATATAATAGAAATAAACCAAAACATGTCAAAAAAAATATATCAAAATGAATGAAAGTATTCTAAAAATAAAAGAACTAAACCTAATCTAAATGAATCAAATATAATTATTACAATTTTTTTTGAATTTATAAAAACAAAAATATACCTAACCGAACTAAATTCAATCGAATCAATCTAAATGAATCCTAACAAACCTAGTCTGAATAGAATTGAAATGAATCCAATTAAACTGACAATACCAACCT
Source organism: Viscum album (assembly GCA_963277665.1). NCBI lineage: Eukaryota > Viridiplantae > Streptophyta > Magnoliopsida > Santalales > Viscaceae > Viscum > Viscum album. The sequence continues at coordinate 752,967,898 of OY728160.1, forward strand.
GACGTGAAACAAATTGAATAAAATAATATTGAACTAAGATAAACTATAATATACCATATCACATACCTTAACCAAAATATAATGGAAAAATTAATTGAATTAAAGATAACTTGATTAAAAATATTAAATAAATAAGAATTAAATGAAACAAAACCAAATAGACCTTAGATATACTGAATTCAATTTTTATGACCATAATTAACTAAAATTTAAAAGATTTTATTTAAATATATATTAACAAAACTAATTGTAATAAACAAAACAAATAAATATTTAATAAAACTGAACACAACTAAACTAAACCAACCAAAACCAACCAGAGGGAAATCAAATTCATCAAAACTGTCCTGTAAAAACCAAAACATACACCAAATAATATAGAAATTCTATAAAAATCCAAATTGAATCAAATCAAATAAAACAAATACTAACCAAAACTAAGTAAACCAAACTGAAATAACCCATATGGCCTCAATGAAAATTTAACCAAACCAAATTAAATCAAACCATAAAAATAGTGTAAAAATGGATGGACATGAACAAAACAAAATCACCAAGATCTATTTCAATCTAAATCCTCCCAAGCATATTTGACATGATTATAACTAATTATGATTAATTAATCTAAACAAAACTAAATCAAATAGAACTAACCTAACATGAATTTATTTGAAATGATCCAATTAGATTTAAACAAAATTGAATGCAATTAAATTGATGTTACTCAATATAAAGTGTCAATTCATAAATTAACAAAAATAATATTTAATATGTGTAAATTGAATTTCCCTAAGAACCAAACTATAAAAAAATAAAATTAACCCGTTAAAAATGAACAAATATTATTCAATTAAAAATAACTTAACCTGAAATAAGTAAATAAATAGAACTCAAATGAATAAAATTAAACTACAAAAACCAAATCAACTAAAACCAAATAAAACCAAATACAATAAAATAAAATTGAATAAAGAAAAATGAACTATAACAAATCTAACAAATAAAAAATAAATCTCACCTACCAAAACTAACTCAATCCATATCGTATCAAACTTAATGATAGAAAATTACATTTAAATGAACAAAACAAACTTCATTCATATAAAAATGAAAAAAAACCATTAAAAATGAAATAAATAATATTGAATAAAAAATCAAATTAAAAATTATCTAAATATATCCAAACTAAATATGACCACTAATGAATCATGTTGTGTGGATCCAAATATAAGAATACCTAACTGTATAGAATATGATCAAATAAAATAAAACTAAATAAAATAGAACTAAACAAAAAATAATCCTACTAAATAAATATAAACAAAAAACAATCTTACTTGACCCAATTTGACGTGATATAACTTATTATGAACCAAATTGTACTGTAACATTCATGATCTTCTCCCCTAAAATGTATATATCCTGGGCTAGAAATTAGATAAGGGAGATAGTAACCACCTAAATCCCACCTCCAATAGGCCACATGTTAACATCAAACACCAAGGTCATAACATATATAAAAATGGGAGGCCTTTTCCTCTTGAAGATATTGATAGAGAATTATTATTTGGTGGGTAGAAACCTAGCATCTGGGAAGTGCTGGTGATCTGTGACTTCAAAAGCTATGAGGAAATTGCCTGATGTTCCCTTACGATCGAAATAGAGATTGGGAAATCTCAGGGGTATCATGTGGATAAGAAGAGTAAGGTGGAATTTAATGCTGGAGGTTCGATGGATAAATCCAACAGTGCTAATAAGATCCAACCCAAACTTGCCAAAGGTGTAGAAAGAAGCACCCCGGAAATTTCCAGAAGGGGATGAGGAAATTCTTTAGGTGTGGAAGAGAAGGGAACCTAGATATTAACTATCGGCAAGAAAAACCATCGGTTTTGGCAGAGTATAGGAGCACTATGTTTGACACTCAACACGTTGTTCATTGCTTCTAATGAAAAGTACCAAGGCATCATAAAAATTAGTGCCCTAAGCCAAGTGTTTTAGGAGGCAACCAACAACCTCCAAGGCAATAAGGGTGAGCTCTTTCCATCACTACTGTCAAAGGGAACCCCAAAAATGAAGTGGAGATAGGTACACAAGTAATTCATTCAAGAATAGCGAACATACTTTTTGATTCTGGTTCTACACATTCATTTATATCCCAAAAGTTTAGTAGAACAATTCTAACACCACCAAAAATCATGTTAGTGAAGATTTCAGTGAGTACAACAAATGGGGAAATCATTTAATCCCATGAAAATGACTCCTCCCCTATCATAATATGTGGATTGAACATCTAAAAAAACCTCATCATACTCCCTCTAGTGGTATTTGATGCAATTCTTGGCACGGATTGGAATTCCCTATATAGAGGCAACATAAATTTATGTGAGATAAATATCACTCTCCATGTGGATAATAAACCCCCAATACTGTACAGGTGCATGGAGGAACATGAATCTTATTTAGCTCCATCATCTGAAGGATGGATATTACTGCCCTATGAGAACACGTATCAGGCTCAGATGATTGAGTATATAGAGGAAACCATCATTGAAGACATTCCTATAGTGAGGTAATTAATTTATGTGTTTCCCAAGGAATTTACTGGTCTTCCTCCAAAAAGAGATGTGGAATTCTCAATTGAGCTCATACCTAGGGAGTTGTTAATATCAATGAATCTATATAAAATGGTTGTGGTGGAGTTGAGGAGCTGAAGAAACAAATATCGGAAAATCTGGAAAAAGGGTTTATACGCCCAAGTGCTTCACCATGGGGTGCACCAGTCATCTTTTTCAAGAAGAAGGATGGGGCAATGCTCTATTGCATCGATTATCCTGAGCTTAACAAAATCATGATAAAGAAAAAGTATCCTCTCCCACAAATTGATGACTTGTTCAATCAGTTGTGTGGATCAAAATACTTCTCTAAGGTGGATTTTTGGTTGGGATATTATCAAGTTAGGGTGAAGATGGAAGATATCCCCAAGACTACTTTTTGTACAAGATACGGGCACTATGAATTCATAGTAATGCCTTTCAGACTCACTAATTCTCCAGAAATATTCAGGGACTTCATGAATAGAGTCTTTTGTGATTAACTCGACAAAATTATGGTAGTCTTTATAGATGATATTCTCATATACTCAAAAACCAAGGAGGGTCATGAGGAGTATCTACGAACATTACTAGAGACATTGCAAAAGGAGAATCTCTAGGAAAAGTACAACAAGTGTGAGTTCGGGTTGAATGCGGTCTCATTCTTGTGCCATATCATCACAAGCAATGTGATATCTATGGATCCCTCCAACATATATGCTATAGAGGGATGGCCAAGGCCAAATTTGGTAACAGATATCCATAGCTTCTTGGGGTTAGTTGGATATTATTGATGATTTGTGAAGAAATTATCATTATTTTCCAACCCTCTTACCAAGACAACATGGAAGGGAGTAATGTTTTCTTGGAGTTATGAATGCAATGAAAGCTTAAAGAAGGCTTATCACTGCACCCGTGAAAACTTTACCCACAAGTGGAGAACTTTTTGAGGTATTCAGTGATGCATCGACGAAAGGCCTATGATGTGTGTTGATGAAAAATTAAAAAGTCATTCCCTATACTTCAATGAAATTGAATGTTTGGGATTATAATTATCGAACACATGATTTTGAGTTGGCTATGGTGATCTTCTCTTTAAAGATTTGTTGGAATTATCTTTTTGGGGATAAGTGTGAAATATATATAGAACACAAAATCCTCAAGTATATATTCATAGAGAAAGAGTTGAACATGAACCAATGAAGATGGATAAAGAAGATCAAAGACTATGACTACTTAATCTATTACCACCCTTAGAATTCAAACAAGGTGGATGATGCTCTATGTAGAAAGGACCCAATGATTCAATCACTGATGAGATTTGAGAAGGATCCAATCTTCTTATATTTGAAGAATATGGACATGGAAATCATAAATAAGGGAACATCATCAATACTTTCAGAAATTATTGCTCAACCATCTCTTTTGGAAAGGTTAAAGGATGCTCAAAAGGATAATGTGGGAATTCAGAAGAAAGTGGAAGCTATCAGAAGAGGGAAATCATTTGAGTTCAATGTTAACGAAGAAGGAATTAAAAAATTTGGGAAAAGACTATGTGTTCCATCAAGTTCAGAGGTGAATAAAGAACTTTTGGATGATGAACATAGTTCAAATTTCTCTATTCACTCAGGAAACACAAAGATGTATCAAGATCTACGAGAGGATTATTGGTAAGATAATTTGAAGAAGGAGATCGCTGAGTATACATCAAAGTGCCTGGTGTGTTAGAAAGTGAAGGAAGAGAGGTAGATGTCTAAGGGGATGATGCAACCATTGCCCATACCAGCATCGAAATGGGAGAACATAACCATGGACTTTGTCACCGGACATCCGAAGAAATCTAAAGGCATCAATGCAATCTGGATTTTTGTTGATCATCTTAATGATTCTACACACTTTATTTCAATTTGGGAGGATTTCTCATTAGATCAACTGGTACAGATATATATCATGGAGGTGGTAAAGCTACATGGAGTACCACAATCTATTGTATTTTATTGAGATCCACGAATCACCTCTATGTTTTGAAAGAGTCTTTAACATGCTATGGATACTGAGATGAACTTCAGTACAACTTATCATCCTCAAACTGATTGCCAATCTGAGCAGACTATCCAAACACTTGAGGATATGTTGAGAGAAAACTCAATGAACATTAATGGAGGATGTGATCAACATCTTCCACTAGTCTAATTCTTCTATAATAACAATTTCTACTCAAAAATTCGGATGGCACCTTATGAAGCCCAATATGGGAAGAGGTGAAGAACACCGGAATGTTGGGATGAAGTTGGCGAGCGTAAGCTCCTAGAACAAGAAATAGTCGAAGAAATGATGGAGAAGTTGAAAACCATTTCGTAACATATAAAGGAAGATAATATTCGACAGAAGTGTTATGCAGTTAACCATCAACGAGACCTTGAGTTTAAAGTTAGAGTCATGGTATTTCTATGCATATCTTCATGGAAGAAGGTCATGAGGTTTGGAAAAAAAGGGAAGATATGTCCCCGGTATATCGCCACTTTTAGATTATTGATCTTGTCGGGGCTATGGCCTATCGACTAGCACATCCCCCTACCATGGACATAGTACATGATGTCTTTCATTATCCCTATTATGGAAGTACATACCAGACACGTAATATGTAATCTATTCAGAGGTAGTATAGCTAGAGGATGACCTCTCTTTTGAGAAGCAACTAGTGATGATCTTAGATCCCAGAGAAAAAGTCATAAAAAATAATACAATGTCCCTCGTCAATTAGAAGTGGAAAAACCACAAGTCTGAAGAAGTGATGTAGTAATTGGAGGAAGTGATGAAGCAGAGTCATCCACATCTGTTTTAGATTGGGAAAAGGAAATTTCGGGGGAGAAATTTCTTAAGGGGGGAAGATTGTAATGACTGAAAATTTAATTAATGGAAATTTCTCTTGATCCAATTAATTCCCTTACTATGGTTATATAAAATTTGATCTTTATTGGTTTTAAGTTTTGGATTTTGAAATACTCTTAAGAAATGTGACCATTTCTAATATAGTTATTGAATAGTGATCACCTGATTAGTATAAATATATGGCTTTAACAAATCCAATTAACTCAGAAAAAGGAACTGATGGCCTCATCCAGTAGACTTATCCCATACGATGCCCATTTTTCGGAGCTTAGAAAGAAGGTGGCGTCATTGGGCGTCACTCATGACGAATCCAAAGCTGATCTTGAACACGTTAAGCTTTAGTAGAACCGACTACGGGAGAAGTGTATGTTAATAGAGATTACCACTCGAGCAATGTTATCTGAGCCACCACAAGAGTCTGTCACCATTGCACATCTTACCCTTCAGTCTTATGTGGGTGTTATAATGGGTTATGTAACAAGACCTTAGCACTATGATTATATGAATTTTATTGTTACTTTGTAAATAGTTTTTAATGCTCAAATATTATTTTTAGTTAATAATCAACTAAGAAATCAATATTTATTAATTAATGTATTTTTAGTTAAATAATATATTAATAAAATATTAATAAATTACTTTTTTTTAAATATAATTAATCGTACAAATTTTATGAAGGCAATTTTAATTTTTATTAAGGTTTGAAAGCTGTTTTTGTCAAAACCTATGAATTTTTAATAAATGTCGGTTTTTATTTTAAAAGTAAAAATTCACATATTTATTAAATTATTTAGATAAAATGAGTATTATTTTTGGAATTGAGACATCGAAATTGTCCAATGGTAAATTTTTCATAATTTCCTGAGATAGTCAAATTTTTGGGAAAAAATTAAATACCATTTAAATATATAATGTGTTTTATGACATCATAATGACCCAATAGTGATGTAATAAAATACTATAAACATTATGTTTGGAAAATATATATTTTAACATTAAAATAATGTGATTTTGGGTTTGTTTTATTTATTTTACAATGCTTTTGTGGGCCCTTCAAGGCTTATAAAAAATTTTTCATTTTTAAATTGTTTTCCTTGAGAGTGTGACTCACCTCCACATAAGCCACCATATTATTTTAATAATTTCGGCCATTTACCTTATAAAATATTGTTTTCCACTCCACTTTCGCAAAAACCATGGTAAAAAAACATGGGGTGGTTTGTGGTTTTGATCACTTTATTGTGAGGTGTCCCAAACCTAAATAATAAAGAATTCCCTCTCCTTTCCTATATAATCACACCCAAGATTCAATATTTTCTTCCCTGAAAGCCTTTGGAGTTCATCCAAACCCTGCCCTACTCTTTATAGAATCCTCTCAAGGATCCCCAAGCTCCCATGAATCCTCTATCAAGCCCCTCCCAAGTATTTGGGATTATAATTCCATGTAAGGGATTTTTTCCTCTCTTTTTATCCAATTTTTATTGAGTTTTTATGCCCCTTTTTTCAATAAAGAATGTTGGGGTATTATTTCACACCTCCCCCTACTTCTCCCTTTATTTTTGGATAATGTTATACCCCTTTCTCTCTTATTAATTCCCCAATGTACACTCGTTACCATGCTGAAATTTTGTGGGGGATTTCTCTCTCCTCTTTAACATCCAAGTAATCATTTTGTATTATTCATCTAAATTTCATTACGTTTTTTGGGAAATTTATATATATGACCTAATTACTTCCCATTTAATTTAAATATAATGATACACCCCTTTATCTCTCATCAACCATTTTTATGAGTTCTTCTTTCACGTCGTTATGCTGCAGTAATTGCACTATGATTTTCAAGACAATGTCATTGTGTAGTGAATACCATTCACATTTCTCTATAAAGGTAATTTTCTTTTTTACACATTTAGTTATTCATTATAAATCTTCATGTATTTATTCTACATCCCGTTATTTTGAGTAAATTATTATGATTGATTCCATGTTTTATGATCCATGTGGCACATTTATGCATGAAATGAAATGTATAAGAAAGGGTGTGCCCTGATAGCACTCCAATGCATTGGGAATAGTATTTTATAATGATATTTCATGTGAAATTAGTGTTGAATCATTATAATTATTGTTAAATGTGGGTTTACTCGTGCTTCAATTGAAATGAGGGTTCACTCATGCTCCATGTGCAATGAGCCTGGGCTCATGCTGATTATATGTTAAGTGTTGTAGTCAAATTTCCATGTTATGATTATCATTCTTTATCATTCCTTTATGTTCATTTTTCTCTTCTGCTCCATTGATATGCCTATTATCTAACATGTATTTTATTCCTCTTGTTATTGCATGTTTATTCCCTTACTTGGCTTTATAGCTCACCCTTTTCTTATGCATGTCCTCAGGTTATCCCATGCAATGCTAAGTATGATGGAATGTAGTGGTCATGTAAAGGATATCTTCAATAAAGATGTTTTATTTCATGTTTTAAGTTATTATATAATGATCTTAATCCCTAAAGACACCAGACCTCTCGATCTTCTATATTGTAACAAGTGAATTTTATGTAATAAATATTGTTTATGTATGAAATAAAGACCAGGGTTGTCATAGTTGGTATCTAAGGATAGGTTTAGTTATTTTTGGGATTAGTATTAGAAAACCATAGTGAAGCCTTAGAGATGAGACTAAGAAAAAAAACATCCCTAAGTTTTGGTGGTAATCGAGTATGTGGTTTATCAAGAAAATACATCCCGGTCTGGATACGAGCAGGTAGAGGTGGCTCTGGCACAGTTGTACCTAGGGGAGAAAACCCTGACAAGGATTTTTGGGCTTGACTTGGGGTATCTTGGTACATGACAATAGGTCTTGCTGCACTCTTGGTTATGAAACTCTTGGGGGATATGCATTGGTAAATTCACGATGATAGTATGAACCATTATTAAGGGAATTAAAAAAATTCCCCTAAGAATATATGTTAGAATGTAGATCATGAATAAAATATGTTGAAGCCTATGGATACATAAGTTATGGAAATAAAATTTATTTATAATTCATCAGTTTTTCCGTTGGATTACCCTTTAAGTGTTACCCCTTACTTTTCTTTTATTCCAGCCAATGGCCGGTAATAGGAGGACATGGGCTAACAACCTATGTGAAGATAAATGTGATGACTATTCTAATGAGATTCCCAATCTGATGGGATTAGGAGTCAAAAAATTTGTTATGCTTCTCTCTCAGTTAACTCAATCTTTGAATAGAAACATGGTCCAAGAGGAACCTTCAACCCCCCTAAGAAAGAACAAGTCACTATCGAGAGCTTCATGATACAATGGCCTCCACAGGTTAACATCAAACACCAAGTGTAAAACCAATTATATAAATGTAATTTTATAAAAAACTAAAACTAATAATAGGGAATACAACTACCAAAAATACAAACTTCTTTGAAACAAAAAATCCCTAACAACTCCTAAAAACACAATATAATAATATATATCATAATCTCCAACCTACTCACATTGTACTGAAATAATTTTATATATACATAGGGTGATCATAAAAGGTATAATCAGTTAAAACCTCACCAGTAACTCTTGTGAAAAGGATAATGTAATCATACTAATTCCCCTAGAGGAACAAGTTAATTCAACTCATCACCTTAATAGGTATAAAAAGTTCTCAACCTCACCACGGTTATCTCTCACCATGTAAGGAATACAATATATAATATAATATAATATAATATAATAGAAAATGAAGGTTTTCTGCTACCACTTCTTTAGTTGATTTCCCCCATACCCTAACATTTTACATACTGATCAATTTCTCTCTAAAATAAGAATGTCCAAAAAGGGTCTATTGAATCACTAAATGAATATTATGAATCATATCATTTCATCATCTCATGACACATATAAGTATTTTATCCAAGTAATTTTGAGGAGAAACCAACACTGATATGTTATGTATTATACATCAGGTGTTATACTCTAATCCATAATCGAACATAAACTGAGTAATGTACCTCGATCTATTACAAAACATACACAGAAAAACTTCACTATTCATTAAGAAACTATATCCATATATACATGTCTGAGAAATAACCAAAATCCATCAAATCCCTCTGTAAACATATATGGGAAAGATAACAAACATGTATAAAATCACATAATTCTTCTTGGAGAATAGAGTAGGGCCATAGTGGTAATCAACCATCCTTACCTTTTTAACCTAGATATTGGGGATACACCCACCTAGAGATCACTAGGTTTCAGTCACACTCCCGACATGGGTGGGGGTATCATATTAAATCACAACACATAAAAGATATAATATATCTAACAAAAACATTATAGTCCTTAACCTAGTATTATTCTCAAATATAGTTATCGTCTCTCAAACATGTGACGACAAATTATTAGAACTATATAAGTTATAACCAATAAGAAACCATGGTGTATCATTAAATTAATTCTTTCCTTTTTATAAATTAACCTTAAATTAGTTAATTAATTCTAATTTAGTAAACATTAATCTAAATTTCATTTATTTAACAATTATAGTAATTCCATTCCCTCTAAGAACAACCCTTTTGAGTCTATAGTTTCTCATGATTATCAAAATTATATTCCTATTTTCTTGATCCCCATATATTAAAACATTATTTATTATTCCACCATTACATAATTTTCTGGTGCCCTCGGAAATATGATATGATACCATAAAAGAGATGAATGTCTAAGAACATCTAGATACCTAATGTAGTTGGGAATGGAAAGAAGATTTCAAGTAACTCATCCATCAAATCGTTAAATATGTTTATTAATAAAAAATGATGTATTTAATAAATAAATGGGTAATGACATCTTTAACCCATTTAATGAACTCTGGTTCTATCCCTAACATCCTCATGAATAACACTATACATCTTGTAGTCACTGGCATCAGCTACTCCCATACCCCTAGGTACCCCTATCCATATCTTATTATCCATCCTTGTCTCACATTACATCACATATCATGGCTCACATCTAAAGAAACACAATAAGAATCCAAACACTAATAAAGTCATTGGGGGAAACTATGACCTAAAGATAGGGCATTGATGTCTTACATATAAACAAGCTCACCTGACACTAAATTATTTATCATTATAAAAAAATTGTTTTATTATATCTTAAATTAACTGATTAATTTATTACATGTTATATCTATGGGTAACCTAAGACATTATCTATAAAAACTATAATTTATTTAATACATTCTAACTAACATCAATTTCAGTTTTAAAAAACTATGAGAAGAAAATTTATAATTTGAAATGACATTATATTATAATCCTCTACAGGAATTACCAAAATCATGTTTATTAGCTAATTCCACTCACATATGAAAGAAAAAATTTAATTAAACATGAATCATGAATTAATTAATTTAGCATCAAATTATAAGAATCGAAAGATTAATTTAACATGAAACATTATGTTTTTATCCATACAAAAAATTACTATCTTTACATTATTTAACATTTACATATAATTACATATGTTAATCCGAGTTTAAAAAAATTTTCTAAAAAATTATAAACATAGATATCACACTATCTACAAATCTGAAGGTAAATCATTATCACAGTGGAAGAACATCTCTGATTACTAACCATAAGTAATTAATTTTGTAACATTTATTATTCTTTAATATGGTTAATTCAACCCCACATAAAAATCTAATTTATGATAAAATTTAAATTGCATGTAATATAAATAGAGAAGCAATGAATCCTCTACTTCATGATGTAAATGTTGTTCACGTGAAAATGGAACAAAAATGTGGATCTCCAATCAAAACTCTTATGAGGAAACAATTCCCTTGAAGGCTTTAAATCCAAAAAATACCAAAAAATCGAAATAAACTCCATTAGATATATGGATGTAATATCCTGGTTCTTTGGAGCCAATTAAAATCCATGACCCACTTGAATATCTTATTAGAGTTTGGCAGTCAGAACAACTTTTAACTTGTTCTTAGGAAAAAAATTACAAGAGTTTCTCTGAATCATGAAATTTTTATTAGATGGGTATTAATGCTCATAACTTTCCTCAGGGTTTTGAGTAGATTTTATGTGCATTAGAGAGTTAAACTCAGCTTTTCATAGTGTGGAGATAGGGGTGCATAGTTTGGAAAAACTATACAGCTCTCTAGGGAAACTGTAAAGTTCTCCTTCATAATGAATGGATTGAAAAACCATGTTGGAGGGTGGATAATGGTCATTAAAGGACCACTAATTTTATATATATTAGGATCATGAATTATTTATGCACAGTTTGGTAAACTGTGCACATGAACTGTGTGAGGTGTGGTTCCTAAACAGTGGAAACCACACGATTTACACATCATTTTCCAAACCATGTAGAAATAATTAAACATATTTAAATAAAATAATTATCATTTTCCCTATTTTAATTAATATTTATTCCCAACTTTATTTCTCCCTCTCATGGGATTCACCTCTATTGGTTCTATGAGCTCTCCTCTCCCTCACATAGTTATTGAGATTAACAATCCATTTGAGCTCTAATATTCTCGGCATCCTTCTCATTATACATACATTGGTAAGGAATTGAATACACTTTGTTCAATTCTTCTTTTCATTCTCCATATTGTGTGATAAATATTTTTTATCCAATTTAATCTATATTCATTTTTATTTCAGAAAAAATCGATTTATTTCAAATCAGTATGAATTAGGCTGATATTGGATGAGTGATCATCTCTCAACATGAGGTAGGTAGTTCCTAGATTTCTATATGAACTTTATAATGTATTGGGTGTTAATTACTGATTCTGTCACTGGGTTCTCTGATAGAGTCCCTATAAATATAATGTATTATCTTGAAATTAATTAATTGAACATGGGATGTGCCTATGGGCATGATTCCACCTAACTAAAAAAGGTTTTAAATCCGTGAGAGGCTTCAGACCTTGGGTAGTATGGGTCAACATTTTTTATTATATTACATTAAAATGATTATGATTCATGGGATTAGTTCCAATGTAATGTGATGGGAACAGTCTTAGGATTGAGATGGTGTTGACCATCCCGATCAGGTAACATAGATTGTAATGTAGGGTGAGTCATGAATTCTATGAGTGTTATTGATTGTAAATTGGGAAACATGCTCATTGGGTTGAGGTGAGGAGGTCATCAGATTATTGGAATGGAACATGTGTTACTATAAAATGATGATCATCATAATGAGTGACATGTTCATAGGGGAACGAGGGTACTAGGATGATGTGGATTAGGTACTTTGTTAGTGATTGTGGCACACCGTGATTGGATGACGGGTTGTTGGAGTCGTGTGCACACAGATAAGACTCGGATGATGAGGTACTATTGACCACTTATGTGGGTAGAGGTCACCATTAGATTGTGAATTAGGATGGTGATGACCATCAGATATGTTTGTATGAGATTACCATAGAAATCCATGTGGATGGTGAGGACCCTTCAGTTGATGGTGTTGAGACCATCAATTGGGGGATGAGGCTCGCCATATATTGAGGACATTGAGATGGAATAATTTGTGAGTATGTAAATCACCACTTCATAGGAAATGGGATATTGATATGATAGTGATATTATTTGGTGAAAAAAATCATTATTCCATGACATATTAGGCTTAGAGCTGACTAGATCATTCAAGTAGGTGTATGGTGGACTATGTACTTTTTATTTGAGACTTATATTTTTATACATTAGCATATGATTGATGGAATGATGTGTGAGGGGAAATTTTAGGATGTTGAACCATAGGGTTCACCTGGGATGGCCTTCAACAGAGGATGCCTTGGGATTTATTCTAATGATCCAATCCACTATTGTTATACCAGCGTTGAGCGATTCATTTGATTAATTCCTTATGGTCATGGAGCACAAGGGAAGTAGATTATTTTAGGTGATAATAATTTTCTTTGTTATTTTATACTTTTATACACTTCATTTATCATTATTGTATGTTAAGAACATGTTGGTGGTGGGATATTAGGATTTATTCTAACACCCTACATAAGCCCTTCGAGATGCATGTAGACTTTATGAAATTGCAACCAGATAATGATTATGGTTCAGGATATGGAACATAATGATCATTTTAGGGTATTTAGAATGGGATGGATGACAAGGGACCATGAATGATTCTATATTAGTAGGAGTTTATTTTCATTATTTGTTTTATATCAACATGTTTATTAATGTATATATATATATAGAGAGAGTTCACCCGCAGGTGACCATTTATATTTATTGACTTCAATGAACAGTCTTGTATTTGTGTTCTCTAAATTTTTTCTTGATATATTTTATTCTATAAATGTTTTTTTCCTAAAAATGGTATGTTTGATCTTATTGGGTTTTATTGTTGATCTTTTGTTGTGCTTCTGCTATGGTTGGATATTGGTGCAGTGTTTATGCTCATTCTTCCATTGATATAAATTTTAACATACAATTATAGTTATCTCCAAGATTGGGAACATTACCCACACTATCACCTCTTGGCACCCTTACTAATAGCCAAAGCCTTTGGAATATAGAGAGGTACGATTAAGTCCCAATGGACCTATGCCCCATGGTGCTATTCAGGGGAAAAATAGTCCATGTTTCTATAAATGGTATCAAATGGAATTATTTAACCACATTTTGTTTCTTAATGTTTGAGATATGGTAGAGTGGATACTAGTATATTGTTGGATCTTGGTTTAAAGCCCATGTTTTGGTGCCTATGACCCCATACATGAAGGCCAAATCATGTTTCTAGGGTTGAGAAATTTTTATTCTGCTTTGAAATTATTAAAATTGAAATGATTCCAACCTTAAGTGGTGTACTTGGGTGTGATTTTTATCTATTATGATATTTGAAACATATCCTGGAATACCAGGGGATGACTTATGGATCCTTAACCTAGTCTTGTAAAGGATGGTTCCTTATACATTCTTTATCGGCACATAGAATGCTTTATTATTTATGAAAGTGACCTGATAAATTAGTTGTGATCATGATTGGGAAATTATATTTCTATAAGATGGTTTTAATTGATTAAATTGTAAAAATATGAAGCTAAGAATAATTTTTCATTCATAGCCGCTCTTTGGTCGTATTATATGTATTCAACCTAGGAAAGTGGTTCAAATGGGATCTATATATGATGTGATATAGTATTTGCTATGTGATATATGTATATACAGTCTTGGATATAATAGAATAAGTAAGGGATTGATATTTGATGCCTAAATCTGTTGTAGGTAGGTGAGGGGCAATGAGGCTAGATTTATATATGATACCTAGCTCTGATATGGGTGGGTATGGGGCAAAGAGGTCAGACATTGTGTGTCATGGTTGCTATGGGGGAGTGTACGGGTGGTGATATTGTTCTTCAAGATATTGTTTTACCTATCTACATTGAATATAAATATGTTATTTTGGTTTTCTGTTCAATGTATTGGTATTTAGTGGGATTAACACTTGAGGAGCTCTTGTGTAGAGTCCAGAGGGTGGTGAATTGATGCCATAGGATTGTGTATAGTTTGAGACCCATGGGGTTTGGGATGGGGCACAAAAGAGTTGGGAGAAGAAGGATACATATGTATAGAATGAATTACCTGTCCAATATAGGTGGGGAAGACACCAGATTTGACAGTTTTTTGGGTCATGGATTGATGATTAGCTTAGGGAAAGCCTAGTACGTGTTTTACAGGGATTTATACAAGATCTCAGGGAATGGAACCTTTTATGAAATACCTGACTCACAAATTCTAGTCTTATAACCCAACACTATTTAAGGGTGAGGGTGGACCACATGTGGCTGAGAACTAGATAAATTCAATTCAAACCATCTTCAAGTAGCTTGAGACACCCTAAGGACTGGCTAAACATGGGTGGTATGCATAGGTTCTAGATGACATGAGGGACTTTCTTGGAAGGAATTTGAGTAACTGTTCTTCGGGAACATCTTCCTAGAGACACTGAGGGTAGAGTGTGCCTTGTAGTTATTGAACCATCAGTATGGATACTTGTATGTCATGGACTCTGTAGCTATATTCATATACTTGTTTCATTTTATACTCATTACAGTGGGCAATGACACCTCAAGTGGGAGTCAATTCTAGGATAGTTTATAAAATTCCTATCGAGTGTAGGTATATATATATAGATTATCCTCATTCTTGGAAGATGTGAATCAGGAACATATAGATGGATGAAATTTGATGGGTCGGTTCTATTTGATCCAGGTGATGACATCAAGTGATTTCAGTGAAAATGCTTCAGATAACATGATATAAGGCTGATAAGAGTCTCAATAGAGTGCTTCAGATATGGATTCAAGAAAAAAAATGCGGTGTGATTCAAAAATGGTGTGATTTTAGTGTGGGATGCTAGGGAATATAAATATGTAGATTGATCAGGCACCACAGGAGTTCCTAGCATGTGTCTATGTTAGGAATCATGAGAGGTTCTATAGGTAGCCTTCTCAGATAGCTAGTAGCTAGGGATAGGGGAGGACTCAGGGATATGAAGTCAGGGCATGAGTGGTTCCAGGAGCTGGTATCTAATATTCAGCTACGAACAGAGGTCGTGGTAGAGATAGTGTGACCCAGTAGTGAGATCAGTGGAAGGTGTATGGTACGTCTCTATAGGGAGTCTAGACCTCAGGTAGATGATCTTCAAGATAGGTGGACATAGTTGAGTTTCCAGGTACATAGTAGGCATAAAAGTTGACTACATTCAGTGGAATATCGTGGGTGTGGATGGTGTGTTTTTTTGGAATGTCCCTTTTAGTAAGTATTTCCTGTTTTGGGTAAATGAGGTACATTTAATGTAGTCTGGGACTAACCATGTTTTGCTTCGTTGGTTGGAATTGTCTTGGATGTGGTATATATATATATATATGACATGTTTGGAATGGAGATTTTCTATGTTCATTGATGAAATACAGGGTTTTTTAGGTGTGTTGGATTTTGGGAATTAGTGTAATGTACGATATATGTGAGTTGTGAGACACCATGACTTATTTTAGACAACTGATGTGATGTGGGACCTCAAAGGTGCCATTTTTATCATGATCATGAGGCAGAATTCTAATGATATACGGGAATTAATTTGTGTTTGGAATGTTATGGGCATGATTTTATCACTAGATGAGGTGCACAAGTGACAATGCACCATGGGAGGACATTTGTGTATGAGGATGGTCAACATACCATATGTTTAATTGAGCTTTGGGTTATGAATTGACTAGGGTAGGTAACTCCTATGGTAGGGAGTACATTGAAAGAGTAGACCTATGAATTTTTTATTGAGGAAGATTGGGTATTTAAATGATATTGGTATGTTTGGTAATATCTCTGGATAATTCTTGATAGCTTGAGGACGAGCTATGCAATAGTGGGGAGATTGATATGTATTGGGTTTTTGGAGTGTGTAGAAATCCTCAACCTATTTGAATTCTTTTGGAGTTTGGTGGTTGGAACAACTATTTCATGATCATCAAAAAATAATTACGAGAGTTTCATTGACACAATAATTGTTCTTAGATGGGTGTTAATTTTTAGAATGTTCGATATGGTTTTAAGTGGGTATCAGGTGCTTCAGAGGCCAAAACACATCTTTCCCTTGTATACAAAGTGAGGCACACAGTTTGGACAAGCTGTGCAACCATTTTTAGTTATGATTTTTTGGTTTAAAAACTATGCAACAGGGGGGTACAAGGTCATGTGAGGATAACTATAGTTTTTGAAAGTGTTTTCATGCACAATTTTTAAACTGTTGGTAAATGGTACACATTAATTTTGTAACGTGTGGTCCCCAGATAATTTCTACCACATGGTTTTCATGTTGTTCTCTAAACTGTGAGGTAAGCATGAAGCCTCTTTAAGGGTTGAAATTACTATTCTACCTTGGTTTTCATTAAGATGGATTCCCCTCATTCTTTCTCCCCCATGTGGCCTTCTCCTCCATTGGACGTGGGAGATCTCCTCTCCCTCACCTTGGTGTTGAGTTCGACTCTCCATCCATGCTCGGATCTTCTCATCATCAGTATCATTGGGTCCAAATCTGTAAGGTATTTAGTACTCATAATTCCTTTAATATTTTCACTAGAAATATAGTGCACTAAATCACTGCTATCCATTTTAACCTATTTTAAGAGAATTCATAAACAATTACAATTTCATCCAAATCATCTTGATTTAGAGGCTAATATAGGATGAGATAGAATCTACCAACTTGAGATAGGAGGTTCTAATATTTCTCTTTTGATTTTTCCTATGTTTTGGGGGTGTGTTCTTGCGAACCCCATTGGTTTGTATAAGAGAGACCCAATAAATTTAATATACTGTATTTAAATTTATTAACTGGACATCAGAGATGCGTATGGGAATGATTACGCTTGAATAAAAATGGTATGATCTTGCTGAGAGTCATCAGACATTTTAATGTTTTAGATGAGGAGTTTATTATATTAAATTATGTGGTTTATGATGATTGTGATGAGTTATAGGATAATGTGACAAGTGTATCCTAGGAAAGGAGATGGTGTTGAGAATCTTAGTGAGGTGATGTAGTTTATCAGGTTGGGTGAGGGATGGATTCTATGTGTGAAATTGACCATGAGTTGGGTGGATTGTTCGTTGGGGTTAGGTAAAAAGGTCTTTGGTTTACAAGAATGACTCATGTGATATTAGAGGGTGCTAACTATCAGGATGAGTGACACCCTCATAGGGGAACAAGGTTTTAGGATGATATTGATACATTTTATGTTGGTGATTGATGCTCACCATGATTGGATGATGTTCCATTGGAGTCATTTGAACATAAATAAAACTAAGATGATAGGTTTGTGTGGACAACTCAAGTGGGTAGAGTCCTATATTAGATTTCTTCTTATGATGGTTTTGACCACCAGATGCATTTTGAGGTTCTTACCCTAGAAATCCACATGGATGGTGAGGAGACATCAGTTGATGGATTTTAGTTTTTCTGTTGGGGGATATGGCTAGATATATATTGAGGCCATTGGGTTAGGATTATTTGAGATAATAAACATAGTTGTTCATAGGGATGTCTATTTTTGAGTCATCAATGATATCATTTGGATGACAAACATAATTGTTCCTCATTTAATCATTATTAGAGCTAATTGTATCTTTCAAGAAGGGGACTGAGGGACCATGTACTTATTGGGGGTGTCCCTTTTAAGATGTCGACACATGATTGATGGAATGAGGTTTCAGGTGATATTTTTGGAGGTGAAACATGAGGGTTCAACCATGATGTCCTTAATTTAAGGATGACCTGAAATTTATGTTATGAATCTTCTCCACTACTATTATACAAGTGATGGATAAAGCAGGTAATTCTTTTTTTGTGGTTGTGGAGAACATGAAAAGTATATTATTAAATGCGATTTTCATATGCTATTTTAATTTATATTTTGATATGCCGGCTTTATCAAAGATTTATGTTAGGAACATATTGGTGGTGGCCTAGTTAGATTTATTATCAATCCTTATGATTGCCCTTTGGGATGTATGTAAACTTTATGCTATTGGGATTAGGTATGGGTTTGGGCTTAGGAGATGGACCTTAGTGAGCATGTGAAGCTATTTATCATGGGATAGATGGAAAGGGCCTTAGCGGTTACGATATCAATTTGGGTTATATTTGAGTATTTATTTAGTATTAAATGGATAACACATGTATATATATGGATTTCAGCCATAGGAGAACCTTTCTATTTATTGACTTGTATGACCAGTCTTATATGTATGTTCTCTAAATTGTTTCTTAAGATATTTTATTTTCCAAAATATATTTTATTTTGTAAGTGGTATTTTTGACCATATTGGTTATTATTTTTGTTGTTTATTGTCCATCATCTACATTGGCTTACTCATAATATGTTTATTTTATTTATTTGAATATTATTTTTATCTATAGATAATTTTTTTATCACCAGTAAATGGTATTGTCTCCCCAATATAACCTCATTAGACACTCAATGTTATTTGTTATCCTTGGCATGTGGGGAGGTGCACTTAATGCATAGTGGTCCTCTAGAACATGACACTATTTTGGTGAAAAAACATGTTGGGTGGTACAATGGATATCAGCCACCGTATCCCATCAAAATAGAATGAGTGTAAACAATATAATATTGAGAGGAAACCACTAGAGAATATGAAGGACTCACATTGGATCATGTCATATTGAACACGAGAAGCTGGTATCAAATATGAACGAAAGGGTATTCAAAGTCCTTCCAAAATATCTCTTGGAGACCAAGTGTTAAATAGAAAATAGTAATAACTATGGGTTTAGATGAGGTTTGGGTATTTATGGTCCAAATAAAAATTCAATGACCATGACACAGTCTCATAGACCAAGTTGTAGAAATAGGTAAAAAGGAGGACTACAAAAAAACATAAAGAACCATGTAATAGACTTCTTATTCGGACCAATGTCTGAATAACATGGTACCTCCCACATTTTTGATCCTATAACCCCAATTAAGGACTATGGAGTAGTTAAAACCCGCACACCATAGAACCTATTCTCCAAGAAGGAGGTTGTGACACAACCAATCCACCATTCCATAACTACCCCAAAATTTGAAGAAACACCAATGAACCCCATTACCATATCTATAGTTAGGACCACCTTGTTTCATCCACTTTACATCCAAGTATGGGTCAATTATACAAAATACCTCCTTGATGTAGCTTTGAAAAAATGGTATTAGCTCAAAAAACCTCCTCTTATGACCCAAAGTTGGTGTTGATCTATCTACGATGTAGAAAAAACCATATAGTATTTCCCATGGATATGCATCATAGAATCCCCTATATTTAATACATAAATTTATATCCTCTAATATGCATCAAGAATCCTCTAGGTACCTCTAACTCCTCAAATACAAAAAATAATGGGCTACTAGGATCTGAGACCTTACATCTGATACATCTAAAACTATTATCTTCCCAAAGAATTTAAAACCAAACCCAGAGATAAAATAATAAAAAATGGTTGTCCAAACATCCACCTTGACAGATAACTCTCAATAACATAAAAATAATAAGATATCCACCACCTCACTCAAAGGAATCAAGGAAAAAACATGAATCACAAACAACTAGATCCAACACACTCTATTGGGAAGATACCTAAAAAAAAGAGAAATTTCACCAACAAAACATCAAGAGTAAATCACCACATAAACATGAAAGGTTTGACATCCCAAAACAAGTATTGAAATAAGATAAGTGACAAAAAAACAAATATATTCAGATACTGAGCACATATATGAAAATAACAGTCTCAAGTGTTATTATCTAGGCCATAGTTTTTCCAAAGGGCATGAAGAGAGTAAATAAAACACATGTGGAATAGATTATCAAGGTGGTCCAAGGTATTTATAGGTTTCTCATCAAAGGTCTCATCACCAAAATATTGATATCACCCTAATCGGTGATATTTGAATCATTACAAGGTAACTAAGAAGCTACGACACATGGAATATGTCATGTATCTAACTCATCTTTGGGGGATGTTCTATCTGATAATCCCTAGCTCCAATGCTATCCAACACCTCAGAAGGACCAATAAGATAGGCATAAAGATAAAACCCATGACCAAATCCTCACTACCCATGATGAGAAGTCACCTTTAGGAACACATGATATCCAAAATTTAACTCTAGCGGTATCCTACTATATTTGTACAAGACTTCTAATGATCCTATGATGCTTTCATCCATTAATGAATTACCTGATCTATTTATATCTAATTTTTTACTAGTTCTTTATCATGAATTTCTAATGCCCCAAATGTAGTCCATCAAAAAAGAGATCCAAAAGGCCAACCATATAAATAATAAAATTATTTCATGCTAATGGCAGAGTGAAAAATACTTTTGTAAGAAAACATGAACAAGGTCAAGTGTCTCATCCACAAACCACAAAAATCAAGGACACAAGGGCACATAATGTCTGCAATAGTATGGATAGTCTACTATATCTATCCATCCATATAAAAATGAAAATAAGTGCTATATAATAACTAATGGCCAAAATCATACAAGAGTCCTCTCCACACACTTTAGGTATAATGAGACATATGATAAGATATTATCATCCTCAAGACATTGTGGAGTCGAACCAAATCCTTTTTATATTTCCTTGACAAACCCTCCACTGATATTGAATCCATAACCACTATAAATTGGGTTAATTTTATTAAATGATTCACTTTCCCACATATAGCTTCAAAGATTCACTAAGACGGAGGTAAACCAGTGACAAATTCCATTTCACAAGTCCTCCCAATTCAATTGAGGAACATCAAAAAAAATAGAAAACTATCGGGAACACGGTGCTCAAACTTCACCTATTGGTATAAAAAACATGGAGAAACAAACTTTGCAACTGAACACCTCAACCTAGGCCCCAAACAATGACCTATTAGATGTCAATACATCTTCACAATGATAGGATGTGCCTCTAGGGTTGATTTTTGTAAATCAAAAAGAACCATATTGTTGAGTCAATAAGGTTTTCCTTATGACTTTTCCATTCCTTCTTGTTTTAAAAATCAAAAACACCTTATCTTAAGGAATGTCACTTTTATAAGAAAAATTGCTTTTATAAGAAAAATCGCTTTTATAAGGAAAATCACATTTATAAGGAAAATAATTTTCTTAAGGAAAATTGCATTCATAAGAAAAATACTTTCTTAAGAAATTGCTTTTATAAGCAAAATAGCTTTTATAAGAAAAATTATCCTTATCTTATTTTCATCCATATTTTTATTAAGTATGAGATTCGGATTCATTTCTATTTTCTCGGAATCGTTGAAACTTTGATATAAAGCATTCTGTTTTAGGTTTCGGATTCTGGATAAGAACTATAAGGAAGTTTCATTCTGAATTCCGGATATGAACTCTGACTAAGTTCAATTCCAGATTCAGGATACGAATTCTGAAGAAGAATTCTTATTACGAATTCTAATGAAGAAATCTCATTCTGAATTCCCATTACGAATTCCAATGAAGAATTCTCATTACGAATTCTGTTGAAGAATTCTCATTACGATTTCTGATGACGAATTCCTATTCCGAATTCTCATTCCGAATTCACCTATTAAACAGAATTTGAGTATCTTTGTTTTATACACTCTGAATTAATTCAGACTTCGAAACATATCTTTGTTAGACTCTGAACATTTATATTGCTTACACTTCTAAAATTTGTCTACTCTTATTATTTTCATTACACTCCGAAGCGTTCATTCTGAACCTTTGAGTCAGAATTAAAACGATGTCGTACATTCTGTTACACTTGTTTTGTTATAAAACGATGTCGCCTGTTTTGATATAAACTAACCGTTGTCTAAGTGACACGTGTATAGGTCCCTCCGATATTTAAGGAAAATATGACCATTGGAGAAGGAGCCGACCTTACCTATAAATAGGAGCTCATTTGAAAGAGCTCGTTGCTGATAAAAGTACTGAAAGGCTGACTAATTTGCTTGAAATGATTTCTAGAGAGAGAGACTCTTATTAACTCTCAATGCTTCGTGCGACTCCGAATATTGGTGATTACATTCGAGGGCTTCCGAGGATAGGAAGACAGAGGTGCCGACTACCTTAAAGTTCGAGGGATTCCTTGCTGAGGAAGACAGAGGTTGCCAACTACCTTGAAGTTGAGGGCTTGCGGGGATAGCAAGATAGAGACTCCGATCTTCGTATCGAGGGCTTACCCTGGTGTGGGTAAGACGGACTTTCTTGAATGTATAAATCAAGGGACCTTTATCCATGGTTGTTGGATACCCTTCTCTTTTGGTTAAAAGACTTATATCTTGTTACTTGTAGTTTTACTACTTGTTTATATTCCGCTGCATTTTGTAATATAAGGAAATTATAACTTTCTTATACTTCCTTACTTGTACTCTGTTTCATTTATATTCTATACGCTTTAATGTAGAATCTCATATTTTAATCTTTTGTTAAGTGTCAACTTTCAGAACCATATTTCCGGAACCTACGTTCGGAATCTTTTTCCAAGTTTGCTTTTGGAATTAGAGGTGTTGTGAATCTACTAAGTTTAACTTTGTTAAACTTAGCCCTTTCCTTTTCTTAAGGAAAACATAGTTATTCTTAACTAACTTTAAAGGTTCCAAAGGAATTTTTAATGTTTACAATTCACCCCCCCCCCCCTCTTGTAAATTGAGCATCTACATCACTATTTCGATCCTACAATTGGTATCAGAGGTTGGAAACCTCTTACTCTATTCCAATCCTACATTTGGTATCAGAGCAGGTCTTTGAAATAATTATACTCACGAATAAGTTTTTCTTGCTCACTTTCTCATTCCGAACTTTACTATTCTGTTTCCCATTCCGAACATTGTGATTACGAACTTTTGCTACTAACAAGTTTGTGTGTCCAAAGTTATTTTAAGTATGGAAGGAATTAATGTTGGTTCAATTGATAATCTGAATCCTTCAAGACCACCAATCTTTGATGGTAATGACTATGAATACTGGAGAGATCGTATGAAGACTTTTGTTATCAATACTGGAGTTGACAACTTTGTTATTCTTACTGGTGATTATAAAATTCCTGACAAGGAAGTCAGATCTTTTACTAATCAAGAAAAGCAAGAATATCAACTAAAATATAAGGTACGCAACACTTTACTATGTTCAATGACCAGAAATATATATAGCCAGATTTCTTCTTGTGAAGAAGCTAATTGTATATGGAAGAAGTTAGAGGTTACACACTTTGGGACATCCAAGGTGATTGAGACTAGAAGAGCTATGCTTAGAGCTGAATATCATGGCTTCAATTTTCTTTATGGAGAACCTATCTGTAAAGTTCAACAAAGATTTATGACTATTGTCAACAGTCTACAATCTATGGTAGAGAAAGGTTTAGATGATGAAGCTCTTGTGGATAAAATAATTGATATTATGCCCAATGAGTGGGAATCCAAAAGAACAGCTATAGATGAGAACAGGAAGGTCACTCAAATTACTCTTGATGAGCTTTTTGGAACTCTTCTACAACATGAAACCAGAATGAAGAGAGATGCTGACAATATCAAGAAAAAGAATGGAAATGGTACTATTGCTTTTACAACTTCAAATCAGATGAAAGCTAAGACTCCTGAGAGAGTAACCAGATCCAAGTCTAAGAAAGTTATTTTCCAATCCGAACCAAGTGAGAGTGAAGTTTTAGAAAATGAATTAGCAAATCTTGCTCGAAGGATGAACAAGATAGCCGGCCAGAGAAATTTTCAATCTAAGTATAAGAAAAATGAAAGGAAAGATAAGAAAGATGGAGAAGTTACTTGTTATGAATGTAAAAGAGCTGGACATATTAGACCAGATTGCCCTATGCCCAAAATGAAAGAAAGGAAGGAAAGACATTCAGACAGGAACAGAAAGAAGTATTATAAAGCTAAAGCTAAGAATGTTCTGAAATCTAATGACACCTGGAGTGCCAGTGGTGGTGACTCTTCAGATGAATCTTCTGATTATGAATCTTCAGGACAGAAGAATCTTGGTCTTATAGCCAGATTACCGATTGATAATCATTGTCTTATGGCTAAGGTACGAAATGCTGAATCTTTGACCAATGTTTCTTTAAATTCTAATGATAGTAAGTATTATAACTCTTCTGATGAAGAATCATCTTCTGATGAAGAAAATACTTTACCCACTTATGAAAAAGTCTCTAGGTTTTCTGAACTTCTTGAGATTGAGAATTCCAAACTCAATAAGAAACTTGATAAGGCAAACTCTAGGAATTCTATTCTTACAAAAGAGATATCAGATCTTTCTAAAGATCTTGATAATAAAAATGCTGATTTTGAAAATATTTCAAAAAATCTTGAGGAAGTACGTTCTGAGAAGAGAAAACTTTCTAAAGAATTAGAAAAAGTAATTTCTAAGAAAAATGTTTTCGAGCCAAACTCTAGTTCTAAAACTAATGATTTTGAGGATAAAAACTTGGTTGTAAAACTCAAGTCCGAAATTTTTTCCTTAAGGAAGTGTTTATCAAACTTTACCCCTGGTAAAGAAATTTTTGATAAGATGTATTCCCAAATACGACCTTTAAGAAATAAATCCGGATTTGGTTATACCCATGCAAAACCTATTTTTAGTAACAATTATTTTGTTCCTCAAAGTTCCCCATTTTGTACCAAGTGTAAATGTGGTGGTCACTGGGCAAAGAATTGTTCCTTAAACAAAATCCAATCTCTAGGATTTCACAAAGCTTACTTTTATAAGAAGATGTGGGTTCCTAAAATTTTATTGTATGGAAATCTCGGATCCAAACAAGTTTGGATTCCGAAAATCTAATTTTCTTATTAATTTCAGGAAAACAAAGAGAGTACCAGCAACAATACATGGTACATGGATAGTGGATGTTCCCGACACATGACTGGTAACCAAAGTTTTTTTGAAAAGATTTTCAAAACGAAAGTAGGAAAGGTAAATTTCGGAGATAATGCTAAGGGAGAGATTGTTGGTATTGGTAATATTATTTTTCTTGGTAAAACATTGATTTAAAATGTTCTTTTTGTTAAGGGTATTAAGCACAACCTCATTAGCATAATTCTATTATGTGATGAAGGTTACCTTGTGAATTTTAGGAATGATAAGTGTTTAGTTCAAAATTCCAAGGAAGAATTTATTCTCTCAGCCAATAGGCAAGAGAATGTCTACACTTTGAACCTAGAAGACCTCAGGAGTTACGATTTACCTTGCATAAGTGCAATGGAAGATCATTACTGGTTATGGCATAGAAGATTAAGACACTGTAATATTAGAAACCTATGTAAACTCTCTAAGAAGAAACTAGTTAAGGATCTACCGGAGCTTATATTTGATTCTTCTAAAGTTTGTGATCCTTGTCAATATGGCAAGAAACATAAATCTAGTTTTAAGTCAATCGATGAAGTCTCAACAACTGATGCATTATAGTTAGTGCACATGGATCTTTTTGGTCCAACACAAACTGGAAGTATTGGAGGAAAATACTATGTGTTTGTTCTAGTTGATGATTACACTAGATTTACTTGGGTCTATTTTCTAGCAAAGAAATCTGAAGCTTTTTCTTATTTCAAAAGTTTTAGAGCTCAAGTTAAAAATGAGGAAAACCTTCCATTGAAAACTATTCATAGTGATCATGGAGGAGAATTTCAAAATTCAGATTTTGAAACTTTTTGTAGTAAGAAAGGTATTACTCACAATTTTTCAGCACCTAGAACTCCTCAACAGAATGGTGTAGTTGAAAGAAGAAATAGAATTCTTCAAGAAATAACTAGAACCATGTTGAGTGAATATTATATTGCTAGACATTTATGGGCTGAAGCTATAAGTACTGCTTGCTATACTATAAATCGATTTTTGATTAGACCTTTTCTTAATAAAACTCTTTATGAGTTATGGAATGGTAGAAAACCAAGACTTTCCTACTTCAAGGTTTTTGGTTGCAAAGTATTCATTTTGAATACTAAAGATAATTTACATAAATTCGCACCAAAATCAGATGAAGGAATTTTCTTAGGATATTCCACAACCTCTAAGGCTTATAGAGTTTTTAATGAAAATACTTGTACTGTTGAAGAAACAGTACATATAAAATTTTATGAATCAAATCCAATTGTTATTAAACCATCCCAGTCTTCTCCCTCGGATATGTTTTCAAAAACTGATTTTCAACCTTTGATAGAAGAACCTTCTGATAAGGAAATTGTTCAAGAAGATACTTCTGAAACATTTACCCCAGAAGACTTTCTACCCTATGTTGATGAACAGGTTCTACAAAACCCAAATTAGGTGTTTCTTAAGAATCATCCCCGTGATAGTATCATTGGTGGTGTAAACCAACCTATAAGGACTAGAAGTTACTTAAGAAATGAAGTAGAACATTTAGCAATTCATTCCCAATTAGAACCTAAAAGCACTGATGAAGCTTTAGGTGATGATGATTGGATCAAAGAAATGCAAGATGAACTAAATGAATTCGAAAGGAATAAAGTCTGGACCTTGGTTGAAAGACCTAAGGAAACTTCTGTTATTGGAGTAAAATGGGTTTTCAGAAATAAATGTGATAAAAATGGAGTCATTGTTATAAATAAAGCTAGACTTGTTGCTAAAGGCTATAATCAGCAAGAAGGAATAGACTATGAAGAAACCTATGCTCCAGTAGCTAGACTTGAATCTATCCGTATTCTACTTGCCTTTGCAGCATTCTTTAATTACAAACTTTTCCAAATGGATGTGAAATGTGCTTTTCTTAACGGTTATGTTCAAGAGGAAGTTTTTGTAGAACAATGTCATGGCTTTGAAGATACAAAACATCCTGATCATGTTTTTAGACTTACCAAATCTTTGTATGGCCTTAAACAAGCTCCACGAGCATGGTATGATAGACTCACTGGATTTTTGCTTCAAAATAACTATGTTAAGGGAAATGCAGATCCAACCCTTTTTATAAAGAAATATAAGAAAAATGTTTTGATTGTTCAAATTTATGTTGATGACATTATATTTGGTTCAACTCAGCAATCTTTGACTGACTCTTTTGCTAGTCTAATGAAATCTGCGTTTGAAATGAGTATGATGGGTGAGTTAACATTTTTTCTTGGTTTTCAAATTTCTCAAAAACCAGAAGGAACCTACATATCTCAACATATGTATATTAAAGATCTTCTTAAAAAGTATGGTTATGACAACACTAAGAGTATAAGTACTCCCATTGGTACCTCAAACTCTTTAGATCTTGACGAAGCTGGGAAACCAGTAGATCAAACATCTTTTAGAGGTATGATAGGAAGTCTACTTTACTTAACATCTAGTCGACCAGAATTAATGTTTTCAGTATTCTTATGTGCAAGATATCAATCCAATCCTAAGGAATCTCACTTAAAGGCAGTAAAAATAATTTTTCGCTACCTTAAGGAAACCATGGATCTAGGATTATTTTATACTTCTGGAAATGATTTTGTTCTAAAAAGCTTTTCTGAAGCTCACTTTGGTGGATGTAGAATGGATAGAAAAATTACATCCGGAACTTGTCATTTCTTAGGAGATTCTTTAGTTTCTTGGTCCTGCAAGAAACAACATTTTGTAGCACTCTCCACTGCTGAAGCTGAATATGTAGCAGGTGGAAGTTGTTGTGCACAAGTGTTGTGGATGCAACACACACTCACAGACTATGGCTTGAGTTTTACTAAAACTCAAATTTTGTGTGATAACACAAGTGCCATTTCCCTCAGTAAGAACCCTGCACATCACTCCCGTGCAAAACACATAGATATTAGACATCACTTTCTTAGGGATCACACACATAAAGGAGATATTATTCTTCAGTTTATCGGAACGCAAGAAAAACATGCTGATATTTTCACAAAATCTTTACCTTCTGATAGATTTGAATATATTAAACAAAAGTTAGGAATGATAACCATAAGGTAATATTTCTTAATTAACTTTCTGTTGAAAAAATCTCCTTACAGTAATAAACTCATTTTCATAGGGGGAGTACATTTGATTGTTTGTTTAACAAAATTTTTCAAAAATTTGTTTTCAAACTTTTTGGAATGAAGATTTCTAGAATGGAGATTTCCGGAACTACAATTTTTTTCTAAAATGGACATATTCCTACAGAACACTTCTGGAATGGATGTTTTCGTATTGAAAATTTCCGGAATGCAAAATTTCGTACTAGAATTTTTCATAATGGAATTTTCATACTAAATTCTTTGTAATGTGTTTTTCGTACTAAATTCTTCGTAATGTGTTTTTCGTACTAAATTTTCCATAATGAATGTTCCGTAATGAGTTTTTCGTACTAAGTTTATTTTCCATATTAAATTTTTTGTTAAATCTGTCTTCTCATAATAATATTTTTTTTCTCTAGTCTTTGTTATATTACCCATTACGAATAATCCTCCTAATCCAATCCGAAAGGTATGATTACATTACTCAAGTTTTCGTAGTCATATTTTGCTTGCTGGAATTTTCGTGTATTATGTTTTCGGATTTTAGTTTTCTTAATTCCTTGTTTAAATAAAAACCTCAAAAAGATCGTATTCAAGTTTTCAACCGTCAGATCTGATCTCAACTTATCACAACCGTTAGATCAACCATGGAAGTTGAACCGTCATTTCATTGCCTATATAAAGGGGACCCAAATACTCGTCCCACATCGATTTCAAGCTCTTGCGTCTCGAAGATCTGCCCCTCTGTTTTAATGCCGTTCCGAACTATAGTTGTCTCCATTCCGAACTTCTCAAAGGATTATAGATCCGAATGTCTGCGGAGTTAGCGTCTCAAGAAATGTCATCCACCAATCCTATTTCACAATGGATAGTTTACAGAGAAAGGTTTGTCCATCCGGATTTCTTCAACAACTATGATTCTCTTATTTCAAAGAACATTAAGTTGAATGGCTGGAAAGATGTTGCTGTATCCAAACCGGGGACTGAAGACAATGTTTTTACAGAGTTACTTGTTGAGTTCTAGGAAACAGTTTCTTTCTTCTAGGAAGATAATAGGGAGATGATTTCTTTTAAGTCTTATGGAAAGACCTACAAACTTTCTTATACCAAGGCAGCAAGCTTGGTAGGGTTGTCCTATGAAGGAGAAGCCGAATTTATTTCTCATGTTTTTCCGGACTCTAAGGGTAGCTTCGACAAAGAAAGAGCTTTAGAAACTCTCGGACTGGCTGATGACAAGGCTCCGAAGATTTCTAGTTTATCCACAAATTTCTGGATTCTAGAGTTGTGGGTGCAAGGGCTTATCGTACCGTGGAAAGGTGATAAAGACATCTTGAAGAAGAGTGAGATCTATATCTTAGATTTCCTGATAAATCTAAGAATGTTTAACTTCATGAGGCACATTCTTATAACCATTGAGAATCTTAAGAAGGGAAATCTCAGAGCACAAATCGTAATGTACCCAGCAATATTATCAAAGTTGATAGTTCGGTGCCTTGAATCTTTCATGGAAGCCTGCAGATCTAAGCCAAGGGTTTGTAAAATTTTGTTGGTTAGTGATGACACCCTTAAGAGGATGGATGTGGCTTTCAACAAGGAGATTGTTGAGTTCCTTGATTTGCCTAATCAAGAAGAAACGGTTCCGAAGGCTGCTGAACTGGAATCATCCAAACCAGTAAAGAAAAGAAAGTTGAAGGAAGTTGCAGCTGAAGTTGAAGATCCTAAGTCTAAGGAAGTTCAAACCGCACCTCCCAAGCCAAAGAAGAAGAAGGCCTATCCTGATGAGGTTGTTTCGAAGTGGAGAGAAGATAAAGAGAAAAGGAAAGAAGGGGATCCACAGTTCGGATTGGACCCTGCGGAAGCTAAGGCCCTGAAGGAGAAAACTGCTGATGAGCTTAAAAAACAAGTAAAGGAAAAGAAGCTTAAGAAGGAGATGTCAGAATCCGAGGCAGTCCAAGCTTTGTTGAAATTTAATGAAATAGTATCCGGAAGCATTCCAGTTCCATGATCTTTCTCCTTGAAATCTCTACCTGAGACTCCTGGAAGAAACCTTGATTTTCTGGAAGAGACTACAACTGAGCATGTTGAGCTAATCGAGCAGATTCAGCAAGTGGGTGAGGAAGAAGAAGTTGCTAAAAGAAGTGGTGAAATAGGAGATCTTTTGAAACAAGTGGATGATTATAAAGGATCACCTTCGGAACATCTATCACTCCGAACTTCAGAGGCTGAATCCTCTAAGTTAGTAACTCCAGAGAAGGATAAGAATGAGGAAGATGTTCAAAAAGTTGTTGATGAAATTGTTCAAGTGTCTACTGGCGAGCAGAAAACTCCTGATCAAGAATCAATTCCAAAAAATACAAGGGAAAGCAACTCCTTGTTGAAACTCTGAAATCAGTGGCTAGCAAGAAAAGGGAATTTGGTGATTCATCTAAAAGGAAGTTGGAGCTTATTGAGGAAGAAAACTCTCCAAGCAAGATTTCAGATTCAGAGTCATCCTCGTTGGGGCATGACTTTGTTGTTCAGTCCTTAAAGAAGTTGGTGGGAACCATTCCGAACTTCTCTAGTATTGACTCAAGATGCCAGATGCTCCAACATGCTCTAAATCAGAAAACTGACTCCGTATCTATGGTTATGGACAAGTGCGTTGAGATTGAGGCTCAGTTCAAAACGTTTTTTGTTGGTTACGAAGCTCATAGAAGATCTTGCAAGAGGATGACAAACTGGTCGAAGAAGACCGTGGAAGAGATGAGGTTGTTCGATGAGTTTCAAGACAATGTTCGATGAGGTTGTTCAATGCTTTTGAAACCGAGGACAAGAAGATAAATGAGTTAACTGCATCCTTTGAAGAGAAGTTAACAGAAGAAAAGAACTTCCGGATTCAAGAAGTGAGAGATCTGAATGGGAATATGAATTCCGTTTCTCAAAACTAGAAGTTTGAAAGGGATCATCGGATTGATTTTGAAGAAAGGATGAAGGCTCAGGAAGAAAAGATCAAAGCTTAGGAAGAAAAGCTGAAATCCTAGGAAGAAAAAATTGAACCTCAATCCGCAAGAATAGTTGTCTTAGAGAAGCAAGCTGAAGAAGATCATAAAGACCTGATGAAGATCAAGACTATTCTAAAGGGGCTCATGACGAAGGAAAAAGATCCTAAATAACCAAATCCGATCTTTTTGTTGTATTCTTTTTGTTGCTGAGATTTCAAATTTAATGAAAGTCGTACTTGTCGTTTCTATTGTTGTCATTACTAATTTTTCAGGTACTTTGTTATTTTTTTCCATTCCCTCCAATTATTTTTGAAAATCACAAAGGGGGAGAAGGAAAAGATCCTTAAGAAAAAGAAGAACTCTAATAAGATTTTATCAAAGGGGGAGAAGAAGAAGATCCTTAAGAAAAAGAAAAACTCTAATAAGAGTTTGTTTAAGGGGGATCTTTTTCATTAAAGAAGACCTTCTTATTTATCACTCCGGAAATCTGAATACGATCCTTAGAGTTTCAAAGTCTAAGGGGGAGTTAGTCGTATTCCTCAATATCCTTAAAGCAAAGGGAGATAAGCCTTAATGTTTTTCTTTCTTCTTTGAATTTCTTTTTCGTAAGAATGTTTGTGCTTTCCAAAAAGGGGGAGATTGTTGATTCAATAAGGTTTTCCTTATGACGTTTCCAGTCCTTCTTATTTTGAAATTCACAAACACCTTATCTTAAGGAAAGTTTCTTTTATAAGAAAAATCGCTTTTATAAGAAAAATCGCTTTTATAAGGAAAATATCTTTTATAAGGAAAATCGTTTTCTTAAGGAAAATTGCTTTCATAAGAAAAATACTTTCTTAAGAAATTGCTTTTATAAGAAAAATAGCTTTTATAAGAAAAATTATCCTTATCTTATTTTCATCCATATTTTTATTAAGTATGAGATTCGGATTCATTTCTATTTTCTCAGAATCGTTGAAACTTTGATATAAAGCATTCTGTTTTAGGATTCGGATTCTGGATAAGAACTATAAGGAAGTTTCATTCCGAATTCCAGATGTGAAAATTGACTAAGTTCTATTCCATATTTAGGATACGAATTCTGATGAATAATTCTCATTACGAATTCTAATGAAGAAATCTCATTCCGAATTCCCATTACGAATTCCAATAAAGAATTCTCATTACGAATTCTGTTGACGAATTCCCATTACGATTTCTGATGACGAATTCCTATTCCGAATTCTCATTCCAAATTCACCTATTAAATAGAATTTGAGTATCTTTGTTTTATACACTCTGAATTAATTCAGACTCCGAAACATATCTTTGTTAGACTCTGAACTTTTATATTTCTTACACTTCTAAAATTTTTCTACTCTTATTATTTTCATTACACTCGGAACCTTTACTCTGAATCGTTCATTCCGAACCTTTGAGTCAGAATTAAAACGATGTCGTACATTCTGTTACACTTGTTTTGTTATAAAATGATGTTGTCTGTTTTGTTATAAACTAACCATTGTCTAAGTGACACGTGTACAGGTCCCTCTGATCTTTAAGGAAAATATGACCGTTGGAGAAGGATCTGACCTTACCTATAAATAGGAGCTCATTTGAAAGAGCTCGTCGCTGATAAAAGTACTGAAAGGCTGACTAATTTGCTTGAAGTGATTTCTAGAGAGAGAGACTCTAATTAACTCTCAAAGCTTCGTGCGACTCCGAATGTTGGTGATTACATTCGAGGTCTTCCGAGGATAGGAAGACAGAGGTGCCGACTACCTTAAAGTTCGAGGGCTTCCTTGTTGAGGAAGATAGAGGTTGCCAACTACCTTGAAGTTGAGGGCTTGCGGGGATAGCAAGACAGAGACTCTGATCTTCGTATCAAGGGCTTACCCTGGTGTGGGTAAGACAGACTTGCTTGAAAGTATAAATCAAGGGACCTTTATCCAAGGTTGTTGGATACCCTTCTCTTTGGGTTAAAAGACTTATATCTTGTCACTTGTAGTATTACTAATTGTTTATATTCCGCTGCATTTTGTAATATAAGGAAAGTATAACTTTCTTATACTTCCTTACTTGTACTCTGTTTCATTTAGATTCTATACGCATTAAGGTAGAATCTCATATTGTAATCTTTTGTTAAGTGTCAACTTTCGGAACCATATTTCCGGAACCTACGTTCGGAATCTCTTTCCAAGTTTTCTTTTGGAATTAGAGGTGTTGTGAATCTACTAAGTTTAACTTTGTTAAACTTATCCCTTTCCTTTTCTTAAGGAAAACATAGTTATTCTTTACTAACTTTAAAGGTTCCAAAGGAATTTTTAAAGTTTACAATTCACCCCCCATCTTGTAAATTTAGCATCTACATCACTATTTCGATCCTACACATATCATTACCAAATATATGAATAGTCTTTCCTAAAACAACAATCATTTCCGAACATCCTTAGACCGACCATCATGGGAATCACTCAATACAAATCAATATCTCAAGTCCTCCACAATAGAATCCCCTACCTGGAACTCATCTACTTGAATCACCAAATAATATTTCATTATCATCTGGAAAATGAAAAATCTTCCACCAACCTATCATATATTCATATTAATCACTATGAGTTTATCCATTACTCTTTGGAAATCTCTAGATTCATGCACAGTGTCACTACATGAGTTACTTCCTAATGCATCAGTGAAAACATTACCATTAGTTGATTTGTAAAAAATAATGAGGCCTAATTATATAATAATTAAATCCACCATCACATTCATAAGATAATTACATGCATGGGGAAGATATGTCTTAGGTTCATATGATTGATAAAACCAAAAAATTATCATCGATGAGGTAATGCTTCCTCAACATCAATGAAAAAACAACAACTTCAAACTCCAGATCATGTGTGACATAGTTACGATCATGGGGATGTACTTTCTAAGAAACATAAGGAAAAATTGATCACTAATACATAAAAACATATCCCAGACTAGGAAATGAATAATTACATAAAACCTTTTACCAAATTACTTCTTCTAGAAAACAACAGACTAGAGCACTGACCATTTTCTTTTTTTAGGTACTAGAATGATTCGTGAAATTAGACAGCCCATAAGAACACATGTTCTTTTATGTTCATATATATAAAAGGAGTAAAAGTAAAATATAATTAATTTATTAACCTCAGATAATAGCCTATAATATCAAGGAATCTCTACACCTGTGAAATAGTCTTGAGTGTTTCCAAAAAACCACCACAATCTTCATAGGATCCATATCTACTCATAGCTGATACATGTCATGCCTCAAGAAATTAACTTCAAAATCCCATAACTCGCACTTTAGAAACATCCCAAAAATAAACTATTGATGAAGTACTCCAAAAATAGAATACATATATTCTTCATGCTCCTTAGAAGTGGATGACATGAGGATTTCCTCGATGAAAACCACCATGAACCAATAAAAGAACCCGCTTATAATAATGTTCATCAAACCTATGAATAAGGTTAGAGAATTAATTACACATAATGTCATCATAAAGGGATCATAGATATTAGGGAAAATCTGGTGAGAGGATGGAGAGAGATGGAGAGCAAGGGAGGTTCCCCCTTTCAAACCGATGATAACCAGATTTAACTCTAATATAGATATTTTCCACAAGGGAGTTGTTCAATCCAGATTGGCAAAGATCATTCAAACCCCTCCAAAATGATATTGGTGCTAGGTATGACTCTTATGTTGTTACTTGTAAATCTATCTACTTCATAGAATCTCTTCAAGGATTTGATAATACTTTAATTGAGAACAAAATTCCTCCCATCCATAAGCATTTGGGGGATGGGACATCATAGTGGTTTTGGACCAAAAGTTGATAATGCAAAGGAAGTATATCAACATGTACCTGATTATTGGATTTATTTTAGATGAAAAATGTGTAAACCCCTAGTCTTATGAAAATATTAAAGAATGAATCTATAAATATGGGAATTTATATAAATGGATGATAATTATGATTGGAAAAGTATATATCCACGCTATTCTGGAGAGAAAATATGACACCAATGTGTCCTAGTACATTGAAAACCATAATCTGAAACTGGGTATTTTTTCCTCTCTAACCAAGATGCAGACTTTAAC
Source organism: Viscum album (assembly GCA_963277665.1). NCBI lineage: Eukaryota > Viridiplantae > Streptophyta > Magnoliopsida > Santalales > Viscaceae > Viscum > Viscum album. The sequence continues at coordinate 753,004,052 of OY728160.1, forward strand.
CCTTTTACTAAAATTCCTTACATTGCATATATTTGAACCAGGATTCATGGGCTCCCCTATAATTGTTGACATCCTAAAATACTCAATTATTTAGATTCTAGAATTGGTACTCTGTTGAAAACCAAACATCACACAATCAAAGGATTTTTAGGTCTATATAAAATGGTTCTTATTGAGGTCACTATAGAGTCATCACCACCAGATATGGGTTTCCTAGTTTCCAATGATTATTTATTTGAGGTTATATTTGAATGTGAAAACATTCATCAGTACTGTGAATACTACAGAATGGTGGGTGATGCACTCAAGAACTACCGAGTGGTCCAAATGATGGTTAAACCAGTTTATGGTTAGATATATTGTAATGAATGCTAGAGAAAAAATAATCCAAACCCTATATAATACATCAAAAAGGATTAAAATAACAAATCTAAAAGTAGTGATTCGAACATGTTAGATGGCTCAAGAACACCATGGGTGGTTTTGGTTGAAGAGGAAGAGTAACAGCATACTCATCCATTTGAAAACATAAAGCTTCCAAAAACTCAAATTGTGGAAAATAAGAAATGCAAGGATGAAAATGAAAATTTTAATCATTTATTCTACCTTTCATAAGATGTTTTACGAACATATCTCCCAATGAAATGTGATGTGTACTTGTTTTATGTAATTAACTTTTATCTTAATGATTCCATTCATTTAGATAAGACCATGGAAAAAATATAAATATAAGAATATATCAAAAAACAACGTATCGAAGCTCCTTAGGATTATTAATGATATTATATCATAGTAGAGGAAACTCATATAAACAAATTATGAAATATTTAGGAAAAATTATAATAAAGGGATGCATCGATGATGTCTCAAAAGGGACACATTCTACTTCTACATCCAAGAAGGTAGAGCATCCGAAGAAATTTGATTGAAGGAATAAAATTGTTAAAAGAAAAAGCGTATTCACACCCCAAATCAAGATGAAAATGATGATTCTTTTTTTGATCATTCAAGGGATATCAAATAATGGAATTTTTGGTTCCCTCAATATCCTTATAGGTAGGTATAAACCTAAATTAATTGGTCTCTCAAAACCATTGAAAAATTCCATAAATCAAGGAACTTCCCTGGATCAGAACGGATAATCAATTCTGGGAATAGTTCATAATTATTATTTATCTAAAAGGATATGGATTCTAGTTCATAATAATGTGTAAAACCCTTTATTTATTCAAGATTAATATCAGGTCATCACATGAAACTTCTTCAATTTTTTCCAAAAAATGTTATGCTTAGTGGTCTATGCTTCCAATAAATATATCGACATGAGACGCTTATTTATGAAAATCAAGGACTTATCAAGAACTATTTCTGATCTATGTGTAATTATTTGATAATTTGACAAAATCTTACATGAACATGATAATATTGGAATTGTCTCTAGCACTACATCAATTAAGGACATCAAAGTGTGTGTTAAGGAAGCTAATATAACTAAAATCAATCTCTTCAAAACCAAATATACATTGTACAAAATGAATTTATATGACATGAGAGAAAGGTTAATTGATATAGAAATCGTGAATGATGCCTCTCTAGAAAATTGTAGGTTAATTTCGTGTTTCACTTTGGAAAAAGACAACTTGTACCATAATCTCATACTAGAGAATTTTATTGAAAATGAGAAGAATAATCCTATTCTTTTCAGGTTCCACAATACTTAAACATCCCTACCAGAGTGTACTAAAAATGTACATGATACATGGGAATCAGATGACTGAAGCGGTAACCCTTTTGTTTGTATTTTTAAACACAAATTTCTCAGGGTAAAAATTAATGACTGGAGAAAGAAAAATTTCAACTTCCTTGATAAATATATTGATTCCCTTAAGTGATCTCTCTACATTATCCAAGAATCCATTCCTAAAAAAATTATCTAGAAATTTTTCCAAGAATAGATGATGGCCTATAAAATTAAAAATGTTATCATTGTATGGGATAGTATTCACAAATACCATTCCAAAATTAGGTGGATCACTAATGGGGATAGAAACACCATGATTTTCAATTCTCTTAAAATGGTAAGAATTGTTAATATGCCACTATCTTTATTAAAATAGGGAGAAACAGTTCAAGATGATAGACATTCCCTTTCCAACTACATTTCTTTATAATATATGAATCTTTTAAATGGACCACCAAAGAGTTTGGGGATTATGGAAGGAATCTTCTTAAAAATGATCATTGAGGATGATAACAATTTTCTCACTTATACTCCTATATATTTTGAGTTCAAGGTTATTGTTTTCAGTATCCATAATAGGATTTCACTTGGTATGGATGGATTCAACAACCATTTTTTCAATTCAACTATAAAGTCATTCATAATGATGTTTTCAATATTTTCAAACATTTTTTTAGAGGTTGATCTTTCTCCAAAGGATTCAATGATCAATTAATTTCTTTAATTCAAAAATAATAGAATGTAAGTGACCTCAGTCAATTCAGATCGGTTTTTATTGTTAAAACTATCCAAAATATTATTATCAAAATTATTTGCAATAGAATTCCGCATGTCTCGAACACATTTTTTTCATGGAACCAATTTTTCTTTGTCAACGGGAGAAAAATATTGGACTGCCTTCTCATGGCATCAAAATGTGTGAACCTTCTTCTGAAGTCCATGAGGGGAGGCAAATTTTATCTTAATCCTGACATTATGAATGCTTTAAACACTATGGAATAGGGATTTATTAGTCATATTATTTATTATTTTTTCTTTTACATGAGGTTCATATATTTTATTAATTTCCCTCTTGGGTCTTTTAACATATATATTCTTATAAATGTGCCCTAGAAAAAATACATCAAATGATAAAGGGTGGTGAGATAGGGGGTCACCTATCAGCTATCATATTTTATATAGTTTAGTATTATCTCAGAAGGCTTCTTCTACAAATAGAAATCAAGGGAGAACTAAATCCCATCATATTTGCTCGAGGTATCTCTTCTCCTTGTCACCTTTTCTTTTCTAATGACATTATTATCAATACTCAGGGAAATAGGAGGAACATTAAAATATCAAGAATAACCTAATGAACTATGAAAGTGTGTCAGGTTAGGAAATCAATTAGATTAAGTATTTCATATTTTTTAGAAATAACATTTCACCCACACTAAAATCTTGCAAGATCAATGACTTGGGTATAAGGTAAGGCTCTCTTCCCTTTAATTATCTTAGAGTTACCATGTTCTTGGGAATACCTCATGATACTAATTTAATTAATGTGGTGAGTTAGATAAGAAGAACATTATCCATCATAAAGGGAGAATCACTATCAATAGCAGGAAGAATATGTTTGGTCATGTATGGGGTGGTTTCAAAGATGATGTATTAGTTAATGATGTACTATTGGAATGTATCTATTATTAAAACTATCCAAAATATGATGAGAACATTTTTTATTAGTGGAATTATAATGGAAGGAAAAATTAATACATCTCCATGGAAGTGGCGATTCATTCCTCATGATCTAGGGGTAATTTATTTCAAAATTCATTAAATCTTAAATCAGACCCTGTAAACCCATTTTTTGTAATGACTCATACATAAAATGTTTGAGTACTTATGCTTCCCCGGATCTATGTGTTTATTTCAAATCATTTAAGGAACGCCATTCTAAAACTAGTCCTCTATTTTTTCTTGCCTTAGAATAATCTTTTAGAAAATAAACATTAACACTAATTGGAAAGTTATTTTGAATTCCTCCATCAGGTACTGGAAATAAAATTGGGTTGGATCTCCATTAATTGATGGTATTTGAACATCTAATTTCGAAATTGACTAAATTTTTTTAGTCAAATATTAATAGAATAACATGAACACCCTTCCAAATGATACTTATTAGGTTGTATCTTCCTATGATTTTCAGAATTAGGAATACATGATTATTTGGGAACCGAATACTAATTGAGTGATCAATTCAAAGATTTTCTATAAATAGTTGATTCAAGGTAACTAAAAATGGATCTGGAACTTCAACAAAAAATTCTATCTCCATCCCGATTCACATTGCTTTTGAGACTCTCCCACAATAAGGTGGAACTGGATTCCAATATGCTTTATGTTGGTATCTCACATTGTTCACAATATGTGTCGATCCATCAACACTATGAGGATGTTGATAACTTATTATTATGTTTCCTTGAATCCTCTTCTTTATGGAGGTTAGTGTTTTGATATTTTTTAGATACATCCACTACAGACTAAAATTTTATAGGATTTTCTACTTATATTTACAGTTATTAAAATGTCCATCAAACTGGTTAACCTTATCAGGGTAGCTTGTTCGGAGTTGATTCATGTTATCTAGAGAAGTAGAAACAAGGTAATCTATGAGATAAATCCCTTCAAACCTTAGACTTCCTTGGTTAAAAATACGATGACTATTCACAATTTCATCTTAATGAATGATGAGTTCTGTCACAATTCGGTCAAAGTTCTATTAGTCTTGAGGAAACTAAAAATTAGTGGAAATTTTCCTAAACCGCTTGGAACACTTGAGGTTTTCTGGTTCCCCCTTAATTGTATTGACAAAATGAATCTATGATGGGGATTCGAGAGGGATCCCATGACCATAAGTATATGTGGTAATTTTTAGAGATCATGAAACTTATTTTATAGAATTAATACATGGTCCTTGTAGTCATGTGACTTCTTTAGAGGTAGAAATAATGGTATTTATCAAATCTATCTTAGTTTGAATTAAAAGGAATTGAAAAAATATATTGATTGAATGTGATTCCACTAAAATCATCCATGTTGTCAGGCTGTGATTGATCCACCTTTCATGGGAGTTGACAGCACAATGGGATAACTGTGTTGAAGGGATTACATCAATGAATTACATAATCGTGTATATCTATCGTGAATCTAATCACCTTTCAAACAACCTTTCTAACAAAGGAGTGTCCAAAGAGGTTTTCACCTACACTAATATTCTTCATTGTGTCATGATCCCTATTTATCAATGAGAAAAATTTAAATTACTTCATTCAAACTCTTAACGAATTTTTTACCTATTAAGATCCTCAAAACTCTCATTTCTAAAAAAATGAAGAAATAAAAATTCCCATGATGATATCAGAATGTTTTCTTCAGAACATCACCATCACTCACCCACAACTAATGATACCCTAATGATAGATTGATCTTCAAGAACTAATAAGCTTCTTTTACCTGATCGAATAAGTCATTAATTAAAATAATAGAATATCGGTTCTTCACTTTCACCTGATTCAAGTGATGATAATCCCTAAAATTAAAAAAATTGCCATCATATTTGTTAGAAAAAAATCAGTGGACCCGAAGGTGATAGACATAGTTGAAACAAATATCACCACAAAAGACCATCGAGATGTACTCACAAAAATCACAACTCATAAGGTTCCATCCTATATGGAGAAATACATATTGAGGTGTTTACTAACTGTATATGTATTCCATACTCAATCTCTCATTGAGGGGGTAATACCAAAACCACATTAGAAACAACATCATGGGTACTCTTCTAAAACAGTAGAAAACATCAATTGTTGATCCTTTGATGAATTGGGCATTATCTCGACCATCAAGTTGGACATGGAAGAAACTATCCTCTAACCCATCTGATGATATTTCTCACTGATGAACACTACCAAATCTCCATTGAATCATAGAACATAATATTTCTATTTAAGAAATCCAAAATACCCTTTACCGAATATAATTATTCCAAACAATGGATGATGTTGTAGGGATGTATACATAAACATAGAAATTATTCCTAATAGTGTTTTCACAATAATTGCTCGATGTATTTATATTATTAATATATATAATCTCAACCACTAACTAGAACAATCAATACCAGGGGCACTATATATCTCTCCACCTCATGTTCCAAATCATGAACTAGGGTTTGTGATATGATGGAGTGTGTAGCTCCAGAATCCAATAAGTAATGAAACTACGATGAAAATAGAGAAGGGTATCAAAAAAAATGTATGGATCACATGGGGTTGAAATTTATAAGACATGAATCTTACCATGTTATACTACACAGCCACTCTAACGCTGATCACCACTACCTCCATGAACACACTCATCACTCTAAGGATGAGAATCATCTTGGGGTTTTCCACTTACTACCCTGTCTCTCTCCCTTGATCCCATGAAATATCATCCTTATATTTTTTGAAACATATAATACCAAATAAATAATGGAAATAGAAGTAGAAAACCCCAAAAATGATTCATACTCAGATAGGTCAGGCACTCTCACCACTAATGACATCAACCTTAGCATGAGAAATAAAAATATGATCCCATAGAAAAGTCATGAGAGTTACCACCTCTAGAGAAATGAGATAATGAGGAAGTGATATACCACTTAGTAGCCTAAAATATATTCTATCCTACCAACTAGGAACCTCAAACAAAAACACTACTTCATGATGAATCTTGACGACTCTCCTCTAATTATGTCCTTATTCATGGCTATATCTTCTCAACAACCTCTAATCTTTCTAATGCCTTAGGATATGTTTTATGTGTAAATGGGGTGACCTAGTGATAGATATATAGAAACAAAACCTTAATGAATATATTTTCCCTGGACTCCTTATCTAGTATTAGTTATAAATCTTATCAAAGACTAAACCTAAAATGGATCTTGAAAACCACATTGTAGAACTCCCTTGACGAATAGTGAGTAGCTCCTGCCAATTTCCTACCTTCATTGTCGATGAAAAAAAACTCTACACAAAACTGGTCCCAAATCATATCATATTAGACCTATGAATCCTCATGATCCTGAAGGTATAAGATCCACCACTACCTCACTGCTCCATGAAACATCATCACAACCAATGACCACTAGTGTTCTATTTGATCTCAGATCAAACAGAAATCTATCTCAACCTCTTCCAACCAATATTTTATTACAATTTTAAAAAATGATCTTCCAAACTTCTACAAACTAAGAAAATAAAAATCTAAGAGTTTCCACCTCCATGATTTGTCTTCATCGACCCCTAATCTATTGTGATTTTCTAGCACATCCTGCAGAACATAATATAGGTGAACTTGACATGGTTTACACTTTTCAAACACATGTGAAATGAATAATGATTCATGATATTTTACTAGGTCTCAATACCACAACTAGTATAACTTTTTTCAGTAGGATAAATAAACATAATGGTCCATGAATTAGATCCTAAGGGGGCATATGCACCCATTTCTCATGTGGTATCTCTTGTTTACGTCACTTAAAAAAATTATTTTACACTATTTCCCTACAAAAACATGTAGTCTCACATGTGTATAACTCTAAAATCCAACATATCCCTCATCCAAATCCTTTGATACCAATCTTTCATTAACCCAACCCAAAAGGTACCCCTCTTAGGATGATAATGAGAGAAGGGGGATGATGACCACCTAAAGCCGACATCCAATGGGTCATGGGTTTTCAACAAGCACTGAGGCTATAACATACATATAAATGGTATACATTGCCTTCTAATAGAAACATGTAGAATGAAAGATAAGTCATGTATTCCAATCAACTCACGATCATAAAGATAATTTAAAACCAAATTACATACATGTAAAGTTATAGAAAACAATGATAACTGAAAAGGAACTACAAGTACCTAAAAATAAATATGGAAGTGATCTGGAATCCCAAATAACTCCTAAACAACCACGATCCATCAATATCTAGCCTAATATCTAACCTACTCCTAATGACCTAAAATTTTAATATATATATATATATAGGGTGATAATACTATTTATAATTATAAGGTTCCTTCAAGATCCACTCATGCAAAAAATTAAGAGAGAATACTAAATCCTAGAAAACCACAAGTGAGGATAAATCATCACCTAAAAAGGTACACTAAGCTTCTCGCCTCAACATGACAATCTCTCACTAAGTATAAAATATAATAGATCATTTTGTATAATATCAAATGAAGGTACTATACTACCACTTCCATACTACTATCTCACTCTTCCCAAACATCGTACATCCTAATCAATATCTTTCTAAAATAATCTTTCCCAAAAAACCTAGGCTAAAGTATCACAAAATGTATCTTGTGCATCATATTATCTCATCATCACATGACACATCTCCACATAGTAATCAAGTAGTTCCCAGGAGACACCACTTCTCATATGTTTTTTATTATATATTGAGTGTTATAATTCAATCAATCACAGCCCATACACAATGTAACGTACATAAATCCATTACAAACCATACACCAAATACCACTAATAATTTTTTGGATACTATATTTGGTTGTAAATGTATGTAAAATAACCAAAATTCATCATAAACATCTACACACATATATGGTAATGATAACCACCATCCATATCAACAAATATTAGTACTTAGAGAAGAGAGTAGGAACATAGGTTGTAGTTAGCCATCCGTACCTCACCGACATGGATGTTGGGGAATATACCCTCTTAAAGTCTAAAGGTTGTTATTTTACCTACCATAATTGGTGGTATAGTGTATGAAAAAAATACAAGATATAATATGTATTACCACAGTACTATAGGAATTAACCTAGTCATAGGCTCAACTATAGTTATTGTCACTCAGACACCTATTTTCCACTACTATGAACTAGATATCGTAAAATAAAACAAGAAACTAAGGAGTTTCATTAGATTTATTCGTTAATTTTTAAAAATTAACCTTACATTATTTAAATCATTATTCATTAGTGAACATTACCCTAAATTATTTTTTATTAACCTTGAGAGTGATTTCCATGCCCTCCATGAATAACCCAACAGAGTCCATGGTTTCTCAAGATTATCAACTATTGGGAAAAACCCCCTCATGGTATCATTGAAGCATTTTTGAGGTGATTGTGTCTGTTGACAATGTGGACATCTGTGTGGTGATTCTAGACAAAGAAAACCATGACATAAAAATTTATTGACAAAGGATATTTCATGGTGGCATGTTGAAGGGTTGTAGTTAACGATCAATGATTGATTCAAGAATGTCGACAAAGGAATGGATGATCTGGAGGTGGTACAAAAATAGCAGATATAAGGTGGCGTCGTTGTCTTGTAGGAGAAGAAACTTGTGTGCCATATGTTTCTCAAGATCAGAACACCATAATATGGAAAAGGGAAAAGGGGAGCCCAAGTTATAGGGTTGGTCACGCAAGTGACTTGTGCGGCAGAGACATACACGCCGAAACTTGTGCGCCATCTTGAAAGGTGTCCAAATGCCAATAAATAGAGGTCGAACACTCATAATTATAAGATGAGTTCAACACTTAGAAAAAATCAGAGCTCCCGTCACGCAGGTGTGGTGGTCGCGCAAGTGGTGGTGTGGTCGCACAAGTAGAAGTTGCGCTCCATGTAATAGTTGCACGACCAAGGTGGTTTGGGTGAGAAAGGATGTAATTCATGCATGTTTAGATTTGAATAAGGAGGTTTCACGCAAGTGGTTGAGGTGGACTTGTGCACTAGGTTTTGAAGAAGTGTGAAAGTTGATGGTTGCACGCCAATATTGGTTTGGTTGTAAAAGGGTGTCAGTCGTGCAAGTTTGGAGTTGCAGAAGATTGTGTCGCGCAAGTGGTTGAGGTAGACTTGCACGCCAGTTATAACTTTCACATCGATACTTGTGTTCCATCATGGAGAATGGCACTAGGTATGGTTGAATTACGGAAGTGATTCAGGGCTGTGTGGAAGTTGTAAGATTTCCCGATTACTTCGGTGCAATGTGAGATTCATCTACGGGTGAAAGTTGGACTTCAACAAAGCATCCACATACAACATAGGATGTATTATTAGTAAAAATAAAGAGACCTATAGGTCTATAAACTGTGAGTGGATCCTTTCTAGAGATGTGGGAAAAGGAAGAGGAATAAGGTTATCCTCTCCACCGGTAGTGAGACAGAGAGAGAGAAACAAGGAGTGACCCTAGGGAAAGTAGTGAGCTGATCCTAAACATTGTAAAGGCCATGAGACTGGGCAGAGAAGTGATCTATCCCAAACATTTTAAATTGGAAGTGAGATTTAGTGGATTTGGTACAGTGGTACTTCACCGTTGTATTCTCCTTGGACATAGCCCAGGGAGGGTGAATAATGTAAAAATCTCTATGTTTTCCTGCTCGCTTCCCTGCATTACATTCGAAGCATTATCATCAGATAAAGAAGAAAATAAGTGATCATAATAAACATAAAAGTGAAAACAAAGTGACCCTTGTAATAAAGGGGGTCAATATCCAGTGGGGTAAAAAGAATTTTTAAAAAGAATATCTATACCCTAATTCGCCACCCCTATCAGGGTATATAGGCCCCTGTTGGTCCTAACAATTGGTATCAGAGGGAAGGTTGCTGTTATCAGATTTGTTTGATCTGACATGGTGTAGTCGATTTTTGTGGTTAAATCAGTCTGCTCTTATCTCAGTGTGCCATGGAAAAGGGAAAAACATCAACAAAGAATCAAAAGTCAGGTGATATCCCTTAGCGTGGAAGTGTTTATTGAAAAAGTGAGATTCAACTAAATGAATCAAATAACATACCGAAGGAAGGCCTGGATGAATCTGACAGGGAAAAGATTGATTCACTCAATCATGATATAGGAATGAGTTAAGTACTTGAACATCAAAGTGATACCGAAGAAATTGATGATGAAGAGGTTTTAAGAAGGAGGCCACCAGTAGATATTGTAAACGTGACGAAGAAATTGGATCATAAATTGGATGAAGAAGTTAAATCAAAAGATATTTGGATCCATGTATTGGAAATTTAGGTCAACAAGATAAGAGGATTAAATCAAAGGCTTATGGATGTGGCTACTGACCTAAGGGAGAAGAATGATTCTCAAGGAGAAGAAATTCAAATGATGGCTAGAATGAAAGGATACCAAAAGGCTGATGATTATGAAGAGAATCAAGAGTCAGATGATTTTCAGAATCTAAAAGCCATAAATAATGATCTAGCTAATAATTTGAATAAAAAGTTCAAAAGAATCAAAGGCTACAACACAAGAATGTATCTATCTATCAATCTATTCTTCAGAAAAAATTAAAAGTAAAGGAGCAAAGTGGTATGGTAGAAAAGGTCAAATGATAACTGGAAGATGAGGTGAGTTGTGGAAATAATCTCAAAAGAGAACTCAATTACCATCATGAATCAAGGGATATGAAGATTCAAAAGATGGAAGAAGAGTTATAATTAGTCAAGAAAGAAATGGAGAAATCTAAATCCAATGATAATCTCATGTTGAAGGGTGCACTACACTTATTATTTGATTATCCTTCGGTAGGTGTTGATGAAATGAAAGCCAAATGTGCTACATCAGAGGAGAAGCATGAAAATATTGTATCATCACAAAGGACATCCATATTGTGAAAATATAGAATTGGATATATGATGATCTCACTCATATGCATGATAGGATAGGTGCAGTGAAAATATACAGAGATAAGAAAAACCATGTAGGTGCTGGAGATAGACCTAAAAAGGCTTTTACAGGAAGAAATGATTGCATGTGCTATTTTTGTGGGATTCATGGTCATACATCAAGAATCTATCTAGACCCACATGAATACATCTTAGGCTCTGAAAATAGAAACATTACTAGATCTGAGAAGAAGATGATGTGTCATGAGAAATCAGAAATAAGAGTCTCTCAGAGGAAATCATTCATTAGTTGAAATTACTGTGGAAGAATGGGACACACCATAAGTATATGCAGGAAGCTCAGAAGATCAATGTTAGAGGAATAACACAAGATGCATCAACAACTTGACAGAGAAATGATGAAAAGTGGTATTCCTTTGATTGAAAATGTTTTATATATTCTAATCATGGAAATTTGTCAAGACATTATAGAAAGAATAAAGCAGGAAAGGGTAAGGAACTTGAAAGGAGATTCAGGAAACCAGTGGTGTATAATGAGAAATCGTACACTTGAAGACAAAGTGGTAAATTGTAAAATAAGCTTAGAGCCTCAAGGGAATCACTTGGAACTGAATGAATGGTGTATTAATCACCTCCTCTATCACACTCACAACCACTCTCTGAGAAAGAACATGAACAAATCTAGATGAAAACGGAAGGAAATTATACAACTATGAGTAAGAAGAATTCATGCTCAGTGGATGACCTACAACCAATGCAAAATAGTTTGGTGACTCAGATTCTTGATAAAAGAAAGATGAACAAAGAATGAATTGAAAAATTCACATGTAGTGTTCCACAATGAGAAGTGGAGGAAAGAGAAAGACCCCTGCAATGGTGGAAGAAGAAAGGGAAGGTGACAAGTTGAAAGATTCCTACCTAGAGAAGGAATCAAGGGAAGTGTAATTTTGGTGGAAAATCAATGAAAGGAATGTGTACCGATTGGATTAAACCCCAAACTGTGAGAAAGGCTAAGCCTGAAAAGATTACATATCAGAAAAAGACTCAGAATGTGGGTAAGTATTGATTAGTCATATGGCCAGAGAAGTTAAAATTGGCTAGGAATCTAGAAGAAGAAACTAAAGAGTGTGATACTCTGTAAGAAAGGATCAAAGGTTTGACCCATCAGGATCAACCACAATCCTCATCCTTAGGATTCCAAATGAACCCCTCTCCCTATGTATATAAATTCCATTAACTAATGATTCAAATGTTTTGGGTTTTAGGGAGAAACAATCCAAGAGGTTGTGGCATCTAAAGATGCAAAGTGGAAAGGTGATATGCTTCAGAGTTTCGATTGACTCAAATCAGGTACCAAAGTTGAAGAAGAAAGAAAGTACCAGGGAACAATAAGAAGTTATTATGTTGTTAACGTTGTCTCTTGTTTCCTACACCGAGTTTATACTCAGTAGGCTTAGAAATTTTGTTAAAGGCTCAATTCCAAGTGGAATATGTGAATAAATGATGCAGGATAAGAAGAATGATTGTGGGTCTAAAAGGTGGTCCTAGTCATGGGAAGTGTTGTATAACATTGGGAGGGAATTCATTATCATAATCAAATCTTAGATCCATCAAAAAAATAATTGTATGAATCAGCTCAAGAGTTTTCAATCGAGGGAAGACTTATCGCCATAGAAGAAAAAATAATCATGCATCTCATGATTATCTTTTTTGTTCAAACAATTTCTTATCAGCAAAGTGATTTCAGGATACCAAGAAGCTTCGAGAGAGTATCAAAATTGTTTCAACAAGATGATCAGAAAAGTAGTTGAAATATATGATGCCATTGAACAATGACATCGTGAAAAGTTTTTTGTTGAAGGTAAGGATGTGGTAAGAGACTCAGGGGGGAGTAGAAGTGGCAGATGCTAACTCATAAGAAGTCGATGATAATAAACAATAAAGTGTCAAGTCTGTGTCTACATGTAATACAATGAGTCGAGCTGAAATTGATAGACATCTCCAGTTCAAACAAGAAGAATGAAGCCACATCATTAGACATATTTCTTATCGAAGGTAGAGCCAAAATGCTTTGCTGATGCATCTGAAGATGAAAACTAGGATCGGTCTATGAATGAAGAGCATGATCAGATTAAAAACAACATCATGTTGGGGATTGTTTCGAGACCAACAGAAAAGAATATCATTGGATAGGTAAAGTTTTTCTTTGGTCTACAAGTGACACAAGGAAGGAATGGCACATTCATTTCTCAATAAAAATATGCCAAGGAGGTTCTGAGAAGATTTGTATTGGAAAATTCTAAGGAGATGAAGACTCCAGTTGCAACCCGGATGAAATTATCCAAAGATGAGGATGTCAAGGAAGTAAATATCACAGAATACAGCCAAATCATCTGAAGTCTATTGTAATTAACTGCGACAAGGCCTGACATTATTTTCACTACAATCCAAGTAGCAAGATAACATAGCATTCCCAAGTAAATCCACATAATCGCAGTTAAAATAATACTTTAGTATATCAAGGGCATGGTGGATTTTGGTTTGGAATATAATGGAAAATCTCATACAGAGTTAATGGGATATACAGATTCAGACTGGGCTGGTCAGCGGATGATAGAAAATCAACATCAGGTGGTGCATTTTATCTTGGTGGATTGTGTATTTCTTGGCTAAGCACGAATCAAGATTGCATTTCATTGAGCACCGCAGAAGCTGAGTATATTGCGGCCACTCAAGCATGCACAGAGTTATTGTGGATTTAGTAGCAACTCAATGATATGGGAGTTGAAGTGAAGTCTCCAATCAGAATCCAGTGTGATAACTCAAGTTCTATCAATCTTAGCAAAAATCCCATCCCTCATTCAAGGACAGAGCACATTCAGGGCTACGTGGAAGTTGGAAGATTGCCCAATAACTTCAGGGCAAAGATAGATTCATCTACGGGTGAAAGTTGGAATTCAACAGAGCATCCACATACAACAGAGGATGTATTCATTAGTGATAATGAGGAGAACTACATGTCTATAAACTATTAGTGGATCCTTTATAGAGCAGTGAGAAAAAGAAGAGGAAGAAGGTGATCCTCTCCAATAGTAGTTAGCCAGAGAGAGAGTAATTGGGAGTGACCCTTGGAAAAGCAGTGAGCTAGCCCTATACATTGTAAAGGCAGTGATCTTGGGCATTGAAGTGATCTAGCCCAAACATTGTAAATTGGCAGTGAGTTTTAGTTGATTTGTTACAGTGGAACATCACCTTTGTATACTCCTTGGGCATAGCCTAGTGAGGGTGAACCAAGTAAAAATCTATACATCTTCCTGCTTTCTTCCCTGCATTTCATTCAAAGAATTATCATCAGATAAAGAAGAAAATAAGTGATCATAATAAACAAACAAATGAAAACAAAGTGACCCTTGTAATAAAGACTTCAAGATCCGGTGGGGTAAGAAGAATTTTTAAAAAGAATATCTATACCCTGATTCACACCCCCTCTTAGGGTATAAAGGCCCATATTGGTCCTAACATCATCATTGAATTCCAGTGAGCACCAACCCCATATTTTAAAACATTATTTATTATTTCCCCAAACCATAATTCCATGTAATCTAATGAAAATCATAAGAAACCCAAAAAATATTTATTACCAATAACATCCAGACATGTCAAGAAATAGGGTAAGGAATGAAGATAAAAAGCAACTCAGCCATATGACCTTTAAAAAAATTAATAAATCACCGTCTATTTATGAATAACAATGGTTAATCCTAACTACAACCCATCCCATTAACTCATGTGTCATAATCAACACCCTCAAGCATATCACCCTGTATCTCACCATCACTAGTGTAAGCTACATCTATAACCCTATAGCTCCTACCAAAATCTCATAATTCATCCTAGGATCACATCAAATAACCTAAAAAGGCTCACATCTAGATAAACATATAAGGTTACAAACAAATAATAAGGCTAACATTGTATCTATGACAAAAAAACAAGGCTTTTATCCTTATATGAAAATGGTATCACTCGACTTCAAAACATTTATCTTTATCAAATGACAGATTTTATTTCATATTTAATTAAAATATTAATTTATTATATGTTTCAACTATAGTTAACCAGAATCATAATTTATAACATGCTATATATTAAATAAAAGATGATCTATATAATCAATTCATGTTTCAATAAACGATATAAAGAACATCCCCCATTTAACGTGAATTTATATTATTACCATAACATTACCAGAATATACGTATTATATAAACATTCCTCTTTAATTCCTCTAGCCAACAAATAAATTATTTAATTTATTGTCTTTTTCATTTAAAGAAAATTACACTTGTTTAACCAATCATAAAAATATGACCAACAAAACATAATCATGGATACCATAATATTTTAAAATTTTAGTGTAAATAATTATCACATTGGATTAACACATGTAATCTCTAACCATAAACAATAAATTCATTAATATGGTTTATCCTATATTTTGTTCATTTCCACCACCACTCAAAAATATAAATCATGATAAATATAAGATTTCATGTAATATAAAAGGATAAGAAATTAATCCCGTAACTCAATATTTCAATGCTATTTCCATGAGGATAGAACAACAATACAGTTCTCTAATCACCTATCCCATGAGGAAATTGTTTCCCTCGAAAGATATTACGCCACAACCATGACCACATTACTGAATGAAACTCAATTAGATTAATAAATATCAACCAAAATCAAATGAAAATAAATAATGGGATGAAAATATATCATAAAAACAAGAAACTAATATGAAAATATGAATAAATCACCTCAGATAACCATGAATCAAACACGGGATGTTGGGGATTAGATCTGATTGAAAGGGGATTAAAAGTACTTCAAAAAATCACTCTTTTGATCCTAGGATTTGATAGAGAAACATGGATGAAATGTGTGTTCATAATTGGGTTTGGGTGTCTATATCACAATTGAAAATTAGATGACTATGATGTAGCCGCATAGGCAATGACATAGAATAGGTTGACACATTGTGGACTACATCGCAATGCAAGGGACCATGCCATAGCCTTCTGGGTAAAACACATGTCTGATGAACTTGATGCCTATGATGGAAAAAATACTATAATGCTGGGGAGGTAATATGGTGTTTATGAAACCACTAAAACAAATAATCCATTCTAAAATAAATAGGATATGATACATCCAATCCTGAATGCTATAGCGACACCAAAAATCAGAAGAACTAACAAAAAACCCATAAATTTTAGTAGAAAACACCAAGATGTATCCACTCAACTTTCGAGGAAGGGACTCAACCACATCCCACCTCTATTCCATAACTATACAAAAAATTATTGTATCTCTAAAACTCTTCATCCCTAGAACCTATACTACAGCAGATCACTTCCTTCCACAACAACGAACCAAACGGCGCACCCCAAGGCTCCACGGTGTGGAATCCTCTACAGCTGAGATTTCATTATAACTCACATTATTCACCTTGACTCTCCTATTAGTACCAATAACACCTCAAACTCACAAATGAATGGTCTATAAGGATTTGATCTCATAGAGTAACAAAATGAACAAAATTGGATCGACCATAACTAAATCAAATTGAATTGTGAAAAATTGAATTAAATAATCATGTATTAAACTAAACTAGAATGAGCTATCATAAATTTAAAAAATACTTTAAAATAAATTATATTGAATAGAAATAAAGTGAATGAAATTTACTAATGCTAAATTGAATTGAAATAAACCATACTAACCCAAATGAAATAATATAAGAAAAAATAAGCATAGTAGAACTACATTGAAGGGAAAATAATAGAACCAAACATTCCTAGAAAACCCAAGGAAATAAAATCTAATTAAACTTAGATATAAATAAAAATAATAAAAATCATATTGAACATAATTAAAATAAATATAAATAAACTCAATTTACCAAAATTAAATTGATCTATACCAAATTGAACTGACCGGAATAGAATTTAATAAAACGAAGTATTCCCAATGGAATCAAACATACTAGAATCGACCATAAATGAATGGAAGTAATGATAAAAACCCCAAATAGAACTAACATATTCTAAATTAAACCAAAATATACCACATTGATGTTCACTAAAGGGAACTGAACTAAACTAAATAAAATTAGATATAACAAAATTGGATAGAACAAAATAATATTTATTAGACAATTAATATACTAAACTGAGCTGAATTTACACAAAATAAACCAAAATAAATTTTATCAAATGGAACCAACCCAAATTGATCTAAAATGAATTAACCCAGGTCGAAAAAAATAAAACCAAACCAAACAAAATTGAGTTGAATTGAGTTTTATTGAATGAATTATGATTGAATTGAACTATAATAACTAATTAATACCCTACCTAAACTGAACCAACCTCACCCAAATTATATGAAATGAAATGAAGATGAACCAAATTAAACGAAACTGAAAAAACAAATTCAAACCTCACTAAATTCAAATAATTATAAAGGATAAATATATTTGAAAAAAATAAACTAAAACACATAAATAAATTCAATACCAAAAAATTCTTGCAAATGCAAATGGAAATGAACTATACTCTATAGAATTGATCTGATCTGATATGGACATAACTGACCAATATCATAATAATTTGAACAGAACCCATATAACTATAAGAAAATAAGCTTAAATTATATGGAATAAATAGGAGTTGAAAAAATGGGAATTAAAAAATGAAAAAAATAAAATAAAACCAAATTTTATTGAACATAATGAACCTAAATTGTATATAAGTAAAATAAAATAAACTAAATGAAGTTGGTTAAAAAAATAATATTAAGAATAGGAATATACAAAACAAACCAAATTATTATAATGAAAATATAACAAACCAAATTGAATAAAAGAATTCACTCTAACTAAACTGAACTAATAAAAAATAAATAAAACTAATATAAAATAAAACAAAACCATCAAACCTAAAAAAATCTAAACATAATAATTCCAAAACAAAAAAACCAAATTATACCAAATATACTTAAATTAAAGTATATTTATTTTAACTAAAATAAATTTAACTAAAATAAATTTAACCAAAATGATCCTAAAAAATCCAAAATCACACTACCATAAATCATATAAATCTAACTCAACCATACAAGACCCAATTTGAATCGATCTAAATTTAATTGAAAAAATTATGGAAATTGTAGTTAAACCAAATTACAGTATGTCTAACCAAATCATATCAAAAGTATTCTACCTAAATATAAATTATCTGGAATCATATAATACCAAAAATGATTCATATAAAAAAATAAACATTTTTTCAACCAAATTTAATTGAAGTGAAAACAAATAAATCATGAAATTTAATAAATCTCAATTAAATTAAAATGAAACAAAAAAACCATAATGATACCAAATTGACATGATCTAACATGTGTATAATTGAACTGAATCGACTTAGCCTAAATTGATCTAAACTAAGTATAATTGAGTTGAATTGATATTAATTGAATTGAATTAAACTTATGTAAATTGAATAAAACTAATTCAATCCAACCTTACCATAAAAGAACCAAACTATACGAAATGTAATAAAAGTTAATTAAAATGAATTTAAGTGAATAAAATTATATTTATCCCAAGTGAATTGATCCAATATAAACTGAAATGACTGAAACTAAGAAAAATTGAACTCATAATACTAGAGAAAAAATTGAATTTGATGTAACTAAATCTATATAAAATGAGCTGAACCAAACTCAACAGAATTAAAGAGAAGTGAATTGAAAGAAAATAAACTAAAATGAACCAACATAACCTAAAATATACTAGAATGATATCCACTAAACTAAATTTAATGGAACCTAAATAGAATTATATGAACCAAAAAACAAAAAATTTCATGAAATGTACCAACTTTTTAAAAAAATATTATAAAACCAAACTTATTAGAATTGAATTATTCTACCATACTTAAAATTAATTAAAATGAATAATAAAATTAGAACCAGCTAGAAATAATAAAAACCAAATTGAAAATAAAAAATTCTAGATCTATTTCATTTAATTAATTTTTAAATATTTTATTCTATAATGTTGGTTTTAGTTTTTTTCAATTCTATTTGGATATGTTTAAATCATTTGGGTTTCATTTGGATGGGTAAATATAATTATAGTAAAACTGGTTAAGCTTTAATCAATTTCATCTAATTAGATTCACATATATATAAATTATTTTTGTTTTTTTCAGGAAAATATAGTTTAGATAGAAAAAATGTTTTATTTTAGTTTAGTTTAGTTCGTTTTATTTCGACTTGGGTTGGCTTGAGTTGGATTTATTCGAATTTGGACAATTATTTTTGGTTAAGTTTAATCCTTGTCAAGTAAATTTAGTTTGGATCCATTTTTTGGTATATTTTAATTGTTTTTAATTATATTTAATTTAAAAATAAATAATTTAATTTAATTTAATTTTTCTATTCATATTGGTTTGGTGTAGTCTGGTATAATTATCTTGGTTAGATCTTGGTATAGTTTTGCATTTTAGTTGGGAATTGTTTAATTAACTCCATTTTTATTTTATTTGATCGGTTTCTTTGTTTTTTGAGTTATTCTTTTCGGTTATATTGTAAAATATTTTTAATTATATTTATTTACATTTTTTTGGAATGTTTAGTTTAGTTCAATTATGTTTCTTTTATGTTGATTCAATTCAATCAGTTTTGGTTATTTAGGGTCTGGTTGAGACTATATAATTTGTGTTTGATATTTTTAATATACTTTTATACAATTCAATAATGTTTATTTGTTATTTTTTTTGTTTTATTTCAATTCATCTCTATTTGGGTTTGTTAAATTAAATTGAATCATTTTATTTACATTTTAAATGCATAAATTTGGGTTTTTGGCATTTGATTTGATTCATTTACTTTATTTTGGGTTATTTTATTTTATTTTAGTTTAGTTTGGGATTATTTTATTCAATTTTGTTCAGTTTCTTTTGGTTTTATTCTATTTATTTCTATTCAGTTCTATTCAGCTCCATTCAATTAGGTTATAATCAATTTTGTTTATTTTGGTTCAATTTAGGTCGATATAGGTATGGTCGGTTCATGAAGGTTTGGTTTAGTTTATTTTAGTTTAATTTATTATTTACTTTTTTTTCATTTTAGTTCAATTAATTTATATTTATTTTATTTCAATTGGTGTTGGTTTATATTGAATCATGTTAGTTCTATTTTTTACCCAACTTGTTTTCATTTTTCCTAGTAACATTTAATTTAGTTCAATTGTAGTCTAATAATTTTGGGTAGGTTCCATATTAGTTTAACAAATTTCATTTCTGTTTTTCTTTTAATTAAGAAACATTTGGAATAGTTTGATTTTATTTTGTTTGGTTCTATTAATTTTCATTTATTTTTATTCAATATCATTTTATTTGTTCAATATAGATTAGTTTTATACAATTTAGTTATATTTTGATTAATTTTGATTTAGATTGGTTTTTTCATTTAGAATAGTATAATTGTTTAGTTTGGATTTAGTTAGGTTCAATCTAGGTCAGTTTAGTTATATTTCATTGAACATAAATCTCTATTTTCATTTTATTTTAGACCAATTATACTCATTACGATTTAGTTTGTTTTATTTACATTCCATTATATTTGGAAAAGTTAGTGTTGGGTATATTCATTTTAGTTTTATTCATTATATTTTTATTATGTTCTATTATTTTTCATTCAAGTATATTTGGTTCTGGTCGGTTATGGTTTATTTTATTTTTTATTATTCAATTTTATTTGATTTGGTCTCATTTGAGTAATTTGGGGTAATGATTAATCTTTTGGTTTAGATCATTTTTATTGAATTCAACTCGATTATGGTCAAGTCAGTTTAAGTTGGTTTACTCTGGTTTCATTTTTCTCAATAGGTTTTGGTCATTATGGTCTATGTAAGAAAATTTTGTAGTACAATTATATTTAGTTTAATTTTAATTAATTATATTATTATTTTTTATTTGGTTCAAATCAGTTCACTTTAGTTTGGTTTAATTAACTCTGATTTTGATATGTTTAGTTTATTTTGATCATATTCTCTTCAATTTTTTTTATCTAGTTAAATTAATGTTTATTTGATTTTATTGAATTTGGCTTGGTTTGGATGGGTTTAGTTCAATTTGGTTCAATATAGTTTGGTTAAAAAATGTTTAATTTTATTTTGTTTTATTCAATACTATTATATTATGTCATGTTTAGTTTAGGACTATTTTGTTACAGTTTGTTTCATTCTAGTTGGTTCTGGTTAGTTTTGTTGGATTTATTCATATATTTTTTAGTTTATTTTGGTTTGATTGGTGTCCTTTCACTTTAGATTTATTTTTTTTTGTTCGGTTCAATTTAATTTGATTTGATTATGATTGGGTTGGGTCTATTTGGTTTAATTAATTACAAGTTAGTTTGCATCATATGTAACACCCTGATATTTTATGATAAGTATATTTTTTTATGTAATATGTTATATGGAAATAAATCTTCCACTACACACAACACTAGCTTGGCTTGCGTTACATGCAATCACGACCTTACTCGATAGCGTGTGTAGTATGCAATACCGAGTTTTATTAAACAATGATATATTATAATATTATAAACTAGCCGTTATGAATAGTATTAACTGAATTTTGAATTTTATAACATTTTAATTCATCTTAAAAATTTTCTAGAATGAGGTATGAAAAGAAAATCAGTTTTTTGGATAAAAGAAGTATTTTTCAAAAAATGCAGTTTTACCGCCATTGGATGGTGCACCCACATGAAATCTAGTTTTTTACCAGTTTATAAGTTAAATTTGACAAAATAAAATTCTTCTTTAGAATGAGGATAAAAAAATTTTACTTTGGATAAAATTTTCATATTATTCTTATAACTTTCATATTTTAATGAATAGTAAAAACGCGCTATATTTTAATTAGAAACAACTTTTTTCATCGCAATACATTATATGGTTAAATTATAATATTGAATGTTTTTAAAGTATAAATAGAATATATTTTTACCATTTAATATAATTTATGTCATTAGAATTAATTTTACATTGAATTCATAGGTAAAAACATTTCAATCCTTGGCAATGTTTTAACTTTTAAAACCCATTTTCCTAACAATGAGATTAATTTTAAATTAATTAATGAAACTTCTGGGTTTTGAATTTTGAAAAAAGGATTCCATATTTGGAATCAATGGGTCCAAATTATGTTAATAGTTTACTTTTAGTTTTTTGATATTATGAATAGTAACTACGGTAATTTTTTTATTTACTACGGTTAAAGGTAAATACGGTAATTCAAGGTTAAAAGAATATTATAATAATTCAAAATTACCTTGACACTGGTCATAACCTTATTGGATGAGTAGTGGCCGACCATGGGAATCCTTGGGTCGATTTCGGGACCCCATTGAGACACTTGGTAGGGACAATGACAATTTGGATTAATTAATTTAATGTTAAGAAAAAATTGACATTAACCACAAGCTTTTAGTAATTAATTTTTATAAGGGGTTATTTAAATTATATTTTCGACTATAAATATTCATTGGAAATATAGAAATATTTCTTACATAATTATATATTTTTTATGATTTTTAGACACCAAATAAATTAAATTATTTATGACACAATAATGATGAAGTAATTACCTCATTAATAAATGATTTAAATAAATAAGATTATAATGATTAAAATATTTTCCAAAACATGTCCAATTCTGATTGGATGATTTTATTTCGACCATGAGTCATCTTATCTTCATCTTTAATTATTTTTGGACCTTTTGAAACCGAAGATAAGATTATAATAAAATAATATTTCCACACTTTCCAAAGGTGACCCTCTCCTCCCTTATAAAAAGGTAACTCCTCCATCTCTTCCTCACACCAATTTGAGCCGTAAAGCTCGGCCAACACCTACCCATTTCACATCCACACTTCCTTAGAAACCTACTAGAGCTACTGGTCTTCTCAAAAGACCAACTCTAGTGCCGTAAGAGAAAGTTTAAAGGAGGCACTTCGAGAAAGAGGTAATACCTTCTACAGTGTTCTTCAAGTTCCATTCTTCTTCTGCTCCCTCTTATGTAGTTGTTTCATTATGAGATAATACCATCAGTATCCCTCATATACTGATATGTTATTATAAATATGAAACAACCCTATTTCACCTCTTATCCATCCTACGGAAAATGAAATCACCGCGCGTGCGTACGTACGGCATACCATCTCCACGCCGTGGTGTAATATGTTTTCCACCACCACCTTACTTGGATGGGTATAATGATGAAAATAAATAACTATATATAATTATTTTAAAGTGGTATTGATTCTGAAATAGTATACATACACTCCAATAAAATTCCACGATCATGGGAACGATATCATCGCTCGTGCGTACGTACGACCTACCGTCTCCACGATGTGATGTGACTCGTTCTATATGAACTTCATTGAATAATGATTATATAAAAGAATTAAATGAATTAATATGATATATATTACACTAATACAATTCTGTAAATGATGTATCTATATCCTATAAATAAGAATACGAATTTATTACACAAAACACGCATAAGAACAAAAAGTAATAAACACCCAAATAACAAGTAGTAATGAAATATTACTAATAAGAAGCTAATAATACGACCATATATGATATCATAATAATAATTATGATTCTGTATTAAGTCAATAACATTATTTAAATCATTATACAGGAGGTTTGGACACGTACAAAGCATATCAGACCTAAGTTAAGGGACAATCACACAATCTAAATTTTTATCCGAGATTGTTTATACTTCAGAATTTACTGGGGAATATTTATCATCCACATCCATGTTTCCTCAATATGTAATATTATTTATGTCCTCCTAAAATTTTTTAAATCCATTTTTACCCTTCAGTGAGTTTTTATTAAAATAGATAAAAGTAATCTTTTGTCATTTTTTATACGAGGTACTTTTTGAATTTTCTGACAAAAGTACGAGAAGAATGTTTTTTATACGGCATGAATAGATTTTTAAAACATTATTTCCAAGAATCATCCTTTAAATGTTTTCAAGTTTATTTTCAAATAACTTCTTTTAGTTTATAATTGTATGAAATTTTAAGAAAGGAAAAATGTTTTTGGAAGTAGAAAGGATATTTTCCTCAAGAATGGAGTTCAAGTGTTTTATCAAAATTATTTTCCATCTAAGATAACATAGGGTTCAATTTATTTCCCATTATTACATTGATTTGATTATGTTGTGATGTAAATATTTTTATGAATTCCTTTATCTTATATGAATTGTTTTATGATGTCAAAATGTTTAAGATTCCCATTTTTATTACATGGGTTTCGCTATGATGTATGGTCTATGATTTTGTGGAACACATAAGAATGATATCATTATGAGATGGGTGGGACCTATATCTCCCTCCAATAGATTGGGTAAAGATTTATTATCTCATGAGATAGACATGGCTGGAGTGTTAGGATAAACCGGTTCAGTGAAACTGGACTAAAACGAGGAGTGAACTCAGTTCAGAAATGGACTTTGTCCACTAAGATAGTTTTGGAAATGAGTCTTGACTAATAAGAAATGATTACATATGATTATGTGTGTATGCCACAAAGTTTCAAGTTTTATGTTATGATTATTGGGATTACATTTCACAACCATGATTTATCCCATGTTATGAAATTATGATCTCTTTTGCAGGGTAGGATTTCCAAAATGTTATGTTCTTATGAATTTGATGTGATTGATATTTCTTTTGTTTACCCTTAATGAGAATTTCAGCTCACCATTTTGTATGTTTTCTTTCCCCAGGTCAGGAAGAAGGTTATTAAGTAAGATATTCCAAAAAGGGACTATAGATATGATGAAATAAATGGGAGACAGTGTAGATACTTTATGAACTAGTTGTTTATGTTTCCTAGTTTCTAAAGACACTATACCTGTACGGTCCTTTCATGGTTTTGTTATATATTATAATAAGAATGCTTCAATTTTGAATTATTAACCACGTATGTAATGTATGGGGCACTATAGTTGGTATCCGAGGAAAGGTATAATCAACCTTTGGAAACTGGGATGTGAAAGCCTTAGTAAGAACCCTAAGGATAAGTCTACACATAAAACACAATCTTAGTGTTTTAGAAATTTCCATGAACAACCTATGATAATACCTTGAGTTTTAAATTTTGTTCTTGATTATGTGGTTTTCCTTTTAAAATTATTGAAGCTCACACTATTATTCTTGGTTTTAGTCAATGGCTGGAACCCGAAGGAACCGTGTTAATGCATAATGCGATGGGCAATGTAATGATTGTACCCTTGAGAAACCAAACGATATGGGAGATGGAATGAAAAATCTTGTAGCCATGATCACACAACTTTCTCAAGATATGAATCATGTAGGACCTCCAAATGAACAAAGGAAGGAGAAACATTTTGTTGAAACCTTCATGAGGTAGCGTCCACCTTCATTCAGTGGGTCTTCTGAACCATTAGTGGCTGAACAATGGATCAGTACCACTGAAAAGATATTTTCAGTTCATTAATGTTCGGAACAGGATAAATTCATTTTAGCAGTGTATCGTTTGGAAGGTGATGCTGGTCAATGGTGGAATCTTATTAAGAATATGAGGCAAAGGGATGAAATTGAGTCCATGGAAGGGAACGAGTTCAAGAAATTATTTTTCAATAAGTACTTCCCTTGTATTATTCGAACAAAGATGGAGAAGGAGTTTCTTAAAATGAAGAAAAGGATGATGAGTCTGTTGGTACCTACGAAGCAAATTTAACAATACCTGCAAGGTATGCTTCCATAATTATTATCCAACTTGAGAGTAAGATCAATCGATTCTATAGTGTCTTAAAACCAAGTCTTTGAATGGAGTTATCCATAAGGGACTTCAATAGCTATGAGGAAATTGTTCGATGTGCTCTCAAGGTTGAGATAGAGATTGGTGTAACCCATCAGTCAAATGGGTTTGATAAGAAGTGGAAAATGGAATTCAAAGGAAAATCTAAACAATACACTGAAAAGAGGATGTGTTTTCACTTATTCTCAAAGTGTGGAAAGAAACATGGAGTAAATTCTCTTAAGGGACAAGAAAATGTTATAAGTGTGGAAAATAAGGTCATCGGGCAATTGAATGTCGAAATAAATGGAATAAGATGTCTAATGATGCAAAAAAGGAAGGGATACACAGAATAAACCAACTACACTTCAATGTTTCAAGTGAAAGGATATGGGGCATTATGCCAATCAATTCCCAAATCCAAGGGTTGATGATGATGATCGACTTCAACAAACTAGGAAGGCCAACGATAAAGGAAAGTCACATGCAATTACTCTCGGCGATGTGGAGTACAACAACGAAGTGGCGAGAGGTACACTTACCATCCACTCTAAAGTACCAAATGTTTTATTTGATTCTGGATCCACCCAATCTTTTATTTCTGAAGAATTTTCTAAGGGTACCGGCGTATTACCTCAACAATTAGATGTTGATTTGGCTGTGACAACTCCTAATGGCACAACAGTCACATCAAATGTTTACAATTCTTCTCCGATTGAAGTTTGTGGGAAAGTGATTCCTGAAAATCTTGTGATCCTTCCTATAGTGGAATTTGATGTTATTCTTGGCATGGATTGGCTTTCTTTATATGGATCTCCTATCAATTTCCAAAGAAGGGAAGTCACATTTCATATTCCAGATCAATCTATGATCGTCTATCGATGCAAGGATGAACAAAACCTTCCAGTGAAAATTTCTTCTATCTTATGGGTCTTGATTCCACTAAATGATGGTTATTTATCTCAAATGGTTGGAGGTAAACTCATGATTAATAATATGCCCATTTTATGGGAATTTGAAGATGTGTTTCTGGAGGAATTTTCAGGTCTTCCACCAAATCGCGATGTTGAGTTTTCAATAGAACTCGTACCGGGTGCTTTGCCTATTTCAAAGACACCTTATAGAATGGCCCCAATTGAGTTGCAGGAATTGAATAAGAAACACCAAGAGAATCTTGATAAAGGAATCATATTCCCTAGTTCATCACCTTGGGAGCACCTGTTTTGTTTGTTAAGAATAAAGATGGATCAATGAGACTCTGCATTGATTATTGAGAACACAACAAGATCACTATTAAGAACAAATATCCTCTCCCATGCATTGATGACCTATTTGACCAACTACGCAGAGCTCGATACCTTTCCAGGATTTATCTTCATTCAGGGTATCATCAATTAAGTGTCAAAAGGGAGGATATACCAAAGACGACTTTCTGTACAAGGTATGGACACTAGGAATTTATAGTGATTCCATTTGGTCTTACTAATGACCCTACTATCTTCATGGATCTGATGAATAGAGTCTTTAGAGACTATCTTGATCAGTTTTTGCTAGTCTTTATAGATGATATTCTTGTCTATTCAAAGAGAAAGGAAGAACATGAATATCACTTGAGAATTGTATTAAAGACCCTGAGAAATGAGAAGCTTTATGCCAATTTTACCAATTGTGAATTTTGGATTCAAAAAGATGCATTTTTGGGTCACATAATCTCAAAAAAGGGGATATTTGTGGATCCAGCAAAAAAAGAGGTTATCGGAAGATTGTCGAGACCAACAACAGTAACTCAGATCCAAAGTTTTCTTGGTTTGGCTGGATATTATCGACGTTTGGTGAAATATTTTTCACGATTATCTAATCCACTCACCAAGTTGACTCGGAAAGGAGTTAAGTTTTTTTTGGACAGAGGAATGTGAAGAGAATTTCACGGATTTTAAAAGAAGGTTGTCCACTGAACCTGTGCTCACACTGCCTTGTAGTGGAGAAAGGATTGTGATCTACAGTGATGAATCCAAGAAGGGATTGGGGTGTGTTCTTATGAAAAATGATATGGTGATAGCTTATGCCTCACGACAGTTGAAAATCCATGACCAAAATTACCCAACTCATGATTTGGAGTAAGCTATGTTAATCTTTGCATTACAGATTTGGAGGCATTATCTTTATGGAGAAAAGTGTGACATTTATACTGATCATAAAAGTTTAAAGTATATTTTCACACAAAAGGAGATGAATATGTGCCAAAGAAGATGGTTGGAGCTGATTAAGGATTACGACTGCTCAATTCATTACCACCCTGGGAAAGCAAACAAGGTGGAAGATGCATTAAGTTGACAAGACCATGCTAGCTTATCCATGATGAGGATCACAAAAGATCCAATATTTATGGATTTACAAAGGATGGATCTTGGAATTATAATGAAAGGGTAAAAATCATATCTTTCTCAAATGAATGTTCAACCATCTGTACATGTGATGATTAAAGAGGCGTAGAAAGAAGATGTTGAGTTACAAAAGAAGGTGAGAATTGTTCCTAAATTGAACCTTGATTATGATGGGATAACAAAGTTCAGTAATCGGGTTTGTGTTCCTCCCATCCCAGAATTAAAGAAGGAGCTGCTGGATGAGGCACATTGTTCTTCATTCTCTATTCATCCTGGAAGCACGATGATGTATAGGGACCTGAAATAGTACTTCTGGTGGGATGGCATGAAAAGAGATGTTGCTAAATATGTCTCTCGAAGCTTGGTTTGCTAGCAAGTTAAAGCTGAGACACAAAAGTATAAGGGTATTTTACAACCATTACCCATACTAGAATGAAAATGGGAAAACATCACTATGGACTTTGTCACTGGACTTTCTAAAACATCCAAAGGAAATAATGCTATCTGAGTCATAGTTGATCATCTTACAAAGTCTGCACACTTCATTTCTATTAGAGAGGATTTCTCTCTAGATCATCTTTCTAGGATATATGTAAAGGAAGTGGTAATATTAAATGGAGTACCACTTTCTATTATATCTGATCGGGATCCGAGGTTTACCTCAATGTTCTGGCGAAGTCCTCAGCATACTCTGGATATAGAGTTGAGTTTCAACACTGCTTATCATCCTCAGACAGACGGTCAGTCTGAGAGGACAATTAAAACTCTAGAAGATATGTTGAGATATTGCTCTATAGATTTCAAAGGTGGATGGGATCAACACCTAACTTTGGTGGATTTTCTTATAATAATATCTTTCACTCCAGTATTCATATGGATCCTTATGAAGCTCTCTATGGAAATAAATGCCGGACTCCAACTTGCTGGGATGAAGTTGGGTAAAGAAAGCTATTAGGACCTGATCTTGTTGATGAAATGCCAGAAAAGGTCAGATCTTTTCAACAACACATAAGAGTAGCTCAGAGTCGACAAAAAAGGTATGCCGACAACCGAAGAAAAGACCTAGAGTTTGAAGTGGGTGATAAAGTGTTATTACGAATATCTCCTTGGAAGAGAGTAATGAGATTTGGAGTGAAGGGAAAGTTGAGCCCTAGATATATTGGTCCTTTTGAAATTCAGGATCATGTTGGGAAGGTAGCTTACCGATTGGAGCTTCAACCGAATATCTCCTAAGTTCACAATGTGTTCCATGTATCTCTCCAGAGAAAGTACATACCTGATCCTTCACATGTACTCAGCTTAGAAGTTGTACCACTGGAACAAGATCTTTCTTATGAATAACTGCCGATAATGATTCTGGATCATAGCAAAATAGTCCTACGGAACAAGACCCCTCGCTTGGTTAATGTTTTATGGAGGAACCACCAATTAGAAGAAGCTACATGGGAACTTGAGGATATGATGAGGGAGAGGTATCCTCATCAGTTTGTTACGAAGTGAAGAATTTCGAGGGCAAAATTCATTTTAATAGGGGTAGAATGTAACACCCTGCTATTTTATGAGAATTATATTTTTTATGTAATATGTTATATGGAAAGGAATCTTCCACTACACACAACACTAGATTGGCTTGCGTTACACGCAATCGCAACCTGCCTCGATAGCGTGTGTAGTACGCAATAGCGAGTTTCACTAAACAACGATATATTATAATATTATAAACTAGACGTTATGAATTGTATTAACTGAATTTTGAATTTTATAAAATTTTAATTCATCTTATACATTTTCTAGAATGAGGTATGAAAACAAAATCAGTTTTTTGGATAAAAGAATTATTTTTCAAAAAATGCAGTTTTTTCGCCTATTGATGGCACACCCACATTAAATATTGTTTTTGACAAGTTTATAAGTTCAATTTTAAAAAATAAAATTCTTTTTTAGAATCAGGATATAAAAATTTACTTTGGATAAAATTTTTATATTATTCTTGATAACTTTCATATTTTAATGAATAGTAAAAACACGCTATATTTTAATTAAAAACAACTCTTTTCATCGCAATTCATTATATGGCTAAATTATAATATTGTATGTTTTTAAAGTATAAATAGAATATATTTTTACCATTTCATATAATTTATGTCATTATCATTAATTTTTCATTGAATTCATAGGTAAAAACATTTAAATCTTTGGCAATGTTTTAACTTGTAAAACCCGTTTTCTTAACAATGAGATTAATTTTAAATTAATTACTAAAACTTCTGTGTTTTGAAGTTTAAAAAATGGATTCCATATTTGGAATAAGTGGGTCCAAATAATGTTAATAGGTTACTTTTATTTTTTTGATATTATGAATAGTAACTACGGTAATTTTTTATTTACTACGGTTAAAGGTAAATAGGGTAATTCAATGTTAAAAGAATTTTATAATAATTCAAAATTACCTTGACACTTGTTTTAACCTTATTGGATGAGTAGTGGCTGACCATGGTCATCCTTGGGTCGATTTTGTGACCCCATTGAGCTACTTGGTAGTGACAATGACAATTTTGATTAATTAATTTAATGTAAAGACAAAATTGACATTAAAAAAAATCTTTTAGTAATTAATTTTTATAAGGGGTTATATAAATTTTATTTTCGACTATAAATATTCATTGGAAATATAAAAATATTTCCTACATAATGATATTTTTTTAAGATTTTTAGACACCAAATAAATTAAATTATTTATGGCACAATAATGATGAAGTATTTACCTCATTAATAAATGATTTAAATAAATTAGATTATAATTATTAAAATATTTTCCAAAAACATGTCCAATTCTGATTGCAAGATTTTATTTTGACCATGAGTCATATTATATTCATCTTTAATGATTTTTGGGCCTTTTGAAACAGAAGATAAGTTTATAATAACATAATATTTCCACACTTTCCAAAGGTCCCCCTATCCTCCCTTATAAAAAGGCACATCCTCCCTCTCTTCCTCACATAAATATGAGCCTTAAAGCTCAAAAAACCCTTGCCCATTTCACTTCCCCACTTCCTTAGAAACCTACTAGAGGTACTGGTCTTCTCAAAAGACCATCTCTAGTTCCCTAAGAGAAATTTTAAAGGAGGAACTTCAAGAAAGAGGTAATACCTTCTACCGTTTTCTTCAAGTTCCATTGTTCTTCTACTCCATCTTAATTAGTTGTTTCATTATGAGGTAATAACATCAGTATCCCTCATATACTGATATGTTATTATAAATATGAAAAAACCTTATTTCACCTCTTATCCATCCTACGGAAAACGAAATCACTGTGCGTGCGTACGTACGGAATACCGTCTCCACACCGTGGTGTAATCTGTTTTCCCCCACCACATTACTTGGATGGGTATAATGGTGCAAATAAATAACTATATATGATTATTTTAAAGTGGAATTGATTCTGAAATAGTATACATACACTCCAATACAATTCCACGATCAGGGGAATGATATCATCACTCGTGTGTATGTACGGCCTACCGTCCCCACGATGTGATGCGACTCGTTCTATATGATATTAATTGAATAATGATTATATAAATGAATTTAATGAATTAATATGATATATATTACAATAATACCATTATTTAAATGATGTATCTATATCCTGTAAATAGGAATAAGAATTTATTCTACAAAACACGCATAAGAACAAAAAGTAATAAACACCCAAATAACAAGTAGTAATGAAATATTACTCATAAGAAGCTATGAATATGACCATATATGATATCATAACAATACGTATGATTCTGGAATAAGTCAATAACATTATTTAAATCATTATATAGGAGGTTCAGACACGTACAAAGCATATCAGACCTAAGGTTAGGGACAATCTCGCAATCTCAATTTTTATCTGAGATTGTTTATACTTCAGAATTTACTAGGGAATATTTATCATCCACATCCATGTTTACTCAATATGTAATATTATTTATATCCTCCTAAAATTGTTTAAATCCAATTTTACCCTTTGGTGAGTTTTTAGTAAAAGATATGGAAGAAATCTTTTGATGTTTTTCATACGAGGTACTTTTTGACTTTTCCGACAAAAGTACAAGAAGAATGTTTTTTTATAAGGCATGCATGGATTTTTTAAACATTATTTCCCAGAATCTTCCTTTACAAGTTTTCAAATTTATTTTTAATCAACTTATTTTAGTTTAAAATTGTATGACATATTATGAAAGGAAAAAAAATTTTGGAAGTAGAAAGGATATTTTCCTCAAGAATGGAGTTCAAGTGTTTTATCAAAATTATTTTCCATCTATGATAATATAGTGTTCTGTTTCTATCCCTATTGTTACATTGATTTGATTTTGTTGTGATCAAAATATTTTTATTACTTCCATTATCTTATATGAATTTTTTTATGATGTCACGATGTTTATGATTCCCATTTTTATTACATGGGTTATGCTATGATGTATGGTTTATGATTTTTTGGCACACATGATAATGGTATCATTATGAGATGGGTGGGACCTATATCTCCCTCCAATGCTTTGGGTAATGATTTTATATCTCATGAGATAGACATGGCTGGAACGGCAGGTTAAACTGGTTCAGTGAAACAGGACTGAAATGAGGAGTGAACTCGATTCAAAAATGGACTTTGTCCACTAAGATAGTCATGGAAATGAGTCACTAGTGCAGAAAACGTTTTTTACGTCGGTTATTTTTTATTTTTTACGTCGGTTTCTAGCCGACGTTAATACGTGCGATGTTATAAATAAGTTTTTTGACGTCGGTTATTTAAAAACCGATGTCAAAAACATAAAATCGCGATGTTTATCACGTCGGTTATTTTAGAACCGACGTGATAAAGGGCCTGGAGAATGGTTTATCATGTCGGTTATTTTAGAACCGACATGATAAAGGACCTGGAGAATGGTTTATCACGTCGGTTATTGAAAACCCGACGTGATAAATGGCCTGGACAATGGTTTATCACGTCTGTTCTTAAACAACCGACGTGATAAACAGGGGCGAGGGGGTTTATCACGTCGGTTCATATGGAACCGACGTGATAAACTAGGGTGAGGGTGGTTTATCACGTCCGTTCTATAAGAACCGACTTGATAAACCGGGTTGAGCGTGGTTTATCACGTCGGTTCATATAAAACCGACGTGAAAAACCGGGGGAGGGGGGTTTATCACATTGGTTATTGTATAACCACCGTGATAAACCGAAGGGAGGTGGTTTATCACATCGGTTATTCAATAACCGACGTGATAAACCATTGTCCAGGCCGTTTAGCACGTCGGTTATTCAATAACCGACGTGCTAAACCATTCTACAGGCCCTTTATCACATCGGTTATTAAATAACCGACGTGATAAACCATTCTCCAGGCCTTTTATCACATCGGTTATTAAATAAACGACGTGATAAACCATTCTGCAGACTTTTTATCACGTCAGTTATTAAATAACTGACGTGATAAACTATTTTCCAGGCATTTTATCACATCAGTTATTAAATAACCGATGTGATAAACCCAATTTTTTTTAAACAGAATGCAGTGATCTTCTCTCCACCAGAATCAACCAGAAAAAAAATCAAGAAATCATACCACAAAAACAGAAGTACATCAAAATTAAGCATATACATAGATAACATATAAAACTTACCCACTAGACAGCATCCACCCTCATTTATACCCCATGGACAGCCCTCCCCCACCCCGTTGGAGACCTCACCCTCATGTATACCCCCTGGACAACCCTCCCCCACCCCATTGGAGCTCCCACCCTCATGTATACCCCTTGGACAACCCTTCGCCACCCCATTGGAGCCCCCACCATACTCCTGGACTGCCCCCCGACCCCCGGACACCCCCAAACACCCCTCGACAACCCCCCACCCGCCTGAACAGCACCTACTCACCCCCTCACCCCACTTGACAGCCCCCACCACACCCCTGTACAACCCCCCCACCCCTGGACAGCACTCCCACACCCCTGGACCGGCTTCCCACACCCCTGGACATCCCTGCCACCCCCCAGGACTGTCCCCCCACCCCACCGGACAGCCCTCCCAGACCGCTGGACACCCCCAACCCCACTGAACACACCCCCACACCCTTGGAACCCCTCCCCCATAGACCCAAATCCATACCAGAAGAACCATCAAAAGTAGACCAAAACAAGAAGTATAGCAAAATTAAACATTCACTTATATAACATTCAAAACTTACACTGTCAACTTCAAAAAAACTAAATCAAACCTAAACAACTACCAAATACACAATTAAAACGACAATATTCAAAATTACATTTTACATTACAAACAACTAAAATTCAATCAAACCTGTAAAATAATTTGTCCACTCCACTTGTATGTGTTTTAAGTCTTCGACAGTACAGGGTTGAGGGTCATCAAAAAGCTACAAATGAAAAAGAAGATAGTTAACGTGTATAATGAATAAATAAAACTGAAATATTATGGCAAA
This sequence comes from Viscum album, assembly GCA_963277665.1. NCBI lineage: Eukaryota > Viridiplantae > Streptophyta > Magnoliopsida > Santalales > Viscaceae > Viscum > Viscum album. The sequence goes on from OY728160.1 coordinate 753,039,326, forward strand.
GTTTAAGAGGAAATCGTACCAGGTCAAAATTCACAACTGTCCCGTTTGTTATTATTTCATACATAAATCTTAACATATAATATCCGCATTCGATGAGGCCTTGTTGTTCATGACAATTATGTTTTGAATGAGTGTAAATTCAATATAATATTTTTATTTAATAAATAAAAAAGTACAAATTATAAATGGAAATTTACCTTCGCATTTACATATTTCATCTTTGCATTTCTTTTCTTTGTGTTTTTTCGAAAGCAGACCCATGCACTGTTAGAAAATAATACGAATGGGGTAAATTTAAAATTCATTATAATATATAAAAATATTGAGAAATTGAAACTTACTTTTCCAATATATTCTTAAAACTTGCCCGCACATCACCATGAATAGAGCATATCCAATAAAGAGCTTTCTCCCTTGGGCAAAAAATCCCTAACATCCAATGATTACTGATAAAAGGAAATTTAATGTTAGTGGTTTTTTATGTTAAAAGATAATTAACTCTTTGAGATAAATGTGTTTCATACCTCTCACAAAAAGGCATCATCCAACATTGTTGGATTATATTCTTTTCAAATCTTTCAGCAATATAAACCATTCTTTGTTCCTCAGTCAATGCACATGCTTCAGGGGAAATCAATTGCGGGTCCATGAATCCATATACTTCTGTCAGTTCATTCCACTCACAAATTTTATAAAGATACCTAATACAAAACATATATAAGTATACAGCTTTAATAAATATAACGCGGGGAAAAGGTGTTAAGACTTACATGGAAAAAATTGCACCATGTTGATGCCCAACTTATCTCCAGTAACATGCTCCATGATATCAGATTTTGTAATCCCCACACTTATTTCATGTCCACAAACATGAGATTCCATTGGAAACTCATAATAACCCAACAACAAATGTGAATATCTTGACAATCTGTCAAGACCACTGGAATCTGTATCTGATGTCATAGCATGTTGTCTTTGTTGTTGTCTATACAATATTTCTTTACCTTTGAAGTATTCCTGTGAAAAAAATTGAGAATTATAGTAGTTTTCAAATGATAAAACAACTTTAATAAAAAAATAAAATAAAAGATATAACATTCATACCTCTATGGTAATGAGTCGTTGAAGTCTGGATGGAAAAACTAAAAAATGGCCGATACTCTGTCCAACTGTCGCCACCTCATCTGTAGGTATTGGTACCCCAGCTGATCTATCTATAATATCATGTACAATGACCCTCTGATTCTCTACCTCAAATTGTTGATGATGAACTGTATCTCCTATACAATATACCAACACGTATGCTACTATATGATGTTGAGAATCATCAACATACAACTCGCAATATGTAGGAAGCTGCGGCGGAGGCATAGGATAAAAAATGGGGTCCGCAGGCTGAGGTGGGGGAGTGAGAGCTACTGGCGGAGGTGGAGGATAAATAATGGGGTCTGCAGGGGGAGGTGGAGGAGTGGGAGCTGCAGTCTGAAATTGTCTTTGCATTTCTGCAAACATAGACTACACCGACTCTCTAATCTTGTCTTCCATCGTCGCATTAATATTTTGAACTTCAGCCTCCAAGGATTATATTTTTTTTATAAACACCCTCAATGTTAGAAGTTGAAGAATGTGGAAACACTTTTCTTACCGATACACCTGCCGGATATCCTCTTACACGACCAGGATGTTCGGGCCTTCCCAATGCTGCAAATAAAATATCTTCCCTCCCAGTAGCTGTAAATGTCCCCTCTAAACTCTGCTCCTCAAGAGAGTCCTGTATTAATTAATTGAACATTTCTGTAATGATTGAAACTTATATGAAGAAAAAAGTTAACTTAAATAAATTAAATAGATATCTTACAATCCTCTCAGCTACGATTCTCGATTCTGCCGAAAGACATTTCCCTTTTTTCCCTTCCGAGATCTCTTCCATTTTTCATGTCTAGATGGAGGGGATGGAGGGGCCACCTCTCAAGAGCTTTAAGACTCAGCTCTTAGTTGTTGAAATTTTTCCGCTATCATTTTTTCTTCCAATAATGTATACCTTCCCCGAGATAAACTATGAGGGTATACATTTTTAGATTGGATCTCCTGATGAGCTTTCCTTCTTTTCTGTAATTTAAGAATAATAAATCATTAACAAAACATTAATAAAATCTTTTATATAAGAAAGTATATAAAAGTTTACATTTCCCTTTCCAGAAATGACTCTTTTTTTCTACTTTCAAAAAACAGTCTCCATGTGTCTTCATCTATAAAAGGATATATACGACATTGATTGTCATGACTCCTATGACCATAAATGAAATCAGATGAGAGGGTTGATTTGAAATTCCTCCATCTCCTGGCAGCCAATGATAAGAATTTCTTCCTGACTCCTCCAGTGTCAGGAATATCAAATGTCATCTGATAAAGAAGAGGTTAAACATATTATATATACTAGAAACATTAAAAGAATTGTCAAACAATGACAAAAGATCTTACCAAAATTGTCTCCCACAACTGAGAGATAATCACTTTATCCACACCTCTCCAATCATCATACAGAATTCTTACCTTGGTCTTAGCCTAAGTTGCAACAAAACTCTTAAAATCATTGGCATTCGAACCTCTAGTAATATCTTCATCATCAAACTCAACTACTATCCTCTGATCCTGCGTACGGGCAAGTGATAATTTTGGTAAACGTGTGCACCCACGTTTACCAACCTTTGAACTCTTTGTCGTAATGGGAGCATGTGAATGTTCATCCCCAGAGGTATGACCAGTAATATGCTCCTCTCCAGAATCATGTGGTTGATCATCTGAATGATCTGTCATTATCCTTCAAATCAAAAAAACAAACGTCAGTTCACAAATATACAAATTCAAATATTTTAATACTACTGTAATCAGAAAATAGAAAAGTGTACTAGGTTACATAATAGTAAACATTGGTAATATGGTAAGCATGTTAAACAATGGTAAAGATGGAAAAGATGATCAAGATGGTCAAGATGGTCAAGATGGTAAAAAATGGAAAAAATGATAAACCTGGTAAACATTGTAAACATGGTAAAGTAATTGTCAGTGAACAAATATAAAAATTCAAATATTTTAATACTACTGTAATCAGAAAATATAAAAGTGTACTAAGTTATATAATAGTAAACATTGGTAATATGGTAAGCATGTTAAACAATGGTAAAGATGGAAAAGATGGTCAAGATGGTCAAGATGGTCAAAATGGTAAAAATGGTAAACCTGGTAAACATTGTAAACATGGTAAAGTAATTTTCAGTGAACAAAAATAAGCATTTTAAAATTCATGTAATGGTTATAAACATGATAAAGTAAACTAAACAAACTTAAAAAAAACAAAAACATATACTTATTTTATTTTAAAACATGTTTTAATAAATAAAAAACTTACAATATCTAACATTTATGGAAAAAATAAATGTAAGCAAGAAATAAACATATGTTACCTGTAATTTTTGGAATGTACAGATGGATTGATTTCCCAAATTCCTTCATCGTGATCGTTCCTTATGGCACAAACTATGTATTCAACATGATCGTCATTATGTTCTGTTAATATTTCCATGGAAGTAGGGATCTCACATAAATCAGCATATTCATCAAGTTCATCTTCACCAACATATTGTTTTTTCCCTTGTAAAACAACATCCCACTGCATATCTGATTGATCTACTACATAAAAAATTTGTTTTGCATGTGTTTCCATTATAAAATAATCAGCTCTGTCTTCCAATCTATTCAGATTAACAAGTGTAATTCCAAATTCATCATGTCTGACACTATTGTTACCGTTAAACCATTTACAGTTAAAAACGGGAACTTTAATTTTAAAGTAATCAACCTCCCATATGTCTTCAATCACTCCATAATATGCATTTGATGCAGAAATTGGGTTTTTGTCCTTATCACTCGAAAAATGCATTGCTTCTGCAAACACCAATACACCACTATTCTGAACTGCACTTTTGTTGTCCTGAGCTTTTATATGAAATGTATAACCATTAATGTCATAACCAGACCATGTTATCACATTTAAACATGGACCACCCACTATCCATTTTAATGTCTCTGATACATCTGATCAACCAAGAAAGGACTTTTTAATCCTTGACAAAAAAGTTTTGTTGTGCTCATTCAAAATCCAAATTTCTTTCTTCTTTGGATGACATTGTTTCAACTCATTAATATGAAACGTGATATATGGTTGAGCATCAGCTATGTTATTCAAGATGTATGATTCTAAATTCTTCATTTGTTCAGCTGACAATGATTTGACTTTCAAGCCGCGAATCCCCTTTCCCTCATTATTAACTCGTTCATGGCGAGATGGAGGCAAACCTATGTGTTGCGCCGCAGCCAAGTAGCTCGTACAAAACTATTCTACCTCCTCCGAAATATACTTTTCAATAATGGAGGCTTCAGGTCGATATAGATTTTTAACATACCCCTTTAATATTTTCATATACCTTTCAAAAGGATACATCCAACGAAGATATACAGGTCCACAAAGATTTATTTCTCGAACCAGATGAATCATTAAATGCACTATTATATCAAAAAAAGTTGGAGGAAAATACATTTCCAATTGAAAAAGTCTAAAAATTGCATCCTTTTCCAAAATGTTCAAAGCATTCACATCAATCGCCTTGTTACAAATTGAATTTAAAAAATAACACAACTTCATTATAGTCTTTCGGACACGAATGTGAAATATTCCACACAATGAAACTGGTAGAATTTGTTGCATCATGACGTGACAATCATGTGATTTCATACCTATCAACTTCAAGTCCTTCAATGAGACAAATTTTTTTACATTAGAAGAATAACCTTGAGGCACTTTGGTATCATGAAGACATTGACAGAAGCTAATTTTCTCCCTCTTCGATAATGTATGACAAGCCAGGGGAAGAAATGTTCGTCTTCCTTTAGGAGTGGGAGTTAACTCCAAACGTATTCCCATTGATAGTAAGTCTAATATTGAATTCATCCCATCTTTTGTCTTTCCATTAATATCTAACAATGTTCTAATCAAAGAATCACATATATTCTTCTCCACGTGCATGAAATCAATATTATATTTAACCTCATGATACCTCCAATATGGTAGCTCAAAAAAAATTGACCTTTTCTTCCAAATATGTCTATCATTACAAGATTTCTGTGTCTTTCCCAATGTCACGTCAAGGTTTTTCACCCTCTCAAAATAAAGATCAGGGGATAAAGGTTTTGGAGAAGTATCAAATTCTTGTGAGCCATTAAATTCATTTTTTAGTCTTCTATAAGGGTGTTCCATAGGCAAAAACTTTCGATGACCCATGTACACTGTTTTCCTCCCATGATGCAATTGACAATAGGACGTCTGTTGTTCGCAAATTGGACATGCTTTATGCCCTTTAACACTGTATCTTGACAAATTTCCATACACTGGGAAGTCATTTATAGTGAACAGAAGAAATGCATGCAGTTGAAAATATTCTATTTTATAAGAATCATACACCCTAATACCATCATCCCATAACAGTTTCAAATCATCAATCAACGGTGAAAAGTAAACATCAATATCATTACCGGGTTGCTTTGGGCCAGAGATCATTGCAACACCCCGACCCCAGCTACCCAGAGTCGGTGCATTACTTAGTAACATTGGCATGATCACAAGAAAGATCAAATCCCGAAAGACCGATTGGTTTAGTAGCCTTGGAAACACTAGATATAATCATAAAGTTTTACATTACATTTCAAAGTGAAAAACTACTACAACAACAAAGTCTTCATATCCACATTATTAAACACTCATAATATCCCTGCAAGTCATTCATAAATTACTTCTTCACTACCTGGGAAAAATAAAACATAGAAAAGGGGTGAGCTCAAATGCCCAGTAAGGATAACAATATAGCGGAACATTCAAAATAAGAATAAACATTTAAGGCAATGAATTACTAAAAAAAAGCCTTTTATAATTGAACTTCAACATAGTATGGCAAAAGTAAAATGAAATAATGCCATTTACTTGTTCACATGGATATTCTACTAATCGAATAATCACATGCAATATCAATAACCACTTTCATAATGTTGGAATGCATAATGCCAGACTATCATAACCACATAGCCAAGGCCTCGGGCCAAGACTACAAATAAGATTTTGTCAAGGCCTTGTGCCAAGACACTAGTTTGTCTCATGAGACCTACCGATGCATCGAGGAGCTATAGCGGTCTCCACCCGTCACTTATTAAGTCCAATGCATTCCCATATGAAAAGGTTTAAACATAACATAAACATTCGTATTAAAACTAGAATATGAAATGTCAATAATTTCACCATAAACTATGAATGGTATTAAAATAGCACATCCACATTCAAACATATCACAAAACCTTCAATATAATATAGAAGTTTTGTATCATAATAAATCAACTTCAAATAATCTTAAAATCCATCAAAGAATGTTGACATAGATGAAATAAAAATTCTTTTTAAAGAAATATCTCCGTTTATTTTGAAATCATTTAAGATCCATATAAAATAAAACATTTTCTTTGAAAATATTCTTATAAGCTTGTATGGAAAGGTTCGACGATTTTATAACGGCGGAAAATAACCGCACCCGCCGTATAAGTTAAAAAAAACATTCTTACCTCAATTCAGTCGAAAAGGTTAAAAAGGACCTTGTTTTGAAAACGACGGAAATATTCCTTTATAAACCTCTTATAAAAAGTCAAACAAGGGTATAAATGACTTTAACCCATATTCTTGTAAATATTAAAAATGTTTTGAAATACATTTCGAAGAAACAGGGATGTGGATGATAAAGAGTTCCCAGTAGATTATTACGTATAATACAACCTCGGATAATGAAGAGATTGTGAAATAACCCTTACCTTGTACTTTTCCTTGGTTGGGGTAGGTTAACCTCCTGTATAATGGTGAAATAATTGTTATTAAATTATAAAATAATCATATACATTAATATGATATCATATATGATCTTTTAATATTGATTTGATAATATCTTAGTATTATCGTCGTTTCGTGTGTTAACTTACTCATTTTCTTTTATATGTTTTGTTACATAAGTCATGTTTGTTGTATCTTATTCATATCCATAATGATATCAAGTCCTTAAACATCATTTTTAAATCATTAAATGATAATTATACTTGAATGGATACGATGGAGAATGAATCTCATCGCGTTCGTGGAGACGGTAGTCCGTACGTACGCACGAACGCTACTTCCATTTAATTTTTTATTTTAAAAGAATCGAATCCAAATGATACATAGGTATATTACTATTCCAGTATAATATAATATTTTATATATGTTACTTAAGTTCATTAACACCATCCTTTATACGTTCCATGTGTGGTATGAACGAGTCATATCATTTTAAGGGGGCGGTAGTCTGCACTTTCTCAAATGAAATTATCGTATGTATATACAACATGAAACGAATAATGGTATGAAATAAAATGGAATTACAGAAGCTTATATATAAAATATATATCATTAATATCATATTTAATTACAGTTCCATCATAATGGCCACAATGAGAGGCGGTAAGATGTATTTGAACAATCATCGTTTCGTGAGGCGTTAGTTTTCCATCCACAGAAACATTATGTTCATCATCCATTAGATGGAGTTGTGTGTATGTGTAGTTTGAATCCTTCTTATAACAACATCCTAGTATATTGAGGATACTGGTGTTGTTACAAAAGAAAGGAAATAAAAAGAGTTTGGGGGTTGGAGAAGCAAAATAAATGAAAATAATTTAAGAGAAATCGTTACCTTTAATTTAGGTAACTCACTTTGGTTGGAACCAAAGGACTTCTTGAAATGCTTTCTGCCTAAGGGTAAGCTTCAAGGAGGAGGGAGGGATGTGGGGAGCTTAGTTGGGAAGAGTTTGGACGAGCCAAGTGGCTTGAGAGGTGTGAGGAATGAGTAGAAGTGGTCTCCTTTTATAAGGGAGAGGAGGGGCTCTTTAGGAAAGTGTGAAAGTATTACTTTATAATATATTTGTATTCGGTTTATAATGGTCCAAAAATCATTGAGGTCGAAGATAAGATGACTAATATTCTAAATAACATCAACCAATTAGAATTGGACAGGTTTTAGAAAATATTTTAATCATTATAATCTTATTTATTTAAATTATTTATTAATGAGGTAAACATTGCATCATTATTGTGTCATTAATAATTTAAATTATTTGATGTCTAAAAATTATAAATAAAATATCATTAGGTAGGAAATCTTTTTATCTTTCTAATGAATATTTATAATCGAAAATCCAACATGTATAACCCTATGTAAAAATTGTTCTTCTAAAAGATGTAAGCTTATGCCATTTTTATTTTTATTTTAACTTTATTAATATAATGTGCCATTATCACTTACAAGTGGATCCATGGGGTCCCAAAATCGACCCAAAGATGCCCATGGTCGACCATGTATCAACCAATAGGGTTAGGACACGTTTTAGGGTAATTTAGTATTATTATAATATTATTTTTTTAACCCTTATTTACCGGATTTACCCTTAACCATGGTAAATAAAATATTTACCGCAGTAATTATTCAAAATGTGTAAAAATGAAAGTTACCTATTTACATAATTTGGACATCCTGATTCCAAATATTTAATCCATTTTTCCAAATTCAAAACACAGAAGTGGCAGAAATTAATTTAAAATTAATTCCCGCTGTCAAAACAAAAAGCGTGTTTTTAAGAGATAATAACTATCAAAAGATTGACACTTGTTTATGTTCGGTTTAATTGTAAAATTATGTCCAATGACAAACATTAAATTGAATGGTAAAAATATATTCTAAATATACTTTAAGACCACTCAAATTCATAATTTATCAATATTAATTATTTTGATTAAAAAAGTTGTTTTTAATTAAAATTTAGTAATTTTCACTATTCATCAAAATATAAAAGTTATCCGAAAAGTACCAAAATTTCACCCTAGGCTAATTTCGATATTCCGAATCCAAAAATGAAGTCCATTTTGAAATATAAAATATATATGATTTCAAAAAGTAGGTATTACTATTCACAACGGCTAGTTTAATTAGTTGTGGTGTGTGTTAGAACTCGAGGTTGTGTACAACACACGCTATCGCATTATTCGAAGGGAAACGTACCGTAGAAGCTTGGGGTGTTACATTCTCCCCTCCTTCAAATAATTGCATCCCCGCAATTTCTAGGGTATTACTGCATAAAAAGACTCGGGTGGTTCTTCATCATAAGTTCCTCGGGTTCCCACGTTGCCTCTTCCATCTTATGGTTTCTCCACAAAACTTTTACCAGACGCGTCGTCCGGTTTCTCAGCACTTGTTCTCTCGTATCAAGAATCTTGACGGGCTCTTCGCAATAAGACAGATCGGGTTCTAGTTCTAATTCTTCATAGGTGAGTACATGCGTTGGATCAGGCATGTATTTCCTCAATAGAGATATGTGGAACACATCGTGAACTTTGGAGAGACTTGGCGGCATTGCCAATCGGTAAGATACAACCCCAATTCGTTCTAGAATTTCGAAAGGTCCAATGTACCTGGGACTCAATTTACCTTTCTTACCAAAACGTATGACTCCCTTCCACGGAGATACCTTCAGGAAAACATGATCACCGAATTGAAATTCCAAATCCTTCCTTCGATTATCGGCATAGCTCTTCTGCCTACTTTGAGCTGCTTTGATGTGATTTTGGATTACCTTCACCTTTTCCACCGTTTCCTCCACCAGTTCTGGACCTACAAGTTTTCTTTCACCAACATCATCCCAACAGGTTGGTGTACGACATCTCTTTCCGTATAACGCTTCATATGGTGCCATCTGAATACTTGAATGGAAGCTATTGTTATAGGAAAATTCTACCAGAGGTAAATATTGATCCCACATACCCTGAAAGTCAAGTGAGCAAGATCTCAACATGTCTTCTAAGGTTTGAATAGTCTGTTCTGATTGTCCATCTGTCTGAGGGTGGTAAGCAGTGCTCAAATGAAGTTCAGTATCCAGGGATTTCTGAAGACTTTTCCAAAATCTTGAAGTAAAACGAGGATCACGATCAGAAACAATCGATAGGGGTACTCCATGAAGTCTCACAACTTCATTAATGTATAGTCTTGCTAGACGTTCCAGGGGTAGATCTTCTCTTATAGCAAGAAAATGTGCTGACTTGGTAAGACGATCAACAATAACCCATATTGCATCGTTCCTTCTAGGAGTCTTCGGTAGCCCCATGACAAAGTCCATCGTAACATTGTCCCATTTCCACTCCGGTATGGGAAGAGGTTGCATGACTCCTCCAGGCTGTTGCCTTCCAGCTTTCACTTGTTGACAAACCATACATCTTGACACAAAATCAGCAATCTCCCTCTTCATGTTGTCCCACCAAAAATGTTCCTTCAAATCTCTATACATTTTGGTGCTCCCAGGGTGTATAGAGAAATTGGAACTATGAGCATCATCCAGCAATTCCCTTTTTAGATCAGGTATATTGGGAACACAAAGTCTCTTCCCGAATTTCAAAATTCCATCTTCATACACAAAGTCTCTCAATCTCCCATCATTCACAGCTTTAATCTTCTTATGAAATTCTTCATCATCAGTCTGAGAACTCTTAATCCTTTCTAGTAATGATGGTTTGGCAACCATTTGAAAAAGCATTGATGTTTCACCTTCCCTGGTTATTCCCATGTCCATCTTCTCTAGATCCATGAAAATTGGATCCCTTTCAATTCTCATCATGTTCAGAACTCCATGGTCTTTTCTGCTCAAAGCATCTGCTACTTTGTTTGCTTTCCCCGGGTGGTAGTGTATCGTGCAATCATAATCCTGGAGTAATTCAAGCCATCTCCTTTGCCTCATGTTGAGTTCTTTTTGTGAGAAAATATACTTCAGACTCTTGTGATCAGTATAAATCTCACATTTTTCACCATAGAGGTAGTGCCTCCATATCTTCAAAGCAAAGATCACAACTGCTAACTCAAGATCATGAGTAGGATAGTTTTGTTCATGAATTTTCAACTGTCGTGATGCATAGGCAATAACTCTATCATTCTGCATAAGGACACAACCAAGTCCTTTCTTTGATGCATCACTATAAATAACGAACCCATCATTCCCCGATGGTAGAGTCAATATAGGAGCATTGACTAATCCTCTCTTCAGTTCTTCGAAACATTTTTCACACTCTTTTTTCCAAACAAATTTAACCCCTTTACGTGTGAGCTTCGTTAATGGGTTAGCCAATCGGGCAAAATTCTGGACGAAACGTCGATAATAACCTGCCAAACCAATAAAACTACATACCTCAGTTATACTCGTAGGTTCTGGCCATTCTTGGATTGCCTTGGTCTTAGAAGGATCAACAGAGATTCCATCTTTAGAGACAATATGGCCAAGAAAAGAAATCTCCTGAAGCCAGAATTCACACTTGCTAAACTTCCCATATAATTCATGCCTCCTCAGAGTCTTCAAGATAATGCGCAAGTGATTTTCATGATCTTCGTAGGTTTTGGAGTATACCAAGATATCATCAATAAATACCACCACAAATTCATCTAGATACTCCTTGAAAACTCTATTCATTAGATCCATGAATACAGAGGGTGAATTAGTCAATCCAAACGGCATTACAGTAAACTCGTAATGCCCGTACCTAGTTCGAAATGCTGTTTTCGGAATGTCTTCCTTCTTCACACACAACTGATGGTATCCAGATCGAAGGTCAATCTTTGAAAAGTATTGAGCTCCATGCAGTTGGTCAAATAAATCATCAATACGAGGTAGGGGATACTTGTTCTTTATCGTTATAGCATTGATCTCCCTATAGTCGATACATAACCTCATAGATCCATCTTTATTTTTAACAAAAAGAACAGGGGCTCCCCATGGAGAAACACTAGGGCGAATAAATCCCTTATTACTCAGTTCCTCTAGTTGTTTCTTTAGTTCAACTAATTCTACAGTGGCCATTCTATAAGGGGTCTTCGATATAGGCCTTGATCCAGGAATCAAATCAATGGAAAACTCATCTTCTCGTTCTGGAGGATGTCCAGGTAAATCTTCCGGAAATACATCTACGAATTCTTTCACAACAGGTACATCCTCTATTTGATCATTCCTTTCCTCACCGACAGTTATTTCATTCTCTTCTTCCCCAATAATTGAATTAAGTTGAGCTACTGGGGGTGGATCTAAATAAGAATTCGGTGGTGATGATTCTGCTCTAAAGATAAGGTGTTCCTTATCATTATCATCAAGAATCGTAACCTCTTTCTTCTTACAATAAATCTTCGCATCATAGTCCGAAAGCCAGTCCATACTGAGGATTATATCAAACTCAATCATAGGTATGACGATGAGATCAGCTGATAAAGAAAATTTATGTGCTCTAATGGGGACTGATTCACAAAACTTTGATGCAATGATACTTCCCTTAGGAGTTTTAACTGACAACTCCCTTATTAAATCAAATTGGAAATATCTAATTTTCTTAGCAAACTGGGAAGATATGAAACAATGCGATGATCCAGAATCAAATAATGCATTTGCTAAACTTGAGGAAACCATTAAATTACCTGCCACCACGTCTTTCGGAGCTTCTACCTCAGCAGTAGTGATAGCATATGCCTGGCCTTGATCCCTTGGCCTTTTCTGAGGTAAGTTCTCCTGACGCTTAGGACATGAATTTGCATAATGCCCCATCTCCCTACAGTTGTAGCACTGAACGTTGGTAGCTTCTTTCTTCCCCTTGCAATTATGAGCTTGGTGGCCTTTTTCACCACACTTGTAACAGACTCCCATTCCCTTCAGGCAAGTTCCAGGGTGTTTCTTTCCGCATTTACCACAGGATGGATATTCAACCTTTCCCTTCTTCCCCTTATTTCCATTCCCAGATTGTTCAGCAGGTCTCTTATTCTCTTTCTTTGCTTTAAAGTCATAAGACTTAGAGAATTCCTTTTTGGTCTTGATGGCACATGAGACAATGTCTTCGTATGATGAAAAGGATTGTGAGACTAATGCTCGACGGAGAAATGGTTTTAACCCATCAAAGAAACGATCAATCTTACTTCTTGGGTTGCGTATATAATCTCCAGCATACCTCGCTAACCTTGTAAAGATAGCCTCATACTTTGCGACATTCTCATCCTCCTTCTGTCTCAGACTTAGAAATTGCCTTTCCATATCTGCTCGATGGTCGCAAGGGAAGTATTTTTCTAAAAACAGATCTTTGAACTCCCTCCATTCCATATTTGATACTTCATCATCTTCCTTCATGTTTTCAATCAATGACCACCATTGATCAGCATCTCCAGTGAGGCGGTAAACTGCCATGATAACTTTCTCCCTTTCACTGCTCCCCAAACCCTGAAATATTTTCTCTAGGGAATTTATCCATTGCTCAGCTACTAAGGGATTTGTACTCCCATTGAACGTTGGTGGTTTTTGCCTCATGAATCGATCTAAAATTGATCCTCCATGCTGCGGATCAGGGTGCTCCATATGGGTAAGGTTATTATTCATAACCTAATTAAGTTTTCCCAGTATGGTGATTAGCTGATCGGCACCAGTTGCATCACCAGCCCCACTATAATTATCTTGAGCAGGAGGGAAATCCCTACATGGAGTGCACGCATTGATACGGTTTCCATTTCTTCCACTAGGCGCCATTTCTAAACAATGGCATAAACTAGATCAGTTTATGAATCAAAATACATAATCCCATACTTATAAAACACTTAACATAAATTGAACTATTTATGGATATAATCCATAATCATAAAAATGTTTTCTTTGAGAAAGTATATACTCATAAACCCTTCATAATGATTTGTAAATAAAATGAGAGTTATCCTAAGCATATCCCCCGGGAGTGTCGTAACCAAGAGTGCAGCAAGGCCCGTTGTCGTGCACCAGTTCCCGTTCGAGTCTAGCTCAAAGCGGTGTTTTCGGGTTTTACCCCTAGGTACATCTGTGCCAGAGCCGCCTCTACCTGCTCGTATCCAGACAGGGATGTATTTCTCGGAAAACTCACAAAATCTCTACAATACCAAAATTCTAGGAAGTTCTTCTATACTAATCCTCAAAGTTCATTTTAGGTCTACGTGCTCTAATCAGAGTTTATCTAAATCTAGCTTCCATGGTTTGTACTAAACTTCCTCTGATACCAACTGTAACGCCCCGACCCCAGCTACCCAGAGTCGGTGCATTACATCGTAACATTGGCATGATCACAAGAAAGATCAAATCCCGAAAGACCGATTGGTTTAGTAGCCTTGGAAACACTAGATATAATCATAAAGTTTTACATTACATTTCAAAGTGAAAAACTACTACAACAACAAAGTCTTCATATCCACACTATTAACCCCTCATAATATCCCTGCAAGTCATTCATAAATTACTTCTTAACTACCTGGGAAAAATAAAACATAGAAAAGGGGTGAGCTCAAATGCCCAGTAAGGATAACAATATAGCGGAACATTCAAAATAAGCATAAACATTTAAGGCAATGAATTACTAAAACAAAAGCCTTTTAAAATTGAACTTCAACATAGTATGGCAAGAGTAAAATGAAATAATGCCATTTACTTGTTCACATGGATATTCTACTAATCGAATAATCACATGCAATATCAATAACCACTTTCATAATGTTGGAATGCATAATGCCAGACTATCATAACCACATAGCCAAGGCCTCGTGCCAAGACTACAAATAAGATTTTGTCAAGGCCTTGTGCCAAGACACTAGTTTGTCTCATGAGACCTACCGATGCATCGAGGAGCTATAGCGGGCTCCACCCGTCACTTATTAAGTCCAATGCATTCCCATATGAAAAGGTTTAAACATAACATAAACATTCGTATTAAAACTAGAATATGAAATGTCAATAATTTCACCATAAACTATGAATGGTATAAAAATAGCACATCCACAGTCAAACATATCACAAAACCATCAATACAATATAGAAGTTTTGTATCATAATAAATCAACTTCAAATAATCTTAAAATCCATCAAAGGATGTTGACATAGATGAAATCAAAATTCTTTTTAAAGAAGTATCTCCTTTTATTTTGAAATCATTTATGATCCATATAAAATAAAACATTTTCTTTGAAAATATTCTTATAAGCTTGTATGGAAAGCTTCGACGATTTTATAACGGCGGAAAATAACCGCACCCGCCGTATAAGTTAAAAAAAACATTCTTACCTCAATTCAGTCGAAAAGGTTAAAAAGGACCTTGTTTTGAAAATGACGGAAAGATTCCTTTATAAACATCTTATAAAAAGTCAAACAAGGGTATAAATGACTTTAACCCATATTCTTGTAAATATTAAAAATGTTTTGAAATACATTTCGAAGAAACATGGATGTGTATGATAAAGAGTTCCCAGTAGATTATTACGTATAATACAACCTCGGATAATGAAGAGATTGTGAAATAACCCTTACGTTGTACTTTTCCTTGGTTGGGGTAGGTTAACCTCCTGTATAATGGTGAAATAATTGTTATTAAATTATAAAAGAATCATATACATTAATATGATATCATATATGATCTTTTAATATTGATTTGATAATATCTTAGTATTATCGTCGTTTCGTGTGTTAACTTACTCATTTTCTTTTATATGTTTTGTTACATAAGTCATGTTTGTTGTATCTTATTCATATCCAGAATGATATCAAGTCCTTAAACATCATTTTTAAATCATTAAATGATAATTATACTTGAATGGATACGATGGAGAATGAATCTCATCGCGTTCGTGGAGATGGTAGTCTGTACGTACGCACGAACGCTACTTCCATTTAATTTTTTATTTTAAAAGAATCGAATCCAAATGATACATAGGTATATTACTATTCCAGTATAATATAATATTTTATATATGTTGTTGAGCAATGTATTGTTTTTAAACAAATCAAAATAATGTTTTTTAAAGGGGGAGATTATTTTAAATAATACTCTGTCTCTTTATGATGATTTTGATGCTCACAAATACCCTTAATTATTTACTAATTATTTCGTTGAGTATTTTGCAGGAATTTATTTTATATAACGAGATTTTATACTTCATTTATTCCGAGATCAATTTTAGCGTGTTCTGGAATCACTGTAGCGCGAGATCAATTTTAGCGCGTTCTGGAATCACTGTAGCGCGAGATCAATTTTAGCGCGTACTGGAATCACTGTTCATACCCTACGTTGATGAACGTAACGTATGGATGAAAAGTTTACTTTTTATGTTATTTTGAAACGTATGGTTAATGAACCTTACGTTGTTGAAAAGTATGGAAGAAGAACATTACGTTTGGAAGGAACCTTACGTTTTCGTTGTTGAAAAGTATGGAAGAGAAACCGTACGTTAGTTTTCAGTGTTGAGTTTGTTTCTCAAAAGTATGGATCATCAACCTTACTTTTATAATCAACCGTACGTTCTTTGGAGAGTTGAAGCAAGACAAAGTATGGATGATCAACCCTACGTTTGAATGCTGAAGAGAAAGTATGTATGTTCAACCTTACGTTCTGAACCTTACGTTCTGAACCTTACGTTTGTGAACCCTACGTTTTGGAGCCACGTCATCAATCCTACGTTTGGCGTCGGGATATTTTTTGACAGACGATATTTCCTTTTGAATTAGTCAATCAAGCGGATTATTAGGCGGATTTCGAGCTGATTCTTAAATACGACTTTGACTGAATCAGAGACGGTTTACAACGGATTAATGATTGATTTAAACGGAGCTTTTTATGCCGATTCTTCAGGGGAGTTACAACGGCTCTGTTATTTCATTTAATATCGCGAATCTAAAGGAGATTTTCATGGATCTATTTATGCGGAAGATTTTCTCAGATTTGAATATATGTTCTATCTTGGAAACTTAGGAGATATATATATACACGGGAAAGTGTGTGAAATATAGATTTATTAATCTTTTGACGAGCAAGAAAACAGAGACTGTGTGAAAGCGTTCTTTTCTGGTGATCGAGAAGAAGTGTAAAATCCTTTTTACCAAAGGAAGATTTTGATAGCAGATTCACGTGTTCTACATCGACTACCTGTTGTGAATCTACTGCTGCTGAAGTTGTGAAGTTTCTGGTAATATCTATTGCAACTGGATCGACTCAGAACTGTTTTGATTACGGATCTTTATTTTCTGAAGACGACGATCTATCTACTGTCAATTGCATTCTGTTGCAATTGTGAAGAACAACTGGAGAAGTGTTTCTTTATCGAAACCTTTTTTTTTGAGTGATCAGCTTCTCGTTCTAAGCTGTGTGGGTTCGTGTTTGAACCAGGAAGGCTGTGTGTGCCTGAGTCTTGTAAAGGTGTCAACTGCCTGTACTCAGTTGTGGACGGGTCTGTGGAAACGAGGACCAGATAGTGAAAATCGCCAAGCTCGTGGATTTGAGCGTTGGTGGAGTGGACTAGGGGCCTTCTGTTCCCCGAACCACTATACATCCGTGTGTTCATGCTTTTACTTTTTCCGCTGCATATTTAATCGTGCAAAAGCATAGTGAACAGAATTTGTCCAAATTGAAGAGATTGTAATAATTTGAAAAAGACACAATTCACCCCCCTCTTGTGTATAATCCGTAGATTCAGATCCAACAATTGGTATCAGAGGAGGAGATTCTTATTTCTAAAGTCCTATCAAGCTAGAAGTATTTAAAGATTATACATAGTGTATCATGGCTGATATGAGAGAGGGAATGTCAATGGTCAGAGCACCTTACTTTAATGGAGATAATTATGGCTGCTGGAAATCACGTATGATTATTTATCTGAAAAATCTTGGTTACAGAGTCTATTCAAAGATTCTGACTCCCTATGAAATTCCTGAAAATCCTGATACATGGAGTGCTGCTACAGAGGCTGAGTATGACATAAATTCAAAGGCTATGAATGCAATCATCTGTGGTCTAGGACCAGACGAATTTAACAGAGTATCTCAATGCCCGACTGCATATGAAATGTGGCAAACAATAGCTGTTGCTTATGAAGGAACAGATAATGTAAGACAGATGAGATATGCAACTGCTAAGTTAAAATTCGATACTTTCAGAATGATTGAAGGAGAGAGCATCACTCAGATGAATGGAAGATTGACAGAAATTGTCAATAATATAACAGCTCTAGGAGAACCAATCAAGCAGGCTGATCAAGCGTTGAAGGTACTGAGAGTACTTCCTACTCGATGGAATGGAATCTCTGCAGCAATCAGACAATCAACTTCTGTTAAAGATCTAACTATGAGAGAACTGATTGGTACACTGATGATGTACGAAGCTGAAATGCAAGATGAGGTAAATGAGCATAAAGTCTACATAAAAAGGGAAAATACTGCTTTGAAAGTGACTTCTCAACAAAAGGATAGAAAGATGAAGAACAAAGAAGTGAGTGCTAAATCAGAAAGCTCTGATTCTTCAAATTCGGATGAAGAACTGGCACAGCTAGCCAGAAAATTCAGAAAGTTTTATAGTAAGAAGAAAGACTTCAAGAAATCCTTTAAAAAGGATAGCAAGGAAGTGAGATGTTATGAATGCAAAAAGATGGGACATATCAGACCAGATTGCCCAAAATTGAAAGATGCAAAGAAGAAGAAATTCTTCAAAAGAGATGATTATGAGCAGAAAGACAAGAAAGCTATGAAAGCTACTTGGAGTGTTTCTGAAGACTCAAGTAATTCTTCTGAATCATGCTCAGAGAAGGAGGAAGCCAATTTAAAAGCAAATATGTGTTTCATGGCTGAAACTGATGAGGTACACTCATACTATTCCTCTGACTCAAATAATGAATCAAACTCTGAAACAAGCCTCTCAAATAAAAAACTTGCAGCTTACTGCAATATGCTTGAAGAAAGGTATGACTCATTATTTAATAAATATAAATCTATAAAGAACTTGTACAAAGCTATTTCAGATGAGAGAAATACTTTGCTAAAACAACATAAGGAATTAATTGACAAATACAATTCTGCTGAATCAAATAAAATTAATTTTGAATCAAAAATAAAAACTCTACAGGATGAAGTAGAATCTTATAAAACGGCTGCATTAATTTTTACAAAAGGAGAAAACACCTTAAATGAGATACTTGGAAAAACTGTAATTAAAAAGGAAAGGTTTGGAATTGGAAGTAAAGGAGAAAAACCTAAGTTATACAAAAATTATTTTGTTCCTAGCACTAAACAAGTTATTTGTAACTACTGTGGAACAAGAGGTCATATAGCTAAAAACTGTTTTCTAAGACAACCTCAGATATGTGGAATTAAGAAAGCTTATATTTCCAACGATCTATATGATTCAATCAATTTTAAGAAAACAAAGAAAATCTGGATACCCAGATCACTGCTTGCTAACACTCCTGGACCCAACAAAATATGGGTACCAAAGCAATTTGTTTGAATGTCTTTGCAGGTAGCAGGTCACCAAAGAAAGAAAGAAATATGGTATATGGACAGTGGCTGCTCAAGACATATGAGTGGAACTTCAGCTAATTTCTCTTCTCTTACTCGAAAGGAAGGAGGACTTGTCACCTTTGGTGACAATGCCAAAGGAAAGATTATTGGTATTGGAACAGTTGGAGATCCAGAGACAGTCTCAATCAACAAAGTACTTTATGTACAAGGGTTAAAACACAATCTGATAAGTATCTCTCAACTCTGTGATGATGGATACACTGTTGATTTTACTAACAATAGTTGTACTGTTTCTAAAGATAAACTGTTTAAGTTTAGAGCACCCAGAACTGATAATGTTTATACTTTGGATTTGTATTCCTTGTGTAAACAACAAGTAAACTGCTTAACTGCTAATATAAGTGAATCCTGGATCTGGCATAGAAGACTTGGTCATTGCAATATATATGCTTTACATAAATTATCTAAGAAACATTTAGTTTCTGATTTGCCTAGTCTCAAATTTGAAAATGACAGATTCTGTGATGCATGTCAGCTTGGCAAGCAACACAAATCATCATTCAAATCTGTTAATAAAGTTTCTACAACTAAACCTCTAGAACTTATCCATATGGATTTGTTTGGACCTTCAAGAGTAGCAAGTTTAGCTGGTAAATTATATGTTTATGTATTAGTTGATGATTATTCTAGATTTACTTGGATTTTCTTTTTGAAATTTAAAAGTGAAGCTTTTAGTTTATTTGAAGGTTTTTGTAAATCTATTCAAAATGAAAAAGGTTTTAATATAATCTCATTGAGAAGTGATCATGGTGGAGAATTTGAGAACCAGGAATTTAGTTCCTTTTTCTCAAACATGGGTATTAAACACACCTTCTCTGCTCCAAGAACACCTCAACAAAATGGGATTGTAGAAAGAAGAAATAGAACTATTCAAGAAATGGCTAGAACTATGTTAAATGAATATAGCCTACCTATATATTTCTGGGCAGAAGCTGTTAATACAGCTTGTTATATAATGAATAGAATTTTAATAAGATCTATTTTGAAAAAGACACCCTATGAACTATGGAATAACAGAAAACCTAAAGTAAATTACTTTAAAGTTTTTGGATGCAAGGTGTACATCCTGAATACCAAAGATAATCTTGGTAAATTTGATCCAAAATCTGATAAAGGTATTTTCTTAGGATATTCTGCAACCTCCAAAGCTTATAGAGTCTATAATAAAAAGTCAAGGATTGTTGAAGAATCAGTTCATGTGAAATTTGATGAATCTGATCCTTTTGAGAAAAGGATAGAACAAATAGATGAACCTGATTCTAATGAAAACATGAGACCTGAGAATTTAAAGAATGATTTTGAAAATGATATAAAAGAAATTCAGTCCAGTTCAGAAGAACATGATACTGAAGAGCCTTTGAATGTAATGCCTAGACAGTCTAGAACCTCAAAAAATCACCCTTTAGAATCTGTGATAGGTGACTTAGAGACTGGTATTCAAACTAGAAGAAACTTTGGAAACATAGTTGAATTCTCTGCATTCCTATCCCAACAAGAACCTAAGACCATAGAAGAAGCCTTAGATGATGAGAGATGGGTAATAGCAATGCAAGATGAATTGAACCAGTTCAAGAGAAATAAGGTTTGGGAATTAGTTGAAAGACCACATGATTATCCAGTAATAGGAACTAAATGGGTCTTTAGGAATAAACAGGATGATCAAGGGATAATAACTAGAAATAAAGCAAGATTAGTAGCTAAAGGATATAATCAAGAAGAAGGAATAGATTATGATGAGACCTTTGCACCTGTAGCCAGGTTAGAAGCCATTAGAATCCTTTTAGCCTATGCATCTTATATGAATTTTAAATTATTTCAGATGGATGTTAAATCTGCCTTTTTAAATGGTTATTTAATGGAGGAAGTTTATGTTGAGCAACCTCCTGGTTTTGAAAATTCTCAAAAACCAGATTCTGTTTTCAAACTTACTAAAGCTCTTTATGGCCTTAAACAAGCACCAAGAGCTTGGTATGAAAGACTAAGTTCTTTTCTTTTGAAAAATGATTTTACTGTTGGACTAGCAGATCCAACACTCTTTAAGAAAACTGTGAAAAATAATGTTTTGTTGGTTCAAATTTATGTTGATGATGTAATTTTTGGATCGACCAATAAAATTCTTTGTCATGAATTTTCAGAATTAATGCAAAAAGAATTTGAAATGAGTATGATGGGAGAATTAAATTTCTTTTTGGGTCTTCAAATATTTCAAAAAGATTTTGGAAATGTTTTAAATCAATGCAAATACATTACTGATTTACATAAGAAATTTGGACTTGAAAACAGCAAGACATTTACAACTCCTATGTGTACTAATATAAAACTTGATTTGGATGAAACTGGAAAATCAGTGGACAACAAGTTATATAGAGGTATGATTGGTAGTTTGTTATATCTTACTGCTAGTAGACCAGATATAATGTATTCAGTATGTCTTTGTGCTCGATTTCAATCAAATCCCAAAGAATCTCATTTAACTGCTGTTAAATGAATTTTTAGATATTTAAAAGGTACTATTTATCAATCTCTGCTTTATCCAAAAACCTCTGATTTTAATTTAATTTCATATTCAGATGCTGACTTTGGAATCTGTAGATTAGATAGGAAGAGTACTTCAGGAACATGTCACTTTTTAGGAAAGTCTTTAGTATCATGGTCTAGTAAGAAACAACACTCAGTTGCCCTGTCAACAGCCGAGGCAGAATATGTGTCTGCAGGTAGTTGCTGTGCACAGGTGTTGTGGATGAAAAACACTCTTATGGACTTTGGATTAAATTTCAATAATACGCCTATTTTATGTGATAATACTAGTGCAATTAATATTTCAAAAAATCCTATTAGTCATTCTAGAACTAAGCACATTGATATAAGACATCACTTTTTAAGAGATCATGTGTTAAAAAAGGATATATTTTTAGAATTCGTAAATACAGAAAATCAATTAGCAGATATTTTTACTAAACCACTTCCCACGGCAAGGTTTGAATTTATTAAGGGGGAGTTAGGTTTATTTAATTTTAAATAGTTTTTTTTTCTCTCTTTTTTCTTATTCTGTTTTCGAATTCTGTTTAATTTTTTGTTTCCCGCTATAAGTAATTTTATTTTGTATTAAATAAAAGTAATGATTAGTGATTACACGGGAATCAAGGCTGTCAGAACCGTTTCACCTTCTAAATTGTTTTCACCTTTTTCGGAAACCCTTTCGAAAACCTAAAACCGCACATCTGCTCCAAAACCCTTTTCTGAATCTTCAAACCCTAAACTTACGAACCTTCAGAAATCGTTGTTGAAATGGCAAAGACTAAGCGTCCAGATGAAGCCGAGAGCAGTGCTGCAAAGAAATCTAAAGTAGTTGGTCGGAAAATACTGCAAGGTAAAGTCATCGATTTAGAATGGCTGTTTGAAACTAATTTACTGTTGAAGCAAGCGCTATCGTTTCAAAGCCTTGAGCAAGCTTTTAATAGTGAAAATTCTGAGTTTCTTTATGAGGCAGAAATGAGACATTTCTTTAGAACTGTTCAGTTTAGCCTTGGAGATACGGAGGACAGTTTGTTGGCTCAAATAGAGGATAAGGACTTTTCCATATCATCTGTAGAGATAAGTCAAATTCATAACTGCCCTCATGAAGGAGTTTTTCATTTCGATTTACGGAATATTGGAGACTCTGTACATAAGTCTGAAGACATTATGTCTTTTCTGTTTGGAACCAAAGTGATAAAGAAGATGTTTATTAAAGATTTGGAGCCTGATCAGAAAATCTTAGTAAAGTTTGTTCAGACTGGTTTAGCACCAAGGATGGCTGAGATGGAGAAAATTCTGTACCCTGACATGTATATAATGTATCTTTTGATGAGTGATATTAAGTTTAATTTTCCTCGATTTATGATAAGATATCTGAGATACTGCTGTCAGAGTGAAGCAAGAATGACCTTTTTCCCATATGGAAGGTTCATTTCTTTGTTTTTATTTAAAAGAGGAATGATCAGATTGGTAAGTGCTGGGTTGAAATGTCACCACAGTAATGTTTTTAATGCTGGAACTTTGAGGAAAGTGGGATATTTCTGGAGCACAATTAAAGGAAAACTCTTACCTGTTGGAGCTGAGGAAGACTCGGAGAGTGCTCAGGCTCAACCGGCTAAGTCCAAAGAGGGACAAGCAGAATCAAGGATTAGTACAGTGGCAAGGAGAATTCGCTTTGAGATGGAGGAAGTTGAGGAAGAGAGAAGTCAGGAAGGACTTCAATCTAGAAGGAAGAGGTCAATTGATGAAGAAATTATCTCTCCTGTCTTGAAATCTTCTGAACCTGTAATTTCTTATTCATTTGTGAGAGAAGCTGTTGTGGAGAGGACTGCACAGATAGAGGAACCAGTAGCTCAACCGGAAATTCAGCTAGAACCTCAAACTGCTGCTGTGGCTGTTGAAGAAGCAATTCCACAAGAACAACTTATGGAGGCAGTGCCTGGTGAAGAAGTGGCCCGACCTCAAGAAGTTCATGAAAATATTGTTCTTGATCATTCAGTAGAAGTCAGAGAGACTACTGTTCGTGATGAACATACTTCTGAAGCTAATACAGAAGTACTTCAGGAAGAATTTTCAGTGGAAGAATTTCAGGCTTCAAAAGCTAGTTCGGTGGATCAACCTTGTCAGGACAAGGACAAAGAACAATCAGATGCAGATTCTTTACCACTTGGCTTGCCTCATCAACCTATTTCTGAACATGAGAATAGAGCACAGGGTGCCCCTGATTTGAGAAAAGAAAAAGTTGTTGAGTTGTACAAGCGTATCTCTCAGTTGGAATCTGAGAATGATAGTCTCAGAAATTCTCTGAACTTAGAGCAGTTGAAGTTTCAGAATCTGAAAGAATGTACTGTTTCAAGACAGGAAGTAGATTTGTTTAAAACTGATATGTTGCATGCTGTTGATCAGTTGAAATCAGAGATGGTCACGAAAGATGATTTGTCTGAGATGAAAATTTACATGGAGAATAAATTTGAATCTGTTGCAAATAGTGCTGTGAGTGGATCAGGTTCTTCACCTGATTTGATTCGAAGATTTCAAGCAATTACTGGAGCACTGAGCAATATGAGTGACAGATTACACGATCTTCAGTGTAATAGTGCCCCTTTGTCAGTTTTGCTAGATAATCAGAAATTTTTGGTAGATCAGTTGACATCTGGAGAGCAACCGATTAGGATTCTTTTGAATCAGTTATCAGAAAAGCTGGCTCTTTTTGTTGAAAAAGAAGAAAGAATGCATGAGTTTTTCAGAGTTAATTTGATTGAAGATATTCATATGACTCAGGAGAATAGGGATCTTATCATCAAGTTAGGAGATGGGATGATGAAGAGGCTTCGAGAACAGTTTACAGAGATCAAGATCGCAATTCAAAGGAGATAGACACCTTTTTCCCTGTCTTATCCCTAAACCTTGATTCCTCTGTATATCACTGTCGTAGCTTGTGAATAAAAATTCTTTTCTTATCTTTTTTGTTTTATTATTTATTGATTTATGATTAAGATAGCCAGTATAAGAAATTCACTTATTCATACCCAGTTAATTATAGCATTTACTTATAGTTCAGTGCAATATTGAATGTGTTCAAATCCGTAATTTTTCATTCTTTTCGATATCACAAAAAGGGGGAGAATTTGGATAAACACAACATTTAAATTCATTCGTTTCCTATGAAGAAATTTGGATATATATAGGAGCATTTGGATATATACGACATTTATCTTTTATCTATTTGAAAATTTATTTTTATGGGAGAGTTATGGGGGAGAAATTTTATAGTTAAATATTGTTTTAATCCTTTCAAAATTCTAAAATTTTATAAAACTTTTTTTTTTCAATCAAGATTGCAATTAAATTAGTTCTATTATTTTATGGGTTTTGTGATCATCAAAAAGGGGGAGATTGTTGAGCAATGTATTGTTTTTAAACAAATCAAAATAATGTTTTTTAAAGGGGGAGATTATTTTAAATAATACTCTGTCTCTTTATGATGATTTTGATGCTCACAAATACCCTTAATTATTTACTAATTATTTCGTTGAGTATTTTGCAGGAATTTATTTTATATAACGAGATTTTATACTTCATTTATTCCGAGATCAATTTTAGCGTGTTCTGGAATCACTGTAGCGCGAGATCAATTTTAGCGCGTTCTGGAATCACTGTAGCGCGAGATCAATTTTAGCGCGTACTGGAATCACTGTTCATACCCTACATTGATGAACGTAACGTATGGATGAAAAGTTTACTTTTTATGTTATTTTGAAACGTATGGTTAATGAACCTTACGTTGTTGAAAAGTATGGAAGAAGAACATTACGTTTGGAAGGAACCTTACGTTTTCGTTGTTGAAAAGTATGGAAGAGAAACCGTACGTTAGTTTTCAGTGTTGAGTTTGTTTCTCAAAAGTATGGATCATCAACCTTACTTTTATAATCAACCGTACGTTCTTTGGAGAGTTGAAGCAAGACAAAGTATGGATGATCAACCCTACGTTTGAATGCTGAAGAGAAAGTATGTATGTTCAACCTTACGTTCTGAACCTTACGTTCTGAACCTTACGTTTGTGAACCCTACGTTTTGGAGCCACGTCATCAATCCTACGTTTGGCGTCGGGATATTTTTTGACAGACGATATTTCCTTTTGAATTAGTCAATCAAGCGGATTATTAGGCGGATTTCGAGCTGATTCTTAAATACGACTTTGACTGAATCAGAGACGGTTTACAACGGATTAATGATTGATTTAAACGGAGCTTTTTATGCCGATTCTTCAGGGGAGTTACAACGGCTCTGTTATTTCATTTAATATCGCGAATCTAAAGGAGATTTTCATGGATCTATTTATGCGGAAGATTTTCTCAGATTTGAATATATGTTCTATCTTGGAAACTTCGGAGATATATATATACACGGGAAAGTGTGTGAAATATAGATTTATTATTCTTTTGACGAGCAAGAAAACAGAGACTGTGTGAAAGCGTTCTTTTCTGGTGATCGAGAAGAAGTGTAAAATCCTTTTTACCAAAGGAAGATTTTGATAGCAGATTCATGTGTTCTACATCGACTACCTGTTGTGAATCTACTGCTGCTGAAGTTGTGAAGTTTCTGGTAATATCTATTGCAACTGGATCGACTAAGAACTGTTTTGATTACGGATATTTATTTTCTGAAGACGACGATCTATCTACTGTCAATTGCATTCTGTTGCAATTGTGAAGAACAACTGGAGAAGTGTTTCTTTATCGAAACCTTTTTTTTTGAGTGATCAGCTTCTCGTTCTAAGCTGTGTGGGTTCGTGTTTGAACCAGGAAGGCTGTGTGTGCCTGAGTCTTGTAAAGGTGTCAACTGCCTGTACTCAGTTGTGGACGGGTCTGTGGAAACGAGGACCAGATAGTGAAAATCGCCAAGCTCGTGGATTTGAGCGTTGGTGGAGTGGACTAGGGGCCTTCTGTTCCCCGAACCACTATACATCCGTGTGTTCATGCTTTTACTTTTTCCGCTGCATATTTAATCGTGCAAAAGCATAGTGAACAGAATTTGTCCAAATTGAAGAGATTGTAATAATTTGAAAAAGACACAATTCACCCCCCTCTTGTGTATAATCCGTAGATTCAGATCCAAAATATGTTACTTAAGTTCATTAACACCATCCTTTATACGTTCCATGTGTGGTATGAACGAGTCATATCATTTTAAGGGGGCGGTAGTCCGCACTTCCTCAAATGAAATTATCGTATGTATATACAACATGAAACGAATAATGGTATGAAATAAAATGGAATTACAGAAGCTTATATATAAAATATATATCATTAATATCATATTTAATTACAGTTCCATCATAATGGCCACCATGAGAGGCGGTAAGATGTATTTGAACAATCATCGTTTCGTGAGGCGTTAGTTTTCCATCCACAGAAACATTATGTTCATCATCCATTAGATGGAGTTGTGTGTATGTGTAGTTTGAATCCTTCTTATAACAACATTCTAGTATATTGAGGATACTGGTGTTGTTACAAAAGAAAGGAAATAAAAAGAGTTTGGGGGTTGGAGAAGCAAAATAAATGAAAATAATTTATGAGAAATCGTTACCCTTAATTTAGGTAACTCACTTTGGTTGGAACCAAAGGACTTCTTGAAATGCTTTTTGCCTAAGGGTAAGCTTCAAGGAGGAGGAGAGGGATGTGGGGAGCTTAGTTGGTCAGAGTTTGGATGAGCCAAGTGGCTTGAGAGGTGTGAGGAATGAGTAGAAGTGGTCTCCTTTTATAAGGGAGAGGAGGGGCTCTTTAGGAAAGTGTGAAAGTATTACTTTATAATATATTTGTATTCGGTTTATAATGGTCCAAAAATCATTGAGGTCGAAGATAAGATGACTCATATTCTAAATAACATCAACCAATAAGAATTGGACAGGTTTTAGATAATATTTTAATCATTATAATCTTATTTATTTAAATGATTTATTAATGAGGTAAACATTGCATCATTATTGTGTCATTAATAATTTAAATTATTTGATGTCTAAAAATTATAAATAAAATATCATTATGTAGGAAATCGTTTTATCTTTCTAATGAATATTTATAATCGAAAATCCAACATGTATAACCCTATGTAAAAATTGTTCTTCTAAAAGATGTAAGCTTATGCCATTTTTATTTTTATTTTAACTTTATTAATATAATGTGTCATTATCACTTACAAGTGGATCCATGGGGTCCCAAAATCGACCCAAAGATGCCCATGGTCGACCAGGTATCAACCAATAGGGTTAGGACACGTTTTAGGGTAATTTAGTATTATTATAATATTATTTTTTTAACCCTTATTTACCGGATTTACCCTTAACCATGGTAAATAAAATATTTACCGCAGTAATTATTCAAAATGTGTAAAAATGAAAGTTACCTATTTACATAATTTGGACATCCTGATTCCAAATATGTAATCCATTTTTCCAAATTCAAAACACAGAAGTGGCAGAAATTAATTTAAAATTAATTCCCACTGTCAAAACAAAAAGCGTGTTTTTAAGAGATAATAACTATCAAAAGATTGACACTTGTTTATGTTCGGTTTAACTGTAAAATTATGTCCAATGACAAACATTAAATTGAATGGTAAAAATATATTCTAAATATATTTTAAGACCACTCAAATTCATAATTTATCAATATTAATTATTTTGATTAAAAAAGTTGTTTTTAATTAAAATTTAGTAATTTTCACTATTCATCAAAATATAAAAGTTATCCGAAAAGTACCAAAATTTCACCCTAGGCTAATTTTGATATTCCGAATCCAAAAATGAAGTCCATTTTGAAATAAAAAATATATATGATTTCAAAAAGTAGGTATTACTATTCACAACGGCTAGTTTAATTAGTTGTGGTGTGTGTTAGAACTCGAGGTTGCGTACAACACACGCTATCGCATTATCCGAAGGGAAACGTACCGTAGAAGCTTGGGGTGTTACAATCATTGTACTCAACATGTCATATTTGTGCTTCATACAAACTTCAGGAGAGATGTTTTAAATTACTAATAAAACATGCCATGAACTATGTGTGCTACTGAGTGTTCGATATGGATTCATTCCATCTGTGCACAACCCTAGTCTGAGATTTCTTATTTCATTTCCAAATGTAGAATACTGCGCATCAATTTTCTTCTATTGTGGACAATCAGCTGGATGACATATTTTTCCATCACATACCCGCTCTTCAGCATGCCATCTTAACCTTTTTTCATCCTGTGAATTAGCAAATAAACGTTTGAAACGATTAATTATAGGAAGATACCAAAATACCTTTGAAGGGAGCTTTGTAATCTCTACATCACCCAGTGATTTTTCATTCACCTTATACCGTGATGTCCCACATTTTGGACACTCTGACAGAAATTCATATTCCTTACTATATATAATGCAGTCATTCGGACAGGCATGTATTTTCTTGTATCCCAATCCCATCGAGCATAATATTTTCTTGGCTTTGTAATGTGAATCTGGAAGATCGTTATCTTTTGGAATAATGTCTTTCATCAATTGTAGCAGCTCTGTAAAACTTCTGTCACTCCATCCATGCTTTGCCTTCAGGTTAATAAATCTTAACACCACTGACAAAACCATAAAATCTGTACAACCGGGATATAATGGTTTTTCAGCATCACCATATAGACGTGCAACTGTCAGTTCTATCTCAATTTGTTCTGCTACAATATCGCGAATCATTTCTTCAATTCCATCAGAGTTACCATCTTGCAAATCATCATCATCAGTGACATTCCGTCCAGTTTCACCATGCCAAATCAAAGGGCTGTAACTCGGATTAAAACCATGACATATCAGATGATCTTTTATCTCTCTACTTTTCAACTTCTTCATATTCAAACATTTCAGGCCTGGACAGAAAAAAATGTCACTACTTGGAACATTTCGTTTTGAAAAGTCCAAAAAGGTATCAACACCTTCCTCAAATTCATTTCTCATTCGATGTGCCGTAGTCTAACTTCGACTCATTATTACCTATAACAAATATCAACAAAAAATATATATTTTTAAGATAAGACAAATACATGTTTATATGAAAAAAATCATAATTTGAATGTAAAACAATTTAAAATATAAAACAAATCTATAGGTATTTAAAAAAATATTCTTGAATATTATTTTTAAAACAAAATATAGTTAGATATAACAGTTTTAAATTTCATTGAATCAAAGAAAACCATGACGCCTAATGATTCTCCAAATAAAATATACATCAATAAAACATAAACAAAATGATTTTTATCTGGAATAAGTGAATATGATCAGATGATACGCATTTATAATAATCTCATGCCAATATACTAATAAACATGTTAAAATATAGGAATACCTAATGGAGCATATAACATGTGTTATTCATGCTTGTTGTTCAATCATTATGATCTAAAGTACTCAACACATTCAAGTGCCAAAATCTTGAATGTAGTAGTATTTTTCATAAGTACCCAACACCAAATAGCTATACATCGTAAGTGTCATGTTAGAAATATGAATATTGACCATTTGTTTTATGTTTAATAATATTGTCATATTATCTGATCATTCTGATTATATATTAGAATTACTATATCCTTTTGATCCGATATATAATCTAAGGACATTAATATTTCTTTAGAAAAAGTAATGTTAATATCATGGTAATGTAAAAAAAAGTATATGTCGAACTATATATATGTAATACCAATAAAAAAATACATATGTGTTTGGCCTGGGTTTCACACATAAAACAACTCATCTCACAGATTAAATTTTTGAATCATCCTACATAATACTTATTTTTATAACTTAGGGAATGAAAATAATAAAGGTTTTGATTTACGATACTCATTATGGGTAAACATGATATATATAAATATAATATCTAATCTCATAAAAAGATATCCATGGGGGTATAAGAGCATACACAAAGCACATGATCAAAAAGATAAGTGAAACAATTCTATATAATCATAGATCATAAAACCTGAGTCCAAGTATAACAATTTTAGCATAACATAAGACATGATTTATATGAGAGTGGGAACATGATTTAAAAAACCTTATTCACAAGATCACAACATTGGTATGTGGAATAACATAAGAGTGTGGTACAGACATAATCATATAAGTCATAACATATGTCAAGGGAAAACATAGTTTCATTCACCTCATATTGGGATATGTTAATCACATTTCCTATAATTTATTATAATATTTCTTACGAGACACATCACATAACACATTGGACATGGTATAAACCATCTGTATCCCATATTGATCTATGATATATAATGCATTGTCGAATGCATTAGAAGGATATTATGGACCCAAATGTCACATAATGACTAACCATATATATGGGTGAATCGTGATCATCAAATCATTTATAACACTTTCGTAGATCAATTAACTAAAAAAATTTAAATGGGGGTCATAATTGTTTTTACAAAACATAATAATTATTAATACATAAAAATGTGTTTGGATGGTAAGATAAGATAATATACCTAATTCAATCTAATTATTGTTAAATTATTTCTACCTAGACAGAAAAGACCTTTATAAAAAATATAATTTAACTTGAGAATGAAAAGAAAGTACCCTTTACCTTTTTATAATGAAAAATATGAAAAGGATGATAATAATATTCAGGTATTATAATTTTTTTATGAATTATTAATAATAAAAGAAATCACCTCACTTGGTTTTGTTGAAAATTGGACATACCATCGTATTCAAGAAATCAGATACACTTTGCATGAAAAGGTCCATCATTTTTAGGAGATGACTGAAAGAAGAAATGTATTATCAGACTCACCATGAGTCCAGAATGAAATATTTGATTGTAATAGGTATGAATTGATATTTTTATGAATACAGATGAAAACAGATGATGGTTTTCTGATCTAGGAGTTCTAAAAATCATAATTTTTTGAAAAAAAATATGTTGTAAGAATGTTGAATGAAATTTTAAGGATAAGTATTACCGATTGTACCTGGTCCAATTTCATTCATGAAAATCATTTTCTGGACAATCATATTGAAAATATGATTTTAAGAAAATAAGTACTACCAATCTTCATCCAGAAAGACACATTCCAGCTAAGTAGGAAATAATAATGTTGCTAGAAGAATGAAACGTTACAATACCACCCATTATTTTTTAGATTTTTCTAAATCTAATCCTCAATGTTTTAAAATTAATTATTCTTTCTAAATGATTGAATAATTTGAATGGTTGTGAAGTCAAATATCTATGTTCTCATGGTCATAGTAATATTTTTATCAAATATTGATTTATTTGGATACTTAAGAGGTTGCTCGTAATGAAGTTGCTGGTATTCAGATAGATCAATATAGCGATCGTATTGGAGTTGTTACTGATTCGTATTTCAGAAGAAAAGATGAAGTATAATTGGTTTAAGAAGCTTTAATGAATCTACTTTTTCATTGTACTATAGAATCGTAAAGCGTATATCAGAATGAAAATCTAGAATAAGATTTAAAAATAGTCTTATCCAAAATACACCTGCTTGAATGTTGCGAGTTGAATGTTGCGAGTTGAATGGACATAATAACCATTTGCAATAACAAAAATTTCCACGAGATTCAAAAACGAACGAAAATCACATCAAGAATCGAAACAAAAACGAACGAAAAAAATTCGTGGAAGGCTTACTTGAATGTTGTGAGTTGAGTTGATAGATCCGAGAGGAGTGAAGAAGATAAAAAATTAAGCCAAAATGAGTTTAACGCAGGTCGATCGACGAGCCGATTAGGGTTTACCGCACGAGAGAGAAACGAGTCGGCGGACTGTCAATCGAAAAATCGTAAATGACAGTCCACGGGCTTTAATTTTTTTAAATGTTTTATAATGTCGGTTATATAATAACCGACGTAAAAAACCCCCCGGAGCTTTGGTTTTTTACGTCGGTTATAAGATAACCGACGTAAATAACCAATGCGCGGGGGGTTTTGAAAGTCAGTTTCCAAATAACCGACGTAAAAAACCCCCCGCGCATTGGTTTTTTACGTCGGTTATAAGATAACTGACGTAAAAACCCAACAGGCATGATTTGTAACATCGTTTATTAAAATAACCGACGTGAAAAATCTACTCGCCGCATTGTTACGTCGGTTATATATAACCGATGTAAAAAATGGTGACATAAAAAACGATTTCTGCACTAGTGAGTCTTGACTAATAAGAAATTATTCTCTATGATTATGTGTGTATGCCACAAAGTTTCATGTTTTATGTTATGATTATTGGGATTACATTTCACTACCATGATTTATCCCTTGTTATGAAATTATAATCTTTTTTACAGGGTAAGATTTCCAAAATGTTATGTTCTTATGAATTTGATGTGATTGATATTTCTTTTTTTTACCCTTACTGAGCATTTGATCTCACCCTAATGTATGTTTTCTTTCCCCAGGTCAGGAAGAAGGTTATTAAGTAAGATATTCTAAAAAGGGGCTATAAATATGATGAATTAAATGGGAGACAATGTAGATTCTTTATTAACCAGTTGTTTATGTTTCCCAGTTTCTAAAGACACTATTCCTATACAGTCCTTTCATGGTTTTGTTATATGTTGTAATAAGAATTCTTCAACTTTGAAGTATTAACCATGTATGTAAAGTATGGGTCGCTATATCATATTATTTCAATTATGTTTGTTATGGTTTATTTATTATTGTATTATTTAAATCTTAGTACATTATACATGGTTCATAAGTAAAAAAAACTAAATCAAATAATACCCTACTAAACAATTTGAAACCAAACCAAAATAAAACTACTGAAATAATAATAAACCAAATTTAATAAACTTTAAGTATCATGAATTAATCCAAAATACCAAAATGAGATGAACTAAATCAATCAGAACACACTTGATCTAAAAGAAACCAAATAAAATTGAATAGATTAGAACATAACTAGTTTAAATGGAATCAAATGGAATCAAAAAAATTGTACGAGACCAAAAAATCTCACCCATACGTGAACCAAATCAAATTAAACAAAAAAACACCTAATCCAACAAAATTTAAATAAAATTAAACTAAATAGTATCAATGTAAACTAATCCATGAATAACCAAATTTAATTTAATATGATAAAATCCTGGAGTATTAAACCATACTAATATAAACTATGAAAAAAAAAGAAATCATAACAAAACCATACTAATATCAACAAAACCAAACATCACTAATATGAATCAAATAATGCTAAACTAATCCTTATTGAACCAAACCAGAATGAACTAAACTAAACTGAACATGGTAGATCTAAGATCAACTAAACTGAACCAAACTATGTTTAATGAATCTAAAATTATCCAATCCCACCTAAATATGCATAAGTTAAACCAAACTAAATTAAATCAAATGGTATCAAACTAAAAAGAATAAAATTGACTCATGTAAAATATTTGTAAAATTTACTAACCAAATTCACTAGACTCGATTCAAACCAAGAAAAACAGAACAAAAAACACAAAAAAAATAAAATAAAATTAATATACCTTAACAAAGATAAACAAAGTGAAATTGTGATGACTTATATTAAATTG
This sequence comes from Viscum album, assembly GCA_963277665.1. NCBI lineage: Eukaryota > Viridiplantae > Streptophyta > Magnoliopsida > Santalales > Viscaceae > Viscum > Viscum album. Next base: position 753,074,000 of record OY728160.1, read on the forward strand.
AAATTATCTAAATAATAATATTGGGGCCTAAACCCACATGAAATAACATGAACTAAACACCATTGAATAAAGAAAAACCAAGTTAAATTGAACCAAACTAAATATAACTAAATTGAACTATATAAAGTTGGACTAAACTAAAATAAAAGAAAAAAATAAAACTAAACTACCATAACTAAGCATAACTTATTAGAAAAGAAAATTTTATTTTAATTTAATTAACCTAGACTAAACCAAATAAAACCAATCCAATCCGACATAAACATAACCATATTTAATATAAATGTGAAACATACAACTAGAAATAACTAAATTGAATTTAATAAAGTTTAATTGACTAAAACTGAACCAACCTAATTCACAATATCCATAATAGAAAAAAAATCCTAACATAATTGATTAAGATGATTTTTTTAACCTATTAAAATAAAATTTTCTTCTTTCAATTTTATTTAGTTCTACTCAAGAGAAAGATGGTAAATTTTGGGTGGGATGGTTCAATTTGGTCCATTTCAATTCAAACCATCTTTTTTATTAAATTTAGTTTGGGTTGGTTTACTTCAGTTTAAGTTTGTTGAGGTATGTTTAGTTTATCTTTGGTCTTTTTAGTTCTGTTTGGTCTAAGTCATCTCAGATCAGTTCTATTGATTTAGTTATGATTTGTTGAGTTTAGATGAAGTCTATATAGTTAAAATTTTATTTTATTTAGTTTATACTATTATGGATCTATTTTTTTTAACTATCTAGGTTAGATCTGGTCAATTTTTTACAGTTTAGTTTGTGTAAAGCAGGGTTGAAGGATATGTTGGCTCCCACATAATTATGGATTCAAAATGAATACAGATGGATCGGGTAATATGTGTGTGATAATGGGTGGAGGAACGGATCATTATTCTAGGGTCATTTTCATTCACACTTTTATTTCTATATTTGGTTGAGATTATTTGTTACAAGCTGAATCCATGGCTATGTTAAATGCCCTCCAACTTTGCTGGTAAAGAAGAATTAAGAAAGCTATAGTGGAAACTGAATCCCTTATTATATTCAATGTGGTTCATCACAAATGTACCACCCCTTGGTCGTTCTCTTATTCCATTAGATGTTGTACTCATCTTATCAGAGACCAAATGTTTATTTTTCATACATGGCATGATATAAATAGAGTATCTAACCACCTAGCCTCCATTGCTGCCCCAGTTACTAGTATCCCATGTTTCTCTAGTTTGACATCATTTTCTAATTATGGGAATAATATTTTGAGAGTGTATTCCATTAGGTTTCATTATTTTATATCATCATATTATTTTCCTTTTCCATTTTTATTTTTGTGTACCTATTTTATTCAACTAAATATTAAGGATGATGATGGTTTTTGAGTATGGTGAGGTTGGGAAGGCTTTTTCAATTTAGTTTAATTTATTCTTTGTTAATTTAGTTTTGATATGGTTAAATAAGTTTAATTAAATTAATTTATCATTTTGTTTCTTTGGTTCAGTTAGGATGATTTAGTTTAGTTTTATCCAATCGTGTTCATGTTTGGTGGGTTGAGAAAGTTTTGTTATTTTATTATAGTTTCACAGAGTTTTTTTGGGTCTGGTATGATTTATATGGTTTTGGTTTGATTTAGTTTGGTTTATTTATGTATTTCTCTATTAATTTAGATTTGGTTAGGATAAATTATCATGAATTCATTTAGTTGAGGTTAATTTGACTTGGTACATTTACATTTATATAGTTTTGATTACATTTGGTTTTTCATATTTTATTTTTATTTAGTTCAATTTTATTTAGGTCACTTGGTTATATTTTATTATTTGTCATTTTGATTTGTTTCAATTTATTTTATATCAATTAAACATATTTATGATTTTTTATTTTATTCCCTTATTCTTAATTTAGTTCCTTTCAATTTGGTTTTATACATTTAAATTATATTCATGTATTTTTTCACATTGATTTGGTTCAATCATATTGGGATTGGTTAAATTTGGGATGTTTTGGTTTGGTATGGTTCAATATGGTTTTATTCATGTTTATTATATTTTGGGGGATTTGTTAGATTTTGGTTCATGTACGTTTTTTTTGCTTCATGAAGATATTATTTTTATTTTTTAAATTAAATGCTGACCAACTCATGAGAGATTGATTTGAGACAATTTAGGTTGGTTTGATTTTTTTTATTCAATCGTGTTTGGGTTGGGTCTAGTCAGTATATTTTGATTCGATTTTGTTATACATAATTCTATTCGGGTAAGAAAACGTTGATTTGATTCAATTTTTATCTATTAAATTTGGTTTGTTCTATGTTTTTTTTTGTTTTGTTCATAACATATCTTATTAAGTGAGTTCAGTTCAAATCTGTTTGATACAACTAAATTATGTTTGGTTTTGTTTCTTGGGATTTGTTAAGTGTTTCTATTATAGTTTTGTCAACTTCAAAAAAAATCCCATTTAATATATTTTATTTCCATTTGGTTTAGTTGTATTTATTATATTTTGTTTGTTTTGGGTTAGGTTGGAACAATTCTATTTCCATCAAGTGATTTCTACTCAGTTTGGTGTAGTTTATCTCAATTTAAGCAATTTTATTATAGTTTCATTTGTTTATTCCATTAATGATTAGTTTATTTTGGGAAAAATTAATTCAATTTGGTCTAATTTAGGGTTTTTATGGATGATTCAGTTGAAATTTATTTAATTATATTCATTTAAGTTTGGTTCTTAAATTTCATTATTTTAAATAACATTATTTTTTTAACCTATTCAACTAATTTCTCTTATGTTTAATACAGGTCAGGTCATTTGAATTAAATATTTCAAAGTTATGTTTAGTTTTATTAAATTTGGGTTAGATCAGTTTGATTTATTTTTGATTAATTTTTTTCTATTTAGATTGAAATGATTTAGTTCAATAAAATTCAATTCAGTATGGTTTTTTAAATTGAATTATTTTTATTCAATTTAGTTCCATTAATTTTTTTTGGTTTCATTATTATTTGGTTCAGTTTGGTTATGTAACATCCGATTACCCATTTTCATTTATTTCCCTACACTTTACTAGTTTTTCTATTTAATTAGGTGCATCTTGGGACTCCTGATGAAGAAGAATATTTTTTTTGAGAAAAATGACCGAATATTTGGGGATGTATTTTTGTTTAAATTAATGGTGTATGGGTATAAATGTGTTAATGTATTTGTGGGGTTTACCTTGAGTTCTGAGAATGCTCGAGTTGGTTTGGGTTTTTTTGTAAGAATCTGGTTTTTCGGCTATATCATGGGTGATTACATGGTTGGTAAAGTGGTTACATATTTTTAAATGGATTCTACACATCAGTCATGAAATGTGTACTCAACGTGAATGTAGTACATGATTTGAATATGATAAAATATCATTTTTAATAAAAAGTCATTGGGTTTTTCAATGTACATGAGCCCCATGGATTACAAGACGTGTAAAGGGGTTACAGTTCCTGCTAATAATAGGAGGTATACTTTTAGGGGACTTCATCAACTAATTTTTCTTTAATTATTTTGAATCCCTATTTTCATGACCTATAAACCTTATCCATCAATTTTTAGAGTCTCTATTTGTTTGGAATTGAATTATTCAATTATTGATCACCATTGTAGTTGTATTGTCTCTCTCCAGGTGAGTAATACTTCATCTTCTTCATTGATTTTATCACGGCAGCACTGTTGTGGTGAGTTATCAGAGCCATAAACTTGTGGTGATGTTTCTTCTTATTTAATTTTATGTCTATGGTTAGATCTTGTTTCGGGGGCTGGGGGGCTTTGTTGGTTGTGGTGTGATGGGTGAGCATTCTTGAGGTATATTTCATTTTCTCTTCTCTGCCGGTCCTTTTGTTGAATTGGATCAATTATAATAACTGTAGATTGATTATAGGGGATCATTTTTAGTTTTTTGTTTTTATTTTTAGTGGATTTCATTGTTGGTGTGTGAGACCAAGTATTTAATGTAGGTGATCTTGTATCTAGATTATGTTGGTGAAATGCAATACTCTAGTTTTGGATAAAAATTTTTATTAAATAAATTGAAATATATGACTAGTTTTTTGTTACTTTTGAAATGGGTTTTTATAAGGGACTGTTTCCCTTGGCTTTGGTAAATAAAAATGGTTTTCCGTATATTTTTTAAATGGTTTCGTGAAATGGTTTTCAGAGCATTGATTACTGAAATGGTTTTGATAAACTGGATTGGAAAATAGAGCACATGGGAAGCCTTGGGTAAACATGTGGATGTTATAGTAATATGTATCATCCACTGTTAGGGGGTTTTTTCATGGGAATTTCATCTACTCCTTAGGCATGTCATTCTTGGGACTTGTCTGACCTGTTGGGGGTTCACTATTTTGGGGTTTTCTCTAATCTATACACTCGATGAATATGTCTTGTGGATTATTGAGTACATGATTTTATATTTTAGGTCTGAGTCCCCTAGATATCCTTAACTATTTTGATCCTTTGCATGATGTTTTCTATTATTATTAGTTGTTTTTGGATGCTTTTGGCTTGTACTATTCTGTTGTACCGCCATAGATTTGATATGATATGTGATGTATGCTTTGATCTGAAATAATAAATCTATTTTGATATATGTATACAAAATTATTTGAAATTAATTTACCTTCTCTATATAGAAATTTATAAGAAGAGGAAATTAAAATGGTTTTCCATGATTTTGATATAAAAACTGTTAAACTATTACCATGCCTTATTTTCTCTAAAATTGATAATTTAAGGATTATTGTTCACAATATTTATATGGAATTCCCGGGTGTGACCTGACTAATTCTTTTATATCAAAACCTGTGTACCCATTCAATGGTGCTAACACCTGATTATGTCTTTCAATTCTGGGAAAGGAAAGACACCATAGTAAGGTAGTGAGTTTTTCTCATCTGGGTTTTGGGTAACTTGTGTTGAGATAGTGGGTGGTTTCCCACATTAGTACATAGATCTATTGGAGTAATTATTTTTGTTTTTAAGTCATTTTTAGATGGGATTGTCACATGGATATTAGTTTCTACATTTTCAATTGTATCGCTTCATTTTTCATTATATATAATTGAATATATTTATATCTTCTCCATTTATTTCTATTATGTGTGTATATGACATGTTTTTATTATCTCATGTGGTGAAAAATAATTTCCTTTTTTTTTATTTATAGGTGCTTTTCCCCGACCTATGGTGAATATGAAAACCTTTCGGGTATCTGGTGGATCGAGTTGGGTTCTAGTTTCTGAGGGTATTTGGTTTGGTTCATTATATTTTGGTTTTATGTCCCCTAGTTTTTGTGTTATTCCATATCTTAGGATGGTAGCTAAACTAGATATAGGATTGTCGGGACTTGAGTGGTAGATTTTGGTGAGTGAATGGCCATCTCTTTTCATGATGAGATTGATGTTACTATGGGATGTTGGGATGTGTGTCAAATATTTTTAGTTTGGATTTTAATCTCAGTTTTTTGTTGTCGTTTTTCAATTTTGAACTGATATTATTCTGTGTTTGATCATTTATCTATTTTGTTGTGAACAAATATACCATTAAGATGCATTCTATGAGATTCACGGGAAGGTGCAGCTGATGTTCGTCAAGGGAATCCTATAATTGGTTAGAACATTATCAACGTCATTGTGTGATCAATTCTTTCTTTTGACTAGAATGTGTCATATAATCATAACACAGTTGTTGAGGTACATCTAAGAGATATAGATGAACGAGATCGATTATTTTAGATCTTTCTGGAGAATCTACCATACTTTAATGGTATGAATGATCATCAGGAGGTGGAGTACTAGCATGAGAAGATCAGTCAGATTTTTTACTTCTTGGATGCACCTGAGAGCATCAAGTTAGTGTGTGTATTATTCTGACTATAGGGTACCAACAAGCATTGGTGGGTTTATATGGTATAGGCAGATAGACATGTGGGCTTCGACAGTAAGTGATTTAATAATCTATTTTCTAGTAGTCTTGTATAGAGTCACTAATGATGGATAAGTATCTAGATTTCATCTCTTTTCTATAGGGAAAACATTCGTTGATAGTGTGCACTATTCAGTTTCCTCATATGGCTCGTTTTTCACCATAGGTTTTAAAAATGTCAACATTAATGCTCAGAAGTACCTTTAGGGGTTTTAAATGGATATTATATCACATATATTTATGTTGAAGCTATCGACCTATGTGGAGATATTGGAAAAGGATATGTTGGAAGAAATTAATATGAATGGAATGGTTAGACATTATTACCCTTTTTTCCACCTGGTGGTATCTTCAGTAGTATGCTATGGAAAAAGAGGAAGTGACAGGATCATCATAGGAGTGGTGATAGTGGTTCTCAATAGTAGGCCTCTTCAGATCATTATGTTAAAGATAGTGTTGTGCCTTTGACTTACTATCAAAATGGAAAGGTTAGACACAAACGTGTTAAGATAGTATGTGACTGAGTATGATATACTCTATAATACCAAACGTAGGATCGAAATAAGAATGAGATTCTCAGATATAAGAGGGGGGGTGAATTGTACCTTTTAAAAATTCCCTTAGGAAATTTTTAAGATGGTTATGTTTAACTAGGTTAAAAAAGATAATCCACAAGACCTCTATAAGTTCAAAAGACTTTCTAGATTCCTGAAAAGTGATTTTGAAAATGAAACTTAACAAAAGTTACAAAGATTAATATTCTGCCTTAAAGTGTATAGAATCTAACTATATTAGAGTACAAGGGTGAGAATGTATAAGAAAGTATACTTTCCTCAGAAATACAAAAAAGCAACAGAAAAACTCATAACAAAATCAAGTAATATGTACAAACTCTTTTATCCCAAAGAGGAGGGTATCCAACAACCTTGGATAAGGGTCCCTTGATTTATACTTTCAACGAAATCTATCTTACCCACACTAGGGTAAGCCCTTGATACGAAGATCAGAGTCTATCTTGCTATCACCGCAAGCCCTCAACTATTTGGTAGTCGACACCTCTGTCTTTCTCATCATGGAAGCCCTCAACTTCAAGGTGTTGGAACCTCTGTCTTCCTATCCCCAGAAGCCCTCAATTGTAATTAGTAACAATCATATTCGTATGAAGCTAGTCTGCACAAGGAAAAGTTTAAACAATCTGTTCCAACTTTTTTCACGAAGCTTGAGAGTTAATAAGAGCCACTCTCTCTAGAAATCACTTCAACAGCATGTAAGCACAGTTGTCAGTGTTCTGTCAAAGTTGTTGTCGACTTCCAAATGAGCTTCTATTTTTAGGTGAATCTCCAACGGTCGACTCCCTCCTCAAACAGTTGAATTATTCCTTGAATTTTGTAGGGACCTGTACATGTGTCACTCAAACAACGGTTATTTTATAACTGATATCATGACATCGTTTTGTAATGGAACAAGTATAAGCATAACTAAACTAATATTTGGAATGGAGTAGAAAATGAAAGTATGGAATGCAAAAGGTTAAATTTCAGAATGGACGTAAAAATAAATTCAGAGTCTATAGACTTAAGAATATTCAGATTCTATTTTGTAGGAATTTCGGAACCTGAATTATGTAGAAATCCAGAGTCTGAATTTCAAGGAAATTCAGAGTCTGATTTCACTAGAATTCAGATCTAGAAAATACAAAGTTTGGAGTCTATGTTCATTAGAATTCAGATTAAGAACTCATTAGTGTTCAGGGTCTGAATTCAGATAATACGAAGTCCGAACTTAGGGAAGTTCATAATCAAAATTCAGAGTGGAACTTTATGAGAGTTCGTATCCAGTATTCAGAGTTGAAATTCCTGAGAGTTCGTATCCTGAATTCGGAGTCGATCTTCATGAGAGTTCGTAACCATAATTCGAAGTGGAACTTCATGAGTGTTCGTATCCAGATTTGAGATCCTAGATTAGAATGCTTCATGTCTAAGTATTATACGATTCCGAGGTTTTAGATATGAATCTTATTTTCTTACATAAAAAAAATATTGATATAAACAAGGTAGGGGTAAATTTCCTTTGCGAAGGAAATTTTCCATAGGAAAGTGAAACAGGGGTAAAATGAAATTTTCTATAAGAAAAGGTGTTTGTGGTTTTCAAAACAAGAGGATTTCTAAAGTCATAAGGAAACCTAGATGAATTATCAATCTCCCTCATGAATGATGGAATAGAAAAATTCATAAGGAAAACCTTATTGACTCAAAAATCTCGCCCTTTTTAGAAAGCACAAACATCCTTACCAAAAAGAATGTAATGACCTAGAATAAATTTCTAGACATGTAATTAAATCTTATCTCCCTTTGTTTATGATCAATGATAAATATGACTAACTCCCCCTTATGCTTTGAAACTATATGGATCGTATTCCAGATTTCCGGAATGAGAGATTTCATTTGAATGAATAATTCATAATGAGAACTCCCCCTTACTTAAGGATAGTTCTTCTTAACGTAGGAATTTATCTTCTCCCTTTTAGATTTTTCCTTCTCCCTTTTGAGTTCATTTTCATTCTCCCCCTTTTTGATTTTCAAAAAGAATTTGAGGGAATGGAAAAACAATAAAGTACCTAAAACATTAGTAAGACATACAAAAAATAAAACCAACCAATGTTTTCATTAGGATTGAAAATATTTTTAGAAGGAAAGACATTATAAAAAATGATCGGATTGGTCTATTTGTCTTCTTGGTTCCTTGGGGATTAACTTCTTATGAAGGGTTTTCAGCTTCTTTAAGCCTTTGTGGTCCTCCTCAGTTTGCTTCTCCAAAGTTGTGATCCTTTCTTCTTCAGCCTTCAGAGCCTCAAACTGAGCCTTAATAACTTCATCCTGCTTTGCATGCTTCTGTTCGATATCAATATGGAGATCACTTTCCCATTTCCATCTTTGACCAATAGAGTTGAGCTTCCCATTTAGATCTTTCACCTATTGATTCTGAGTATTTTTCTCAAGGTTCATCTTTTCCTGAATATTCTTCATCTTGGAATCCTTGGTATCAAAAGATTCATTCACATGATTCTGAAAGGTATCAAGCATTGACAAATCCTCATCGATTTTCTTTGACCATAGAGTCATTTTGCTGCATCAATTTTTGTGGACCTCATAATTGATAAGTAAATTTTTATGATCAGCCTCAATCTTCACACATTTATCCATCGTCATGAATAAGGATTCTAACTTCTGATTTATGCTATGCTAAAGCATCTGGCACCTAGAGTCTATTGTAGGAAAGATCATAATTGTGTCCACCAATTTCTTCAAAGACTCAACAACAAAATCTTGTCCTAGTGTAGATAACTCCAAATCTGACATCATTCCAGGAAATTGTTCTTCTTCAATTTCCACAAGCTTTCTTTTATAAGATCCTCCAAATTTATTTTTCCTTATGTTATCTTTAATTGGAGAGTCCATAAGCACTTTTTTACCCTTGTCAACTTTTGGAATAGTTTCCTCATCAGGAGATTCTTCCTCACTTTCAGATAATTGAACTATCTGGTCTTCATCAGGTTTTTCCTTCTCTACTCCTTCCTCAAAAAAGTGCTTTTCATAGATTTCTTCCTCAAAAAATTCATTCTCTTTCTCTTCTTCCATATCTTTATCTTTCTTACCATCTTTCTCATCTCCCTTTCCCGGAGTGACAAGCTTTGAGGACTCGGCCTTAGATGTTCAGAGTGGTAATTTTTATGATGGATATGCCTTTTCTTTATAATCTTCTACTTGTATAATCAGCTCATCTAAATCACCACTTTCTTTTTGTACTTTTCTTCTAATTCTTCTTCTTCATCTACTTCTTCAACAACTTATTCAATAACTTCATCAACAACTTGTTCTTCTACATCTTCAAAAACTTCTTCAACAACTTCTTCAACAACTTCTTCTTATACATCTTCAACAACTTATTTCTCTTTAGATTTTTCTCGAGTGACAAAATTCTTCCCCGGAGTCTCAGGTAATGGATCGGCAAGGAAATCTTTCTGTATTGGAATATTCTCAGATGCTACTTCTGTGGCTTTCAAAAGAGATTATATAACTTTAGCCTTAGACAATTTCTTCTTCATCTTCTTCTCTTTTTCTACCTTCTCAAGGTATTCAACAGTCTTCTCCCTTAAAGACTTGGCTTCAGTAGGGTCCAATCCGAATTGAGGTTCCCCTTCCTTAATATTTTCCTTGAGATCTCCCCACTTTTCAACTTCCCCATCTAGATAAACTTTTTGTTTCTTAGGTTTGGTAGGTGCGGACTAAGCTTCCTTATCTTTAGGAGTTTTTTCTGTCTCCTCAACTTCCTTCATCTTCCTTTCCTTCACGACTTTCTTAGATGGTTCAACCTTTTCCCCAATTTCCTGTATTTACTTCTGCCTCTTCTACTGGCAGATCATAAAACTCTTTTTTCTCCTTTGAAAAATTCATATTCATTCTTTTCAGAGTGTCATCGCTGACAAGCATAACTTTTCAATTCCGAGACATGGATTTTCATGAAATCTTGAATGACTCAAGACACCAAACTATCATATTTGAATGTAAGGCATGATAAGTTATAATTTGGGCTCTAATATTTCCATCCTTGATGTTCTTTATTGTAACAAGTACATGTCTCATAATATTGATTTTTCTTAGATTCACCATAAATTCAAAGATATATATATCACTTTTTTTAAGGGTATCTTTGTCACCCTATCTCGGTACTAAAAAACCATGTACCCATAGTTGAATAATCTGATTGTTAGAAGATAGGTGAGGAATTTTGGCTGTATTGACATCATCAAGTCCCAGAAATTGTAAGGCCTTTACCTTAACAAGAATACCTTGAAGATCTAGGAGTTTATGTGAGAAAAATTCAGCTTTTCCTTCTTATGCCAGCCCCACCAAGCTTGCATCCTAGGTGTAAGTAAGTTTGAAGGTCTTCCCATAACTCTTAAAAGAAAATTTTTCTCTAACCTATTCCTCGAAAAAGCAAACTAATTCATAGAACACTGTGAGAAATTTCGGATACACCATGTCTTGAACACCTTTCTTAGATATGCATGCATCTTCCCAACCATTTAAATTGATATTCTTATAATGGATAGAATCATACTTGAAAATTTTGGATGGACCAACCATTCCCTGAATACTTTTAAATTTGAGATTGGCTTCGTGGTAGAAATTTCTTAAGAAGTGTCTTATGAAGATATTCAGATTTGAGGAATTACGAGAGATTTAGAATGGGCTTTATGAAATCAGGTAGAGCATTGAGATGTGAGAGCTTGGAACTCGATGTGGGATAGCATTGGGGGTCCCCTTTATATAGACGATGGTAGTGACCTTTCAAATTCCAAAAAAAATCTGATGGTTGAAAAACTATCTAATCAGATCTGACATTTGAAAACATGCCTGCACGGAAACTTTGAATCCCATATTTTGAGGTTTTATGAAAAACCTTCGGATTTGAGAAGAAACAAATCCAAGAAATTTTAAAAGAAAAAGAAACTACCAGCAACTAAAAATGATTACGAAAACTTAAGTAAGGAAGTCATACCTTTGGAATTGGCTAGGAAGTTTATTCATAATAGGTGAAATTCTTCTTGAAGAAAATTTGACTATGAAAAACTCACTATGAAAAACTCACTATGAAAAAATTACTACAAAATACTTAAGATCAAAAAAAGGTTTTATTGCAAAAACATTTAGTACCAAAACTCGATTACGAAAATTAGGAGTACGAAAATTCCCATTACGAAAATTCTCATTATGAAATTTTTCAGTATGAAAATTTCCATTATGAAAATTATCATTACGAAAATTTACATTACAAAAATTTCCTTTATGAAAATTCCATTAATAAAAATTTCCATTACGAAAATTTCTGTTATGAAAATTTCCCTGATGAACATTTCAGATCTGATGTATTCCATTATGAAAGCTTCAGTTCCAAACATCTCTTTATGAAAATTTCCAGTTCCGAAAAAGTTCATTATGAAAAATTTCAAAAAGAAACAAGCAAAATTTTATTTCAAAATAAAATATAAAAACATCATTACGAAAAATATGAAAACATCATTACGAACAATATTTAAAATGTCATTATGAAAAATATTGAAACAAATATAAGGATATGTACTCCCCCTATGAAAATGAGTTTATAATTGTAAGGATAATGGTTTAACAAAAATTTAATGAAGGAAGATTACCTTATGGTTATCGTTCCTAACATTTGCTTAATGTATTCAAATATTTCAGAGGGTAATGATTTTGTGAAAGTATCAGCAAGTTGATATTGTGTTCTGATAAATTGTATAATGATATCTCCTTTTAGTGCGTGATCCCTAAGAAAGTGATCCCTAATATCAATGTTCTTTACGCGATAGTGATGTGAATGGTTTTTACTAAGGGAAATGGAACTTGTGTTATCACACAAAATTTGAGTCTTAGTGAAACTCAAGCCATAATCTGTGAGTGTGTTTTGCATCCACAACACTTGAGCACAAAAACTTCCACCTGCTATATATTCAGCTTCTGCAGTGGAGAGTGCTACTGAATGTTTCTTCATTCAAGACCGAGAAACTAACAAATATTCTAAGAAATGACAAGTTCCGGATGTACTCTTTCAATCCATTCTACATCCACCAAAGTCATCTTCTGAAAACTTTTTAAAACAAAATCATTTCCAGAAGTATAAAATAGTCCAAAATCCATGGTTCCATTTAAGAAGCGAAAAATTTGTTTCACTGCCTTTAAATGAGATTCCTTAGGATTGGATTGATATCTTCCACATAAACATAATGAAAACATCAAGTCTAGTCAACTAGAAGTCAAGTAAAGTAGACTTCCTATCATAACTCTAAAAGTTTTTTGATCTACAGGTTTCCCAGCTTCATCAAGATCTTGTGTGTTTGAGTTGACAATAGGAGAACTTACACTTTTAGTGTTTTCATGTCCATACTTTTTAGGAAGGTAATTAATATACTTATGTTGGGATATGGAGATTACTTCTGGTTTTTGAGAAATTTGAAAACCATGGAAAAATGTTAACTCACCCATCATACTCATTTAAATCCTAGATTTCATTAGATCCACAAAGGAATTAGGTAATGATTGATGATTTGGACCAAATATAATGGCATCAACATAAATTTGAACAATAAAAACAGTTTTTTATCTTTCTTTATAAAAAGGGTTGGATATGAAGTTCCCTTAACATAGTTATTTTGAAGAAAGAATCCTATAAGTCTATCATACCATGCTCTAGGGCCTTGTTTAAGGCCATAAAAATCTTTGATAAGCCTAGAAACATGATCATGATGTTTAGTATCTTCATATTTATGAGGTTGTTCAACAAAATATTTCCTTGAACATAACTGTTATGAAAAGCACATTTCACATCCATTTGAAAAAGTTTAAAATTAATGAATTCTGGAAAGTAATGTAAAATACGAATAGATTCGAGTCTAGATATTAGAGCATAGGTTTCTTCATTGTCTATTCATTCTTGTTGATTATAGCCATAAGAAAACAACCTGGCTTTATTTCTAACAATGATTCCTTTTTCATCACACTTATTTCTAAAGACCCATTTTACTCCAATAACAGAAGTTACCTTAGGTCTTTCAACCATGGTCTAGAAATTATTCCTTTCAAATTCATTTATTTAATCTTTCATGGCTTTAATCCAATCATCATCACCAAAAGATTCATCAGTTCTTTTGGGTTCTAATTTGGAAAGGAATGCTAGATTTTCTACATCATTTCTTAAAGAACTTCTGGTCCTTACAGGCTGATTTACATCACCAATGATACTATCACTGGGATGATTCTTAAGAAATGACTAGTTTGGGTTTTGTAAAACCTATTCATCAACATAGGGTAGAAAGTCTTCGGGGGTAAATGTTTCATAAGTATCTTCTTGTACATTTTCCTTATCAGAAGGATCTTCTATCATAGGTTGATAATCAGTTTTTGTAAAGACATCTGAGGATGTAGGTTGGGGTTGATTAAAAACAAAGGGATTAGTTTCATCAAATTTTACATGTACTGTTTCTTCAACATTACAAGTCTTTTTGTTGAAAACTTTGTATGCTTTAGAAGTTGTGGAGTAGCCTAAGAAAATTCATTCATCAGATATTGGTGTGAATTTGTATAAGTTATCTTTAGTATTCAGAATGAATACCTTGCATCCAAAAACCTTAAAGTAGGAAAGTTGAGATTTTCTACTATTTCATAACTCATAACGAGTTTTATTAAGAAAAGGTCTAATCAAAACTCGATTTATAGTGTAACAAGAAGTACTTACATCTTCAGCCCAAAAATCTATGGCAACAGAATACTCACTCAATATGGTTCTCGTTATCTCTTGAGGAATTCTATTTCTTCTTTCAAAAAAACCATTTTTTTGAGGTGTTCTGGGTGCTGAGAAGTTGTGAGCAGTAGATTTTCTACAACAAAAAGTTTCAAAATCAGAATGTTTAAATTATCCTCCATAATCAAAATGAATAGTTTTTAATGGAAGGTTTTTCTAAATTTTAACTTGGGATATAAAAATTTTCAAATAAGAAAAAGATTCATACTTCTTTGCAAGAAAATAGACCCACATAAATCTAGTTTGGGTTATTTTATTTTTTTAAGTTTAGTTTGGGATTATTTTATTCAATTTTGTTCAATTTCTTTTGGTTTTATTCTATTAATTTCTATTCAGTTCTATTCAGCTCCATTCAATTAGGTTATAATCAATTTTGTTTATTTTGGTTCAATTTAGGTCGATATAGGTATGGTCGATTCATGAATGTTTGGTTTAGTTTTGTTTAGTTTAATTTATTATTTAATTTATCTATTCTTTTTAGTTCAATTAATTTATATTTATTTTATTTCAATTGGTGTTGGTTTAGATTGAATCATGTTAGTTCTGTTTTTTACCCAACCTGTTTTCATTTTTCCTGGTAACATTTAATTTAGTTCAATTGTAGTCTAATAATTTTGGGTAGGTTCCAGATCAGTTTAACAAATTTCATTTCCCTTTTTCATTTAATTAAGAAACATTTGTAATAGTTTGATTTTATTTTGTTTGGTTCTATTAATTTTCATTTAATTTTATTCAATATCATTTTATTAGTTCAATATATATTAGTATTACAAAATTTAGTTATATTTTGATTAATTTTGATTTAGTTTTGTTTTTTTCATTTAGTATAGTATAATCGTTTAGTTTGGATTTAGTTAGGTTCAATCTAGGTCAGTTTATTTATCTTTCATTGAACATAAATCTCTATTTTCATTTTATTTTAGACCAATTATGCTCATTTCGATTTAGTTTGTTTTAGTTTGAGTTAATTAAGATTGGTTTGGATCTATTTAGGTTAATTTAGTATGGTATAATTTGGTTTAATTAATTACAATGGTTTAGGAATTTCTAGTTTTATTCAGTCAGCATTAATTATATTCAATTCTATTTAACTATGTCTAATCGATCGAAGATTGATTGGGTTATGATGGTTTTATTCTATTTTTTTCAAGTCAATTTGATTTAGTACAAGTAAAGCCATGCCAAATTGTTATGGTATAGGTTAGTTTAATTAAATTTAGTACATTACAGTTTATGTTGATTCAATTTGGTTTGGTTTGGTTGGATTTAGTCCAATTTAGTCTAGGATAGGTCAAGTAAATTTTTGTTTTTTGGTTTTATATTATCTGGGTTTATTTAAGTTCAATTCATTTTAATTCATTTAAAATTAGTTTGATTAAATTATGATTTACATTTCATTATATTTGGATAAGTTAGTGGTGGGTCAATTCATTTTAGTTTTATTCAATTTATTTCTATTATGTTCTATTATTTTTCATTCAAGTATATTTGGGTATGGTCGGATATGGTTTAATTTATTTTTTATAATTCAATTTTAATTGATTTCGTCTCATTCGAGAAATTCATGGTAATGATTAATCTTTTGGTTTAGATCATTTTTATTGTATTAAACTCGATTACGGTTAAGTCAGTTTAAGTTGGTTTACTCTGGTTTCATTTTTCTCAATTGGATTTGGTCATTATGGTCTATGTAAGAAAATTTTGTAGTACAATTATATTTATTTTAATTTGAATTAATTATATTATTACTTTCTATTTGGTTCAAATCAGTTCACTTTGGTTTGGTTTAATTAACTTTGGTTTTGATATGTTTAGTTTATTTTGATCATATTCTCTTCAATTTTTTTATCTAGTTAAATTAATTTTTATTTGATTTTATTGAATTTGGTTTGGTTTGGATGGGTTTAGTTCAATATGGTTCAATATAGTTTGGTTAAAAAATGTTTAATTTTATTTTGTTTTATTCAATACTATTCTATTATGTCATGTTTAGTTTAGGACTATTTTGTTACAGTTTGTTTCATTCTAGTTGGTTCTAGTTAGTTTTGTTGGATTTATTCATATATATTTTAGTTTAGTTTGGTTTGATTGGTGTCCTTTCACTTTAGATTTATTTTTTTAGTTTAGTTCAATTTAATTTGATTTGATTATGATTGGGTTGGGTCTATTTGGTTTAATTAATTCCATGTTGGTTTGCATCATATGTAACACCCTGATATTTTATTAGAAGTATATTTTTTTATGTAATATGTTATACGGAATGGAATCTTCCACTACACACAACACTAGCTTGGCTGGCGTTACACACAATCACGACCTTCCTCGATAGCGTGCGTAGTACGCAATACTGAGTTTCACTAAACAAGGATATATTATAATATTATAAACTAGTTGTTATGAATAGTATTAACTGAATTTTGAATTTTATAACTTTTTAATTCTTCTTTTACATTTTCTAGAATGAGGTATGAAAACAAAATCAGTTTTTTGGATAAAAGAAGTATTTTTCAAAAAATGCAGTTTTACCGCCTTTTGATGGCGCACCCACATTAAATCTAGTTTTTGAAAAGTTTATAAGTTCAATTTGACAAAATAAAATTATTCTTTAGAATCTGGATAAAAAAATTTACTTTGGATAAATTTTTCATATTATTCTTATAACTTTCATATTTTAATGAATAGTAAAAACACGCTATATTTTAATTAAAAACAACTTTTTCATCGCAATAATTTATATGGTTAAATTATAATATTGAAGGTTTTTAAACTATAAATAGAATATATTTTTACCATTTAATATAATGTATGTCATTAGCATTAATTTTACATTGAATTCATAGGTAAAAACATTTCAATCCTTGGCAATGTTTTAACTTTTAAAACCCGTTTTCTTAACAGCGGGATTAATCTTAAATTAATTACTGAAAATTCTGTGTTTTGAATTTTGAAAAATGGATTCCATATTTGGAATTAGTGGGTCCAAATTAGGTTAATAGGTAAATTTTATTTTTTTGATATTATGAATAGTAACTACTGTAATTTTTTTATTTACTACGGTTAAAGGTAAATAGGGTAATTCAAGGTTAAAAGAATATTATAATATTTCAAAATTACCTTGACACTTGTCCTAACCTTATTTGATGAGTAGTGGTCGAACATGTTCATCCTTGGGTCGATTTTGGGACCCCATTGAGCCACTTGGTAGTGACAATGACAATTTGGATTAATTAATTTAATGTTAAGACAAAATTGACATTAACCAAAAGCTTTTAGTAATTAATTTTTATAAGGGGTTATTTAAATTATATTTTAGACTATAAATATTCATTGGAAAGCTAAAAATATTTTCTACCTAATTAGATAATTTTTATGATTTTTAGACTCCAAATAAATTAAATTATTTATGACAAAATAATGATGAAGTATTTACCTCATTAATAAATGATTTAAATAAATAAGATTATAATGATTAAAATATTAACCAATACATGTCCAATTCTGATTGGATGATTTTATTTCGACCATTAGTCATCTTATCTTCATCTTTAATAATTTTAGGACCTTTTTAACCGAACATAATATTATAATAAAATAATATTTCCACACTTTCCAAAAGGTGCCACTCTCCTCCCTTATAAAAAGGCACCTCCTCCCTCTCTTCCTAACACCAATTTGAGCCCTCATGCTCCACCAAAACCTACCCATTTCACTTCCACAAATCCTCAGAAATCTACTAGAGGTACTGTTCTTCTCAAAAGACCTACTCCAGTGCCCTAAGAGAAAGTTTAAAGGAGGCACTTCGAGAAAGAGGTAATACCTTCTACCATTTTCTTCAAGTTCCATTCTTCTTCTACTCCCTCTTCTTTAGTTGTTTCAGTATGAGGTAATACCATAAGTATCCTTAATATAATTATATGTTATTATAAATATGAAACAACCCTATTTCGCCTCTTATTCATCCTATGGAAAACGAAATCACCGTGCGTGCGTACGTATGGAATACCATCTCCACGCCGTGGTGTAATATGTTTTCCACCACCACCTTACTTGGATGGGTATAATGATGAAAATAAATAACTATATATGATTATTGTAAGGTGCTATTGATTCTGAAATATTATACATACACTCCAATACAATTCCACGATCATGGGAATGATATAATCGCTTGTTCATACGTACGGCCAACCGTCTCCACGATGTGATGCGACTCATTCTATATGAACTTCATTGAATAATGATTATATAAAAGAATTGAATGAATTAATATGATATATATTACACTAATACCATTCTGTAAAGGATGTATCTATATCCTATAAAGAAGAATAAGAATTTATTTGACAAAACACGCATAAGAACAAAAGGTAATAAACACCTGAATGACAAGTAGTAATGAAATATTACTAATAAGAAGACAATAATATGACCATATATGATATCATAAAAATAAGTATGATTCTGGAATAAGTCAATAACATTATTTAAATCATTATACACGAGGTTCGGACACCTACAAATCATATCGGACCTAAGGTAAGGGACAATCTCGCAATCTCAATTTTTATCCGATATTGTTTATACTTGAGAATTTACTGGGGAATATTTATCATCCACATATATGTTTCCTCAATATGTAATATTATTTATCTCCTCCTAAAATTTTTTAAATCCAATTTTACCCTTCGGTGAGTTTTTAGTAAAATATATGAAAGGAATCTTTTTTCGTTTTTCATACGAGGTACTTTTTGACTTTTCCGACAAAAGTACGAGAAGAATGTTTTTTTATACGGCATGAATTGATTTTAAAAACATTATATCCAAGATTCTTCCATTACAAGTTTTCAAGTTTATTTTTAATCAAATTCTTTTAGTTTAAAATTGTATGACATGTTAAGAAAGTAAAAATATTTTTGGAAGTAGAAAGGATATTTTTCTCAAGAATGGAGTTCAAGTGTTTTATCAAAATTATTTTCCATCTAAGATAATATAGGGTTCTATTTATATCCCTATTATTACATTGATTTGATTATGTTGTGATGGAAATATTTGTATGAATTCCTTTATCATATATGAATTGTTTTATGATGTCATGATGTTTAAGATTCTCATTTTTATTACATGGGTTATGCTATGATGTATGGTTTATGATTTTGTGGCACACATAAGAATGGTATCATTATGAGATCGGTGGGACCTATATCTCCGTCAAATGAATTGGGTAAATATTTTTTATCTCATGAGATAGACATGGCTGGAACGGCAGGTTAAACCGGTTCAGTGAAACAAGACTGAAATGAGGAGTGAACTCGGTTCAGAAATGGACTTTGTCCACCAAGATAGTCTTGGAAATGAGTCTTGACCAATAAGAAATGATTCTATATGATTATGTGTGTATTCCACAAAGTATCATGTTTTATGTTACGATTATTGGGATTACATTTCACTACCATGATTTATCCCATGTTATGAAATTATGATCTCTTTTGCAGGGTAAGATTTCCAAAATGTTATGTTCTTATGAATTTGATGTGATTTATATTTCTTTTGTTTACCCTTACTAAGCATTTGTGCTCACCCTTTTGTATGTTTTCTTTCCCCATGTCAGGAAGAAGGTTATTATGTAAGGTATGCCAAAAAGTGACTATAGATATGATGAAATAAATTGGAGACAGTGTAGATGCTTTATGAACCAGTTGTTTATGTTTCCCAGTTTCTAAAGACACTATAACTATAAAATCGATTCATGGTTTTGTTATATGTTGTCATAATAATGCTTCAATTTTGAAGTATTAACCATGTATGTAAAGTATGGGTCGCTGTAGTTGGTATTAGAGGAAAGTTGTAGTCAACCTTTGGAAATTGGAATGTGAAAGCCTTAGTAAGAACCCTAAGGATAAGTCTAAGCATTGAACACAAAATTTGTGTTTTAGAAATTTCCCTGAACAACCTATGATAATACCTGAAGTGTAAAATTTTGTTCTTGATTATGTGGTTTTCCTTTTATAATTAGTGTATCTCACACTATTATTTGTGGTTTTAGTCAATGGCTGGAACCCGAAGGAACCATGTTAATGCAGAATGTGATGGGCAATGCAATGATTATCCCCCTGAGCAACCAAACAATATGGGAGCTGGAATGAAAAATCTTGTAGCCATGATCACACAACTTTCTCTAGCTATGAATCATGCAGGACTTCCAAATGAGAAAAGGAAGGAGAAACATTCTATTTAATCCTTCATGAGGCAGCGTCCACCTTCATTCAGTGGGTCTTCTGATCCATTAGTGGCTGAACAATGGATCAGTACCACTAAAAAGATATTTTCAGTTCTTTATTGTTCTGAATATGATAAATTCATTTTAGCAGTGTATCGTTTTGATGGTGATGCTGATCAATGGTGGAATCTTATTAAGAATACGAGGAAAAGGGATGAAATTGAGTCCATGGAATGGAATGATTTCAAGAACTTATTTTTCAATATGTACTTCCCTTGTATTCTTCGAACAAATGTGGAGAAGGAGTTTCTTGAAATAAAGAAAAAGGATGATGAATCTGTTTGTACCTACGAAGAATATTTTACAAGACTTTCAAGGTATGCTTCCAGAATTATTATCAAACTTGAGAGTAAGATTGATCGACTATTTATTGTCTTAAAACCAAGTCTTCGAAGGGCGTTATCCATAAGGGACTTCAATAGCTACGAGGAAATTGTTCGATGTGCTCTCAAGGTTGATATGGAGATTGGTGTAACCCATCAGTCACATGGGTTTGATAAGAAGAGGAAAATGGAATTCAAAGGAAAATCTAAAGACCACACTGAAAAGAAGATGATTTTTACCTTATGCTCAACGTGTGTAAGGAAACATGGAGTAAATTGTATTAAGGGGATAAGAAAATGTTATAAGTGTGGAAAAGAAGGTCATCGGGCAATTGAATGTTGAAATAATGGAAAGAAGATGTCTAATGATGCAAACAAAGGAAGGGATACACAGAATAAACCTACTACACATCAATGTTTCAAGTGCAAGGAGATGGGGAATTATGCCAATCAATGCCCAAATCCAAGGTTTGATGATGATGATCGACTTTAACAAACTCTTAAGGCCAAAGACAAAGGAAAGTCACATGAAATTACTATCGGCGATGTGGAGTACAACAACGAAGTGGTGAGAGGTACACTTACCATCCACTCTAAAGTACCAAATGTTTTATTTGATTCTGGATCCACCCACTCTTTTATTTATGAAGAATATTCTAAGGGTATCTGCGTATAACCTCAAAAATTATATGTTGAGTTCGCTGTGAGAACTTCTAATGGCACAACAGTCGCATCAAAAGTTTGCAATTCTTCTCCAATTGAAGTTTGTGGGAAAGTGATTACTGCAAATCTTGTGATCATTCCTATAGTGGAATTTGATGTGATTCTTTGCATGGATTGGTTTACTTTATATAGAGCTCATATCAATTTCCATATAAGGGAAGTCACATTTCATATTCCAGATCAATCTATGATCGTCTATCGATGCAAGGATGAACATAACCTTCCAGTGGAAATTTCTTCTATCTTAGGGGTCTTGATTCCACTAAATGAAGGTTATTTATCTCAAAAGGTTGGAGATAAACTCATGATTAATAATATGACCATTGTACGGGAATTTGAAGATGTGTTTCCGGAGGAATTTCCAGGTCTTCCACCAAATCGTGAAGTTGAGTTTTCAATAGAACTCGTACCGGGTGCTTTGCCTATTTCAAAGAAACCTTATAGAATAGACCCAATTGAGTAGCAGGAATTGAAGAAGCAACTCTAAGAGAATCTCGATAAAGGATTCATATGCCCTATTGTGTCACCTTGGGGGGCACCTGTTCTGTTTGTTAAGAAGAAAGATGGATCAATGAGACTCTACATTGATTATCAAGAACATAACAAGATCACTATCAAGAAAAAATATCCTCTCCCACACATTGATGACCTATTTGACCAACTACACGGAGCTCAGTACTTTTCCAAGATTTATCTTTGTTTAGGGTATCATCAATTACGGGTCAAAAGGGAGGATATACCAAAGACGGCTTTCTGTACAAGGTATGGACACTATGAATATATAGTGATGCCATTTGGTCTTACTAATGCCTCTGCTATCGTCATGGATCTGATGAATAGAGTCTTTAGAGACTATCTTGATCAGTTTGTGGTAGTCTTTATAGATGATATTCTTTTCTTTTCAAAGATCAAGGAAGAACATGAAGATCACTTGATAATTGTATTAAAGACCCTGAGAAATGAGAAGCTTTATACCAAATTTACCAAGTGTGAATTTTGGCTTCAAAAAGATTCATTTTTGGGTCACATAATCTCAAAAGAGGGGATATCTATGGATCCAGCAAAAACAGAGGTTATCGAAAGATTGTTGAGACCAACAACAGTAACTGAGATCTGAAGTTTTCTTGGTTTGGCTAGATATTATCGACGTTTTTTGAAAGATATTTCACGATTATCTAATCCAATCACCAAGTTGGCTTGGAAAAGAGTTATGTTTTTTTTGGACAGAGGAATGTGAAGAGAATTTCAATGAGTTGAAAAGAAGGTTATCCATTGAACCTGTGCTCATACTACCTTATAGTGGAGAAAGGTTTGTGATCTACAGTGATACATCCAAGAAGGGATTGGGGTGTGTTCTTATGAAAAATGATATGGTGATAGCTTATGCCTCACAACAGTTGAAAATCCATGAGCAAAATTACCCAACTCATGATTTGGAGTTAGCTGCAGTATTCTTTGCATTAAAGATTTGGAGGCATTATCTTTATGGAGAAAAGTGTGACATTTATACTGATCATAAAAGTTTAAAGTATATTTTCACACAAAAGGAGCTGAATATGCGCCAAATAATATGGTTGGAGCTGATTAAGGATTACGACTGTTCAATTCATTACCACCCTGGGAAAGAAAACAAGGTGGCAGATGCATTAAGTTGACAAGACCATGCTAGCTTATCCATGATGAGGATCAAAAAAGATCCAATATTTATCGATTTACAAAGGATGGATATTGGAATTATAATGAAGGTGAAAAAATCGTATCTTTCTCAAATGAATGTTCAACCATCTATACATGTGAAGATTAAAGAGGTGTAGAAATAAGATGTTGAGTTACAAAAGAAGGTGAGAAATGTTCCTGAATTCAACCTTGATTGTGATGGGATAATAAAGATCAGGAATCGGGTTTGTGTTCCTCCCATCCCAGAATTAAAGAAGGAGCTGCTGGATGAGGCTCATAGTTCTTCATTCTCTATTCATCCTGGATGCACAAAGATGTATAGGGACATGAAAGAGTACTTCTGGTGGGATGGCATGAAAAGAGGTGTTACTGAATATGTCGCTTGATGCTTGGTTTGTCAGCAAGTTAAAGCTGAGAGACAAAAGTATAAGGGGATGTTACAACCATTACCCATACCAAAATGAAAATGGGTAAACATCACTATGGACTTTGTCACTGGACTTCCTAAAACATCCAAACGCAATAATTCTATCTGGGTTATAGTTGATCATCATACAATGTCTACACACTTCATTGCTATTAGAAAGGATTTCTCTCTAGATCAGCTTTCCAACATATATGTAAAGGAAGTGGTAAGATTAAATGGAGTACCACTTTCTATTATATCTGATCGGGATCCGAGGATTACCTCAAAGTTCTGGGGACGTCCTCAACATACTCTAGATACAGAGTTGAGTTTCAGCACTGCTTATCATCCTCAGACAGACGGTCAGTCTAAGAGGACAATTCAAACTCTAGAAGATATGTTGAGAACTTTCTCTATAGATTTAAAAGGTGGTTGGGATCAACACCTACCTTTGGTGGAATTTTATTATAATAATATCTTTCACTCCAGTATTCAGATGGCTCCTTATGAAGCTCTCTATGGAAAGAAATGCCAGACTCCAACTTGCTGGGATGAAGTTGGGGAAAGAAAGCTATTAGGACCTGATCTTGTTGATGAAATGGCAGAAAAGGTCAGATTTATTCAACAACACATAAGAGTAGCTCAGAGTCGACAAAAAAGTTATGCTGACAACCGAAGTAAAGACCTAGAGTTTGAAGTGGGTGATAAAGTGTTCTTGCGAATATCTCCTTGGAAGAGAGTAATGAGATTTGGAATGAAGGGAAAGTTGAGCCCTAGATATATCAGTCCTTTTGAAATTCTGGATCGTGTTGGGAAGGTAGCTTACCGATTGACGCTTCCCCCGAATCTCTCTCAAGTTCACAATGTGTTCCATGTATCTCACCGGAGAAAGTACATACCTAATCCTTCACATGTACTCAGCTCAGAAGTTGTACCACTGGAACAAGATCTTTCTTATGATGAACTGCCAATAAAGATTCTGTATCATAGAAAAAAAGTCCTACGGAACAAGACCACTCGCTTGGTGAAAGTTTTATGGGAGGACCACCAATTAGAAGAAGCTACATGGGAACTTGAGGATATTATGAGGGAGAGGTATCGCCATCAGTTTATTGCGAAGTGACGAATTTCGAGGGAGAAATTCATTTCAAGGGAGGTAGAATGTAACACCCTGTTATTTTATGAGAAGTATATTTTTTTTATGTAATATGTTATACGGAAAATAATCTTCCACCACACACAACACTAGCTTGGCTTGTGTTACACGCAATCACAACCTTCCTCCATAGCGTGTGTAGTACGCAATAGCGAGTTTCACTAAACAACAATATATTATAATACTATAAACTAGCCGTTATGAATAGTATTAACTGAATTTTAAATTTTATAACATTTTAATTCATCTTATACATTTTCAAGAATGAGGTATGAAAACAAAATCAGTTTTTTGGATAAAAGAAGTATTTTTCAAAAAATGCAGTTTTACCGCCTTTTGATGGCGCACCCACATTAAATCTAGTTTTTGAGAAGTTTATAAGTTCAATTTAACAAAATAAAATTCTTCTTTAGAGTCAGGATATAAAAATTTAATTTGGATAAAATTTTCATATTATTGTGATAACTTTCATATTTTAATGAATAGTAAAAGCACGCTATATTTTAATTAAAAACAACTTTTTTCATCGCAATACATTATATGGTTGAATTATAATATTTAATGTTTTTAAAGTATAAATAGAATATATTTTTACCATTTAATATAATTTATGTCATTAGCATTAATTTTACATTGAATTCATATGTAAAAACATTTCAATCTTTGGCAATGTTTTAACTTTTAAAAGTCGTTTGCTTAACAATGAGATTAATTTCAAATTAATTACTGAAACTTATGTGTTTTTAATTTCGAAAAATGGATTCCATATTTGTAATCAGTGGGTTTAAATTATGTTAATAGGTTACTTTTATTTTTTTGATATTATGAATAGTAACTACGGGAATTTTTTTATTTACTACAGTTAAAGGTAAATAAGGTAATTCAAGGTTAAAAGAATATTATAATAATTCAAAATTACCTTGACACTTGTCTTAACCTTATTGGATGAGTAGTGGCCGACCATGGTCATCCTTGGCTCTATTTTGGGACCCCATTGAGCCACTTGGTAGTGACAATGACAATTTGGATTAATTAATTTAATGTAAAGACAAAATTGACATTAACAAAAATATTTTAGTAATTAATTTTTATAAGGGGTTATATAAATTATATTTTCTACTATAAATATTCATTGTAAAGATAAAAATATTTCCTAAATAATGATATTTTTTTATTATTTTTAGACACCATATAAATTAAATTATTTATGACACAATAATGATGAAGTATTTACCTCATTAATAAATTATTTAAACAAATAAGATTATAATGATTAAAATATTTTCCAAAACATGTACAATTCTGATTGGATGATTTTATTTCAACCACGAGTCATATAATCTTTATCTCTAATGATTTTTGGACCTTTTGAAACCGAAGATAATTTTATAATAAAATAATATTTCCACACTTTCCAAAGGTTCCCCTATCCTCCCTTATAAAAAGGCACCTCCTCCCTCTCTTCCTCACACCAATTTGAGCCTTCAAGATCGGCCAAACCCTTCACATTTCACTTCCCCACTTCTGTAGAAAACTACTAGAGTTAATGGTCTTCTCAAAAGACCAACTCTAGTGCCCTAAGATAAATTTTAAAGGAGGCTCTTCGAGAAAGAGGTAATACCTTCTACCGTTTTCTTCAAGTTCCATTCTTCTTCTACTCCCTCTTATTTAGTTGTTTAATTATGAGGTAATAACATCAGTATCACTCATATACTGATATGTTATTATAAATATGAAAGAACCTTATTTCACCTCATATCCATCCTACGGAAAATGAAATCATCACGCGTGCGTGCGTACGAAATACCGTCTCCACGCCATGGTGTAATTTGTTTTCCACCACCACCTTACTTGGATGGGTATAATGATGAAAATAAATAACTATATATGATTATTGTAAAGTTTTATTTATTCATAAATAGTATACATACACTCCAATACAATTCCACGATCATTGGAACGATATCATCGCTCGTGCGTATGTACGGCCTACCGTCTCCACGATGTGATGCGACTCGTTCTATATGATATTCATTGAATAATGATTATATAAATGAATTTAATGAATTAATATGATATATATTACACTAATACCATTCTGTAAATGATGTATCTATATCCTATAAAGAGGAATAGGAATTTATTCGACAAAACACGCATAAGATCCAAAAGTAATAAACACCCAAATAACAAGTAGTAATGAAATATTACTAATAAGAAGCTAAGAATACGACCATATATGATATCATAACAATAAGTGTGAATCTGGAATAAGTCAATAACATTATTTAAATCATTATACAGGATGTTCAGACATGTACAAAGCATATCAGACCTAAGGTTAGGAACAATCTCACAATCTCAATTTTTATCCGAGATTGTTTATACTTTAGAATTTACTGGAGAATATTTATCATCAACATCCATGTTTCCTCAATATGTAATATTATTTATATCCTCCTAAAAAATTTTAAATCCAATTTTACCTTTCGGTGAGTTTTTAGTAAAATATATGAATGGAATCTTTTGTCGTTTTTCGTACGAGGTACTTTTTGACTTTTCCGACAAAAGTACGAGAAGAATGTTTTTTTATACAACATGAATTAATTTTTAAAACATTATTTCCAAGAATCTTCCTTTAAAAGTTTTCAAGTTTATTTTTAATCAACTTCTTTTAGTTTAAAATTGTATGACATGTTAAGGAAAAATGTTTTTGGAAGTAGAAAAGATATTTTCCTCAAGAATGGAGTTCAACTGTTTTATCAAAATTATTTTCCATCTAAGATAATATAGGGTTCTATTTCTATCCCTATTGTTACATTGATTTGATTATGTTGAGATTGAAATATTTTTATTAATTCCTTTATATTATATGAATTGTTTTATGATGTCACGATGTTTATGATTCCCATTTTTATTACATGGGTTTTTCTATGATGTATGGTTTATGATTTTGTGGCACACATAAGAATGGTATCATTATGAGATGGGTGGGACCTATATCTCCCTCAAATGAATTGGGTAAAGATTTTATACCTCATGAGATAGACATGGCTAGAATGGCAGGTTAAACCGGTTCAATGAAATAGGACTGAAATGAAGAGTGAACTCGGTTTAGAAATGGACTTTGTCCACTAAGATAGTCTTGGAAATGAGTCTTGACTAATAAGAAATGATTCTCTATGATTATGTGTGTATTCCAAAAAGTTTCATGTTTAATGTTATGATTAATGGGATTACAATTCACTACCATGATTTATCCCATGTTATGAAATTATTATCTCTTTTGCAGGGTAAGATTTCCAAAATGTTATGTTCTTAGGAATTTGATGTGATTGATATTTCTTTTATTTACCCTTACTGAGCATTTGAGCTCACCCTTTTGTATGTTTTCTTTCCCTATGTCAGGAAGAAGGTTACTAAGTAAGATATGCCAAAAAGGGACTGTAGATATGATGAAATAAGTGGGAGACAATGTAGATTCTTTATGAACCAGTTGTTTATGATTCCCAGTTTCTAAAGACACTATACCTATACGGTCCTTTCATGGTTTTGTTATATGTGGTAATAATAATGCATAAATTTTGAAGTATTAACCATGTATGTAATGTATGGGTCGCTATATCATATTATTTCAATTATGTTTGTTATGGTTTATTTCTTAATGTATTATTTAATTCTTCGTACCTTATATTTGGTTCATAAGTAAAAAAAACTAAATCAAATAATACCCTACTAAACAATTTGAAACCAAACCAAAATAAAACTACTGAAACAATACTAAACCAAATTTAATAGACTTGAAGTAGCGTTAAATAATCCAAAATACCAAAATGAGTTGAACTAAATAAATTAGAACACACTTGATCTAAAAGAAACCGAATAAAATTCAATAGATTAGAATATAACTAGTTTGAATGGAATAAAATGGAATCAAATAAAATTTTATGAGACCAAAAAATCTCACCCATACGTGACCCAAATCAAAATAAACTAAAAAATATATACCTAATCCAACAAAAATCAAATAAAATTAAACTAAATAGTATCAATGTAAACTAATCCATGAATAACCAAATTTAATTTAATATGATAAAATCATGGAGTATTAAACCGTACTAATATAAACTATAAAAAACAAAGAAATCTTAAAAAAACCATACTAATTTCAAAAAAACCAAACATCACTAATATGAATCAAATAATGCTGAACTAATCCTTATTGAACAAAACCAGAAATAACTAAACTAAACTGAACATGGTAGATCTAAGCTCAACTAAACTGAACCAAACTATGTTTAATGAATCTAAAATTATTCAATCCCACCTAAATATGCATAAGTTAAACTAAACTAAATTAAATCAAAAGGTATCAAACTAAATGGAATAAAATTGACTCAAATAAAATATTGGTAAACTTTACTAACCAAGTTCACTAGACCCGATTCAAACCAAGAAAAACAGAAATTAAAAAGACAAAAAATAAAATAAAATTAATATACCTTAACAAATAAAACAATGTTAAATTTTGATGACTTATATTAAATTGAAATTAACTAAATAATTATAGTGGGGCCTAAACCCATAGGAACTAACTTGAACCAAACACCATTGAACAAAGACAAACCAAGTTAAATTGAACCAAACTAAATATAACTAAATTGAACCATATAAAGTTGGACTAAACTGAAATAAAAGAAAAAAAATAAAACAAAACTACCATAACTAAGCATAACATATTAGAAAAGAAAATTCTAATTTAATTTATTTAACCTAGACTGAACCAAATAAAACCAATCCAATCCAACATAAACATAACCATATTTAAAATAAATGTGAAACATACAACTAGAAATAACTAAATTGAATTTAATAATGTTGAATTTACTAAAACTGAACCAACCTAACTCACAATATCCATAATAGAATAAAAAATCCTAACATAATTGATTTAGATGATTTTTTTAACCTATTCAAATAAAATTTTCTTCTTTCAATTTTATTTAGTTCTACATAAGATCAAGATGGAAAATTTTGGGTGGGATGGTTCAATTTGGTCCATTTAAATTCAAACCATCTTTTTTATTAAATTTATTTTGGGTTGGTTTACTTCAGTTTATGTTTGTTGAGGTATGTTTAGTTTATCTTTGGTCTTTTTAGTTCTATTTGGTCTAAGTCAACTCTGTTCAGTTCTATTGATTTAGTTATGATTTGTTGAGTTTAGCTGAAGTCTATATAGTTAAATTTTTATTTTATTTAGTTTATACTATTATGGATCAATTTTTTTCACTATCATGGTTAGATCTGGTCAATTTTTTACAGTTTAGTTTGAGTAAAGCAGGGTTGCAGGATATGCTGGCTCCCACATAATTATGGATTCAAAATGAATACAGATGGATCGGGTAATATTTGTGTGATAATGGGTGGAGGAAAGGATTATTATTCTAGGGTCATTTTCATTCTCACTTTTATTGCTATATTTGTTTGAGATTATTTGTTACAAGCTAAATCCATGGCTATAGTAACTGCACTCCAACTTTGCTGGTAAAGAAGAATTAAGAAATCTATAGTGGAAACTGAATCCCTTATTATATTTAATGTGGTTCATCACAAATGTACCAACCCTTGGTCCTTCTCTTATTCCATTAGTCGTTGTACTCATTTTATCAGAGACCAGATGTTTATTTTTCATACATGGCATGATGTAAATAGAGTATCTGACCACCTAGCCGCCATTGCAGCCCTAGTTACTAGTATCCCATGTTTCTCTTGTTTGAAATCATTTTCTAATTATGGGAAGAATATTTTGAAAGTGTATTCCATTAGGTTTCATTATTTTATACCATCATAGTATTTTAATTTTCATTTTCTATTTTTGTACCTCTTTTATTCAACTAAATATTAAGGATGATGATGGTTTTTGAGTATGGTGAGGTTGGGAAGGGTTTTTCAATTTAGTATAATTTATTCTTGGTTAATTTAGTTTTGATATGGTTAAATAAGTTTAATTAAATTCATTTATCATTTGGTTTCTTTGGTTCAGTTAGGATGATTTATTTTAGTTTTATCCAATCGTGTTCATGTTTGGTGGGTTGAGAATGTTTTGTTATTTTATTATAGTTTCACAGAGTTTGTTTTGGTCTGGTACGATTTGTAAGGTTTTGGTTTGATTTAGTTTGGTTTAGTTCTATATTTATCCATTTATTTAGATTTGGTTAGGATAAATTATCATGAATTCATTTAGTTAAGGTTAATTCGACTTGGTACATTTTTATTTATATAGGTTTGATTACATTTGGTTTTTCATATTTTAGATTTATTTAGTTCAATTTCATTTAGGTCACTTGGTTTCATTTTATTTTTGGTCATTTTGATTTGTTTCAATTTATTTTATATTAATTAAACATATTTATGAATTTTTATTTTATTCCCTTCATCTTAATTCTGTTCCTTTCAATTAGGTTTTATACATTTCAATTATATTCATGTATTTTTTTTCACATTAATTTGGTTCAATCATATTGGGATTGGTTAAATTTGGGATGGTTTGGTTTAGTATGGTTCAATATGGTTTTATTCTTGTTTATTATATTTTGGGGGATTTGGTAGATTTTGGTTCATGTTCTTTTTGTTTGCTTCAAGAAGGGTTTATTTTTATTTTTTAAATTAAATGCTGACAAACTCATGGGAGATTGATTTGAGACAATTTAGGTTCGTTTGATTGTGTTTTTTATTCGACCGTGTTTGGGTTGGGTAAAGTCGGTATATTTTGATTCAATTTTGTTATACATAATTCAATTCGGGTAACAAAATGTTGATTTGATTCAATTTTAAATATTAAATTTGGTTTATTCTATGTTTTTTTTGTTCATAACAAATCTTATTAGCTGAGTTCAGTTCAAATCGATTTGATACAATTAAATTAGGTTTGGTTTTGTTTCTTGGGGTTTGTTAAGTGTTTCTATTATAGTTTGGTCAACTTCAAAAAAAATATCCCATTTAATATAGTTTATTTACATTTGTTTTAGTTGTATTTATTATATTTTTGTTTGTTTTGGGATAGGATGGAACAAGTCTATTTCCATCAAGTGATTACTACTCAGTTTGGTGCAGTTTATCTCATTTTAAGGAATTTTATTATTGTTTCATTTGTTTATTCCATTAATGATTAGTTTATTTTGGGAAAAATTAATTCAATTTGATTTAATTTTAGGGTTTTTATGGATGATTCTTTTGAAATTTATTTAATTATATTCATTTCATCTTGGTTCTTAAATTTCATTATTTTTAATAACATTATTTTTTTGATCCTATTCAATTAATTTGTCTTATGTTTAATACAGGCCAGGTCATTTGAATTCAATATTTCAAAGTTATGTTTAGTTTTATTACATTTGGTTTAGATTAGTTTGAGTTATTTTTGATTTTTTTTTCTATTCAGATTGAAATGTTTCTGTTCATTAAAATTCAATTCAGTATGGTTTTTTAAATTGAATTATTTTTATTCAATTTAGTTCAATTGATTTTTTTTATTTTTTTTATTCGGTTTCATTTTTATTTGGTTCATTTCCATTATGTAACATTCGATTACCCATTTTTATGTATTTCCCTACACTATACTAGTTTTTCTATTTGATCGGGTGCATCTTGGGACTCCTGATGAAGAAGAATATTTTTTTGAGAAAAATAACCGAATATTTGGGGATGTATTTTTGTTTAAATTAATGGTGTATGGGTATAAATGTGTTAATGTATTTGTGGGTTTCTCCTTGAGTTATGAGGATTCTCAAGTTGGTTGGGGTTTTTTCTGTAAGAATTTGGTTTCTCGGCTATGTCATGGGTGATTACATGGCTGGTAAAGTGGTTACATAGTTTTAATTGGATTCTACACATCAGTCGGGAAATGTGTACTCAACGTGAATGTAGTAAATGATGTGAATATGATAAAATATCATTTTTAATAAA
The DNA here is from genome assembly GCA_963277665.1 of Viscum album. NCBI lineage: Eukaryota > Viridiplantae > Streptophyta > Magnoliopsida > Santalales > Viscaceae > Viscum > Viscum album. Next base: position 753,106,855 of record OY728160.1, read on the forward strand.
AAGTTATTGGGTTTTTCAATGTACATGAGCCCCATGGATTACAAGACTTGTAAAGGGGTTACAGGTCCTGTTAATAATAGGAGGTAAACTTTTAGGGGACTTCATCAACTAATTTTTCTTTAATTATTTTGAATCCCTATTTTCTTGACCTATAGACCTTCTCCATCAATTTTTAGAGTATCTATTTGTTTGGAATTGATTTATTCAATTATTGATCACCATTTTAGTTTTATTGTGTCTCTCCAAGTGAGTAATACTTCATCATCTTCATTGATTTTATCACGGCAGCACTGTTGTGGTGAGTTATCAGAGCCATAAATCTGTGGTGATGAGTCTTCTTATTTAATTTTAAATCTATGGTTAGATATTATTTCGGAGGTGGGGGGCTTTTTTGGTTGTGGTGGGATGGGTGAGCGTTCTTGAGGTATGTTTCATTTTCTCTTCTCCGTCGGTCCTTTTGTTGAATTGGTTCAATTATAATATTTGTAGATTGATTATAGGGGATCATTTTTTGTTTTTTGTTTTTATTTTTAGTGGATTTCATTGTTGGTGTGTGAGACCAAGGATTTAATGTAGGTGATCTTGTCTCCAGATTGTGTTGGTGAAATGCAATACTCTAGTTTTGGATAAAAATTTTATTAAATAAATGGAATTATATGACTAGTTTTTTGTTACTTTTGAAATGGGTTTTTATAAGGGACGGTTTCCCTTGGCATTGGTAAATAAAAATGGTTTTCCATATATTTTTGAAATGGTTTTGTGAAATGGTTTACAGAGGATTGATTACTGAGATGGTTTTGATAAACTGGATTGGAAAATAGAGCACATGGGAAGCCATGGGTACACATGTGGATGTTATAGTAATATGTCTCGTCCACTGTTAGGGGGTTTTTTCATGGTAATTTCTTCTACTCCTTAGTCATGTCGTTCTTGGGACTTTTCTGACCTGTTGGGGGTTCTCTTTTTTGGGGTTTTCTCTAATCTGTACACCCGATGAATATGTCTTGTGGATTACTGAGTACATGATTTTATATTTTAGGTCTGAGTCCCCTAGCTATCCTTAACTATTGTGATCCTTTGCATGATGTTTTCTATTATTATTAGTTGTTTTTGGATACGTTTTTCTTGTACTATTTTCTTGTACTACCAAAGATTTGATATGATATGTGATGTATGCTTTGATCTGAAATGATATATCTGTTTCGATATATGTATACAAAATTATTTTAAATAAATTTACCTTCTCTATATAGAAATTTATAAGAAGAGGAAATTAAAATGGTTTTCCATAATTTTGATATAAAAACTGTTAAACTATTACCATGCCTTATTTTCTCTAAAATTGATAATTTAAGGATTATTTTTCACAAAATTCATATAGAATTCTCGGGTTTGACCAGACTAATCCTTTTATATCAAAACCTATGTACCCATTCAACGGTGCTAACACCTGATTATGTCTTACGATTCTGGGAAAGGAAAGACACCATAGTAAGGTAGTGAGTTTTTTTCAGCTGGGTTTTGGGTAACTTGTGTTGAGATAGTGGGTGGTTTCCCACATTAGGACATAGATCTATTGGAGTAATTATTTTTGTTTTTAAGTCATTTGTAGATGGGATTGTCACATGGATATTAGTTTCTACATTTTCAATTGTATCGCTTCATTTTTGATTATATATAATAGAATATATTTATATCTTCAACATTTATTTCTATTATGTGTATATATGACATGTTTTTATTTTCTCATTTTGTGAAAAATAATTTCCTATTTTATTTATTTGATTTCTAGGTGCTTTTCCCCGACCTAAGGTGATTAGGAAAACATTTTGGGTATCTGGTGGATCGAGTTGGGTTCTAGTTTCTGAGGGTATTTGGTTTGGTTCATTATAGTTTGGTTTCAAATCCCCTAGTTTTTGTGTTATTTCTTTTCATAGGATGTTAGGTAAACTAGATATAGGATTTTTGGGACTTGAGTGGTAGATTTTGGTTAGTGAATGGCCATCTCTTATCATGATGAGACTGATGTTACTATTGGATGTTGGGATGTGTGTCAAATATTTTTAGTTTGGATTTTAATCTCAGTTTTTTGTTTTCGTTTTTAAATTTTGAACAGATATTATTCTATGTTTGATCATTTATCTATTTTTTGTGAAAACGTATACCATTAAGATGCATTCTATGATATTCATGGGAAGGTGCAGCTGATGTTCGTCAAGGGAATCCTATAATTGGTTAGAACATTATCAACATCATTGTGTGATCAATTATTTCTTGTGACTAGAATGTGTCATAAAATCATAACACAGTTGTTGAGGTACATCTAAGAGATATAGATGAATGAGATCAATCATTTTAGATCTTTCTTGAGAATCTACCATACTTTAATGGTATGAATGATCATCAGGAGGTGGAGTACAAGCATGAGAAGATCAGTTAGATTTTTTACTTCCTGGATTCACCTGAGAGCATCAAGTTAATGTGTGTAGTGTTCTGACTATAGAGTCCCAACAAGCATTGGTGGGTTTATATGGAATAGGCAGATAGATATGTGGGCTTCGACAGTAATTGATTTAATAATCTATTTTCTTGTAGTCTTGTCTAGAGTCACTAATAATGGATAAGTATCTAGATTTCATCTCTTTTCTATAGAGAAAAATTCGTTGATAGTGTGCACTAATCAGTTTCCTGATATGGATCGTTTTTCACCATAGGTTTTAAGGAATGCCAACATTAATGCTCAGAAGTGCCTTTAGGGGTTTCAAATGGATATTATATCATATATATATTTATGTTGAAGCTATCGACCTATGTGGAGATATTGGAAAAGGGTATGTTGGATGAAATTAATATTAATGGAATGGTTAGATATTATTCCCCTTTGTTCCACCTGGTGGTAGATTTAGTAGTATGCTATGGAAAAAGAGGAAGTGGCAGGATCATCATAGGAGTGGTGATAGTTGTTATCAATAGTAGGCCTCTTCAGATCGTTATGTTAAAGTTAGTGTTGTGCCTTTGACTTACTATCAAAATGGAAAGGTTAGACACAAACGTGTTAAGATGGTATGTGACTGAGTATGATATACTCTATAATACCAAACGTAGGATCGAAATATGAATGAGATTCTCAGATACAAGAGGGGGGTGGGGGTGAATTGTACCTTTTAAAAATTCCCTTAGGAAATTTTTTAAATGGTTATGTTTAGCTAGGTTAAACAAGATAATCCACAAGACCTATATAAGTTCAAGACCTTCAAGATTCTGGAAAAGTGATTTTGAAAATGAAACTTAACAAAAGTTACAAAGATTAAGATTCTGACTTAATGCGTATAGAATCTAACTATATCATATTACAAGGGCGAGGAAGTATAAGAAAGTATACTTTCCTCAAAAATACAAAACACCAGCGGAAAAACTCATAACAAAATCAAGTAACAAGTATAAACTCTTTTATCCCAAAGAGGAGGGTATCCAACAACCTTGGATAAAGGTCCCTTGATTTATACTTTCAAGAAAATGTGTCTTACCCACACTAGGGTAAGCCCTCGATATGAAGATCGGAGTCTATCTTGCTATCACTGCAAGCCCTCAATTATCAGGTAGTCAGCACCTCTGTCTTCCTCATCAAGGAAGCCCTCAACTTCATGGTGTGGGAACCTCCGTCTTCCTATCCCCAGAAGCCCTCAATTGTAATCAGTAACAATAATATTCGCATGAATCTAGTCTTCACAAGGAAAAGATTAAACAATCTGTTCAAACTTTTTGCACGAAGCATGAGAGTTAATAAGAGCCTCTCTCTCTAGAAATCACTTCAACAACATGTAAGCACAATTGTCAGTGTTCTGTCAATGTTATTGTCGACTTCCAAATGAGCTTCTATTTGTAGGTGAAGCTCTAACGGTCGACTCCCTCCTCCAACGGTTGAATTATTCCTTGAATTTTGTAGGGACCTGTACACGTGTCACTCAAACAATAGTTAGTTAATAACTGAAATCCTGACATCGTTTTGTAATGGAACAAGTATAAGCATAACTAAACTGATATTCGGAATAGAGTAGAAAATGAAAGTATCGAATGGAAAAGGTTAAATTTCAGAATGGAAGTAAAAATAAATTCGGAGTCTATAGAGTTATGAATATTCAGATTCTATTTTGTAGGAATTTCGGAACCTGAATTATGTAGAAATCCAGAGTCTGAATGTCAAGGAAATTCAGAGTCTGATTTCACTAGAATTTAGATCCAGAACATACAAAGTCCGGAGTCTAAGTTCATTAGAATTCAGAGCAAGACCTCATCAGAGTTCAGAGTCTAAATTCAGATAACTCGAAGTCTGAACTTAGAGAGGTTCGTAATCAAAATTCTGAGTGGAACTTTATGAGAGTTCGTATCCAGAATTCGGAGTTGAACTTCCTGAGAGTTCATATCCAGAATTCTGAGTGGAACTTCATGAGAGTTCGTATCCAGAATTCAAAGTGGAACTTCATGAGTGTTCCTATCCAGAATTCAGATCCTAGAACAGAATGATTCATGTCTAAGTTTTATACGATTCTAAGGTTTTAGATATCAATCAGATTTTTTTACATAATAAAAATATTGATATGAACAAGGTAGGGGTAAATTTCCTTTGCGAAGGAAATTTTCCCTAGGAAAGTAAAAAAGGGGTAAAATGAAATTTTCCATAAGAAAAGGTGTTTGTGATTTTCAAAACAAAAGGATTGGTAAAGTCATAAGGAAACCTTGATGAATTATCAATCTCCCTCATGAAAGAAGGAATAGAAAAAGTCATAAGGAAAACCTTATTGAATAAAAAATCTCGCCCTTTTTAGAAAGCACAAACATCCATACGAAAAAGAATGTAAAGACCTAGAATAAATTTCTAGACTTTTAATTAATGCTTATCTCCCTTTGTTTATGATCAATGATGAATACGACTAACTCCCCCTTATTATTTGAAGCTATAAGGATCATATTCCAGATTTCCGGAATGAGAGATTTCATTTCAATGAAGAATTCGTAATGTGAACTCCCCCTTACTTAAGGATAGTTGTTCTTAACATTGAAATTTTTCTTCTTCCTTTTAGATTTTTCCTTCTCCCTTTTGAGTTCATTTTCATTCTCCCCCTTTTTGATTTTCAAAAATAATTTGAGGGAATGGAAAAACAATAAAGTACCTTAAACATTAGTAATACATACAAACAATACAAGACACCAAATTTTTCATTAGGATTGAAAATACTTTTACGAGGAAAGACATTACAACAAATGATCGGATTGGTCTATTTGTCTTCTTTGTTCCTTGGGGATTAACTTCTTAGGAAGGGTTTTCAGCTTCTTTAAGTCTTTGTGGTCCTCCTCAGCTTGCTTCTCTAAAGCTGTGATCCTTTCTTTTTCAGCCTTCAGAGCCTCAGACTGAGCCTTAATAACTTCATCCTGCTTTGCAAGCTTCTCTTCGATATCAATCTGGAGATCACTTTCCCATTTCCATCTTTGACAAACAGAGTTGATCTTCCCATTTAGATCCTTCACCTGTTGATTCTGAGTATTTTTCTCAAGGTTCAGCTTTTCCTGAATATTATTCATCTTGGAATCATTGGTATCAAAAGCTTCATTCACATCATTCTAAAAGGTACGAAGCATTGAAAAATCCTCATCGATTTTCTTTGACCATAGAGTCATTTTGCTTCAAGACTTTTTGTGGACCTCATAATTTATAAGGAAATTTTTATGGTCAGCCTCAATCTTCACACATTTATCCATCTTCATGGATAAGGATTATGGCTTCTGAATTAAGCTATGCTAAATCATATGGAATCTGGATTCTATTATAGGAAAGATCAGAATTGTGTCCACCAATTTCTTCAGAGACTCAACAAAAAAATCATGTCCTAGTGCAGATGACTCCAAATCCGACATCATTCTTGGAGATTGTTCTTCTTCAATTTCCACAAGCTTTCTTTTAGAAGATCCTCCAAATTGATTTTTCCTTATGTTATCTTTCATTGGAGAGTCCATAAGAACTTTATTACCCTTATCATCTTTCAGAATATTTTCCTCATCATGAGATTCTTCCTCACTTTCAGATAATTGAACTATCATGTCTTCATCAGGTTTTTCTTTCTCTACTCCTTCCTCAACAAAGTGCTTTTCATTGAGTTCTTCCTCAAAAAATTCATTCTCTTTCTCTTCTTCCTTGTCTACATCTTTCTTACCATCTTTCTCATCTCCCTTTCCCGGAGTGCAAGATTTGAGGACTCGGCCTTAGATGTTCAGAGTGGTAATTTTTTTGATGGATTTGCCTTTTCTTTATAATCTTCTACTTGTATAATTAGATCTTATAAATCACCACTTTCTTCTTGTACTTTTTCTTCTACTTCATCTTCTTCTTTTACTACTTCAACAACTTATTCAACAACTTTATCAACAACTTATTCTTTTACATCTTCAAAAACTTCTTCAACAACTTCTTCAACAACTTCTTCAACAACTTCTTCAACAAATTATTCTTCTACATCTTAAACAAATTCTTTCCCTTTAGATTTTTTGGAGTGACAAAATTCTTCCCCGAAGTCTCTGGTAATGGCTCGGCAATAAAATTTTCCGGTATTGGAATATTCTCGGATGCTACTACTATGGATTTCAAAAGAGATTGTACAAATTCAGCCTCAGACAATTTCTTCTTCATCTTCTTCTCTTTTTCTACCTTCTCAAGGTATTCATAAGTCTTTTCCCTTAACGATTTGGCTTCAGTAGGGTCCAATCCAAACTGAGGATCCCCTGTCTTAATCTTTTCCTTGAGAACTCCCCACTTTTATACTTCCTCATCTAGAAACACTTTTTGTTTCTTAGGTTTGGGAGGTACGGACTAAGCTTCCTTAGCTTTAGGAGTTTTATCTGTCTCCTCCACTTCCTTCATCTTCCTTTTCTTCCCAGCCTTCTTAGATGGTTCAGCCTTTTCCACAATTTCTTGTATTGTCTTCTGCCTCTTCCACTGGTAGATTATAAAACTCTTTTGTCTCCTTTGAAAAATTCATATTCATTCTTTTCAGAGTGTCATCGCTGACAAGCATAACTTTGCAATTCCGAGACATGGATTTGCATGAAATCTCGAATGACTCAAGACACCGAACTATCATATTTGAATGTAAGGGATAATACATTATAATTTGGGCTCTAATATTTCCATCCTTGATGTTCTTTATTGTAACAAGTACATGCCCCATCATATTGATTTTTCTTAGATTCACCATAAATTCAAGGAAATATATATCACTTTTGTTAAGGGTATCTTTGTCACCCTATCTCGGTACTAAAAAACATTGTACCCATTGTTGAATAATCTGATTGTTAGAAGATAGGTGAGGAATTTTGGCTGTCTTGACATCATCAAGTCCAAGACATTGTGAGGCCTTTACCTTAACAAAACTACCTAGAACATCCAAGAGTTTGTGTGAGAAAAATTCAGCTTTTCCTTTTTATATCATCCCCACCAAGCTTGCAGCCTAGGTGTAAGTAAGTTTGAAGGTCTTCCCATAACTCTTAAAAGAATGTTTCTCTCTAACCTCTTCCTCGAAAAAGAAAACTAATTCATAGAACACTATGAGCAATTTCGGATACACCTTTTCTTGAACACCTGTCTTAGATATTCATGAATCTTCCCAACCATTTAACTTGGTATTCTTATAAATGATAGAATCATACTTGAAAATTTTTGATGGACCAACCATTCCCTATATACTTTTAATTTTGAGATTGGCTTCATGGTAGACATTTATTAAGAAGTTTATTCTGAAGATATTCGGATTTGAGGAATTCTGAGAGATTCAGAACGGTCTTTAAGAACTCAGGTAGAGCTTTGAGACGTGAGAGCTTGGAAATTGACGTGGGACAGCATTAGGGGTGCCCTTTATATAGGCGATAGTGGTGACCTTTCAAATTCCAAAAAAAATCTGACGGTTGAAAAACTCTCTAATCTGATCTAATGGTTGAAAACATGCCTTCAAGGAAACTTTGAATCCGATATTTTGAGGTTTTAAGAAAAACTTTCGGATTTGAGAAGAAAAGAATCCAAGAAATTTTAAAAGAAAAATAAACTACCAGCAACTAAAAATGATTACGAAAACTTAAGTAAGGAAGTCATACCTTTGGAATTGGCTAGGAATTTTATTCATAATAGGTGAAATTCTTCATGAATAAAATTTGCCTATGAAAAAATCACTTTGAAAAACTCACTACGAAAAACTTACTACAAAATACTTAAGATAAAAAAAGGTTTTATTGCAAAAACATTTAGTACCAAAACTCGATTACGAAAATTTGGAGTACGAAAATTCCCATTACAAAAATTCTCATTATAAAATTTTTCAGTTTGAAAATTTCCATTACAAAAATTCTCATTAGGATAATTTCGATTACAAAAATTTCCAATAAAAAAATTTTCATTATGAAAATTTCCATTATGAAAATTTCCATTACGAAAATTCCATTAATAAAAATTTCCATTACGGAAATTTATTTTATGAAAATTTCCTTGAAGAAAATTTCAGATCTGAAAAATTCCATTACAAATTCTTCAGTTCCAAACATCTCATTTTTAAAATATCCAGTTCCGAAAAAATTCATTACGAAAAATTTCACAAACCAACAACCAAAAATTTATTTCGAAAAAAAAATGAAAACATCATTACGAAAAATATGAAAACATCATTACGAACAATATGTAAAACATCATTACGAAAAATAATGAAACAATTATAAGGATATGTTCTCCCCCTATGAAAATGAGTTTATAATTATAAGGAGAATGGTTTAACAAAAAGTTAATGAAGGAAGATTACCTTGTGGTTATCATTCCTAACATTTTTTTAATGTATTAAAATCTTTCGGAAGGTAATGATTTTGTGAAAATATTAGCAAGTTGATATTGTGTTCTGATAAATTGTATAATGATATCTCCTTTTAGTGCGTGGTCCCTAAGAATTTGATTCCTAATATCAATGTGCTTTACACGACAGTGATGTGAATGGTTTTTAATAAGGGAAATGGAACCAGTGTTATCACACAAAATTTGAGTCTTAGTGAAACTCAAGCCATAATATGTGAGTGTGTGTTGCATACACAACACTTGAGCACAAAAACTTTCAGCTCCTATATATTCATCTTCTGCAGTGGAGAGTGCTACTGAATGTTTCTTCTTTCAAGACCAAGAAACTAACAAATATTCTAAGAAATGAAAAGTTCTAGATGTACTCTTTCTATCCATTCTACATCCACCAAAGTCAGCATCTGAAAAACATTTTAAAACAAAATCATTTCCAGAAGTATAAAATATTCCTAAATCCATGGTTCCATTTAAGAAGCGAAAAATGTGTTTCACTGCCTTTAAATGAGATTCTTTAGGATTGGATTGATATCTTCCACATAAGAATACTGAAAACATCATGTCTAGTCGACTAGAAGTCATGTAAAGTAGACTTCCTATCATAACTCTAAAAGATGTTTGATCTACTAGTTTCCCAGTTTCATCAAGATCAAGTGTGTTTGAGGTGCCAATAGGAAAACTTACACTTTTAGTGTTTTCATGTCCATAATTTTTAAGAAGATAATTAATATACTTATGTTGGGATATGTAGATTACTTCTGGTTTTTGAGAAATTTGAAAACCTTGGAAAAATGTTAACTCACCCATCATACTCATTTCAAACCCAGATTTCATTAGATCCACAAAGTAATTAGTTAAAGATTGCTGAGTTGAACCAAATATAATGGAATCAACATAAATTTGAACAATAAAAACAGTTTATCTGTCTTTCTTTATAAAAAGGGTTGGATATGCATTTCCCTTAACATAGATATTTTGAAGCAAAAATCCTATAAGTCTATCATACCGTGATCGAGAGGCTTTTTTAAGGCCATACAAATCTTTGAAAAGACTAAAAATATGATCAATATGTTTAGTATCTTCATAGTTAGGAGGTTGTTCAACAAAAAATTTTCTTGAACATAACCTTTATGAAAAGCACATTTCACATCCATTTCAAAAAGTTTAAAATTAAATAATGCTGCAAAGTAAAGTAAAATACGAATAGATTCAAGTCTAGATACTCGAGCACAGGTTTCTTCATTGTTTATTCCTTCTTGTTGATTATAGCCTTAAGCAAACGATCTAGCTTTATTTCTAATGATCATTCCTTTTTCGTCACACTTATTTCTAAAGACTCATTTTACTCCAATAACAGAAGTTTCTTTAGGTGTTTCAACCAAGGTCTAGACATTATTCCATTCAAATTCATTTAGTTCATATTGCATGGCTTTAATCCAATCATCATCACCAAAAGAATCATCAGTGATTTTGGGTTCTAATTGGGAAAGGAATGCTCGATATTCTACTTCATTTTTAAGGAACTTCTGGTCCTTATAGGATGATTTACATCACCAATGATACTATCACTAGGATGATTCTTAAGAAATGACAGGTTTGGGTTTTTTAAAACCTGTTCATCAACATAGGGTAGAAAGTCTTCTGGGTTAAATGTTTCATAAGTATCTTCTTGTACATTTTCCTTATCAGAAGGATCTTTTATCATAGGTTGATAATCAGTTTTTTGTAAACACATCCGAGAATGTAGGTTGGGGTTGATTAGAAACAAAGGGATTAGTTTCATCAAATTTGACATGTATTGTTTCTTCAATAGTACAAGTGTTTTTTTTGAAAACTCTATATGCCTTAGAAGTTGTGGAGTAGCATAAGAAAATCCTTCATTAGATTTTGATGTGAATTTGTGTAAGTTATCTTTAGTATTCAGAATGAATACCTTGCATCCAAAAACCTTAATGTAGGAAAGTCGAGGTTTTCTACTATTTCATAACTCATAAAGAGTTTTATTAAGAAAAGGTCTAATCAAAACTCGATTTATAGTGTAAAAAGCAGTACTTACAGCTTCAGACCAAAAATGTATGGCAACAGAATACTCACTCAATATGGTTCTAGTTATCTCTTGAAAAATTCTATTTCTTCTTTCAACAACAGCATTTTGTTGGAATCTGAGAAGTTGTGAGAAATAGCTTTTCTACTACAAAAAGTTTCAAAATTAAAATGTTTAAATTCTCCTCCATGATCACTATGAATAGTTTTTAATGGAAGGTTTTTCTCATTTTTAACTTGGGATATAAAACTTTTGAAATAAGAAAAAGATTCAACCTTTTTTGCTAAAAAATAGACCCATATAAGTCTAGTGTAATAATCATACAAAACAAATACATAGTACTTTCCCCCAATGCTTCCAGTTTCTGTTGGACCAGAAATATCCATATGCACTAGCTGTAATGCATCAGTAGTTGAGACTTCACTGACTGATTTAAAACTTGATTTATGTTTCTTTCCATATTGACAAGGGTCACAAACCTTTAAATAATAAACGATAAGGTCTGTTAGATCCTTAACGTAGGTTTTCTTAAAAATTTGACATAAGTTCCTAAGATTATAGTTTCCTAACCTTTTATTCCATAACCATGAATGATCTTCCATTACACTGAGGAAAGATAAGTCTTGGTTCTTAAGGTCTTCTTATTTTAGTGTGTAAACATTTTCTTGCCTTTGGGAAGAAATAATAAACTTTTCCATGGAATTGTGTACTAAGAACTTATCATTCCTAAAATTCACAAGGTATCCTTCATCACATAATTGACTTATGATGATGAGGTTGTGCTTAAGGACTTTAACAAATAAAACATTTTAAATCAATGTTTTTCCAAGAAGAACGATATTACCTATACCAATACTATCTCCCTGAGCATTATCTCCGAAAGTTACTTTTTTACCTTTAATTTTGATAATCTTTTGAAAATAGTCATTGTTACCTATCATATGCTAGGAACATCCACTATCCATGTACCATGTATTGTTGTTAGTACTTTCCCTATTTTCCTGGAAATAAGAAAAATTTAGGTTTTCAGAATTCAGACTTTCCTAGATCTGGAAATGTTAGAAAACAAGATTTTGGGTATCCACAATTGTTTAGAAAAAATAAGATTTAAGAAACCCAAGAGATTGACCACTATCCAAAGAGGAATTTTTCTTCCAATGCCCACCACTTTGACACTTAGTGCAAAAAGGGGATTTAGAACGAACAAAACAGTTGTTTTTGAGAACCGGTTTTTGGTGAGTATAACCTAATCCAGTAGTGTTTATTTGAGGATTAATTTGAGAATACCTCTTGTCAAAATTTTCTTTCCCATAGGTAAATTTTGCAAGAAGCTTCTTATGATAAAATATTTCAGATTTCAGTCTGATGACTTAATTTTTATCCTCAGGAATCATTTACTTAGAGTTAGATTTTTCCTCAAAAACATTCATCTCTAAAATAGCATTCTTAAAATCTTTAGAATGATCTTCCTTAACAAAATTTTCTTTCCCAAGGTCTTTAGAATGTTTTTCTAAAAGCTTTTCTTTATCTCTACGATCTGTAGAATGATCTGAAATTTCTTTTGTAAGAATTTCTTCCCTAGTATTTTCCTTGTCTAATTTCTTAGAAATTTTACAATTTTATGCTTCAAGTAACTTGGAAAATCTGGATACTTCTTCATATGAAGGTTCTTCATTTTCTGAAGATGAAGTATCTTCATTAGAAGTACTATTTTTTGAATAGTAATTATTATCAGGAGATAAATTTTTTAAAGCCTTGGCAAAGCATACCTTGTCTATAAGACATGTATTCAGGAAAGAATTAGTAGCAATGAATCCCATATTCTTCTGATCTGATGAATCATATTCCGAAGATTCAATTTCTGAAGAGTCTCCATAGCTATAACTTCAAGTAGAATTAGCTTTAAGACTTTTCTTGTTCTTCGAACGATAGAATTTCTTTTTGTTCCTTTCGGAATTCCTTTCCATCTTTTCCTTCTTTTTTAATAGGGGATAATCAGGTCTGATATGACCTGTTCTTATACATTCATAACATGTAACTTCTCCATCTTTCTTGTCTTTCATTTCCATCTTCTTATACTTGGATTATAAATTTCTCTGTCCAGCTATCTTGTTCATCCTTCGAGCAAGATTAGCTAACTCAATTTATGATACATCACTCTCACTAGATTTGTATTGGATAATAACCATCTTAGACTTGGATCTAGTAACTCTCTCAGGAGTCTTTGCTTTCTTTTTATTTGATGTTGTAGTAAAAGAAACACTACCATTCCCATTCATCTTCGTTATGTTGTCAGTATCTCTCTTCATTCTAGTCTCATGTTGAAGAATAGTTCCAAACAGTTCATCAAGAGAAATTTGAGTAACCTTTCTGTTTTCATCGATAACAGTTCTCTTTGATTCCCACTCATTGGGCATAATATCTATGATCTTGTCAAAAAGGGCTTCATCATCTAGAGCTTTCTCTCCCATTGATTTTAATCTATTCACAATATTCATGAATCCCTGTTTCACCTTACAAATTGGTTCTCCAAAAGGAAAATTAAAACTATGATACTCAGATCTAAGCATGGATCTTCTAGTCTTAATCACTTATGATGTACCAAATTGTGTAACTTAATGTTTCTTCCATATACAGTTAGTTATTTCACAAGAAGAAAATTGGCTATATATGTTCCTAGTCATTGAACAAAGTAATGTATTGTGTACCTTATAATTCAGTTGGTAATCATGCTTTTCTTGATTTTTGAAGGCACTTAATTCTTTATCAGGGATCTTGTATCCACCAGTAAGTATAACAAAATTTTCAACCCTAGTGTTGATAATGAAAGTCTTCGTGCGATCTCTCCAATATTCGTAATCATTACCATAAAAAATAGGTGGTCTACTTGGATTAAGATTGTCAATGGATCCAGCATTTAATCCTGCCATATTAAGAAAATCATTGGCACACAATCTTGTTAGTAGTACGAGTTTATAAACTAGAGTAAATATCCTATGCATGAAATATAAGAATTTTATTTCTAAGAAAAAGTGAATTTGAAAAAGTATGAATCCGGAAAAATATGAATCTGTAAAATATGAATCCGAGAATTCCCTTCTGAATCTAATCATGAGATTAATTTAGATTGAACCAAATTCTCTGATACCAATTATTAGGATGGTATGTGACTGAGTATGATATTCTCTATAATACCAAACGTAGAATCGAAATAAGAATGAGATTCTCAGATACAATAGGGGGGGGGGGTTAATTGTACCTTTTAAAAATTCCCTTAGGAAATTTTTATGATGGTTATGTTTAAAAAAGTTAAAAAAGATAATTCACAAGACCTCTATAAGTTCTAATGACATGCTAGATTCCAGAAAAGTGATTCCAAAAATGAAACTTAATAAAAGTTACAAAGATTAAGATTCTACCTTAAAGTGTATAGAATCTAACTATATCAGAGAACAAGGGTGAGGATGTATAAGAATGTTTACTTTCCTCAACAATACAAAAATCCACAGAAAAACTTGTAAAAAACAACTAATAAGTATAAACTCTTTTATACCAAAGAGGAGGGTATCCAACAACCTTAGATAAAGTTCCCTTGATTTATACCTTCAAGAAAGTATGTCTTACACACACCAGGGTAAGCCCTCGATATGAAGATCAGAGTCTGTCTTGCAATCCCCAAAATCCCTCAACTATCAGGTAGTCGGCACGTCTGTCTTCCTCAGCAAGGAATCCCTCAACTTCAAGGTGTTGGAACCTATGTCTTCCTATCCCCGGAAGCCCTCGATTGTAATCAGCAATAATCGGATTCGCATGAAGCATGTTAGGACAAGAAAAAGTTTGAACAAGCTATTGAAACTTTCTACACGAAGCTTCAGAGTTAATAAGAGCCTCTCTCTCTAGAAATCACTTCAACAGCATGTAAGCACAGATGTCAGAGTTCTGTCAAAGTTGTTGTCAACTTTCAAATGAGCTCTTATTTATAGGTGAAGCTCCAACGGGCGGCTCCCTCCCCCAACGGTCGAATTATTCCATGAATTTTAGAGGGACTTGTACACGTGTCACTCACACAATGGTTAGTTAATAAATGAAATCACAACATCATTTTGTAATGAAACAAGTATAACCATAACTAAAATGATATTTCGAATGGAGTACAAAATGAAAGTAAATAATGGAAAAGGTTAAATTTTGGAATGGAAGTAAAAAATAAATTCAGAGTCTATAGACATAAGAATATTCAAATTCTGTTTTGTAGGAATTCGGAACCTGAATTCTATAGAAATCCAGAGTCTGAATTTTGAGGAAATTCAGAGTCTAATTTCACTAGAATTCAGATCCAGAACTTAAAAATTTCGGAGTCTAAATTCATGAGTATTCGGAGTCAGACCTCATCAGAGTTCAGAGTCTGAATTTAGAGAACTCGGAGTCAGAACATAGTGAAGTTCGTAATCAGAATTCAGAGTGGAACTTTATGAGAGTTCGTATCTAGAATTCGGAGTTTAACGTCATGAGAGTTCATATATAGAATTCGGAGTGGAACTTCATGAGAGTTTATATCAATAATTTAGAGTGGATCTTCATGAGTGTTTGTATCTAGAATTCGGATCCAAGAACAAAATTCTGTATGTCTATGTATTATACAATTCCGAGGTTTTAGATATGAATCTGATTTTCATAATTAATAAAAATATTGATATGAAAAAGGTAGGGGTAAATTTCCTTTGAGATGGAAATTTTCTTTATGAATGTAAAACAAGGGTAAAATGAAATTTTCCTTAAGAAAAGGTGTTTGTGATTTTCAAAACAATAGGAATGTTAAAGTCATAAGGAACCCTTGATAACTTATCAATCTCCCCCATGAATGAAGGAATGGAAAAATTCATATGAAAAACCTTATTGACTCAACAAAATTGAACTATTTTTCTTCACCATTTAATATGTGAAATGGTTGTGGATGTTATAGTTTTCTAAATCATTTTCATCAAGATTTGTATACACCTCGATATGCTCAAGGATCATCACCTCCAATGTCTACTGTAGGGAATTTATATTCCTCAAATACTATTGGGATCTATCTATAAGAATCAATAGCTAAAAACCTTTCACAAAATTTGGGTGCTTCCAGTGAAGTTAAACACTGATCTAGTGATAGTGAGAGGTTCCTTATTTTTTATATCTTCAGTTGTAGTTGTTTTATTTGATAATAGTTCCTCAAACGCATTTATATATATATATATATCCATTTTTTAGTATTATTAACCTTCAAATAGAACTCATATCAATTTTATGGAGTTGGAGACACCTCTTGGGAAGAGGAAATAGTAGGGGTTTCAGTGTCTATCTTTTATGCTATTAATAGATAATGCAGAAATAGTCTGGTATTTTACAATTATTGATCTAGATATGTTTAAAAACATCATTAGAATGGATTATTCTTATTGATCATCACGATGAGATTTATTGGTATCATAAAAATGTATCATATCATGAGGATAATGGGATCTCAGAGGTGTTTTATGGATAGTTGGATTTGATGTCTAGTCATGTAGGACCTTCTCGCCCAGTGATCAAGAGTTTTTTTGTCTCCTGTAGCAGTTTTACACGATGAAGTTTCTTCTATTTTTATATTAATTTCAATTTTTTGGTATTTTCTGTATGTTTTCCCAGATTATATCTTCAGGATTATTATAGAGATGGAGATAGACATTACAATTGACTTTTTTTTAATGATGCAGATGATATTGATACCTTTCTATCATATAGAACCAGTGGAGCTAAAAAAGATCCAGATTTATTTGGTTGATCGAGTGGTTAAGGATTCTATTTTTCTACAGTTTTTTACGAAGAGAATCCCCACTTTCCTTTGAAAAAAATGTTTATGGTTCACTCCAATTGTGTGTGGACTATCAGATATTTAACGAGGTAAAATTTAAAAAGTTGTTTTTTTTACCATGTGTGGATTAATTTTTGACCAGCTAAAGGGAGAAAAGTGGGTTTCAAAGATTTATCTTCTGTCAGGTTATCATCAACTCAAATTCAGAGAGACTAACATACAAAAGACAACTTATAGGAGTTGGTATTAACATTGTGTATATATTATTAATTCCATTTGATTGGACTAATGCTTTGAAATTTTTCAAGGATTTAATGAATCATATAATCGATTAGTATCGTGACCCAATTGTGGTAGTTTTAGTAAATAATTTTTTGGTTTACTTGAGTTCTAAGTGTGAACATGAGCACCATCAATGTCTTTTTTTTTAAATCATAAGAAGTCACCATTTTATTGGAAATATTTCAAAATAAAACATCAGGATTTAAGTAGTGATATTATTAGATATTTTTATATTTTAGAATAGATTATAATTTGATCCTGTAAAGGTAAATGATATTTTGGAATCTATATAAGAGTGTAACCTTCTAGGTGTTTTTTCTCACATGATTCAAGATGATCAGGAAGACTTTTTAGGTCTGGTTCTGACCAGTTTTCAATTATTGTCATATATCCTTATGTATATTATTCATTTTTTTCTCCATGTTGATAAATTTAGAGGAATTCAAAAATCCCAATATGTTGGGGATACAATTTTTGATTGGTCTCTCTCTTCCAATGGTATTCTCAGTTTTGGGGATCAATTTTTCCTCCCAAAATCAATATGTAGTTATATATTTTTTTGATTGTAATAACTAATCCTAGGTCATTCATCAAGGCTCTACAAAGATGTACTGTGACATGATTTGGTGATTTTGGTGGCCGAGTATGAAGAAAATAATTAACTATTATGTGCCATTTTGTTATGCCTACCAAAATATAAAGGTTTAGCATTTCAACCCTTCTAGGTTGATTCAACCTCTTCCAATGCTGATTTAAAAATTGGAGGAGGTATAAATGGATTTTTTTTACATTATGTTGAATACCCTGAGGGTTTAATTCTATTTGGGTGGTGATTGATCAGTTAAAAATGTCAGAACGTTTTATTCCGAATAAAGACATGTAAAAATTTAAAGATCTAGGTATGATATATATGAATGAAATTATGAGGTTTTATGGGGTTAAATATATAGTTGTTTTAGATTGGGATCCTAGGATTACTTAGTTTTTTATATGGGTCTCTAGGATGAAATGTGGATTCATTTTAGATTGATTAATGTTTATCATCCATAGACATATGATTACCTGGAGCTTCTTATCCAGTTTCTAGAGGATGTGATCCAAGTATATGTCTTATATTCTGGTGGATCTTGGTATAGCCATATGATACTAATGAGTTTTCATATAAAAATATTTATCAGTCATCAATCATAATAGATCATTTTGAGGCTTTGTATGGTTGCATATGACAATCACCTATTAGATTAGAAGATGTGGGAGAAACATTTTTGGTCAGAACGTGTTTGGTTAATGATATTTCAATGATGATTTAGGATATACATTGACATTTAGATACTATCAAAAGTCATAATAAGTCTTATATAGGTCAATGGTTTCATCCATTAGAGTTTTCCAAAGTTGATATATCTTTATCGAATGGTTATCCTCAGTTGGGTCATCGAATTCTTAGAATACATGGAATGTTGGATCTGAGATATGCTGGACAGAATGATGTCATTGAGAGTCTAGTGAAGTTTCCTTATCAATTGTAATTTCTAGCTTATTCATAATTAAATCATGATATTTTCCACAGATTATGACTTGGGACATACCATCCTGACCCATATCATGTTCTGAGATGGGAAGAGATAGAGTTGTAACTAGATGTTTCTATTATTGACTAGCCAGTAGAGATCGTTGATTCTCAATTGAATGTCATGCAAGGAAAGTTTATTCTGTTGGTCATAGAGTTTTGAAGGCATGGATTAGATTCTAATGAGACTTGGTATTAGAATTCATTAGGATAGAGTAGTGACATTAACTTTTTATCATGCACCACTCTTCCACATGACTTCCTGGAGATGTAAATTCTTATGGAGGGGATTTTAGAATATCTCATTACCTGCTTTTAGGTACATACATTCTATTTTATAGATATCTTATTTAATTGGGAATTTCTTGTGACTCATGAGGATTGAATAAATTCACTACAAAAAATTACCTAATATTTAGGGATATATGTTTTTTTTAATTAATTGATTTGAAGTGTAAATGTGTTAATGGATTTATGAGGTTCTCCTAGAGGTCACAGAATAGTTGTGTTGGTCTAGGGTGTTTTTTTAAGAATTTTGGTTTTTCGAGTATGTGTTCTTTGATTACATGGTGTGTAAAGTGGTTACAAAATGTGTACTTGGTTTCCAAACACAAGTCATAAACTATGTACATAGAGTGGAAAGATTACACATCATGTAATGTCCATATGACATGTAATATTAAACGATTAGGTTTTAACAAAAAGGTGTTGTGTTTTTTGGTTCTACATGATCCCCATGGATTATATGATGTGAAAAGGGGTAACACATCATGTTAAAATTGGAAGGTCATATTTCAGGGCTCTTCATCGACTGATTTTCCATTCATTCTTCTATAGCTCTCATTGCTCTCAAACTTGAGCCCTTATCCAAAATTTTTTGGAGTTTCTATTCGATCTAGATTGATTATTTTAGTGATTTATCACCATTGTAGGTTTATTTTGTCTCTCTATGTGAGTAATCCTTCTACTTCTTCACTGATTTTATAGTGGTAGTTCTGTTGTGTTGTGTTATCAGATCCATTAACCCATGGTTATATATCTTCTTATTCCATTGTAGATCTATTGTGTGATATTATTCAAGGGGATATTTATTTTGTTAGTTATGGTATGTTGGGGTTTTTTTCTTGAGTTATATGTTGTTTCCTCTTGTCTACTGATCCTTTTGTTGAATTGGTTCAGTTATAATATTTTTATATTATTTATAGGGACTTCATTTTGTTTGTGTATTATTCTAGTTGTTGGTTCCCATTACGGTCATGTGTGACCCATATTTTTAGGTAGCAGGTTCCATTTAAATCATGTATTTATGAACTGCATTTCTCTTTTTTATCATTTTTATTATAAATGAAATGGAATGATATGACCAATTTTTTGGGTGTGTGTGAAATGGGATGTTTTATAAAAGATGGTTTTCCTCTGGTTTTGATGAATGAAAATTGTTCTTAAAATTATTTTTAAATGGTTTTTTGAAATGGTTTTAAAAGCATGAAATGATGAAATTGTTTGATGAAATAGTTTGGAAAAGAGAACAGAAGGTAAGCCTTGGGTACTTAGTTGGATGGTATTGTAATAGTTGTTGTCCACATTCAATGGGTTTTCTCCTAGGGATTTAATTTATTACCTAGGCCTCTTATTCTAGGGATTTTTTAGACATGTTGAGGGGTTCACTTTATGGGGTGTTCCTATTCCCACTAGACTCAATTTATATTCATATTATATTTAACATTATGACAATTCATATGTTATGTATGATTTTAAATGTTTTCCTCAACTAGTTTGATCATTTGAGTGATGTTACCTTTTCTTCTAGGATGAGTATGGATACTTTTTGTTTGTACTTATTTCATTTTACTTTCATGGATTTGATATGATTTTTGATATTTTGATGTGAGAAATCTATTGAGATATTTGTATATGAAATGATTTGAAACCAGTTTACCAACATTATTTGGAATGTTGAAAAAGGGAAAATTAAATTGCGTTGCAATGATTTTGATATAAAAACTATTAAACTATAATCATGACTTGTTGTAGCTAAAGGTTATATTGCCTTGATTATTATTCAGAGGCTGGATATAAAATAGTTGGGTGAGACATCACTGAGAAATTTAACTCACAAAATTCCTACACATACAATAATGTGTATACCTGGTTATGTATTTTGATGTAGGGAATAGAAAGGAATCATAGTGAGGAGGATAGGTTATCTAAAAGCTATGTTTTGGGTAGTTGGTGGTGAGATGGTGGGAGGTATTACACATTTTCACCTAGATATGTTTGAGTACTTTTTTTGGTTTTACAGTCCTTTGTTGTTGGAATTATCACTTGGATGTTGTTTTCTACATTTTAAATTGTATTACTTATATTTTTTACCTATTATGGCATATATTTATATCATACCCTATTTATTTTTGTTAAGTGTATATACTCTATATTAGTGTTACTATATGATGGGATAAATCGTTCCATCTATTTTTTATGCCCAGGTGATAGTCTCTAGCCCATGGGGATCATGAATGACCTTCAAGGATGTGGAGGGTTGATTTGGGTACTAGTTGGAGAGGGTATTCAGGTTGGATAATTACTAGTTTTTCAAATTAAATTTTTATTGGATATATTTGATTTTGTTTTATTTGGTGTGATTTTGGGTTAGTTCCATTCAATTTAGTTAGTTATAAGTCAATTTTTATTGATTTATTTTTTTATTAATATATCTTTTATTAGGATTTGTTTTCACCAACATGGTAGATTTATGTTCACTTCATCCTGGTTTAATTATGTATGATGTGCTTCATCTTGGTGTGATTTGGTTTATCCTAGTGTAGGTAGAGTCTATTTATTTCATTTCATTTCAATTTGATTCACATTCATTTAATTTGGTTCAAATCATATATTCTTAGCTAATAAATATTCTGAGTTTGATAAATTGTGTTGTTTTTTCAATTAAATTGTGTTAATGTAATGTGTATATGGGCTTATTCGATTTGTTTTATTTCCATTTAGTTTAGTTTAGTTTGATTCAATTAGATTTTTCTTCAATTCAATTAGTTTTATTTTGGGATTACTTTATTGGATTCAATTTATTTTCTGTTTTTTAGATGGTTCGATTAAATTCTATTTAATTATCTTTTGTTTGGTTTTGTTTATTTATGAATGGGTATGCTTTGATAAACATGGTCCAATTCAAATTAGTTTGGTTTTCCTTTCTTTTCTTTTGGTCTATTAGAGTTAGGTCAACTTGGATATTTTTGGGTTGGTTTGATTTAATTTCATTTCATTCTATTAAACTCATTTTTGTCTTATATTGACTCAATTATATACAATTTTGTCTCACTCAGTTGGGTTTATAATTGTTTGGTTCAAAATAGTGCAACTTAATATTATTTTTTTCTAATTATGTTAGATCAGTTCGATTCAATACATTTTTTATCTCTGTCTTCTTTTATGTTAGACCGGGTCTATTCATTATTTTTTTGTTTAGTATTATTTAGGTTGGTATAATTAATTTGGGAATGGTTTGGTCTGATTATGTTTTTTTATGTTTCTTTATATTTCATACGGTTAGCATCAATTCATGTTTGGTTTGGTTAAATTTTATTCAATTCAGTTCACTTTGATTAATTTAATTTTAGATCATTTCTTACTTTTTTTATTTTATTATAATTAGTTTGTTTTGGATTGTTTCATTTTGGTTCTATTCAGCTTATGCATAGTCGTTGATGTTCCATTTATTTCGGTTTGGTTTTATTTGGACTTTTTTAATTCTATTATGTTACATACAATTATTTTTGGTTCACATTAAATCATTTCTATTCAATTTTTTTTCTCATAATGGGATAAAACAAAAACAAATTGAAGTAAGAGAACCTAAACCTAATCTAACCTAACTAATCTGAGTATACTTGATGTGAAATGAACCAAATAAAATCAATCCAAGCTATGCTAAACCTATCAGAACGAATAAAAAAGGAACTGAATAGGGTCAAACTATCCATAATTGAATAAATTTGAACTGAATAAAATTCAATAGATTATAATTTATCATAAAATAAATAAAAAATATAAAAATGAACTTAGCCTACCTAATCTGAGCCAAACTGAATTGTTCCAATCCCAACTGAATTGGCCTGAACCATCCCAAACCTAACTAAATTGAACTAATATAAACTATCCAGAATTAAACATGATAAAATTGAACAAAATATATTTGAACATAAAAAACTAATCTCGCATGATTAGTTCCAATCTGAATTGAACTGAATTTATCCAATTTGAATTGACTTGAATCAACCCCATCCATACTTAATCAAGTTGAAATCACCTTGCCTAATCCAACCAGAATTTAATCAAATCAATTATAAAAAAATTGAATCATATAAAATATATCCCAATTCAACAAAATTCAACCGATTGAACCAATGATTACTAATTTCAATCAAACTAATATGATAAAATTAGAACAACATTGATCAAAAGAAACCAAAAAAATCAAATTAAATAATGGAGAATCAAATTTAATCAAACTAATGTGAATGGAACGGAATGCAATACAGTTGAACATAACCAAAAAATCTATAATGAAATCAATTTTATTTTTTAAAAATTATCCAAAAATAAATTAGAATGAATCACAGCTAAATGAACTGACCCAACGAGAACCAAATAGAGTGAACAAATTCCAAATAAAAAACTCTAACCTACAAGAAATAAACAAAACGAAGATATATTGAACCAAACTGGCCTCACTCAAACTAACTTTATAGAAAAAAACTGAAATAAATTCAAACAATTTTAACCTAAATTAAAGGAAAACAAGTAAAATTGACCAAAACCAGAATAAACTAAACCAAATAATCTTGAACCAACTCAATCTAAGATGATCGAACAAAATTGGAAAGAAAAAAAATGGACCAGAACTAACACGAACCAGTGTTAAGTAAACCAAATTGGCCTAAATTGACATGAATCTAATCAAATTGAATATTAATAAAATAACTAAATATAATAAAACAAAATAGTTATGAACCAAAAAAATTTTAAAAACCATAAATATAACTGGCTAGAAGATTCTGAAATAAAATTAAACTAAATCGAATCACATCTGTCCAACTTGAAACAAATAAAAAATGGATCCAAAACAAATCAGATTAATCCAATTTAAACAAAATAATCCTAAATAAAACTAGTTTGAAATGAGATGAATTGAAATGCCATGATCCCTAAATATAATAAAATGGAATTGAAACAAAAATAATTTAATTGAATCAAATTGAGTCAGGAAAACCAAAAACTTTAACTATATTGAATTAAACTAAACAAAACCAAATGAAATTGACCCAAACCAACATGACCTAACATGAAGGAAAATAAAACAAACTAATATAATGAAATTGTATCGAACTAAATTAAACCAACTTAAAATAATATGATATATTCTAAACTATGAAAAATCAACTAGAATTGACCTAAATTAGACCAAACCAAAACTAAATAAACAAAAGTAAACCAACTAAAACATAACTAAAATGATTTAAAATAACTAAAAATGAAAAATAACTCAAGTTAAATAGAGGAATGTAATATAATTCAAATATTTATGAATGAACCAAAAATAATGAATGTTATAGAAATGGGAAGGAATGAATAAAAATAAATAACTTATCATAACATGATTTGAAATAAATTAAATATAATGAAATAAAATGAAATTAATAGGTACTAAATGACATCAAATCGATATTATTAAAAAACCAATTCAAACACCACCAAACAATCCTAACCATAACATAACAATACATAATGGAGTCAAATAAATTATAAATGCTTTGAACATAATCGATTTAATCATAAACAAGTCTAAAGTGAATCTTACCATAATGATTTGTAGAAAAATATGAACATTATTGAATTATACCATACATAATGGAAAGGAATAAAAAATAAATATTTTGACCTCCGTTGGAACCCGAAGAATAAGTTTTTAATGATAAAAAAGATAATAATGGTGTTTTATCTTGTTTCAAGTGTTTTTTGTGTTTTTTAGGTTTTTATTACAGTGAGTCATCTGACCATTAGACTGATTAAAAAGAAGTTTAAAGGGAATTTTATAAGGGTTGTGTTGCAGTGAAGTGCTGACTAGCTAGTGTATTGATGTTATATATCATTTTTAATATGTATGAATTATAATTTTATTTCCCTAATATTTTAATAGAAAATTTTGTTTTATAGAATATACAACATAGAACACAAACCCTAAACAAACCAAAAAATATTAGCATTTAAATGTAACTATTTTATCCTTAATGTTTATTTGAATGGTGTCATAGTATTAAAAAAAAATTTAAACAAATATAAAGGTATTACTAAATACAAATTTATTGGTCAATTCTTAAGAATTAAGAACTAATTTTTTAGCAAATTCAATTTATTCTATAAAATAAATTTTCTTCCAAAAATGATTTTATTTCATTTTCTAGGAAAATATTATAATTAATTTATGATAATTTTTGGAAATATTTTTTATCAAAATAAAACAATTTTTAAGTCATAATATAAAAATTTCCTTAGAGTGAAATTTTTTGATCTTTCAAAAAATATTTATTTTTTAGTGAATAGAAAAAATAAGGAATTTTTTAAATGTGAAATTTATTTTAATTAAAAAATATCTATAATGTTTTGAATTTGATACAAAATTAATACAGTTATTTTTGATTTAAAGATAATACGATTAATTATATTAGAATAAACATTATACATGATCATGTTATAAATAAAATTTACTTCAAAATGCAATTTATTCTTTAGAAAACTATTTCTCATTAAGCTCTGTAGGATTATTATAACATGAATTTATAAAATATATAGAGATATAATTTTGTAAAATTTATTCAATATTTTTAATCTGAGTAATTAAAATTTTCTAATAAGGTTAACTTATTTTTTCATAATGAATCGTAAAATAGTACAAAATTCGCCACCACGGTAAAAGGGTAAATCAGGTAAACCTAGGTTAGAAATCTATGATATGGAAACAATTATTGATATTAATTATTATTTTATGAAGTAATTTCTACCATTATAACATTTTTATTGTTTATGGGTCACTTTTCCATGAAAATAACCTATATAATATTATATGTAAAGCAGAAAATAAAAAATGTCACACTCTTCCTTTTAATATTTTTAATATTTTTGGAAGAGACAAAAACATATTATGTTTGATTATAAGTCATATTTCAAATATTTTTTTAGTAATGTTATTTAATTTTTTATTTTTAGTGGTGAAATAATTTCCTTAAATGCTCATGCATCTCTAACATAATGCTTCTACAAGTAGTAGAAAGGTCAAGTAAATAATTCTAAAAACACTAAAAGTAACATTTATTTGGATAAGTTAAAGTATCCAGTGAATTTTATATATTATTATAACAGATTAGGAATGTTTGAAATTTTTATATTCTAAATCCATTACTATAATAATATCATTAATTTCAATCTAAATGAATATTGACCAAATGACATTAATTATATTTTATGTCATATAATATTTTATTAAACAATATAAAAATTATAAAAAATAATAAATTGGAAAATTATGATTTGGGTTTTTCTAAAATGTAATCCATTTATAATTTATGATCAATGTTTTACCTTATAACTAAAATTATAACAATTTAAGATTGAAAATGTTGTCACCAAGGATAAGGTTAAAATGGTTAATGAAGGGGTTAAACCAAAACACATGGGTTAAAGTGACCAAAACTAATGAATAAACTTCATTGGTTGGTCTTATCTCTACCTCAAAATTATCATATTCAAAAATGAATCATTTTGGATCCATTTATTTCACCAAATCTACATATTAATATTTTTAAAAATTTAAAGAATACAAATATTCCACTCAAGTCAATGAAAAACAGATAATTCTTGTATATCTTCATTTGACCACATAGAGTGACCTATATTGACCAATCCATAAAAAATTATCTTATAAAATTCTTTATTTAGGAAATAGAGGTTACTTATACTTAAAATACCATTTCAAGGGTCCTTACGAAGGGGTCAAGAGGAAGTGTACCAAAGGAGAGCTTACTGTCTTTACTAAATCTCAAAATTTTATTTCTTTCTCAACATCCTAAAAATATATTTCACCCATACCAAAATAAATATTTTAGTATAATAAGTACAATAATATTTTTTTTTTATTTTGGTAAAACTATTTTATACCTCTTTTCCATTCAATGGAAATAGAAAACATCACTCGTGATTACGTACGATTTACCGTCTCCACGTAGCGGTGTAATTAAATTTTCATCACCATTTTATTTGGTTGGTTATAAAGATGTAAAAAATGAGTATATATTATTTTTATGATGAATTATGGTTCTTTAAATATAATATATCATTTACCTTCTTACCTTTACATCTTTTTTAAGGCAATTGCATTGTTCGTGAATATGTGTGTATAACCACCTTGATCAAGCGATGTGAGTCATTATTTATTTCTACTTTACATTGATGGTAATAAAGATAGAAATAATGATTATATTTTATATATATGATATAATAATTATGTTTAAAGGTTATTTATTAATTACATGTCTTTCATTACATCCCTTGAAAAGTGAAACACACATTCATGCATACGGATTACCTACAATTTCCTAGAACGGTGTTATTAATAATTCAATCTCAACATTTCAAATATGATTATAAATATGTATATAATGAATATATAATATATTTATATCATTATTATAATTCTTAATATGATATAACCATGATAAATATACAAGAACTAGAACTGCCAAACAGAAACTTCTATAAAAATGAAATCGTTAACATTTGAAACAATGATAATTATGAAATGTTGTTGATGAATGGATGATAAAATGTTATAAGAGGATAATATATGATATTATAAGTAGTAATATTGTATTGTTATTAATTATTTTTTTTAAACCATTTAAAGGATGAGAAAAAAGTTTCACCAAATTGTAATTTTGAGGTAAAGGGGTTTCATAACTCAATTTCTATTAGTTGAGTTATAATTATGCATCCCTAAATATTTTATTCCACAAGTATATATGAAATGATCTATGAATGTATTTTGTTTCATTTCCACTTATTTTTTGGAATTACATTACTCACAAAAATCACTTTATTTATTAACTCACATTTCAATGACATGATCTTTGTAAGGGTTTCTCATTTCACATTTGTTTCTATGAGACACAGGCCACAGACACCACTTATTTCTTTCATGCTGAGTATTCAATAATAAATTTTGTACGGTATAAAATTATTACCATTATATTTATGATATTTAAATTAACATTTAATGTAATTTCTTTCATGATGGTTATGATTCCATAGTACCAATGTGGTAAGAGTTTATTTTTTAGTCTCACCCTAATTTTGTGTTATTTATATTTATTTTTCCATTAGAGGAATTATATTATATTTAATTCCTAAAACTAATTTAGTTTATTATACTTTGGTTATTTCTATTTTTGCATGTATTAGTTATATTTTTACCTTCATTGGCACTCAAAAATACTAAATGAATATTTTTAAGGAAATCCAATATTGTTTCACTACAAGGTTTGGAATATTTTTCTTCCATGTCCATATTCTCTTTAAAATATTCTCACTAATGCATTTACTATTCTAAAATGGTTAATAAAATTCATTTTAAACTATGTTTTAATTTCTTTAAAAATGATTAAAATGAATTTTTTATTCATTTTTCAAATGATGTATTATTGTCTTTTTCTAATGAAAATGCGATAGGAATATTTTTTTATTATAATCAACATGAATGGAATTATGTACTTCTATGACCTATCAATGGTTGAATATAAATATTTTTTTCCATTCATCACTTCAAATAAAATCATTCCTAATATTAATAATTTTTTTATTTTTTAAAAAGTATTTTTTAAAGATAGGAGTTTTTGTTCCTCAAGAATGTTTTGATGAGATTTTGATGGCATTTATATTTATCAATGAAAACAACCATTTATTTTAATAATTATACATTAGGGATATCTTGTAATGATACCATCCTTATTCATTCTCTATATTGTTTATGATAAATTTGATATTTGTAATGTATTGACATTTTTTATCGTAGTTCATCCAAGATATATGGTTATTGATTGTTAAGGAATTTGATTTAAAAGTCTAATATATTCATATGATGAATAAATCAGACTAAGAAAGTGACAGGAGGGGCCCAATAAATCCCTTAAAATCATCATTAGGTTTGTTGAGATTAAATAGTTTGGGTATTTTTTGTATTTTTTATTTATTTATTTTTAATTTCTTATCAAGATGCCTTGAGAGCATGTTAATCATGTATTCACTCAATGAATTTCTTGCATGTTTATGATATATGGCATTATGAATTCAATAATTATGAAATCACTTATTTTTTCCATGGGATTATTTTATTGTTTGTTATATACATGGATAAGATTCAAACTCATGTGATTATATATATGCCATTATTTTACAATCATTTATTCCTACCATATTATTCTTTATTCTCATGTTTTGGGTCAAATGGATTATGTTTTTAGTTATTTTCCATGAACTATTTATTGTTCCCCATTAGCTCAAGATAGATTCAACTATATGTACCCCTAACTATGAATTTGGTCTCAACCATTTCTTATGTTTCCATTTTCTCCAAATTCATATATTTTTTTCTATCATTGTTATATAATGATATTTTAGAGGTAATAATGATACTATCAAATAAAATAATGTTTTAAATTTTTTGTTTTAAATTTTTAATGTTACATTAGAGTATATATATATATATATCTTAAAATTCTTATCAAAATATTAAATACTCAATAATATTTTTTATTTAATCTAGCATTAATGTAATAATGTAAACACTGACCCTATCCTACTAGGTTTAGAATCTTTACAGTTGGTATCAGAGTGAGTTTAGTTGAAACCATAGGAACTAGATTCCTGAAAACATAGATTATGTAACATAATATATTGGATTACCATGAGTATAGGTCTAGTTCTCTTATAATATCAAAAAGTTTTTTGTAAGGTAGATATTATATAGGTTTCTAAGAAATACATACATTTTTTGGATTCTACTAGTGCAAGTGGTATTGGTATAAAATCATCTATGGGTTATAAACCTTAAAAGAGTTTGTCAGTTATATCTATACCATCGTTCTAGTTCATCGTGAATGGGTCCTTACTGTGAAACTATTTTTACACTCCTAGGGGATATGCTTGGGTTCACTCACATTTTATTTATCAACCATTATGATGAACAAGAGAATAGAAAATATTAAAATATTTGAAATTTCATTGTGATATGGTATAATCCTAATGTTTTTTGGATTGATAATCCTACGTCTGCTCATAAGTTTAAACCAATTTATACCCATTTAGGTGTTCTATGATGGGATTTTAACATGATTAAAATATTTTTCGAGTCATTTATGAGAATACAACCATTTGGTTTAGTATATGGTTTATTAAAAGTATTATGTGATAAATAATGCTTTTATATTTTATAGAAATATGTTTAATGTTATTGATAACCATTAGGTTTAATATTATCATTGAATTTGAGGTAATTATGGATGATTGAAAAAAATGTTGAACATTTGGAGAATATATCATATGGATAACCATGGGATTGAAAATAGATTTAGTGACTAAGTGATTAATGTAAATTGCACTATATAAGGAATATTATTTGATTAATATAAACATAATTTGGTAAATGAAAATTAATTTTGATTCTGTAATCATATATGATTTTTTATGGGTTAAGGGAGATTCATAATATTTATGGAGATTGTCATTGTATTTTGGGAAGTATATGATTATGTTATATTGATTTTCAGTATATGACCATATGATTTACAGATATTATTTGGAGATAATAGTTAACATGATATTCAAGAAAAATGATCAAACCTTTAATATTTTAGTGATTTTAGTTTGGTCGGTCATATTTTGGAGGAGTCTAAAGGTTATGTTGAACTTTGGGTGTTACTATTATGGTTTTAAATATTATTGTCTTAATTAATCATATTATGATTTATCCATATTAATGGATAAACTCTGATAATAATTTTGGTTTTCGTAAATTTTTAGAGACCAGAAGAATGAATTTTCATTATTTTATCGATTTTATTATAGGTTAAATGTTAATTTCAATTATTTTGGCATGAAAAATTCATCATTAATACTCATTATTTGAATGAAATAGGAAATTTTGGTATGATACTATACTTATTGAGTATATATATTTCATTATTTTATATTTTTAGATGGTAAAATAATTACGAAATTCTAGGAAAATGATATTGAACCAAAAATTTTATCATATTACCTTTAGTTTTAATTAATTAGTTGTCTTTTTTTCACCGCGTAATTTTATGGGTTTTCAGTCATTCACTTTATCATGACCATTCAGCTTCATGTGATCGATGTCCTCTCCCAATACCCATAATTATTTTTAAATTATTATTTCCATTAATTTCCATATTTTCAATTCCCACAAATGTTTTCCAATTTGTAAAAGTAGTTATGTATTATTTTATATTTCCTTATTATTTTCATTTCTCTATTTTCAAGTAGATTTTTTATTGATCATTTTTTATGTGGGTTTTCAACAAAAGAATTTTCAAATGTCAAACCATTTGCTGCTGAGCTAATGTTAAAATTATATGGACACCATTTTTTATTGTGCAGTGAATGTTACACCCCATTATTTTATAATGAAACTATATCCGATAGGATATACAGTATGCAACACTGTGCCTAAATGAACAATAAAATATTATTATTTATTTATTATAGTTACTTCCTAGTAAATGAATTAGTGGGTATGAATATGATTAACCAAATTATAAAATATAAATAAATATCCCACTCAGTAAAAATTACTCATTAATTCTTATGAAATAAGAATTTAATTTTTAGAAAATTCATTTTTTTCTTAATAAAATATGTTTTATTTAATATGTAATTTTTATTTAATTTTGTGAGAAAATATTTTGTTAAATTTATAGAACATTTAGAAATTTTATCTGATCAAAAATTATTTTTTGAAATTATAATATAAATATTACCTTAGAGTGAAATTTTGTGAATTTTCATAAAAAGAATTTTTTTTAGTAAATAGGGAAAAATACTGATTTTTTAGAACATTAATTTTTATAATTAAAAAAGAATCATATTTTATTTATTTTATCATAATGTAATTTTAGTAAAATTTAGTTATAAATTATATAATTAATTAATTAAGAATGAATCAATATTATACTTTATTTTGATATAGAAATACTTTTGGATTTTAAAAGGATTTTTTAAAAAACTATTTTTCATTCTGATTTGTGGGATTATTATAAAATAAATTTCTTTTATTTATATTTATTTTATTTGGAAAATATTAGTTAGATATATTAATTTAGACTAATTAATATTATTTAAAAATATTAAGTTAATTTTTGGACATAATGAATAATATAACCATAGGAAATTTACCACCATGGTGAAAGGGTAAATTGGGTAAATCATGGTTTATGGAAAGTTATAAGCCCAAAATATTTCATCATAATTTTTATTATGTGAATTTATTTAGACCCTAATCACCTTATAATATTGAATTAATTTTTTATGGGACACTTTTCCTTGAAAAAAGGCCTATAAAATATTTAATACAAAGGATAATGTTAAAAATATCACTCTCTTGCTTTTAATGTTTTAAAATTTTGTGAAATGGATAAAAAATTAAATTATATAATTAAATGTTATTTTAAAGTTAAATTATTTATTTTGTATCTTTTAATATTAATTTACATTTTTAGGAATGAAATAATGAAATTAAAATTATTACATAACTCCGACCCAGTGTTTGTTCAAGTAGTAGAAAAATCCAGAAAATGATTTTAAAAAATCTAAAAGTAACACTGTTTAGAACAATTATATTTTATTATGAGTTTTATATATAAATAAAAAATATTATAGGTATGTGAAAGGATTATATTCTAAATAAATTTCTTTTTTATTATCCTTAAGGTTAAGATAAATTAATCATGTCAAAAATAAAACTAAGGATGTTTTATGTTAACTAATTTTTTATTTAATAATTTAAAAATCATAAAAATCACAATAGAGGAAAATTAGGAATATAATTTTTCAATAATTTATTATTTTTTAAATTTATGAAAAAATTTATAATATATATGGGAATTTATAGCCCTTTAATATTGTAAAATTTGTTACCACAGTTAAGGTTAAGAATAATTAATAATTGGGATAAACCAAAAGATAAGGGTTAAAATGACCAAAAACATTCTTAAACATCATTGGTTTGTCATATTTATACCTTGTCATTGTTAAATTAAAATATGACTCCTTATGGATCTATGTTTTCATAAAATTAACTTGATAATTTTTCAAAAAATGATACATTACGAGTGTGCCACTCACCACAATTATAAAATGATACTCATACCCTATCTTATTTACACCACTTTGAGAAACATATCTTGACAATACCCTACCAAAAATTCTTATAAACTTATATATACATTACTTATTGGTTCTAGTGTTATTAATGTTCCATTTTAAGTGTACTTTTTAAGGGATCTAGTGTAAGTCTTTTGAAGAATAGGTATTCCACTTTACCAACTCTTTAAAATCTATTTTGTTCATATACTTCCTATAAATTTTATGAATCCATAATAAAATAAAAATTTTAGTATAATAAATATTTATTTTATTATTATGCTTCCACAAATTTCTATCCTACAGAAATAAAAAATATTGATTGCGAAAATGTATAACTTACTTCCACCACATATCTATGTATTTAATTTTTCAAAACCATGTTATTTTTATTTTTATAAAGATGTAAATAATTTTTATACATAATATTAATGAAATAATTTGGGTTTTTAAAATATAATATATCATTTACCTACTTATTTCTTCATCCTTTGGAAAACACTAATTTCACTTGTCTGTATGTGTGGACTATCACCTCTACAAATCGATGTGAGTCATTTTTCATTTACAATTTAAATAGATGGAAATAAGAACAGATTTAATGAATATATATAATATATATGATAATATAATTATTTTTAGAAGGTTAATTACTTTTAAAATTTGTTTTGTTCCATCTTTTAAAAAGTGAAAAATAATGTTTATGCGTACGCACGACCTACTATCTCAATGAGTGGTTTTATACAATTTTCATTATCCACCTTTAATATTTGTTAATAAATTTTAAAATAATGAATATAAATGATATTTATATCTCAAATATAATTCTGGATATGATGGAACCATTATCAAAGTACATGGACTGGAACTGTAGAATTGAACCTTCCTGGAAAAATGAAACAGTTAACATTTGAAACAATGATAATAATGAAATATTATTGAAAAAAACATATAAGATATTAAAACTGGATCATATATGATATTATAAATATTTATATGGTCTTTTTATTAATTAATGAAAATTTCAAAACCATTATAAATTATATTAAATAATGTTCAAAAATGTAAAATAATGAGGTAAGTGGGTTCTTTACTCAATTTTCATTCATTGGGTTATACATCTACTTACATGACAATGTTATGACATCATTATGTGTAAAATAACCTATTATTTTATTATTTTTTATTTATAATTTTATTTTTTGGATTTAAATTTTTCACACATAATAACATCACTAACAAACCATCAGTTAAAGCATATGATCGTTATAAGGGTTTTTTCTCACTTTTGTTTCCATGATACATATGCTGCAATTACCACTAGTTTATATCATGTGGTTTCTATAATGATCTTTTTCAAATGCAATATCATTATTAAATTTATATTCATGGAACTTAATGTTTAATTTTATTTTATTTCATTCATGATGGTTATAATTCAAATGTTACCAAAGTGGGAAGGGTTTATTTCCAAATCTGATCCTAATTTTTGATTATTTATATTTATGATTTCATTGGAATAATTATATTATATTTATATCTAAAATGCAATTTAATTTTTCGTCATATGGTTATTTCTAGGGTTTATATATATTTTTTCCATTTTTATCATCTTTTTCAATCAATAATACATAATGAATTTATTAGGGAATGACAAATTTATTTCTGTACTCGGTTGGAAATATTTTTCTTCCATGTTTATATTTTTTAAAATGCTATCATGAAATCGTTTAATCTTATCCAATTATTTATTAAATTCATTTTTACCAAAATTTTACTTTCTATAAAAATGTTAAAAGGGAATCATCATTCCATTATCTAGAAATGATATTATTAATTTTTTACTGAAAATGTGAAATGAATCATTGTACTAACGTTCTCGTTAGAAATGGAAATAACTTTCTCTATGAAAATTTATGATTTGAATATTCCATTATAATTATACATGGTACATTTCAAAAAAAAATCCCAAATATTATAGATTTTTTTGTTTTTAAAATTAAAATTCAATATAAAAATAGTATTTTCCTAAATAGTGTATTTAATGATCTTTTTATATTATGTGGAGTTGAGTCACACTCTCAAGGAAATAATTTAATAAAGGTAAAATATTTTTTGTCTTGGAGGGTCAACTAATGCCTTGTAAAATAAATCAAATTCACCTAAAATCACATTATTTTATATGGTAAAATATATATTGTCCAAAAACCCACTTATAGTATTTTATTACATCATTATTATGTCATTATAATGTTATAAAACACATTATTTAATTAAACAGTATTTAATTTTTTACCAAAAAATTAAACTATCTCATAAAATTATGAAAGGTTCACCATAAATAATTTCGACATCATGATTACAAAAAATAATATTCATTTTATCTAAATAATTTTCTAAATATGGTAATTTTTACTTTCAAAATAAAAAGTGACATTTATTGAAAATTTATGGGTTTTGATAAAAATGGCTATCAAAACTTAATATAAATTACAATTGTATTTCTTAAAATTATATATTCATTTATATTTAACAAAAAGTAATTTAGTAATAATATTTTAATAAAATAATATTTTATTAAAAAATCCATTAATTCATTAAAATAGATTTCATAATTCAATATTAACTAAAAATACTATTTATGCATTAAAAACTATTTACAATGTAACATTACTAAAATGAATTTATATTCATTTTTATATATGAAAACAATGAAAATAATCATATTGCTAAGGTCATTTTACATAACCCCTTATAACAGTAGCATATGACCGAAGCGTAAGGTGTGCGATGGTGACAAACTATTGGGGTGGCTCGGATAACATCGCTCGGGTGGCAATCTCTATCAACTTCCACTTCTCCCGTAGGCAGTTCTATTCAAATGTAACATGTAGAAGCTCATCTTGGGATTGGTTAAGAGTGAATCCCATTGATTCCACCTCCTTTCCGAGATTCAACAAATGGGCTTCGTATGGATCAATTATACTAGATGAGACCATCACATCCTTTTTCAGTTGAAATTAGATTTGTTAATGCCTAACATTTATACTAATCATGTGATCACTATTCAATGAAAATATTAGCAATGGTCACAATTCATAACAGTATTTTAAAATCCAAAATAATAAAACCCAAGAAGTTAATATTTTATATAACCATTTTACATAATAAGACATTTAATTATATCAATAGGAATTTTCATTAACAAATATTGGGGTCATTACAATCTTACCCCATTAAGAAATTTTTCCCATGAAATTTATTTTAAAAAACTAAGATGAAAATAGGTGAGGGTGCTTCTCATTCATCTCTTCTATGAGATCTTCAGTCTCTCTTATTAGCAATGCCTTTAGTTAGAAAATTCCCATGCGTCACAATGGTACCTTATGGTTTTTTCAAAATAATCTGCTTCGTTTTCCCAAAAACGCTTCATCCATCTTGGATTATACAGATTGAAGCATCAATGTGTCATAAAAAGGAATTTCCTATATATAATTTTGAGACATTATCTTGAACAGTTTTTTATAAAATATTCTTAATCTTACATCTTAAAATATTTCGAAATAGGGTTTGGGAAATTATTTTTCATATATCCAAAGAGTAATGTCCCGAGTCCAGAGCCTCTCCACTGGTGCCCCGTACCAGGTTTGCCACATGACCTCAAGCGCATTTCCCCAAATTCCAGAGCATGCCGACTAGCAGTGAGGGACTTTGTGAGTCGGTGGGGAAACTATGCCCACATTCAGTAAGGTATACAAGGTAAGAAAACAACAATAAACAGCGGAAGTAGTAAACAACATGCATACCAACAGAAACCAACAGCGGAAGAAATTTAAATATATAGCTGTGATGAAAATGATGCAGAAGGTACAAGTATCTAAGGAAAACATCAAACACAACAACGTACTGAAATACAACTGAAACCAAGTGCAAAAGAAAGAAAAGAAAGCTCCTCAACATCGCAAGCCACGGCTCGGTCCCATGCTCCCCAGCTCCAGTGCAATCAAGATCCTGAAGTAGAAAGGCGCTTTCCCATGTCTATACCTGCATGAATATAGTCTTCTTGGTCCCAAAATCATGGCCCAAATAGGGTGTGAGGTACAATCCCAGTAGGCAATCACCCAAATATTTTTGCCAACAGTCAATGAATACATGGCAGTAAATAAACAAGAAGTAGTAAACAGGAATGCACAAGTAGCTACAATGCACAATTCTAACAAGTAAACTACACAAGCAAGCAACTAACAACAAGAAGAAAACAGGTAACCCTCTGGGTAGCTCTCACAGCCTAACCCCAATGGTTCAACCTATAGTACTAGCAACCCTCTCGAAGGCACACACAGTCTCACCCCTCTGGTTTAGCTACATAATTAAGCAGACTATCTGGGGAAGCACTCAATGTCAATTCCCCCTGTGGCCTGCGTCGTGGATCTACAGACTCTCTGGGGAAGCACTCAATGTCAATTCCCCCTATAGTCTCACATCGTAATTAAAAGACACTCTGTAGAAGCCCTTCCGTCAATTCTCCATTTGGTCTACTACTCTAGGTTCCCGCAGTCCTGAGTAACTAAACATGCCCAGCGCGTGTGTATATTGTCTAAGTAAACCCTACTAACTACTTGGATATCAACTAAGGCTCAACAGTAACAAAATAGACAGTTCCACTATCCTACAACAAGGTATGGCAACTGACAAAACGCCCAACATGCAAACAATCATGGCAAAGAAACCTGAGCACAAAAAAATTACACTACTCACAAGCAATAACCTCTACTAAGGCAATCAAGAAACACAGGCAAACAACAAGGGAAAAACTGGAAACACGCAATACCCCGTCCAAGGGTATTGGTGGAATTTGCACATAATATTCATCAACATTCTACAGAAAGACACAAACCGCCTACCTCGATTCTAGGAGATCGATATACGTGAACCTCAACAACAAATTCCCCATAGAACGATGTAGATATGAGAAAATTCACAAAACATTCATCCCATGATAGCTTGGAAATGAGGATGAATCAAGAAACAAGGATAAAGCAGAAGGAAGAACTCACCGATGCGATTCCAACGTAACTGACCATGCTCGAATTAGAGAACGGATGGCGGGGCGGGAGTTCGTCAATGATCCGGCCGTACGGTCGCTCTCGGACGATCGAAAAATGAATAAGAAGATGGATATGGGGGTTAGACGTGACCCCGGTCCATTTAATTTAAAAAAGTAATGTACACGGCGTGTACTTCTAGAGTACACGGCGTGTACTTCAATTATTTCATACTCCAAAAAACCAGCCACCACCTCAGCCTTACAAACCGTGTGTGTGGCCCTGACACAGCCAGCACATGGCTTTGAGCTGGAATAGAGTACACGGCGTGCACTCAAAAAGTACACAGCGTGTACTTCTGAAATTTCCAGAAAATTTATTTTTCTCAAAAACTACAGAAAAAAGGAAAAACATACTTGAAAAGCGATTCAGGTTTTTATAAACTTCCCCCCTTAAAGAAATTCATCCCTTAATTTTCCTAATGATGCGAAAAAGGAGAAAACCCGAACAACTCCGGCCATTGCGATCAAACATCAGCCTCCCTCTCCCAGGTCTCATCCTGTACTCACCCGTGCTGCCATAGCACTCGTACCAGAGGAACAGAACGCCCGAGGAGAACCTTCGTACTACGATCGACAATCCAGATAGGATGCTCCTTGAATGATGCATCCTCTTCAATCTCGACTTCCTCAGGCTGAAAGATGTGAGACGGGTCTGAAAAGTAGCATTGGAACTGAGAGATGTGGAATACATCGTGCATGTCCTGATACCTCTAAGGTAGCTGCAATCAATAGGTGACCGGCCCAACTCTCTCCAAGACCTCAAACGGTCCGACGTACCATGGTGAAAGCTTACCCTGTCTCTGAATCCTCTTGTGTCCCATCCTCGGTGCGACACACAGGAAAACCTGATCCCCGACCTCGAACTCCAGAGGACGTTTCTGCTGATCAGCATAAGACTCCTGTCGAGACTGTGCTGTAGTCATCCTCTTTCGAATTAGCTCTATATGCTCTGAAGTCTCCTAAACAAGACGAGGTCCCAGAAAAGCTGCCTCTCCTACCTCCAGCCAGCATAAGGGTGATTAGCATGGCCAACCGTACAAAGCCTCGTATGACACCATCTGAATGGTCTCCTAGAAACTGTTGTTGTAGGCGAACTCCACCAGAGGAATATGCTTCTCCCAAGTGCCGCCAAAGTCAAGGA
Organism: Viscum album; assembly: GCA_963277665.1. Taxonomy (NCBI): domain Eukaryota; kingdom Viridiplantae; phylum Streptophyta; class Magnoliopsida; order Santalales; family Viscaceae; genus Viscum; species Viscum album. The sequence continues at coordinate 753,146,212 of OY728160.1, forward strand.
TGCAAGCTCGGAGCATATCCTCAAGCACCAGGATTGTGCGCTCGGACTGACCATTAGTCTGGGGATGGTATTCTGTACTCAAATGTACCTGTGTACCCAAGGCCTTCTGAATTCCCTTTCGGAACTGAGAGGTAAAGCGCGCATCCTTATTTGAAACAATAGAGCGTGGAACTCCATTTAGACGAACAATCTCTCTGATGTAAAGTCTCCCCAGATCATCGACATTGAAGGTCTCCTTGATCGGTAAGAAGTGAGAAACCTTCGTAAGTCTGTCGATGACAACCCAAACAACATCATTTCCACGATGCGATCTCGGCATCCCGGTCACAAAGTCCATCACAACATCGTTCAACTTCCACTCCAGAATAGGTAACTTCTGTAAAAGGCCTGCTGTTCGTTGATGCTCTTCCTTCACCTGCTGACAAGTAGAACATCTCATGACAAAACCAGCAACATCCTTCTTCATACCTGGTCACTAGTATCGGCGTTGAAGGTCCCGATACATCTTAGTGATGCCAGGATGAACTGCCCAAATAGAGGAATGGAAATCCCTCATCATCTCCTCATGTATGTCTGCTGGCACCCATACGCGTCCCTGAAAATGCAAGATCTCATCCTCGCCCACTGTCCATCCAGGAAGAGGATCCCCTCCCAACACACTCTCCCGTAGGACTAAGCCTTCTGAGTATGATAGCTGCCTCATTTGTACCCGATAAAGTAGTGTGGAGGTAACAGCTACAGAAGATAGAAAGGTTTGTCCCCGTCTATCGTGCACCACCAGATGCATCTCATAAAACAGAGCCATCGGCTGCCACTCACTACTGGCCTCCTGAACTCCCTGAATCTGAGTTCTCCAGCTCAACGCATCTGCCATGGCGTTGCCCTTTCCTGGCGTATAGGCAAGATAAAAATCAAAATATTGAAGATACTTGACCCACCTGCGCTGCCTCAGATTCAAGTCACGCTGAGTGAAGATATACTTGAGACTATTTTGGTCAGTGAAAACCACAAAGTGCTCTCCCAGAAGATAGTGTCTCCAATAGAACAAGGTGTGACCAACAGCTGCCAACTCCAGATCGTGCATAGGGTAGTTCCTCTCATGTGGCCTCAACTACCGAGACTCGTACACAACGACTCCATCTCCTTGCATAAGCATAGCTCCCAGCCCGATTCATGAAGCATCACAGTAAACAGTGTAGCTCTTGCCTGGCTTCAGCAAGACTAGTATCGGTGCTAACATCAACTTCCCCTTCAGCTTCTGAAAGGCTGACTCACAAGAATCTGACCATGAGAACTTCACCCCCTTCTTGGTCAGACCTATCAAGGGTGTTGCTAAATGAGAAAATCCCTAAATGAAGCATCTGTAGTATCTATCCAACCCTAGGAAGCTTCGTACCTCAAAAACATTCTTCGGCTGCTCCTAGGAAACTACAGATCTCACTTTCTTTGGGTCCATAGAAACTCCTTCCTCTGAGATTACATGACCCAAGAAGTGAATCTGATCCATCCAGAAGTGGCACTTCGATAGGTTAGCATAAATATGATGCTCTCTCAGTGTACTCAGAACGATTTCAAGATGTGTGGCATGGTTGTGTGGAGTGTGGGAGTACACCAAGATATCGTCCATGAAGACCACGATGAAGGAATCCAAGTAAGGATGGAACACTTGGTTCATCAGTGCCATGAAAACTGCAGGTGCGTTAGTGAGACCTAATGGCATAACTGTATACTCATAAAGACCATTCCTGCTCCTGAAGTCTGTCAGAGGTATATCTGATGGTCTAATGCGCAACTGATGATAACTGGACCTCAAGTCGATCTTCGAGAACACCCGGGCTCCTCGAAGCTAACCAATAAGGTCATCAATCCTTGGCAAAGGATATTGGTTCTTGACCGTCAACTGGTTTAGCTTCCGATAATCCACACAAATCTGAAGGGTACCATCTGCCTTCTTCGCAAACAGAACAGGAGAACCCCAAGGAGAAGTACTGGGTCGGATGAAACCCTTAGCCTGTAACTCCTCCAACTACTTCTTGAGCTCTTGCAACTCAGGTGTGGCCATCCTATATAGAGGAATGGACACCGGTGCCGCTCCTGGCATGAGCTCAATAGAGAAGTCTACCTCACGCTCTGGAGGCAAACCTGAAAAGTCCTCTGGAAAGACATCCCTGAAGCGATCCACCACTGGGGTAATGTCCAACTATGGAGTCCCCTGATCATCCAGAGAAAGACTAGCAATCTGGGCCATCACTCCTCCTAGCCCAAGATGCTCGATTCCTACCCGACTCGCCCGAACGTCCCATTCGCCTCTATGAAGGAAAGATTCACCCTCTGGTGAAAACGAAACTCAATCTGCGCCGATAACAGTTGACGAATGCCAGGAAGGTAATCAACCAATCCATGCCAAGGATGACATCATAGCCTGTTATCTCGAGGACATAGAGATATCATAAGAAGTGATACCTTGCAACCTCGAGAGGGAACTCTCTACACTAGCGTACACTAGATGTCCTCATTTCCAAAGGTGTGTCTAGTGTCAACGAGTCGGCAGAAGAAAAGATGTAGAGTACAAGGCTCTCAACAACAAAAACGGAGATAAATCTATGCATAGCACCCGTATCGAAAAGGGATGAAGATAAAATAGAGGCTACTAAAATCGTACCTCGAATAGTTGAAGGGCCGGGATCCTGTACATGATAAGTCTGCTCCCCGGAGGAAGACTAACTCGTGCCGCGGACCTACACCTCTGGCTAACCACTCTATGCCGAACTACTCTACTGGTGCTGAGGAACTGGTGGCTGAATTCCACGACATCGACCTCCACCTCAGCCCAAACGGCCGGAAGAACTCCAGTTCCCAGACTGGTGAGAAGCTGGTGGTGCTGCTCCTGAATGAGGAGTCATAAAAGAACCCCGGTCACCAGCTGCTGGTGAGAAAACCTGGCAGAAACGCTGAAGGTGACCCATATTGCCACAAGATCGGCACTCCATGGGGTCCCTCTGGCACTGCAGCCTCGTGTGCCCCATCCGGCCACACTGGTAGCACGTCACCTGGCTTCCTGATGATGCGTCTTGCTTCCCCGAATCACTGCGTGTAGGCTCCCCTTGGAGCTTCCTGCTATCATCTGGAGGAAGACTAACTCTGGAAGAAGAACCGCCCTGGCTCGCAGCTCCAGAGTCTCTCAGATTGCACTCTGCAATCAGTGCCTGGTTGATGATGGAAGTAATGGAATTCAGCTAGATTATGTTCACCTGCGAGCGGATCTCCCGCCTGAGTCCATCCTCAAACTTTCTCGCCAAGAACATCCCACTCCCATCCGAAATGGGTGTAAAATGATGCAGCTCAGTGAAACGAGATGAATACTCCATGACAGATAGAGTACCCTACTCTAAGATCATGAACTCCTGGGCTCGATCGACCCTCAGGGTCTCTGGGTAGAAGTAGTCGTAGAACACGCGCTGGAACTCCTCCCAAGTTGTAGCCTGCTGGTGACCCGCCTGTGAGATCACGTACCACCACCTCTTGGTGGAGTCTCGTAGCATGTAGGTGGAGAGCTTGACCCACCTCTCTAGAGGAATCTCAAGATGCTTGAAGATAGTCAGCATGGCTTCCATCCATGACTCTGCAGCCTGAGGTCCTCCCTCCCCCAAGAATGTGGGAGGACGGTGCTGCTGGAAAACCCACGTCCAGTCTTCCATAGATGAGGCAGGAGGCGGTGCTCCTTGGAAGGGTTGCATCATCCTCATGAAACCTTACCTGAATTGTGCATCAGCGCCTACAACGGGTATGCCAATCGGTGCCATGGTTGGCTCAGCTGGGGGATCGACAGGAAGTCCTTGATCAGCCCTGTCTGGTGTCTGATCACTGCCTGACGATAGACGTACGACCGGAGGATGTCTCAAAGGCATAGATCTGAATGATCAAAAGCGCACCTTAGATCAGGAAAACAAGGACATAGAACACAAGAGTACAAAACTAGAATAGGGGAAGAAAAAACACACAAGACTGCAAAACATGACTACACGGCGTGTATAAAACTAGACGGTGTGTCATTTGAAACCACTGACATGGGCATGTACTCTCACCCCACAAGTCGTGTACACTTCATACTACACGGCGTGTTGGCCACTACACATGGCATGTACTTGAAACTATTCCACTTCCTGAGTCTCCTTACACGGCCAACCCACACGGTCCGACTCAACCCGAGACTACGCGGCGTGTTCGAAACAGACACGACGGGCACTAGACAAGGCTTCGGCAGTCCGTGTTGTTGAGTACATGGCCATCTACACGGCTGGATCTTACACGGCGTGCTCCGAACAAACACGGCATGTAAAGGCGAAGGTGACACCGTCCTGTGTTATCCGTGACACGGCTGGGTACCTAGACAAGACTACACGGCATGTTCCGAACAAACACAGCGTGTGGAAAAGGAGGTCACGTCGTCCCGTGTTGGTCATGACACGGCCGGGTACCTAGACAGGACTACATGGCGTGTTCCCTATGGACACGATGTGTTATACCCGAGCTTCCTCGACCCGTGTTGTTAGTGACACGGTCGGGTACATGGCTCTGAACTCACACAGCGTGTACCAATGGTACACGGTGTGTTCTCAATGTTACTCCCACGACACCGTGTTCTGCTCACACGGTCAGTGACATGGCCTGGAAACTACACGGCGTGTATATAAAAAGTACACGCCGTGTATTCTGGGTTTTTCTAGGTAGTATCTTAGAAACTGCACAGAAATCTAGAACACAAAAACAAGGAAAAAAGATGCCAAAATCTGATCCGTGAGGGACCATAACACCTCAAGAACCAAATTTTTAGCGTTCACTTTAAACAAGAACAAAAAAATAGTTTCTAACATAAAATCAGAGAATCTATCAAGAGTCTATCACAACAACATGCATAATCTACACAGAGCATATCACAACAGCATGAAATCGCTAATGCACCCTAGATGGCATGGCAAGAATGCATGACATGTGATTTCTACATTTGCCTATATGATGCATGAGATGGAATACCCTCGTCTCATCGGGTTGCGACAGAAATAGAACCAAAATATCAAAACAATAACCGCACAAGCCATGTGAATCACTCTAGGTAAAATCTGATCAACTATAAAATCTCAGAATCAGCAACTGCAATTAACGAGGCAGTATGGATTTTACCTATACACGAGTTAGCTACTCCCGAGCACAGCTTAATGCCAAGTACTAAATCCGTCCTATCCCTGGATAAGGTCTCCAAACAGTAAAGTAAGAGAAAAGAACTCCTCTGATACCACTTTGTAACATCCCGAGTCCAGAGCCTCTCCACTGGTTCCCCATACCGGATTCACCACATGACCTCAAGCGCGTTTCCCTAAATGCTAGAGGCTTCCGACTAGCAGCGAGGGCTTTGGTGAGTCGGTGGCGAAACTATGCCCTCATTTGGTAAGGTATACAAGGTATGAAAACAACAATAAATAGCGGAAGGAGTAAACAACATGCATACCAACAGAAACCAATAGCGGAAGCAATGTAAATATATAGTTATGATGACAATGATGCAGCAGGTACAAGTATCTAATGAAAACAGCAAACACAACAACGTGCTGAAATACAACTGAAACCAAGTGGAAAAGAAAAACAAAGAAAGCTACTCAGCATCGGAAGCCACGGCTCGGCCCCATGCTCCCCAGCTTCAGTGCAATCAAGATCCAAAAGTAGAAGGGTGATTGTCCTTCTCTATACCTGCATGAACATAGTCTGCTTGGGCCCAAAAGCATGGCCCAAACAGGGTGTGAGATACAATCCCAGTAGGAAATCACCCAAAGATTTGTGCCTAATAGTCAATGAATACATGGCAGTAAATAAACAAGAAGCAGTAAAAAGGAAAGCACATGCAGCTACAATGCACAATTCTAACAAGTAAAGTACACAAGCAAAAAACCAGCAACAAGAAGAAAACAGGTAACCCTCTGGGTAGCTCTCACAGCCTAACCCCTATGGTTCAACCTATAGTACGAGCAACCCTCTGGGAGGCACACACAGTCTCACCCCTCTGGTTCAGCTACGTAATTAAGCAGACTCTCTAGGGAAGAACTCATCGTCAATTCCCCCTATAGTCTCGTATCGTTCTAAAGGCTTTCTAGGGATGCACTCAATCTTAATTCCCCCTATGGCCTGTGTCGTGGATCTACAGACTCTCTGGGGAAGCACTCAACGTCAATTCCCCCTATAGTCTCACATCGTAATTAAAACACACTCTGGAGAAGCCCTTTCATCAATTCTCCCTTTGGTCTACTACTCTAGGTTCTCATGGACTTGAGTAACTAAACATGCTTAGCACATGTGTATATTGTCTAAGTAAACCCCAAGAACTACTTGGCTATCAACTAAGGCTCAACAGTAACAAAAGAGATAGTTCCACTATCCTACAAAAAGGTATGGAAACTAGAAAAACGTCCAACAGGAAAACAAGCATAGAAAAGCAACCTGAGCACAAAATAAATAAATTACACTACTCACATGAAATAAACTCTACTAAAGAAATCAAGCAAAGCAGGCAAACAACAAGGGAAAAACAGGAAACACACAATACCCCATTCAAGGGTATTGGTGGAATTTGCACATAATATTCATCAAATTTCTAGAGAAAGGCACAAACCACCTACCTCGATCCTAGGAGATCGATATATGTGAACCTCGGAAACAGATTCCCCTTAGAACAATGAAGATCTGATAAAACTCACAAAACATTCATCCCATGATAACTTGGAAACGAGGAGGAATAAAGAATCAAGGCTACAGAAGAAGGATGAAATCACTGCTATGATTCCAACACAACTGACCGTGCTCGAATCGGAGAACGGACGGCGGGGCGGGAGTTCATCGAAGATCCGGCCGTACGGTCGCTCTGGACAGTCGAAAACTGAAGAAGAAGACGGATATGGGAGTTAGACGAGACCCCGGTCTGTTTAATGAAAAAAAGGAAAGTACACGGTGTGTACTTCTAGAGTACACGACGTGTACTTCAATTTTTTCTATACTCCGAAAAACCAACCTCCACCTCATCCTTACACACCTTGTGTGTGGCCCGGACATGGCCAACACATGACTTCGAGCCGGAACAGAGTACACGACATGTACTCAAAAATTACACAGCGTGTACTTCTAAAATTTCCAGAAAATTCATTTTTCTCAAAAACTCCGGAAAAAGGAAAAACATACCTGAAATGAGATCTGGGTTCTTACAAAAATATATTTAAATCTCTAATTTGATTTATATAGGCAGATTAAAGGTCTCCCTCTTCTAAAACATCTATAAAATCAATTATGGCATCATAATTTTGAAATAAATTGATGAATTTTAAAAGACCCTGATGGTACTTCCCACACTTGGCATGTTAAGAAAGTTGAGAGTGCAAGATTATCCAATAGACAGTTCTTTATCCTTGAATGAATCATGCAATGCAAGAGGTATTGTATGCCTCATAAAGTAGTTTTAAAATAACATAGATATTTGAAAATGTTTTAAATAATCTGCGCATGACTTCTGGATAATCGTTCAAATTAGTTCTTCCGAGAGAGAGAGAAGAATTGTTTTGGATCTTCCTCCTTCCATTTTTAACAATGAAAAATAAAATAAAATTACAGGGTTTAATACTTTTCTAAAATAATGTAAAAAACATTGGACATCGAAGGATAAATTTGTACATGAATTGTTTATCATAACTTGTGATGTCCTGAGTTTCAATCTTGGTTATCCATGATCTATTTCATAACATATATTCTTATTGTAATTTTTTTAATTCCATTAATAATGGTTGATACTAAGCTTTTGAATTTACCAAAGCATATCCCCCCGGAGTGTCATAACCAATATTGCAACAAGGTCCTTGTTCGTGTACCGGGATACCTTGGGTCAAGCCCGAAACTCCTTGTTGGAGTTTCACTCCTAGGTACATCTGTGCCAATGCCACCTCTAACTGATCTTATCCAAATAGGGATTTTTTTTTTAATAAAACAATTACTCAATACTCACCAAAATTTAGGTATGTTCTTATTCTACTTAGTATTATCCCAAAGGCTTTCACTAGGGTTTTCTAATAAAAATCCCAAAAATAACTAAACATGTCCTCTAATACCAACTATAAGAACCCTAATTTTTATTACACTCTTAAACACGATTTATTACATAAAACCTTCACTTAAAAAAACAAGAGGTATAGTTTCTTTGGGGATTTAGAACATTACATAATGACTTAAAATGTGATACGTAACATCTTTATTGAAAACATCATTTACATGACCACTACATTCACTCGTACTTAGCATTTAATTAGATAACCAGAGGACATGAATAAGAATAGGGTGAGCTATAAAGCCCAGTAAGGGAGTAAAAAAGAAATTAAATGAAGAATAAAATACATGTTAGTCGGTAGTAATATCAATGGAGCTTCAAATAAACATGAACATAAAGGCAAGATATAACATGATTATCACAACATGGAAATGTGGAAACAACACTTAACATGGTATTAATATGATAAAAGGATCATTGCACATTGAGAATGAATAAAACCTCAGTGCAATTCAATTATCATGAGTAAAATCTCATTGAACATGATTTTTCTTAAAACTAATCTATCTTCAATGCATTGGAACGCTGTCGGGGCACACTATTCTTAATCATTTCATTTCATGCATAAGTATGCCACACAAATCATATAACATGGATTAATTAAACATAATAATTTATTCTAAGAAAAATTAATGTGGAATTCATACTTGAAACTCTATAATCAATAATTAAATGTGAATAATATGACTACCATTGATAGATAAATGGGCATGGTATTCACTACACAATGACTTTGGCTTGGAAAATCACGGTGTAATTTCGGAAACATAACAGTGTGACATAAGAATTCATAAAAAATGTTTGATGAGAGAGAAAGGGGTGTCTCATAATATTTAAATGAAATGGAATGTAAGGGTTTTATATATATACTCTTCCCAAAATATGTAATGTAATTTTAGATTTATAATATAAAATAATTTCATGAATGTGAATGGGGAGAGAGGAATTCCATACGAAATTTCGACAAGGTAACAGGTGTAAATGGGAGGCATTAATTAGAGATAAAGGGGTCTCTCATACATTAAAGATAAATAGATATTTATGTTAGAGGTTCTAAATCATACACAAACATTTTTAATTGAAAATAAAATGGCATCACAACTTAATGAAAGTTGGACAAAAATGAGAGTGGAAGAAATCCCTTATGGAAATCCAGCATGGTAACGGGTGTACATGGGAGGAATTAATGAGATGGAAATGTTTATATCATCCTTCAAACATAAATATGGAAGTATGAGGCAGTTGTGAAATCATACCCCAACATTTGTAATTGAAAATTCTAGGGTATACCAACAAAAAGAAACTTGGACAACAAATGAGAGAGGATGAAGTCCATTACTTGGAAGTGTGATCACAAAGGCTTGGGAGGGCATTGAGATAGTATTAATTTGTGCTTGAAAATCCTTGGTGGGATTCTATAGAAAGAAGGGAATAGGTTGGTCACACTACACGGTATTTTAGTGGAGAGGAAGAGGGAGATTGGGTGGGTTTATATAGGAAATGAGTGGTAATTCTTGATTATTTAGGTTTTGGACCATATACATTAAACTAATCAAAACCACAAACCATCACAAGTTTTTTTCCAATTTTTTTTTTCAAAATGGAGTGTAAAAAAATAATTTAAAATGATAATGTCTTGACCTCTTAAAATATTATTCTTGCTTATGTGGAGGTGAGTCACAGTCTCAAGATAATCATTTTAAAAAGAAGATATGTTTTTAAGTCTTGGAGGGTCCACTAAGGATTTTTAAAATAAGTTAAACAAATCTAAAATCTCGTTTTTTAATGGTAAAACATATATTGGATTAAAATTATACTTATATTATATTATTACACCACTATTAGGTCATTATTATGTCATTGAACACATTATATAATTAAACCGTATTTAAATTTTTACCTGAAAATTAAATTGTCTCCAAAAATTATTAAAAGTTTAGCATTACATAATTTCGACATCCTAATTCCAAAAAATAAAATTAATTTTATCTAAGTAATTTTCAAAAAAATGTGAATTTTTAATTTTAAAACAAAAACTGACATTTATCGAAAATTCATGGGGTTGGACAAAAACAGCTTTCAAACCAGAATAAAAATTACAATTGTATTTTTAAAAATTATATGATAATTTATATTTAATAAAACTTAATTTAGTAATAATATTTTTTTAAAATATTATTCAATTAAAAAATCCATTAATTCATCAAAATAAATTTCATAATTTAATAATAACAAAAAACAAAAATTTGCGCTTTAAAACTATTTATAACGTATCAATAATAAAATGAATGTATATTCTTTATTATATACCAAAATAATGCACATAATCATAGTGCTAAGGTCATGTTACATACCCCTTATAACACCCACATACGACATATGGGTAAGGTGTGCGATGGTGACAGACTCTTGGGGTGGCTCAGATAACATCGCTCGGGTGGTAATCTCTATCAACTTCCTCTTTGCCTGTAGGTGGTTTCATTCAAGCTTAACGTATTGAAGCTCAGCATGGCCTTTGTCAATAGAGAATCCCAATACCGCTACTTCCTTTTTGAGCTCTAAAAATGGGCTTCTTATGGATTAATTCTATTGGATGAGGTCATCGCTTCAAATGTGTGAGTAAATTGGATTTGGTAAACCCCTATATTTATACTAATTTGGTGATCATTGTTCAACAACTATATTAGCAATGGTAAAAATTTCTAATTGTATTTTAAAATCCAAAATAATAAAACCAATGAATTTCATATTTTATATAACCATTATATATAATAATACATTTAATTAGATCAAGAATAATTTTCATTAACAAAAGTTTTTTTTGTTATAACCCCAACACCCTATAAATTCTATAAAAGGTGGATTTGTGAGGCTTTAGTATTCATAAAATTTCATTTCACCTTAATATAATGGAACATTGGTATTATATAGATTAATATTATATCAACGGATTCAATTTTCCATCTTTATCCCCCTCTCTCAACTATGAATTAAAATTATAATCATATAAGCGACTCAAGACACTAAATAAAGAAGGGAATGTTCTTTAATGACTTCATCCTAAGTGTAAAAGATATTTTTGTTCTATTTTCTTATTCCACTAACTCTTTCCTCTTATTTATCGTATTAGTAGAACCCGTTGGAAATTAATTATTATCGTTTTCTCTCGATATTTATATTATTCTAATTCTATTAAGAGAGAGTGAAGATAATTATGGTAAACAGATTGCATTAAATAAATTAATCTATTTTTATTCTCCCTATATTTATTTGGTTTAGGTTTATCTGTTAAAACTAATTAGTTGAGTTTATTTCTATTTTTATAGAATTAATGGTTTTTGAGGTTCTGTTAAAACCAATGGTTTTTGGGTTCTTGGTATCTTGTCAATCCAAGGGGTTTATTATATTGGACCTCATGATCTTTCTTGTGGGGAAGGGACATAAGGATATCTTTGGGTACTATTAATGGACTTATTTAACAAATTCCTTATGTCCATTTAATTTCTACATTATACATTCTATAATTATTTCAAATAATATCATTTTTTATCTTTTTACAATGATATTTTTTGATTATAACATTTGCATACATTACATCATTATTCCTTTTATTTCATTGATTTATTTTGTTTCATTAATTTTTTTTAATTAAGATTCACTAACCTCTTTAAAATTACTTGACCCAACAATTTGTATCAAAGATAACCTTTGACCTTATTTATAAAATAGTTTTTGGAAATATTATTAAATTGGTACCAAAAAATTATATTAGAGATTGAATGAGATTCTTTTTCGAAAATGATTTTTTATAAATCATACATTTTTACTGAATTTTTTTATTTTTAAATCATAACTATTTTTAAATGTATGCATTTAAAATGTAATCATATTTTTATTCTCATTATCCTTTCACTGATGGTTCAAATAATTTATATTGGAAAACTTGCATGCCTTTTTTCCTTAGAAACATTGGATAACATATTTGTAAAATGGTTATTCATCATTATACCTCTATATCTAAATATGAATATAAATAATGTCCTAAATATGTTATGACTCTGGCATGATACTCTGACATGTGACTTGATTGAGTGGGAATCTAGACCTCAAGTGCACCTCCTCAAATGCTAGAGGCTACTGAATAGATGTGAGTGTGTAAATAATATAGTGGCGATGATATACACTACTGTACAATATTGTAGAAAGAGTGTAGATAGTATAAATAATCATATCAGTAACTCATAGATGAATTATTAATAATCAGATACTCCAACAATAATAGAATCAAGTAATATATTGAATAATTTATTTGAATGATGTGAGGAATTTCCTACAAAAAATTGTCCAAACTAAAAAAGTTAAAAGATTCCTAGCCCTGGTCCCAGGACCCATGGTGGTCCTACCTTTAAAATATAACCCATATATTAGGAAACAATCAACAACAAGGTTTGTTTCCATGATCTACACCAATATCTATGAAATATTCTTAGGTATAAAATGGTGGCCTGAATAGTGTGTGATTAAAACTCAGTAGGTCTGATACCCGAAATGTCTAAATATTCTTGTATGAATATATAGATTATAAAATAAAGAGATAATAGTTAATTAATTAATTAAATAACATATAACATAAAAAATCTATTGAACCGTAAGTTCCATGTAAACATTGAGGGCCAACCATGCCTACTTTGGAACTATTCTAGATGCCTCTTTTAGTAGTTGAATCCACTGACCTTAGGATGGATCATGTATATAATATCAATGAAACATATACTAGGATGCATGTGAATTATAATGCTATATTTTCTTATGTCATCCTAGGTTGCACATCTCTGAGGCGGAATGGATCACATCATACTAGGATCTATGGGAATTCCCATATTGGAGACTCTTACGTCTCCTTAGGGATTACATAACCAAGGGGGAAAGAATCACCTCATATTGGGCTCAATGTGACTTCCCATGCTAGAGTTTATAACATCTTCCCAGGGCTCATGTCGACATGGGTTAATGAATGACCACATATGTGGTGGGTTATCTACTTCCAGGATGAACCACTAATACCAAGTCTCACATGATAGTGGTTCAATCCCTCATAAAACCTATCAATGATAAAACATATCCTTGTATTCCATGTATACCATTTTCATAAAATCATATTCCATGCCTAGTTGGTTAATTATTCTCATTCAATTTAACATACAAATATTTTCAATCGGTATATAATAATGCAATAGGTGGAATCACTAGAATAAAACCATGAATATTACTATTTTTCTAAATTCACAATTCATGTCACGTAATATGAAAACTCATTTAACATTATTAATAGAATTTCAAATATTTTTCACTCATTCAAACTCTATTATTTCTAGGGCACGACCAACTCTCATGTGGTGAAAATACCATTCAAAATATCAAGGGATACCCCTGAATCCATTGGTGGTATCTACAGGTTTATTATATTCAAGTAGTGAAATTTCATTTTAATTAGGTCATATGAATAACATGATGATGTGATCCCAAATATTACACATACTAGTAAAGGAATAGTCTATATGGTATTATTCTAGACCACCCACATCAAAAGTAGAGAAGACATGAGAAATCCTAAACATCCAGAGTAATGCTAGACTCCTTCTTCCTTTCCTTTGTTGAAAAATAGGGTTTTTGTAAAAAATTATTGAAACAGGGTTCTTGAAATAGTGTATTCCTTATTGAAAATAAAAAAATCTAGATGGGAATGAGGAGAATGATTAAGGGATACATTAAACCTCGTAATTCGTAACACAATGATCCTATGAGGATCTACCTTTTTATCAAAGAATATTATCATTTGTTACTTCTCTAGAGGTATTCAAATGAAATAAGATAAATGAATTATTAAAACATTGGGTGATGGGTTAAAACATTGGGCCTAGAATATTTATATCATAAATATGGGATTTACGATGAAAATATCAAAATTTACATATATGATAATATTTTAGTTGTATTATCTAAAAAACCACATAAATCCAATGTTACAATGCTAAATCCATTTTTATAGTAGAAATTTCTACATTACGACCTACCATAATAGTATTTTCATATAAAATTATTTTTATATAAAATTATTTTTATAGTATTTTTTCTTTTACGACAAATTTATTCTATAAATTTATTATTTACACCCTAAATTTATTCTGCTTCCTAAATTTTTTTACTCTTATATGTCACCTCCCAAAACCCAAAACCTTTGAAAAAATTCCAAACAAAGATCAAATAAAAAAGAAACCATAAATTAAAAGACTTACCAAATCTTAAAGAGAGAAATAACTAGAAATAACATAGTCTTATAATCTCCCACTATAAAATAGCTCATCCCTAAGTTTCACTCCATAGTCTCATGGTGGATATTGGAATACAAATTGGGAAACTATGTACAAATATCAAAATACCCCTCTTGGGTCTTCTCTTTCACACACCCATGATTCGACTACCCTTTCACAATAGGTATAGTCTTCCCCCATAGATTTTATCACTATTTTCCATGATACATATCATATTCTTCTCAAAGAACTCTTCAACATCTATCTTGATGTCATCAACATCTATCATGTGAGAAGTTTTAGTGTGATATTTCGGAAGCCGTGGCATGCGAAAAACATCATGTATGGTTCTACAACACTATAGAAGGGATAAACAATACACCACTAGACCAATCAACTCCACTTTCTCAAACAACCCAACAAAACATGGTTTTAGATTTCTATATTTCCTAATAAAACATTTCTCAATCCTAGGTGAAACCTAAAGGAAAACATAATGACCAGCTTCAAACTCTAGTAGTATTCTTCGATGATCACCATTCAATTTATGTTTTCTATTCATGGTTACAAAATGCTTCCAAGTCAGCTGAACCTGGTCAAATATATCATGCATCAGACTAGGCCCAACAAGTACTTACTCACCAATCTCCTGCTAAGTAATAAGTACAGGAAAAGAACATCCATACATGGCCTTGAAATTTGGAATTTTCATTTATGAATATAATATTTAACACTATGAAAACCTCATGATCTCAATATTATATTCCATATAACCACAAAAATCTTCAAAATAGGTTCAAAACATATCCTCCAAAATCAAAATCATCCATTGTGAAATTATTTCAGTCTAAAAATGATAGGTTTTACTTAGAATAACTAGTGATTGAAAGGCCTTCTAAAGTTCCTTATATAATAAAGTAGTGAAATGAGGATCTCAATTATAAATTATGACCCCTAAAACACTATACAATCAAATTATATATTTCATATAGAGACTAAACAGGTCTTCAATGGTGAATCTTTCCCTGATAATCAAGAAGTAGGCTACCTTTTATAGTGGATTCATGATTACCCATACAAAATAATTCATACAAGGTATCATAGGAAATATTCTCAATGAATTCACTAGGATATCAACCCAATTCCATTCCAGAATTTGTAGAGGATACAACAACCCAATAGTTTTCAGATTCTTAGCCTTCACCTACTGAAAATTCAAACATATCCCAATGGATCCCTCTATATCCTCTATTATTCCTAGCCACCAGTACTTTATATGAAGAACATGATACATATTCATCATACATGGATGTACCTCCCTTTTTTATGTATGAAATTCTCTCATTATATCCTCATGAAAATACGTAAGAACCCATACTCAGCTATGTAAAAAAAATAACATCACTATTATCAAGAGTCCATCTTGATTGTCGATACCCACAATATAGGTTATCCCTCTATGGTAATCCCCCTTTATAATATAAATGGTCAATCGTGATTTGGTCTAAAAAAGGGTATAATAGATTTTGAATTCTAAGATACTCATCCCTTTAACTCTCAAATAACTAGATAAATGTGCCCAAAAAGTGAAATCAACCACCTATCATGGTAGTATAGTCACACTACCTATGACTATATCTTCAAGATCAAAGAAATTGAAATGAAATTCCCATTTCTGGGTGTGTATGATTTTTAGGAGTTTAAACACAAATGATACTCAACACACCTTATTTATAATTTTTTTTGGTCTCACTAAGAAAAGATGTGCCTAAGGATCTTGTGGTCCATGTAAACCACAAATCTATCCGCCATTAGAATGTTTTTCTAAAATATTTGGGGAAATACCATTACATATAACTCTAGATCATGAGTATTATAATTCCTCTCATGTGGTCTCAACTACCTATATCCATAAGTAAAATATCAGCCATCCTACATTTGAACTAATCTAAGTCCCACTCTGCATGAATCATACTACATGGTATACTACATTCTTAGAATATGAAATGTGATGATTGATGCTAAGACCAATATTCTCTTTAGCTCCCATAAATTTATGTCACAAGAATATGACAATGAAAACTATACCAATTTCTTGGTCATCTCAGACATTGGTTCCTCCAAATGGTTGATTTCCTGGATGAAACATCAGTAGTAAAATGTTGATCCTAGAAAACACCAAATCTTGACTAAATTCTTGGGTATCTCCAAAGATACCAACGAATAAACCTTACTAGGATAAACTGAAACTCCATAAAGTGAGATAACATATCTATGGATGTGAAAATTGTCAATCAATAAATTTCATCTAAGTTTCTCAGTGTAAAGATGATTCTCTTTTAGTGTACATCAGATGATGTTAAGATGGAATGATATTATATAGACTGGGAGTAAAATGAATTTCATAAATTAAATATACTAAAAAATAATATCTAAAAGGATGTAATATTCATTTTATTATGGCCATGAATATCGTTGGTTCATTCTTAAAACCATGAAACATCACCACAAAGTCATACAAGTCATACCTTTTCTTAATAGTGGTCTAGGGTATTTTTAATGGTCTCACCCTCAGCTAGTGGTTCCATGTGCTTAAAAAATAATGAATAAGATCTTGGAACCTATTAGAGGATCTAATATATCATTTATGTGTGTAAGGGTACACCAATTATTAACCATCATCCATATATTTTATGATCATCCACACATAAGCTCAATGCACCATCATCCTTCTTGGGGAAAATCAATGGAAACCCCATAGAGACATAATAGGCCGTATGAATCATTTAGATTCTATATTTTCCAAATAAACATTCTACTTAGTAATATTTTCCGGTTCCACTCTATATGGTAGTACATAAACATTCTCATCTCCTAAAACCAACTCGATCAAAAACTCAATCACCGACTTAGGTGGTAAGCCAGAGAAAACCTCCTGGAAAACATCCTTAAAATGTTTTACCATTGAAGGAAAATTATCCTACATCATTCCCAAATTCTCCAAAACAAGGCCAACTATCTAAGACAGGAGACAATACAATCTTCTCTAAATTTTTCTGGTATGACCAGCAAGAATATCCCAATTGCCTTGGTTAGAATAGTCACCCTCTTTTGCAGACAAAAATGTAATTCTCCTTTGGTAATTGTTGATGTGATAATGGTATATAACTAACCAATCCATACCTAGAATCAAAGTTAAATATATCATTTCTAGCATAAAAATCTCCCAAATGAAACGGTTTCCACAAATTTCAAGATAACACTCACCATAACACAAGATACCCTCTAACTACACTCCCATCATAGTGTAAATGGTTATAAAACCATCAAGTAACTTCATAACTAAGCCTAATCAATTTTCAAAATACGTATATGAAAAGGAATTTGATGCTAATATATAAAAAATATGTGATTAAAGATGATGAATGAATCATACCTCTAGTGGTATAAGGTTATAAATCCAGACTAGTCAGTGTAGACTTCAAAGTGTGTAGCTGAATCGACCCTCTTCCCTAAGCTTTAGTATGACTACCATGTGTTGTTTCCTCTGGCTGGTATATCTTCTCTTATGTATGGGAACCAATTCCCCTACATTGACTTTAACTTCATGTGGAAGAACAATTACTAGTATACTGAGTGGAAAATGAATCCCTCCCAGTCTGAGGTTCCTATCCTGATACTATGATACTACTCACCTTACAATGGGAACCTACAAAACCTTTATGGAAGACCCATCCATCCACAAGAATGAAACTCCAATGTGGGTAAGTATATTGATACTACATGTGACCACCCATTAAACAGTACAATCACATAACATAAACACAACATTGAGGTGGATTCTCACTCCCCGAGCATCTCTTCCCACTACTGCCTTAATGGTAGCTGTCATAGAGGTGCTTCCTACATATAGAGTAATTTCTCCAATATCACCATACTAAAATTTCTAGGATGCTTCATAGGGCCAATTTCAGATTCCCTTCATTAATGAGATACTACTTCATCATTCACATGAAGCTACGTAGGTAAACTTCATTCAACTATGTTTATAAATCATACCAAATCCCATCCTAGAAACACCTCAATCTAGTGGTTCCTTAGTTTCCAAGGATGGTGAAAAACACAAAAGGTAAGTGAAGCATCTAGTACAGTCCACCACTAGAATCCCCTCTCATGTAAAGTTCATGAACTCAATATCCCTCTCATTCCTCAACATATTTGTATAAAAGTAGTTTAAGAACTTCACCTCAAATTCATTCTAGGTTATCTCCTATTACGGATCTGCTAGCTTCAAAATATTCCATAAACACTTGGTCGGCCCTTTTAACCTATATGAAGAATGATTAAACCTATTATTAGTGGTTATATAAATGTTATTAAAGATAATATAGAATATATAAATCCAAAAAATTGATACATGTGTACCTCTATCCCATTGAACAGAAGTGGTTTCTACAGTTAGAACTCTCTCGTCAGTTCATATATTGATGAATAGTGTGAACAATTTCCTTATCCATGGATAAAATGACCCTAAGGAAGATAATTTGGAGATATTATTCCATTTTATTTTATGAGGATTCTGAAAATTTCAAATCAGTTACATTAATATCATACTAATTTCCACTATCCTGATGATTGATTCGAGGAAAGCAAAGTGGAATTCTACCTAAAATCATTTAAAATACTCCTTAGAATATATGTTAGACAACAAGGTCATCCTAAAAAGGTGAAAAAATATAGAACCACTAGAATAATGTACCACAAAATTTTCATGAAATTTTTATGGGCACAACTTTTATATTTCATTCATGTGCACAATAAGTGATTTCATTTTATAGTTCATATAAGCAGATGACTCAAATGAAATAACGATAACACTATCAGGAATATTGAATATCATATATATCTCTATGAACATATCATGATAAAAAAATTTATATATCATTCTATACCATCCCATGGTAAAATTTCATAAAGTAGTAACATTACACAATAAGTGATTCATCCAAGGTGAGATAATGTCAAAACCATAACAAAAAACAACATGAATCTCTATCACATCCCTAAGAAGTAAAATTTTCCCCAACACATGGATGATCTACTCCAATGAATGAAATAAATACGAAGCACTATAACAACCTATTATCATGTATACATTTTGACAATAATTAATTAAATAAAATTAAACATTATCTAATTCTATTTCATAACAACTCTGTCTTGATACTCCCTCATATGACCAATTCAGGTGGGTTTTTGGACCTCAATAATTACTACCCTTTTTCCAGAGACAATTGATTGAAAAAAAGTATTTAAAAAATATAGTTGGGATACTATAACATATGGTATAGAGTATCATAAATAAAAAAAACAATATATATAATCAATCTAGAAACTCAAAAATGAATAATGGAAAATCACATAATCCAAAAACAGCTGAATCATATAATAACATGTTGACTATATTTAAATGATATTATAAAATAACTAAAAATAAATGATAAAACTAAGTAGATAAAAGACTCCAATATCATATCCTAATCCCCATGTTGATCTCGTATATAGGATACAAACCATCTTGAATGGAATAATCAATAATAAGTTATCATTCCCTTGTCCATACATGCATCCATGAAATCAGCCCACGTACCAAACGATGGTTTGAACAGGGAATAAGTAAAACATAATAGGATTGAAACCCATGATATATAAATATTCTAGTCTAAATATATATTTCTTATGAAACAATGAAATAATATTGTATTAATTAATTAAGAAACAAGAAACATAAATAAACATATCAACTCTCCAGTTCTGAGTTAACACTCAGGGCTAGTGAAACCAACTCTATCTCCCAACTAGATGTCTCTGGAAATAGGTGGATCCACCTGCATTAGGATGGATCATTTTTTCAATATCATAAATAAATACACTAGGATCTATATAATTTTTCATGATAGAGTAGCTTACGTATTCCCATAACAGATGTCTCTAAGGGGGGAAAGAATGGACATTTATTGGTCTCTCTGTGAATTCATATTCTAAAGTCACTTACATATTCCTAGGGAACACATTGAAAAAAGGGAAACAGTCACCATATACATTTATCCATGCGAATTATCATTCTAGAGTAACATTCATATTTTTAAGGTAACTTTATCCAAGGGATAAAGAATCAACTCATATGTGGTGACTTCTTCTATTCTAGGCTGAACCAACAGTCCCATGTCTAACCATATAGTGGTTATAACCCAAATGAAACTTTTCAATTATAACACATATCCAAGAATTTCATGCATTGGATTTGTCTGAAATAAAATTTCATAAGTAGTTTGTTAATTATTCCTAGTCAATTAGCTAGGAAAATATTCTCAATTGGTAGATTCTCATGAAATAGGATAAATCATCAGAATCAAACCATACAAGGTTCTATTTATCTCATTTCACTGGTCATGTTGTATAAAAAAAATCCCCAATTCACATCATTAATCTAATTTCATTTTTTCTTCTTCTTCCAATTCTCATATTTTAGGGGTAGGACCACCAATCAGGTGGCCACATGCCTAGTCACAACACCTGGATAGCCTAGGGAATTTTTGGGGGGTCTCTATCACAGGATTATATTCATGTAGAGAAACATAAATTAAATTTCATCTCACACATTGTTTATTGATCTGATAACATATATTTCATATAATAGTAGAGAAACTGGATATAGGTAATTGTTCTAGACCACACACCTAAAAATTAGAAAAGAGGAAGGGAATCCTCAACAAGCACGATAAAGTTGGACTTCTTTATCATCCACTTCATCAAATACTGTGGATACTTTCAACACATGCATAAAATATGGTTTACCACATAAAAAATAAATTGAATTAGATGGGAATGAGTAAAATCAACATGTAATACCTTTAACATAAATATATGGAATATAACAATCTAATGAGAATAAGGCTCGATATTAAGGAGTATTATTGTTCTTTACTACTTAATGGGTCTGTAAATGAGAGGGGAGAAACAAATTATCAAAACATTGGGTGTTGCGTTAGAACACATAGTGTATCTTATTAATAGCATAGATAGTGGAGTAAAAACATAAATATAACTATATGTATATACCCTCATAATTCAATCACATTAGTTGAAAACTATATAATACTAATCTAACAATGTAAAATACAATTTTTTGGCATGAACCATGTTTTATGACTTGATTTGATACGTTGATTGTGTGAAAATATATTCCAATGGGTTATCATTCCTAATGAATGTAGTCTATAAATTTATTATTTATGTAATAAATTAATTATAGTGCCTTACTTTTTCAACTCCACTACAATACCTCCAATAACCCTACACCATTACAAAATTTCCATCCAAATATCAAAACAAGAAAATAAAACCAGAAACTAAATGTTTTACCAAATATTATATACAGACATACCATGAAAAGATGGTATCTTACATAAGATAATATATGTTTTAAATGTGATATTAAATATATTAATTCTTTGTTTCATGGTTTAGATCAAAATGGATTTAATATATTATGTTCATGAAAATATGATAATGAGTTTTAGAAACTCTTAGATGTCACAGCATAATTCATTGTTAATGTTAAAGAAAATAGACTATAAATTCTTATATTAGACTATAAAAGTTTCCCCATTAATGAAAATGAATCAATTACTAGATTTTTTTATTTTTTTCTCTAACATTTGTACTGGTATGAAATCTATTAGTGCTGAATTTTCTATATAAAAGATCATGAAGAAAATCCTAAGGGATTTAACCAGCTTATGGGATCCCATAGTCATGAAAATTCATGGGTCCAAAGCGAAAATGAATATAGTGTTTGAAGAAATCTTGAGATATTTAATGAAATATGAGATAATGAAAAAATTCTAATTAGTTAAAGAATATAAAGATTTCATGAAAACCAATAAAAACACTAATTTTAATGAAATTAAAGATGATGACTCATTGAAAAGTGACAATAAAAATAAAATTGATATTATATAAATTTTCAAAATGGTGTACAAACTTCTAGAAAATAAGAAATAAACTCTACGTACCAAAAATAAATATTCTATTGAAGTTATAGAAATAACATGATATGAGTGGAATAAAAATGTATATATAAGAACAGAGTAAGAAATTTTTAAAAAGTTGTTAAATAAAAAGAAGATGAAATGTATGAAATATCTGAAACATTCAACGTGGGGTAACTTATCCACATCAAATGATTCAAGATAAAATACCCTTATAAAACACATTGATAAAGGCTTCATGGTTAGTACAGTTCATTATATTTTATCTTATTCCACTTCTATAAATTATTCCCCTCTATCATCTTCTTCTTGAATATACAGTCAAATCAATAATATAGATCAAAAATTCTCTAAATATTTATTAGAAAATGGATATCATCAACTGGATTTTTTTATTTCATTACAAAAAATGCATAATCATGTTATTAATGAAATAAATATTAAAATAAATGAATGATTTCATTTTGTTATTAAAAACCCACTAGATGTTGAACATATCAAAAATGAAATCCAGAGTTCAAAATATCTCCTTCAAAATTTACCAAATGTAAACAATATCTAAATATAATCCATGATTTTCTATTTATAAAATAAAATAATCATAGTTTTTGTTTTTCAAATAAAAATTAATCTTCTTAAAAAATCCATACATTTGAAAAAATAATTTTTCAATGTTTTTTGTAATTATTTTTTTAAAATGTAAATCTTATATATGAATGAGATTGAAAAAACACTAGATATGGAAGGGAAAAATCGATCTATCATTCTTATAATATTCTTCCAAAATCGAAACATG
This sequence comes from Viscum album, assembly GCA_963277665.1. Lineage (NCBI taxonomy): Eukaryota > Viridiplantae > Streptophyta > Magnoliopsida > Santalales > Viscaceae > Viscum > Viscum album. Next base: position 753,169,510 of record OY728160.1, read on the forward strand.
TTTGGTTCTATAAATATTTACATGAATATTTTGTAAACATAAATTTATTTCTTTTCCCAAATAGTATTGGGTAACATTGTTGGACCCTTAGGGGCACGACAAGGAAAAAAACTCCAATCTCTTATAAGTCTTCACCATATGCCATAATTGATCTATCATATGGTGGAAATATAGTAGAAGAATGATTCAACTCAAAAATGATGTTTTCAAATGGAAAATATATATTTTTATGATATATAATAAAAATATAATGGTTATCTAATTTTCATATTCTTTATGGGTTTAATTCATAGAGAATTATTTTAAAGATATTTTTATTGTATCATATCTATATTTTTATAATGATTTAAATGATCTATCCTGAATATCCTTTCTTGAAATCATTTTTTAATTGTATATACTTTTATGTGATATTTTTTAAATACTTTTCAAATACACTCATAACTAATTTAATGTATTTTTATATTTTTAAAGAATCATTGTTTTCAAAAGTTCTATTTTAAAGGTGTAATTTTTCTCAGGTATTACTCTTGTTATTGACATAAGAATGATTGTAAATGCTATAATATAATAGATTCTTGTGTTTATTTATATATGTATTTCAATTGAAGTAGTATTCTTTTATATTATGTTATATTTTTTCCCTATACCTCTTATAGAGAATGTTTCTTTTTGATAATGTGAAAGGGGGAGAAAAGTTTTTGTTATAGGTATATGGTAAATTAATATTAGTTTAAAAGAGTGTTCTATGAAGGGGGGGAGTTTTTTCAATGTCTTAAAAAGGGGTTGACATGTCTTCATGTTTATTTGGTGAATTATTCCTATTTATCTTTTCCCACTTCCTTTTCATGATTTTTCTATCAAGTGTTTTTTTATCATTAAAAACATTGATATTTTTTTACCCCAAAGAATAATTTCTTTAATGATCATAAAAAATCTACTATTATTATAATTTTTTTCAAGTTTAATTTGTGCATTTCTATTATGTTTCTATTAAGGAGAGGAATTTTACCATTAAAAATATTAAAAACCAAAATAAAGGTATTTCTACAAGGATTCTGTAGAAGTGATTCACTGGAAATCATGTGTATTGATGCTTGGTAGCTGGTAGCATATAATGTAACCCATATGACTCCTAAAGCCCTACATAATACTAGATGGAGTCCCACCATCCAAAAGTATGATCAAATAGAAAACATGTTTATTCAGGCTACCCATCATCCTCCCGGTGGAGGCTATTGGGTTTTCAGTGGTGTTGTGAGTGCTAGTATAAGAAGGTTTTAAATTTAGTAAAAAAGCATAATGTTAGTCTATTTAATGAACTGAATCAATTCATTGGACCCCCTCACCATGTGTAGGATATAAAAGAAGGTTTTGGTTGGATTTTTTGTTCATCTAATTGCAGTGTGCATCAGAAAATATTCCATTCAATCTTATACATCTTTATAATCTCTCAAAAGCTTCAAAGATGAATCTTCCTTTTCCTCTCTATAAGGAGTATCAATGTGTTCATCATTCAAGTATATCAAGAAAAAAAATCAATAAGTGAGGGTTCATTAAATAAATCATTCTTAGATTCATTGAAATTCGTCTTTTTATCCATATTTCTCTCTCCTCATATTAAGCCTACTTATAAAATCCCTTTGATCTAACTTCTTATCCGTCTCTCTCTCTCCATTTATATGTCGTTCCAATTACGTCAATGGAGAGTGATGTTCATTCTTGTAAAAGGCTTACAATTATGCAATTAATCTATTTCTCTTCTCCCCAAATTTATTTTGTTCTAGGTTATTGATTTTAAATTAAGGGATTGAGGTTCTTTCTATTCTGTTAAAATAATTGTTTTTGAGGATCTTGGTTTATGTTAAAACCAATGGGTTTTATCTTCTTTGATCCCATTGAATCCATGGGGTTTATTATATTGGACCTCCTGATCACTCTCTTGGGGTGGTGACATAGGGTTACCTTCCAGTACTATTTATGAACTTCTTTAATAAATATTCTATGTCCATTTAGTTTATGTACATTACTTACTATAACACTTTATCATAAATTCCATTTATTATTTTCCACAAAAATTTTATTTTATTATATTGATAGAATGATTTACATTATCATATATTTTATTGTATCAATTTATTTATTTAATTTAATTTTCTAAAAAGTAAATTCACACCATCTCTTTACATTTCCTTAAGGCAACAAACATAATTGATCTTAACTAAAGAAAACCAAAATAAATTGAAACATACCAAATTGACTTAACCATAACAAAACTAAACTGATATAGACCAAACCAAATAGAATATACCCAAAATAAACCAAACTAAACCAATTTGAACCCATCCAGATTGAAATGAATAACACTAAACTAATTGGAACCACAAAAACACTAATTGGAAAGGCATGACCAGATTCTCATGGAACCTAACTTGAGCAAGCTTAGCCAGTCCAAAATAAATTAAATTAAGACAATAAGAACTGACTTGAACCAAATATTAAAGAGAAACTGAATCCAAACATATCAATCCAAAGTATACAAAACCAAATGAAATGACGTGGACTAAAACTTTTTCAACTATGCTGAACTAGCCTAAATTAAATCCAAGTGATGTGAAGAAAATTTAAAAGAAAATATTTGAATTAATCTGAATTATGTTAAAGTAAATAAAACCAATGAGGAAAAACCAAACCAAACATGAACTGAACATAATTTGACTAAAATTAACAAAAAAAAATAAAAAATAGCCTACCCAAATTAAACTAAACCAAATTGAATCAAAATAAAATGATCCAATCTGATCTGAAATGAATATTGAGGGACAAAACATATTCAACCTAACCAAAATAAAGTTGAACCAACCAAATAGACCTGAACTGAATTGAAAACACCTAAAAAGTGAAAAACCATAATATAACAGCCTAAATTATATATAGAAAAATTAACTAACATGGATTAGATAAATACAAAATAAATTGAAAAAAAAACCCGATTTGAACAAGGGATACCCTACACATTCTAAATCAACCAATACATAACTATATTTAACCAAACCAAACTAAAATGAATCAAACTGAATATAACATAATTGAATATAAAATAACTATGCTATATGCAAATGAATTGAATTGACCTGAATAAACCAATCCTAAACCAAACAATGAAAACTATCCTAAACTGAGTCAAATCAAATTGAACTAACCACAATATAACTATAAACAATCAAATTAAACAATTTCAAACTAAATAGAACCAAACTGACGAAAACTAGAATATCTTGACCTGATAAGAATCAAAATAAATCAACCCTAATTGGATCGAGAGAACCTAATATAGATAGAATAAAATGGAATGAAAATAAAACCAATCAAACACATCTAACCTAAACTGAACATGATAAAACAAAAAAAACAGATGTGAATGAAACTATAAAAATATGGAGAGACACAAATAAAATTGAATTGAACTAAAATAAAATAAACTATATTTATTTAACCAAACCTAAATTCAATTTTACAAAAATGTCAAAATCTAATAGAATAAAATAAAATATAACCAAACCCAACCTAACTGACAATAACCGAATCAACCCACATATAAGAACATATAAAAAAATTTAGTCAACATGAATGGGGACGTCAACTAACTCAAAAATGAATCAAATAAAACCTAATCATCTTGAAGTGAATCAAATTGAATCAAAATAACCAGAATTTAATCAAACCAAAATGTATTCAAATGACCAAAATTGATATGATCTAACTATTACCAAATCAAATAAAACTAAAACAAACCCAAAAAATAAAACTAAACTTAACAAAATAATATTTAATTGAACTAACTTGAATAGAATCATATTGAAAATAACAATCTAAAATTGATGTGAAGTAAAATATCAAAAAAAAAAATAAATTTAAAAAAGAATAATCAATCTGAATTTAACTGAAATAAATTAAAGCAAACCAGGACACGAAAAACTTATCTATATTCAACTAAAAAAATCAAATATAACCAATTTAAAAATTGTATTGAGCTAAACCAAGAAAAATTTAAATGAATTTAATTGACTTTAACAAAATAGAATATAAAAAAATTGATTAACCCCAACCAAAATCAACATAACCTAAAATGGATAGAACAAAAATGATTCGAATGAAAGTGAAATCAGATGACTAGACCCAAAATTGATTAAAATAACTAAATAGAACCAACTAAAGCTGAACTAAACTGAACCAAAAAAATCAAATAGAACCTAATTTAATGATGTTAAGTTTTATTGAACTAATCTAAATAAACCTGAATTGTTTCAAATCGAACTAGAATGACTATAAATGACTTGGGTTGACATGAAATGAACCAAAAAGAAATGAATATAACTGAATTGACCAGACATAAATTGAACTAATTAAAAAATAGTTAAAATTGAAAATTTTAAACCAAACTAATCAAAACTAGATTGAATTAATGAAACTAAACTGACACGATCAAATCAGTTCTACACGTAATTGAATCAATTAACACTTACCTGAATGAAAATAAAGGTGCCAAAAATGAATTTAATCAAATTTACTAGAACCCTGATGAACAAACTAAAATCAATTAAAATCAAATTAATCTAAATAAAACATACCTTAACCAACCAATTAGAATCTGAATCGATTTAACCGATAATGCATTAAACATTTTATACACAAATGAAATTAGATGAACTCAACTATAACTAAATCAATTTTATATGACATGAATTAAACCAAATGGAATATAATTTAACCAATGTTTAATGATCCTAAAAATGTTTTTCTAACCAATGTTGACATGAATTAGGTATAAAAAAATAAAACCAAACTTAATAGTACCAACCCAAAATGAAGAGTACAAAACCAAACTAAATGAAATCAATCTAAACTGAATTGACTAGTAAGAAAAAAAATTGAATAGAACCACCCCAAAAATAATTTAATATATCTTAAGTAACCTAAAAATAATAAAATAGGTTGAATATATATTAACCAAACAGTATTAAACAAACCTTATCAGATACGAAATGAATTAATCTAACCCTACCCAAAAAAACAAAACATAAAATTCTTTAAACAAAATTCAAACAAACAAAACTATACCAATAAAATGAAAATATATACAAAGAACACCAATGAAACCAATTTGAAATAAATCAAACTAAATTAAACTAAATTAAACCCAAACAAACATAGTTGAATCAAAATAAAACAATCCAAACTCCACCAAACGAATTCAAAATAGATCTATGCTAAATAAAAAAATCTTAAATCAAATGAAGATTACGTGAACAAACATAAAAATAATAAAATCATACATAAACAACCTAAATTACATGAACAAATCAAAAGTGAACTAAAATATATTGAATAAAAAAATTTGAGTCAATTTGAATTAATCTGAATTTTTTTAAACTGATCCAAACAAAACTAAATTAACTTAATTGAATAAAATGAAATAGAACCAATTCAAACCAAACTAAAAAAAATTAATCAAATAAAATATATCAAATTAACATCAATCTAAACTAATGGGACTAGAATTGAATAAATTGAACCAAACCAAAATGGTATAGATCTAAAGCATACCAATCATAACTGATCAAATCAATATCACAATGAAACTATTTAAATAAAATTGAATTCAGTTGACAAAAAATTGAACTAAATAAACCCAAGTAGAACTAAAATAAAATAACTAATTAAAACTTGAATAAATAATAATAATAATAATTTGAATCATAATTTAATTGAAGAAAACCAATACGAACAAAAATAAACTAAACTATGATAATTAAAAATTAACTAAGCTAAATTGAACTGAGCTGAGAAAAACTAACACAAAAAGAACTACTCTGACCCCAACTGACCATAACCTAAATCAATAGTTTAAAAGTAAAACCACCTATACCCTAAACATCATATATTGGAACATGTCATATTAAACAAAATCAAATTTAATTGATCCAAATTAAACTAAACCAATGAAAGAAAATTCTAAAACAGAACCAAATCAAACCTATATGAGAAGAATTAAAATAAACTGAACCCTATACAAATGATTTGAACCAAAATAAATGATATTGAATAGAACCAAAACATGAAAAATGGATTACAATTGAGTTGAATTTCTTCAAACAATGTGAAAATAAATTTAAATAGCTTCAACACACAAAAACTAAATACAATTAAACCAAATCAACCAGATTCCAACTAAAATGTTTTGAAACAATTTATATTGAATTGAGAAATACTAAACTAAACCAAACTAAATACAACCAAATTATATTGATCTGAATAAAAAATAATCATTCAATATTCAACCAATCCAAATCATAAAATATTTATATGATCAAATTCAAACTAAATAAATGTAATACAACAAAATCAACCAAAAATCATGTCAACTTCATTAAAAATGGATCCCCCTAAATTGACTAAAATTGTGTTAAAATAACTGACTAAAACAAAATAAAACCCAATTAAATCAAAATTAATTAACCAAAACTGACCCAAATGGAATTGAACCATCCCAAACTAAGACAAACCAAAATAATGATACTTGTACTGAATCGAACATTATTAAATTAAACAGAACTAACTTTAATTGAATAAAAACCATATTGAATTGATCATGAGTGAATTGAACAAAAAAACTATTAAAATTGAATATAAAACTTATCTAAAATGAATCAAATCGAATCATAGAGTTCTGAAATAAACCACATTGAACAATATTGACTTATATATAATTGAACAGATCCAACCTAACCATAATTAATTTAAATCATCATAAATAAATAAATAAAATTTAACCAAATAAAATTAAATATAAGTGAAAAAAACATAAACTAATTGAATTAAATTAAACTATAAAAAATCAAATTGAAAATATCTAATATGAATTGATATAAACAAAAATAAATTATACTAAGCTGAATCATATAATAGACCATGATCTAATAGGAATCAAACCAAATTGACCTAGAGAAAATTAAACCAAACTAAAAATAACAAAATTAATTGAGATAGAATTGAATGGATTTACCTGATAAGAACTAATCTGACCCAAAAAAATCAACCTAAACGGGTTTGAGTCAGAACAAAATTACCTCACTTTAATCAAATTGAATTGAATTAAACTAAACACAACTAAATGAAATAATATTGAATTGAATCAAAATACAAGAAATAATAAATAACTAGATCAAGCTAAACTACATTGAAATGGATTAAATTTAATATAATTGAACTAAAATGAATGAAATAGAACAAAAAGGAACCTAACTAAACCGAAGGGGAAAAGTCTACATTGCACCAAAGATAGGTCAAAGTGAATCATTCATAAATAAATACCACTAAACAAAATATAATGATTCAAATGATACACTATTGAATAAAATTATTTCACACTAAACAATCCAAGGTTGAATTAATCTATCCAGAAAAAAACCAAATTGAAATGAAAAAACCTTACCAGAATTGAATTACACAAAATAAAACCAACCAAAATATAACTCAATCATATTAATTTTAATTGAGTTGATACAATTGAACTAGAACTAAACTAAATTGAATAAATCCAAATATGACTAAACATAATCAAAATGTTGTGACCAAATTGAACTATATTTAGAGAAGTTAATCTAAACCAAAAAAATCTAATTACTCCAATCCAATTTAAACTCACTAAAATAGAACCAACTTATACATACCTAAATTGTATTCAATTATTCTTTCCCCACTCATCTGAAATTGGATTTGAACTAAATAAAATCAATTATAAGTGACTAAAATGGATTATAATTGGATAAAATTGACCACAACCAAAACAAATCGAATTAAATTATACTAAATTTTTCTAAAATGAATAAAACCAAATAAACCCCAAAAAATTCAAAAATAATTGTACTAAACTAATGTAATGATAAGTAAATTTATCTAATCCAAACCAAATTGAAATGAATGAATCCAATGTGATTGAAAAAATTGATCCAAATTGAATGGATACAACCCAAACTAGTGTAATATGAACTGTATGAACCAAAACATATTGAACTGAACCCAACCAAACATATTTTAATGGAAATGAATCACATAAAATAAAATAACATCATTTGAAATGAAATAAGAATGAACTAAAATGACACACACCATCCTGATCACGGTCCAACCAAAACAACCCAAACCAAACTATACCATCCTAAATGGAATGAAATGAAATGGAATGTAACAAATCCAAATTGAACAAATTTTAATCAACATGAATCGACCAACATAAAATAAAATAAAATAGAGTTGACCTAAATAAATATGATCTGAACCCAATTAAATAAAAATTACCTAACCAAACTAAAATAGTATTAACTTGTGATAAATTAATTGACATTAATCGAAGCAATATGAAATTAATTAAATTAAATAGAATTAAAAGGATCCAAACCAATTCAAACTAAAATAAAACACAATGAAATGATAAAATTTATCTAATCTAAATCCAATTTAACAAAACTAGATTGACATGAATTGAATAAAATAGATAAGTGTCAAAATAAAATTATACCAAACTATGTCAAACCAAATAAAATTAAACTACAAACCTGAATTAAATGTAACCGATGTGAATTAACTTGAACCAAATAAATGATAAGTATTAAAACACTACATAAAAAATGAAAAAACAGTGCAATAAAAATTTAACCTTACTAAATTAATCTAAAACAATAGAGACTGACATAAACAGATTGGTTGTGAAACATACTATGCTAAACAAAACCAAAAAGATACATACATGACTCAAAATACAAAATTGAAGCATAAAAAACCAGTAAATCAATATGAATAGGCCTAAATTCAATTAAATTATATCAAAATGACCTGTATTGAGACAAATTGAAATAAAATAGTTGAAACTAATTTTATTTGAATGTATTTAACAAATTAAAACTAATCAATACCATAAAAAACCAAAAGAAAAAAGAATCACCTAACCAAAAATAAATTGAATTAAATCAACTCAAACTTACATGAATCGATCCAAACTAAATTGAATAAATCTAAAATAATTTGAATTGAACAGACTTGAACTAAACAAAACTGAATCAACTGGAACTAACCCAACATTCCCAAAATCAAATCAAACTAAAATAAACCTAAAATAATTGAAATGAATAAGCAAAAATGGTTTAAAATGGGACAAACTATAACCAAAACACATTGAATTTAACCAAATCATTTCCTATTCAGAAGGGTTTTGTTCAATCTAGGTTGAGAGTGGTTTTAGGATTACATATTATTTGCTTTATTTTTGTATTTTTCCTGAAAATTCATTTTGGTTTAGTATAATTTTTATCAATATTGGATTTTTGTTTTCATTTTTTTTGGGTACGATTGGGTTGAAGTTGGATTGATTTAAATATGATTTAAATAAATGAATCCAAACGAAACATAACTAAAAAAGAATAACTAAACCTAACCAATCTAAACTAATCTAAATTAACCCTTATCAACCATATGAAAAATGAATCAACTAGATAACAATTGAACAAAATGGAACTAAATTGACCATATTGAAATGACCTAAAAGATCCCTACATTACCTAAAACAAAATAAACTAGATAAAAAACAATATAAATTAATCCATCTCGAATACTCTCTAATCAAATCTAGATTAATTGAAATGTGATGATTACATAGAGTATCAATGAACCCAACTGACATGATCGTGATAGATTTGAATGAAATAGAACAGATCTAAATCCATCCAAAAAAGAAAACCAAAATGAATGAAACCATACAGAACCAAAAAAACCCAAGTAAACTAAATAAAATTGAACTGAAAAGAACTGAATCATGTAAAATTATACCAACAGAAAAAAATTCAATGGAACATAATATAATAAAACCAAATCAAATTTATATACAAAAACGGAACAAAACCATACCAAATAACCTCAATACAAAATAAAAACCAAACTAAGATAAACTAAATTGAAATAAATTGAAATAAACTAAAATAACATAAATGAATCAATTTGAATTGAGAAAAAATATAATAAACAATAAAATAATAAATTGAACAATGTTAAACCAAATAACCCATCCGATATTTAAGGTTTACTAACTAAATAGAATTAACTAGAGCCAACCATATTCGAACATAACAAGTTTTACTAGAATAAAATAGAACCAAACTAAATAAACCTAAAAATTGAAAAATATTTCCAAACAGAATAGAATAAAACCATACATAATTGAAACATATTAACTAAAAAACAGAGAATAAATAATCCATATTAAATCAAAGTGACAACAATCATATCAAGCTAATCCAAATTGAAACAATGTAGATAAAACTAATCCTAAATAAACATACCCTAATAGAAATGAATTGAAATAAACTAATATAAAATTTCATGACACAAATAAAAGAAAGTATAATTGACTCGAACAGAAGAAAAAAATAAACTATAATTTGTAGAATTATACAAAATAAAATGAAACTAAACTAAACTGAATAACACTAAAAAACCTAACTGAACAGATAAGTGTTAATGAATATAGAAAAAATGAATAAAGTCCACTTCAATCAACCTAACCTATGAATAAAAAAAGAAACATACTTTAAGAAATTCAAAATTCGAATAATTGATTGAAACCTAACCCAATAGAATTGAGGTGAATTGAACAAAAACAAATAAAAATATTTTAATATATAGAACCAAAATGGAGTGATGTAAGTTGAATTGATTTGCAGCACATGACCTAACCCACCCACCAACAACTTCATGGATTTTCAGAAAACAAAACTAAATCAAGGAGAATATAACTAGAATAAGCCAAATAGAATGAAATATATGTTTAATTAAAAAGTTAAAAAATCAAACTAAAAAAGACTAAACTAAATCAGACCCAATGAAAATTAAATTAGATCTGAACAAACCCAAATAGATTGGATATCACTAAAATAAAACCCAACTAAATTCAAGTGAATGAAGTTAAAATAAATTCTAATGAATAATAACATATTGAACTAATATTAATCAAACCAAACCTATTTGATTAGAATTTATAAAATCCAAATTTAACCAATATAAGCTAAATTCAATCAAGAATATTAAAACTGAATAGAATCCAGTCAAACTAACTGAAACCATGTTTTACTAAAATAATCTAAACTAACCAAAATTTAATCTAAACCAATCCTACTCAAATAAATTAAAATAATTTAAAATAAAAATAAAACTAAATAATTGAAATAAAACAAAAATAAGCCTTAAATAATGGAACTATACAAAAACATTTAATTAACTCAAACATACTTAAAATATCCTAAATTAACATGTATTGTTCAAAACTAAACCACATATAATAAAAAAACTAAATAATGGGAATAAAATCAAATTAAAATAAATAAAAATAATCTAAATTGACTTGAAACTAATTAAACCAAAAATTTCTAACCAAAAATTATTATACTTAAGATAAAACAAATCAAATTGAGTTAATCTAAACCAAACAGACTGAGAAGGTGCAAAAAAAACCAACCTGAACCAAATATTGTATGTCCACATGAAAATACACATAAATAAATCAAATCTAATAGACCTATATTGAATTTAGAAGAACATTAAAAAACAAAATTGATTTGATTTGATCCAAAATCAAAGTGAGAACTATTAGTTATAAAAAATGAATAGATTTATTATAAAACATAAATCAATATTTTTAGTATGAAAACAATTTAAAAGAGATTAAATAACAGCCAACGGTTGGTTGAATAATTTGACCAAACCATAAGTTACAAAAGCCAACTATAATAGAATTTAAACAACCTGAATTGAACCTAATAGTATTGAAAGAAATTGAATAAAATTGAATTAACCAAAATCAAAACAACACCATTTAATCCAAAATGAATTAAACATAAATAAATTAAAACAAATAGAATTAAATTGAGTTGAATATTTTGAAATAGAACATAATGACTTGAAATAACTAGAAAAATCCAAGTTGAATTGAATTTAATTAATCAAAAAAAATTAACTAAATCATATTAAACTAAATGAAACCAAAACTAACTGAAATATTATGAGACAACCATTATAACCTCACTAATCTTTACCTGAATAGGAATTACCAAACATATCTTGAACTGAAACAAAATGAACTAAGAAACCAAAAAGTCTATTAATAATCAAATTTGTGTAAAAATAAATCTAATTGAGATTAAATAACCTGATATGAATCAATTTGAGTAATATTTTCTCCCATATGCTTAGTTATATTCAAATTGGTTTAGTTCATTCATGTGAAGTTCAATTATGTCTGATTTTATTAATTTATTTATTCAATTTAAACTGATTCTACCCAACCTGATCTAAACATAACAAAAAATAGCCTACCTAAACCAAAATAAACCAACCAAATGTGGCCAAAATAAACTGGACCACATTGAATTGGGACATATTAAATTGAACTAAATCGAACAAAACCAATCTTTTCAGACTTGAAAAGACCTTTATGGAAACAAACATACTGAAAAAACTCCAATTTACCCAAAGAAAACCAAATTGATTTGACCCAACCCAAACTCAACGAAATTAATCCAAATAGAATAAAATTAAATTATCCTAATTCAAATTTAATTGAATCATCCTGATTAAACATGTATATAATATGTTTTTTATACAAGAGGAGTTTCTAAACCTAAATATATCAAAATTAATTCGAACTAATATAAATTTATCCAACTTGAACTGATCCTAATAAAATGAACCAAATTAAACCAAACCATAATAAAAAGTAACCAACCTAGATTGGTCTAATGGGATCAAATATAATATGAACCCAACAAAAAAAATCTAAATAATGTTCCATTTTATAGTAATATTTATAAGAGAGATTAATTTTCCCATGAATTTATTATGTAAATATTTTTATTATCATTGCTATATATGTGTGTGTGTGTGTGGGTTCCAATATTCATCAATTAATTTTACTGTTAATGCAAATGGAATGGATTTTGTGGTCTAATGAGTTGTGAAGATAATACAATAATGAAATATTTTGGAAAATTACTGATAAGAATGATTATACCTTAATAAGAATAATCATTTATATTGAGACATGAAAGATCCTAGATCATGATTATTGGACATTATTTGTGGTAATAAATGATTAAATTAATTTTAATAAGGTTTAGTTGAGAAACTATAAATAACTCATGAATTTTATATGTGAATGGTGATATTCTAAAAGATATGTATTTGATTGAAGATGAGTCAAAATTGATTATAGAGGAGTCACTTGAGGTATGTATAATAGTTAATAATATTTCTAAATACTAGGTAATGGAAATTAGTGAATTTTTATGGTTGTTTAGGATTATATTTTATAATAAACTATCTATATATTAATGAGTTGGAAATGTGTAATAGATATTGAAACTTTCATAATAGTGAAACAATATGTACACATATTTGTTGAAGATGAGTTTTGTACCTATTTGTAAAAGATATGTAAGAGTTATCCTGAGTTACAAGATATTGAAACAAGATAAAAAAGATACATAAATTACAAATAAATTTTAAATATCATTTATAAGAGTTGATATGAAGTTTCATAATGGTGAAAGGAAAAACTCTAATGGACGTGTAACTATTGAATTTAGTAATTTTATGGAATTATTTAATAATATAAATTTCGCTGAATTAAATGAAAAATATCTACTAACATAATTCAAATATTTATATGTGATATATAATGGTGGAAACCTTTTTAAAATGTTAATTGATGTAATTTGGGTGTTGGAGGTGTCTAGATAAGGTTAGAGAAAGAAAGTTAGTGTTAGAGATTGGGATTCACCTGGAGAAGTACATTGAATTGTGAATGTATATAGTGTTCCATGACAGGAAAATTCGAGAGTTGGGATTTTATGTGAATATGTATCATGACATGGGACATTATACTTGAAATTATTGTATTTTTTGTTATGAGTTGAAAGTTTCATTACGGTGTGAATGGTGTCAGTTATGGAACTAATCCTTCCAATTAAACCTTATGTCAAGAGGGTTGTGAAGTAGAGTATTATGAAATAAAATATAGGGAATTACATATTATTTGTTTTAATATTCTGTGAGTTTTTATAAGGAATAGTTGGTTAGAATTGTGGCATGAATTCATGTGGGTTATTTTTACTCAAGGATGGTTCATGGGTTAATCTAAAATCAATTTTTTTATCACTTTATATGTGGCTCCCTTACAATTTATATTTATACATTTTCATAGAGTTTGATGATATTTATTTATTGGTTCATCATTTTTAAGTATCATTTCACATAGTGGATCATTAGTGTTGAGGTGAAAAGGTCATGGCTACACTGTTTTTTAATGGATCATGTACTGTAGTGTGTAGACTTTGGTTTCTTCATGGACTATGTTAAATTAAAAGATATGTATTGGTTTTGACCAAGAAATATTATGAGAGATAATGGGAGATAAAAATATTATTTTTAGATTTGAGTTCAATTTTGGCCCATTGAGGCATGATCATGACCTTTCACGCAATGATTCCTCAAATTTATAGTTTTATTATAAATTCACAATATTATCCAAATTTTTCAAAATACGTTTTTCTTATAAAACCCTAGGTGACCAAGAGGTGTTTTCTATGAGGCCTTCGAGTTTCCCTTGATTAGTTGTATGATGTAGCTTTAATAGATCATCCTCTTTATGATCCAATGTAAATTTATCTTCTCTTATTCTTGGTTATTCCCCTTTTCTTATTTCTTAAAGAGGCTATTAAAATAGTCCTGATTTAGTTTACTATAATTTTTTGACTCTTTTCAGGGGAAATAATTGATTACATTCCATATGGTTGATCCTCATGAGTTGGGTGGTTTGGGATTTCAATTTTTTTTATCGTCTCATGCATAGAATTTGAATCATAAATTGGGGTAGGGGATTCAATAATTCTTTTTTTTATTTTCAATAAATTTTCAAATCATTATGATTTTATTTTTTTTAAAGTGTAAATTAAGGATTTAAAAACTAAATATATTTAATTGTGATAAAGAATCATTAGGGTTAGGGGTGATCGGTATGTAATTTATAAAAGTATTATATATTGTATATTTTGATGGTTTTATTTATTTTTTAGACTATATATTTTTTTACTACTTTTAAATACCTCACTTTCCATTATTGATAGGTTAAAATAACATTACATAATTTGTTGATCATATAAATTTGGTAATAAAATATCTTTGTGTTTTTTGTAGTTAGAGTGTTTATGGATGGGTGTTGTGGTTGGTTATGGTAATGTGGTGTGGTTTGGTTTCGGTAATGGAGGAAGAGTTATCATGTGATTTTAATAGTGGTGGTATGGATGGTTTTTCAGAAAAGATATAGTTTTATGGATAATTGACTGGATGTTGGCATGTGTTGTTGGTTGGATTTTAATCACCCATAATTATATCAGTGAAATTTCCATTCAAATAAAAATTTCATATAGTATAAATCACATAAAATAATTTACATAACTCAATAAAAACATTATGTATCATTTAAATTAGAGGCTTTTTCAGAAATCAATGAACCTAAAGCAATGGAATAGTAACATGACCAATGGAATAGTAATGTCACCATTGGGAATAGTAAAGTGTCTAATAGAATAGTAATCTACCCTATGAAAGTATAATTAAATTTTAGAAATCATATAAATGTAAAAAGTATATATTTATATCATGGAATAAGTAAATAAATGTTAAAAAAATTGTAAATTATAAATTGGTATTTTTGTGAAACATTAAAGTTTATTTATAATTATATAATTAATATAACTATTTAAAATAAATATTATTTTTATAAAAAAATATATTTTTTCTATTTTTTCATCTTATTAAATGATAATTTTAGGTGACCTTAATTAATTTTTTAATGTGTAATAAAATCAGTTATACTTTCAAAATTGGTATATTTTGAGTAAATAAAGATTTAACATAAAAATTAAATTTCTTATATTTATAAAATTATTTTCATAAAATAGAATCTAATTTTTAATTATTCACATATAATAATGGTTAGAGTTTATTTTTCTTATTTTTCTGAAATATTAAAATTTTTGTGAATAGTGAAATATGATAATTGATGGAATAATCGAAATACATGAATTATTCGGTCATGGTTGATGTATGGATGATGTAAGTACCAATGGTAAGATTTCACATGATATAGTTACTATATTTAGTCACAATGATCTATACTATTCATATTATTTAGCCAAAACAATAATCAAATGAAAAAAATTAAAAAAACACCCCTCTCCTCCACTATTAATACCAGCCCTCACCACCTCTTCTCCTCAAACCTCAAAAGCCATGAAACTTGTCCAAATTCAAACCGATATGTTTCCAAAGTATCTTCACATTTCAAGGATCCTATGTTATTAGTAAAAAAATGAATCTCATGTTTCTCAAGGAGGTTCTCAAGGAGAATAATTTCAAGAGGTAAAATCCTATTTCCCTTTTTTTAATTCCCTTTCAATTTATTTCACTTCTTATCCACTACTCACCTTTATATTAAAAGTTTAATTATAACTCTAGTACCTTTTATATATTATTATGTTATAATTTATTTTTTAAACAAGTCATGATTTTTCCCACCCCTTTTTAACTAAAAATGAAGACATCATCTGTGATGCGTTAATTTATTCCATTCAAGGAATACGAGTTTTTAATTTCCATTACCACCTTCAATGCTGATAATGAATCCATTTTTATGGTTAAAAAAGATCATAATGTATGTATTAAAACATATTTCGTGTTTTTTAACCAGCATGAATACATAATATTGATTAATAGAAAAACTAGTTCCTGATGATAAAAAAACGCCAAAATAATCCACAATGTTATTATTAACATTTTCTATAATGAATGATACTAAAATCTGAAAAAATGATATATAATACCATTTAATGTTTATTATGTTCATTAATAACATATAATTCCAATTCTGTACAACTATTCTCATTTTACTTGTATTTTCATACATGTATACAAGTAAACCGATCATTAAACCCAAAGAAATGAAAACTCTCGAATGTTGCAATTGAATATTATATCTCATAGAAAACGAATTGAATGCACTTAAAAAAATTATTATAAATTAAATACATGTATAATAGGTTTTGAATTAAATTATTAATGGATCTAGTTTTATTATCTGAGAAATTATGTTCAAGTGCAAAACACTTTTGTACATATGGTAAGAGATTGCTTCTCAACTGCCATAGTTTCCTTCAAGTTATGATATATTTATCATTACCAAAATGAAAATATTATTTATTTTTATATAATTATTATAAATTATTTTTTTATGTTCCAAACACATTTATACATATCATTTTATAATTATTTTATAGGGAAATATATGTTTTAAAAAGGTTCCTTCTCAAATAATACCAATAAGAAAACACGATTAAAGGAAATATTTTGATATCTTATATATTTTCAAATATACTCCAAAATATATTTAAATCCAAAATTATTTTCCTAAAAAAACTCCTTTTACAATAAAAAAATATATTGGTTCATTTCTAGTTTTATGAAAATAAATATTCTTTTTTCCTCTTGAAATGTTTACTATTTTCCTTAAACCCCAATAAAATGGTTCATTTCAAAATATTATTAAAAAATATTTTTACATGTTTCCACTTAAATTGGTTATAATTTTTCAGGATATATTCATATTTTATCTTATTAATGTCCATTTATGATTTAGATCCATTCTTTCACTGAGAATTTTATGATATGACCATTTTTTATGCATCATGGAATGATTACGATAGGCATTTCTTTCCTTGAGTAACCCTTATGTTTATGACTTAATCTTTATGTTCAAAACCAATTAATTAATATGTTATTATGGTAGTTTTCATATAGTGATCCAATGAATTGGGTAATGTTTAGCCTCATGGTACATGTTGGGAAAAAACCTAAAGGCATTATTAAAGCATTTTAGGGTAGATTGTGTTTATTTAAAAATCAGGCCTTGATGTTTTGTTTGTTGATAAGGTGAGTTTTTAAGTTAAATTTTTTGGACAAAAGGGGAATACATGGTGATTTTTCGAGTTCAATAGATGTTTTTGAAAATCAATGAGTGCAGAAAATATTGGAGTGGTGTGTGAAATATAGTAAGAGATTTATTCACTCAAGAGGTGTTTTGAGATCAGAATCTTGAAAATTCGCAAAGGCATGAGGTGCATGAAAAATTGGAGCAGTGCATGAAATACAATGTCGTACAGAAGATGTATTTTTCATGCTCTAAGAGTATTACATGCTCTAGGAGGGTTTTCTCACGTAGGTGTCGAGTTTGACTGTAAATGTGATGTGACCCCCTCATCCGAAGCAGCTCAATACTTATAGAAGATCCAATAATTGATGTGCGTAAAAAATCTGCAATGGGAGTTGTGGGAAAAAAATTTGTGTTGTATGTAAAAATATATGTTGAGCATAAAATATAACATTACATGTAAAATTAAGATTGTGTGGAATTTTTGAGGTTGCATGAAAAGTGGAGTTTTTATTATGCACAAATAGAGATATTTTTCGCGCAAGGCAAGGGAATTAAGTGCAAGGTGCAGTAAGGGCTGTGAATAAAATTTAAGGTTTCCCAGATAAATTCTTTGGAAAAGTGGTATTCATTTGTTGATAAAAGTAGAACATCAATTGAGCATAAACATACAGTTGAGGATGTGGGTATTCATTCAATTGAAGAGACCTATAGTTCTATAAACTGTATTTGGATGTTTTGAAGAATTATTGATCACACTTCAGTTGATAGAGATGTGAGCTTGCAAATTGTGATTGATTGTAAACTAGGAGGTATATTGAGTTCACTCTAAACATTTTAAACAGTGTTTTTCTTATAGTGGATTTGGTACATCGTCACATCACCAGTGTATGCTTCTTGGACGTATCCTAGTGAGGGTGAACCATGTAAAAATTATCGTGTCATGTGCATGATTTAATTATTGTTTATAAATTTCTATTGGAAATAGAGGGAAGGGGGTTTTCTTAATAGTGAAACAACATCCAATGGGGATGAGGTTTAAATTTTTCATACCTTGATTCACCCCCCCACAGGGTATTTGGCCTTGTGGAACAAACAATTAGTATCCAAGTGAAAGGTTAATATCAGTGTTTCCTTCTTAATGGAGGTCACCCATCATAAAGGTATTTCGATCTTCGATGCGAACAACTTTTAGTTATTGAAGAATCAAATGAAACACTACTTCCGATATTTGGGAATGGATGGCATAAATGCATCATATAACAGCTGATATTAAAATTGGTGCACTATCAAAATCTGATTAAAGATAATTGGATACTAATTCCAAGGGAATCAACACTTTATGGGGATCCCTATACAATGATATATATATATATATGTGAAGGTTATGTCATGAAAAACCTCACATGATATGTGGGAAAATCTATTTAACATATATGAATATGATTCAAATGTTAGAGAAGCAACGATGCAAGTGTTGTGAAAGATGTATGATGATTTGAGAATGAACATGAATGTGTTTATTGATGCATTCTTCTACAGGGTAAATGTTGTAGTAGTGGATATGTGAGGTCTTGGTGAAGTCATTGAAGATATAAGGATTTTTGAAGAACATCCTAAAGAAGCTTCCAACTCACTTCAGTCCTAAGGTTTTATTATTGGAAGACAATGACCTGAAAGAGATAACATTGGACAATTTTCATAGTAACTTTATTTCATATGAAATGATAAATTATGATAATGATGATACGGAAATGGGAAAGTGCAAAGAGGATTCATTCATGTCCATGAAGAATCTCACTTTTGGATATTCTCGGGAAGAAGAAGAGACAGATGAGGTGATTTCATTCCTTTTCTCAAATCATCAAAGAGTAAAAGGAGAGTTTAAAAGGAAACTTCCACTTTCTTGCTTTATATGTGGAAAGGTAGGTCATATTGTAGTAAGGATCCCCAAAAATTTCCAAGAAAATGATCATGTCGATGAAGCTGAAATTCCAAAGAAGAAGTCTTCAGCCAATGTGAAAGGCATGAAACAATTCATGATAAATTTATTTAGGAAGAATAATCTTCTTTTAAAAGAATGTTACATTTCAGATGAGTCTGAGGTTAAAGAGAATGAAGATATAGATAATAAAAAATATCATGGAGATAATTATATGGTTGAAGTTGT
Organism: Viscum album; assembly: GCA_963277665.1. NCBI lineage: Eukaryota > Viridiplantae > Streptophyta > Magnoliopsida > Santalales > Viscaceae > Viscum > Viscum album. The sequence continues at coordinate 753,189,771 of OY728160.1, forward strand.
GAGTATTTCTTAGAAAAAGAAAGAAATTGATGCTATGAAAGAAGAAGAAAAAGTTGAAGGAAGAGTCAACATGGAAGATGAATTAGAAGCATCTCTTGAAGAGATATATGTTTGGAGAACAAAAATAATGAAAACCTACATGGTGGTACATGATTCCAAACTCTAAATTCTACCACAGAAAGAATATAAGTCTGAGATGGTAAATGAAATTGAAAAACATTAGTCTTCCAAGCCAGAGTTCTCAGACAATATTGATGGATAAAAACTCAAGGATGAAGAATAGAAGAGGGTGATTTATGGCTTAAATAACATAGTGAAAGATCATGTCAATAGTATCTAAGAACATGAATAATAATTCCTCGGTCTGTGATGAAAATTGAAGGACTACGAAAACATTTTGACACCCAATGTGACATCAGGTAAACATATCATTCAATAGATGGAACAAATTGGAAGTGGAACATAGAAGTCTAGAAGATAAAAGGATATTGTAAAATCTAAGAGTTAAGGATTAATTGGGGATCAATCAGAAACAAAAATCTGTGAGGGTTGAAGTCATACTGTAAGCACCCATTATGAGAATGAAGATTGATGTGTGTACATAGAATAATCTAGAAATTTATAGAACCCAATGGACAACTAGAAGTATAGAACTGACATGTACGAATGTACATTTTATTAGGTGTTATTTCTATGGAATGATGGTAAACTCAAAAAATGTGTGTTCTATTGAAAACATATATTAAAGGAAATAAGAATAGAGGTGACATACCAACAAGGAATGGATCTCTAGAACATATTTCGAATGACCATTTTTTGGTGAAGAGGATTTGAGAAAATGGCAAGATAGTATACGTTGACCATATAGAGGAATGTGCCAATGAAAAATCAAAATGTTCACAAGAAGCATATCAATGAACCAATAGGTGAGTAGATAATAAAAAATATATTTTCATCTTTTCGAGATGATGTTGGTCTAGTATACACTGAGAAAGATCATAAGTATAAATCTATGCTAAGGGTGAAGACAAAAATATGGACCAAGAAGAAGAGAGAAGAGAAGGCAGTGGTTGCTGAAATTACCCATAAAGGATCAGAGAGTTATGGTGTATTGATCCTTGATAGTGGTTGAAAATCTCACATGATAGGCAATAAGGATATTTTTACAGGCATAAAATATTAAAAATATAGAGTTTTCATGTTTTGAAATGATGAAGTCTTGATGATAATTAGATTGGGAATGGTCTGGTTTGGGGGAAAAAAATAAGATGTGTTGATGTCTTAGTTGTAGAAGGTGTCAGTCCCAATTTTCTCAGCATCGGTCAACTATGTGACTTAGGGAATTGTATATGGTTTAACAAGAATACTTTTTTTTCATGGGAAGGTATGTTTAAATGATCCTATAGAGAAAAATAACAAAGGGGAATCTCTACCTAGTAAGTGCAGATAAAGATATGTTCTTTTTATCAAGAGAGGAAGAAAACATGTTGTGTAATAAACAACTTGGTCATCTATGTCATCCGTCCCTATAGGATTTGGTAAAGTGTGATGTTGTTATAAACCTTTCTACGATATCACAGGATCATTCTCACAGATGAGATAAATGCCAACAAGTGAAGCTCATCAGAAAGACATATAAGGCAAAGGAACAGAAGCCAACCAGAGTGATTGAATTGGTGCATGATGTTGTTTGTGGTCCTATCATGCAAATAGAAATTGATTAAAAGAGGTAATAAATTGTTTTAATTCATGATTATAGTATAATGGAATGGTTATTTATTATTTCCCATAAGTCTGATGTGTTTAGATCCTTACTGTAGTACCGGAGGGAGTGCGAAAGGATGCTTGGACAAAAAATTATAATGTTTCACACTGATAATGGTATGGAATTCACCAACAGTAAAGTGGAAGACTATCTCGAGAAACAATGGATAAGGAATCATGTTTCCATAGTGAGAACTCCCCATCATAATTGAGTGGTTGAGAGGTGAAATCAGATCATAAACAATAAGGCTAGAATGATGCTTATAGAAAAAGACCTTCCAAAGATGTTCTAGAAGGAAGCAGTGTTGACATTGGTCTACATTTCTAAAAAATATCTGTTGCGTTCGAAGGAAGGAAATACATTATATGAGTTGTGTTATAGAAAGAATCCAATAGGGAAATACTTTTCAATCTTTGTAAGCAAGGTATTTATCCTCAACAAAAAGAAACATTGGAAATTTGAGTCATTTGGAGATAAGGGAATATTCCTTGGCTACCCTGGAAAAAGAAAAGCATTCAAATGATTTAACAAGAGACTGGGAATGGTACTCGAGAGAAATGATGTCACTATAGTGGAAAACGTAGAGAATGTTAAAAAACATATTAAACATTTTCCTAATTAAAGTGATGAGAATGAAAACAACATAGGGGGTAGAAGTGGTAGATGCTGATTCAGAAGAGGGCACTGGTGATGAGAAAGAGGAACCAAAATCTATATCAGTGGAGAAGAAAAATAGTGGGGTTGAGATTGATAGGCATAATATTATTGGTCATCAGAAAGCTCTAGATCAGACAAGAAGGATTAACTAACTACAATAGATATCCCTCATATCTTAGGTAGAGCCAAAATGTTTTCCTGGTGAAGCTAAATATGAAAAATGGGTTATGGCGATGGATGAAAAGCTAGACCAGATTGAGATGAATTAGACATGGGAAATTATTTGCAGGCCAACTGATAATAATGTCATTGCCACTAAATGAGTCTTTCGCAATAATATTAATGAATATATAGTAGTGATTCAAAACAACGAACAATTAGTGTGGAAAGGTTACTCCCTGATTGAGGGTATTGATATAAATGAGGAATTTTCACCTATAGCAAGGCTAGAGACAATCAGACTATTCTTGGCTATTTCAGTACAAAGAAAATTCAGTGTTTTCTAGATGGATGTAAATTTTGTATTTTTGAATGGGGTTATGGAAGAAGATGTGTATATTGAGCAGCCAGATGGTTTTCTCATTCACAAAGATAAGACAAAACTATTAGGTTTAATAAGTAACTAATGGGATGAAAGAAGCACCAAGATTATGTTATTCAATACTTGATAATTATTTAATGAATCTTGGATTTCAACGTGGTGGAGTTGATTACAATATCTATTTCAACAAAAATAGTAATCAAAGGATAATTCTACTGGTTTATGAAGATGACATAATATTTGGTGTATCAGATAAAGCTCAGTGAAGACAGTTCTCCGAGTTCATGAAAAGTGAGTTCGAAATGTCATTGATTCGTGAGCTGACATTTCTCCTTGTCTTACAGGTGACACAAGGTAGGAATGGCACATTTATCTCTGAATCCAAATATTCCAAGGATGTTATGAAGAGATTTGGGATGGAAAATTCCATGGAAATGAAGATTATGGTAGCTACCCTGATGAAATTAGTGAAATATTATAAAGGAAAGGTGGTTAATATCATTGATTATGGGAAAATAATTGGAAGCATGTTGTACTTGACATCGATATGGCCTGATATTTTCTTTTCCACTTGTCAAGTATCATGGTATCAAAGTAATCCCAAAGAAATCCACAGGCATTTAGTAAAAATAATACTTTGGTATATCAAGGGAACATTGGATTTTGGTCTGATATATAATGACAAATATCATCAAGAGTTATTGGGATATAAAAATGTAGATTGGGACAGATCAGCAGATGATAAAAAATCAATGTCATGAGGTTCTTTCTATCATGGTGGAGTGTGTATTGCATGGATAAGCAAGAAGAAAGATTTCATATCATTTAGCACTCTAGAAGATAATTATATTTCATCCACTCAAGCATTCACAGAGTTATTGTGGATGATGCAACAACTTGATTATATGGTCATTGAAGTGATGTCTCCGATCAGAATACAATGCAATAACTCAAGTTCTATAAATATCAGAAAAAATGTTTCCCATCACTCAACGACAAAGAACATTGAGATAAAGTATCATTTTATCAAGGAGAAATTTGGGTAGGGAATCATGAAGTTGGAGTATGTGCCTACAGAACTATTGGTTTCAGAAATTCTAACAAAGTCCTTACACAAGAAAGCATTTGAGAGGCATTGAATGGCTCTGGGAGTTCAGTCGACTCCCCGTAATTGAATAAGTGGGCATGTGGGATCCCCCTCTCCCCAAGGTATGGTTTTTTTTCTTAATGCAATAATATGGGATCTCTACTCTGTTATGGACCACAAAAGAGTGACCTTTGGGTTCTTTGACAAAGGGGGAGAAATAGTGACACCTAATGGGGTAGAAACAGTGGCTAAATAAGGGGGACAATATCTTTTTCAAAGACACGGGGAAAAGAAGACTGGTAAAGCAATAAGAGAGGGGGAGTTAAGCATGACTATTGGAAGAGCTTATAGGGGAAGCAACATGATGCGAGTATGTGTTTCTTCGATGTTCTAAGTGATCAGCTATAGCTTAGCTTAGAAAACACAATAAGAAGATAATTTAATAATAAGGAGTTTTAAATTTGAAAATGCAAGAAGTGATCAATCAAAGAATATATATCACGACAGCTGAGGATCGTGATAAAAGTAGAAGAGTGGCATCGGAATGGTGTCAGAAGGTTTCTAGTAATCAGTATTTGGTTTCTATATAGAATCAATAATATGTTTCAGAAATGAAGTGTTTCATTGATGAAATTTTCATTTACTCTTGTTTCTCATGCCAACCATAGATCATGTGGGCTTAGATTATGTGCTGAGTAATCTTTGATCACCATCAGAATCACAAAAGGTGAATGGTGGAAGAAGTGTTAACATGGTAAAATTTTATGAATGAGTTCTCAAAAACCCAACGGGGGATATTGTTGGGCAAAAATCCCTCAATCCTTCATTGAAGCATTTTTTGTTTGGTTGTATTTGTTGACAAAGCAGGCCTCGATGTATCTTTTGTTGAAAAGGTGGATTTTTAGTTTACGTTGTTGACCAAGGGGGCATCCATGTTGATTTTTTCGGGTTCAATAGATGTTATTTACAATTCATTATTGACAGAAGAACATTGAAAAGGGAATTGACGATCTAGAGGTCGTACAAAATGATCAGATACAATGTGGCACTGTTTTCTTGTGTTTTCCAAATTTCTGGTCCTAAAAATAAGAAAATGGAGATATATGATTTTTTAAAAGGATGGTAAAAAAAATATTGGATTGGTGTGAGAAATAGAGGAATAATTTTTTTGCGCAAGAGGTGTTTCGAGACCAGAAGATCTAAAATTAGAGAATATATGAGGTTGTTGAAATATAAAAGAATTGCTCGAAATATGATGTTGTGCAGAAGATGTGTTTTTCATGCTCGAAGAGGATTACGTGCTCAATGAGGGTTTTTTTCATAGGTCTTGATTTTTCTAATAAATATGAGGTGACCCCCATTATCAAAGAATATCAAGACTTAGAAGATATCCGAGCTCTAATGTCCGTAAAAAATACGCAACAGGAGTTTCATGAAAAATTTAGTGTTGCATATAAAAATCGATGTTGCGTGTAAAATTTAACATTGTGATTAAAATTAGGGTTTCATGGAATATTTGAGGTTGCATGAAAAGTGGAGTTGGGATTGCATGCAAAAAGAGATATTTTTCATGCAAGGAGAGGGAATTACGTACAAGGCACAGTAAGGGTTGCACCTAAAATTTGAGGTTGCCCAGTTAAATTATATGGAAAAGATGTATTCATTTTTTGATGAAAGTATAACTTTAATATAACATCTACATTTATTTGAGGATGCAGGTATTCATTAAATTGAAACGACTTATATGTCTATGAACTATGAGAAGATCTTCTAAAGAAGCAGTGAGTACACTTCAATTGAGAGAGCAGTGAGCTTTCAAATTGAGAGTGGTTGTAACCATAAGGGATAGTGAGACTGCTCCTAACATTGTAAATAGTAGTTCCCTTATAGTGTATTTGGTACATCAGCACATCGCCAGTGTATGATCCTTAGACGTAGCCTAGTGAGGGTGAACCATGTAAGGTTTTTTGTGTCCTATTAATGATTTAATTTCGGTTTATACTTTGATATGGGAATGAGAGTGAAGAAAATTTTTCGTAATAGTGATACAAGATCCAAAGGGGAAGATGTTTAAATATTTCATACCCTGATTCACCCCACAGGGTATTAGGCCTTGTGGTACTAACAATATGGAATTTTTAGTGGTCTTTTGGTTTCTCCTTGAAGTCGGATCATCTATATGAAATGGTCATGTTGGTTCACCTTGACTCAGGATCCTTTATGTGTAATAGACTTGGTGGTTAGCCTTGACTCATGTTCCGACATGTAAAATGGTCTTGGTGGTTAGCCTTTAATCATTCTTAGTTCATTTTTTATGTTGTTTCCACATTTCTATGGTTCCATGTTTACATGATACCATGTTCCATATTTTATGTATTCATATGTTTATTTATGTTCCATTCAAATTTATGTCATAATGTTTTGCCTTCTAACCCATGTGTTGTGATTTTTTCATATTATTATTCCCTTACTGATATTTTTAGCTTATCCATTTTTTCATGTATTCACTAGGTTATCATAAGCATACGTATGAGCTCAAAGAAAGGTATGAGCTAATTATGAATATTATAAAACTTTGTTTTTTTGGTTTCATGTTTTCATTTTTATGTACCTAATCTTTCAAAGAAACTAGAATTTGTCACCCTTGGGTCATATTTGAAGGCTACATATGATTAAATATTTTTAATAATGTGTGAAAAAGGCTAGGGCCTCTATAGTAGGTATCGGAGAGAGGTTTAATTAATTATTGAATTAAGATTAACAAAAAATAGTGAAACCCTTGGTATGAGACTAAGTATATGTAAGCACTAAAGAAACTTTGTTGTATAGAAATTATAATCCTAGGGATCCCTCAATACATTCCTTTAGAGTTAATATAACAATGTAATAAATTATTTATTCCTGACTTTTTTACATATGTTTTGTTCAAACCTATTATATTTTAGAAAATGGTGGGAACAAGGAGAAACCATTCCAACAACCCGTGTGAGGGAAAATGAAAAGATTTCCCGAACGATATCACCAATTCCTTCGAAGGTGGAGTTCAAAATTTCATGGAAATACTTCCCCGTATGTCTCATGCAATAAATAATAACCAGAAAAATATGGAACATATATCTTTCCCTATGAGGGACAAACTACCTATCGAGTCTTTTATACGGCAATGACCACTGACGTTTAGTGGATCTTATGATCCACTAGTGGTGTAATAGTGGGTAAAATAAAAGTAGAATATCCATTATATGACTCAATTTTCTAAGATGGAGAATGTGATTATTTTAGTTTATCATTTAGAAAGAGAGGTCGATCAGTGGTGGTTGTTGATTAAGAATACCAATTCTATAGATGACATATAAGAGATAGAGTGGGAAGACTTTAAAAAAATATTTATTAATAAGTATTTCTATTGAACTCTTCAGATAAATATAGATAGATATTTCATAGAGATGAATCAATGAATGAAGGTGAATCTGAATATATTTCAAATAAAATTTCACAAGGCTTTCAAGGTATGACTCAGGTTTTGTTATCAATAATGATATAAAAATAGATATATTATTGATTGTTTTAAAACAACACCTTCCAAAGCTCAACAAATTCAAGGCATAGAGTGTAATTAATATGTTTTTTATGTACTATCAAATTGGGGATGGAGTTTGTAGAATTTTCTTAGGGCTATGGAGATAAGATATGAAATATAGAGTTTCAGACTGGGGGATTTATTGTAAAATATGGACAGAAAACTCATCCACCCCCATGTCAAAAATGTGAGAAGAAACATAAGGAGAATTTACACAAAGGGGTGTGGAAATAATTCAAGTGTAGAGAAGAAGGCCACCAAGCTCAGGAATGTTGAAGATACATGAGATATCCGGAAAATGTGGTGGAGGAAAGGAGAGAACCACCCATGGATAGATTCATCAACTACGAGGAGAAAGGGAACAATGAAAGACAATACACTAATCTAAAAGTCCTTGCGGGTAATCTGTGTCAGCAGCCACCCAAGCCAAAGGATAAAGGGGAATATTATGCCTACACGACTTTTGAGATAGATCCTTACAATGATGTGGGATTGGTATTCTGATTATTCATTCTATAATAGTGAATTTTCTTTTTTATTCTCATTGTATGCATTCTTTCATATCTTGTATGTTTATTATAACTATTAAAACAACACCTCATAATAAGGGGGTTGAGTTATCTGTGAGAATAGGTAATGGGGAAATTATTTTAGCTAGTCTATATAACTCATCCCCAATTAGTGTTTGTTGACTGAACCTCCCAGTATATATTTCCTTACTTTCTTTGGAGGAGTTTGATGTTATTTTGGGCATGGATTGACTATCTTTCTACAAAGCCAACATCAATAGTTGGGAAATGGAATTCACTCTTTATATCTTTAGGCATATTCCAATTCAATACAAGTGTAATGAGGAGGATGAATATTAGTCAGAATCATCATCTGATGTGTGGATATTATCTCTTTATGAGAAATAATATCTAGATCAAATGATTGATACAAAGAGATAATCATTACTGAAGGCATGTAGGACTACAAGGATGTTTTCCTTGATTAATTTCTCAGTATTCCTCTTGAAAAAGATGTTGAGTTCTCAATTGAACTTGTTACAAGATCTATGATAATATTAAATACAATATATTGAATGGTCATCATTGAGTTTGAATAACTAAATAAGTAGTTATTAGTGAATTCGTAAAAGGGTTTTATATGCCAGAGTGCTTTACCATGGGGTGAACCAGTCCTTTTTTCTAGGAGAAGGATGGACCATTTATATTCTACATTTATTATCATGATATCAAAAAAAATAATGAAAAATAACAAGTATCCATTTCCATAGATAGAGGAATTGTTTGATCAAATATGTGGCGCCAAGTATTTCACTATGGTGGACCATCAGTCAGGATATCACTAATTAAAGTTATGGAAGGAAGATATTCCCAAGAAATCCATTTGAATGGTGTAAGAACACTATAAGTTGATAATGATTCCATTCAAAATCACTTCTACTCCAAAAGTTATCTTGGATTTAAGGAGAATATTCTTTACATATTACATTAACAAATATATGGTAGTCTTAATTGATGATATCCTGATATACTCATAGATCTATGAGGAACCCAAGGATAATTTGAACAGTTCTATAATAACATTTCAAAGTGGGAAACTATAATGACCCAAACTTTTGTTAATGAAAATTATTCTTGATCTAGTTAAATTTCTCATAATGTAAAAGTGTTATATAAAATATGTACTTACTTGGTTTTATGTAGTTGGAATTAAAAATACCATTAAGAATTGTTATCATTTCAAATATAGTCATTGAAGAGTGATCACATGATTAGTATAAATATAGAGCTTTAACAAATCCAATTTACTCAGACAATTTAAGTGATGTCCTCATCCAATAGACATTCCATGTATGATGCCAATTTGTTGGAGCTCGGAAAGTAGGAGGCGTCATTGGGATTTCCTCTCGACCATTCCCAAGCCTAGCTTCAACACATTAAGCTCAAATGGAACCACCTTCGGAAGAAGTGGAAGTTGATAAAAATTACCACCAGAGCGATGTTATCTGAGCCCCCCAAAAGTATGTCACCATCACACACCATACCCTTCAGTTCTATGCAGGTATTATAAGGGGTATGTAATAAGACCTTAGCACTATGATTATGTACATTTTTTTTGTATAGAGAATATAGATTCACTTTATTTGTGTTACATTGTAAATAGTTTTTAAAGAAAATATAGAATTTTTTAGTTAATATTCAATTAAGAAATATATTTTGATAAATTATTGTCTTTTTTAATTAAATAATATTTTAATGAAATATTATTAATAAATTACTTTTTAATTAAATATAAATTACCTTATTATTTTTATAAATACAACTGTAATTTTTATTATGGGATTAAAGCTATTTTGGTCAAAACTCGTCCATTTTCGATAAATGAATGTTTTTATTTTAAAAATAAAAATACCCATATGTTGAATATTATTTAGATAAAATGAATATTATTTTTATAATCAGGATGTCGAAATTATCCAAAGATGATTTTTCCTAATTTTCTGAGATAGTTGAATTTTGGGGTAAAAATTTAAATATCGTTTAATTATATATTTTGTTTTATAAAATCATAATGACCCAATAGTGAGGTAATAAAATACTATAAGTTTTATGTTCGGCCAATATATGTTTTAAAATAAAAATAATGTGATTTTATTTTTATTTGATTTATTTTACAAAGCCTTGGTGGACCCTGCAAGACTTATAAAATATTTTATCTTTTTAAAATTATTTCATCTAGAGTATGATTCGCCTCCAAATAATCAAGCCTAATATTTTTATTAGTTAGGCCATTTTACTTATAAAATATTGTTTGCTTCTCCCCTTTGGAAAAAACCATTGGCAAAAACCATGGGATTGTCTTTGGTTTTGATTAGTTTAAGGTATAGGGTCCCAAACCTAAATAATAATAAATTGTATCTCTATTTCTATATAAACCCACCCAATGTCCCACTTTCTCTTAACTAAAAGCCTATGTAGCTCAACAAACCTCTGACATCGTCTCTATAGAATTCTCCCATGGTTTCCAAGTCTCCCAAGAAGCATCTTTCAAGCCCATCCCATGCTTTTGGGATCACACTTCCAAGTAAGGGATTTCTTCCTATCTCATTTTTTCCCAAATTTCATTATGATTTTATGCCATTTTATTTTCATTTAAAAAAAAATTGGTATACTTTTTCAACATTCCCATACTACCCTCTTTATGTTTTAATGGTGATATACCCCCTTTATCTCCCATTAATTCCTCCCAATGTACACCTGTTACCATGCCAAAATTCCGTAAGGAATTTCTCTCTTCTCATTTTCATTCTAGAAATTCTTTTGTATTATGAATCTAAAATTCCATAACATATGTTGGGACATGTATATATATGACCCCCTTAAATTCCATTTCATATAAATATTACAAAAAACCCCTCTCTCTCTCATCAAACATTTTATGAATTCTTATGTCAGGTCGTTATGCTGCCAAAATTGCACCACAATTTTTTCTAAGAAAAAGTCATTGTGTCGTGAATACCATTACCATTTCTCTATCAAGTGTGTTGAACTTTATGCACATTTACTTATTGATTATAGATTTTATCTATGCATTACACATTTCTTTATCGTGGAAGAAATGATGATCTTTAATGATTTAATGTTGTATGATACATGTGGCACACTAATGCATGAAATGAAATGTTTAAGAAGGGAGAACCCTGATAGCACTCCAATTCATTAGGTAAAGATTAGAATCAGGTTAAATAATGTGAAATGAGGGTTTAATAATGTTAATTTAAGTGCAATTAGGGTTTGCTCATGATCCATGTGCAATTTTCCTTGGCTCATGATAATAACATGTTAAGAGTTGTTTCCACGTTTCCGTGTTACGATAATCATGTTATATCATACCTTTATGTTCATGTTTGTCTTATGATCCATTGATATTATTATTACCTAATATGTACTATATTATTCATGTTATGCCTTGTTTACTCATTTTCTGGGTATTATAGCTCACCCTTTTTTATGCATGTCTTTAGGTTACCCCATACAATGCAAAGTATGATAGAATGTAATGGTCTTGTATAGAAGGATTTCAATAATGATGTCGTGTTTAATGATATAAGTCATTATTTAATGTTTCTAATCCCCAAATACATTGTATGTATCAATATTATATGTTAAATCAAGTGAATATTTTAGGTAATAAATCATTTCAAGTGTGTAATAAAATATAGGGTTGTAATACTTGGTATCAGAGGATAGGATTAGTTATTTTTGGGAATAGGATTAGAAAACTCTAGTGAAAGCCTTAGGGATAAGAATAAGTATAATAAAAACATACCTATGTTTTGGTGAGTATTGAGTATGTGGTTTATGATGAAAATACAGACATGTATGGATACGATCATGTAGAGGAGGCTCTATCACAGATGTAACTAGGAGGGAAAACTCTGACAATCAGTTCCAAGCTTGACCCAATATATCCTGGTACACGACAACATGCCTTACTACACTCTTGGTTATGAAACTTCAGGGGGATATTATTTGGTAAATTCACATGCTTAGTATGATCCATTATTAAGGAAACTAAAAAATTCCCCTAATAATATATGTTAGAAATTAGATCATGTATAACATATATTTTAGACTATAGATTCATAAGTTAAGGAAATAAATGTAGTTTATAAGTCATTTGTTTTTGTCCTTGGTTTACCCATTCTGTGTTACACCTTACTTTCCATTTATTCCATACAATTTATGGTATTAGGAGGACTCAGGTCAACAACTAATGAGAAGGCCAATGCGGTGGTTGTTCTAATGAGATGCCCAATCTAATTGGAGTGGGAATCATGAACTTTGTTATGATACTCTCTCAGTAACTCATCCTTTGAATGGAAACATTGTTCAAGAGGAATGTTCAACCCCCCTAAGAATAAACAAGTTTCAATTGAGATAATCATGATACAAAGGCCTACTACTTTTAATGGATCATCTGATCCATCATTCATCGAACAATTGATCAACTCCATTGAAAAGCTCTTATACATTCATTATTGTTCCAAACAAGAAAAGGTACTTCTTAATTCTTATCATATAGAGGGTCAAGCTGATAAATGGTATACATTGATCAAAAATATTAACTCTGATGAAGAGATCGAGGCATTGGAATGGAAGGATTTCTGGAAAATGTTTTTTGACAAATATTTTCATCGCACCCTTCAACTTATGGTAGAAAGGCACTTCCTTTCCCTCAAGAAAAAAGATGATTAATCCATCAGATCATATGACAAAAACATCACAAGTATTCCAATATATGCCCTCTCCATTTTCATTACCCCTGAATTCAAGGTTGACCGCTTCTTTGGTGGGCTGAAACCGGACCTACAGAAATCTCTAGTGATTCATGACTTTGACAGCTATGAGAAAATTCTATGATGTTCCCTCAAAGTGAAAATAGAAATTGAAGAATCTCAGGGGTATAAAGGGGATATGAAGCATAAGTTGGACTTCAATTATGGTATTCCAATGGAAAAATCCAATGGTTCTAGGAAAATATACCACCCAACTTTAAAATGGTGTGGAAAAAAGAACCCTAGAAATTTTCTGAACGGGACAAGGAAATGCTTTTGGGGTCGAAGAGAATGGAACCAAGCTGTTTACTACCGACATGATAATCCTGCAGCTACGAAAGAGGAGAGGAAAACTCTATTTTACTCTAAATGCATTGTTCATTGCTTCAAATAAAAATAACCATGGCACCTTGAAAATAAGTACACTAAGACAAGGATTTTTTGGAGGCAACCAACAACCTCTAAGGCATTAAGGGAGAGATTTTTCCATCACTACTACCAAAGTAAACCCCAATAATGATGTAGTGACATGTAGGATAGTTATTCATTCAATAAATGAGAAAATGTACTTTTTTATTCTGGTTCTATGCATTCTTTGGTATCTATAAAATTTAGTAGATCAATCCAAACACCACCAAAAATCGTGGAAGTAAATATGTCAATGTGTATGGAAAATGTGGAAATCATTGCATTCCAGTAATATAACTCCTCCCCTATCTTAATTTGTGGATTGAAATTCCCAAAAAACCTCATCATACTCACTCTAGTGGAATTTTATGAAATTCATGGTAGGTATTGTATTTCCTTATATAGAGCCAACATAAATTTCCATGAGAGGGAAATCACTCTCTATATAAAGAATCGACCCATGATTTTTTACAAGTACAAGGAGGTGGGTAAATTATCTTTAGCACCATCATCCTATGTGTGGATATTACTGCCCTATGAGAATGCATATCTATCTCAGATGATTGAGTCTAAGGATTCAACCATCCATGAAGACATGCCAATTATGAGGGAATTCGCTGAAGTGTTTCTCGAGGAATTTCCAGGTCTTCCTCTTAGAAGAGATGATGAATTCTCAATTGTCCATATACATGGGGTGTTTTCAGTATCCAATAATCCATATAGAATGGATGTTGTGGAGATTGAGGAGATGAAGAAACAACTATATGAGAATCTGGATAAAGGGTTTATACACCCAAGTGCTTCACTATGGGGTGCACCAGTCCTCTTCATCAAGAAAAAGTATGGTTCAATGCGCTTTTTCAATGATTATCCTGAGCTTAACAAAATCACGATGAAGAACAAGTATCCTCTTCCATGAATTGATGACTTGTTCGATTAGCTACATGGAGCACAATAATTTTCCAAGGTGGATTTACGGTCGGGATATTACCAGGTAAGGGTGAAGAAGGAGGATATCCCCAAGACCACATTTCAAATAAGGTACAGGTACTATGAATTCATAGTAATTCCTTTAGGACTCACTAATGCTTCATCAATCTTCATGGACATTATGAATAGAGTGTTTATATATTACCTCGACAAATTTGTGGTAGTCATTATAGATGATATTTTAATATACTCCAAAACCAAAGAAGAGAATGAAGATAATATAAGAACTGTACTATAGACCTTGCAAAAAGATAAGGTCTATGAAAAGTACAAAAACATTGAGTTCTAGTTAAAGGAAGTCTCATTCATGGGTCATATAATTATAAAAAATGGTATATCTGTGGAACCCTCTAAGATAGCGGCAATTGTGTCCTGGATGAGGCCAACATCGGAAACAGATATATGTTGCTTCATGGGGTTAGCTAGATATTATCTCTGATTTGATAGAAATTTATCATGATTGTCAAACCCTTTTACCAAGCTAACTAGGAAGGGAGTCAAGTATTTAGGGTCTGATGAATGTGAATATAGCTTCATGGAGTTGAAAAAGAGGCTTATCATTTCACTCATTCTCACTTTACCCACAAGTGGCGATATTATTTGGGTATTTAGTGATGATTCAATGAAGGGATTGGGTTGTGTGTTGATGATAAATTTGAAAGTCGTTGCCTATGTTTCAAAGAAATTTAATGTTCATCAGAAAAATTATCCAACACATGATCTGGAGTTGGATGAAGCGAACTTTTCTTTAAAAATTTGGTGGCATTATCTTCTTAGGGAGGGTAAAATATATTCCAACCATAAAATCCTCAATTATATATTCACATAGAAAGAGTTGAACATGTGCCAATGAAGATGGTTAGAGCTGATCGATGACAATGATAGCTCTATCCATTACCACCCTAGGAAAGTGAATAGGGTGGTGGATGCTCTATGTAGAATGGACCAATGATTCTATCATTGATGAGAATTGAAAAGGATCCAATCTTCTTAGACATGATGAAGATTGGCGTGGGAATCATAAAGAAGGGAACATCATCAATCCTTTCACAAATTATTTCTCAACCTTCTCTTATGGAATGGTTAAAGGATGCTCAAAAGGATGACGTGGGAATTAATAAGTAGGTGGAAACCACCAGGAAATGGAAATCCTTTAAGTTCAATGTCAATGAAGAAGGAATTATAATATTTGGTTCAAGACTATATGTTCCATCAAATCTAGAGTTAAAGAAGGAACTTTTGGATGAAGCGCATAGTTTAAATTTCTCCATTCACCAAGGAAACACAAAGATGTATCTTGATCTTTGAGAGAATTATTGGTGAGATAAAATGAAGAAGGAGATCACTGAGTATACATCAAAGTGCCTAGTGTGTCAACATGTGAATGCTGATGGGATGAAGTCTAAGGGAATGATGCAACCATTACCCATACCATCATGGAAATGGGATAAAATTTCCATGGTATTTGTCACTAGACATACAATGAAATCCAAATAAAACAATGCTATCTACGTTTTGGTGGATCCTTATACAAATACTACACTCTTCATCGCAATTTGAGATAATTTCTCACTGGATTAACTGTCACAAATATACATCAGATACGTGGTAAGGCTACATGGAGTACCACTATCGATTTTATCTGATCGAGATCCATGATTCGTCTCTATGTTTTGGAAGAGTCTTCAACATGATATGGATATTGAGCTGAACTTCAGTAGATCTTATCATCCTCAAACTGATGTCCAATCTGTTCAAACTATCCAAACACTTGTGGACATGTTGAGAGTGTGCTCAAAGGACTTCAAAGTAGGATGGGATGAACATATTCAACTTGTTGATTTCTCAGTCAATAATAGTTTCCACTAAATCATCCAAATGGATCCTTATGAATCCCTATATCAGAAGATGTGAAGAACACCAACATGTTGGGATGATGTTTGGGAGAGAAAACTCCTAGGTTTATAGATGGTCGAAGAAATAGTGGAGACGGTTTAGGACATCAAACGACACATTAAAGCTTCTCAAAGTCAACAAAAGTGGTATACTGATAATCATCAAAAAGACCTAGAGTTTGATGTCGAGGACATGGTATTCCTCCACATATCACCATGGAAGAGAGTTATGAGATTTGTGAAGAAGGTAAATCTTATTCCAAGGTAGATCAGCCCTTTTGAGATCCTTGATCTAATTGGAGCAGTGGAATATTGACTAGCACTCCAACCAAACCAATCTCATGTACATGATGTATTTCATGTATCACTATTGATGAAGTATATACCCGAACCATCGAAAGTACTAAATCCATAGGTGGTACCATTGGAGAATCACCTCTCCCATGAATAGAATCTGGTGAAGATATTAGATCATAGAGAAAAAGTTCAACGTAATAAGACAATTCCCCTTGTTAATGTGTGATGGTGAAATCACAAGTTTGAAGAGGAAATGTGAGAGTCAAAGGAAGTGATGAAATAGTGTTACCCACATATGTTTTAGTGTGGGAAAAGGAAATTTGGAGGAAAAAAGTTTTTAGGGGTAATGATTGTAATGAACCAAACTTTTGTTAAATGAAAATTCCTCATTATCTAATTAAATGTCTCATTGTGTAAAATTGTTATATAAAATATGCACTTCCTTGGTTTTATGTTTTTGTATTTCAAAATACCATTATGAATTATAACCATTCCTAATATAGTCATTGAACAGTGATCACATGGTCTGTATAAAAATTAAGGTTTTAACAAATCCAATTTACACTGACAAAGGAAGTGATTACCTGATCTAGTACACTTTCCTCATACAAAGCCCATTTTTTGGATCATGGAAAGGAGGTGGCATCATTGTGATTTACTCTTAACCAAGCCTATGTTGAGCTTCAACAAGTTAATCTCGAACATAACTACCTATGGGTGAAGTAGAAGTTGATAGAGATTACCACCCGAGCGATGTAATCCGAGCCCCCCAAGATTCAATCACCATCGCACACCTTACCCTTAAGTCCTATGTTGGTGTTATAATGGGTTATGTAACAAGACATTATCACTAAGTTTATGTGCATTATTTTTTTATAGAGAATATACATTCATTTTATTAGTGTTACACTATAAATATTTTTTAATTCAATAATGAAAATTTTTTAGTTAATATTCAATTAAGAAATATATTTTGATGAATTAATGTATTTCTAAATTAAATACTATTTTAATGAAATATTATTTCTAAATTAAATTTTAATTAAATATAAATGATCATATAATTTTTATAAAAACAATTTTATTTTTATTAACGTTTGAAAGCTATTATTGTCAAAAACTATGGATTTTCGATAAATGTCCGTTATTTATTTTAAAAGTAAAAATTCACATATTTTAATAATTATTTAGATAAAATTAATATTATTTTTTTAATTAAGAAATCAAAATTATCTAATGATGAATTTTTCATAATTTTTTGAGTTAGTTGAATTTTTGGAAAAAAATAAATACCGTTTAATTATTTAATGTGTTATATGCCATCATAATGACTCAATAGTGATCTAATAAAATACTATAAGTTTGTAGTTCCAACAATATATGGTTTACCATTAAAATAATGTGATTTTAGGTTTATTTGATTTATTTTACAATGCTTTTGTGGACCCACCAAGACTTATAAAATATTTTATCTTTTAAAAATGATTTCTGTGAGGGTGTGACTCACCTCTACATAATCAAACCTAATATTTTCAGTAGTTCGGACATTTTCCTTATAAAATATTGTTTTCCACTCCCCTTTGGAAAATACCATTTGAAAAAACCATGGTATGTTTTTTGTTTTTTATTAGTTTAATGTATAGGGTCTAAAACCAAAATAATAAATAATTCCCTCTCTTTTCCTATATAAACCCACCTAAGCTCCCAATTTATCTTAACTCAAAGCCCTTGGAGCTCGTCCATCCACTTCCCTTATCTCTCTATAATCCTCACATGGCACCCCAAGCTCCCAATTATCCTCTTTCAATCCCCTGCCATTCCATTTGGATCACGCTTCCAAGTAAGGGATTTCTTCCATTCTCATTTTTGTCCAAATTTTGTTATGTTGTTATGCCATTTTATTTTCATTTACAAATGTTGGGGTATGATTTGTCCCCTCCCCAATACTTACATTTTTATTTTTTAATGATGGGAGGCCACTTTCTCTCTCATTTATTCCTCCCAATGTACACCTGTTACCGTGCCAAAATTCCGTAAGAAATTTCTCTCTCCAAATTATCATTCAAGCAATTATTTTGTATTGTGAATATAAAATTCCATTACTTATGTTGGTACATGTATCTATATGAACCCATTAATATCCATTTCCTGTACATATTATGAGATATTCATTTCCCTCTCATCACCCATTTTATGAATTCTTATGTCAAGCTGTTATGCTTCCGAAATCGCATTGCGATTTTTTCCAAGCCAAAGTCATTGTGTCATATATACCATGCCCATTTCTCTATCAAGGGTATTCACCTTTATGAAAATTTACTTATTGATTATATAGTTCATGTATGAATTCCACATTATTTTATCATGGAATAAATGATGATTATTAATGATTCCATGTTGTATGATCTGTGTGGCATGCTTATGCATTAAATGAAATGTCTAACTAGGGTGCGCCTAGATAGAGCTCCAGTGCATTGGATTAAGATTAGTATCATGATATTACAAGTGAAATGAGGGTTTACTCATGCTAATTCATGTTCAATGAGGGTTTACTCATCCTCCATGTTCAATGATCCTTAAGTCATCCTAATACCATGTTAAGTGTTGTTTCCACATTTCCATGTCACGATAATCATGTTATAACATTTTGTTATGTTCATGTTTAGCTTATTCTCCATTTATGTTCCTATTTCATAACATATAAGGTATTATTCATGTTATTAATTTTTTACTCCCTTAATTGGCTTTATATCTAACCCTTATCTTATGCGCGTCCTCAGGTTACCCCATTCAATGCTAAGTACGAGGGAATGTAGTGGTCTTATGAAGGAAGTTTTCAATAAAGATGTTGTGTTTCATGTTTTAAGTCATTATGTAATGTTCCTAAGCCCGAAAGACACTAGACCTATGGATCTTCTATATTGAATCATGTGATGATTTTATATAATAAATCATGTCTAAGTTTGTAATAAAAAATCAAGGTTGTTATAGAAACTATATGCAGAGTATAGTACATGTGAGTTTAGAAAAGGAATATATGTCAACCATTCAAAGGAAAACAAAATTGAAGTTTTTTCGAGGCCAACATGTGTAACATAAATCCCTTATTTCCTTGGTGAACCAGGATATTATCAGTTATTTTTGAAGAATTTTCTGATATTTCCAAACTAACTAGCCATGATCGCTCAGAAGGGGGAAATGTTTTCTAGACTAGTGAATGTGAATACTACTTCAAAGAGTTAAAATAGATTCTTATCCCCACAACATTACACACACTTATGAAATGTTAGGAAATATTTTTGGTATATAGCGATGCTTAAATGATAGGAGTAGGCTATTTACGGATGAAAAATGAAAAATTGATAGCCTATGCCTTAAGGAAGTTGAAAATTCATGAGGAAAAATATCCCACACATGATCCGGAGTTTACAATTATGATCACCACATTGAAAATATGACTGCATTATCTATATTGGGAGAATTTTGAAATATATATTGATCTTAATATCCTCAAATACAAATTTACTTATAAGGACCCTAATATGATGTAGTTAATATGGTTAGATCTCATCATTGAATAGGACTTCAAAATCCACTACCATCATAGAAAAGTGAACAATGTGGCCGATTCTCTAAGTAGAAGTGATCCAGCAATAATATCATTGATGAGAATTCGGAACGATCCAATCATTATAGATTATAAATGGATGGATAAGGGAATCATTAATGAAGTAACATCATCGATACATTATAATATGATTTTTAACCATACATCATGATGAAAATAATGGATTCTCAAAGAAATGATATAGAAATTTAGAATAAAGTAGAAGCCATGGGAAATGGGGAATCATCAGAGTTCAAAATTGATGAGGAAGGAGTTACAAAATTTTGTTTTGGAATATGTGTGTAATGTAATCCAGAGGTAAAGAAAGGGAATATGAGTGATGCACATACCTAAACCTTAATTATTCACCTTGGGGGGACAAAAATTATCAAGATCATTGAGAGTGATGTTAGTTGGAAAATATGAAGAAGGAGATAATGGATTATACATTTATGATACTATTATGTTAGAAAGTGAAGGATAAACGGTAAAATTAAAAGGCTTGACAAAACCATTACCTATACCGACATTAAAATGAAAAAAAACCAACAGGTACTTTTTCACAAGACTTATGAAGAGATATAGAGGAAACAATTCTATCTAGTTTTTTTGGATCATATTTTAACGAAAACACACTTTATCTAAATTATATAGGACTTATCTCTAGATCAAATTTCATAGATATACATTATAGAAGTGGAAATTTTATATGTATAACCACTATCGATTGAATCTGATCAAGATTTGGTATTCACCTCCACATTATGGAAAGCCTCCAAAATTCTCTAAACACTAAGATGAACATTATTATGCCTTATATTCCTCAAATAGATGGAAAATAAGAGTGGGCTATTCTGACACTAGAAGACATTTTGATAGAATGTTCTATGGAATTAATGGGAGGATGGGACCAACATCTACCTATGGTCGAGTTCACTTACAATAATTTTTTTTCATCCGAGAATTGAAATGGCTCCATAGGAATCCCTTTATGGGAAAGGATTCATAACGTTTCCATGATTTAATGAAGTTGAAGAATATAAGATTCTATGACCTAAAATGGTTAATGAAAATGTAGAAATGGTTAAAAAAATTATTATGACATCATGGTATCCCAAATTCAAAATACTTTTTATGCACATAGTCATGGACGAGACCTAGATTTTATAGTTGGGGACATGGTATTACTCCTCATATATCCAAGGATGAGAATCATGAGATTTGTGAAAAATGGAATAGTGAGTCCCATCTACATCAGTCCCTTAGATATTCTTAATAGTGTTGGAGTTGTGGCCTGTAGAATAGACCTTCCAACAACTATGTTTCAAGTACATGACACATTCTATATATCCCACATGAGGAATTATATACAGTATCCCTAAAATGTAATAGATTTAGAGGTGTTATAGTTGGAAAATGATATCTCTTATGAGGGGTTGACAGTGAAGACTTTGGATAAGAGAGATAAATTTATACACAATAAGACTACTCACCTTTTAAATTTACTATGGTTAAACCATTAGTACGAAGATGAAACAATGTAACTGAAGGATGAAATGAAGTAGAAGTACGCTTAACTATTTTCCACTTAGTTTGTAAAACAAAATTTTGAGAGAGAAATTTGATAATAGGGGAATAATGTAATGACCCAAGACTCTATCAATAAATTTTTTATTCTTATAATTATTTCATATAGTATAAATAACAAAAAATTACTTATAAAAGATAATAAAAAAACAATGAATGAAATAATAGGCTTTTTCAATATTTAAGGAACCTAAACCAATGGAATAGTAACGTGACCTTTGAAATTGTAATGTGACCATTCAGAATAGTAAACCAGCCAATAGAATAGTAACCTGACCTATAAAAGTAGAATTAATATTTGGGAATCTTATAAATGAAATTATGATGTATTTATATATTGGAATAGATAAATAAATGTTTTAAAAATGATAAATTAAATAAGGGTATTTTTGTGAAACATAAATGATTATTTAAAATTTTATAATTAATATAGTGATTTAAAATAAAAATTCTTTTAATTAAATAGTTTTATAAATTAATTTTGCTGGTCTTGTGATTATAATATTATTTTATGAGACCTTAATTGATTTTTCAAAGTGTTATAAAAGTAGATATAATTTTTAAATTTCTATATTTTTTATAAATGGTGATTTTATTTAAACACTAAATATATCATATTTAGAAAATTATTTTTAAAATATTTATTCCAAATTTAAATTCTATGAATTTAAAAATAGTTTTAGAGAACTTTTTATATTTTTCTAAAATAGATGATTTTTTGTGAATAGTGAAATATTGTAATTTACAGTTGATGCTAAATACATGAATTAATGAGTCATGGATAATGTATATTTTATATAATAACCATTGGTTCTAAATAAAATACACTAGTTACTCTATTTAGTCATAATAATCTACACTATCTATAGTCCTGATCCAAAATATTAAAAAAACACCCATATCCTCCACTATAAATACCACCCCTCACAACCTTTTCTGCTCACACACCAAATAATTTGATGATTGACCAATTTATACCTAATAAACATCCCATGTCTCTTCCCCACATCCAGGATACATTGGTCTCAAAAAAAGGACAAACTCATGTGCCTCAAGGAGGTTATCGGGGAGAATAAGTTCAAGAGGTAAATTCTTATATTTCTTTCAATTAATTTCCTTTCAATTTATTTATTTTCTAATCATCTAATCACCTAATAATACCAAATTGGAATTATATATAAATTATCTCTTATAAATTTTTATTTATTTATTTATTTATTATACACATCATCATTGTTTCCTCTCCCCTTTTCTTCTAAAAAATTAAACTTCACCCATGATGTGTTAATTTATTACATTCAAGGATGATGAGTTTTCAATTTATGTGACCACCTTCATGTATAGTCATAAAAAAATTTAGGGTTAAAAAAGATTATAATATACGTATTACACATTATTTAGTGTTCTAAAACCATTATATGGGCATAATATTAACTAATAAAACAAAACTAGTTCATGAATAATGAAGAAACACCCAAATAGTCTAAATGGTTATCATTATCATTTTTTATAATTAATCGTCCTAAATTGTAGAAAAAAATTATTTATAATACAATTTAAAATTCCTAAATTTTATAAATAACATATAATTTCAATTATGTATAACTATTCTCATTTTACATTATTCCCCATACATGTATACAAGTAAACAGATTGTGAAAACCACGGAAATGAACACTCCTCGATGTTGAAATTGAATCTTTTAACACATCAAAAAGTTCATAAATAATAATAATAAAATTAAAATGAATCAATTTTTTTAATATATTCTTAATTAAATTATTAATGGTTCTAATTTTATTTTTTTGAGTTCAAATGCAGAACACTTTCAGATATAAGGTAAGAGATTACTTTCGAACCTCGCTTATTTTCCTACAGGTTACACATTATTTCTCTTTACCCCATTGTAAATATTCATTATTTTTATGTGATAATACTAAATTCTGTTTATATGTTCCAAAATCATGTATCCAAATCAGTTCATCCTTCTTTGATGAGGAAATACATGTTTTAAAAAAGGATCCCTTATCAAATCATCCCAATAAGCAGGTCCAATTAAAGGGAACTTCTCGATTTCATATCCATTTTAATGTGCACTCCATAATATATTTGAATCCAAAATTATTTTTCTAAAATAAATAATTTTATCATGAATAACTAACTTGGTTCATTTTTTATTTTATGAATAGAAATATTCCATTTTATGCATAAAATTATCGTTAATATTTTCTTTAAACCACACAAAAATGTTTTATTTCTAATGATTCTAAAATACTCTTTTTATATGTTTACACTTCAATTTGGAAAAATATATTAATATATATTCCTATTTTACCTTATGCATGTCCTTTTTTGATTTAAATCCATTTTCATGTACACTTTTATGATATTCCCATTCGTTATTCTCCATTACATGATTATGAAACCTATTTATTTCCATGGGTGACCCTTATGTTTATGTTGGATTATTAATGTGGATGAAATATGAATGAACATGTTATGATTGATGAACCTAGATAGATCTCCAATTCATTGGGTAATTTTTAGTCTCATGATATCACATGTGGAATGGTCTTGGTTGTTAGCCTTGGCTCTGAACTTCCATGTGCAATGTTTTTTTGGATGGCCTTGACTCATGCTCATACATTTAAAATGGTCTTGGGTGTTATCCTTCACTCATAATCCTCCTTGTGCAATGGGCTTGGTAGTTATCCTTGACTCATTCTTATTCCATGTTGTATGTTGTTTCCACATTTCTACGATTCCATGATTTTAAGATCTCATATTGCATATGTTATGCTTCCATATGTTTATTCATTTTCATTTGATTTTTTTGTCATCACTAAATGACTTATTATCCATGTGTTATGATTTATTCAAATAATTATTCCCTTACTAGGATATTTAGATAATCCATTTGTTCATGTAAACACCAGGTTATCATATGTGGATGTAAGGGCACAAAGGATGTTACGATCTCATTATATAGTTTAAATAAAAGATTTTTTTATTGTAGTTCCATGTTTTTAGTTTTATGTACCTAATCAGCCATGGAAACTAGAACTTACAATCCTTAGTTTTTATTTGAATTATAGATATGATTAAATTCATTAAATTATATGTGTAAAATTATGTTATTGTGATATGGTTTATGTGGTGATGGTAGTTATCTTGGGGTTGTGTTATAGTTTTATGATTGCATGGAATAGGGTTGGAAATAATAAAAACAAGTACGGGAATATGATAAAACTAAAAAAAATGGTCCATGAAATAAACAATTATAATGAATAAGATAGTTTTTCTGACTGAATGATGAAGGTTGTAATATATATGAATTGTGAATAATGAATTTCATGAAATATATTGTTCTTAATGATTGAATATTCATTTATTAAGGATAAATGATTCTTATAGAGAATGTAACATTATTATTACATGGTAATTATATGAATCATAATTATTATGTTATTAAATTGAATGTAAATAGTGACTTTTATGGTCAATTTGTATGAAATGGTGGGGATAGTTTATGGTGTAATGATGACAGTATTAAGATCTTGAACTTTGAGGAGGTATGATTTTCTTTTAATTTTTTATACCTATAATTATTTTTGTTTAATGTAATGTTTCCCAATATTTAGAAAGATATAATGGTTATCTAGGGGTTTAGGACATGAATATGGGGGAAAGAGGACATCTTGTTCATGGTGCACGGTTAGTGCATTTTTTTTACTAACTCTATGCAATAAACATGTAACCTAGTTGAGGGTGGTTAATGGTTAGAAAGAATTTCGTGGTGGCCCAAGAAACATTATAGCCAGAACTCTATTACATAGTAGAAACCACACGACTTTCACATAGTTTGGGAAAGCCTGAAAGTGGCTATAAAAACATGGTGACCAAATCATCCACCTCATAAAAAAGTGGGAAATTACTGATTTTCACTACCAAATATATTTTTTAATTTTCACCTGATTTCTCCCGATATTTTTCTCCTATGGAAAGGGTTATGAACCTAGAGATCCCTCCTCCCTTAATTAAAATTTTAACTTGATTCATAAAAATTTTTAGGGTTGTATAGTGAAAATCAAATTCCAATTTATGCATCAGTCTCCATTTCATTCTAATTTTCTGGGAAACCATTGTGATTTATTTCCAATCCATCCAAATATTATGAATCATATTTCTAGGTGGTTCTTATTCATTCTGTATGAGATCACTTTAGTATTAATGAAGGTTTGTTGGGGAATTTTTTTTGGTTCATTATTAAGGTAGGTGGTCTAGAAGTTATTTCCCATAGTTGTGGTGTTTATTCCTTCATATGTGGTTTTCGAGATTGCGTTATTCTACTATGAAATCGATTCTTTGATATAGATTGATATATGTGGTGTTGGACTATTCACAAACCCTATTGGATTGTTTGATGATGAGTAGATAAAGATTAAGGCAACCCATCGGTTATGACACTCCCTTAAACATGGAAATTGAGTAATAAAATGATTAATTTGATGTTTTATGGGATTAAAAAAGTTTTATCTTTGTTTATCAAGTTAAAATGGAATATCATATTATTTGGATTAACTTAGAATGTTAAATGGTTTTTAGGTAAATAAAGGGAAACATGATAAATGATTAAAGGGGAATTAACTTTTTACAAATGGTTTTAAAATATATTTAATGGATATGGCTATGAACTAATGGTAAAATAGGATAGTTATGGAATTATGATAAATGCATTTGAAGTATTGAACCATGGTGATATTGCTAAATAAAAATGGCCAACCATTATTGTTATTGTTTACTAAAAGGTCACTAATGATGAACCTTAGAATTCATGATTTATGGTATGCTTGGGATGTTAGATTAAGGATACTTATATTTGGTTTGCTAAGAATAGATTATCTAGGCCCCAATAATGTAATTTATCTTTTAGATGTTGGATTGATTCTCCAAGTCCTTTTGGTAGAAACATGACGTGGATAATTGGACTGATACTCTAAGATAAATTTTTCAATAGAATTATTTAATAAAATCCCATTTTAGGTGAATTTTTAAAATCCATAGAGTAAATGGTTCAACGTTATGGAATGCGTTGAAGCATGTTTTGTGTGTTGGTCCCACTATGGGAACCCAGATCCCATATGACTAATTGACATATGTCAAATTAAAAACCTATTTATTTTTACTATCTTTTTTATTTCTAATCTATATTTATATATACACTTTTATTAGACTAGATATAGTTATAGAAACTATTGGTGGTGCCCTAATGATTTGTACTCACACCCAGAAAGGTCCATCTTTGGGTACTTGAGAAAACATCATGTTTACAGTACTTGATAAGGTCAAGGGACCTCTTATATATGGTTGATGTGGGGTAAAGAATGGATGAGGGGACCAAAAACTCTTCTACGACCCGTTTTTGGGATCTCCTTTACTATCTTATTGTGGTGTCTCTTATATAACATTATAAAATCTTGATATGACATGTTTACTATATCAGTTTGTTATTACTTGGTTTCGGTGTTGGTTATTTAATTTTAGGTTATTGTTTACTATTTCATGATGTTGTTCATTTTAATTTATATTTCGGGGTTACTATGATTAAGAGGTTATATTATCCCCATGAATCTCTTATAAAATTGATACTAGTCAGTATCCTCTACCATACAGGGTGGTGCGCCTGAGGTTATGTTGCAATCCGGATCAGCACACCAGTTAGTGGTACCTAGGATAGGATGTTACAAATTCGTATCATATAGATTTTTATTTTCATTTGATTTAATATTTTTGGAAAGGTAGAATGAATATTAATATTTTTTGAGCCTTGGAAATGATACTATGCATGAGAGTGGCTGACCCTTGTGTAGGGGAAAAACCAAGTTCCCATGGTGGGATTATTATTCTTGATGATCTTTATTAGGGTTAGTTATCATCTAACCTTAGGTGATACACATATTGTACAATTTTATTATTATTAAGATTTTACTAATGTATTGGTATGTGATGTTATTTTATATGTAATAATCATTTTAGGCACTTTGAGATTTATGTGACGTGAATCATGTTTGAAACATGCAGAAGGTCATATATGGTAGAGTTGTGGGGAATAAATTTATTTTCTATTTCCTATGTTGGTTTAAAGAGGTGGTTACCAATTAATATAATGTAATGATTTTAAAATGGATAATTAAAAATGAAGTAGTTAAAATGGTTACTGATAAGGATGTTTCCATTGTTTAATGTTTTAAAGAAGTTAAAATGGAGTTAAATTGTTTTTAAAAAATTATGGGTGTTGGTTAAACTAGATTTCATCATGGCCCTAGATAATGGAATTTTATTGTATTTATGTTTAAACTATCATGAACATTTGAATAGTGTATGTCAAGTAGCTTTTTTGGATAGTTTTGACTCATCTCATGTATAGTTGTGTAATAAATTGTTAAGTTCCCCAATGTTTGTTTTTGGAATCATAGAGAGGTTACTCCACAATACATTTACCAGTAGGGTGACAATGTAGTTGTGATTTGAATGAACCTCGAGTATCAGGGAATGAACCCCATTTGGTTATAAACTATGGAAAAAAATACATGTTTCATGAGAATTTCATGCACATTATGCTGACTGTGGAGAGAGATTTTGGGTTTTCATTTTCATTTATGTTTGAGATGATGAGGGAGTTTTAAATGAAATAGCTTATAAAGTTATATGGAGTGGGTGGACAAGAGATATAAAAGTTCTAGATTGATTCTATCCAAATGATACTTGATCAATTAGATACCCCTACAGAGAGAAGGGTTAAGATGTTGGTGTATATGTTTCAAGGTAAAATAATGAAATGGTGGGATATTCAGGTCTAGGATAAGCTAACATATTATATAGAAAGAAAGGAATTCCAAGATAAGTGCATAGAGATGTTTTGCCTATAGACCATGGAAAAGGATATAGTTTTAGAGTTTTTTTGTTTAACATTGGTAAATATATTGGTGATGGATTATTCTGGTTGGTTCACTGATTTCCATGGATTTTGTTCTTATACTAATGATAGTTGAGCCATCTATGACCAAAAATATTATCATATTATAATGCGTGAGATCAATACCTAGGTGAATATCTTCTATTTGAGGAAATTTTCAATGGTTTTAAATCAATATCTCATTTCTATTTGGAACTATAAGTAGGCTTCTAGTGGTGTACATGTGGTTATAATGTTTTTATTAGGTAGTAAATTCTTTAATAATAGGAAAATAATATTACGATATAATTAACATTGGGGTGGGGAAAAGGTATCTAGAAGAGAGGATTAACCTCTCATGGTAGGGATTAAGTGTTCAGATAAAATTATGGTAGGACAAGTCACCTTATTGTTTAGTGTCTTCACCTAGAAGTGGGGTCCCAATATTGTGGAAGGATGGTTCCCAAAAAAAATGTTATCTAGGAACCCTCAAAAGACTAGTGGCGATAGATGAGTAACACCCCGAGTTTTTATATACTTTTTTTGAATAAATAAAATTTAATTGATTGAATACATTACATGATAAACCAATTAAAGATTACATTAAATGTAAATATGGTCTATCTTTCCCTACATGCAACAGTCAGTAATATTATGTGACACATGACACAGAGTTTTACCAAAACCTTGAAATATTGATAGTATTGTTATTTATACATAATCATTGTAACCTAGCTGTTAGAATTTGAAAAGGTTATAGTAATTAAAAAATAAATATTAATTATAATTGATTTACATAACTGAAAAATATTTATAATAAAATACACAATTTTCAGTTAAGTCTTTATATGTTTTGATAATACAATTTTCTCAAAAATAAGTTTTTATGTCTTTTGTGAAAAATAATAAAGATAATTTTTTAAAATTTTACTAATTTAATTTTATAAAATTACATTATTTCTTTAAACCATATTGATAAAATTATATTAGGGTGAATTTTTAATATTTTTATAAAAAGTTTCATTTTTATGAATAGTGAAAAACTATGAACATTAATTGAAAACTACCTTTTATTATAATATATTTATATAGTTAAATTATATTTAAATTATGTTTTAAATTAAATTTAGACTAAATATACATCTATTAATCCATTTTATTCCATTTTAATAAATTTCATATTTATATTGAATGTAATTTTTTTAAACTTTTGATTGTTTTCGCTTTTAAACCCAACTTTCTCGACACATTTGTGGGATTAACTTTAAAGTTGATTTTTTCCACTTATGTGATTAGAATTTGGATAAAAGGATTTCATATTTTGAATACTCATATTTTATTATATATAATATGGTCAACAATTGTTTTTACCAAGGTGATTAGTGAATGCAATTAAAAATTAATTATTGCTTTTAATGTAAAAACAGGATTACTTTGTTGTTATGATTATAACATAAGGTGTGAAAATGAAAAAAATAATGTAAAAACCAATTATATGAATATATTTTGTCCTAAAAATTTATTAGGTTTATATTTTAACCATTTTTTAATATTTTTCAAAAAGAAAAATGGGGGTTAAATTCTCTCCTTAAAAATTTTACAAGTTTTCCACTCACCACCCTTATAAAAGGCCTCCCTCTCCCCATATCTTTACACATATAAAGCCCTTTTCATGGAAAATAAATATATAAATATATTCCCACCCTCCAAAACCTCATTCTAGAAGCCTTTAATTTGTCATAAATCTATCAATGGAAGCCCTTTTTGGAAACCAAAAGGAGATACCCAAAGAGGCAGTGACGTTCATCAATGAACATTTTTCTACTAATAAAACCCACTAAATTATTATTATATCATTATTATATAATAAAATCAGTATATTAGATATACTAATATTTGATTTTATATTAATTTCATAAACTAAAACCACACACAATTCCATCAATTGGGTTACAAAATCATTTTTCCTCTATACAGCGGACTACCGCCTCATAAAATGATGTCATTCATTTTTCCATTATAAATTATAAAGGTTGAGGATATTGGTGCAAATATGATTTATATATTATATTTATGATATTTTATGTTATTATTATGTATTTATAATTTTTTATTTCAAAAAAATTCATACTTTCCATTCAATGGGAATATGATAATGTCGTTCATGAGTACGACGGACTACCGCCTCACGATGTAATGTAATTTATTAACACTTCAAATGAATTTTACTAAGTATGGGATTAATAGTCACATATATTATATATAAAATAAATATTATTATTGAATTATAATTGATCATATAATTATCCTTAGGTCAATCCAATAAAAATTGAAAACAACATACATGTGTATGTATAGCCTACCGTCTCTATGAACAGTGTATTTATTTTCTTAATTCAATATTTTATAGATTCTTATAAATACCTAGATATATATATATACTAAATATATATTATATTCATATCATGGTTTTCATTTTCTAGATTATGATATCATTATTATGTCAAGTGAACAAAAAATATAATTAATCAAAACATTTATGAAAAATAGAATGGTTATTACATGAATTTTAATTTTAATATGGAATTTTTAAAATACAAATATTATAAAGTCCTAATTAAATCATATATGTAAATATATATATATAGGAATCTTTTTCTGTGATAGATGTATAATAAACTTATATTTATAATATATTAGGTTTGAATGAGAACGATGAGAGTCAAGATATAAGGTGAAGGAATTCTGTCTCAATTTTTGTTATTTGAGATGAATGTTATGTTTTTTACCTATATTATTTTATGAGGTGTACATACATCCCCATCAAAATCTTATATCATGATTGTACTAATTTTAATGATATTTAAATATTTTTGTAACAATACTAGAAAACAAGGCTATATCGATGAATCTTTAGCCACAATTTTATATATCTGTGGCTATAGCATAGTTTATAGAAACACTTTTATTAAAACTGTGGCCTAATCATAGTTTATAACCATGATTAAAAAATCTGTATCTATGTTTTTTTACCATTATCAGGCTCCTTCTCCCAACTGTCTATGACACCATATTCCTCTCCTCCCCCAACCCCTCGTGACACACCTTATACCCGCAACCTCTTCTCTCTCAGAGGCCCTATATTCTCGGCACGACTTCTCTACTTGGCCGCCCCCTCCACCCCCACGACTTCTCCTGTCTTTGGAGCAACCTCTACTCTCGACGGTTAACTCTCCTCTCGGTGGTGATCCTTCTTCCCCGAAGGCCTTGGAAACCTCTCCTCTCCCTGATCCTCATCCCCCGGTGATTCTGGAGCGACCTTGGCGACGTTGTCCCATCCACATCCCCCTCGCGACACTGCCCGTCACTGCCACCGAATGAGGAAACCCAGTCGCCTTCGTGGTAACATCTCACCTCTTATGCATGTCCAAATGAAATTTCTTCTGGAGCATTGATAGTCTCCTTCTTCCACCAAAATCATTCTTTCTCATGATTGTAGTCATGTTCACATCTCTCATTCATCCTTTATTTTTTGCAGCATTGTGCAGCATTTTGAGGCAGTGAAAATTGTTCATATATCCCCTATTTTTGGTTTAGTTTGATTTAAATCCTACTTCCAGGTATGGGATTCTTATTCTCTATTTTTTTTTCATCTGTGCAGTAGCATATTTCAGTTTTTATTTTAGGTGTATGGAAGGATTAACTAATGAAATAAATGATATAGCTTTAAATTAAATTGAAGGGGATGTAGTGTTTTTACATGTTTTAACAAATTATTATTATTTTTAAGTGATGATTCATTCTTTGAATTTGAAGGTTTTTTTATTTGCATGTTTTGAATATTGTGAAATAGTTAATCCCTATGGTTTATTTAGATTCATTATGTATAAGTAGATGAAAAATACATCTTGTGGGAATTATATATGGATTCTTGTTGAGTTTGATATGACTTCCAACCTTACTAAAGAAGTTGTTCTAAACACCAGAGATGAGGATATTAATCTTGATATTTTTCTTGAGAGTAAGCTATAATTGTATGAAAATTGTCATTTTTTGGGCATTTGGACTGTAACTGCAATAGAAACGAACTATGTAATCATTGAATGATTAGGGTACATGATGATTCTAACAATAACAGAAATAATTATAAGGGTTTGGTCCCACCCTCTGGTCATGACACATATTTGGAGGCCCCTTCTCATGGGGGTGGATACAAGGGTGATCATATCCTGGACGTTACTAAGGGAACTAATGTGGGAATTCCTCTAATGATGTTGTTGTTTCCCATATTGTTGATGAGTCCAGTCATATCCATGCTACTACCGATACTATTGTCATGGTCTCTAGTCAATGAGTTTTTTCCACAATGTAGCTCACTACTTCATATATTATGTAGGGTATCATTCTAGAACCCAAACATGCCACTACATCAGCACTTGTGAAGTATTCTAATGAGATGGAACCTGAGCTAACCAATGCTTCAGTACCAATTAATGATATCATTTTTATGGAACCTGATCAGGTCACTCTTTCACTACCAATGATGGTGTCAATGAGATGGAAATATAGAAGGCTAATATTTCACTTCCAAATAAGTATTTGAATTTTATGGAGCTTGAGAATGTCAATTTTTACCCCCAGGGAAGGCTTAATTTGTTGTCAATGATGAGGAACCAACACCTACTTTACATACAGAGCAATATGATTATTCTTTTCCTAATCTAGATTTTGATAAGGATCTTATCTAGAGAATTGACTTAGTTTCTGGTTCCTTTGGGGTTAATGAATTCTCTATCTAGTAGGATAATTATCTTATAGGATTTCAAGTAGACGATTATTAGCACACTAGTGATTTATCAACAGTTTCTTCATCTAATATTTCAAGGAGGAAACTACATGGAAACCTTCTTTTGACCCCCGTTTAATCGGATAACTGGTTCAATTCCCCAAGTACTGAATCCTCTATGGGAGATGACAAGAAGTGTTCCACATCTGAATAGGACCTGTGTGACCCCTCATCTACTGATTCAATAGATGATACAGGTTAAGTGGTTTGAGAAACTATTGATTTTGATAAAGGATGGACACAATGTTATGATAGGCCTTGTACTAGGCTATGGTCTTCTATGTAATGAAGGTCATCTTTGGAACTTCCAAGGGCTTGGGAACTCTCCCATGGTTAAACCCCATTGGAACATTATTGTGAACAAAAAACATTTACTGATTATTCTTAACAATCCAAGATTGAATTTTGAGAATCGGATGGAATTCAAATGTAAATCTTTCAGTTACTCTTTTTTTCTAATTATCAAATTGATGTTTCCACGTAGTCCTTGTTGGTTCTTAATAATGATAGTGACACTATCATTTCCTTCTATAATGATCATCAGTCAGTGGCCATCTCTTATTTTATTGGTAACACTAATTTTTTTTTGAATTTTTTCTATGCCATTAATTTATATACATGAAGAAGATATCTTTGAATAAATTCGGCATCCATCTCAAAGAATATTTCTAGGAGTTGGGTTTTTCTTTTTGGAATTAATACTATTTTGAGGCTTAATTAAAATACTAGTAATAATTTCTATAAAATCATAGATAGTGAATTTTATTCTTGTAATGATAAATGTGGCTTGGCCAAAGATTCCATATTTGGAGTTGATTAAACATGGAGACGATATACTTAAAAGGGGAGGCTGGAAAGTAGATTGGAAAGGTGCTTTCAGTAATTGGATGAATGGAATAGTGAAGTTGGGATATCTAGACTCCCCCTTCCATGATGGAATTCTGATCATAGTCCTCTATTAATTTAATTCTATATTAATATATCAAGGTTAACCCCACTTCGTTTCATGTTTAACAATTCTTGGCTTGTTGTGCAAGGCTGCAGATAAATCGTTTTGGATTCCTAGAAGAATGATTTTGAGGCACGTCCTCTACATATTCTAACTTTCAAGATAATGATTTTAATGGCCAGAATGAAAGAATATAGGAAAACATCCATTTTTAATCATGATAGTGACATTAAGGAGTCTTAATCTCATCAGATTATTTTCCAAAAAATAAAATCATGCCTCAAGATGTTCCCTCTCAGGAAGAGATAAAATCCATATCCAGAATTTATATTATCCAGACACTAAAAGAGAACCTTTCTCATAATGAATATAATATTAAATGAATGAAGGAGGGGGATATAAATTCACTCTTCTTTCATAGAATTCATAGGGGGAAAACATGAGAAGAAGTATCAATTCTCCATAAATTAATAGTAATATGTTTAGTTCTAAGAATAAAATGACAAATGCCGTGGATTTTTTTTTGAGGAGATTTACTCAGATAATGGAGAAGGAAAAACTGAAAAATTGATCAAATGAAAGGAACCAAAAATTGATGATATTCAGAATATAAGGCTAGTTGAGTCCCTCAGTGAAAAAGAAGATTCATGCATCTCTCCTATAATTAAATATAGATGGTGTTGCTGGACTAGATGTCTTGACCATACTTTTTTAATGTTATAATGTTTTGTTCTTCATCTTGAGGCAATAAATGTTGTATGGGAATTTTTTATTCTTTAATCAATGCCTTTTGGGTGAACTCCAACATCATTGTATTAATCCCAAAGAACAATAATGCTCTGTATATAATGGATTTAGGACTATTTCTATTGTGTTTTTCATACCAATGGTCATTAGAAAAATCATGATGCACAGGATGGGTGAGATTGCTAAGGGTTTTATTTTGACTAATCAGGTTGGGTTTTTTCCTGGGAGGAACATTTAGTATTTTCTCTACAATGCTTCTAAATTTGTGAATATCCCGAGGATGAAGGTAAATGATTGTAATATGTCCTTTAAGATTTATATATCAAAATATTTTTATAAAATACAATGGCATTTCATTTTTTCTATTTTGAAAATAAAATTATTTTTACATAGGTTAATTGATTTGATTTTTTCTAAACTACATAGTGCCAGGATCTCTATTCTGGTTAATGTGTCCGCAAGGAGTTTCTTCTAGTGTTCAAGTGGAGTTGGGAAGGAAGGTCCTTTATTTTGGAATTCATTTCCTATAACCGAGTATTATCTTCTTTTGTATCTTATTGATCATGTTAATATTGGTCCTTACCAGCGGATAGGGTTTGGGAGGGATTTCTTTGCACCATCACATTGGTTTTATTTTGATGATATTTTTCTCTTTGGTAAGGCTGATATATTTACTATCTAATACATCAAGATAATTTTTCACATTATGAAGATGTTTCAAGTTAGGTTATTAGAAGGAATATGTATTCTATTATGTTTGGAAGTAAAGTGTCTATTTATAAGAAGAATTGGGTAGCCTGAAGATTTGGTGTGAAGAAAGGTTCACTTCCATTTATTTACCTCAGGGTTCCCCTTTTTTAGGGTAGAGTGAAGAGATGCTATATGAAGAATATTTCTCTGAAAATTTTTAACCATTTGGAACTTTGAAAAGGGAAGACCATGTGTCAGGAAGGTATAAATTTTTAGGTCAATTTGGTTATCACATAAATGTTTGTATCCTCTTTATCACTATATAGATTTCCCATAATCATTGTTATAGAATTGAATCATAAGATTCAAAATTTTATTTGGACTGGATCGATTCATGAATGGAATTTGGTAGTAGTTTCTTGGATATATTGTGTCAATCCTATGAAAATTGGAGGTATGTGAGTTAAATATACCAGAATATTCAATGACACTATGACAAATAACATCACATGGAGGGTTCATTCCACTTATGACCTCTCTTTGGAATTTATTTTCTCTAGATTTGAGAAAAAATTGCACAATGTATATACCATGTATGTCCCCACATTTGTATGGTCTGCTATTAAGTTGGCCTATTGTAACATTATGGGTTGTTCTAAATGTGTGGTTTGTAAGAATTATCCAATGAATATCTTGAGAACTCATTGGATGTATAGATCCATAATTGATGATATTGACCTTCCTATAACACTGAGGGATGTTAATTTTTATGATTTACAATGAAATATGGGTATGTGTGACCTGCTTCCAACTCATCTTTCTATGGATGTTTCTTGATATGATTATTCTGATTGTGACATTTGGGTTTGGATACCCAATCTAGATGGTAAATTCATGACCTTTTATTTCTATAGACATCATTGTGGTACCACTTATAATATTCCACCTTGGTTTACATGTTTTAGAAATCACTTCATTTCCCATACCAATATGTTGTTAGTTTGGAATGTTTGGAAACTGTTCTTGCCTATTCAACAACTCATCCAGTGTAAAAAAATGTTTATTATTTTCCATTTTACTTTTCCTTAAATTACATAATTTCCTTTACATTAGATTACTTCATTTAATTTTCTATAAACTATTGATAAAAAATATAAAATGTTAACATGATCCTTCATTAGGCACTTCAATCTCCCATTTTGGATTTTTTCTAAATGAAAATTTTTCATTAATGATTCCTTAAATTCAAAGACTTATTCTTTACCTCATATTGATAAAAATTCAATGTTACATTGTGAGGGATAAATTTCTTCAATTTTCCATTCCTCTTAGTGATCAAAATTCAAATCCATTTCTTTGAAATTTTGAGATGAGGGAGATATTTCTTCATGTTTTTTCTTTCTCTACCTTTATCTCCCATTGAACTGAATATGACTATTATGCATATTGAGATAGGTATAACAACTCGTTTCATAAATAAAAAAGTCCCAAATAAGTCAAATCTATGTCTATGTGATATATGGTCACTTTAGAAGACAAGTGTGACATACTTAGACATTAATACTAGTAGTTTCCAAGAAATTTAATCTTATGCCATTGAGTATAATTTCACTGGTGGAGTGATATTTCAGAAATTTTTCCATAGTGTCACCTTATGGGGGAATTCTTATATTACTTCTTTATTCTATCTTGAATGAATTGGTGCATTTAACAATATATTTATTCACTCATCTTCATGGAGAATTACAACCATCAATGTTCAATGTCGTGGAATTTGTGTATAAATGTTCATTAGAATGTGGGGTTAACATATTCTTATGATTTAAAG
Source organism: Viscum album (assembly GCA_963277665.1). Lineage (NCBI taxonomy): Eukaryota > Viridiplantae > Streptophyta > Magnoliopsida > Santalales > Viscaceae > Viscum > Viscum album. Next base: position 753,227,547 of record OY728160.1, read on the forward strand.
AAGATGGTTATATTAATTTACTCATGCTTATTCCACTACTATAATGAGTCTTCTGTGATGTATGAATTTTAGTAGGAACTTCGTTAGAGGTTCCTCTCTCAACATCAAGTGAGTATTCAACTTTACTGGTCTCAAAGTTATATAATTTAAATTCTATCTCATGAAATATTAAATTTATGTTTTTTTTCTATTCTTTAATAATTTTTAAATTATCTTCATAATATTCCTTAAATATTTGAAAATTTTCATCATGCATATTACATTCATTCTATATTTAATTTTCACACTTCTATTCTTATAGATTAAATTTTACACTAAGAGATATTGGATTCAAGGGGGAGGGTGCAGGGGGTCTGGTGAAGTGGGTTCTGCATTGGGGAGGGGGAAGGGTGGGAGGGGTAAGGCGCAGATGGGGTGCAATGAGGGAGGGTGCATGGGGTTTGCAGGGGCAAGGGAAAGGGTGTAGGGGGGGTCTATAGGAGAAGGGGGGACGAGGTATGGAAAGGGGGAGGGTGCAGGGGGTCTGTAGGGGCATGGGGGAGGGTGGTGGTATGTAGGGTAGGGGTGAAAGGGGGTGGGGCAGGGGTGAAAGGGGGAAGTTGGGGTAGGGAAAATTGGTAGGGGGAGGGTGCAGGGGTAGGGGTAGTGGGGGGATGGAAAATTGGCTACAGGAGGGTGCATGAGCAAGGGGGGGAAGGGGGGTTTTCAGGGCAGTGGAGAGGTGTTAGTGGGGTGCAAGGGGGGTTGGGGTCTACAGGGAATTAGGGATGGTCCAAGGGGGAAGGGGGTGGGGAGGGGGGGTGCAAGGTGGGTGGGGAATAGTTTAATGATAAATCCATTCATGAATAACCTTTATATATTCACCCAATAATGAAATGAAATTATATGAATCACTATATAAACATTGAATGTTTTCATTAATTAAATGTGTTTTCATTTTTATACATTATGTTTATCAAGATTCATCGCTCTTTATACTGATTTAGGTGTATAAAACAATGAATATTTCAATGATCATGATGGTGGTGGTGGTGGTGATGGTCTGAGAGGAGGTGATAATGATGTTGGTGGTTTTATAAGAGACGACGAGGGTCATGATAGTTCTGGTTATGTTGATATTGAGGTACATTTCAAATGTAAATTTTATTCTTGGATTATAAATTTAATTTTATAAAATAGATTTTTTTATTCTGACGATATTGATATTGAAATTTTATACTATTTATATTGGAGAGAGTTTGAATTCGTATGATATATATTGTATTATTCTTGAGTTCAATTTTATTCGGAAGGTGGTGTTTTTTTCTCATAACTAGAAGATTTGAGTACTGCTATGAGTGCACCTATTATGGAAGCATTTGGTGATTAAGTATATCTAGTTTGGAATCAATTTACATGGTTATTAACTGTACAAGACCAATTTTCATGAGGGTTTATGGGCCATAGGACCCATATCAACCTAATTTTTGACTACTCATGAAAACTCTATACGCTTGACCAAAATCATTGTATCCCAAGTTGGATTCATTTGTATTAAATAAGGGAAAGACAATTCAACATACTTGCCCCACATGTATCCTTACAGTTCCCATGCACATAGGCCCTAAAGGGACCAAATAAAACATAATATTTTGTTCTTATATATTGTATTTTTTATTTATTTTGAATCAATTTATACTAATAATTCTTGAGGGAATTTCTTTGTTATATTAAATGGTGTGTACCTAGGGGACACATACTATGTTTTTCGAACCACATAACTTGGCATGTATAGGTGTACAAACCCTGACTTCGCACCTAAACATACATGGTGTGTGTTCTAGGGTATATTCCATATATGATATCAATAATATGACATAGGTATCAGAAGAGGACACACCTATTAACCCTAATGATTCACACATCGTGTGTAAAAGAAAAACATTAAATTTATGTTAGGTTAGATTGGTTCGATGTATATTAGAGGTAAATTCCCAATTAACTCATCAGTCCCATATATCATGTACCCTATTGGGATAGACTATATTGTTAACTCAACGTGAATATATGAAAACATTAAATGCCCTTCCTTTTACTGGGACTCAAAAACCATTTTATGAAATGTAGATTCAGTATACTATGTGACTTCCTATGTTTTTCATTTCATCTCACCTATGTGTCCACATCCGAAAAATAAATATTATATTTAGAGTAATTTTATATGTATAGAATGATGGTATGATCATCTTATACATAATATAATGTTTACGATGAATCTTAAGTGTTTTATATTATTTTCCCTAAAAAGGAGACTAAAAGTTTTGGACAACTTAATCAAAGCGGCACATGGTTAAGTACTCCATAAGAGATATGCTAGTTAAATGGAATGGTTACTCATAATTCTATGTAGAGTTATATACTAACTCAGCAACATATTTATTACAAGATTTATTTTTCCAATATTATTTCTAGGAGTTCAACACTACCCCGACATACTCAATGTGGGGGTCCTACATATTAAGGGATAATTTTGGGAACAGGTGCAGGGGAAGGGGGATGGGTAGGGGGAAGGGGGTAGGGGGCAGGGGGTAGGGTCAGGGGCAGGGGTAGGTCTCCAGGCCAGGGGCATGGGGGAGGTCTATAGGGTAGGGGGAGGGGTGGGTGGAGGGGGCAGGGGGAGTTCTGCAGGACAGGGGGTAGGGGGAGGTCTACAGGGTAGGGGAGGGATGGGTGGAGGGGGCATGGGCATGGGTAGGTCTGCAGGGAAGGTGGCAGGGGTAAGGGGGTGGTCTATAGGGGGTATGAAGGGCAGGGGGAGGGGGAGGTCTTTAGGGCAGGGAGGTCTTGGGGGTATGTTGGTTAAGGGGGTGGAGGGAGGTCTGCAGGGTAGGGGGAAGACCTCACAGAAGGTTTTTAGGTATTTTAATTAATTATATGTGTTCTCATTTGTATGAATTATGTTGATTATTTTATATTAATCACCGTATAAACATTGAATGATTTCATTAATTAAATGTGTTATCATTTTTATGCATTATGTTAATCAGGATTCTCTTCTCCTTCCACTGATTTAGGTTCATAAACCAATTAATATTTAAATGATCATGGTGGTGGTGGTTGTGGCGGTGGCGGTGGTCTAAGAGGAGGTGATAATTATGTTGGTGTTTTTATAGAAGATGATGAGGGTCATTATGGTTTTGGTGATGTTGATATTGAGGTACATTTCAGATATAAATTTTATTCTTGTTTTATACATTTAATTTTAACAAATAGTTTTTTTATTATGATGATATTGATATTGAATGTTTATATTGTTTATATTAGAGATTGTTTGAATTCTTATTGTATATATTGTATTATTTGTTCATTCAATTATATTTGGACAGTGGTGTTTTTTTGCCCGTAGATAGAGGATGTGAGTACTACTATAAGGATAAGCTATTATGGAAGCATTTGGTGATTAAGTATAGTTGGGTAGAAATAAATATACATGTTTATTTAGTATCATTGTACGGTCTATTTTCCATGGTTTTGAATTTGTTATTAGGGACCAATATCCATGGTTTAACCATGGGGGATGGTAGGGGTGGGGATGGTAGGGGGTGGGGGATGGCAGGGGGACTACTAGGTGGGATGGCGGGGGGGAGGGGGGATAGCGGGGGGGGGGGGGGGGAAGGGGGACTGGCAGGGTGAGGGGAATGGTGAGGTGGTCTCCAATGTTTGTCTTGGGGGGGGGGGGGGTTCAGGGTCTGGGGTGTTATCCATGGTCTGGGGGTGTAGAGGTTTGGGTTGTCCAAGGGAGCCTATCACGGGTCAGGGTCTATCCATGGGGGGTCAGTCTGGGGGTGTCCAGGGTTGAGGGGGGTCTATCCTGGGGGGGGGGGGTTGTCTTGATCTGGGGGGGGGTCAGCTGGGCAGTGGGGAGGGTGCAGGGGGGTCTGCAGGGCAGTGGGGATAGTGCACAAGGGGTGGGGCGAGGGGGGGGGGGGGTTCAAGGGGGTGGTGCATCATTAAATAAATATGATTTAATATTTTAACCATCTCCAAACATGATTACTCTGTCATTATTATTTTTGGTCTATTTAGACCATAAGACTCTTAATATTTCTTTATATTATAAACATCCTTCTTATTTCTCTTCAATTTTATGTTCACGAATCACCATACATAAGAATATTTCAAGGTTTTCATTAACTATATGTGTCCTCATTTTTTTTCATTATGTATATTAGAGTTTTTTATTGGTAACATAATGATATTATATGAATCACCGTATAAAAATTGAATGATTTCATTAATTAAATGTGTAGTCATTTGTATTAATTATGTTTATTACCTATATTCACAGTTTGGGGACCTATAGCCACAATTTTAAATCGTGTCTATAGGCCAAATTTCTAGTAGTGTAATTCTATTCTCTAATGGGAATATGATTCGATCTTACCAATGTGGTAATAGTTTATTGCTACAATCTCATTGTTTATCAACAATTTTTATGACTATTCTTCCATTGATGAAATATAATAAACCATAACTAAAGGATTTTTATAAATTTTCATCTCCTATAGTTATTTAGGATATATTAATGTAATTATTCTGTTTTTCTATTTTTATGTGATTTTTTAAATATGTTAACTATTTTTTTTTAATAATTTATTGTCAATTAATATTTTATTAAATTCTCTGTGTAAATTCTCAGGTTTTTTAAATTATCATGTTTATCAAATTCTCAACCTCTTCACTTAATTAATAATTTTTAATTTCATGTTTTAAATATGTTAAATATTTTATTAATTTTTTAATTTTATTGATGTAATAATATTTTTTATTTACTTATGTTAAATATTTTTTGGTTAAGAGAAATAAAAAATTTTGCCACATTTTGTGAGTCACCGAGATAGATTTATACCTATTAAGTGATTCATTGGGTGAACCCCATGGGAATTCCTACCATAGGAACCCCACAAAGAATAAAGTGATTGGTTGTCATAGTGTAGGATTAATGCATGTGATCCCATGTATAAGGCTCGTAGAGTGTGCTTGTAGGCGCATGGGTTGGGCAAAGGTCACCTACTGGGTCATAACCCCATGTGTGAAATATGTAAAATGTTTTTAATCTGTTATATCAAAACAAAACCAAGTATTAGTGAACCTTGTTTGATATACCATTATCCCTCTTACACTTAATTTCAATATGGGAAAATGTTCTATGTTCACTGTTCACCCGAGTTAATAATCATGGATTGATATTGGTCGTTGATTCTCTCTAATATCGACTTTGTTTTTCTCCCACATTATAATTCAATCTCTCAATCAACTTTATATTAAAATTTTATTTTTCTTCCTGGGCCATCACTCTTCAACTAGTTCACTAGTGTATATGCACCTATGGTCATCATGCGATCTCTTCCCTTCAACTTCAACTATAATTTATTGTATTTTATGATCAATTTGAACTCAATGAAATGTTTGAATAATATCTATGAGGTTTAGTGTGTAACCTTCTTCCTAGAAGAGTTTTTCTAATCCACACAATTCCTTCAAGCGTCCCATTCATCACCTCTTCTTTGGGATTCTTCTCCTATTCAATGTTCTCCATTCTGGTTTCTCATCTTTGACATCATTGGACACCAACCATGAGTCAGTTAGTCACTACCATAATTATACAACAGTGATTCATAAGTCACTGTTGGAACCCAATGGAATGTTATTGAATCACCACTATAATTCCCCAATAATTATTCATGAGTCACCATTGTAACCAAATAGAAAGTTAATGAGTCACTATTGGACTTCTGCAATGGTGATTCATGGCTCATTACTAGATTAAAACAATGGGTCATTTTACTTATTGTTGGTCCTCAATTGGTGAGTTAATTTATCTTGACCAGTTATTTTTCTTCATTCAATAAATTTCTTGATATAATATTAATTTATCTAAAATATTAGTTACTATTGTTCTTATCTTTTGATACAGTAGGGTTCATGTTGATTTAAAAAAATTATTAGTAGATTTAATTTTTCATCCCTTTATCATCCTATTATTTGAAAATGATTTCCACTGAGCCACAATGAGACACATAAAATGGTTGTTTATGAGTCACCATTGGAAATATGAAATAGTGATTTATAATTCACCATTGGAATCCCATCAGTATTAAAAAAGGTATTACTTCTTTTGATTCCATTGATTGATTAGTACAAACAAATAATTTTTTTGGCTTGGATAAATTTTTTTAAGATTAATTATTGCATCTTCTCTATTTTAAAACAGTAGAAAATTGAGTCACCACTCACTATTTTCAATAGTGATTCCTGAGCCACCACTATATATTTTCAGCAGTAGCTCATGGGGCATTGCTCTCTATTTTTAGCATGAGAAAAAATAATCAACCATTAGTTAATTTTTTTGTTCTAATTTGTTTATTTTTTATTTCAATTAAAGTTATTAAAATAAATTATTTTGTGAATAGATTTTTTATTTTATGATGAAATGAATACAATGTTGTGTAAATATTATTTTTTTCAATAAATTATGAAAAACTATGCTTGTAGGTTGACATTCATATGATGCTCTATTTTTAAAAAAATATTCTTTATTTATAATCAATAAAATCATAATTTTTTAATTTATTTTATAATTGTATATTTTTAAAAAATGATGTACTTAATATATAAATTGTTTTATTGTAATTTTTCATGAAGAAATATAGATCCATATTATACAATATGTTTCTTCATCATGGATTTAACAAAAAAAATGTGATGGTCATATTATTTCATTATTATTATCTAACAACTGTTGTGTTGATATTGGAAAAGGAAACACTCCTTGATTATTTTGTGTTAATGATATGGGATATCTCTCCAATGAATAAAAAAATAATATGAAGATCATTCTTAAATAAAAATTTTGATACATCATTGATATTATCACTGATCAAATTTTTTCACAATCATTTTTGATATCTTCACTCTGGCTATGATCTGAGAAGGATTTTATCCTCGAAATTTGTTCCTTATAAGTGATGAATGATCTTCGAGCATCAACTTTTTAAAAATTTATGATCATCTAATAATTCTGTTGTATGTTTTATTATTGTAATCTTCTTTCTTATGTTTTTAATTTCTTTGTGTCTAGTTTAATCCTTTCCAAACAAAAGAAAATCATGAATTATTCTGCAACCTAAAAGGAAGGCTTGGTTGTGACTATAAATCAAAAGTCATGTAAAAAAGAAAAGGTTAATTATCATATTACAAGACAAGCTAGTGCCTTCAGGGTGATTAAAATGGAAATGTATGTAATAAGGTTATCAAACCTTTAATGGCGAGGTACTTAGTGGTTTCTAATCTCTTCAAGAAATAGAGGAGGTTCAGGAGTTTACTAGGATCGTTTTGATATGAACCACTACAAATATTGTGTTCATTATTTTTTTATGTCATCTAGAACTCAACTCAAGAACATTGTACTCACTACATATTATTATCTTATAAAATCTAATTGATTTTATAAAAAATTTATAAATTTACCATTCACCCCATAGTCATAATTTCTATAAATATCAATCAAAAAATTGGTATTAGAGGTGATTTCTAATAGAATAGTCTTTATTTTTTTAATCAAATACCAAAAAAATTATTAGAATGTATGGAATTCTATAAAAAATGTTTACCCTTTATGATTACTTTAGTTGATTATTTTTTAAATTAGTGCTAACATTGTATCCAAGACTTAATGGACTATGGAAAAAAAGAATTATTTTAATATTACTAGTGTCAAAGACAATGATGAATGGAATCCACAGAAAATCTCATTAATTTATGAGAGTGACTATGGATAATAAAAGGATATAATGAAATCCTACTTGAAATAACTGAGTGTGGATCACTAGGACATCATGGAAAATCCGATGAGCTACCTAAAACTACTATAGAGACCCTAGTAGATGATATAAGAAACCAATTTTTTATCAAGTAAAAATCCTTATAAATTTGGTCTAATTATTTATTAAAGAACTAATATGAATAAACATTGAGGTCAGAAAGGTTTTGGGGGGTTTTTGAGGAATTTTTGAGTTCAGAACCTTGGACGGTGGGAAAAAAACAAAACATACATTTAGTAGAAACTATGTAGGGAAGGATAAATGGTTATCCCTCACCATGTATGTCCTGATAGTGTGCAACAAGAGGCTGCATGGTTTGAGGAAACCATGAAAATTGGGCCACATGACCATGATGATAACCTACAGTTTTTACCAAATCCATTTCGCATAGTCGACATATGATTTCCCTGACCATGTGGCCTAACAATGTGGTTCCCCTCTTGAGGTATTGATCCATTCATGGTTGGAACTTGGTTTGGTCAGTTCTGCATCTAAACCATTCGACCTATGAAAATTGTCAAAATTAAATTTTTTTACATTAATGAAATGGTTTTCCCGTATTTTTTTGTTCTCTCTTAATTCCATAAGACATTCCATTCCCTCTCCCATTTGGAGATCCTTTGAAGGCCTAACCAATGAATTGAAGGAACTTCCCCAAAAGGTGTCTGATTCAAGAATCATTTGTCTCAATGGATCCAAATCGGTAAGATATTTATTCCTTTTATCAATTCTTTTATTCTCTTCTTCTAAACAGATTTATTGATGTATGGGATAATATGACGTATTTTCAGGGTTCCTTTTCATTATTCAAATTATTCCAATCTAGGATGAACTAAAATATGATAATGGATGAGGAGATTTGTACGAGTACGAGGTAGGTGGTCAATAATTTGTTACTCATTTTTGATGTTTTTATAATATATTTCAATGTGTCTCATGTTAGTTTCACCATGTGTTCCACTAAATTGTAATTGTGTTAAATTATTTCCCTTACTTGGAACATAAAAACCTTTCAAAATACAACCTCTTATTTTGACAGAAAACCTAAGAGTGACCCATCCCTTTGGGTGTTCCCTTCAATATGTATAATTTTTCCTTTAGTATCCTATTCCCAAAACACAAAAATGGTGTGTTTGGACATTAATTAAAACTATTATATCATGCTGATATGAAATGAAAGTAGTGTTATAGAACATATAGAACCCTTGACCATTATAATGAATTGAAATGAAGTGAGTGGTGAACCAACATCCCTTATTAAATTGAATGATGGTTTCACCCACATTAATATTTAATGTAATGGGTTGTGTAAAAATAGTTGGATCTTCCTAAAGAATGGATGGATTCTAATATCTTAAGAATATAGGTATGATGATCCTTGATAAATATGGAAACTGGTAATGGAGACCCTTAGGTATGTTTAATATAAATGGGCATGGAGACCCTTTTACTTAGTATTCAATAGGCATGGAGACCCTCTCTAATTAAGGTGAATGGGCATAACGACCCTTGATATAATTAATTTGGAATGGTGACCCTTATTTAAATATGATACGATATGAGGAAAGTGACCCTTATATTTATATATTATATTATACAGTCATTGAATACCTTACTATGATACCAGTAATGGAATCCCTTTCTATGAAACTATGAATGGAGACCATATACATGATACTAGGCCTGGAATCCATATTTTGTTATAGTGGGCATGGCATCCCAATTATGTGATACTGAGTGTCACATCCTCTTTAGTACTGTGATATGGGAATATAATCCATTATAAATGTGATTCCAGTCATTGCAACCCTTGATACATATTGAGGGTTATTCCAACATGGGATGAAATAGGTAGTGTCAGCCTAGTTTTCTTTTAATAACTAGAGTCGAACCATTTACAGATGTTATTATAGCTTTACATCATTATACCTACACACTTCCATATTGTATACATGAATTTGATATTTATATACATCGTTGATGGTGTCTTAATGAGATTTATATCACAACTTATATGACCCCTTATGTCACCTAGGATGACTATACGCTCGAAATATAGATAAGGGGAAGCATCCTCTTACGATGCATGTCTTCTAGAATGACATAAAATGGATATAGTAGCAGATTACCAGGTTGGTTCTCAATAAGATGTGATATTTTTTTAATTTTGTATTCTTTTTTATGTAGCATGTATTGTACTACTTCTAGATGCCTTATATAAATTTTTTCATACTTTTTAGACACATGAAATACATTATCATCTATTATATAGAATTCATTATATATTATTTTTTTATAATTATTAGATGTTGGATGTTTATATCTGATCCCATGATTCTGTCTTCTTATTCCTTATTACATTACTTTATGTGTTTTATCAATTCACTGTACCTTTATGATACTCTAGTAAAGAGTACATAGTCTTCCCATAAACACATCTTAGTCCCTTTATTTTATTTGTCATCATCAGCATTCTGGGAGATGCAATTGAGGCCTTGCAGCCCAACAGGATTGGGGAACCTTTGAGTGTTACTCAGGTCCTGGATGTCACAAAGTGGTATTAGAGCCTTTCACTTCTTGTTTTTATATTTTTAGATAATATCTTCAGTATTAGAAAGTATATGGGGTATGGTAATGAGTTGTGACTTGAAGTATAAAAACCATGAACTGAAAAAATCCAAATATCCTCGATTGAAAATTGTTATCTTTTTATATGTGATCAATACATTTGATTATATTCCACATTTGGGTGATGTAGTTGAATTCTGATATTGATATTTATGTAGTAGAGTTCAATATTTTATCGTTTTCCTATCGAGATTAGGGAAATGAATCATTTATTGTGAATCATATTAGGCACCTTATAAGAAATTCACATAGCATGAATATGTCATTATATATATAACCATTGTATTTTTTTCATCACCTATGATTTCTATGAGTCATATGATTTATATAAATTGATTTTTTATTGGATAAAAAAAATTTTTAGGGATTGAGAAAAAATTATTGGTACATAGAGTGCATGAAATGTTCTAAATAGTAATTTCTTGATTAGGATATGACACAAACCCTAAGAATTAAATTATGGCATGTTGACTCATGGACCATTGGTTTCCTATACTGGAACGTATTATGATATGGATTGAAAGGATTCCATGTTTAGGTTCATAAGGTGTATGAGTCCTTATGGATTGGAAGTGGTGCACCATTTTATTAAACCATTTTAATTGAAATGTAAATAAGAAATTTAAATTAATTTGAAACCTCAAAAGTAGAGTTATTTACCCAATTTTGAACATAGTTGTGGGTAGTAGGTAGCATATATGTTTTCTATAAAAGTGTTCAAATCACCTACATCTGACTCCTTCAGCTGTGATAGAGGTTGATAATTACAAATAAAGGATTTTTAGAAGTTATTTTTTCTTCATCTATTGATTATGTCATTATCAAACACTTTCTAAAGCATGTGTTTGGAAATTATAGATCAATTCAACTACAATTTTCTATGGTCGTACACCAAGAGGGCGGTGATGAATATGCCTCGGTGGTGGAAGGCCCTGAGATGATAGTTATACCTCTAGTAGTGCCCCTATTGGAACCTCTTCATATTCCCAATGTGGGCGATGAAGCTAGGTTTTGAGGATAAATTATTCTACTTAAGAAAATGATATTGGGATCTCCACACTTTTCCCCTTCTATGGGAGTGTTAAATAGATATTCCCAAAAGAAAAATCTGCAAATATTGTTGGGTGATGGTGGATTGTAGGCTACATATTTATGGCTCGAGACTGTTCTTTCAATATTCATTCATTTAGAGACACCTCTTGAAAGGAGATTGAAACTCTATACTTACATGCTTTAAGGATCAACCAAAATATAGTGGGATATTTTAATTAGATTGGTCAGTACTAGGAATTGATATGGTAGGACTTCCAATCAATATTATTTGGATATTTATTTTTAGATACCCTAAGGTCTGATCATGCTGGGGAGTTCTTGAACCTACACTAGGGTTCAATGACTGTCATAAACTATTCATCTCATTTTACAGATCTTCATCACTTCACACCTATCTATAATAATAATTATCCAATGACGGAGAGATGATTTGTGGAAGGTTTGAGGCTTCCAATTCATTCTTAGGTAAATTTTTTCAAGTTGACTACCATATTTGAAATTGTGAACCATGCCCTTATCTCTATGAGGAACATGAGGAAATTAGAAGATATAAGATATTGAATGTGAGTAGAAACATCCAGTCATCTCTAAAAGATAATTATGTGGTATAAAACTAGTCTGGTAATCCAAGAAATAAAAGGCATTAGTGTACCAGAGACGCTGTTGAGTGAAGAGGTTGTTGAAGTGTGGGGAATCTACATCATTTTTTCAAGACAATTCCATTTGTTCTGAGTGGAAGATGATATGTGCTATCTCCACCTTTAGGTGTAGGTTCTGTATCACCTTACCTGGTAGGTCATTGTATTACTACTAGAAATAATAGAATAGGAGGAGTTCATGGCCATGGTATCTATGTTTTAGATATGCAGTGCAAGAAGAGTGAAACTGTTCCAGGTAGTCTGGTTTCATCACAGGATTGAGGCTCATTCCACATCAATTCAATACAATCTATACTAGAAGAGCAGGATGTTGGTCCATCTATAGTTTGAGGTACTATTCTTGTATCCCCTATTATTTATTCTTCATTATTTAATACATGTTCATCATATTTCTTCATATATGTGCCTGTTGGGGAGAGTCATGGAATTCAGGTTGAGAACTCCTGTGTTGTGATTATACATGATACACATTGGGTTATATGATCAAATAGTATAAGACTCTTCATGGACTGTCCTCTTAAGTTAGGAATCTATCATTTATTATGGAATATCTTTATCCTCAAGATGATAGGATTGGACTTCATTCTTGGGATGGATTTGTTGGTTCCTAATCATTCATATGAGGACTTTTATAATTATAGGGTGTCATTTACTTCACCAAAGGGTAGTGGTAACATTCAAAAGGGTGAGTGTGATGTCTAGGCTAGCAGATCTATACCAGAGCATCTTGGTTCAGGTGGATTGACTGCATAGATTTCTAGCCTTTACAAGAAGGTTCAAGGACTGCATTAGACATACCTACTGAGATCAATTGATTTAGGGATATATTTACATGATATATTTTTTGGACTAACTCCTATGATAGAAGTAGAATTTACTATTGATCTAGTTCCATGAGATGCATCAATATCCATTACTCCTTATATGGTGGATACTACAGAGTTGAAGGAGTTGAAGAGGCATCTAGAATACATAGAGGCCATGTTTTTTTGTGCATCCCAGTAAATCTCCCAAGGATTCACTAGTATGTTTTTCCAATAAGGTAGATAGAAACCTTATAATATGCATAGATTAAAATAAGTTGAATTAGATTATAGTGAAATGATGGTATCCTTTACCTCGCATAGATGATATTTGGAAAAGATCGAAAGACCAAGGGTTTTCTCAAAAATTGACGGGATATTGGGCTATCATCAAGTTCGTTTCAGACATAAATATATTCCTAGTATGGGTTTACATAGTCATTACAACTTATATGAGTATTTCTTGATTCCATTAGGTCTTTTGAACATTCTTTCCATCTTTATTTCATTTATGAATATGGATTTCTATCGGTTTTGGGATTACTGCACCATGGTATTCATCGATGAAATCTTGGTATATTCAACTACTTAGAGAGACCATTCCAGTCATATTGAGATCATTTTATAAACATTGATAGAGAACTATATGTATTCAATGATATATAATTATCACTTCTTCATGGAAAATTCATATTTCCTAGGTCAAAATATCTCAGAGGTAGGATTTTTAGTTGACCTAAGAAGGTGAGAGCTATGGTTACATAGGAGTAGCCCAAAATGTTGTTGATATATAGAGTTTCTTGGGGATAGATAGTCATAATAGGTGTTTTACATATAACTTGTCACTTTTAGAAGCACCTATTATGGGCTGGACTTAGAAGGGTGTGATGTTCATAAAATCCAAATCCTATGAGAAATCCTTTCCGATGTTGAATGGAATATTGTATTAAAAAATAATCATGATTATTCTAAATCCAGATAGGATCTATACAGTTTATTATGAAGCATCATGTATGAGTAAAGGGGTCTCTTTGATGCTGGAAGATAGAGTTATTGCGTATGGGTAACCTAATTTAAGGTCACATGAGTGGAATTACATGATGCACAATCTTGATATGAAAGCTATTGTGCACGCCTTGCGATATTGGAGGAATTACCTATTGGGGAGAATTTTGTGTTTTTTATTGACCATAAGCTCCTCAAGTATAGATTTATATAGCATGGATCAAATATTAGAAATCAAATATGGATTGAATATCTAAATTCCTTTTTCATTGAGAAAGACTATACATTTGGTCAAGGAAATACTGATGTTGTTGCTCTCTATACGATGAATCAGACAAGGGAAATCTAGGAAGCCAGTAGCGAATGGAACATTATGGATTTATATTATGAGAATGATATTAAAGTTCAAGACATTCATGGAATGTTTTTCCTTTCATTTCTATAATTAACCACTTCACATCTAGAGAAGTTGAAGATGAGGTAGTTTTTAGATCCATTGGATTTTCCCTAAAAGAGAGTATTGTTTGTGAGTTCCATCCTCCATATTAGACCGTCGATGATGAATACATTCTACCTAAAAATAATTGTATATAGGTTCCCATTGATATAGTACTAGAGATGATGTGAGAGTCACATGCTTATCTATGTGTTTTCCACACATGTATCTCAAAGATTTATCATGACATACAATGACAATATTGTTTCCTAAGGATAAAGCATAATATAATAGGTTTTATCACTAGGTGTTCCACCTAATAGTTGGAGAAGGTAGATAAATAGTGACCTATAGGATTTTTATATCAGTTATCAGTCATAAAATGGATATGGGAAGATATTTCCATGGATATGGTAGCTGGATTACTGTGTTCTCCTCAAGCTAGTGATGTAGTTTGGGTTATCATGGATCGACTAATGAAAGTAGCCCTCTTCTGTCCTATTTGGTAGAGTTTCTATGTTTATGATTTTAAAGGATTATTTTCTGATGATATTATTCAATTGCATGAGGTCACTCATAATTTCATTTAATATAAGGATTCTCTCTTCACATTGAGATTCTGTAGACATTGATTATGGTTATTGGTACATGGGTACTTTTGAGCACAACCATTCACCCTCAGATCGATGATCAGTTAGAATGGAATATACATTTTTTAGAGAAAATACACTGAGAATGCGTACATGATTTCACTATTTTATAAGAGAATAATATCTCTCTCATGTATTTCTCCAACAATAATTGTTATCAGGGAACAATATGGATGGATCCTTGTGAGGCCCTATATAGAAGGATATGTTGTTCACCACTGTGTTGGTTAGAGGAAGGAGAGGTAGTTCTAATTGTTCCTCATATCAGTCAGGAGACTTAAAATCATTTTTAACTTATTCAGAAGTGGATTTTTACTAATAATTATATATATAAATTATATACTAATCATCATCTAAGAATAGTGGAGTTCGAGGCCACAAATCATGTTTTCTGAGGTGTATCACCCAGACTTGGGAAAATGAATATTCAGAGGCATGGGAAGTTGTTACTATACATTTTCATTCCATTTTAGATTATAGAGTGATTTGGGATGGTATACAATCAGTTTATTTTACCTCAAAGGTATTGTTCCATGCATGATCTCTTCCACATTTCACAACATCACTAATATCATGTCGACATGTCTCACACTTTTGATCCCCAGGACGTTGAGATTGATGTCGATGGATATTTTGAGGAGTATCCCATACACATCATTAATTGGAGCATGATGTCTCTCTAAGGTTGTTTTGTCCCTTTAGTATGGGTGTTATGGCAGCATGATCATGTACAGGTTGCAACTTGGTAGTTGCAAGCTGACGTACTTGCTCATTGGCTGGAATTATTCTCTAAAGCAGTTTTCTCTCCCATGGAAGTTGAACTCTGGGATAAGTTTATATATGGGAGAATATTGTAAGAACCGCATTTTTATCTCTGGTTCAAATCCTTTTAAGTTCAGTTTAATTCTTTGTTATAGGTATAATATGGATGCTCTATGAGGCCAAGAAGTTATCAGGGAAGGTAAGTTCTTGGGGCTTGTTCGTTGCATGGAACCCTGGTTGGTGGAAAAAATAGATTGGTCACATAGTTTGGAGAATCATTATAGAAAATGTTGAATGGTTATCACTAGCCATGCAAGGCTTGACGTTGAGTAGATGGAGGCTGAACAATTTTAGGAAATCATCCATACTGGACCTCAAAACCCTGAAAAAGTCAAGTAGTTTTTAGTAAGTCTATATCATGCTATTGGTTCATGGTTTCTCTAACAGTGTGGACTAATCATGCAGTTTTCCTATTAAGGAAGTGAGCAAATAACTGTTGACACATGGTCTGGGAAATCGTGTGGTCAAACCGTACAATCGAGGAAAAGTGGAAAAAATTACCATTTTACCTTAATGGAATTGTTAACCCTTATTTCTTATCCTTTTGGTCATTCTAAGAGACAAGACCATTTATTATCTATTTTTGGGAACCATTAAAGGTCTAACCTTGGAATTTTAGTACCTTCTCCATCCATTGTCCAATTCATAATGGTTTTTCTCATTGGATCTAGATCGTTAAGATCTTTATTCTTTTTTAGTCATTCTTTATTTCTCTTCCTCTCAATATAGTTATCAAAGAAAAGATCATTTTCCCTATTATTAGGATGTTCCTCCATTTTTTTATATTTCATCCAATCTATGTCAAACTAAAGGGTGATACATGATGAGGAGAGTTATATGAGTATGAGGTGGGCATTCTATAATTTATTCCTCATGTTTTGGGGTTTTTATAAAATGTGTCGTTGTGCCATATAACGATTTTACAATTATTGGCCATAAATTTTAATTGGATTAAATTGGTTTCCATTATTTGAACTGAAATACATGTTATAACCCAACCACTTATTGATACAAACAACTTAGGAGTGATACATTACATAGGGTGTTCCCTATAATATGATTAATTGTCCTTTAGTATCTTATGCTGAAAAAGAGAAAGCGTGTGCTTATCCTTTAATTAAAATAAATATACAATGTAGATATGTAATGAGATTATTGGCATATCATGGCTAGTTAGTTTACTATTATAGTGAATTTAATTGAATTAATTTCTAATTCTACATCCCTTTCTTAAACTGAATGATAGTTATGCCCTTGTTAATATTGAATGTAATGAGTTGTTTATTTTTTGTTGGCTCTTCCAAGTGCCCTGATTAATTATTATAGCTTAATAAAACTGTCATGAAAACCCTTTATAATTATGGAAATTAGTAATGAAGACCCTTATGCATCATTAATAAAAATGTTCATGGAGAACCTTAGGCAAAATATTGATTGGGCATGGAAACACTCTCTAATTAAGGTGAATAGGAATGAAGACCATTATTATAATTAAAAGGGCATGGTGACCCTTATGTCAATTTGATACAATATGGACATGTAGACCCTTATATAAATGTGCTACTATAAAATAATGGCATCACTTACTATGACACAGGGCATAGTGTCCATTATTGTGACATTGCGCATAGTGACCCTATATTTGATACTGAGCATGGCATCCCAATTTTTGTGATATTGGGCATGGTGTCAGTATTCTGAAATATTAGGAATGGAACCCACTTTACTACTGTGATAATGGGAATGACATCCCTTATAAATGTGATACTAGGTATTACAACCCTTGATACTTGTATAGAGTTGTTTTGGCATGGGCCGAAGCAGATAGTTTCAGCCAGGTAACCTTTCAGGATCCAAAGTTGAACCATTTACATTTGTTATTACTACATTAAATTATTAAACCAGTTCACTTCCATATTATACACATGGAATGGATTTTTTTTTGTGGTGGCCTATTGATATTTATATCACTCAATATCCAGGATTCTTATGTCTCTCGATCAAACTTTCTGTTTGCAGGCGTAGATAAGGGAAGAATCCTTTTAAGGATGTAGAAATTGTTGAATGAATTAGGATGGAGTTGGTAGTAGCTAACTGAGTAGGAGATTAGGATACTGAGATATATTCTTTTACCTTTTAGTATTCATTTTTATTTCAAGTATTATATGGACAGTTACTACATTTTATCAATGTTTTCCTACTCTGTAGATAAATGATATACATTATCATCCATTATATGTGATTCTGATTATTTCCATTTGTAATTATTATCATATGTTTGTTTTTTATCTCTTCTCTAGTTATACTATCAAATTATTCTCTTTTAGACTACATATTCTATTTATTTGTTGATTATACCACAATGTTACACTGGTAATGAGGGCATTGTCTTCCTACAGACACACCCTAGTCTATCACTTCTAGTTGGAAGCCTCTAAAATTTGGGGACTTGCACATGATTCCATGTGCCCCACTAGGTTTGGGGAAACATGTAGTGGCACTTGGGTCTAGGTTTTCACATGTAATGGCATAGTGAAATAGGTTTTCAATTACAAAGATAAAAATATTTGGTACATTTCTTTAAGTAGATGTTTCTATAGACATGTTTCATCATGTAAGACAACATATGGCATATGGAGGATACTTCAATTTACTCATTATGGGAATTAAATTCTCAAAATAACAATGATAATAACACTCCGGGTAGAATAAAAGGAATTAAATATTAGAAATGAATAATCTATAAAACAAGTGTTTTATTGGTTCTATAGTATAACAAATGGTCTGAATTCTCTTGGAGAAGTCTTGGATAACACAACTCAAGTTAAAATATTAAAAAGATATATTCAAAAAATATAGAATGTAAATAAGGTGTAAATAAATAAGAACAAAATTCTAAGAATTATACAATATATTAAATAATAGGATCTCTAATGTAGTATTAGTTAGAGATGAAACACATTAATAATATGGGATCTACAAAGAGAAAAGATATTAAATGGAAATCTAATGTAATTAATTCCTTGAATGCCGATATTTTTCACTTCCAAGAAAGTCACAAGATGATATCTTAATTTAGAAATGAAATTTTAAAATTTACGAAAATCTATTGTGGAAAGAGATAGTTTATAAGAAGAATAGAAAGGATTAAAAAAAAGAAATTCAAGTAAAAATAATATTTTTTATATCTATCATGTTATGAGTGAATTAATAAAATTCACCTCAGATCATATTTCCCCAAACTAAAGCATTCCATGAAGTACAAATTTTATTTTTTAAAATAAAAACAAGCTCATTTTAGAGTATGGTACTGATCATACAATTCATAATAAAAAAGTGACATAGAAAGTGAGAAAGATTCAAGAATCCATGCCCTGATGGGGTATAAAATGTGAGGTAAATAATTAACTTTTTAATCAGTTTATAAAACCAACCAATATTAATCATAATAAAATATCTGAAAATGAAAAACTTGTTGATTCAAATTTTATTTTGGATTCTGATTCTAATATTTCTAGAGTTAAAAAATTTCTTAAAGTGAATAAATAATTGATGAATGGTTGTTTCAAAATGATTGAAAAATATAAATAATTGATATATAAGAATAATAATTTATCCAAATAAGATGAAAAAATGAAAATGGAATGTGAAAATTGAATAACATTATTTTCTCAGAATGACGAATATAAAAGGAATTGTGATTCTCAGGTTTGTAAACTAAAAGAGTAAAATCAAAAACTTAAATACATTATGGATATAAATGATAATGACCATGTTATATGAATTAAATTTTATTTGGAAGATCTAAATAAAAAACAAAATGAGTTTATTAAATTAAACTATGAAAATAAAAAAGTAATAAAATCATCTTCTAGATCCCATGAAATGATTTATACACATTTTGATACTATTCAAAAAGGAAATATGGATCTAAATAATGAAGTTGATATTCCTAAATAGGATTTATCTACATTTGTAGAAGGTAAAAAATAATATGTTTAGATGATGTATTAGACCAAACTAAACACCAATAAGAATGGTTTTGGATATTACAAAATTACTATATGTTTAAATGAGACTAATTTTGTTAGAAGTTAAAAATTTAGTATTTCTACTGTAATTTAAATTAGATTAGAATGAAATGGAATTATGAAAATGTATTCTCAATTCAATTCAATAAATATTTTGGTTACACTAGAACTATTTTATCTAACAATTTGTATTTAGATTCAGTAATAAAAAACATTTTCAATATGTTTGGGTGGCCAAAAACAATTTGTGAATCATATTGAATTTATAACAAAATTTGTACCAAAATGATGTTACTGAAATTATATTGGACTGAAGCTGGTCACCATACCCAAATAATTATTATTTTTTTAACCCACATGCATACTATTTAATATATGATAATTTGACAAGATGGAAAAGAAGAGATCTAATATCCTATTAATAATATTTTTTTTTTCTGATTCAATTATTGTTTATCAATTTGTAACTATTTTTTTCTTTAGAAGGTATAATTTTGATAGTAACATTGCTAAAATTTTAGTCTGAATATGTTACCTTTATGTTTACTTTTATATAAAGTGTTTTAACAATATTGATTTATCTATCTTTAATGATGCTATAATTTAGGGGCAGTTACCTCTTGTTGGTTAATTTAAATAATTTAAATCAATGTAAAGTCTTAAATAAGTGCTTAATCAATTAGCTTATACTAACCTAAAATTATTTATTCTGTTTGAAATTATTTATTCAATAATTGATCTAGCGAAGTCGGTTAAACTCTTTCAAATATATTATGTGTTTCATATTTCAGTTTTTCATAACACTAGATTGATTTATTATGGAATTCTGAACTCATTTAAATATTCAATTTATTATACAATTTATTTAATTTTATCTAGGTTAATTTTGTCCTAGTGCATAAATCAAGATCAATTTGTTGGACTAAATCTCTTATTTAATCATTTGTTCAAATTTTTAAATCTATTTTGTTATTTTAATTTGTTTCAAATATTTATTTTTAAATAATATTTGATTTGATAATTTATTTTTAATATAATATTTTATGCCTAAACATAGGGGAGTTTGTTTTTAAAACCCTTAATGAAAAGAAACTTTTCATTTATTTGGAAAGAATACTTTGTTATCTATCTATTCATGGAAATTAGTTTTATCTGTTATTTGAATATAACTATTTTTTTAAATAATCTAGTTTTTTATCTTAACATGAAATTAACATGAAATATTTCCTTTTGTATAAATGTTATGATTTGATATTTTTTATTCACATTGATTAATTTCTTATAAGATTATATGTTTTAAAACCCATTTATAAACTCTTACTATTTTTAAATTTTACTATCATTGAATTCAATAACATAATATTTACTCTTATGATATTATACTACTATGTAACCATTATTGTGATTTTTTCTGTTTAAAAGGGTGTATATTATATAGAATAAATTACAATATAATTTTTCATAAATTTCAATAGAGGGAATATTTTGTTGAAAAATTATTAAATGTATTGTTTTGTAATTTAAAAAAGATTAATATTGTTAGTATGGGAAATAGTTTTTAAATAAATTATAATTTTAATCTGTTTGGATAAATTAATCTCAAATAAAATTTTGTTCAATTATATTTTTAAATTCTCATTTTTTTAATTCTCAAGTTTATTAAACTATTGAGAGTTTTAATTAATTAATACTTTTTAATAATGTTCTTTGAAAATATTATTTTTCGTATAATAATTTTTTAATGATACAAATGTTTTTATTTTTTTTATTTAATTAAGTTTAGTATTTCATTGTTAAGAGAAAGAATTTTTTTGGTCATCCTTTGTGAGGTACATGGATATCCCTCAACCACATTGGTTACCCATTGGGTCAACCCTATGGGAAGGCCTACCAGAGGAAACACTTATAGTGGCAAGAGATTGGATTGAATAGTGCACACTTAATGTGTATTGGACCATTTATAAGGGAAAGCATGCTCATAGGTTCATGGGTTGGGAATAGCTTGCCTGTTGGGCTGTAGGCCCATGGGTAAAATATGTAAATCGGTGTTGATCCCCAATATCTAACTCACAATGAGGATCGGTGTGCCTTGTTTGATATACAATTCAACCAATGTGACTCAGTTTTGATTTTGGATAATGTCAAATGTTCACTATTCACCTATGTTAAGAATCTCATATTGGTCTTGACCATCAGTTCAATATAATATCAACCGTGTTTTTCTACTACTCTATAATTTTAAATCTTTCATATCTCCCAATTAAAAATTTTGTTGACTGCCTCGATCATACCTCTTTATCGAGTTCACTAGTTTTTCTACACTAGTGGTCATTATGGGATATATTACCTTTAAGTTCAACTATAATTTTTTCAATTTTGTGATCATTTGGAACTTGTGGCACAAGTTCGAATAATCCGGATGAGGTTCAGTGCATTGTCTTCTTCCACAAGTTGTTGTCAGACTCTACAAAATTTCATCAATCTTCCCATTATTCACATCTTATTCAGGATGATTCTATTGTTCATATTTTCCCTTTTTTGTTTGCTCGAGAGTGATAAATTTGTACACTAATCGTGAGTCGGTGAGTCACCACTAATCTTCTCCAATGATGAGTCATGAGTCACCATTGGAACCTAATAGTGAGGAAGTGAGTCGCCATTGGACTTGTCTAATGGTGAGTGATTAGTCATCATTGGAACCCAAATATGACTCAATGAGTCACTACGATACTTCACCTATGGTGAGTCATAATCCACCACTAGATTAAAACAGTGAGTCATTTTTCTCACAGTTTCTCCTCAAATGATGTGAATTTTTCAATTTACTAGTTGTTTTTAGTTTTTATATACAATTCCTTGTTTATAGCTTTGTTAACCTCCAACATCATCTCTTCTCCTACCTCATTCTTGAAGCATTAAGATTCTTTTTGTTTTAACATTTTCTATTTTTTTTAATTGAAGATTAATTTTTATCTTCTGTTTTTCATTATTTTATTTGGTAATTTATTTCTAGTTAGCCAAAATTAGACACATAAAATGGTAGGTTATTAGTCTTCATTGATCATCTAAAATGGTGAGACATGAGTTACCGTTGGACACTCAACAATACCAAAATTATAATTTCATATCCTAAAGAATTTTATTATTCAGTAGCATGAAATAAGTAGTATTTTTCATGGAATAGTTATTTTTATTGTTGGATGAATGGTTTCATCTTCTCTTCAGAAATATCAAATTGAGTCTCTGGTATCTTTTTTTTACTTTTGATTCATGAGTCATCACTCTATATTTTCAATGGCTGGTCATGATCGACCACTCTTTGTTTTCAATGGTCGAAAAAATAAGCCATTGTTAGTTAAAAAAGTATGTTTCTAAATTCTTATTTCTTATTTCTACTAATATCATGAAAATTAATTTTTATAATATTTTAGTTATTTTAGGTTGAAATAAAAGTTCAAGGTGTGTAGAAATTATTTGTAGCAATGTTTTATGAAAAATTATTCTTAGATGTTGAAGTTCATACTATAATCCTTTATATAAAATTATTATACATGTATAATAAACATGAGTGTATTATTATGTAAATTCATTAATAGTTGTAATTTTTTTACAAATTATTTACTTGATATATTAAATGTTTTTTTTAAATATTTTATGAAGAAATATAAATCCCCATTTTAATCTATTTTTTCAGTACGACTATAAAAAATTAAAGGTCATATTGATTCATTATTATTCTTTAACAAGTGTCATGCTTATATGGGACTTGGAAATAATACTTGTGGATTTTTTTAATGATCAGGTATATCTCGTCAAGGTATAAGAAAAATAATTTGTTTATCATTCATATAGACAACTTTTGATACATCATTGACAATGTCAACACTCTCAATTATTCAAAAACTTTTTTACCTTATGAACTCTACCCATGATCATAGAAGGGATTCGTCTTCAACATTTTTCCTTTATAATGATCAATGATCATCGAGAATCAACTTCTATGAAATTTTTTATCATCTTATAATTTACTTGTATTTTTTTTGTAATATTTGTTATTATAATTTTAATATATTTGTCTCTAATTTATGATTTTATTAATAAAATCAGGCCTTGAAATATTCTAATTATTACACCACCTAAAAAAATCCATGTTTGTGACACCCAACCATAACTCAAATAAATAGAAATAGTTAGGTCTCGTATAACAAGACTAGGTTGTGCCTATAATGTGATTAAAAAATAAGTATCTGTAACTGGGTTTTCAAAACATAAAATTGAGGTTATTAGTTGGTTATAATCACCTAGAAAATAATAGGAGGTTGAGGAGTGGAAAAGGATCTTTGTGATCTGAACCACAATAAATATTGTGTTTTTTATTTCAATTGTAACTGAACTCTAGAACATTACACCCACTACATACTAATATCTTATAAATTGTTATTGGTTTTGTTATTTATTTTTAAAATTACTATTCATCTACCTCTAGTAATAATTTCCATCAATTTCGATCGAGCAATCTTATGTTCTTATGTTAATTAAGAAATTTTTTTTAATAAAATAAGACTTCATTAATCTGATCATTTAGAAACTTAATTTCATTCAAAACCATGTTTTCAAATATTTTTTTAAAAAATTATTTATTACCTTCCCATGATTATTTTAAATTAAATTTTTACCCTTGATTGACTTTTAAAAAAAATTAAAATGAATATTCATGTCATTTTAGAAAATAATGACAGTTTTTCTTTTACTGAAATGTGAAATGAATATTCATTTTGACATGTATGGAATGGATGTAATTATCCACCATCATGACTGATAAATGCTTCAAATAATCCTTTATATGTTTTAAACATTATTTTCACTTAAAATTTTTTAAAAAATGGTTTGGGTTTTAAAAATATTTTTCCAAAACAGATGGTATAGTATCCTTAATAAATGTTTAAATGATCATTCAAAATTATTATTCATTTTTGATGAAATCTATTGGTTTTACTTATTTTATATTAAGGATATTATCTAAGAATAACATTTGTATTCTTTCTTGGAATGGTTTATGTTTTATTGTAATGGTTTTTATAAAACTTTCTTATCTTCCACTTGTTGTACCGTGATAAAACAATTAATAAAACCTACATATTTTCATTGTTTATGATTTGATAAAATTATTATTAAACCTTTATATTTTTCAAAGGTTATGATATGATCAAATATTATGATACCCATTTCATTTCATTGTTTATGATGTAATATTTTTTTTATCCTATGGAACACATATGTGTGATTTCATCAGGTGATGATTGGGACCTATATCTCCCTCCAATGCATTGGTTAAAGATTTTTATATAATAAGATAGGCAAGACTATAATGAGGAGTGGACTTGGTTCCATAATATAGATCTGGAACCAGAAATGATCTCAGTTTAGTGATATAAGGTTTGAATGGAATGTGAACCAGGTTCAGTAACACAATGATGAAATGGGTAGTGAACTAGGTTCAGTAATGGAATTTTTCCTCTATGATGGTCTTGGTGGTGATACTTCACTAATAACAAGATGATTTTATATGATTATGTGTTTTCCAATAATTCCATGTCTTATGCTCGCATGGATCAGGATCTTCCATTCTCTTATGAATCATGTATTATTAAATTCCTATCATTAGGTAATGAATCATGAATATGATATCTGATATGTAGGGTATGGTTTTCAAATGTTATTATCATGATTTCACACACATATATTCATGTTATGCTTATTTTTATATATTATTTTCTCTCACTGGGAATCACACTCACCCTTTCTTATATTTCCTTTATCAAAGTTATAAAGATATTTATTATGTATGATGTTTCTATAAAGGGATCAAGTTATAAGGAATATAGTGGGAGTTGATGTAGCTTTCGTATAGAACATTGTTTATATTTCAATGTTTCAAAAAGAACTAAAATATTATCGATCTATTTAGAATGTATGTGTAAGGTAATAAATATTTTTTTGAAATGATGTAATGTCTATGTTTGAAGATTCAGGGTCATTATAGAGGACCAAGGCCAAAACAGAGCACTATTAGGGGATATTATACTCCATATCGAGCTGATAGTTAGAGCTATACTGGTCATATATGTTTTGGTAGGGGATGTGGTAATTCAGTATATGATTATTCGTATTAGTAGGGTGATACAACACATGGTACTCGAATAGGATCCCAGGGTAAGGAAACAAGATAACAGTATGTAATTCAATTTTCTCAAGATAAAAAATATGTTGTACTAAGGATATTTTAGGGTACTATTTATATAGAATCAATACTTGAAAATTCATTTTTTAATACAGGGGTTTCCCACACTTTTATATCATCCGGGAATGTGAATGGTTTGATTATGGTGGTGGAGAATATGGTTGTGTTTATTTTAATTGATACCTCATTAGGGGTATGGTCTGAGGGTATCCAAGAATATAAAAAGTATAACCATGAGATTGGTGGGTATAGGAAGCTTTGGTATTTGTTCAAGATTGAGATGTCCAATTTTGTTTGAATACTAAAAATTGATACATTGGTTTCATACCAATCCAATATTAATTTTTACCAGAGTAGAGTGACCTTCACATCTCCTAAGGGTGAAATTTATGTAAATCTTAAAGAATAGAACATCTAAGTGGGATGTATAGGGATCTTACACTAAATGTTTTGTGAGATCACATCTGAAGTGGGAAGTCATATTCCTAAGGATTAGGGAGTGGAACATGGAAACATTCTACATATATTGGATCAGTTCTATGAATTTTTCCTTAATGAGTTTTTAGGGATGGAATATAAGAGGGTGGTTAGGATAATTATTGAGATGATACAAATAGTTAATCTAGTTTATATGATGCTTTAAAGAATGTCACAGTAGAGCTTCAAGAGATCAAGAATATACCATATGTGTTATATGATAAAGAGTTTATCCATTTGAGTACAACACCTTAGGGATATTCAGTTCTATTTTACAAGAAGGTCAATGGGACATTTCATTTTTGTGTCGATTAATGTAAGTTGAACTAGATGAAGGTTAAAAATGGTATCCTCTTCCATGCATAGATGACCTTTTTGACCAGCTTAAGGGAGCTCAAATGATCTTTAAGATTAATTTGATATCGAGATACCATCATCTGAGGGTGATACCTTCATATATACCACATATAGTTTTTGGGACAATGTATGGTCATTATGAGTTCATTGTGATTCCCTTTGGGCTAATGAATGATCCTATTGTGTTAATTTATTTGATGAAAAAAATCTTCCACCCATAATTTGATTACATTGGGTTTATTTTTTATGATATCTTGTTTTAATATTGGAGTCATGAAAAGTATCCCAAACATCTTTACATCATCATAAGTAAACTTAAATATATTTAAATATATTCCATGTAGTCTATGTGTGATTTCCAGATTGAAAAGGTTGATTAATTGGGTCACATAATCTTTGTGGAAGGTGTTTTGGTGGACCCAGGTATGGTTCAACAAGTATTTTTCATTGTAGAAAACCAATATATTTTCTAATGTTCAATTATTTTTGGGTTTATTTGATTATTTTTGAAGCTTCATCAATGAATTCTTCCACTATAATGTGCTACTCTCAAGATAGACTAAGAATTTGGTAAAGGTTCAATGGTTTAGATAATGTGAGAATTCACTCCTGGGGCTAATGAGGTGTTTGAAAACAACCCCAATTCTTATCTTACCAAAGTAGGGTTAAAATTACACCTTATTTTGTAATGAATTCACGATCATACTTATGGATATTTTGAGGTAAGGATATTGGGTTGTGGAGTTTGGATCATAGTAGTAGACATCACATAAATGAAATTATTCCAAACATGATCTTGAGTTAGCCATAGTGGTTTATTCCTTAATATGTTTATGGAATGATCTTCTCAGTGAACAGTTTAATATATTTAATGGTCCTATGATAATAAAATATATCTTTTGCCAATGTGATTAAATCACTGATAGTTATTGTGGGTCGATTATATGTAGTACTTCAACACTGAGAAAACATATACTCTGAGAAATGTAAATAGAATTGAAGATGTATTGATTCGGAAGATAAAGACTCAGGCAGTTAAGAAGTCTAGTTTCAAGTGAAATAAGATAAAATTGTTTGGTGAAATGCACATAGTTTCTTAAGAGGATCAGGAGCAGATAAAACTGTTTGTGCCCAAATTTACCATACAAGTATGTGCAGTTTTTCTAGTAAAAGTAGGGATCAAATCCACTAGGACTGAAGAAAAAACCTTGAGACACATAGATTTAATAGTAGGATTGGAAATTAAGTGCACAACTTGGAGGGGAATGATTTGGATTCAAGAAATAATAATATAATTTAAACCATAAAATAAATAAAAAACCCAAATTTAATTGATCTAATACAATTAAATAAGATGATTTGATCCATGTTTGTTTCGCGGGTTAGATTGTATGTATTTATTTTTAATATAATGTTTCGAGTTACTAATTCAAGATGTATCCAGAAAATGATATAATTCCACAATATCATTCAGAAATTTCTTCCATACAAAATTCTAAGGATAATCACCAATTCACTTAGAGGAACACATAAATAATCACTCCAAGGATTTTTATCGTACGAAAACTCAAAATGTGCTATTGTTAAAGTTTATGAAGATGAAGAATAATATAAATCATCAAATGGAAATATTAAAATAATGAAATAAATTAAAAAATTAAAGAACATAAATGAAAATCCATCCCATACCCTTGATACTCCCTTGGATAAACCCATAAGACAATTATCCATCAATTATTTTATTATATCAATGAATGTAGGAAGTAGGCTCACGAGGGTGGATTAGAAAAATAAAAATATTTAAATAAATAAAAAATCCACCACTGTGTGATTTAATTCACAGGTGATGGTGTGAAAAATTTCAAACCTGGATTCAATAGTTTCAATGTGTTAATTTAATGTAAAAAATAAATTAAGAAGATAAAGAATAACTTTTATTAAGAATTGAACATGAACGAAAACTTACATGAGAAAAATTGATGTTGTGATTAAAAATGAAAGCATGAAATTAAAAATTAAAGAAACAAATTCGATAAAGATAAATAAAATGGATACAAATCTATTCACCACCAGATAATTATATAGGAATATTAGGAAACCTAGTTTGATCCCACATCAATAAATTCCTCCCTTATTAATTGATAGAGTCAAAATAAGGTTGCGAAAATCAAGGGAAATTTGAAGTTTCAAATTTGATAGGGAAAATATTCAAAATTCATCCCCCTTCGAGACATGTGAATTTCTATATGATGATGGAATAATATATAGTGATAAAATAAAAAATATATTCTTCTATGTCTCTGATAACATCTATCAAAATTTTAGGAAAATTGGTCTATCCTTTTGGATGTTATGATCAGTGTAGTGGGATGACTTTATGGGCATTCCAATCTAGCCCACAATTTAAATGACAATTTGAGATCCCTTTATATTCCTGAAAAATTCAAAATTATCTCCATAAATAGATTAATTAAATGATCCCCATAATTTTATCTTTGTACAGTTAAAATTTGAGCTTCATTGGGAATGGTTTCTGGGCCCTTCTTTGTTGGATGGGAATTAGGCCCATTATTCTTTTTCTAGAAAATTTATACATTCATGCCCAAAATTCATCATCTAAACTGGGGAAACATCCACAGATCCTGAAATAAAAAAATATTACAAAAGAAGTTATCAATCATATCCCAAAATATAAAATTCAAAAAATCATATAAATGAATTCTATAAATAAATGAATTATTGGGAACAAATTTTCACTGTAAAAAGGAATTGAACTTGTGATGAAAAATGAAGTTCAATTTATAAAATGCAAAAAAAATGATGATTGTGGACATTGAAACACATGAATATTAAGATATAATAAATTTATATTATCCACTTTTAGGGGCTAATCACACCCCCAACATGGTTTTTTCTAGTATTGAGCAAAGAGTATCTGAAAAATACGAAATTTAATTCCATTTATCAAAAACATTTTAACATAAACTGATCACAAGAATACATCATTTTAAACAATATTGAATCCTAATAAAATCATTTCACTCTTGTTAGGTTCAACCGCATATCCCTAGCTCAATCCCATCCCTTTGTTCAAATTATTTTCCACATTTCTTCCAATTTCAATTAAGCATGATTATGTGTTGTGTATCTCAAAATACTTGGGGCCTATTTTCTTGTCCAAGGGGAAACATATTGTAGTTGTAGTTTTGAATCATATTAAACCATAAGTTGATTATAAATTATATTTTTTTAACCACAATTTATACGAGAATGATAACTCTAGGAATGACAACTATAGAGTCAACATCCCTATGTGTCGGATGACGCATATGTTGTCAATTCCATGATATAGAATAGAGATATAATGCCTAACTCGGAGTAGTACAACTATGGTTTCATGATTCTCATATTCTGGACCCCAAACATTATGAAAATGCATTTCTCTATGTGGTCATTATTTCAATTTTTTTATATACTCAAATTAAACTAAAAGTGACACCTAACCCTATGATATGACTAAAGGGACCCAATAACTCAAATTGAAAGAAATGATCCGTTGAACGTGCATTATGTAATTTTTATTAAGAGGAATAAAATGTAATCATATTAAAATCACATCATAAAATTTCTCTTTCCAATCACTATACTCATGATCTTAAACATGAATTAAAATCATATTCAAGGAATTATAAGTCATATGACCATCATTTTTATTATTCAAAATTTTACATTTAAGCATTAAAGGATAATGATTCGAGTTATATTTAATTGATTTTAATTATTTTCATAAAAGGAATTTTTTTCGAAATCCCATATTTTCACTCCCCCCAACATAGAATGAAACTGCACATAGTTTTAAAATGGACCAAAGGGATCAATATTGGGAAGAAAGAGATGATATTTCATTTGAAATTAAATCATGCAATAAAACCCCCAAATTTTAATTTGATGATCCATCAATAATAAATTGATCACTTTTGTCTTCATGTCACATGTAGACTCCGCAGGGATGTTTTATGGCTGGTTTTGAACTTTGGATCGGATGGGTTTTATTTAAAATGATGAAACTTCATAAACTCTTAAATCACAAAAAAAGTCACATAGAATAAGGCCCCAGCCATAAACCTTACTTAATATTGAATTAAATAAATAATTCACATTGAGGATCTTTTCACGGTTTAGAGTTTTAGAGAATTGGGACATAACTATTACATCTCAAAAGATTACAAAGTAGAAACTTCTACTAAGTTTCCATAAAATAAAAACTCTTAAAAGGAAACATGTCTAGTTCAATGTTTTAGATAGCATGACTTTCCCTTGATCCCATCCTTGACACTATTCCACATTATGTCCTGTGAAAAAAATTTCAAAAAAACTTGGGGTGAGCTTAAAAATCTCAGTAAGGATACACAATGAATGAAAACTGTTAGTTTTTCAAAACAACAAGTTAACCATGTATACTTTATCAAAGTAATACTTTTCACATTTATGAAATAGTAAAAACTCTTCACAGAATAAAAGATCATTACATACCCTTTTAAACCAAAGTATTACTATAAAACCCATATAAAGATTAGATAACATATAAAGGTAACTTGGGACATAAACATACTTAAATGGAATAACAATACGGTTGACTTCCACACATATCACTTAATGGAATATCCATACGGCCGACTTCCATACCCAATGCATTGGAGGTTATAACGTAACCACCCATCCCGGTATTCACGGAACCACCCATCATATGGTTTATCACGTAACCACCCGTCAAATGTCCAAGTACCATTATAAAATCATAAGACATAAAAAAAAAATAATGGAAATAAAATATTTCCGCACTTTGATCAAAATATATCACATAAATATATTGACATAAAAAATCCATTATAAAAATCATTTTCGATACCAAAATACATAAAAGAGTATATGGTATTTATTTCATTTTAAAAACATTACGGCTTGTTGAGGAAGCCACAGACCAAATAATACTTGCAGCGGTGGAAAAGGTCATTGTCACTGCGTACGTTATAAGAATCATTCGTTTTTGTCATTTAGTAAAATGATTCGTAGAAAAATATTCCTTTTGTATAAAATTAAAAGTAAAAGGGGTTTATACACCATATAAAATAAAGCCTTATATTAGAACAAAATATGCCTCAATGAAAGGAGATTGAGACGAAGTCCTTTACTTCGGGTCCGACTTGACTCGATCATTCTTTAACGTCCTGAATAATAAACTTGAGTTAATTTCTACTATCTTAAGAACCTTTTTCAAGTTCATTATTACTTTTATATCACTTATTACCAGTTTATAAACATTATGTAATCATTTAAGTTAATAATGTTTGTTTTGTCGATACTTGGTTCTTATGTCGAAAGTGGACTTCTTACAATTACATGTTGTTCGTGTGGTCAAAGGTTCATTATATCCAGAATGATATTCATGATTTGGATATCATATATATCATATATATCCATCATATACATGTATTTATAATATTAAATAATCATTTAGAGGTAAGAAATGAAATGCATCGTTCATGGAGACTGTAAGTCGTACGTAAGAATGAACGCTACTTTCATTTCTATGTCATATTAATGGAATTCAAATTAAATGAGAGGTATGTAAATTTTAATTCCAGAATTATATTCATCATTTATATTTAACATACATCATATATATATACATTATATATATGTACTTATAATAGTACATTACATTTTGGGATAAGAAATGAAATGCACCGTTCATGGAGACGGTAAGCCATATGTACGCATGAACGCTACTTTCATTTCTATCTCATACTTTAATGGAGTGAAATCATAATGATAAAAATGTATATTATAATTCCAGTATAATATCATATATAATATTATTATATCCATCCTTTATACGTCCCACATATGAAATTAACGAATCAAATCACTTTGAGGGGCGGTAGTCCGCACTTCCTAAAATGAAATTATCGTGTTTAACCACAATGAAAACCATAAAGGTGTGCCATAAATGAAAAAATACAGAAGCTTAAGGAAAACATAAAAATATTATATATCATATATAAATATAGTGACATCTTAATGGCCACCTTTGAAGGTGTTAGAGGAATATTGAACAATCATCGTTTCGTGAGGCAGAAATTCGCCATCCACTGAAACTGTGTGCTCTTTAACCATTAGATGAAGGTGTGTGTAAGTGTAGCTCGAATTATTCTTATAAAAACATCCTAGTATATTTAATATACTGGATTTATTACAAAATAAATGAATAAAAAAGAGTTTATGGGGTTGGAGAAGAAAAATAAAACATAAGAACACAAGAGAAAACACTTCCTTTAAAATGGGTAACTTTTTTTGATTTGAGCTCAAAGGCTTCCTTGGGAAGACTAATGCCCAAAGTGAGGCTTCTAGAAGTAATAGAGGGATTTGGAGAGACAAAATAGGCAGGGTTTGGCTGAGTCAAATGCTTGAGAGTTGTGGGTAAGGTGGTAGAGGTGGGGGCATTTTATAAGAGGAGAGGAGAGGCACTCTTGGAAGGTTATAAAATGTTACTTTATTATAAAATGATTTTCGGATTTAAAAGGTCTAAAATTTATATATCTCGAGGATAAAGTGATAATAGTTCTAAATCCACCCATCCAATAGGTTTTTGACATGTTTTTGTCTTAGATATTAAATTATCTTTTCATTTTATTTAAATCGTTAAATAATGAGGTAATCGCTGCATCATCACGGTGACAGAAATAATTTAATTTATTTAATGTATAAAAATTATAAAAAACTATCATGATGTAGGAAATATTTTTATGTTTCTAATTAATATTTATAGTCAAATATATGACTTGTATAACCCCATTTAAAAATTGTTTTAGTAAAACAACTCACGTTTGTGTCATTTTAATTTTAACTTTAAATAAAAAGTTTTTAATGTCATTTTCCTACCAAAGTGGCTCCATGGGGTCCCCAAGTTGACCCATGGATTTTCTTGGTCGGCCATGACACATCCAATAAGGTTAGTAAATGTTTCAAGTTCATTTAATATTATTAAAACATTATTTTTACCTTAAACTACACTAATTACCTCTAATCGCGATTAATAAACTAAAAAGTTACTATTCCCCAAAAAATTATTTTAATCCCATTGAACCACATTTTACTTCTTAATTACAAACATGTATGTCAGATTTTTGAAATTGAAA
Source organism: Viscum album (assembly GCA_963277665.1). NCBI lineage: Eukaryota > Viridiplantae > Streptophyta > Magnoliopsida > Santalales > Viscaceae > Viscum > Viscum album. The sequence goes on from OY728160.1 coordinate 753,261,770, forward strand.
ACACAGAGGTGGTAAAATTTCATTTAAACGAAAAATCAGTTTTTTAAGTACCACTTAGTGGTTTCACTATTCATAAAAAATTGAAGTTTTTCAGAAAAATACCAAAACATCACCCTAAGCTATATTTGATATTCCGAATTCAAAAATGGTGTCTATTTTAAAAAATTCAAAACATATAAGTTTCATTAATTAATTTAATAATTAATTCCCGCTGTCAGAGCAAATAGTGTGTTTTTATGAAACAATAAGTATCAAAAGACTGACACTAGTTTAATTCCGATTTCAAAGAGAAATTAATTCCAACGACAAATATTGGATTAAATGGTAAAAAAATTTTCTAATTTCACTTTAAAACCAATTCAAATGATAATATAATCATTTAAATTAATTATATTAAAAAGGGTTTTTGAATTAAAATACAACATTTTCACTATTCATTAAAAAATGAACTTCATCGGAAAAATACCAAAAATTTACACAATGTAAATTTTGATGTCCCGATTATAAAGAAGAATTTTATTTGGTCCAATAGAATTTATTAGAGTGAACAAAAATATATTTAATGAAGGTTCGCCATCAAAAGTTGATAAGTGGACCTTTAGTGAATATTAGAGTATATATGCCTAAAATTGAATTATTTTCTTATTTTAAGATTTTATGTGGATAAATGTAAATACATTTAACATATATAATCATATTTTAGTTATTTCAATTCAATCCCGCCAATCCAAAAGCTACGTGTTAACTACCATTTAAAATAATATTATTTTATTGCTAGTGTGCAACATAAGATTTCAAAGAAACTCTTTGTTGCGTATCGGGTATGCTATCGAACATAGCAACCCCTTTAAAGTAAAATTAATTTTTAATTCATAAATATTAATAAATATGAAAATGTATTATTCTTTATTTACCTAGGACGTTACATCCTTCCCCATATTGGTAATTGCGTCCTCGTAATTTTATTCAATTATCAAAATAAGTGGGGGTATTTATCCCTCATAGCATTTTCAGATTCCCATGTTTCCTCTTCAAACATATAGTTTTTCCATAAAACCTTTACCTGCTGAATTACTTTATTTTGCAACACTTACTCTCTTCGATCAAGAATCCGGAATCTTTGTTCTTCATAAGAGAGATTCTCTTCCAACTGAACTACCTCTGGGCTCAAAACATGAGATGGATCTAACATATACATTCTCAACATCGAAACATGAACAACAATGTGTACCTGAGATAAACTCGGAGGTAAAGCCACTCGGTATGCAACTGATCCAACTCTCTCTAGAATTTCATATGATCCAATGAACCTTGGAATCAGCTTTCCTTTCTTACCAAATCACATCACACTTTTCCTTGGAGAAACCTTGAGAAAAACATGATCACCTACCTCGAAAGATAGATCCTTCCTCTGGTTATCTGCATAACTTTTCTGTCTGCTCTGAGCTGTTCTCATGTGTTTCTGAATCAACTTAACTTTTTCTGCCATCTCTTGTACCAATTCTGGTCCCATCAGCTGCCTTTCACCTACTTCATCCCAAATAGCTGGAGTTTGACACCGCTTCCCATATAATGCCTTAAACAATTCCATCTGTATACTAGAATGAAAACTGTTATTATATGAAAACTCAACCAAAGAAAGATGTCAGTCCAAACTTCCCTGATAATCCATAGAGAAATCTCGTATCAAATCCTCCAAGGTCTGAATTGTTCGTTCTGACTGCTCATCTGATTGCGGATGAAAAGCTGTACTAAAATTTAATTTAGTACCCAATGACTCCTGAAGGCCTTTCCAAAAGTTAGAAGTAAACCTGGGATCACGATCAGATACAATGAAGAGGGGAACTCTATGCAACCTAACTATCTCTTTAGGATACAACCGAGAAAGTTGATCTAGAGAAAAAGTATCTTGAATAGGAAGGAAATGAGCAGATTTAGTCAGTCGATCAACAATAACCCAGATTGCATTATTACCTCTAGATGTCTTCGGTAATCCCACAATAAAGTCCATTGATATATTTTCCCATTGCCACTCTGGCACTGATAGAGGCTGATGCATCACTTTCGGTAACTACCGCTCTTCTTTAACCTACTGATAAGTCAAACACTTCACAGTAAAATCAGCAATATCTCTTTTCATTCCATCCCACCAGTAATACTCCCGCAGATCTCTGTACATCTTAGTGCTACCAGGATGAACTGAAAACAGGGAACTATGAGCCTCACATAACAACTCATTCTTTAATTGTGAATCACTAGGCACACATAATCTCTTCCCAAACCTCAAAACACAATCATTATCAATGTTAAATTCAGGCAACTTACCCTTCGGAACCAGCTCTACCTTTTTCTGCAACTCGTTTTTTTTGCTTCTGTGGTTGCTCAATTCTATCTGATAGAGAAGATTTCACTGATACCTGAAACAAAACAAAAGGACATCTTGTACAAACAACTTCCATGCCAAAGTTCATCAAATCCTTAACCAAAGGATCATGTTCCAAATGCAACATTATTAATGAAGCATTACTTTTTCGACTCAAAGCATCATCCACTTTATTTGCTTTTCCTGGATGGTAATGAATTTTACAATCATAATTCTTGATTAATTCTAGCCGTCTCCTCTGTCTCATGTTCAATTCTTTCTAAGTGAATATATACTTTAAACATTTGTGATCGGTATATATTTCACTCTTTACTCCATACAAATGATGCCTCCAAATTTTTAAGGCAAAAACAACAGCAACTTATTCCAAATCATGTGTAGGGTAATTTACCACATGAGTTTTCAAATGATGTGAAGCATAAGCAATTACCTGATCATTCCGCATAAGGAAACAACCAAGTCCTTTTAACGAAGAATCACTGTAGATAACAAACTCACCATTCCTGGAAGGAAGTTCCAAAACTGGAGCATTAACCAATTTTCTTTTCAACTCCTCAGTCAACTGAGCCATCACTCCAACAAACTATTTGGTTATGATTCTGACCATCTTAGGATACTAATTTGAAAGGTCATTTCCCACTTTATTCCTTCCTAGAAAATCCATTCTATTTCTTCTACGAAAAACCATTTTTAAAACAGAAATATCTTAGGTGAAGCAACATGTTAATCTTTAAATGATATATCATTTCAGTCATACCATAAATTAATTTATAATTTAACAATTTTCTAACTCCTAAAGTTGTCTAAACTAACCTCTGATACTAACTATAAGGCCCTAGCCTTAAACCTTACTTAATATTGAATTAAATGAATAATTCACATTGAGTATCTTTTCACGGTTTAGAGTTTTAGAGAATTAGTACATAACTATTACATCTCAAAATATCACAATGTAGAAAATTCTACTAAGTTTCCATAAAATAAAAACTCTTAAAAGGAAACATGTCTAGTTCCATGTTTTAGATAGCATGACTTTACCTTTATCCCATCCTTGACCCTATTCCACATTAAGTCTAGTGAAAAACATTTCAAAAAAAATGTGGAGTGAGCTTAAAAAGCTCAGTAAGGGATACACAATGAATGAAAACTGTTAGTTTTTCAAAACAACAAGTTAACCATGTATACTTTATCAAAGTAATACTTTTCACCTTTATGAAGTAGTTAAAACTCATCACTGAATAAAAGATCATTACTTACCCTTTTGTAACAAAACCATTACTATAAAACTCATATAAATATCACATAACATATAAAGGTAACTTGGGACATAAACATACTTAAATGGAATAACCATACGGTCGACTTCCACATGTATCACTTAATGGAATAGCCATACGGCTGACTTCCATTCCCAATTCATTGGAAGTTATAACGTAACCACCCATCCTAGTATTCACAGCACCACCCGTCATATGGTTTATCACGTAACCACCCGTCAAATGTCCATGTACCATTATAAAATCACAAGACATAAAACAAATATAATGGAATGAAAATATTTCCACACTATGATCACAATATATCACATAAATATATTGACATAACAAATCCATTATAAAAATATTTTTTGATACCAAAATACATAAAAGAGTATATGGTATTTATTTCATTTTAAAAACATTACGGCTTGTTGAGGAAGCCACATACCAAATAATACTCGTAGCGGCGGAAAAGGTCGTTGTCACCGAGTACGTTAAAAGAAACATTCTTTTTTTTGTTTAGTAAAATGATTCATAGAAAAATATTCCTTTTGTATAAAAGTAAAAGTCAAAGGGGTTTATACACCATATAAAAGAAAGCCTTGTATTAGAACAAAATATGCCTTAATGAAAGGAGATTGAGATGAAGTCCCTTACCTCGGGTCCGACTTGACTCGATCATTCTTTAACGTCCTGAATAATAAACTTGAGTTAATTTATACTTGCTTAAGAACCTTTTTCAAGTTCATTATTACATTTATATCACCTATTACCATGTTATAAACATTATTTAATCATTTAAGTTAATAATGTTTGTTTTGTTGATACTTGGTTCTTAAGTCGAAAGTGGACTTCTTACAATTACATGTTGTTCATGTGGTCAAAAGATCATTATATCCAGAAATATATTCATGATTTGGATATCATATATATCATATATATCCATCATATACATGTATTTATAATATTACATAATCATTTATAGGTAAGAAATGAAATGCACCATTCATGGAGACGGTAAGTCGTACGTACGCATGAACGCTACTTTCATTTCAATGTCATATTAATGGAATTCAAACTAAATGAGAGGTATGTATATTTTGATTCCATAATTCTATTCATCATTTAGATGTAACATACATCATATATATCCACTATATATATGTACTTATAATAGTACATTACATTTGGGGATAAGAAATGAAATGCACCGTTCATGGAGACGGTAAGTCGTACGTACGCATGAACGCTACTTTCATTTCTATCTCATACATTAATGGAGTGAAATCATAATGATAAAAGGGTATATTATAATTCCAGTATAATATCATATATAATATTATTAAATCCATCCTTTATATGTCCCACGTATGGCATTAATGAATCAAATAACTTTGAGGGGGCGGTAGTCTGCACTTCCTAAAATGAAATTATCGTGTTTACCCACAATGAAACCATAAAGGTGTGCATTAAATGAAAAAATACGTAATATTAAGGAAAAAATAAACATATTATGTATCATATATAAATATAGTGACATTTTAATGGCCACCTTTGAAGGTGTTAGAAGAATATTGAACAATCATCGTTTCGTGAGACAGAAATTCGCCATCCATGGAAACAGTATGCTCTTTAACCATTAGATGAAGGTCTGTGTAAGTGTAGCTCTAATTATTTTTATAAAAACATCCTAGTATATTGAAAATAATGTATTTGTTATGAAAGAAATTAATAAAAATAGTTTAGGGGGTTGGAGAAGAAAAATAAAACATAAGAACACAAGAGAAAACACTACCTTTAAAACGGGTAACTCTTTTTGATTTGAGCTCAAACGATTCCTTGGGAAGACTTCTGCCCAAATTGAGGCTTCTAAGAGTAAGAGAGGGATGTGGGGAGACAAAATGGGCAGGGTTTGGACGAGCCAAAGGCTTTAGAGTTGTGGGTAAGGTGGTAGAGGTGGGGGCCTTTTATAAAAGGAGAGGAGGGGCACTCTTGGAAAGTTATAAAACGTTACCTTATTATAAAATTATTTTCGGATTTAAAAGGTCCAAAATTTATATATTTCTGGGATAAGGTGATTATATTTATAAATCCACCCATCCAATATGTTTTTGACATGTGTAGGTCATAGATTTTACATTATCTTTTCATTTTATTTAAATCGTTAAATAATGAGGTAATCGTTGCATCATCATGGGGCCAAAAATAATTTAATATATTTAATGTCTAAAAATTATAAAAAAAATATTATGATGTAGGAAATCGTTTTATATTTATAATGAATATTTATAGTCAAATATATGACTTGTATAACCCCATTTAAAAATTGTTTTAGTAAAACAACTCATGTTTGTGTCATTTTAATTTTAAGTTTAAATAAAAAGTATTTAATGTCACTTTCCTAAAAAAGTGGCTTCATGGGGTCCCCAAGTAGGCCCATGTATTTTCTTGGTCGGACATGACACATCCAATAAGGGTAGGACATTTTTCAAGTTCATTTCACATTATTAAAACATTATTTTAACCTTAAACTACACTAATTACCTCTAATCGCGATTAATAAACTTAAAAGTTACTATTCACCAAAAAATTATTTTAATCCCATTGAACCACATCTTACTTCTTAATGGCAACCATTAATGTCGTATTTTCAAAATTCAAAACAAATAGGTGGTAAAATTTCATTTAAACAAAAATTCAGTTTTTTAAGTACCACTTAGTGGTTTCACTATTCATCAAAAATTGAAGTTTTTCAGAAAAATACCAAAACATCACCCTAAGCTATATTTGATATTCCAAATTAAAAAATGAAGTCTATTTTAAAAAATTCAAAACATATAATTTTCATTAATTAATTTAATAATTAATTTCTGCTGTCAGAGCAAATAGCGTGTTTTTATGAAACAATAAGTATCAAAAGATTGAAACTAGTTTAAGTCTGATTTCAAAGTGAAATTAATTCCAACGACCAGTATTGGATTAAATGGTAAAAATATATTCTAATTTCACTTTAAAACAAATTAAAACTATAATCTAATAATATAAATAAATTAAATTAAAAAGAGTTTTTGAATTAAAATACAACATTTTCACTATTTAACAAAAAATGAACTTTATCGGAAAAATACCAAAAATTTACACAAAGTAAATTTTGATGTCCCCATTATAATGAAGTATTTTATTTGGTACAATATAATGTATAAGAGTGACCAAAAATATATTTACTGATGGTTCTCCATCAAAAGGTGATAATTGGACCTTTAGTGAATATTAGAGTATCTATGCCTGAAATTGAATTCTTTTCTTATTTTAAGCCTTTATCCGTTATTGGATAAATGTAAAAACATTTAACGTATATAATCATATTTTAGTTATTTCTATTCATTCCCGCCAATACAACGGCTACATGTTAACTACCATTTAAAATAATATTATTTTATTACTAGTGTGCAACGTAAGATTTCAAGGAAACTCTTTGTTGCGTATCGGGTACGCTATCAAACATAGAAACCCCTTTAAATTAAAATTAATTTTTAATTAGTAAATATTAATAAATATGAAAATGTATTATTCTTTATTTACCTGGGATGTTACACATAGAAAATCCCAAGGGGCTACCTAGAAAAAAAAATAAAAAAAATAAAAAAATAAAAATTATGCAGCCAGGTTGCCTCCCTGAAAGCATGTAATTTAAAGTCTTTAGAACAACTTGGACCCCAAAACTTATCCAATACCAACTTTAAACATTTTTAGGACCCCATTCTTCTCAACATATACATTATTGAGGTTGATTCTATTTTTATATTTTGATTCATGAGAACACCCATGTTCAATAATGACTGTGAATGTCTAAGGAATTTCAGAAATGGTTGAATTGGTTTCTTTTGTTGTATTTTCGAAGACATCAAGGATCATCCCAATATTATTTGATTTAAGAGAGGTTGAAATGGTGATAAAATGTTTTTTATTGTCCCTTATCAAATAAGAGATATGATAGGATTTATTTACCATGTATTCGTGATTGGTTTGGCTAACACATTCAGAAACGAGTGGGGAATTTGAATTGAACTTTTTTTCATTTTCAAGATTACTAAACAGAATTTTCTCCTTTTGAATTGATGTTTCAGTCACAAAATTAGACAGATTAGTGTTCAGAATGGGTATGGTCTCATATTTTGAGATATCACCCAATGGTTAAATGATTGGTGTTTCTAAACAAAATCATCATTTGAGTAATATTCCGGATACTCAATCCATGATGTAAAATATCCCACTTGTGAATACAAAAAATAATTTTTCCCTTGATTTAAAAACTCACTATAAATTACTGAATCCTCTTCACCAACCCCCAATCCTAATGTTTTTTTTCAGTAAATTCATGTGATTTTTGTGAGAAACTAGAAATATCACATAAAATTCTATTAGGGATATTCAGTGTTGAGATGGGTTCCTCACAAGTTTTAGTGTTTTTTTATTCTATCCTCCAAGATGAAACCTCACAGTTCATTATCTCCATTAGATCACACAATTTTTCAATAGGTTATCGGGGATTAGTTTGGATATGATTTTGTAAATCATGGAATTCCCTAAGATTTATATCTTTTACCATCCTTGAGAGGGTTGTAAATTTTTCATTTAAATTATTATGATCCCAAAGATTGTACAAGTCTTAGGGTGTGTGGTAATCATTCAATATTTTATTAATGAAATTTACTATGTGATAAAATTCCCAATAGTTATTTTCAATTTCATTCTAACATTGGATTATTATAAGGTAATTCTGTTGATACTTCATTAGAGGAAAATGAAATTATGATTAAAAGTGAATAAAATGGAAAAAATAAGAGAAATGGGGGTGAGGAAAGTGAATTTGGGGTGAGAAAAAAGGTGAGTGTCTAAGGTACTTGGGTCCTTGGAAATAACACCAAAATTTAGTTGTTACAAATTTTACAATACTGGTATATGTGGCCTTTTTAGTATAGTTAGGGATCAAATCTATAGGTACTGAGGAAAAAACCTTGAGAAACATTGATTTGATGGGAGGATTTCCAATGAAGTAGCCAACATGGGGGAGGGTTGATATTTATTAAAGAAATAAATATTTAATTTAATAAAAAATAAAAAACACAATTTTAATTGATCTAAAACAATTTTATATGATTATTAGATCCTAGGTTGTCACTTGGGTTGGATTGGATGCATTTATTTTCATATAATGTTTCGGGCCACTAATTCAAGATGTATTCACAAAAGTATATAATTCCACAACTTTATTCACCAATTTAATCTATAAAAATTATAAAGATAATAAGCAATTCAAATCCAGGACCACATTAATGTATTATCCTAATAATTGGATCACACTATCACTAAAAATGTTTCATTTTTAATGTTTGTGAAGACAAAGAAGAAAATAAACCATCAAATGGAAATCTTTAAATAATGAACGCAATTTAAAAATTAAATCACATAAAATAACAACCAACACATTCCCTTTATACTCCCTTGGATCAACCCATAATATTATTATAATTCCATTTATTTAATTATATCTATGGAAGTATGAAGCATACTCATGAATGTGGAATTAAATAATAAAAACATTAAAATAAATGAACACTTCATCATTGTGTGATTTAATTCACAAGTGATAGTGTGAAAAAGTTCACACCATGATTAAATAGTATCAATTATTTAATTTAAATGAAAAAAAATAAATTATAAAGATTAAAAAGAACATTTATATATAAATTAATGTTAATGAAAAACATACATGTGAAAAATTGACGTTGTAATTACACAATAAAAGAGTTAATTTACAAATAAAAGAAAAACATTCGATAGAAAAGAAAAACATGGATAAAATTACCCTCACCAAAAGAAATATATATAGTCATATTAGGAAACTTATTTAAGCCCCCATAAATACATTACATCTCAATTAATTGATAGAGTCAGAAGGAGGGTGAGAAAATCAAGGGAAATTTGGCATATCAAAGTTGACCAGGAAAATAATCTAGATTCATCCCCTTTGTTGACTTATGAATTGGTAACTGAATATGGCAGAATACTAAGGGGTTATATAAGTATAATATCTTATACCATGTTATATCTAACATATTTAAAAAATTTAGGAAACATGGACCAACTGTTTGGAAGATATGCCCAATCGAGTGGGATGACTTTATGGGCATTCAAATTTAGCCCACCATTTAAATGTAAACTTGGGATCCCGTGATCTCAATGAAATCATCAGAATTTGCTATTTCCAACGTTTAATGAAAAGATCCCAATAATTTTATATTTTTTATGTAATAATTTTAGCTTCATTGGTATGGTATTGTGGACCCCACCTTTGTTTGTCGGGTCTCAGGCCCATTATGAATTTCTAGAAAATTTTTGCATTCATGCCCAAAAATCCTCATCTTTCCTTGAGATTCATCCACTGATCCTAAAATAGAAAATATTCCAAACAAAATTATCAATCATATCCCAGAATATCAAATTAAAAAATTTATATAAATTATTTCCACCCATATAAGATTTATTTTGTAACACCCGGATGTTTTTTGTGAAATATTTTATTTAGTAAATTTTTTTTATTCTTCAGTTGCTTGTGTTTCATGGAATAATAAGTTTAAATGAACCATGAGACTCCCTTAGTATAAAATTACTATTATATTCAGCCATTAGGTTATCAGGAAAAATTATAACTAACTTATGAAAATACATTGTGAATTCATTAGCAATCAATTATTTAGGAAAAATACAAATCATTTAGATATTTGTATTTCCTAGTGAATTAATTTTTGTAATTAAATTAATTAGATATATATAATATTCCAACAATGGATATTTTAGTCATAGGGTTTGAATAAAACCCTCTTTGATGTAAATAAAACTTATTCTTTTAAAAAAATGTTTAATATACCCCTTTGAGTGGAGAACCCTTTTAAATTAATATTTTAACTCGTTTATAATTTTTATATTAAAAAATAAACATGTTATTTTGAATTGGATAATAATAATTTACATCAGATAAATTTTTAATATTTTTCCTATAAATTTCTTGTTTTGATGAATATAAAAAATACAGTAAAGTTTAATTAAAAACAACTGTTTTCATCAAGATAATTTGTATTTATAAATTATAATATTGAATGATTTTGAAGTATAAATAGTATATATTTTTATCATTCAATATAATTTATATCATTATAATTAATTTTACTTTGGATTCATAGGTAAAAACATTTCAATCTTTTAAAATGTATTAGCTTTTTAAAAAAACTTGTTCTCTCATTCTGACAACGGGATTGATTTTAAATTAAAAACCGAATCCTCTATATCATGGATTTTTAATAAATGAATCTATATTGGGAATTATTATGTATAAATAATTTTAATAAGATAATTTTATTTTTGTGCAATATGAATAGTAACTTTGGTAATTATTTTTATTAACATGGTTAAATGTAAATCGGGTAATTAATGGTAAAAATAGTATTATAAAATTACCATAAAACCTATAAAAATCATATTGGATGACTAAATTATAACCGTATCATCTATTTTTCATGAAGTAATCACTTGATGGACACTTATCTATGAATATGACATGAATGTAATATAAACTAATGAATTTGATAAAAAGTCACAATCTCATTTTATATAAGTATATTAATTTTAATATATGGATAACTAGGTGATAATATATAATATATATACTCTATAGAAATATAAATTAATTACCAATATATTATAAATTTATCTATAATTTTTAGATATTAAAAAATTACTACTAATGATGACACAATAGTGATGTAAAAATTATGTTATTAATGTAAATATCAAATAAATGGTTTCAAAAATATTAAAAGAAAAATCATATGAACTAATTAATGTTATCAACTAATTTTACAGGTGACTATTACATTCTAGGAGTTAGTTTAACATTCAGGTTTTAATTTATCTTATTTTTAGTTTATCATAATGTCAAATAAATGAATAGTGTCAAATTGACACTATTGATATTTTATAAAAATAACATCTTATTAAATTAATTAAAAATTATAAAAATATTTACAAATTACAAATAGATAATTATAATATATTAAATTTTATAAAATATCCATTTTTGATAAATTAACACCATATAAGTAAATATTTATAACCATTAAATATTTATAATGTTATGACAACAATTAAAATTAATTTGAATAAGTAAGTGTCAATTAAAATGATATGGTGTAAATTTGGAAAATAACATGTCCAAAATGTATTGGTTGATGAGATTCAATCCCTATTTCATATCATCTTATAAAATGAGAAGTTTTTTATGTTTTTTGTTTGGGTTTTATTTTGTTATAAATTATTATTTATGGAATTTCCAAAAGTGCCCATCACCTCAATTATAAAAGGGCACTTCATCCCTCAACTATTCACTTCATTTTGAGCCATCAAGCTTGTAAAACCCTACCATTTTTTCTTAATAACTTCCCTTTTATCAATATAGTAGTTCATTTAATCATCAGAGACAAACTCTTGTTCTCTAATAATAGTTTTAGAGGAACCACAGCAAGGAAGAGGTAATCTATTCTACAGATTCCTTCAAAAACATTTCTTCTTCTAATTCCTCTTAATTATTTTTTTACTTACAAGGTAATAAAATTATCATAACTCATATAATTATATGTCATTATAAATATGAAACAATAATATTTCACCTTCTATCCATCCTACCAAAAAATCACTACGTGAGCGTACGTACGGATTATTGTCTCCACATTGTGGTGTAATATGTTTTTCACCACCGCCTTACAAGGATGGGTATAAAGGCAGAAATAAATAATATATATGATTATTATATAATTATTATATTTTTTAATTTCACACACCATCAACTCTAAATACCATTCACTAATTTTTGGAATGATATCATCGGTCGTACGTATGTACGACCTACAATCTCCACGATGTGATGTGATTCATTCTTCCCGATCATTATTAATCCCTGATTATATACACAGATTGAATTAATAAATATGATATATATCATGTTAATATAATTATTTAAATTATATAACTATAACTTAAACAGAGTGGAATAAGTACAAATCTGACAAAACATGCATAAGAACATAAAGTAGTTAATAGCCGAATAACGAGTAATAATGAACTGCTACTAAAAACTGAATGAAAATATGATCATAAATTTTATTATAAAAATTATTATGATTCTATAAAAAATCATTAACATTACCTAAATACTTATATAGGAGGTTCGTATACATGATAAGGATATCAGACATAAGGTAAGGGATAACATTGAAAATCTCATTTTTTTCCCGAGATTGTTTATTTGTAATTATTTATAAAGGTATATTTATCATCCAAATCCATGTATCCAAAATATGTATTTCAATATATTATTTATACCCTTATATAATTATTTACAGTGAATTATAGTTATTAGTGAATGTTTACTCAATGGTATCAATGAAATCTTTTGTTATTTTCGGTATGAGGTACTTTTTGACTTTTTTGGCCAGAGTACGAGAAGATTTTTTTTAATTATGTGGCATTAATGGTTTTTATTCTTTAATAATACATTATTTACTTTAATATTCTTCTATATTATTGAAATTTTATTTTAATATAAAATAATTTCGTCTTAAATTTTTTTGTCATTTGGTGGGAGGAAAACTTTTTTGAAGAAGAAATGATATTTTCTCAGGAATTAATTTCATGTGTTTTCTAAAAATTATTTTCCATATAATATGACAAACTATAAATAGGTTTATATATATAACCCTTTTATTACTATGATTTTATTTTATTATAGGAAATACATTTTTTTATATCAATTATTATAGATTTATTTTTAAGAAACCCATTTTATTTAATGGGTTATGCAATGGTGAATGTTTTTGTGTTTTTATGGAACCTGAAAGAATGGTTTCATTATGTATGGGTTAGAACTCTATATTCCTACAATTCATTGGGTAAATATCTATATCTCATGAGATAAACATGAATAGAATGACAAGTAAAGGCAGTTCAGTAATACATTGTTCGAACGAGGAGTGAAATTAGTTCTGTAATGGACTTTGTCCACTTTGCTTGTCTCCAAAATGGGATTTGAATAATATGAAATGATTTTCTATGATTATGTGTGTATGTCAAGAAATTTCATGTCTTATGTTATGACTATTTTTATTACATTTCACTTTTATGATTTATCCCATGACATGATATTATGATCTTTTGTATGCACGATTGGATTATCAAATGTTATGTTCTTATGATAATGATATGATTGACATTTCCATTGTTTAACCATAATAAGTATTTTATCTCACCCTTTTTAATGTTTCTTTTCCCTAAGTCATTAATAATGGTATTATGTAAGATATTTCAAAAAGGAGTCTAGATATGATGAAATAAGTGAGAGACGACGTGGATGTTTTATAAACCAGTTGATTGTGTTTCCCTGTATCTAAAGAGACTAAACCTATACGGTTATGGATTGGTTTTCAATATATTATGTAATAAATATTCTTCAATGTTTAATTAATATCTATATTTAATGTCTGTGCCATTATATATTGTGCCAAAAATGTCACTTTAAACATGAATTGGACTTGTGATGAGAAATGAAGTTCAATTTATAAAATGCCCTAAAATTTATGATTATGGACTTTGAAATAAATGGATATTAATATATAATCAATTAATATTATATTATTTCATTGTCTAATCATAAAATCATGTGACCATTCATCAAGACCACACTTTTGATCAATTTCAATACAAGGATGCATGAGGATTTAGAATTCCTAGTTTTATGGGATCCTGTTTATAGTGGGGAGATACCTCATGATTTGAGTATTGATGAAGAGGATATCATACATGTTCATGGTTATGTCACTGTTCTAACTAGAAATAATGTAAGGGATGATGATTTAGTTTCATATCTATATATATGAACTAAACCCTAGCTTTAAAAAATGTGCATTGACCATCATAGGCAGTATTGGTGTCTTGGAATGAAGAATGATATTTTAGGTTTTGTCACATGATGCTACACCTGTTTGTAGTTTAAGGACGGTAATCAACTTATTTTTTGCCAATTTTAGCCATCAAACATTCTATAATTGAAGTGGGACTATGTTATGATGTGTTTTTTTGTATTACTGTGTAATCCTCAAAAGAATGATACAATCTGGGTAATACTGGTTCGATTGAAAAAAATATCCCATTATTGATGAAATATGAGAATTTTATGTTGATAAATTGAGTGAATTGTACATTTAGGATTTAGTTTTTTTCATGGGGGACCTAGAGAATAATTTTATAAATATACCCCCATTTTACATCATTATTGTAGAAAGTGCCATTAAATTCACTCGGTGCTTAGTAGCTTTTTTTTATTTTTTCACCTACCAATAGATATGAAATTAGAGTGTATTTTCAAGTATTATTGGGAATTTTGAGAGCATTCATGTTAGATTTTGTTGGAACTTGGAAAATGAACATATCACTTGTTGGGTTTTCCTATAAAAATGTTTTTAGGAGACTATTGAAATGAAATCATATGAGGCATACTATGGTAGGCCACTCAAATCAATGTTATGTTGGATGGAAGTTGGGGAATTAGAGTTGATTGGTTCGAGTGTTATGGAATATACCTTTGATATGGTTAATTTATTTAGATATTTATACATAAAAACATAGTAGGGAGAAGTCATATGTTGATCAATGTCTCCAAACAGTTTAATATATAGTGACTTACCATGTATTACCCTAGGTATTGACAAGATGGTGCCCCCATCTGATTTTGAAATAAGGTACATTGGAACTAAGGTATATAGGTACATTTTAAATTCTAGAGAGGATTAGACTGGTGGTGTACGGATTGGCTCTTCGAAAGAGGTGTAGTTCTTTGAATGCGGTTTCTTATGTGTCACAACTTCACAAGTATCTCCTATACCCTTCTCATGTGATTTTTGTAGATGATTTCAATCTTGAGTCTAATGAGACCTTAGAGGATTATATGATTCATTTTGGGGATCACATTAAGAAAATTTTATGGGTAAGACCATGCCATTGGTTCTAGTGCAGTGGTATGATGTCCATGTTCAAGAGGAAACATGGGAGTGTTAAGCCGATATGTAGCCTCAGTGGCCAAACCATTTTACCTAGGAGGTATAGTGATGCTTAAGAGAGATTATTGATGATGAAATATTCTAAGGGAGGTTATAACATCCTAGACATTGATTATGAATTATTTTGTTTTAATTTTTATTTAACTCCCTTTTTTTAGTTAATTTAATGCTTCTTGATAGGAGTAAAGTTCTCAGGGGTGTATTGGGGGTTCGATCCATTAAAATGGGGGGAAATGAGACATCTATTGAATGGTTCATGGTTGGAATATGGTTAGTACTAACTATGATAAATAACTATGTAGCCTGGTGGAGGATGGTTTATGGTTACCAAACTATGCATGGTGTCCTATGAAACTGTGTAGTGTAAACCCCCTCAAATAGAGAAAACCACAGGGACACCACATGGTTTGAAAAACAATGTAGATAGCTAGAAAAACTAGGCATCCCGGTATACTCTTAGAGGGAACATCAGAGTTTCCACATGGTTTAAGAACTGTGTAGCTAAAACATGTTCCTCATAAACATATGGAAATTAATTATTTTTATTGACCAACCGATATACAATTTTTAATTAATTTCAACATCATTTCTTCTTCATCCTCAATTGTAATGAACTTAGTGCTCCACCCCTCAAGGTTTATTCTCCTTCTATTCATATGTGTTTGGAGTGTCATTTAGTTTGAATTGAAACTACTGGTAATTCTCTTACTACATTTCATTCTATCGTTGAAGAAAATAGTTATGGATTATTTCTTATCCTTATAAAGATTATGAATCCTATTTCAAGGAAGTTCATCAGCTTTTTATTTCTTGTTTATTTAGTATGAATCAAGGGCCATTGGTGGATGAGTGGTTATCTAAAATATTTAGGTAGTTGGTATAAATGTTTTTAATTATATTAATATTTATTCATGTGTTTGGCATTTTTTTAATTTGGGACTTTTTGCAATAAATTTTATTCCAAGATAGGGAATGATAAATTTGGTGTCAAAATGTTGTGTTGGACCTTTCACAAACCCCATATTATCTCTTGATAATGAGAAGACTGAAATTATTTCCACCCATTGTGAATGAAACCCCCTTAAACATGGAATTGAGTTATTAAATCATTAATTTAATGAATTATGAGAAAAATCACTTTTAATAGAGTTTAACTAGTCATCAAGGTATAAATGGCCTTTTATAATAACATGGAAAGTTAAATAGGTTATGTAGTAAATAAATGAAAAAGTGATAAACTTAAAAGTGGAATATACTTTCTATAAGTGGTTTTTAAGTATGTTTAATGGTTTTGGATATGAACCTTTGGTAGAGTGGGCTAGTTATGGAATTGAGTTTAATGTATTTACTGTAACAAACAATAGGGACACTGTTAAATGAAAACGGTACACCTACATTGTTATTTTTAGTAAAAAATTATTTAGGATAACCTTTTATGTCTTGATTGATTGTATGGTTCAATGTTGGGATAATCCTCACCATCAGGGTTCAGGCTAGACTGATTCTCTTGTCCCAATTGATGTATTGTATGTTTTTTATGTTGGCCAGATGCTCTAAGCTACTCTAGGATGGACATGAGGCAAATAATTTTACAGATTCCCCATGGTATAATGTTCCGATTGAATTAATTTATGATATCCCATGATCTATTAATTTTGGAACCACCTAGAGTAAATGGTTCAAAATTCTATCATGGGTCAAAGTAGGTTTATTTGTTGCTTCCATTGTAGGAACAGATATCCCCTGAGATTATTTAAAATTTGTCTATTTAAAAACCTATTTATTTTCTCTATATTTTTTATTTTTTATTAATATTTCAACATAATATATTATTAGACTTGATATAGTTATAAAAACTATTGGTGTTGGCATAGTAATATTTACTCACACCCTACCCAGGCTATCGTTTAGCACCCAAGCAAACATTATCTTTTTATATTCGAACAAGATAATGAACTGGAATATAGATGGTAGATTTGGGATCAATAATGGATGAGGGGAACATGCATGCTTTCGGGGCCCATTTTTTGGATCATCTTAAATTTAGAATTTAATTTTATATTTTCTCACATTAGGTCATGATGACATTAAATGTTAACTATATTGGTTTGTAAGTGATTCCTATGTTTTTAGAGTTGGTTAGGTGATGGATGGTTATTTTTTATTATTTCATGATATTAGTTATTTTAATTTATGCTTTTGGTTTAAACTGATAAAGAAGTTATAGTATACCGATTTATCTCTTCGACCCACACTGCCAGCAAATAACCAATGTCACATGGGGAGGCAATCCTAATTTAATTTTTCAATCTTGATCTGGGAACTGGTTAGTGGCACTCAGGATCAGATGTTACACAACTGGATATTAAAATGATGTGGTGGTAGTATAGTAACAATTTTCTGTATTATAAGTGTTTTCTTGGTATGAACCCCTGGGTTGGTCATACATGTATCTATGATATATTCTTTATTTTCTTATGAATTCTTACACACCATCACCAAAGTGGGATAATCATACTAATAACAATATGGTTTGGGTTTTTGGTGTTTTACCCAACCTGCTAGTTGGTGAGGGAACAAATGGATGATTACTCCCTCTTCCTCATTCACCCATCAAGGGGTAATATGTGATGTGATAGATAATGGTATGTAATTGATTATAGGTTATAATGGATTCATATTTCAGTATGTAATATACTTGTTTACATGGCTTATATGGTTATGATTATCATACATTACTGAGGATATGAATGGTAGAAAGAGTGCTTGATTTTTATGTACATCATGTTTAAATTTCTCAACTACGATGAAACTGTGTTGTGAAATTGTACAGTGGAATGTATTGATTATATAGTTATTGTTGTGTGGTGATATGTGATCTTGGATATATGATGATTATGATGATATTTTGGCTATGGAATGTGGTATATGAATGTTATGTGGGATATTATGTGTGATGGAATTTATGTAGAAGGGATTATCACAGTAGGCTTGTTGAAGGTTGGGTCATGTGAGAGATAAACCAATAGAGAAGTGGTTGCAGGTTACCTTTTTGACATATTTTTTTGGATATTATATTAAATATTCTGATGTGATATTGAGTGTGAAAACTTTGTTGATTTTGGTTATTAGATAACGTTTCTTTGGTGTGTGTTGGTTCGTATGTTTATTCAATGTTAAATTATTATGCATATAACACATTTAAATGATTGGTTTTAAGGGGCGTACTACTACATGAAATTTTTTAATCACCCCTATATATTTAAATTTTTTTATAGATTTATAGTTGGGACTTGGTGATTAAGGTGGATATTAATATCTTGGGGACTGCAGTTGTTATAGATGTCACTATTTTTGGAGATTCATTTGGAGTTTACTTTAGGGATTTGTTTCATTATTACATTTATATACATTGTAGGATATTTTTTTAATATATATTATATAATTTATTATATTAACTATATGTTAGTGGGATTATGAGCGTAATTCCACCCATATATACATAATTATACCCTCAGTGATAGTCTCCAACCCATGTCTCATTATAGGTGGGATTCGTAGGTCACACTCACCATTATTACTAGCCAAAGAGAGGTTCCCAGTGGGGGTAGATCGTGATAGAGTCATATCAAAGCTATTGATAATATCTAGTATGGTGATTTTTGTTTGACATTAGTCGGGATTTTTGTGGGTATGGTTGGTGAAAAGTGTTATTCAAATTTTTTTCATTCAAATAAAAAATATGTTCCAGGATGTAGTAGATTAGTTCCCCCTATGATCCTGTAAAATGACCTTGATCTTACTGAAAATCCTAGGAGTAGAAATACTTATTTCAGGATAGATATATTGGAGTGTTGTATGAATTAGGTTTTATTGTTATTGTGATTAAATTGGGGTAATTTTTGATGATGAAAAATTAATCTAAAAAAATATTATTTAATGAGTAATATTTTCATAGGATTAGAACTATAATTTTTTCTTTTATTCATAGTTCCTGGTCATCGTTTGTGAGAATTTCATATTGGGGAGGTGTAACTGGAATACATTGTCGATTGAAAAAGGGTTCAACCAGCTGAGGAGGATGACTCTGGAAGGAATATGATTTATGTGTTTCGACATCATAGTTTAAAAAATCATTATGGAAATTTATTTCTTATATTTTGAGATGAAGAGATGGATGAAACCAAAAAGTGACTTTATAAATTTGATATATTCCTAGAAGTAGTGTTGGGTCCCATTGGTTTTTATATTTTATGATAGGATCTATAAGTTAATGGTGGTTTCTATTTTCCAAAGTGCTTGAGAAGTTCGTTATTTCGTGGAATTATTTCTAGAAACATTTTTTAGAAGATTTCTTATTTTTAATCATGAAGGTGTTTTAGAGTAATAAGTTTCTCACTCTCATGGGGAGCATGAACGTATAAGATATTGAGATTGAAATAAAGTATCTTCTATATTTTCCCCCTCATCTTTTTTCAAATGAGGAGTCATGGTCATTAGGTTTTGAGTTGTATATAATTGTAGTCATTTAGTATATAGATACCCCATCTAAACTTCCTATGTATCAGGATATATTGTAGAAGTCATAGGTTATTGAGAGTATTCATTAATAGCATGGATTACCTAGATAGAGGAGTCATCATAATTTCATGAGGGTTATAGAATCAAATTTGGATCTCAAAAAGTAGGGTGGTGAAGGTTTTAACAAGTATTAAGTTGGCCTCAATAGTCTTATTCTTGCTTATCAAAAGTTGGAAGTTCTCAAGCAAGAACATGAATACTTGTTCTTATTCTCTCTTCATATGGAGGTCATTGTCCAATGTGATTCTAGTGAACCATTTTTCATCATGGACATCATGTTTTAGGATGTAGTTTTCAATTCATCCTCAAGGATAGTTTCCTTAGGATTTATCAATGATAAGATCAACAATATTTTTATTGAATGATGGGAGATAAATAAAGTATATGATAAACCTTAGATGTCCCACATCTTTAGGATTATAGGGTTGCGTGCGATGAAGGAGTTGGATATCAATAGGTCCAGTGAGGTAGTGTAGTAGGTCATGGTCAATTGAACAAAATAGTGATACCAACACTACATGGAATAGAGATAGTTCCAAGTTACAATCTACATATCTTCCAACAAATATTTTACTCTGTTTTATTCTAGATCTTTTCATTCCATTGTTTCACCCACCGTGGTTCGTTCCTTTTCGCTAAAGGTTGTAAAGACCCGTAAATTTCAAGGAAATTTTTTTCTTAATTTCTTTTGGATTTTATGAGTACACAGTTTCTAAAGGCACCTGATTCCAAGTCCCGGTGTGCCCGGAATCAATTTCCAAAGCTTAGCTCGGGTACATTTAGTGAACGAATGAGCGGGTTTTACTAACTTTTGAACTGGTGCTCAGAATCGAAATTCGAGGGCACCGATGAAACCTTAGCGCCAATAATTTCTTAGGAAGACCTTTTCTAGAGTTGCGTTTTCTCGGGAAGAGTTGTTTAAAAAAAATTGTGGTTTAACTGTCAAGTAAATAAAGTTGTGTCACAACATTATTTTTCTCTATGAGAAATAACTTCCATGTGAGGGAATATACTTACACCTCTTGTCAGGATATTAGTGAGGAGGGTCCCACATGAGCCCCACCCCTTCAATTTCCTCTAAACCTCTTAATTTTGGAAAACCCCCATTTAACTTACGACATTCCCTCTTGTCTTATTAATTGAATGCCAACACACCTTTATTCAATTAATTGAAACTCTTTAATTAATTGAATTATATGTTTTGAATTTAGAAAATGTTGGTAGAAGTGAATAAAATAAGGCAAAGCCTTATTTTATTTTAGTTTGTTTTTTTCTGTGTGAAGAAAAGGGGAGAGCTCTTGTGTTGATCTTTTTGGGGAACTTCATCTTCCGGGCAAAGAACATCTCTACCTCGACGAAGAATGTTGTCATGCCTTTTCATCTTCTTTCCGTGTTGAAGAAAGGGAGATGCCGATTATTCCATGGACATTCACCATCAATGTACACGGAGCGTCGCCCATGATGCCATATTCCACGACGCAAACTTCTTCAAACTTCTTTGAGGTAGGGGTTAAGTTCAAATTTAATCATTTTAAATTTTCACTTTAATTGTCATTGTGAATAATCGTTCTTGGCTGTTTTCTATCGGTATAATGGGAGGTGGTCGGACCGCACAAACATGGATGACCCTCCTCTCCTTTGTTGATGTATTTTGTGGCTTGGAACGGAGGCAGTACGGTACAACGACACCACGCTGAAACGAGGGAAACCACGGCAGGAGTGGGCCCCGGCGAAAGAGCACGGGGCCGTCGCGCTGTACCATTGAGACCGAAAGAGGACGCGGTCGATGTCAGGCCATGGCGGAGGGGTGCGACGCCGTCGCGCCGTGCCGGTCGGACAAGGTCCGCGGCCTAAGGTCGCGGCCGTGCAGAGGAGGGCGGCCGGATTCGCCGGCCGCCGGTGCTTCAAAAGGCGGGACCCGCAGGGGTCCCGCGGCGGCACACCAGCCGGCTATTAAGGCCTGCCAGATTTCAAATGTCCGGGGGTCGTAACCCCCGGTAAGTGGCAAGGGAGGGCCCCCAAATTGGGGGCCGCCGTTTCAAAAGCAAGGGAGGCAGCGCCCCCCCCCCCCTTCCGCGTCCCCTCAGCGCGGACGCCTGCACAGGACCGGACCGGCCACACCGGGCCAGACCACCCGTGTCGGGCCAGGCCGCGCCCCCCCGGGCTAGACCCAAACCTGGGTCGGGTTTACCCAGTTCGGGCCGACCGTGGGGGTAATGGTCCGGGTCAGACCGGGCCCGAACCCCCTACATTCGGACAGTTCCCTTCAAACACCCATAACTTGGGATACATACCTCTGATCGACACACCATTATTTGTGTAGCGATCCTTGGATCGAGACGGTCGTTTTGATATATTCCACTCATGGTTTCTAAGAACTTTGGGTACTGCCGGGTTGGTTCGACCACGAAACCAACCGGGCCCTCGGAGCGGAAACACTTCTAACTTGAGCTCCAGACGTTTGATGGACGTGCCATTGACTTTGTTGGATTCCTCTTAGTTATAAGGTTCTTTTGGCTTACTCCGCTCATGGTTTGGATGTTATTGGAGTATGGTCGGGCTGGTTTGGACTTAAAAACCAACCGGGCCCCTGGGACGAAAAAGCCAATAACTCTCAGACCGGGCGTCCGATTGACGAGTCTTCTATCACATTGAGTTCCTTTTGACGAGACAGAACTTTGGGATATATCAACCATGGACAACGTGTCAGTTGATGTATCGACCCCCCTTGGCTCGTGGATCGGACCCTCCCAGAATCAAGCATGTTGTGTGTGGGAACCCTAGAGCTGGGTGCGACTGCGATGACGATGACGACTGTACTGGGATCCTCTGTGGGTTCGGAAACAACGACGACCGTACTGGAATCCTCCGTGGGTTCGACGGTGATGAATATTGTTCTTAAATCCTATGTGGGTCCGGCAATACTTGACTACTGTTCTTGTATCCTATGTGGGTCCGGCATTATTTGACTCTGTACTTGTATCCTACGTGGGTCCGGCAAAGTAGTTGGTCTTGTATCCTTTGTGGGTCCGACAACATAGCTGGTCTTGTATCCTATGTGGGTCTGACAGCTTAGATGAATCCGTGGCTACATCTGATCATCTCTATCGTCTTACGAAGAAGTATACATGTGTGAGCTGAGTCTTGACTTTCAATCATTATCATCGATAAGATTATTGTGCTTTCCTGTGTGGATTGGGTTGTGGATTCCTATTTGGAATGGCTTACGTTTTTCCTGTGTGGACTAGGTTGTATCTTGAGCTCATGTGCTGGAGCCGAGCTATTAGTGGGGACTTAGGTATATGTATGGGCATATACCTAAGCAGTTTTGGTTGTTACTTCATGATTGTATCTTTCCATTGTGGTTTATCCTTCGTGGATTCTGGGAGACCTTCGGGGGACTTGGGGTCCCTACTGAGTAGCGTATACTCACGCCTACATAGGATATGCCCGCACTTCATTGTGTTGGATGCAGATGAAAAATAGCACTGATTGAGGTGGGAGCTCGTGGAGATGGACGGTATATGGAGGTGGATCACTGGACGGGACGTACTCGGAGCGGATAGCTGGAGCCGAGGAGGAGAGGGGACTATCAGTACCCACCCTTCAGGTGGGATTACCAGAGTACAGCTCAGAGTTGCTGCTTTACTTTTCTGCTTCTGTACATTCTTTTCAGTTGTACTTTACTTCAGTTGGGTTTGTATTCTAGCACACTTACTTTCCACCACTTACTATTGTACTCAGTTAATATAGTGTTTTCTTCTGCTTGCATACTCTGTGGTGATTGTTTTCTTACATATGTTCAATTCCTTCCCTCTTATCGGGATTTGCGCCTTGGGTGCTAGTCGCCAACCCCTGGCCTATGGAAGGCGGGCTTGGGGTAGTCACGGTACGGGTCTTGAGGACGGGTCGTGACAAATTGGTATCAGTGGATTTCGGTTCTACCGTAGAACTCATGACTCTGAACTTCTTCTATGTGAAGTAATAATGTTAAGGGTATTGAGTGTGGTTCTCTGTCTAGGAAGTCTAGTGTTGGTGCAGCGGCCGACATATCCATACACCCTGACCCTGACTTCTGATTTTCAACTCAATGCACGAAAAAATTGATTGCATGTGTGTTTAAAGTTTTCTTTGCGATTACTTGTCTCAACTCACCAAGTATGCTGTATAGACCATGGCCCACCTGTCTCTTTTCAGGATGGCCCCACAATGGCATCCAGCTAGGGTTCCGAGCTTTGTGCGAGACGACAGCCCACCGAGTGACGGGGCCTTGGTGTAGGGCCCTATTACATTGGAGGCACCGGTGGTACCTCTACCCGCCGAGCAACCGATGCCACCAGCCCCATCCACTGAGAGTGAATATCGCCTTAGTGAAATGCATGAGTTTCAGCATTAGATACCGCCAAGGTTTCGTAGGGAGACTGACCCTCAGGCAACCGAGGATTGGATGGAGACTGTTGTACAAGTTTTTAGGTTAGTGGGGACACCATCTGACCTCATGGTGATCCTTGCAGCGAGTCTCCTGTATGCGGCAGCAGGTAGATAGTGGAGCCTGATGCTCCAGGTGCACGATGAGGCATCTCTTCGTTGGTCGGACTTCGAGAGCCTCTTATGCTTGGAGTTCTTACCAGCCATCCTTCGTGCGGTGTGCATTCAGGGGATACTACAGCTTCGGCAGGGCAGCATGATGGTATCCCAGTACTCAGCAAGATTTACAGATCTATCTTGCTACTCCACGGACATCGTACAGGACCCATTCTTCTGGGCTCAGACCTTCGAGCAGGGACTGAGTCATGAGATCAAAGATTCGATGATCTCCCTCAGCATTCCAACGTAGGAAGGAGTACTGGAGAGAGCCCTTCTTGTAGAGAGATTTCTTGCTGAGCCTACACCAGTAGCGAGACCTACCGCAGGGCGGCATGTAGCTGAGTCTTCTGCAGCTGGTAGTCAACAGATGTCACAGGGATCCAAGAATACCAGACCATCAGGAAGATGACCTTAGGACAATAGTTCAGAGGTGCGGGGCACACGACATAGAGCCAGTCTTACGAGGAGTAGCCAGTGCTATGCATGTGGTGGGCAGGGCCACATGGCTCGTGACTTCCCAACCCGCCATGCATGGGAGCAGCAGACGGTTGAGGGGAAACCTAGGAAGAGGCAGAGGTTCGACCGTGGTGGTCCGCATGGAGTAGGCAGACGAGGCAGAGGAGCTGGCCAAGTAGCAGGTGGTGGGTGACGCTTTGAGGCTCTACCACCACCAGCACCAGGAGGTCCACCCCGACAACAGGGAGATAGCGGACAGAGGCAGGCTAAGATTCAGGCCGCAGAGGCCAATGACCACAGCACACTAGAGATGAATCGAGGTACTATCTGTGTCTACTCCACCCTAGTTTTAGTTTCTATAGACACATGAGTGAGTCATTCTTTCATTGTTGTTGCCCTTGTTCAGAGCATGGAGATTCTGACGGAGCCGTTGGCTAGATCCTTACGGCTAGAGACTTCTACGGGAGCAGACTCGATGATTACGCACTGGTACCGGTAGTGTGAGCTTACTCTAGGAGGTGAGAGCTTCGGTTGGGATATTCTTGTAGTGGCGTCGAGGCCATACGACGTCATCTTGGTCATGGATTGGTTATCTATATTTCATGCTCAAATCGACTGTATTAGGCGCATGGTGTGGTGTGTTCGCACTGATGGGAGCAGGTTCATCTTCACCAGTGATAAGGGAGCCATTGCAGCGCAGGATGGACTCTCACAGAGGATAGGATATCCGATCACTCATCAGTTGGCAGGTCTCGTCCTAGGATTTGTTGATGTGCGGAGTCCGAGTTTCCCTGTTGTGGTGGATCAGTATGCGGACGTTTTTCCTGATGACGGTCCAGGACTACCTCATCGTAGAGAGGTATACTTCTATATTGTCTTGTACCCCGGGACAGCCTTGATATCTACTCTAGCATATTGGATGGCTTCCGCTGAGCTTCGAGAGCTACGGGTATAGCTGGAGGACTTGCAGGGCAAGGGATTCATTCGACCTAGTGTTTCACCCTGGGCTTCCCTAATTTTGTTCGTCAAGAAGGTGGACGGGAGCATGAGACTGTGTGTCTATTACCGTCACCTGAACCAGGAAACCGTGAAGAATAAGTACCCACTTCCGAGGATTTACGACCTCTTCGATCAGCACAAGGGAGCACAGTGGTTCTCAAAGATAGACCTCAGGTCAAGCTACCATTAGCTCAGAGTTCGAGACTAGGATATGCAGAAGATGGACTTCAGGTGTCGGTATGGCCACTATGAGTTCTTGGTTATGCCTTTTGGCATAACCAATGCTCCAGCAGTGTTCATGAGTCTCATGAACTGGATTTTCGAGCCTTACCTTGATCGATTTGTCGTGGTCTTCATTGACGACATATTTATTTACTCGACCACTGAGGAGGAGCACGCCTACCACTTGCGGGTTGTTCCGGACACACTATGAGAGCACCAGCTTTATAGTAAGCCCTTGAACTATAAGTTCTGGATACGAGAGTTCCACTTCTTGGGACATGTAATCTCGGAGGCGGGAGTTGTGGTGGATCCTGCGAAGATCGAGGCAGTGCTAGCTTGGGAGCCACCTAGGAGCGTGACAGAGGTGCGAAGATTCTTAGGTCTGGCTGGGTACTATCAGAGATTTGTGCCAGACTTCTCCAGAGTTGCAGAACCACTTTAATCTTTGAAGAAGAAGTGGAGACCCTTCGTGTGGTCAAATAGATGTCAACAGAGCTTCTATGAGCTGAGACAAAGATTGAACAATGCACCCATCTTGATGCTACCAGAGGAGGGAGTAGGGTACATAGTCTACTGCGATGCATCAGGGACCAGAATTGGGTGTGTCCTGATGCATGAGAGGTTATTGATCACCTATGGATCACGACAGTTGAGGCAGCATGAGAAGAACTGCGCTACCCATGACCTGGAGTTAGCAGCAGTGGTCTTCGCTCTGAAGATGTGGCGGCACTATCTGATGGTTGAGTGCTTTACAGTCTATTCTGATCACCAGAGTCTCAGGTACATCTTCTCACAAAAGGACCTGAACCTGAGATAGCGGATATGGCTCAAGTTCTTCCATGACTATGACTTTGAGATAGTCTATACTCCTCGAAAGGGGAACATAGTAGCCAATGCTCTCAACAGGAGGACGGGCATTCGACTACTTGGAGAGGTGACAGAGCAGCTAGCCACTTTTCAGATATCCTTTCTGGATAGAGATGAAGAAGACTTTCTATAGTCACTCACAGTCACACCTCCACTTCTCCAGCAGGTCAGGGAGGCATAACGTGAGGACGTTGACTGTGAGACGCGGCGTGTACAGATTTCTAGAAGACATGCACATGATGGGTTTTCTATTGGAAGAGAGCACATCATCCTTTTCATAGGACATACCTTGGTACCAACTGCATTACAGGAGGAGGTACTGAGAGAGTTTCACACTTCCCCTTTAGCGGTACATCCAGGTGTGGCGAAGATGTACCAGGATCTCAGACGACAGAACTAGTTGATGGGTATGAAGAAGGTTGTGGTAGAGTTTTTTTCTCAATGCCTCACCTGCCAGCAGGTACAGGCGGAGCACCAGGTACCAGTAGGCTTGGTACAACCCTTGGAGGTCCCGGAGTTGAAGTGGGATGGGATATCTATGTATTTCGTGACTGGACTTCCACATACTTCTTGAGGTCACGACTCGATTTGGGTGATTGTCCACCGACTCACCATGTCGGCCCACTTTTTACCCATTAGAGAGCAGGGCTCAGTGGAGAGCATGGGATGCCTCTATGTTCAAGAGTTTTTACGGCTTCATGGTGTGCCATCATCTATTGTCTTCGATCGAGATGCTTTCTTTGCTTCCCGGATTTGGAAGGGGTTGCATGAGGCATTCGGGACGCAGCTACACCTGAGCACCGCCTTTCACCCTCAGATGTATGGTCAGATAGAGAAGACCATTAAGACTCTCGAGCACATGCTCCGTACATGTTTTCTCGACTTTGGCCACAGTTGGGAGGATCACCTACCCTTGGTGGAGTTTGCATACAACAACGACTACCACTCCACCATCGGTATGGCACCATATGAGGCATTGTATGACCAACCTTATAGATCACCTCTGTGCTGGACAGACTCTAGGGAGTCAGCACTTGTGGGACCCGAGATGGTCCAAGCCATGACAGAGAATGTCCAAGTCAACCAGGAGAGGATGAGGGAAACTCAGAGCTGACAGAAGTCTTATGCTGATAGGAGGCGGAGACCACTAGAGTTCAAGGATGGAGACCACGTCTTCTTGAGTGTCTCACCTTGACGTAGATTACATATATTTGTCCGGGGTGGAAAGTTATCTCCGCGCTTCATCGGACCATTCCAGATTCTCAGTAGGATAGGAGAGGTGGCTTATTACCTGGCTCTACCAACTCAGTTGCATCGGTTTCACGACGTCTTCCACGTATCTCAACTGAGGAGATACGTGCACGACCCGACGCATATCATCAACCATGGGGACCTGGACATTGATGACGAGAAACTTTTGTGGAGGTCCCGATGGAGATCGAGGATCGATAAGAGAGGGTCCGACGTGGGCAGTCGATTCCTCAAGTGCGCATTAGGTGGTAGCACGGAAACCTCCATGAGAGGACTTGGGAGCGGGAGGCTCAGATGTGTGCTCAGTACCCTCATTTGTTTCCCTAGTTTGTGATGTATCTTTACGAGGACATAAAGATCTGATGTGGGAGTAATGTAAAGACCCCT
Source organism: Viscum album (assembly GCA_963277665.1). Taxonomy (NCBI): domain Eukaryota; kingdom Viridiplantae; phylum Streptophyta; class Magnoliopsida; order Santalales; family Viscaceae; genus Viscum; species Viscum album. The sequence goes on from OY728160.1 coordinate 753,290,929, forward strand.
AAATTTCAAAGAATTTTTTTTCATAATTTCTTTTGGATTTTATGAGTACGCAGTTTTTTACGGCACCTGATTCCGAGGCCCGGTGTGCCGGGAATCAATTTCCGAAGTTTAGCTCAGGTACGTTCAGTGAACGAACGAGTGGGTTGTCCTAACTTTTGAACCAGTGCTTAGAATTAAAATCTGAGGGCACCGATGAAACCGCAGCACCAGTAATTTCTTAGGAAGACATTTTCTAGAGTAGTCTTTACTCGGGAAGAGTTGTTTAAAAAAAATTGTGTTTTAAGTGTTAAGTAAATAAAGTTGTGTCACAACGTTATTTTTCTCTATGAGAAATAACTTCCATTTGAGGTAATATCCTAACACCTCTTGTTAGGATATTAGTGAGGTGGGTCCCACTAAGCCCCACCCCTTCAATTTCCTCTATCCCTCTTAATGTTGGCAAACCCCCATTTAACTTATGACTTTCCCTCTTCTCTTATTAATTGAATGCCAACACACCTTTATTCAATTAATTGAAACACTTAAACTAATTGAATTAGTTGTTTTGAATTTTGAAAATGTTGGCATAAGTGAATAAAATAAGGCAAAGCCTTATTTTATTTTAGTTTGGTTTTTGCTGTATGAAGAAAAGGGGAGAGCTCTTTTGTTGATATTTTTGCAAATCTTCATCTTTCAGGCGAAGAACATCTCTACCTCGATGAAGAACGTTGTCACGCCTTTTCATCTTCTTTCCACATCGAAGAAAGGGAGACATCGATTCTTACACGGACGTTCACCATCAACGTACACGGAGCCTCTCCCATGACGCCATATTCTGCAATTCGAACTTCCTCGAACTTCTTTGATGTAGGGGTTATGTTCAAATTTAATCATTTTAAATTTGCACTTTAGTTGTCGTTGTGAATAATCATTCTTGGCCGTTTGCTATCGGTATAACGGGAGGAGGTCGGACCACACAAACATGGCCGACCCTCCTCCCCTTTGTTGTTGTATTTCGTGGCTCAGAACGGAGGAGGCACGGTGCAACAACACAGCGCTGAAACGAGGGAAACCGCGGCCCGAGCGGGCTGCGACGAAGGAGCATGGCTTCGTCATGCCACGACCTAAGGCCGCTGCGGTGTCGAGGAGGGCGGACGGATTCACCGGATGCTGGTGCTTCAGAAGGTGGGACCCATGGGGGTCCCGCAGCGGCACATCGGCCGACCCTTACGGCCGGCCGGATTTCGGATGGCCGGGGGTCGTAACCCCCGACAGGTGGCAAGAGCGGGCCCCCAAAGTGGGGGCGTCGTTTCAAAATCAAGGGGGGAAGCGCCGCCCCTCCCCCCCTTTGCATAAGCTCATCGCGGACGCCCACATGGCACCAGACCAGCCACGCCAGGTCGGATCCCCACGCTGGGCCGGGCCGCGCCAGCCTAGCCGGGCCACGCCAGCGGGGCTGGGCTGATCGAGGGGGTAACGGGCCAGGTCGGACTGGGCCCGAACCCCGTACTTTCGGACTGTTCTGCTCAAACGCTCATAACATAGGCTACAGACCTCTGATCGACGAACCGTCAGTAGCGTAGTGATCCTTAGATCGAGAAGGTCATTTTGATATATTACAGTCAAGGTTTAGGAGAAATTTGTGTACATCTAGGTTTGTTCGAACACGAAAGCAACCGGGACCTTGGAGCGGAAATGCTTATAACATGAGCCCCGGACGTCCGATGGACGTGCCGTCGACATTGTTGGATTCCCCTTAGTGAGACAGTTCTTTTGGCTTACTCTTCTCGAGGTTTGGATGCTGTTGGAGTATGGTTGGGTTGGTTTTGACTTAAAAATCAACCGGGCCTCTAGGGCCAATAACTCTCAGACCGGGCCTCCGATTGACGCGTCATCTATCACGTCGAGTTATTTTTGACGATACAGATCTTTGGGATACATCAACTCCAGACTTCGTGTCAGTTGATGTATCGACCCCCCTTGGCTCATGGAGTGTACCCTCCCGAAATTGAGCATTCTGTGTGCAGGAACCCTAGAGCTGGCTACGACTGCGATAGCGATGACGACTGTACTGGGATCCTCTGTGGGTTTGACAGCGACGAAGACCGTACTGGAATCCTCCGTGGGTTCGACAACGATGACTACTGTTCTTTTATCTTATGCGGGTCCGGTAGTAATTGACTACTGCTCTTGTATCCTATGTGGGTTCGGAAGTATTTGTCTCTGTACTTGTATCCTACATGGTTCTGGCAGAGTAGCTAGTCTTGTATCCTTTGTGGGTCTGACAGCTTAGCTGGTCGGGTATCCTATGTGGGTCCGACAGCTTAGATGAATCAGTGGCCACATCTAATCATCTATATCGTCTTACAAAGAAGTATACCTCTTTGAGATGAGTCTTGAATTTCAATCATTATCATCGATAAGATTTTTGTGCTTTCCTGTGTGGATTGGGTTGTGAATTCCTATGTGGAAAGGGTTACGTTTTTCCTGTGTGGACTGGGTTGTATCTTGTGCTCGTGTGATGGAGCCGAGCTGGAAGTGGTGACTTAGGTATATTTATGGGAATATACCTAAGTAGTGTTGGTTGTTACTTAATGATTGTATCTTTCCATTTTGGTTTATCGTTCGTGGATTCTGGGAGACCTTCCGGGGTCTCGGGGTCCCGACTGAGTAGCGTATACTCAGCCCTGCATGGGCTATGCCCGTAATTCTTTGTGTTGGATGCAGATGACGAATAGAGCTAATCGAGGTGGGAACTCGTGGAGTTGGACAGTACCTGGAGGTGGATCACTGGACAGGACGTACTTGAAGCAGATGGCTGGAGCCGAGGAGTAGAGAGGACTATCTGTACCGACCCTTCAGGTGGGATTACCAGAGGATGGCTCATAGTTGCTGCTTTTCTTTTCTGCTGCTGTACATTTTTTTCAGTTGTACTTTACTTCAGTTGGGTTTGTATTCTGGCCCATTTACTTTCAAACACTTACTATTGTACTCATTTTATATAGTGTTTACTTCTGTTTGCATACTCTATGGTGATTTTTTTCTTACATAAATGCAATTCCTTCCCTTTTATTGGGATTTACTCCTTTGGTGGTAGTCACCAACCCCTGGCCTATGGAAGGCGGGCTTGGGGTAGTCATGGCACGGGTCCCGAGGATGGGTCGTGACAAAGGTGGATGGGGTTCTTGTTCTCCTACTGTTAACTATGCCTATTATAAGTCATCCTAGTTTACTTGATCTTTGTTTGGGATGTGTATAGATGATTGGATAACATCACATAGTAGTGGTTTCGTTATTATATTAGATATATCCATATGATTTCATTATTAACATGGAATGGTTGTTCAATGTTGGTGTAGTTGTCGATTCATTCCAAATTATATTTGAGATCTTTAATTTGGAAGTGTATTTCGGTGATATGAACAATCAAATGGGTCATATATTTTTGGATCCCTTGTATTCTTGGTTGGAAGTGTTAATTTTTTCTCAAAATCGGTTCAGTTAGAGGTATTTATTAGGTTCGTTTAAGGAGTTTTCCAAAAAAAATCCCTAATTAGATTGTGATGTTATCCCCCAAACGTGATATTGATTTTGGGATAGAATTGTGGACCATTGTGTCTATGATTTCAGTGGATAGTTATCAATAAAACCTTATGAATCATGAGAGATAAATATTTAGATTGATTATTTGATGTATAAGGGTTTCACCCATCCCAATGTCTTGTAGTGGGGTAATTTGGTGTTCTCTGTTATGGAATATGGAAATTTTAGGATATTCATAGGCTACTGATGATTCAATTACATGATGGTCATAGTCATTATCCCCTCTCAAGGATAGATTATCTATTCAACTAGTTAAAGGGATATGCATGTTTTTTAAGATTTATCTTCATTTTTGTTATCATTATATCAGGGTTAATGGGGAATATATATAAATGACTATATTCAAGTGTTGTTATAGGATTTTTGAGTTCATAGTTATGTTTTTCAATATCACATACACCCCACATGTTTTCAAGGGACTCATGAACTATATATTTCTTATGTTTATATATTATTTCATGTTAATGTTCGTTCATGAAATTCCCATATGCTATAAGTCATAGGAGGATCATGCTGAGACTTCAAGAACTATTTGGACGTCCTTTATCATCATGATCTATTTGGGATTTTGTCTAAGTGAATGTTTAAGATGTTTGAGCTTCATTTATGATTTGTTTCATATTATCATCTATTGACCATTTGTATGGGAAGTTGACCTAAAATCATAAGAGATTTATCCTCTACAAATCAATGTGTATATACTCTAAAAATAGACTACCTATAAACTATGTATAGTAGAAACCATGCTCATTATTGGTGGAGGAGAGTGGTTGATAAAGATCAATTGGAGTAGTTGAGACTAATCCTACTACCTCTATGTTAATACAATAGACATTGGATCCGTGAACATTTATTGAGAATACCCAAAATTTTAAGGGGTAATAGTGCCTTCTTAATTAAGATAACTGATGTTTTTGGAGGAAGAGATTTTAGAAGTGTCTCACACACATAACACGCCAAATAGGAGAGGATCCCATCCTCTTTTATAGATGAATCATGAGGCACCCACATCATAATGCATGATATGAATTTCTATATGTTGGGTATTTATTCATTGAACTCATTTAAATCAATAAATTGAAGGCTATGAGTGAACTATACATTGGTTATTTCTTTAATATAACCATTAAGAAGATTCTTTACATGCAGTTTCATCACAATCAACTCACATATGCATCACATGAATATTAATAATATATATAAATTATACATATATTATATTCATTCATAATATTCATAGAGTATATATATAATATCATATTTTATCATATATGTATATATCATTAATCAAATTCATATTCACATTCATCACATGAATTTATTTTAGTGCACATCCAAAAATATCCCACTTTCACTAAAACCTCATAAAGTATAAATGAAAAACATCACAAATAATATTGATTGCATCTAATCCTTTTTGGATAAGTTTTTTCCATAAAAAAATTGGTATTATGGACAAATATTTTGTCAAAAAATTTATCATTATCCAAGGGCCAAACTATGTGACCCTTCAACCCTAATATTGTTGACATCATCTATAATATCCATATATCAATGATATAAAAAACAAGCATCCTCTAGAAAATAGTTATTGATAAATAAGCTACATTGGGGTTTGGTGTGATCTCCATGAAACATACTCATATCTCCATATAAACATTACAACCATTAGATGTTTCATATGAATCATATATATACATATATAATCCTTTTTTCCATTAAATCAAGTGACCACTAGACACAGAACATATAAATCTAGTATTTTTTCCTCATCATTTCTTAATTATCCAAAAATTATTGACTAGGTCAATGAATACATAACATATCATACATCTCATTGATAAGTACATAAAATGTAACTTATCCGTGTATTTGGAAAAATGACATGTTAAAAAACTAAGCATGGCCATGAATTTACTCAATGTAATTCAATCAATGTACAAATTTATTTATCTTTTCATATAAGTAGATAAATACATTACTATTTTTTTTATTAACAATGACATGATTAGCCACATACCCAACCAAAATTCTGCTAGAAAATTAAACATGTCTACTTTCATAAGCAGGGAATAAATGACTAATGGTTAATATTTTTGGTTTCTTTATAACATTAGGTAATAAGGATTGATAATAATCATACACCCCAAAGTATATCAATGAATATATGAAACTCCATGAGATTTACTTTAGTGAATCATTCCAAGTAATAAATATATACTAATTACCTAATAAATCCATTTTTCATATTTCATATACATATTTTATTAGTAAATATAATATTCTATTCATGATAACCTTACCATATCATTACAATCTATAATACTATATAATGATCAATAGTTAGGGAAAACTCAAATATGTGCTTTGAGGTTATATTTTCATGATAATATTCATGTCAAATAAATCAAATCACAAATTAATGATTTATATTTGGATATTACATTAATTATAATAACATGATACATTTAAACCATTACAACCAATTCTCACGTGTCTAACACCCATCAATTTTACATGATGCTAATGTTGTTTCTATGATAATGGTTTCCTAAATGGATCCTATACATTCTTCTGAGTAGGCACCCAATTGATCTTTACAACAACCTTATTTATGATATCCTATATACATGACTTTTTTGATCGATTTTTTTTGTTCTTGGACAAGCTCGAGGTTTCTTATTTTTAGAAACAACACCTCCATTATCATAATGGAGCTCAATTTCTCCTTCTATGAAAGGAAGCACTTACAAATTATATTATTTATACAAACATCTCCCATTGTAATATATGTTGCATCTATATATTATGCCCCTATTTTTTTCTCTATTGTATCTTGTTTTGGACATAAAAATAAATTCTCAACCATTTTGGAAAAACATGAATCCAGATAGAGATTTACTATATTTTTTTTCAAATGTCGAACTGTAATATGTATAATCCTTTACACAGATCTCACCCTCTCCTCCAAAGACAAAGAACATAAATTTAGTTCTTCTTAATAACTTAATATTTCCATTCCTATAAATCTAACGACTCTCAATGGGATTAGATTGGTATCTATATATTATGATTAAATCATATGAGACATAATGTTGAGCACAAGTCATGGAATACATGATAGATCCTATCATGGATGCTTAAAAAATTATCATCCAAAAGGGGTCGTTAAATATTTTGGATTATCCAAATTTGAAATTTATAATTTCCCAAACAATATAGCTACAAATGCATAGCATTGTGGCAGTATATGGTCAAAATCATAGAGAATAAAAAACATAGTGATGAAAACAATCGATCAAATGTCCCCTCATACTAATTGTTATTTATTTTTGTAAAGTAGTTATATTAATAAAATAAAAAATGAAATCATATGGAAAATGAAAAATATAGGATAACAAGTATCTAGGGAAGGTTTTTGTAAATAAATTAATTCATCATTGATTTAAAAATAATCATATTAAATAGTTGTTAAACTGTTAAGTGTTTTTAATTTATGAAATGATCATTCCCAATCACTCTTTTTTACCATCTTTATTAATAATGGACTCATGATGTTAAATAGAAAAAAATTAAAGGCCACATTTCCAAAAGTATATGAATAATTTAATTCAATAGTCATTAATAAATTATCTCATTAATGTTGTTTTTTTCATTATTAAATGCATTTATTAAAGATATCAATGATGAATAAAACAGAAACTCATACACAACTTGATACAATGGAATAAAATCATATTATGAGAGATGGTAAATCTTACTTTTATATTACACACCCCCTTTTATCGATTCGACTCTCCCCTATAGGTTAATCCAATCACCATTAGGTTGTTTCCAATGATGAACAAACTGAAACCTATAGAGAATAGAATAAAATAGAAATAATGGGATATATAATTAATATGAAGAAGGATTTGAATTTAAATATAAATCATTCCATGTTACAATAAATTTTAAAAAAAATATAGAAAAATTATCTCTATTATTAATGAAATCTATGTTGAAACCCTATCGGTAGCCACTCAATGGTTGAAAACCTATTCCAAGAATCAATCATCTCATGTCTAAAACCCATATTTATAATCCTTAATGTCATAAATAGTATTACCTTGATCAAAAATTTCATTAAATGTCCTTTCCTATGTTATACACTCAGTGTACCATTGAAAGATACATAAAAATATCAAATCTATCTTGTTTTTCGTGTTTCACAACATGCAATTCATTACCGCTGTGGAAATAATAATAATAATTGTTTTCTTCTTTTAAGACTTCACATTGTATATTAATTTAAAAACTTTTTTATTTTACATTTCATGAACATGATTCCCTATGTGAATCATGTATTTATAGCAATTGAATCTTAATCTCATATCATATAATCAATTTCGAGCTTCTGAAACATCTCTTACATCCAATGTTAAGGAATGTATTCTTTTAATAAAAAACATGTTCAATTTGACTATTTTTTAATCTATTCATCATCATTATTTTCTGGTGTTGTGCGGTTACGAAAAAATACCAAAATTTTCTTTATAATGTTCTATATATATTTCTTTCCATAACATACAATGAAATATTAATATCATGCATGAATATCATATTAGATAAATAAAATTTCAACCAAAATGAATATAAAAACACATGAATATTTAAATATAAAATATATATACCATGAATTATATCCATACTTTACAAATACTTAAAAGAAACCTAAATCATTCAAATATTCTTGCAATGCAACACTGGTAAAGGCCTAATGTTTGATTTCTCCATGAAAACCCTCTTCATCACTTTATCAATATGCACGTTCTCACATAGTATAAGAAACCTATTATATCAATATCTATAGATCCTCATTCTATGTATGTACGAAACATTACCCATGCCATTAATTGTTAAACATTTATCCAGACACATATTCAATGTGTGAACTATTGGGATTTCATTTCCAATAATTAGTATGTCATTTATATATAGTATTAGAAACACTAATGTTCACCCTAAGATATTAAATACATATAAATCATCATCATTCATGAAAAAACCAAAATCATTTATTTCATCACCAAACTGAATATTCCAACTCCAATAAGATTTATTTCGTCCAGAAATGGACCATTATATTTTTCCAGACCTTTGTATATTCATTTGAAACATTAAAACCCTCAGGTTGAATCATATAATTAACCTCAACTAAATTACAATTAAGGAATGTAGTTTTTACATCTATATGAAATATATCATAATCACAATGAGGCTCTATGGATTTAAAACCTAAATATTCTTTATCAGGAAGATTGGTGAAAAGGCCTCATTATAGTCAATCCCATGAAATTTCTTGTAGAAATTTGACACTATGTATGATTTATAGGTATACAAATTATTATAAATTTAAATTTCCCAATGGAAACCCTAAATGTACATATGGGTATCACCCCTGCAGGTTTATCTACCAAGTTCTAAACATTGTTATTGCACTAAAATTACATTACTTTTAACGATTTCATAAAATCAAAAACTATAAATATATTTTTCCAAGCAAGTAGATTTATCTTTTATAAAGGTTACTTCATCATTATTAGCCCTGGGAAAACCATCTCTCTCGAGTTCTTGATGAAACCTAATATTCCTTCATTGTTCTTATCAAACCTGAGTTAGTTCTTCTTTAAAAAATATTTTTGGAACCCGATAAACCTCTACATAAATAAAACTTCTCATTCATTAGGCTTTAAAATTATACATGTTTAACTTTCCTCCCACTAGAAACACAAATCATTTGATCTCTATCAAGGAAAAAACCTCATTAGGTCACTAAAACTATGTGTTAAATATGATTAAAAAAGTAATATCCAAATTTTTATTTAATATAACCAAAAAATAGGCATTAATGATTTTTGGAATCAAGATTACCAGAATCTTATCATTGTAAAAATTCTTCAAAACACTTAATATTGATGTACTAAAAACTAGAATGATTTTCATAACATATCTCTTATGGTGTCTTTATGACTACTTTAAAAGAAATGATGTTTAGTAAGAACAGAATATTTTATGAGGAATAACCCCAAAATAAAATAAAAAGATCACATATACTCATCATTTTTCACACTATGTCTAATAAGGCATGAATAATTATTTTAGATACAACATTCAATTTTGGTATTCCTAGAGGTTTAATTTATGGAAAAATACAAAATCTCTTAGAGGATCTATGAATTCATAGCTCAACTATTCACCACCCTAATTTGATTGGAGATCTTTATTGTTTTTCCCATTGGAATTTGAACTTTTTGGAACTCTTATAACTTTTTAAAAAAATTATACATCTATTTCATAAAAAAACACATACCAATGTTAACTAAATTCATTGATAAAATTAATATAGTACCTAAAAACATCATTTAATTCTATTATTAATGGTCTAAATACATCACCATGTATAATATATAACCATCTAATAGCAGTCCCATGTTTTCTCCTAAAAGGCGACTTTTTCATTTTTCCCAATTTATAAGATTCACATGTATTAGGCAATTTAAAATAAAATGATCCCAAAAATTCATCTCTATCAAGTCTTTGAACATATTTCTCATTTATATGTCTAGGGTAAAAATGAATAAGGTGGGTGGTATTAGAATAAACTCTAAAATTATTATTCTAAATTTTATAAATATGATTATTTATATCTAGAATTTATAAATCATTGACTATATTCCCAATGACATAAAACATTTCATTAAAATATATATAACAAATATTGTTGTAAATAATGAATAAAAATTCCATCTTTTCCAATAAAGATACAATAATCACATTCATGTTTATGGAGGGAAACAAATAATTGTCATTAAATTATAAGAGAAATCGTCTTGGTAATGTCAGATCATAAGTGCTCAACTATAATGTAGTTACTCTTGTTTGATTACTCACATGAAGATATACTTCAAACTTAATAAATTATCAATTATTTAGGATTATATGATTTCCATTAAAAACGTTTGATGTACACCCTATATCTAATAGCTTTGAGTCAGATTTGGAAAAATTCATTTCTATATCATTCACATTTGGGTACTCTGGATATTTCTCCTTAAGAAAACCTATAAATCATAGATACTAATATTTAGTGATTTTATAGTTTATAACTATTAAATATAATAATATTGTTAGTGTAAATTATCCCATAATCTACAACAAAAAATATCAATTTTTGAGTATCATGTGTTATGTCTTTTCATTAGGGGATTTAAATGAATGTTCTCCCACAAAAAATGATGACATCATACATCATTCCCATTTAATGACCCAAGATCCATATTTCATCATAATGTAAACTAAATATCATGTAATGAAGCCATGCTTATTTAGTTATGGAATAATCCCAATCATAATGGATTTTATTCTTGTATAGTTGAGAGGATACCTACTTATACAAATCTATAATATGGATGTAATAAACATTATTCCATCGGTGTCCAAACCTTTAAGGATTATGATCTAGTGTAATAGAACAAAAACTCAAAGCTTAATCCAACTAAAGAAAATCAAGGGATACTCATGCAGATTTTGGTAATAACCAACATGAAAATCCTTAGAAACTTATAGCATGTTTTCAGTATAACAAATAATCTAGGGGTACTCATGTTAAGTTCCACAATACTCTGTTGATTCATTGAGGTCTTGAAAATTTATACCTTTGATAGAATCTCACATTTAGTATTTGGGGGTTCTATTTAATATGGTATCACTAATTTAATATACATCCTATAAATGTCAAATTTATAAATATTACATTAAATGTAATCATTATATTCTAATGTTTTATTTATTTTTGTGTAATCATTATTCTAGTTAATTTCTAAAAATACATATTATAAAAACCTCTTTAATGTGTTTGAATAACATTAATTGTTAAGATAGACCACCTTTTATGGGATAAGGGAGAACCCAAACGACTTCAAAGACTTACAAAGACATTCAAGACCTCTAGTCCAATGTCCAAAGATAAAAAACAATCCAATTCAAATATGAAAAGTAGGTTCCTCACCAATATCAAAATCATTAAGATGAGATTTAACCTTGACATAGTTGTTCATCTAGCAGTCTCGTGCATGAATGCACGAGCACGGTACCGATGGCATGTAGCATACCCTCTCAATCTTCCAATTCTAGATAGCCATGATAGGTGAAAGCACCCTGCTCTAATCCTCCTCTGGAGCCATCCCTTGATGAGAACATGATGCATTGACCCATAGATCATGAACTAATGAACCACAAAACAAACAGACCAACTATTCCACATATTCAAAAATTTAAAAGAAAACCCATTCAATGTTTTCCAAAAACCATCCATGAAGCTGCAAAACCACCAATGAAAAACCCTCACTATAATCAATTTGGTCTGCCACCGGGAAGCTGTCAGAGATCTCCGCACATCACCACGAACAAGGATCTCATTCAACAAAACACCATCATCTGTCATCAAAACTGAATCCAAGACAACATTTCACACCACCTCCATCGATCTGAGAAGCCCCAACCGAACATCAAGATAAAACCCCAAAACAATGAAGCCAGAATCTCACCAGACACCTAGAGATGCAACCAAATCATCAATAAAACCAAATTCAATAACCAAAATCAAACAAAAACCACAAAAACACCATTGATAGACTACACTCGAAGAAGATCATGCCACAAGCCACTCTAGTCACCGCCTTTAGATCAGCACTCACATGGAGACCGCAAAAAACCTCCCACCGCACCCAATACCGACGAGGAAACGAGGCACTTCCCCTAAGACCACAGAAGAAGAGGCCTCACCCTGGACTGAACCACCACATATAGAAAGCCTAGCCAGATATACGGCTAGGGAGAAAGAGTAGGTCGACAACGTATCGTCGCAGAATGAACCCATAATATTGCTCCATGATTGGGGATCGGTAATCCATGAAGGAGCCTGGAGAGGTGCTGAGAAAGAAGCTATCGTCGTCCCTGGATGGGAAGAGAGACGGCGATAAGGGGAGAACCGGGCGATGGAGGTTCCCATTATGGGCCCATTCATTAAGTCTTTTCATCACATTAATATTTAAATATTTACACAATGTACAAGTTTTTGTCAGTCACAAAAAAATCCCGGAATATTAATACATAAATAATAACATTATCTGCATAATGTATATAAATTCTTCATGTAAAGTCGTAGAGTTATATTAAAATAAAAAAAATCCACATGTGCATGCTCAAAGTTATAGATATATATCCCCATTATAATTCCTAGAAAATACATAGGCATCCTAAGAAGTAGGTGGTCTAACACTAATTCCCTATATTTGGGGAAGATTTACTCAAAATATAATACAATTAATGAAAAATCGAACATCTAATATGAAAAAATTATTCCCAATAACTACTTGTGAGATCATTTAAATGCTTAAAAACCATGATCAAGGTAAATGAAAATTTATTTTGATGGTACTAAATGAAGAATGATATACAAGTAATTACCATGAAAAAATTTATAATATAAATATTTATTCACAATATTATTATTTCATAAAAAAATTACTAAACATGAATATGAACAAAATTTAACTAATAAATAGATATTTTATTAATTATATGGGAAACTTATGAATAATTCCTAAATAAATGTCAATTATAATAATATTATATTAGAAAGAATATATACATTTTATATCCATTTGAAAATTAACAAATTAATATTTTATAATATATATAATTTATGTTACATTTCATAAATTATAAACATTTTTTAAATAAATTTGTATTATACAATTTTTTCTCTAATATAAATATCATATATCTTATAATTCTTAAAAACATTATAGAAACATTTAATGAAATCTAAATTGACCATTTATTTCTAGATCATAGGGCATGCCATTTAATTTATAAAATTGTATAATAAAATAAAATCCATTAATATCTTAAAAAAAAGTTTTTTAAATCTAAATTTAATTAATTACAAACAACTTAGAATTCCTTAATTAATTTATAAATTCCATTTAAAATAAACATTCCGAAAATTCCTTTTAAAAATATTTATAAAAAATTTATGAACCATGAAATACATTAACTATATTAATAAAAAAATTAACAAAATTTTGGCTTACCCTTATGGAGAATCCGTATTCTGCGTAATGGTATCCTTCTTTTACACTTATGCCGACACTCTTCATATGGTAATGTATTTTATACCTTCTCATAGATGCTCTGCATAAGGGTAATACACTTACGTAGAACCAAATAGAAGATATTCTCAAATGTTAATTCATTACATACCCTTACAGGACTCAAATAAGACACCTTCTGTAAAGGTACTAAGGATATTCCCGTTGCATGAAAACTTCACATAAGGGTATTTATCAATATAGCATCACGCGACTTTTAGAAACAACAACATAATATTATGTCATTAACTTACCTTTATACATCATCGATGAACCATATTACATAATGGTATAGCCTTTATATTCCCTTCCAGTGTAAAGGAAGATCAAATTTACATTTATTTAGATTATGTAATGGTTTATAACATATATATATTTTATGAAAATTCTATTTTAAAATTTTCCATCAAAACATAAGTGATAAATCATGATTAAATATTGAACAAAATCCCTTGGATAAAACTGATGGGTTTTGTAGGATCATCTAATGATCATTTTCAGCAGAGGAAAACTAAAAAACAAAAAGAGATATATATTCAAATAATAAACATGTAAATAAAAAAACTAAATACCAATAATCTATTTAAAAAAACTCCAAATTATTTGTTGGTCAGGGATAATTTCTGATAGATATCACTTAGAGCGGTTGATACTGAACCCACTATCTCTGAGGTAATACAACCACTAGGGGATCCATGAGCGGTTTGTGAGTATACCCATTCTATAACTTCCTCAAATGATATAAATATATTTATGAGAATAAGGTAGTTTAACAGTCTCTCATAGATATCACACAACGAATAGGAGATCAACCCGTGCTCTTTAATATCATAGACCAAAGCTCTCACATCATAACACATCATATGTGCTTCAATACTTTGGGAATTTTTCCATTTCACTCATTTCAATGAATAAATTAAATTCCATTAATGTACTAAGATTTGGATTTTTATTTGATTTAACCATTTGAGAATGTTTTTATGGTTAGTTTCATCACTTGAGACTCACATATAAATCACATTAATATTTATTATATATATCAGACACACACACATCATGATATATATATATATATGAATTTTATTCTTGATAACTAAATGTTCAATATATAATATCGTATCCTATATATATATATCATGCATAAAATCAAAGAAAAAATGTGCCACATGCATATATTTTAGTGCACATCCATTATTTTTATTGGAACTTAGTGCCTTAGTATGGAGTTATTATTGATCTATTAAAGGAAAAGTTAGTTATTTCTTGGTTATCACACACGAATTTTGTAGATCATCAATGTTTACATTGTCTCAAGGGCTATTATAAGAGGTTTGTTATAATTTATCTTATATATTACACCCTTTCAAAAACCGTGAAAATGAAGGATCTGATCATTGTGTGGTCAAAACAATGTTTCATGGCATTTAACTACCTAAAAGAGAACTTGATCAATTACCCTATTCTTATACGTTTTAAATAATGAGTTACATTTGAGGTTTTCGATAATTTGTTTTGTATATTTCTTGTATTTTTGTTGATATAGTAAATAGTGGTGATCTTATAAGTGTCTAGGTAGTTAAATCCACATGATAATAACAATTACACCCAAAATCTTGAATTGGTAGCAATGGTGTTTTCTTGGAAACTGTTATGAAACTGACTCATCCATGAACTCTTTATAATCTTCATAGATCACATGATATTGAGGTATAGATATTCTCAAATTAAGATCTTAATTTTTTTTCAAATAGAGGAGGAAAGAGTCCTCTCAAGTTTATGACTTCTATATTTCTTACACTATAAAGAAATCAAATTTAGATGTTGTTTTAGTGAGAAGGAATTCACAAGGAGATGTTATTCTAGAATCTGGTAAAATTTAGAGAGTGATAATGGAGATTCCATTGATGTGTATTTATGTAGGGGAGGCTATTGATAGAGGTTTACTATACAAGATGATAGTGTAATATTTATAATTTAAGTAGGATAAGGAGTCTTAGTGGGGAGACTTATAGTTATAGGTGTTACAAGATCATGTCTTTCTGGAGGATTCACCTATGGGATGGTATAAAAATGATTGATGTTGGGAATTTTTTATGGAAGTTATATATTTCATTTATGAAGTGAAATTAGGTTCTTATTGAGTCTCTTAACTCACAATTAAAACTAAATCCTTGTTTATTCAATGTGTATAATTACTTGAAGATTTCGTTCCAGTGGCTAAGGATAATGTTATCTGTAACATATATTGTGTTGCAATGTTTGGTCTATCAGCAGGTGAAGGTAGAGAATCATGTTCTTGGATTTTTTTAGACCATTAGATACACCATAGTTAAAGTGGGATTAAATTTATAAGGATTTAATCACCATTTTTCCTTGGGGTCAAGGTGGTTAGATGATATTTGGGAGATTATGGATTGATTGATAATTTTGGATTTTTTATTTGATGAAGGAGTCGAGTGCTGTAGATATTTTGGTGAGGTAGTTTGTGGATAATATATTTATTATTCATATAGTTTTATTAAAAATAATTTATCTTCATGACCACAAATTTATATCATGAGTCTAGGGAGGTGTTCAGTGTGATTTTGGATCTGATCTTTTGCTTAGCACAACATTCTATCCCCATATGGATGGTCAGATGGAATGTGATATTAAAAATGTTGGATGATTTTTTTTCATTAATGTATTATAAATTTTTGTTGATTATGGGTGGAGGAACTACCCTTGAGTTTTCTTATAATAATTTTTATTTCTATTCCATTAGAATGATTCCGTTCAAGTAGTTATATGGGAGCCCTTAAAGGTCTCCATTTAGTTTGATATAGGTTATCAATTCAATAATTCAAACACTTGATATGGTATATTCTGATGAAGAGGATGTAAATGACTTTAGAGTGGATAAATGTACAATAGGACCATTTTTCATGGCCTTATAAATATTTTCATGATAACACTACCTTTTATTCTCCATAGATGGATAGGATCTATTATATTTTTCTTATCAATATCTATATGATAATAACATTTTCCTTGATTAGGGTGATTTTTATGTAGAGGATGACACACATAGATATCCCCAATTTCATATAAAAATATTACATTATTTTAGATCAATATTTCATACATTTCAAAATAATTCATTCTTGAGGACTATAGATGTTTTGTTTCTATGCGAAATTGGATACCCAAAAAAATGGTTCATAAAATATCTACATAATTTTCTATTTTTTATCACAAATATAACCATTCTTATATATAACATACTTAAAACCATTCCCCATATTCCAAGGAAGGGAAACATAAGGAAGGGAAAGATCAGATTCATAGTAAGTGTAAATATAATATACATTAATAAATGATCATTAGTAATCATAAGATATGTATAAGGGTATGAAAACATGATATAACCATTATAAAATCATTCCCACTAACACATATTTTATAATCATGAAACATGACATAAAAGTTTATCAATTGAAAAAAATATGACAGAGGAGTGAATATTCATTAATAATCAATCATAATCCCTAGAAAATATCATAAGTATAAGAGATATGTTTTTGTAAGGTACATAATCATATAAAATCTTTTAATTATTTAATTATCACTACCAATACTATTAAAGTGGATTAGGTTCACTCCACATTCCATCATTTCTTTAGTCAAGGTTCGCTCCTAAGACTATCTTATTAGAAAATGCCCCACACTAAACTAGGTTCAATCCCAATTCCAGTCGTTATTTTCTCATGAGATAAAATTCTTTACAAAATGCATCTGAGGGATATGTAATTATTTTCCCACCCTTTACATAACGAAAACCATATTTTTGTGTACCAAAAAATCATAAAATAATTATCCTATCACTAAATCCTAAACCTTAAAAAGGATATTATTTTCATAAAAAATTCTTCATTATAATCATAGAGAATACAAAATAGAGTAAATAAGATATCATTAGATCATATCCCTAGTAAATCATAAGAAAAATACAGGGATGTTATTATAGATAAAAATACTATTAAAAATTATAAGAAAATTTATTGATGAAAATACTATTTTTATTTAAAATAAACATTTTAGAGTCTAAAAATTTCCAAAACATTTAGAAAAAATTTATTTTGATGGATAAAAAGAAAACATAAAAGTTAAAATTTAATTAAAATTGTATTCATCATAGTTGGGAAATAAATTCATGTGGTGTATGGTAAATCAAAAATTCCTTTCACATTTTCAGTAAAAAAAAGAATAGTACCATATTTGATAAATGATAATGAGGTTACATATAAATACTCATAAAGAAAGATAAATATAGATAAAATATAGTCTAAATAATATTTGGTATGTAAAAAAACATTTAAAACATTTAAATAAAACATTTACATGGATGAAAGTATGCTCAACCGAAGGGAAAACAAGGTTTCTTTTCATTAAAAACATTATTTCGGTATCATGAGTACATAAAAAGAGAAAAATGTATGAAAAGAATAAAATATATTTAATTAACCAGATAATATTCAAATAAAAAATATTTTGGAGTGATATATCATTAAATAACGTCACATAAATATTTAATAATAAACAATATAAGTAAAAATTAGATTGTAACATAAAACCCTTACAGCTTTAATAATAATTAAATAAAAAGTAATTGAATGATTGAAATAATATGGATTTATAAATAATTAGATTTAAATAATGTATTAATCAGAACTAAATTCATGCTATGTATAAACACAATAAAGATAATAAATTGGTACATTATATTGAAACAAGTCTCAATGAAGAGAAATTGAGACTAAAAATCCTCACCTCATGTTCATCTTATTAAAAAGCCTTATGAACTATTATAAAATACATTTAAATTTATTATAATTAAATAAAATAATCATATCCATACATATAATATCACATATTATCCACTAATATCGTTTGAGCATCTGTTTATTAACAATTACATATTAAAGTCATCAATTTGGCTGTTAAATGTTACTTGTTTCATATATTTTTTGGTTCGAAGGCTATGGTAATTGAAAATTTATTAAGGTTAATTTATTAAAAGAATTTAAATTATGATATTAATATAAAATATAATCATTATATACATATTTATAACAATTCATATAAATTGGTGTTAAAAATGAATTATATCACTATAAGAAGATGGTAGTCCATACATAGCACGAGGGAATTTTACATTTTTAGATTGATGAAATGAAATAAATGAATAAATTAATTTATCTTTATAAATGATTACTATAAAAGAAATATAATATATAAAAATTAAATCTATCTTAATAACCAACCATGAATGATGGTGGTGGAGAATGAATCAAATTCCGATATGGAGGGAGTAATCCACGCATATTCATGAGAGACACATTAATCCCTCATAGGATTGATAATAGGTTGTAAATGGTAGAAATAGTCATAATAAAATATATTTATATTTATGATAATATATTATTTTTTATGTATGAATCAATTTTAAAGGATGTATAATAAGGAATAAAATTGAAATATCTTGGTTAAGATATACACGTCTTCTTTGAGATACCACATTTGGATTACTCCTTTAGCCTTAATGTATTTAGATTAGGATTATAGAATAATATCTAGTATAAACGGAAATATTATAGGACGGTTTTTTTAGTTATTTTATGACATTTAATGCCCAAATTTTTTAATAAGAGAGGAGAAGATGTGCCTTTTTATAAGTTTAGAGAGGCCTACACATGGAATTTCTTATAATATTTCAATGATTTATTGTAACTTTCAGTTTAATATGGATCCAAAGGGATAATGATTCATAGTTAAGATATTATAAAGTCAATATATATTCGATAGAAAATAATTTTACAATTTTGGGTGCAAATAATACCCTTATCTCGTGGTTTCTCCCCTTATAAACCCGCATTAACCATAATAGTGTTTTTAAAAATTTACTACATTTTCATGTCACTATGAAAAAAATTTAAGTTGAACACATTGCATAATATTAATAATTATTATTATAAATATTTAATCCATTTACGATATTCATTTCCATAATTTTTAAAATTTATGTTTATTTATGCTTGAAAACCCCAATGAAACCCCGTATAAAAAAAATAATTTTATGAGTAAAACATAATTTAATTATATTAATTTTAGAGTAAAAAATATATATTTCATGTTAACATATTATAGTGACAATATAATATATTAATTTCATTATATAGAATTTTCAATATATATTTAAATAATTTATTATTATAGAAACACAATAGGAGCATAAAAAAGTTTAAAAAAGCGTTTGAAGCCAAAAATTTAACTTATAACATAATCAAGAATAATAATGATTACTATATAACTAATTATATTATTTATAATTAAAGGATCCTTTGGTAAATTTATTATCAAATTCAAAAAGCAATGTGAAATTTACTTGAAAAGAAATTATTTGTCAAAAAATATTGTTATTTTCACTATTTGTTGAAAAATGAATATTTTTAGAAAAAAAATAATATTGCACCAAGAGATAATACAAAAATGATTAATTTAAAAATTATATTAGTTTAATCAATTAAAATTCAAAAAATTGAATGAATTAAATTAAAATATCGCATGAAAAAATGTGAAAACCCCATTTTTAAAGAAAAATTTAATATGAAGCATAAAATGACATTATATAAAATTGAGTACTTAATTTTTAGGAATTAATAAATAAATTTCCATTAATAATAACAATTATATATTTTTTTTCTTTAGTGGTTATTATAATTCATACCTACCAATTTAACTGGTAGGTTATAAAATTTTATTATATCAAGGTTTATATAGACTCAGGGTTACATGTATGGAAAGATATGAAATACATTAAATTTTATTTCAAAGTAAATACAGATAAAATATTGGGTTACTACTTTATAAAACACATAAAACGAATTTCTCCCTCAAAATTACATCTCTCTGATAAAAAAAATGAGAATATCTTTACTTCATCATATTCTTGGGTTCCCATGTAGCTTCCTCAAATTTATGATTTCTCTAAAAAACATTAATGTGGTGAGTAGTCTTGTTCTATAAATTTTTTTCTCTATGATACATTATTTATATTAGTTTTTCATCATAGGAAAGATCATTCTTTAGTGGTATAAACATTGACATTAGTACACCTGAAATATCAAGTATGAAATTCCTTCATAGATATATATCGAACACATTTTGAACATGAGATAGTTTTAGTGTCAGTTTCAAGTGATATGTCACATTCCCTACTTATTCAGTAATCTCTAAGGAACCAATATACCTAGGGACTAAATTCCCCTTCTTTTCAAATCTCATAACCATTATCCATACATAAATTGTAGTAGTTAAGAATTTATTAGTGACTTTTTCCCCTGGATAAATGTGTCTTCTATTATATATCTTTATACACATGAAACAAATAAAAAACCATAACTTTATATAAATAATTTTTAATGTTACATTATTCAAAAACTAAACCCATTAAAACTACAAACATTATAATTGGAAAAAATATAAAATAAGAAAAACAGAATTGAAATGTTTAGATATTTCTAATCGGCTAGGATTATCTCCCCCAAGAAAATCATTATATAAAAGAAATAGAATATTAGTAAACCAATCAAAATTTTAGAAAAAGAATAATATAGAAAATTTAGAGTAATTATATTGAAAAATGTATGAAGAAATAAATAGGTATTTATATGTGGTAATATGACCATTTGAATAGTAAATTTACCTTTAGTCAAATTTACCATTGGTTAATAAAACCATTGGTAAAGATGACCATCATTAATTTTGTTACCATCAGATTTAGTGATTATAAAAGATTATGAAAACTAGTAATTAATGTAGAAAGCTAAAATAGTAGCCTCAACCTGTAAAGTGATGCCTTTTGATGCCCATTGTTCAAAACTTGTGATGGGGGAAGCATTATAATGGTTCACCCTTAACCATGCCCAATAAATGATTAAAAAAGTGAGTGTTGAATGAAATTGACTGTGTGAGAACTTCAATTTAGAGGATATCACCACTAGGTTAATGTTTGTCAACCTACCCCAAAAAACTACTACCATCAGACACCATATCCTTTAGTAATATTCAGGTGTAATAAGGGTTTATATGTTTACACATTAGTATCATAAATTTTTTATATTCTTTCTACAAATGAAATGGTTATTATCTCAATCCTGATTTTTTTATTATTTTAGTTAATAAAATAATTGGGAAAATAAGAAAAATTTGAATAATTTATTTTCGGATACAAAAAAACTGTATTTTAAATAAAATATACACTTTCATAATAAAATAATGTAATCTATATAATGGTTACATTGATAAAATAGGATTTTAAAACACAATTTATTTAAAAATTAGGGATAATCTAATTATAAAATGGTCTAAGAAATTTTTATATGTGTAAGAAATTTAACTGCGTAATAATTTTCTTTCCAAAAAATTGGATTATGTATTCAAAAGATATAATTATCATATTTATAAAATTAAATTTGATAAAATACACCTCATATTTGAAATATGAACATAAAAATAATGTTAGGGTGATTTTTTTATACTTTTATAAAATACATTATTTTTAGTGACTATTAAAAATATAGTTTTCTATTTTTGGTAAGTTTTATGACTATATATATATATATGTAATAATTAATTAAATATAATAAAATACCCATAATATGATATTTTGTTAATATTTTTCAATTTATTAGATTTAAATAAGTTTCCAATCCTAAAAATGGCTTTCCAAAGTATAAAATAGAATTTTTTTAAAAAAAATATATTTTATATATAAATAAATTTTTCCATGTCCAATGTAATATTAAAATATTTATTTTTATCAACAAGAACCAAATTTCTATAACTATGAGAAAAAATCATGGTAAAGCCCTTGGTATTTCATTTTCCATATCCTAGAATTCCTCGACAAATATTTAAAAATTATTAAACAATTCCCCCTCTTTTACAACAAATAACCACCCATATCATATTCTTCCACACTCCAAATACATAATAAATAATTTTCTGGCCTTTTTACCCCCAAAATAGTCTCTCTATGTTGTCCTTAAATAATTAAGCTATTGTCCTCATGTTTTAGGAAGTAACTCACCATGGTAATAGAAATAACCACTTCCTATTTTCCATTCAATTTCCTCTTTTATAGAATGTACTCTAAATGATGGATTATAATCTTTTCATACCATTTTATTTTTTATTACCCCATTACTAAAAAATTGGTGTTTTATAGATGGTAAACCTTCCTCCCATCCTGTTATTCTATTTCATTAATAACATTTTATACCGTTGTGCATCAGAATTCATTTTTTGAATTTCCCTCTTTCACATGAAAAAATAATATATTATAAATACCCAAATAATTTTATGATACATAGTTATTCAACTAGATATAAATGTATTATATTAATTCATATATGTACATGTATGAAACCCACATTCCCTTTATGCAGGTTAAAAATAATGCAATGTTCATGAATTTAAGAACATATGCACGCAATGATTTTATATGAAATCATTTCATTCTTCTATATGGGATATTAATGAAATGATTTATTATAATCAATATATCTCACATGAATTAATACATATGAAGGGTGTTCCCTGATATAAAATCAAATCATTAGGTAAATAATTATTCTCTATGGATAACATTTTTTATGATACCTTGCTGAATAACCATGTGAATTGCGATTTACGACCCATCGGTGATAAACCATAGTGATATACATATTAATGTACCATTTTTTTATATTTTATCCAAATTTACATGTTATGATTCATGAAATTTCTATTATGATATGCCTAATTTTTATATGATCATTACCTATTGATATTCCTCACGGTAACATGATAAATATCTTCATTGAGTATTCTTTTATTGTGCTTTATTCTCACCCCTTTATTTTAATGTATGTCCCTAGATATGATATGCAGTAAAATAAACTTAATATTACCATATAAAGAGTATTATAAAGCGGATTAAAATATTTTTTTTATTAAAGTATTATATTTGTAATTTTCATGAAGCAAAACATTAAAATATCATGTGTGTTATTAAATGATGTACTACGTAATGAATGTTTTGTGTATTAAAAATGATGGATTCCATAATTGGTATTAGAGGATGGTATAGTTATTTATGAAAATTTGGATTATAAAACATTAGTATTAACCATGGGGATAAGTTTAAATTTAAAAAAAAATATTATATATATTTTTTGAATTATTAAGTGAGTAGTTTCCAATAAATGAAATCCCTCTCTAGATATTACAAGGGTATTTGGGTCTGATCTCATTGTATCTTAGGGTAATAACCTTCAAAAGTTCACATTTGTATTTGAAAAAATCATCACATGGCGTATGAAAAAGGACTTTGTTTCCAACCTATTTTTACACTTTAGGTGGATATGTTTGGTTAATCACAATCTTTTTATGAACTATTATGAAGGATAAATAGAAAATGTATTTGTTTTTAGTATATATTAAAATAATAATTTCTTTAAAAATGTTTTTTTGACATAAAACCTCTTTAGATTTACAAGATTACTTAATGTAACCTGTTATTCACTGAGGTTTTCTTCTTTTATAAAAACCATGTGAAATTAGAGGAACCATGTAAATGATGAGTTAAATGTATGATGCACTAAAAACCTTCCTAACAAAATGGAATCTAGAAATTAAAACTTCTTAAGGATGATGAATCTATTATCCCAGGTTAAGAATAATAAAATTAATCAAGTTGAGTGGCTAGATTCACCTCTATGGGAACAACTTGATTTTGATCCCTTAATGTGAGAATGATAATCTTATTTTAGTGGATCTATTAATCCATTAATTTATAAAAAATAGATTACCTCTATATAAAATAATGTTTCTATACTCCATTATTCAAAGTTAAAGAATGTCACGTTGGTAATATAACTATTATAAGGTCAATTTTTTCAATAGTGAAAACTAAATAAGAACATAAATACAAGAGGGTAGATTGATGATGTGGAGTAGGAAGAGTTCATGATAATATATTTCAATAAATATTTTCCTCATTATATGATAAAAAATTGGGAAGGAATTTATAGAGCTGATATATAAGGAAAATGAATTTTAGGGATGATATGAAATGAACTATAGACAAATTTCTTGATACCCCTTTATATTTTTTTATTGATCCAAAGGTAAATTTTGATAGGTTTCTTGGCATAATGAGGCCCCATATATAGAGGAATCATGAATTTCTTGAAGTATACTTATGCGTTAAAAAATCTAGAGGATTTATCCAAGAATTAATGGTGTATGGAAACTCAAGTATCAACATTAGTGAATAAAATATCATCACAAATATAATAATTATTCCTAGAGTGGAATTAAACACTATACTAGGGATTACCTAGATGTCAAATAATAATGCTTAAGTTATCTCTATAAGTAAGGATATTTTAGTTGTCTTGAATGGAAACCCTATAGGTATTTTAAATGTAGAGATTCTCCAGTACGAAATCTATCTAGAATCACTTAATATATCCATGTTTATTGAAATTATAGGTGATTAAAAATTATAAAGGTAATCTATAAATATTGAAAATGTTCCCATTTTTGGGAACACATTGATGTATTTTCTAGTGATTTACCTGGGCCTCTCCCATAATGATATGTAGTGTTCTCCATTAAACACATACTTGGATCCAAGCCAATATATAATACCCCATATAGAAATTAATATATGGTGTAATATAATTAAATAAGAAACATCATGTTGTTTTGGAGAATTTTTTTGTTGAAAAATGTGTCAGTCCATTAGGATCAGCTGTTCTCTTTTTAAATAAAAAATATGGATCAATGTAGGTATGAATTTATTATAGAGTTGATAAAAGGATCCTAGTGAAGAAAATATATCCACTTCCAAGGATTGATGATTTGATTCACTAGCTTCTTGGTGAATAATTATTTTCAAATATTGTCCTCCGATTGAGGTATCATAAGTTAAGGGTGAAGAAAGAAGATATTATAAAATCTACCTTTAGAACATGGTATGGGAATTACTAGTTTGTTTTCATTATATTTGGCTTGATAAATTATCTTTTCATATTTAGGTATTTAATGAATATAGTATTTAAATATTAGCATGATAAATTTGTGGTGGTCCATATTTATGGTATTATGATTTATTTGAAAAGTCTTGAGGAGCATGAAGATTATATAACTGTCATATTCAAAACTCAGAGGATGGATAAGATATTTGGAAATTCTTTTGAATTTGTGTTATGGTTATAATAAGTTTTATTCTTGATACACTTTAGGACTAATAATGCAATCTCAGTTGATCTTACCAAGAAAACAATTTTTGATGAGTTAAAACATCTTAATACTTTAGGAGATATTCATATTTTTCTTATTCTGGGGGAGAACTATAAAAGGTTTTTCAGAAACCATTCATGGATTTCTATTCCACTAAATAAGTTAACTTTAAAGGGAGTTATTCTTTTCTAGATAAAGTAGTGTGATTAAATTTTCCATGAACTGGAGATGAGGTCTTTTAGTGCACCTATTCTATGTTTACCATCAAATAGGGACTTATTTTTTATTCATAGTGATTCACAATTAAAATTATTTATATATATACTTTTTTAAAATTAAAAAGTGATTCATTATATATCATTCTAGTTAATTCATCAAGAACAGAACTATCCTATAGATGACTAGGTTTTATCTACAATAATTTTTTATTTGATGTTATGGACACACTATTGTTATGGGGGATGATTTGATAAATACACAAAAAAAACAAAATTTTTAAGTATATATTCACACAGAAGGAAATCAACATGTTTCAGTTAAGATGGTTAGAGCTACTCATGGAGTAAAATTTTTATATTTAATGCAATGTAAGAAAAGGAAAATAAGGTAGATTATTAATTTATAAAAAATGAACCTTTTACTAAATATATGATACAGATTAGGGATGTTCTTATCTTCTTGGATATAAAAATTATGGGTCCTAAAATCACAACTAAAGGGAATACATCCAACCTTTACCAAATTATTTCTCAACCATATTTCCAGTATAGGATTAATGAGTCCCAAATGGATGATTTGGAACTTCAAAAGATAGTGAAATCACTAAATGATGGGAAGCTTCCTGATTTCCCCATTTATGAAGAAAATTTCATTTAGTTTGAAACTAGAAATTATGTATCTTAATCAATTGAGATTAAAAATGTTTTATTAGGTAATTTACCTAGACCAACTTTCTCCATCCATATTGAAAGTACCAAGATGTATCGTGATCTTCTAGAGAACTTATGGTAGAAAAACATGTAGATGAATATGATTGAGTATACTTAAAATCACATGGTATGTTATCAAGTTAAAGTAGAGTAATAGAAGTATGAGATGAAAATTAAACCATTTCCCATACCCTCGAGGAAATGGGATAACATCATTGTGTGCTTTTAAACTACTCTCCTAATGATATCCAATGGAAACAATGTGATATGGGTTGTGGTGGATCGACTCACCAAGACTGACTACATCATCATAATTTAGTAAAATTTCACTCTTGACCAATATTCTAATATATATGTAAAGGAAGTGTAGATGTTGCATGGGATACCAATTTAAATCATTTATAACCATGATATATGGTTTAATTAAAAATTAAATAGAAGTCATCAACATTGTTTGGATAAAAAAATTGAATTTAAGTATGGACTATAACCCCCAAACTGATATCTACAAAGACCATTTATAAACTCAATGACATGTTAATATCTTTCTCAATAGAATTTAAAGGTGGATGGAATAAATATCCCGCATTATTTGAGTTCTCATAAAAAAAACTAAAACCCAAGTGTTAAAATGGATTTATTGGTCGGAGTAGAGTAATCAGGAGGGTGTGAATTGATTATCAAAAACATTTATGTTTAAAAAGTATTCATAAAAAGGATCTCCAATAAACTATCAATGTAAATATAGTGATTTTTGAATTATACAGTAAAATATAGAAAACTAAATTAAATAGAACAACTGAAATAAAAAAAAGAGGTTCAATCTCAAGCTGAGACCTAATCCACTCCACTTGATGATCACCTTCCATTAACCAATTTATATAAATAAAGGTGATCTGCACCTTGGATCAGGGTTAACAATAATACAAAGGTCTGTCCAGGTCATACGGACTCTTCCACCATTCTTCTGGGGTAAGAACTACCAGTTCACATAGGGACATCTTCCACAATTCTTTGTGGGAATAAACACGTTTAAAATTATGTATGAGAAAGTATATCTTGTATCCTTTAGTTTAATATAGAAGATAGTGAGTGTTTTTATACAATCACTCACAAAAATTTCTCAAAATATAGAAATAATAAAAAACATAGAGAAAACAATGAGATAATGTTATAAGTACTCATACTGTTATTCTATGCATCTCTAGACATCTAGGATGAATCAGATATAGAAATCATGTCCTCATGTGGAAAACAGAGTATCGCAGGTCAACTAGATCTGGCTCGTGTTCTTCATGGAGTTGATCATGCAAAAATGTTCTTGACTATAGGATTTGAATATGCTTTGTGTGTTCTTCAACAGTGTTGGGTTTCATGTGTCAGTTCTCCTTTCAAGAATGCTCATGCTTATTCATTATCTTGCGCACAATTGTTTTTATGTTTTCACTAATGTCGTGCTTCTCTCCTATCCATGTTGTTATTTTTATTCTTATAATTCATGTATTTGAGCCGACAGGATTCATTTATTCTGCACCTTGTACCTCGTACTACGAGGTGACATGTCTACAAAGAAACATTAAATATGTAAGTGAATTTAAAAGCTTCAAATATTACCATTAGAGATTAAATTAAAAAAATGACAAAACAGATTAAGAAATGGTGTCACAGACTATCTCGAAAGGTGTCTTCATGAAATGGTGTCTCTTTGAAACTATGTACCCTTGAAACAGTGTCTCATCAAAACAGTGTCTCTTTGTTTCTCTATGATCGGTGAGACAACAATGATGACACAGTTATATAGAGATCAGGAACCGGTAGCACAGATGCGGTGTTTAATCACAGTGTCTAGCCATGGTATCTGGATGGTCACGGTGTCTGGTTTTGGTGTCTCGGTCATAGTGACTAGGTCTCGGTGTCTGGGTCACGGTTTCTAGGTCACAAAGTCTGATTCATGGTGTCTGGGTCACTTTCTAGAAAAAAACAAAACCAATAGAATAATCATGGTTTCTCATACTTAGCCAAATACCTGTACACAAACATAAACAATGATATTCATAGAATTAATTAAACTTAATCATTCAAAAATAATTTCATTATAAACAAAATATTTTACAATAATTATTTAAGGAATAAAGAGATTAATCATCTGTACAAATGATTTTAGATAAATTAAATAGGATTAACATGATTCACAAAATGAATTGTATTTTTTTCATCAAAATATTATAAACACATATAGAGTCCAACAATCTCACCCCTATTGATGATCTCAAATCATTTTAGTAAGAGGTCTATTATTA
This sequence comes from Viscum album, assembly GCA_963277665.1. Classification (NCBI taxonomy): domain Eukaryota; kingdom Viridiplantae; phylum Streptophyta; class Magnoliopsida; order Santalales; family Viscaceae; genus Viscum; species Viscum album. Next base: position 753,320,266 of record OY728160.1, read on the forward strand.
GGTAATGTATCTCTTTGTTTGTGTGAATATATTATACATATTTCTTCCCCTTTTGGGATTATAAAAAATATTAAATAAGAAATATACAATAAATGTCCAAAATTCATTAGATGGATAAAAAGAATTATTTCCAACAGTAAGTAACAAGAATATAGAAATAATTACCAACAAAAGATAGTAGAATTTTTTTTCAGCAATGGATTTTCTTCTCTTTTCCCTTGGCAGCAGCATCAGAAGAGGAATCCATAGGAGCAGAAGTAGAAGTGGAATAAGGGAGTGAACCACTTGACAGAGAAGGTAAAGGGAGTCCTTCAAAAATAGAAGGGGCCAAGGTAGGTGCATTGGAAGACCAATGAAATTGCTGATAAAGGATAATTGGTCTGATCTGACATAGAGCCTGAGAGATAGACCATGATTTAGAGGTAAGGGCATGGGATAAGACGGTAGGCAAACTAGATCATAGGGGTGCAGTTGCAGGAGAGAAAATGGAACTACTATTTACTTGATGATAAGGCCTCAAAATCTTGATGAAGTCCGCAATGATATCACCACTATACTTCACGGCTTTATCAAAGTCATCCTAGTCCTCCATAAATATATCCAACTAAGAGATAAATAATAAAGATTTTGGACTTGAGTTTTGAAAGCTTGAGTGACATGAGGGATTATCATATTCTTTATAAGGTACTTGAAGTGGTTGGTCATGTCATGATTTGATAAGATTCTATTGAAGTAGAAGTCCACCTTCTTATTAATATATTATTGAGAATCATTTTCTATTTTGGAATTAATTATAACTGAATCAAGAACTATGTCAATGTTCTTGACAACTTCAAATAGATATTCTTTGTCAAAACCACTAAACAGAGCCTGAATTTCATCATTAACAACTATTCTAAGCATATCACTATCTAAAGAGGGTTAAGATGATTTTCCAGAAGTACAAGAAGATATAACAGCTGAAGTAAGGGATTTCATTCTTCTACCTTGTTAGAAAAGGATGTTAGATTAGGTTGAATCAGGGAGGCTACATCCTATGGAATCAGACTAACAATATCCTCAACAGGATGAGAAACTGGTTATGATATTATGTTCACCACTCTCTCCATTTCTTCAACCATGACTTTGAAAGTATTTACTTCATCATTTAACTATTTGTTCTCAACTCTGAATTCATAAATTTCATGAATCATCTTGGGTTTGAATCTACTATATGATCTTTTACAACAATATGTTAGCATCTCCCTCACTCAAATTGGTTATAGAAGCCGGTTGGGTATTCATGAGTTTTTCAACACTAGCTAAAAGGGTAGCTTCAGAAGATTTCAAATCATCTTCACATACCAAGGTAGAAGGCTCTGGTGAAGGATTAGGATTAGAGGCTAAGACATGATCAGGATCATTATAGAGATAACATCAGGATCAGATTCTAGTTTTAATTGAAAAATAGTAGACAAATATATTCTTTTAACTGGGACTTCTTGGGAATTAGTCACATCAAAATAACTAGGCAATTTATTCCATGTATCCACTTAGTTTGGATCAACGTGATTAAGGTCTTCAATAGGTTCCATATTTTTGTGTTTCTCATACTCAACATATGTATATTTCTTAGGACTAATAGTTTTAGATCCTTGATCTATTTCTGAGATTTCATCCCTAATATCCTCACCAATTTCCTTTCTAGACAACTAAAAGGCTTGTTCCATTATCTCTTTAGCAAATAGAATAATTTTAGGAATAGATTCTTCTTCTGGGTATTCTTCAAGAGAAGATTCTTGCACATGACAAAGTTATTTTTCTATATTCTCTTCCACAAAATCCTTTTCATTTACCTTAGCAATAGATTCTTCTTCAGTAGTTTGTTATTCATCCAAATCAACAACTTCTTCAGGAATGGGTATTTCCTTCCCAGTTAAGTCTTGGAGAACAGGTTCTTTGTCTTTCCTATCCTGAATAGTTTCTCCTATAGGAATCCTCTTCTTCTTTTTCCTCATCAGAATAATCAACAATCTCATCTGGAACCAAACCCAGATAAAAAATATCCTTAGGTCTTGAAGGGTGTTCCACCGGATTAAACTTTTCCTAAACCCTGTTAATATCTTCCTCCCATTATTTTCTCCATGGTTTCTAACTGATTTAAATTTTCGTTATTGTACATTTTGAAAGAAAAAACTCATATTCCATAATATATTCTTTATCTAGTCCAAACAACCCTTTTTCATGAAGCATAGTTGAGATAAGCCTTGAGTACAACATGAGGGTTGACATGGAGGTTATTTTGATCAACTCACACATATAGAGTATAAAATATTTTCATTGGTTGATCTTATTTCAATTTTTTATAATATGTATAGAAATAATCCATGATACATGACTGTAGAAAAATCTCTTTTTCTAGGGCTAATCGGATTCTAAAAAATCAAACAGAAGTCTAGTTTCACCATATTACACAGCAGCTATGGAGATTCACTTTGTTTCATTTCTAGTTAAGCTTCCCAATGATTCTACCAAAACAATGAACTCTCTTGGGGGTGGAGGACCTCTTTTTTATTCCTCACAAATACCCTAATGAGGTATCCAAAGGCGTTCATCCCATAACCTCCAAGAAAAGGTAAAACTCTGCACATTGATCAAATTTTTCATAATATTGCCATCATCTGTATTAAAAGATAATTGAACCTACTAATAAAATTGTACTACTAATTTCAAGTAAATAGGTATGTCCTCATTTGTGAACCAATCTAGCCATCATTTCTCTCTAAGTAATTTCAATACCAAATACTTAGATGACAGAAGACACTTAGGCCATATCTCCTTTTCGGGTACAACTATTTTTTTACTAGATTAAGATTCAGAGGACCTTCGGGTGCTAAATTCGGTGATATTTTCATCTTCTTCATTAAACTGCACTTCTCATAAGTTGACAATGATTTTAATTTCATTCAGGGAAGCCAAAAAATGTTTGAGAGAGAGATATAGAGAGAACCGAAGGGTTGAGAGAGGGGTTACAGTTTGAGAAAAGAGAGCTCGAGAGAATAAAAGAGTGAAACTTCTTTATATTATCATTTACAAATATCAAGCATTGTGGGATAAAAAATGCAAGAAAGTAAAAGGGTAAAATAATTAATTACCACAATATGGGTTATAATTTATAAATAAAACAATAAAGCATATTTACTGGGAGACCGTAATCATCTTTCATGGTGAGACTGTAACTGGATTTAATGGTGAGACCATAACAAGATTTCATATTGAGACCGTAATTGTGTGATTTCTAAACTGTGCGACCGTATTTTTTGAGACAGTATGTGCTAGAATGTAATAGTTAGACTGTAAACATGAAACATAAATTCTTAAGAAAGTAAAATTATAGAACTATTAAATAGTGACTTGTTAAAACAGAAACTATGAAATAGTAAGCTATAAAACAGTATACATACTATTTAAGATTTATCATTCCCAATTCATGTATGATGTAATGTATTATTTTAGAATTTAATGGTTTGGTGAATATATCAGCAAGATGATATTCATTTCTAATGAATTCCAAAGTGATGTCACCTTTTTGATAATGATCTCTCAAAAAGTGATGTCTTACATCAATATGTTTTTTCCAAGAGTGTGAAATGAGGTTTTTTGAGATGATAATTACACTTGTATTGTCACAATTTATAGGTATATTCCTAAATTGGTATTCATAATCTAGTAATGTGTGTTTCATACAAATTAAAATTTACACAACAACTACCAGTAGATATGTATTATGCTTTTGTAGTAGATAATGCAATATATTTTTGTTTATTACTACACCATGATACTAGTCACTTGCCTAAAAAGTGACAAGTTTCATAGGTTTTTTTATATCTAACTTACAAAGACAAATTCATCATCATAATAACTCACTAACTCAAATGCGTGTTATCTGGGATACAACAGTCCAAGATTGGGTGTATTCTTGAGGAATTTGAAGATTATTTTAACATCATTTAAATGAGATTCCTTGCGGTTTTCTTAAAAATTAGCACAAATACACAAACATAACATAACTTCAAGTCGGCTAGATTTTTGGTAGAGTATGATTCTGGTGATCCCTCTATAAGTGGTTTGATAAACAGATTTTCCATCTTCATCAATATCCAAATTACAAGTAGTACTCATTAGAGTGTCACCACTTTTATTGTGATCCAAAACAAAACGTTTTATTAGATATCTAGTATATTTTCTTTGATTTAAAAAAATACCATCATTATTTTTTAATGATTTTAAATCCCATAAAAAAATTTAGTTCACCCATTAAACTCATTTAAAATTCGTTTTTCATCCTTTTGGAAAATTCAATCTATAAAATTTTTTAAAGATCCAAAGTTAATCTAATATACATAGATTTTAACTACTAGAATATCATAGGGAATTAGTTTTATAAAAAGGGTAGAATCATCTATTCCTTTTTTAAAGCCTTATGAAATACGAAAAGTACTTAATCTATCATACCATGCTCTTGGAGCTGGTTTTAAACCATATAAATCTTTGGATAATATAAAAAATATGATTGGGAAAATGAGGATTTGTAAAACCAGGGTGTTTCTCAAGAAAGGAATACCCATCTATATACTCATTTATAAATGCACTTTTAAAATCCATTGGATTTAGATTGAAATTCAGATGTGCACCATAAGAAAGAAGAATTATGATGGATTCAAGTATATCTACTGGTGCAAAAGGTCTCTTCAAAGTCAATTCATTCTTCCTCACTATATCCTTGTGCAAAATAATATATACTTGTTTCTTAATATATTATTAGATTCATCTAAATTATTTATAACCCCCCATTTAGTGCCTATGGTGAATGTGTCATTGTGTCTATCAACAAGTTTCCCAACCTTGTTCCTCTCAAACTGATTACGTTCTTCTTGAGTATCCATCACCCCAAATTAATCATTGATAGCATCATAAATATTTTTAGTTTCATGTTGTGACAAGAATACTTGATGATCAACCATATTTTTAAGAGAATCCCTAGTTTTAGTTCCTTTGTCTATGTCTCCTACAACAACATCTAAAGGATGGTTCTTAAGAGTTCTAAGAACACTAGAAAAAGAAGGAGAAGTGATTTTAAGTTCTTTAACAGTTTAGGGTTCTTTGTGACTTGAATCCAACGAATTTACAGAACTGAATGTTTTCACAGATTTATTCACATGATATTTAGAGGATTTTGAATAAATGTCCAAATTTGATACATCATCCTTTAGGTTTTCTATAGTGGTTTTTGGATCATCTGGATTTGTTTCATCAAATTTTACATGGATTGATTCTTCCACACATTTTGTTATTTTATTAAACACTCTATAGGATTTAATATAGATTTCATATCCTAAAAATATTCCTTCATCACTCATGGATGAAAATTTGTCAATATTATCCTTAGTATTAAGGATGTAGACTTTGGAACCAAAAACATTGATTTACCTTACTCTATGTTTTTTCCCCAACTCATATGGAATTTTTTTATGAATAGGTCTAATAAAAACTCTATTGATAATATATCGTGTTGTAATTATAGATTCAGCCCAAAAATAAATAGGTATGTCATATTCACTAAACATGGTTCTAGAAATCTATGGCAGGGTTCTATATCTACTTTCCACAACTCAATTCCATTGATGTGTTCTAGGGGTAGAGAAATTGTTACTATATCTATTTTGTGAGAAAAAGGATTCAAACTCATTATTTTCAAACTCATGTCCATGATCACTTCTTAAGGATTTAATTCTAAGTCCACTATAATTTTCTTATGTTTTGGCATATTTGGTAAAATGAGAGCAAGCTTCACTTTTTTATGCTATAAATAAATTCCATGTATATCTAGAAAAGTCATCTATAATAACATAAACATAGTTCTTACTATTAAAAATAGAAACTCAAGATGGTCTAAACAAATCCATGTGAACTAATTCATGAGGTTGAGAAGTTGACACTTCTTTCTTTGGTTTAAAGGAAATTTGGTGTTTCTTTTTCTTTTGATAAGGATTACACAATTTATGATTTGGAAACTCAAGTTTGTGTGGGTCTCTAACTAAGATTTTTCTAGTTAAAATTCTACGGGAGTGGTATTATAGTTTCCTAGACTTCTATTCCATAGCCAAGATTCAATTTGAAATAAACCTAAACATGAAAAATATTGAGAGACTAAATAATCTAACTTAACAGAATATACATTTTCATTTTTTAGTGAAACAAATACTAATTCATTTTTAGAATTGAAAAAATTGAAAGCAACATTTTCAAATTTAACATGAAATACATCATCAAATAATTTTGTAATAATAAGAATATTATATTTCAATCCATCAAAAAAATAACTTTTGAAATCAAAACTGAGTTAGAGTTTCTGATTTTGTCAAGGCCAATAATCTTTTTTCTGGAATTGTCACTAAAGGTGACATGTCCTCAATCAGTTTTTGTTAAATTCATGAAGCATGAATATTCTCCTATCATGTGTCTTGAACACCCACTATCCAAGTACCATAAGATTTTATAGGAACTCTTTAAGAAACTTTCCTACTAAATGGTCAAATAAAAATAGATTATGGTACCCATACTAGTTTTGGTCTGGTAATATTAGTGACTAGTGCTTTAGAAACCCACTTCTGCCTCATAGGTTTTTTATAAGAATTATTTAAAGTAATTGAAAAATAAAATCTATCTGTTCAATAAAATCGTGAAACAGTATAAAGTGTATCATATATTTAACTAGCTAGATATTTTACAGAACTGGAAGTAAAGTTGTATGTCCTAGATTTAGAAACAAAATTAGTTCTTCCAATATTTCTATTACCAGATTGATAGCCAATGCCAGTAGTATAATTAAGATCAATCTATTTATCTAGAATTTTTACCAAGTTATATTTACCATTAGTAAACCATTCATAATCCTTTTTCAATTACTCATTAGATAGTTTTAGTTCATTATTTTCTTTGATTAATTGAGTATTTTTCTCCCTTTATATACTAAGTTCAATTTTATCAGTTGAATTAAGAACATGTTGTTTCTTTAAAGACTTGTTTATATATTTTAGTTCATTACATATCTCTTCAATAATATTATAGTATTCAAACATTTCCTCATTAGAAATATTTTCAGAGTCATTCTCATTTCTAGAATAATAGGAATTGTGTACAGAAGATTCTGGTGTTTGCTCATATGTTTTTGTCATAAAACACATATTGACTTTGTTAGCCCATTCATCATGTTAAGATTATGAGGTACATGAACTATCCTTAGAAGCACTCAATGTTGCATTAATTTCCTTTTTATACATTCTATCTTTGTCTGCTTATTTCTTTTTATACTTGATCAAAAGACAGTCAGACTGTATATCTCAATTTCACTTACATTCATAGAAGACAATCTCATCAGACTTGTCACTTATTTTCCAATATTTATTATAGCTTTATTTTTTATCATATCTTACCTTGAAGGTAGGTTTTCTGAAGAAAAAAAACTCTTCTCGTAAAATCTCATAAACCTTCTAGCTAATTGATCCATCTAGTCATCATTGTCAGGTGATGATTGTTCACTGTTGGAACTTTCTACAAAGACTTCCGAATTTTCTTTCTCATTGTGTTTAGAGGTGGTGCTCTTGAATGAAACTGATTTTCTTTTGGTATCATCATAATTTTCCTTGTTTACTTTCAGCTCCACTTCATAAATCAACAATTTTACAATGAGTTCATTTATAGGTAATTTGTTGATGTCACACGATTCTCTAATAGAGACAGAGGTTCCTCTCCATCAATCAAGTAGGAATTTGAGAATCATCATGATATATTATTTAGTAGTGACTTATCTTCCAAGAGAAATCATTGTGTTAACAATTTCATTAAACCTAAGATACCTGTCAAAAATAGGTTCATCAGGTTTCATTTTGAAGTTATCATATTTAATATTATAATTATTAAGTCTCATTTCTTTTACACAATAACTTCCTTCATGTGAAACAAAAAAAGTATCACAAATCTCATGGGTAGTTTTACATGCCGAAATTAAATTAAACTCCTCATATCCTAAAGATAAATATAATGAATTCATGGCTTTATAATTGTTATTGTAGACATTCTTTGAAGGGTCATCCTAAGTGATTCTATCTATAGCAGGAATCTTATATTCATCTATAATTAAAGACCAGATTTAAAAAATCATATATTCTAAATGCATTTTCATTTTAATTTTCCATTTAGTATAATTGGTTACATTAATGAAGGGTGGTATATTTGTTGCTACACCTTAAAATTTATTATCCATAATAAAGAAAAAATTTATAGAGATATAAATTTAGAATTAATAGAAATTTATAGATCTTTAATGTACAACTAAAATCACAGTTGAAGTGGGTAAAAAACAGAGTCTTAGTAGGAATAACAAACAATCCTTTAATACCAAATGTTGGTCGGAGTAGAGTACTCAACAATGTGGTGCATTGAGTATCTGAAAAAATTCTATTTAAAAATTATTCTTTAAATGCTTCCCCAATAAATTTTAATACATCCCAGTTAGTCAATGTATTATGGTTATGAATGTTTGACTGTTTAAATAACTTCTCAAAAGATTGATTAATTCTAAGTAATCTTAATATCAGTTATTAGAATTAATTTTGAAGCTATTATAATAAGTAAAAAAATTATAACTTCTTTTCATGATTAACTATTACTGTAAATTTAGTGATTTATGAATTATACAGTAAAACAGTGAAAATATATTTAAACAAAACAACAGATAAAAAACAAGTTGTTTAGTCTCAAGATGAGACGTAACTCCATCCACTTAGTGATCACCTTCCACTATGAAATTTATATAAATAAATGTTATCCACACACTGGATCAATGTTAACAATAGTGCATAGGACTATTTAGGTCACACGGCCTCTTACACCATTCTTCGGGGGTAAGAACTACTAGTTCACACATGGACCTCTTCCATAGTTCTTCAATGGAATACACATGTGTAAAATGATGTATGAGAAGTGATATCTTATATATTTCATATTAATGTAGGATACAATGCATGTTTTTATATAGACACACACACATTCCTTGAAAGATAAAATAATACATAAAAGATAAAAATGATGTGATAAGGTTAGAAGTCCTCTGATTGTAAGTCTAGGCAGCTCGGGATTTCTAGGATTAATAATATGTATAAATTGAGACCTCTTGCGAAAAACAGGGTATCAAAAGTTAGCTAGATATGATTCGTGTTCTTCATGGAGTTGATAGTGACAAAATGTTCTCGACTCTTGGATTTTAGTATGGTTTGTGTTTTTTTTAGAAGGTTAGGGTTGCATTTGTTAGTTCTTATTTTAATAATTATCATTATACTTCATTATTGTGAAAACACTTGTTTCTCTATTGTCACTATTGTCATGCTTTTCTTCTAGTCACACCGTTCCTTGTATTCTTAGAATGAATGTGTTGGAGCTTACAAGATGGATATATTCTACACCTTGTACCTCGTACTATCAGGTGACATGTCTACCAAGAAACATTAAATATGTCAGTTCATTTAAAAGCATTAAATATGTCTATTAGAGATTAAATTGAAAAATGTCAAAAGAGATTAATAAATGATGTCAGAGTCTATCAGGAAACGATGTCTTCATGAAACAGTGTCTCTTTGAAATGATTTCTCCTTGAAATGATGTATCCTTGAATCAGTGTCTCCTTGTTTATCATTGAGCAGTGAGACACCTATGATGTCACAAATTTATACATACCAGGAACTAATATCATAGATAGAGTGTTCGATCATAGTGTCTAGTCACTGTGTCTGGATTGTCACAGTGTGTGTCCGCTGTGTCTGGTCATGATGGCGAGGTAACAGTGTCTGGGTCATGGTGTGTGGTTCACGGTGTCTGGGTCATACTGTCTAGGTCACGGTGTCTGGGTCATGGTGTCTTGGTCACGCTGCCTAGGTCACTTTCCAGAAAAACATAACTAGTGGCAGACTCAAAGTTTCTTAGACATATCCAAATATCTGTACTCAGACTTAAACAGTGATATTCATAGAATGAATTAAACATAATCATTCATAAGACAACTTAATTATAAGAAAAATAGTTTACAATATTTATTTAAGGAAAAAAGAGACTAATCATCTATACACATGATTTTCGATAGATTAAATTGGATTAACAAGATTTACAAAATGTATAGGATTTGTAATCATTAAAACATGATTAACACATGAGAAGTCCAACAGGATCTATATGATTCACTATATGATAATTTATATATAAATAATACTTGTTGGAATGATGTTAGTGAACAAAAACATCTTGGTCCATATCTAGTGCAAGAGATCACAAAAAATGTTTAAGACATCCAACGACATATAAAAGATGACTAGAGTCAGAAAGAGAGATATTATTATAACTGTATAAGGGATATTGGGTTTGATGTTGGGAAAAAAGTCTTCCTTTGAATATCACCATGGAAAATATTCATATGGTTTTCAATTAAATGAAAGAATTTCCTTAGTTTCATTGTTCACATTGATATCCTTGATTATATAGGAGAAGTGGCCTATCATCTAGAACTTATACTAAAAATGTATCATATTAATTATTATTTCCATGTACCACTCCTATTAAAGTACACACTCGATTCCTCACATGTACTAAATATGTAATTCATTCAACTGGATAATTACATCTCATATGAGGAGTAACCAGTGATGATCTTAGACTATAGAGACAAAGTTCTTTTCAACATGAAAACTCACATTGTCAAAGTGATATAATAGAAACATAAATATGAAGATGTAAAATGGTAAATAGAGGAAACAATGAGATAAGACTACCCTCTTCTATTTTCAACTGATAATATATGTTGAAATTTTGAGGATGAAAATTCATATGGGGGAAGAATGTAATGGAAAAAATTTATTAGTTTATTTTTTTCTTAAATAAATGTGTCTTATATTGTAAATCTCTATACACATGAAACAAATGTAAAATTTATGAAAATATTATCTAAATAATGATTAATGTTACATTAGTCTACAACTAAACCCATGTAAATTCCCAACATTACAATGAGACAAAAAAATAAAAAATGTATAACGATTGAATATAAATCTTTCTGATCTTCAAGAATAGTCAACCACACAAATAACTATGTAGAAATGGAAAAACAATATTAGTAATCAAATTAATATTTTAGAAAAGGAAAAATATATGACTGTTAGAAAACTATTCTGAACATTGGCTAAAAATACAATTGGGAATTATAGCCATTGGTAAAAATGTTACCATCAGATTTAGTGTTCATAAATGGTAATGAAAAATAATAATTTATAAAAAAAGTTAAATGATTTACTAAACCAGAAGATTAATGAATTTTGAATCCAATGTTTCAAAAATATGGAGGGAGGGAGTTTTAATAAGTTTTATCCTTGACCATTCCCAAGCATAGCTTCAACAAGTGATGCTAAAATGAAATAAACTATGAGAGAAGTTCAAGTTTGTGGTATAACCACTGGGACAATGTTTGATAAAACACCCCAATATATTGTCAGCATCACACACCTTACTCATATGGAATATGACAACATAATAAGGGGTTATGTGTCTAGACCATTTTATCATAAAATTAGAATTTCTTTCGTATAAATGAAATTGTTATTTTGAAAATCCTATTTTCAATATTATTTTGTGTAATAAAATATTTATGAAAATAAGATGAAATTGAAAAATTGTTTTTGGATACAAATAAAATTATATTTTCATAAAATAAATACACTTTTATATTATAATATATTATTCAATATAAATTTTATTTTCATGAAATATTATTTTCAAAAAATATTTATTAAAAAAATGATAATATTATTTTATAGTGGCTTGAAATTTTTTTCTATATCTGAAATTTGAATATTCCATAAAAAATATTTATTTTTTAATAAATAAAGATGTTTTAATTAAAAATTAAAATTCACATATTTAGAAAATAAAATTTTAAAATAAATATAATTTTCTAATTTATATCATTTGAATTAGGCTACGGTGAAATTTTCAGAATTTTTAAAAATACTGTATTTTTTACTCATTAGTACAAGTATAGATTTGTTCTTTAATTAGGTTTTATGACTTCATATATATGTAATAGTGATGTAATAGTTAATTAAATATAATCCAAAAACTAAAATATGTTATGTTAATATTGTTATATATTTTAATTTATTTTAATCAACTTCCAAAAACTAATAATGACTTCCCAACATCTAAAATTGAAACTACGATTTCAAAAACTGTATTTTGTGGAAAAATTACTTTTTGATGTCTAGAATAATATTAAAATATGGATTTTAGATATAATATAGTAAAACAATATATTACAAGACCCAAATTTCTAAAACCATTAGAATAATTCATATACATTCCAATGGTTATTAATTTTCCAAAACCTAGAATTCCAAGATCTATATTTTGAAATTATTAAACTATTCCACCTATTTTACTAAAAATAATCACTTATCCACAATTACTCTTCTATAAAAAACCATAATAAAATTATTTATGGTAATTTTATCTCCAAAATATTCCCATCCAGGGCATCCTTAACTCTTCAAGTTGACATCCTATTGTTTTAGGACGTAACTCTTCATGGAAAGGTAATTATCCAAATCCAATATTCCATTCTTTTTTTGATTTTATAGAATGTTTTTAAATGATGGATTATAATATTTTCAGACTATTTTTTATTATTGTCCCATTACGTCAAAAAAAATTATCAATGATATGCCATTATCCTCTCCCATTACACCATTTCCTTAATTTATATTTTAAATAATCACACTACTAAATTCATTTCTTGAGTTTATCTCTTTCATATGAAAACATTTTATGTTGATAATTCCCAAATGGTTACATTATCCATGGTTATTCACCTAGATGAAATTATAATTTATTTATACATGGATTTACATATATGAAACTCAAATTCCCTTTTTAGGGGTTAAAATGATGTACTGATCAGGTCTTTAAGCTCACATATACTGTCAAATTTTAAATTAAACTGATTAGTTCTTCTCCACATGCTATTAATGAAATGATTTATTATGATCAGTGTGGATCACATGAATTATGTAATATTAAGGGTGAACCATGATAGTGGTCTAATGAATTGGGTATATAATAAATCTCTAGAGATAACATGTTTTATGATACCTTGGTGAATAACATTGGTAATTATGATATAGGACCCCATGTTTTGAAACCTTGGTGAAATACTTTTGAATGTATCATTTTTATATTGTTGCCACATTTCAATGTTATTATAAATGATATTTCTATTAGGATATTCACCATGTTCTTCTGATCACACATTATTATTATACCTCATGATAATAATCTAAATAACTCTTTTATTTATTCCCTTAATGGTATTTCTATGGATGCATGTCCCTAGGATATGAGATGAAGTAAAAATAAAAAAGGATAAACCTATAAATAATTATTTCAAGTGTATTAAAATATTTTTAGGTCATTTTTGTATTATGTATCTATTTTACATGAAAATAATCATTATAATATCATGTTTTTTATTATTTATTTTACCATACAATGATTTTTTTTGTATTTCAAAAGTAGGATTCCAACGAAAATCATAAGAAAACCATCTAACCAATATCATAATATAGATATCAAATATGACTGTTAGTGTAACAATTATTTCAACTACGATATTTTTTATTGTTCTACTGAATGAATCTATCCTTCTATGACATTTACTATACAATCTTAGGTCCCAATATCTTTTTTATCTCCAACTTCATCCCATTATGTCTTTGTTCTAAACTTTTTTCTATAAAGTGTATTATAAGATGCCATTGTAATTCTCAAGTTAAAGATATTATTATAGAATATATATAATATATTTAAGTCACAATATCTTATTATGTTTGATTTCTACTCTCAAACTGACCATTTAGTTGAGGATGAAAACTAGTACTAAAAAAGTCTATATCTAGAGCTTAATGAAGACTTGCCCAAAAATATTAGGTAAACCCCTAATTCTAGATTAAATACCATAGAATGTGTTACCACATGTGACATTAAAATGATTATTAATTTATATACTATAATGATTATAAGGAAATATATATTCCCTAATAGCAATGAATTTCACTAACTTCATAAGGAAATTGACTATAACGCAAAATCACCTTATGAGCCTTAGATGTTTTGGGAATCTAACAATGAAACCCATGATTATGTTTTCATATTAACATATTGGTATGGGAACTGGGTTTAATATTCCCATATACATCTACCTCTAAGAATTAACATGTTGACATACGGATCACCAAGATACATAACCTACAATATCCATCTTTATGTTGTATCACAATAAATACTATTTTATATCACATTACACCTTCAAACTTCTAGGATGAATAGAGAATCATGATCTATGAGAAACTTCAAATTTTCCTTCATCAGGTATAGTATTTATGGGAAACGTACACATTTCATGAACCATATCATTCCTTCATAATAAATGTTGAGCTCAAGAACATTTATCACCTTTTTTGTTTCTCCAGATGATCTTTTTTCACCTATTTAATCATAACATGGACATATGGTTGAACACTCATTTTAGAAAGATAATATTTCTACCATTACTTTAGTATTTCATTTTTTATCCTCTAAAAATCCACAAATCTAGGATCTTTCCTTATTCTCTTCATATGGAAGCTAGAATGTTCCTTTCGACTCCAACCAATAGACTCCTTGTTCCCTTTCCCAGGGTAGTAGTATATTGTGAATTTATAAGCATTAATGAATCCCATCCGTTTTCTTTGTCTCATATTCAAATATTTTTTTGTGAATATATAATTTATTATTTTATGATAAATATATATGTCACACCATTTTTTATAAATATAATTAAACGATCACTTTAATGAAATGATTACCACTACTAACTCCAAATCATGAGTTGGGTAATTTTTATCATGAAATTTCAATTGGTGTAAGGTATAATATATCACTATTTAATTATTCATAATAACAAACCCCAACCCTTTCATTGATACATCACTATATATCACAAACACATATTCATTGTATGGTTGTGTGATAGTAGGTGCAATGAACAACATTCTCTTCAGTTCCTTCAAATTCTCTTCACATTCATCAACCCAAATGAACTTAACTCTCTTCTAAGATAACATGGTGATTGGATTAGATATACATGATAAATCCTTTACAAAGAGTTGATAATATATAGATAATATTAGATAACTATGAATCCTGGTCAAAATATTTTTCCATGTCTAATGTTCAATATATTCTATATCTAATGGATCCACCAATATACCCTCTCTTGAGATTATATGAACCAAATATGAAACTGTATGTAGAATAAATTACCACTAGGTAAATTTTCCAAATATCGTCACCTTCTCTATGGAATTTTACTCAATTCTCAATTGATTTCCATTCTATTCATTAATAATGGAATTTATAAGAATAATATTTCTAAAGACAACCAAAATCCAATAAATGTAATCTCAAATGACTCGATTCATTAAATCCATGAAGATAGATGGGGAATTAGTAAAGATAAACGACATGAAAACTAATTAATAATGTATATACATTGAATAGAAGGTTTTCGTTGGAATGAATTCACTTTTTTCCCTCAAATAATAGTATCTATAATGAAAAAAAATCTTCGAAAAGTATTGAGATCCTTATTATTCTTCAAAAAAATAATCAATATGTGGAAAAGGATATTTATTATTAATTGTGGTCTAGTTAAGATTCTGATAATAAATTTAGATTCGTATTTATAATCTTTATTCTTAACAAAATGTAATGGTGGACCCCATGAAAATGAACTTGGAGGAATTAATACCTTTTCAACATTATCATAAAGTTCCTTCTTTAATTACAATAACTCAACTGTGGTAAGTCAATATGTATTGAATGAAATAGGTGTGGAACCAGGTTTTCTTTCTATTGAATACTCATCTTTGTGATTTAGAGTGAGAGAGTGAAACTGTTCTAGAAATACATCAACAATCTTCAGTATAATAAGGATTTCATCAATGTTCATTTTCTCCGAAATAATATAAGATGGATACCCACATTGAATATGAATGAATAACCATGAAATGTATTTAATTTTTATTGTATGTTCAAATTTATCCTCACATTGTTAAATAAATATTGGATAGATTGGGATGTCAATTATTGCTTCCCTTCTTTCGTAATTGATATGGGCATTATATAATTAAATCCAATACATGACAAAAATCACATAAAATTTACATAAATGAATAATAAAATGATTTATAGGGTGAATATTCCCACAAAAATCAATTAGAAATGAAACATAGAATTGAGATTCCATCATCATACCCATAAGATCTGTATATCAAATTTAACATATAATAAATGAGGATATAAATAAACATTCCTTGATACTTTTAATTATATAAATCGATTCATATGACTAATATTAAGTAAGATGAATTCCCTTACTAAAAAATTGTTAGCATGCCCATCAATAGTTATTAATACGAGTGATTAGTCATAAAAAATACTACATAGCATATCTACATATTAAATCTATCTTTTAAATCTGTGACACATTATGTTTAAACTAGGTCATACATGTTCAATATCTTGCAAATCATTCATAATGTATCTTAATGAAAATTTTAATTAACCTAATCATATTCCATAGGATTTTCAAACCAGGGGTGGAGTAAGTGCCCATTCACTATGCACTAGAATGATGTTTGGGATATAGTATACCAACAATTTTTAGGGTTATTACTCAAAGATGAATCTATACCTAAACCATGTAAACTTTTATTATCCAAACTGATTGTTTTTCCAAAAAGAAACTAAACACTTTTATTTTCCATAACTTATGATATTCTCTTATACATAGGCTTATCGTACAGGTTTCCACTAAATATTCCCAAAAATTATTTTAAAAAGTTAGAAAAACTTACCTCAACATCCAAATATAAAAACCCTTACTTTTTATACATAAATATTTCAAAATTTTAGATGAATGTTAAATACAATTCATAATAATACATGCATGAGAATTATAGATGATTTGAATCTTTGGAATCATAGACATGTAATTAATTAGAACATAAATGCTATACATAATTTTCCAATTCATTTATCAAAACTTGAACCTTCTAACACAGAACCAAATTAAGTTCTTTTACCATAACCTTAGTGAGGGATACCTTGGAAAGGTTGAGATGATATTATTTATAAGGGTAAAGATAATATATATCAATAAATGGTCATATGTGAGTATAAGTTAAGGTTAATTTTTGGAGATCAGGAGATAAGAATTATAAAATCATACTCATAAATTCATATATCATAATCCAAAAACCTGGAATGAAGTTTTATCAATTGAAAAAAATAATATATGAGTATAAGGAATCGTTAATAATCAACAATGAGCCATGAAACATATAATAAGAATAATATATAACTTTTTGGAATTCAAATAATCATATAAAATCCTTTCTGTATCAAATTTTAATTTCTAAGACTATTTTAATGGAATGGGTTCACTCCCCATTCAATCATTTCATTAGTCAATGTTCACTCTTAAGATAATATTATTGGAAAATGTTTATTATTAAAATAGTTTCACTCCCCATTCTAGAAATTATTATCTCATGATATACCCTTCATTACAGAATTCTTTGGAGGGCTATATAATACCAAACCCACTTGTAACATAATGAAAACAGTACATATGTGTTCCACAATATCATAAATTAGTCATCATATCAATAAATAATAACCCATGGAAAGGATACAAGTTTTATTAAAATTTCACCACAATAATAATAAATCATATAGAGAAAGAGTAAATTTGGTAACATTCAATCATATCCTCATTAACTCATAAGAAACATCATAGGATGTTTCATATCTAAAAACATTAAAAGATCGCAAGAACATTTCTTGAGGAAAATGCCATTTTTATTTGAAATCATGTAATTAAAATCTAAAAAATCCGAAAATATAAATGGAATTTTTTATTATAAATTAATAAAGTAAAATTGAGAAATAAAAATTAAATATAGGTGGATTCATGAGTATATGGAAAGTCATTCATGTGGTGTTTGTTAAAAAAACATCTTTCACATTTTATGTAAAAATTAAAAAGTTCCACCTTTAAAAATGGTAAGGATATTCCATTTAAAACATAGAAATGAAATTAAAATATTGTAACAAAATCAATTAATAAATATCTTGATAATACTAAAGAAATTCATTAATTATTTTTAAATAAAAAATGGATATGAAAGAATAGATTCTTGACCGAAGGAAACAACTAGATCTGTTTTCCTTAAAAATATCATTTCAGCCTTCTGAGTACCTAAAGAGAAGACACTTTATTGAAAAATGTAATATCCAAAAATAACTGATAATAATATATTACAAATGTTTTGGGAGATATTGAACATACAATTCTTTAATTATATAATTTAATCATAAATAGTCTTGATAAAATGAGATTGTAACATAAAACCCTTATCACATTAGTAATCATTGAATAAAAATTCATTTGATTCATGAATATAATATGGATATATAAATACTATGAATTAAATCATTTATTATCTCAAAATGAATTATTGGGAATTATATACACCATAGAGATGAGAAATTGGTGTAAAACTTTAAAACAAGTCTCAATGAAGATAAATTGAGATGAAAAACCCTTACCTGTAACACCCCAAGATTTTAGGAAAAATATTATTTTTAATTTCATTAATGTCTTGTGTTATACGCTATACCAAAAGACTATTTCACAACACGCATCTTTGACCTGGATTGAATTACACGCAATCGCGACCTTCCACGATAGCGTGTGTTGTACGCAACACCAAGTTTCGCTAAACAACGATATGCTATTAAAATATTATTAAAACTAGCTGTTATGAATAGTAATAACCACTTTTTGAAATTTTCTAAATTTTATTTTTCAAAATGGACTTCATTTTTTGGATTCGGAATATCGAAATTAGCTTAGGGTGAAATTTTGGTAATTTTCGGATAACTTTCATATTTTGATGAATAGTGGAAATTACTAAATTTTAATTAAAAACAACTTTTTCAATCGAAATTATTAATAGTGATAAATTATTAATTTGAGTGGTTTTAAAGTATATTTAGAATATATTTTTACAATTTAATACAATGTTGTTCATTGGATGTAATTTCACATTTGAACCAGTTATAAACAAGTGTCAATCTTTTGATAGTTATTATC
This sequence comes from Viscum album, assembly GCA_963277665.1. Taxonomy (NCBI): domain Eukaryota; kingdom Viridiplantae; phylum Streptophyta; class Magnoliopsida; order Santalales; family Viscaceae; genus Viscum; species Viscum album. The sequence continues at coordinate 753,339,599 of OY728160.1, forward strand.
TCTTAAAAACACACCTTTTGTTTTGACGATGGGAATTAATTTTTAAATTAGTTAATGTAACTGATATATTTTGAATTTGGTAAAATAGACATCATTTTTGAGTTCATAATATCAAATATAGCTTAGGCCTAATTTTTGGTATTTTTCTGGAAACTTTCATTTTTTGATGAATAATGAAACCACTAAGTGGTAGTAAAAAATGAATTTTTCATAAAACTTAATTTTACCGCTTCTGTGTGTGGAATTTCAAAAATCCGAGAGACACGGTTGATGTCAGTAAGTAAAATTTGGTTCAATGAGATGAAAATAATTTTTGGTGAATAGTAACTTTTTACTTTATTTACCACGGTTAAAAGTAAATAGGGTAATTAAGGGTAAAAATGATATTATTATTACCCTAAAACATGTCATAATTATATTGGATAAGTTTAATTCGACAAAAAACAACCTTAGGAATAAAATATGACCTTTTAGTCCCACTTGGATTAGATTAGGACATTTATTATTATTTAATTCAAAGAAGAGTTAAAAGAGTTGAAATCAATGTTTATTTACTAAAACATTTTTAATATAGGGTTATAAATAAGATAAATTCGATTATAAATATTCATTAGAAAGATAAAACTATTTTCTACATAATTGTATTTTATTTTTAATTTTTAGACATTAAATAATTTAATTTATTTATGAGACAAAGATGATGCAGTAATTATCTTATTAATGATATATTGACATAATTGATGTTATAAATACCAAAATAAATGTAATTTTAGACTTTTTATGAATTACACTAATTTAATAGGTTAATATGACATGTTATTATTTATTTAATTAACTTTTTTTGAACTAATCTTTCTGTTATGATTTTTGAAAAAATCAATTACAAAATAGTGTCAAAATTGACATAAAATAGTTTTTAAAACAAATATTATATTATTAATTGTTATTTTATTCCTAAAAATCTAAGGTTCAGAAAAATGACTTAGATAAGGTTATATATATTAATAATAAACAAATTGGGGTTCTTTTGTCTTGTTATAGTATGTTTATTAACCTTATAGTATAAGAACACAAGAAGACGCAGTAAAAGTAAAATTATTTAACTTAATGTTAAATCTAAATGATAAGGTTAAAATAGGAACCTAAACTTGTCTAAATTCTATTGGATGAGATTATTTCGACCCATACTCACCTTATCTTCGAAATAAATCAATTTGGAGATATTAATAACCGAATATGACTTTATAATAAAATAATATTTTTAGTTTTCCAAAGGAGCCCCTCTCCTCCCTTATAAAAGGGCACCTCCTCCCTCTCTTCCTCACACAACATTGAGCCTTCAAGCTCGGCCAACCCCTACCAAATTCTCTTCTACACTTCCCTAGAAACATCCTAGAGGTTCTGGTCTTCCTCAAAGACCAATTTTAGTGCCCCAAAAGGTGATCTCAAAGAGGCGCTTCAAAGAAGAGGTAATGTCCGTTACCGATTCTTTCAACTTTATTTCTTCTTTCACTTCTTCTTCTTAGGTTGTTTCATTATGAAGTAATAACATTAGTATCACTCATATACTGATATGTTATTATATTTATGAAACAACCCTATTTCACCATGTATCCATCCTACGGAAAACGATATCACCGCGCGTGCGTACGTACGGAATACCGTCTCCACGCCGTAGTGAAATCTATTTTCTACCACCACCTTACTTGGATGGGTATAATGGTGTAAATAATAACTATATAAGATTATTTTAAAGTGATATTGATTCTTAAATAGTATACATACACTCCAATATAGTCCCATGATCATGAGAACGATATCATCGCTCGTGCATACGTACGGACTACCGTCTCCACGACGTGATGAGATTCATTCTCCACCTTAACCATTAATGAATGATTATAAAGTATATATAATAATTAATCATGAAATATATGACATAATAATGATACTGGATTTATTTGTACATATATGTATTTCATCTACTTAATTTCATTCAACTCAATAAGGAAACGAAAACAACATTCATGCGTACGTACGGTCTACCGTCTCCATGAACGGTGTATTTCATTCCATTTACTGATCTATTAAATATATGTATATTATGAATATATATTATATATAAATCATGTTTTATATTCTGGAATTAATTAATCATGATCTAAGTAATCATATGAATAATTAAAATTCAAAACACGGACAACAAATGAAACGATTTTACCCAAAACGCTCTTTAACATGGAATTTCCAAATGAACGGGTAAAATAAAGTCATAAGTGAACAATATATGATATCATAACAATGATTATGATTATAGAATAAGTCAATGACATTATTTAAATCATTATACAGGAGGTTCGGACACTTACGTAGAAAATCAGACCTAAGGTAAGGGAAAATCTCGCAATCTCAATTTTTATCCGAGATTGTTTATACTTTGGTATTTACTGGGGTGTATTTTATCATCCACATCCATGTTCCCTAAATATGTAATATTATTTCCATCCACCTACAATTTTTTAAACCCAATTTTACCCTTCAGTGAGTTTTTAGTAAAAGATATGAAAGGAATCTTTTGTCGTTTTTCGTACGAGGTACTTTTTGACTTTTCCGACAAAAGTACGAGAAGAATGTTTTTTTAACTTATACGACATGAATGTATTTTTAAGACATTATTTCCAAGAAGCTTCCTTTAAAAGTTTTCAAGTTTATTTTTAATCAACTTCTTTTAGTTTAAAATTGTATGACATGTTAAGAAAGGAAAAAAAATTTGAAGTAGAAAGGATATTTTCCTCAAGAATGGAGTTCAAGTGTTTTATCAAAATTATTTTCCATCTAAGATAATATAGGGTTCTTTTTCTGTCCCTATTATTACATTGATTTGATTATGTTGTGATGGAATTATTTTTCTGAATTCCTTTATGTTATATGAATTGTTTTATAATGTCATGATGTTTAAGAATCCCATTTTTATTACATGGGTTATGCAATGATGTATGATTTATGATTTTGTGGAACACATAAGAATGGTATCATTATGAGATGGGTGGGACCTATATCTCCCTCCAAAGCATTGGGTAAATATTTTATATCTAATGAGATAGACATGGCTGGAATGGTAGGTTATACATGTTCAGTGAAACAGGACTGAAACGAGGAGCGAACTCGGTTCAGAAAGGGACTTTGTCCCCTAAGATAGTCTTGTAAATGAGTCTTGACTAATAATAAATGATTCTATATGATTATGTGTGTATGCCACAAAGTTTCATTATTTAAGTTATGATTATTTGGATTATATTTCACTACTATGATTTATCCCATGTTATGAAATTATGATCTCTTTTGCAGGTTATGATTTCCAAAAGATATGTTCTTATGAATATGACGTGATTGATATTTCTTTTGTTTACCCTTAATGAGAATTTGAGCTCACCCTTTTATGTTTTCTTTTCCCCAGGAAATAAAGAAAGGATTTAGGTTTTAAAAAAATAAGATCTTTATGGAGATGTTGAAGATCTTTCACCATGATTAGAAGATTAGGTTCTGAGTTTCCAAAGACACTAAACTATTACGGTCCTTGTGTGTGTGTTTTTGTTATGTAATAAGTATTCCGCAAAATTAATGTAATGTCCTTGTACGTCAAGCTTCGGGTCTCTATACTTGGTATCAGAGGAAAGGTTTAGTCCACCTTTGGAAACTAGGATGCAAAAAAATTAGTGAGATCCCTAGAGATATTTCTAAGGTATGTCTAGGGATGTCTCTAAGGTTAAGTATATGTATAGGTTATATTCCTAGAATTGCGCTAACGATCTTAGAATTTAACCTAAGATGTTAGATATTGAAGGTAATCCCCCTTTATTATGTTGTTTTCCCTAGCATGATTTTTTCCTCTCACACTATTCTTTTTGGGTTTTAGACGATGGCTGGGACCCGAAGGAACCGTGTTGATCAATGTAATGGACAATGAAATGATTGTCCTCCGGAACAAACAAATGTTATGGGAGATGGAGTGAAAAATCTTATTTCTATACTTACACAAGCTATGAATTATTCTGGACTTCTAAATGAGCAGAGAAGGGAACAATATTCTATTGAGTCCTTCATGAGGCAACATCCACCTTCTTTCAGTGGGTCTTCTAATCCACTTGTTGCTGAACAATGGATCAGTACTACTGAAAAGATATTTTCAGTTCTTCAGTATTCTGAACATGATAAAGTCATCTTAGCAGTATATCGTTTGGAAGGTGAAGCTGATCAATGCTGGAATCTTATCAAGAATACGAGGCAAAGAGATGAAATTGAGTCCATGGAATGGGACGAGTTCAAGAACTTATTTTTCAATAAGTAATTCCCTCGTATTCTTCGAACAAAGATGGAGAAGGAGTTTCTTGAACTAAAGCAAAAGGATGATGAATCTGTTGGTATATACGAAGAGAATGTTACAAGGCTTGCAAGCTATGCATCTGGATTTATCATCCAACCTGAAAGTAAAGTTGATCGATTCTTCAGTGGCTTAAAACCAAATCTTCGAAGGGCATTAGCTATAAGAGACTTCAGTAGCAAAATTGTGCGTTGTGCTATCAAGGTAGAAATGGAAGTTGGTGTTACTTATCCATCTCATAGTTTTGACAAGAAACAAAATATGGAGTTCAAGGATAAATCTCAGAATAATGGTGAAAAGAAGATGAATGTTTCCTTATGCTCAAAGTGTGTAAAGAAGCATGGTGGAGATTGTCCTAAAGGGACTAGATAATGTTTTAAGTGTGGAAAAGAAGGTCATCGAGCTGCTAAGTGTCGAAGTAATGAAAAAAGGGTTTCTAATGATGTGAATAAAGAAAATACTACAGAGAACGCACCCACAACACTTCAATGCTTCAAGTGAAAGTAAATGGGGCATTATGCTAATAAATGCCATAATCCAAGGGTTAGTGATGATCGACATGAGAAACCACTTAAGGCAAAGGACAAAGGGAAGTCACATGCGATCACTATTTGCGATGTTGAATATGACAACAATGTGGTGGAATGATTAAGTGTTTATGTAATGGGATTCCAAAATAATGTTGTATATAGTATCGTGGAATATTGGAATATTTATGTATTGGTATATTGTGGTTTTCAATGGTACCGGTAACCATGGAATGTGATTGAGTTATTTTTGGAAAAAAGATGATATGCGCATAATGAATGGAAAACGAGAAAATGAAATGTTTGACCGTATTCTTGAGCTCATGACTGATATAAGGAGAAGGTTATATCATGGTTTGAGTATATAGAATTTTTGGATTTTGGTATGTGGAAAGAGTTAACTTTTGACTGCATTCATGTTTTCACTAAGGTTCAATGGGTATTCATTCTTCTAGAGAATACATGATTAAGGTATTTACATGTTCGTAATTTGACCAACAAGACATATCTTATGATATATGGGGATCAACGATGGTATTAAATATCCAGTAATCATTTTCACTATATTGTGAGAGTGGAATGCAGTATTATGGATATGCCTAAAGATTGGAATGGATTATGTTGGACATAAGTTAGTATTGTTTAAGGATAGAATTTTTTTCGATATTATTGATGGGATATTATAGTAATATAGTTTTAGAAAAAGGACAACCTACAGGACGGGCGACAACCCATCGCGTCGAACAAGGCTGTGGGAATTGAACCCACAACCGAAATGCGACTGGCCTTTATCGCCTACTACTAGCCTACAGGAAGTCCCTGGTTTGTAGAAACTAGTTTTATTTTTTTAAGTGGTATAATATATGATGTATAAGTTCATTTTTTGAACCATATACGATTAATCTATCCATAAGATGGACTTATAACTTTTTCTAACATTTTGTCTGAAAGAGATGGAATGACCCATCATTCTATCACATGATCTGCTAACACATCATGAATAACAAATTCAACTTCATTTCTTTAAGGGATGAAGTGAAAATTGTTCAATTCACAAACAACAGTGAGATTGTACCAAAATCATGTAAGTATTTCTTTTAATTCATCAACTTTAGGGAAATGATCTTGAAAACCAAAAAAATGTTGTCCTAGTGCCCTAATATCTGATGAATCAGATGGTACCCTAGATCATCACAAGTTTATGGCTTTGTGATTGCTGGATTTTCTATAGCCATGTTCTCTACCACTCTCCATCAGAACATGATGGTTAGATTTCTCTTCCACATCCATATTTTAACCTATGTGGAAACCCAATGATTAGTTTATTTGGTTAACCGTTACATTTCATACTTTTGTTTTTAAAGATTGGTTTTGGTATTCCTTTTTACGATGTGGGTTTCTATTAAAGAAACTTTCGAATAGTAAACCATTTATAACCTCGATGAATTTCGAGGGCGAAATTCATTTTAAGGGGGGTAGAATGTAACACCCCAAGATTTTATGAAAAATATTATTTTTAATTTCATTAATGTCTTGTGTTATACACTACACCAAAAGGAGCTTTCACAACATGCATCTTTGACCTGGCTTGAATTACACACAATCACGACCTACCACGATAGCGTGTGTTGTACGCAATACCATGTTTCGTTAAACAATGATATGCTATTAAAATATTATTAAAACTAGTCGTTATGAATAGTAATAACCACTTTTTGAACTTTTGTAAATTTTATTTTTCAAAATGGACTTCATTTTTGGATTCGGAATATCAAAATTGGCTTAGGGTGAAATTTTGGTAATTTTCGGATAACTTTCATAGTTTGATGAATAGTGGAAATTACTAAATTTTAATTAAAAACAACTTTTTCAATCGAAATAATTAATAGTGATAAATTATTAATTTGAGTGGATTTAAAGTATATTTAGATTATATTTTTACAATTTAATACAATGTTGTTCATTGGATGTAATTTCACATTTAAACCAGTTATAAACAACTGTCAATCTTTTGATAGTTATTATCTCTAAAAAACACACCTTTTGTTTTGACGACGGGAATTAATTTTTAAATTATTTAATGTAATTGATATGTTTTGAATTTGGTAAAATAGACATCATTTTTGAGTTCATAATATCAATTATATCTTAGGCCTAATTTTTGGTATTTTTCTGGAAACTTTCATTGTTTGATTAATAGTGAAACCACTAAATGGGAGTAAAAAAAATAATTTTTCATAAAACTTAATTTTACCGCTTCTGTGAGTGGAATTTGAAAAATCCGAGAGACACAGTTGATTTCAGTATGTAAAATTTGGTTCAATGAGATGAAAATAATTTTTGGTGAATAGTAACTTTTTACTTTTTTAACCACGGTTAAAAGTAAATAGGGTAATTAATGGTAAAAATGATATTATTATTACCGTAACACATGTCCTAATTCTATTGGATATGTTTAATTCGACTAAAAACAACCTTAGTAATAAAATATGACCATTTAGGCCCACTTGGATTAGATTAGGACATTTATTATAATTTAATTCAAAAAAGAGTAAAAAGAGTTAAAATCAAAGTTTATTTACTAAAACATTTTTAATATAAACTTATACATAAGATAAATTCAATTGTAAATATTAATTAGAAAGATAAAAATATTTCCTACATAATGGTATTTTATTTTTAATTTTTAGACATTAAATATTATAATTTATTTATGACACAAAGTTGATGGAGTAATTATATTGTTAATGAAATATTGACATAATTGATGTTATATATACCCAAATAAAAGTGATTTGAGACCATTTATGAATTAAACTAATTTTCTAGGTTAATATGACATTTTAGTATTTATTTAATTAACTTTTTTGGAACTAATCATTCTGTTATGATTTTTACAAAAATGAATTACTAAATAGTGTCAAAATTGACATAAAATAGTTTTTAAAACAAATATTATATTATTAATTGTTCTTTTATTCCTAAAAATCTAAGGTTTGGGAAAATGACGTAGATACGGTTATATATATTAATAATAAACAACTTGGTGTTCGTTTGGCTTGTTATAGTAAGTTTATTAACCGTATAGTATAAGAACACAAGAAGACACGGTAAAAGTAAAATTATTTAACTTAATGTTAAATCTAACTGATAAGGTTAAAATAGGAACCTAAACTAGTATAAATTCTATTGGATGAGAGGATTTCGACCCATCCCCACCTTATCTTCTAAATAAATCAATTTGGAGCTATTTAAAATCTAATATGACTTTATAATAAAATAATCTTTTTAGTTTTCCAAAGAAGCCCCTCTCCTCCCTTATAAAAGGGCACCTCCTCCCTCTCTTCCTCACACAACTTTGAGCCTTCAAGCTCGTCCAACCCCTGCGAAATTCTCTTCTAAACTTCCATAGAAACATCCTAGAGGTTCTGGTCTTCCTCAAAGACCAATTTTACTTCCCTAAAAGGTGATCTCAAAGAGGCGCTTCAAAGAAGAGGTAATGTCCGTAACCGATTCTTTCAACTTTATTTCTTCTTCCACTTCTTCTTATTAGGTTGTTCCATTATGAATTAATAAAATCAGTATCACTCATATACTGATATGTTATTATAAGTATTAAACCACCCTATTTCTCCATCTATCCATCCTACGGAAAATGAAATCACCGCGCGTGCGTACGTACGGAATACCATCTCCACGCCGTGGTGAAATCTATTTTGCACCACCACCTTACTTGGATGGGTATAATGGTGTAAATAATGACTATATATGACTATTATAAAGTGATATTGATTCTGAAATAGTATACATACACTCCAATACAGTCCCACGATCATGAGAACGATATCATCGCTCGTGCGTACGTACGGACTACCGTCTCCACGACGCGATGAGATTCATTCTCCACTTTAACCATTCATGAATGATTATAAAGTATATATAATAATTAATTATGAAATATATGACATAATAATGATACTAGATTTATGTGTATATATATTTATGTCATCTACTTAATTCCATTCAACTCAATAAGGAAACGAAAACAGCATTCATGCGTACATACGGCCTACCGTCTCCATGAATTGTGTATTTCATTCCATTTAATGATTTATTATATAGATGTATATTATGCATATATATTATATATAAATCATGTTTTATATTCTGGAATTAGGTAATCATGATCTAAATAATCATATGAATAATTACAAGTCAAAACACAGATGACAAATGAAACAATTTTACCCAAAACGCTCTTTAACAAGGAATTTACAAAAGAACGGGTAATATAAAGTCATAAGTGAACCATATATGATATCATCAAAATGAATATAATTCTTTATTAAGTCAATGACATTGTTTAAATCATTATACAGGAGGTTCAGACACTTACGAAGCAAATCAGACCTAAGGTAAGGGAAATATCACAATCTCATTTTTATCCGAGATTGTTTATACTTTGGTATTTACTGGGGTGTATTTTATCATCCACATCCATGTTCCATAACTATGTAATATTATTTCCATCCACCTACAATTTTTTAAATCCAATTTTACCCTTCGGTGAGTTTTTAGTAAATGATATGAAAGGAATCTTTTGTCGTTTTTCGTACGAGGTAGTTTTTGACTTTTCTGAAAAAAGTACGAGAAGAATGTTTTTTTAACTTATACGGCATGAATGGATTTTTAAAACATTATTTACAAGAATATTCCTTTACAAGTTTTCAAGTTTATTTTTAATCAACTTCTTTTAGTTTAAAATTGTATGACATGTTAAGAAAGGAAAATGTTTTTGAAGTAGAAAGGATATTTTCCTCAAGAATGGAGTTCAAGTGTTTTATCAAAATTAATTTCCATCTAAGATAATATAGGGTTCTATTTGTATCCATATTATTACATTGATTTGATTATATTGTGATGGAATTTTTTTTATGAATTCCTTTATCTTATATGAATTGTTTTATAATGTCATGATGTTTAAGAATCCCATTTTTATTACATGGGTTATGCAATGATGTATGATTTATGATTTTGTGGCACACATAAGAATGGTATCATTATGAGATGGGTGGGACCTATATCTCCCTCCATTGCACTGGGTAAAGATTTTATATCTCATGAGATAGACATGGCTGGAATGGTAGGTTATACCGGTTCAGTGAAACAGGACTCAAACGAGGAGTGAACTCAGTTCAGAAAGGGACATTGTCCACTAAGATAGTCTTGGAAATGAGTCTTGACTAATAAGAAATGATTCTCTATGATTATGTGTGTATGCCACAAAGATTTATGTTTTAAGTTATGATTATTTGGATTACATTTCACTACTATGATTTATCCCATGTTATGAAATTATGATCTCTTTTGCAGGTTAATATTTCCAAAGGATATGTTCTTATGAATATGATGTGATTAATATTTCTTTTTTTTTTCTCCTTACTGAGCATTTGAGCTCACCCTCTTATGTTTTCGTTTCCCCAGGACATAAAGAAAGGATTTAGGTTTAAAAAAAAGAATATCTTTATGGATATGTTGAAGATATTTCACCATGATTAGAAGATTACGTTCTGAGTTTCCAAAAACACTAAAATATTACGGTCCTTGTGTGTGTGTTTTTGTTATGTAATAAGTATTCCGCAAAAGTAATGTAATGTCCTTGTACGTCAAGCTTCATGTATCTACATTACCAAAAGTCCACATTACTTCATAAACTCTCTAATATCTTGTATAATAAATTTAAATTATTATATTTTTATAATAGTGTAATATTCTTACATATAATATCACAGATGATTCATATATATCTTATCACCTGTTTATTAATAATTCTCAATAAATTCGTCATTTTTGTGTTAACTGCTTCATTTTTCATCAACGTTTTGTCTCATCGGTTATGGTCCTTGAACATTAATTTTTTTTAATTAATCAAAATAACTTTAATCCTGATATATATATAATATTATATATATATATATATATCAATTCATATAAATTAGTGATGAAAAATGAATTTGATCATTGTGTAGTGACGGTAGTCCATATGTATGCATGATTGATGTTTCCATTTTTTTGATGGATAGAATGAAAGAAATAAAAATATTAATTCATATTTCAAGAATATTTATTATATCATAAATATCATATAGAAATATTCAAAATATCAAAATAACCAACCATGATTTTTAGTGGAGGAAAATGACTCATATTACTATGGGGTGGTGGTAGGCCACACATATGCACTGACAATATTTTGATATCCCAATGGATTTATAAGACGTGTTTAATGATTTTAAAATCATATTAACATAGAAGAATATTTGTTTGTACTATCTTTATCATTTTTTTAGATACAACAGGGTTATATGAAGTAGAATAAGGAATAAAATTGAAAGATATTGTTTAAGATTTATACCTATTCTTAGAGAGACCACCATTGACATACACATTTATCCATGAAGGAATAATGTTATGAGAATAAAAAAATCTATAGGTTGAAGATACTGATTATATGAAGGTTTTTTATTTGGTATATTATGATATATAAGGCTAAAATGGTTTTAATTCAGGAGGAGTGGAAGATCCATTTTTTAAGTGATGAGAGGGACACACATAGAATTTATTAAAAGATTTTAATGATTTTAGTCCAATTTCATGAAGAAGACTATAAAAAAGGAAAATTATTATAAGTTATTATAAAATTATATTTAAATATATTAAAAATATAATAATTTTATAGGTATGGCTGGTGATCCTACCCTTATCTTGTGGTTTAATCCCTTGATAATCACTTTTTAACCATAATCATGGTAACATAATGTTACAATTTTTAAAATTCACTATAACAAAAAGTTAGTTGCAACTATTAGATTATATTAATTATACTAATTAATAATCTTAAATTAATTTTATCAGATTATATTTCTATAGGTGTTATAATTTATTTTTAATTAAGTGTGCAAACCGCAACAGAAACCTATTATTGAAAAATGATTTTTAGGCATAAAAAAGAATTTACTACTAATACATACCTTTTAAAAAACCATGCATTTAATTTTAAAATATTATATTGAATATATAATAAATAAATATCATTATTAAAATTGATAAATGGTGGTTAAATTAATTTATTAAAATAAAAACACATTACACATATAAATATTATTTCATTGAAAATGGGTTTTAAGTCTTAAAATTTACAAAAAATATAAATAATAATGATTATTAATTTTAAATTAGTTATATTATTTATATATAAATGGTTATTAGTTAATTTTATGATAAAATTAAAAAAACAATGGATCTTTTAATTGAAAATAAATGACATTTTTTATAAAAATTGTCATTTCTCACTATGCATTGAAAAATAAATATTTTTAGAAAAATCCAAAAAATTAAACCTAATATAATAATGAAATTATATTTTTAAAAATTATTTTAATTTCCTAAAAAATAAGTTATAAATGTTTTATGTTTTAATTAGAAATTTCAAACCCAAAGTTTTGATGAAAACATTTTTTAATGAAATTTTTTTTTAGGCAGAAATTGAATTTACTGAAAATTATGTACTTATTTATTATTAATTAATAAATAGATTTGAATAATAATAAAAATTACATATTTTTTAAAAAATATTTTTATTAATATTCATATCATTTAATCTAACGAATATGTTTTAATGGTTTAATATATCACGGTTTATATAGACTTGGGGTTACGTTTAAGGAAAGATGTCTAATAATTTATGTATTATTTCAAAGAAAATACATATAATATCATGAGGTGTTACAAAATGTAATTCCTGGAGTGACCAATTAATACTTAATACCATTAGAAAAGTGTGTTGTGTGAGCATATATTGAGACCCAAGCTATAAAAAAAATTATTTCATGATTCTTAACATTCTTTTCCAATATATACCTGCCAAGGATGTAGAGGTCTAGTGTCATTGAATGATTACACACATAAATACAAAATATTAAACATAAAATCATCATCATTAATTATAAATCAACATTGAAATACTTGAAGGTATTGTTGGGGGAAATAACCTTTATTAAAAAACAGAAAAAACACACAAACCTATGTTGTGGGAAAAGGGAGAACCCATCACAGATCCAACCACCTAGAGGCACAAAGACCTTAAACTACACTAGCTTGAAATCCCAATGAAAAAACCCTTACAGAGATCATGTAATTGGGTAACACAGACCCAAGAAAATAGAATAACATCACTGGAAGGACCTGTATTTGACCCAAATACCACCCAAAACCACACACATCATAGAACCCCCACCGAAACCAGATATGTGCACCACCCGCTGTTGTATGGTTTCCTAATTTGGACCCACCATCACTAGCCTCTGGAACCTAAAAAATGTTATAGCCAGATCTCAACATCATGCACCTTGATCCGATGACACTATAATGAAATAACATTGCCCCTCACAGATCAACACTACAACTAGAACTCGACAATCCCACATCTTAGGAAACCACTCTGAGAACCAACAGATAGATCCCCCGCACCAAACTCATGGAATCCAGAGACCCACCACATGAACCCGCCAACTATCACGGAGGATGTCGACATCGCCCCTTTTGTCGCAGCCAGCCCGTGGACTATTGCCCGCCTCACCGCATCACTAGGAAGCCTACAGCCTCACCAAACAACAACTGATTGATGCCCCCACATCATAATTTTAATATATCTAAAAGAGAGACCTTATATCTGGCCCCACTCAAGTCAAAAATCCATATTTTTCCACTGCTCAAGTCAATAATGCACTAAGCGACCGATGATCGACAAGAAATGAAACCTACACCATGTATAAACCACGAAAAGGTAGAGCCGCCATACCATATGGAATCACCATTGAGATCCTTGGGGATTCACCACCGAGGAGGCCAAAGGATGGTAAAATACATTAGGAAAATGGTGAGCATGAAATCATAGGATGATAATAAACCTGAAAATAACAAATATTATAATATTCGAGTGGTATAACAAGTTATGATTAAAAGGGTATCATAATAATCAATAAATAACATAAATAAATGATTTCTTAATATCATAATCATTTGGAAACAACCTAAAACATTATATTGTAATAATAAGTCAAGGGTCACTCCCAAAACCATCATTATAATGTGGACATAGTCCCATGGTGGATTAGGTCCAAGTTCCTAATCTCTTAAATTACATCTCATGAGATATATAGATTTAGTCAGTGAATTTTAGGGATATATAATTTCATTACCACATATCATATAAATGAAAATAGTACATATGTTTAATAAATGGATAAAATAAACCATACACAAATCATAAACATGATCAAACTAATGGTAAGTAAGTGGTTTTCGTAAATCAGATTCAAGGCATAACTAAAGGATAAATCATACAAATTTCAAAGGGGGAAGGGATTAAAAAAAAATTATTCATATTTTAAAATTAAATATAGATATTGATAATTAAGTTTTAATATATATATATATATATTTATCCTAAGAATGATCTAGGAGAAAAAAGATTAAAAAATACACTAGTTGGTTGATGCATTATGAAAAAAATCAAAAGGTATTTTTAAATTAGGAAATACCTTTTTATTTTAAATAAAACCATAATTTAACTAAGAGGGTTGTAAAAAGAATAATAGTGTATTTTATAAACTATTAATGGTCTAAAAATATTTTATAGGGGTGAATATGGATATGAGACAATAAATAGGGAAGGTTCCATCAAATTAGATTTACATAAAAGTGGGAATTTAAAAGGTAAATAAAAAGATGCATAACACTATAAATGAAAAATGATATATAACTATGTATATATTTAAGAGACATATATTAAAAAATATAATAATTATGTGAGTTGAATATTGCATAAAATGGGATAAAAAATAAAGAAAGAATGTAACCAAAGAGTTGTTCAATGGATCATTTTTATGTTTTATTTTTTTTAAATCCCAAATTATAAAAAAATATAACAACAAATTATTTTGAAAATAAGATAATTTAAATACTAATTTTCCAAGAGATAACACTTAATTAGGTTTCAAATTAAAATAAATAACATTTTTGGGAATGAAAATTGTGTATAAGAATGTGAAATTATAGTTTAAGAGGATGAGAATTATTAATAACATAGTTTCATTCTCTAGAATTATTAGAAGTCAGAAATAAATAATATTTAAATAAAATGTGTTCTCACAAGATTTAATAGGATTTACCTTATGATATTAAATACACAACTCATGGAGAAAAATTATAAATCCAAAACTAAATCTATGTTATGAAAGACACATATAATATAGTTAAGACATAAATTATAGTGCATAATAAGAAATGGAAAATATTGAAGTGAATTTTCAAAGATAAAAATAATAATTAATGATATTATAATTCATGGGTTATGTAGTTACACCATATAAATTATCATTGAGCATAATATCATAGCATGCCTCATATAATGGTGATTGAGATGAAAACCCATTCCTCATGTCTGAATGTGCTCTACATATGCATTTATCATCTTAGATAATAAAATTATTTTTATTAAAAACATAACTAATAACATAATGCATATTTATTTATTCTTATATATTCTATTTATAATCACATGTTAGTAATTTATTACATATTTTCACCATATGTTTGTTATTTGATGTTTTTAGTCAATCTCTCGGAAACATGCATAGTATGTTGACTAAGGTAAATATGTTTTAAAATAGTTCTATAATCTCAATAATTTTATATTATTATGTATTTTATTATTCTATTAGAACATAATTTATATAGGTAAATAGTTTTTCAATGAATGAACTCATATTTGAAAGGGTAATTTTATACATCCTATTTAGTGGTCAAATTTAATATATCCCTTTATTATTAAAATCACCCATGTATTATCTAATATCACCATTTATTAATATTAATCATAAATTATGTAACCTTATTATAAATTACATGCATGTTTTATTCCCCATATGTATATTTCAATGGAAAACAAAAGAGAATTGCCATCATGTGGAGGTGGTAGTTCACACGTATACATGGAAAAGTTTTCACTTTTCAAATAAAATTGAAGGAAGGTATAAATTGGATGTTCCATTAGTATATAAACATATAATAATATTAATTAATTTGTTGTTATCATATTATCAGTTATATAATATGTTTGGTTTGGTATAAGTTTAAATTAATTAAGAATATGTGGGGGAAACATTGTATATCTCTTTGGATTTTCTCCTTTGGTCACCACCTTATAGAACCATAAAATAGAATTTTGTAAATAAAAAATATTATAGGTTGTTTTAAGAGAGTTTAATAGAGACTAGGGTAGATTATTGGCCTAGAATATGGGAATTTTCAAGTGTGGATAGTTGGAGGGGTGTGGTTTCTTTTTTGAAAATGGTGTTTTATGAAATGTCAATAAGTCTTTGAATTTAAAGTTATGTTTTACAGTAATGTACACGTCAGAACTATGATATTAAATGTATGGTTATCAAATGACATATTCATTTAACCTTGAGTTTTTATCACTTGGGTAAGTTTTATCACTATTTAGTGCTTGTTTCTCCCATTGAGTGGGAAAGTACTTATTTATGTCATAGATGTATGGTATATATAGAGTTATTCATTATGAGGGTTTTAAGAGTAATGTAGAGTTATTTCTTAGTCCTGAAGTACTAATATTATATTTTTTGTTCACTCACCTCACTTAATTATTGGTCATGAGAGAATTAGTAATAAGTGGGAGGTATATTATTAAATTATACATGTTGGTGCACATACTACAACTATCGTTATTATCATGATAAACCCGAGGTATATGAGGTGTGTTCCATTTTTAATGATGATTTAGTGGTTTAGTTTTTTGTATTGTGTTTTGGAAGAATCAAATTCCTATAGTTGGTCCATGAAAAAAATGGATAAATTTCGATGTGTCCCATGTTAGTGATTCAGGTAAGATCCCCTAACACATTAATTATCTCGGTTTTATTTTGACATTATAGATTTTGATATTATTATTTATTGTATCATTTCTCCTAAATATGTTTTAATCACCACATCTTGTTTTCAACTATTATGTTCCTTAGGATCTTTGGTGTCTTCCTTATTACACATGACTCATTTGTGTTTGGCACATTTCCTTTGGAAAATGGTTTTAAAAAATATTTGGAAATGATTTTTTGAAATAAATACTCTTATGAATATTTTTAAAGTGGATTGAAAAATTATGTCTCTTTAAATGAGGTTTTGGAAGGTGAAATGTTTATAGAGAGATTTATTTCATTTAAAAAATGAAATGGAATATTTTGAAAGGTGAATTTAAAATTGTTAATTTTTTCACATGGTTAAATTTGAAGATATTATTTCATCGTGGTATTTTAAAATATATAATTTATATCTTTACTTATGAAATGGAATGAATAGTCACAACAGTGGGAAAAAAATGAGACATTTAGCAGATCCCAGTGTATTCAAGGTTCATGGATTCAAACTAGATTAATTTTTATTTCTTTCAGGAAGATGTGGGGTTAGTTTGACGGTGGTGGGAAACCAGGTGTTTCATGGATATAATTGTAATACTTTCATGAGTTTTTAAGGTTTTTTTATATTTTTTTCATGTAATATTGGACAAGAAGAATATTTTCTTCGTACTTTCACTGGCCCCTCTTTTATATCTAATTTTGACTTGATGTGTTGTTCATTTATGGATAAAATTTTATCTTAATGAAAATTTGTTGGATTATCATGGTTGTTTATGAACACATTGGAATATATATTTATTTTGTTTTTCTTATATTGTTGAGATTTCATAGATATAAAATGTATGTATGGTCCATTACAGGCACTCATTATATATTCTACCACCTTTTATATCTTATTTGAGATGAAATCATTCCCAAATGGATTCATGTGATTCCCAAGAACTAGTTTCCAACCAATGGGAATCAAGAATGCCCTTCAAGACTTATGTAGATCTAGGTTTGGTGATTAGTGGATAGAATCTCAGGTTAGTTCAATACAAAATGGTATCATAGCCTTGATATCATTTATAATGGAATAAGATTCTTTAGTATCCCACTTATTATATGAGGATGTCGTGGTATAAAGGAAATTATTGTTTCCTAGGCTTGATAGGTAATGTCGGGTTATGTTTTGATAGCTCTTTCTTATATCGTCCCAAAAGGTACTTGATAAAGATGGGTTTTCATTACTGAATTTTAGTTTTATTTTTTTTACTTGAAATTTATTTCTCTATGGATGGATTATGTTTGATTCCCATTGAGAATGTATGTTATTTTAGGGATCAATATTTTATTTTATGGTTTAAATATAGGGGAAATTGAGATACACTATTAGAAAAAATGGTTTTGAAAACCATAGAGTGGCCATGTTGTTTGGGTCTGTCCCCTTAAAGGATCCTATTTCATGGTTGGCTCAGGGTTTCCCAACTTTTGTTCATAAACTATGTACATCCCATTTTATTCTTTGGTTTAGTGGGTTTAACACCTCTCAGTTTTTAATTCATTTTTATTATGATACTAACTTATACAAAATGGATTAAAGATTGTATTGATTATTTATAGATGTAAATTTTTTTGATCCTGTCATGTGGTTTGTGTGGTGATTTAAATATTATTTCTCAGAAAGACTTATTTTTAAATACGGTGGAATTTTTTGAAATTTCTCTCCAATCAATTGGATTGATGATATTGTCTTATTATATAGGAATTTTTTATAAATTAGTTATTCCCATAGAGGAATTTGATAGATATATAAATTTGAAAGTGTTATGTCTCAAATTTTATTCCCTAGGTATTCTTAGAATTGAGTGATTTCAAAAATGAGTTTGAAATCATTTTATAAACAATATTATTTTTTGTATACAAATTAGGAAGGGGTTTTAATAATGAAATTGATATTTGATGAGTATTCAACAGGTGCATCATTTTAAAAATGGAATGTAATTTTGAATGGAATTTTATGAAACTATTTTTTTGGTGATATGTGATCCCCCAAGAATGATTTTTTTTCAAATAGTGGGGTTGGATTGGTTTTCAAGCATACACATTGTGTCAAGTACAAACTCGAGAGCCACTAAAATGATTTAATGAGATGGTCAATCACATCGACTCAAGTGAACTTCCTATTATGCCACAGGATATTGACTAGATGTGAGTGTCACAAGGTTGTATGTTGGGGAGAGTTTACCCTTATGATTTTATTTATAAAAAATTATTAGAGATAAACTACTACATAAGAAATAAAAATAACTAAACAGTTAAAGATAACAAATACAGATAAAATAGAAAATGAAAAAAATATTCCAGTCCATGGGAAGCTATAGTATAGAAATAATATACATAATTTCATAATAAAAAACACAAATAATAAAAGACTAAAATCCCAATGGCTATCTCTGAAAGACTCTTAATCTCCATCTCATTCTTATGCTCATAAGATCTTATATATGTGGTTATGGAAAAATTATAATTGTTGATCCTAAACCTACAACTATGAGGTTTATTTGGGTAAAAATATGTAAAAAAAGAAATTTTTATGAGAAATAGTTTTTTAAGAAAATTGATTTCTTTCCTTTCCTTCATTACACATAACACCACCTTTTCTTGTGTTATACTCAACATTGAGTTTCTTCAAAACATCATTTTATTATTATACTTGTTTAAAAAATAAAATTATATCCTAGTTTTTATAATTTAAGGTATGAATAAAATTATGTGAAATATAAATTATGGTTTACACAATATTCTTTTACCATTTAGTTAAATATTAAAGTATATGAATATTTAAAATAAAAGGAAGTGTTTTTCAAAAAAACTATTTAAATATGAACAAGTGTGTTTTATACAAGTAAATAAACATATCACTATTTTTAAATGATATTTATTAAATATATACAAATATATTCAATTTTTAACATTCATCTTATGTGTTTTATAGACATGATATTAGAACAAATCAAAATTTATTCATAAAAGATGTATTTGTATAAAAAGGCCATTTTATTGTCTTTTGAGGGAGTACCCATTTTGAATATAATTATTTAAAATTTTATAAATTTTATATGATAAAATAAACTTCATATTTTAAATAGTAATATGAAAATTTATTTTGATGATTTTTTGGTATTTTTTTGATAATTTACATGTTTTGATGAATAGTGAATAATGCTAAAATTTTTATTGAAAACATCATTTTCATAGAAATAATTTAGAGTCTATAATTGTATATTTTAATTTTTTTAATTATAATTATAACAAATATTTATTATTTAATCAATTTTTGTTTATTGGAAAGAAATTTACTTTTAATTTGGATATAAAAACTTGTTAAATCTTTTGGAAGTTTTTAATTTTAAAACTCATTTTCTTGATCTGTCCACGGTATTAATTTCTAATTAATTTCAGAAAATTCTTTGTTCTGAATTATTAAAAATGGATTAAATATTTGGAATGATATGGAAAAAATTATTAATTAGTTCCCATTCATTTTTAGATAATATGTATAGTAACATTAGAAATTATTATTACCACAGTTAAGGGTAAATCAGGTAATTAAAGATAAAAATAATATTGTAAATTTCTAAAGACTACCCTAAAACATTACAGAATGTTATTGCATGAAGTTAATTTAAAACTTAACACATAATTATCTAAATTTATTAATTTAGTGGATATTTCTCCTTGAAAATGAATTGAATATTATTAAACTCAAAGGGAGTGACAAGATTAGACACTCTTACTTTTAATACATATAATAATATTAATATCGGGATAAATAGATTATATTTTCAAAAATAAATATTCCATAAGAATCTAATATTTTTAAATAAATAAAATAATTTTTTTTTTAAATTTTAGTGAAAAGATAAATATCATCAATAATTACAAAATGATGGTGCAGTAATTACTCAATTAATGAGGCAATCAATTTAATGAAATTAGAAATACTAAAAAATATAATTTAACTTAATTAAGATTACCCATGAATTTTATAGGTTATATATACATATTATGGGTTTATTAAATGAATTTTTTTGAAGTAATCTTGTTTTATTTATTTTCTTAAATTCAATGTTATGAATAGTGTCAAAATTGACAGTTATGGTATTTTAGGAAAATAATGATTTATAAAATTATTTAAAAATAATTAAAATATTAAATAATGAAAAGAGAATGATATATGGTCTAAAATATCATAAATAAGTAATTTATGGTTCTATTCAGACTTTATATGTAAAAAATATATCATCTTAATATTAAAAATAGTGTTACCCTAATTAAAATTTTAATGGCTTAACTAAGTGTCAATAAAAACGATATGGTTTAAAATTATACCAAAACATGTAAAATATATATTAGTTGATGATATTAAAACCGTATAATATATTATATTCTAATAAATTTATTTTTGTTGGTATTTGGATTGTGATTGAATTAATTATAAATTAATCTTCTAAGAAATTCCAAAAGTACCCCTCCCCTCTATTATAAAAAGGAACCTCTTATTATATTTAACACACAATTTAAGACCTATTTAGTTCAGTCAAAATTGTAAAAATATTCTCCGAAATTCTAAAAAATTATCATATAATCCTTAATTTGTGTTTAAACACAACCAAAAAATTCCTTTTGTTAAAACCAAAAGGAGATGCTTAATGAAGAGGTAATGTCCATCAACAAACATTTTCATTTTATTTCTTACTTGAGTTGCCTAAATTATTATTATTCCATGATTATATAATAACATTATAATTAGAAATGTACTAATATTTTTCCATTATATTGTTTCTACCAAAACTTTCACAAACATCTCCATAATGGGCAATGATCTTACCATTCTTGTGTATAGAGAACTACCGCCTCATGAAATAATATTATTCATTTCTTTAACTATCTCTCATGGTTTTTAAATATGACGATAAATACATTTTTATATTATATATATGTTACCTATTATATCATTATTATACTTTAATTATTATATAAAACGTACCTTCATTCTTTCCATTTTGTATAAATATGATAACTTCTCTTGTGGACGTGTGGACTACAGCCTCCTCAAAGTGATTTAATTTATTCAGAACCTATATGTAATTCATTAATGATGGGTTTAGTGAATCTATATGAAATATATAAAATAATAATAAAACTTTAATTATATTATATTTAAATATATATTTCATTTACTTTCCTTCTTTCCATACAACAATAAAATGGAAATGGTGTTCATGCGTACGTACAACCTACCATCTCCATGAACGATGTATTTCATTTTCTATTTATATCCTCTATAGATTATTATAAATACATATATAATTAATATATATGATATTTATTTCATTTTAATAATTCTAGAAATTTATAAATCATGATATAAGTTTGAGAACTAGAAATATAGAAAATCACTACATTTGTGAAGGAAAAAATGGTTATTACCTGAAAAGTAACCCTAACATGGAATTATAGTTAAATGGGTAATAAAATTCTATAAGTAAATAATTTATGATATGATATAATTGAATAATTTTATTTAATATATATATGATAAATTTATATTTTTTATGATGGTTTTTTTCATGAGTATGATGAGAGACAAGACATAAGGTAAGGGATTTTTTTCTCACTTTTATTTCTATGGGACACATGCCTTATAAACATTTTACTTATTTTTTATGGAGTCCTTACATCTCTTGAATATCTTTTGGGAGTATTATCTAGAATGTTAATGTATTTTAATATCCTTATAATTTTATTTTGTTCATGATACATGTGATTATACTAATTATAATGTGTTGAGTATCTATTTCACAATCTCATCAATATTCAGGGTTATTTCATTTTAAGTATCCATTAAGGAAAATTTATCTTCTATGGTTATGATTTCTAAAAAAAATCCAATTTTTTTACTATTCTAATATGGATTTTTATGTCATTTTTACCAATTTTTTACTTTTTACTAAATGGTTTAAATGAATCTTTTTTTAATTTTCAAAATAAGGTATAATGTGAATATTTCAGAAAAAGAAAAAAATATAATTTTTTCTATCTTTAAAGCATGAACATAATATTATTCATTCCTGAGATCTTAATTATTTTACTTTTCCATTAAAATATTCTAATTTTATTTTCAAATAAAAAATTTTCTTATAAAATTGTGCTTCATTTTAAAAATATATATTTTTTCAAGGAAGAAAGGATATTTTCCTCATTAATTGTTTTCAAGTGATCTCCCAAAAATTGTCAATATAAGATATCATTTTTAGAAGTCACATAAATTTTATTGGGGATATGATTCAATGATACTGTTATTATTCTCTATAATAATGGTTTATGTTTATGAAATAATGATATTTATGAAACCTTTTTCTATAACATGGGTTATGTTATGATTGAATGATGTTTATGAAACCAATTTCATTTCATGAGTTTTTTGATGAGGAACTATTCATGTTCTTTTGAAAAAACGATGTATGTTATTGATTATATTATAGATGGGACTTTTATCTCCCACTAATTCATTGGGTAAAAATTTATATATCCTGATATTGAAATTTTTGGAATAGGGAGTGAACTCAGTTCAGTAAAGGACTTTATTCGCTAAGATGATGTTGGGAGTGAACCTTAACAAAAAATAAAGTCATAGGAGTAATCCATTACAACTAATATGGCATAGTGGGTGAAATAATACTATTAAGATAGCATTAGAAGTGATTCCTTGACAACTATAAAACTCATTTTATACACATATGTAGGCCTCAATTCCATGACTTTTGTTTTTCCATCATCGAATATGTTCTTTGATTCTTTATGAACTTATATGATTTATTCCATGACATGATATAAAGTTCTTTGATATTCGTGATATGATTTTGAAAAGTTTTGTTTATGTATCTATTCTTTTTTATTATGTTATGGTTGATCTCTCCCTTTTTTACACATGCAAAGAATCTTAGATCACCCCTTCTTACGGTTATTTTCCCCAATTTATGAAGAAAGGTATAAGTTTGATATTTCAAAAAGGGTTCTAGTTATGATTAAATAGGTTAGAGAAGAATTAGATGTGTTATGAGCAAGGTTTTATATTTTTCCTTGCTTCCAACGGAACTAAAATAATATGGTCTTTGGAATTCTGTTTCTATAATGTATGAAATATTCCGAAAAAATGACATTATGTAACTGTACATTATTCATGGTTTGTTATAGTTGGTATCACTGAAAAGGTTTATTCTACCTTTGGATAATAAGATGATAAATCAGTAGTTAAATCCCAAAATATATTTCTAAGGATCTATGTAGGGATGTCTCCAAGTATAAGTATATGTGTATGATACAATCATATACTTTTGGAACCAATAATTTTAAATAATGAATTAAAAATAATATTTTATATATTGAAAGTATTTTCCCTTGATTATGTTGTTTCCTACTATAAATAGTGTTACTCATATTTTATTATTCTTTTAGCCAATATAAGGAACCCTAACGAAACATATTAATGATGAATGCCATGGACAATGGAATTATTGTCCTTATAATCAACCAAATGTTATTAGAGATATAATTAAAGATCATATCACTATACTCACATAATATTTGAATCATTTTGGGCATCGAAATTCATAGAGGAGGGAACAAAATTATGTTGATTACATTATTAGAATACTTCCACCTTCTTTTAGTGGTTCTTCTACTCCACTTATTACAGAACAATTGATAGGTACCACTGAAAAGATATTTTCTATCCATCAATGTTTGGAACCTGAATTAATAATTTTAGTTGTTTATCATTTATAAGGAGAAGTAGAATAGTGGTCGACTCCAATCAGGAATATGAGGTAACATGATGAAACGGAATCCATGGATTGGGATGAGTTCAAGAACTTATTATTCAATATGTACGTTCATCGTGTTCTTCATATGAAGATATAGAAAGTGTTCCTAGAGTTAATTCAAAGGGATGATGAGTCTGTTTGTACTTATGAGGATCATATTAAAAGACTTGAAAGGTACACTTCTTGTATTATCACCCAAACTGAAAGTAAAGTTGAAAGATTATAATATGTCTTAAAACTAAGTCATCAACAGATGTTATCCATAAGGGGATTCAATAGCTATGTAGAGATTGAGAAAGTTTATATGAGGGTGGAAATGGAGTTTATATTTACATATCATTCTCATGGTTTTGGAAATAAATATAAGGTTGAGATCAAAGAAAAATCTAAAAACCATGGATTAAAGATTATGATATTTCCTTTATTCTCATTGTATGGAAACAAAAATGCTGGAAATTTCATTAAGGGGACTGGTAGATGATTTAAGTGTAAGAAAAAGGTGATCAGGATTTTGGCTTCCTAATTCAAGGGAAACAATTATATAATGATTCAAATATAAATAAGGATAAATATAATGAACTCTAAACACTTAAATTGTTCATGTTTATGTAAAATGGGCATTATGATAATTAGTGACCAAATATGAGGGTTAATGATAATGATTGACATCATCATCCTCTTAAAGCCAATTATAAATGGAAATCACATGCTATCACTACTGGTTATGTAGTGTACAATAACAATGAGGTTGAATGATTGAATATTTATATATTATAATTCATGAATAATATTGTTGAGATACTTTTATTGTATTACAGAATAATTAAATATATAAGGATTTTTACATATTAGTCTTTCTATAAGGATTCCAAATCATAGTTTGAATGTTATTAGATCCCATGACAAGTAAATGATGTGGTAAGTTGATACTCTTGTAGAAAAAATGATTAAGGGATGGATAAAACTTAATATATTCTTGATGCTGAGATAATAATAGGATAAATATATGTTTGATTATGTGATAAGAAAAATGGGATAATATTGATGACCATAGAGTAGTTTAGTAATATAAAGACGATGTGGTTTAAGGATTGAGTTTAGAGATTTATAGTATGAGGAAAGAGTGAATTTTATAAACCATGCATATTTCAGTAATTTTTAATGTTAATTACCATGATTCAAGATAGTACAAGATAATAGTATTCATATGTTTGGTGTGTGACAATTAAGATATACATAAAGTAGTTTGGGGATCAATTTTGAGTTTATTTTTGAATGTTAGTTACCTTCTTCCTAATGCTATGGATTTTAATCTTTTTGAGGGATCATATTAGTAACCATTAATGAAATTTTTAATGTTCAAATTTGGATGGGGTTTTAGAGATTAAATTATTATCTCTACATTTTATGATTTAGGCATATAGGATAACCATTGTAAATATTTTTTGTTTTTATATTATTATATATAAAATAGTGTATCAATATATGGATTTGAATATATTTTAATGACTATGGAATAAAAAATTCAACTTCATTTCTTCAAATATGAGATGTTGTGGAAATTAATTCAGGAACAATAAATGGATGCTATAATGATTGTGAAATATGATGAAATAAAGAAAGTATTTCTTCTCCTAAAAATTATTTAGCTCTAGAAAAATGATCTTGAAACATAAAGAGTTATCTCAGTACCTTATTTTCTAATGAATCAAATGGTCCCATAGATCATTGTAGATTTATGGCCTTGTGATTGTTAACATTATCCAGACTATGTTCCATATCACTCTCCATTAGAACTTGATAGTTATGTCTTTCATTACACACAACATTGAAATAGCTTACGTTACACAACACTGAGTTTCTATAATATATTATTTTATTATTACACTTATTTAAAAAAGATAATAATAACATAACCATTATAATGGATGGTATGAACAACAATAAATAAATTATGAAATTATTTTTTACACATAATTTAATGACTAATTAATTATAGATTAACGTAAATTTTTTTAAAAGGAAATGTTTCTCTAAAAAATTATTTAAATATGAATAAGTGTATTTTATAACAATAAATAAATAAATAGTTATTATTGAATTATATTAATTAATTATATATATATGGATAATATATTAAATTTTTGACATTACTTTTGTTTTTTTATATAAATTATATAAGAACAAATCCAATATTATGCATAAAATAAGTATTTATCTAAAAAGGTCATTTTTCATCTTTTAATGGAAAACCCATTTCAAATATAATTATTTAAATATAATAATTTTTACTATGAAGAAATAAACTTCTTATTTGAAATAGATAAATAAAAATTTACTTTGGTTTAATTTTTAGTATTTCTATGATAAGTTTCATGTTTTGATGAATAATTATAAATACTAAGAATTTGATTGAAAATAAATTTTTAATCAAAATAATTTATTGTATTTAACTGTATCTTTGAAATTTTTTAATGTATAATTAGATAAAAAATAAATCATTTAATCCAATTTAGTTCATTGGAATCAATTTCACAATTAATATGGATATAAACAGGTCCATCTTTTTGATGTTTATATTTTAAAAACTCGTTTTCCGAATCCATCAACAAGATTAATTTTTAAATAATTTCTTAAAATTATATGATTAAAATTAGGAAAAATGGATCCATTATTTGGAATAATATGGTATAAATTTATAAAATATGTCCCTTTTCTTTTTAGACAATATGAATAGTAACATAGGTATTTTTTACTACCACGGTTAAGGGTAAATCAGGTAATTGAGGACAGAAAAAATATTATAAATATTATAAAACTACCCTAACACATGACAAAATGTTATTGGATGACATTAATTTTAATCTTAACACATAATGATCTAAATTTTATTATTTAATAAACCTTATTGCATGAAAATGACTTAAATATTATTAATCTCAAAGGGAGTGACAAAATATCACACTCTACCTTTTAATATGTATAATATTTTTAATATGGTGTTAAATAGAAGATATGATAATCTATATATATTATTAATGAGTATAAAATATTTATATATAAAATATACATTTATTTTTAATTTTCAGTAGATAAATAATTATCATTAACATTTACAAAATGATAATGTAGTAATTATCAATTAAAGAAACAATAAATTAAATAATATTATGAATATTAAAAGAAATATAATTTTACCTAATTAAAGGGATCCAAGAATTTTCTAGTATAATATGACATATTAGGGGTATATTAAATAAAAAAAATAAGTTATCTCTCTAGATTGTTTTTCTTAAAGTCTATGTTTTTAATAGTATCAAAATTGAAACTTATGATATTTTATGAAAATAATATTTTATTAAGTTATTCAAAAAATATGAAAATGTTAAATAGGGATAATGGGATTTTATATGGTCAAAAATATCTTAAATTGTAAATTTAACGTCCAATTAACACTTTATATGTAAAAATTACATCCTCTTAATATTGAAAACATTTTTACCATTCTCAAAATTAAAATGAATTAACTAATGATTAATAAAAATGATAAGGTTTAAAATAATACCATAACCTATAAAATATATATTAGTTGTCGATATTACAACATTATAATATTTAATATTCTAATAAATATCTTTTTTGGTGTTTGGATTGATATTGAATTTATTATAAATTAATATTTCGAAAAAATCAAAAAGAACCCCTCCCCTCTCTTATAAAAGGGAACCACTTATTCTCTTTTACTCATGCTAAAAACCTATTTTGTTCAAAAAACTCTATCCAATATTCTCAAACCATTATTAAATTAATAATATAATCCTTAATATTGGTATAAACCCTACTAAATAATTCTTTTTGTGAAAAAAATGGGATTCCCAAAGAAGTGGTAACATTCATCAATGAATGTTTTTGTTTAATTTATTTCTTGACACCCCTATATTATTTTTATTACACAATTATATAATAAACTCAGTTTCTTAAATTTACAAATATTTTTTATTTTTAGTGTTATAACTACACTTACACACACATCCATCTAATTGGTAACAAACATATCATTCTTTGTGTATGGAGAACTGCCGCCACATGAAACCATATTGTTCATGTTTCCCTTATCACCTATAATGGTTGGGAATTATGAGGTAAAATTTATTTTTATATTATATATATGGTATTACATATGTATTTATAAATTGGTAATTATTATATAAAAACACCTTCATGCTTTAAATTTTATACAAACATGCTAACATTGATTGTGAAAGTGTGGATGACCACCTCTTCAAAGAGATGTGATTTGTTCACAAATTACATGGAATGTATTAAGGATGGATTTAGTAAAATTATATAATATATATGAAATAATAATTTATACTTAATTATATGATATATATATATACTCATATATGTCATTTACTTTCTCTCTGTCAATACAACAAGAAAATGGAATCAATGTTCATGCGAATATAATACCTACCGTCTCCATGCATGTTGTATTTCATTTTATTTTATATAAATTATATAATATTATTAATACATATATAATGAATATATGTTATATTTATTCTATTTTTATAATTCTATAAATTTTGAAATCATGATATAATTTTAAAGTTAAAAATATAGTAAATCAAAACACATGCAAAAAACAATGCGATTATTACCTGAAACATACCTTTAACAAAAAATTGTTGATAAAAATATAATATAAGTCCATGATTAAATCATATATTATATGATATAATTGAATTTGTTTCTTTAATACATTAATAATAAGTATATATTTATTATTCAGTAGGTTTTCTTGAGTATTATAAGAGTTAATACATAAGGTAAGGGATTTTTTGTCTCTCTATTATTTATGTGGGGGAACATGCCATTTACACTTATTATTACATTTTTGTGATATATGTACAAACCAGGAATGAATTTTATGTGTCTTATCCATAATTTTATGATATTTAAATATCGGTATAATTTTATTTCTTTCATTGGACTTATGAATCAAATTATTATAAAGTGATGAGTATTTCTTTCACAACCTCAAAAAAATTTGGGATTCTTTCATTTTAAGTCTCTATTTGGGAATATTTATATCCCATATACATGTTTTCTAAAAAAATAAAAAAATATTTTTTAATTTTCTCTTATATATTTATAAAGTAATTTTTTCCCATTTTTCATTTTTACTACATGGTTTGAAGGTTTCTTTTGTTTTTAAAAAATGTTATACTGTGACTTTTCTAGAAAAGTATGAAAGGAATGATTTTTAATATATAATTCACGATTAAAATATTTTTCAATCATGAAATCATAATTATTTGATGCTTCCATTATATTATTTTAAGGTTATTTTCAAATAATATTTTTTCTATTAAAATTTCTCTTCATTTTGATAAATGAAAACGTTTTCAAAGAATAAATGATATTTTTTTCTGAATTGTTTTCAATTAATCTCTCAAAATTATTTTCTAACTAACATAACATTATTTAATGTTACATAAATTTTACTAGGGATATGATTCAATGGTTTGATTCTTATTCTTTTTTATAATTTTTTATTTTTATGATGGAATCATGTTTATGAAACCTATTTATTTTCCATGGGTTATGTTATGATTGAATGATGTTAATGAAACCCATTACATTCCATGAGTTATATTATGATGAATTATTTATGTTCTTGAGGAACATATATATATGGTTTTTATTATGTGATCGGTGGGTCCTATATCTCCATACATTTCATTTGGAAAAGATCTATATCTCATGATATAGACATGGTTGGAAGGGGGAGTGAAATAAGTTCAGTAAAGGAAATTTTCTACAAAAATGGTCTTGGTAGTGAATCTTGATTACTAATATGATCGTTGGAGTGATCCATGACTACCAATATGGAATGAATGTGAAATAATACTAATATTATATCCATGAAAGTTATTCATTGACTACTACGTAAATCATTTTTTTCTTATAAGTATGTAATAATTCCATGTCTTATTTGTACTCTCATAGAATATGTTCTGTGATACTTTATGAACTTCTTTGATTTTTTCCATGACACGATATCATGATCATTGATATACAAGATATTATTTTTAAGTTTTTTCTTTATATATGTATTACTTATTATTATTTTATGATTTATCTCTCCCATTTTTACCCTTACTAAGCATTTAAGAAAACCCTTTCTTATGTTTATTTTCCCCAGGTTATGAAGAAAGGTATTATGTCTGATATGTCCAAAAGTGTTCTAGTTATAAAAAATAGATTAGAGAAGAAATAGATTTGTTAGGAACCAATGGTTTTTGATTCCATGTTTCCAAATACACTAAACTAATATGGTCTTTAGGTGTTTTTATGTGTAATTTATGAAATGTTCTACAAGAATGACGTGATTTCAATATTCATTAAGCTTCGGTTATATTAAAATGGTTTCCCAAAGTGGTGTGAGATGAACTCAGTAGGCCACTAAAAAAATTTCTAATTCTTTCAAATGTATGAATATAAAATATAGTAGTGTGTTGGTATAAAAAATAATACAATGTAAAAGTAAAAGAAATCAATTCGGGCTCAGGTTCCTCATGGACACCTGGCCAACCATACATGCTTTGGCCTAATTTGGAATTCCTCTGAACATGTGTCACTATATATATATATATATAAGTATATATATATATATTTATTTATATATATTCACTATATGTTTGTTAACATCTATATATATATATATATACATAGATATGTAATTCTATCTATGACCCAAGGCATAACTCAGGTGTCTAGAATAATAAAAATATTCTCATATTTTATGTTACTGTATCAATGACCACATGTCTTACGTGGGATAGATTCCATTCCTAATGATCGTGTGGAATGAATTATATTTCTGAGTATCACAATTTATAATGGATGATATTTTCATATATCATAGTTTATAAGGGACATTATCCCCATGTATCACAATTTATAAGGGACTCCATGCCTGAGTATCACAATTTTTAATATGAATTGGCATTTGCATCTATATATTATTCATAATACCATTGATATACTCATACTAAAAACGTCATTCTTTTTGTTCAATTCAATTCAAGAATAAAAAATATATAACACATGTACATAAACATTCCACATCTCAATTATTGTATAAAATTATGTCCATTACATTTCTATGTAATTAATAAATCAATGGGAAGGTACCCACCATTTATCATTTCAAATTACACCATTTTATTATCTCTTTTTATTAAATATGCCAGTGAACCTCTAAGGTGGTTTTATTAAAATTTGACATGGTTATTATACAATTTTAGCTAATTAAATTTAAACATATTACACGTTTGAGTTAAACCATAAAAACTATGGTTTCAGTCAAGTATATGAAGAACATTTTAAAATATGAATTTAAGAATCACCCTGAAAATGGTGTTTAAACCTCATAGACAGAGCATAGGTTATGGGAATAAATGAAACATGCCATATATAGTGGTTCAAGTATATATGAATACCCTAAAATGGGTAAATTTAATACAGAAGGTTTGTATAATCAATGATAGTAGGTTCCTCGTAATTAATTTCACATGTTAATGGAAGTGGATGGAAAATATTGGGCAAGGAATAACATCTTATTTTATGAATCAATGAGACTTTATGATAAAATAATTAGGCCACCTACCTTATTCCTAAGACACATCACTCATCCATTATCAATATTTTATCTGAAATATATTGTGATAAATTGTAAGAATAGTCCTAATCCTTTGATTTTAAATAATAAATTGAGGTCTTTGCTTTCAAATAATAAATTGAGGCTTCAGCATCAACCTTTTAAAAAATGTCATAATCCTTTGGGTTATCAAATTCGAATGTAGATGTTTGAATTAGATACTAGATAAAGGTGAAGAATAAGACCAAATAAGAGGTCGTGGGAGATCTCCATGCATGTGTAGGATGTTTTTCATGGTTCGAGAGAAGAAAAGGAGGGAGGAAAAAAATAAAGAGGCAAGAGAAAATTCATAATTTTCAACACTTTAATGACGTGTATGGCCAGGCTTCATGGTTTGGCTAACCATGTACCAACTATGTCCACATACTATCCAAGGTATGTGGCCTCACAAGGTATGTTGCATTATTAGAAAAACCATGCATAGCCCATCTGGGATTATTTTCCATATGGAACCTCCCCTCACAAGGATAGGTGCACAGTTAGAGGAATCGTACGGAAGCCATTTATTCACAAACAAAATTTATTTTAGACATTATGCATGGTTTTTGACCTCCTATTGTATGGTTAGATTAAAACATGCTACCGAACAAGTGGTATTTATGGTTTGGGTGAACATTTTTCTCTAACCATGTTCAAATCATGCATCCCCATTTACCCTTTCTAAATACCCAGTTTTCAAATGATGATTATTCGAAAACAATGCCAAACACCTGAGAAACCTATTAGGACTTAAGCCCCATTAAGAAAATATTTTTATCATTCAAATTCTTGAATTTACATTAGGATTATTTGTTTAAATTTTTTACCATTCACAAAATGAATTTTTCAAATTCCCTTGGGAATTCTATCTAGTCCAAAAACATGAGATCTTATAATCACCATACCATTGATATTTGTTTCCCAACTATGTTTTGAGGAATGATGAAAACAACACCTGACCTAATCAGTTCATGATGTTTCCAATGAAACATATATGTTCCATTTTAAATGTCCCACACACCCACGTGCATTAATTCTAATATATGGTACTTAATACCTTGAACCTTAAGCCAAACATCAAATTCTGAAACTAAAATATTGAGACAGTTTTTACCCTGGTGCGTCAAACCTGAAACTAGATCACATCATCATACCTTTTTTCAATCAGCCTATGGCACTGCCCACCATAGATTTTAGTTTGAATGACCTATTCCAAGACATGGTACTTACACCATCATAATGTCTTATTTATTAATTAATTTATCATTCTAAAAAAATCATGGAACAATTTTTAATAGTTTATTTTTATTATGGGTGAGAACACTACTCCCAATCCTCATTCCAATGTCATCTGCCAACCCTTTTTGACCAAGTAGATACCAGTTGCTAAAGATTTAAATGAATTTTCTAGATGAACCATACATGACACCTATATTGTAGAGACCTATTCCATGACATACATTGGACATTACATTACTTTTTCAGAATACATAATACATAACAAAAACAGACACCGAAGGAACGTAATAGTTTATTGTCTTTGAAAACTCAGAACATAATCTTCTAATCATGGTGAAAGATCTTCAACATCTCCCATAAAGATATTACCCTTTTGTTTCCTTGCCTAAAATATTTCTTTATATCCTGGGGAAAATAAAACAGAAAAAGGGTGAGCTCAAATGCTCAGTAAGGGTAAACATGGAGCATATAAAACAATCTATGAACATTAGAATGTAAAAACTTGAACATAAAATCTATACATCAAAATCTTGGGCAATGACATAAAACATGGCAGTACACAAGGCATAGATCATAAAGGAACATTTATCCTGAAAAAGTAGGATGGGGATAAAACATGTAATTGTGGAAAACCATTAAGAACGTGTTATTATTTCCATAGTATCCAAGGCATTGCTGACAAGACCATTATAGTGGATAAACCCCATTACTGAACTGGGTTTACTTGTCGTTCCATCCCTGTATTACTAAACCGAATTCACTTGATGTTATATCCATGTCTATCTCATGAGATATAAATCTTTACCCAATGACTTAGAGGGAGATATAGGTCCCACCCATCTCATAATGAAATCATTCTTTCATGTTCCACAAAATAAACATAAATATTTCATCATAACCCAACGAATAAAATGGGTATTGTAAACATTGTCCCATTATAACATAATCCATATAGAATAAATGGATATCATTTAATCATAAGAAAAATGAGAACTTGTAAATAATAGAGACATTATATTTGAAAAATAAACATATTAAATAATGTCATCATAGATGGAAAAATGTTTTGATAAAACTCTTGAAATGTATTCTTGAGGAAAATATCATTTCTTCTTCAAAATCATTTTATTTTCCCAAAATGCCATGAAATATTAAAAGAAAAGTATTTTGTTGTAAATAATCACTAAATCGTGTAGAGGAAGATTCATTTAAATAATTCGTTACTAAACCGTAAAAATCCTTTCATGCAGTATAAGTTAAAAAACATTATCCTCATACTTTTACCGGAAAAGTCAAAAAGTACCTCGTATGGTAAACAGAAGAAAGATTCCTTCCATACCATGTGGTAAAAGTCAAAAAAGGGTAAAAATGAATTTAAATATACATAGAAGATTATTAAAAATTTTATGAAAAAATTTTTAGATGACATAGACATGGATGTAAATATAACCCCAGTAAATACTTACGAATAAACAATCTCAGATAAGAACAAAATTGTAATAATTATCCCATACCATATGTCCAATTTCAGATATATGTGTCTAAGACTACTGTATAGTGGGTTTAAACATATTATGAACTTGTTACAAAACCATAATAATTTTTATGATATCATATATGGTTCACTTACGACTTTATATTACCCGTTCATTTGTCAATTCCATGTTAAAGCAGCATTTTGAGTAAAATAGTTTCATTTATCGTACATGTTTAGACTTGTTGTTCTTGATATTATTATTACTTATATTAAGATTTAATTACTTATAGAATGTAAAACGATATTTATATATCATATATATTCAGTATATATATATATATATATATATAAAAGATAGATAAATGAAATGAAATACACCGTTCATGGAGATGGTAGACCGTACGTACACATGAACGCTGTTTTCATTTCCATAATAAATTGAATTGAAGTATATGAAATATATATATATATATAAATCTAGTAGCATTATTATGTTATATATTTCATGATTACCTATTAAATATACTTAACAATCATTCTTGAATGGCTAACATGGATAATGAATCTCATCGTATCGTGGAGAGGGTAATCCGTACGTATGCACGAGCAATGATATCATTCCCATAATTATTTAATGGAATTAGAGTGGATGATATAACATATAATAATTATAATCATTGTATAATAATAATATATAGTTATTATTTCCACCATTATGCCCATCCAAGTAAGGTGGTGGTGGAAAACCATATTACACCACGGCGTGGAGACGGTAAGTCGTACGTATACATGTGCAGTGATTTCGTTTTCCGTAGGATGGATAAAAGATGAAATGGGAATGTTTCATAATTATAATAAAATATTAGTATATTATTGATACTAATTTTATTACTTTATAATGAAACAAATAAATAATAGGAAGTAGAATAAGAAATAAATTTGAAATAATCAGTAAAGGATATTACCGCTTCCTTGACTCACCTCTTCTAATCCTCCACTTAGGACACTAAAGTTGGTCATTGAAGAAGACTAGGACCTCTATTATGTTACTAGGTAAGTATATAAGGGAAATGGGAAGGTTTTTTCTGAGATATATGGCTCCCAATAGTGTGAGGAGGAGAGGGAGGAGGTTCCCTTTTATAAGAGAGGAGAGGGGTACTTTTATAAGCCTCTAAAATATTAGTTAATAATAAAATTAACCCCACCTAAAAATCACCACAAATGACTCAATTCGTATATGAGAGAATATAGGGTTGTAATCACATCATCCAATAAAATTTATACATATTTTAATTTTATTTTAATCCTTCTCATTTTGATTTATCCTTATTTAATCTATTTAATTTTATTTGTGGTAATAATGTTCAAAATTTTAAATTGTTATAAATAATTAATCATATGTTGTTAATTGTCCATAATTGGATACGTAATTACAGTTTCGACCATATAAATTTAAAATTATAATTTTTAAATATTTTGGTGATTTTTAAACAATTAAATAATATGTTATTTTTATAAAATAGCAATAGTGTCAATTTTGACACTATTCATTTATTTGAATTTAAATAAAATCCACACAGAGGATATACTCAAATAAAAATATTTAATAGATCCCTAACATGTAATATTAATCTTATAAATTTGTGGGTCACATTAAATAGTTCATATAATAGTTATTTTAATGTTTTTAAACCCATTTATTGTATATTTCAATCAAAAAAATAATTTCTATATCACTATTGTGTCACCATTAATGATAATTATTTAATCCCTAACAATTATAAATAAAATCAAATTATATTTATAATTTTATTATATTTTTGGTGACTATTTATGTTCAAATTTTGATGAAGTTTGTCACTAAGTTAAAATTATTACACTTATAAGATATAAGAGAGTGACATGTTGTCACTTTCATTGGTTTTAATAATAATTACATCCTTCTTAGGGTCAAAAGTCCATGAAATGAATCTATTCTAACCCATAGGTGATATGGGTCTACTTTTATTCATCCAATAGAATTTTGGCAGGTGATAGGGTAATTATATAATCTTATTTTTACCCTTAATTACCTGATTTACCTTTAACTGTATTAAATAAAATTAACCGTAGTAACTATTCATAATGTATACAAAAAAAATTAGACTATTAACATAATTTGGACCTAATGATTACAAATATGGAATCCATTTTTCTAAATTCAAAAACACATAAGTTGTAGTATCTAATTTAAAATTAATCCCGCAGTTGAGAAAATGGGTTTCAAAAGTTAAACAATTGCAAAAGATTGAAATGTTTTTAGATATGAATTAAATGAAAAATTAATGATAATGACTTGAATTATATTAAATGGTAAAAAAAATTCCATATATACTTTAAAACCATTAAGTATTATAATTTAACCATATAAATTATCTTCATGAAAAAAGTTGTTTTTAATTAAAATTTAGCATATTTTCACTATTCATCACAATATGAAAGTTAATAGAAAATTATTTAAATAGTATCCAAAGTAAATTTTTACATACTTATTACAATTAATAAGTTTATTTTGTCAAATTGAACTCATAAAAGTGTCAAAAACTAGATTTAAAGTGGGTTCTCCATCAAAAGGCGGCAAAACAACATTTTTTTAAAAATACATATTTTACCCGAAAAAATTATTTTGTTCTCATACCATGTTCTATAATATATTTAAGATGAATAATAATGTTATAAAATTAAAAATGTAGTAATTACTATTCATAATGGCTAGTTTATAATAATATTATATTATATCATTGTTTAGTGAAACTTGGTATTGCGTACCATGCAAACTATCGAGGAAGGTCGTTTGTGGGTGTAACACAAGACAAGTATACTGTTGCATATACTGCAAGATAATCATGGTGTAGTGTACAACATGATATATCGAAGAAATTAAAAATAATATATCTCATAAAATCTCGGGGTGTTACGTATATCAACCCATGACATGCATCAAATATTTCAATAATGATCATATTCAACCAACAATAAGAAAACCAAGTCAAACACTATCTTATGACTATCTTGGTGATGATCTACATTGATAGCTAGTGCATACCAAACCTAGTTCCACTGAAATTAATGGAATATATAATAATTAATTTTAGATCAAGATCATTGTATCCTATAACTATATTCTAGTGATTTATCTAACGCAAGAAATAATTTATGTTTTCATTCCATAGCATGAACATAGGTGCCTACCGGGTCGATCACCTGTGAATTGAAACACTCTAATTAAATAAACCGAGCTATACTACAAGTCTCAAGCATCCTAGGAATAAACTAATTGATTCATAGGAGGCCATACATAATATTCCATAATCTAGGATTTACATGTGAGATGTTGGTTCATATCCAAGATGTTTATGTATCAATAACACTGAATAAGGTCAACACTAGTATCTTAGATGTAGATTGGTTCATTGAAACCATTGATGTCTATGAGTCCATCTCATGCCTTCCAACATGGAAATACCATTATCACTTAGGAAAAAATACACCTATAATATTATCAACACTACTATAGTAAAAATTGGAAAGGGTCCATTTTTTATGTCAATAAAGTGTCAAATTTTTTATTTATCTCGATGTATAACCAATGCTCTCTTAGTGTACTACGGATGATGTCATGATAAGGATAATGATAATAACTAATCCAATAGTTAAATAATATGATATCAATAATCATAAATAATTCCCAAGACACTCCCATCATACCCACATCAAAGTGCCTAACATGGTTTCTAACTAACTATATATAGCCACATGTAAGATGAATAGTCAATCCACTACTAGAATAATTCCTTGAAAATGAACAGTTGTAACTATGTAAACATCATCATTAACATACCATGATGCATTTACCACCTAATATATCAGGCACTCATTGATGCATAACTCGTGAAATCTGACATGAAAAATGGAATCTTCAAAGGTTACATAAACAACAAATAATTTTATCATTGTGGTACCTTTCAATCCCCAACAAGTGATAAAAGAATTACATTCTTTGGATTTCTCATGAAACTAAATCCTTATTTTAGAATCCATACTTGATTCCAACCCATAATTGGGTTTTATGTTGAGTTCCATATTAAGTAATAGATAAACCAAACCACCATCCTAACAGGCTTTCAAATAAAATGATTACCACTCCCAAATGGTCTTTTATAGTTGTTATCCATCTACATAGAAAAAACAATTTTCCCCAATTAACTTGACTCTCAAAACCTTAGAAGTTTACTATTTAACATTTACAAAAAACTATTACTCATCCCATGAAACAAACTCTATCTACCACTAAAGACTTGTTATGGATGTCTTCAACACACTTTCACCGACCACCAAAATGAAAAATGAGAAAAAAACAAGAAGCATAAAAGTATAGTATATTAGATTTAATTTAGACATATGTGTAGCCCCCTCTAAAGGTACTCACTTTAATGTCATTATCATCATGAATATAATACAATTATAAACCTACAATTATTATTTCAGCACCCAATTCTCTTTGTAACATCATATCGACCACTGGGATGAGTCATATTTCATTTAATACCTTGGTCACCATACTCTGGAGATGACTCTATAACATAGATTAAATGATCAAGTATTTAATGAATTTTATTGAACATCTATAGTTTTCTGAACCATTTTACTAACATGATAAGTGTCGTCTGTATCAATTGATATTACCTGTACATTTCATGAACAAAATGTCACATCACTTGATAATATCCATAAAACTATCAGTTCTAGAATCTAAATATTGTATGGAACAAAAAACTTATTATCCCAACATTGAATTATTCCATATGACTATAAATCATATTGATGACAATTTTAATCATCCATCACTAAATAAGAATAACGTTCACATGACGTACTAAGTGGTCAACCATTCCCTTGACATGTCTAACTCACTGTACACAATCATTATATGATTATTACATTATTAACAAGACCCACCAAACCAAATGAAAACCCATCTACCTGGTGTTGTTTCCTCACTAAGAGTCCTACCTGGTAAAAACAATAACATAATGGAACCATTTTTATGAAAATGATTGAACCATTTAGAACTTCTAATTTAGGTTAGAGGGATCTACGACAACCTGTCTAGCCCCTTAAAAAAATATAATGCATTAGTCCTGTAATTAGGTTACACCAAAAGGTCACTAGGCTTACTAGCAAAACCTCTAAGGTATGTATAAAATAAAAATGTCAATATAAAACTATGGGAAATATACCCATTCATTTATAAGTAAAACCCTAAGGAACCATTTATACCATCCTTACATGAGTTTCAAAGCTATAAACACCCCCCAAAAAATTCATTTAACTAGTTACATCAATTCGAACTTTATTTTTACACTTTTAGGAGGTTGACATGAAAATAATCAAGTACCAATTATGAAATTCATGGATACATGGTACTTTATTTAGCAAACACATTAAGGAAACAAATGACAGTTATACCAAACATAATTTCAGGCATTATTTCTATAGTTGACATCCTGACATAATTTAGGTAATTTTTCTTATCAATTCCTTTCATCCATTTTATTCATCCATAAATATTCTCATATTTTCATTAGTTAAAGTGAACTTCAATTCCAATATATAGGAGAAACACCCTTTAGTTTGTATTTGTAAATTTGATTAACTAAATACTCAAATAATTAAGATTAATAGAATATAAAATGTCTTCTATTATTTAAGCGAAATAGTTTTACTTTTATGTCACTATAAATTTATATGTACCTTGTATAAGTTAAAACTGATAAGTTAATTAATTATCCATTTAGCATGAATATAACCCCATGGGGATAATCACTAAATCATTAAATAAAGAGTTGACCTACTAGGTTCTTGTCAAGTTAA
Source organism: Viscum album (assembly GCA_963277665.1). NCBI lineage: Eukaryota > Viridiplantae > Streptophyta > Magnoliopsida > Santalales > Viscaceae > Viscum > Viscum album. Next base: position 753,380,711 of record OY728160.1, read on the forward strand.
CGTAGGTTCAATTTTGTGTGACCCATAATAGGTAAATAAATTACAATTTCAAAACACCCTTAATGGGTTAATATCATAAAAAACATTCCCCAATTAACATTATTGGGTCTACTTGTTCCTTTTTTATTTATTCATGTGGGTAATCATGCCCAAATTATAGAGGTACAAGACCTTATTAATTTAAAATTTACATCTTTATTTAAAATCATTCATTTTATATAAAAATTACCCTCTAGAATATATATATATATCATGGTTATTTAAGGTAAATTACAATTCCCATGTTGTAAGGGTACTTACATTTATAAGTCACAATGGGAATTCATGTAACTATAACCAAGTTATCACTTTTGTTTTCAAAATATAACAAGTTCATATATATTCTTTTACTTATATAGGTCACCCTTCCCAATTTATAAATTCCCATACAAATTATATACTGTTATTACCACCAATTAAATCACAACCAAATATTTTTCAACTCATTCCAAAATTGGTTCATGGATCAAAAATTTCATTTTTGGTTAATTAAGGTTTCACCATCAAAATATTTTGAAAAGCCCATTTTACATGATGCAAAAAATTATAAACCAATCACATATCATAATTATATCTACGCATGATATCACAATGTAAAAAATATTACATTATTATAAACAAGAATCCATCAAATCACGGTATATAGAAAAACATTCTAAATAATCATTTAAACAAGGTTTATAAAAAACAATGATTCCAAATTACATAAGGACCATCTAATATGTATCAAGCATCCATGAAATGAAACATACAAGACATGGCCTATGAATGGCATGTGAATATCTATGGGCATATAATGATTCATGTTACAATAATTCCTCTCCATACAAGGTAATGGGTAAAATAACATAAATCTCAAAAATAAGTATATAGTAGAATTTAAATTATTCACTCAAGGTGAAAAAACAATCAACTATAAGAATTAAAAACACAAACTACAGTATCATCCCTAGATACATGTTCGGTTCCCCATTCATGGGATAATCAATAACAAACATGACTATTTACCAAGTACTAAAAAATACCTAGTCTCATTCCTAATATACTAATATCAGTATCATAATGAAAATTAATATCTAATAACACTTTGTAATATCATAACCCAAGATCCACTAAAATTATTCCTTGAGTTGATTAGTCACATGGCCTAAAGTGCACGTCCAACTATGCTAGTGGCTACCAAATAGTAATGAGGGTCTCGTGGTGGTGTGGTGGGGACACCATACCCTCATCTTCGTAGTAGCACACTAGTAAATGGGATATATAATAGTTTAAGTAATATAAATAACTTAGAACAGAAAGATTCCAATATTTGATAAACTACCTAATGTGAAATACATAATTATGCATGTCCATGTGAATATATAGAATAAAAATATTAGAAATTTATAATGATTAAAAAAATAATGATTCCATGAAATCCCCATGGATATATCGATGATAATCCTAAACTCTGACTCAGTCTTGTGCTCCAAAGATCCCATATACAGTGTAATAAGAAAAGATTATTCCATGATCCTAAACCTACAACCACAAGGTCTGTTCAGGTACCAAATGATTTCCCAAATAGGGTGTGTTATAAACTAAGTCGGTCAACACCAAGAGTGTATAATTCAATATTTTCTTTTAAATATAAAATTCCATAGTGTTCTAGTATAACAAATAAATTAATGAATAAATAAATGCAATCAAGTAGGTCATAGTTTAATCATGGACACCTAGCCGACCATACCTGCTTTAACCTAATATGAACAACCTCTCAACATATGTCACCATATATATATATATATGAATTTATATATATTCAATATATAATTTGGTACATATATGTCTATATATATACATGTATTAATGCTAGGACCTGAGGGATAACTTAAGAATCCATGAATAATCACAAGATTCTCATATTTTTAGTAAGGGTTATCATTCCTACTTGTCTAATGTGTAAGGGATTCCATGATTGATTATCATGTATAAGGGATTCTATGTTGGTGTATCATGTATAAGGGACACCAAACCATAGTATCATGTGTAAGGGACATCATAACTGAATATGAAAATATATAACGTGTTCCATGCTCACATATCAAAATTTATACAGGAATTCATTCCCAAGTGTTTCAATTTTTATGGGCCACCAGTCCTGAGTATCAAAATTAATAATATAAATAGATGCAAGAATTGAATGGTTAATCGTATTCCTTATGATATACTCATAATAAAAATAAGACTCATCTAGATGATTCAATTCAATTATAGTATAATACTATAGAAGTCTATGTATATAAACATGCCACATTCCAATTCCAATATACAATTAGGTCCATTACATTTCATAATATTTAATAAGTCCATATGAAGGTCCATGAAATTTATCATTTCAAATAAATCCATTTGATTACCCCTTTTATTAATTAGTTAAGCACACTTCATGTGTTGCTTTATTATAATAGGTCATGGTTTCCATTCCATAATATTTATTTCAAATTAAATATATATTTCATGTAAATTAAACAAAAAGACAATAAGGTTGACTCATGAGTAGGTAGAAAATTTTAATGTAAGAATTTAATCATTACCCCAAAAGTCTTTTTTGAACTCCTTGATAGAGTTCATGTTAATGGAATAAAATAAATACACTGAATGGAGTGGTTCATGTTGAGGATAAAAACTTATGATGGTGAAATTTAATGCACAAGGTCTATTTGATCTATGGAATTAGGTTCCTCAAAATTAATTTCACATTTAAAGGGAAACACATAGAAAATATAGGACATATAAATGGATAATTTTATGATCCAACAAAACTTTAAATTAAAATCCATTTACCAAATAACTCATGATTATGAGTATTCTCTCATCCATTATTAAGATTTGATTCAAGCCTAAATCAGAGAAATTATAAGAATAGAAATTTTTGTGAGGGTGATTAAATGTCACTGAAAATGATTAAATTAGACACATGATGATGGAGGATAATAATCTCCTATAAGAAGAAAAGTGATTGATCCATGTTTGGTGAGGCTTATTTTCATGAATGAGGAGAAAAAATGAGGGTGGAATGAAATAATAAGGATTTTGAAAAATCATAATTTCAACCCTTTAAGGATGTTTATGGATAGGTATTATGGTTTAAATAACAATGCGCTAACTATGCGCACAAAATATCCAAGGGAAATAAAGCCATAAATATAGTAACCCAAATATACAAACTATGCATATCCCTTGTGAAGTGACCATCCATGTGAAACCTCACCTCACATGTACAGTTGCATGGTTAGAAAAACTATGCGAAATACATGTAGTATCCCCAATAATTTATTGTAGGCATTCTACATAGTCGTTCCCTTCATACCACATTTTTAGTATGAACTATTATCTCTCAAATATAGGCCACATGATTTGGGTGAACTGTTTTCACTGACCATGTGAAACCCCTTCGCACCCTTTAACCATTTCAAAAACACATTTTCCGTACCCGATGCTTTCAAAACCCAAATAAACCCCCAAGAAACCTCTCAAGCCTTAAACCACATCTAAAGACAACTTTTATCCATTAAAAGTTTTAGATATCCCTTATGAGTATCAATTTAACAATTATTCCATACATCAAATGGAATTTTAAAATTACTTTTTCAATTCCATCTGGTCCAAAACATGGTATCTTACACCATGGTGGAGGGTGGTATGAAAATTCCATGTTAAATGTTGGTAGTTTCAAGAAAAATATTTTCCTAGTGATAAAGTGATATTCCATTATTTAGTAATTTGTGTTTTTTATTTGATATTTAATTTTTGATTTATTATCCTGTTTAATTTTTTAGGGATGGAATGATGTTTTTCTTGTCTTGTGTTGTTTAATATATGCCTCCCAAAATGATATAAATATTTTATTCTGATCCAAAATATACCATGACTATGATTGGAGAGGCGGGTTAGAAAAAATCTTTATGATCAGACCCCCATCTTATTCTTTTTAATTAGAATCCTCCTTATTTATATAGAGTTAAAGTGTAGGAAAAATTATTAAGGTGAATCTAACAGATAGGGATGGTCCTCTTATAATTAAAAAATCTTTTTTTGTAAGAGTTTCCGTATGATTTATTTTCATTTTCAGCAATGTTGAGTGGGATTCTATAGTACCTTATTAGTTGTGTCAAGGTATGTCATTGAAATTTTTCACGTAGAATTTATCTAGTGGTTCATTCCTAATGTTATGAAAGTGTAGGCAGTTCTTGATCATGAATTCTTTCATTGAGGTGAGTAATAAATGAGGGAGTACATTGATCACTTCGTAGAGTTTGTTTGTATTTTCTATGTATCTAGATGTTAACATATCAATAAAATATCATTCCTTAGAGGTTCTCTTCACACATATTTTTTTCCTTATGCACTTGTGATTGGAAAGATATCATTTATATGAAGCCATCATTGTGAAATATAAAAATTCTAGGAATCTAGTTGTGGGTGATCCCTTAATACCAATTGATTGGAATGGGGTTAACTGATTTAGTGAAGAGAAAAAGTAGGATTATTCATGGATAAAAGAAACAAAACATTACCATGGGAATAAACTATCTCTTGTATGGTTATAGTGTGTGGCTCTAGGGATATCTTAGAAATCATATTTTAAGCCTCCTATACGTTTCCTATGTTATGGATGTTTGGTTCATCTTTAGAAGTTTTGTAACATAGGTTTTTAAAATAGGTATTAGGATTAAACGTTTTTTGGATGGGTTTTTTTGGGACATTTCATTTAAATAATGTAATATAAGTTGATATTATAGAGATTTTAATTTTTTTCATTGAAGATAGTAGATGGTTTTTAAATGGGATATTTCTAGAGGGAGTATTTGAATATAATTTTATAGCATGCATTAATGTTTTGTGTAATATCCCTTGTTGATGTATTTTGGATTTTAATGATCGTATTTTACAATCTCTTTTAAGGATGGTTGTGAATATTGTTTTGATGTTCCTTATTCATTGGGAAAAACATCCATGAGAGTGATAGTCTATGCTCATTGATTTTATAGAAAATTATAGTTACTTTTTGGTTAGACATGTGAAATTACTTCGGTGATGGATTATTTAAAAATGTTAGGTGAACCACCTGTTGAGTTTGTATACTAACCAATGATTGTCTTATGACATTTGGTATCCATCATATGATGGTGGTATAGTTTATATAATTATTTTATCTGTGTGTGTTATGGCCTATGGTGAGAGATCATTTCATTCTTTGGAGAATAATTATGAGTTATTATTAATTATTTTATTTCTATAGTTATTTTATCTCATTGATTATTGTTGATTTTGAGGATGAATCTCTCATTACTTTTCTTGGGTTCCACTATATTAGATTACTTATAAATTAGGGGGAGACATTATTGGGTCTCCTTTTATTGTTCAAGAATTATTGCCTGAGGTTCATGTTTTGGTAGTGCTTGAGGATGTTTCGCAATATCATGAATGATCGGTTCAATAATTTTTAGGATCTTGGATAGTTACCTTTATAGTTGGAATGAGTTGAGTAGATATCTTTGGTTATGTCCTTTTTGGGATCTTCTATTATATATCTCCTTTTTTTGCCACATACTTTTTGGGGTTATAAAGGAGAATGGTATGGATAATTATGACACCCACTTGTCAATATAGTCCTCAATTTTCATTATTTTATGTTATCTTAGGTCATCTCATGTATAATTAAATTTTCGAATGGATTTTTTAGTTTTGAAATTGTTTTGGGTGTTGCACATTTTACCCACATGGTTAGGAATAATTGTTTGATCCCCATGTGGAGGGTGTTTTCATGAGGGAAGATAAATTCTTTAGGGATTCCACATGGTTGGATAAAGCATGTAGAGAAACCCTAAAACTATTCATGGTGTATTTGTCTAGTTATTTGCCTTAACATGGTTGGTATGTGATTTGTAAAACCATGGGGCCAAACCATGCGACATCCCCATAATAACATAAAAATTTATTTAAAAAATAGTTCTTTTAATTTAAATGATATTTCAACCCTTTCTTCTCTAAAATACTTAGACCAAACCTTTGGATTCCAATTTGGAGTTATATCCTCCTTCCCTCTTCATTTTTGTCTTCATTCATGGTAATTTTGAAAGGGTTATAATGTAAATATTCTCTTATTTCTCATATATTACCCTTCATTCCTTCCATATAAAGATTCCTATTCCTCCCAGCACCCTAATTCACTGTGAGAGATATTTATATTGTATAGGATGGTGATAATATAGGTTTTTGGTGTCTTATGTCTTGTATAGGGGTTATTCGTGCTTTTTTGGGTGGTCAATGTGGTTGGTGGCATGTGTTATCTTGATTCCCAATTATTCAAATTAGGTGATTCAATGTAATTGTTTAATTTTTTAATTCAAAGTGTTTTTATTCTTTCTAGATCTCATTTTATTTAAATTATAAATATATATGATATCTATGTGATTATTTCACACCATTTCAAATGTGTTTTAAGCATTAAATAAATGGTTTCTATTATGAATCCCTAGTTTTAGGTTTAAAATGGATTGTTTTTATATGCTTAGTATTTTTAAAATGATTATAAGTAATTTTGAAATATATTTCATGGTTTTTGTTTGATTTTTATCTAGTTTTTGTTGTAAATGACTGAAATATTTTTAAAGTGTTTATTTTTTAAATTTAAGTTTTGACATCAAGGTGGTTTTAGTAGGGGTTATTTGAGGAATTTCAATTTTTTGGTTTGAAATGAGTGTATGGTTTATCCCGTGTGAAAATTCACAAATGTCTCATTTAAAATGATTTCATTGAAACGGATGGCCATTATCCTTGTTTTGTATTTCAACGTGTAAACCCCATATACTAAATGGTGGCTTTGAAATGTTAAAAGGGTGTGTCATTTTAATGAATCCTTAAGTATGCCTAAATTTTTGTTTTATGACATGAGAAAAATGTTTGTATTTATGATCCATGTTTTATTATAATGGAATGATTGATAGTTTGGTTTTAAATGGACAGTTATGAAACAACCTCTTGATTGAATCTTTAGTTATTGACCCCTTGTGTGGGATGTTTATAACTATTTGATGCTTGTTCAACCCCTTGTATAGGAATATTCATGTTTATTTTTGGGATGTATAAGATATATGGGGATATTAGTTTCATGGGATTTAAGAGGTGAGGGATAGTTATTTATTATTCCTTGCATGTTAATATTGGAATTTTTTCACCCACATCACTTATTTATTGGTATTTGGAACTGAGGTACTAAGGGGGTGGTCTATTCTTATATTACACTAGTTTTTTCACACAATACTAGTGCACCTATTTTCATTCTAGTAACTAGGTATATGAGGGATATTCAATTTGTAATGAAACTTATCAAGGCTAATTGGTTGGATTGGGGTTTAGACATAGTATATACTAATAGTTGATCTATGAGAAAAAATTAAATAGTTATATGTGATTTAAATTTTTGAATTTGGACAGAGACCAAGACACATTCACTTTATTTCATGGAATTTGAAATTAGGTTTTTCATATAGTGCTTGATCATATCATTTCCCCTTACTATGTTGTTGTGGAACCATATCTTTCATTAATTTATTTCGTGTCTTTTGACATGTGGTTCCTACCTCGTTTTGATCAACCCATGTGTTTTGGAGCCATTTAATTTATAAAATAGTGGCAAAATATGTTTTCAAAACTCATTTTATAATGAAGACTATTGTTTGTATTTTTAAAGTGGATTTCAAAAATGGGGGTTTGCTTTAAAAGGAGTATAGGATGAGTGAAATGTATATAATGTGCTTGTTTTCATTTATGGGAAACAACATTAATAATTTTAATGGTGAACTTGAACTTATTAACAGTTATTAAATGATTATATTTTAAGACAATATTTTCTTATTATATTTCAAACTAAAATTCATGAATTTCCTTATGAAATGGATATCATTGTCATGGAAACTGAAAACCTACTGGGATATTTATAATAAACCCATATATTAAAGGTTCTAGGTTTATATATTTGTTAGAATTTAATTCTTTAAGTCTTTTGTGGAGTCTATTTGGTTGTGGTGAGCAATTAAAGGTTACATGGAGGTGGTTTTATGAATGCTTCATGTTTTTTTTATTTTTTTTTAGTTTTTGGGAAGTGTCATATCAGCCAAGAAGGCCATAATTATAGCTTATTTATTGGTTACTTTTTTGTATGTGATTATTCCATTATATGTTGTTCATTTATAGAGGATGTTTTTCTTTCATTTAAATGATTTGGATCAGTGTGGTTTTTTATGAAATGTTTGTAATGCTAAATAATTTGGGTTTATTTTATGATGGATATTGCATAGGTACCCCATGTAAGGATGATCCATGTTATAATCTCAATAGATATTCCACTATCTTTTATCTCTAATTTAAGTTGAAATCATTCCCAAAGGGATTCATGTGATTCTTAGACACTAGTTTCTCATACATGGGGTTTAATAATTCCATTCATTCCTTGTGGTGAGATGGGTTTGTCTCTATATTGAATGAAGCTTAGGATGGTTTTCTATAATAAAACAAGATGATTTACTTGATAAAAAGCATCGTGCTGGTAAATTTATAAAATAATATAGAAACATTACAGTGGATATAATAAAGATATAATATTCAAAATTCTTAAGGGGATGATTTAGTCATCATAATCCACCCCATAAATAGTCATTAAATGCAATCCACATTATTTTCTTTGTTTTGGTAGTTGTAAATACCTATCATTTTCATCATCTATCAATTTACTACATTAACTAGGGTAATTTAAATTTTTTAAATATGGATTTAATTATCTTGGGAATATGATTACATGGATGGTCTTCAGTGTAGGGATCATAAGAAAATATATAAGGGAATGGGTGTGTTGGATCCCTCCTTCAAGAGGACATAAATTATTGATGGATCCTGTATGAAATTGAATATTATGGGAAGGGGGGTCATCCAGGATGGAAAGGTATCATCCCTACTTGGTTTTTGTTCCTTTTATGGTTTGGGTAAGTATATGTGGGTGGAAGTAAGGGCCTTTATCAATAGGCTTATGCTATGTAGGTTATACAACCTTAGCATCTGGGAGGTAAAAACAGACTCTATGGTGCTAGTGGATGTTCTACAAGGAAGGACTAAACCCCTCATGGGAATTGAATTACCTTATTATGAGGTGTATGATACTATTAGATCATTGTATGGAGACCCAACACACATAAAGTGGAGGAAATAATACCACAGATTTTTTGGCTATGAAAGGGGTTTCAAAATAGCTACATATTGTTTACTTTGATACGAGTTCTCTACTAGATGATTGTAATTTAATTATCTGGGTTGATTATCTCATTCTTTATCACTTATATCCTCCTTAAGTATTATTGTCATTTTTATTCATAGAAAATAATATAAATTTTATTTTCAATCATTCTTCTTGGGTTTACTCAAGATTTAAACTATAGTTGCATTGTTAATCATATTTCACTGAAATTCTTTTTTCATAATCCCCAAATTTTGTAGTCAATATCCAATTATAATGGGACAATTCATGAGGTAATTATTATATTATCCCTCACACAAAGGAAAATATGGATTAATTTTTATTATGGATATTACTAAAATCAAAAGGGTTAGCATAAATGATGAACATTTAACATCATAGGGGTATTATCATAATAATTAAAATAAAAGGGATTAAACGTTAACTCCTTTTACACAATTATACCATAAATTTAAAACATAATTACTTTAGTTCAACCTAAATATGTATTAGTTTATCCTATTTACTAAAATATCTGGTATATTTTACTTCATAACATTATAACTCAATGTAACTATAAAAATAATCATTCATAGTCATTTATGAAGAGAATATGACTAACCAATGAATATCACTTGGGAGTGACTTTATAGATGTGCAGTTATGCCTATTTTTCATACACTAGTTCATGGTTGAGTTCATACCCTAAAAAACTCTCTTTGAGGTTATTACCCTATGGTAAAACTATTTTAGTGCCTATATCTACATTCTAGTATCTAGATAGGGATGTAGTGGAAATTAAAAACACATAATATCTACTTTAGAAAATATTAAGGATGTTTCCCTATAATTAGGATTTTCACAGACTTATCTATTGGATTTAAACTAAGATTATATCAAAATATCCTCAAAAATTAAATAGACATTCATTTTACACAAAATATATAGATCAAATCCTTAAAAATGTGTTACTTCATTTTCCATAATATATTTTTTTTAAAAAATAAAAGTCAAGTATTGAGATTTATAGTTCCTTTAGATGTGTATAAACCTAAATACATCATCTTATACATAAAAAAATTAATTTATTTAAAATACCACATAGTGATCCTAACTCTTATAGATCTTCTAAAACTACATAGAATATCCTGGAAAACTTACATAAGGAAAATTGTGGCATAGAATTGCCAGTATGGTAATAAACATAGTGATAAATCATAGCATGAGGAAAAAAGATGATAAATGATAATATAAAATGAATGATCAAAATCATAGAGTCATGGAATATGAAAATTAAATCATAAGATAATAAAAATTGGATTGTAAAACTAAACAAGTTATTATAAACATAGGTCAAGGGTTACTCCCTATACCTTCATCATAATGTTGAAAAAGGTACATAGTGGATTACGTTCAATCCCTAACAACTTACGTAACATATCATGTGACATAAATCTTTAACCAATAAATTTAAGGGCTATAAAATTCAATTATCCCCTAAAATTTGAATTAATATCCTACATATGTGTTCCATAAGAGTAAAATAAACCATAAATAGATAATAAGAATGATCAAACTATTGAGAAGGAATTTGGTTTTATAATTCGGATTCTTGGAATAATCGAAGGATAAATCATAATGATTTCTAAGAGAAGAGGCAATTAAATAATTTGTAGGATAATCTTTGAAAATGAAACACAAAACATGATCATTATGTTTTAATATATATATATATCAGGAGAAATATCTATTTGATAAAATAATACAAAACACACCACTTGGGTCAAGCTTTATGAAAAAAGTGTAGGATCTTTCAAAAGAGGTAAATACCATGTTATTTTAAATAAAACCATAATTAAACAAAGAGGATTATATATAAAATAATATTTTTTATAATATAATAATGGTTTTAAAAAATAATATATATTTGATTCTCAACATTAGAAATGAAATATCAAATGTTACGTTAAACTGGATTTACCTAAAATTGGGAATTTCAAATAAGTATATATGTAAGGTAAATATATATAAACAATAATACTTTCAAGAGAATAATATTTTATGAAATGGGGTAAAATTAATGAAAACTTGTAACAAAAAGGTAATAAGGTTGGTTCAAAGGATCCATTTTTTTGTTTTAAAAAAAATATTTTCTTTAAATCTATCATTAATATAAAACAAATTATTTTTAAAATAATATAAGGTAAATATTATGTTCACATGAGATCATAGAAAATTATTTTTCAAATTAAAAATGATAACATTGGTGGGAAGGGAAATCCTGGATAAGGAGGTGCACCAATGATTAAGATGATGATAATTGTTATTAACATGGTTTATTTTTCAAGAAGTATTAGAACTCATAAATAAAATATATTTGAGAAAAAATGATATAAAAAATATAAATTGGTTATACTATTATAAATGAAATAAAAAACCTCAAGGAAAAACATTATAACTCAAAAATAAAATTATATTAAGAAATACCCTTATGTTTTATTGAAGACATCCATTATAGCCCATGGAAAGGAAGAGAATTATTAAAATTAAAGTTTCCAAGTTCAAAAATAATTTATTATATTATAATTTATGGTGTAATTAGTTACAGAAAACAAATAATGTTTTTGAATAATATCAATGAATTCCTCAATGAAGGGTGATTGAGATAGAACCCCGAGACTCGTGTCTAAATTCTCTATAAACTTGAAATTAAATATCTAGATAATCAATTTTAGATTATAAAAAACATATAATAACCTTATAAATATTTATTTATTTTTATAAGGTCCATTTATCATCACGTGTCCCAAATTTATTACATAGTTTCAGCCTATGTCAATTACTTGATGTTCTTATTTCAATGTCTTGGATACTTTCATGGTATGTTGACTAACATCAAAGTGTTGTAAAATAGTATAATAATATCCATGAATTTAGATATCTATATCCATAATGATTCCATTATCACCTAATTTATATTGATAAACATGTTTTCCATGAATGAACTCAAATTGGAAAAGGTGTTTTGATATATCATTTATGGTGTTTAAAGATACTATAATGGTTTAGTTTTAATATCACATATGTAATTTATAATATTATAGTGAAATAATGTTAATTTTTAATTAAATAACTTTTTTATTCATTACATACAGGTTTCACTCCATCCATGATAGTCAGTACAGACAGCGAATTGGAATTGTTATCACATGAAGGAGGTGGTTTTCACATTCACATCGAAACGAATTCACTTTTAAAAAGGTTTTTTATAAATGAATAAAATGAATTTTATTTTAGTAATAAATGTACCATAATATTCATAATACTGATTTTACCATAATATCACGGTTTAATGGTGTTTGGGGTGGTAAAAGTAGAAAATAATTAAGAACATTTGGTAGAATACATTACCCATTTCTTTGGATTCTCTTCTTTGGTCACCACCTTAAAGAGTCTTTTATTAGTCTTTTATAATGACTAAATCCTATAGAATATGTTTATAGGGTTGATTAATTATAGGTCATTGTATAGTACAATCATAAATGGATTTGGAAGTGTGTAGTGGTGGAGGGGTTGGGGTTATTTTATAATTCAGGAGAAGTGTATTTTGGGAAAATTTAATTCTTTAATAAATGATAATACATTTTTCCAATGGAATGTGATGAGAAAGTGAAAAATAAAATTTGGGGGGGGGGGGTTGAAGGTTTATTAATACTCAGAAACACTTTTCCCAACATGTTGTGAACATGTTTTTAATGGATGTAATTTATTTTTACTTCCTAGAAAGAATATAATAATTATAGGATAATTTTAAATTAATTATTTTAAATAAGAAAAAAAATATGAAAAAAATTCTATGTGTCAGAAAAGTACTTTTAATAATTACACATATAACACGCAAAAACCTATTTTGAAAAAAAAAATATTTTTTAGAATACGTTTTATGTTTATGAATATTTTTGAATAATATTGATTATATTAAAATTAATTTTTTTTTTATTATCCAAATAATATATAATTATCATTAAAATAATTCAAAAACATAATTCCTCCATGGGAAAATGTTATTAAAAGAAATATACAGAAAAATATTTTTGTCAAAGTATTGCCTAATATTCGTAAAATGTAAGTGTGTGTTTTTTATAAAAATAATACTTTTAAAATAAATAATTAATATTTATAAAATTTATTTTTATAGTAAAAATGGGTTCACAAAATTTCATGACATTCATATATAATAAAAGTGACAGTGATTATCAAAATCTTTATTTTTACTAATCAACTAAAAATCTATTATTTTAGAAAATTCCCCAAAATTAATACCAATTTAATTTTCATATAAGAATTTCAAAAATTAATAATATTTTTTAAAATTAAAATTATAAAATTTATATTTTTATATTTTGAATGAGAATTATAATTTATTAGTATTATTTCTCTCATTAAAAATGACATTTTTCAACAAAAAGTGTTCTTAATATTATTTCATATAAATGTCCAATTTAAAAGATATAAATATGTTAATTAATATATACTGATATTTTAAAAGTATTCAATTTAATATATTATAATAATTGTTTTAATAATTAATAAAATGGTTCTTTGAAAAAAAAAATTATTCTAAATTTTCATAAACAATTACCAATATAATTAATAATTTTTTTATAATTTTATTTTTATACAAAAATGATATTAAAAAATCTTTTATAATTTTATATATAAATTATACCTTAATTCATCCATACTTTTCGAACATATATAATATATTATTTTATATGATTATTCAATACATTTCACAATAGTATACACGTGAGGACCATATATGTTTAGTGTAATTGTAAAAATGGATACATAAACAACTCATACATAATATATCTATATAATTTTACATTTATTTATACACAAATATCACTCTTATTAGATATAACATATTTAGAACCATTCATCAAAATCCAAGGAAGGGAAATATACAAAATTTTGAGAAAATATTCTCATTAAGGTTTAATTAAAGAGATATGAATAAATGATCATAAGTGAGCATAAGGTAAAAATAAAGTTACAAGAACATGTGATACACATTAGAAAAAACCCATCAATACATAAATAATAATCAAGAATCATATAATGATTTATCAATAGATTTACATAATCCATAATAGTGTTGAATCATCAATAATCAATCCTACGGAAAAAAACATTGCATAATCATAAGATACAAGTTTTTAGCATAATACTCATATAAAATCATTTCCTTACTCATTTATCCCTACAAATACTATTATAGTAGATTGGATACACTCTCCATTCCAACATTTCTTTAGTCAAGGCTCATTCCCAATACAATTTTATGAGATAATGTCCATTACTAAATTGGGTTCAATCACCATTCTAGTTTTTATAATCTCAAGAAATATCCTTTTTTACTGAATTCATATAATATCTATAATAGATACACATTACCTTTTTTATAACATAATCATATATATAATAATTAAAACCATGCATATGCATGCCATAAGATTATAAAACATTCATCATATCATAATATCATAACCCATGGAAAGGATACATGGTTCATAAATATATCAAACTCAAAATAATATACAATCCATAGAAATAATAATTATATCAAAACTGGATTATATCCATAGAAATAATAATAAACATCATTGAATATTTTTTTAGATAAAAATTCCCTTAAAATATCACTAGAATATATCTTGAGTAAAATAAACCTTGTATTTTAAAACATTGATTTAGAGTCGAAGAGTCTCTAAAATATCATGGAAAAAATTTTATTTTCAAATAACAAAAAAATTAAAAAGGATTATTTAAATAAAATTTCATTACTTATGGTGTAGTAATATATTAATTTCATATACATTAAAATAAAATTCCTTTCATATTATCGATAAAAAAGTCAAAAGCACCTTGTTCGAAAAATAAAAATAATATTCCTTTTAAAAAATATTTGAATGTAAAACCTGGGTAAATTTCATTTTATTAAGTGTTTTTAGAATATTAAAAAAATTATTGAAAGCATTTTAAAAAAAATTTGGACATGGAAGAAAATATTCTCATACAATGGGAAAAACATGGTCAATTTTTCTTTATAAACATTCTATCTGTCTCTTATATATATAAAGAGAGAGAAATAAAAGTAAGACCTAAAATATCTAGAAATTAATATTTGATAATAAAATATATAATAATTTAGAGATATGTATCATATAATTTCATTAATTTAAACTTTAATCATAAACCATCATAATAAAAATGATATTTTAACATAAAACCCTGACCTCAAGTCGATTTTTCTTTGTAAGATCTCGAAACTCCTATATAAAACCTTTACAATTTTATAATTATACATTAGAAACATAATAATACATATAATCCCAACCATTTTTTATATATTATATATTATTACTAGTTCATTAACAATATTTCATTATCATCATCTTTTTGGGTGTCAACTGCTTCATTTTTCATATGTGGATTGGTTTAGTGGTTATGGTACTTGAACATTGTTCATAGTTCCTTCATATATATAATGTTAATTATGAAATTAATACCATATATATTCATTAAAAACAAATTTATAACAATCTGGATATTGTGGGGAAGAAAAATGTTTTACATCACTACACAGAGTAGTCCATACGTACGCTTGAGTGACTTTTCCATTTTTTGGTGGATTGAATGAAATATTGGTGAAAATTAAATCATATTAAAATAATAATTTACATAAAATAAATATAATATCTATAAATTAAACCTATTATAACAACTAACCACGAGTTATGGTGAATGAAAATGAATCGTATTGCTATGTGGGGGTATTAGTCCACACCTATGCACGAGTGGTAATTTCATTTCCAATTAGATTGAGATGTGGTGGTAAATGGTTGTGAAATAATTATAATGAAATATAATTATATTTATTAAAAAATATTCCTCATGGTTTCTGGATATATCAATTTTATATTATGTTGAATAATAAATAAAATTGAAATTGTTTCATTAAAATTCATATCTTTTCTTTGAGAGAGCTCATTTCGTCACTACTTAATCTGTGAAGGATTGGTCTTAGGAGAAGACAAAATATATAAAATTAAATTAAATGTTCTTGGAATAATTTTGGTCTGGTATTTTATTACCTATCTTCCTCATATTTTTTAATTAAGAGTGTATGAGAGGTTCCCTTTTATAAGTGAGGGGAAGGACACAGATAGAATTTATTAAAATATTTAAATCGTTTAATGTCACATCCCTAAGAAAGTGGATAAAAATATCCATATATTTTATTTTAGGATAATATATGTTTTATATATTTTCATTAAAAGTAAATTTTACAGGTTTTGGTGTCAATAATACATTTATCTCCTAGTTTTAACCCCAGTAAACGAATTTTATCCATAACCGTGGAAACAAAATTTTACATTTTTAACTATTAACTATGAAAAACATTATGTTGATCGAACTAAAATATATCAATATTGATGATTATATGTATTTAAGTCATTTTACCCAATTAAATTTGTCTAATAATCTTAATTAAAATTTAATTAAGCACACAAACCTGAATGAAAACCCATTTTCAAAAAATGATTCTTTATGTGCAAAATGTAATATACATCCATTCCATGCACTGTAAAAACACTAAAATCATTGTTAAAATATTATATTGAATATAGAACAAATAATTTTAATTATAAAAACTAATAAATATATCTTCAATTAATTTATTAAGATAAATACACATTTCCCACATAAAAACATTTTTTTTTAGAAAAATGTATTTTTAAACCAAAAAAATAACTTATAACAAATTAATGTATATTGATGATTACTATGTAATTAATTATATTATAAATACTTATGTGATACATATTTCACATTAAGATAAAATTAAAAACATAAAGGTGCATTTACTCGAAAATTAATTCCATTGTTTTACAAAATTGATGTTTTCCACAATTTAATGAAAAATAAATCTTTTAACAAAATATGTTTTTATACCATGAAATGAATTTACTAAAAATTGAGTACTTATTTATTAAACACTAATCTATACAGTTGAATTAATAATAAATTTTATAAATATTTTTCAAAAAGTGGTAATTACATTTTTGAAATTCCAATTTAATGACAATGTTATAATGGTTTATTATATTGTATTACATATAGAATTAGTGTTTCATATAAGGAAATGTATCAAATACTTAATATTTTAGCTCAATGTAAATACATATAAAATCCTAGGTTGTTTTATTCAATACCCATGAAATTATATTACTCTGGTATTAAAAATGAAGATATCTATGTTTCATTTCATACTTAGGTTCCCATTTAGCTTCCTAAATTTTTTTATTCCTCCAAATCACATTAATAATGTGAGTAATATTATTCTCTTGAACATTATCTCTGTGATCAAATATTTTTACCAGTTTTTCATCATATAAAATATTTTTCTCCGGTTTTATAACCACTAATTTCAGTAAATTTGAATGATCTTTCATTTAATTATTTAAGAGAGATACATGGACAACATTATGAATATAAGAGAGGTATGGTGAGAGTTCCAAGTATTTATCTATAGTACCTACTCAATAAACAATATCAAAGGGACCAATATAGGTAGGTCGTAAATTTATCTCCTTTAAAATCACATAAACTTCTTTCATTGTGAAATTCATAAGAAAACTTTCACACCAACATTGAATTTCAAATCTCACTATTGATTTTCAACATCACTCTACTATTGACTTTGAGAATCCTTGTTGTGATGTTAAATGGATATAATAATCTATTTAAATAACTCATTTATCTTATGTCCCAATATCTTTATTAACCTAACCTCATCCAAGTTTTTTAGATTTATAAACATATTTCAGTTGAGGGGTTTTTAAGGAGTCAACATAATGTTTTAGTGAATGTTATTGTTGTATGAAGAATCAACTAAAGGAAGGTATGTATCCCAAATATATTTTAAATCTATAGAACATGATCTTAACAAATCCTATAGGGTTTTAATGGCCCACTTATACTGAACATATTTATGAGGATAATGTGCAATACATAAATACAACCCCATATCTATATCTTTCTAAACATGTCTCTAGAACATCAAGGTATACCACAGATCTCAATAAAATATAATATAATGTGATACCCCATCTAAAAATTCTATGTACTTAATGTATATACTACAAAGTATATAATGAAATAAAACATCTCTAAAAATAATGATGTTTTCTAATTTTTTAGGGGATCAATTATAATCCAAATAGAATTATGAAATTTACTTGTTTTGGGGAGTTTGGAAAGAAAATCCATGGTGATGTTTCCCCATTTTCATTTTGGAATGAGAAATGTTTGTGACATATCCTTACAATACTATCTCATGTCCATACCATGTTGATATAAGAAGCAATGAGATCTCAATGATAAATATATTCATGTTGTCTCACCGTAAATACTCTTTCATACCTCTATACATATACCAATTTATGGGATGAATAGAGAATTATGAGATATAATCTTCTTCCAATAGTTCCTTAATTAGTAATGGTATTCAAATGAAACGTATTTAGTTCCTATATATTATCATCACATCATAATCAAGGTTAAAATTAGGTACATTTTTCACCATTTTATGCAGTTTCACATCAACCTTTTGCACCACATTATTATTTACAAGGATAGATACTTGAAAACTCATTTGAGAAGATTAATATTTATCCCCTTACTCCACAATTTAATGGAAAATCATTTTCAAATCCATAAATATTAGATCATTAATGTTCCCCAAAATAGATAAGCTAGAATCCTCTTTTTGACTCAAAGCTTCAGTCAACCATTTCACTTTCTTAGGGTGGCAGTGTATTTAGATGTCGTAAATATAAATCAACTATAACTATACTCTTTGTTTCATATTCAACTACTTATTTTATTATATATACATCAAACTTTTATGATTAGTATATATTTTACAAAATTCTAAAAAATGATAATTCCTCCACACCTTTAATGATAATATTACAATTATTTACTCCAAATCACGAGTCATGTAATTTTATAATGCTCCATAAATATTCAAGTGACATAATCTAACCATACCATTCTACATTAGAACATATCCCAACCCCTATTTTTGACTCATCACATTAAATGAAAATCCCTAAGTCACTATAGGGTATTGTAATCGTAGATCCAATAATCAAACATTTGATTAGTTCCTTTCAATTTTCCTCATCTTAATTAGTCCATAAAAACAAAAACTCCTTCCTAGTTAACTTGGTGATTGGATTAAAGTTCCAGGATAAATACTTTACAAATACTCAATAATATCCTTCAAATACATGAAAAATATGAATTTTATTCATAGTGATTCGTAAGGGCCAATGTTCAATGACTTTCACCCTTGATGGATACACCAATATTCCCTATATTGATGTTATATGACCCAAAAATTACACTTTCTATATCCAAAATCCTAACATCATATATTTTTCATTCAAATAATCCCACATTATGGTATTTAGTACAAACCTTATGTTAACGTCATTCTCTTCCTTTCTATGAGAATATATCAGAATATATTCTATAAAGACGACCACAAAATGATCATGGTATTCTCTAAAGACACTATTAATGAAATCCATGAATATTGTTGGGGGATTCGTAAGAACAAATAGAATCAATATAAATTTAGTGTCCATAACTTGAATATAAATTGGTCTTGGGGGTGTCATTACTTTTTACCATCATATGATAGCATCAAAATTAAAAATAAGTCATGGAAAAATAATAAAATCCTTATAATTGATCAAAAAACCATCAATTTATGATATATTATATTTATTCTTGATCATGGTATTTTTATTTTTTTTATAATCAATTAAAAGTCATATTAGTTCATGTTTCTTTATAATAAAATTTACTGGTGTTCCCCATAGTGATATACATGGCCGAATGATTCCATATCAAGATTATTATAGTGTTACTTATTTAATTCATACAACTCAATTTGGTCTATTCTATATATAGTATTTTAATTAGGTGTAGAATTATGTATGAGATCTATCATAAACACAAATTCCTGATTTAGAAGAACAACTAAAAAATATTTCAAAAATACATCAATAAACTCCAATGTAATAAGAATATCGTTGATTTTGAGTTTCTCTACAGAATATTTAGATAATTAATTAAATTAAATATGAAGAAATACCAACTAAATGGATTTAATTTCCATTATTATATTACATTAATAATTAGACTAATAAAAAATCTTTGATTGGTTCAGAATATTAGATGTGACTTCCCTTCGTCAGAAATTGATATGGGTTTTAAATAAATAAATACAAGCCATGCAAAAAATAACACAAAAATCCCCTAAATAAATACTTATTATATTTTTTATATGGAAAATTATTTCAATACTTAACATGAAATACTTATCTATAAATTGGAGGAAATGTTTTCCATAGTCATCCACTTTAATTGTTAACATAATGTAGACTATTAACTGGTCTAGGAGTTATCCATTATAATTTGACGTTAAATAAAATAATTACCAATTTCCCAACATATATTAGACGGAATTACTTGGAAATTTTTTTCTATAGTATATTAATATTAACATTGAAAACATATTCCCCCTTCAGATGTTCATTGGGGTGCTTCCTCCCATATTCTTGACATTAATAAAATTGAAATTTTTTTCCTCTATGATATTTTACATCTAAACATCCAAAAGATTCCAGTTTAAACTTATTCTAATTGTATCAAAAATATAATATTTTATGTTATTAATCATATATCCTGATATATTATTTGGTATAATCACAAGGTTTTTCCTTTAATCTCTAATTATAATCAGTTTTTCAATAGGGAAATCATTTAATTGTCCTTCACATTAACCATTAACATGGTTCCTTAATATTCCTTCCATTAAGTAAAACCAAAAATTATATTATTAGAAGAAATAATCATAGAGGGAAATCATATAATCAATGAAAAATCATTCTTAGGATATCTAAATCATGAGACTTTATTTCAATCTATGACACCTTAGGTTTAACCTAGGTTATCTATGGTCATTATCTATTAAAATCCGTCACAATGGTTCTTAAATAAAATTTCAATTAAGCTTAGAATATCCCCTCATAGTGTTAAACAAGGTATATGGTAAGGTCCCTTTTACCATGAAATATAATGATGATTTAGATATACTCGACCAACACTTTTCAACTTTATTACAAATAGTTTAATCTATTACAAAACCAAATCCATCTATAGTGTGTATATTGGGATGAATTATTGGGAAAACTACACACCTTTCATTACCATAATATAGGATATTATCCTATACTTATGATTATCCTATGGGTACTCACTAATGTTTTCTCATTCTATATTCCAAAAGATACCAAAACATTCCTCTGATACCAAGTACAGAGAACCATGATTTTCATACATAAATATTATATCAATTGAATTGAGTATTCAATACATCTCACAATAATACAAACCTGATGACCGTATAGGTTTAGTGTATTTTGAATCTTGGATACATAAAAAAAATTACATAAAATACCATAATCAATTTCTATTTCTCTCAACATAACTAGCACCCTTATTAGACCTAACATACTTAAAACCATCCTTTATATCCATTGGAAGGGAAGAATAAAAAAATAGTGGGATCAGATACTCAACAAGGGTAAACATAAGATATAACAATAAAAGATAACAAGTTATAATAAGATAAGCATAGGTGTAAGAGAACCAGAGATAACCATTATAAAATCATACCAATAAATTTGTATATCATAATCATGAAACTTGTAATAACTGTTTATCAATCAAAAAACATAATTCCTAGGAATGTGTAGTTATCAATAATCAATCATGACCCCTTAAAACATATCATTATCATAATACATGAGTTTTTTCAAGAACATAAGAAAATGAAATCATTTACATAGTCAAGGATCACTACCAATACAATCACACTTAATTGATTTCACACTTAATTCCAACATTTCATTATTCAAGGTTCACTACCAAGACTAAATTATTTGACAGATGTTCTTATTGAATAATATCCACTCCCCCATTTAATTATTTAATATCTTATTGGATATCCTTATTTACCTAATTAATTGGAAGGATATAATGGACCCACATGACATTTGATTATAATTCCACCATAAATATCATAATAGAAACCATATATATGTGCACTAAAAGATCATACAACACTTATCTTATCATCATATAATAACCCATGGAAAAGATACAATTTTTAAAAAAAACATTAAAATAAAAATAATAAACCATATAATGAAACCAATAAATATTGTAACATTGTATATTAGGCCAATTAAATAATAAGAAATAACAATGGTTGTTTTTTTCAATGATAATTTATTTAAAACATTACTAAATTATTTCTTCAGAAAATTTAAATTTTTTTAGAAACACATATTTAGAAGAAAAAAAAGATTCCAAAATAGTAATGAAATTATTTTATTTGAAAAAACATTAAAATTAAAAATTAATATTTAAATAAATTATTATTTATGATGTCAAATAAATGTGTGCAAGTGTTGTATGTTAAAAAAATCCTTTTACATTTTTTGAAAAATGTTGTAAGTGCCTTGTTTAGAAAACCATAATTCGAATATTCTAAATATTTTTTATATAAATTCTAACATCAGAAAAATTTTATTTAGTAAATATATGGAGAATATTAAAATAATTTTTGAAAACATTTTAATGAAAATGAAGACATTGAAGAAAGGAAACCAGATAGAAGAGAAAAATAGGGTAAGGTTTCCTTAAAAACATTCTTTGCCTATGTTGAGTAGATAAAGAGAGGAAAATTAATTGATGAAAATGAAATCTAAAAAAATAAAACATTTATAATAAAATACATAAATCTTGATGGAAATAGATCATATAATTTCATTACTATAAAATTTAATTATAAATAATGCTAATAAAAAAAGATTGTATCATAAAACCCTTACATAAAGGCTGTATTACATTTTATGATCTATAAAATCTTATATAATAACTTTAAAATAATTATAATTATATAATAGAAACATAGTCATACTTAAAACAGCCTAATTTTTATATATATACCATCTTATCTCATGTTCATTTATAATCATTCAATATCATCATCATTTTGTGTGTTAACTTCTTCATTTTTCAAGTATGTTTTGGAATATCAATTATGGTCCTTTTAAATAGATTAGGGTTTATTTATCAAAATATTTATAATAAAGATACAAGTAACATATATATTAAACATATAAACATTTATAACCATTCATATAAATTAGTGATGAAAAGGGATTTACATCACTATGTGAAGATGGTAGTATGTACGTACGAACGAGTCATGTTTCCATTTTTCAATTGATGGAACAAAAGAAAGGTAAATATTAATTTATATTTACATAATTATTATTATAACATAAATATCATAAATAAACATTAAATATATCATATAATCAACCATGAATGATATTGGTGGAAAATGAGTCGTATCTCTATGTGGATGTGGTAATATACATGTACGCATGAATGATAGATTCATCTCCCATTGTACTGAGAAGAGGGGGTAAAAAGTTGTGAAATCATCCTAATATAAAATTATTATATTAATTTTACTTGATTAATGATTTTTTTGGACAAATTATTTTTAAAGGATGTATAATAATAAATAAATTTGTAAGATTTTGGTTAAAATTTATACCACATTTTTGAGAGATCTATTTTGGATTACTATTTAATCCATGAAGGATTATTCTTATAAGAACACCTAAAGATATTGAAATAATTAAATTATTATTTTAAGGATTTTTAGTAGATATTTGTTGATTTCGAAGGCTCAAATTGTTTAAATAATGGAGGATGGGTGTTTCCCTTTTATAAGTAAGGGAGGGACATTCATGGAAGTTTATAAATTTTTTCAATGATTTAAATTTACCTTCATAGGAACGTGGTGCAAAATATATATGGATTTGAAGTAAAAATAATTTTAGTTTCAAATATATACAATAATTATTAATTTGGTATGTTTTTATGGAAATAATACACTTATATCATCATTTGACCCCCCCCCCTCCCCAGTAAACATATATTAAACCTAACAAAGGTAAAATAAATTATTGTTTATAATATTCAGTTAAAAAAAATTATCTGAGCCAATTGAATTATATTTTTCAGTATGATTATAACTTTTTAATACATTTTACAATATGTAATTTCTATAACTGTAAGATTTTAATTTAAATTAAGTGTGTAAACCGCAAAGAAAACTCATTTTTGAAAAATGAATTTTTAAGTATAAAACATAATTTACTACCATTTCATTTGTTGTAAAAACAATAAAATTATTGTTAAAATATTATATTTATTTTTTAATATATAAATTTCATTAAATAAATTAATTTATAAAGATAAAAATAAAGTGTGCGCATAAAAACAGTTCTTTAGAAAAATGTTATTTTAATCTTAAAAATTATCTGACACAAAAATAATTAATAATGATGAATAATATGTAATAAAATTCATTATTTATAATTTAAGTATTATTATTTTAATTTAACATCAAATTAAAATTAATATAAGGAATTTACTTGAAATAATAATAACATTTTTTACCAAAATTGGTATTTTCCACTATTCATTGAAAAATAAATCCCTTATAAAAATAATAAAATTTACTTTAATATGATGTTGAAATTAGGATTTTAATAATTGTTATAATTGAGTAATGTAATTTTTTTGATAACGGTTGAAATTAAATTTTATGTTCTTGTGAAAAAAATGCGACTAAAATTCTTTTTTAAGAAATTGTAATTCTAAAGCGTACAATGACATTACAAAAAAACATGTACTTATTTATAGACGATCCATTCAATTGAGAGGGGGGGCCTTTCCCCTTTAAGTGATGACGGCGGCCTCCACGCCGGCTCTTCCCCCCTCGGTGGGGGAGGGGGAATCGCTATCCCATAGGAGATAAAGGATCTTGCAACCTTTCTCCAATCCGAAGTTTCTCCCACCTTTCCTAAAAATTGCTATAAACCCTAAGGATCCAGATATGGTCGACGGGGTGTCGAATATTCACCTTTTTCATCCACGTTTATGAAATCTTCCAGCTTGATGAATCTCACCCTTGTGGTTCGGTTCAAGTACAAGAGGCCTTATGTGGATGACATTGATCGATTCATTTTCGGTTCTTGGGATCTCTAGGAATGAGCGGTGGTTGGCTTGCTTGACAGTAAACAAATTATGATTCGATTTGAGATAGAGGAAGATATCATTCAAGCATGATCGAGGGATCCTCACTACTGTAAGGGGTCTCGCTTTCTGCTTCTTCGTTGGTCCTTCGACCTTCATATGAACCGCCACTAACCTTCCATCGCGGTTTGGGTATGTTTTCCTAAACATCCTTTTCTGTTTCAAAACCCTTTGATTATTCGAATACGGGGAAACATGGTAGGTCAATTTCTATGTTCTCATAGTCGTACCGAGGCGGTTTTCCATCCAGTGAACCCCCGGGTGTGCGTTTAAATTGATGTGTCTTACCGTCTTTTCGAATTTTTTTGGATCCTGATTGGTGAAGAGTATCATTATCGACATTGAGTTCTTTATGAAGATTGGACCAAGTTTTTTGATTCTTGTCTGAGGCTGGGACATTTGGCTACGGTATGTCGAAGTGGACATCCTCCACAGTTGAGAGGGATCCGTTGTAATGGGCAATCACCTCCTGTGAGCACGACTGATGATACTCGTTTGGAGATAGGCATAGTGTTGGGTCCAGATCAGAGGTCGATAGGGCTTGTTGACAGAGGAAGGTGCTCTGGTGTGTCTAGTTCGGATTTGTATGGTAAGCCAGCTGGGTCCCTTAAGGATTCTTTTGAGAGCAGTCAGTATTCTGGAGCTTCGGGTGGTAAGAATAAGTCTATCATGAAGGTTGCTGGGAGTTTTCATAGGTTAATGCAGGAGGTTGGAGATTCCACTAGCTCATTTGTTAGTAAGAGTGCAGGGAAGGTTGGGGATGGGAGGGTTTTGATTTCAATGGAAGTGGTTATCTCGACTGGTGCGAAGGATTATAGAGGTTTGGATCCTTTGGATCCACCTTTTCTTTCATTGAGTAACAGTTTTGACAGAATTTTTGATGGTTTGATGGCTAAGGGTCTTGAGGAGGCTGGTCTTTCAGGAGTGGATGTTGGTGAGGAGGTTCCAAAGAGACATCCGGTTGAAGGTTTCGAAAATGAACCTGTTATGATTGGAGAGGAGGCTATGGAAGTTAAACAGGATGGCGACAAGGGGTAGGATCTTGTTGGTTTGATAGTGCAAGACAACCACAAAGTGGTTAGGAGCTCCACATTGGTGGAAATAGATAGGAGACCCCATCTTTAGGCCAGTGGTCGTGTGAAGGAGGCACACGTGGTGGCTATGGAAAATGTGATTACAGAGGGTGAACACCTGCATCTGATAGAGAATAAAACTCCAGATCAATGGAGTGAGAACAATGCAGGGAGTCCTATTTTCGGTTTGGGGGACAAAGATGGTAAATGAAGAGAGATTTCTGGGGGAGGAAAAGAAAATTTGAGTGGCCTAATCGGTCGTTCTTTCAGCGATGTTGTTCATAGTGGGAATCAGAAATTGTCTATAGTTGAAGGGACTTTTTCTACTGCACCAAGAAGACGGACAAAGAGAGATTATACATGCCTTCCAT
Organism: Viscum album; assembly: GCA_963277665.1. NCBI lineage: Eukaryota > Viridiplantae > Streptophyta > Magnoliopsida > Santalales > Viscaceae > Viscum > Viscum album. Next base: position 753,407,800 of record OY728160.1, read on the forward strand.
GGCTGATGTGGACTAGATCTACCTCTAAGAGGAATAGTGAGGTGACTGTGGCTTTTAAGAAGGGTAGCATGGTCAAGAGGAAATCACCATACAAATTAGTAATGGATTAGCATATGAATCGGGTTCAAAGTGAAAGCTACTGGAGGTCACCCGAATGAGAATCAGCTACAGTGACCATAGAAGATGAATCCATCATGGGATGCAGATATGATTATGGTTATTATGATGTATAATTCTTGTGTTTGTTGAATTGTCTAAATTTGTGTTTCTCTTGTTTGAGTTTGTGTTTGTAAGTTTGGGCACCAGAATCCCATAAACCGGCTATTGAAAATATGAAAAAAATGATTTTCCAGGGGATGTATTTATTTATTATGAATTAATAAATAAATTTTAAATAACAAAGAAATTTATACATATTTTCCTGAAACTACTTATTACTATTAATACCTTCTAATTTAATGGACAGGTTATAAAGGTTTACTATATTGGCGTTCATATAGACTCAGGTTTTCATATAAGGTAAGTAATCAAATACATCAATTTTTATATCAAAGGAAATACATATAAAATATTGGGATGTTTCAATGTTGTATTTAAATAGTAATATTATTAATATTTATATGAAACACACAAATATATATATATATATATAATATTTTACTATCTTATTTTTATATTAATTGTAAGTTATATTATTATAAATTTTATACTTAATAGTACACATCTCTAATATACCTATTGAATATATGACCAATAACTATATTTACAATGACCATATTTTCAATGAAAATATTTATAATGGAAATATTTCATTTCTATATATAAAATAACTAAATAATTTTTTCTTTCCACTCTCACTTCACACAGATAGGTTTTTATATATTATTATAGATTCTGAATATTGATTTATCCTCTCATGGTGCACTTCCTCATTGTGGATTTCATTTAGAAATTTCTTATCCTCAAGATTATTAATTATCTAATATATTTCCTAGTCCTTAAGATTTTATCATTTCTATATTTATTCCCCATATTTATTTATTCACATTCATTAGATGTACTTCATCTATATGGAGTAATAATCCATGATGTAAACTACTTACATTTATGTATTTTTTTGTAATTTTACAATTATAAATGAATAAAATGTATTTAGTTTTCTTCATATCTTATTGGGAACATTTTATAACCGTATTTATATCCTTTTGAATGAATAGACATACATTACTTAAAACAGTATACATGAATAATAATTATTATTATTATAATGGATCCTAAAACATGTTGTGTTATAGTGAATTAATCCATTTTTTCTCTTAAAGTGGAGGTATGGTGGATGGTAGGAATATGTATGGGAATAAGAGTTGAATATTAATGCTTAGTATCCTATACTATTTTGAATCAAATTTTTCTTTGATGTTGGGATTCTTAATTGTTGGTGCTGGTTTGATTGAGACTATTTATCATTGAGCTGAATTTGTTTTTTAATTATCAAGTCATTTTTTTAAGTAGTATTTCCCCGTGGTGTTTGTGTTTGGTGGTCATTATTTTCTTCCTATGTTTGGTTTTTATTATTAGGTATGTGAGACATTTGAGAGATATCTAATATAACAGAATAGATAATCTCGAACCATTATTTTTCATATTTTGGGTGTTGGACTTGTTAATAGAATATTGGAGTAATTGAGGAGGAGTTAGTTTCAAGATTTCTCTAGGATAAGTAAATTATGGAATGATTGTGTGCATATCACCATGAAGGGTCAGTTGGAGATTTGAGATGTAGATTGAATATGGGACATGTCTTGGGCCGTGATCTATAACTGTTTTGTGTTTTGTTATTTTGTGGATAAAGTATGGGTTTAGTGTTAAGGGTGTTGGTTGTGGTAGGAATCCTTCAAAGTTCATCTTATGTGAATTTAATGGTGGTGTGATATATTCTGATGTAGCATGAATGGTCATGGAGTGTTTTTAGTTTAACCATTCATGAGTGTAGACATAGTGTGGTTGGTTTCAATTTCTAGGATATTGTTCTTGGGTTATTCTTACAAGAGGTTGGTATCTAGGTTAATATAACATTTGGATTTCCGTTATCCTTACAAACAGTTCCATTGAGGAATGAATTTATATGATCCACCATGGAGTCTTCGGTGAAATGTTTTGTGGTTCTTCTTTTATAGGTATTATTTCTCTACAATTCCCTTTCCATGTTGTGGTTTGGTTCCGGGAGTGTTAGGGTTGAGGTCAAAAGACTATGTTTATTCCATTTTTTATAGAACTACGAACTATGGCATGGAAACCTTGGTTTCATCGTGCACTTTAAAAAAATAAATGTAATACTATTTAGACCAATATATTAATGGAAAGATAAGGGGAAATCCTGATATGACAAATAAAGGTGAATTAAATTTAGTCCCATTTTTGTGTGACCATGACCTGTCACATCGTGATTCCTTAGATTTTATCTTTTTGTATAAATTAAGAAGACCATTCAAATTACTCCACACCCCTTCATTTTTAACTGAATCCTAGGAGATCAAAACTATAACCTTGGTGACCTTTTAAAATCATTTGATTGGTTTTTCCCTCATATTCAATAGATCAACCACTTCATTATCAAAGGTGAATTTATATTCTTTTATTCTTAGTTCTCTTCGTGTCCTCACTTACTATAAAGACCTTTATTGCGGTTTTTATTGGGTTTGGTGGTGTTTTTTTATGCTTTTAATGGGTAATAGTTTAGTGAAATAATTTTGGATGATCTATGTGTGTTGGGTGATCAATGATTGGGGATTCCAAAATTCCATGTATATAGATTGTAATACATTGGTTGAGGTAGAGGATTCATGACATAAACTAATATATTTTTTTAGATTATAGAAATATCCCTCTTTTTTCTTTATTTATATAGATATTAAGGATTAACTAAAAAAATATAATGAATTAAACTAAATAAATTATAAGTTCAAGTGGTGTTTCAACTGTTCTTTATGAAATTCATTCATATTTATATATGTTGATGGTTTTATTGATGTTGTTGAAAGACATTTTTTCATAAATCTACAATATAAATTTATTTATGGAATTAATTTGAGAGAATAAACATGAATAATGAATTAATCACATAAATTTTGTGATAAACTAGGTATGCATAAATATTAAATTTATGGTGATGAAGATTAAATATTATTTTCTGATTTAGCCTGAATAAAATATTTTTGTCGGGAACTTCCAAGTGAATTTTGTATATGTTTTCTGTTTTTGATGCATAATTTTGGTCATTCCTCATTGTTTATTGATTGGTTATGGTTGGTTGTGTTGATGAGGTGTGGTTTGGTTGTGATAGTAGTTGATGGGATCTCCTATGATTTTGGAATCAGTGGTATGGATTTTTATGAAAAAAGGAAGTGGTTTTGTGGAATATATGGTGGCCATTTTCATGTTTTGTGGGGTAGTTTATATGGTGATTTGTATGGATATTGTGGTTTGTGTTATAATTTCTATGTGGCATTTACTATTGATGTAAATAATGTACTTGGTTATAGTTATGAGATAAAAGTAATAAATGATGAGTTATAAAAAGAATAATGGTAATAATTGCGATGTTTGTGATTAATAATTCAATATGGATAGAATAAATATGGATTGGGAATAATAAAGTTAATGAATCACATATATGTATGATTATACACTTAGTGAACGTCTCTAAACCATGGATTATTGGAGATATGCTTTAGGGGTCCTCCTCACCTTCACTATAGGCCCATGAAGGGTTACCAGTGGCGGAGGATCATGATGAGAAATATTAAATGATAAATTTTTTTGAAAATTGAACAAAAGTTAGATGATTTTTAGAGTTTAATATTTGTAGATAATTATATAGGGAAATATAAAGAAGAATAATACAGCTAATTACTAAAATATGTTTACATAATATGAGTCAAATAATAAAATGTTATTTAGGAAATTCCAAGATAATTAGTTAATATATTTTTAAAAGAGTTTCTCAAGACTAAAATGTTGGTATTTATATTATTTTTGGAATAAAAATTATTTGTAAACCATGAGAATATTTAGATAAAAACCTAGAGATAAAAATTGACACTATATTATATGGTAGTTTTGATGAGATATTACATATCTAATAAAATAGAGAAAAAGAAAAAATATAAACCAAATTTAAATAGGATTCATAAGCTTTAAGAAGATTAAATGATTCTATTACTTCATATGAGAATTCATGAATTTACTTGAATATTTATTATAATGATTAACATTATTATTGAGATTTATCAAATTTGTATTTCGATAATAAATTGCAGCTATTATTGGTTGAATATCAACCAAAAATTCAAGATGATTAACTTAATCAATTGTTAATATAACAATTCTAAAAAAAGGACGGATTCTAGTATTGGAATTGGGTACTTGTAAAAATTGTTATATATTAGTTTTATTCTTAGGGTTTAATGATATTATCTTTCATAAAATTTTATATATTAAAAATAGAAAGATTATTATATTTTGGTCTTTATCAAACAAAACAGAAAATTAATTTTACTAAATGGGTGAGAAACATGTAGAAATACCATCATATTATTGGAAGTTTGTTAATTTATATATATCATGTGTGAATTAAATAGTTTTAAGGAGTTATCATAACTATTAAAAGTGTAAGTGTTATATTTATGAATAAACTAGAAAAAATAGACAACACTGATTCAACTCACTTTTTTAGTATAGATCATTAATTAACATGGGGTTTTTCATGTTGTATTAGAGCTTTAAGATATACCTATAATTTGATCAATATATGATTTATCCTCTTGTAATTAAAAGTGAAACTAGTGAAATTAGGTTTTATCCTTATTTTCAATTAATGTTACAGGGTTTGAATTCTTTTTTGATTTATCTCTATAATGATATTGATATTTCATGATGATATATATATAATCTAAACTTTTTCAATAGAATAAGGTTTCTTAGTTTTGTGTAAAAATTTATAATTCAAAGAAGAATAAAATGAACCCATGACTTTTTTATATATTTATAGTACTGATTGATAATACATCAATTGGGTTATCACCTTTTGAGTGATAACCGATGATGAATCCCACTGTGATGAAAAATATTGAGTATGATGGAAGGCCTAGAACTATCAAATAAATCTAGAAGAATCTTCAAAATACTTTTTAGGGAACCACTAATGTAATGAGAGTGAAATCTCAAATCATGATAGAAAATTTAAATCATATAAATATTGAATATGATGATTTTATTAATGAAAATAACAAATGATTCAATTATATTATGTGAAAAATTAAAGACTTTAGATGATATTAGATAATTCAACTATTTTTAAGATGTTATTGAGAAATATCCTCGATAATATTAATACTAAATTCTACTATATTGAAGATAAATATGCACAATAACTTCCTCATAATGATTTACATTAAATAATAATTTTATATGAAATGTGGAAGTATTTTATTTTCACAAATAACATTAAAAAGGAAGACATTTATTTCATTTATGTTTATAAATAATTAAAAACAAAAGGATATTAAAGAATAGTTACAAGATAATTTTGAATAATATGATGATAAATATAACCAGAATCATTTGATATGATATATTATATTATATAAATTCAAAACAGGTAAAGGTAAATATAAAATAAAATAAAATTTTATGTGTTTTTTAGGTGGAGGATTCAGGTACTATAAAACTAATTATATAATTAATTTACATGATGAAAAATATAATGGTGATTCATAATTATATCTATAAAAATAATTATATAATTTTATATAATTTAATAAAATAGAATAATGCTTCCATATAAATGAAAATATCTTCCAAATGAAAAATAATTATTTTTATTAAATAAGAAAAATATTTCATCATTGATTCCTATGAATAAAAAATAAAAAATATTAATATAATAATAAGAAATTCATTATACATAATTAACATGATGAATATGGTTCACTATTTGAGGATTTTGTAAATTTCTCTTGTAGTGAAGTTGAATAAAATAAGGATGGTTTTGTGATAAAAATACTACAATATGAAATTGGAACAATTTTTGAGAAAAAGAAAATTCAAAGATTTTTTATTAAAAATATAAAGTATGATGTTGAGGAGAATAAAGTCAATTGATCTAAATTTCAATTTAGAGAGTCTATTTTGGTTAAAAAACTCAATATGTTAAAATTTAATGCACTTAAAATACATGAAATAAAAAAGGATCATGATGGTGATGTTATCTCTAAAGATACTAACCTAATAAAGACCTATTCTAAGTTACTTAATGCTAGTAATACTTAAAATAATTTGAGAAATCATTCCAATAAAGATTTAAAGGTTTATATATAATCTTTTAATGCAAATTAAAATAGATTCATTGAATAAATAAAATTAGATGAAGGTCTCAAATTTCATCACCTCATTATAGGTTTAAGAAAGATATTATATTCATTGGATATGTGAGATTTAGAGAACCTTATGGAAATGTGGTAAACTTTATTCATGGGAAATCACTATGTTATAAAATTTTTATTAATAATAATATTTTATTTTATTTTATTTTTTTAAAATAATGCTAATAAAGGTTTTAGAAACCCCACAGTTCCATTAAGGGAGTTTATAAACACTACAATAAAAAATAATATAAAATAATGTTAAAATAGAGACATATTTGGAAGTAAAAAATGTACTATATATCATGGATATAACATAAATCAAAGGTTAATAATGTTTTATTTGAAAATTCTATTTATTTGGTTTACTTTAGAAAAAAACATATATTATTTAATATGATCTTTCATTAATGATATATTAATTTTTTAATAAATTTAGAGTTATCTAGTTATGTATAGAATGTTTTTTCAAAATGAACCATTCTTTTAAGAAGAATAAAAATTAATGTCTGAATATTCAAAAGAATTATTTCTGTACTTTTGAAACATATAATCATACTGATCATGATGATATGTAATGTGATTATATAATCATTAAAAGCTGTAATTCAATACTAAAAGTATAAGATTGTATAATTTCTTTAGTGGAAAATTGTTTTTCACACCCTTTTTTGGTATTCACTGCCTAGAAATGTTATTAGAAGTGACTTTATAAGTGGGTTTTCACATTGGTTATTTGTAGCCAATGAGAAAAACAATATTTCATTTTAGTTATTAAAAAACCTCATTGAAATCAGTCAAGATTTTGATAATTAGAATTCTTTTCAAATTTGTTATTGTATAACGGGTGTAATAAAAACCTTGACCATGTTGGATGTTGAAAATAAATGATTCTCTAAACCAATTTCATATATATTATACAATAACTGACCTGAGAAAAAATTATTTTTTTCAATCATTCATGATGGTTTTACAATAAATGACATGAAAAATAATTTTTTTATTAATTAAATTCTAATACAGCATCCCTGAAGTATAACTATAAAGTAAAAACACAAAACTATCCTAACAAATAGAACAAAAAAATAATAACTCAAATTTGAATCAGTTAATCATTATAAATTAAAATATAAATTATAAAATAGAAGTTAATAATAAACTATAAACCATTCAAATATATGAAATAATCTTCCATTATTCTAGTAAGTTATTTAGCTCATTTTTAGAATAATGGAAAGGTTCAAAATAAATATAAAAATTTAAAGGAAAATGGTTAAAAAGTATTCTCAATATACTCAAAAGATAAATTAAAGGAAATGTTGTAATAAAATTAATCACTATTGAATTTTATTATTGTTTTGGATTAAATAATTTCAAACAAAAAATCTAGAAAATAATATCCTCATTCATTTACGTTTTTTTATGATGAAATACATATTTTACAAGATGTTTTCAATTTAAAATAACACTTGAATTACATGCAGTTAAAATGCAGTAATTATAAATGAGAAGTCACATTCACACACACATATTTGATCATTTTTTTCCAATTTCCTATTTCATCTCTATATTATTACCATTCCTTAATTTAGAAATGATATATATGAAATAAAATAAAAATTCATTATAATATACATGTATTCACAAAATATAATGTATGTGTCCAATGCATTGGAAAATTTTCTTGCACATTGAAATATATAGAAAATAATAAGTTGGTTTTCTTATGATTTGGATAAAAACAAAACAACATACATTAAACACTAATATATAAATAATAATATGTGACTTGTTATTTAGTTAATGTAAATAACACTTTAAGAAATATATGTTCTACACCCTTCAATATAAGGAAGCACGCTACACTAAATTTCATTATTATGATATCATTTAGAAATATATATTGTTCTTTATGTATTTTCATTTCCATTATTTTTTGTGAAATAAATTGCAGGTTAAAAAGCATATAATAATTTTATATCATAATAAAAAAGATTCATAATGATTCCTAGTAACAAAAAAACATAAAAATTATTTTAAATTAAATCAAAATATTTACCTCCAATGGCCCAAATGCCTTCATTTTTTATTTATTTTTGATAATAATTAAATTAAATTAAAATACTTGAAATAGTTATGAAAATTTAATTACATGGAGATCAATTACATCATCTTGATTCCCAACAAATATCTAGTCTAAATCTCTGAAATATCTATCTCTAAAATCATAAAATTAATTTCAATCCATGGAATTTTATTATGTGTTGGAATCTCATAAAATCCCAATAATATAGATGAATATGTTGATAATTTATAAAGTCCATAATAACTTGTCTCAAAATCCATAGTATCCTAAAAATGTTATTATATAACCAGAATTTATTTACCTTTAATGAATTCATTTAAAAATTATATACATAAATTTAAAACTCTCTAAAACATTAAAAAAATGTACACCAAAAATAAATGAAGGATATGATCTATACATACTTTGATGGGAATTTTTAAAAAACTCTACATGGCTAAACTAAAACAAATTACTGATACATTGTCCAACTACAATGACCAAAACTTTAAGAAATAGTATACTTTGTGATGTTTCTATAATATCCTACACTCTGACCCTAATCTTATCTATCTCTATCTATTTATGATGAATGTTATCTCAATTATACAATGTAATATAATAAGATACAATTTGATACTAGGGATCCTCAACCTATAACACACAATATATTGGGAGCTGTAGAGGACTAGGTGTGGGATTTGGATATGTAGATGGATGTGGAAGAGTATGACATACAACTGAAGGTAGAGGATTGGGATCTTTAGCCAAAAAAATAATTTTCTATGTTATCAAAGTCTAATGGTAAAAAATATCTAACTCTATACTCCATCATATCAACCATCTTTTATACTCTAGCTTCTAGTGATTATATTTTTCATTTATATACATCCATTATTGAAGAAGGTCCAAAAAAAAATACTTTTTGACCGGAACACCTTCTTTGTCTCATCATATGTCACTCGTGTGTTTGTAATTTCTTAATGAAGTAGCGAAAATATCCTTCCTACCCTATGGTATGATGGTCCCCTGTGTGCACTCTTCATAAAAGAATTAATGTATATAATATTAGAAAACTTCATTAGGGAATCAAAATATATAAATATATTAAAATACATAAATAATACAAATATATTAAATAACATTACAATCCTCTCAACTACATCACACCACTCTTCTATAAGATATCAACCCTTTTGTATAATTTAGTACCTCTTTCAATTTTCATATTGTGCTAGGGGTATCTTCATCCTCTATCAATCCTGAAGACTTCGCTCTCATTGTTTTTAAAATTTTCATCTATTATTAGTTCCTCCAATAATTTACAACCTCCATTAGATAAATATTGAGGGTATTCATTTTTTTGATTGAATATCCTTATGATATCTCCCTAGTTTCTCAAAATTATGGATATAAAAATCAACAATTGACAATTATTTTTCAAAAAAAATGTTCTAAAACATAACAGTGCACATAAAAAACTGGTTCTTCTCATCTATTTCAATAATAAGTTTTAATGTATCATTATCTAAAAAGAATATATATCACAAGTTTTTTTATTTTTTCTTTCCTGAAAAAATGAAATTTGATGTGAGGGTTGATTTATAATACCTCCATCTCCTATAATCTAAAGACAATCATTTCTTTTTGACATCTCTATTATTCAGTATATCAAACTCCATGCAATAATAAGGGAAAATCCAATATTAGTGTTACTAATGCTTTCATTGGGGCACATAAATCTGTCTGTTTGAGGTGGACGAGGTCGCACTGGATATTTCCCCACATTCCCTCTTTCCAAAGGCGGGCGACATCCATCGCTTATTTTGGGATGTTTTCTTATTGATCGAAACAGGATGATGGGATGTCAATTCTTCTTTCTATGGATTTCTCCCCGGAACATGTTACCTAGTCCGAGTCTCCCTTACAGATTAAGACGTTGTTCATGAAACTCTTCCAAGTTCCATATCTTCATGGACACCGATTAATTACACTACTTCTGTCAGGACATTCCAAGGGGTCTGTTCAGGGTAGCAACCTTATGCTGTGGAGTAGTCATGTTGGACATCACTGGCTTGTCTAGAAGCTGGAACACTTGCACGTCTACGTTTCTTTCCCTTATCATAGGGCTTCTTGAGGGTGCAGAAGCCTGAGGCATCCCACGTCAAATGCAAAGAATTGTTTTCTACATGCATGTCTCTGAGTTATTCCTCAGCTTCCCATGTTTAACATAGGGTATGTCACGAGTTTAACGTCAAGCAGAGATAGATCGGACTGATTGGAACACTGGATAGAGTGGGTCCGATGGGTGTAACCCCTAGAGAGAACACTTATTCTAGGAGGTGAATTGACGTGATCTCACAAGGATGTGGCGGCCCATCTAAGAATCAATATTTATAATGCATAGATAAGTGAAGTGGATGTAGAATGATATGGACTCGACTTGAGGGTGACAGTGATGTTGGGCTTGATCCTCAAAGAGACCTTTTACTTATCCCCGTGGTAGGGAATCAATGTCCATGTAGTTTGGGATGGGGTATAGGATCGGGGTGTGCACAGAGGATAGTGACCCAATGATATACTAGGTCTTAAGAGTGGTTAAAAGCATGAGGTTGGTCTGACACCAGTAGGATGAAATAGAGATATGGGTCCCAACAGAAGGGATGAAAACCGAATACCACTAGGTTGTGGTGGACAACAGGTTACAGCTGAATGGGGATCACAACAACATACCGCTGAATGGGGATCAAAATGGCTAACTATTGCGAAAGGGATCACAACGGCTTACCACTAGATATGGGACAGTTTAGTGTCATGCGGGACAAAAGGGGCATACAGTTTAACATCATGAAGGATGGGGGTGGACTGATGTGAAGATGGTCGAGACCAGTAGGTAATGGGCTTGAACCTCTGGGAGGCCTCCTACGTACCTTTCCATGGAACGGATCAAAGTCCACGTAGTTTGGGATGTGTTGGTGGACTCATGTGAAGATGGTCGGGTCCAATGGATGGCGGTTTTGAACCTCAGAGTGGCTTCCTACATACATTGCCTTGGCAAGGATCAATGCCCATGAATTTTTGGATGGTGGGAACCGACGTGAAGGGAGTCAGAACCAATAGGTTTTGGTCTTGAACTTTAGGAAGTCTTATTACTAAAATTTCCTTATAAAGGATCAAATTCCATGTATTTCGGTTGCTGTTTGGGTCTTACACTCTAGGATGCCCATGAAGAGTGTCATGGTTGATGCTTACTCTATGACCACATGAGTGACACTCAGTGTGAGAAGCAAGAAGAATTAGATACCTGATGATCAGATCGTGAAAGGTGCATCTATGGGGAGTCTAATGGGTCTGAAATGTAGTTACTAGCCCAACATGAAAATAGGGGCTTACTCGTGTTCTATTTCCCAGGAAGATAGATATTGGGACTTACTTCAGGATGGAGTCCCGGGTGGTGAAAAAGCACAAAAGGGAGAGGGATTTCGCACCAATGAAAGGAGGGCTCTGGTGCCCATCCCCCCACCCCACTCACCGCTCTGGTCTATGGCGAGGAAGAGTATAGTATGAGGAAGAATGCTGCCTCCCACAAGAAATTCTAGGGGCTTTCACCATGGTGGTTTCCCTTACCCCATGGACCGACACTACTCTGGTAAATAGGATCTCATTCCATGTGAGGTGGATCTCACTCACATAGAGATCAGTGGGCGTATATAATGTCTGAGATGGGGTGCTCTACATATGATGCATGGGGTAGGGTTACCATTTAACATCATGTGTAGAGGATTATGGTGCTTGGCAGTTTAACGTCCTGCAGCATAGACAAGGTGGGTTCACTCCGCACCCCTAGGACTTACATAATTGATACCCACCTACCCTTGGGGAAGGGAAGGCATCAGCAATTCCTTGGAGAGGGGGTGTTATGTATTTCTCCATTGATGGTTCTCTATTAGCGTGAATATGAAAAAAATAAATAGCTATTAGCGTGCATATGAAAAAAAGCATGAGGCGAGGCAACGCAACGGGAAGCACCACCCAAGGATGTTGAAATTACTCCATGTAGGCCTGGAGGGTCACATAGGAAAAGGGTGCGCGACATGGGTGTGCTACCCATAAGAGGGGCTTAGACATGGTGCCTTATGGTAAGGACGTCACATGGAGCACACAAGGAGGGTCTCACACAAGATGAGGGTTTGTGTGCAAAAAGGAACGGTTGCGTGAAAACCGAAGGATGGTCTCAAGAAATGAGTGGTCGTACGTAGGTCGGAACAGATGCGCACAAGAGATGTCTGATACAGTGAGAATCTTGCATGCAAGAGGGATCTTTTTCATGCAAATTACATGGGGTAAAAGGAAATAGATGAGGATCATGCCCAAGAGGGACCACCCGAAGGAGGACCATTAGGGTCATGTCGTACAAGATCCAATACCTTGAAGCCATAGTGTTTTTTGTGTGTTCATAGAAGTGGTTTATTTCACATAGCAGATCATCGCTTCATCTTCGTTCATTGTCCCCAAAGGGTGGGGGTATGATTCTCTTTATAGCCCAAGTCCTCGGAGGCTGCGCGCAAGGGGTGCTATGCGCTAACCCCTCTTTGACATTGCATTGGGCGCACAATAGTTTGCGCATCAGAGGAAAGTAGGTGTGCCTTATAGACTTTTACACACTAGCCCCTTTGGTGGTTTCTAGGGGGTTACCGTGGAAGCCTACATTTGATGTTGTATTGGGAACACAAGATTTTTCACACCGTTGGGGGCCTTCGTGCTCAGGCCTCAATGGATTCTCTAGGGTGTCCTTGCGCAAGGGGCCTATTGACATCGCATTGGGCGTGCAAGCCCTTCCACGCTGGGAGGGGGGTTGCGCACAACCCTGCGTTTTTTCACGCCATTACATTTGGTGGTTTCATAGGGGTTTCCATGGAATCCTATCCATGACGCAGCCTTGGGTGTGCAAGATTTTGCGTGCCAGAGGACCTTTTGCACACAACCTTTGAATCTTGTGTGAACCTTCCTCTGAGGTCACATAATCTTCTCATCCTCTTCCAAATACATTTTCTGCTCTTCATTATCCCAATTCTAGCCCAATCAATATTTCGGCATCAACAAATTCCCCCCTCAAAATCGAAGCTAAAGGCGGACCTGATGGCCGAATTATGAAGTTCATGCCAAAATTTTTGGAAGTTCCCATTTGGTGTGTGCAAAAATGAAATTTGGGAGCGAAAATATCTTTCACATGTGCAGAAGACACATTCATTCCTATAAATAGGATGATATCCCCCACATAGGCCCCTACTTTTACTTTTTCCTCCCAAAAAGTGCTTTACTCTCATGTGCAGAAATAGTCCTCATTGTCGCGCGAGTTTCTCCAGCCGACTACAAATTTTCCCCGTTTTATGACCTTTTTTGCATATAATTACATTCATTCATGCCTCAACATTTCTTACACACCTCCGTATATTTTGGGCGCAGAATCATTCTTCTTTTTCACCCATCCCTTGTAATTTCACGAATGGATACCCAACAGACTGATGCCGAGAGGGACGCCGCAGCAGCTGCAAGAAAGACTCAGATGATCATGAACCCTCAAATTCTTCATGCAAGGAGGGTTGTATCTGATAACCAAATGATTTTTGGCAGCTTACTCAGGCCCAAAAAGATTATGTCATGAGAGATATCATTCCATTATGGATCTTCGGCCATATAATGAAGGCATTGATTCCCTGTTTCAATATAGATACACCGTAGTCATGGGTGATGCATGAGGATAGTCCTCCACAATTCCATATTACAAAAAACAGCCATCCTTCTAGGGAAACAAAGAACACAACCATCTATGTCCTAAATCCAAAGACCAGGAAGGTTCTAGGAAGCGATCTGGTTCCGGTGGAATCTCTTGCTCTTTTTGGAAGTACTTTTAGGTGTAGTATCACGGACGATATAAAGGGTTGGCAGGAATGGGATTTCAGATCTAGGGGAAACTTCACCAATGAATGGGCATGGGCATACTGGGTACACTAGGCATGTGGGGAATTTAGACTGGAGCTATGGTCCATCATGCTTTTTGATGCCGTTTAGACATCCCAGTTCCACTTCTACTGATAACCGGATCTGGTAGAAGATTTATTCAGTCGCTGGTCCCTCGATACCAACAGCTTCCACCTCCACCATGGTGAGGTGGGCATTATTTTGTGGTTCATCCACTGTATCGGGTTAATACCCTTATAGGGGTACCAGTATGACGAGTTTCTTCTAACAGGGAATGTTTGGGGGGATAGGACATGCACCCCAATCCTGTCATTGCACCTGTTAGAGCTGGCTAAAGTGGAGTTCAAAATTCAGTACATCCTAAATGAGATAACCTATTTGGGGTAGTTTAGCCTTTTCTTAATGTAGTACCCACACAACTTTAAAAATTACAGGCCGACGGAATAAATGCCCGAACACATCTTATAGGTGAAAGGCAGGATCATACTGGAGGATCCTGGAGGCAGGAGAGTACTGATCGTGGGGCTTTGGCATAAATGAGAGTCAGAACCCAAATGTAAGATATAAAACGTTTCTGGCCCCATTCTTGAGTGGATGGATATATCTAGTGAGAGGAACATGGATGGGGGTCACCTAGTGATGCCAGTGATGACCAAGATTATGACAGAGAAGAACAAGGTCAACTTGGGGGGTGCCAGTGTTGGTGAAGCTGTACAGTATTCTGGGACATAATTCAAGGGGAAGTACGCCCAGTAAGATATGCAGACCTTTCCAAATTCTTCATGGCTAGGTCGCAACCCACTATGTGAAGTATTAGTTTCCCAATGTCATTCATCACCCTGATAACGATATGCATCCATCCCTCTTGAACATCGTCGTAATCTACCCACTGATGCTCAAAGAAGAGAGGATCAAGCTCATGATTAGGATCCATAACCACTTTGACTTCCACCCATTCCGTACCCCAATCGGTCAAATGGTTGATGATGGGTGGGGTCTATTAGAGTTGAGGGAGTACCTGCAAAGCATTCGGGGTGGCGTACTAGTAGCCCGGGTAGACGGTAAAATCTTTTACAAACCATATGTGCCAACAATGTTTTCCAGGAAGTTAAAGTGCATGCAATGGATTCCTAAAAGATTATACATAGAGGTTTATGAAGATATAAATCCTTGTATTCTTCGCCAAATGTTTCTTATGTTTACGACAACAGGATTGGGCGAATTCATCACTCTTCCCCCCACCGACGTCAATGAAGGTCTGTCAACAGAGTATGTTGAACATTTGACAAAGATATATCCTAAGGATATTATTTGTAAACGTATCCGGAATGTCAATGCAGTTAGTGAAGATCCCAAAGAGAGGGGAGGTAGATGAGGTTCCTCGGGAGAGGTGAGGCAATGAATGGGTCGGGCAGCCAAAATGGCATAGGCTGGTACATCATTGGTAGGAATATCTCAAACCGAGAACGTGCCTCCACCTTCTGGGGAAGGGTGGTCCCGTGTGCGGCCTCGTGGGCCTTCTGGGGAACTTCTCAGAATGAAACTCAGGCACCTCCGGAAGCCAACTGCAGATTCCATCATCCCTTCTTTATGGTCTACTTGTAGAACACTATAACAATCTATGTCTACTAAATAATTACGGAGGAGGTTGGTATGCACCAGGCTTGATTTTCCAAGCATAGGGCACATTCAGATAAAGGATAGTGTAAATTTTCATCAACGGAATGCATACATGATGGTTGTGGACTTGTACACAAGCCAGCTGGGGTAGAATGATGAACCACATCTCTTTGTGAAAGAGATGCTTGGCCATGAACATGACCTAGAAATGCTATCATCCAATGATGAAAGTATAGAGGAAGAAGAAAGAGGAAAATAAGGAAGAAGAGGAAGAAGGTGAAGAAGGTGAAGATGGTGAATATGAAAAATAATAGGAGAACCAAGTTTAAGATCTTGGTGGTGAGGGTCCTTTAGAAGCTCCTTGTTACCGGCGATGCTCTCCGGAGAGCGGAGAAATCATAGGCTCTGACACTGAACTGGAAGAGCAGCTTGATGTAATGTTAAATCTTACCTCCACTGACCTTTATCTTTTTATGATCTCAATCTACCAACCGAACCCTGTCATATTTAAGAACACAAGGGTGAGGGTTCCTGGGAAGCCTTCTCCATAGGGGGAGAAGATGTCCCTATGGAGGTCGGGGAGCATTCTTAGGTGCCTGTCCTCCAGACCGAGTACGGTGGGATGCAGATTACGACAAGAGTAGATAAAAATGTGCCATAAAGAAGATATGGGATGGTAAACTTTGAGTCCTCTCTATTCCCACTATTTAAGAGGATCCAACACTGGTGATCGATTTGAAAAGTCTCAAAGGCTCTCCTATGACTGTGGCTCCCACCATGACATGGGCATTGGACACGATCATGCATGGATCCTGTAATTCTATATTCATTGGTGCTCACATTTTTTGGGAATTAAGATAACCAAGATACTGATTGCTGATGGAATGATCGCAATTATGGAGGCTTGATAGACCACCAGGTTGGGAACATCAGCAGGATCCCTACTGGTTAACACATCAGCTCTTCCATAATCAACCATTCTAAATGGCCCTGCCCCAGTACTTGATGAGATAGAGGTTTCAATAATAGGTGGAAATGCTGTCAAAGTGGGGTTCAACCCAACCAGGGTGAATTTGTTGGTGAAGAAGGAGTTCTCGAGGAAGACCCTTCTGCTGAACTCCTTGCCTCTTTCCCCAAATACAGGCATACAGACCCTAAGGAAATAGATGATTCTGACTTAGACGCAGCTGAGGAGATCCATATGACATGATGCAAGACATGGAAGTGCATCAAACATTTTCTCATCCAACCATAATCTTAATGGAAAAGTCAGATGGGTTCAATCCACACCTAGCTACGCTTTCTCTATAATAGAGGGGTAGATTCTTTCTGTACCCACATAAGGAACCATGATTACATGATAGAGATTATACGGGAGGATAGCCGATGCACAGTCATTTCCCAATTCCATAAAGTGTCAAAGAATACTAAATAATTCGTGTAGGCGGATTAGGAGGTCCAACTCCTTGAAGAAGAAGCCGAATAAAGGGAGGCATTCATTACCAACCAATCCGAGCTCTTTGAGTGGTTGAGGGATCATCTCACATATTCTTAGGATAAGATAGTGAAGGAGAATTTCTAGATGATTGAGATCCAAACTGAAAAATCATGGGCATATTCCAGGGCTAATGAGTTATGCTCTGCAGCTGATGTTGAAGAGAAGGATCTCAAGGGATGAGAATCGATGATGGAGGCCAGAAGTTGGAAGGTGGAATAATTGGCATAGTCCATCCAAAACATTGATCCTTAAGGGCCATGTTTTGGTTGAACCCCTTAAAATTATTTTTCTTAACATTTCCTATCCTGATATGCATGTATTAACAGATTATTCACTTTGTTGTTCTATTGAATTCATTCTAACCATAATTGTGATGTAATTATAAATTAATCCCTAAGCTCACGTGAGTCATGCCTGATGTGAGAAACAAAGGATGGCTGAATTGTCACATCATTTGAAAGTGGGAATTACAACCAATTTTCAGGCATCAGGGGTATAAATGACCCATTAGGGCCTCCACGAAGAAAGGGGGGCCTGACCAGAGAATGAAGCTCTCAGAACAGTCAAATTATCACCATCCTAATGTAATATTGTTCACGAGTGGGGTAAATCCATGGACGTTTGGATTAATCTAATCATAAGGGAGTGGAATGTGTGAATCACGATACCCAAGATTCAGAACATTGTAGGGGTGGCATGACGATGCAGGATAACTGTTGACCATTTTTGAAAAACATCATCCCTATTTCATTATCCTAAAATGGGTATAACAAATGAGGTTCAACCACTGACCATGTTTGAAACATGGGGCCTAACTGAAAATTCTACCCATTAGTCTTCTAGAACATTGGCCCAAGACATTAGGAAAGCCATAGACCGAGCATCCTTACTGTTAGGGGGTTCCTTTATGCATGAAAGGGGGAAAGGTTCCAAATAAAAGGCATGCCAAATGTGGGGAGTGGAGTGATGGGTTGTTCAAATGGAGTCTAGCACTCCGAAAATTATGCCACCATGGTGAAAACACATTAGGTTGATGTACCGGTCTGATCAGGGATCAGTCAAACTTCCAGATAGGATTTCTCTGATGAGGAAGCTGATACATCCCATCACTATCGTGGGGAATCCCAAACTTGTTCATTTTAAAACTACAGTTATAGAATTGTTGCGAAGGGGCCAAAAAAGAGGTGGAATAGTACATATGATTTCTGGGGCTGGACCCGAAGGAATGGAGCTTGGTCATTCCTATGTATCCCATGAGGATGGGAATCAAGCTGTACATAGTTCTGGATGATACAATTTAACATCATGTGGCAAGGACACAGAGTGATCTTAGTTTATGGTCATAGAGCTCAGACCAAGGATGGTAGGGAATGTTGGAGACACATGGTGATGTAATTATGAAACCTGGTGTAAATAATGACCTAGAGTTCAAATCACCATGTGTTCCTTGAGGAGGTTTTAGGTCAAGGGACTAAAAAAAATTAAGGTTAAGCCTGAGGAAAAGTGCACTGGTGTTCCTATGTACTCCATGAGGATTGGAATCAAGTCATACGTAGTTCTAAAGGTGGAATGGTAAGATACTTGTGCCAGAGATAATAAGATTTTACGGGTCTGTCCCTCACACCAAAAGAAGAAGCATTTGATAGATCTTTTTTTTCCTTTAGAATGAATGTGCGATTTTTTGTGAAGCGATGGACCTAGGATAGAGATTCCAGCCATCTCCATAAGAATCTATCCATGTGTAGGCACTGAAAAATGGTATGGTGGGTGACTAATACCAAACATGATGTCCCCTAAAGTGAGGTCATCATAATGTAGTGTCGTTTTTTTCATGCAGTCAGGAAGATAATGTAATAGTTTAGGTTTGTGTGGTAGGACCAACTATGAATTTTAACATCACACGTTATAGACGCAATAGTTTAATGTCATGTGGGACTAGGAAGAAATGTTTAAAGTCATATGGCTCAGACATATACATGAGAGATGGGGTTCAAGAGGGAATGTGCACGGCATGATAAAACAAACCCGACGTGAATATAGACGAGGTCCACATCACACCGCGCACAATTCATGGAAATAAACCCTTGGTCAAGGGGATCAAATGGTTAGGGAATATGGTTCTGGACCTGTAGAAGAAACATTAAGTTGTTCTTACGTATCTCTTGAGGATGGGAATAAAGCCATATGTAGTTCTGAGAGTGCAATTTGACGTCATGCGGGATGTAATAGTTTAAGGTCATGTAGGACCGTATATAGTTTAACATCATGTGGTACGACATATAGTTTAATGTCATGTGGGACATGATGTAGGAGGGACTAGATCCTAGAAGGGGAGTATGTGGTGCGTCTATTGCAAACCCGATGTGAATGAGGACAAAATCCAACATGCGCCACACCACGCAATTCTATAAGAGTGAGGGACTAAAAGGCTAAATAGAGGAGATAATTAGTGGAACATGAACGGGACCCAAAGACGAGATGTCTAGGCATTCCTATGTATCCCATGAGCACGGGAATCAAGATAGACATAGTTCTAGAAGATGACGTATAAGGAGGTCTTGGTTTAAATTCTTAGAGGTCAAACCAATGAAGAAGTGAAAATCATCCAAGTGACCATAGACCTCGATCCTATCCCTAAGCCCACGTGAGCCAAACATGGTGTGGGAAACAATGGCATAAAAGGTATTTGAAACACATGAAATACACATAAAGGGGAAGTCGTTGCAGAGCCCCGAATGACGCCTTACCACAGCATTGTCCTCCTAATGTGAAAATGTTCATTGAGGGATTGTACCAAGAGTTCCTAAAATACATGTGTACATGATGGGTTGGAAAATGATATGAATCAAGTAACCGATATTTAAGGCTCAACGGGGTTGCTGTGATGATGGAGGATAACTATTGACCACGTTCGAAACACAACATTCATATTGTGTGACCTGAAATGGGAACAACAAATGAGCATCAACCACCGACCATATTCGCAACGTGGGACTTGTATCATTTTCTTAGTTTGAAACCCTCGAGGGAGTTGTCCCTTAATGTTAGGAGAGCCATTGGGCTGATAATCCATGCCACATGGGGGTCCCTTAGGATGTGAAAGATAATGAATGCCTAAATTAAGGGGAACATGAAGCCTGAAAAATTGGTGGAAGTGTGCCCAGGTAGAATCTGACACTCCAGGTTCAGAACCAAAGTACTCTTAGGCACATTGGGGAATCCCTGAAGAGGTTCAAGGGATCCAAGATAAGAGAAGCTGACTCGAAATGGTAGAGTGTAAGGCTATAGAGAAAAGGGTACTTAGGAGAGAGAGGTACGTGGCATGGTCGTTACAAACCCAAAATGAATGGGGACACAAGACTATAATACAATGCATACCCCTCCCTTGGAAGGACTCAGGACAAAAGGCCAAAATAAAAGGGAGGTTTCTAATAAATGGGGTCGGACCCAAAGACTAGATGTTCAGGTGGTCCCACGTATCCCATAAGGATTGGAATCAATCTAGATGTAGTTCTAGGGAAGGTTTCTCTATATCTTATCATCATGATGCAAGGAAGATGGTACTCTTAGTTTAAGGTCGTAGGGCTCAGACAGTATGCCTAGTTTAATGTCATATGCATGGGACAACTGAGTGTAGGGGGTGAATCATTGTGCCTGTGGAAGATTGTAAAATAGAAACAATGATAGAGGATAACTGTTGACCATGTTCATAACACAGTATCCATATTTTTGTGACCAGAGGTTGGGGGAAAACAATTGAGCAATGACCATTGATCATATTTTCATTACAAGACTTGTATCAATTTGACTCTCATAATCCTTGAGGACGTTTACCCAAAATGGTAGGATAGCCCTTGTTCCAAGAACCCATGCCATTCAGGGGTCCTTTTGGATATGAAAGATGATGGAAACTCAAATGATGGGGATCACAAAGCATGGTGGGGCCTGTGATTGAGGAAAAGAAGATAAGTGAGGGAGGGATGTCTCATGGGGATGTGTGTGGCGTGAAAAAATAGCCCGAAATGAATGAGTATGTGAGTCCATACCAAACCACACAATCATAAATGAGAACTTGGGCCAAGGGGAAAAGGGTTAGTGGGCTTGATTCTGGGCGTCCCGGCCAACTGTATCCATATGACCTCTCATGTGAGCATTGCCTTATCATAGTTCCTAATCCCACATGATCAATTCTTGGTCTGGGAAACAAGGAATATGACTAGGACCTCCCCATTATATACGGGTACGACAGTGACAGTCAAAATCTTGTCTGAGGTAGACCGAAGCATGAAGAGATAACAGGGAAGAATGAACCATTAAAATCAATTTTTTAAGACATATGGGGGTGGTGAAAATACAAAAGGATAACTGTTGACTAAATTTGAAACAAAAAATCTGTATCGCGTGACTTGAAATGGGAAAAACAAATGGGCATCGACCACTAACCCTATTCGCAATGTGATACTTGTATAAATTTTTTGTTAAAGGTCTCCAAGGGATTTTCCCAAAACAATAGGAGAGCCTTAGTATAAGTATGCCAACCATTCAAGGACCCTTTTGGATATGAAAGGCAATGGATTACCAAGTACATGGAGTGTGTGAAGCATAAAAGTGCCCATGCAATTTAAAGTCAAGCTAGATAGTAGAAGAGGTGGAGAACATCAGGGGAGAGGGATACATGGTAATATCATGATAAACTCGACATGAATGAGGGAAAAAGCCTACAAGAATCCATGTGTTTCTACCAAATGGGAGATCTTGATGTCTGGATTTGGGTCTATGGATGAAAATTTCGGGCATTCCTATGTATCCCATAAAGATGGGAATCAAGCCATACGTAGTTCTAAAGGCCCTATAGTTAAGCATCGTACTGTGAGGATGTAGGAGGAGAGAAGAATGACGGAGGGAACATGGTGAAATCATCGTAATCCTAACATGAGTGGGGCCAATGAATCCTACATGACACTATGTGGGATCCTCTAATATAACTTTACCCAGGGGGATAGTCAAAGATGAAACTGGGGATAAACTCTAGATGAAGCGTCCGAGTGTTCCTACATATCCCATAAGGATGGGAATCAATCCATACATAGTTATTGTGGTTTAACGTCTCGTAGGACAAAACATAGTTTAACATATTGCAGGATGACATACAATTTAATGTCATGAGGGACAGTATATAGTTTAACAACATGAGAGACGACATACAATTTAATGTCATGTGGGACATTTTATAGTTTAAGGTGATGTTGGACTGGACAGTTTAAGTTCATGTGGGACCAGATAGTTTAAGGTCTTGTAGGACCCTAATGCCGTTTGGAGTTGTTCAGGACCATACAGTTTAAGTTCATGTGGGACCAAGAAACTCAGGGAAAGTATTTCTTTAGGAACATGGCATTGGTGGGAGGAGATATAGTCTCATCATTATTGGTAACCAGAGAGTATGTGCCATTGGAGTAAACCTTATGAATGATGTATGGTCCTTCCCATTTGGTCTCCAACATGGGTGGTTTCCTACCAGGTATCATTGGTGTCTTCTCGGCCAATTCCAAGTCACCTTTCGAGAAGTATTAGAGGTGAACTTTTATGTTGAAACATGTAGCTATCTTACACTGATGCCATTCCAGATAGTGCAGGGCATGAAGCCTTTTCTCGTCGAGCACTTCCAACTCATCCAGATGTATTTTAGCTACTTTATCTGGCACTTTATGATCATAGAAAGTTGTTCGCAATGACCGAAACTGAATCTCAATGGGCAGGACGGCATCTAATCTATATACTCGGGAATATGGAATCACCTGGGTGGAATTACGAGTCGCCGTCCTATAAGCCCAGAGGGCATTGGGGTGCTTTTACATCCAACTCTCCTTGTTCTAACCAACCATTTTCTACAGAATGTTAGAGAGGATTTTGTTGAATGCCTTGATCTGTCCATTTTTCTTGCACATGATAATGGGAGATATGGTTATAATGGATGTTGTACATAGCATATAGTTTCTTCATATTAGCTGTCTAGAAGTTCGTGATGTCATTTGTGAAGACGGCGTGAGGGACTCCACATCAGTAGATGATATGGGGGCTCAAAAATTTAATGATGGAATGGGCCTTGACCTACTTGAGTAGAACTGCCTCTACCCACTTGGAGAATAAATCTGTAGTGGTAAAAATGAACTTGAACTGGAAAGCTATCACCAGGGGATTTGGTACCATGATATTGAGTCCCCATACCGTAAATGTTCAAGAGTGCATAGTGAAGTGGAGAGGCTCTGGCGGTTGGTTCATAATTTTGGCAATAATTTAGCATGCATGGCGCGTTTTGGAGAACATGATGCAGTCATGGATCATAGAGGGACAAAAGTACCACAGTCTCAGGATCTGGTGAGATAGTTTTAACCTGGTCTGATGAGCCCCGTAGGAACCATCCTGAACCTCCTACAAGACTTGGGAAATCCCGAATCCTTCAATGCAACAGAGGATAACCCCATCAAACTACACTTATGGAGGATCTACTCATGAACATGACCATCCTGAAGGGTAAACTATAACGTGCAGCATCTAATTCTCTCGTGGTCAGCCCAATCTTCTGGGAGATTTCCATTTTGGAGGTACTTAATAAAGGAGGTTCTCCAGTCATGACTCACTATAATCACTGCATCTATGGCCCTGGGGGTCCTGACATGGTGGCATTGGCGGTAAGGTGGATTACTTACGGGCTCTCACCATCATCTAGAGTGATGGGAGAAATGAATCTTTGGTGTGCCACATGGATAATCTGATCATCCTACCCGGGCTCTACAAGTGATGCAACAAGTCTGGATAGGAAATCAACTCAACTGTTCTGAGATCACGGGACATGAGTGACTTCTATAAGAGATGGGAACTGGGCCATTAGCTGGAGAGTGCATTCCAATAATGATATGAGCTCTGGATTTCTGACGACATAGTCACTGTTGATATGCTTGATGACTAGTTCAGAGTCCCCTTTCACAAGAAAATAGGGGACACCAATCTCAAGGGATATCTTGAGGCTAGTAATGAGAGCTTGATATTATGCCTCATTATTGGTGAAGCCTTCTAACAGTAGTAATGAATACTGAAGAAATTTCATGTGCTTGGGTAATGAAGACAATACCCAGGCCCACTCTGTTGAGCCTAGGGTCATTGAGTCTTCTACTGGTGGGACTTCGAGAAGTACCATAAAAGTGCATTTTCCAGCACGACATGGGTTGGTCTCTTGAGAGAATTACTTCATCAGGGAAATTGATATCTAGACACTGGTCCGTGGGAGATTGATGGGTGGCAAGGAATTTTTCCAATGATTTCCCCTGAATATACTTCCGAGGAACAAACCTGATGTCAAACTGCCAAAGGATTAGCACCCACCGAGCTAGATGGCCTATCAGCATGGGGTGGTTTAGGATATACTTCAGCGGATCTACCTGGGACACCAGTTGTACATCATGATGATAGAGGTAATGCTGTAATTCCTGTATTATGAATACTACTGAAAGGAATCTCTTCTCGATAAGGGATTATATGGTCTCTGTATCTAGGAGTATATGACTAAGATGGTAGAGGCTGTTCTTCATCCCCTCATTGTTCTTTTGTACTAGAAAGGAACTGAGAGACAGTTCTAGGGTGGTCATGTAATGGAAAAATGGTTTTCCAAAGATAGGTGGCATTAAGACTAGAGGATGGAGTAGATACTGCTTTATTTCCTCAAAAGAAGTTAAACATTCTTCGTCCCACTCGTAGATAGTGCCTTTCTTCATGAGATGATGCAAGTGATGACACTTTCCATCCAGAATCACGATGAATCGGAGTAAGTAGGCTAAGTGGACTTAGAATCCTTGAATCTCCAGAATGTTTCTTGGTGGATACATCTGACTGATGGGCTTAATCTTCTCTGGGTCAATCTCGATGCCCTTGTATCTAACAATGAAGCTGAGATAATTTCTATAGGTGACCCTGATGTTGTGGTTCAATGGATTCATCTTTAGGTGGTCGGAATGGAGGAATCCAAACACATTATCAAGGTCTTTTAGATGGTCCTAAAATAAAAGATATTTGACCCCCAGATCATCCACATAACATTCCACCAACATTCTGAAGATGAGCTTAAATATGTGATGCATAGCTGGTTAAAAGGTGGAACCTTCTTTCTTAAAATAGAAGGGAATTGATTGGTAATAGAAAGTACCTTGTGGTGTCCTAAAGGCTATAGAATCCTCATCCTTATAGGGCATTCAGATCTATTTATACTCAGAGTACCCATCCTTGAAGAGAGGTATTGGACCCTAGTTGTACCATTGATCAACAATTTTGTCACTTGAAGGGGAAAATAATCCTTCAGACACTAACTGTTGAGATCTCGGAAGTTGATGCAAAATCTAACCAATCTATTCTTTTTTCTTACTGGCACAATATAGGCCATCAATTTGGGGTATTGGACCTCCTTAATAAAAATTGTCTATGATGATCTTATCAACTTCTACCTCAACCATGGCACCGTGAGAAGAGTGCATCTTTCTGGTAGGTTGCTTGAACCCGCAATGATTTTTCGGGAGACCGAGGTGGTGGAAGACTACCTAAAAATCTTGTCCTAGTATCTCATCATAACTCCAATTTAATATATCACTTTGTTTTTTAAGGATTTCTATGTACCACTTTTTCTCCTTGAGGGGCATGGAGGCACTGATCAATTTGGGTATTGGGTATGCCTCGCTGCCGAGGTTAATGTGTACAAATTCATCAACCGTGGAATAGACTCCCTCTTAAAAGGTGGGGGATAATCCTCTAAATCCTCTTATTCACTTATAGAGGAGGGATCCTCAGTGGTAGGATTTACCCTTGAATCAAAATATCTAGATGAGAGGCTGGTACCAACCTGAGCGGTAGTGAACAATGCATCAGGGAACTCATGTGATGCCAAAAGCATAGTGATGAAAGTTGTCTATCTGACCCCATATGGTCTTTGGAAAAAGGTTCCATGATTGATGATATTGAATCAATATTGTCATGTCGTCTTGTGATGATTAATTCTAGCCCAGTGAAACAATAATTTATGATGTATTTTCGCTTCCATGGGGTGCACATCCCAATACCTTATGGGAGTAGGTGGATCTGAGATCACCTGAGCCTAATTTATGTAGGAGTATGTGGTGATCTTCTAGTGTCACATAGACATGGGAAGGTGTTTCCCCCTCATTCCATAAATAAAAAATCATTGCCCCATGTCTGGAGTTGTATTATCCAATAGATTGATTTGAAAGATGTAGGCATCATCTGGATCTATCCACATGCCCATTCCAACTGGGGTGTGCTCAACCTTGTTAGCTTGAGTCTTCTTGTCTTTTCTCTTGTAGTAGTCAGAATCCAGATAGTGGGATTCACAAGGGTAAAAGGGATACGTGTCACCTTGTAGAATGACCACTCAACCATTAAGGGATTACTTGAGGAACTAGTGATACGATAAAGAAATTGTGGCATGTAGGTGGAGCTATGGCGTGCCAATGAACTCATTGCGGGAGTGTCCTTGGAGACAACCATAAACTTGGTGCTGGAAAATAGGTCACTGAACTAGGTCTTCAAGCATATATTGCTGATTGGTGTATGATTTTTCATATCATAACCTTCGATTCTTAGGTCATAGGGACATAGATCATCCTCTGATGACCCCAGTTTTCGTAGTGTCCGATACGGGATTAGGTTGATCTTGGAGCCTGTGTCAACCAGACAGAGGTGAACCTACGTAGTATTAAACTAGTTGGTGATGTAAAGTGGGAGAATGTGCCCCTATATAGGAGAGACTTCATCATCTCCAGAGAACGAGATGATGGATTGGCATTCCACATGCTCAACCGCCTCATCATGGAAGGCTTATGCGGTTGCTACCTCCATTTCAAACTGAATGGGGATTCTTAATGACTCAATGAGGGCCTCACACATATATGATGATAGGCGAAGGGCCTCAAGGATAGAGTAATTTTCTGGAATTCTAGAAAGATTCTTGATGACATCATACTTTCGTGCCAAGTGTGAACTTCTCTTTACATGAGGTCTCTCCG
The DNA here is from genome assembly GCA_963277665.1 of Viscum album. Taxonomy (NCBI): domain Eukaryota; kingdom Viridiplantae; phylum Streptophyta; class Magnoliopsida; order Santalales; family Viscaceae; genus Viscum; species Viscum album. The sequence goes on from OY728160.1 coordinate 753,435,451, forward strand.
TGACAGGAGGTATGACAGGCCCATCCAACTAGACTGGCAGCTGACTGGTGCTTGGAATATCCCACTGCTCACTAGTCAAAGCCTGTGGAGTGACTACTAGATGAGGGCCCAATGACTGTGACCAGTCCGTAATAGAGTGCATCTAATCATGATGAAGTCATGGTGGTTGTGTCTAATCCAACAACACGAATGATGACGAAGGCAGACCTGATGTCACCAGATGAGAAGGTTGTGTGTGCTGACCTCTACACTAGGCCTTCTACCTGGTTTCGATAGCATGCACAATCTGGCTGGAAGTACTAATCGAGGCACTTTGATGACCCATATAGCCACGGCCCGACCAATGATGCTGGCGGCTGGGAATGTTGAGAGGATTTTCCTGGTGCTCCTCACCATCAAGAATTATATAGGGGTTTACTAGATCTATGTTATTAATGGAGGTCTACACATGACTATCACTCAAAGAGAAATCCACTACTAAATGGATTCTGGTAGGAATCACCATCTCTAGGGGCATTATGTCTCTAAGAGTATGATATGACGACAATATTAGTGGGGGACATTTTTTTCCTTGCATCATCGGTGTTTCTTCATTTGAGAATGGGACTGCTGAGATGGTGATGCATAAGTAATAGATTTGGATTATGAAGGCTCCGGTCGATTTAGGCATGCAAGGATAACACCATTGGCACTGGAGACTATTTTACGTGCCATCCAGTTGTCCTATTTCTGGGACTCGTGGTTAAAAACCTGATGCCACTCACCTTTGTTGTCACTATTACTATCTATCCTCACAAAGACACATTACACATGTGCCGGAGCTAGGCATAACATTACTATTTTATTATCCACTTGTTCTTGAAGACAATATTTAAACACATAACACTATTTGAGAGTGCTCCTTAGGATCCAGTGATAGGGGTAGTAATTAGGGAAATCAGTGAGGTTTTCCTCTTCTAGCCTCCTACATTCAGGAAAACATACAATCCCATGCTCCAGGGAACTTTCTAAGTAACTAGGGACCTAAGCCTTGTTGAATGAGAAAGTTTGGTTCCTCCTGTCCAAGAAGGGGGCCCTTGGTGCCTGACCCAGACGAGGGATTGGAAGAGCCTGTCATGGACGTTGAGCCTAGTAATCCCACCTAGGTGGTGGCATCGCATTGAATGGGGAACCTGCCAATTCTTATGTGGGGGCTACTGGGCCGGAGGATATGCCTGAGGTGGAGGGCCTCTGCGAGGCTATGGAGGCAGCTCCACTGGTAATAAATCTAGTTTCATGGGGGATATATTTGAGAAAATGCGGCAAGCTCAGCCCTGGAGGCCTTTCTCATGTGGATTGCAGGAGGAAATGGACGTGCCTGCCTAGCCTATTGCAAGGAGTTTTCTAGGCACTGAGCCTTATAAGAGAAGAATCAGAATCCCCCGAGGTAGTTCTGGGTGATCAAAGATGAGGAAAGTTCCATCTTCACCTTCCTGATGCACATCATCAGTAGTTTCCCCTGAGTCAGCGTCATGTCAAGGGAGTATGTAAACCCTTTCCACGGGGCAGAAAATTCTTGCAATGCACTCATCATGACTCTGATTTCACTAGAAGAGGTATGTAATACTCATCTTCTGAGTGGTGGAACTGAACTGGTAGATAAATTTTCTACGGAGGTCTTCCCAATCTGCTACTGATCTGATGGGGATATGGATGTACCATACGAATGTTGATACCTCTAATGTATGCACAAAACACTAGAGTTTGGAGGCTTCTTGTTGATCCAAGGTTCCCAACCTCGGCCCACACCTTGATATAAAGTGGGGCTGATGCTGCAGCAGGTCCACTGTCCCGTTGAAGGGTGAAAAGTGGGATATCCAAAACCTAAGGGTCCTTGCATATCTTCTAGCCATGCCAAATATGGCTTACTATCCGGAAGAATTGCCACCTGTCGAGTCTCTTAAGCTTCGAGGTGCGTGATGAGTGCCGCCATTGGATCATATGGGCAGGGATTTGTTTATGGATGGGGATCCCTAACCACCAACATTTTGGAAGGTTATTCAACATTATAAGTAGGCCCAATGACTTGTGAAGCAGCTTGTGGAATGACCTGTGGATCAGTTGGAGAAACCTGATTTGGGTCCCGAGGATTTTCATGTTTCTCGGGTGGATTTAGGGACTCATACCGTGCCCTTTTTCCATCTGTTACAACCTATACCCTATCTGCATGGGTAGGATGGTCAGGGTCACCTAAAGGCAAATCACTGAGGGGAAGTTGGGCCTACCCCTAATTCCTTGGACAAGGATAACCACTGTCTTGTCGTCACTCCATAGCGCACTCAACAAAGAGTTCATCAACCTTATTCATGGGTTCAGTAAGTTGCTAATGAAATGCAGCTTTTTTGGGATCATCTTCTACCTTCTGCACTGAGCCAAACGGGTCATAGGGTTTGATTTCTCTGAGGTGCTTATTACCCTAGTCAGGATTTTGTCTAAGGACCAATGCCTCGATTGGCACCAAAAGAACCATCAGATTCATCTATTGATGAGTAATCCTTCCCAATGGATCCTAGAGGTGGAAAACTCCCTCGAGGGGGTTGGTCCTCTCCAAGAATATCTGGCTCATTTTCACCCCCCGACATGTAGGCCATGTTAACTACGACCCTTCTTGGAGGAATATCAATTTTTTCGCCCAACAAATCGGGCTGGCACTAGATGAAACAGAAATAGAGGGCTGCATACTACCCCCAAAAAACTTATTTTTACAGGGGTAGAATCCTCCATGAATATCATTCAGATCATATTAAAGCTCTGGATGCATCTTTATTGGAGGTTCATATGGCGACTGGTGACTTAGGTTTCTCGACCATGGGGAGTGTGGCCGAATCAACCAATTGGTATTCTTATTTAATGTCATCGAAGTGTGCCTGACTCTTTTGGTAGGCCACACATCGATGATGAATATGAAAATGAGTCTCCCAGAGGGTTTTTCCAAAACACTCAACCTCTTCCTGAGTGAGAGATTCTGGCGCACTGAAATTAGATGCTAAAACTGGCCAAAACATCTCTGGAAAGTGGTATTCTACAAGAATATCACACAAGTTATTCGGTCTAAATTCAGGGTCTGGACCTTCATTGCCTCACTCATCAACTAGAGGCGGTTGGGGAACCTATAGTGGTATTGAAGTAGACTTCTTGGATGGTGGGTTGGCTAGTGAAGAATATGGCAAGTGAGATTAAAAAACTGCCACATCTTGGGCTATCCTTCGAAGAGTGTAATGACTTAGCCAACACATTGTGGTAAGATGGGATAATGACCGTAGTTTCTTGCACCAGGGATATGACTTCTGGCGATAGACCCCGCTGCTTCTCATCCGCCATTGGTCCCCAGAATAACTCTTAATGATCTCTAGTCTAGGTAGAGAGTTCTTTTGGTGATGATGGGGGGTGATAGAACATGCGGAACCTCTGGAGTTTCTAAATTTTCATATACCTAGATATACCTATGGAGGGAGGTAGAAATCTGATGGACCTCACATTCTAGAAGTATGAGTTTGTTGTGCCTTGTTCGTACCCCAACTATTGAAACAGAGTATCTAGGCGAGGGTTACATCATTGAATCTTATTTTGCCTAAAAATCAGAGAATAATAATGGTTTAATCACGGCATGAATCTTCTCGTTATTATTTTTATGGTGGTGAAAACCTGCCATCCTACCTTGGGATGGTTCATCAGGATAGGGTATATTTCTAGAATGTAGAGGACATACGATCGTACAAGTTCTGGGGATGAGAAGTTTTCCTCCTGAGTGATCTAGGGTGTGAGGATCACCTGTGAATATGTCAAAGGGAACATGGGGAGGACATCCATGTCCACTAACTGATGTGTAAAGGGAATATTTGTGGGAAATGATGGAGTAGTTAGGACCTCTGCTGGAGCTGATTGTAGCACGAGTAGGACCTCCATGCTTTTTTCCCCAGGTAGCATCAGCACAAAGAGGATCCTCAAACTCGTCATGCCGAACAAGGGTAGGAACTCCATGATGGGTGCCAGTGAAGAAAACCTAACCATCACTCCTCTGATTTCTGAGGAGAGTAGTACCTTCTATAACTACTACAAGGACATGGGGAGGCCCCCCATGCAAGATATTGATCAGATGTGTAACGTCCCCACAACGATAGCATGTGGTAGGATGAACAACTCCATACCTAATTTAGAGATCATGGGAGAGGATTTTGTACTAAGTGTCACTATCATTTGGAGGACCCTCATTTGGATTGAATCTAGCATGAGGAGGACCACCATGTTGAGCTTTGAAGTAGAGAGGAACTTAATTCTCCATGGTGGTGGTATGGGGAGGACCTTCGTAATAGGTTTCAATGTCGCAGGTTGGTCTGTGGCAGTTGCTAATTGCACAGGTGACTGAAACAGTCGACCCAGCCTACCCATGGGGCATTTGAGTCCTCGATCTGGGTCGGGTATATAAGTACCCCTACATAGGATACAAAGGGGGTGATGATATATATCGATGGTGGCATGAGACACATTATATGTTGACTTTGATGCCCCTTGGAGGGCATCCTCCTCAACCTGTGCCTAATGTTCGCGTTAGGTTAACTGGATCGGGGTGGTGGTATAGGAGCATGGATTAACTTCTCCTAGACTCATGGGATAGGGTGGTGGTGCTGGCGCGGCCTAGTGGGGTTCTGCCTTAGGATCCTCTAAAAGTGGATCTTGGTCAGGCTGGCCCAAACATCGCCAACCTCATCAGCATAGGGGGTGGTAGTCATCGAAGCGTTCTGGGGAGAGGCTCCCAAAATGGTTGTACGTTGGAGTGGAGAGCAGTGGCTCCCTATGCAGCCCTTGGGGGAAGTGGTGGCAATGAGGCACAAATTCCTCTAAATCCTGGTGGTCCATATCTCGAGTTAGGATAATCCCCTCCTCCTCCTATCGGCGTATAAGGTCATTTATTACCCTTTGTTGAAAAAATTCAAAAGGGGAGATGGGGAGTGGGTACCCAGTAGTTGTGGTTGTGGTGGTCATCATAGAAGTGGTGGAGCCATGTAGACTTGTCGCATTTACATTACCTCGGCCCCTACATCAGTGGATGGATGGTGATTGGATTCCTATTGTGGCAGATTGGGTCCTGAAAATTAAGGAGATGAAACCATTTGCACTACAAAAAGGAAATCAGCATCCAGTGCCCCAACACCATTCCATCTTCCATGACTGGTAAGAAGGATCCACGTTGGCAACATCATAGACCGAGATGTCCAATGTTTTAACTGCCCCAACTTCTGGTGAGTTTCACACCAGGCCCACTATTTTCTTGGTGAGACCCGTTGTCAGATAACTAGATCTGGTGACATTCTAATCCACTGATGTCTCGAACTCTACTAATCTTCACATTGAGGAGAATAATTTCTATTCGGTCTCACCATTTTTTTGACGCTTTCGCTGAGGTTTTCACATCTATCTTTTTGAGGAAGACAAGGACGCACTGGTTGTTACCCTATATTCCTACTTTCCAAAGTTGGGAGGCATCCATCACTTATTCACGAACATTTTCTCCTTGATTGAAATGGGATTATGGGATGCCAGTTCTTCCTTCCATGGATTCCTCCTTAGATATCGTTACCTAGTTAAGGTCTCCCTTATAGATTAAGACATTTTCATTGAAACTCTTTCTAGTACCATATCATCATGGACTCAAGTTAATTACACTGCTTATGTCAGAACATTCCAAGTGGTTCAGTCATGGTAGCAACCTTGGGTCAGGGGAGTAATCACATTGGACATCAGTGGCATGTCTGGATGTTGGGACACTTGCATTTCTGGGTTCCATTCACTTATTATGGGGCTTCTCGAGGGTGCGTATTCCTGAGGAATCCAACGTTAAATGTGGGGAATTATATGAAATTGGCATTCCTCTGAGGTTTTCCACAACTTACAATGTTTAAAAAAGGGTATGTCGCGAGTTTAACATCTATTAGAGATGGATTAGACTAATCAGAACACTGGCTAGAGTGGATCAGATGGGTGAACCCCTAGAGGGAACACTGATGCTAGGAGGTGAATTGATGTTATCTCACTGGTATATGGTGTCCTGGGTAATAATCAAGATGGATAATGGATGGTTATGTGAAGTGAATGGATAATGAGATGGAGTCGACTCGAGGGCGACAGTGATGTTGGGCTTGAGCCTCGAAGAGACCTCCTATGTATCCCTGTGGTATGGAATCAAACTCCACAATTATTGGGATGGGGTATAGGATCGGGTTTTGTGTAAAGGACAAAAACTCGATGATATACTAGGGAATACGTGTGGTTAGTATCCTGAGGTTGGTTTGAAGCCACTAGGACCAACTAGAGATATGGGTTCAAACGGAAGGGAAGACAAAGTCTTATCACTGGGTTTGGGTTGAAAATGGATTACCATTGAATGGGGATCACAACCTATTACCTCTAGATGTGGATCACTATGTCTTACCATTGGGTCAGGGATCACAATGTCTTACCACTGGATAGGGTACAGTTTTGAGTCATGCAGGACAAAAGGGGTGTACAGTTCAACGTCATGCAGAATGGGGGTGGACTGACGTGAAGATGTTCTGGACCAGTAGGTGTTGGGATTGAACCCCGAAGAGGATTCCTACGTACCTTTCCTTGGAAAGGATCAAATTACACAAAGTTCGAGAGGTGTTGGTGAAGTGACGTAAAGATGGTCGGCATCAATGGATGGTGGGCATGAACCTTCGGGAGGTTTCATAAGTACCTTTCCATGGAAAAGATCAAATTCCACGTAGTTCGGGATGGTGGGAACCTACTTGATGGTGGTTTAAACCAATAGGTGTGGGGATTGAACCTCAGGGAGGCTTCTTATATACCTTTCCTTGGCAAATATCAATGTTCACGTAGTTCGGGGGTGTTTGGGGCTTAAACTCTTGGATGCCCAGGGACAGTGTCATGGTCGACGCTTACTCTAAGCCCACGTGAGTCACGCTTGGTGTGAGAAACAAGAAAAAGCAGAGACCTAGCGATCATGTCGCTAAAGGTGTGTACCTGGGGAGTGGAATAAGGCTAACATGTAGTTATCATCCTAACAAGTAAACAGGGGCTTACGTGTTGTTCGCAGCCCTGGAAGATGGATATTGGGACTTACTCCAGGATGGAGGCCTGGGTGGTGACAAAGCCCAAAGGGAGAGGGATTTGGCACTGATAAAAGGAGGGATTCCCATACCCCCTCTATAGTCTTTGGTCAGGAAGAGGATAGAAGGAGTAGAAATACTGCCTCACGCAATAAAGGCTAGTGGCTTACACCAAGGTAGTTTCCTTTTCCCAGCGAACCGACGTCGCTCCAATAAATTGAATATCATTGCATGTGAGGAGGATCTCAATATGTTTGACACCAGTGGGTGTAGAGATTGTAAAAGATGGTGAACCCCACATTTGATGCATATGGAGGGGTCACAATTTAACATCATGTGCTGAGGATGATGGTTCTTGGAAGTTTAACGTCATGCATCTCGGATGAGATGGGTTTACTTCGCACACCTAGGACTTATATAACTGATACCTAACCACCTTTGGGGAGGGGAAGGCATCCATAATGTCACGTTGAGGAGGTGTTATAGAGTGATGTGATGAGGGGTCCATGTTAGCGTCTCTATACGAAGAAGAAATATCATTTAGTGTGCCTATGTGAAGAAGCTTGAGGAGAACAAATGCAACGGGAAGCATCACCCATAGGACTTTTAAATTACTCTGTACAAACCTAGATGGTCACATGGGAAACTAGTGCCTAACACAGGTGTTTTGTGTGTAAGAGGGGATCATACATGGTTTATTATAGATAGGATGGAACATGGAGCATGCAAGGAGGGTCCCACATAAGATGAGGGTTTTCACACAAAAAGGAATGGTTGCGCGTAAACTGGATGGATACGCACAAGAATTGAAAGGCTATGTGAAAATCAGAATGGCTGCACATAAAAGATGACTGATGTAGGGAGAATCTTGTGCGCAAGAGTGATCTTTTGTGTGTGAAGGAATTGGGGTAAAAGTAAATGGACAAGGATCATGCCCAGGAGGGGCCACCTGAAGGAGGACCCTTAGGGGACTTGTCGCGCATTATTCAATACCTTGAATCCGTAATGTTTTTCACGCGGTCACAGAAGAGGTTTCTTTCATGCCGCATAACTTGAATTCTTCTTCTGTCACCATCCCCAAAGGGCGGGGGTTCATTTCTTATTATAGCCGAAGTCCTCAGAGGCTGCGTGCAAAGCGACACTACATGCAAACTCCTCACTTGACGTCACATTGGGCATGCATGTGTTTACACACCAGAGGAAAGTGGGCATGCCTTTAGAACTTTTAGGCACCATCCCCTTTTGGGGTTTTTATGGGGTCACTGCGGAAGCCTATCATTGACGTCGTATTCAGTGTGCAAGATTTTGTGTGCTAGCGGGGTCATTGCGCTCATGCCTCAACTGATTCCCAAGGTCACTGATGCACAAGGGCCCTTTTGACATCACATTGGGTTTGAAATATTTTGCCCACTATTGGGGGCCTTTGCGCTCAGGCCTCAACTAATTCTCGGGGGCTCCAGCAAGCAAGGCCCCCTTTGATATCGCATTGGGCATGTAAACCATTGTGCACTAGGAGGGGTGTATCACGCAACCCCACGTCCATGCATACCATTCCCTTTGGTAGTTTCGGAGGGGTTGGGATGGAATACTACCCATGCAGTCACCTTGGGCATGCTATATTTTTCATGACGGAGGACCTTTTGTGCACATCCTTTGAATCTTGCACACACCAGCCTCCGAGGTCGCAAAATCTTCTCCTCCTCTTCCAAATACATTTGCTGGTCTTTATTATCCCAATTCTGACCCTGTCTGAAATTCAACATCAACAATTAGTTAAAAATAATCATGGTAACTAAATTAATAATAAATGATCTTACAAATATTTCCTCCCATAATAGATATATTTACTTTTTTTAAATACATACAATAAAAAATCAAAATTATAATATTATATCGAGATTGAATTGAATAAAATCTATTAACTGTTTTGAATTTGGACCCCTATTATTATCATTAATAAAAAAATTAACATATATCCTCTAGTATTTGAAAACAAAAATTGATAAATTTTAAATTTCTTCTACCATTTTTAGCAACCCTAGAATCCTTATCTACCCCTATAGAATTAGAATATGTATGTGCAGAAGGATGAGGAGGATCCTCAGTAGAAGTATGTTAACATCCCTCCCTAGAAGATCATGTTGACTCAGCTATTTGATATGAAATTATCATATAAATAAAATTAATAAACAATTATTACAAAAATATTCAAATACAAAAAAAGTTATATAAAATTATATTAAATGTTAAAAATGATACAAAAAGTAAAATAAACTAAAAATATTTGTATTCATATTTTTGAAAGTAGATAACAAAAACTCTAACAACATTAATGAGATATCAAATTATATAAATAGACGAAAACAATAATTAAGTAAAATATTATATAAATCAAATTATTACATAAATATTTGAATACCAATTTTTAAATGATATTAGAAAAAATAAAAAAACACTTTTTATCATACCTATTAGTGTATGAGTAATAAATTTGAAAAGAATAATTGAAATATTATTTATCTTATTCAATTTTAGTTAACACTATTAAAAGAATACTGAACATATTTATGAAACATAAAACAATATAGGCAAAAGAAACGAAATCATGAATTAAATTTTTTAATAATCTAATATTTACATATAATGTTGAATATATGAAAAATTATACAAACAAAAAAACTAATATAAGAAAATAATTAATCATATTTGTTTCAATATTTGTTTGAAGTTACAAAAAAATAAAAATAATATATCAAACATTTTATAAAATTTAAAAAGTTAAATGAGAAATAAATATATGTTACATGTAATATTAAGAGATTAATAAAGGATTTTTTCCAAATTTCTCCCATGTGAGAATTTTTTATGATAGAAACCATATAGATAATGTGGTTAAAAAATATTCTCTGATAATCATTCCATTGATGTAGGGATCTCATATAAATCAGCATCTCAATCAATATTTTTATCACTAAAATAATATTTTTTCCTCATAAAATGATAGACCACTTCGCATTTTTAGAATAAGAATATTAAACAATTCAAGAGTTTCTATGAACAAAGGGTCAAATTTGTGTTCCAATATGTTTATATTAACTTGTGTTATACCCAATTAATTAATTCTAACAATTTTATTACCGATGATCCATTTTTGGTTAAACACAATGGAATTGTATTTGATGAAATCAATATTCCATAATTCTCCAACAAATCTATAATGTTCACATTATATAGATATGGGATTTAGGTGTTTTGTGCTTGAAAAATGCATTGCGTTTAAAAACCCCAATACATTAATATTATGAACTGAACTTTTTTTGTCCTGATATTTTGTATAAAATGTATAACCATTTATTCCATACTTGTAAAATGTTGATAAATTTAATCTTAGGCCTCCCAATATCCATCTAAATAATTTTGATGCATTTTATCTACCAAGCACAATCTCTTTAAACCATATAATAAATTTTTTGTTATAGCCTTCCAATATCCCCATATCATTTCTATTTATATAACATTGTTTAACGCATTAACATTAAATATTATATATAGATAATAATCATTGATGTCATTAAATATGTATAAATTTACATGATTTATCTATTAACCTTTCAATAATATTACTTTCTTTAAATGGAATCCATTTCCCCAAAATTAACTCGTTTCAATTGGTATGTTGTAAAACTGATGTACTCCACTATAGTAAAGTTGTTTGTACAAAACTCTACAACCTCGTATGAATTATACTTCTCAACAATGGAAGATTATAGTCAATATTGAATCTTGACATATCCCTTAAATATCATAATGTACACTAAAAAAGGATACATCCATCATACCTATAAAGGTCTGAAGATCTTTATTTCCTATTCAATATAAACCATTAAAAACACCATGATATAAAAACATATTGGTTAAAGGTATATTTCTAATTGAAAAAGTATATATTTTTCCTCATTCTCTAAATTATTAAATTAATTTAGATGTACCATTTTGTTAAAAAATGAATTGAAAAAATACCACACCATTAGGACTGTCATTTTTTACTTGTATAGTTGTTATTCTGTCCAATGAAATAGATAATATCCATTCCATCATGGTATGAAATTCATGAGATTTTATTCCTATAAAATTCAAATATTTTAGTAACATATTTTTTAATTTTATATAAAAGAAATATGAAACTTTGATACCATGGAGATATTGAAAAAAACCTAATTTTCACCCTCTTTTATAACCCATTCCAATATAGGGGTAGTATGTTTGTCATCCATTGGGAGTTGAAGATAACTCTAAACATATATCCATTGAAAATAACTCTATTAATTCACTCAACCCATAGTTTGTGTTTCCTTTGTTATTTAATAATGTTCTCATAATGTTGTAATAAATATTCTTCTCTAGATGCATTAAATCAATGATATGTTTGAACTCATGATTTCTCCAATATGTAAGCTCAAAAAATAATGATAATTTCATTCAAAAATTTCAATCAATACCATATTTTTGTGTCATTATAGATATTATAGAAAATTTTCACACCCTCTTATAATAATAATCATTTGATAAACGTTTTTAGCTTTATCAAACTCCATTGAGACAATAAATTATATTTTTAATATTCAATAAATGTGATCCATAGAAAAAACCTCAATGACCCAGGTATACTTTTCCCCCCATGTTGTAGTTAATAATATAAAGGACATTATTTATAATTTGGAAAATCATTATGCCCCATAACACAGTATCCATAAAAATCCCCATAAGTTGGGAATTCAATTATAGTGAAAATAATCATTTCATATAGTTGAATATTTTTTATTTTATAAGAATCATACACTCAGATATCATTCTCTTATAAATGTTTTAAATCATCAATTAATGGAGACATGAAAGTTCAATATCATTTGAGGCTATTTTGGCCTAAAAAATTAATTCCACGTGATATATTTATACTTTATACAAAATTCGATAGGTATGTGATAAAATTACAATAAAATAGATGATGGACTATTTATTCTTCTAAGGATCTGATATAGATTCATTCCATCTATTCACCATCTATGTATTATATTTCTATCTTCTTTTTTGATAGTAGGAAACTGTTTATAAATTTTCTTCCACTTTAAGAAATAATTTTTTTTCATAATTTTAATTCACATATTCTCTCAAATTCATTCCATATTAAACTTTTTACATCATTTGAATAAGAAAATAATTGATTTAAATATGTAACAATAAGATGATACCAAATGTACTTTGAATGAGTCTTAGAAATTAGTAATTCAGTGTGTGATTTTTATTTCAACTTTTATCATGATTTCCAACATTTAATGAACACTAATCGACTTTCAAATTCAATCATATATAACACACATTAATTCTAGAATGCATATATCTTCTTATACCCCAAACCCATCGGACATAAAATTTTCATTTAATTATATTTTGAATATGAATGATCGATGTCTTAGCGAAGTATTCCTCAAAATAGTTGTAGGAACTCCTTAAAACATTTATCACTATATCAAATTTTGACCTTAAATTTAATCAATATTAACACTGTTAATAAAATAATAAAAAAAAATGACTATGATATAATGGTTTTTTAGTATCACTATATAATATCTCGATCATTGGTGTTTTATCAATTTCATCTAGTCTAATATCACGAATCATTTCATTAATTTGTTTAGAATTATCATCTTTAAAATATTCATTATTAGTAGATTGTGAATTATTTCTAATTTAATCAGGTTTAATCTAAGGACTATTACTTTGATGAAAACCAAACATATTTAAATTTTCTTTGATTTCACATTTTTTACCTTTATCATATTTAACCATTTCAAACATGTTTATAAAAATTGGTCATTGTTCAAAAAATTATATTTGGAAAATACCAAAAAAGAATAAACATATTCCTTATATTCATCACTGGTTAACATTATAGTAATGCAACTACAACTCATTATAACCTATTAAAAATTTTGGGTATAGAATACAAGTTACAATATATTGTTATTTAATTTAGAATTTACTTTTATAAATAACTATACAAATAATGAAATAAAATAATATAAATGTTCAAATTATTTTGGAATGTCAATATTTTTTTAATGTTTCAATATATAAAGTGGTTATATATACCCATTTATTTGAATTAAAATACAATAATTTTAGAAAAAAATTCTATTTATAATGAAAAATATAAGAAAATAAAAAACATGATCATAGTAGTTCCATGATCTGAGTGGATTAGTTTTACTGTGTCCATTATTATAGTTAAATGTAAATAATATTAAATATATTGAACACATAATATCTAATATTAGATACCAATAAAACAATAGTATGCAAACTTCTTGATAGATGGAAACATACAAAAGTTATATTCAAAATCCAATGGTTATAAAACCCCAAAATTTCCCATGAAAATTAATTATACCAAAATCAACCTTTTTTATAAACTCATAATTTACCATGATTTTAATTTTTTATGTTCCCAATTGATCACACTCAATTAATAACATTTAAAAAAATAACTGAATATTAGAAGTGATAAAATCCACATTCCTAGTCAAATATAATTACAATATTTATAAATTTATAGAGCTATGAAACACACCAATGAGAATGAATCCCTAAATCCCTATACATGTTAAACTAAATCCTTTAATATTTAGTAAATTTATAAATCATATATAATAATAGAAAATTCATGAATAATATATTAAATTGATAGAGATATTAAAGAAGAAAATGAATTATCAAACCATATCCTTTAATTTCAAACCACAAAGATAAATCATCACATGAAATATAATTCCTTTATTATGAAACCTATTAATCATACCAATAACATGAATTAAACATGTCTTTAAAACCCATAAATATGTAAATTAACTTGATTTATATCACACATTAAAAAAAATCCTTCAATCAGAAAAAAATATAAAAGAATAGATTTTTCAAATTAAAATAACTTAGATTCTCAAAAAAATAGTTTTATGAATACCAATAATTTTTAAATATTATAGAAAAATCATGGAAAATGGAAACAAAATATCTAAAGAAAGTAAATATAATGATTATGAATTTGAGAGAATGAAGTGAGAGTGGTGAAAATAATGGTGGAGGATATAAAGAATTAGAGAGATTGATGGATGGGGATGTTTCATGAATAAAATTAGGGTCCTTTGTTTGTGAAATTGAATGAAAATCTAAAAGAATAAAATATTATGGATACTTTAACATTTTTTTAAAAATTATTCATATATTTTTTATTCAATAATTGATACGTATACTTAACATTCCATTCTATTTATCAAATAATAGAAGTTGAAAATATGGTTTTCTAATTTCTTTATTTGATAAATAGTGTATGAAATCTACTAAAATAAGATTTAAATATTTATGTATTATTAACCAACATGAAAACTAATTTATCACATTACGTTATAATAACATACATGTTATATTGGACATTAAGAACCCTTTTTAATCTAGTTTTTGAAGAATATATCTTAATCTGATGATAAGTTTAGAATGGTAGAAGTATTGGATAACATGAATGATTGAACTTCACCTAAGAAAAAAAATGAATCATGAATCTTCATAGAGATCTATAGAGAGATTTAACCAAAATTGGATAGTCTACTATTAGGGTAGGTATGGACACATTATGATATTTTATAAAGTAGTTTAAGCCTTGAATAAATGAATATAGAAGAAATATTAAACTAATTCATGGAAGAATATTATTAATTTTTTTTGTATAAGAACCATATAAAGGTGAGTATGGAAACTAAAAATATGATCTTCTGGAAAAGTTTTGTGCAATATGTAAGTAATCTATTCAATATGTTATTAAATAACATAGTATGGTACGTTATCAATTAAAAATAAAGAAATAAATTCATAGTAATGGAATAATACAAAGATAAATGTTAAGTTTAACAGAAAACTACATGCAAGGAGAGTTATAATAAGAATAAGAAAACAATATATTTGATAATAAGAATATGAGATGAAAAAATTGTTTTAGTTTGAAAATAATACATCAATTAAGAGAAATAACAAGAATAGTTTTATTAAAGAGGGAGTTTATCATTTAAGTAAAAACTCTTAACCACATTTATCCCCATAAAATGTATTTTTAATTAAAAACCATATTTACTTTCATTATAATTTTTATACATAATGATGATTGAATGTGAATAAATTAATTTTACATCTTGATAAAATATTGGAGTAAAATTTCTATACTGGTATTTTTTAACAGACTTATCAAGTACATAAATATAAAGACAAAATAGGATATAGAGTTTATATAATGATAAGAGTGGGAATGATTAGGTGTATTGTGACACAATTATGTTATTTGAAAGATATTATAATATTGATGAAATAATGGAACCATTCCCTGATACATGGTTGATAAATCTTCTTATTATAAATAGTGTTTTGTTGTATCCGGTAGGTCAATCATGAATACTACAGTACTCTATATATTTGATTTTATCTAATGTGTGAAAATATAAATATGGATATAAAATAATGGATAAGTATATATCTTATGATAATGGTAAACATTTAAAAAATACTAAAGATGGTTTTTGTAATGGTCCACCTGATAATATGCTTCCACTAAATAATAATATTTTATGAATTCTCATCAGTATCATACCTTATTACAAACATAAGGTATGTTAAGTGAGTACCCATTTTATTTATTTTTCTTGGATGACCAAAAAAAATTATATTTAAATTATGAAAAAAAATATTCATTAAGATTAATATCTGAATTGTTAATAATGTTAGGTTGAGATGAGTTTTTTTTGAAAATAAGACATTAGACGGAATATAAAGTCTAATAATGAGTATTTATTATCTTTTCTTGTTTCCTATAATTAATTTTCTTAGGTAGGATTCGATACAATTGGTTAATATCTCTTGGTTATGAGTATTTTTTATTTCATGTGGTTTTCCAATGAAAAAATAAAATTAACTCAATAAGTGGAATGAATTTTAAAATGGTATTTGAGTTCATTTTAATGGGTACTAAAGAAATGTATTAGATTATACCCCACTCTTATTTTGATTATTTCTAGATTCAATTATCTAAGGTAAATTAACGACAATAATATATATGTTTAGGGGAGAAAATATTTAAACTATAGAGTAACCCATATAGAGAGAGATTATATTAAATAAAAAGTTATAGGATATACCTAAAAGGGGAATAATATTTTGAAGGACTAGATGAGGCAATTGGTATCTTGAAATTCATCACCTTGAATTCATTTTCCATAAAGGGGATAAATATTGAATCTGGTGGGAAATTCTTAATTTAAATATAAGAGATAATAATAAGGTTTGTTACATCCTCCACTGTAGAACACAATGCAAGGAATGAAAACATCAATAACCTTGTAGACCTAGAGACTTAAGAAGAGTTTATACCATGGTGATTTGAAGTAATATTTAGTAATATTATAATGATGGAGTAATTTCTATTGATAACAAATCCAAATTGAAATATAGAGTTATCCTTAAAAATATATATAGGATATTGAAGTACACATAGATCAGTTATGTAAATATTTATGTTGTCTATATTTTCAATAAATATGGGTTTTAATAAAAATAACTTAATTTTGATTTAAAATATATATTCTGGAGATTTTATTGGAGAAATATTTCTTAATAAGATATAAAAACTGTAAAAGATAGCTAATCCCAAATGATGAAGATGACTACACACCAAAATAAAGATTCATACTATGATAATAGAATAACATAGATGGTGATATTTGGGAGATCATTATGGATGGAAAATATTAAACTACATTAACTAAGGCTTTTCATAATATTTCTAATGATCCTTGATTTTTATATATGACTATGAAAGTTTAATGAATTTACAAAAGATTGATGTTGAGTTTAGACTAGTTAAATAATAATTATTTGAAGTATGAATAAACATTTCTGAGAAATAAATCGACTATGTAAAGAGGAATTTTGAATTTTCAAGGTTTTTAAATAGTGATGTTAAAAATAAACTAACACTATAATAGTGAGTTAGAACTATATAAGTGTTGTTGAAACATGAATAAAAATAAAACATGATTTACACTATCGTGGTAATTTTTGAAGATGGGCGATTAAAAAATTCATATAAGATGTGTAAGAGTTATCTAGATGTTAGATATTATTAAATTAATTATGTCTAATGATAAGATTTTTAGAATATAAGTTTAAATAGACTATATAATGGTTGAGCTGAAGTTGCATAATGGTGAATGAAAAACCCTAAAATTTTCATAACCATTGAATTATTTAAATTTATAGGATTTTTCACTAATATAATTTCCATAATTTCTGAGTTAAATATATTCTATGATTGTTTAATAATTTATTAGGGATATATTTGGTGACAATTTAAATATAAATACATTGTAGGGAGATTATTTTATAGAGGTTAAATAGAGAAATGATGACTATGATTTGTTTTGGATTCTAACGAAAAATATCAAGGAAAGTATTTGGAGAAATAAATTGAATAATTTTTCATAACATGAATC
Source organism: Viscum album (assembly GCA_963277665.1). Taxonomy (NCBI): domain Eukaryota; kingdom Viridiplantae; phylum Streptophyta; class Magnoliopsida; order Santalales; family Viscaceae; genus Viscum; species Viscum album. Next base: position 753,453,164 of record OY728160.1, read on the forward strand.
AAATTAAATTCTATTATCTATTAAATTCAATGAAAATTGGTTATTTGAGTTTTGTAAGAGATTTAAATGAATAAAAGGAGTCTATTCTTTCATTTGATGTGGAAATTATTAAGAAATTATGAGAATATTGAGATATTTATCTAGATGGAAAAATAATATTATATTCTTTGAGATTTTTGATGACTACCTGAATATATAATATAATAGATATGAAGAAGAAGAATACAATGAATCTAAAGTGGTATTAGACGTTTGAAGAAACATTCTTAAAGTCATTATTTGATTTGGATGTTCATGCATGACTTTGAGGAAAGAGATAGTTTATGATCATTATTATTGATTTTTTTTAATAAATCATTCTATAGGAATACCTATATACCATAATCAGAAAATTGAGAATTTTTTCAAAGGGTGTTACATCATATTTAAGATGAACACTAAAATTGGGGAAACCAAGAGGGATTTCTATATATAAGCGGGATACTTGGGAAACTAGTGGGTTTCGTGTATAATTATCAGGGTAAAAAGATATTATATACCCTATAATAATCTATTTTATAAAATCAGTGGATCATTTTTTCTTGTATTTTACCATCCACTATAAGGATTTGATCTACCACTATGACAGATAAACCTTGAAAACATATTTTGTTCTTATTATGATCCAGTTTATTTCATCATACAATTTTTATCTATATATATTGAGGGAGATCTAGTCACTCTAAAAAATATAAAGGTTATGTTTATGAAGAACTATTCAAAATACAATAGTAATTCACCCCCCCCCCCCATTATCAATGTTAATCATTCATCCTCGAGGAGAATTTTACCAAACCACACAATACAGAAAAAATCAAATCAAACAAAACTAAACTAACCCAACTCAATAAAAACTAAATCTCACTAAACTAAGTTGATGTGAACTAATTAGAATTGAGATGACATAAAATGAAAACAATATATTCTAAGAATAATTATAATAAACTATACCAACTCTAACAAAAAAAACTAATCTACATTAAATCAAACAAAACCAAATAGAACAAAACCAAACTAAATGGATGAGAACTAATCAAAAAAAATTGAAAAAAATGAATCTAAATTGAAATAACTCAAAAAATTAAAATGAATGGAATGGGACAAATAAAAACCTAATAAAATCAATCTGAATTGATTTTAAAAGACCCTATATTGATGAAACAATCCAAAACTGACCCAAACCATATAGAATGAAACTAAATTAGGAAAACATACATGAAGAGAAAAAAGAATCCAACCAAGGAAAACTATTACAGACCTAAAAAATCGATATAAACCATATTAAACCAGATGATATAGGCACGTGTAGAAGTAAAATGAATAGAATAATCCAAAACCAACTCAAAAAATATGATCTAACCCCAAATATGATGAAATGAATCAAACCAATCCAAACAAAACCGAAAGGAATTAAAATAAAAAAAATATGAATTGAAATATCTCGAAGAGAATCAAATAAAATTAATTAAAATGGAATCAAATATAATAAAATTAAACACAACTACCAGGATTTGACCCAACCCAAGACAACGTGATTAAAAGAAAACCAAAAAATAAATAATTGAATCAACCCAAACCCAACCAATCAAAACTGATGTAAACTAAACTAACCTAACCCAACATTAACCTAACTAAATTAGATCCAAATAATTAGAATATAATTGAACTAAAAAATCATGAATTAAAATGAACCCAACTAAACCCAAAAGAAGATGCAAACTAACAAAATTAATTTGAATAAAACTATATCAAATAGATCTTAACTATACTAAACCAAACATAAATGAATGAAATTAAATCACACCAAAAAACCCCAACCACTATAAAATAATCCCAAAAAATTGGGTCGATCCAAACTAAACTGAATAGATCTTGTTTGAATAAAAAAATTAAAATAAACATAATCATCCCTAGTGAACATGAAATAAACCAAAATAACATGATCAAACTATAACAAAACTAAAGTGAAATGAACCGAACTGCTCTAAATTAATCGAAAATGAACCTAAAAAAATAAACCAACTTGAATCAACAAAAAAAATTTAACCAAACCAACACAATTCACATCTAACTTAATTGAACTAAACATAATTGAACAGACCCCAATAAAACAATTCTAAACTAAAAAAGACCAACCCAATTAGAAATGAACTAAACTAAATAAAGATAAAATGGCACAAATTAAATAAGAAAACCTAAATGAACACAAAAAAATTTATTTAACATGAATCAAACCAAAACAAACAATATTAAACAAAATGAAACAAAATAAAAGGGAATAAAACAATGTATATAGAAATAAAACTACTCACTTAACAAAACATGAACTGAACCCAGAAAAACTGAACCAAAACATCTAGACATCTACCAGTCATAAATAAATTGTACTAAATAAAATAAAAATAATAAACTAAATAGACCAAATGAACTTGAATATATCAAATTAAAACTAAAACAACCCAAATTGAACTAAGTCAAAGTAAACCAAACTGAATTTTTTTTGGATTGAACCAAAACATAATTGAATTGAACTATATAAAACTAACCAAAACTAGTAATAAAATAATGAAACTAAACTTGTATGACATGGACTAAGATTAATGTTAGTAAATTTCAAACAATGGATCCTATGAATATGAAAATTCACTAATTAAAATCTACTCAAAAAAATAAAATAGGACTAAATAAAGCAAATCTATAATGAACTGTATAAAATTGATCTTAACCAAAATAACAAAATCAAAAAATAACATAACCTAAATATACCTAAATACCCAAAAAAACCTATAAATAAATATAATAAGACAATTTAAATTTGATCTGACTTGGATAGAATAACATAAAACTTATATAATGTGAGACAAATTGAACTAAATTGTAAAAATTTATGTGAATTGGAATGAATTGAATTGAACCAAACCAACTAGAACCAGCTCTAATTGAATCAAAAAAAAATCCAAAATGAAACAAAACATAATAAGACCAAATGAAATCAAAATTAATTAAATGAAATAAAATAGAATTAAAATAAACCAACCCTAAACTGATAAGAATAAAACCATAAAAACTAATATTAATTATATTAATTTAGACTCAACCAAATTGAATAGAAAATCCAAATATAACCAAATCAAACTCCATGTATTTAAATTGAATTATAAAAAATATACATATGTTGACTAAAACCAAATTGAACCAAATAAGACCTATCCTCCAAGAGGCAAACCAAATCAATTATAATTGAACAAATGTAACATAGATTTGATTGAATAAAATTAAGTGAATTAAAATTAAATGAAACATACTAATCCTAAAAAATTAAACAAAAAAACTAAACCAATCCAAATAGAACCAAAACTAGTAAAAAATTAAACTAACCAGGCCCAACCCAACTAAATCTGAATTGACCCAACATGAACAAAACCCAATTGACCTGGCCTGAGTAAAATCGATTCATTATTCCCAACAAAACCTAACTCATTCAATATAAACTAAAAAACTACCCCCACCTATCTAAGAAGAACTTAACAAAAATGAGAAAATCCAGTTTAAACTAAACTACAAGAACCCTACAATGCATGAATGAGAATGAACTGAATTGATAAAAACTAAGCTAAACTAATCCTCCTCAACTCCACCTGACCAAAAATAAATTGAACTAAATTAAACTGAATCAAATAATGAAAATTTGAACAAAACTAAACCGAACTAACTGAACATGAATTAAATAAACCAAAAAAGTATAGATTAAAAAAATCCAAGTTGAACTAAAATGAACAAAAGAAAAATTAATTGAACTAAAAAAAGTAAATTTTATAGAAAAAAAGAATAGATATGAAAAATATTGAAATAAACCAATCTGAATAAGAAGGAACAAACTGAAAGTAAACTGAATCACGTTGAACCAAAATAAATTGACCTAAATAAATAATAAACATAATAATGATTGGATCTAACCTAACATATATTAAACTAATCCGAGTTAAATTATAATAATTGTTCAAAAAATAAATTGATTTGAATTAAAGTGAACCAAAATCAGTCAGCTGAAATAGACCTAGACCAATTGTTTCTAAAATAAATATAAAGTAAACATATCAGAATCAAACTAAACTAAATTAAACTAAATAATACTTATCATATTGTAACATATCTATAAAAAATTTACACAAATTAACATAAAATGAGATGAGGTGGACTACAATAAATATAATTTATTATAACTAAACATATAATATACCATCTTTTTTAGGTAAGTCCCTCTTTGTGTTTTGTATTGAACCTATCTTGTTAGGGTTTTCTATTTCCTTTAATACTTCTTAGTGGAATCCCATTGAGAGATGGGGATACTTATTGGAAAAAATGAGCTAATGTTTGGGGATGTAATTTTTTTAATTTATGGATTATGGTTATAAACATGTAAAATGGGATTATAGAGATTTTATGTAAGTTTGGAAGGCTTCAAAGATGGTTCAAGCTCTTTTGGGGATATTGGAATTATAACATGATGCATGAAATTTAAACTCCATGTATATATATTACACACCATGTAATAATCAGAGAAATAATTCCTTTAAAGGAGTACATGCTGTTAATAATTTCATAGAATGAACAAATTACATTCCCTGAATAAACATTACACAATTTGTAATTTTTGGGCAATGTTATATTCACCAAATGTGGAGCGAGTTTCAGCATATCTCATAAATAATAATTGTACACCGTGTAATAAAATTACACACCATGTAATTCTTGTGACCTTTGATTTTAAGCTAATTCATATATTAATTTCAGTATTCAAATTTCATGTATCCCTCCTCTATCAATCCCTAGGTTAATTCCAAGTGATTTCGGAGCGTATTCCTCCCTTTTGGAAAAACCATCCAGGAGATCAATCTCTAGTGAGTTGTTTTAGTTAGTTTGTCCCATATTTTACATTACTCTTTATTATAGTGGTATAAACTTTTTGGCATGATTTTTTTGCGTTTTTATTATCTTCCACTACTATGTTCTTGTTTTCGATTCTAGTTTGATGCATTTTTAGTCATTTGATGAAGTTGTGTGGTCTAAAACTATTCTCTTGGTCTTGGTTTAATTATCCCTAGTATGTGAAATATTTTATATTTCTTTGGAATTTTGGTTTCCTAAAAAAAATTATATAAACTTTTTTAAATTATGATAGTTCATTTTAGATAGTTCATTGGATATAGTTGTGTCTATAGGCATAGAGGCTGAAACCTGCAACCACCTGATTGGTGTATAAAATGCGAATTAATGAAACATACATGGATGGAACATAATTATATGTACAAATAATAATGTGATAAATTGACCATTATGAATTATGATTATTTATATGGCCTGTGTTTTTTGTCCTTATGATTGCTTTGATAGATTTTTTTGTTTATATTAAACCCATGAGATTAATGCCTAAGGGTGGGACACATTTTCATGTTGATATTTACATGATATGACTCATGAATTAGGTTAACACTTTAGGGATTTGTGCATGTTTTCCATACCACCCAAGTGTAAGGCTCATTGGTACTTAATGTCTCGGTAGAGTTTACATGATTAAATTGGATGTCTGAGGAATGTATGTATAGTCACTAGATTCATGGGGGGAGATTATTGATGATAAAGGGGATTTTCTAGATTCCATGAAGGAAGGACCATTGGTTTATGATATGTTATGATATATTCATCCTTAGAAGAAGAATCTACCACTTACTCCAGTGATCCTTCCTGATGTAAGAGGGTCCACCTTTAGACTCGTATACTTTGAATGACACCAAAGAATTTTTTTCTGATCCATGAGTGTCAACTAGGAGCTTGTGGGTTCGGTGGGTTTATTTCATGTGAAGTATTATTTTATTATATTAAGACCTTGATTATATCTATATTGAACTCCCTGTATTCATAAAACTAGATTTGTTTAGACATGGTGATGTTGAACTACTATGTTTTACCAACACCCTACTCAGTTTACCGTTTGGTACCCAAATACATTACATGGATACCAATTTGGATAATGAAAAGGACCTTGATGTTTATTATTTATTGCTATATGGGTTGGAGCATGGACATGAGACCTAAATGTAGTTTGGGACTAGGGTCATTGGATTCTTTACATTAGTCTTCCTAGTCTTCAATATATAATTCCAAATACATTTCATTTATATTCATTTAGTTTGTCATTATGTTATTCATTTATCATTTGAATTTTTTTAGTGGTATTTTCCCAACATTAGATATAATAATATTTATTCATATTAATTCCTCTATTCATGTTAATATTCTATTATTTTCCTCTTTCTTTGAAACTATTTACCATAGGGTATACTCTCTGTTGGGACAACTTTGTGTATAAGTTGTATTTGTTGTCAATAGTTGTCAATAATGGTCCAAATGAAGAAGGAATTCCAAAGTGAATAGATATTTGTTGATGTAATGATTCTAAGATAATTGTTACGGATTCATAGCATTAGATTCCACACCTGCTACATTCTCTATGTTGTTTAATTCAAACAATTGATACACTGATCCTAACATCAAATAACTTATGTGAAAGGTGACACATTGTTTACACAAATGAAGTATAATCCATTGAGGATGAATGAAGTGTTCTGAGTGTGTTCTTTGGAATTAATGATCCAAAAAGAAAAGAGGGATGATGGTTGGAGAAGAGACTTGGTATTTTTGGTATCCATGCATGAGGTTTATGACTTAATTTTTCCATGAAATTTTACACATAGAAGTATTACATATTTTTTGGGTGAAATTAAAAAAAAATTGGGCCAACCCTCGAGCTATCCATCCATCCTCAACTCGAGGCACATGCTGGACCATAGGAATCAACCATTCCCAAATAGTCTAGTTAGGCCATCCTATGAGTGGAAAGGCTATCTGGGCCAATTGGAGTGCACTGGGAAAACCCTCTGCATAGTTGAGCTAAATCCCCAGAAGAGAGTGGGCATGAAGCACACCTATAAAGAACACAGTACATAGAAATAATGTGGAGGGAGAAGGGGTAATCTAGGACATCATTAGAGCGGCTTGATTGATATATTGTTCTCCACCCGCACTTTGGTTTTGATGTAGGACAAACGAATCATATATTGTTCATAGTTTCTAAACACATAAGTAATCCTAGCCATCCATCTTATCTATGCTATATGATCTAATCGAAACCATCCATCTCATTTTCACAACCTTCATTTCAACCAGGGTCATCTGATTCCCCAACACCATTGTCTTCTTCCTCCAGCACCTGATCCCTCCGCTGCTACTCACCAGAGATGAAGACAGAACCTCAATCAAGATTCTGGACACCAGGATGATCCACTCCACTGTATTTTATCCATGAGAGTCATGAAATTATACATGCAATTTCATTGTCATTCATGCAATAAGATAATGATGTCTGAACGTTGCCGAAGAAAATAAAGTTATGATGCCATATCACATAGCTCGAGTTCTTGAGAAAACAAGTTTTATGGAATTCTTAATGCGTCCACATGTTCTATAATGAATGGATGAAGAGAAATTCATGTACTCAAAAATGGAACACTTTGAGAATCTTGGCATATCCCATCCGTGATTTGAATATTTTAAATAATAGAAGATCCCAATATTTCAAAGCTCCCTTCTTATGTCATATCACTGGAAGATTTGAATAAGTAAATGAAGTATTCATTTCTTATAAAAAGAGAAGCATAGAGCCAAGATGAATCTACTACTTTCATATATCTGAGTGCTTAGGTTATAAAAAATAGAGTCTCTATAAGGTTTTAGTTTATGGAGAGTAAGAGAAGAACCATGTACCACTTTTCGTTCACAAAGAGAGAATTCTCAAAACAATCTAGGTTGGTGAGGAGTGCTCTGCAAACCATTATGGTTTATGAATGATGTATACATGCACTTTTTGTGGGAGAACTATCCATTCCTTGAGCGAGGAGATGTCACAAAGCACTCTGGTTCTATGGAGAAGAACATTACATTCGGTGCAAAGAAGAACCATGAATCCTATGTGCGTAGAATAAGAATAAAAACATCAACCAAACTCTTGGTGTGTTTTGTGAAGAAGACCTAAAAAGACCATGGATTTCATTCTCATGTTTCCACATTGAAGAACCACACTATTTACTGGTGGGATTTCGTTGTAAAAGGATGGAAAACCTATTCAAATTCCTTCACCCATCTGGGATTAAAGAAGATACATGAATAAACAAATACATGAAAAACATAATTGAAATAAATAAATAAGGTTTTATGTGTGTGCACATGAAGAAAGAATAATTAGATAGGTGTATCTAAATTCCTTCATGCATATGTAAAAAGGGTAAAATTCAGTTAAAAAAATATCAAGTGCACCAAGTAGAAGTAAGAGAGAGGACTCTATTTAAATGCTACATGCATGATCTCATGTATATATGAAAAGAATAAAAATGAATAGCTTGGATCTGATGATTCCATGTAATTGGATCTTCATTTATTTAACAACCACAATGGATTTGGTGATTCTATCCAATAGGAAGATAAATAATAAGTGATGATGAATTTTGTTATTGCACTAAAGAAGAAGGAAGAAGAAGAAGAAGTGTTCATTCGGTTTTCACTAAAGATGAAGAAGAGAATAAGAGAGTTTATTTCCTACAAATTTGCAAGTAAAAATTTGAAGAGCACTAAAAAAGATCAATAGAAGACCCTACCATACCAATATGGTAGAAGACTATCTTCAGAGTTAGTATAAAGAACCATCAAGGATCAGCAAGTTGGACTAGTTCATCACTAGTTCTATAATAAAGGATGTTTCTTCTCTTATTGAGTAGTAAAACCTGAAAAAATATCGTGTGTGTATTTTTACATCTTTTTATTATTTCACGTGATAGATAAAAGATAATAATAGAATCAGGATCCTAACAGGTCAAGAGGTATAGGGATAAAAAGTTATAATTTGTTTAAAAAGTCCCCAACACTAATTCACACCCCCTTTCAGTGTTAGGTATATCCCATACTAGTCCTCTGAATTGGTATCAGAGGAAAGCACACCTCTATTGAATTCTCTAAAGTGAAGATATCCTCACCTAAGTTAATAATTAAGTACAGTCTTGGTGAAGATTTAATCATCTATGAGTGAAATTATATATCAACCAAGACTATGGTGAAAATGAAAAAGAAGGAGAAGAGAAAGATGAAGAAGCCCCTTTTATCTAATGTAGAGGATGTATCTAGTTCTAAATACTTTTTATGATAATTAAAACATATAAAATATGGAATATAATGAGAAGGTGGATCATGTTTCCACCAAGAAGATGAATATCCTTCCTACCTAAAATGATTAGGAGGTATGTGTTAGTACATTTGATAATTTTTCTCACGGTGGAAATGCTAGCACAAGTGTTGATGATCAATTTACAGATTCTTAAGAATTAATAGATGATTGATAAAGAGATATTCTACATGATATTACTAAATAATGTTAATCTCTTGTTTATGGAGTATTTCAATGTATGCAAGAAGATATCACCTAGCTGAAAGAAGAAACTAATTTTTGGGATAAGGGCTTGCAAGAAAAAATTATTGAATGTTTGAAGCTCTCTTGAAAGTTTGGATCAATTAAAGAAACAAAGAGGGAAATTTAAATGAGTTCGTCAAAATGGGTCAAAGATGTTGAATAGAAAGATAGATTCAATGAGACTCTAAAAGATAAGATCCATTCACTAGATGATTAGATGAAGAAGAGAATTGATGTCATGGTTTTACATATGAAAAAAACAAGAAGATCAAAGAACATGACTCTTTATTACAATACAATATTCTGATGCATGAATAGGAATTTGAAAGTTTGAAGAAGGAATGTGAAGAAAATATGATTTTGATTGAAGACCATAAAGTCATACTCAATATGAAATTTCTAGAACAAGAATTTAAGTTGATTAATCTTGAGAAGACACGTATTGAGACTTCATAAAAGAAGGAAATAATGGCTACTAGTAATCAATGTTCATTTGAGTATTCTAATATAAAAAGACCTCCAAAATGTAAAAAAAATATCATGAATTCATTCAATGATCTATGACATTAAACTGAAAAAGTTATGGTACCATCAATATAATCTTGTACTAATGTTTCTAAAACTATTTCTTAAAAATGTGCAGGTTTGAAGAAATATTTTAAACAGGTATGGATGAAGAAAGGTGATGAGAAACCTACCACCATGACTATGGTGGATAGGAAAATGAAGTTAGAAGAGGAATCCCCATAGAGAGAACAACACATTAAGAACAAGGACTAACAACTTTATATAAAAGATATCAAGAAGTCAAGATTAGAGGGTCAATGTTGATTTTGGAATAGATTTGAGAATTATGAATTGGATTGTTCATATAGTCCTTTAAATGAAAAAGAAAAAATGAATCCCATCTCAAGGGGGAGCAAGCTAGTTAGGAAGATGCAACATCCACAGATCTAGAAGCATCTGTATATTGTGAACTGATGTGGAACTCTTGATAACATTTGTGATGTATGTAATGAAAGTGGTCCCAAGGATTGAGCATGTTCATCTGACCATGTATCCAGAACTATCAAGAAAATAAGATCACAAAATATAGATAGCAATGAAAAATAAACCATGGGAAGAAACTAAAAGATTATTGTAAAAACAAATTATCCCAAGAAGATTCCAAGAATGAAATGTGAGAAGTCCTTGGATTATAAATCTAATAAGTTGAAGGGTGGTGCATCCAAAAGAACTACCAAGAAGGATACCACTCGGAAAAATCCATGTGATAGATCCAAACACCATGCCTTTTTTCCTAATGATATATTGGTTATATGGATAGAAGATTTGGAAAAAATGATAAAAATGAAAGATGCACAATCTAGGAATATTGTAAATGGAAATGAAAAGATCTCACATGATATTAAAGAATACTTGTGTGTGATGTGAAACAAGGCTGGTCATACTATTAAAAATTGCATTTTAATTATTCCATCTTAAGAATAATTTACCAATAAGATGAATATCGCAGCATGAGATTCTAGTGCTTTGAAAACTCTTGAAGAAATAAGAATCACCCACAAAGAAGTGGATGAAGTGATTAGATCCACACAGTCATAATTATAATTGAATATCAATTGTGAATGTGTGAAGAATGGATCATCTGGGTTGAGAAAATCATCTCAACTTTGTAGTTCACATTAATGAATCAAGGAGGATCCACCTTATTCCCTTAAATATTTTTGTATTTTATTTTTTCTTATAATACAGGGAATTGAAGTTGATGAAATCTCTTAGAGGTAGAACCTTAAAATCTATGATGATGATTTTTTCTCATGAGGGGAGACATATGATGAAACTAACTGAGTTATTATTTCAATTTTTATCAACATCAGTTTGTATAAAATTGAATTACACTATAAATTTCTTGAAGAATATGTCATTGGAAAAGGTATTCCATTTCTTAATATCTCATCCTTGGTTACTCAAAATAAATACCATTTTACAAATGGGATGTAAATGAAATAATCTATAAAAAAGAATAATGGATGTTCCCCAAGGTCACTCATCCTACCCATTGCACTTGAATGTTTTTGATCTATTTGTCGTTGTGATTGAATGAGTTTTTTCTGATTATTTCACATCACATTCAATATCATCAGCCTAGAATGAATGTGTAAAACCCTTAAATACAATTACAGTTCTCATCTCATGAGGTATCGTGATTTTTGGGTAATGTACTGATTTGTTTTATAAATAAAATCCCCTTATTTTCTATAGTGATCATTAATCAAGTAGAATTATTGTTAAATGATGTATGGAACATTGTTTAAGTATGTATTGATAACCTTTACTCATGACCATTGTATTTATTGTCAATAAGGGTGAGATAAATTGTAATGAAAGTTTGAATAGAAAATGGGGGAGAGAAAGAAAAATGAAGGGGAGATAATATTCACATTTTGATACAAACACATTCATTTAAGATAACTTTTATATATTTATAACAAATAAAAAGGGGGAGATTATTTGGACCACTTTGTGTATAAGCTGAATTTGTTGTCAACAATTGTCAATAATGGTCAAAATAAAAAAGTAACTCCAATGTGAATGTATATTGGTTGAAGTGATGATGCCTAGAGAATTGATATGGATTAATATCATTGGATTCCACATTTGTGAAATTATCCATGTTTTTTAATTCAGAAGTTTGATGAATTGATCTAGAGTTCAAAGAAATTGTGTCAAATTTGACATTGTGTTTACAAAAATGATGTATCATCCATTGAAGATGATTGAAGTGTTCTAACTATGATCATTGGAATTAATGATTCAAGAAGAAAAGAAGGATCATGGTTGAAGAAGTGGCTTGGTATTTTTGGTATCCATGCATTAGGTTTATGATTTAAGGTGGCCATGAAATTTTATACATAGAAGAATTTATTTTTTGTGGCCTTACTTAAAAAAAATTTCCCAACCGTTGAGCTAGCTATCCGGCCTCAACCTGAGGAACATGTAGGACCACATGGGTCATCTGCACCCAAAGGGAGGCCAGCCAAGCAAGCCTATGAGTGGTAGAGCCATGTGGCCCTGCAGAAGTGCATGGTGAAAATCCCGTGCATAGATGTGCTGAAGCCCACGTAGAGCATGGGTACGTAGAATGCCTTTTGAGAACACAGTGTGGGGAGGTATCGTGGTGGGTGAAGGAGTAATCTAGGTCCTTGATGGAGCTATTTGATATATATACCGCACTCTACTTTTATTTTTTAGTTTCGATGGGGGCCAAGTGATGTAGATATTGTTCACAGTTTAAAAATGCCAAAGTAATCCTAGCCATCCATCTCATCTACAATCTATGATCTAATCATCACCTTCCATCTAATTTGTATTGCATGTGTTTGAACCAAGGACATCTGATTCCCCAGCACCATCATCCTCTTTCTCTAGCACTCGATTCCACCTCTGATACTCACTAGATATGAAAACCAAACCTTCATCAAGCTTCTGGCCACCATGATGATCCACTACACAGTATTTTGGCCGCATGAGAGCCATGAAACCATACATTCAATTGCATTGGAATGTATTCAATGAGATAATGAAGTTCAAATGTGTCCAATGAAAATGAAGTTGTGAGGCTATGTCATGGAGCTATAGTTCTTAATAAAACATGTTGAGTATCATTCTTAATGCATTCACTCATTCTAAAATGCATTAAAGTAGATAAAGTGACATGCTCGAAAAGGAAACCCACTGAGAATCTTGATGTATCTTATCTGTGGTTTGAAGATTTTAATGAAGTGAAGATCTTGAGCATTCAAAGCCAGAATATTATGGCATATCATTTGGATATTTGAATGAGGAATGGAATTATTCCTTGCTTATAAAAATAAAAGAACCAAGAAGAGAAGAAGTTTCTTCTCCAATATACCCGAGAGCTCCTATTTTGAAAAATAGAGCCTCTCTAATCTTTCAGTTCATGGAGAGAAATCAAAGAACTATGTACCACACTTGGATCATGAGTAGAGGATCCACAAACCATTCCGGGTTCATGAGGAGTAATCTGTGAACCATTATATTTTGCGAAGTAAGTATGCACTCTATGTGTGTCGGATAACCATGCATTCCTTACGTGAGGAGAAGCTGCAAACCACTCTGGTACTATGGATAAGAACTACACACTATGTGCAAAGAATAACTGTGCACTCTCATTTCATAATAGATGGATAAAAACACCATCCAAAACCTTGGTGTGTTTTATGAAGAAGAACTAAAAGGACAACGAATTTCATGATCCTATTTCCACATTGAAGAACCAAACTATTAGAAAGATGGTTTTATTTGAATAAATAAAGAGAAATGTTCAATGTACATCACCCATTTGGGTTTGAAGAAGATACGTGCATAACATCATACATGACACACAAAATTGAAAGAGATAAATAAATTCATATGTGTCTGTATGTAAATAAGTTATAATTGGAGAATTGTATATGAATTCTTTCATTCATATGTAAAAAGGGCTAAATTCAGTTAAATAAATATCAACTGAACCAAAAAAAAGTGAGAGAGAAGAGTTTATTTATATTCTACATGCACGATCTCATGCATATATGAAAATAAGAAAAGTGTAGTAGTTGATCATGATGATTCCATGTATGATGATATTAATTGCATGGATAATCAAAATGGTGTTTGTGATTTTAAACAAGAAGAATAAGAAAAAGTTATAGTGTATTTGGTTGTAGAACTAAAGAATAAGTAAGAATAATAAGATGTGTGAATTCTGTTTTTCATTGAAGAAGAAGAAAAAAAGTAGAGGGTTTATTGCCTACTTCAATGCAAGTTACCAAGTGAGTAACACTAAAGAAGATCAAGAGAAGACCCTACATTATCAAGAAGGAAGAAAACTATCATTAGAGGTAGTATAAAGAACCAGCATGGAGAAATAAGTTGGACAAGGTTATCACCAGTTTAGGAAGATAGGATTGTCTCCTTTCCCCCTCTAATGTGTAGGGACTCACACTAATTAGAAAATTGTGTCCCTAGACAAAACATAGTAACAGTTATCACATTATAGTGGAAAATCCATGCACTGGTCATTCCCATGAATGGAAATGATGTAGCTACTCTTATTGAGTTTTTAACATTATAAAAATATCATGTCCATATTTTTACTTCTTTTTATAATTGAAAATTACATAGAAAAGATAATAAGAGAATCAAGATCCAAACAGGTCTAGAGGTACATGGATAAAAATTTGGAATTATTTTAAAAAGTCCCCAACACTTATTCACCCCCTCTCAGTGTTAATTATATCCCAAAATGGTTATCTAACTCTCCCCACTATATTCTGTAGACCCTAGCTGGTTTTCTATAGCCTTTGGAATACGATGAGGCAGCCTTGGGGACACGTAGCCAATTAGCTTGGTTACTTGAGGGAGCATCGAGTTGGAGATGTTACAAAGTTGTATCGTATGAACATGTTTCTTTTCTAGTTAATTACTATTTTGGAAATTTAGAAAGGATAGTAGGATAAATTGGGACTTGGTAATGAGATTTTTTAAGGGAGTAGTTAACCCATGTATAAGAAAAAACCTATGTTCCTTGGGATGGGATTGTTGTTCATGATGTTCCAATGTCACTGTTTAATTTTATATCACCAAGGGTGATTCACATATTGCATGCTGTTATTATTTCTTAACATTTATACTCATGGCCTGCTATGGCTTGATATGAGTATGAATGAATAATGATAGAAACATAAGGATATATAATGACATGCATTTTTTTGGATAGGGACATATTTATTTATTATGATAAACATTCCTATACAATCAGTGATATGAAATCCTTATTATATTTAATGAAAAATGGAATAATTGAACTATTATGTTATTCCAATTCACTTTTTTATCCATGTTTATAGATTCCATGATATTGTGTTTCTACATTTTTATCACCTTTTTAGGTTATTATTTCATTATATATAGTTCTAAAGAGTTTGTTAGTCTTGTAGAAAAAATCATCCTCTATGTTATTGAATTGAGCGTCAGGAGAGAGTTAATAAGTATGATCTTGACATAGCTAGACAATATCTTAAAATAATTTTTGAGGATCGGATGGATGTTCAGCTTTACGACATCTTCCAGAGGTCTAGGTGATCCCTAGAATGGGGGACTATTCGTATGATGTCTTTGATGTTTGAGCTAAAGAGAGAGTTTTATAAAAAAAATATTACTACATTCACTGGGGAAGGATGAACCTATGTATTCATGTTCTATATCATGTTAGTCCAGATAATCCTCAAGAACCTCAAGACACCCATAGATAGGTGGGTAAATCTTGATGCATACAAAAAATCATAGACCTTCTATGTTTTGGTGGAACATTCAAGAGAAAGCTGTGAAGCTAGAGGAGTTATCTTCAAAGGACGTTGATGAGAGGTTCCATATCCACTTCTATTATGATACATTGAAGGATGATAAGGCTCTTGAGTTTAGGAATCAGGCATAGGAGGTCATTTTAGTGATGGACGACATCATATGCTTCATTGAACAACACCACGATTCTCCATCCTTAGAAACAAATGAGATCGCCATGGTGAGATGATTTTAAGATGGTCTTATATTTTAGATCAGGACATAGACTAATGCGTTTCAGTTGAGTATCTTTACTGATGTGATAAATCATGCTCTAATCATGGAAAGTAATCTAAGAGAGAGAGCATGAGTGGTGGTTTGATAACTTCCATAGGGTGATCCTAGAATACTTCTTATATTTGAATGAAGCACCTATATAAAATTTATCACCATGGAATTAGAGGAAAGGGTAGTCAAGGAAGTGGACTTTCATATCATGACTGTGGTTAAGTAAAGTGATTTCAATGCGGTGGGTTGGGAGACAATTTCATGTTGTGTCCTAACACCATAGTGGAGTTTCATGTCTGTGGTAGGTTGGTCCATATTCAGATGTTTTATGGGAAATTTCTATTGTTGATCATTGTAAGGGGTTATGGTAGGCACTTGATTTAGGTAGGGGATAATCAACCTCTTAGTAGATTGGTAGTTGGAGTTCCACTGGTCATTCAGTCCGAAGTAGGGGATGTGGAACCCCAATGCTGGATTAATAGTACCACTCAGAGGGAATAGAACATGGGAGTAAAAATTAATCCTATGGAAGAGGGGTGAGCCAGATATGTGCAATATAGTCTTCTCTAAAAGATTTGGATGTTGAACATTCTACCATCAGAGGTTCAATTCTAGTATCATTATCCTTATCTGGTGTTATTCATACAAGATCATAAATATTTTTATAGTCTCTTTATTAATATTATTTTGGCTTGTTTTTGGAAATAATGGATTCTTTTTTTACCATCGACACACAGTTTGTAGTGCAGTCAGAGGGTATCATGTGTTGAATGGAGTGTTCTCGAAAAAATTGGTGCCTATTATTTCCTTTGTGATCTTTTTGTGCTGAAAATGATAGTATTAGATTTGATCATTTCTATAGATTGTAAATTTTAATTCTAATATCAAATCTACTATTATTGGAGGGGATTTAACATTCTATCTCTTGAAGAGGGAAATTATACTCACCACAGAGATTGGGATCATCTGTCTAGTTGTGCAAGTCCAAATTAATGTATATTTTAATGTCTCATCCCTCATATTGAAATCCTTATTCTCGATGATGCAGAAATTTATTTGGGCACCTTTCCTCTAGTGGTGAACCATTTTTTGGATGTCTTTCCTATATATTTATAATTCTCAAAAATCGAGCAAGAGATTGAGTTCAAGATCGAGTTAGTACTAAAAGATAATCCAGTTTTTATTCTGCCTTATAGGATGGAACCACCTGAGTTACATGAGTTGAAATTTCTACTGGAATATATGGAAGCCAATTTATTCTTATATACTGGTATATATAAATGTGTTTCTCAAATTTTTTTCCAAGAAGGTTGATGGGAAATTTTTTTAATGTGATCATTATCAGAAATTAAACTAGATAATGGTCAATAGCCAGTAGCCCAATCTGGGAATTTATTATCACTTAAATCCGATTAGAGGTGGCGGGATTTTATTCATGATAAAAATGAGATTAGGTTACCACCATTTTAGGTTGGTTTAATTGAACATAACATAGTATTTTTTAGGACAAGTTGTGTCTTATATGGGGTTTTAGTGATGTCATTTGGTATCATGAACACAATGACAGTATACATGGCCATGATGAATCAGAATGTTAATCCTTTCGTAGACTAGTTTGAGGAGGTTTTAATTGATAACATATTCTTATAATCCCAGTATTTATATGATCATGCCCATAATAATGGAATCATCTTAATTACATTTAGATATCATAAAATTTATTCCTAGATATAAAAATGTAGTTATTGGATTGATACTATAAACGTCATGGGACATGTCATCTCAGAAGATTGATTATCAGTGTACCCATGTAATGTTACAATCAGGGAATCTTTGGATCACCCCAAGAATTTTTTTGATATTTGGAGTTATCTTGGTCTAGTAGGTTATTACTGATTTTTCATTCAAGAATTGTCCCATTTGGAAACACAAAATTATAGGATAACCAAGAAAAAGGTGAAGTTTGTTTAGGAATATTTTTTTGAGAGATATATTTAGGTTAGAAAAATTAGTACAACATCAACACTAATCATCTCCTAACCTATGTTGGGTAAGGCATATACCTTGTATTGTGACATAGTTGGAGATGGAATCAGAACAGTTCTATTGTACGATGACTGAGTGGTTTCTTATGGCTCTAGACTATCGAGACCGCATTAGTGGAGTAATCCTACTCATGATATGGTGTTAGTAGTGGCAGTATATACCTAGATATGTTGGTGACACTATATGTTTGGATATATGTCTTTTGTGTACAAGGAAAATAAGATTATTTATTAAATATTTTTCTAAAGGTACCTAAATATTAGGAAGAAAAGTTGGGTTGAGTATCTACAATATTTCATCTTCGATCTAGCTTAAACACTTGGGAAAGTAAATTTCCGTATTGACACATTATGATAGAATAAATAGATATAGGTAGTGCGGGAATATTGTTATGATAGTATAAATATCTTTCAATTGAACTCCAAAAATATTTTTCAACCAATATTCATCAAAGTTCTTTTACAAGGAACCTTTAGAACAAAAGAGATAAAAATAGAGCGTTCAATGGTAGAGATCATATTTGTAAAATAAAACTAATATATGATAATAAAATTCTAGGAGAGATGATAATAAAAGGATTCATATCAGGTAGAGTCTTCCAAAATAGTATCAAGGATGTTCGAGATAGCGTAACAGTATATGTTGAAGCTTCTTCTTCTTTATATTAAAAAATGTTGCACACCAATGCTTCAAGAGAGAATTGATGGTTTATCAAGAAGGATCTTAAATTCTTATCTGTATATTTATTTTTCACACATTAAATAACTCCTTAAATTATACACATCCTTTTCATGTAAATACCTCATCCACAATATTACCCATTAAATTATCCTTGTACTTATTTTATTTCTCGTTACATTCCAATAATTGTAATAATTTTTTCCTTAAAGTTGTAAATAAACAATTAATAAATATAAAAAATTATTAAAATCCATTTAATGTTAACCAATGGTAATAAATACTAGGCTACATAATGACGTACCTTGTTTTAGATCACCACATACATGATTTCTATAGATTTGAGTTCATGTAGATGAATTTATGAGCATATTCTTTCATCACCAAGCTAATTTACCTACATAGATTGATTTTCATAGGACTTTTTACATAGATGATTCGCTTTATGTAATATTCTTGATCACATTTCAAAATTATGAAGTAGCTAAATTTAATTATATATCCATTTGGATCAATTTATCAAATTTTACCAAAAATCGGAATCACATAGTCGATTAGTCCATGTAACTGATTCACGAATCCATTTGATCTATATAGCTGATTTATCACATAAGTAATTTATCAGTGTAGGAAATTTATATTTAGATGATTCTATGATCTAGCTAGTTCTCGTAGGTGATTAATTTAGTTTAATGTTCGATATATCCATTTCTCCCAGTATTTAAATTCTTCACATAGATGATTTTTCAAACATTGTAAAATTTCATCCAAAATCTACAGAATTGTTGAATTCATTAAGTCAAAAATATATGTTATTAAAATAATGATAAAACCTGATGAATTCACTTAAAAAATCTGTAATATATGATGGGTATTTGAGATAATGGATACCTAATGTATATGGGACATATTGGAAAAGTAATAGTAGTCCAACAATATCCCATATTTTGATAATGCAAATAACCATATTATATTAAGCACTATGTTTTAAAGTGATTTTAAAAAATTGTGTAAAAAACTAAAGAATACACATATTTATTTTAAAATTTTATGTTTATCCTTTTATTACCCCACCCCACCTAATTATACACTTCTCCCCTTTTATTTCTTAGGGAAACCACTCTATTTTTTGTATCAATATAAATTAAAGATATGGAAAAGAAAAAAAATAAATTTTCACTTATATGTATGAACTGATTAATTATAGCATTAAAATAGAATGTGAAATTATATAATGAATAAAATTTTATTATCAAAATAAAAATATTATAAACATTAAATGATAAAGATAACTAAGAAATAAGGGTTAAAATATATGAAATGAAAAAAGTATCTTATAAAAGAAAAGGAAAGTGGAAAAGATAAATTTCCCTAAATGAAAACCATTTATAAAAATATTTGTCCACTCAACTCACATAAAAACATATATACAAAATACTATATAGAAGAAATTAGATTATGGATAAGGTCAAACTAAGAAGCTGGTTTTGGTGGAGGTAACATTAAGGTTAGTGAGGTTCTTGAGGTAGATGGAGGATCCATTGTTGATGGGGGGAAGAAATCTTCCATGATATATCATAGAAAACCCTTTAATAGCAATAGTTTACTTTCCTTGTGGACTATAAAAATTATTTCCAATAAATCGTTTAAAATTCTATTTATCTATATTATAATCAAAGGTCCCATTATAGAAAAAAGATAATTTCTTTGAAATATCAGAGGATGAGGTTCCATTTATATATTTCTTAATAGATATTTCTACATTAACCATTTATTACACATTCTGATAGATCTAGGATGGATCTTAAATTATATCCACTATTTTTCTAATACCTATAAAAATATTTATATAAGTAAGTACAATATTTATTCATCCTCTTATATTACAAAAAGTAATCTTCACACATGTATATTATATTGATGATATCTGACTTTCATAACTCATGGAAAATCATTAATGCATGTCTATGCATCTGGACAATAAAGGAGAGGTCATTCCTCAGAATGCCTTTAAAATATTCAAGCTGGCCATAAGATAATTTTAGAGGATCACTAAGTAATGTTGAAATATCAATATAATATGGAACGGATGAATGTTCCAGTAATATCTTCTTTAGAATCTGATATTGAGATCCTTTCATACTTATCAATATTCCATTTATAGATATGACATTCCTACTCATATTATCTATTTTCACAATTAAAACTTCAACCACTATATTCAAAACACTGGATTGAAGAACATTACCACACAAAAAAAAGTAGTTGGCTCGGGTGCAATTTGAATAGGTACATTAGGGGGGTGTGCAATTGGTTCCACAAAATGAATGCGGCTTAAAGGTATCTATACAATCATCTCCTTACATGTAGGAGAAACTAGTACAGCTAGAGAATCTGTAGATTCTAATCTAGATTATTCTACTTAGGATTCAATGTTAATCCCTTTAGTTAACAATATAAATCAAAGTTAAAAGAATTGATGATTTCAAGAAACTGGTTTGAGAGATTAATTTTAGAGACCCGAAGCTTGACATACATAGATATTACATTACTTTTACGGAATACTTAATACATAATAAAAATAGACACACAAGGACCATAATAGTTAAGTGTCTTTGGAAACTTGGAACGTAATCTTCTAATCATTGTGAAATATCTTCAACATCTCCAATAAAGATCTTCCACTTTTTGTTTCCTTACCTAAAACCTTTATTTTAATCCTGGGGGAAAATAAAACATAAAAAGGGCGAGCTCAAATGCTCATTAAGGGTAAGCATGGATAAAATAAAACATACCATATACATTTGAACTTAAAAACATGAACATAATGATTAAACATTTTAAGCTTGAGAAATGACATAAAACATGGAAGTACGTAAGGCATATATCATAAAGAAACATTAAGAATGATAAAATAGCATGGGAATAAAACATGTAATTGTGGCGTCCATTAATCACATGTAATGATTTCCATAGTAGCCAAGGCATTGCTTCCAAGACCATCTTAGTGGACAAAGTCCCTTTCTGAATCGAGTTCACTCCTCGTTCCAGTCATGTATTATTGAACCGGTTTAACTTTCCGTTCTAGACATGTCTATCTCATGAGATATAAATCTTTACCCAATGTATTGGGGGGAGATATAGGTCCCACCAATCTCATAATGAAATCATTCTTACTTGGGCCACAAAATAAACATACATCATTCATAAAAACCCAATAAATAAAATGGGTTTCATAAACATCATCCCATCATCACATAATCCATATAAAGGAAATGGATATCATTTCATAATAAAAAAAGTGAAACCATGTAAATCATAGAGACATTATACTTGAAACATACAGATATGAAATAATTCCATCTTAGATGAAAAATGGTTTTGATAAAACACTTGAAATGAAATCTTGACGAAAATATCATTTTTTCTCCAAAATAAATTTATTTTCACAAAACATTATGCAATTTTAAAAGAAAAAGATTTTGTTGAAAATATCATGAAATATTTTGGAGGAAGCTTCATGAATATAAGGCTTTATAAAACCATAAAAATACATTCGTTCCATATAAGTTAAAAAAACATTCTTCTTCTACTTTTGGCGAAAAAGTCAAAAAGTACCTCGGAACGTAAACAAAAGAAAGATTCCTTACATACCATGTAGTAAAATTCTAGAATGGATAAAAATTACTTTAAACATACATGAATACAATTTTATAAAACATGTACATGGATGATAGCAATAACCTTAGTAAATACTTACGAATAAGCAATCTCGGATAAAAATGAGATTTGAAAAATTATCCCTTACCTTATGTCCGATATGATTCGTACGTATCCAAAACTCCTGTATAATGATTTAAATAATGTAATTGACTTATTACAGAATAATATTCATTGTTATTATATCATATATGGTTCACTTATGACTTTATATTACCCATTCTTTTGTAAATTCATTTTAAAATAGCTTTTTGGGTAAAATCGTTTCATTTGTCGTTCGGGTTTTAACTTGTAATTATTCATATGATTACTTAGATCATGATTACTTACATAAATAATGTAAAACATGATTCATATATAATATATATTCCGAATATATATATAATGGATCGATAAATGGAAAGAAATACACCGTTCATGGAGACGATCGGTCGTACGTACGCATGAAGGTTGTTTTTGTTTCCTTATTGAATTGAATGGAATTAAGTAGATGACATGAATATATATATACATAAATCCAGTAGAATTATTATGTCATATATTTCATTATTACTTATTATATATACTTTATAATCATTCTTGAATGGTTATCATGGAGAGTAAATCTCATCGCGTCGTGGAGACGGTACTCCGTACGTACACACGAGCGATGATATCATTCCCATGATCGTGGAATTGTATTAAAGTGTATGTATAATATTACAGAATCAATATCACTTTAAAATAATCATATATATTCATTACATTCACCATTATACCCATCCATGTAAGGTGGTGGTGGAAATTAGATTACACCACGGCGTGGAGACGGTATTTCGTACGTACGCACGTGCGGTGATTTCGTTTTCCGTAGGATGGATAGATGGTGAAATATGGTTGTTTCATACATATAATAACATATCAGTATATGAGTGATACTTATGTTATTACTTCATAATGGAACAACTAAAAAAAGAAGAAGTGGAAGAAGAAATAAAGTTGAAAGAATCGGTAACAGACATTACATCTTCTTTGAAGCGCCTCTTTGAGACCTCCTCTTTGTAGAGACCCTATGCTTGACGTACATGGACATTACATTACTTTTGCAGAATACTTAGTACATAATAAAAAACACACACACAAGGACCGTAATAGTTTAGTGTCTTTGGAAACTCAGAATATAATCTTCTAATCGTGGTGAAAGATCTTCAACATCTCCCATAAAGATCTTCCTTTTTTACCTAAAACCTTTATTTATATCCTAGGGAAAAGAAAAAATAAAATGGTGAGCTCAAATGCTCAGTAAGGGTAAACAAAATAAATATCAATGACATCTTATTCAAAAGAACACAACATTTTATAAATCTTAATCCGGTAAAAGAGATCATAATATCATAACATGCGATAAATCATAGTAGTGAAATGTAATCCCAATAATCATAACTTAAAACATAAAACTTTGTGGCATACACACATAATCATATATAATCATTTCTTATTAGTCAAGACTCATTTCCAAGAATATCTTAGTGGACAGTGTCCATTTCTGAACCGAGTTCATTCCTCATTTCAGTCCTGCTTCACTGAACCGGTTTAACCTGCCGTTTCAGCCATGTCTATCTCATGAGATATAAAATCTTTACCTAATGCATTGTAGGGAGATATAGGTCCCAACCATATCATAATGATACCATTATTATGTGTTCCACAAAATCATAAATCATACATCATAGCATAACCCATGAAATAAAATGGGATTCTTAAACATCATGCCATCATAACATAATCCATAAACAATTGATATCATTTCATCATAAGAAAATTGAAACCATTTAAACCATAGAGTCATTTTACTTGAAACATACACATATAAAATAATTTCATCTTAGATGGAAAATAGTTTTGACAAAACACTTGAAATGAATTTTTGAGGAAAATATCCTTTCTTCTTTAAAATCATTTTCTTTTCGGAAAATTCCATGAAATTTTAAAAGATAAGGGTTTTGTTGAAAATAATAATGAAATCTTGTAGAGGAATCTTCTTGAAAATGAGTTGTTATGAAACTGTAAAAATCCGTTCACACCGTATAAGTTAAAAATAACATTCTCCTCGTACTTTTGTCGAAAAAGTCAAAAAGTACCTTATATGGTAACCAAAGGAAAAATTTCATTCATACAATGTGGTAAAAAGTCAATAAAGGGTAAAAATGACTTTAAACATCCATGGAAGAATGGTAAACATTTTATGAAAGCATGTTTTAGAAAACATGGTCATGGATTATAAACGTAACCCTAGTAAATACTTACGTATAAGCAATCTCGGATAAAAATGATAATGAAAATTTATCCCTTACCTTAGGTCTGATTTGCTTCATAAGTGTCCGAACCTCCTGTATAATGATTTAAATAATGTCATTGACTTATTCCAGAATCATACTCATTGTTATGATATCATATATGGTTCACTTATGACTTTTTATTACCTGTTCTTTTGTAAATTCCATGTTAAAGAGCGTTTTGGGTAAAATTGTTTCATTTGTCGTCCGTGTTTTGACATGTAATTATTCATATGATTAAATAGATCATGATTACTTAATTCCATAATATAAAACATGATCTATATATAATATATATTCAGAATATACATATATATAATAAATCAATAAATGGAACGAAATACACCGTTCATGGAGACGGTAGGCCTTACGTACGCATGAACGTTGTTTTCGATTCCTTATTGAGTTGAATGTAATTTAGTAAATGAAATAAATATATATACACATAAATCCAGTATCATTATTATTTCATATAATTCATGATTACTTATTATATATACTTTATAATAATTCATGAATGGTTAACGTGGAGAATGAATCTCATCGCGTCGTGGAGACGGTAGTCCGTACGTACGCACGAGCGATGATATCATTCTCATGATCGTGGGACTATATTGGAGTGTATGTATACTATTTCAGAATAAATATCACTTTAAAATAATCAAATATAGTTATTATTTATACCATTATACCCATCCAAGTAAGGTGGTGGTGGAAAATAGATTTCACCACGGCATGGAGACGGTATTCCGTACGTACGCACGCGCGGTGATTTCGTTTTCCGTAGGATGGATAGATGGTGAAATAGGGTTGTTTTACACTTATAATAACATATATGTATATGAGTTATACTGATGTTATTACTTCATAATTAAACAACCTAAGAAAAAGAAGTGTAAGAATAAATAATGTCGAAAGAATCGGTAACAGACATTACCTCTTCTTTGAAGCGCCTCTTTGAGATCTCCTTTTAGGGCACTAAAATTGGTCTTTGAGGAAGACCAGAACCTCTAGGATGTTTCTAGGGAAGTGGAGAATAGAATTTGGCAGGGTTTGGACGAGCATGAAGGCTCAAAGTTGTGTTAGGAAGAGAGGAAGGAGGTGCCCTTTTATAAGGGGGGAGAGGGGCTCCTTTGGAAAACTAAAAATATTATTTTATTATAAAGTCATATTCGGTTTTAAATAGCACCAAATTGAATTATTTCGAAGCTAAGGTGGTTATGGGTCGGAATAATCTCATCCAATAGAATTTAGACAAGGTTAGGTTCCTATCATAACCTTATCATTTAGATTTAACATTAAGTTAAATAATTTTACTTTTACCGTGTCTTCTTGTGTTCTTACACTATAAGGTTGATAAACTTACTATAACAAGCCACAAGAACCCCAAGTTGTTTATTATTAATATATATAACCTTATATAAGTCATTTGGCCGAACCTTATATTTTTAGGAGTAAAATAACAATTAATAATATAATATTTGTTTAAAAAAAAATTATGTCAATTTTGACACTATTTAGTAATTGATTTGTGTGAAAATAATAAAAGAATTATTATTTAGAAAAACGTTAATTAAATCAATAATAACATGTCATAATAACCTAGATAATTATTGGAATTCATAAAAAGTCTCAAATTACATTTATTTGGGTATTTATAACATCAATTATGTCAATATTTCATTAATATGATAATTACTGCATCATCTTTGTGTCATAAATAAATTAAATTATTTAATGTCTAAAAATTACAAATAAAATACCATTATGTAGGAAACCTTTTTATCTTTCTAATGAGTATTTATGGTCGAATTTATCTTATGTATAACCGTATATTAAAAATTATTTACTTATTAAACTTTGATTTTAACTATTTTAACCCTTCTTTAAATAAATTAATAATAAATGTCCTAATCTAATCCAAGTGGGCCTAAATGATCATATTTTATTCCTAAGGTTGTTTTCGGTGAAATTACACTTATCCAATAGAATTAGGACATGTGTTAGGGTAATAATAATAACATGTTTACCCTTAATTACCCTATTTACTTTTAAAAGTGGTAAAAAAAAGTTACTATTCACCAAAAATTATTTGCATCTCATTGAACAACATTTTACTTACTAACATCAACTGTGTCTCTCGGATTTTAGAAATTCCACTCACAGAAGCGGTAAAATTATGTTTTATGAAAAATTCATTTTTTTAACTACCACTTAGTGGTATCACTATTCATCAAAAAATGAAAGTTTCCAGAAAAATACCAAAAATTAGGCCTGAGCTATATTTGATAATATAATCTCAAAAATGATTTATATTTTACCAAATTCAAAACATATCAGTTGCATTAATTAATTTAAAAATTAATTCCCGTCGTCAAAACAAATTGTGTGTTCTTAAGAGATAATAACTATCAAAAGATTGACACTTGTTTATGTCTGGTTTAAATGTAGAATTACATCCAATGACCAAAATTGTATTAAATTGTAAAAATATATTCTAAATATACTATAAAACCACTCAAATTAATAATTTATCACTATTAATTATTTCGATTAAAAAAGTTGTTTTTAATTAAAATTTAGTAATTTTCACTATTCATCAGAATATGAAAGTTATCCGAAAAGTACCAAAATTTCACCTTATGCTAAATTCGATACTCCGAATCCAAAAATGAAGTCCATTTTGAGAGATAAAATTTCTAAAATTTTAAAAGGTGGTTATTACTATTCATAACGGCTAGTTTTAATAATATTTTAATAGCATGTCATTGTTTAGTGAAACTCGGTATTGCGTACTACACACGCAATCGAGGAAGGTCGTGATTGTGTGTAATGCAAGGAAAGTAAAGGATGTGTGTTGTGCAAGCTTGATTTGGTGTAGCATACAACACAAGACATTAATGAAATTAAAAAGAATATTTTTCATAAAATCTCAGGATGTTACATTCTACCCCCCTTAAAATGAATTTCTCACTCGAAATTCATTGGGGTTATAAATGGTTTACTATTCAAAAGTTTCTTTAATAGAAACCCACATCATAAAAAGGAAAACCAAAACCAATCGTTAAAAACAAAAGTATGAAATGTAACGGTTACCCAAATAAACTAATCACTGGGTTTCCACATAGGTGAAAATATGGATATGGAAGAGAAATCTAACCATCATGTTCTGATGGAGAGTGGTAGAGAACATGGCTATGGAAAATCCAGCAATCACAAAGCCATAAATTTTGGACGATCTAAGGTACCATCAGATTCATCAGATATAAGAGCACTAGGACAACATTTTTGGTTTTCAAGATCGTTTCCCTAAAGTTGATGAAATTGGAATTAGAAGAAATACTTTCATGATTTCGGTATAGTCTCACCGTTGGTCGTTCTTTGGACAATTTCCACTTCATCTCTTAATGAAATGAAGTTGAATTTGTCATTCGTGACGTGTTAGCAGATCATGTGATAGAATGATGGGTCATTCCATCTGTCTCTAACAAAAGGTTAGAAAAGTTATCATAAAATACATAAGTCCATATATAGTGAGATTAATCATATATGGTTCCTAAAATGGACTTATAATTCATATATCATATTGCTTAATATAATAAAACTAGTTTCTACTAAATAGGGACTTCCTGTAGGCTAATGGTAGGCGATAAAGGCCAGTCGCACTTCGGTTGTGGGTTTGATTCCCACAGCCTTGTCTGACGCGATGGGCTGTCGCCCGTCCTGCAGGTTGTCCTTTTTCTAAAACTATATTACTATAACATCCCATCAATAATATTGAAAAAAACTTCTATCCTTAATTAATACTAACTTATGTCTAACATAATCCGTTCCAATCTTTAGGCTTGTCCATAATACTGCAGTCCACTCTCATAATATAGTGAAAACGATTACTAGAGATTTAATACCATCATTGATCCCCATATATAATAAGATATGTCTTGTTGGTCACATTCCAAACATTCAAAGTCCTTAATCATGTATTCTCTTGAATACCCATTGAAACTTAGTGAAAACATGAATACAGTTAAAAGTTAACACTTTCCACATACCAAAATCCTCAAAATTCTATATACTCAAACCATGATATCACTTAGTCCTTATATCAATCATGAGCTCATGAATACTGTCAAATATTTCATTTTCTCATTTCCCTTCATTATGCGCATATCAACTTTTTTTCCAAAAATATCTCAATCACTTTCCATGGTTACAGGTACCATAAAATTATTGAATACCACAATAGACCAATACATATATATTCCAATATTCCACGATACTATATACAACATTATTTTGGAATCCCATTACAAAAACACTTAATCATTCCACCACATCGTTGTCATATTCAACATCGCCAATGGTGATCGCATGTGACTTCCCTTTGTCCTTTTCCTTAAGTGGTTGCTCATGTCGATCATCACTAACCATTGGATTAGGGCATTTATTAGCATAATGCCCCATTTCCTTTCACTTGAAGCATTGAAGTGTAGTAGGTTCATTCTATGTATCCCTTCCTTTGTTTTCATCATTAGACATCTTCTTCCCATCATTGCTGCATTCAAATCCCCTATGACCTTCCTTTCCACAATTGAAACATTTACTTGTCCCTTTAAGACAATCTCCACCATGCTTCTTTCCACACTTTGAGCATAAGGAAATATTCATCTTCTTTTCACCATTATTCTGAGATTTCTCCTTGAACTCCATCTTTCGTTTCTTGTCAAAACTATGAGATGGATAAGTAACACCAACTTCCATTTCTACCTTGATAGCACAACGAAAAATTTCTTCATAGCTACTGAAGTCTCTTATACATAATTCCCTTCGAAGATTTGGTTTTAAGACACTGAAGAATCGATCAACTTTACTTTCAGGTTGGATGATAAATCCAGATGCATACCTTGCAAGCCTTGTAAAATTCGCTTCGTATATACCAACAAATTCATCATCCTTTTGATTTAGTTCAAGAAACTCCTTCTCCATCTTTCTTCGAAGAATATGAGGGAAGTAATTATTGAAAAATAAGTTCTTGAACTCATCCCATTCCATGGACTCAATTTCATATCTTGGCCTCGTATTCTTGATAATATTCCACCATTGATCAGCATCACCTTCCAAACGATACACTGCTAAGATGACTTTATCATGTTCAGAACATTGAAGAACTAAAAATATCTTTTCAGTAGTACTGATCCATTGTTCGACAACAAGTGGATTAGAAGACCCACTAAAAGAAGGTGGACGTTTCCTCATGAAGGACTCAATAGAATATTGCTCCCTTCTCTGCTCATTTGGAAGTCCGGAATAATTCATAGCCTGTGTAAGTATAGCAATATGATTTTTCACTCCATCTCCCATAAAATTTGTTTGTTCAGGAGGACAATCATTGCATTGTCCATTACATTGATTAACACGGTTCCTTCAGGTTCCAGCCATTGTCAAAAACCCAAAAAGAATAGTGTGAGAGGCAAAAATCATGCTAGGGAAAACAACACAGTAAAGGAGGAGTGCCTTCAATATCTAACATCTTGGGTTACCGTAATTCTAGTAATATAACCTATACTTATACTTAACCTTAGGGACATCCCTAGACATACTTTAGAAATATCTCTAGGGATCTCACTAAAGTTATCGCATCCTAGTTTCTAAAGTTTGACTAAACATTTCCTCTAATACCAACTCTAGAGACCCTAATCCTGACGAACATGGACATTACATTACTTTTTCGGAATACTTAGTACATAACAAAAACACACACACAAGGACCGTAATAGTTTAGTGTCTTTGGAAACTCGGAATATAATCTTCTAATCGTGGTGAAAGATCTTCAACATCTCCCATAAAGATCTTCCTTTTATTTACCTAAAACCTTTATTTATATCCTGAGGAAAAGAAAACATAAAAGGGTGAGCTCAAATGCTCAGTAAGGGTAAACAAAAGAAATATCAATCACATCATATTCATAAGAACCAAACATTTTGGAAATCTTAATCCTGCAAAAGAGATCATAATATCATAACATGGGATAAATCATAGTAGTGAAATGTAATCCCAATAATCATAACATAAAACATGAAACTTTGTGGAATACACACATAATCATAGAGAATCATTTCTTATTAGTCAAGACTCATTTCCAAGACTATCTTAGTGGACAAAGTCCATTTCTGAACTGAGTTCATTCCTTGTTTCAGTCCTGCTTCACTGAACCGGTTTAACCTTCCATTCCAGCCATGTCTATCTCATGAGTTATAAAATCAATACCCAATGCATTGGAGGGAGATATAGGTACCACCCATCTCATAATGATACCATTCTTATGTGTGCCACAAAATCATAAATCATACATCATAGCATAACCCATGAAATAAAATGGGATTCTTAAACATCATGCCATCATAACATAATCCATAAACAATTGATATCATTTCATCATAAGAAAATTGAAACAATTTAAATCATAGAGACATTTTACTTGAAAAATAAACATATGAAATACTGTCATCTTAGATGGAAAATAGTTTTGACAAAACACTTGAAATGAATTCTTGAGGAAAATATCCTTTCTTCTTTAAAATAATTTTCTTTTCACAAAATTCCCTGCAATTTTAAAAGATAAGGGATTTTTTGAAAATAATCATGCAATCTTGTAGAGGAAGCTTCTTGGAAATGAGGCGTTATGAAACCATAAAAATCCATTCACGCCGTATAAGTTAAAAATAACATTCTCCTCGTACTTTTGTCGGAAAAGTCAAAAAGTATCTTATATGGTAACCAAAGGAAAAATTCCATTCATACAATGTGGTAATAAGTCAATAAAGGGTAAAAATGACTTTAAACATCCATAGAAGAATGGTAAACATTTTATGAAAGAATTTTTAATAAAACATGGTCATGGATGATAAACGTAACCCCAGTAAATAATTATGTATAAGCAATCTCGGATAAAAATGAGATAGAAAATTTATCTCTTACCTTAGGTCTGATTTGCTTCGTAAGTGTCCGAACCTCCTGTATAATGATTTAAATAATTTCATTAACTTATTCCAGAATCATAATCATTGTTATGATATCATATATGGTTCACTTATGACTTTATATTACTCGTTCTTTTGTAAATTCCATGTTAAAGAGCGTTTTGGGTAAAATTGTTTCATTTGTCGTCCGTGTTTTGACATGTAATTATTCATATGATTACGTAGATCATGATTACTTAATTCCAGGATATAAAACATGATTTATATATAATATATATTCAGAGTATACATATATATAATAAATCAATAAACGGAAAGAAATACACCCTTCATGGAGACAGTAGGTCGTACGTACGCATGAACGCTGTTTTCGTTTCCTTATTGAGTTGAATGGAATTAAGTAGGTGAAATACATATATATATACAAATAAATCCAGTATCATTATTATGTCATATATTTCATGACTACTTATTATATATACTTTATAATCATTCATGAATGGTTAACGTGGAGAATGAATCTCATCGCGTCGTGGAGACGGTAGTCCGTACGTATGCACGAGCGATGATATCGTTCTAATGATCGTGGGACTGTATTGGAGTGTATGTATACTATTTCAGAATCAATATAACTTTCAAATAATCATATATAGTTATTATTTACACCATTATACCCATCCAAGTAAGGTGGTGGTGGAAAATAGATTTCACCACGGCGTGGAGACGGTATTCCGTACGTACGCACGCGCGGTGATTTTGGTTTCCGTAGGATGGATAGATGGTGAAATAGGGTTATTTCACACTTATAATAAAATATCAGTATATGAGTGATACTGATTTTATTACTTCATAATGAAACAACCTAATAATAATAACTGGAAGAAGAAATAAAGTTGAAAGAATCGGTAACGGATATTACCTCTTCTTTGAAGCGCCTCTTTGAGATCTCCTTTTAGGGCACTAAAATTGGTCTTTGAGGAAGACCAGAACCTCTAGTATGTTTCTAGGGAAGTGGAGAAGAGAATTTGGCAGGGGTTGGCCGAGCATGAAGGCTCAATGTGGTGTGAGGAAGAGAGGGAGGAGGTGCCCTTTTATAAGGGAGGAGATGGGCTCCGTTGGAAAACTAAAAAATATTATTTTATTATAAAGTCATATTCGGTGTTAAATAGCTCCAAATTGATTTATTTGAAATCTAAGGTGTGGATGGGTCGAAATCCTCTCATCCAATATAATTTAGAAAAGTTTAGGTTCCTATCTTAACCTTATCATTTAGATTTAACATTAAGTTAAATAATTTTACTTTTACCGTGTCTTCTTGTGTTCTTACACTATAAGGTTAATAAACTTACTATAACAAGTCAAATGAACCCGAAGTTGTTTATTATTAATATATATAACCTTATCTAAGTCATTTGTCCTATCTTTAGATTTTTAGGAATAAAATAACAATTAATAATATAATATTTGTTTTAAAAACTATTTTATGTCAATTTTGACACTATTTAGTAATTGATTTTTTTGAAAATCATAACAGAATTATTAGTTCTAAAAAAGTTAATTAAATCAATACTAACATGTTATTTTAACCTAGAAAATTATTTTAATTCATAAAAATTATCAAATTACATTTATTTGGGTATTTATAACATCAATTATGTCAATATTTCATTAATAAGATAATTACTGCATCATCTTTGTGTCATAAATAAATTAAATTATTTAAACTATAAAAATTACAAATAAAATACGATTATGTAGATAAATCCTGTTATATTTCTAATGAGTATTTATAGTCGAATTTATCTTAGGTATAACCCTTTATTAAAAATGATTTACTTATTAATCTTTGATTTTAACTATTTTAACCCTTCTTTAAATAAATTAATAATAAATGTCCTAATCTAATCCAAGTGGGCCTAAATGATCATATTTTATTCCTAGGGTTGTTTTTGGTCAAATTACTCTTATCCAATAGAATTAGGACACGTTATAGGGTAATAATAATAACATTTTTACCCTTAATTACCCTATTTACTTTTAACCGTGATAAAAAAAAGTTACTATTCACCAAAAATTATTTTCATCTCATTGAACCACATTTTACTTAGTAACATCAACCGTGTCTCTCGGATTTTTGAAATTCCACTCACAAAAGTTGTAAAATTAAGTTTTATGAAAAATTCATTTTTTTAACTACCAAATAGTTGTTTCACTATTCATCAAAAAATGAAAATTTCCAGAAAAATACCAAAAATTAGGCCTAAGCTATATTTGAAATTATGAACTCAAAAATGAATACTATTTTACCAAATTAAAAACATATCAGTTGCATTAATTAATTTAAAAATTAAATCTCGTCGTCAACAAAAATAGCGTGTTCTTAAGAGATAATAACTATCAAAAGATTGACACTTGTTTATGTCTGGTTTAAATGTAGAATTACATCCAATGACAAAAATTGTATTAAATTGTAAAAATATATTCTAAATATACTTTAAACCCACTCAAATTAATAATTTATCACTATTAATTATTTCGATTAAAAAAAAAATTTTAATTAAAATTTAGTAATTTTCACTATTCATCAGAATATGAAAGCTATCTGAAAAGTACCAAAATTTCACCTTAGGCTAAATTTGATACTCCAAATCAAAAATTGAAGTCCATTTTGAGAGATAAAATTTCTAAAATTTTAAAAGGTGGTTATTAGTATTCATTACGACTAGTTTTAATAATATTTTAATAGCATATCGTTGATTAGTGAAACTCGGTATTGCGTACTACACACGCTATCGAGGAAGGTCCTGATTGTGTGTAGTGCAAGGCAAGTCAAGAATGCGTGTTGTGCAAGCTTCTTTTGGTGTAGAGTACAACACAAGATATTAATGAAATTAAAAAGAATATTTTTCATAAAATCTCGGGGTGTTACATTCTAACCCCCTTAAAATGAATTTCACCCTCAAAATTCGTCAGGGTTATAAATGGTTTACTATTCAAAAGTTTCTTTAATAGAAACCCACATCGTAGAAAGGAATACCAAAACCAATCTTCAAAAACAAAAGTATGAAACGTAACAGTTACCCAAATAAACTAATCACTGGGTTTCCACATAGGTGAAAATATGGATATGGAAGAGAAATCTAACCATCATGTTCTGATGGAGAGTGGTAGAGAACATGGCTATGGAAAAGCCAGCAATCACAAAGCCATAAATTTGTGACGATCTAAGGTACCATCTGATTCATCAGAAATAAGAGCACTAGGACAACATTTTTGGTTTTCAATATCGTTTCCCTAAAGTTGATGAAATTGGAATTAGAAGAAATACTTTCGTTATTTCGGTATAGTCTCACCGTTGGTCGTTCTTTGGACAATTTCCACTTCATCTCTTAAATAAATGAAGTTGAATTTGTCATTTGTGACGTGTTAGCAGATCATGTGATAAAATTATGGGTCATTCCATCTGTCTCAAACAAAAGGTTAGAAAAGTTATCAAAAAATACATAAGTCCAACTATAGTGAGATTAATCATATATGGTTTCTAAAATGGACTTATACTTCATATATCATACTGCTTAATATAATAAAACTAGTTTCTACTAAACTGGGACATCCTGTAGGCCAGTGGTAGGTGATAAAGGCCAGTTGCACTTCGGTTGTGGGTCGATTCCCACAGCCTTGTCAGACACGATGGGCTGTCGCCCGTCCTGCAGGTTGTCCTTTTTCTAAAACTATATTACTATAACATCCCATCAATAATATCGAAAAAAAATTCTATCCTTAAACAATACTAAGTTATGTCCAACATAATACTTTCCAATCTTTAGGCTTATCCATAATATTGTAGTCCACTCTCATAATATAGTGAAAATGATTACCAGAGATTTAATAACATCATTGATCCCCATATATCATAAGATATGTCTTGTTTGTCACATTCCAAACATTAAAAGGCCTTAATCATGTATTCTCTTGAATACCCATTGAACCTTAGTGAAAACATGAATACAGTTAAATGTTAACACTTTCCACATAACAAAATCCTCAAAATTATATATACTCAAACCCTGATATCACTTAGTCCTTATATCACTCATGAGCTCATGAATACTGTCAAATATTTGATTTTCTCGTTTTCCCTTCATTATGCACATATCATCTTTTTTTCCAAAAATATCTCAATCGCTTTCCATGGTTACCGGTACCATAAAATTATTGAAAACCACAATAGACCAATACATCAATATTCCAATATTCCACGATACTATATACAACAGTATTTTGGAATCCCAATACAAAAACACTTAATCATTCCACCACATCATTGTCATATTCAACATCGCTAATGGTGATCGCATGTGACTTCCCTTTGTCCTTTCCCTTAAGTGGTTGCTCATGTCGATCATCACTAACCCTTGGATTAGGGCATTTATTAGCATAATGCCCCATTTCCTTGCACTTGAAGCATTGAAGTGTAGTAGGTTCATTCTATGTATCCCTTCCTTTGTTTTCATCATTAGACATCTTCTTCCCATCATTGTGGCATTCAAATCCCCTATGACCTTCCTTTCCACAATTGAAACATTTACTTGTCCCTTTAAGACAATCTCCACCATGCTTCTTTCCACACTTTGAGCATAAGGAAACAATAATCTTCTTTTCACCATTATTCTGAGATTTCTCCTTGAACTCCATCTTTCGTTTCTTGTCAAAACTATGATATGGATAAGTAACACCAAATTCCATTTCTACCTTGATAGCACAACGCACAATTTCTTCATAGATACTGAAGTCTCTTATAGCTAATGCCCTTCAAAGATTTGGTTTTAAGCCACTGAAGAATCGATCAACTTTACTTTCAGGTTGGATGATAAATCCAGATGCATACCTTGCAAGCCTTGTAAAATTCGCTTCGTATATACCAACAGATTCATCATCCTTTTGCTTTAGTTCAAGAAACTCTTTCTCCATCTTTGTTCGAAAAATACGAGGGAAGTACTTATTGAAAAATAAGTTCCTGAACTCGTCCCATTCCATGTACTCAGTTTCATCTCTTGGCCTCGTATTCTTGATAATATTCCACCATTGATCAGCATCACCTTCCAAACGATACACTGCTAAGATGACTTTATCATGTTCAGAACATTGAAGAACTGAAAATATCTTTTCAGTAGTACTGATCCATTGTTCGGCAACAAGTGGATTAGAAGACCCACTGAAAGAAGGTGGGCATTGCCTCATGAAGGACTCAATAGAATATTTTTCCCTTCTCTGCTCATTTGGAAGTCCAGAATGATTCATAGCTTGTGTAAGTATAGCAATAATATTTTGCACTCCATCTCCCATAACATTTGTTTGTTCAGGAGGACAATCATTGCATTGTCCATTACATTGATTAACACGGTTCCTTCGGGTTCCATCCATCGTCTAAAACCCAAAAATAATAGTGTGAGAGGAAAGAATCATGCTAGGGAAAACAACACGATAAAGGAGGAGTGCCTTCAATATCTAACATCTTGGGTTACCATAATTCTATTACTATAACCTATACTTATACTTAACATTAGGGACATCCCTATACATACTTTAGAAATATCTCTAGTGATCTCACTAAAGTTTTCGCATCCTAGTTTCCAAAGGTTGACTAAACCTTTCCTCTGATACCAACTGTAGAGACCCAAAGCCTGACGTACATGGAAATTACATTACTTTTTCGGAATACTTAGTACATAACAAAAACACACTCACAAGGACCATAATAGTTTAGTGTCTTTGGAAACTCAGAATATAATCTTCTAATCGTGGTGAAATATCTTCAACATCTCCCATAAAGATCTTCCTTTTTTTACCTAAAACCTTTCTTTATATCCTGGGGAAAAGAAAGCATAAAAGGGTGAGATAAAATGTTCAGTAAGGTTAAACAAAAGAAATATCAATAACATCATATTCATAAGAACACAACATTTTGGAAATCTTAATCCTGCAAAAGAGATCATAATATCATAACATGGGATAAATCATAGTAGTGAAATGTAATCCCAATAATCATAACATAAAACATGAAACTTTGTGTCATACACACATAATCATAGAGAATCATTTCTTATTAGTCAAGACTCTTTTCCAAGACTATCTTAGTGGACAAAGTCCATTTCTGAACCGAGTTCATTCCTCGTTTCAGTCATGCTTCACTGAACCGGTTTAACCTGTTGTTCCATCCATGTCTATCTCATGAGATACAAAATCTTTACCCAATGCATTGGAGTGAGATATAGGTCCCACCCATCTCATAATGATACCATTCTTATGTGTGCCACAAAATCATAAATCATACATCATAGCATAACCCATGAAATAAAATGGGATTCTTAAACATCATGCCATCATAACATAATCCATAAACAATTGATATCATTTCATCATAATAAAATTGAAACCATTTAAATCATAGATACATTTTACTTGAAACATACACATATGAAATAATGTCATCTTAGATGGAAAATAGTTTTGACAAAACACTTGAAATGAATTCTTGAGGAAAATATCCTTTCTTCTTTAAAATCATTTTCTTTTCAAAAAATTCCATGAAATTTTATAAGATAAGGGTTTTATTGAAAATAATCATGCAATATTGTAGAGGAATCTTCTTGAAAATGAGGCGTTATGAAACCGTAAAAATCCGTTCACGCCGTATAAGTTAAAAATAACATTCTCTTCGTACTTTTGTCAGAAAAGTCAAAAAGTGCCTAATATGGTAACCAAAGGAAAAATTCCATTCATACAATGTGGTAAAAAGTCAATAAAGGGTAAAAATGACTTTAAACATCCATGGAAGAATGGAAACCATTTTATGAAAGCATTTTTTAGAAAACATGGTCATGGATGATAAACGTAACCCCAGTAAACTTACGTATAAGCAATCTCGAATAAAAATGAGATTGAAAATTTATCCCTTACCTTAGGTATGATTTGCTTCGTAAGTGTCCAAACCTCCTATATAATGATTTAAATAATTTAATTGACTTATTCCAGAATCATAATCATTGTTATGATATCATATATGGTTCACTTATGACTTTATATTACCCGTTATTTTGTAAATTCCATGTTAAAGAGCGTTTTGGGTAAAATTGTTTCATTTGTCATCTGTGTTTTGACATGTAATTATTCATATGATTACTTAGATCAGGATTACTTAATTCCAGAATATAAAACATGATTTATATATAATATATATTCAGAATATACATATATATAATAAATCAATAAAGGGAATGAAATACATCGTTCATGGAGACGGTAGGTCGTACGTACGCATGAACACTGTTTTCGTTTCCTTATTGAGTTCAAGGGAATTAAGTAGATGAAATAAATTAATACACACATAAATCCAGTATAATTATTATGTCATATAATTAATGATTACTTATTATATATACTTTATAATCATTCATGAATGGTTAACGTGGAGAATGAATCTCATCGCGTCGTGGAGACGGTAGTCTGTACGTACGCACGAGCGATGATATCATTCTCATGATCGTGGGACTGTATTGGAGTGTATGTATACTATTTCAGAATCAATATCACTTTAAAATAATCATATATAGTTATTATTTACACCATTATACCCATCCAAGTAAGGTGGTGGTGGAAAATAGTTTTCACCACGGCGTGGAGACGGTATTCCGTATATACGCACGTGTGGTGATTTTGTTTTCCGTAGGATGGATAGATGGTGAAATAGGGTTGTTTCACACTTATAATAACATATCAGTATATTAGTGATACTGATTTTATTACTTCATAATGAAACAACCTAATAAGAAGAAGTGGAAGAATAAATAAAGTTGAAAGAATCGGTAACAGACATTACCTCTTCTTTCAAGCGCCTCTTTCAGATCTCCTTTTATGGCACTAAAATTTTTCTTTGAGGAAGACCAGAACCTCTAGGATGTTTCTATAGAAGTGGAGAAGATAATTTGGCAGGGGTTTGCTGAGCTTGAAGGCTCAAAGTGGTGTGAGGAAGAGAGGGAGGAGGTGCCCTTTTATAAGGGAGGAGAGGGGCTGCTTTGGAAAACTAAAAATATTATTTTATTATAAAGTCATATTTGGTTTTAAATAGCTCCAAATTGATTTATTTAGAAGCTAAGGTGGGGATGGGTCGATTTACTCTCATAAAATAGAATTTTGACTAGTTTAGGTTCCTATCTTAACCTTATCATTTAGATTTAACATTATGTTAAATAATTTTACTTTTACCATGTCTTATTGTGTTCTTACACTATAAGGTTAATAAAGTTACTATAACAAGCCAAACGAACCCCAAGTTGTTTATTATTAATATATAAAACCTTATCTATGTCATTTGGCAGAACCTTAGATTTTTAGGAATAAAATAACAATTAATAATATAATATTTGTTTTAAAAACTATTTTATGTCAATTTTGACACTATTTAGTAATTTATTTTTGTGAATGTCATTACAGAATTATTAGTTCGAATAAAGTTAATTAAATCAATACTAACATGTCATATGAATCTATAAAATTAGTGGAATTCATAAAAAGTCTCAAATTACATTTATTTGGGTATTTATAACATCAATTATGTCAATATTTCATTAATAAGATAATTACTGCATCATCTTTGTGTCATAAATAAATTAAATTATTTAATGTCTAAAAATTACAAATAAAATACCATTATGTAGGAAATCCTTTTATATTTCTAATGAGTATTTATAGTCGAATTTATCTTATGTATAACCCTATATTAAAAATGATTTACTTATTAAACTTTGATTTTAACTATTTTAACCCTTCTTTAAATAAATTAATATTAAATGTCCTAATCTAATCCAAGTGGGCCTAAATGATCATATTATATTCCTAATGTTGTTTCTAGTCGAATTACACTTATCAAATAGAATTAGGACATGTGTTTGGGTAATAATAATTACATTCTTACCCTTAATTACCCTATTTACTTTTAACCCTGGTAAAAAAAGTTATTATTCACCAAAAATTATTTTCATATCATTGAACCACATTTTACTTACTAACATCAACTGTGTCTCTCAGAATTTTGAAATTCCACTCACAGAAGCGGTAAAATTAATTTTTATGAAAAATTCATTTTTTTAACTACCACTTAATGGTTTCACTATTCATAAAAAAATGTAAGTTTCCAGAAAAATACCAAAAATTAGGCCTAATCTATATTTGATATTATGAACTCAAAAATGATATCTATTTTACCAAATTCAAAACATATCAGTTGCATTAATTAATTTAAAAATTAACTCCCGTTGTCAAAACAAATAGCTTGTTCTTAAGAGATAATAACTATCAAAAGATTGACACTTGTTTATGTCTGGTTTAAATGTAGAATTACATCCAATGACCAACATTATATTAAATTTTAAAAATATATTCTAAATATACTTTAAACCCACTCAAATTAATAATTTATCACTATTAATTATTTTGATTAGAAAAGTTGTTTTTAATTAAAATTTAGTAATTTTCACTATTAATCAGAATATGAAAGTTATCTGAAAAGTACCAAAATTTCACCTTAGGCTAAATTAGATACTCCAAATCCAAAAATGAAGTCCATTTTGAGAGATAAAATTTCTAAAATTCTAAAAGGTGGTTATTACTATTCATAACGGCTAGTTTTAATAATATTTTAATAGCATATAGTTGTTTAGTGAAACTCGGTATTGCGTATACACACGCTATCGAGGAAGGTCGTGATTGCGTGTAATGCAAGTCAAGTCAAGGATGTGTGTTGTGCAAGCTTCTTTTGGTGTAGCGTACAACACAAGACATTAATGAAATTAAAAAGAATATTTTTCATAAAATCTCAGGGTGTTAAACTCATAAGGTACTAAAATTTTTCTTTGAAGAAGACCAGGACCTCTATTATGTTTCTAGGGAAGTGGAGAAGAGCATTTGGTAGGGGTTGGCCGAGCTTGAAGGCTCAAAGTGGTGTGAGGAAGAGAGGGAGGAGAGGGGCACCTTTTGAATAACTAAAAATATTATTTTATTATAAAGACAAATTCGGTTTTAATAGCTCCAAATTGATATATTTCGAAACTAAGGTGGGGATGGGTCGAAATCCTCTCATCCAATATAATTTAGACATGTTTAGGTCATTATATTAACCTTATCTTTTAGTTTTAACTCTTAGTTAATTAGATTGACATTTACCATGTTACTTTGTATTTTTATATTATATAGTTAATAAACTTACCATATACATCCAAGCGACCCCCAAGTTGTCCATTAATGATACACCTATAATGATATAAGTATCTTGGCCGAACCTTAGATTTTTAGGAATATAATAACAATTAATAATATAATATATTTTTTAAAAAACTATTTTATGCCAATTTTGAAACTATTTGGTAATTGATTTTTGTGAAAATCATAATGAAATGATTACTTCGAAAAAAATTAATTAAATCAATATTAACATGTAATATTAACATAGAAAATTATTGTAATTCATAGAAAGTCTCAAATTACATTTATTTGGGTATTTATAACATCAATTATGTCAATATTTCGTTAATAAGATAATTACTGTATCATCATTGTATCATAAATAAATTAAATTATATTAAGTCTAAAAATTACAAAGAAAATACAATTATGTTTTAAATATTTTTAGCTTTATAATGAATATTTATAGTCGAATTTATCTTATGTATAACCCTATATTAAAAATGATTTAGTTATTAAACTTTGATTTTAACTATTTTAACCCTTTTTTAAGTAAATTGATAATAAATGTCCTAATCTAATCCAAGTGGGCCTAAATGGTCATATTTTATTCCTATGGTTGTTTTGGGTCGAATTAGAATT
Source organism: Viscum album (assembly GCA_963277665.1). Taxonomy (NCBI): domain Eukaryota; kingdom Viridiplantae; phylum Streptophyta; class Magnoliopsida; order Santalales; family Viscaceae; genus Viscum; species Viscum album. The sequence goes on from OY728160.1 coordinate 753,495,976, forward strand.
ATCCAATAGAATTTGTACAAGTGTTAGGGTAAGAATAATATCATTTTTACCCTTAATTACCCTATTTACTTTTAATCGTGGTAAAAAAAAGTAAGAAGTAACTATTCACCAACAATTATTTTCATCTCATTGAACCATATTTTAGTCCTTGATATTAACCGTGTATCTCGGATTTTTGAAATTCTACTCACAGAAGCGGTAAAATTATGTTTTATGAAAAATTCGGTTTTTTTAACTACCACATAGTGGTTTCACTATTCATCAAAAAATGAATGTTTCCAGAAAAATACCAAAAATTAGGCCTAAGATATATTTGATATTATGAATTAAAAAATGATGTCTATTTTACCAAATTCAAAAACTATCATTTACATTAACTAATTTAAAAATTAATTCTTGTCGTCAAAACAAATACTGTGTTTTTAAGAGATAATAACTATCAAAAGATTGAAACTTGTTTATGTCTGGTTTAAATGTGAAATTACATCCAATGAACAAAATTGTATTAAATTGTAAAAATATATTATAAATATACTTTAAAACTAGTCAAATTAATAATTTATCACTATTAATTATTTCGATTAAAAAAAGTTGTTTTTAATTAAAATTTAGTGATTTTCACTATTCATCAGAATATGCAAGTTATCCAAAAAGTACCAAAACTTCACCCTAAGCTAATTTAGATATTCTGAATCCAAAAATGAAGTCCATTTTGAAAGATAAAATTTATTAAATTTAAAAAAGTGGGTATTACTATTCATAACATCTAGTTCATAATAATATTATAATAATATCTCATTTAGTGAAACTCGGTATTGCGTACTACACACACTATCGAGGAAGGTCGTTATTGCATGTAATGCATGGCAACTCAGGGATGCGTGTTGTGCAAGCTCCTTTTGGTTTAGCGTACAACACAAGACATTAATTAAAAATAATACTTTTCATAAAATCTCGGGGTGTTACATTCTACCCCCCTTAAAATGAATTTCTCCCTCTAAATTCGCCAGGGTTATAAATGGTTTACTACTCAAAAGTTTTTTTAATAGAAACCCACATCGTAAAATGGAATACCAATACTTGGATTTAAAAAATAAAGTCTAAAATGTAATGGTTACCCAAATTAACTCATCATTGGGTTTCCATGTAAGAGAACATAGGTGAAAATGTGGATATGGAAGAAAAATCTGACCATCAAGTTCTGATGGAGAGTGGTAGAGAACATGGCTATGAAAAAGCCATAAATTTGTGATGACCTAAGGTACCATCTGATTTATCGTATATAAGAGCACTTGGACAAAATTTTTAGTTTTCAAGATCATTTCCATAAAGTTGATGAAATTGGAATTAGAAGAAATACTTTCATGATTTTGGTACAGTCTCACCGTTGGTCGTTCTTTGGAAAATTTCAACATCATCTCTTAAAGAAATGAAGTTTAATTTTTCATTTGTGATGTGTTAGAATATCATGTGATAGAATGATGGGTAATTCCATCTGTCTCAAACAAAAGGTTTGAAAAGTTTTCAAAAAATACATAAGTCCATACTTAGTGAGATTAATCATATATGGTTCCAAAAATGGACTTATACTTCATATATCATACTTCTTAATATAATAAAACTAGTTTCTACTAAACAGGGACTTCCTGTAGGCCAGTGGTAGGCGATAAAGGCCAGTCGCACTTCGGTTGTGGGTTCGATTCCCACAGCCTTGTCTGACGTGATGAGTTGTCGCCCATCCTGCAGGTTGTCCTTTTTCTAAAACTACATTACTATAACATCCCATAAATAATATCGAAAAAACTCACATCCTTAAACAGTACTAACTTATGCCCAACATAATCCATTCCAGTCTTTAGGCTTATCCAAAATAATGCTGTCCAATCTCATATTATAGTGAAAACGATTACCAAAGAGTTCATACAACTAGCATGTTGATACCGTCATTGATCCCCATATATCATGAGATATGTCTTTTTGGTCACATTCCAAACATTCGAAGGCCTTAATAATGTATTCTCTTGAAAAAATGAATACCCATTGAATCGTAGTGAAAACATCAGTGCTGTCAAAAGTTAACTCTTTTCACATACCAAAACCTCGAACCATGATATAACTATTTCTTTATATCAGTCATGAGCTCATGAATACTGTCAAACATTTCATTTTCTCATTTTCCCTTCATTATGCACATATCATCTTTTTTCCAATAATATCTCAATCACTTTCCATGGTTACCGGTACCATAAAATTATTGAAAACCACAATAGACCAATACATAAATATTCCAATATTCCACGATACTATATACAACAATATTTTGGAATCCCATTACATAAACACTTAATCATTCCACCACATCGTTGTCATATTCAAAATTGCCAATAGTGATCGCATGCGACTTCCCTTTGTCCTTTGCCTTAAGTGGTTGCTCATGTAGATCATCACTAACCCTTGGATTAGGGAATTTATTAGCATAATGCCCCATTTCCTTTCACTTGAAGCATTGAAGTGTTGGTGGTGCATTCTCTGCAGTATTTTCTTTATTCACATCATTAGAAACCCTTTTTCCATTACTTTGACACTCAGCTTCTCGATGACCTTCTTTTCCACACTTAAAACATGTTCTAGTCCCTTTAAGACAATCTCCACGATGCTTCTTTCCACACATTGAGCATAAGGAAACATTCATTTTCTTTCCACCATTATTCTGAGATTTCTCCTTGAACTTCATCTTTTGTTTCTTGTCAAAACCATGAGATGGAAATGTAACACCAACTTCCATTTATACCTTAATAGCACAACACACAATTTATTCATAGCTACTGAAGTCTCTTATAGCTAATGCCCTTCGAAGATTTGGTTTTAAACCACTGAAGAATCGATCAACTTTACTTTCAGGTTGGATGATAAAGCTAGATGCATACCTTGCAAGCCTTGTAAAATTCGCTTCGTATATACCAACAAATTCATCATCATTTTTCTTTAGTTCATGAAACTCCTTCTCCGTCTTTGTTCGAAGAATACGAGGGATGTACTTATTGAAAAATAAGTTCTAGAAGTCGTCCCATTCCATGGACTCAATTTCATCTCTTGGCCTCGTATTCTTGATAAGATTCCACCGTCGATCAGCTTCACCTTCCAAACGATGTACTGCTAAGATGACTTTATCATGTTCAGAACATTGAAAGAAATGAAAACATCTTTTCAGTGGTACTGATCCATTGTTCAGCAACAAGTGGATCTGAAGACCCACTGAAAGAAGGTGGACATTGCCTAATGAAGGACTCAATAGAATATTGTTACCTTCTCTGCTCATTTGGAAGTCCAGAATGATTCATATCTTGTGTAAGTATAGTAATAAAATTTTTCACTCCATCTCCCATAACATTTGTTTGTTCAAGAGGATAATCTTTCCATTGTCCATTGCATTGATCAACATGGTTCCTTCGGGTTCCAGCCATCATCTAAAACCCAAAAAGAATAGTGTGAGAGGAAAAAATCATGCTAGGGAAAACAACATAATAAAGGGGGATTACATTAAATATCTAACATCTTAGGTTTAATTATAAGATCGTTACAGTAATTCTAGGACTATATCCTATACGTATACTAATCCTTAGGGACATCCCTAGATATACCTTAGAAATATCTCTAGGGATTTCAATAATGTTTTCACATCCTAGTTTCCAAAGGATGACTAAACCTTTCTTCTGATACCAAATGTAGAGACCCAAATATTGATGTACATAGATATTACATTACTTTTGCGGAATACTTAATACATAACAAAAATAGACACATAAGGACCATAATAGTTTAGTGTCTTTGGAAACTTGGAACGTAATCTTCTAATCGTGGTGAAAGATCTTCAACATCTCCCATAAAGATCTTCCACTTTTTTTTCCTTACCTAAAACCTTTCTTTTAATCCTAGGGGAAAATAAAACATAAAAAGGGTGAGCTCAAATGCACAGTAAGGGTAAGAATGGATAAAATAAAACACACCATATACATTTGAACTTAAAAACATGAACATAATGTTTAAACATTAAAAGCTTGATAAATGAAATAAAACATGGAAGTGCGTAAGGAATTGATCATAAAGAAACATTAAGAATGATAAAATAGCAAGGGAATAAAACATGTAATTGTGGGATCCATTAAGAAAATTTAATGATTTCCATAGTAGCCAAGGCATTGCTACCAAGACCATCTTAGTGGACAAAGTCCCTTTCTGAATCGAGTTCACTCCTCGTTCTAGTCCTGTATTACTGAACCGGTTTAACTTTCCATTCCAGCCATTCTATCTCATGAGATATAAATCTTTACCCAATTAATTGGAGGGAGATATAGGTCCCACCCATCTCATAATGAAATCATTCTTACTTGTGACACAAAATAAACATACATGATTCATAAAAACCGAATAAATAAAATGGGTTTCGTAAACATCATCCCATCATCACATAATCCATATAAAGAAAATGGATATCATTTCATAATAAGAAAAGTGAAACAATGTAAATCATAGAGACATTATACTTGAAACATATAGATATGAAATAATGTCATCTTATATGAAAAATGGTTTTGATAAAACACTTGAAATAAATTCTTGAGGAAAATATCCTTTTTTCTTCAAAATCAATTTCTTTTCACAAAACATCATGAAATTTTAAAATAAAAATATTTTATTGAAAATAGTCATGAAATATTTTGGAGGAAGCTTCATGAAAATAAGGCTTTATAAAACCATAAAAATCCGTTGATGTCGTATAAGTTAAAACAACATTTTTCTCGTACTTTTTCTGGAAAAGTCAAAAAAGTACCTCGTAACGTAAACAAAAGAAAGATTCCTTACATACCATGTAGTAAAACTAAAGAATGGATAAACAGTACTTTAAACATACATGAATACACTTTTATAAAACATGGACATTGATGATAGCAATAACCCCAGTAAATACTTACGAATAAGAAATCTCGGATAAAAATGAGATTTGAAAAATTATCCCTTACCTTAGGTCTGATATGCTTCGTACGTATCCAAACCTCCTATATAATGATTTAAATAATTTCATTTACTTATTACATAATCATATTCATTTTTATTATATCATATATGGTTCACTTATGACTTTATATTACCCTTTCTTTTGTAAATTCATGTTAAAGTAGCGTTTTTTTGGTAAAATCGTTTCATTTGTCATTCGTGTTTTAAATTGTAATTATTCATATGATTAATTAGATCATGATTAGTTACATCCATAATGTAAAACATGATTTATATACAATATATATTCAGAATATATATATATATAATGGATCGATAAATGGAATGAAATACACCATTCATGGAGACGGTAGGTCGTACGTACGCATGAATGCCGTTTTCGTTTCCTTATTGAATTGAATGGAATTAAGTAGATGACATCAATATATATATACATAAATCTAGTAGCATTATTATGTCATATATTTCATGATTACTTATTATATATACTTTATAATCATTCTTGAATGGTTATCATGGAGAGTGAATCTCATCGCGTCGTGGAGATGGTACTCCGTACGTACGCACGAGCGATGATATCATTCCCATGATCGTGGAATTGTATTAAAGAGTATGTATAATATTAAAGAATCAATATCAATTTAAAATAATAATATATATTCTTTACTTTCACCATTATACCCATCCATGTAAGGTGGTGGTGAAAATTAGATTACACCACGGCGTGGAGACTATATTCAATACGTACGCATGCTCGGTGATTTCGTTTTCCGTAGGACGGATAGATGGTGAAATATGGTTGTTTCATAGTTATAATAACATATCAGCATATTATTGATACTGATGTTATTACCTCATAATGAAACAACAAAAAAAGAAGAAGTGGAGGAAGAAATAAAGGTGAAAGAATCTGTAACAGACATTACATCTTCTTTGAAGCCCCCTCTTTGATACCTCCTCTTAGGGTACTAAAATTGGACTTTGAAGAACACCAGAACATCTAGTATGTTTCTAGGGAAGTGGATAAAATAATTTGGCAGTGGCTGGTCGAGCTTGAAGGCTCAAAGTGGTGTGAGGAAGAGAGGGAGGAGGTGCCCTTTTATAAGGGAGGAGAGGGGCACCTTTGGAATAACTAAAAATATTATTTTATTATAATGTCAAAATCGGTTTTTAATAGCTCCAAATTGATATATTTCGAAACTAAGGTGGGGATGGGTCTCAATTCTCTCATCCAGTATAATTTATACAAGTTTAGGTCATTATATTAACCTTATCTTTTAGTTTTAACTCTTAGTTATTTAGATTGAAATTTACCATGTCACTTTGTATTTTTATATTATATAGTTAATAAACATACCATATACATCCAAAAGACCCCCAAGTGGTCCACTAATGATACACCTATAATTATATAAGAATCTTGGCAGAACCTTAGATTTTTAGGAATATAATAACAATTAATAATATAATATATTTTTTAATACTATTTTTTTCCAATTTTGACACTATTTGGTAATTGATTTTTGTGAAAATCATAACATGATGATTAGTTCGAAAAAAATTAATTAAATAAATATTAACATGTCATATTAACATTTTAAATTATTGGAATTCATTAAAAGTCTCAAATTACATTTATTTCGGGATTTATAACATCAATTATGTCAATATTTCATTAATAAGATAATTACTTCATCATCATTGTATCATAAATAAATTAAATTATTTTAAGTATAAAAATTACAAATAAAATCAAATTATGTTGTAAATATTTTTATATTTCTAATGAATATTTATAGTCGAATTTATCTTATGTATAACCCAATATTAAGAATAATTTAGTTATTAAACATTGATTTTAACTATTTTAACCCTTTTTTAAGTAAACTGATAATAAATGTCCTAATCTAATCCAAGTGGGCCTAAATGGTCATATTATATTCCTAATATTGTTTTTGGTCGAATTACACTTATCCAATATAATTATTACATGTTTTAGGGTAATAATAATATCATTTTTACCCTTAATTACCGTATTTACTTTTAACTGTGGTAAAAAAAAGTAAAAAGTTACTATTAACCAAAAATTATTTTCATCTCATTGAACCAAATTTTAGTCCTTGATATTAACCGTGTCTCTCGGGTTTTTGAAATTCCACTCACAAAAGCGGTAAAATTATGTTTTATGAAAAATTCAGTTCTTTTAACTACCACTTAGTGGTTTCACTATTCATCAAAAAATGAATGTTTCCAGAAAAATACCAAAAATTAGGCCTAAGCTATATTTGATATTATGAATTATAAAATGATGTCTATTTTAACAAATTCAAAACATATCAGTTACATTAACTAATTTAAAAATTAATTCCCATCGTCAATTCAAATAGAGTGTTTTTAAGAGATAATAACTATCAAAAGATTGACACTTGTTTATGTGTGGTTTAAATGTGAAATTACATCCAATGACCAACATTGTATTAAATTGTAAAAATATATCCTAAATATACTTTAAAACCACTCAAATTAATAATTTATCACTAATAATTATTTCTATTAAAAAAAGTTATTTTTAATTAAAATTTATAATTTTCACTATTCATCAGAATATGAAAGTTATCCGAAAAGTACCAAAATTTCACCCTAAGCTAATTTCTCTATTCCGAATCCAAAAATGAAGTCCATTTTGAAAGATAAAATTTATAAAATTTCAAAAAGATTGTATTACTATTCATAACGGCTAGTTCATAATAATATTATAATAATATCTTGTTTAGTGATACTCAGTATTGCGTACTACACACGCTATCGAGGAAGGTCGTGATTGCGTGTAATGCAAGGCAACTTAGGGATGCGTGTTTTGAAAGGTCCTTTTGGTGTAGTGTATAACACAAGACATTAATTAAATATAATACTTTTCATAAAATCTCGGGGTGTTACATTAATAGATCACCCCCTAAACATATTGAGACACTTTTATGTTCTCCATTAACATTCCATCATATTATTTATAATATCCCACCATTTATTTTAAGTACAAGTTAGTTCCAATACCTATATTCCTAATAACATCTCTATTAGTTTTTAAGTATATAGAAATGTATCTCCTGAAATCCTAAAAAAGTTAATGTTTTATAAAATTATCCTAAATACATTGAATCTAAGAAAGCATAACATTCAATTATTAGACATTTTTATCAAATCCACTCTGAAATTCTAGAACCACTGATGGTATTAAGGTAGAAATTGTGGTACTCTTTTGAAATGTCAAAATAAATTCAATCTAACATACACTAAACCTGGTAAATTATCAAATATTCCCTTCATTTTTATGATAAAGGACTTAACTCATCATGAAAATTTTAAGACATATTAGATTTTATCATTGGATGATTTTGGAACATGTCTATTTGAGATGCAACTTACACTCCATGTTCATTGAAATATCATTTGGTTGGAAAACATATTACAACTATTTTATTAGAGCATTCATCTCTTCAAGCTATTTTAAACATATCTCAAAACCACATAGTTACACATGAGGGACTGAATGAATATTTTCTGATTATCTATTTTTAGGTTTCCAATATCATAACTAATTTTTCAAAACTATCCTTTGAAACAGATTACTCCTTAAAATCTATGATCTCATACTTATATGACATTATCTAATTTTTCAATTCATTGTAATATCACATAATATTATCAAACATATTTGTAATAATATAGGAAAAATATTTAATTTCAATACTATATGATTACTTACTTACTGATGGTAATTTCTCATAGACAAGGGGAGGTTGAGGTGATAGAACATGTGGTGCATGAGAATGATCTGGAATCTCTACAACCACATCACCTACTCTATCTACACTAATAGGTGATCTAGGAATAATTGGATCCATTATATGATTCTCTATATAATTACCATATCTTCCTTCAAAAACAAAAACAATATTCATATTCTGAAATGGATTCCATTTATAAACTGTTACTATTGTCTCAATAAATGGATCCATATGCTGAACCATTGTAGCATCTTCAATAACATCAATAACTCAACATCTTTAACTCAGGACAATATTTTCCATTGTGGGTAAATCTTCTATAAACTAGGGCTCCAATCTGACCACTAATAACACCAAAACCTCCATAAAGGGACAATCATAGTAGGCGTTTCATCCCTAAGTGCTGAGGTTTGGGACAACTCACCCAGAGCCACACCTCCCAATCCAATAGGCTTTAAGTAATTCAAATTGGTGTCCCATAAGTACCCATTTGTTTTTAATATAAATAAATAGAGTATTACTCTAACCTAATTTTATTTCATATCCATCATTTATATCCACTAAACTATTCATTAGAACATGTGATATCAACCTACCATAGGTGTAATAATTCACCCTATATTTCCTTTACAACAGAGATGCACTAAACACATGATGTATTTTAGTGGGATGATATTCAAATTATTTAACATGATATATAAGACATATAAATCATGAAAAAATATTTTTTTTCCATCTTTAAATCTCTCTGAGAAATCCTAATATAAATAAACCTACAGAAAACCATCCACTCCAACTCTAAATCCTTTACTAGCTTCTTTTCAAAGGTAGATGCTCCGAATATGAGTTTAAAAATCTCTATTTATCTTTTTTTACTTGTGTAAACCAATGAATGGTTAAATTTATACTCCCCCTCATTGGGATAATGATTAATCTCATCAAAGTCAACTAATGAAATCTACACATCTTTCTCATTGACATTTGCTGATAAAATAGCCTCAGTTTCATTAAACTAAAACTCATAATTCTACATAAACCCATTTACTTCTTCTTCAAAAAGGATATCATATTTATTATCATAAAAAACAAACTCCCACACATGAAACATAATAAAATTATTTATTAGGATCTTGGTAGTCTTCATCCAAGCCAGGTCGATGGCCCTTCCAGTAAGACCTTGTGTAGTGCACCGATTTATTTCCAATTCATATATGAACAACAACATCCATCATCTTCAGGATTAGTATTTCTTTTGTAGATAAGTCAGTTAAAGGTCGATAAATGAATTGATAGGTGAGAGGTAAAGATTCATATTGTGAAGGAATAAATGATGTATGTGAAAGGATAAAGTGTTGATTGATGAATAAAAATTAGGTCACAAACCTGATTCTTAAATTGGATTACATACCCAATTTAGAGATTTGGTTCATTCTGAATGAAAAAATGAAATAAAATTGAATCTAAAATAAAATTATTTTTTTCTAAATACAAAATATTTAAATAAATAATTATAATTGAATAATTTAATTTCAATAAATTATTAAAATGAAATATTATGCAATAATTAATATTTAATGGAATAATATAAATTAAAATTATTTAAATTTGAATAAACCAATTCGCTTTTAGCAAAATAAAAATGATCACACATAATGGTTTTAGTAAAAATATCTACTAACTGATTCTCAAAAGAGACAAATGCAAGAGTAATATCATCTTTTTTTCAAAATATCTTAAGAAATTTTGCATTAAATCAATTTGAATTATTCCAAAATGATTTATTAGATTCATTAAAATTTTGATAGTTCTAGTTTTACCAGGTTTGATTGATACTTGGTTATAATTGAATCTAATACCTTTTAATGTGGGTTTCATCCACAAAACATGTTCCAAAAAACTACCAATAATAAAACATTATACAACCATAGTAGATAATAAATCTTAGTGATGTTTTCTAATAGAACATGATAACATAGATTTACCTAGAAAACTGTAGGTTGTTAAATTACTATTCATATCTAGTCTACACCCACTAATTATTCCATCTAAATTTGAATTTAGATTACTATAATATGATTTTGTATAAATTACATAAATTGAAATTTTTTATTTTAAATTTATTAATATAATTTCTGTATTTTTAAAATAATATTCCATAGAATTTGATTAAAATATAGAACATAATCATATTGAAAACATAATATCACGTCTACTAGTAGTAAAATAAAATATACTGCCTAATATTTCACTATATGTCTAATTATCAACTGGTTTCCCAACTTTATCAAAGACATAATTTTTTTAGAACTCATTGGAGTTTTATGTATTTTAACACATTCAATTAGAAAACAATTATATAATTCAATTATATATTTTCATTGATATAGAGCATTCATAAATTATTTTTTAGAAATATAAAAACCATGAAAACAATTTAACTAACCTATAATTTTCATTTTAAAATCTTTTTTCAAGAGTTTTGAAAATTTGTTACAAAATTTTTTGTTTGTAGATCCAAAAATCATATCACGAACATATATCTAAACTGAAAAAATATCTAAAAATGAAGCTTTCATAAATAGATAAGGGTATTCAACTGAAAATCACTCAGATAAAATAAAATGACATAAAAATTAATAGCATGATTTATCTACTTGTTTAAAATCATGGATTTCCTTGATTTCTTCTTATTGAAAACTTTCTTGATGTACTTTTTCTCTGCATTTTTATTGTCTTGAAGATGTGGATTATCTAGTTTTATGTTTCCAATAATTTTTCATTCATAAAACCTCACCTAGGTTGAGTTTTTATCATTATTCCTGAACTTATTAAGGGGTATCTTAAAACATTTTATCTTATTATATAAATTTTTCAATTTTTTAGCAATGTGAAGAAGCTCACTCTTTAAAGCAGAAATACTTAATGTAACTTCATCATATGACTCAATTATTTGAATTTTCATTCATTTAATATCATCTTTCTAGTATGAATGTTTCAAATCAAAACTCTTCTTATCCAATTTGACATCCCTAGTTTTTAAAAGGAAACACTATGATCAATAGAATACATGATTTTCCATATTTAGCTAAAATGAACAAACTTAATATTATTATTTAATATGATAGTTATCAAATATCCATTATAATTTTCAGAATGAAAGGTTTTAAATGAATTATTAAAATATTTTTTACACATTATTATATAATTATTCATTGGTTACCAAATTAGTTTTGAAATTAAATAAAAACTAATTGAATATAAATGATGTGTTTTTATGAAAAACTACTTAATTGAGAATAATTGTTTATATAAAATAATAAAATAATTCTTTTGGGATTATATTAATTAAATAAAATTTAATATAATGTTTAAAACTCCTATTATGTGTTTTCTAGAATTTTTATACGAACAAATACAATTTTACGAATAAAATGAGTGTTTTTCTAAAAATGCAATTTTACCACCTTTTGATGAAGAACCAATTTTAAATCATTTTTTGTAACTTTTATAGGTTCCATTTGAAAAAATGAACTTATTATTTGAAATAGGGTCATCAAAATATAATTTTTTTGAATTTTTGGTATTTTTTTAAAAAAGTAATATTTTACTGAATAATTAAAAATATGACATTTTAATTCAAAACGTTCTCTTTGTCTAATTTATATATATAGTTATACAATCCTATTAATTTTTTTAAATGATAATTAAATAAATTTATAAAAATTTAATCTAATTTTTGTCATTTTAATCAATTTCACAATGAAATTGGATATTAAAACTATGTGAACTTTTCAACATTTTACTTAAAAAACTCATTTTCTTTTTCCATCAACATGGTTAATTTTTAATTAACGTCTACCAATTTTGTGTTTTGAATTTGAAAAAACGGATCCCATATTTGGAATCATATGTTCCAAATTAGGTAAATAGGTCCCTTTTATTTTTGGACTTTATGAATAGTAACTTTAGGAATTATTTTTATTGCCACGGTTAAAGGTAAATCTGGTTATTAAAGGTAAAAATAATATTAATATAATATAAAAATAGCCTAAAAGTTCTCCTAATTTAATTGGATGAGTGTATTCAGACCATGATCATCCTTGTGTCAATTTTATGACTACTTGAATCCACTTGGATGACTTCAATGCATTTGTAATGTTATATTCAATGAATAGTCATTTTGTTACTCTTTTATTTTTAAAAAGTAATATATTTTAATATGAAGTTATATAGTGGATATATTCTACTATAAATAGTCATTATAAATAAAAACTATATTAAATACATCATGATAATTTATTTATTATTTTTTGTCTTTAAATAATTATATTTAATTTTGACCCAATGATGATGTAGTAATTTCTGAATTAATGAATGAATCAAATAAATAATAATATAAATATTAAAATAAATATTATGTGACATAATTTATTCAATCCATAAATTTTATGGATATATTATTCAAATTATATATTATTTGAATGATTTGGTTCGAACTTACCTTGCTGTTATGATATTTTTTAAAAGTCAACTAGGGAATAACGTTATAATTGACACTATTGGTATTTTAAAATATAAAATAGTTTATTTAATTTTATAAATTTCCTAAAAATAGAATATCAATTCAAATGGTTAGTATAAGTTCTAATATTTTATAAATGAACATTTTTTGATCTTTTTACATGTTATGGTAATTAAATTAACCCACAAAGTGTACATAACATGATATCATGATAATATTAAAATGGGTAAAATATGGGTTAAAACCAAAATATACAGAGTAACAAATATTTAAAACATATATAAATTTGATTTTATGAGTTTATTAGACCCAAAATCATTTTATCTATGAAATAAATTAGTTTTGGATTATTTAAAATAAAACTTGAATTTATATTAATTTAATAATTTTAATAATTCCAAGGGTACCCCTCCCCTCTCCTATAAAATCGCTGACATTCCTATCTATTACTCACACATAAAAAACAGTTTTCCACCATGTTCTACTCAAAACCCTTTATATAATCCCTCCCCAAATTCGTGTGTCCTTATATTAAACAGAATTACATTATTAGAGTTATTAAGGTGTTCTTAAAAGGTTACCAACTGATGAAAAGGTATTGTTTTTTAAGTATGTCTATTTTATTTCTTCTTCCACATCCTTAAAATATCAACCAACCATGATGAAATAATAACTCCAGTATTTTCAATATACAAAGATATAATTATGGTAAAAGTTTCACCTAAATACATATCTGATTATATTAAATGAGAATGGAATTAATCATTCATGTGTTTGTATGAATTATCACATCCACAAACCAATATAATTCGTTTTCAATAACCATATCTCATGACTAGTTATAATAATTTAATTATTATTCCTATGTAATATTTATGACATATTAATCATTATATGATAATGATATATCAATTATGTTCTAACATTCCATGCACATAAAAATGATAATGTTGTTCATGCGTACGTATAAACTGTCACCTCCACGAAGCGTTGTGATTCGTTTTTATTCACTAAATCACTTGTATGATATATTTAATTATATTTTAATGATTAATATGATATAAATGATTTATTATAATTTCACAGAGATAAAATATAACTTACCTTATTTCCATAATAATCAATGAAAAATGAATATATACTCATTCATATGTACGACCTACCGTCACTAGGATTAAATAATTGTTCATTTTTCATTGCCATTATTAATGGTTTGATTTAAAATTATACTAGATGTATAAAATTAATCGTTATTTTTGGAATATTTTTCATTATATGATGTGCCTATGACCACATGATTCCAAGTTTATTTTTTACTCAAGTACCATATATCAACAAAACATCCAATATGAACTTAACTAATTGTGTAATTTTTATAAAATAGAAACAAGTGAAATAAAAATAAAAAAACATGAAAAATGCTATAAAGAATGTATAAATTGTCCTAAGTTTATTATTTAGTAATATAAATATTATACATGATGATTCAGACTCACAGTAAGGGAGTTCATCTCAATTTACATTACATTGAGACTTATTTAATATTACGTGCCAATTCACTTTTATATGGTGTATATATGAACATTTGACATATTATATCATGAATATCATTGTTCTCATGATATTTTATGTTTTTCTTAATTGTATACTTTAATTATTTTTATTCATTTGTTTCTTAACTGGTAAGGGACTCTTTAACTAAAACTTCATTCCAAAATGTTTAATGATTTATTCATCTCAATCATTATCATTTATGTACCGGTTTTCAAAAAATAAGTAATTATTTTTATGGAAATGAATATTTTAAATTTAAAATTACATTCAATATTTTCATAGTTTTATTAGACACTTTGATTCGAAAATCATTTTTTAAATGTTTTAAATGTGTTTCAAAATTCGAATGATTATATCAATAACATGAAATGTTTTTTTTGACGTATATTTCATGAACCAAATTTATTGATTTTATGTCTCTTTAATGTTTTTATGTTTACATTACATTTTTACACTTTTATTTTAAAAGAAATTGTTATCATGTATTAGTACATTGCATTATAAAAATATTAAATGTTATTTAAGGTTGTAAAGTTATGATTATTTTATGGATGATTTATGTGTTACGATTAATTTATTTTTCTTCAACATTCATTATGTATATGGGAGTTTCCATGATAAACCAAGGGATAGGGATACCATGATATATCTACAAAAAATTTGGTAATGATATTGAGTTAAACGATAAGGTTTATCCTTAGAGATTTATGGAATATACTGTTATGGGTATTCCATACATAACCATGAAGGTTACTCCCTATGTAGCTATGAAAGCTAAAATGTAAGTATGATATAGATGCCATAAGTAACCTTTATGTTTTTTTTATTTTGATGATCTAATATAAGAATATTATGATTTCATGAGATAAGATAATGATTTTCTATTTTATGGGTGAAAATTATGCTTTTGTGAAAATGTTTTCATGATTTTAAAATATTCATGGACTAACAATTTCATTATTTATTTTATATACCTTACACGAATTATTGTGGTAATCCCATTTTTTTTGAAATGTTTTTCATAGTATTTAAGGGAGAATAGAGTCAATTAGTGTATCATGGAAAAGTTATGAGGATTAAACATGAAACAAAATAATGAATTATTTTTAAAGATTTTATTTTATGGTAGAAATATATACTATTGGAAGTGTACACTTTGTATTTATACGGTTTTGTTATGTATGAGTTATGGAATAATTTTCTATATGTAAAAACATTGAATGATATTCAATTTGAACTAATGTCAAATTGTTAATGTGACCAAAGATTATGTAATGTTTAAGGTTGTGGCCTTATAGTTGGTATTAAAAGATGGGTTAAAACGTGGGAGATTAAGATGTTTTATAAATAGTTATGAATATCATCATGAGTTTACAATTTTAAGGTTGATTATATGTTTAGTGTCTTATAAATACCTTCTGAGTATTTATGTTCTAAAATTTTAAGGTGATTAACATTTTTTTAGAGACATTTATTTTTGAGGTAAATATGGGTTATTACATTTTAGGATGAAGAATGAATGGAAAGAGATAAACCTTGAGGTTAAAATATTTTATTTTTATTTTTGATTATTTTATCTCATTTATAGAATGTTATAAGAATCATATAGTTTTAGAAAAATTAAAACCCATAGGAAGAGTGATAACATGTCACATTAGACAAGGCTACATGAATCAAACCCACAACTGAAGTGCGACAAGGATTTTTTCTCCTACCACTTCCATATGTGAATTCCATGGTTATTATGACTACATTTTTAGTTAAAAAAGTTGATGAAATAAGAATAAGTTGATTTTGGGAACTTATGGGTTATCAAAGGGATAACCTTGGTGTTAGAAAATGATTTGAGAATTAAGTGATAAATGTCATTTTGGAATACATTTACTAATTTGGTAGATTTAGATGATTATGGTTAATAGAAAAATATGTGACAATAATTGATGTGTAGTGGTTGAATTATATTTTCGAAGAATCTGTGATTTCAATTGTGGAATAATGAGGAATTATGTTATTTAGGTAAATGATTAACCAATTTTGGAGAATATGTGATTAGGTTATTTACTTTTTGGTTTGACACATTAATAGTGATTTATGTTATTTGGAGACAAATGTTAATATTTATCCTATAAGAGTATGTGATCGAGTCCATCTGAATTTTGAGTTTTAATTTTAGTTTGGATTATTTTGAGAAATATTAAGGATATTTTTTTTTTGAATAGTCTATTTGGAACTTTAGGTATTACTATTGAATTTTGGAGATTAAAAGTAGTATTTAATTTTTTAAAGGATTACTATTTTTGGGGGAATCATATTATCTTATCCAAACCATTTTGGTTTTGGTTAATGTTTCAAGACCCGAGAAATGAGTCCTTAATATTTTTTGGACTATGTGATTCTATAGAAGTCAGTTCTACATGAATACTCATAATTTGAAGAAAAATATGAGTTTGTGGAGGAAATTGATTAAAGGATTAAATTATACTAGTCAAGTAAGTATGATTCCTTATGTCCATAGTCAATGAACTAGAATAATTACTCAAAATTTTGAAATTTTTCTTAAAAATAAATTTTTTTCTGTTTACTTTTCCTCTTACGAAGCCAATGAATGTTTAACCAACCACAAATTTAAGGCTTTGTGATTATTAACATTTCTTGAAAATTTTCACAATAAATCTCTATTTTTATATACGAGTTATTTTTATCATCTATGATCATGGTTTTCTATATGTACTCCTAATATGTGTTATCTCATGTGACCTTTGTACAATCATTTCTTTCTTCAAATGTTGATGTTTTATTAATCCTTTTTCTGATGTGGGATGACAATAATGGTATTTTGAAATGTCATACCTTAGTTACCGAAACTGAATTCAAATTCAAAGGACAAAATTTCCAATGGGGAGAATGTAACATCCCATGTTTTTAAAAGAAAACATTATGTTCGATATCATACATGATATAATACATTTATCTTAAATGAATAACTTAATATTATTATTTAATATGATATTTATCATATAACCATTATAATTGTGGGAATTAAGAGGTTTGAAAAAATTCTAAAATATGGTTTACACATGTTTAAATAATGATTCATTGGTTACCAAATTAATTAGAAAATTTAATAAAAACCAACTAAATATAAATGATGTGTTTTTATGAAAAACTATTAAAATTCGAATAATTGAGTATATATAATAATCAAATAACTCCTGTTGGATTTTATTAATTAAATTTAAATTTTATATAATGTTTAAAATTCATTTTATGTGTTTTCGGTACTTTTTATAAGAACAAATACAAATATATAGATAAAATTAGTGTTTTTCTAAAGATGCAGTTTTACTGTATCTTGATAGAGAACCAATTTAAAATCTAGATTTTGTTAATTTTATAAGTTATAATTGAAAAAATGAACATATTATATAAAATAGGGATATCAAAATTTTCTTTGGTTGAATTTTCTGTATTTTATGACAAAATACATGTTTTATTGAATAATGAAAAATATTTTATTTTAATTCGAAATTGGATTTTCATATAATTTATTAATATATGTAGTTAATCATTTTATTTTTTTTCAAAATATAATTAAATAATTTTTTATCATTTTATCCAATTTTTTCATTCAAATCAATTTCACAATGAAATTAGATTTAAAAACTATGTGAACTTTTGAACATTTTACATAAAAAAAACTCGTTTTCTTTTTCTGAAAACAAGATTAATTTTTAATTAATTTTTTCTAATTATTTGTTTTGAATTTGGAAAAATGGAATCAATATTTGGATTTATAAGTTACAAATTATTTAAATAGGTCCCTTTTATTCTTTTACATTATGAATATTAACTTTAGTAGTTATTATTTTTACCATAGATAAAGGTAACCCTTGTAATTAAAGGTAAAAATAATATAATAATTATATTAAAAGACCCTGAAAAATATCTTAATTTAATTAGATATGTGTATTATGACCATGAGAATCCTTGGGTCGATTTTTGGGCCTCATGGATCTACATGGATGAATTTAATGAATTTATAATATTATATTTAATGAATAGACATTTTTTTTAAAGATTGGGTCTGAAACATCATTTTATTATTAAAACAAAGAAAAGACCACTTTTGATTGGGTATAGGGAGACTCATTACATAGACCAAATACCCAGGTGCTTGAAAACCCATTTTTTAGACCAAAGGGCCCTCCGGTGAATAGTACTACTATAGTACCCTGGCTACTATAATCCCTACTACAGTACCTCCCCCACTACAGTTCCCACTACAATACGTCCACCACTATAGTGTCTTCACCTCTATAGTTTTATCACTGCTACAATTCTACTATTGTGCTACTATAGTACCCCGGGAATATCTTCCCTGCCGAGAATTGATCCTCGGTCATATGGATGCCAAGGAGGAGCCTTTACCACCTTGTCCTTAATGAATAGACATTTTGTTACACTTTTTTATGAAGTAAAGTTTTTCAATATAGAATTATACAAGGGATCTCTTTAACTATAAATATTCATTAAAATATAAAACAATTACCTAAATCATGGTTATTTAATTATAATTTTTAGAAATTAAATAACTAAATTTATTTCATGACACAATGATGATGTAGTAATTTCATAATTAATGAAAGAATCAAATAAATGATATTATAAATATTAAAATAAATATTATTTTATATAATTTATGCTATCCACGAATTTTATGGATGTATTTTACATTTTATTATGTTTTAAACACGTTTTTTTAAACATATATTTTTGTTATGATATTTTATAAAAGTTAACTAATGAATAGTGCCATAATTGACACTATTGGTATTTTAAAATATTAAATAGTTTATTAAATGTACTAAAATTTATAAAAAACTATGATTTGTCCAAATAGTTTGAATAAGTCCTAATATTTCATCAATGACACATTTTTTAATCGTTTGACATGTTATCATAATTACATTAACTTTCAAAGTGTATGTAACATGATATCACAGTAAGATTAAAAATGGTTAAATAAGGGTTAAAAAATATTTGGATTAAAAAATATTCAAAACATGTTTAATTTTAATTTATTTATATTTAATTGACCCAACATCATCTAATATTATTATTAAATTAGTCTGAAACTATTTGGAATTGGAATTTAATTTATATTAATATAATAATTTTTATAATTCCAAGTGTACCCCTCCCCTCTCCTGTAAAAGGCACCAATTCTTCTCTATAAATCAAACTTCTAAAACCTTTTGGTTCGGAAATTATATGCCAAAAACCCTTACTAGAATCCCTCTACAAATTATTTATTCCTTATATTAGGTATGAAACCCATCTTATAGGTGTTACGGTGTTCTTTATAGATGATCAACCAAAGAATATGTATCGTTTTTATGTATTTCTATTTTATTTCTTCTTCCACATAATTAAAATATCCTCCAACTATGATAAAGTAATAAAAAAAGTATGATCAAGATAATGAGATGTTATTATTTTAATATAATCACCTATATCCATATCTACTTCTATTAAATGGGAAACGAATTAAACATTTGTGTGTACGTGTGAACTATCACCTCTATGAACCTATATAATTCGTTTTCCATAATTTACTCTCATGACGGGTTATAATAATGGAATCAATATCTGATTATAGCATGATGAAATATTGTAGAACCCATTCCATTCCATGGTTAATTATTATTATTTTTCCTTAGGATTTATTTCATTTATGTGTCACACATAATCATGTATATTTTATGATGGGTGCACAAAAAAAGCACTCCAACACATTGGGTGATTCCCGTGTCTTGTGAGATGTTATGCATTGGACTAGGGAGTAAAACTAAACCATTATGGGAATTTGTCCCCCATTTTTTGTTGTCTTTGTAGTTTTACTTGAATTATTATTATGTATTGATATATATATATATATATTCTTCTAATCTATGTTTATATGACTTTATGAAACCATGTTCTTAATGTTATTCATATATGTGATTACTCGCGATTTGTCTCATTTATGATATCATGTTATACCTTAGACTCATAATTTTTTTGTTTATCATGTTTATTCCCTTACTATTATTTTTACATCACCCCATTATTTTATGTATTTCCCATGTTATCCTATGTATTTTTATGAGATATAAGAGAATTAAGGGCTTAATAAGTAGAATAAAAATAATGATGATATGTTTTAGATTATTTTTTATGTTTTATGTACCTTGTATTCACAAAAGAATAGGCCTTGTGATCTTTGATTTATAATTATGTATTTTTATCTTAAAAATCATTTAATAATATTTAGAAAAGGATTTGTTAAATATAGTTTGTATCATAGTGAATTCTAGAAATTTTTTGGGATGATGATTAGATAAATTCATTAAAAAACCTAGGGATAAGTCTACGTATAGGAAAACATCTTAATGTTTTGGTATAGATGAGATTATTTAGTATTCCAAGAAATAATTCATGTGTAGATACTAGAAGTGTATGTTGTTTTGGAATAGATTAATTTAGATGTAATAACCATAAATATTGTTAGTTGATTGTATCTCAACCATAATTCAAATGCAGAATGAGTGTTCCCTTACTACTCACCAAGTTTCACTCTCCCAGGGGATATGATTCGGTTAATTCACATTTTGTTACAAACCATAATGATGAATTTAAATAGATTATATTCATGAATAGCCTTGGTTAATCCTAAGGTGTCATAGATTGAAATAAAGAATTAATGATTTAGACATCTAATAAATTATTTTTAAGATTATGATTTATTTTTCTCACATTAGAATTTCCAGTTTTAGTCAATCATTTAAACCAAGGGGAATTATATTAACACTGAATATGACAAAAAATTTAAGGATTATTAGTAACCAAATTTTAGGATGTCTTAATTGAAATATATATGATTATTCCTAATAAATTATCATGATATATGATTTACAATATCTATATTAACCAACACTCAGAATCACCAAAGAAGAGAATTTTGGAGTCCATTAAGAGCTTAGGTAGAGGAAAGATGGTTCAATTTATTTAATATTAACAATATGGGAAGATACACTAAGGATAATGTCTCTAAGGAATAAGAAAATTTTTTATGAGTGGAAAATAATGGCATAATGAAAATAATTTTTGAGGAAAAATTATGATTTAAATAGAGAGAAATAAATTTCATCCTAGATATCCATTTATATTTCATTGTACTAAATGTGAGAAACATGGTATTTATCCTAGTCAATGTCTTATTCTAGAGGTTAACTACTAGAACAAGTAAGGTCTTAAGGTTAAATTATTTATGTATTGGTATTCATGAATTATGTTTTTGAAGTATGGTTATCAATGGTTTTTTTCTTAGAGGAATCGTGAAATGTATATGGATTGTGATAATTTTTTATAGAATATAAGATTTTATTGTGTATTTATGTTGATTTGGGTTATTTATAAAAATTATTATCATATATTATTAGGTAATATTCATTTTGGTATGAGAGTTTAAGAGTGATTGATTTAATTTAGAAATAAATGTTAAATTTATCTTGGGTGAAAATGTGATTAATGTAACACCCGATACTTTTATGTGAAATATTTTGTTTTTTATGTTATATAAATCATCAAGAAAATCTTTCAATACACACAACACTATCTTGGCTTTCTTTACACGCAACCACGACCTTCCTCGATAGCTTGCGTCGTACGCAATACCGAGTTTCACTAAACAACGATATACTATTAAAATATTATTAAAACTAGCCGTTATGAATAGTAATAACCACTTTTTTAAATTTTATAAATTTTATTTTTTTAAATGGACTTCATTTTTGGATTCGGAATATCAAAATTAGCCTAGGGTGAAATTTTGGTATTTTTCTGAAAACTTTCAATTTTTGATGAATAGTGAAACCACTAAGTGGTAGTTAAAAAACTGAATTTTTCATAAAACATAATTTTACCGCTTCTGTGAGTGGAATTTAGAAAATCCGAGAGACATGGTTGATGTCAGTAAGTAAAATGTGGTTCAATGAGATGAAAATAATTTTTTGGTGAATAGTAACTTTTTACTTTTTTTACCACGGTTAAAAGTAAATAGGGTAATTAATGGGTACAAATGATATTATTATTACCCAAAAACCTGTCCTAATTCTATTGTACAAGTGTAATTCTACCAAAAACAACCTTAGGAATAAAATATGACCATTTAGGCCCACTTGGCTTAGATTAGGACATTTATTATTAATTTATTTAAAGAAGGGTTAAAATAGTTAAAATCAAAGTTTAATAAGTAAATAATTTTTAATATGGGGTTATACATAAGATAAATTCGACTATAAATATTAATTATAAAGATAAAAATATTTCCTACATAATGGTATTTTATTTGTAATTTTTAGACATTAAATAATTTAATTTATTTATGACACAAAGATGATGCAGTAATTATCTTATTATTGAAATATTGACATAATTGATGTTATAAACACCAAAATAAATGTAATTTGAGACTTTTTATGAATTCCACTAATTTTATAGATTTATATGACATGTCAGTATTGATTTAATTAACTTTTTTCGAACTATTAATTCTGTTATTATTTCCAGAAAAATTAATTACTAAATAGTGTCAAAATTGACATAAAATAGTTTTTAAAACAAATATTATATTAGTAATTGTTATTTTATTCCTAAAAATCTAATGTTCTGCCAAATGACTTAGATAAGGTTATATATATTAATAATAAACAACTTGGGGTTCTTTTGGCTGCTTATAGTATGTTTATTAACCTTATAGTATAAGAACACAAGAAGACACGATAAAAGTAAAATTATTTAACTTAATGTTAAATCTAAATGATAAGGATAAAATAGGAACTTAAACTTGTATAAATTATATTGTATGAGAGTATTTCGACCCATCCCTACATTATCTTCGAATTAAATCAATTTGGAGCTATTTAAAACCGAACTTGACTTTATAATAAAATAATATTTTTAGTTTTTCCAAAGGAGCCCCTCTCCTCCCTTATAAAAGGGCACCTCCTCCCCCTCTTCCTCACACCACTTTGAGACTTCAAGCTCGGCCAACCCCTGCCAATTTCTTATCTCCACTTCCCTAGAAACAACCTAGAGGTTCTGGTATTCTTCAAAGACCCATTTTAGTGCCCTAAAAGGAGGTATCAAAGAAGCACTTCAAAGAAGAGGTAATGTCCGTTACCGATTCTTTCATCTTTATTTCTTCTTCCACTTCTTCTTCTTTAGTTGTTTCATTATGAAGTAATAACATCAGTATCACTCACATACTGATATGTTATTATATGTATTAAACAACCCTATTTCACCATATATCCATCCTACGGAAAAAGAAATCACCACGCGTGCGTACGTACGGAATACCGTCTCCACGCCATGGTGTAATCTATTTTCCACCACCACCTTACTTGGATGGGTATAATGGTGTAGATAATGACTATATATGACTATTATAAATTGATACTGATTCTGAAATAGTATACATACACTCCAATACAATTCCACGATCATAGGAACGATATCATCACTCGTGCGTACGTACGGAATACCGTCTCCACGATGTGATGCGACTCGTTCTACATGATCTTCATTTCATAATGATTATATAAATGAATTGAATTAATTAATATGATATAAATATCACTAATAACATTCTGGTAATGATGTATCTATAACCTAAAGAGATGAATAAGAATTTATTCGACAAAACACGCATAAGAACAAAAAGTTATAAACACCCGAATAACAAGTTTCAATGAAATATTACTACTAAGAAGCTAAGAATATGACCATATATGATATCATAAAAATAAGTATGATTCTTTAATAAGTCAATGACATTATTTAAATCATTATACAGGAGGTTCGGACACATACAAAGCATTTCAGACCTAAGTTAAAGGAAATATCACAATGTCATGTTTATCTAAGATTGTTTATACTTTGGTATTTACTGGGGTGTATTTTATCATCCACGTCCATGTTTCCTCAATATGTAATATTATTTCCATCCACCTACAATTGATTAAATCCAATTTTACCCTTCGGTGAGTTTTTAGTAAAAGATATGAAAGGAATCTTTTGTCGATTTTCATACGAGGTACTTTTTGACTTTTCTGACAAAAGTATGAAGAATGTTTTTTTTAACTTATACTGCATGAATGGAATTTTAAAAAATTATTTCCAAGAATATTCTTTTACAAGTTTTCATGTTTATTTTTAATCAACTTATTTTAGTTTCTAATTGTATGACATGTTAAGAAAGGAAAAGTTTTTTTGAAGTAGAAAGGATATTTTCCTCAAGAATGGAGTTCAAGCGTTTTATCAAAATTATTTCCCATCTAAGATAATAAAGGGTTCTATTTCTATCCCTATTATTACATTGATTTGATTATGTTGTGATGGAATTATTTTTATGAATTCCTTTATCTTATATGAGTTGTTTTATGATGTCCTGATGTTTAAGAATCCCGTTTTTATTACATGGGTTATGCAATGATGTATGATTTAAGATTTTGTGGCACACATAAGAATGGTATCATTATGAGATGGGTGGGACCTATATCTCCCTCCAATGCATTGGGTAAAGATTTTATATCTCATGAGATAGACATGGTTGGAACGGTAGGTTATACCGGTTCAGTGAAACAGGACTGAAACGAGGGTGACTCAGTTCAGAAATGGACATTGTCCACTAAGATAGTCTTGTAAATGAGTCTTGACGAATAAGAAATGATTCTCTATGATTATGTGTGTATGACACAAAGTTTCATGTTTTAAGTTATGATTATTGGGATTACATTTCACTACAATGATTTATCCCATGTTATGAAATTATGATCTCTTTGGAGGTTAATATTTCCAAAAGATATGTTCTTATGAATATGATGTGATTGATTTTTCTTTTGATTTCCCTTACTAGGCATTTGAGCTCACACTTTTATGTTTTCTTTTCCCCAGGATATAAATAAAGGATTTAGGTTAAAAAAAGAAGATCTTTATGGGAGATGTTGAAGATCTTTCACCACGATTAGAAGATTATATTCCGAGTTTCCAAAGACACTAAACTTTTATGGTCCTTGTGTGTGTGTTTTTGCTATGTACTAAGTATTCCTCAAAATTAATGTACTGTCTATGTACGTCAATCTTTGGGTCTCTACAGTTGGTATCAGAGGAAAGGTTTAGTCATCCTTTGAAAACTAGGATGCAAGAACTTTAGTGAGATCCCTAGAGATATTTCTAAGGTATGTCTAGGGATGTCCCTAAGGTTAAGTATAAGTATAGGTTATAGTCCTAGAATTGTGCTAACGATCTTAGAATTTAACCTAAGATGTTAGATATTGAAGGTACTCCCCCTTTATTATGTTGTTTTCCCTAGCAAGATTTTTGCCTCTCACACTATTCTTTTTGGGTTTTAGACGATGGTTGGAACCCGAAGGAACCGTGTTGATCAATGAAATGGACAATGAAATGATTGTCCTCCTGAAAAAACAAATGTTATGGGAGATGGAATGAAAAATCTTATTTCTATACTTACGCAAGCTATGAATCATTCTGGACATCCAAATGAGTAGCGAAGGGAACAATATTCTATTGAGTCCTTCATGAGGCAACGTCCACCTTCTTTCAGTGGGTCTTCTGATCCACTTGTTGCTGAACAATGGATCAGTACCACTGAAAAGATATTTTCAGTTATTCAATGTTCTGAACATGAAAAAGTCATCTTAGTAGTATATCGTTTGGATGGTGAAGCTGATCAATGGTGGAATCTTATCAAGAATACGAGGCAAAGAGATGAAATTGAGTCCATGGAATGGGACGAGTTCAAGAACTTATTTTTCACTAAGTACATCCCTCGTATTCTCTGAAAAAAATGGAGAACGAGTTTCTTGAACTAAAGCAAAAGGATGATGAATCTGTTGGTACCTATGAAGAAAATTTTACAAGACTTGCAAGGTACGCTTCTGGTATTATTGTCCAACCTGAGAGTTAGATCGGTCGATTATTTAGTGGCTTAAAACCAATTCTTCGAAGGGCCTTATCCATAAGGGACTTCAATAGCTACAAGGAAATCTTTCGATGTTCTCTCAAAGTTGATATGGAGATTGGAGTAACCCATCAGTCATATGGGTTTGATAAGAAGAGGAAAATGGAATTCAAAGGAAAATCTAAAGAGCACACTGAAATGAAGATGATCTTTTCCTTATGCTCAAAGTGTGAAAAAAAATATGGAGGGAGTTGTCTTAAAGGGACAAGTAAATGTTTCAAATGTGGAAAGGAAGGTCATCGGGCATTTGAATGCCGCGATGTTGGGAAGAAGATGTCTAATGATGCAAACAAAGGAAGGGATACACAAAATGAACCTACTACATTTCAATGTTTCAAGTGGAAGGAGATGGGAAATTATGCCAATAAATTCCCTAATCCAAGGGTTGATGATGATGGTCAACGTCAACAAACTCTTAAGTATAAAGACAAAGGAAAGTCACATGAAATTTCTATCAGTGATGTGGAGTAAGATAACGATGTGGAGAAAGGTACACTTACCATCTTCTCTAAAGTAGCAAATGTTTTATTTGATTCTGGATCCACGCACTCCTATATTTCTGAAGAATTTTCTAAGGGTATCACCATATTACCTCAACAATTAGATGTTGAGTAAGCTGTGACAACACCTAATGGCACAACAGTCGCATCAAAAGTTTATAATTCTTCCCCGATTGAAGTTTGTGGGAAAGTGATTCCTGTAAATCTTGTGATCCTTCCTATAGTGGAATTTGATGTGATTCTAGGCATGTAATGGCTTTCTCTACATGGATCTCATATCAATTTCCAAATAAGGGAAGTCACATTTCATATTCCAGATCAATCTATGATCGTCTATCGATGCAAGGATGAACATAACCTTCCAGTGGAAATTTCATCCATTTTATGGGTATTGATTCCAATAAATGAAGGTTATTTATCTCAAATGGTTGGTGAGAAACTCATGATTAAGAATATGCCCATTGTACAGGAGTTTGATGATGTATTTCTGGAGGAATTACCGGGTCTTCCATCGAATCGTGAAGTTGAGTTTTCAATAGAACTCGTATCGGGTGCTTTGTCTATTTCAAAGACACCTTATAGAATGGCCCCAATTGAGTTGCAGGAATTGAAGAAGCAACTCCAAGAGAATCTTGATAAGGGGTTCATATGCCCTAGTGCATCACCTTGGGGAGCACCTGTTCTGTTTGTTAAGAATAAAGATGGATCAATGAGACTCTACATTGATTATTGAGAACTTAACAAGATCACTATCAAGAACAAATATCCTCTCCTGCGCATTGATGACCTATTTGACCAACTACACGAAGCTCAATACTTTTCCAAGATTGATCTTCGTTCAGGGTATCATCAATTAAGGGTTAAAAGGGAGGATTTACCAAAGATGGATTTCCGTACAAGGTATGGACACTATGAATTTATAGTGATTCCATTTGGTCTTACTAATTCCACTGTTATCTTCATGGATCTAATGAATAGAGTCTTTAGAGACTATCTTGATCATTTTGTCGTAGTCTTTATAGACGATATTCTTGTTTATTCAAAGAGCAAGGAAGAACATGAAGATCACTTTAGAATTATATTGAAGACCCTGAGAAAGGAGAAGATTTATGCCAAATTTACCAAGTGTGAATTTTGGCTTCAAAAAGTTGCATTTTTGGGTCACATAATCTCAAAAGAGGGTATATCTGTGGATCCAGCAAAAACAGAGGTTATCGAAAGATGGTCGAGACCAACAACAGTAACCGAGATCCGAAGTTTTCTTGGTTTGGCTGGATATTATCGATGTTTTGTGAAATATTTTTCACGATTATCTAATCCACTCACCATGTTGACTTGGAAAGGAGTTAAGTTTGTTTGGACGGAGTAATATGAAGAGAATTTCAAGGAGTTGAAAAAAAGGTTATCCGGTGCACCTGTGCTCACACTACCTTGTAGTGGAGAAAGGTTTGTGATCTACAGTGATGCATCCAAGAAGGGATTGGGGTGTGTTCTTATGCAAAATGATATGGTGATAGCTTATGCCTCTCGACAGTTGAAAATCCATGAGCAAAATTTCCAAACACATGATTTGGAGTTAGCTGCGGTAATCTTTAAATTAAAGATTTGTAGGCATTACCTTTATGGTGAAAGGTGTGATATTTATACTGATCATAAAATTTTAAAGTATATTTTCACACAAAAGGAGCTGAATATGCATCAAAGAAGATGGTTGGAGCTGATTAAGGATTATGAAAACTCAATCCATTACCACCCTGGCAAAGCAAACAAGGTGGCAGATGCATTAAGTCGACAAGACCATGCCAGTTTATCCATGATGAGGATCACAAAAGAACCAATATTTATGGATTTACAAAGGATGGATCTTGGAATTATAATGTAAGGGGAAAAATCTTATCTTTCTCAAAATAATGTTCAACCATATATACATGTGAAGATTAAAGAGGCACAGAAAGAAGATGTCGAGTTACAAAAAAAGGTGAGAAATGTTCCTGAATTCAACCTTGATTGTGATGGGATAATAAAGTTCACGAATCAGGTTTGTGTTCCTCCCATCCCCAAATTAAATAAGGAGCTGCTAGATGAGGCACATAGTTCTTCATTCTCTATTCATCTTGGAAGCACGAAGATGTATAGGGACCTAAAAGAGTACTTCCGGTGGGATGGCATGAAAAGAGATGTTGCTGAATATGTCTCTTGATGCTTGGTTTGTCAACAAGTTAAAGCTGAGAGACAGAAATCTAAGGGGATGATACAACCATTACCCATACCCGAATGGAAATGGGAAAACATCACTATGGACTTTGTCACAGGACTTCCTAAAACATCGAAAGGCAATAATGCTATCCGGGTCATAGTTTATCGTCTTACAAAGAATGCACACTTCATTGCTATTAGAGAGGATTTCTCTCGGGATCAGCTTTCCAGGATATATGTAAAGGAATTGGTAAGATTTCATGGAGTACCACTTTCTATTATATCTGATCGGGATCCGAGATTTACCTCGATGTTCTGGGAAAGTCTTCAGCATACTCTGGATACAGAGTTGAGTTTCAGCACTACTTATCATCCTCAGACAGACGGTCAGTCTGAGAGAACAATTCAAACTCTAGAAGATATGTTGAGAGCTTGCTCTATGGATTTCAAAGGTTGTTGGGATCAACACCTACCATTGGTGGAATTTTCTTATAATAATAGCTCTCACTCCAGTATTCAGATGGCTCCTTATGAGGCTCTCTATGGAAATAAATGAAGGACTCCAACTTGCTGGGATGAAGTTGGGGAAAGAAAGCTATTAGGACCTGATCTCATTGATGAAATGGAAGAAAAGGTCAGATCTATTCAACAACACATAAGAGTAGCTCAGAGTCGACAGAAACATTATGCCAACAACCGAAGAAAAGACCTAGAGTTTGAAGTGGGTGATAAAGTGTTCTTACGAATATCTCCCTTGAAGAGGGTTATGAGATTTGGAAAGAAGGGGAAGTTGAGCCCTAGATATATCGGTCTTTTCGAAATACTGGATTGTGTTGGGAAGGTAGCTTACCGATTGGCGCTTCCACCAAATCTCTCTCAAGTTCACGATGTGTTCCATGTATCTCTCCTAAGAAAGTACATACCTGATCCTTCACATGTACTCAGCTCAGAAGTTGTACCGCTGGAGCAAGATCTTTCTTATGAAGAACAACCAATACAGATTCTGGATCGTAGCGAAAAAGTCCTACGAAACAAGACCACTCGATTGGTGAAAGTTTAATGGAGGAACCACCAATTAAAAGAAGCTACATTGGAGATTGAGGATATAATGAGGGAGAGGTATCCTCATCTGTTTGTTACAAAGTGACGAATTTCAAGAGCGAAATTCATTTTAAGGGGGGTAGAATGTAACACCCGAGACTTTTATGTGAAATATTTTGTTTTTTATGTTATATAAATCATCAAAAAAATCATTCACTACACACAACACTAGATTGGCTTGCTTTACATGCAACCGCGACCTTCCTCGATAGCTTGCGTCGTTCGCTATACCGAGTTTCACTAAAAACAATATACTATTAAAATATTATTATAACTAGCCGTTATGAATAGTAATAACCACTTTTTGAAATTTTATAAATTTTATTTTTCAAAATGGACTTCAGTTTTGGATTCGGAATATCGAAATTAGCCAAGGGTGAAATTTTGGTATTTTTCTAAAAACTTTCAATTTTTGATGAATAGTGAAACCACTAGGTGGTAGTTAAAAAACTGAAATTTTCATAAAAATTAATTTTACCGCTTCTGTGAGTGGAATTTCGAAAATCCGAGAGACACGGTTGATGTCAGTAAGTAAAATGTGTTTCAATGAGATGAAAATAATTTTTTTGTGAATAGTACCTTTTTACTTTTTTTACCACGGTTAAAAGTAAATAGGGTAATTAAGGGTACAAATGATATTATTATTACCATAACACATATACTAATTCTATTGGACAACTGTAATTCGACCAAAAACAACCTTAGGAATAAAATATGACCATTTAGGCCCACTTGGATTAGATTAAAACATTTATTATTAATTTATTTAAAGAAAGGGTTAAAATAGTTAAAATCAATGTTTAATAAGTAAATCATTTTTAATATGGGGTTATACATAAGATAAATTCGACTATAAATATTCATTAGAAAGATAAAAATATTTCCTACATAATGGTATTTTATTTGTAATTTTTAGGCATTAAATAATTTAATTTATTTTTGACACAAAGATGATGCAGTAATTATCTTATTAATGAAATATTGACATAATTGATGTTATAAACACCAAAATAAATGTAATTTGAGACTTTTTATGAATTCCACTAATTTTATAGATTAATATGAAATGTTAGTATTGATTTAATTAACTTTGTTCGAACTAATCATTCTGTTATTATTTTCACAATAATTAATTACTATATAGTGTCAAAATTGACATAAAATAGTTTTTAAAACAAATATTATATTAGTAATTGTTATTTTATTCCTAAAAATATAAGGTTTGGCGAAATGACATAGATAAGGTTATATATATTAATAATAAACAACTTGGGGTTCTTTTGGCTGCTTATAGTAAGTTTATTAACCTTATAGTATAAGAACACAAGAAGACACGGTAAAAGTGAAATTATTTAACTTAATGTTAAATCTAAACGATAAGATTAAAATAGGTACTTAAAATTGTCTAAATTCTATTGGATGAGATTATTTAGACCCATCCCCACCTTAACTTTGAAATAAATCAATTTGGAGCTATTTAAAACCGAACTTGACTTTATAATAAAATAATATTTTTAGTTTTTCCAAAGGAGACCCTCTCCTCCCTTATAAAAGGGCACCTCCTCCCCCTCTTCCTCACACCACTTTGAGCCTTAAATCTTGGCCAAACCCTGAAAATTTCTACTCTCCACTTCTATAGAAACATCTTAGAGGTTCTGGTATTCTTCAAAGTCCCATTTTAGTGCCCTAAAAGGAGGTCTCAAAGATGCACTTCAAAGAAGAGGTAATGTCCCTTAACGATTCTTTCATCTTTATTTCTTCCCCCACTACTTCTTCTTTAGTTGTTTCATTATGAAGTAATAACATCAGTATCACTAATATACTGATATTTCATTATAAGTATGAAACAACCCTGTTTCACCATCTATCCATCCTACGGAAAAAGAAATCACCGCGCGTGCGTACGTACGAAATACCGTCTCCACGCCGTGGTGTAATCTATTTTCCACCACCACCTTACTTGGATGGGTATAATGGTGTAAATAATGACTATATATGACTATTATAAAGTGATACTGATTCTGAAATAGTATACATACACTCCAATACAATTCCACGATCATAGGAACGATATCATCACTCGTGCGTACGTACGGAATACCGTCTCCATGATGTGATGCGACTTGTTCTACATGATCTTCATTTAATAATGATTATATAAATGAATTGAATGAATAAATATGATATATATTACACTAATACCATTCTGGTAATGATGTATCTATAACCTATAGATATGAATAAGAATTTATTCGACAAAACACGCATAAGAACAAAAAGTTATAAACACCCAAATAACAAGTTGCAATGAAATATTACTACTAAGAAGCTAATAATATGACCATATATGATATCATAAAAATAAATATGATTCTTTAATAAGTCAATAACATTATTTAAATCAATATACAGGAGGTTCGGACACGTACAAAGCATATCGGACCTAAGGTAAGGGAAATATCACAATCTCATTTTTATCCGAGATTGTTTATACTTTGGTATTTACTGGGGTTTATTTTATCATCCACATCCATGTTTCCTCAATATGTAATATTATTTCCATCCACCTACAATTTTTTAAATCCAATTTTACCCTTCGGTGAGTTTTTAGTAAAATATATGAAAGGAATCTTTTGTCGTTTTTCGTACGAGGTACTTTTTGACTTTTCAGACAAAAGTACGAAGAATGTTTTTTTAACTTATACGGCATGAATGGAATTTTAAAACATTATTTCCAAGAATATTCCTTTAAAATTTTTCAAGTTTATTTTTAATCAACTTTTATTAGTTTAGAATTGTATGACATGTTAAGAAAG
Organism: Viscum album; assembly: GCA_963277665.1. NCBI lineage: Eukaryota > Viridiplantae > Streptophyta > Magnoliopsida > Santalales > Viscaceae > Viscum > Viscum album. The sequence goes on from OY728160.1 coordinate 753,529,551, forward strand.
GACAAGTTTTTTTGAAGTAGAAAGGATATTTTCCTTAAGAATGGAGTTCAAGCATTTTATCAAAATTATTTTTCATCTAAGATAATAAAGGGTTCCGTTTCTATCCCTATTATTACATTGATTTGATTATTTTGTTATGGAATTATTTTTATGAATTCCATTATCTTATTTTAGTTGTTTTATGATGTCACGATGTTTAAGAATCCCACTTTTATTACATGGGTTATGCAATGATGTATGATTTAAGATTTTGTGGCACACATAAGAATGGTATAATTATGAGATGGGTGGGACCTATATCTCCCTCCAATGCATTGGATGATGATTTTATATCTCATGAGATAGACATGGCTGGAATGGTAGGTTATACCGGTTCAGTGAAACAGGACTGAAACGAGGGTGACTCGGTTCAGAAATGGACTTTGTCCACTAAGATAGTCTTGGAAATGTGTCTTGACTAATAAGAAATGATTCTCTATGATTATGTGTGTATGTTACAAAGTTTCATCTTTTAAGTTATGATTATTGGGATTACATTTCACTACAATTATTTATCCCATTTTATGAAATTATGATCTCTTTTGCAGGTTATGATTTCCAAAAGATATGTTCTTATGAATATGATGTGATTGATATTTCTTTTGTTTACCCTTACTGAGAATTTGAGCTCACCCTTTTATGTTTTATTTTTCCCAGGATATAAAGAAAGGATTTAGGTTTTAAAAAAAAGATCTTTATGGGAGATGTTGATGATATTTCACCACGATTAGAAGATTATATTCCGAGTTTCCAAAGACACTAAACTATTACGGTCCTTGTGTGTGTGTTTTTGTTATGTACTAAGTATTCCGCAAAAGTAATGTAATGTATATGTACATCATGCTTTGGGTCTCTAAAATTAAATTATTCCAAAATTTGGGTTTCAAACTTAACTAATAATATTTTGCGAATTGTAAGTTTATTTTTTATCAAATGATCTTTGATAAATTTTGGGTCTTTTTATTGAGGAATTATAGATTAATGTTGTATTTCATTATATGATGGTTAATTCATTTATGGTAATTAAATAACCTTGTACTAAATATTTTGGTTTTGGTTAATGCATAAGGAGAATAGTAAAATCTTGTTATCCTTTTTTGGATTATATGATTATTTAGGATCTTATTTTAGAGCTTCAAGCATAAGCTATCCACTTAAATACTCATTGTTTGAGAAAAAAAGTGATATTATGGTGGAAATTTATTTAAGTAAGAAATTCTAACTAACATGAATGTATAATTCCTTATGTTAGTAGTATATAAGGTAAAATAACTCATCAACTATAGAAAAAGTATCTTGAAAAAAATTCTTTTATTCTATTAAAATATTTTTTTTATGAATCAATGATCTTTTACACAACTCATTAGTTTATGATTTTGTGGTTATTAACTTTATCATGGTCATTAAATTTCTTGTTATCAATTTTATATATCACTCTAAATTATTTTTTGGATATTACAATTTTTCTATACTTCCATATTTTTCACTTTACACTAACTTTCTCCCATTTGGCAACCCAGTTATGTGATGACCTTCATATTTTCTTTTTCCACATTTTAAGAGGAAGTTTAATTAACTATTTTTATGATGTGAGATTTCCAAAAATATATTTTCAAATTTAAATCCATTTATTATAATGTTCATGTTTAAATTTATAGTACACAATTTATAAAATGGGGTATAATTTAACACCCCAAACATTTAAAAATAAATTGATGATCTATAGCATATACGACATGCAACACTAAGACTAAACAAACCATCAAATATTATTATTTAATTATGACCATTTTAAAATTATCATTAAATTTTTCTGTAATATTAGTATTAACTAATGTTTAAAATAAATATAAATGTATTGATAAATTTCTTAGAAGTAAGAACTCACTTTTCAATGAAGACATTTTATTCTTCAAAAAATATTTATATTTAAAAATGATTTGTATTGATTTTTGTGAGAGAATTTTATATTTAAATTAAGTAACATTTAGAAAATTTATTGATAAAATTAACATAGTTGTTGAAATCATCATATTAAAATTAACATAGGGTAAAATTTTGTGATGTTTTTTAAATGGATGATTATTTAGTGAATAGTGAAAATTATCAATTTTGAAATACTAACATTTCTTTTTATTAAACAAGTAATGTAAAATTAAAATTATATTTTGGATTTTGGTTTAAAGTTAAATATGAGATATTTTATTTATAATAATATAATTAATTTCATTTTAATCAAATGTTTTCATGGTTTTTGAATAAGTTTATTTTAATTTTAAAAACATTATTCTCAACAAACTGTTTATATGTGCATAATTATTATCAATTTTAATTATTCAAAATTACCCATAGTAAAGAATTATTATAATTTTTTTTTTATATTTATATTTATATGAATTTAAGTTAATATAATGATTATTTTTTTCATATAATTAATATAATATAATTAATTACCTAAAAATGCATTTTCTTGAAAACATGCTTTTCATCACCTTTTACAAGTTTAATTTCCAATTATTTTTTTAATTATATAGATTTAATTTGATAAAATATATTCTATATTATGAATCATAATAAATAACATTAGTTAACTTGTTCAGCTTTATTTTTTATTCAAAATGAATTGTAAAATACTAAATAATTATTTATTGTGGTTAAGAGTAAATAGGGTTTTGTGCATTACATGCACATGTGTTAAAATTAATATTCCACAAACAAAAGGTTTTTATTTAAAAAATTATATTTAATATTTATTATAATTGGGTACAAATTTTCTAATAAGGGAAATTTTATTTGTAGTCTTAAAGGATAATTTACCTTTGTAAAAATAAAATTTACCATGGTGAAAACTAAATTTGTAAAAGTGAGTCAACATAGAGGTAAAGGGAATAAATTATTAAAAAAAAGTTTATTTTTTTAGATTTATAGGAATTTTTTACTATATATTTCTTCCACTAAATATGTTTTTAATTTTTTAAGCTCTTTTCTTGACAGTGACTTCCCAATATTGTATAATATTTGGTATTTACCAAAATAATATTCTTTATCACTTATAAAGGGTACCTCCTAACCTCATCTATTCATGCCTAAAAATACTCTTTATAAAATAAATCCCTTACCAATTAAAATACATAATTATCTTACCATTTCCTAGAGGACGCCTTTTTATTACAAATCCCCCATAGGTTGTATTTTGTTGTAAACACAATGTGGTTGTCAAAAGAAGAGGTATCATTCTTAACTGAGTGTTTTTTTTTGTTTATTAATACACCTCTTTAAAATATTATTCAACCATGATTATAAAGTAATATAATTATATTCAATATAATAATATGTTATTATTTTATTGTAATAGCCTATATCAATCTTATCATCTATCAAATGGAAAAGAAAACCATATTTTGTTTGTACGGTGGACCACCAACTCGCAAGCTAATGAATTGTTTTCCATAATAAACTACACTAGATGTTTATGATTATAAATTTAATGTATATATATATATATATTAAATTAATTGAATATATAAAATTCTGTTAAATTAATATATCATATATTTTGATACTTTTCCATTAATTAAAAAATGATAACATCATCTGTGTGTACATGTGTACTACCTTCATCCATGAGGTGACATGATTCAATTTTCATTACCAAATCACATGGATAGTATACATAATTTTATTTATATAATTAAATATTTTTATGATATAATTTTTATTATAGAAAGATAAAATATTTCCTACCTTCTTTACATCATGATCATTGAAAAATGGAAATGTTAATCAGGTGTACGTATGGCATGTCATCTCCATTATTAAAAGATAGTTCATTTTTCATAATAATATTTCATGGTAAGTTTTAAAAGTATAATTGATTTATATAAATTATAATTAGGACATGATTATTTTACTATATATGATGGAACTATAAATTCTTTTACCATAGTCAACTTATTGAAGTCATTTTGGACATATGAACTGAATATCATCAAAACGTCTCGTTTTAACTTATTTTATTATGTAAATAAATTTAGGATGGTAATAAATAATAAAAAATTAAAAAATGGTTATTTTGAAATTAAATAATTAACATAAGTTTTTTACTTGTGAAGATAAAGTACGTACGTGATGAGTCAAACTTGAGGTAAGGGATTTCATCTCAATTTACCTTTATTAGTGCATATTTTCATATTATTAAAATAATTTTTATTATAAGTTTTATATGTTATCCATTTTATATATTATATCATTAATAATTCATATTTCATGGTATTTTAAGTTACAATTCATTTTATATCATCCAATGGGATTTGAATCGAATGTTACCAACGAGGTAAATGATTTCTATTATAATCTCATATCTTTTCGAGATTGTTTATATTCAAGGTTCCTTTAAGGGAAATAATATAAAATTATTTTCTTGAACTGGTTTATTCTTATTATCCTCCAGTCATTAAATATTTTTACATGCTTGGTTTCATTATTACTCCCTTATTAAATAAAGAAACCACAAGAATGTTTTTTGTAAGTAATATTGATCTTGTATCTTCTTTTATATTAGGAATATTTTACTTCCATGCCTATATTTTCATTAAAATATTTTAAATAATATTTTTAATGTTACAAAACAATATATTAAATACATTTTTGCCATTTTATTAATTATTAATTTTTTTAAAAAATTAATCTTTCTATCGTCATACAAACAAGGTACTTATTTAATTTTTTTTTACAAAAGTGTGAAAGGAATGTTTTCTTTTAAATTATACAACATGAATAGAATTTACCACAATCATTACCAATTTACTATTGAAAATTACTTTATAATTTTACATGGTTATTTTCAATGAAATTTTTTTCTATAATTTCTAAGAATTATTTATATTTATAATGAAGTAATTTTTAATTGATAAGGGTATCTTCCTAATGAAATATTACATGTGATATTTAAAAGAAATTTTCATCAATGGTGACAACATTTATTTTATGGATCATTATAAAATTATGTATATATTTTTCTTACATATGTACCTATCTTAATCTCCCTTCCTTTGATGGGGTAAGATAACCCTTATGTTATTTTATCAAAATCATTTTTTATGAAATATTTTTTGATTGGAACATGAGGAAAGATCATGAAAACCATTTCCTTATATGGGTAATTCTTATTTTTATTCCTTGTGATTTATTTCCCTTTTGTGGAATATATAATCATGTACATGTTATGGGGGTGCACCAAAATTTCACTTCAATGCATTGGGTAATGTTTTTGTTTCATGAGAAAAAATGTATGGTAAGATGAACTAAACCTAATCCATTATAGGACTTTGTACAACATCTGAGGTGTTCTATTCATTTAGTCTTGACTTATGCTTATTCCATGATATATATTATATCTACTATCATGTTCTTCTAAGATCTTATAGTACCATGTTATTTATGTTATGCTTCCATGTGATTACTCATGAGCATTCACTTTTATGATATAATATTATACTTTTGACTCACATATTATGTTTCTTTATCATGTTTATACCCTTATAGGTATTTTTGACCACTCCCTTATTTTATGTATTCCTTAGGTTATACTATGCTATTCTAGGAACTCAAATAGATTTATGATCTCACTAAATAGAACTAAAATAATGATGTTTTTTTAGTTTCTTTTAATGTTTTATCTACCTAGTCTTTTATAGACACTTGGAATTGTGATATTTGGGTTGTGATTAATGGATTCTTATTTTAAAAATCCAAGGATAATATCTATATTTGACACCATAATTGGAAGAACCACCTGAGCAAGAGTTGATTCTTATTCTATCCAAGGCAGAAAAGGAGGAAGTGCATAACATCATCCCACTGACTAAAGCCAATGTAAAAGAGGCATATTTCATACTAACAACTCCCTTGAACCAAAAAATCGCTATTTAAAAGTTTAATAAAGAACTAATTACAATAAATTATTACCAAAAGAGGAATATTTACATGGTGAACCAAAATAAGTGCATAAATAGTTATGGGAATATAATAAATGTAGTGGTTCCATTCAAATAAACATCATACAACACATGATTGGGGATAATAATAAAGTTATTTGGCTTTGAAATATATAAAATACATCAAATATATAGGGATTTTACCCAATAGTATTCTTCTTTTTTCTATCACATTTCTTTTATTTTCAGTTTTGCATATTATTTTTCAATAAGGGAATGAATTATTATTCTTTTTTCTTATTCAATAAAAGATGGATAGCAGGTAATAAATAAGAATTTATGTCTTTTAGAAGTCAAAAATTATTATTTACACCTTCATTAACTTTTACATATGCATGTAATAACTAATGTCATGTGAAAGTTTTCCATAATAATTTTTCTCATGATTTCCTATAATATATGTTCTTCAAAAATTCATGATTTGGGTTGAATTACATTAAGTTGTTAGTGAATATTGACAATGGGAGCGGGTGTATCTCATGGATACCTTGTTGACAATATTTTATTTTGTCTTATTTTTATTTTATTTTTATATTTTAGTGATTTTTTGAACATAAAAAACTATTCCATTTTGAAAATATTCAAATCTATTTTAAGGTATTTTAGTGTTTTTTTAAACATTATTTGAGCTAAATAAAAAAATCTAAATAATGTTTTAAAAACCTAGTTTATTCTGTGGAACTTAATATTATTATTGAACCTAAAAATCTCAAATTATGGGTGATTTTTATTTATTTTATTATAACTTTATTTACAATAATTTTTATAATATTTAACTTATCCAAATATATTAGTGACTAACCAAAAAAATTTTACTTCCTAATATGTATTTTTAGTAACTTTCACATCATAATTCTGATACCCTCACTTCCTATGGGAATCGTGTGATTTGTTTATAAAGATGAACTTTTTTCTATTCTCATATAGATATTAAGAATTAATGCGATACTTTTAACATGATTTAGTCATTTAATTATCCATCACCTCATCTATCATTGAGATAGAACTTTAAAATTGACACATGTTAAGACCTTATATAATCTCGAATAACCTAATAAGTTTAAGTTGCATTATAAGACTAATTATCCATTACCTACCCTCATTCAAAAATAAATTTTCAATATTAAACAAAATGTAATTATGGGGGAAAATAGGTTTTCATGTGTTTTTATTTTTTAAAAATTGAATGTAATGGGGAAATTGAGAGGTGTGTCATCATTTTGAGAAATTTTAATAAGGTAAATGGTCATAATTCTTTCACACCTATCATATTCCATTTTGTATCATCTGATTCTAATTTCAAAAATAGTGTAGAAAAAAGGGAGATGATATTGGAATATTAATTGTTATTATTATTTGGATTCCTAAACCTAATCATGAATGGGGAATGAATCACCCTTCATTATATTTGATTATGAATGCAATATAATTAAAAAAATAAATATATGAATATTAAAATGCATAAAAATTATGGGAGAATAAGGATGAAGTCACTCATCAAAATCATTTTAATGACCCATGACCTAGAAAAAAATAAAGGGGATTGTAGGATACCAATTTTATGGGGGATTGTGTTAAGGGGAATTAATCTATTATCTTGATACATCATGCATTATATTTAAAGAGTCAAACCTTTCACTTTATTGTTGATGCTTTTTTACATTTACCCATTGAACAACCATTTCAATCCCTCATGATTAGTTGTATTTTCATGTTTTATAGTTTTCATAGATGGATATTTTGACAAGTCTATGGTAAATATTCATTTTCCAAGTATAAGTATTTCTATATATAAATACATTTTCTTGAGTTAAGAGGTTTATTGGATTCCATGATAGGTAGGTCATGAATTTGTTTTGAATGGATATTGAATGTTGAATTTCAGGTGGATAGTAGAATCTCATGACCTTAAAATTAAATTCAGGTATGGAGAATAATGAAATTTTTAGTGTAAATAAAAAAAGTTTCCCTATCCATTTTCTTGGTTGTTTTTATTTTCTATGATATTATCAATTTTTGTTCATTAATTTATTTTTATAAATAAATCCAATTAAACTATAATTTCAAAATATGTTTTGGAGTTTTTTCATAGTAATGCTTGTGATGAATTATCCTAACTCAAAAAAACATATCACCTGAGATATATTGCCACATGGTAAAGAAAAATAAAGAAGAATCAACATGTATAATAATAAACTAGTATAAGGAAAACCACTTGGGAATAATGAATAAAAAGTAGAACATATTTAAGATACTTATAATTTAATGACAATGAGGAGGAACTAGAAAGAAAAAAACATGATGAGTATAAACAATTCCATGTGTGTCCATCTATCATCACCAAATCATCCCTCTATAATGATAAAGTCAAATAAGTGAACCTGAAATGCTATAAAATTCCCTTCAAATTATCTGAGCCCTTCAAAACAGCATTTACAACCTCCAAAAGGAAAAATTAGGGTGTAGGAAGAAATCCGAGAAGGATACCGAAAAATAATCTATACAAATTCTAATAATAAGAATTAATTATTTATATCTTTAAAGCATAAAACATTTAAGGAGAATTTTATTAAAGAGAACCCATTTTATAAAAATATTCCTTTATTTTCATACAATCAAACTATATTAACAAAATCCCAAAAATATAAAATTTTAAAAAATCAGGTAATAAGCTATGGATGAACCATAAGATAAGAATGTGAGAAAATAGCCATGAAATTTACCCTTATGTGATAAACAATCCATAAATGACAATAAAATCCATTTGAGCTCTAACCTATGGGTCTAAATTCTAGAAATAAATGAAAATCCCCAATATATTATTATGGTGGATCCAACCAATATATCTTCTAGTGTAATTAAATACACTAAAGTCACATAAAACCTCTTATGGCCTTAAAAACATAAATAGTGAAAAGTCTATTCTCGAAGAACCCAAGGTTACCCAATGTGATCAGTTTGAAAAAAACCATTTAAAATCACGCCTCACATTTAATAAAACATTTGAAAATCAAATCCATTCTACTTTCAAGAATTATTAGCCATTTAAAAACCCAAACCAACAATTAAAGCAACTAATCAAACACTTGGTGTTCACAAAACCAATTTTAAATCAAAACCATTTAAAAATGTGTATATTTTGCAATGAAATCATTAAAATTTAAAATCATTAAATTCTAGAGAAGAACCTAAAGGAATTGATAATAACTTAATGAAATTAGTGAATTATAACCAATAGTATATATACACCTACATTATGAATGGACAAAAACAAGATGCCTTTATAAAAGAATATTATAACTAGGATATATGTCTCTTAAAGACAATTTTCAAGTCGAAACAATAAAGTATTGATATAAATACCAATTAACAACAACATGATCCCCAAATATAGTAAAAATAATTATTATGGAAAAAGGAATATAATAAAAAAGAATATTATTTACCAAGGAGAAGCAACTCAACCACCATAGGGGTCCAACACCAAATAGAGTGATCTAGAAGGAGGGAGATCATCCAAAATCACCTTAAGGTTCAAGAGGAATTGTTACACATTTAATGGATAAGAGGTCAAGTGTGCAGGGTAAAAAATCATTTGAATGAAACAATTCATGTCATGGATCCCTTTCAGATCATTAATGTAACACCCCGAGCTTCCATGATATGCTTCTCATTCAATAATGTAATAGCTTGCATTGTACGCAAAATCGAGTTCTAACACACTGCAACTAATCAAAGTAGCCGTTATGAATAGTAATAACCACTTTTTAAATTTATATAAATTTTATATTTCAAAATGGACTTCATTTTTGTATTCCTAATATCGAAATTAGCCTATGTTGAATTTTTGGTATTTTTCTGAGAACTTCTATTTTTTTATGAATAGTGAAAAATACTTAAAAACAACTTTTTTAATAAAAATAATTTATAGTGATAAATTATACTATTTATTGGTTTTAAAGTATAATTAGAATATATTTTTACCATTTTATCCAATGGTGGTCATTATAATTAATTTCACTTTGAAATTGGACATAAACAATTGTCAATCTTTTGATATAAATTGTTTCTTAAAAACACTCTATTTGTTGTGACAGCGGGAATTAATTATAAAATTAATTAATGAAACATATATGTTTGGAATTTTTTAAAATAGACATCATTTTTGAATTCGGAATATCAATTATAGCTTAGGGTGATATTTTGGCATTGTTCTGAAAAACTTCAATTTTTGATGAATAGTGAAACCACTAAGTGGTAGTTAAACAACTGATTTTTTGTTTAAATGAAATATTACCACTTCTGTGATTTGATTTTCAAAAATAAGACATACATGGTTTTCATTAAGAAGTAAAATGTGGTTCAATGAGATCAAAATATTTTTTTTGGTGAATAGTAACTTTTAAGTTCTTAATCGCGATTAGAGGTAATTAGTGTAGTTTAAGGTAAAAATAATGTTTTAATAATATGAGATGAGTTTGACACTTGTCCTACTCCTATGGGATGAGTAATGGCCGACCAATACAACCCATGGGTCAACTTGGGGACCCCATGGAGCCACTTTAGTTAGAAAATGACATAAATACCTTTTATTTAATCTTAAAGTAAAAAATGACACAAACATAAAATGTTTTACTAAAACATTTTTACATTGGGTTATACAAGTCATATTTTTGATTATAAATATTCATTGGAAATATAATAAGATTTCCTACATCATAGTATTTTTTTTATAATTTTTAGACATTAAATAAATTAAATTATTTATGACATCATGATGATGCAGCGATGACCTCATTATTTAACGATTTAAATAAAATGATAAAATAATGTAAAATCCAAGGCTTACACTTGTCCAAATCATATTGGATGGGAATATTTCGAACCCTTATCACCTTATCCTTGAATTATATAAGTTTGGGACCTCTAAAATCTGAAACTCATTTTATAATAAAGTGAATTTTCTTTACTTTCCAAGAGTGTCCCTCCTCTCCACTTATAAAAGGCACCCACCTATACCACCTCATTCACACTTTCAAGCCATTTGGCTCGGCCAAACTCTACCCAAATACTCTCCCAACTTCCACATCTTACTCCTAGAAGCCTCACTTTGGGCAGAACTCTTCCCAAGGAAGCCTTTGGCTCAAATCAAAAAGGGTTACCCAATTTTGAGGTAATGTCTTCTCTAATGTTGTTTTGTTTTATTCTCCAACCCCCTAAACTCTTTTTAGTCATTTCTTTTGTAACAACACCAGTATCCTCAATATACTATGATGTTGTTATAAGAAGGATTCGAGCAACACTTACACAAACCTACATCTAATGGTTAAAGAACATACGGTTTCTGTGGATGGTGAATTTATGCCTCACGAAACGATGATTGTTCAACACTCATATAACACCTTCAAAGGTGGCCATTAAGATGTCACTATATTTGTATATGATATATAATATGTTTATTTTTTACTTATGCTTCTGTATTTTTCATTTGTGGCATACTTTATGATTTCCATTATGGGTAAACACGATAATTTCATTTTAGGAAGTGCGGACTACCGCCCCCTCAAAGTGATTTGAATCGTTAATGCCATATGTGGGATGTATAAAGGATGGAGTAAATGGTATTATAAACTATATTATAATGGAATTATATTATACATTTATATAATTATGATTTCATTCCATTAAATACGAAATATAAATGAAAGTAGCGTTCATGCGTACGTACGGCTTACCGTCTCCATGAACGGTGCATTTCATTTCTTACCTCTAAATGTTACGTAATATTATAAATGAATGTATATAATGGTTATATATAATATATATGACATCTAAATCATGAATATAATTCTGGAGATAATGGATATTCTACCACATAAACAACTTGTAATTATAAGAAGTTTATTGTTGACTCAAGTACCAAAGATCGACAAAACGACCGTTATTTACTTAAATAATTACATAATGTTCATATCATTGTAATAAGTGATATAATAAGGATAATAAAATTGTAAATGGTTCTTAATAAGGTATATATTAACTCTAGTTTATTATTCAGGAGGTTAAAGAACGGTTGAGTCAAGTCAGACACGAGGTAAGGGAATTTCTTAACCCAACTTCCATTCTTTGGGTTAATCTCCTACTTTCAAATTATGTCATGATATTATTATGTCTTATTTTGTATTTTTGCTTTCTTTATGTGTACCTATAGTGAATACACATAATATATATATTTTATTTTAAAAATTATCTTTGTAAGGACTTCGTCTCAATCTCCTTTCATTGAGGCATATTTGGTTATATACACAAATTTCTTTTATACGGTGTATAAACCACTTTGACTTTTACGTTTATTCAAAAGGAATCTTTTTTATATGAAGCGTTTACTAAACGAAAAAAGGGAATGTTTTTGTCGTATGTATGCGGCGACAACAACTTCTCCGCCGCCGTGACCACTATTTGAGTTTCGGCTTCCTCTACAAGCCATACCCTTTTTTTTAATGAAAAATAAATACCATGTTATACTTTTCTTTTCTTTTGGTATTGAAAATGGTTTTGAAAGCGTTTTTATTATATCAATGTGTTGTATTGATATCTTGTGATTGAAATGTGGAAATGTTATGTTTCCTTTATGCATGTTTTATGTGATACGATTATGTTATGGTTTATGAGATGTTTAAACCTGTTCATATGAGGAATGTATTGGACTTAATAAGTGACGGGTGGAGCCCATTATAGCTCCTCGATGCATCGGTAGGTCTCATAAGACAACTAGACGTGGAATTGGCTGAGGCCCTTTCCCAATTTGATTTATGGTTTTGGCTGAGGCCTTAATCATTTTAGACGTCTTGGCCGACGCCTTGACAAAATGATTCAGAATGTCTGGCATTATGCATTCCATCATTATGAAAGTGGTTATTGATATTGCATGTGATTATTCGACCAGTAGAATATCCATGTGAAGAAGTAAATGGCATTATTTCATTTTACTTTTGCCATATTATGTTGATGTTCAAGTTTAAAAAGGCTTTTGTTTTAGTCATACATTGCCTTAAATGTTTATGTTTATTTATGAAAGCTTCCGCAATATTGTTATCCTTACAGAGCATCTGAGCTCACCCCTTTCAATGTTTTAATATTTTCCACGATGTGAAGAAGTATTTTATGAATGACCTGTAGGGATAGTCAGAAGAGGATATGAGTGTGGACTATGGAGACTTTTTTATTGTAGTTTTTCACCTTATGTTGTAATGTAACATTTATGAATGTATCTAGTGTTTCCAAGGCTACTAAACTAATCGGTCTTTCGAGACATGATCTTTTGTGATCATGCCAATGTTACGAACTAATGCACCGACTCTGGGTAGCTGGGGTCGGGGCGTTACAGTTGGTATCAGAGGCAGTTTAGTACTAACCTTGGAAGCTAGATTTAGATAATCTCTGATTAGAGCACATATCCCAAAGATAGACATTGAAGATTAGTATAGAAGAACTTCCTAGAATTTTCTTATTGTAGAGATTTTGTGAGTTTTCCGAGCAATACATCCTTGTCTGGATACGAGCAGGTAGAGGCGGCTCTGGCACAGATGTACCTAGGGGTAAAACCCGAAAACACTGCTTTGAGCTAGAATCGAACAGGAACTGGTGCACGACAACGGGCCTTGCTGCACTCTTGGTTACGACACTCCCGGGGGATATGCTTAGGATAATTCTCGTTTTATTTACAAACCACTATGAACGGTTATGATTATATACTTCCTCAAAGAAAACCTTTTTATGATTATGGATTATATCCATAAATAGTTCAATTCATGTTAAGTATTTTATAAGTATAGAATTATGTATTTTGATTCATAAACTAATCTTGTTTATGCCATTGTGTAGAAATGGCGCCTAGTGGAAGGAACGGAAACCGTATCAATGCACGCACTCCATGTAGGGATTTCCCTCCTGCTCAAGATAATTATAGTGGGGCTGGTGATGCAACTGGTGCCGATCAGCTAATCACCATACTGGGACAACTTACTCAGGTTATGAATAATAAACTTACCCGTATGGAGCTCCCTGATCCACAGCGTGGAGGATCAATGTTAGATCGATTCATGAGGCAACAACCACCAACGTTCAATTGGAGTACAAATCCCTTAGTAGCCGAGCAATGGATAAATTCCCTAGAGAAAATATTTCAGGCTTTGGGAAGCAGTGAAAGGGAAAAAGTTATCATGGCAGTTTACCGCCTCACTGGAGATGCTGATCAATGGTGGCCATTGATTCAAAACATGAAGGAAGATGATGAAGTATCAAATATGGAATGGAGGGAGTTCAAAGATATGTTTTTAGAAAAATACTTTCCTCGCGACCATCGAGCAGATATGGAAAGGCAATTTCTGAGTCTGAGACAAAAGGAAGATGAGAATGTCACAAAGTATGAGGCTAACTTTACAAGGTTAGCAAGGTGTGCTAGAGATTATATACGTAACCCAGGAAGTAAGATTGATCGTTTCTTTGATGGGTTAAAACCATTTCTTCGTCGAGCATTAGTCTCACAATCCTTTTCATCGTATGAAGATATTGTCTCATGTGATATCGAGACAGAAAAGGAATTCTCTAAGTCTTATGACAACAAAGTAAAGCAAGAGAAGAAGAGAACGGTGGAACAAGATACAGATAAAGGAAAAAAGGGAAAGAAGGATTTTCCATTATGTGATAATTGTGGGAAGAATCACCCTGGTACGTGCCTAAAAGGAATGGGAGTTTGTTATAAATGTGGAGAAAAGGGTCACCAAGCTCGTGATTGCAAGGGAAAGAAAGAGGCTGTCAATGTTCAATTCTACAATTGTAGGGAAATGGGACATTATGCAAATGAATTTCCTAAGCGTTAGGGAAACATACCTCAGAAAAGGCCAAGGGATCAAGTACAATCTTATGCTGTTACTACAGTTGAAGCAAAATAATTAATGTATTGGTGCTTTTGGACTCAAGGATTATATTCTGGTTATAAGAATAATGTGATATATATATATATATGGATTGTACTGTAGTACTTTTTGATTTCATTAAGGTTTTAATATGATTAAGGTAATCATATATTTAGTATGTGACAATAAGAGAAACTTTTCTTTGTTTGGGGAATCTGATGTTACAATTGATTTTGGAATTAAGAGACCTTTTAGAGAAAGTCTGGACAGAGGTATTTTGGATAACTGTAAAGGTTGGAGTAGATTAAGTTGATCTTTGGATAGTATTGTTTAAGGTTAAATAATTTATGAAGATTATTTTTGGAATATTATGATACTATAGTTTTATGAAAAGGACAACCTGCAGGGTGGGGCATAACCCGTCGCATCGGACAAAGCTGTAGGAATCGAACCCACAATCATAGTGCGACAGGCCTTTATTTCCTACCACTAGCCTACAGGAAGTCCCTGGTTATTACAAAATAATTTTACTAATCTAAATGGTATGTTTTAACATTTGGAACCTTATACAATTAGGATAAATAGAATATTTTTGAGTTCCGTTACCATTTGGAGTAAAAGTTGGGTTTGTGGTAAAAATTTATTAACGAATGAAAGTATACATAACAAGTATGTATATTCCCTTACGTTCTTAGTAAATCTCATAAATAAATTCCTCAACATTATAAAAGGTAACTTAAAACAAAAATGTTGTCGGTTAACTTTTCCAACTGGGGATTCAATGACCATTTAACCAATCACAAGTTTGTGATTTTCTTATGGTTAAACTTTCTCCTAATCCTGTTTTCTATAACTCTCCATCAGACCTTGATGGTTTGTTTCTCCTCCATATCCATATTTTCATAGAATCCTAGAATGGGCTATATCGGGTGACCTTTGTACTTATCTTGCTTTCTTTTAATGTTATATATATTTATTAACCTTATTTCCGATGTGCGTTTTCCTCAAAGGTATTTTCTCTTTTCAGCCTTTTATTTTCAAAGAAAAATTTCAAATTGTGAGGACACAATTTATTGAAGGAGGGGAGAATGTAACACCCCGAGCTTCCATGATACGCTTCTCATTCAATAATGTAATAGCTTGCATTGTACGCAACATTGAGTTCTAACACACTACAACTAATCAAAGTAGCTGTTATGAATAGTAATAACCACTTTTTAAATTTATAGAAATTTTATATTTCAAAATGGACTTCATTTTTGTATTCCTAATATCGAAATTAGCCTATGTTGAATTTTTGGTATTTTTTTGAGAACTTCTATTTTTTTATGAATAGTGGAAAATACTTAAAAACAACTTTTTTAATCAAAATAATTTATAGTGATAAATTATACTATTTATTGGTTTTAAAGTATAATTAGAATATATTTTTACCATTTTATCCAATGGTGGTCATTATAATTAATTTCACTTTGAAATTGGACATAAACAATTGTCAATCTTTTGATATAAATTGTTTCTTAAAAACATGCTATTTGTTGTGACAGTGGGAATTAATTATAAAATTAATTAATGCAACATATATGTTTGGTATTTTTTAAAATAGACATCATTTTTGAATTCGGAATATCAATTATTGCTTAGGGTGAAATTTTGGCATTGTTCTGAAAAACTTCAATTTTTGATGAATAGTGAAACCACTAAGTGGTAGTTAAATAACTGATTTTTCGTTTAAATGAAATATTACCACTTTTGTGATTTGATTTTCAAAAATCCGACATACATGGTTGTCATTAAGAAGTAAAATGTGGTTCAATGAGATCAAAATAATTTTTTGGTGAATAGTAACTTTTAAGTTCTTAATTGCGATTAGAGGTAATTAGTGTAGTTTAAGGTAAAAATAATGTTTCGATAATATGAGATGAGCTTGACACTTGTCCTACTCTTATTGGATGAGTAATGGACGACCAAGACAACCCATGGGTCAACTTGGGGACCCCATGGAGCCACTTTAGTTAGAAAATGACATAAATACCTTTTATTTAATCTTAAAGTAAAAAATGACACAAACATAAAATGTTTTACTAAAACATTTGTACATTGGGTTATACAAGTCATATTTTTGACTATAAATATTCATTGGAAAGATAAAAAGATTTCCTACATCATAGTATTTTTTTATAATTTTTAAACATTAAATAAATTAAATTATTTATGACATCATGATGATGCAACGATGACCTCATTATTTAACGATTTAAATAAAATGAGAAGATAATGTAAAATCCAAGGCTTACACTTTTCCAAAGCCTATTGGATGGGTAGATTTCGAACCCTTATCACCTTATCCTCGAATTATATAAGTGTGGGACCTCTAAAATCCGAAACTCATTTTATAATAAAGTGACTTTTCTTTACATTCCAAGAGTGCCCCTCCTCTCCACTTATAAAAGGCCCTCACCTCTACCACCTCATTCATATTTTCAAGCCATTTAGCTCGGCCAAACTCTGCCCAAATACTCTCCCAACTTCCCCCTCTTACTCCTAGAAGCCTCACTTTGGGCAGAACTCGTCCCAAGGAAGCATTTGGCTCAAATCAAAAAGGGTTACCCGATTTTGAGGTAATGTCTTCTCTAATGTTGTTTTGTTTTATTCTCCAACCCCCTAAACTCCTTTAATTCATTTATTTTGTAACAAAACCAGTATCCTCAATATACTAGGTTGTTGTTATTAGAAGGATTCGAGCTACACTTACACACACCTACATCTAATGGTTAAAGAACATACGGTTTCTGTGGATGGCGAATTTATGCCTCATGAAACGATGATTGTTCAACACTCATATAACACCTTCAAAGGTGGCCATTAAGATGTCACTATATTTATATATGATATATAATATGTTTATGTTTTACATATGCTTCTGTATTTCTCATTTATGGCATACTTTATGATTTCCATTATGGGTAAACGCGATAATTTCATTTTTGGAAGTGCGGACTACCGCCCCCTCAAAGTGATTTGAATCGTTAATGCCATATGTGGGATGTATAAAGGATGTAGTAAATGGTATTATACACTATATTATACTGGAATTATATTATACATTTATATAATTATGATTTCATTCCATTAAATACGAAATAGAAATGAAAGTAGCGTTCATGCGTACGTACGGCTTACCGTCTCCATGAACGGTGCATTTCATTTCTTACCTCTAAATGTTACGTAATATTATAAATGAATGTATATACTGGTTATATATGATATATATGACATCTAAATCATGAATATAATTATGGATATAGTGGATGTTCTACCACATAAACAACTTGTAATTATAAGAAGTTTATTGTTGACTCAAGTACCAAAGATCGACAAAACGATCGTTATTAACTTAAATAATTACATAATGTTCATATCATTGTAATAAGTGATATAATAAGGATAATAAAATTGAAAATGGTTCTTAATAAGGTATATATTAACTCTAGTTTATTATTCAGGAGGTTAAAGAACGGTTGAGTCAAGTCAGACATGAGGTAAGGGAATTTCTTAACCCAACTTCCATTCTTTGGGTTAATCTCCTACTTTCAAATTATGTCATGATATTATTATGTCTTATTTTGTATTTTTACTTTCTTTATGTGTACCTATAGTGAATACACGTAATATATATATTTTATTTTAAAAATGATCTTTGTAAGGACTTCGTCTCAATCTCCTTTCATTGAGGCATATTTGGTTATAAACACAAATTTCTTTTATACGGTGTATAAACCACTTTGACTTTTACGTTTATTCAAAAGGAATCTTTTTTATACGAAGCGTTTACTAAATGACAAAAGGGAATGTTTTTGTCGTACATATGCGGCGACAACAACTTCTCTGCCGCCGTGACCACTATTTGAGTTTCGGCTTCCTCTACAAGCCATACCTTTTTTTTAAATGAAAAATAAATACCATGTTATAATTTTCTTTTATTTTGGTATTGAAAATCGTTTTGAAAGCATTTTTATTATATCAATTTGTTGTATTGATATCTTGTGATTGAAATGTGGAAATGTTATGTTTCCTTTATGCATGTTTTATGTGATACGATTATGTTATGGTTTATGAGATGTTTAAACCTGTTCATATGAGGAATGTATTGGACTTAATAAGTGACGGGTGGAGCCCGCTATAGCTCCTCGATGCATCGGTAGGTCTCATGAGACAACTAGATGTGGAATTGGCCGAGGCCCTTTCCCAATTTGATTTATGGTTTTGGCTGAGGACTTAATCATTTTAGACGTCTTGGCCGAGGCCTTGACAAAATGATTCAGAATGTCTGGCATTATGCATTCCATCATTATGAAAGTGGTTATTGATATTTCATGTGATTATTAGACCAGTAGAATATCCATGTGAAAAAGTAAATGGCATTATTTCATTTTACTTTTTCCATATTATGTTGATGTTCAAGTTTAAAAAGGCTTTTGTTTTAGTCATACATTGCCTTAAATGTTTATGTTTATTTATGAAAGCTTCGGCAATATTGTTATCCTTACTGAGCATCTGAGCTCACCCCTTTCAATGTTTTAATATTTTCCAGGATGTGAAGAAGTATTTTATGAATGACCTGCAGGGATAGTCAGAAAAGGATATGAGTGTGGACTATGGAGACTTTGTTATTGTAGTTTTTCACCTTATGTTGTAATGTAACATTTATGAATGTATCTAGTGTTTCCAAGGCTACTAAACTAATCGGTATTTCGAGACTTGATCTTTTGTGATCATGCCAATGTTACGAACTAATGCACCGACTCTGGGTAGCTGGGGTCGGGGCGTTACAATGAATTCCACAATTTTGCAACTCCTATGGTAAATTAATCATGATCATACCATTCATGATGTGAAAAATGTTACACAGATTGTAATTTTTTAATATCTGAATGGGACTTTATATATTACCTTAAAGTTATTCATTCCATTGGACTTGTTCATGATTTTAATATGTTTAGAAAGTAGTATGTAGTGTAGATTCTATAGATAAATCTCAAACCATCTCCAAAGATTCCCTAAAATAAGGAGAATCCCACTTAAACCTTTAACACATTTATATATAGAATCCATTAATTCAAAGAAACATAAATCCCCATAATTTTAAAAATTTTCCCATAAATAATCTCCCCATCCCCATAGGTCCCAGAATTCAACTAAACAAAATTTAAAGTGATTAATTGATTGATTAAGAAACTAAAAGAAGGTAACGTAATGTTATAATCTATCCATAATAAACATTTTAGGTCCCTAGAATTTCTTCAATAACCACGACGTAGAAAAAGTGTAGGTTACTACTTCCTCACAAAACAATATTTCTCCCACATCTCATTGTTATACCATCTTCCCAACCATAGTACACTAATCAACAGAATTGTTTTACCATGTTGTACCTTCTCTAAGTGATCCATAATCTGAACTGGATTCTCAACGACAGTGATGTTGGACTCATGATCAACACCTTCACACGTAATCACATGGGAACTATAATAAACCAATATTTTCATGCATGGTTATTAAATACATTTTAGTTAAAATTTCATACATTATATAAACATAATTCCAAAGACCATATTAGTTTAGTGCTTTTAGAAACTTAGAAACATAAAAAACTAGTTCATAACACTTATAATTCTTATCCATCCTATTTCTTCATAACTAGAACCCTTTTTTACACATCATACTTAATACTTTTCTTCATATCCTGTGGAAAATAAACATAAGACATGAAATCAATAATCATAAACATGAATCATGGACTAAATATTTGTTGTTCGTAACACATGAAACATAGGGGAATCAAGATCATAAGACATGAAATCATAACATAGTAATAAGATGTAAAAAATTATGGAAAACACATAATCATATGACATTATTAATATATTAGTCAAGGAATAATTTCCACAAAAATATTTGTTGTATGGTTTCACTTCCTTTACCATCATGGTAGTCATGGTTCACTCCCATGTCTATCTTAGTAGTCAAGGTTCACTACTGAACTGAGTTCACTACTAAGAGCATATTAGCTAACAATGTCCTTTACTGAACCGAGTTCACTCCCCATTCTAGAAATATCCACCACTTGAGATATAAATATTTACCTAATTTATTAGAGTTTGATATAGGTCCCCACCATCAAATAAGGAAAACCATACTAATGTGTTCCAGAAGAACATAAATCATTCATCATTTCAGAACCCATGGAATGAAATGGGTTTCATAGACATCATTCTTTCATAACCTAGCCCATATAAAAGACTTGGCTTCATAAATATCATTCCATAATAAACAAAAAACAATAATAAGAATAATAGAGATAATATCCTTAAAATATATCTCCATTAAATAATAATTAAAACCAAATAGTTTAATCTTATATGGAAAATAATTTTGAGAGTTCACTTGATAATAATTCTTGAGTAAAATATCCTTCGTGTTTTGAAAACATTTTATTTTTGTAAAATCTCATGAAATTTTAAAAGCGAACATTTAATTTGAAAATAACCTTGTAATATTATAAATTAATCATCAAATAATTATGTTTTCATGAAATAGAAAAAATATATATTTATGTCATATAAGTTAAAAAAATTTGTTTCATTCTTTTACTAGAAAGGTCACAAAGTACCTTAATTTGGAAAATAATAAAAAATATTGATTTCAAATAATGTAGTAAAAACTAAAAATAGGTAAAAATGAAATTAAAAATCCAAAGGAGAATAGTAAAATAATTTTTGGAAAACATTGACATGGAAGTTTAATATTCCCCAATGAAGACTTAAAATGAAACAATCCCAAATATTGATGAGATTGTGAAATAAATACTCATCACATTATAATATATAGAATCATATTCCCCAAAAAAGAAAAAAATTATATGGATATTAAAATAGCATAATATTCTGGATATTTCTCATAAAATATATTAATTGGAAGAATATACACCTTGTTGAATAAATAATCATGTATAAGGCATGTGTCACACATAAATAAAAGTGAGACATGAATCTCTTACCTTATGTATTAACTCTCTTAGTACTCCTGAAAACATATTTTATAATAAATATAAGTGTATTATACATATATTATATAACAATTGTCATATATATAACAACATATATGACTTACCTATGACTTAATATTACCCACTTATTAAAAATTACAAGTTTAACTTAGGTTTCAGGTAAAAACCTCATTGTTTCTCAATCATGATTTGACTTGTTATTATTTGTCCTCATACTTAAATTAGGATTCCATTATCATCATCATGATAAAGATGATAAAAATATAATATATAGTAATTATATATATATATATATGGTTATCTATAAAATATAAAAATATAAAATAAAATACATCATTCATGGAGATGGTAGGCCATACTTACGCATGAACGTCGCTTCCATTTCATGTCATGTTGAAAGAAAAAAAAGTAAATGAAATCTATTTAAACATATATTACATATTTAATTTATCTATATAATTATATATATATAATACCATTTCAATAAATCCATTTTTAATATATTCCATTTAAAGTGTGACTGAGTCACATCACTTTGAGGCGATGGTATTCCAAACATCCACAAACGAAGTTATCGTATTTCTAAAAAATATAAATCATGATGGTATTTTTTATATAATAATTATATATGTATAATTAATCATAAATAACACACCCACACACACACACATATATATATATATAATATATAAAAAAATATTTTCTATCAAAATTCCCAACCACGAGAGATGGTAAAGGAAAAATGAACAACATCATTTCTTAAGGCGGTAGATCTCCATACACAAGAACAGTAGGTTCATTACCCTTTTGATCAAATTTAGTGTGAGTGTATGTATAAAAAATAATATAACAATATATCAGAATATTTATTATAATAATTTTTTATATAAACATAAAATAAAAATAATTCAAGGGGTTTAAGTAAGAAATAAAACAACAATATGGTAAGTACACTTTGAACCAATTCATTCAATACACCCCTAATATGTCATTTTCATCTAAAAATTATTTATATCATGTTAATTAAGTAAAATTATATTTATTTTAATATTTATAATGTCATTTAATTGTTTGTTTCATTAATTAAATAATTAATACATCATTATTTTGTAATTATTTATGATAAATTATTTTTTCACTAAAATTTAAAATAAATTTTTGTGGTGTATATAAATAATTACGCTTCTAGAATAATATATATACCGAAGAATACTTATCATGATCTATCCTAGTGGGGCATATTCTATGACACCCCAGGACCACCTTCAATACGCCCTAGTTTAGAGACAAGCGCTAAAAAGGAATATCACTAACCTGGGAGACCTCAGTCTAAGTAGTTGTACACACGTGCACATTCAAATGATGAAATATAAAAATCACTAATTATCCATGAATGAATACATCTAAATATCACCACCAAATTTTTTAAGGAAGTAAAGTAAAGTAAACAGACCCAAAAAAAATTCCACCACAAAGAGTCTGTAACACAAGTCCAACTTGAACGTATAGGTACTGGGAATTATATTTGAATTTTACAATAACACACCTCAGTTTGTGTAGTCTCACTATGAGTCATATGGTTCTGGTCCACCTAGGACTCCATCAAAATTTTGATCATATACATAAGAACTGACATGTGGGGGAAAATCCCATAAATGGGTAAGTGTAAAAAAACACTGTATTACACCCCAAAACCAAGAAATAATACAACAAACGAAATTACATTCATCTATACACATGAATATGTCTACAGCACTAATGAAAAAAATATTCCGATATACTCAATCCATGAAACAAAATTAAGAGGTAAGTCACAACCATTGTATACCATCCTTAGGTTTCCATCTTGAAGATTCTACAAATCACTCATTCGGGATAACAAACTCTTGGTTCTGATAGATCTGATGAAGTCTATACAAGAGGTAATTCTTGTCAGGTCTCACCATAAGAACGATATTCCGATAGTCTAAAGAGAATATAATACACAGATAAGGATCACTGGCAAGGACATGGATTGATACCAGCAAATCAATAAAGATTAATCCCACTATGTTGAGGATTGAAACCTATATGGGTTTGGCCACATAGATACCAAGAACTCCACCTAAGCCATGAAGAAGAATATAAGATCCCACTCCAGGTCAGTCCGGGGGATTCCAACAACTCTATACCTGAAGTTTATCTAAAGGGATCGTAATCCTAGGAGTAGGAAATAATTCATACCAATATTCAGGAAAATAATAAGGGTAACAAACTCAAATGAAACTTGTCAAAGATACAAAGGACAAGAGATTTAATCCATGTAGAATGTTGTACACGTCATGTACTAAGGGTACACCTCGTGTCCTTTTAACCTAGGGTTTTCCCATGTAAATGACCAGTGTCGTGTAAAAAATCCAAAATATCCAGAGAGGTTACATGAAATTTCTTTGTATCTTAGGTCCCTCCCATTTATTCTATCCATGTGTCAGTTCAAGGTGGCATTTTATGTAGTGTGATAAATTAAACACCATGTAGGTAGCCCATATACTCCACCCTATGTCTGTGCACCTTCTAGGTATACACCAAGTCTCCATGAAGTGTTCACATGATTTATACACCAATACACATGTTGTGTGCTACTCATCTCCAACCAGAAACTATATCTGCTATCAAGGGGCCCCCACACCCCATGTAGTCCCAAATTACAAGCCATGTAGCTCAAGATTTTTCAATGTCCCTGGATCTCACTCCAGCCATCTTATGTATTTCTACAGCCTCCATTCAGGTCAGGCCTTATCGGGAAATTCAAGGGGGTCTCATCAAAAACTTTCTATAACTGATCCACCACTTCCGAGTCCTAAATCCACTCAGAAAACAAGATCATCATTATTCTTCATTGTGCACCAAATAACAATAAATTTTCACCAACTTTCATCTGATCTACTACCACAACCACTGACTCACCTCTATCGAGTCTTGCTGATGTCAGATCTATGATTTTGTATCATTATACCAAGAATAGGATTTACAATGATCGATTGATCAAATAAATTCAAATCCATGGAAAAAATGAATAAAATCATGAAGAATAGTGAATCGAGGGAGAAAATAACAAATATAATTAAGATGAATGAACCTTGATCTATGTTTGAGTTGATCTTACTTCGTTTTCATTATAATTAAAAACTAATAATAAAAATCCATGAATAAATATCTCAATTAACCCCACAAATAAACCTATTATGCATAACGATCAATACAATGGCCAATATGTTCATTGATTGGTCTGAGTTAATCTTAGAAATCAATAATGGGAATATAAAAATTGAATCATATACCCTATCTCAATTCAGTTCAACCACTAATGAAGAACAACTGTCACATTGCATTTGTTCATGTGATCAATCTAATCTGATGTTGTGTCGATCGATCGATCTAGGTGCTATCATTTTTCTATTGAGTGGGTTATCCAAATCTCTCCAAAGAGATCCTCTGATGTCTCTTAGGTTGTGAGGATAACCTTGGATTTCAAACATAACCGTCTATTTAAATATTTTTAATTCACTACATTGGAAAATAAAAATAAAATAATATTTATTGAATTGTTTTATTCATTTTACAGCAGCGAATTTTTTTTCACAAAGGACCTACACCGACTAATGTTAGGTTTCCCTTAGGGTAAACCCGCCATTATGAACTCAACAATTCCCCTGTATTTCTGATTCATAAACCCATTTAGGAGTTATGTTGTTTTTTTATGAAAACTATGTGCACATTATAATTAATATATTTGATATTCTTAAAACATTTATTCCAGGAACACCATGTATCATAATCACATGTCGTCTTAGCGCCTAGTATTGAAATTGAACCATATAATATTTAAAAATAATACACAGAAAATATGAGGCAATATATTCTCTCCACCCTAGGGCTTTACGTTGTCAAAAATCCAAAACAATTTCCACTAAAAATGTTGTAGGTTCTGAGTACAAATATGAGCCTCCTACTCCCATGTTCATTCATGGAGATTCTCATAATTCCACTAGAAATAGACTTGAATCGATCACCCATAAAGGATCCTCTCCTACAGATCCTTGATCTCAATTGGGTTCTCATCAAAAGTCTCTCCATCCTCAATTTCTAGATCACCAAAGACGATAACATGAAATGAGTCATTCATATACATCCTAATCTATGAAAAGTGGAATAAATCATGTACCCAATCTAAATATGGAGGTTGAGCTAAGTGTTATTCCACCTTTCCAACTCTAAAATGTATTTGGAAATGGCCGATTAACCCTAGTGATAACTTTTTTCCTCGACCAAATTTCCAGAATCTACATCGATGTGAAACCTGTATGAACATAAGATATTATTCCTCAAACTCCCAAGGCCTTAATCCCATGTAAACATAAGAGTTATAATGTCTCTTTTTAGTCTTCATCCACTCCTAGATGATTTGAACCTTCTATTTTGTAGATCACACCAAATCTAGGCCCCTGAGTGCTGAATCATTGGGATCAGTCAAACAAAGTGGTGTCCTCTAGGGTTGCCTATAAAAATCCTCAAATGGTTCCATAATGATGGTGGAATGGTAGATGTTGTTGTACAAAAACTCCACTAGTGTTAGGTGATCCTCCCAATTATATCCAAATTCTAATATGAAATCTTGCAGCATTTCATCCAGAACCTGAATGGTCTGGTCAGTCTTACCATTAGTTTGGGGTTGAAACACTTTGCTCAAGCATAACTAGGTCTCAAGTTCCTGCTATAATCCCTTCCATAATGATGATGTAATGTGAGAATCACGATCAGAAACATTCTTTAATGGAACTCCAATGATTTGAACTATCTCTTGAAAGTATTTTCATCCCAAAATTTATACAGAACTCTAATCTCATATAGCTAGGATGTGGGACGACTTTGTGATGGAGTCATTGATCACCTAGATGCGATCATGTCTCCTAGAAATATGTGGAAATCCCATCATGAAGTCCATAGATACCTGATCTCACTTCTATTTTGGATCATCAAGGGGCTGTACTAAACCCACTGGATCATGGTGCTCAGACTTTACTTGATGCCAAGTAAGGCATCAAGAGACAAACTATACCACTCCATTATTCATCCCTATCCACCAAAACTAACTTCGGAGGTCTTGGTACATCTTTTCCACACCTAGATGTACTGCCAAATGGGTCATATAAAATTATTTTAGAACCTCCTCCCACAAATTCATTGGATCGATCATGGATCCTCTAAAAAGAACAACACCCTCCCCACCTTTATAAAATCCATCAAGAGCATGACCTATGGATATATGATCACATAGTGTATCATAGAAAGTATCTCAACATTGTTCCTTCTTGACACAATGTAATAGTGGACAGGTGAAAACCATTGACTGGTGGTAAGCTACTCTATCTCCATCCACAGAGGATAACTGAAATGTGGTTAACAGCTCTAACACATCATTCATCAATAGAAAACTATATCTCCTACTAAGATCATGTCCCACCACATTATCCTTCCTAAGAGTATATACCATCTCAAATTTGTAATCATGGAGGTACACTATCCATCACCTCTATCTCTTGATGAGATCCTTCATAAGGAATATATACTAGAGACTCTTATGGATTGAGTAGATGATAAACCCCTCACCAATTAGGTAGTTTCGCAACATCTTCAAAGAGAAGACTAGATTAGTAATGTCAAGACCATGTGTCACATAGTTCTGATATTGTGGTATCCATTGGAATGAACCTTAGGAAATCACTACATTCCACTATATCAGGACACAACTAAACCTGATTCCTAACACATTGCAGAACACTACATACTCAACACCTTCCTCTAGAAATCTCAATATGGAAGAGAACATATAGATCCATCTAAACTAGTAAAACTCCAACTACCACATTTTTTTCACATGAAAGGCTGCACCTTTTTAGTAAAAATTTTCATGGGTGATGAGATCCTAGAAAAATTAGGTATGAATCTCCGATAATAGCCCTCCAACCCATGGAAGCTCCATACTTCTATCACATTCTTAGGTAGATACCAAGATAACACTTCCTCAACCATGTCTAGGACCAGTACCAATCCATATACTAAGATAACATGCCCCAAGAAGTGGACCTCATGAATCCAGAATTGGCACATCAAGATATTTCTATAAAAATGGTGCTCTTGGGGTATTTACAGAACTATCCTTAAGTATATCATGTTCTCCTCCTCAGATACTGAGTATAAAAGGATATCGTCGATGAAGAACACCATAAAATAGTATAAGTAAGACTGAAATATTTATTCATGAGTCCCATGAACACAATTGGGGTGTTCTTTCTGAAAAAAGGAATCACTAATTACTCATAGTGACCATTGCTCCATTAGAATGTCTTCTTCGGTATATCCTTGTCCTATACTCATAGTTGGTGATAGCATAATCTAAGGTAAACATTAAGAGGCATCGTAACCCTCTCAAATTATCAATGCGGTCCTAAATCCTTGATAGTGGATACATTTTCATAAATTCCACCTGATTCATGATCCGGTAGTCCACACCCAACCTCTACATCTCGTATTCATTTATGGAAAACAAAACTGGGGATTCCTAGGGTAAAACACTGGATCTCACAAAGCCCTTCCTTTGCAAGCCCTCCAATATCACCCTCACCTTTCGATGATCTATGGGAGCCATCCAATATTTTGGTGCTGATATCTTTGTCACCCTAGGGTGTAGATCAATGCATATGTATATCTCTTGGTAGAGAGATAACCTTGGCAGATCTTATGGAAAGACATACTTGTAATCTTCCACCACTTTAGTAAACTATGAAATCAAAACATCTTCAATACCAATGGTTAGGCTAGACAAATACTGAGTTATCTATTACACCCTCCTTTTTGTGAGTCCATCCATATCTTCCTGGATTTCCTTTTCACCAAAAAAAGGAGAACCTTGATTCATCACTACAGGCACACCACACCCTTCACCTAAAAAAAAAATCTAGGTATGAACAGTTGATTACCAATCAATACTAATAATGATGTCATAAGGCCTCGACACTATGACTATGAAATTCCAACATATTCTCTCACATCCAAGGTGCATATCACATTGTCCGTACAAGTGTGGGATCTCTAAGTCTTTTCCAATTGAAGTATCTAAGCGTAAGGGTCGAGTCAATAGTTCAATCAGAATCTCTATTTCTCTCACAAGGTATGGGGAAAGAATGAAATGAATAACACCTGTGTCTATCATAACTATAGATAAAGTAGAAAATTCATAGATCATTAACTGAACCATTCCTGGATCCCATGGGTCATAAGACTTAGCTTCCTATAGCTATCCATGAAAATGTCCTCTAGCTCCCTAAGCTTGGAATAGACCACATGGGGGTGGTGGTGGTAACAATTCAAAACATCGACCACATCATACTGCTCTCCTAGATCCTATACCACATCCACCAACCTACTTATCTACCTAATCCTGCCATTTTATATACCTTGGTGGTCCATTCATAGTATCTCAGTCAGCTATATGGTGGGTCATACAATCTCAAGCGAGATTTACCCTACTATCACATGAGTAGAACCAACTCTCTCTATGATGAATAGACACACCTTGTGAACTTTTAACTATAGATACTATATTTTCTATGAATGATTGTATTACACAGGGCTGTGAGAACCTGGTGTAGTGAGACCCTCGGTGGAATTGACGTCGAGGACTTCCCATAGTGTCAGTTATGTTTACATTATGAGACCATAAGGGGGATTGATGGTTAGTGCTCCCTCAGAGTGTCTATAGTATACCGTTATGACACCACATGTGGAATTAATGATGAGCGCTTCCTCATTGAGTCTGTAGTTTTTTGTTAAAATACCATAGTAGTAATTAATGATGAGTGATTCCTCAGAGAGTATTTGTTTCGTGGGACCAAAGGGGTTATACTGTGTGAGCATTCCCAGAGGGTTGTTATACCTTATTGAATTGATGATATGTTGAACTAGAAGGGTTATACGATGAGAACATTCCCATAGGGTTGCATGTTAATGTTTGGTTGATTATGACGAGTCTTCCAAGAAGGAGAACAAGATTGGACTCAGTCATACATGACTATTAGATCGTCTTCTAAGACATCTAATTATCTTTTACATAGGGGATACAAAGATTAGGCTAAATCCAGTAATTTCATTATTCATTTGTTTTAACAATTAATAAATATAAATGAATTTAATTGGAAAATGTAATATTGTTTTATTTGGATTACTTCCTTGTTAATTTCTTCATTTTTCTTATTTCATGCTATATATATTTACGGATATTTAGGCATGAATATTTTAGTGTTTTTCTACTAGGTTTCATCTCACACACTATTTGGGTCATGATTTTCAACCAAAACATATTATATGATTGTATGTATAGATAAGGGCAAGCACCATTTCTCATTAGGTAATTGATTACTATGGAGATGGATAGCATGGGACCAAGGTGAGGCTTGTGATTCTAAAGGAGTTTACTTGTTTTCTTTTTTCACTTTGTTTTAGTACTATATTCTAGAATTGTGACTTTTTTATGCTTTCCCATACATATGTGACATTCACCATTTATATGTGAGATTTAGTTGTTTATTTGCTATGAGTCTTCGAATGTTACTTCGTTGTATGATATTACTATTTCTGTTGTTGTTTATTATTTTTATTCCACTGTGTTGCTCTACCAATGAGGGCATAGTTTTCCCACTATCTCATCCAAGTCCCTCACTACTATTTGGTAGCCTCGGGCGTTCGAGGAAATGTGCATGAGGTTATGAGACCAACCGGGTACAGGACACCTTTGGGAGGCACCTGGATTTGAGACGTTAAAAATTGATATTAGAGGAGGTCGTTTTCTACTTTTTCTTAATTATTGGAGACTATAGACATGGATAGGAATGAATTTGTAGTTGGTAATAAACTGTTCATAGGAGTAGCTAACCCATGTACTGGTAAAATCCAAGTTACGTGGAATATTGCAATTTTTTCTGATTTTACAATTGTTACAGTTGATTTGATTTCACTGTTGGGTGGTTCACTTGTATTGTGGTGTTATCATTGATATTATTGAGTTTCTATTTCTATTGGAACATGATGAGACAAGGGTATTCCATCTCATGTATCATATAAGCACTTTCTAGAGATCACATGTCATGCATTATTTCAATGCCATTTAGGGTGCATTACTGATTGCATGTTGTTGTGATAGATGTTGTGCTAGATATTCATGTAGTTTTGATATATGCCTTGATAAAATACCTTCTATTTGATAGGATATTTTTAATATGTAAAGTTTCAATTGGATGGATGCCAAACTTTAGTCCCTATGGTGTTATGGGCCATCTTGGATCATAATTTGGTTGATCATGTATGATCCTTAATTTAATTGTTTCTAGTATGTTGTGTGTAAGAATTCCAAACATTGGTTTGGGGATTATGGGATCTCATGGGTTGGAATTTTTCATCCCTTGGAAAAAAAGTTATGTTTTAAGGGTTCCAGAGAGTTTTAGAGGCCTATGGTCTAGAAACCCAAACAACATGGCGTGTGGTGTGATGACCACATTCCATGTGTTCTTCTATTGTATAAGAAACAACTTTCCTTCAGTACAAGTCACGTACTATTTGTAGACACAATGTATTATTTAACAGCATCACTGAATGTGTGAGTAGAGACACAGGTTGGTAACTATATGGTAGAACACGTCATGTACTGGGAGTACACTTTGTGTTGTAGTGGACATGTATCCATCCATATAATTAACAAAATAGGTGAATAAAACACAGGTTGTACATGAATTTTCCCATTCTTACACACCATGTAGATTCAACTGTGTATCTGAACATTTTACTAATGACATGGGTGGTTGGAACTTAAGTGGTACACCTCATGTTCACGGTGGACACAGAGTATAGTTTTCCCCAAGTGGGAACTGTGTGGTTTTTCTGTGTCAAAGAACTCAGTCAGGAGGGAAAAATTCATGTACACGCCAATTCATAGGAGCAACATGACATGTGTAGGGTTGTTACTATTCCATGATTGGTAGAGGTACACGCCAAAGTTGAAACCTAAGGGAACACACCATGTGGAGGGTATACACGCCGTGTAACCCTGTTTTGAAAAACATGAATTTTTTCTTCTCCAATTACTTTCTTTCAATTATATGTTTTAGTCCTTAATAATCTGGAACTGAGGTATGTTCTTGACCATGAAGAGTCATGCCACAGAGATTTCTTCTAGTTGTACACCAAATACAGGGCATCAGTCAGACATGGAAAAAGTGAGATTAGGGACTACCAGAAGATCCTCTCATCTTTTCTGTCTTGGAAATAGCTATGATATCGGACACAGGTACATTTGAACAATTCTACGAAGGCTTCATGAGTTTCATGAAGACCTACCAGGAAGCACCGCATCCTTCCCCATCTATGGAAGAGTTTCTATGGGTATTTTAGCAGCAATGTCCTCCAACTATATCACGGGATGTGGGACCTCAGGCTGTAGAGTCAAGGTTGTAATTCATGTTTTCTATCTTAGAGCATCTCGAACCACCACTTAAGAGTAGGGTGATTCTCTCAACCTACATGCTTCAAGATTCGGCCAAGAGATGGTGGTATGCGATATGATAGGCAGGAAACCAATGAGTTATGTCTTGGGATGAGTTCCAGTAGACCTTCTATGACTGTTTCTACCAGGATACCTTGAGGGTCAATGAATCCCGAGATTTCATGGGTATGAAATAGGGTACTCTTTCAATCATGGAATATTCTTCTTTCTTCACAGTGCTACAACACTTCACACCCATTTTGGTGGGTGATGATTTCTTTCTGACTAGGATGTTTGAGAATGGTCTCAGTCATGTCATTCGATCCTAGGTGAACATCTTCATGTTGACATCTATATATTTTATATCTAATCAGGTGTTGATCACCAAGTGTAATATGAGAGAGTTTGGAGTGGTGGGACAGGGCAGTTTGACATCCAGAGTTGGTACTTATCTAACTAATAGTTGGTAGTGTCACAGGGAGTCTATGTGCAGATATCCTAGCAGATGGTATACTCCTTCAAGAAGCTAGGTGGTATGCTACTCGTGTTGTAAGAGTGGTAATACCAGACCTCAGTTACTGAGAGACCCAGTCGAGTGATGATCTAGTGGAAAGATGGGCCTTCTTCAGTGTTTTTCTTGTTTTTTCCACTAGCAGCTAGAAATAGGGGTTCTACTATGACTCCATATTCAAGAGTAGGACCACCATTTTCTCATCTATCTGGGAACTAGAGTTTGTCCTACCATTCATGTCGAGGAGGAGGTTGTGGTTCTGGTGGCCAATCAGTAGGATTTTAGAAAAAGCAGGGTGGATTAGCTAAGGAAATTAAGGGAGGGTAACAGCCTCGTAGTACAGGTCAGACATATTCAGTGGAGTAGACCTAGCTGAAGTAGGATCCTGGACCCTCTACAGTTAGAGGTATGATTCTAGTTTCCTCGGTTTTAGCTTCTGTACTTTTTGATATTGGGGATTCCCATAGTTTCTTATTTGTTGTCATTGTGGATATATTTGGCCTCTATATCATTTATTCTAAGGATGTTATGAGCTTAGACACTCTATTGGGGATAAGAATGTCTAGTGTACAATAGCATAAGGAGCATCCGATTGAGGTTCGTGGGTGTGACTTCTTATGGGACCTCTATGTCTTAGATATGATAGGCTTCGATGTCTGTTTCGGAATGGACTAGTTAGTCATATTTCATGCTTTTGTTGACTGATATCACCACATGGTGAGTTTCACGTCACAAGAGGGTGGTTCTTTTCTACACGAAGGTTAATGGGATGTACATGCAAGTAGAATGGGAATTGATCATCTTGGGTTGGGAAGAGTTACATCTTATATTTCTAGTTTATATTTGGATGATCAGGGGACTTCACAGATGGACTTTCCTCCTGTGGTTGATCTATTCAAAAATGTATTTCTTGATGACTTTTCTAGTTTACCTATAGAGTGAGAGGTTGATTTATCTATTGATCTTGTCCCAGGAGCGGCACCAATGTCCATTCATCCATATAGGATGGCAATACTAGAGTCACTAGAGCTCAGGAAGAAATTAGAGGAGTTGCAGACAAAGGGTTCCATCTTACCCAGTACTTCTCCTTGGGGTTCGCCTGTCCTTTTTTTGAAGAAGGTGGATGGTACCCTCAGACAATGTGTGGATTATCCGATTCTGATCTAGTTGATTTTCAAGAACCGATATCCCTTTCTGAGTATTGATTGTCTCTTTGATTAGCTTCAAGGAGACCACGTGTTCTTGAAGATTGACTTGAGATCTAGTTATCATCAGTTTCACATTAGACCATCAGATATACCTCTTATAGACTTTCGGAGTAGGTATGGTCTATATGAATATGTTGTTATGTCGTTCAGTTTCATGAATGTGCCATTATTTTTCATGGAACTAATGAACCGAGTGCTCCATCCATACTTGGACTCCTTTGTGGTTGTTATTGTGGATGATATCTTAGTGTACTCTCACACTAAACACGACCATGCCACCCATCTTGATATTGCTTTGAGATCACTGAGAGAGAATCATTTATATCCTATGCTCCCAAAATGACACTTATGGACGAACTAGATTCACTTCTTGGGACATGTCATTTTAGAGATAAGAGTATCAGTATACCTAGAAAATTTAAGAGAAATATTTTTCTTGGAGCAACCGAAGAACGTATTTGAGGTACGGAGTTTTCTAGGGCAGGTTGGATACTAAAGAATCTTTATACAAGACATTTCATTCTCAGCAGAGCCACTAATGGGTCAAACTAAGAAGGGTACAAGGTACATGTGGACTGATTCATGTGATTCGGCCTTTCAAGAGCTAAAAGGGATATTAACCTCATCATTGATACTGATTTTTCTGGATTTGGGCATGAGTTACATAGTTTAGTGTGATTCATTAGGTGTTGGGTTGGGAGTAGTTCATATGTTGGGGGAGAAGTTGTTGCGTACGGGTCTCGGCAGTTGAGGCCACATGAGAGGAATTTTCGAACTCACGGTCTCAAGTTAGCTACAGTTGTTCATGCTTTATGATGTTGGACACATAATCATTTTAGAGATCATTTTGAGGTTTTCACTGACAAAAAAAATCTCATGTATATCTTTTCTCATTGTAATCCAAATTCAAGACAATGAGAGTGGGATGAGTACCTTCAGTCTTTTGACATTGAGATTTCCTACACACCTGGGAAAGGCCACATAGTAGCTGATGCATTTAGATGGGGGACCCAAATCTAGTTAGTTCAGGAGTCCAACAGTGAGTGGAAGCTTAAAGATCTATTTTCTAAGAATCATTTGGAGATGCACAATAGATATGGGTATACATTTATTTCTTCTATAGATTCTAGATCTACTTTTTTGGATCGAGTGCGAATGAGGCATCTATCAGATTCGAAAGGCCTAGTTTTAAGCGAGAGTGTGTTAGGAGTGGAAGCTACACTTGGGGGGACTATAGGTTAGCACAAGACCTTTCATTTTCATGGGTGTGTGTTGGTGTCAGCCGACATACGTGAGAAGATTTTTTGGTATTTTCACTCCTCAGTTTGGGTAGTTCATCCAAGCGTCACTAAGACGTATCGAGATTTGCACCATTAGTATTTCTGGCTAGGTATGAAGAGAGATTTTGTTGGTATTGTTATGAGATATTCCACTTGTCAGTAGGTGAAGGAGAAGCATCAGCGGCTATTAGGGCTACTACAACAGTTACCCATTCCAGAGTGGAAGTTGAATGTTTTCGTGATGGATTTCGCGACGGGTTTACTGAGGTCACATCGAGGGAATGATGAAATTTGGGTTTTCATTTACATACTAATGAAGGTTTCCCTCTTCTAACTAATCAAAAAGAACTTTAGTGTTGATGATATTTGAAAATTTTACATCTGAGTGATTATACATTTTCATGGGGTTCTTCACTCTATCATTTCAGATAGGGCTTTGGGTACACAGGTACATCAATTTACAACTTACCATCCCCAGACAGATGACCAGTCCAAGCATACAATTCAAGTGTTGGAGAATTTGCATCGATCATGCATCCCTGATTTCATGGGTTCTTGGGAGAGACATATACCCCTAGTGTATTTTTCCTACAATAATAGTTTTCATGTGGTGATTTAGATGTCACCTTATGAGGCCTTGTATGGTAGGCCATTTTGATCGCCACTATGTTGGCTGAAGGTAGGAGAGGCAGCTATTCTAGGACATCATCTTTTCAAGGAGACCACTGAGTAGGTGGAGTTGATTCGAAAGATGATGGTTAATGCACAGCCTCATCATAAATCTTATATTGATCAATAGAGAAGACCCCTAGAGTTCGAGGTTGATGATTTTTTTTTCTTATGTGTCACACCGTGGTTGGTACCGAGAAGGATTATGAGATAGGAGAAGCATTCACCGAGACCCATTGGGACATTTGAGATTTTGGAGAGAGTGAGGCTAGTTTCCTATCAGTTTCAATTACCTCAGAGGTATTGGGCTATGCAAGACATCTTCTATGATTCTCAGCTTCCGCGTTACTTTTCAGATCCATTAACGTCTTTCAACCCTATATGGTTGAGTTGGAGGTGGATTCATCCTTTGAGGAGCACCCTATACGGATTGTGGATCACAACACAAATCTTTTCTGTGGTCGGTCTATTCCTATAGCATGGGTGCTATTGAAGAACGGTAAAGTACATGACAAGAGTTGGGAGAGGGAGTCCAATGTACAATCATAGTGGCCAGAGTTGTTAGAAGTTTCTTCTTCACCACCCTTGGAATGAAAATTTGGGGATGAACTACATTAAGGAGGAAGTTTTTATGAAATCAGATCTTCTTTTTTAGGTATGGATCTTGATTTTAGGTGTTTGTCAGGAAAAAGGAAGAATTCGGAAAATTTATAAGTACACACCATGTACTCTTGATTACACGCTGTATACCCGGTTACTGCTGGTCATAGTGTACTAGCCGTGTGGACTGCCTAAAGCAGGGTCCCGTTAAGGCATGTACATGGTGTGTACATTAAATGAACATGTCATGTAATTTTCTTTTTATTTGATTAAACAGATCAGGGTCACGTCTATTCTTTAGAAAGATCTTATTCTAACCTCATTTCATCCAAGAGCATTCAGGAGTGACAATCAAAGTCTGAGCCACCATGTCTCCATCCCAATTCTAATTAGAACTTTTATGGGTGCATTGTAATCCCACCGGTGATCCATTCATTCTTCTAGAACCTCACTTCCTATTTTCTCCTCTCTCTTGAGTTATCCAAGGTTGAACATTCTTGACCATTCTATAGATCTAAAACATTATAGGCTTATTCAAGGGACTATGTTCGAGAGTTTTCATTTTATAACAATGAGGTAGGATTTTTGTTTGCATTTATAGTTTTTATTTGAGTTATATATGCCTAACTGTTGATAACCCATGATTCGGGTATTTCTTGTTAAGGAATTTAACCCTATTATAATCTTCCTTATATTGATTGATAGATTAAGGGTTTTAATTGATGTATTATGCTATATTTCATGTATAGAGGAATCCTCATGGGTTTTTTTATTCTTTTGAGTGTTTATGGAAATTTGGTCCAGGTTTCCTTTGAGGCAGCCATTATTTCCTTGCCTTTCTTATTAGGTTAGAATTGATTACTTAATTGATGTTCATTAAATTCCATTGTTATGAATTGTAGCATATATCTCCTTGTAGTAGTTGATATTACATTAGGGCAGTTGATATTTTTTGTGTATGAATCTATTATACATGGATGTGAGAACCTGATGTAGTGAGACCATAGGGGGAATTGACATTAAAAGCTTCCCAAGAGTGTCTGTTATGTTTATGTTACAAGAAAATAGGGGGATTGACAGTGAGTGCTCCCTCAGTGCTTCTATAGTATATCATTACAATACCATATATGGAATTGACATTGAGTGCTTCCTCAAAGAGTATGTAGTTTATCATTAAAAGACCATAGGGGGAATTTACGGTGAGTGCTTCCTTAGAGAGTCTTTGTTTGTGGGACTAAAGGGGTTAGACTATGTGAGATTTCCCAAAGGGTCGCTATATTTTTATTGAATTGATGATATGTTAAAAAAGAGTTGATAGACTATGAGAACTTTCCCATAGGGTTTCTGGTGATTGTTTTCTTGATTGTGATGAGTCCGCCAAGCCATAGCACAATCTTGGACTCGGTCTTACTTGAATGTTAGATGGTCTTCTGATACATCTGTTTTTATTTTACACGGGGGATACATAGCTTAGTTAAGATCCCATAATTTCATTATTAAATGGTTTGAATAACTAATAAATTTAAATAAATGAAAATAGAAACTCTATTATTGTTTACTTTTGAATAATTCCTTGTTTATTTCTTCATTTTTCATATTGCCTACTATATATATTCACTGAAAGTTAGGCACAGATCTTTTGGTGGGTTCCTATAGGGATTCTCCTCATACACTATTTGGGTCATACTTTTGAACCATATATAT
Organism: Viscum album; assembly: GCA_963277665.1. Lineage (NCBI taxonomy): Eukaryota > Viridiplantae > Streptophyta > Magnoliopsida > Santalales > Viscaceae > Viscum > Viscum album. The sequence continues at coordinate 753,568,118 of OY728160.1, forward strand.
TTTATGATTGTAGGTAAAGATAAGGTAAATATCCCTTCATCATCAGGTACATTATTGCAGTGGAGCTGAGAAGCATGAGACCAAGCAGAGGCTTGTGATGTTGCAGGACTTTACTTGATTTATTATTTTACATTGGTTTATTACTATATTCCCTCATTGTGAATTATTTGGATGATTTCCTAGAAATATGTGACATGAATCATTTATATATGTGCTTGAGTTTTTTATTTAGTTTTCTTATTCCACTTTTACTTCATTGTATGGTATTACTGTTACCGCTATTGTTTATTATTGTGATTCTATTGTGTTGCTCTGCCAATAAGGGCATAGTTTCCCCAATACAACACTGAAGGCCCTTACTGCTAGTCGGTAGCCTCTGGAGTTCAAGAAATTCACTTTAGGACATGTGAAAAACTGAGTACGGGGATCCTTTGGGTGGCGCCCAGATCTGAGACGTTACATCTCTTCTCTTGCTCATCCATTGATGACCACCACTGGTTGTATCTACTCATGCAAGATGATTTTGACCAGAAAATCATGATAAAGAACCCCAACATAAGTAATAATTCATAGAGGGATAAAAATGGCATCGATATATCTATAGAAACCTCTATCAAAGGTCTGAGCTCAGAATAACTAATCTTGAACCATATCCACTGAGAACCTTGAGATGTTGGGAAACTATGATGAATACTCAGTTACTACCGCACTGGCTTGCTGGAGCTGGAGAAGCTTCTAGATATGCACATACATCTTCATAGATGATGATAAATCTTATCTAAATAGGTTATTGAGCTATTTCAATAAAATAGTCTCCTCATCATATGTTTGGTTAACAAAAATCCACCATCGTCTTGCTGAGCTATAAAGAAGGCTCTCTGCCAGGACCACCATCTGATTTATTGGTGTACTAACTAGACGGAATATTTGGGTCACTACCTCAAGCAAGTCCCTAGCCTCATGTGGGATAGGATCACCTCGGAACCTGAGTAGTATCTAACACTAAAACTCCTGAAGAACGCTTGGCCTACTCACCTCATCCTCTTGTACTATGGGTACGACATGTTTTTCCACATGTCATTGTATGACTAGTGCACTACCTGGAGGTAACATCATGGGAACTGGTACCTATATCGAATCCTCATCACTAAGGGGGCATCCTCATGGTCAAGATGTTGATTATTAGATAGAATACATCATGGAGGCATCCTGGAAGTGAAAAAGATGTAACATGGTCAATGAGTATATCTAGAATTCCAACTCAAAAAGGACTTGGAAACCAAAATCCATTCCTATATGATGCATTTTCCATTTTTTTCCCAAAACCAATCTTATCATGTACTGAGTTGAGAAGCAAGTGATCAGTGTCCTGATGTATGGATACCATGTCTACTACCCCAACATTAGAGTCCCTGGCATAAAATAAGATATTGAACCACATAACATTGTTACCCTAAACCAATCTCCCAGACTGCCAATTCAAAATTATAATTGATCTCCTCTTATAGTACTATTTCATGACATGTCTATGAAAACCCTCATTTTATTACACACTTAAACATGATTTATTACATAAACTCTTCACTTGATACAGCACGTAATATTGAGAGGTCTAGTGTCTTTGGGGATTAAGAACATTACATAACGACTAAAAACATGAAACACAACATCTTTATTGAAAAATTATTTTATATGACCACTACTTTCCCTCGTACTTAGCATTTCATGGGATAACCTAAGGACATGCATAAGAAAAATGTGAGATATAATTCTTAGTAAGAGAGTAAACAAGGAATAACATGAATATTACAATACATGTTAGGAAATAGGCATATTAATGATGCAGAAGATAAATATGAACATAATGTCATGATATAGAATGATAATCATAACATGAAAATGTGGAAATAATGCTTAACATGGAATTAGCATGAGCCAAGTCTCATTGCACATGGAGCATGAGTAAAAACTCATTGCACATGAAGCACGAGTAAACCCTCCCTGCACTTGAATTAGAATGTGTAAACCCTCATTTCACATGGCGTATCATGATAGTATACTTTACCTAATACATCGAAGTGCTATCAGGGTGCACCCTTCATACTCATTTCATTTCATGCATAAGTGTACCAATGGATCATAAAACAAGGATTCATTAAAAAACATCATTTATTCCATGATAAAGGAGTGTGGAATTCTTTCCTAAAACTCTTTAAACAATAATAAATGTTCATAAAGGTTAATACCCTGGATAGAGAAATGGGAATGGTATTCACTACACAATGACTCTGTCTTTGAAAATCATGGAACAATTTTGGCAGCATAACGGCGTGACATAAGAACTCTTAAAATGGTTGATGAGAGATAAATGGGTGTATCATCATATTAACATGAAATGGAAAGTAAGGGGTTCATATTGATACACATCCCAAAAATTTTAATAGAATTTAGATTCATGATACAAATGAATTACTTGCATGTAAATGAGGAGAGAGAAATTCCTTATTGAATTTTGGCATAGTAATGGGTGTACAAGGGAGGAATTTAATGAGAGATAAATGGGTCTATCATCATTCAAAAATAAAGAGGGAATCATGGGTAATGTGATAAATCATACCCCAACATTTATAATAGAAAATAAAATGGTGTAATAATATTATGAAAATTGGACAAAAATGAGAAAGGAAGAAATCCCTTACTTGTAAATGTGCTTCCAAAGGATTGGGAGAGGATTGAGAGAGGATTATTGGGAGCTTGGGGCACCAAGGGAGATTATAGGAACATGATTCATTAGGTTGGATTAACTCCAAAGTCATTGAGTGAAGATAAAGTGGGTGCTTGGGTGGGTTTATATAGGAAAGGAGAGGAAATTACTTTTTATTTAGGTTTGGGACCCCACACATTAAACTAAAAAAAACCACAAAACAACCCATGGTTTCTGCCCATGGTTTTTTCCAAAGGGGAGAGAAAAAATATATTTTATAATTCCAATGACCGAACGTCTTAAAATAATAGGGGTTCTTATGTGGAGGTCAGTCACACTCTCATGTAAAACTATTTAAAAAGACAAAATGTTTTATAAGCACTGAAGGGTCCACTAAAGCTTCGTAAAATAAATCAAAAAAACCCAAAATCACATTATTTTAATGTTAGAACCAATATTGTCCAAACATAATTTTTATAGTATTTTATTAAATCACTATTGTGTCATTATGACGTCATAAAACACATTATATTTTTAAAAGATATTTAATTTTTACCCAAAAATTTGATTGTCTCAGAAAATTATGAAAAATTGACAATTGGATAATTTCAATATCCTGATTCAAAAAATAATATTCAGTTTACGTAAATAATTTTATATATATGTTCATTTTTAATTTTAAAATAAAAACCAACATTTATCGAAAATCCACTGGTTTTGACAAAAATAGCTTTAATCCTTAATAAAAATTACAATTGCACTCATAAAATTATATGATCATTTATATTTAATAAAAAGTTAATTATTAATAACGATATTTTATTAAAATATTATTTAATTCAAAAATCCATTAATTCATCCAAGTATATTTCATAGTTGAATATTAACTAAAAACACTATTTGTGTTTTAAATACTATTTATTAAGTAACAATAATAAAAAGAAAGTATATTCTCTATAAAAAATAATGTACATAATTTTAGTACAAGGGTATTGTTAGATAGCCCCTTAAAACACCCACATAAAACCTTATGGTATGGTGTGCGATGCTGATAGAATCTTGGGGTGGCTCAAATAACATTGCTTGAGTGGAAATATCTATCAACTTCCACTTCTCTCGTCGACGATTCTACTCAAACATAACGTATTCAAGCTCGGCTTGGGCTTGGTCGAGAGCGAATCCCAATGATTCCACCTCCTTTCCGAGCTCTAATAAATGGGTTTTGTATGGGGAATGTCTGCTGGATGAGGCCATTGCTTCCTTTTTGTGAGTAGATTGAATTTTCTAAAGCCCTATATTTATACAAATCATGTTATCACTGTTCAACAACTATATTAGAAATGGTCACAATTTTTAATGGTATTTTATAATCCAAAACATAGAACCAAATAAGTGCATACTTTTTAAATAACCATAAGAAGAAATTTAAAAAGACCAAGAGGAATTTTCATTAATGAATTTTTGGGTCATTACAATCTTTCCCACTTAAAAAAATTTCACCCTTGAAATTTTCTTTCCCCACACTAAAACAGAGGTGGGAAACTTTTCTTCATCACTTCCTCCAATTTCCACGTCTATTCTTCAAACTTGTGGTTTTTCCACAACTCTTTGATGAGGGGAATTGTCTTATTTTATAGAAATTTTTCTCTACGATCTAAGATCTTCACTGGTTGCTCCTCATAAGAAAGATCATACACTAGTTGTACTACCTCTGAAGAGAGTACATGTGAAGGGTCTAGTATGTACTTCCTTATGAGGGATACCTGGAATAAATCATGTACACTGGCCATGGTTGGTGGAAGTTCTTATCGATAGGCCACAACCCCAACACGATCAAGAATCTCGAAGGGGTCGATGTACCTAGGACTTAACTTAACTTTCATTGCAAACCTCATGACCTTCTTCCATGGAGATATGAATATAAATACCATGTCTCCAACTTTAAACACAAGGTCCCATCGACAGTTATCTGCATAACTCTTTTGTCAACTCTGGGTTTCCTTGATATGTTGCTGAATTGTTTTCACCATCTCCACTATTTCATCGGCCTTGTATGGTCCTAGCAGCTTATGCTCACTAACATCATCCCTACATGTCGGTGTTCTAAACCTATTCCAATACAAGTATTCATAATGTGTCATCCGGATGCTTGATTTGAAGTAGTTATTGTAGGAGACTTCAACTAGTGGAAGATGTTAGTCTCACCCTCCTTTGAATTCCATAGAACATGATCTTGACATATCCTTCTGTGTCTGAATATTTCACTCATATTGGCCATCAGTTTGAGTATGATAGGCCGTAAGAAGTTCTGTTCAGTATCCAGATCATGTTGAATATTCTTCCAAAACATCAAGGTGAATCTTGGATCTCGATTAGATACAATAGATAGTGGTACTCCATGCATCCTTAACACTTCCCTGATATATATCTGTTCTAGTTGATCCAATGAGAAATCCACCTGAATTGTAATGAAGTGTGCAGACTTTGTAAGACAATCCACAACAATCTAGATTGCACTATTTCATTTGGATTTCTTAAGAAGTCTGGTGACAAAGTCCATGGTGATGTTCTCCCATTTCCATGCTGGTATGGGCTATGGTTTCATCATCCCCTTATACTTCTACCTCTCTGCCTTCACTTGCTGACACACCAGGCACTTTGATGTATACTCAATGATATCCTTCTTTATATTATCCCTCCAATAATTTTGTTGGGGATCTTGATACATCTTTGTGTTTCCAAGGAGAATAAGGAAATTTGAACTATGTGTGTCATCCAAAAGTTCCTTCTTCAGCTCTGGACTTGATGGAACACATATTCTTTTTCCAAATCTCACAATTCCTTCTTCATTAACATTGATCTCTGAGGATTTCCATTTTCTGATAGCTTCCACTTTCTTCTGAATTCTCACATCATCATTTTGACTATCCTTTAACTTTTCCAAAACATACGGTTGAGAAATAATTTGTGAAAGGATTGATGATGTCCCCTTCTTTATGATTACCATGTCCATCTTAATCAAATTTAAGATGATTGGATCCTTTTTAATTATCGTCGATGATAGAATCGTTGGGTTCTTTCTACGTAGAGAATCTTCCACCTTGTTATCTTTCCCAGGGTGGTAATGGATTGAGCAATCGTAGTCTTTGGTCAGATCTAACCATCGTTGTTGGCACATTTACAACACTTTTTGTGTGTATATATAATTAATGATTTTGTGGTCCGTATATATTTCACACTTCTCCCAAAAGAGATAATGCTGCAAAAATTTTAAAGTGAAGATCACCACATCCATCTCTAGATCATGTGTTGGATTGTTATGCTCATGAAAATTCAATTTCCTTGAAGCATAGGCAATGACTTTTTTATTTTTCACAAATACACTGCCCATGCCCTTTTTCAAAGCATCACTGAATACCACAAAATGTTCTCCACCTGTGGGTAATGAGAACACGGGTATAGTGATAAGCCTCTTTTTCAAATCCTTGAACCATTATTCACATTTAACAATCCAAGAAAACTTTACTCCCTTTCAAGATACCTAAGTAAGTGGGTTGGACAATCAGGAGAAGTTTTTCACAAATCATCGATAACATCCATCTAACCCCAAGAAGCTACTAATATCTATTACCGATGTTAGCCTCGACCATCACTCTGTTGCAGTTGTCTTGGAGGGATCCACATATATCCCATTTCTTGTGATGATATATCCCAAGAATGAAACCACCTTCAACCGTAACTCACACTTTTTTTACTTTTCATAGAGCTTCTCCTTACAAGGTCTCTAGTATAGTAATTTTATTATCCTCATGATCCTCCTTGGGTTTTGATTATATCCGAATATCATCTATAAATACAACCACATATTTTTAAAGGTAATCTCTAAAGACTCTATTCATATAGTCCATAAAGATTGTTGGAGCATTAGTGAGTCTAAAAGGCATAACTATGAATTCATAGTGCCCGTATATTTTACGAAAAGCAGTCTAGGGGATATATTCCTTCTTCACCCTTACTTGATAATATCCAGACCGCAAATCTACCATGGAGAAGTATTGTGCCCCACGCAGATAATTGAACAAATCATCAATTTTTTAGGATACTTTTTCATTATCCTTATTTTGTTAAGATCACGATAATCGATACAAAGGGGCATTTTACCATCTTTCTTCTTGACAAAGAGGACTGGTTCACCCCATGGTGAAGCACTTGGGCATATAAACCCTTTATCCGGATTCTTATATATTTTTTTATTCATCTCCTCAAGAGAAACAACAACCATTCTATTCAGAGACTTGGATATTGTCAAAGCCCCGAGTATAAGATCAATTGAAAATTTAACATCTCTTCTTGGAGGAAGACTAGGCAATTCTTCAGGAAACACTTTAGTGAATTACCTCATAGTAGGAATATCATCAAGGATGTTTTCTAACTTAGACTCAATCATCTAAGGTAGATATTCATTCTCATAGGGCATTAATATCCATGCATGAGATGGTGGATCTATAGAAGATTCATCTTCCTCCTTGCACATGTATAGAATCGGGGGTCAATTCTCCACATGGAGAGTGATTTCCCTCTCACGAAAATTTATGTTGGATCTCTATATGTAAATCTAATCCATGACAATAATTGCATTAAATTATACCATAGGGAGTATGAAGAGGTTCGTTGGGAAGTTCAATCCACTGATTAAGATGGGGGAGGAGTTATATTCATGGGATGTAATGATTGATCCATTTTACATACTCACTGACATCTTTACATCCCTGATTTGCGATTGATTTGGGATTGTTCTACTAAACATTCGGGATATAAAAGAATGTTTAGAAACTGAATTGAAAATTACATTCTCTATTCTTGAATGAATAACAAGTGTACCTGTCACCACTTCATTATTGGTGATCACTTCGGTAGTAGGGATGGAAAAAGCTTTCCCTTGGTGCCTTGGAGGTTGTTGGTTGCCTCTGAAAACCCTTGGCTTAGGGCACTAATTTTCAAGATGCCCTGGTTCTTTGTACTTGAAGTAATGAAAAACATGTTGAGAATCAAACAGAGAATTCTTGTCCTCTGACGCAGACACATGTTTTTCGTGTCGGTAGTTAATGGATAGGTTCCCTTAACTTCCACACCTAAAACATTTCCTCTTCCCCTTCATGTAATTTTTTTGGGTGCTTTTTTTCCGCACCTTTGGAAAGTGGGGTGCTGGAATTTCTTAGCACCGTTGGATTTATCCAACAGGCCACCAAAATAAAATTTCAAATTACACTTCTTATCCCCATGATATCCCTAAGGTTGGTTGATCTCCATTTCCACCTTGAGGGAACATCAGACAATTTCCTCTTAGCTGTCGAAGATGCGGATCGCCAGGGCATTCCGCAGGCTAGGTTTCAGCCCACCAAATAAGCAGTAAACCTTGCATTTGGGGGAAACAACAATGCTAGAAGTGTATCATGGAAGCCTTGTAATGTTTTCCTCATACACTCTGACAGATTCATCACCTTTTTTCTTGAGGTAAAGGAAGTCCCCTTCCATCTTAAGACAGTGGGTGTGTGGGAAATATTTATCAAAAAACATCTTCTAGAAATAATTCCATTCTAATGCCTCAATATCCTACTCAGGCTTTGTATTTTTGATCAGTGTCCACCACTGATTGGATTAACCATCCATATGATAAGAATCCAGAAGAACCTTCTCTATTTTGGAACATTGAGGAATAGAGAAGATCTTTTCAATGGAGTTGGTCCATTCTTCAGCGATTGAGGGATCAGATGATCCATTAAAAGTAGGAGCCTTTTTGTTGAGTCAATAAGGTTTTCCTTATGACTTTTCCATTCCTTATTGTTTTGAAAATCACAGACACCTTATCTTAAGGAAAGTTTCTTTTATAAGAAAAATTGCTTTCTTAAGGAAAATTGCTTTCTTAAGGAAAATTACTTTCTTAAGGAAAATTGCTTTCTTAAGGAAAATTGCTTTTATAAGGAAAATCGATTTTGTAAGAAAAATTATCCTTATCATATTTTTCATTCATATTTTTCTTAAGTATAAGTTTCGGATTCATTTCTATTTTCTCGGAATTGCTTAAAACCTCGATATGAAGTATTCTGTTTTAGGATCCGAATTCTGGATAACGAACTCTGATAAAATTCTAATCCGAACTCCGGATACGAATTCTGACTAATGTTCGATTCCAGAATCAGGATACGAATCCTTATGAAGTTCGACAATGAATTCTCATTATGAATTCTGATGAGGAATTCTCATTACGAATCTTGTCGATGAATTATCATAACGAATTCTAATGACGAATTTCCATTCCGAATTCTCATTCCAAATTCACCTATTAAACAGAATCTGATTATCTTTGTTTTATACACTCCGAATTTATCTAAGACTCCGAAAATTATTTTTGGTTAGACTCCGAACATTAATTTTGCTTATGCCTTTATATTTTGACTACCCTTTATTATTGTTCCTTACACTCCGAACCTTCACTCCGAAGTTTTCATTCCGAAATTTTGAGTTAGATTTAAAATGATGTCGTACTTTCTGTTACACTTGTTTGGTTACAAAACGAGGTCGTCTATTTTGTTATAAACTAACCGTTGTCTAAGTGACACGTGTACAGGTCCCTCCGATCTTTAAGGAAAATATGATCGTTGGAGAAGGATCCGACCTTTCCTATAAATAGGAGCTCATTTGAAAGAGCTCATAACTGATGGATGAACAACTTGGTTTTGTGCATACATGCTGTTGAAGTGATTTCTAGAGAGAGAGGATCTTATTAACTCTCAAAGCTTCGTGCGACTCCGAATGTTGGTGATTACATTCGAGGGCTTCCGGGGATACGAAGACAGAGGTGCCGACTACCTTGAAGATCGAGGGCTTCCTTGCTGAGGAAGACAGAGGTTGCCAACTACCTTAATGTTGAGGGCTTGTGGGGATAGCAAGACAGAGACTCTGATCTTCGTATTGAGGGCTTACCCTGGTGTGGGTAAGATAGACTTGCTTGAAAGTATAAATCAAGGGAACTTTATCCAAGGTTGTTGGATACCCTTCTCTTTGGGTTAAAAGACTTATATCTTGTTACTTGTAGTTCTACCACTAGTTTATATTCCGCTGCATTTTGTATCATAAGGAAAGTATAACTTTCTTATACTTCCTTACTTCTACTCTGGTTCATTTAGATTCTATACGCTTTAAGGTAGAATCTCATATTGTAATATTTTGTTAAGGTTCAAATTCCGAAACCATATTTCCGGAACCTTCTTTAGAAATCTCTTTCCAAGTTTTGTTCGGTGTTAGAGGTGTTGTGAATTTGATTAAGTTTAACTTTGTTAAACTTAGCACTTTCCTTTTATTAAGGAAAATATAGTAATTCTTAACTAACAGTAAAGTTTCCATAGGAATTTTTAAAGTATACAATTCACCCCCCCCCCCTCTTGTATATTGAGCATCTACATCACTATTTCGATCCTACAATTGGTATCAATGTTTGGAAACCTCGTACTCTATACCAATCTTACATTTGGTTTCAGAGCAGGTCTCTGAAATTCTTATACTCACGAATAAGTTTTTTTCTTTCTCATTTTATCATTCCGAACTTTCTCATTCCGAACATTCTCATTCCAAACTTTCCCATTCCGAACTTTGTCATTACGAATCTTTGCTACTAACAAGTTTGTGTGTACAAAGTAATATTAAGTATGGGAGGAGTCAATGTTGGTTCAATTGATAATCTGAATCCTTCAAGACCACCATTCTTTGATTGTAATGATTATGAATACTGGATAGATCGTATTAAGACTTTTGTTATCAATACTGGAGTAGACAACTTTGTTATGCTTACTGGTGATTATAAAATTCCCGACAAGGAAGTTAGAACTTTTACTAACCAGGAAAAGAAAGAATATCAACTCAATTATAAGGTACACAATACTTTACTTTGTTCAATGACTAGAAATATATACAGCCAAATTTCTTCTTGTGAAGCAGCTAACTGTATCTGGAAGAAGTTAGAAGTTACACACTTTGGAACTTCTAAGGTAATTGAGACTAGAAGAGCTATGCTTAGAGCAGAATATCATGGCTTCAATTTTACTTATGGAGAACCTATCTGTAAAGTTCAACAGAGATTTATTACTATAGTCAATAGTCTACAATCAACGGGAGAGAAAGGTCTAGATGATGAAGATCTTGTGGATAAGATAATTGATATTATGCCCAATGAGTGGGAGTCCAAGAGAACAGCTATAGATGAGAACAGGAAGGTTACTCAAATTGCTCTTGACGAGCTTTTTGGAACTCTTCTACAACATGAAACTAGAATGAAGAGAGATGAAGACAACAGCAAGAAAAATAATGGAAATGGTACTGTTTCTTTTACTACAACTTCAAATTAGATGAAAGCTAAGACTCCTGAGAGAGTAACCAGATCCAAGACTAAGAAAGTTATTTTCCAATCCGAATCTAGTGAGAGTGAAGTCCAAGAAAATAAACTAGAAAATCTTGCTCGAAGGATGAACAAGATAGCTGGCCAGAGGAATTTTCAATCCAAGTATAAGAAAAAGTAAAGGACAGACAAGAAAAAGATGGAGAAGTTACTTGTTATGAATGCAAGAGAGCTGGACATATTAGACCAGATTTCCCTTTGTTCAAAAAGAAAGAAAGGAAAGAAAGGCATTCAGAAAGGAACAGAAAGAAGTATTATAAAGCCAAAGCTAAGAAATTTCTGAAAGCTAATGACACCTGGAGTGCCAGTGGTGGTGACTCTTCAGATGAATCTTCAGATTATGAATCTTCAGAACAGAAGAATCTTGGTTTTTTAGCCAGACTACCTATTGATAATCATTGTTTTATGGCTAAGGTATGAAATGCTGAATCATTGACCAATGTTTCTTTAAATTCTAATGATAGTAATTATTATAACTCTTCTAATGAAGAATCATCTTCGGATGAATAAAATACTTTACCTACTTATGAAGAAGTCTCTAGGTATGCTGAACTTCTTGAAATTGAGAATTCCAAACTCAACAAGAAACATGATAAGGAAAACTATAGGAATTATATTCTTACAAAAGAGATATCAGATCTTTCTAAAGACCTTGACAGGAAAAATGCTGATTTTGAAAATATTTCAAAAAATCTTGAGGAATTATGTTCTGAGAAGAACAAACTTTCTAAAGAATTAGAAAAAGTTATTTCTATGAAAAATGTTTTCGAGCCTAACTCCAGTTCTAAAACTAATGATTTTGAGGATAAAAACTTAGTTGTAAAACTCAAGTCTGAAATTTTTTCCTTAAAGAAGTGTTTGTCAAACTTTACCCATGGTAAGGAAAATTTTGATAAAATGTATTCTCAAATACGACCTTTAAGAAATAAATCCGGATTTGGTTATACCCATGAAAACCAAATTTTTAGTAACAATTATTTTGTTCCTCAAAGTGCCCCATTTTGTACTAAATGTCAATGTGGAGGTCACTGGGCAAAGAATTGTTCCTTAAAAAAATCCAATCCTTAGGTTTTCATAAAGCTTATTTTTCTAAGAAAATGTGGGTTCCTAAAATTTTATTGTCTGGAAATCTCGGATCCAAGCAAGTTTGGATTCTAAAAGACTAATTTTCTTCTTGATTTCAGGAAAATAAAGAGAGTACCAGCAACAATACATGGTACATGGATAGTGGATGTTCTCGGCACATGACTGGTAACAAAAGCTATTTAGAAAATATTATCAAAACGAAAATAGGAAAGGTAACTTTTGGAGATAATGCTAAGGGATAAATCGTTGGTATTGGTAATATTGTTCTTCTTGGTAAAACCTTGATTTCAAATGTTATTTTTGTTAAAGGTCTTAGTCACAACCTCATTAGCATAAGTCAGTTATGTGATGAAGGTTACCTTGTGAATTTTAGGAATGATAAGTGTTTAGTTCACAATTCCAAGGAAGAATTTATTCTCTCAGCAAATAGGCAAGAGAATGTCTACACTTTGAACCTAGAATACCTCAGGAGTCAAGATTTACCTTGCTTAAGTGCAATGGAAGATCATTCCTGGTTATGGAATAGGAGACTATGACACTGTAATCTCATAAACCTTTGTAAACTCTCTAATAAGAAACTAGTTAAGGATCTACCGGAGCTTAGATTTGATTCTTCTAAAGTTTGTGATCCTTGTCAATATGGCAAGCAACATAAATCTAGTTTTAAGTCAATTGGTGAAGTCTCAACAACCGATGCATTACAGTTAGTGCACATGGATCTTTTTGGTCCAACACAAACTGGAAGTATTGGGGGAAAATATTATTTGTTTTTTCTAGTTGATGATTATACTAGATTTACTTGGGTCTATTTTCTAGCAAAGAAATGTAAAGCTTTTTCCTATTTCAAAAGTTTTAGAGCTCAAGTTAAAAATGAGAAAAACCTTCCATTGAAAACTATTCATAGTGATCATGGAGGGGAATTTCAAAATTCTGATTTTGAAACATTTTGTAGTAAGAATGGTATTACTCACAATTTTTCATCACCTAGAACTCCTCAACAAAATGGTGTAGTTGAAAGAAGAAATATAATTCTTCAAGAGATAACTAGAACCATGTTGAGTGAATATTCTATAGCTAGACATTTCTGGGCTGAAGCTGTAAGTACTTCTTGTTATACTATAAATCGAGTTTTGATTAGACATTTTCTTAATAAAACTCCTTATGAGTTATGGAATGGTAGAAAACCAAGACTATCTTACTTCAAGGTTTTTGGTTGCAAAGTATTAATTTTGAATACTAAATATAACTTACATAAATTCGCACCAAAATATGATAAAGGAATTTTCTTAGGCTATTCCACAACCTCTAAGGCTTATAGAGTTTTTAATAAAAATACTTGCACTATTGAGGAAACAGTACATGTAAAATTTGATGAGTCAGATCCTTTTGTTTTCAAACCATCCCAACCTACATCCTCGGATGTGTTTCAAAAACTGATTATCAACCTTTGATAGAAGAACCTTCTGACAAGGAAATTGTTCAAGAAGATACTTCTGAAACATTTACCCCAGAAGACTTTCTACCCTATGTTGATAAACAGGTTTTACAAAACCCAAATCAGGTGTTTCTTAAGAATCATCCCAGTGATAGTACCATTGGTGATGTAAATCAACCTGTAAGGACTAGAAGTTCCCTAAGAAATGAAGTAGAACATCTAGAATTTCTTTCCCAATTAGAACCTAAAATCACTGATTAATCTTTAGGTGATGATGATTGGATTAAATCCATGCAAGATGAACTAAATGAATTCGAAAGGAATAAAGTCTGGACGTTGGTTGAAAGACCTAAGGAAACTTCTGTTATTGGAGTAAAATGGGTCTTCAGAAATAAATGTGATGAAAATGGAGTCATAGTAAGAAATAAAGCTAGACTTGTTGCTAAAGGCTATAATCAGCAAGAGGGAATAGACTATGAAGAAACCTATGCTCCAGTAGCAAGACTTGAATCTATCCGTATTCTACTTGCTTTTGCAGCATTCTTTAATTTCAAACTTTTTTCAAATGGATGTGAAATGTGCTTTTCTTAACGGTTATGTTCAAGGGGACGTTTTTGTTGAACAACCTCTTGGATTTGAAGATACAAAACATCCTGATCATGTTTTTAGACTTACCAAAGCTTTGTATGGCCTTAAACAAGCCCCACGGGCATGGTATGATAAACTTACTGGATTTTTTGCTTCAAAATAACTATGTTAAGGGAAATGCAGATCCAACCCTTTTTATAAAGAAAGATAAGAAAAATGTTTTCATTTTTCAAATTTATGTTTATGACATCATATTTGGTTCAACTCAGCAATCTTTGACCGACTCTTTTGCTAGTCTAATGAAATATGAGTTTGAAATGAGTATGATGGGTGAGTTAACATTTTTCCTTGGTTTTCAAATTTCTCAAAAACCAGAAGGAACCTACATATCTCAACATAAGTATATTAAAGATATTTTTTAAAAGTATGGTTATGAAAACACTAAGAGTATAAGTACTCCTATTGGTACCTCAAACTCTTTAGATCTTGATGAAGCTGGGAAACCAGTAGATCAAACATCTTTTATAGGTATGATTGGAAGTTTGCTTTACTTAACAGCTAGTCGACCAGACTTAATGTTTTCAGTATGCTTATGTGCAAGATATCAATCCAATCCTAAGGAATCTCACTTAAAGGCAGTAAAAATAATTTTTTGCTACCTTAAGGGAACCATGGATCTAGGATTATTTTATACTTCTGGAAATGATTTTGTTCTAAAAAACTTTTCTGATGCTGACTTGGGTGGATGTAGAATGGATAGAAAAAGTACATCCGGAACTTGTCATTTCTTAGGAGATTCATTAGTTTCTTGGTCCTGCAAGAAACAAAATTCTGTAGCACTCTCCACTACTGAAGCTGAATATGTAGCAGCTGGAAGTTGTTGTGCTCAGGTGTTGTGGATGCAACACACACTCACAGACTATGGCTTGAGTTTTACTAAAACTCAAATTTTGTGTGGTAACACAAGTGCCCTTGCCCTAAGTAAGAACCCTGCACATCACTCCCGTGAAAGACACATAAATATTAGGCATCACTTTCTTAGGGATCACACACTAAAAGGAGATATTATTCTTCAGTTTATTGGAACGCAAGATCAACATGCTGATATTTTCACAAAATCCTTGCCTTCTGATAGATTTGAATATTTTAAACAAAAGTTAGGAATGATAACCGTAAGGTAATCCTCCTTAATTAACTTTCCGTTGAAAAAACTCTCCTTACAGTAATAAACTCCTTTTTATAGGGGGGTTACATTTCATTGTTAGATTAAAAAAAATTCAAAAATTTGTTTTCAAACTTTTCGGAACGAATATTTCCGGAATGGAATTTCCAGAACCACAATTTTCCAAAATGGACATTTTCATACAGAATACATCTGGAATGGAAGTGTTCGTATTAAAACTTCCAGAATGGAAAATTTCATACTGGTATTTTCATAACCGGATTTTTGAACCGAATCTTCATAGTGAGTTTTTCGTACTGATTTTTTTTCTTTCTGAGTTTTTCGTACTGAGTTTGTTTTCCTTAGTAAAGTTTTTACGAACTTTTTCTTTTCATAATAAAGATTTTTTCGTAGTCATTTTTATATTACCCATTACGAATAGCTCTCCTTATCCAATCCTAAAGGTATGACTTCCTTACTCAAGTTTTCGTAGTCATATTTTACTTGCTGACAGTTTCTTGTATTATGTTTTCAGAATATAGTTTTCTTAATTCTATGTTTTAATAAAACCCTCAAAAAGATCGGATTCAAGTTTTCAACCGTCAGATCTAATCTCAGCTTATCCCAACCGTTAGATCAACCAAGGAAGTTGAATCGTCATTTCATTGCCTATATAAAGGGGACCCAAATACTCGTCCCACATCGATTTCAAGCTCTCGCGTCCCGAAGCTCTGTCTCTCAGTTTTAAAGCCGTTCCGAACTTCAGATTTTTCCGTTCCGAACTTCTCAGAGGACTTCAGATCCGAATGTCTACGGAGTTAGCATCTCAAGAGATGTCATCCACCAAACCTATTTCACAATGGTTAGTTTACAGAGAAAGGCTAGTCCATCCGGATTTCTTCAATAACTATGATTCTCTTATTTCGAAGAACATTAAGTTGAATGGCTGGGAAGATATTGTTGTATCCAAACTGAAGACTCAAGAAGATGTTTTTACGGAGTTACTTATTGAGTTCTATGAAATAGTTTCCTTCTTTCAGGAAGATAATAGGGAGATGTTTTCTTTCAAGTCTTATCGTAAGACTTACAAGATTTCTTATACCAAGGCAGCAAGCTTGGTAGGCATGTCCTATGAAGGAGAAGCCGAGTTTATTTCTCATGTGTTGCTGGACTCTAAGGGTAGCTTTGACAAGGAAAAAGCCTTGAAAACTCTCGGACTGGCTGATGACAAAGCTCCGAAGATTGCTAGCTTGCCTAAAAATTTTCGGATTATAGAATTGTGGGTACAAGGGCTTATCGTACCAAGGAAAGGTGATAAAGATAGCTTGAAGAAGAGTGAGATCTATATCTTAGATTTCCTGATAAATCTAAGGAAGTTTAACTTCATGAGGCATATTCTTATAACCATTGAGAATCTTAAGAAAGGAAATATCAGAGCACAGATTGTAATGTATCCAGCAATATTATCAAAGTTGATAGTTCGGTGCCTTGAATCTTTCAAGGAAGATTGCAGATCTAAGCCAAGGGTATGAAAAATTTTGTTGGTCAGTGATGATACACTTAAGAGGATGGATGTGGCTTTCAACAAGGAGATTGGTGAGTTCGTCGATTTTCCCAATCAAGAAGAAGCGGCTCCGAAGGCTGCTGAACCGGAATCATCTAAGCCAGTTAAGAAAAGAAAGTTGAAAGAAGTTGCAGCTGAAGTTGAGGATCCAAAGACTAAGGAAGTTCAAACCGCACCTCCCAAACCAAAGAAGAAGAAGGCCTATCCAGATGAGATTGTTGCGAAGTGGAGAGAAGATAAAGAGAAAAGGAAAGAAGGGGATCCACAGTTCGGATTGGACCCTACGGAAGCTAAGGCCCTGAAGGAGAAAACTACTAATGAGCTTGAAAAACAAGTAAAGGAAAAGAAGCTCAAGAAGAAGATGTCAGAAGCCGAGGCTGTCCAAGCATTATTGAAATTTAATGAGATGGTATCTGGAAGCATTCTAGTTCCAAGATCTTTATCCGTGGAATCTCTACCTGAGACTCTAGGAAGAAACCTTGATTTTCCGGAAGAGACTACAGCTGAGCATGTTGAGCAACTCGAGCAGATTCAGCAAGTGGGAGAGGAAGAAGTAGTTGCCGAAGGAAGTGGTGAAACAGGAGATCTTTTGAAACAGGTAGATGATTATAAAGGATCACCTTCGGAACATCTATCACTCAGAACTTCAGAGGCTGAATCCTCTAAGTTAGTAACTCCAGAGAAGGATAAGAATGAGGAAGATTTTGTTCAAAAATTTGTTGATGATATTATTCAAGTGTCTACTGGTGAGCAGAAAACTCCTGATCAAGAATCGATTCCGAAAAAGGACAAGGGTAAGCAACTCCTTATTGAGACTCCGAAATCAGTGGCTAGCAAGAAAAGAGAATTTGCTGATTTTTCTAAAAGGAAGTTGGAGCTTATTGAGGAAGAAAATTCTCCAAGTAAAGTTTCAGATTCGGAGTCATCCTCATTGGGACATGATTTTGTTGTTCAATCATTGAGGAAGTTAGTTGGTTCCATTCAGACTATCTCGATTATAGACTCAAGATGCCAAATGCTCCAATATGCTCTGAATCAGAAATTAGACTCTGTATCCATGGTTATGGATAAGTGTGTCGAATTTGAAGCCGAGTTCAAATCTTTTCTTGTTGTCTATGAAGCCCACAAAAGATCTTGTAAAAGGATGATGAGATGGTAGAGGAAGACTATGGAAGAGATGAGGTTGTTTGATGATTTTCAAGACAATGTTAAAGATGCCTTTGAAACTGAGGATAGGAAGATAAATGAGTTAACTTCATCCTTTGAAAAGAAGCTGACAGAAGAAAAGAACTTTTGGATTCAAGAAGTGAGAGATCTGAATGGGAAGCTGAATTCTGTTTCTCAAAACTGGAAGTTTGAAAGGGATCATTGGATTGAATTTGAAGAAAGGATGAAGGCTTAGGACGAAAAGATCAAAGATCATGAAGAAAAGCTGAAAGACCAGGAAGAAAAAATTGAAGCTCAATCTGCAAGAATAGTTGTCTTAGAGAAGAAAGCTGAAGAGGATCATAAAGACCTGAAGAAGATCAAGACTATTCTAAAGGGGATCATGTCGAAGGAAAAAGATCCAAAATAATCAAATCCGATCTTTTTGTTGTATCTATTTTTTTGTTGCCAAGATTTCAAACTTAATGAAATTCGTTCTTGTTGTTTCTATTATTGTCATTACTAATTTTTATGTACTTTTTTTTCCATTCCCTCCAATTCTTTTTGAAAATCACAAAGGGGGAGATGGAAAAGATCCTTAAGAAAAAGATGAACTCTAATAAGAGTTTATCTAAGGGGGAGAACGAAAAGATCCTTAAGGAAAAAAGAACTCTAATAAGAGTTTGTTTAAGGGGGAGTTTTTCATTAAAGAAGACCTTCTTATTCGTAATGAAATATCACTCCGGAAATCTGAATACGATCCTTATAGTTTCAAAGCCTAAGGGGGAGTTAGTAGTATTCATCAATATCCTTAAAGCAAAGGGAGAGAAGCCTTAATGTTTTTCTTTCTTCTTAGAATTTCTTTTTCGTAAGGATGTTTGTGCTTTCCAAAAAGGGGGAGATTGTTGAGTCAATAAGGTTTTCCTTATGAATTTTCCATTCCTTCTTGTTTTGAAAATCACAAACACCTTATCTAAAGGAAAGTTTCTTTTATAAGAAAAATTGCTTTCTTAAGGAGAATTTCTTTCTTAAGGAAAATTACTTTCTTAAGGAAAATTTCTTTCTTAAGGAAAATTGCTTTTATAAGGAAAATCGTTTTTGTAAGAAAAATTATCCTTATCATATTTTTCATTCATATTTTTCTTAAGTATAAGTTTCAGATTCATTTCTATTTTCTTGGAATTTCTTAAAACCTCGATATGATGTATTCTGTTTTAGGATCCGAATTCTGGATATAGAACTCTGATAAAATTCTAATCCGAACTCCGGATACGAATTCTGACTAAAGTTCGATTCCAGAATCAGGATATGAATCCTTATGAAGTTTGACAATGAATTCTCATTACGAAATCTGATGAGGATTTCTCATTACGAATCTTGTCGATGAATTCTCATAACGAATTCTAATGATGAATTTCCATTCCAAATTCTCATTCCAAATTCACCTATTAAACAGAATCTGATTATCTTTGTTTTATACACTCCGAATTTATCTAAGACTCCGAAAATTATTTTTGGTTAGACTCCGAACTTTCTTTTTGATTATGCCTTTATATTTTGACTACTCTTTATTATTTTTCCTTACACTCCGAACCTTCACTCCGAAGTTTTCATTCCGAACTTTTGAGTTAGATTTAAAATGATGTCGTACTTTCTGTTACACTTGTTTTTGTTATAAAATGATGTCGTCTATTTTGTTATAAACTAACCGTTGTCTAAGTGACACGTGTACAGGTCCCTCCGATCTTTAAGGAAAATATGACCGTTGGAGAAGGAGCCGACCTGACCTATAAATAGGAGCTCATTTGAAAGAGCTCATAACTGATGGATGAACAACTTGGTTTTGTGCATACATGATGTTGAAGTGATTTCTAGAGAGAGAGGCTCTTATTAACTC
The DNA here is from genome assembly GCA_963277665.1 of Viscum album. Classification (NCBI taxonomy): domain Eukaryota; kingdom Viridiplantae; phylum Streptophyta; class Magnoliopsida; order Santalales; family Viscaceae; genus Viscum; species Viscum album. Next base: position 753,588,152 of record OY728160.1, read on the forward strand.
TCAAATCTTTGTGCGACTCCGAATGTTGGTGATTACATTCGAGGCTTCCGGGGATAGGAAGACAGAGGTGCCGACTACCTTGAAGACTGAGGGATTCCTTGCTGAGGAAGACAGAGGTTGCCAACTACCTTAAAGTTGAGGTCTTGTGGGGATAACAAGACAGAGACTCTGATCTTCGTATAGAGGGCTTACCCAGGTGTGGGTAAGATAGACTTGCTTGAATGTATAAATCAAGGGACCTTTATCCAAGGTGGTTGGATACCCTTCTCTTTGGGTTAAAAGACTTATATCTTGTTACTTGTAGTTCTACTACTAGTTTATATTCTGCTGCATTTTGTATTATAAGGAAAGTATAACATTCTTATACTTCCTTACTTCTACTCTGGTTCATTTAGATTCTATACGCTTTAAGGTAGAATCTCATATTGTAATCTTTTGTTAAGGTTCAAATTCCGGAACCATATTTCTGGAACCTTCTTTCGGAATCTCTTTCCAAGTTTTGTTCGGTGTTAGAGGTGTTGTGAATTTGATTAAGTTTAAATTTGTTAAACTTAGCACTTTCCTTTTCATAAGGAAAATATAGTTATTCTTAACTAACATTAAAGTTTCCAAAGGAATTTTTAAAGTATACAATTCACCCCCCCCCCCCTCTTGTATATTGAGCATCTACATCACTATTTCGATCCAAAAATTGGTATCAAAGGTTGGAAACCTCATACTCTATACCAATCATACATTTGGTATCAGAGCAGGTCTCTGAAATTCTTATACTCACGAATAAGTTTTTTTCTTGCTCATTTTATCATTCCAAACTTTTTCATTCTGAACTTTCTCATTCCGAACTTTCCCATTCCAAACTTTGTCATTACGAATCTTTGCTACTAACAAGTTTGTGTGTACAAAGTTATATTAAGTATGGCAGGAGTCAATATTGGTTCAATTGATAATATGAATCCTACAAGACCACCAATATTTGATGGTAATGATTATGAATACTGGAGAGATATTATTAAGACTTTTGTTATCAATACTGGAGTAGACAACTTTGCTATGCTTACTGGTGATTATAAAATTCCCGACAAGGAAGTTAGAACTTTTACTAACCAGGAAAAGTAAGAATATCAACTCAATTATAAGGTACGATATACTTTACTTTGTTCAATGACTAGAAATATATACAGCCAAATTTCTTCTTGTGAAGCAAATAACTGTATCTGGAAGAAGTTAGAAGTTACACACTATGGAACTTCTAAGGTAATTGAGACTAGAATATCTATGCTTAGAGAAAAATATCATGGATTCAATTTTCCTTATGGAGAACCTATCTGTAAAGGTCAACAGAGATTTATTACTATAGTCAATAGTCTAAAATCTATGGGAGAGAAAGGTCTAGATGATGAAGTTTTTATGGATAAGATAATTGATATTATGCCCAATGAGTGGGAGTCCAAGAGAACAGCTATAGATGAGAACAGGAAGGTTACTCAAATTACTCTTGATGACCTTTTTGGAACTCTTCTACAACATGAAACTAGAATGAAGAGAGATGCAGACAACATCAAGAAAAAGAATGGAAATGGTATTGTTGCTTTTACTACAACTTCAAATCAGATGAAAGCTAAGACTCCTGAGAGAGTAACCAGGTCCAAGACTAAGAAAGTTATTTTCCAATCCGAATCTAGTGAGAGCGATGTCTCAGAAAATGAACTAGAAAATCTTGCTCGAAGGATGAACAAGATAGCTGGCTAGAGGAATTTTCAATCCAAGTATAAGAAAAAGGAAAGGAAATACAAGAAAGATGGAGAAGTTACTTGTTATGAATGCAGGATAGCTGGACATATTAGACCAGATTTACTTTTGCTCAAAAGAAAGAAAGAAAAGAAAGGAATTCAGAAAGGAACAGAAAGAAGTATTATAAAGCCAAAGCTAAGAAAGTTCTGAAAGATAATGACACCTGGAGTGCCAGTGGTGGTGACTCTTCAGATGAATCTTCTGATTATGAATCTTCAGGACAGAAGAATCTTGGTTTTTTAGCCAGACTACCTATTGATAATCATTGTTTTATGGCTAAGGTACAAAATGCTGAATCATTGACCAATGTTTCTTTAAATTCTAATGATAGTAAGTATTATAACTCTTCTGATGAAGAATCATCTTCTGATAAAGAAAATACTTTACCTACTTATGAAGAAGTCTCTAGGTATGCTGATCTTCTTGAAATTGAAAATTCCAAACTCAACAAGAAACATGATAAGGCAAACTATAGGAATTATATTCTTACAAAAGAGATATCAGTTCTTTCTAAAGACCTTGATAGGAAAAATGCTGATTTTGAAAATATTTCAAAAAATATTGAGGAAGTAAGTTCTGAGAAGAACAAACTTTCTAAAGAATTAGAAAAACTAATTTCAATGAAAAATTTATTCGAGCCTAACTCCAGTTCTAAAACTAATGATTTTGAGGATAAAAACTTGGTTGTAAAACTCAAGTCCGAAATTTTTTCCTTAAAGAAGTGTTTGTCAAACTTTACCCATGGTAAGGAAAATTTTGATAAAATGTATTCTCAAATACGACCATTATGAAATAAATCCGGATTTGGTTATACAATGAAAAACCAATTTTTAGTAACAATTATTTTGTTCCTCAAAGTGCCCCATTTTGTACTAAATTTCAATGTGGAGGTCACTGGGAAAAGAATTGTTCCTTAAAGAAAATCCAATCCTTAGGTTTTCATAAAGCTTATTTTTCTAAGAAAATGTGGGTTCCTAAAATTTTATTGTCTGGAAATCTCGGATCCAAGAAAGCTTGGATTCTAAAAGACTAATTTTCTTCTTGATTTCAGGAAAATAAAGAGAGTACCAGCAACAATACATGGTACATGGATAGTAGATGTTCCCGGCACATGACTAGTAACAAAAGCTATTTCGAAAAGATTATCAAAACGAAAGGAGGAAAGGTAACTTTTGGAGATAATGCTAAGGGGGAAATTGTTGGTATTGGTAATATTGTTCTTCTTGGTAAAACCTTGATTTCAAATGTTCTTTTTGTTAAAGGTCTTAGGCACAACCTCATTAGTATAAGTCGGTTGTGTGATGAAGGTTACCTTGTGAATTTGAGGAATGATAAGTGTTTAGTTCACAATTCCAAGGAAAAATTTTTTCTCTCAGCAAATAGGCAAGAGAATGTCTACAAATTGAACCTAGAAGACCTCAAGAGTCAAGATTTACCTTGCTTAAGTGCAATGGAAGATCATTCCTGGTTATGGAATAGGAGACTAGGAAACTGTAATCTCAGAAACCTATGTAAACTCTCTAAGAAGAAACTAGTTAAGGATCTACCGGAGCTTAGATTTGATTCTTCTAAAGTTTGTGATCCTTGTCAATATGGCAAGCAACATAAATCTAGTTTTAAGTCAATCGGTGAATTCTCAACAACCGATGCATTACAGTTAGTGCACATGGATCTTTTTGGTCCAACACAAACTAGAAGTATTGGAGGCAAATATTATGTGTTTTTTCTAGTTGATGATTACACTAGATTTACTTGGGTATATTTTCTAGCAAAGAAATCTGAAGCTTTTTCCTATTTCAAAAGTTTTAGAGCTCAAGTTAAAAATGAGAAAAACCTTCCATTGAAAACTATTCATAGTGATCATGGAGGAGAATTTCAAAATTCTGATTTTGAAACTTTTTGTAGTAAGAAAGGTATTACTCACAATTTTTCATCACCTAGAACTCCTTAACAAAATGGTGTAGTTGAAAGAAGAAATATAATTCTTCAAGAGATAACTAGAACCATGTTGAGTGAATATTCTATAGCTGGACATTTCTGGGATGAAGCTGTAAGTACTGCTTGTTATACTATAAATCGAGTTTTGATTAGGCCTTTTCTTAATAAAACTCTTTATGAGTAATGGAATGGTAGAAAACCAAGACTATCTTACTTCAAGGTTTTTGGTTGCAAAGTATTAATTTTGAATACTAAAGATAACTTACATAAATTCGCACCAAAATCTGATGAAGGAATTTTCTTAGGCTATTCCACAACCTCTAAGGCTTATAGGGTTTTTAATAAAAATACTTGCACTATTGAGGAAACAGTACATGTAAAATTTGATGAGTCAGATCCTTTTGTTTTCAAACCATCCCAACCTACATCCTCGGATGTGTTTTTAAAAACTGATTATCAACCTTTGATAGAAGAACCTTCTGACAAGAAAATTGTTCAAGAAGATAGTTCTGAAACATTTACCTCAGAAGACTTTCTACCCTATGTTGATAAACAGGTTTTACAAAACCCAAATCAGGTGTTTCTTAAGAATCATCCCAGTGATAGTATCATTGGTGATGTAAATCAACCTATAAGGACTAGAAGTTCCTTAATAAATGAAGTAGAACATCTAGCATTTCATTCCCAATTAGAACCTAAAAGCACTGATGATGCATTAGGTGATGATGATTGGATTAAAGCCATGTAAGCTGAACTAAATGAATTCGAAAGGAATAATGTCTGGATGTTGGTTGAAAGACCTAAGGAAACTTCTGTTATTGGAGTAAAATGGGTCTTCATAAATAAATGTGATGAAAGTGGAGTCATAGTAAGAAATAAAGCTAGACTTGTTTCTAAAGTCTATAATCAGCAAGAGGGAATAGACTATGAAGAAACCTATGATCTAGTAGCAAGAATTGAATCTATCTGTATTCTACTTGCTTTTGCAGCATTTTTTATTTTCAGACTTTTTCAAATGGATGTGAAATGTGCTTTTCTTAATGGTTATGTTCAGGAGGAAGTTTTTTTTGAACAACCTCCTGGATTTGAAGATACAAAACATCCTGATCATGTTTTTAGACTTACCAAAGCTTTGTATGGCCTTAAACAAGCCCCACGGGCATGGTATGATAGACTTACTGGATTTTTGCTTCAAAATAACTATGTTAAGGGAAATGCACATCCAACCCTTTTTATAAAGAAAGATAAGAAAAATGTTTTGATTGTTCAAATTTATGTTGATGACATAATATTTGGTTCAACTCAGCAATCTTTGACCAACTCTTTTGCTAGTCTAATGAAAGCTGAGTTTGAAATGAATATGATGGGTGAGTTAACATTTTTCCTTGGTTTTCAAATTTCTTAAAAACCAGAAGGAACCTATATATCTCAACATTATTATATTAAAGATCTTCTTAAAAAGTATGGTTATGAAAGCACTAAGAGTATAAGTACTCTTATTGGTACCTCAAACTCCTTAGATCTTGATGAAGTTGGGAAACCAGTAGATCAAACATCTTTTAGAGGTATGATAGGAAGTTTTCTTTACTTAATAGTTAGTCGATCAGACTTAATGTTTTCAGTATGCTTATGTGCAAGATATCAATCCAATCCTAAGGAATCTCACTTAAAGGCAGTAAAAATAATTTTTCGCTACCTTAAGGGAACCATGGATCTAGGATTATTTTATACTTTTGGAAATGATTTTGTTCTAAAAAGATTTTCTGATGCTGAATTTGGTGGATGTAGAATGGATAGAAAAAGTACATCAGGAACTTGTCATTTCGTAGGAGATTCATTAGTTTCTTGGTCCTTCAAAAAGCAAAATTCTGTAGCACTCTCCACTACTGAAGCTGAATATGTAGCAGCTGGAAGTTGTTGTGCTCAAGTGTTGTGGATGCAACACACACTCACAGACTATGGCTTGAGTTTTACTAAAACTCAAATTTGTTGTGATAACACAAGTGCCATTTCCCTAAGTAAGAACCTTTAACATCACTCATGTGCAAAACACATAGATATTAGGAATCACTTTCTTAGGGATCACACACTAAAAGGAGATATTATTCTTCAGTTTATTGGAATGCAAGATCAACATGTTGATATTTTCACAAAATCCTTGCCTTCTGATAGATTTGAATATATTAAACAGAAGTTAGGAATGATAACCGTAAGGTAATCCACCTTAATTAACTTTCCGTTGAAAAAGTCTCCTTACAGTAATAAACTCCTTTTTATAGGGGGAGTACATTTGATTGTTAGATTAAAAAAATTCAAAAACTTGTTTTCAAACTTTTCGGAACGAATATTTCTGGAATGGAATTTCCAGAACCACAATTTTCCAAAATGGACATTTTCGTACAGAATACTTCTGGAATGGAACTTTTCGTATTAAAACTTCTAGAATGGAAAATTTTGTACTGGTATTTTCATAACTGGATTTTCGTACCGAATCTTCATAGTGAGTTTTTCGTATTGATTTTTTTTCTTTCTGAGTTTTTCGTACTGAGTTTGTTTTCCTTAGTAAAGTTTTTACGAAATTTGTCTTTTAATAATAAAGATTTTTTCATAGTCATTTTTATATTACCCATTACGAATAATTCTCCTTAGCTAATCCAAAAGGTATGACTTCCTTACTCAAGTTTTCATAGTCATATTTTACTTGCTGACAGTTTATTGTATTATGTTTTCGGATTATAATTTTCATAATTCTATGTTTTAATAAAAACCTCAAAAAGATCGGATTCAAGTTTTCAACCGTCAGATCTAATCTCAGCTTATCCCAACCGTTAGATCAACCAAGGAAGTTGAATTGTCATTTCATTGCCTATATAAAGGGGACCCAAATACTCGTCCCACATCGATTTCAAGGTCTCGCATCCCGAAGCTCTGTCTCTCAGTTTTAAAGCCATTCCGAACTTCAGATTTCTCCATTCCGAACATCTCAGAGGACTTCAGATCCGAATGTCTGCGGAGTTACCGTCTCAAGAGATGTCATCCACCAAACCTATTTCACAATGGTTAGTTTAAAGAGAAAGGCTAGTCCATATGGATTTCTTCAATAACTATGATTCACTTATTTCGAAGAACATTAAGTTGAATGGCTGGGAAGATATTGTTGTGTCCAAACCGAAGACTCAAGAAGATGTTTTTACGGAGTTACATATTGAGTTCTATAAAACAGTTTCCTTCTTTGAGGAAGATAATAGGGAGAAGTTTTCTTTCAAGTCTTATGGTAAGACTTACAAGCTTTCTTATACCAAGGCAGCAAGCTTGGTAGGCCTATCCTATGAAGGAGAAGCCGAGTTTATTTCTCATGTGTTGCCGGACTCTAAGGGTATCTTTGACAAGGAAAAATCCTTGAAAACTCTCGGACTGGCTATTGACAAAGCTCTGAGGATTGCTAGCTTGCCTAGAAATTTTCGGATTCTAGAATTGTGGGTACAAGGGCTTATCGTACCAAGGAAATGTGATAAAGACAGCTTGAAGAAGAGTGAGATCTATATCTTAGATTTCCTGATAAATCTAAGGAAGTTTAACTTCATGAGGAATGTTCTTATAACCATTGAGAATCTTAAGAACAGAAATCTCAGAGCACAGATTGTAATGTATCCAGCAATATTATCAAAGCTGATAGTTCGGTGCCTTGAATCTTTCAAGGAAGATTGCAGATCTAAGCCAAGGGTATGCAAAATTTTGTTGGTCAGTGATGATACACTTAAGATTATGGATGTGGAATTCAACATGGAGATTGGTGAGTTCTTCGATTTTCCTAATCAAGAAGAAGCGGCTCCAAAGGATGTTGAACCAGAATCATCTAAGCTAGTTTAAAAAAGAAAGTTGAAAGAAGTTGCAGCTGAAGTTGAGGATCCAAAGACTAAGGAAGTTCAAACCGCACCTCCCAAACCAAAGAAGAAGAAGGCCTATCCTGATGAGATTGTTGCGAAGTGGAGAGAAGATAAAGAGAAAAGGAAAGAAGGGGATCCGCAGTTCGGATTGGACCCTGCGGAAGCTAAGGCCCTGAAGGAGAAAACTGCTGATGAGCTTGAAAAACAAGTAAAGTAAAAGAAGCTCAAGATGAAGATGTCAGAAGCCGAGGATATCCAAGAATTATTGAAATTTAATGAGATGGTATCTGGAAGCATTCTAGTTCCAAGATCTTTCTCCTTGGAATCTCTACCTGAGACTCTAGGAAGAATCCTTGATTTTCAGGAAGAGACTATAGCAGAGCATGCTGAGCAACTCAAGCAGATTCAGCAGGTGGGAGAGGAAGAAGTAGTTGCTGAAGGAAGTGGTGAAACAGGAGATCTTTTGAAACAGGTAGATGATTATAAAGGATCACCTTCGGAACATCTATCACTCCAAACTTCAGAGGCTGAATCCTCTAAGTTAGTAACTCCAGAGAAGGATAAGAATGAGGAATATTTTGTTCAAAAAGATGTTGATGATATTATTCAAGTGTCTACTGGTGAGCAGAAAACTCCTGATCAAGAATCGATTCCGAAAAAGGACAAGGGTAAGCAACTCCTTGTTGAGACTCCGAAATTAGTGGCTAGCAAGAAAAGAGAATTTGGAGATTATTCTAAAAGGAAGTTGGAGCTTATTGAGGAAGAAAATTCTCCAAGTAAAGTTTCAGATTCTGAGTCATCCTCATTGGGACATGATTTTGTTGTTCAATCTTTGAGGAAGTTAGTTGGTTCCATTCAGACTATCTCGATTATAGACTCAAGATGCCAAATGCTCCAACATGCTCTGAATCAGAAATCAGACTCCGTATCCTTGGTTATGGATAAGTGTGTCGAGTTTGAAGCCGAGTTCAAATCTTTTCTTGTTGGCTATGAAGCCCCCAAAAGATCTTGTAAAAGGATGATGAGCTGGTCGAGGAAGACTATGGAAGAGATGAGGTTGTTTGATGATTTTCAAGGCAATGTTAAAGACGCCTTTGAAACTGAGGACAGGAAGATAAATGAGTTAACTTCATCCTTTGAAAAGAAGCTGACAGAAGAAAAGAACTTTTGGATTCAAGAATTGGGAGATCTGAATGGGAAGCTGAATTCCGTTTCTCAAAACTAGAAGTTTGAAAGGGATCATCAGATTGAATTTGAAGAAAGGATGAAGGCTCAGGTTGAAAAGATCAAAGCTCAGGAAGAAAAGCTGAAAGCCTAGGAAGAAAAAATTGAAGCTCAATCCGCAAGAATAGTTGTCTTAGAGATGCAAGCTGAAGAAGATCATAAAGACCTGAAGAAGATCAAGACTATTCTAAAGGGGCTCATGTCGAAGGAAAAAAGATCCAAAATAATCAAATCCGATCTTTTTGTTGTATCTATTTTTTATTGCCAAGATTTCAAACTTAATGAAATTCATGCTTGTCGTTTCTATTGTTGTCATTACTAATTTTTCAGTTACTTTTTTTTCCATTCCCTCCAATTCTTTTTGAAAATCACAAAGGGGAGAAGGAAAAGATCCTTAAGAAAAAGAAGAACTCTAATAAGAGTTTATCTATGGGGGAGAAGGAAAAGATCCTTAAGGAAAAAAGAACTCTAATAAGAGTTTGTTTAAGGGGGAGTTTTTCATTAAAGAAGACCTTCTTATTCGTAATGAAATATCACTCCGGAAATCTGAATATAATCCTTAGAGTTTCAAAGCCTAAGGGGGAGTTAGTAGTATTCATCAATATCCTTAAAGCAAAGGGAGATAAGCCTTAATGTTTTTCTTTCTTCTTAGAATTTCTTTTTCGTAAGGTTGTTTGTGCTTTCCAAAAAGGGGGAGATTTTTGAGTCAATAAGGTTTTCCTTATGAATTTTCCATTCCATCTTGTTTTAAAATCACAAACACATTATCTTAAGGAAATTTTCTTTTATAAGAAAAATTGCTTTCTTAAGGAAAATTTCTTTCTTAAGGAAAATTACATTCTTAAGGAAAATTTCTTTCTTAAGGAAAATTGATTTTATAAGGAAAATCGTTTTTGTAAGTAAAATTATCCTTATCATATTTTTCATTCATATTTTTCTTAAGTATAAGTTACGGATTCATTTCTGTTTTCTCGGAATTGCTTAAAACCTCGATATGAAGTATTCTGTTTTAGGATCCGAATTCTGGATAACGAACTCTGATAAAATTCTAATCCGAACTCCAGATACGAATTCTGACTAAAATTTGATTCCAAAATCAGGATACGAATCCTTATGAAGTTCGACAATGAATTCTCATTACGAATTCTGATGAGGAATTCTCATTACGAATATTGTCGATGAATTCTCATAACGAATTCTAATGACGAATTTCCATTCCGAATTCTCATTCCAAATTCACCTATTAAACAGAATCTGATTATCTTTGTTTTATACACTCCGAATTTATCTACGACTCCGAAAATTATTTTTGGTTAGACTCCAAACTTTCATTTTGCTTATGCATTTATATTTTGACTACTCTTTATTATTGTTCCTTACTCTCCGAACCTTCACTCCGAAGATTTCATTCCGAACTTTTGAGTTATATTTAAAACGATGTCGTACTTTCTATTACACTTGTTTTGTTAAAAAATTATGTCGTCTATTTTGTTATAAACTAACTGTTGTCTAAGTGACATGTGTACAGGTCCCTCCGATGTTTAAGGAAAATACGACCGTTGGAGAAGGAGCTGACCTTACCTATAAATAGGAGCTCATTTGAAAGAGCTCATAACTGATGGATGAACAACTTGGTTTTGTGCATACATGTTGTGGGATTGATTTCTAGAGAGAGAGGCTCTTATTAACTCTCAAAGCTTCGTGTGACTCCGAATGTTGGTGATTACATTAGAGGGATTCCGGGGATAGGAAGACAGAGGTGCCGACTACCTTGAAGATCGAGGGCTTCCTTGATGAGGAAGACAGAGGTTGCCAACTACCTTAAAGTTGAGGGCTTGTGGGGATAGCAAGACAGAGACTCCGATCTTCGTATCGAGGGCTTACCCTGGTGTGGGTAAGACAGACTTGCTTGAAAGTATAAATCAAGGGACCTTTATCCAAGGTTGTTGGATACCCTTCTCTTTGGGTTAAAAGACTTATATCTTGTTACTTGTAGTTCTACTACTAGTTTATATTCGGCTGCATTTTTTATTGTAAGGAAAGTATAACTTTCTTATACTTCCTTACTTCTACTCTGGTTCATTTAGATTCTATAATCTTTATGGTAGAATCTCATATTGTAATCTTTTGTTAAGGTTCAAATTCCGGAACCATATTTCTGGAACCTTCTTTCGGAATCTCTTTCCATGTTTTTTCGGTGTTAGAGGTGTTGTGAATTTGATTAAGTTTAACTTTGTTAAACTTAGCACATTCCTTTTCTTAAGGAAAATATAGTTATTCTTAACTAACATTAAAGGTTCCAAAGGAATTTTTAAAGTATAAAATTCACCCCCCCCCCTCTTGTATATTGAGCATCTACATCACTATTTCGATCCTACACTTTTGTCTCATGAAGCTCTCAATAAAGACATGTTCTTTCTTGGGGGGGGGGGGTTGGGCGTTACTCTTGACTCATGTTTATATTAAATTCTTGAGTTAACTGAGAGAGTATCATGATGAAGTTTGTGATTCTTTCTCCCATCGGATTGGGCATCTCATTATAACAGTCATTACATTGGTCTTCACATAGGTTGTTATCCCGGGTCCTTCTATTAGTGTCCATTGGATGGAAAAAAGGAAAGTTATGGGTTGGACATAATGGGCAATCCAAGGGCAAAACAGATGACTTATAAATAGATTTTATTATCTTGACTTATGAATCTATAGGCTTCAATCTATGTAGTCAATGATTTACTTTTAAAATATATTCTTAGGGGATTTTTTTTATTCCCTTAATAATGGTTCATACTAAGCTTGTGAATTTACCAATTCATATCCCCCGAGAGTTTCATAACCAAGAGTGCAGCAAGGCCCATTGTTGGGTACCAGGATACCCTGGGTCAAGCCTAAAACTCCTTGTTGGGATTTTCACCCCAAGGTACATCTATTCAAGAGCGGCCTCTACCAACTCATATCCAGATAGGGATGTATTTTCTTGATAAACCACTTACTCAATACCCACCAAAACATAGGGATGTTTTTATTATACATAGTCTTGTCTCTAAGGCTTCACTAGTATTTTCTAATCCTAATCCCAAAATGACAAAACCTATCCTCTCATATCAACTATGACAACCCTACTTTTATTACACACTTAAACATGATTTATTACATAAACTCTTCTCTTGATATTACAAGGAATATCAAGTTGTATAGTGTCTTTGGGGATTAGGAACATTACATAAAAACATAAAACATGAAACCCAACATCTTAATTGAATACTTATTTTAAATGACCACTTCATTCCTTCATTCTTAGCATTGCATGGGATAACCTGAGGACATGCATAAGAAAAGGGTGAGCTACAAAGCCCAGTAAGGGAGTAAAAAAGAAATAACATGAAGATTAAAATAAATTTTAGGAAATAGGAGTATAAATAGAGAACAAGAAAAACATGAACATAAAGTAATGATAAAGCATGATAATTATAACATGGAAATGTGGTAACACCACTTAACATGGAATTAGCTTGATCCAAGGCACATTGCGCATGGGGCATGAGTAAACCCTTATTGCACATGAATAACAAGTAAACCCTAGTTTCACTTGAATTAGTAGGAGTCAAAACTCATTGCACATGACTTATCATGATACTATATTTTTTCCAATGCATTAGAGCGCTATCATGGTGCACCCTTCTTAATCATTTCATTTCATGCATAAGTGTGCCACATGGATCATAAAACATGGATACATTAAACATCATAATTTATTCCATGATAAAGTAGTGTGGAATTAATACATGAAACTATTACAACAATAAGTAAATTGTAATAAAAGTGAATACCCTTGATAGAAAAATGTTCATGGTATTCACTAGACAATGACTTTGGCTTGGAAAATCGCGGTGCAATTTCGCCAGCATAACGGTGTGACATAAGAACTCATAAAAATGGTTGATGAGAGAGAAAGAGGTGTCTCAACATATTTACATGAAATGGAATGTAAGGGGTCATATAGATACAGTTCCCAACAATTGTAATGGAATTTAGATTAACGATACAAATTAATTACTTGAATGTAAGTGAGGAGTGATAAATTCCTTACGAAATTTCGGCATTGTAAATAGTGTACATGGGAGGAATTTAATGAGAGATAAAGGTGTCTATCATCATTCAAACATAAAGAGGGAAGTATGGGGAAAGTTAAAAATCATACCCCAACATTTATAATTGAAAATAAAAGGGCATAACAATATTATGAAAATTGGACAAAAATGAGAAAGGAAGAAATCCCTTACTTGGAATTGTGCTTCCAATGGCTTGGGAGGGGCCTTAGAGAGGCTTCGGGGGAGCTTGGGGAGCCTTGGAAGTATTATAGAGAGAAGATTGAAATTTTTTGATGAACTTTGAAGGATTTTGGTGAAGAGGAAATGGGAGATTGGGTGGGTTTATAAATGAAATCAAAGGGAATTCTTTATTATTTAGGTTTGGGACACCACACATTAAACTAATCAAAAACAAAAATAATACCACGGTTTTGGCGCATTGTTTTTTTCCAAAGAGTAGTGGAAAGCAATATTTTATAAGTCCAATGACTTAAATTCTTAAAATAATAGGGTTTCTTATGTGGCGGTGAGTCACACTCTCAAGGAAAACAATTTTAAAAGACAAAATATTTTATAAGCCTTGAAGGGTCCACTAAAGCATTGTAAAATAAATCAAACAAACCCAAAATCACATTATTTTAATGGTAAAACATATATTGAACAAAAATAATGTTTATAGTATTTTATTACCTCACTATTAGTTCATTATGATGTCATAAAACATATTATATATTTAAATAGTATTTAATTTTTAGCCAAAAATTCGACTGTCTCAGAAAATTATGAAAATTTCACGATTGGATAATTTTTAAATCCTTATTATAAAAATAATATTCATTTTATCTAAATAATTTTCTAAATATGTGAATTTTTACTTTTCAAATAACAACCGATATTTATAAAAAATTCATGGGTTTTGACAAAAACAGCTTAAAAACCTTAATAAAAATTACAATATCATTCATACAATTATACAATAATTTATATTTAATAAAAATATATTTAATAATAATATTTTATTAAAATATTTTTTAATTCAAAAATCCATTAATTCATCAAAATATATTTCTTAGTTGAATATTAACTAAAAATACTATTTGTTCTTTGAAAACTATTTACAATGTAAAAATAATAAAATGAATGTATATTCTCTTTTCAAGAATAATGTACATTATTTTTGTACTAGGGTATTGTTACATAAACCCTTAAAACACTCACATAAGACCCTAGGGTAAGGTCTGCGATGGTGATATACTCTTGGAGTGTCTCAAATAACATTGCTCGAGTGGTAATCTCTATCAACTTCCACTTCTCTCATAGGCGGTTCTGCTCAAGCTTAACGTATTGATGCTCAGATTGGGCTTGGTCAAGAGCGAAGCCCAATGACGCCACCTCCTTTCCGAGCTCTAATAAATGGGTTTCATATGGGGAAAGCCTACTGGATGAGGCCATTTCTTCCTTTTTATAAGTAAATTGGATTTGTTAAATCCCTATATTTATTCTAATCATGTGATCACTATTCAACGGCTATATTAGAAATAGTCACAATTATTGATGATAATTTAAAATCCAAAACATAGAACCAAATAAGTGAATATGTTTTACATAACCATAATAAGACATTTAAATATACAAAAAAGGAATTCTCATTAATGAATTTTGGGGTCGTTACATTATCCCAGTTGGGTCCATGCTACAACTCGCCAAGCCCTCCTCAAATAGGATATAGGATGGGGACAAACACCAATAAGGCATATCACTGACATGGTAGGCCTTCTTTTATGTACATATACACAGACACACATCTCCAAGCCCATAAAAATGATGAAATTTAAAATCCACTATGTAAACATGCATGCATATATCTAAATCTCATAACCAAAGTATGAAAAGAAGTAATGTGATGTAAATAGGTCCAAATAAAATCCCACCACAAATAATCTATAACAAAAGTCCAACATGAAAGTAAAGGTATTTGGACTGCTATCTGAAAGATGCAACAACACACCTTGGATTGTCTGGTCTCACTAAGAACTGCCTAGTCCTAGTCCACCTAGGATTCCATCAACAGGTCGGTCATCTTCACATGATATGACATGTGTATGAAAATCCATGTAGGGTTGAGTATAAAAATAATCAGTATGATACCCCGAAACCATAATGAAATATAAAAAAAGGAAAGTATATTCATATATATATAGTTATATGTCTATAACACATATAACAAGAATATCCCGTTATACATAATCAAAGACACAAAGTCTAGAGGTAAGTCACAACTGTATTATACCAGCCTTAGGTTTCCAACTAGAAGATTCCATGAAGCACCCATCCTAGAGAACACAATCCTTATCCTAATTACATTGTGACATTAGTCTGAGAGGTACTACTTGTAGAGTCTCTCCACGAGAAAGACACGCTGATTGTTCAAAGATAAGATGATACGCAGATGAGGACCACTTCCAAGGCCATGGGGTGATACCAACAACTCAATTTGGATTAATCCTTCTGATTACAGGATTTGATCATGTGTAGTTTTGGTCATGTAAATACCAAGAACTTCACCGAGGGAATGAATATGAATAGAGGATCCCACTCCAGGCCTATTGGAGGAATTCCAACAACTCTATCCAAGAAATACTTTCAAGGGGATCATTGTCTTAGGAGTATGAAATGATTCATACCTACCATCAAGTAACTTTTATGGGGAATAAAACCAAATGAAACTTGTACAAGATATATAGGATAAGAGATTAATTTCATTTAGAAATGGGTACATGACCTGTAGAGTGGTTACACAGTGGGTATTGACTGTGTATTCCATCAATGTGTTGGTACACCTTTTGAACACATGTTGTGTGGGGAAATACACATTGTGTAGGTGACTCATGTACTCCACTGCATGTTATTGTATCTTAAATTTACATGTCGAGTCTTTGGGGAGTGGTCACACTCTCTATAGGACAAGACACATCCATGTAGTACTCATCGCTTACCTAAAACCCTAGCCTCCCCCAATGGGGGCCCACATGTTGTATAATCCCAGATTACACACTATGTAGCATGATATTTTCTATAATCCCTAGTTTGTGCTCCGGTCATCTTCTTTGTTTCTGAAGCCTCCATTCTAGATGCCACATACCCGTAAATTCATGGGGGGACTCTCTCAAGCCTTAAAATCACTGATCCACCACTTTTTGTCCTTGATCCACATTGAAAACAAGATCATCTCCATTCTTTTTCATGCACTAAAGAATGTGAAATCGCGACCAACAATCATTAGATCCGATGTAAAAACCACCATTGCACCTCCTTTGAGTTGTACCGATTCTAGAACTATGAATTCAGACCATTTCACCTTCAATCGGATGTGCAATGATCAATCATTCAAAGACACATCAAACCATAGGAAAAAATAAAGAACATCACGAAGAATGGTGAATTTTTGGAGAAAAACATAAGTCTAAACAATTGTAGTGAACCTCAATAAATATTTTGGTCGATCTCAATTTATTGGAATTATAATGAAAAATGAATAATCCACATCCATGAAGAAATATCCTAATAAACCCCACAAATAAACCCATCCCGCATAACGATTAATCCATGGTCCAATCTGTTGGTTGATTGGTCTATTTTCATCGTATAAATCAAGAATGGGAAATAATCAAAATGAAATGCCCACCCTAACTTGATTCGGTTCAATAGTTGATGAATAATAGCTATCGTGTTACATTCCTTGATGAGATCCATCAAATATGAGTTTGCATTAATCGATCGATCCACATTGCATCTCTATTTGCTTGATAGGGTTCTCCAAAGATCTCCCTAGAGATCCTTCAAATTCTCTAGGGTTATCCAGTTAACCTTGGATTTCCAAAAAAATAATCTATTCAAATATGATTAATTGTCTTCATTGTAAAAACAAAATAAAATAATTTTTACTAAATTATTTTATTCATTTTACTTCCTCAACCAATATTTCTAAAACAACCGATGCCGACCAATGTTATGTCGCGAATAGGGTAAAAATGTCATTATAAACTCAATTATTCCCTCATATTTCTGATATGGGATCCCATTTAGGAATAATTTCACATTTTTATATAAATATCTTATGGGTGATATTTAATATAATTAATATATTTCCAATAATTACTCTAGACTTACTAGGTCTCGAAATCGAAATCCATATCAATTACTTGTCGTCAAATTAATCCATATAATATTTAGAAATAATATATTTATAATTTGAGACATTAAAATATCTTATATTTAGCCACATATTATAAATATTATACATATTAAAATTAAGAGTGTGACATTTTGTCACACCCTTTAATTTGAATATTATGTAAGTCATTTTCATGGATAAGTTTCAATTACATTTTTCAATTTAGATAATTATGTGTTAAAATTCTAAATAACTTCATATCACATCATTTGAGCAAGTGTTAGTGTACTTTTCTAATATTTATAATAAACTTTTTACCCCTAATTATCTAATTTACCCTTAACTATGTTAATAAAAACTAATGAAGTTATTATTTGGATTTTACAAAAATAAAAGGGCCATATATACTAAATTTAAACCTTATTAATCCCAGTATGGAATAACTTTTTTATAATTTTAAAAATATAATTTTCAAAAATTAATTAAAAAATAATCTCATTGACGGAATAAAAAAAGTAGTTTCAAATGTGAAATTGCTGAAAATTTTGACAAGTTATAGTATCCAAATTAAATGTGATATTGATTCTAATAACATAAACTGGAATAACTGATAAAAAAATTATATAATTTTACTTTTAAACAACAAAATATATTATTAATCATTATAAAGTTTTTGATGAAAAATTTGTTTTCAACTAAAATTTATTATTTCAAACTATTTATCAAAAAATGAAACTTATTTGAAAAATTCGAAAAACTCAACCAAAGTAAATTTGGATATAACTATTTCAAAAATTAAATTTTGTTTTTCATATAAGAATTATGAAATTTTCAAATGTTATATTTAAAAAGTGTTCACCGTTAAAACGTGAAAAAAATATAAAAATACTTCATTTATACATATAATTGGATTTGTTCTATATATTGTCTTGAAAAACATAATATGAATTTAAAATATTAAATTAAATATTAGATATATATATATACATATATAGTCTTAATGTAATTGGAAAAGTTTTATTTTTAAATTTATTAGTATAAAACATACTTGTTTATATTTAAATACATTTTCAGAAAAAAACTCCTTAGTCTTTTCAAAAACGTTTTACATTCATTTATAATTAATTGGTTAAGTAATTATGTGTAAACATAATTTAATAATTTAGTTCATCATGTTCATGTTATACATTCTAACATCAAGGTTGTAATTTTCTGGTTTAAATAACTATAATAATAAAATAATGTTTCATAGAAAATCAGTGTTGCATTTAATGTAATCTAAAATGATGTTTCATATATTAAAAGATTAACATGGTACAAAATATAGTGAAATAAATAAAATAAATTTAATTTATTCACGCAGAAAACATTTATAAAAACTCAGGGTGTTACATTCTACCCCCTTAAGATATATTTTTCCATTGAAATTCACAATTCTAATAAAACAAATAATGATATTTATACCTAATAATATCCTCTATTTACCATATATATTCTTTAAACTAGTGGTTTTCTCCGAAAAAAATTAACTAGGTGAGTTGTATTTTTTTGTAGAACTTTATCTCTACAACCCAAAATTTATACTGGTCTCTCTTCATAAGAAAGACCCTCTCCACTGATACGAACTCTAAGTTTAATACATTTGAAGGATCATGCATGTACTTTATTAGAAGAGATACATAGAACACATCATTAACATGAGATATAATTGGTTGAAGTTCAAATGGATAGGCTACAATTTTTATATGATCATGAATTAAAAAAGGAAATCACAAAAATGAAATTTTAAATTAAATATTAATAATCAAGTGTGGACTTTTGAGAATTTCATTGTGGGAAAACAAGGTCATAAAAAGGGTTAATTAAAATTCTTCTTGAAGAATGAAAAATTGAAATATGAATATCATCACATAACTACAATTAGATGATCTTGATAACATAGACATGTAATTGAATTCCAAAAATAAATTTCTGATGGAATGTCTTATAGAACATGGTCAAGAGAAAGTTGTCTATCAAAAATCTATAAATCGATGATGATTTGGGGAACCATTTGATTTATTAGAATATAAGGTACTAGTATAACATTTTTTCAAGATAATTTTTATAATGTTTAAGAATTTTCATTGGAATATATACTTACATGATTTCATTCTATTTTGGAATACCAATATCATACATTAGTTGTGCCTTGATCAATTTCTAATTTATCTCTTACTCTAAGAATTGAGGTTAAAATTTTAATGCCTAAATAACTAGAGGATAATAAGATCCATAATTAGATGAACATTGATTCCTTGTATCTTGAGTTTTCGTAAAAACATGGTTAGCACAGGTTATCTATTATATATAAATCTTCATAAAGTAGACTAAAACATTAATAAAAAAACTCATCTAAACATACATAAAAAATTTATTAAATAACTACCCTTATGAACCTTAATAAGGATTAAAATAAAAATATTTCCAATGTTTGTTACAAAATATCCTAAATCAACTTATCATTAGTCCCCCAAAAAACTTGATGTAGCTCTTAATTATCACACACCAAACATGTGAAGGCCATTATAATGTATTCTCTTAAAACAAGGTAATAACATGAATTAAAATAAAACCATATTTAATACACACATTATTATTCATTCTTATATAATATCCTTTATTATAGAAAATAATTTTCATTGGAATCTTGGGCTCATACTTGTACCCATAGAATATGTGATTTTATTATTCTAGAATCCAAGTAAATAATCACATTAAATTTCACTAATGGATTAAAAATATGATATTAGTAGGGTTTATTCATTCAAAATCAAAAATAAAATTCCCTAAAAAGTATAGGAGGATAAGTTTTTCCTAATTATCATGGTCCACATCATCAATTATGATAGAAGAATATTTATATTTTTCCTTTGACCTCATTGGTTTTTTGGATTACCATCCCCATTAGTCCTTGGATAAGGGAACTTTTTTAGTGTAATTCCCAAAATCCTTAAAATTGAAACCCAAAATTTTATGAGGTGAACTGTTTAAAGATTTTTTTTACCCATTACTTGGTAGTAAAATTCTATATGTCCTTATTTCCCACAATTAAGACATTTACTATTCCCCTTGAGATAGTTTCCTCTATGTTCCCTTCCAAACATTGAGCATTAAGTTAATCTAGTCTTCTTCATTCTATTGTTTTTAATGTTTCCTTTGAATTCTATCCTTATTAACAAATCATAATAATAAGATAGAAGTGAAACTTCATTATACCTTTTTAAACGAGAATATGAGGAAGTTACTTATGTAAAAATATGTTCTTAAACTCATTCCAATCCATAGAATCAATTTTATCATACTTCCTAATATTCTTGATAAATTTTGACCACTAATTCACTTCACCTTCCAAGAGATAACTTCCCAACATCAATTTTTCACATTATTAAAAATGGAGAATGAAAAATATATTTTCAATGGTAAAGATCCAGTTCTCAACAAATAGTTGATCAATAGTTCCACTAAAAGAAGTTGGAGGTTTATTTTTGAAAGATTTTAAAAAATGTTGTTACCTCTATTGGTCATTTGGAAGTTTAGCTTGATCCATGGATTAATAGGTTTTTTTGGTAATAATAATGATATTTTTCATTATATATTCTATAAAAATTGGTTTCTCATGAATAAAATCATTAAATTTCCAATTGCATTCCTCAGTAGCACAATTCCATCAGGTACCATCAATTGAATAAAACTAAAAATCAATGTGCAAAAAAATAATCATAGTGGCATAACCACATAATAAAGGTAATTTAAATGTAATATTTCAATCTATTCTAGCTTAGGATTAATCCAAGTTTATTCATGATTATTAAAAAGTCTCTAGGATTAAAATCTATACATAGAAAACCCCTTAGAGAAATCCCTAGAAATATCCTTAGAAATATCAATAGGGACCTCAAAATCATTTTCTCATCCAAATTTAAAAAGGAAGAATAAAACTTTTCTCTGATACCAACTATAATGATTCAAGATTTTCATACAAGTATATTACATCCTTTTTGAGAAAAATGTCCCACACTATTCAAAAACATGCCCAAATAATATTTTAGTTTTGTGCCTTTGGAAATGTGAAAACATAAACAACTAGTTAATAACACATCTAGTTATTAATCTTCATATTTATTAATAACTAGAACATTTTTAAATATATAAGATATAATACATTTGTTAGTATCCTAGCGAAATTAAACAAATGAAAGGGTGAGTTCAAATGCTCAGTAGGGGTAAAAAATGAGATATGTAAACATAAACATGAGAATAAATGGTGTGATGACATGATCATAACATTAGAAGATCATACTCAGCATATAAAAGTTCATAAAAATGAATCATTTCATAAATATTGGTAGTTCATAAGACATGAATCATAATGGAATAGAGTTCATAATCCATGAAATCATAATATAGGAATAATACCAAAATTTTTGGAAGGCATATAAGTATATAACATGATTTAAATAGTATTCAAGGAATCACTATCAATGGTATATTAGTAGTATGGGTTCACTATGTAACCAATCTTGGTAGTCATTGTTCACTCCCTTGACCATTTTACATTTCATGGTTTTATTCTAAGACCATCTTAGGCGACAATGTCCTTTCCTGAACTGAGTTCACTCCACGTTCTAGACTTGTCTATCTCATGAGCTATAAATATTTACCCAATTAATTGGTGGGAGATATAGGTCCCACACATAACATAATTAAAACCACACACATGTCTTTCATAAGATCATAAATCAATCATCATTTCAAAACCCATTGAATGAGATAGGTTTTGTAACCATCATTCTATCATAACATATCCCATGGAAAATGAATAGGTTTGATAAATATCATTCCATCATAAAAATAAAAATATGATAAGAATAATAAGGATAATAATCTTAAAAAATATCACTAGTAAAGAAGAATTAACATAAAATAATGTTATCATATATTTAAAATAATTTTTAGAGTTCACTTGAAAATAATATTTGAGAAAAACAACATTTATTCCTTGAAAACATTTTCTATTTTTCAAATGCAATGAAATTTTAAAAGAAAAAAATTTCACTGAAAATACCATTTTAATATTATAGTGTATGATAAAAATAATTAGGATTTCATTAAATAGAAAAAATTCATACATGTTATGTATGTTAAAAAATCATTCCTTTCATAATTTTTTTAGAAAACTCACAATGTGCCTTATTTAGAAAATGAAAAAAAAACTTTTCAAAACATGTAGTAAAAAGGTAAAAAATGGGTAAAATTTTCATTAAAAATAAATCGTAGAATAGTAAAAATATTATTTAAAAACAATTTTATAAAACAAGGACATGGAAGATAAATATTCTATAACAGATACTTATAAATAAAAAATCCCAAATATTGATGAGATTGTGAAATAAATACTCATTAATTTATTCTCTGTAGAATCATACGGTCCATGAAATAAAGAAACATATATGGATATGAAAATACCATAATATTCTAGATAATACTAATAAAATAAATTAATTGGAATTGTACACACAATTTAAATTATATAGTATTTTATAAGGCATGTGTCTCATTTAAATAAAAGTGATGTATAAATCAATTACCTTATGTCTTGACTCTCATTGTACTCTTGAAAACCTCCAATATAATAAATATAATTTTATTATACATATATTATAGAAATAAATTCAAACATAAAATACCATATATGACTTTCTTATGAATTTATATTACCCACTTATTAACAATTCCATGTTTAAGTTTGGTATTCTATAATAACTGCTTTGTTTCACATGAATGTTTTGACTTGTTAATATTATTACTCATACTTAGATTATGATTTCATTATAGAAAAAATGATAATTATGATATAAATATATTATAGATCAATTATACATGTATTTATTATTATCTATAAAAGATATAAATTGCAAATTAAATACACCATTCATGGGGCTAGTATTCTATACATTCGTATGAACACTGCTTCTGTTTCATGTTTTTTGGAATGAAAGAAAATAAAGGGGATATATATATAATCTTTATAGTAGAATTATTATGTAATATATATGATATAATATCAATATAAACATAATTAATATATTCCATGTAAAGTGTGAAAGATTTACATCACTTTGAGGAAGCGGTAGTCCACACGTCCACAAACAAAGTTATTGTATTTCCACAAAATGAGAAGAATGAAGGTATATTTTATATAATATTTAATGAAGTATAAAAACCTAATAAATACCATATATATCATTTAAAAATATGGTTTCCATCGTAATTCCCAACCATGATATCTGGTAAAGTAAACAATGAACAATGTCATTTCATGAGGTGGTAGTTCATTGTACACAAGAACGGTGTGTTTATTTCCCATTTGAAGGAAGTGTGAGTGATTTTAGGTCTAAAAATTAATATTAAAAAATATAAGTATATTTAGGATATTAATTATATTATATAAATAGTAAATAAAAATAATTTAATTCATTTAATGAATCAAAAAACAACAACATCCATTGATGAATGTTACCACTTCTTTGGGCATCTCCTTTTGATTTGCACAAAACGACTCTTTTAGATGGATTTATGAAAAAAGTTTGGAATATAGGATTAATGGATGGATTTTGAGAGGATATCGAGATATATTTAATCCAAACCAAATTGGTTTTATAGTGTTTAGTGAATAGAAGGATAGGTGTCCATTTATAAGAGAGGCGAGGGGCACTTTTTGGAATTTATAAAAATAGTAATTTATAATAAATTCAATCTCAATCAAAATAACACCAAAATAATGTTTATTAGAATATAAGATTTTATAATGTTGTAATATCATGAACCAATAGATTTTATAAAATTTTTGGAATTATTTTAAACCATATCCTTTTGATTATCCCTATGTTAATTCATTTTAATTTTAATTATTGTAACAATGTTTTTAATATTATGAGGAATTATTTTTTATATATAAATTTTTAAATTGGACCCTAAATGTCCATTTTAATATAATTTTATACCATATATCATCCCATTGTACTTATTTAATATTTTTTTTATTTTAAACAATTTAATAAAATATTATTATCATAAAATATAATACCTAGAAATTTTGTTACTATTCATAACATTAACTTTAAGAAAATCAATCCAGTAAGAATGAATAGAAAAAAATCATTTAATAAACCCATAATATTTTATATTCTCCTATAAAATTATTTTATTACATTAATTAATTCAAATTATACATGTTTTAATATTTCTAATATCATTTAATTGATTATTTCATTAATTGAGTAATTATTGCATCATCATTTTGCAATTATTTATGATAATTATTTATTCACTAAAAATTAAAAATAAATTTATCTGATATAGATAAAGATTTTATATTCGCAATATATATATATATAGTAGTGAAAATATTATATTCAATATCATATTAAAAATAGTATACACATTAAAAGTAAATGTGTGACATTTTTTCACTCCCTTTGAGTTTAATAATCTTTAATTCATTGTCATAGACAGGTTCTCATTAAATTAAGAACTATTTATTTAAAATTTGGAATCTATTTCTCATACCTCAATACACATATTTTTAGAAATTAATTAAAGACCAATCTCATTGACAGAATGCGAAAACGGGTTTTAAAAGTGAAAATGTTCAAATGATTAACATGTTTTTATATCCAAATTAAATATAAAATTAATTATAATAACATAAATAGGTTTAATTGACAAAAATGTTATTTAATTGAAGTTTAAAACCAATCAAATATGCAATTCATCACTATAAATTATTTCAATAAAAAAGTATTTTCAAATAAAATTTATTATTTTTCACTATTCATCAAAACATTAAACATATCGGAAAAATATAAAAAAAAATCTACCAAATTAAAATTTTATATAACCCTTTGAAATAATAATTTTATTTTTTCTTTTAAAAAATATTAAATTTTCTTAATTTATATTTAAAATTGGTTTTCCATTAAAAGGGGGAAAACTGCCTTGTTAAAAAAATACTTCTTTTTTGCATAAAATTGGATTTGTTCTTACACCACGTATAGAAAATACATACGTTTAATGTTAAACGTTAAATTTAGTATACTATATATATATCATTAATATAATTCTACAAGAGTGTTTTTTTATTTATGAAAATATGACGTACTTGTCCATATTTAAAAAAAATCAGAAAAACTTTTATCTTTTATTTTAAAAAAATACATTCATTTATAATTTATTGGTCAAATAATTAAGTGTAAAACAAAATTTCATATTTCAGTTAATCCTATTAATACCTTATATTCTAACTACTTGGTTTCAATCTTCTTTTTTAAATAAGTGTAATAATAAAATAATGTTTCTTATAAACTTAGTGTTACGTGTATATTAAGTTAAGTCAACGTCATGTGTAGTGAAATATTAACTAGGTGTATAATATAATTCAAGACATAAAATAAATTTAATTTATTTGAAAAAATGGATCAAAAAAACATTGGGTGTTATAGGAAGTATACAATTGATACCTCCTCAGTGGGGAAACATGAAACATGTCATGGATAGAAGTCACACAACATGGTAATTTAAACTGATACACCACCATTCCATTACACTACACAATATCAATGGGGTAAAAAATTATAGTTCCAACATACACATTATACCAAAATCATGGTTTCCCATGTGAGGTGAAACTCTAAGAAAAACCGGATCACCAACCTCAAACTCTATTGGTTGACAACAAGGGTCCATATAATATTTATATTGACTCTGTTATGAGATAAATATCTTCTAGATCAACTGCATTATTTCTGTCATTTCTTGAACAAGACTTAAACCAACCAAGTATCGCTCTCCCATATATCCCTAGTACCAGGTAAATCCACATGGAAACACATAAAAATCCTCAATGGGATAGATATTAATAGAGGTGTGTTAACTATTATTATAGAAAAACAAGACTAGATGAAAATTATTTTTCCAAAAACCACTGTAATCAATCATACACTTTCAAATCATATCCTCAAGTAAATCATTAGTATATGATAATCCTTACTCAATTTCAATTAAGAACTAATCACCTCTTATATTCTTTTCCAAAACATGGATGTGAATTTTTTTGTCACTTTGAGAAACGATCACAAAGGGATCTGAATAAAGCCTCACAACCTATCAAACATATAATTCCATGAGCTGTTACAATTTCATCATATGCTTGATGGGGAGGAACTGATTTTATTTCATGTATTGGTCAATGATCATCCAAATTTCATACTTTCTAATATGTTTCTATAGTAAAACATTGAAAAATTCCATTGAAATATAATCTAACTTACAAAAAATGAATGGGTAAGTGTTGTAAAAACAAGTAGATCTCTGATGCTCTACATTAATTCTATAACACGTAAGACATCATGATTAAAAATATATAATCAACTCCATCATCCTTGGATCCCAAAATATATGTCTCAAGACATAATACATCTTGGTAGTTTTAGGGTGTATGCACCAACAAATTTTTTTTTCCAATGTCCAATTACTCCCACCTCATATAAAAAGGAACAACCAACCTACTTTGGCAAAACAAAACACCTCTAGGAGATCAGGACCACTCACCTGAGGTTTCCCCACCATTTATTATTTTTTAAAATAACTGGAACACGATGTCAAATACCTGGAAAAATAATCCCAATGGTCTCTTGTAATACCTTTGTTTACTTTCCAGCATATCACAAGATATTTCCTACCATGATCTTTTATTAGAAAAATTATTTCCCCATAGGCTAACGCATGTTCATTTTGTATGCTTTATCCTCACTCACACACACCCTGGGAAATCACATCCATACCACTAGGGTTTTGTGGTAAACCATTGAAAAAGTTCATGGAAATATTATCTTACTTCCATATAGGAATAGGTAAGGGCTGTATAAAACTAAATGGTCTCTGGATCCCAACTTTAATTCTTTGACACATGATACATCATGATAAAAAAACCATCAATATCTCTCCTCATCCCCAATGACTAAGAACTACATCTCAATTTAGGATACATATTGGTATCATTAGGGTGTGTTAACTAATAAAAATGGTGTCTAATGTTCAATAACTCATACCTCATAGAAAAAGGAACATCCAACCTACTTTGGAAAAACAAAGTGCAGCTTGAAGATCTAGACCACTCACCAAAGGTCTCCCCACCATTTATGACATTAATAATTTACTATAACATTGTGTTATATTCCTACTAAAATTACCCCATGGGTATCCTATAAAACCTTGGCTTCCGAACCATCATACCACAAGCTATTACCCACCAAGGCCATATATTAGACTAATTATTTTCACCAAATGCCAACACATGTTCTTTTAGTGTGCTTTATCATCATTCACACACACCCTAGGAAACTTAACATGGGTTCACCCATCCTCATCACTAATCTAGGTAACACATGTTTACCTATGGATTTATATTCAGGTACACTCCCAAAAATAAAAGGTTCACCAAGAAATGTTTAGTATTATTTAGTATTTCACATCACACTTTTCCAGGGTTGTTACACTCTCTGTCCCTTTAAAGAACAACTCCCAAATTGTGAACACCAAACATCAAACCCAAGAAGTGACTAGGAACTTCACAATGGGTATTGTCTCTAATAAAATTTATAACAAACCATTCTAAGTCACCTAAACAATTCAACCAAGATGGAATGCCACATGGTAAAGTACATCAAATCTGAAGAAACAATTTGTATAATTAACTTGAATAATTAAAACCACTAGGGTACAAAATTAATGAAAAATAACCTTTCCATGGGACATACAAATTCAATCCAAATAGTAAAAAACAAAAAGATAAATCATGGTGATCTTAAACAAGTCTCTACGTGAATATTCACTACTAGAAAGGGGACTTTTCCCAACACATGTATACCAACGGTTCAAAGAACCGCTGGTATATGTTCTCTTTACCAACGGTTTTCACAAACCATTTTTAAAGACCTTGAACAAGTGACTTTTCCCAATGGATTTATGAAACCATTGGGAAAAGTGGGGGAAAATCACTATTCCTAACGGTTTGAGGAAACTGTTGGGAAAGATGGGGAAAATTTTAGTTTTCCCAATGGTTTCATAAAATCGTTGGGAAAGATTCAGTTTTCCCAATGGTTTTTAAAAACCGTTGGAAAATAAGCCCCAAATTCTCCAAATGCAGGCAGTGGCATCCCCACGATTCCAGAACCCTTCTGCTAGTCTCCAGAAGCGATTCCTTGGCAGAAGCCCTTCCAAATCCCTACCTCTTCCATCGGATCAGCAGCTACCAGGTTAGAATCCTTCCATATTTTATCAAAGATATAGTTCCACCTCTTATAAAGCATATCCTTCTATTCTCAATGATTTCTTTATTCCCAATTTGTAGGGTTTTTGTAAAATATTATGATTATTCCATGAATTGTGTACTCAAATCCATATATCGGTGTATATCCAATTAATTTTTTCATTACACAATTACATTTATAAGGGCATGGTGTCTCTTTATTGTGTTCTAATTTTGATGATTCATAGTTTTTTTTAATGTCAATGCTTCAAATATTATAGCTTCATGTATATGAACTAATAAGAAATTGTTTGTAATATTTATTTATATTATTTCATGAAAATCACTCCTTCCATTAAAATCATTCCAAACATGAAGATCCTGTTCATCATAATTTTTGTACACTATGTGTATTACATAACAAGTATGTATCATGTTTCTATCAAAATATATATATACATATATAAAATGACACACTTTTCACTTATCCTTTTCACAATAGAACATATGGAGTATCTTCTTGAACTTTTCCAAATAGTATGTGGTCCCAAATTAGAACTTCTTCCTTCTTCATGAAACTAATTCACAGAATTTCAAATTTCAATATTAGTGAATATTAGTTTTTCAAATATAACCATTAATCATTCTTCCTTCGACATCATACACGTGTTATTCAATCACCTTTTTAAAACACAATGACCATTTTCACTGATTTGGGGTTCCTCAAAATGCTTGGGAAAATCAGAAAAATGCATGTATTGAATCATGTTTCTCATATGGTTTCATGGATACAAGTTCATCTCGAAAATCATGACTACGTGGTTCAAATATCATGAGGACTATGAGATTATTATTCTTCACACAAATGAAGTTTTTTTCTACAACTATTTGTTTTTGTTTTCACTTTTGATTTGCCCAAAAGGGGATATTTGTGGTCATTAATCATGGTTGTGGGTGGTCATTTAGGATGTAATATAGTATGACTTAATTTTACTTGATATATCCAATATTATTATTGATTTATGTTCAATTTTATTATCTTTAACAAGTGATTTTATTTAATAAGTTGTTATTAATGGTTTTAATAATGACGATATGGTATAAGGGTTCATATGGTGTGTATAAGGGTTCACATGGTGTGTATAATGGTTGACATGGTATCAATGAGCTCAAGTCATTAATTAAAGACTTCATTCTCACTAGAATGTAAGAAATTGAATGATGTAAACCCATCCTCACATGATTTCTTACCTTAGATGGTGTCCAGCATATGGAATACGATCTTTTGAATTCATCAGTTAACAAGGATAATATATTCCATTTCCCCCAAGATGACTGTACTAATATAACATTAGGGTCAACTAAATATGGTTCTCATTGTACGTTGTATATTATTTTTCCTTCTTGGACAATAATCACTTTTATGAGGGTGGGGTTCTTTTCACTACCCATTCTAGCATGTGTAGATCGCCATAAAAATGTTAGATAAGTCACAAGTTTAATTCAGTATTGTTGTTATCATTGACATACTTTTTTAAGAATTTCAAATTTAAAAATAAATGTTTTTTTCTATACTTAATGAAATTAAATATTTTTACAGGCCATGAACAACCTATTAGTGTAGAAGCCTAAAATTTATTCACCCATGCGGTGCGCTCGACTTGGGGAAGTAATTGGGTAATGAAAGGTATGGCCAGGTGTCAATAATGAGTTATTGAACCTGAGTGAATGATTTGGGATGCTAATAACACAAGATGGGACCTGAGGCATGTGCCTCTTATAGACCTAATGAAAATGAATATAAATAAATTTTAATTTAATTTATGAGTACTTGTTCTTTACATTATTTTAATAGTTCACTACATAGACTAGAAACTTCTTCCTTTATCGTTTAATTAAATGTATTTTCTATTAATATTCAATCATATTGAATTGTTTATGAAAAAATGACTTCTATAAATTCTTTTTACATAATGGAACGAAGTTGGATGTATGAAACTGATCGGATCTCAAGATATTTTCAAAAACATTTGGAGAGAAATCGATTACATTCATACCCTATTGAAGGATTTACTTCCAGATGATACAGATATTCCCTTCAAACCACAATATGTCATGGAAGTTAGTTGAGGAACTTGGGTTTTCAAGAAACAAAATTCATGCTTGTCAGAAAGATTGTAGTTTATTCTGGGAGGAAACTGCTGAACGAAATGATTGTATAAAATGTGTCATATCCCACTGAAAGTCAAAATCTGATGGAACACCATCCTGCATTCCACAGAATGTAATGTGGCGCATTCCATTGATCCCCAGAGTCCAAAATATTTTTATGTCCAATGAAATATCAATAAAAATGAGATGGCATGATACCGAGAGAAAGAAAACTAATGATGAGTTGGTTCATTCTGCAGATGGATTTTCATGGTAGAGATTTGATTCTCGACATCATGATTTTGCAGCTGACGTGCGTAATGTGAGGTTGGGTCTTTCATGCGACGGTTTTAATCCATTTGGGAAGATGCTTACATCACACATCACATGGCCAGTTTTTATACACATTTATAATCTTCCCTCATGGTTGTGTATGAGAAAACCTTTCACTTTCATTAGTATACTCATATCTGGTCCTTCTGATCCCGACATTGATATTGATGTCTACATTCAACCTTTAATAAAAGAGTTGAAACTTCTTTGGGATGTGGGTGTGCGCACATATGATTCATGTTTGAAAGATATATTTCAGATGCGTGTTGCGCTTATCTGGACGATCAATGATTTTATGGCTTATGCAATGATGTCTGGATGGAGAATGAAGGGAAAATTTTCATGTCCAGTTTTTATGAATAATACATGATCTAGAAGAATGAAACATCATTGTAGTTTCAGTTTTATAGGACATCGACGATCCTCATTGTATTTCTCGAACTGACGTGCTTAATGAATTGAAAGATTTCAGTTTCTCGTTCGGGAAGGGTCAAATGAAATCTGGAAAGAGAAAGAATGTTTCCACTGAAACCTATTACAATTGGAGGAAGATGAGTATATTTTTTGATTTTCCTTATTGGTAAACCAATTTGTTACGTCATTACTTAGACATAATGCATATTGAAAAGAATATATTTGAAATGTTGCTTTCAGTTCTTCTAAATTTCAAGGGGAAGACAAAAGATTATTTACGATCTCGGCGTGACTTGGTGGATTGGGGCATCAGACTAGAATTACATCATGTGCGTATCAGTGAAAATAAATGGCATCTTCCATGTGCTTCTTATGTGATGACACCTACGGAAAAAAATTTCTAGAAGTATTAGAGACTATTTGAGTTCCTGATGGCTATTCAAGCAACATATCTAAATGGGTCAACAGAAGAGAGTTGAAGCTAAAATCTTTGAAGACTAATGATTATCACGTTCTACTACATGAGTTGCTTCCAATAGAAATTTGTCTTCTTTTGTCCAATAATGTAAGGGTGGCTGTTATTCGGTTGTGCCATTTGTTTAGAGATCTTTGTGCTAAAAATTTTTCCAAGTCTTTCTTGTATAAAATGTTGATAGATGCCCCATTAATTTTGTGTGAGTTGGAGAAAATATTACCTCCATCATTTTTCACATGCATGCTGCATTTGACTGTCGATATTCCCACTGAAATACTTCTCAGTGGACCTATTTGTTTTCGTTGGATGTATCCAACTGAAAGAAATATGTTCACATTAAAGTCTTATGTACAAAACAGAAATCATCCCGAAGGTTCTATCGTGAACGGTTACCTGGCTCAAGAATGTATGTATTTCTACTCGATGTATGTGTCTGATCTTACTACAAGATTGAACAGACCAATGAGAAATGAAGAAGAATAGTATGAGAAAATTGAACCCTGTTTTCCATCACTTCCTCAAACAGGAGGAATTCCTGGATCATATACATTGAAGACATTAAGCCATGAAGAGCGGGAGATGGCACATCGCACAGTTTTCTTCAACTGTGATTTGTACGATGACTATATCAGGTAACTAAATTGATTATGTATATCTTACATATATATCTGTTAAACTGTTCATATTATTTATCTACAGGGAACATAAAACAATGATAAATAGGAAGCCTCATTCTTTATCTTTGAGAAGGATAGAGACTTTACATAGCAAATAGTTTTCTTCTTGGTTAAAACTAAAGGTATAAAAAAATTAATGTTTGAAATAATTATATCAGTATTTAATTAAGTTTAATAGTCTTTTGTATTGTAGGTATTGAGTTTTTCTACTGTCTTTGTCTTTGAGAAAATAAGAGCATTGGATTTTGGTCCTAATACCATGGTTCGTGACTGTAAATCAATTGTTATCAATGGGTACAAATTTATTTTCACTGAATGAGAAAAGAACACGAGAACACAACATGATGGTGTTATGGTTACTGCCACAATAGATTGTTATTCCAGTGCATCAGATAGTAGACTGCGATTTGAAAATCTGGGTTATTATGGAGTTGTTGAGAAAATAATAATATTGGATTATTACTGTCATGGACGAGTCACAATGATGAAATGCCATTGGTTTGATTTGATGACAATACATAGAACATTTATTGATGATTTTGGATTTTGAGTAATTAATATGACTCACACTCTTGCTACTGAAGAACCATATGTGTTGGCATCAATGGCTAAACAAGTTTTTTATCTCAAAGACCAACATTGACCTGAATTTGGTGTCATTGTTGAAGTAATTCCAAGATATATTTTTTATTATGGTGATGATGGAATTGACAATATCCCCAGTGCCATTGGAACCAATCCATTTATTTCTTTTAATGACTCAAATATCTCAATTTTCAGAGTTGATTGTGAACCTGATGTTCTGCTTGAAAATATATAGAATCATTCATCCATGTTCTCAATTATTTTGGTTTACCTCGAGTTGGGTTGTTAAGGTTATTAATATTAAAATTGATTTAGTATTGATCACAAATATGTTTTAGCTGACTTGACCATTATGTGAATTTTCAATGTTTATTGGTTTTAGTTTTATTTGAATTGAGTTTTCTAATTTAGAATTGAACTGTATTCAAACATAGTCAAACAATATTTCTAACTTGGTGAACATTACAAATGTATGATTTATTAAATCCATTCAAGCTCTTCTAAAACAATTGATAGTTGGCTTGACTATTATGTGAATTTTCAATGTTTATTGGTTGCAGTTTTATTTGAATTGCATTTTCTAATTTCGAAATGAACTGTATTCAAACATAGTCAAACAATATTTCTAAAATGGTGAACATTACAACTTGTTTTATTTATTAAATCCATTCATGATCTTCTAAAACAATTGATAGATGACTTGACAATTATGTGAATTGTCAATGTTTATTGGTTGCAGTTTTATTTGAATTGCATTTTCTAATTTGGAATTGAACTGTATTCAAACATAGTCAAACAATATTTTTAACTTGGTGAACATTACAACTTGTATGATTTATTAAATCCATTCAAGCTCTTCTAAAACAATAGAAAGCTAAATTACCAATGAATCCCTCTATTCCCTCATATATTTAGTTTTTTGGGTTACACATTAGTTTCCTTTTTCTAATTAATTACATATTTGTTTTCAAAAGAAGGAAATAAATCCAATTGAATAGAGACAAAGGAAAAAAATGATGGAGAACAATCGTCGAATGATGGAGTTGGGAATTCCATCATTAGTGCCTGTAGTGAGTACTTTATTTCAAATTGATATATTTAAAGAATATATAATTTCATGTGATTAATTTTTTTGTAAACATTTCTGTTGGATCCACCTATACTTTGCCAGTTATTCAACGAGGAGCCTAGTACTGGTCCTAGTACTTAGGCCGGTGGTACAAGGAGGGTTCGTACCAGAGGTGGACGAGCAGCTGCGCGTACCCGACTAGACCCTACCCCTCCCACTGACATATCTTCCTTCCCACGTTGTGATCCCAGTGTGTTGTTAGGGAAACACGGGATATTTAGGCCTCCCATGTTTTCACTACCTTCAGCATCTTCTGGCCCATCATTTTCACATCACATGATGATTCCCACTCCCCAGTCAGCATCCGGTCAGACAGCTATCCCATCTTCTTTTCCTTCTACTTCTTTATCTCCATGCTTCTATATTCTATCGTCTTGGACTCCTGTTCCACCATTGGGTGTTCCATCAGTTTCTGTGGATCCAGAGGCACTCAGTGATCAGACCGACAAATGTATATTTATAGTACCCTAACAAATTTTTATAGAAATATTTATTTTTATTATAACATGTTTTGATAAAATATTTGTTTTTATTTCATGATAGATAAATCAACTGACAGGAGGCGTGGGCGGGGGCGTACACACATGCGTTTGGTGTGGAACTGCCGCACACAGGTTGTGGTGGATTATAAAGAAGACAACCAAATGGTTGAGAAAACAGGGCAGCAATGTTGGAGTTTTTTGGCGACACTTGCCAAATACTCCGACATCATTCCCGTCTGCCCACTATCATGGAGACATTTTCCACATGAGGTCAAGGATAGAGCTTGGGCAGAGATATTGGTAAAAAAAATATGTTCTATTTAATGCCAGGAATTAATTTTGTATTTATATGAATTAATATTTTGACTTCAGCTTCGATTTAATTTTCCCGATGGTGAGGGTGCATGACCGGAACGTCTAAAGGATTGAAGAGAGCTTTGGAGTGCCTACAAGCATGAGTTGTATATTGGCTGGTTTGCTAGAGTTGGGACTAAGTTAGAGGTGGTAACGGTGGTGGATGATTGTCCTATAGAGCAGTATCGTCAGATGATTACTCATTGGATGAGTACCCAGTTTAAGGTATTAATAACATTTGATTTATTTAAATAATAACTTTCATGTTTTGCATTAATAATATCTATTGAATTTTCAAATTTTATTTAGGAATCATCTGGAAAAAAAAGAACATTGATGCAAAAAAATACCTCCACACACTGGGACGCACTACGATGCATGATCATGAGAGGATGAAGATATGACAATTGTTTATAAGTTTTCTTTACGACTTACACTTTATTTTGTTTCCTCGATTATTTAATAGTTTGCTAAAGTTTTCATATAATTTTAGTTTTCAATGTCATTGTAGAGGAAAAGAGAAAATATTGAAGGGCATGTACCTCGAGCAAAACTATTTTGCTCGAGTAGACAGAAAAAGGATGGAAGTGCCGTCAACGAAGCGACTCAGCAGCAGATTGTAAGTTTTAATCTATTTAATTAATATCTTAATATCTATTTTGAAACTTAATGATATATTTATATTTGTAACAGGTTGCTTTAGAGGCCCTCAATGCCAACGAACCAGACAATTTTGGGCCAATAGATCACTTACATCAGGTGTTGGGAGAGGAGCATTCTGGCAGAGTATGCTGCCAACCTAGGATAGCCCCAATGAGGTATTGGCCCTCCTCAGGTACGAGCTGTAGTGCCACCGAGCTGCAGGAAGTTAGGGAACAGGCAGAACAGGATGAGAAAATGGCTACAGAGACAGCAGAATATTCTGCTAGGGCAAACAGTGCGTTTATGAAATTTATTGAAGTTCTACGTCCAACACTTCCAGTAGAGGCCAACCCAACTTTTGATGAGTATATGTCGTCGATAAGTTCTATATATGGTGCCCCAGGTGGTAGTTCTAGTGGTGGTCAGGATGATGTCCATCTTAACGATGATGATGGCGGGGAGTCTGATGCAGAATAGGAGGGAGAGGAGGAGGGCGACGCGGGTGGTGAGGGCGAGGAGGAGAGTGAGGGCGAGGAGGGTGAGGATGATGATGGGGATGAAGATGAGGGTAATGGTGATGGTGATGATGGTGATGTGGTAAAAGTTGATCCATTACATTTTTGACTGATATTACTGAGATTTGATATTTAATATATTCTAGTTGTTGGTTTTATCTAGACTCGTAGTATAGTATTGGAGTTGAGTTATTTTTATATATTATCTGTTTTTATGGATGTTGTTGTCTTTTAGTGGTTGTGTGTTTGGGATCCCCCTCCTTACTAGACCCTAGTCAATCCCCACCCTCCTCCATGGACCCCGGATAGCCCTGTCGGACATCCCCCCAAATAGCCCCCCGGACAGCCCCCCACCCTCTTCCTTGGACCCCGGACAACCCCCCGAACACCCCCGGACAGCCCCCGGACAGCCCCCCGAACAGCCCCCCAGTCTGCCCCCCAGACAGCCCCCGGAGAGCCCCCCCCCCCACCCTCCTCCCTGGAACCCAGACAACCCCCCGGACAGCCCCCCCCCCCTACCCTCTTCCTTAGACCCCAGAGAACCCCCCGAACACCCCCGGATAGCCCCCCCACCCTCCTCCCTGGACCCCGGAAAGCCCCCCCAGATAGCCCCCCAGACAGCCCCCCCCCCCCCCCCACCCTCCTCCTTGGACCCCGAACAACCCCCCGAACACCCCCCAGATAGCCCCCTGCACAGCCCCCCACCCCCCTCCTTGGTCCCCGGACAGCCCCCTGGACACCCACCAGACAGCCCCGCTGGATAGCCCTCCCACCCTCTTTGATTTCATTTAATACTAGAAAATCTATATTATATATTTTATTTATATTCATCATGATAATCAATGTAAATCACATTTACACATCCAATCAATATCATAGATTCTTGGTATGTTATAAAAGAGATGTATTCATTGGGAATGACATTTTTAGCTCCGAAATGTTTCATAGCATGATAAACTAAAATCTAATCCATACTAAGAATGATATAAAAGTATTTTATATAAATTTCCACAAGAGTTTAAGTAAATACCATTCCACTAATAGACACATGGGGATTCTCATAAAATGGAAAGCATTTTAAGTACATACAGAAAACCAACCAAACGCATTCAGTTTCCGTTGAAACTTTAGGAGAACGATCCATGGGTCATATGTGATGTGTAAGAATCAACACCGCATCAATCTGAGGCGCGTTGTGGCCACCATCACTCAAAGTGTATGCATTTTGTTTCAGAAGGATGCGATTTTAATTGAAAAACATCAACTGGCATACGGAAAACTAAACAAATGCATTCGGATTGTGTCGATACTTTAGCACAACGATCCATAGGTCATATGTGACGTGTACGAGTCAACCTCGCCTCAATCCGAGGCACGGTGTGGCTGCCACCACTCAAAGTGTCTGTCTTTTGTTTCAAAAGGATGTCATTTTCAATGAAAAACTGCAACTGGCATACGGAAAATTGACCAAACGCATTCGGATTGTGTCTATACATTAGCAAAAACGATCCATGGGTCATATGTGACGTGTACGAGTCAAACCCACCTTAATCTAAGGCACGGTGTGGCCTGAATTTCTCTAAGTGGCTCTCTTTTTCTTAAAATGGAAAACATTTTAAGTACATACGAAAAATTGACCAAACGCATTCGGTTTCCATTGAAACAATATGAGAACGATTCATGGGTCATATGAGACGTGTGCGAATCAACCTCGCCTCAATCTGAGATGCGGTGTGGCCGGAACCACTCAAAGTGTCTACCTTTTGTTTCAAAAGGACGTCATTTTAATTGAAAAACATCAACTGGCATACAGAAAGCCGACCAAACACATTCAGATTGTGTCGATACTTTAACACAACGATCCATGGGTCATATGTGATGTGTACGAGTCAAACCTACCTTAATATGAGGCGCGTTATGGCCGCCACCACTCAAAGTGTCTGTCTTTTGTTTAAAATGGACAACATTTTAAGTACATACGGAGAACTGACTAAATGCATTCGGTATTTGTTGAAACACTAGGAGAACGATTCATGGTTCATACATGATGTGTACGAATCAACCCCGCCTCAATCTGAGACACGGTGTGGCCGGCACCACTCAAAGTGTTTGTCTTCTGTTTCAAAAGGATGTCATTTTAATTGAAAAACATCAACTGGCATACAGAAAACCGACCAAACACATTCAGATTGTGTCGACAGATTAGCACAATGATCCACAGGTCATATGTGACGTGTATGAGTCAACCCCGCCTCAATACGAGAGGCAGTGTGTCCGCCACCACTAAAAGTTTCTGCCTTTTGTTTCAAAAGGACGCCATTTTAATTGAAAAAAATCAACTGGCATACGAAAAACCGACAAACTCATTATGATTATGTCGATACTTTAGAACAACGATCCATGGGTCATATGTAACGTGTACTAGTCAACCTCGCCTCAATCCTAGGCACGGTGTCTCCGCCACCACTCAAAGTGTCTATCTTTTGTTTCAAAAGGACATCATTTTAAGTGAAAATATCAACTGGCATACGAAAAAGCGACCAAATGCATTAGTATTGTGTCGATACTTTAGCACAACAATCCATGGGTCATATGTAACGTGTACGAGTCAACCCTGCCTTAATTGGAGGCACGGTGTGGCCGAAATCACTCTAAATGACTCTCTTTTGTTCAAAATGGACAACATTTTAAGTACATACAGAAAACCGACCAAAAGAATTTGGTTTCCTTTGAAAGTTTAAGAGAAAAATTAATGGGTCATATGTGATGTGTAAGAATCAACTTTTCCTCAATTTGAGACGTAGTGTGGCCGACACCACTCAATGTTTCTGCCTTTTGTTTCAAAAGGACGTCATTTTAATTGAAAAACATCAACTGGCATACGAAAAACTGACCAAATGCATTCGTATTGTGTCAATACTTTTGAACAATGATCCATGCGTCATATGTGACGTGTACGTGTCAACCCCAACTCATTCTGAGGTGTGGTGTGGCCGTCACCACTCAAAGTGTATGTCTTTTGTTCCAAAAGGACGTCATTTTAAGTGAAAAACATCAACTAGCATACGGAAAACCGACCAAATGCATTCGGATTGTGTCGATACCTTAGTACAATGATCCACGGATCATATGTGATGTGTACGAGTCAACCCCTCCTTAATCGGAGTCACGTTGTTGCCAGAATCACTCTAAGTGGCTCTCTTTTGTTTAAAATGGAAAACATTTTATGTACATATGGAAAACCGACCAAATGCCTTCGGTTTCCATTGAAACGTTAGGGTAACGATTCATGGGTCATATGTGACGTGTAAGAATCAACTCCGCCTCAATCTGAGATGCGGTGTGGCCGGCACCACTCAAAGTGTCTGCCTTTTTTTTCAAAAGGACGTCATTTTAATTGAAAAACATCAACTGGCATACGGAAAACCAACCAAACGCATTCGGATTGTGTCGATACATTAGCACAACGATCCATGGGTCATATGTGATGTGTATGAGTCAACCCCGCCTCAATACGAGGTGCGGTGTGGCCTCCACCACTCAATGTTTCTACCTTTTGTTTCAAAAGGACGTCATTTTAATTGAAAAAACATCAAATGGCATATGGAAAACCGACCAAACGCATTAGGATTATGTCGATACTTTAGAACAATGATCCATGGGTTATATTTGATGTGTATGAGTCAACCTCTCCTCGATCTGAGGCATGGTGTGGCCGCCACCACTCAAAGTGTCGGTCTTTTGTTTTAAAAGGACGTCATTTTAAGTGAAAAATATCAACTGGCATACGGAAAAGAGACCAAACGCATTAGGATTGTGTCGATACTTTAGAAAAACAATACATGGGTCATATGTGACGTGTACGAGTCAATCCCACCTTTATATGTGCCACGGTGTGGACATAATCACTCAAAGTGGCTCTCTTTTGTTTAAAATAGACAACATTTTAAGTACATACGTAAAACCAAACAAACGCATTCAGTTTCCATTGAAAAATTAGGAGAATGATTCATGGGTCATATGTGACATGTAAGAATCAACACCTCCTCAATCTGAGACATGGTGTGGCTGGCACCAATCAAAGTGTCTGCCTTTTGTTTCAAAAGGACATCATTTTAATTGAAAAACATCAACTGGCATATGGAAAACTGACCAAACGCATTCGTATTGTGTAGATAATTTAGCACAGCTATTCATGGGTAATATGTGGTGTGTAAGAGTCAAATCCGCCTCAATTGGAGACACGGTGTGGCTGTCACCACTCAAAGTGTCTATCTTTTGTTTCAAAAGGACGTCATTTTAAGTGAAAAATATCAACTAGCATACAGAAAACTGACCAAACGCATTCAGATTGTGGCGATACTTTAGAACAATGATCCATGTGTCATATGTGATATTTATGAGTCAACCTAACCTTAATCGAATGTACGGTGTGGCCAGAATCACTCTAAGTGGCTCTCATTTGTTAAAAATGGACAACATTTTAAGTACATATGGAAAACCGACCAAACGCATTCAGTTTCCGTTGAAGCATTAGGAGAACGATTCATGGGTCATATGTGACGTGTACGAATCAACCCCACCTCAATCTGAGATGCGGTGTGGCTAGCACCACTCAAAGTGTCTGCCTTTTGTTTTAGAAGGACGTCATTTTAATTGAAAAACATCAACTGGCATACAGAAAACTGACCAAACGCATTCGGATTGTGTTGATACTTTAGCACAATGATTCATGGGTCATATGTCACGTGTACGAGTCAAACTTGCCTCAATCTGAGGCGCAGTGTGGCCGCCACCACTCAAAGTGTCTGTCTTTTGTTTCAAAAGGACGTCATTTTAAGTGAAAAACATCAACTGCCATACAGAAAACCGACCAAACGCATTCGGATTGTGTCGATACATTAGCACAATGATACATGGGTCATATGTGATGTGTACAAGTCAACCATTCCTTAATCGGAGGCATGGTGTGACCGGAATCACTCTAAGTGGCTCTCTTTTGTTTAAAATGGACAACATTTTAACTACATAAGGAAAACCAACCAAACGCATTTGGTTTCCGTTGAAACAGTAGGAGAATGATCCATGGGTCATATGTGACGTGTACGAATCAAACCCGCCTCAATCTGAGACGCGGTGTGTCCATAACCACTCAAAGTGTCTGCCTTTTATTTCTAAAGGACATCATTTTAATTGAAAAACATCAACTGGCATACAGAAAACCGACCAAATTCATTCGGATTGTGTCGATACTTTAGAAAAACGGTCCATGGGTAATATGTGACGTGTACGAGTCAACCTGGCATCAATCCGAGGCACGGTGTGGCCGGTAGCTGTTACGCCCCGACCCTAGTTACCCAGAGTCGGTGCATTATTACATAACATTGGCATGATCACAAGAAAGATCAAATCTCGAAAGACCG
The DNA here is from genome assembly GCA_963277665.1 of Viscum album. Taxonomy (NCBI): domain Eukaryota; kingdom Viridiplantae; phylum Streptophyta; class Magnoliopsida; order Santalales; family Viscaceae; genus Viscum; species Viscum album. The sequence goes on from OY728160.1 coordinate 753,629,784, forward strand.
ATTGGTTTAGTAGCCTTGGAAACACTAGATATATTCATAAGTTTTACATTACATAATAAAATGAAAAACTACTACAACAACATAATTTCTCCATAATCCACACTCATATCCCCACATAATATCCCTGCAGGTCATTCATAATTTACTTCTTCACTTCGTGGGAAAAATAAAACATAGAAAAGGGGTGAGCTCAAATGCCCAGTAAGGATAACAACATAGCGTAAACTTTCATAAATGAGAATAAACATTTAAGGCATTGTATAACTAAAACAACAGCCTTTCAAACTTGAACTTTCAACATTGTATGGCATAAATAAAACGAAATAATGCCATTTACTCATTCACATGGAAATTATACTAATCGAATAATCACATGAAAAATCACTAACCACTTTCATAATGTTGGAATGCATAATGCCAGACTATCATAACCACATAGCCAAGGCCTCGTGCCAAGACTACAAATAAGATTTTGTCAAGGCCTTGTGCCAAGACACTAGTTTGTCTCATGAGACCTACCGATGCATCGAGGAGCTATAGCGGGCTCCACCCGTCACATATTAAGTCCAATGCATTCCCATATGAAAAGGTTTAAACATAACATAAACATTCGTATTAAAACTATCATACGAAATGTTATAAACTATGAATGGTATAAAAATAGCACATCCACAGTCAAACATATCACAAAACCTTCAATACAATATAGAAGTTTTGTATCATAATAAATCAACTTCAAATAAGCGTAAAATCCATCAAAGGATGTTGACATAGATGAAATCAAAACACTTTTTAGAGAAATATATCTTTCTATTTTTGAAATAACTTAAGAGCCATATAAAATAAAACATTTTCTTGAAAATATTCTTATAAGCTTGTAAGGAAAGCTTTGAAAATTTTATAACGGCGGAAAATAACCACACCCACCGTATAAGTTAAAAAAACATTCTTACATTAATTCTGTCGAAAAGGTTAAAAAGGACCTTGTTTTGAAAACGACAGAAAGATTCCTCTTATAAAAAGTAAAACAAGGGTATAAATGAATTTAACCCATATTCTTGTAAAAATGTTTTGAAATAAATTTTGAAGAAACATGGATGTGGATGATAACGAGATCCCCGTAGATTATTACGTATAAACAACCTCGGATAATGAAGAGATTGTGAAATAACCCTTACCTTGTAATTTTCCTTGGTTGGGGTAGGTTAACCTCATGTATAATGGTGAAATAATTGTTATTAAATTATACAATAATCATATACATTAATATGATATCATATATGGTCTTTTAATATTGATTTGATAATAATATCTTAGTATTATCGTTGTTTCGGGTGTTAACTTACTTGTTTTCTTTTATATGTTTTGTTACGAAAGACATGTTTGTAAATGATAGGTTGTATATTATTCATATCCAGAATGATATCAAGTCCTTAAACATCATTTTTTAAATCATCAAATGATAATTATACTTGAATGGATACGATGGAGAATGAATCTCATCGCGTTCGTGGAGACGGTAGTTCGTACGTACGCACGAGCGACAATATCATTCTTTTGATATTAAAATAATATATAAATGGATGGTATATAAAATATAAAGAATCATTAACATGTTATATTTATTATTTACATGAGTTACATATCATTATTATACCCATCCAAATAATAATATATTGAATAACAATTACACCACGACGTGGAGACGGTAAGCCGTACGTACGCACGTATGGTGACATGTTATTCAAAGGGTGGATAGAATACTGAATATGGTTGTACCATATTTATAATAACATCACAGTATATATATGATACTGGAGTTATTATTTTATAATGGTAACAATAAAGGAAGAAGAAGTGGAAGAAGAAATGAACTTGGAAAAGGGTGGTGAAATCATTACCTCTTCTTCGGGTTCTTCCTTTTGATTTGATCAAAAGGGCTCCTTAGGTTGGCTTTCTGATCAAACTAAGGCCTCTAGGTTGTAGTTAGGGAAGTTGGGAGAGTATTTGGGCAGATTTTGGCCGAACCAAAAAGCTTTTAAGGTGTGAAGAAATGAGAAGGAGGAGTGCCCTTTTATAAGAGGGGTGAGGGGCACCTTTGGAAAAGCTAGAGATATTAGTTTATAATAAATTTATATTCGGTTTCTAATGGCTCCAAAGTTTATTATTTAAATGTTAAGGTGGGGATAGGTCGAAAACAACTCAACCAATAGAATTTAGACAGTTTTGGGTACTTATATTAACCTTATCTTTAAGTATTAACTCTAAGTTAATTAGTTTCACTTTTACAATGTCTCTTTGTATTTTTATATAATATGGTTACTAAACTTACTATATACATACAAGCCACCACCAAGTAGTCCATTAATGATTAAACTATCATGATATAAGTCTCTTTTCCGAAAATTAGATTTTTAGGAATTTAATATCAATTAATAATATAATATTTGTTTTAAGAACTCTTTTATGTCAATTTTGACACTATTCAATAGTTGATTTGTTTGAAACTCATAACAGAATTATTACTTCAAAAAAAGTAAATTAAATCAATCCTAATATATCATATTATCCTAGAAAATTAGTTTAATTCATTAAAAGTTTCATATTATATTTATTTGGGTATTTATAATATCAATTAAATTAATTTTTCACTATTTCAGTAATTATTGCATCATCATTGTGTCATAAATAGAATAAATTATTTAATGTCTAAAAATTATAAATAAAATATCATTTTGTAGGAAATCTTTTTATCTTTCTAATGAATATTTATAATCTAAAATACAACATATATAACCCTATGTAATAATTGTTTTTCTAAAATATATATGCTTGTGTCATTTTTGTATTCATTTTAACTTAATTAAAATAAAGTGTCCCTATCACCTACAAGTGGCACCATGGGGTCCCCAAATAGACCCAAAGATGCCTATGGTCGAACATGTATCAACCAATAAGGATAGAACACGTTTTAGGGTAATTTAGTATTATTATAATATTATTTTTTAACCCTTATTTACTTGATTTACCCTTAACGATGGTAAATAAAATATTTACCACAGTAATTATTCAAAATGTCTAAAAATAAATGTTACCTATTTAAACAATTTGGAAATCCTGATTCCAAATATGGAATCCATTTTTCTAAATTCAAAACACAGAAGTGGCAGAAGTTAATTTAAAATTAATTCCCGCTGTCAAAACAAAAAGCGTGTTTTTGAGAGATAATAACTATCAAAAGATTGACACTTGTTTATGTTCTGTTTAATTGTAAAATTATGTCCAATGACCAAAATTATATTAAATGGTAAAAATATATTCTAAATATACTTTAAAACCACTCAAATTCATAATTTATCACTATTAATTATTTTGATTAAAAAAGTTGTTTTTAATTAAAATTTAGTAATTTTCACTATTCCTCAAAATATGAAAGTTATCCGAAAAGTACAAAAATTTCACCTTAGGCTAAATTCGATATTCTGAATCCAGAAATTAAGTCCATTTTAAAATATAAAATATATATAATTTTGAAAAGTAGAGATTACTATTCAAAACGGCTAGTTTGATTGGTTGCGGTGTGTGTTAAAACTCAAGGTTGCGTACAACACACGCTACTGTATTATTCAAAGAAAACGTACCGTGGAAGCTTGGGATGTTTCATTTTAAATTTTTGATTTCCCCATTTAGTCAAAAAGTTTAAAATATTGTATTTAAAAAGGGTTCACTATTAAAAGTTGATAAAAGTGCAATAATGAAAATGAATTTGTTCTTGCATTATATCTAAGAAACTCATAATATGGATTATAAAATTATAAGGATTATATAAAGTTTAAAATTTAGATAATACTATTCATAACCTCCTTTGAATGGCTTTTTTTTGTAAGTCATGGTGTGATTGAACTCGGTGTTGCGTGTAGTGCAAGTTATTGAATTATTTTGAAGAAATAACACACTATGAAATCTTGGGGTGTTACATTCTCCCCTCCTTCAATAAATTGCGTCCTCGCAATTTGAAATTGTTCTTCGAAAATAAAAGGTTGAAAATAGAAAATATATTTGTGGGAAAACCCACATCGGAAATTGGGTTACTAAAATTTAGTCTTAATATGAGGAAAAGAGAAAATTAAAGGGTCACCACCAAATTATGATCTCGATTAGGAGAACATTGGTGGCAATTAGAGACATATAATTGGAGGAAAAACGTAAATATTTATAGGTAGTGATCGAGGTCAACAATCACAAACAAGTATAAAATTGAGGTCCTTAAATTCATCAATCTATGATGATTTGAAATACCATCGGTTCAGCAAAACATAGGGTATTAGGATAACAGATTTTTGACATTTCAAAATATCTTAGTTGAAATCCCACATCGAAAAATGAATTAATGAGGCCTCTATTTAAAATAAAGAGTCGAAAGTATGAAGATTACCGAAAATAACGCATACTAGGGTTCCATGTAGGAAAATATGGATATGGATGAAAAATCTAACCATCAATTATCTGATGGAGAGTGGTAGAGAACATGGCTATGAAAAGGCCAACAATCCCAAAGTCATAAATTAGTGATGATTTAAGGTACCATCTAGGAAAACATTTTTGTTCTAAGTTGCTTTTCTTAATATTGAGGAATTTATTAATGAGATTGGATAAGATCATAAGGAGATATACTTAGTTTATAATTAGAGTCTTATCCATTAATAAATTTCTACCACAAACTTATCTTTCACTCTAAAAGATAATAGAATGTAAAAAAATTATATTTACACTATTCGTATAGGGTTCCAAAATAAATGAATTTATAATTCATCTACAAGATCTTTTAATAAAAACTACATTATTTAATCCAGGACATCTCATGGTCCAGTGGTAGGTGATACACCCTTTTCGCCTTTCGGTTGCGGGTTCAAGTCTCGCAGCCTTGCCGGACGCGACGGGTTGCCACCCGACCTCCGGGTTGTCCTTTTATGGAAATCCAAAATAATCCAAACTAGAACTATCCAAAATACTTCTGTCCAAACTCACAGTCCAACATTTATAAGGAAGGTAAAAATAATATAGATCCTTTTTACCCCGTAATAGCATATAAATACCTTCATCATGTATTACCATATTCCTTATTGATTACATTCATGCTCCCTTATTCCATATAGAATGCTGGATATACTTCATCAATCCAAAAATGTTTTAAACCCCAAAAATTACGGAATAGACAAATCATTAATCAGCTTCAAGGTAGTCAAGAATATCCAATATAATTTATCCAAATCAATCATGTATTATTCTAAAATCACTACATCAGTATCAGCACCATATATTGGTTTATCTTTATCTCAAACATATATTTTCCAAAAAATTAACCTTCTATTGAGTCACTTTTCTTTGTTCCACAAAATCTCAAGTCCTTAATGAAATAGTACTGCAGTACAATCCTTATATACTCCATAATTATTATAACAAGTACATTATTGATACAATACTCAATTGACATAATCAACATAAGAACTCTAATCATTCCTCTTCATCTGTGGTAGTATCATAACTTGATTATTATCCAATAACATCATTTGCGGCATAGTCTGATGACTGGGACATAGGTATGCGTAGTGTCCAAAATCCTTGAAAATGAAGCATTGTACATTTAAAACCATTTTCTTACCCTTGCAGTCATGTACTTTGTGCCCTTTTCCTCCACACTTATAACAAACTCCCATTCCTTTCAGGCAAGTTCCAGGGTGTTTCTTTCCACACTTACCACATATGGGAAAATTCTTCTTTTCCCCCTTCCCTTTATCCATCTTTCTCTCTTCCATCCTTTTCTTCTCTTTCTTCCCTTCAAAGCCATAGGACTCAGTAAACTCTTTACTTATCTTATCAACACATGATATTATTTCTTCATATGATGATAATACATGGGAGACTATTTCTCATATAAATTCTAGCTTAAGACCATGAAAGATATGATCCTTACTTCTCTTTGTATCATGTGCATTTCTGGAGTTCTCATTCCTTCTACTGGGCGCCATTTCTAAACAATGGCATACACTAGATCAGTTTATGAATCAAAATACATAATCCCATACTTATAAAACACTTAACATAAATTGAACTATTTATGGATATAATCCATAATCATAAAAATGTCTCCTTTGAGGATGTATATACTCATAAGCCCTTCATAATGGTTTGTAAAGAAAAGGAGAATTATCCTAAGCATATCCCCCGGGAGTGTCGTAACCAAGAGTGCAGCAAGGCCCGTTGTTGTGCACCAGTTCCCGTTCGAGTCTAGCTCAAAGTGGTGTTTTCGGGTTTTACCGCTAGGTACATCTGTGCCAGAGCCGCCTCTACCTGCTCGTATCCAGACAGGGATGTATTGCTCGGAAAACTCACAAAATCTCTACAATACCAAAATTCTAGGAAGTTCTTCTATACTAATCCTCAAAGTTCATCTTAGGTCTACGTGTTCTAATCAGATTTTATCTAAATCTAGCTTCCAAGGTTTGTACTAAACTTCCTCTGATACCAACTGTAACGCCCTGACCCTAGTTACCCAGAGTTGGTGCATTATTACATAACATTGGCATGATCACAAGAAAGATCAAATCTCGAAAGACCGATTGGTTTAGTAGCCTTTGAAACACTAGATATATTCATAAGTTTTACATTACATCATAAAATGAAAAACTACTACAACAACATAATGTCTCCATAATCCACACTCATATCCCCACATAATATCCCTGCAGGTCATTCATAATTTACTTCTTCACTTCCGGGGAAAAATAAAAATAGAAAAGGGGTGAGCTCAAATGCCCAGTAAGGATAACAATATAGCGGAAACTTTCATAAATGAGAATAAACATTTAAGGCAATGTATAACTAAAACAACAGCCTTTCAAACTTGAACCTTCAACATTGTATGGCATAAATAAAATTAAATAATTCCATTTACTCATTCACATGGATATTCTACTAATCGAATAATCACATGCAAAATCACTAACCACTTTCATAATGTTGGAATGCATAATGCCAGACTATCATAACCACATAGCCAAGGCCTCGTGCCAAGACTACAAATAAGATTTTGTCAAGGACTTGTGCCAAGACACTAGTTTGTCTCATGTGACCTACCGATGCATCGAGGAGCTATAGCGGGATCCACCCGTCACATATTAAGTCCAATGCATTCCCATATGAAAAGGTTTAAACATAACATAAACATTCATATTAAAACTAGCATACGAAATGTTATAAACTATGAATGGTATAAAAATAGCACATCCAAAGTCAAACATATCACAAAACCATCAATACAATATAGAAGTTTTGTATCATAATAAATTAACTTCAAATAAGCATAAAATCCATCAAAGGATGTTGACATAGATGAAATCAAAACACTTTTTAGAGAAATATCTCTTTCTATTTTTGAAATCATTTAAGAGCCATATAAAATAAAAAAATTTCTTTAAAATATTCTTATAAGCTTGTAAGGAAAGCTTTGAATATTTTATAACGGCGGAAAATAACCGCACCCGCCGTATAAGTTAAAAAAAAATTCTTACATTAATTCTGTCGAAAAGGTTAAAAAGGACCTTGTTTTGAAAACGACAGAAAGATTCCTCTTATAAAAATTAAAACAAGGGTATAAATGACTTTAACCCATATTATTGTAAAAATGTTTTGAAATACATTTTGAAGAAACCTGGATGTGGATGATAACGAGATCCCAGTAGATTATTATGTATAAACAACCTCGGATAATGAAAAGATTGTGAAATAACCCTTACCTTGTACTTTTCCTTGGTTGGGGTAGGTTAACCTCCTGTATAATGGTGAAATAATTGTTATTAAATTATACAAGAATCATATACATTAATATGATATCATATATGATCTTTTAATATTGATTTGATAATAATATCTTTGTATTATCGTTGTTTCGGGTGTTAACTTACTTGTTTTCTTTTATATGTTATTTTACGTAAGACATGTTTGTAAAGGATAGGTTGTATATTATTCATATCCAGAATTATATCAAGTCCTTAAACATCATTTTTTAAATCATCAAATGATAATTATACTTGAATGGATACGATGGAGAATGAATCTCATCGCGTTCGTGGAGACGGTAGTCCATACGTACGCACGAGCGACAATATCATTCTTTTGATATTAAAATAATATATAAATGGATGGTATATCAAATATAAAGAATCATTAACATGTTATATTTATTATTTATATGAGTTACATATCATTATTATACTCATCCAAATAATAATATATTGAATAACAATTACACCACGACGTGGAGACGGTAAGTCGTACGTACGCATGTATGTTGACATGTTATTCAAAGGGTGGATAGAATACTGAATATGGTTGTACCATATTTATAATAACATCACAGTATATATATGATACTGGAGTTATTATTTTATAATGGTAACAACAAAGGAAGAAGAAGTGGAAGAAGAAATGAACTTGGAAAAAGGTGGTGAAATCATTACCTCTTCTTCGGGTTCTTCCTTTTGATTTGATCAAAAGGGCTCCTTAGGTTGGCTTTCTGATCAAACTAAGGCCTCTAGGTTGTAGTTAGGGAAGTTGGGAGAGTATTTGGGCAGAGTTTGGCCGAACCAAAAGGCTTTGAAGGTGTGAAGAAATGAGAAGGAGGAGTGCCCTTTTATAAGAGGGGTGAGGGGCACCTTTGGAAAAGCTAGAGATATTAGTTTATAATAAATTCATATTCGTTTTATAATGGCTCCAAAGTTGATTATTTAAATTTTAAGGTGGGTATAGGTCTAAAACAACTCAACCAATAGAATTTAGACAGGTTTGGGTACTTATATTAACCTTATCTTTAAGTATTAACTCTAAGTTAATTAGTTTCACTTTTACAATGTCTCTTTATATTATTATATAATATGGTTAATAAACTTACTATATACATCCAAGATACCCCCAAGTGGTCCATTAATGATGAAACAATCATGATATAAGTCTCTTGGCAGAACATTAGATTTTTAGGAATTTAATATCAATTAATAATATAATATTTGTCTTAAGAACTCGTTTATGTCAATTTTGACACTATTCAATAGTTGATTTTTTTGAAACACATAACAGATTGATTACTTCGAACAATGTAAATTAAATCAATACTAATATATCATATTATCCTAGAAAATTAGTTTAATTCATTAAAAGTTTCATATTATATTTATTTGGTTATTTATAATATCAATTAATTTAATTTTTCACTATTTTAGTAATTACTGCATCATCATTGTGTCATAAATAAAATAAATTATTTAATGTCTAAAAATTATAAATAAAATATAATTATGTAGGAAATATTTTTATCTTTCTAATTAATATTTATAATCTAAAATACAACATATATAACCTTATGTAATAATTGTTTTTCTAAAAGATATATGCTTGTGTCATTTTTGTATTCATTTTAACTTAATTAATATAATGTGTCCCTATCACCTACAAGTGGCACCATGGGGTCCCCAAATAGACCCAAAGATGCCTATGGTCGAACATGTATCAACCAATAAGGATAGGACACGTTTTAGGGTAATTTAGTATTATTATAATATTATTTTTTAACCCTTATTTACCAGATTTACCCTTAACCATGGTAAATAAAATATTTACCACAGTAATTATTCCAAATGTATAAAAATAAAAGTTACCTATTTGCACAATTTGGACATCCTGATTCCAAATATTGAATCCATTTTTCTAAATTCAAAACACAGAAGTGGCAGAAATTAATTTAAAATTAATTCCTGCTGTCAAAACAAAAAGCGTGTTTTTAAGAGATAATAACTATCAAAAGATTGACACTTGTTTATGTTCGGTTTAATTGTAAAATTATGTCCAATGACCAACATTATATTAAATGGTAAAAATATATTCTAAATATACTTTAAAACCACTCAAATTCATAATTTATCACTATTAATTATTTTGATTAAAACAGTTGTTTTTAATTAAAATTTAGTAATTTTCACTATTCATCAAAATATGAAAGTTATCCGAAAAGTACCAAAATTTCACCTTAGGCTAAATTCGATATTTAGAATCCCGAAATGAAGTCCATTTTAAAATATAAAATATATATAATTTCGAAAAGTAGGTATTACTATTCATAACGGCTAGTTTGATTGGTTGTGGTGTGTGTTAAAACTCAAGGTTGCGTACAACACACGCTACTGTATTATTCAAAGAAAGCATACCGTGGAAGCTTGGGATGTTTCATTTTAAATTTTTGATGTCCCCATTTAGTCAAAAAGTTTAAAATATTGTATTTAAAAAGGGTTCACTATTAAAAGTTGATAAAAGTGCAATACTGAAAATGAATTTGTTCTTGCATTATATCTAAGAAACTCATAATATGGATTCTAAAATTATAAGGATTATATAAAGTTTAAAATTTAGATAATACTATTCATAACCTCCTTTGAATGGCTTTTTTTTTGTAAGTCATGGTGTGATTGAACTCGGTGTTGCGTGTAGTGCAAGTTATTGAATTATTTTGAAGAAATAACACACTATGAAATCTTGGGGTGTTACAGTAGCACTCCAGGTGTATGTATTTTTTTTAAAATGGACTTCATTTTAGGTAAAAATATATGGTATACAAAAACCGATAAAATTATGAATTGACTTCTGGATTCCACATATAATTTTCATCTAAATTTTAAATTGAATTCTAAATAAATTATGTATGTTTATAATTACGTTATGAATTATAATTTAATTATGGATGTGTATAGTTCCAGCATTATATGTTATATGTGTATGAATTTGTTCTCTATATGTATGTGTTAGTAGGTTATTACAGGTACAGTAATTTTATATGTATGTGTTAGTTTATTGAAGGTACAATAATTGTATTGAAAATAGGAGGGCATAAAATGGGGCTTGCTGTGCAAATTGCAGACCTGCTGTTCAAATTGCAGGCTGTTGTGAAATTTGTACAGCATACGCTCTGTCAACAGTTCAAAACCATTGGCATAGCATCTTGGTTCTTTTTTTACCAACGGTTCATTGAATCGTTGGTAAAAATCCTTTCCCAACGGTTCAATGAACCATTGGTAAAGAGGGGAATCCTTGGGATTTCCCAATAGTTCAAGCCAAACCATTGGTAAAAAATATCCCAACGGTTTGGCACAATCGTTGGGATAGGTTAGGGTTTCCCCACCCTATCCCAACGGTTCACAGTAAACCGTTGGGAAAACCTTTCCCAAAGTCTTACTTCCCTACAGTTTGCAGAACCGTTGGTATAACATATACCAACAGTTCTGCAGCCTTTCCCAACGGTTCAGAACTTTTGGAAAGGTTGTATTTCAAGTAGTGATTAATCACCACAAATACATCCCACTATGAATATAAATACAGAAAAGAGAAACCTCTATGCTACATAGTTCCCTTACCTTTACTTGAGTCCTACAAAACAAAATCTATAACAACCCAAATTCAAAAGTTTTGTGTGATCACAAAGACCATTATAATACCACCAAACAATTTATAAAATCCCTAATATTAATATTTCATTGATTCCCGATTTAAAATAAACCAATTAGAAAATAATTTTCATATAGAAATCCATTTTATAAAAAAACCTTTTTTCCTACAATCAAACTCTATTAACAAAAAATAGGAATATTTCACCTCTAAAAGAGTGATGATAAAAAAACTATGGATAAATCATAAGATAATTATGTTATAAAAAGCTATGAAATATACCATCATGTGATAAATAGTCTAGAAATGAAAAATCACACCATTTGGGATATGAGATATGGATATATGTTCTAGACATAAAAGATAATCTCCAATATAAGGCTAAAGTGAATCCATCCTATATAAAACCTTGTGGAATTACACACACTAAAGTGATATAAACCCACTTGTGTTATTACAAACACAAAGAGTGATAAGTCTATTCCTGATGCACCCTAGGTTACCCAATGTTCCTGGTTTCCCAAAAACCATTTAAAGATAATGCTCACATTTAATTAAAATATTCTCATAAAAAAGTTTCTCTTCTGATCCTGAAGACCCATATCCAAAAAAAGACCACCATTTAAATCATTTAATCAAACACTTGGTCTGTGGAAAATGTGTTTTTAAAGAAAACACCTTAAAATGTGTATTTTTAAAAAAAAATACATTCTGATCTAAAATCTATCGATTTCATTTAACAACCCAATTGAATTGAAAAGAACATAAGGGAATATTTTAATTATAACTCCTTGTACATACACACCAAGATAAATAATGGACAAAACCTAGCTTCCTTAGACAATTAGGATTGATAACTAGAAGATAGGTCTATAAATGATAAGGATTGAAGGGAAAATATAAAGGATCTATAGAAAACACCAACCAATCACAACCCAATCCCCAGACACTGTAAAATATTTTTACTAAAGGTAAGAAATAAATCGGATGACCACCTACTAGTGAGAAGATACATAATCACCATTGGTATCAATCGTCAAATGGAGTAATATGGAAAGAGTGAGATCACCCATAATTTCCCAAAACCACTTTGAGATTCGATAAGAAGTCTATCACATCAAATAGAGAAGAGGTCAGGTTTGAAGAATAATAAAAAAATTATCCATAATGAATTTACATCATCAATCCCTTTCACATCATGAATTCTAGGATTACATAAATATTTATAAAAGGTGTCCCCTTGAGTTTAATTAATCCTAATCATGCCATTAACAATGTAAAAATATTACAAAACATATAATTTGTATTGATATAAATAGTAATCAATGTATATTCCCAGCAATATATTCACACCATGTAACTGATTTACAATGTGAATAGGTCTAGTATGAATTTTTCAATTGTGATTCTATCAAAAAATACCAAACCGTATTCAAATCATTCCAAACCTAAGGTGAATCCCCCAAAACATTTGACGCATGTATTCTTAGGCCAAATAAATTCCCAAAAACATACATCCTCATCATTTAGTTTATTTTATTAGATAAAAGATCTCTGTTCCCATAGGGCCTGAAACACTCCCAAACAAAAAGGGAGTTAATACAGGACTCAAGAAGTACCAAAAGAAAGGTAAGAGAATGTTACAAAACTTTTATCTAATCTAGTTATTTGATTCAGTGATTTTAATTTTTTGGGTATGTATAATTTTGTATTATTGTCCAATTATGTTAATATTTTAATTTTTTGGTTGCCTTTATCCTGATTAGTGCATATTTTTAATCTTAATTTGAAATTATCAGTTTAAATAACTTTTTTCTAAGTTGATATGTCTTAAATCATTCAATGAATCCGGTTATCCTGATCTAGATAGTAAAAATTAAATCTGAACTAGTTTCAAATATATTATGTGTCTTGATATTGTTTATACACAATTAGACTGAACTAAATTGTTTTTACTAATCTTAAATCCTAAATTCTAAAAATATGCGTGAATGGGCATAATTTTTTTTGAAATCTAGTTTTTATATTGAATTTGAACTAAATTTGGTTCATTGAAAATGAACTACTCAATGGTTGGACTTTGAGCATGGATTGAATCACTATCTAGAAAATAAATGATGTTTTTTCATTATTATGAATATTCATTATTAAGGGATGGTGTTCATTGAACATATCATATATGATTTTTCACTATATTCAATGAATTTATATGAATATCATGCATGTTTGGACACAGTTTTTCAAATTTCATAATCTAAAAATCTATTTCTTGTTAATTTTTTTATCGTTTTGTTTGATATTTAATATTTAAAATTACCCAAGTGTGTAACAAACTAAGTACAGAGGTTATCGAATAACATTTAAAAAATAGTGTAATTCATCTATATCCCCAATTATTATTATATTTTGGGAAGTTGATATATTTTTATAACGTCATGTTATTAGGGTGAAATTTTATGTAAATGTTATTTCCATTGATTTTGGATAAAAAATATTCTTGTATTTTTATTTGAATCTTGGAATATATATTCACATATTTTGGATACTGAAACTTCATTTGAATACATTTTTATTTTTTACAGAATGAATTCTGAGGATACATAATGGTGTATAAAACTTCAAGTCATAATATGTTTAGGCATATTGGTCATATTACTTCCAGAATACTTGGTTTGAATTCCTATACCAAACTTAATTCTATATAATTACTCTACATCAATATAGAACTATCTTAGTTGCTATGTCTAGGATACTCCTTAGAACTCATTACAACCTTATGACATGAATAAATACTCACCAAATATCATTTCTCACACACCTATAATTGGTTTCCTAGATCCAAACATAATAATTCCAACTCTTATACACATCTCATCAATCACCACTCATCGATATTCTCTAGGACACCATCTAGACCACATATTCACACCAAAATTTGATCAAATTGGAAGCACCAATGGCCATAATCCATGTAGTGACACTATTATTGATGATTAACAATGAATTCCATCCATTTCTATGTATTAAATTAATAATTAACTAAAAATGAAACTCATCTATGAAGTGGTGTCTCTAGGAACTGTGATCCCACATGCACCCCTGCCAATCTGCCCAGTTAGTATCACCAAAGGATGAATGCTTCCACTAAAACTTACATAATGATCAAATAAATAGTTCATAAGTACCATATAGATATTATCAAAGTAATAACGTATAAAAGTATGTGATCGTCTTTAATTATATACCCATAACACTTTCCTAAGTTACTAGAATCGAGCATTAGTGCATCCCCCAAATCATTCAAAACATGAATTTCTTGAGTGAGGACACACTTTCCATTTATCACCTGAAGCCTAAAGATTCTTCAAAATATTTCATACATATATTGATAATGTTTATTTTTTTGTAGGTACTATAGCATTTATAACATCCAAATAACTTCATTTTTACATCCAATATAAGTCCAACACTATGTGTTTGGTTAATTTCCTACGTCAAAATATATCATTTCACTTGAACATCTCATATTCCACTAGTAATTAATGAACCCAAACTCTCCAACTCAACCCCATATTATCTAATTAGAAAACAAATATTCTTGAATAAATTTATTTTAAATAGAACATGACTACCACTACTAAGCTCTGTCCAATCCTGAACTGACTCTTCTAATGAATCCCAGAATATCAAGCCTAATCATTCCCTAACTAAAACCCGAAGCATATTATACATGTTAAAATCCTAAACTCTTCCTCTTACAAGGCCTATAACAGTGATTTCATGATCAGATCGTGTAAAACTGATTTCCACAATAGTTTTGGTGTAGCAATGTGTATTAATTCTAATTCATCTAAAATGAATATAGAGCTCAATCATGGGATGAGTTTCTTTACCATGTTTTTTTTCATTTACAAATTATGTTGTGAAAAAGGGTTGGGGATAGCTATATAAAGTTTATGAGGTATGCAGGGGACTCTCAATCCCTTAATTTCATTATAGTTTTTACAATATATTTAAACATTCAAATTACCAATATTATTATGTTATGTAAATTGAAATTATGTCCTCTTTATAAAGTATGCATGGGTTTTTTATTCATCTTAGTTTTATTAAATGTGATCTCCAAACTCCATGGAAATTGATTACTAAACCAATTTTGTAAATTACTATGGGATATCCATAGTTACCAAAATCCCCATTCTAATTTCTCATTTTTTTTATTGAATTATGATGGTCCAATGGGAGTGTTGAAGAATCAGTGTGTTGATCCTCCACCTTCCCAAGAATTCTCCTTACTCTATTCTATCCTTTGATAATTTTTTCACTCTCCCTTATCCTATTTATATTTATTTATGATGGAATGTGGGATCAAGACATGAATAAAAAACAATGGTGTTTGGTGGATTTTTGTGACATGTCTACTATTGTGGCATGTTCATCATACAAAACCATTGAGGAGGTGAGATTATATATACCTAGGAGATTTAAAAAAGATAATTTGATCTTATAATGCCAATAGATCATGGTGATACATGAATTTTATTGAATTAATTATCAATTGGATGCTAATAATATAAATGTAACTGTAGGCTCTTACCAGTTGAACATAGGACTGACTTGTTTCCCCATTAATAGTAGTTTTGGATTTTTTCCCACTTTTCTCAGTTTTCATTCACATACACAAAATCAAAAATATCATCCATTTTTTATATTATTTTGAAAATAAAAATTAATTTATATTTATTTTTTTATAATTGTGAGGTACCACAACAAAATCCTTGTGAAATGACCCTAGTCATCCATTGTACTGGATTTAAGAGTTTTGAAATTAGATTTGACATTGGCTCGTGACAGCCTCACAATCAAGATAGAGGTGAGTTTACAACCAATGATGGTTAAGAAAGGTGGATGTATGATCATTGTGGCCTCTTCAGAATGAAAAGTGTTAGGGTGGGTAGATTTTGAAAACCAATGTCATTATGGTATATCAAATCCACATGTAATTTAGTATTTTGGTCCTAGAGTATGGGAAGTTCTTAGAATCCAGATTATAAGTGTTGGAACATCTCTTAAAGATGTTTAGGAAGTCAAAAAAGGATTTTGTAATGATTTGGGTGTTTGAGTGAGTGTAAATGTGGGGTTAGGGTGGCCAATTTACAGATTTTTTAAGAAGGCTCATCACATTCTAATTTTAGAGGATTACATCATGACAAGGGATAGTTGAGAAATCACCTCATGGATTGGGAGGCACCACATGATTGAGGCAGTATGTCTCACTATTACCAATGTGTATCATAACATGGAAGATATTATGGGGGTTTTTATAAAGAAAATATATTTCATATGAGAATCGCATCATGGTTGAGAGATCCATGACATGATGAGTACCCTTTTATAATATATTAGAAATCAATATATTTATTGCAGGATTTTTCATAGATGAAGAATGTCATGTTTTGACCCATATAGGTTTCATTGTGATGAGGGTTGTGTTGTGTCATGAGGTAGAGGTGACAACATTAAGGGAAGTCCATTAGTATTTTGGTTCTTTATAGTTAATTTGTATGATTTTGTGACCCAAGGAGCCATTATATAACATGTAAACTGGTGTGGGTGTCATAATGTAAGCTTTATAGGTCATGTCATGACATGTACCTCACTTGGTTATTAAAAATGATGGGAAAATCATTATTTCAGGGTTATCCCCTTATTTTTTTAGGTCAAGAAGTGAATGGGGACTGATATGTTGGTAATATACAATATCAATTTTTCTTATTTTATCAACCATAATGAGGTTTACTCTTGGTTGAATTTTCACTGTGATTTATGTTATGTTACTCCTCTCCTTACCTCTATTATTGCATCGGTTTGTTATCTATTGATTATAATGTTCTGATCATGGGTTTTGATGAAGATTTCACCAGATAATGGTGGAAATATTCTAAAATTATGGGGTTTTTCTCATCTTAGATAGAAGAGATCCTAAATGATGAAGCATGACGTTTCACATGGCTTTTTTATGCAGTGAAACATGGTTTGTTTCCATATAAATTATCCCTCATTAGATTAAATTGAGTATTTAAAAATTTTGTTTATAATTATTTAGATGTTATATCTTGAGATAGTAGGTTAAGTGTTTGGTACAATATTGGATGTGCCATTCTGGGTTTAGTTGAGGATGAGAAAAGTATTATAAGGATGGTAACTCTATGATTAAATTATGTTGTCCCATTAATACAAAACCATATTCTCATTTATGAATGAGTTTATATGTCTTCATGTTTTCATGATACTGGGTAAAGGGGTATAGACTAAGAGTGTCTAATATAAAGAGATATAGGATGAAATTGAGTATCCTAAACATATAATTAGTTCTACTTATCACCTTAGGGTACATTGGAGTCACCTAATGACTATTTCTTCAAGTGGAGGTGATGTCTATTGAGTTAAAGATAGACATTGGGTAGGTCTCAAAACTTGGGATGATCCATGAATAAACTAAGTGAGTTTTATAGGTATAGT
Source organism: Viscum album (assembly GCA_963277665.1). Lineage (NCBI taxonomy): Eukaryota > Viridiplantae > Streptophyta > Magnoliopsida > Santalales > Viscaceae > Viscum > Viscum album. The sequence goes on from OY728160.1 coordinate 753,647,796, forward strand.
TGGGAAGGAATTATAAGATTAGGCCTAGTGGTATGGGTGATATGGTCATACATCTCATTCATGGTGGAAATCATCTTATTAAAGTTGTGTTGTAAATTAGTGTGTGTTATGAGTTGGGTGAGTCCTCTATGAATAGATTGAGGTGTGATGGGGAGGGTTTTCTCATGAAATTAGATTTGATAGTTCTCACATGTTAGATGCATTATGAGACCTGGTTATGGGTCAAAGAAATTTCTTGAGGACTTTGCATCGAGATTCAAATAGTCATAGAGAATGATAGCTCAGCATAGTCCCTTATTAGTGAGACTGAGTGTGCTATGGGATTCTGGTGACGTATGGATTGACCTCTTGATGTTAGATTGGGATAAGTGTTATGGTCATTGATATCACCATTGTGTTATAAATTCATACCAATATCAATGATTTTATGATGATATAGTTATGAATATATTAATATGTTAGGCTAAATGGACAATGGGATGTCTTTTCAAGTGTAAGGTTGGGCCTAGAGTTATCAGTTCCCTGGGGAAATGTTTTTAAGAAACTGGGACGGACATCATGTGTTATTTGTTATTTCTTATATTTGACAGGTTGTATGTATAGAAGATAATAGAATGGTATGTTTCGTTAACCTATGTGATAAGGAACTGTGATATTCTTATCTTGAGTGATAAGGTAGAGGTAGGGTTGTGATGTGATTTCTTACCCTACCTTGAGTGATAAGGTAGTTGTCAAGATAATTACCTCACCTTGATTGAGTAGGTGTTAGTATAGAAAACCTTGAGTTAGAATGTTTTCCCATGTTTTGATAGAATATCATACTTTACCTGGAATGATAAGTTAGTTATCCTGATAATTTCCACCTATTGAGTGATATGGTGATGACATAGATTGTATTGATTGATAAAGCTTGTTTAGGGTTTGATATGATATAGAATCATTCCCAGATTTATAAGGTTGATGTTAATATATGATATAGGTCCCTACCTTGAGTGGTGAGTAAGAGGATGAAATATTATGTGTGACCTCCCTTAAGTGAGTTAGGATGGTTTGGGACTTGATGTATGACATCCCTTGAGTGCTGTTTGTTTGGTACATAATGTGGACCCCATAATTAGGATGAGAGTATAAGTAAAGATCTAGTATTACACCCTTCTCTAATACTTTGGGTATGGGATTGAATTTGTGGCATGTGATAACTGGTTATGATATATGTCTATGTAGTTATGGTCTTGTGGCATAGAGTCCGATTTAGAACATGATCCACCAGTGTGAATATTTATTTTGTGTTATTTATTTTCATCATTAATACACATATATAATGGAATATATTAGGGTAAATTTGAGAGACCCAAATGAGATGTATTTCTAACACCCTACACAGGCACCATGGTGCGTGTGCAGACCTTTTATCTATTGTATATGTTTTATCACTAGTTGTATAGTGGATCAGGTGGGGTAGATATGGGTTTAGATTTGGCATGTAGTGAGGTTAGGGGATGGTAATAGATCCCCTTTTGTATTTATTTATTTTTTATGTTCTGAAAATGTAATTATTATAGTGGTCAATTAGTTTATGTAGGTTTTTATTCTTCTACATTGTACATTTGTTATAAATTTTTTGTTTTATTGATTATGTGTATTTTGATGTATTTTTTATTGCATATTGTTTTTTTATTTTTTACTCTGATTCCCAAGAATATTCTCTTCAATACATGATTTATTCCGTGTAATAACCCAGACCTTATTTTCATGTATGTTTTTTCTTTTTGGTTGTTTTTGGGAAAAGGAGGAGAATCTTGAAATTTTCAAAGTACACGCCATGTACTCTAAATGTACATCCCTTGTACTTTGATGCCACTCGAGGCCGTGTGCTAGCCGTGTCATGGACACACACATGTCCATGTATGGGTGATGTGGAGGCCTCTTAATGTGGAGTACGGAAAATCATAGTACATGTTGGGTACTCTAAAAGTACACATTGTGTACTTTCTTTTTTTCGTTAAACGGACCGGGGTCGCATCTTAACCCCAAAAATGTCTTCTTCTCCATCTTCATTGACCAAGAGTTAGGGTCCAACTATAGGTCTTATTCGAGACACCAATCCATCACTGGTTATCCGAATCGAACACCGTCAGTTGCAATAGAATTGCAGCGATGAGTTCTTGGTTCTTCTTTGGCCACATTTCATGATTCTTTCTCTTATGAGAGTTATCTGAGGTTGAATTTTTTAGAAATTTTTGCAGATCTACTCCATTCTAGGCCGATTCATAGGAAAAGGTTCAATTATATATATCTCCTAGGATCGAGGTAGGTGGTGTATTTCCCTATGTTGAACGTCTTTGAGTTTTTGTGAAAAAGTTTCAGATTCCCATGTTTCGGGTATCTCGGGTTAGGGTTTTGATCCTATTTTATTATCTTCCATAAATTTCATGTGTGCTAGAGGCTATTATATGAATAATGATTTCTTGTTAGCTTGTTTGATGATCACCCCAAGGGTGTTCTCCCTTGTTTTGGCTGTTTATCACCGTTTGGCTAGGGTTGCATGTGAGGCAGACCTTGTTGCATTGAGTTCCACCTTGATATAATTGATTGAATGTATTGCCTACTCTTTATATGTTTTTGATGCATTGTAGCTATTATCCAAGTAGTTCTCGAACTTACTTAGGGCTGCTGACAGTCTATTAAGCAGGACTGGACTACTCAGGGCTGTGTGGAACTGGTGTGGTAGACAAAATAGGGAATTGATGATTAAGGGCTTTCCTAGAGAGTTAGTTATAAATAAGTATCATTCGCAGGACCTATGGGAATTGGACATTTTTCTTCCTCCGAGTTTCCTTAGTTATATATCAAGACTACAGGGGGAATTATACATATGTTCTTTCTCAGAGAGTCTGTAGCTATCATTACCAGACCAAAGGGGAATTAACCGTGAGAGATTCCCAGAGTGTATGTGCCTTGTGTGATTACTTGACTATAGGGGTATGCCCGTATGAGCCACCCAAAGAGTTAGTGTGAATATTTTCGGGTTAGTTGTTACGTGCTTTTCCTTGGGAATATAGATCTGATTCTAGGTTCCTTGGTTGATAATTAAATGATTGAATTAAATAAATGAATGAATGTGAATGGATATTTTTAGGATAGTTTACTTTAGTGTATTCCTATTTCTCGGCTGCATTAATTTACATTACTTTTGATATATTGGTCACTGATAGTAGGGCACAGATCTTGTGGTGGTTTCCTACTGGGATTAGTCTCACACACGGTTTGGGTCCTGCTTTTCAGCCCAAACAGGTTATATGGTTGCAGGTGTGGATAGTGATTGTGGCCCTTCTAATTCAGGTACATGATTGCTGGTTAGAGTTGGAGAGCACAGGAGTGAGCATAGGCTTGTGATGCTTCTGGAGTTGTTGTTTACTTTTATTACATTGTTTTCAGTTGTATTTCAGCATGTTGTTGTATTTAATTCTTTCCTTAGATACCTATACATGTTGCATCATTATCATCATTATTATATGTTCATTTCTTCCGGTGTTTAGTTTCAGTTATTGTATGCTATTTACTACTTCCTTTATTGACTGTTATTTCCTTTTCCTTTTATAATTTACCAAATGAGGGCATAGTTTCCCTAATGACTCACCAAGGCCCTCACTGCTAGTCAGAAGCCTCTGGTGTTTAGGGAAATGCGCTTGAGGTCATGTGGAAAACCGGTTATGGGGCACTAGTTGAGTGACTCTGAATTCAGGTCGTTACAAAGTGGTATCAGAGGAGGTTCTTTTCTTTTCTTTTCTATTTACTTAATGTTTAGAAACATTATATAGGTATAGGAAGGAATCGATAAAAGGGAAATAGTTGTGCCCAGGAATTCTAGAACCTGTGTATAGGGAAAAATCCTAGTTTCCTCGAATATTGAAATTTTTTAGTTTCGCAAATGTTACAGTTCAATTGAATTCACCATTGGGTGGTGCACTTTTTTTTCTATTACTATTTATATGATTGTGGTTCCATTTTTTTGCAACCCGATGAGATGATGGTATTCCATCTCATGCATCATATAGGCACTTGTTAGAAAATCACATGTCATGCATTCTCCATGCCATGTAGATTGCATCATAAATTGCATGTTGTTGTGATAGAATTTGTGATATACTATTCATGTTGTTGTGATAACTTCTGGGGTAAAATACCTTCTATTTTGATAAGGTATCGTTTGTTTAGAGATTCTTTATCATGGACACCAATATTTGGTCTTAGAGGTGTTATGGGCCCTCGAAGATCAGAATTTGGTGGATCATGAGTTTGTAATACTGTTTACTTGTTATATGCATTTTTATGATGCCAATATTTGATTATTGGGGGGTATGGCCCCCCATAGTTCTGAATATGGAACCTTAATACTTGTTTTTCTGTGTTTTCTGGGCTTCGGTGCAGTTCTGAGGCTACTGTCGGGAAAAACCCAGAATACACGGTGTGTACTTTATATAGACACACCATGTAGTTTTTATCTGTGTCGCTGACTATGTGGAAAGGGACACGGGGTTGTGAATGTTCTTGTAGGAACACGTCGTGTACCAGTTTACACACCATGTATTATGAATTGGGTATTCATTCATGTCACGAACAACACATGCCGGAGATTTCCTTCAAATGCACACAGTGTCCATCTAGAACACGTCGTGTATAGTTAATCGTGGGGTCATCTATGTAGCTAATAACACGGGTCGATGATACCTTTCTCGTACATGTTGTGTCCTTCAGAAACATGCCATGTAGTGTCGACCATGTGTCAGACCATGTCGCTGACAACAAGGGCCATTTAAGGCCTGTCAAGTACATGTTGCATCTTCCTTGAACATGCCGTGTAGTTTCCTACTGGGATAGTCCGTGTTCCTAGCCGTGTAGGAGTAACCGGGAAGGAGGAAAAAGGGTTAGTACATGCTGTGTATTTTGAGAACACGCCCTATAGCTGGGTGGATTACACAGCCATGTATGGCCAAGGTACATGCCCAGGGTAAAAGTTCAGGAAACATGCCGTGTAGTTATACTACATGTCGTGTAGTCATGTTTTTCCCAACTTTTTAGAGTTTTTCTCACCTATTCCATTTTACTCTCTTAAGTTGAAACCCTGTTCGTCCTTAATAAAGTTGTGCATTTGACCTTTCAGAGCTATGGCCCCAAGAAACCCTCCTGTTGCACGTTAGGAACCAGGTAGTGACCGTACGCCTGATACAGAAGATTAGGGACTACGTGTAGTTCTGCCTATCATTCCAAACATGAAACCTTCAGTGTTTCTAGAAACTACTGCCGACGCCCAATTTAGAGAGGGTTTCATGAGATTCATGCAGACCTTCCAAGGAGCTCAACATCCTACCCCGTCTATGGCAGAGCTGATGATGGTTTTTCAACAGCAGCATCCTCCCACGTTCATAGGGGATGGAGGACCATAGGCTGCAGAGTCATGGCTAGAAGCCATGTTATCCATCTTTGAGCACCTGGATATGCCTCCGGAGAGGATAGTGAAGCTCATGACTTATATGCTACGATATTCCGCCAAGAGATGGGGGATGTGGTTTCACAGGTAGGGCACCAACATGCTATGGCTTGGGACACGTTTCAGTGTACGTTCTATGACTACTTATACCCAACGACTCTTAGGGCTGACAGATCCAGAGAGTTCATGAACCTGCGGTAGGGTACTGTCACAGTTATGGAGAATTCCTCTCACTTCACAGAGTTACGGTATTTCACTCTCGTTTTGGGGAATGACGTGCTATTTTTAGCAAGGAATTTTGAGGAAGGCCTCAGACTAGACATCAGATCAAGGGTGAACGTCTTTCAGTTGAAATCAATTAATCTGATAGTCAACAAGGCGCTTATCATGGAGAGAAATTTGAGGGAGACCGGAGGTGTGGACCAGGGTGGTTCATCATCCAGATCTAATTCGTTTCATATAGACAGCAGGAAGCACCACTGAGAGTCTACACAAGGTGACCCGAAGAAGCGAGGTATTCCTTCTGGTAGATGGGATATTCCCTCTGGAAACCAAGTGGTGTGCTATATGTGTGGAAGAAATGGGAATAAGAAGCCTCAGTTCTTGAGAGACCCATTGGAGTGCCGATTTTGCAGCAGGATGGGTCATCTGCAGCATTTCTGTAAGTTTATCCTTCCATCGGCTAGTGAGGGAGGATCCGTTTCGACTTCGCGTACAAGATAATGATTACCAATTCTACAACAGACTAGGGGTTGGAGTTCTTCAGGTCGTTCAGGAATGGGTAGCGGTCGTGGATGCAGTGGTCAGGCTCAGGTAGGGTCAGCTCAGGGGTCTCAGGCTGCTATACAAGGCCACGGTGCAAGCCAAACTTTTGCAGTAGAGCAGATTTATCAGGATCAGGCTCCTAGACCTTCTACTGTTCAAGGTATGATTTTAGTAGCCTCAATATTATCCTATGCACATTTCGATACCAGAGATTCTCATAGCTTTATTTTTGTGCACACTGTGGAAAGCCTTAGACTTACTGTTTATACTTCTAAGGATATGATGACGCTAGACACTCCCTTGGGAATTAGAGCTGCTAGAGTGCATCAGTGCTTAGACTTCCCCCTTGAGGTTGGTGGGTGTCATTTCTCATGGAGCCTCTATTTTTTGGAGATGAGAGGCTATGATGTAATTCTCGAGATAGAATTGTTAATTCCCTTCCAGGACTTTGTCGATTGTTATCGTCGTAGGGTGAGATTCAAATCACCAGAGGGCATATCATTTCTTCCTAAGGGCGAATGGAATGTCTAGGTGAGCATAAATGGACTAGAGCATCATGGGTTGGGTGGTGTTATATCCCAGATTTCTAGCATATATCAGGATGACTAGGGGAATTCTCTGTAAGATTTTACTCCAGTCTTCGATCACTTTCCAGATGTCCTTCCAAAATACTTTTCAGGTTTGCCTCCATAGCCAGAGGTAGACTTCTCTATTGAACTTGTGCCAGGAGCGGCACTGGTGTCCATTACTCCTTATAGAATGGCTACACCTGAGTTGTAGGAGCTCAATAAATAGTTGTAGGAGATTCATGAAAAGGGTTTTATCTGACCTAGTACTTCCCCTTGGAGTTTTCCTGTCCTGTTTGCAAAGAAGGCAGACGACACCCTTAGGATTTTTGTGGATTATCAGAAGCTAAACATGTTGATGGTTAAGAACTGATATCCATTGCTATGGATATATGATCTCTATGATTAGCTTCGAGGAGCCAAAGTGTTCTCTAAGATCTACTTGAGATCCAGATATCATCAATTGCATGTCAGGCCATATGATATACCTCTTACAGCCTTTCGGAGTAGGTATGGTCGGTGTGAGTATTTGGTTATACTGTTCGGTATCACGAACGCACCAGCAGTTTTCATGGAACTAATGAACAGAGTTTTCCATCCTTACTTGGATTCCTTCGTGGTGGTTTTTATGGAGGATATCATGGTGTACTCTCATACCTGACACGACCATTCTACCCATCTTGAGATCATTTTGAGTACACTGAGGGAGCATCATTTGTATGCCAAGATCTCTAAATGACACTTTTGGATGGACAAGATTCACATCCTGGGTTAGGTCATCTCAGAGACAGGAGTATCAGTATAACTAGAGAACGTGAGAGCAGTAGTCACCTGAGAGAAGCCGAGGAATGTCATCGAGGTACGAAGTTTCTTAGGGCTCGCTGGTTACTATAGGCGGTTTATAAAGGACTTATCACCCATCGAATCACCATTTATGGGCTTGACTAAGAATGGGGTGAAGTATGTTTGGTTAAAATCTTTCGATTCATCCTTTCAAGAGCTGAAGGGGAGACTAACATCATCACATATTCTAGTTTTTTCGGAGTCGGGAAAGAGTAATATAGTTTTCTGTGATGCATCTGGAATCAGTATTAGAGTAGTGCTTATGTAGGAGGATAATGAGGTTGCATATGGATTTTGGCTATTGAGGCCACATGAGAGGAACAATCCCACGCATGAACTGTAGTTGGATACAGTTGTTCAGCCATTGCATTGTTGGAGACATTATCTTCTGGGAGAGCATTTTGTGGTATATACTGACCACAAGAGCCACAAGTATATCTTCACGGAGCATGACATGAATATGAGACAGCGGAGGTTCATTGAGTACCTACAGTCTTTCAATTTTGAGATTTCTTATACGCCTGGGAAAGGAAACACTGTGGAAGATGCTCTGAGCAGGAGGACATAGATATAGGATGTTCAGGAGGCCAGTAGTGAGTGGCAGCTTTTGGCTCTATTCTCTGGAATGCATTTAGAGGTGCACGAAAGACAGGGTCATTTTTTCTTTCTTCTATAACTGTTACCTCTACCCTTCTTGACCGAGTTCAAATGAGATAGCTATCAGATTCTGAAGGCCTAGTTCTATGGGAAAGCGTGTCAAGAGAGGAACCTTTTCCTAGATTCACCATAGGTGAGGGTGAGATCTTGTGTTTCCAGGGATGTTTATGGGTGCCAGCAGATATACCTGAGGAGATGATGTGAGACACTCATTCCACAGTTTGGGCAATTCATCCTGGCGTCCCCAAGATGTATCGTGATCTACACCACCAGTATTTGTGGCCAGGAATGAAGAGAGATGTTGCTGGTTTTGTCATGAGGTGTTCCACCTATCAGCAGGTAAAGGTGGAGCACCAGTGACCAACAGGGCTTTTACAGTAGCTACCCATTCTCAAGTGGAAGTGGAATGATGTCACGATGGACTTCATGATAGGGTTACCTAGATCACCTTGAGGGAATGACGCGGTATGGGTTGTCATTGACAGGCTCATGAAGGTTTCTCACTTCTTGCCAATTAAGGAGACCTTCAGTGTTGATGATCTTGGACAGTTGCACATTCTTGAGACTGTACACTTGCATGGGGTTCAGAGTACAATCATTTTATATAGGGACGCCCTCTTTACATCACATTTCAGGAAAGGGATACAGAGGGCTTTGGGTATAAATGTACTTCTGAGTATAGATTACCATCCACAGACAGATGGGCAGTCAGAGCGCATGATTCAGGTGCTTGAGGACATTCTAGGAGCATGTGTCCTCGATTTTGGACGTTCTTGGAAGAGACATATACCTCTAGTGGAGTTTCCCTACAATAATAGTTTTCAAGAAACTATTCAGATGGAACCTTATGAGGCTTTGTATGGTAGACCATGCTGATCACCCATGTGTTGGCTGGAGGTAGGAGAGACAGCTATGCCAGGACCTCGTCTTATCTAGGAGACCACAGAACAGGTGGAGTTGATTCGGAAGAGTATGGCTATAACACAGTCTCGGGATAAATCTTATGCTGATCAGCAGAGACAACTTTTGGGGTTCAAGGTCAGAGATCAGGTTTTCCTACTTTTTACCCCGAGGTTGTGACACAAGAGGATGAGGAGACATGACAAGATTTCATCATGATACGCTGGGGCGTTTGAGGTTTTGGAGAGAGTTGGTATAGTTGCTTATAGGTTTCAGTTACCTCAGAGGTACCAGGCTATGCATGACATCTTCTATGTTTCTCAGCTTCGATGCTATTTATAAGACCCATCTCGTGTTTTTCAACCTGAGGAGGTTGATCTGGAGCAGGATGCATCATTCTAAGAGCATCCTATCAAGATTTTTGATCGTAGTGCAAAGGTACTCCGTGGCCGGTCTACTCCTCTGGTACGGGTGCTATGGGAGAACGGCCGTGTATAGGACGAGACTTGGGAGATGGCGGCCGATATGCGATCACAGTGGCCAAAGTTGTTCGGGGTTTATTCTTCTACACTGCGCTAGGGAAAATTCAGGGATGAATTTCTTTGAGGGGGGAAGTTTGTAAGAACCCGGACCTTCTTTTCAGTTATTTGTTTTCCTTTCTGGTCGTTTTTGGGAAAAGGCGGAGAATCTAGAAATTTTCAAAGTACATGCCGTGTACTCTAAAAGTACACGCCATGTATTTTGATCCCGCTCGAGGCCGTGTGTAGGCTGTGTCATGGACACACACATGGCCATGTAGGGGTGATGTGGAGGCCTCTTAATGCGGAGTACAGAAAAGATTAGTACACACCGTATACACTAAAAGTACACGTCGTGTACTCTATTTTTTCATTAAACGGGCTGGGGTTGTTTCTTAACCCCAAAAACATATTCTTCTCCAGCTTCTTTGATCAAGAGTGAGGGTACGACTACGGGTCTTCTCTAAGCCACTGATCTATCACCGGTTATCCGAGTCGAACAACGTTGGTTGCAATAGAATCACAGCAGTGAGTTTTTGGTTCTTCTATGGCCACGTTTCATGATTCTTTCTCTTATGAGAGTTATATGAGGTTGAATGTTTTAGACGTTTTTGCAGATCTAATCCATTATAGGAGGATTTACAGGCTGAGGTTCATGTATATCGATCACCTAGGATCGAGGTTGGTGGTTTGTTTCCCTACGTTGAACATCTTTGCGCTTTTGTGCAAAAGCGTCAGATTCCCATGTTTTGGGTATCTCGGGTCAGAGTTTTGATCCTGTTTTGTTATCTCACTTTGATTTCTTGTGTGGTAGAGGCTATTATATGAATAATTATTTCTTGTTAGCATGTTTGATGAACACCCCAAGGGTGTTCTTCCTTGTTTTGGCTGTTTATCACTGTTTGGATAAGGTTGCATGTGAGGCAGACCTTGTTGCATTGATTTCCGCCTTGAAATAATTGATTGCATGTATTTACTACTCTTTATATACTTTTTATGCATTGTAGCTAATAGCCAAGTAGTTTTTGAACTTACATAGGGCTATTGATAGTTGATTATGCTTGACTGGACTGGTCAGGGCTGTGTGAACCTGGTGTGGTAGACTAAAGAGGGAATTGACTATTAAGGGCTTCCCTAGAGAGTCTTTTATAAATTAGTATCGTTCACATGACCTATGGGAATTGGACTTTATGCTTCATCATAGTTTACATAGTTACGTATTGAGACTACAAGGGGAATTATATGTAAGTGATTCCTCATAGAGTCTATAGCTATCATTACCAAACCACAGGGGAATTGACGGTGAGAGCTTCCCAGAGTGTCGGTGTCTTGTGTGATTACTTGACTAGAAGGGTATACCAGTATTAGCCACCCATAGAGTCAATGTGAACATTGTCTTCTTCGTTATCACAAGTCCACCAAGAAATAGAACATGCTTGGGGTTTGTACTTCTTGTTGTTTAGGTAGTCTGCTGAGATACCTGTCGTGTTACTTTCTATAGCTTGGGAATATAGGGATGATGCTTGGTTACTTGGTTGATAATTAAATGATTGAATTAAATTAATAAATTAATGTGAATGGAGATTTATAGGATTTTTTACTTTAGTGTATTCCTATTTCTGTACTGCATTTATTTCCATTACTTTTTCTATATTGCTCACTGACAGAAGGGCACAGATCTTGTGGTGGTTTTCTACTAGGATTAGTCTCACAACCTTTTTGGGTCATGCATTTCGGCTCAAACAGGTTATATAGTTGTAGGGGTGGATAGGGATTGTGGCCCTTATACTTTAGGTACATGATTGCTGGTAAGATTTGGAGAGCACATGACCGAGCATAGGCTTGCGATGCTGCTGGAGTTGTTGTTTACTTTTAGTACACTGTTTTTAGTTGTATTTCAGCACGTTGTTGTGTTTAATGCTTTTCAAAGTTACCTGTACCTATTTCATCATTGTCATCATTATTATATGTTCATTTCTTCCTCTGTTTAGTTTCAGTTATTTTTTGTTGTTTACTACTTCCGCTATTGACTATTATTTACTTTTCCTTGTATACTTTACCAAATAAGGGCATAGTTTCCCCAATGACTCACCAAGGCCCTCGCTACTATTCATAAGCCTCTGGTGTTTGGGGAAACGTGCTTAAGGACATGTGGCGAACCTGGTATGGGGCACCAGTTGAGTGGCTCCAGATTTGGTTCGTTACATTCTGTATCTACTAGACATCAGCCTCTAGAATATGGGGAGGTGTGATGGAGGTGTTGTGGTGCATCAAGTCAAAACATTGATGAGTGGTCTGAGCTTAGAGAATAAAAAATTACTACCTTGATGTATTTGATTGTGTTTTTTGTCCGATAAACTAAATTAAGAGGTTTTTTACCTTATCGTTTTATATATCTAGTTAAATGTTGCATTATTTATATATATTTTTTCTTAATAAAACCATTATTTCCAATTCATTACATTCATATTTAATTATGTCTCATTAATTTTGTTTTAAATATACCTTGGTCATTTGAAATCATATATGAAGATTAAATTCCAATTGGAAGGAAGTATTTATAAATTATTACTACTAGAGGAGTGTATGAAATTTTTTTCTACATTCAAGAATAATACTGAGAAAAGATTCAAAAGAGTTGTTCATGTTGATGAAGTTTCTACGCAATCTCAACTAGAAAAGAAATCAATATTACTTTCTATTATTGGATAAACAATTGGGAGGAACTTAAATATTACACTAAAATAGTAGTAATTATTATTGTAACATAGTTATCTACTAATAAATAGTTAAATTAGAATGTCATTCATTATAAAACTAAGGATACAAAAAAAGAGAAATCTCAGAAGTTGAACATGGAATTAGATAGATTTAAAAATAATTTGTTAATAAAAAAATTAGTATAATAGTTATCATGTTGTGTAAGCTAATCTATACTATAACATGTCTATAATAGGTTGACATATATATTATAAAATGTTATTAATTATATTAATTTATATATATCATGAATAAATTATATTCAATTTAAAGGGTCTAATGATTCGAAGTCATTGGATCGTGTTCCACTAATGGGTGATAGAAAATTTGATGCTTACAAAGTGAATGGTTTTAAATTTCATTGAACTGGGATATTATATAAATTTGAATAATAATATCAAATTAAATTGCTGGGGTCATTTTTTAGTTGTTTTATTCAACTATAAGTGGGCTAGTATTAGAATAGGTATTAAAACTGATTCCTTACAATTTAATTTTGATAACTTATCTCACTTGATGGATATTTGTTACTGTAAAGAAAAAGATCCATATATCATCACATAATATGAAAAAATAGTATATTGTATGGAATATGGAGTAGATCTAGGGTAGAGTGTTTTTATGGATACGAAACAATGATACATGTATGATATGGGTGATGAAGTAGAAGAATTAACTTGTGACATTTAATCCCATAAAAACCAAAACACTAACTTTTTTCCCATGATAATATTTAGAATATTGATCTTTCAAGGGTGGTAATGTTTATGAATTAGTGACAGAGCATGATAATGATATAACCCTTGATGGAGAAAATGATTGTATGTGTATTCATCCATTATGTTAGGAATTAACTAGGTACTATATTATTTACTTTTATTCTTATTCATATATTATCATATTTAAATTTATTTTTATTCATTAAGTAGTTAATTTTGAAAATTTGAATTTTATAATGTTTAAAAATATATATATTTTAAAAAATTTATTGGTTATTTTAATGATAGAAATTGAAAGTAAAAATACTTTAGTGAATGCAGTTGATCTATTATTGATTTTCTACCCAATATCCACATATCATTATGTTTTCTAACTAATGACTCACAAACTATATCTGGTACACCATGTTGGTCCCTCTCACCATTATTTGAAAGTCCCTTTGTCTCCCTCTTGATAGTTTCGGGAACACTTCATAAAAATAAATCTACCCAATCAGAGCATGATAGTTGGCCCTCATATTGTGCATGTGATTTTCATGAATTATATTGAGTATGTGGTCACTCAAGTTACCTCACTAGGATATTGGAGAGTAATGATTAGAGGTATGGATTTAAATATAATTTTTTTATATTTTTGTATGCCAATGTCATTTTATTCAAACATATAGAAAGAATATATAGATATAAACACTAAAATTTTAAAATTATCTAATCTGAATGGAAATAATATAGTTGCACTATTTGATAGTTTTGGGATTCTGATAGAGGAATTTGGAAGATTAGTTAATTGTATATTTTTCTAGTTAGATAATGAGACAATGGCCCTTCCCATTATATATTCATATTGGAGACATATGACTTTGTCTTGGAAGAATGATGTATTTGATTCATATGTTAAGATAATTTTAATATATTAATCATTATTGATTAAATTTATTGTCATTATGTAATAAAATTCTAATAATTTGGATAAAACAATTTTTTTTATTTTTTTGTTTCCCTACTATTAGCATAGTTCCATGGATGTAAAACAATTAGTAATAAATATGAGTATATTAAATAATTACTAAAAATTGAGTTTAAATATAAAATTTTGACTATTTAGAATATATATGATAACGTTCCTTGAGGTGTACCTAGGTAGTATAATATTTTTATTGATATCTATCACCATCAGAATAATATGGTAAATAATAATATGTTATTATATTAATTTCATTTAATAAAAATAATACAACTATTATTAAATTACCTATTATTCATTAAAGTAGTTTTCGTAGAAAAAATCGTCAATAAAAGAGAAATAAATCTTCCCCTAAACATATTATTCAAAAATATTTTCATGAAAATGATTTAAAATGGTAATATTTTCATGAATTCCAATATTTGTATGTTAAATATAATTTTTATTGAATATTAAAATATTTATTTTCCTCTTTTTCATATAGAAAAAAGGAGAGAGGGAGATAGGTTTCTTGGATTGATGTTTGGTTAGATGTCAATTCCAAATCCTATGGAAGTTATGTGAATTATCCTTCCAAAGATGTTACGGTATAAAGTTTTTTCATTCTATTTTTTGTAAATTTTTATTTTAGTTCAATTTTAAATAATATATGATTGGAAAGTAAAAAATATATAATTATGGATTCCAAATACAAAGACTCATTCTTGGTCTCCCAATATAATCATGTTTGTCAGGACTTTGGGAGGAGAAACCTATCCATGTGTGTGAGATGGGTTCTAGAAAATCCTCATATTAGGACATTCTTGGGTCATCAAGTTTATTTAATATGATAGAATTTTTTTAGGTTGTAGTTCACCCCTCTTTCTAGAATATCAAAGTGAATTTATGATGATAAAAAAAATTCAGGGAATGGGGATAAAAATACAAGAATAGGTGATTCATATAAAAATTCAAGATGGGAAGGTCCTCACACTTCAAAATTAATTGGTAAAATATATCTGAAGATGATAGGAAATGTCCCAAATGATATTGAATCGATCATTTTATAAAGGAGGTAGTTAAATTTCACAATTTCATAGTCATTAGAATACAAAACTTTATTAATTTAACTATATATATATATAAATATAATTTTTTAATATTCAAGTAAATTATAATGAAAATTCTCTATGTAAGGAGTAGAGATAGAGATAATCATCACTTATTATGAGGTAGTTTTGATGATGATTGATTTTAAACTCCATGTTGGTGATGTTGTTGTATAACTAAACTAAGTACTTGTTAATTATTATGTTTTATTAGATATAATATTTTTTTTATTGAATTCTGATTAGAGTTATATGGATTTATTGATTTATATTTTAATTGGTGGTGTATAATTTAAATTGTTGCATGTATATAAATATATTGGTGTGTATTATTTTGTATATTTTTGGGGTGGATTATTTTGAATAATACACCCATACTATGACCCCTATTTGTCTAATGGTGAAGACATGTGTGGAACCTAAATACCACATCTAGTGAGTCATGGGTTTAATACTAGTACTAAAGATATAAAACAAACATTTGAGGGGAATTAGACTTACAAATAATAAGAATATGAGATAAATTACCAATCAACTAGATCAAATAATATATAAATCATTATATCATACTAAATGTAGTGTTATAAATAAATGAATTATCTAAATTAAAAACCACAAGGCAAGATATGAACGACAACCACCACAAGATAATAATGTAATGATCATTCAGTAACCCTATCATGCATGCATGCATGCACACACATTCATAGACACATATTCTTTCCCACCCACCCTAATGTGCACCGACGCCCCCCCCCCCCACACACACAAAGAAACTCTCCAAAACCTCTCATATAAATGTGAAATAATCACACTAACACGTCAGTGAATAAAGACTGAAACCAACATGTTAACTATATAGGGTCAACTAATTTCTTAACCTCACCATGTTTCATTCACAAAATTAAAAAATAAAACTATGTTAACATAATAATATCTTGTAAATATAGGTAAATTTACCCTTATTACACTATCCTATTGAACATAATCATACAAAAATGGTATTTTGGTTATATAATGGAATTAACTAAAAATACCTATATTATTTTGGGTCTTCCTATTCTGGTGTGTTTTTTAAACGAGCCATTTTTATAAAAGTTGAGATATCCCATAGATGTCCTATTTAAAAAAACTATAATTCAATTGAAAATAATTATATCCTTAATGAAAAATATTATATATATTTTTATAATAATTTAATTTTAAATTAATAAAAAACACATGAAAATAATTATTATAAATATTAATTTTTATAATAATTATTAAATTATTAAATTGATTAAAAAATATTATAAAAAGTTTTACCAAATTGAAAAATGATGACTGAATGACTTTTATCTATCCATAGTCAATCAAAAAATAAAAAAAACTAACCTATGATAATAAAATATTTAGTTAGCCATTATGGTTGAGGAATATAAAAATTTATTGAATGGATGTTAGAAACAAAGAACGATGCAGGACTAAAAACTAAAATTCAATCACCACAAATCCTCAAAGTGATCTTTGAAATTAATTTTATTCCTCTTGATAACCCATCAAGGGTGTGTTTTTATAGAGCAAATAAAATGATTGGAAGAATGTGTAAGGGATTAGGGGGATGGGGAAAAAGAACAAGAGGGGGAGAGGGAGGGAGGGGTGTGAAATAGATGGGATAGATAATGGGTTATGGTGGCTACAATGGGAGGTTGGGAGAGGGGGATATGTATGATGAAACATGATTGAGGGAGGTTAATGAAAATGTGGATGGGAAGGTGGGATATTTAAAATCAACTAGTGATATATAGATGATTCGGTGATGGGATATGAGGGATATGTGGTGGGTTTTGATGATGGTGGGAAGGGAGGGAGATGATAAAGATGCGAACTTGGGAGACATAAAGGGGGTGTGGGAGAGACAATGATTAATAAGAGTGTATTGTTTGTCTATAATGATGGATATGAGACCTTTTTGATGGAGATGAGTAGTTTAAACAAAGAAGGTACCCTATTAGATATTAGCGAGAACATTAAATGAGTTTTATTATTGAAAAAACAAAAAACTATATATTAATTTAATATGGTTAGTGTTGGGTCGAAAAGTACCATAGGATTGACTACTAGTAAAAAATGAGAATAATAACTTGTTTAAAAAACCCCTCAGGATGGCCTGTATGCATATCTGTATACCTTTATTGATACAATTTTATTTTTACATATCCAGTTTTTTCCATTTTAAAAATTGGGTATAAAATAATAGGCCCAACTCATAAAGAACTCATGGGTTGTCCCATCAAGACCATGACCTTGGGAATATTATTGAATCCCTAACTAGAACAGTCTCACTCACACCCTAATGAATTACATCCTTATACAACCATCCCTTCCACATACAAATGACATTATAACCACATTTCATCATCATATAAACAACCACATATATCACAAACCACACTCTCATTCCCACAAATCCACATATCAAACCCACATAATAGTAAGTGATTTAATCATGTAGACCTCACCATGATCCCTACTCCTTCCAGGTGTTCCCCCACCATAATCCTATATTATAACCACTATAATCAAAGGTCATCAAATCTTAAGTTATGTCTAGAATAGAAATTTGGGGGGGGGGATTAACTAGTCATTTATATCCTCTACAACCTAGATATTGGGAAAAGAATCTGTAATAAAAACATCATATTAGTGTTGGTTGTGTAACCCAACATATGTAGTGGTTCAAAATAAATAAAAATAACTACAATATATATATATATACACAAAAGAACCTATACCCAATTTAAGAGAAACTATATAACACATGAGAATATATCCACAACCATCATCATCATACCTCTACATCACTACCTCCTCTAACCACAACATGATCCAACTCTACATCTATACCACATCACCACAATTCCACAAAAAAATTATCTTCATCTAATTTCATATATCATATTTAATTTTATATTAATAAATAACCTTTTTCATTATATTTCATCATTTCTACAATTATTTATAAATTTATCTCTACATCACTATTGACCACATAAATATTTACCATCCACATTGAATTCATTATGCTATAAATATTTATACCCCTTATAATTATTTATAATCACTTAAATTTGAAAATTAATAATTTAATTATTATATATCATCTACCTAATACATTTTTAAGTTAATCTTATATATCTTCAATCCACCATTACCCTTCCACTTTGAATTATTTATTATGTTCATTTATTTATTTATTTATTTATTTACCTCAACGCGATTATATCACCACAACCCAATCACAGTAATAATTTCATTAATTCATTACTTTTACATACATTCAAGCACAAAAACACCTAAAAATCAAACTATAACTCCATCAAAAACCGGACCATCCATAGTAACATCATCATTACTATTTTAAAATAGAAATGATCACATCTTCTTGTGTTCACCCACATTAATATCATCCACTCCATCTTCGTCAAATATATCAAGCCACCACCACAAAAAAAATCATTACCCTATTCAAAAATGAAATAATCAAACTAAGTAAAATTACTCTAAAAATATAATGGAATAGAAAATACATGAATATGGTTGTAGAAAAAATCAATTTCTAGGAAAAACAAATCATTCAATTTCAATTTTTTTCATGATTTCATACATATTAAATACTCTATGCATAAACAACATCAATAAAATTTCTATATTCCCTTATCTCACTTTGGATTATAAAAAATACATAAAAAAGGATTTTACCAATAGAAAATTAACGACATATAATATATCTGTTGGTAGAAATGATTAATTCCAATAGATATTCATTTCTGTTTATATTAACTAGGGTTTCCATCACGCTTCTTCAATGATGAGGTGATCACCATGCCCCACTCCCTCATTATTTGGTTCTCCTCATGGGGTCTCTCTCAGCCTCACTCTCCGCTAGGGGTGTCCTGGGTGGCCCTCTTCTCACTTGGCAATTTAAGGATTCTTCATCATCTGCCTTTGTCGGCGGCCATGATCTTCCTCCCTGGGCGCTTCAAGAATTCATTTTCGTCTAACCTAGGTTGTGGCCCTCTCTTCGCCCCATTTCCAATTTTTCTCTTCCATCTTAGGATTGTTTTTTTTCAAGATTTCAACGTTTCTTCGGTGTTAGGGTTCATATTTACGGTGATGTGTTTCTGTAGGCCAGAGTCTCATTCATCCCCATCGCATCACTTTTCATCTTCACCATCGTGATAGACACCATTTTTGGTTTAGAAAAATGGTGCGCTTGTTGGATTGGGATTGTGAGTTGGAGTTATTCGGGTGCTCGGTTGTTTCATGTTCCGGTGTCTCTCTCGCATCATGGTTTGTATTCTTCACACATCAGGGATTTGGTCTTTCATCCTATGATCTTGCCACCAGATTCACCGCACTTGACTCCATCTGGTTTTATGCGATGACCCTAAATGGTGATTTAGGATTGTAACAGGGGGTGTTCGTATACACAATTCTCCGCCCTTCTTTTTTGGTGTATGCTCCAGAGGTGTTGACACTTATCAAGGTTGATAGCTAGTTTTTTTGCACTAGAGTTGTCACGATGATGACTAGAAGATTCCCTCGGGTGTTTCAGCTTTGTTTTACTATTTTCCAATGGGATTTTTTGACATTTTCTATTCCTATCATGTTTGGAATTTCCTTTGGTGATGATCATGCAATGTATGGTTGGTTTTTGAGTGATTTTTGTGTAACGAGGTTCAGTATTGGTAGATGATAATGAGGTATTATTGATCGTGATTCTGGAGGTGTTGGTCTCTCATGGGGTTTGTTTCGGGTGGGTTACAATGGTGATAAAGGATGTTTGCGATGATATTTGGCTTCTGTAATTGTGGTGATGTCGTGGGGAAAAGTGATAGCGTTGGACCTGAGGTGGCACCTATTTATCGGTTTTCAATTTGAGGATTAAATTTTGAAATTTGAATCTTTTTTGGTTCGAAGATGATTTGAATTTGCATTCATTTTATATGTTGTATTTTATTATGATAGTTTTTGTGGGTTCCATTTAACCCTATAAAAATGGATTTTTCTGAAAATACAAAAAAAATGAGTATAGGTAGAAAATATGATAATTAAAATATAAGATTAATTAAAATATAAATAATTTAATAATGTTTACTAATTATATATATACAAACACATTTTTTATACAATATGATTTTTATATAAATTAAATACAAATTTCAAAATGTTTTCACTATACCACATCGTAGAACACCCTCAACTGAACATCGGAGGACACACCCCATCATAGGACTTTCCACCTTGAATCCCTATATCCCACCATCTCCAACATCAATATTTCCACCGAACCCACCCCACTACCCATCCCTCACCATAATTCCACCTTATTTCTCAACACAAATCTACCTCGACCCTCACTGTAGTTCCACCTTGGCACATGCTATAGTGTCTCCCTAGTCCAGACTCCATCACCTCCATCTCCAATTTTATTCATGATCGAGAGTGATCTAATCCCTAAAAACCCTAATCCCTCCCTCATTAACCTAATCCCCATCACATAACACCCACACACTCTATTCCCTTTCACAGATAGAATAGAGTATAGAGATGATTTTGGAAGATTGGTGTTTAAAACAAGGTAGATCACTGTAGTCAAAGAAATTTTCAAGCTAGTATCATGGGTTTTATGTTTGGGTTTGATGGATTCTCTCAAATGTTTTATATTATATTGTTTTCTCCACCAAAAATATATTAGTTGGAAGGCTTGATAGAATATTTTTAATGGCTTATATATGGAATTCTATTTGGTTCGGAAAGAGGACATGAGATCTGAAACTTGAAGGAGAAGGTAATAGGTTTTCTAGTTCCTTTGGAATAGATTCATGTTATCTACAATATAATAAATCATTCTACCACTCAATGGTGTATTTCTATTTCCTTATAATATTTTTCAACTAATTTTTCTACTCAGCTATCAAGGCCTTCAAATTTTCCCTTTTAATTCAAAATATTTTCTCTGTCTAAATCATTAAAGGGGACTGAATTGATTATATTTAATTAATCTATAGGTGATTTTATGAGAAATGATGATCTTTGACTGTACATATGTTCATGAGGATAGACATTTATTATTTTGGAAATATGTTTATGGGCCATCCTTTTAAGAAAAATATTGTGGAATCCCAATGGAATAGAGTTTTCTCAGTTTAATTTTGCCACCATTCATATGTAATAAATAAAATACGTTTATTATTAGATGTATTTTATCATTGAAGGAGGCTTCATAACTGATATATGTTACTCTAGAGCATAATTTTCTCTGATGGAGTTAGAGTTTTGGGGGAAATGGGGGTCCGAATATTGTGTAGCCACTTTTTAAAAGAAGAAGAATCATACATGTTATGGCCATTCTATTGAAACTATGGATGTGTGTATATTCATATAGGTTTTTCTAGTTGCCTTATTTATGAAGAATTTTCTTCTTGTTTTTGGATAACATGATCCAGTAATAGTTCTAGATGATAAAAAATTTGGAGCTGGTTTTGGAGCACAACACACTGCTTATGAAGGTGTCTATAAAATGTTTATAGACCTCATGTTAGATGTTGGATCATAAATAGAAGGGTGTTCCACTATAATCAATCAGATAATGGTGATGTTTTATTCATTATTTCAACTTTATAAGATGACCACATATGTTAATTTCTTTAGATTATAGTTATGGTGTCTTCTATGGATGGTTCACATCAGGTATAGAATTGATTTCCATGTCAGGTCCATTATAGGTGATTTCATAACTACTATTACTTTATTATTTATTTTTGTTTCATTTTTAGTGGATTGTAACAAAAAATAAAGGTTGTTATGGTAAATTTTGTAGAAATTCATTGGTTTGTGTCAAATCCATTAATCTTGTCAAGATACATTTCTTTTGTATTTATTTTTTTATGTTTCATGGATCACTTTTAATACTATTCAAGAAGGTTTTTCATGTTGGTTTTATTCAATTTGTGTGATGGAAATCCAAAATAGGGTCTATCTATTTGACTTTGGTCACTCTATTCAAGATATTTTACGTTACCTCCTTAAAAAATTGACTTTAGTATTTTTAGATTCATTTATATTTTTATAATGAGTATTCAAAAAATGTTTTTGAGGATGTTGTTGTTTTTGACACATGAAAAGAATAGATTCCTATGGAATATAGAATTATTAGATGAGTTAATATTGATGATCCTTTTCACCATCCTTCCTTCTAATCTTGGTATTTTATTTTACTGATATTAGTATGAGGATAGGATTATCATTTATAAATGCATGCCTGATGGTTCTTTGGAATATCATACACTTGGTTTGTATCTTAATTTTATATTCATAAATCACATAAAAATATCCTTAAAAATCATAATTGTAGAATACCGTTATAAAAAATTATTTAGGGCCCAATAATATGGTTTCAATACTTTCACGGAAAATTAAAATTGTATGTCATATACAATGATTTCTAAGAATAAAACATATTTCGAGATGAAGAATTAAATCCAATGATCATTCATTTTTGGGATTGATATGCTCAGTACTTTGGAGTATCCTCTTATGAATCAATTTTATTTTTTTATTTTTCATTAATTTCTTTCTTAATAATCTCCCCAAATATTTTTTAATAGAGTTTTAATTATAGGCTCTATATTATCAGGTCTCTTTATATTTAATTAATGATATGAATATAACGTTTTCTCTATTTAGATTGTGTGTTGTCTACTATTTGGCCCTATTTTCTAGATTTTTTCCTAGTTTCATGTTCAAGGATATTTCTTGGTGCTCATCTATTGCAGGAGTTTCTTTGGACTCATAATTATAAGGGGAGAGAATGATTCATAACAATAGAATACAGAATATTTATAGCACTTATATATTAAGTGATCAATGGGTATTAGTGTCTTTTCTCTTTACACTTCATATTAAATCCTAGGAAAAATGTTATTTATTCAACATTAGTGTTTTTTAGTGTCATCTAGGTGAATAAATGGATTTTTATTTAGTGGTGTCTGGTGTCTTTTCTCTTCACACTTCTCATTAAGAGAAAATGAAGTTTATTTGTCTTTAATGTTTATTTATATTGACTATTTGTTAGTATTTGTTAGTGTCATTTAGTTAATTATTAATTTTGGTATATCATAGGGTTTTATAGGGTGGAAATATATTCTTGTGTCCCTTGGTTTGTCATTATGGTTTGACATTAAGTTCATTCATGTTTTGTTGTATTTATTTCATCCTCCAATGGATGAGGGTTTCATCCTATTTTCATCATTAATTGGTTATTCCCCAGTAGATTTAATCTAGAATCAATTTACTTGAGCTTCATAATGGTTTCATTCACAACCCTTATTGGTTCTTTATTAGGAGTGTCCCATTCATTTGGTCAATTACATTGTAACTATGAGAGTAGTCCTTACGAAATAGAGCATGATCTCCTCTTATTTTCTTTAGAATATGTTCAATGAATTTAGATCTATTCACATTGGTACAAAATCATTCTTTCAAATTATACTTATTTCATTATAAAAAAGTAACCAATTTATTTTTTTATTTTTTTATTACAATTTCATTGGTTTTTTAATGTGGATAAATTATTTTATGTTGGATTCAATATATTATGTATGCTTTTTTTTCAATTATTTTCTTAACAGATGCATTTTTTAAAGAGAAGCATGGTCATGTTGTGTCCCTTGATTTCATAAGAAATTAGATACTTCCCATGTTCAAATGAACATTTAAATGATCATTTCTTGTTATCAACTAAAGATATGTCTCGTGTGTTTATTATTTTGAGTAAAGTGGTTCTGTTAAAATGGTTTTGAATTTTTGGGGTTATGTTTTGAGCTATGAGACATTTGTTTATACTTTTATTTGTTTCTATTATGGTGTTACTTCATGCATATATTTTGCACTAATTTGTGGGTATGCTTTTTTGGTTGTGTGTGTGTATATATTAGACCAGAAGTGTGTGTAATATTAGATAGTTTTGGTTTCTCAAGGGTACCAAAGAGGACTTGTATTGTTTATACATGGGGTGATGTAAAATTTTTGACTCCAGGCCATCATGAAAAAAAATTCTTATAACATAGTAAAAAATGAATTAGTAAAATAGGATTGAATTCAATTGACATTGAATGATTTAGGAATTATTATTTTTATTATATTTTTAGGTCCCATGAAAAATTATTGTGTATTGATTATTGTTTTTATTAAATTTAATTATTAATATAATTTATCCATTTCTATGTTTGACCATGTTTGAAAAGATTTTGAATTAATAATAAAAATATGTATATTAATTATGATAAATTAATAAATATAATAAGAATATTTACTAGCAATAAAAATCTATATTTTTTATTTTAATTTAATTTATAAATATTTATTATATATTGGTAAAATTATTTCCAACAGTCAAATTTTTCTTATGAATCATTTTCCAAATACTTTTTCCAACATATATATTATCTGTTGGTATTGTTATAATTGTTACAGATTTATATTATCTATCACAATAACATTAAGTGATAGATTTTGTTTATGATAGTATAGTGACATAGACATTTCTTTGGTTAAAAAGTATTTTTAATATAAAATGAACCTTTACCAATAGATATGTCCCTATTAGAAAAAGGTAAATAATTTTTAGTGATATTGATGTTATTAATAATCTATGATTATAATGAATCATATTCATGGAAATAATAGCGATATCATAATAGCATTCATTATTTACTCTAAGCATGGATACATTAAAAATAATATAGAAATCACATAAATTACATGCACAAAAAATCACCTTGTTAAATTTCTTATAATCTAATTATTATATTATTTTGGTTAATTAAACCCATTTAAATCATGAAAACATAAGTATGATAGTTACAAGTTTAGAACATAATATTAGAATGGAAATATAGAATCACATACCCAAAATATAGCTTCAAGAAACATGACATGGGAACAATGAATAACCGATGATAAAAATCTACCCAACACATAAAGATTCCCTATAAATTTACACACATAAATCCCCCATCAATACCTAAACCACAGCCACCCAAAACTAGGGAAATTCACACTTCAAAAGAATTATTAATAGGAGTGAAAGAGAGGAAATGAAATAATGGGGGATAGAATTCTGTGAAAGGGAGAAAGAAGAAACCTTTGATTGAAAGGGGATTGCCATTTGAAATACAATCCTTAGATCCAAAAGGAGAACCAAATGGAATACAAAGGTTAGATAAGGTTCAAGAGGATCCAAAAATATCGAAGTAAGGGAAAATAAGGGTAAAATTTATAATAAAAATCTGAGAGACCCCACCATGTCTTGGTGAGTCCATCACTATGGCATGGTGAGGGGAAATCAAAGGATATCTAAAATTATTGGCATTCAAAATAGTATATCCCACCAAATATTATGTCCACCATGAATGTTATAATGAAATATTAACTTCTAATATGACCTAGTGACTTCAAAAATATTTATTTCTTCCCCAAAACAAGAATATATCTATAAGACACTACTACATAAAATGATCACCATGTTTGTTTTCACCCTTTCTAAAAGATTAAAACAAAATATAGAAATATAATGAACACAAAAAAGATTACCATGGACTCTAAAATGGGAGATTTAGACTTCCCTTTTTGTTAAGAAGATTCCACCAAGAGACCACACACAACAGAACACACACTTCTTTGGAATATAATATAACCACATGTTAAACCCTTCCAAAATCGTAATTTCATACCCAAAATTCACAAATCAATTAAAATATATAACCAAACATCCCATAAACAAGACCAGGACATCTTCCACTATGTATACCTCTAGGAAAAATCACTTTCATTAATCTTAGGAATAGAAAACTCATCATTCCACCTTCACGTTACCTAAAAACTTCATATAATCACCATTAAAACTTTTAAACAAAAATTTAGAGGCCTAAGGATTGTCTTATCCTTTAGATTATATATCTCCCAAATTTTTATTAGAAATAAGTGATAAAACAAAACCATATGATATAATAAAACAACCATGAAAACAAAAATCCCATGAGAAACCTCTTAAATATAAATCACACCAAAACCAAAACCATATACATTTTATAAAGGAATAAATAACTATAATTATATAACCATAGAATCATTCTCAATATCTTTGTAATAATAAAGCTTCAGACAAAACTACATTCTGAGCAAGATTTTGTGAATCGTATTCCTAAGTATACTCCTCTATGCCATTGTGCCTCCATAGGACATGGCCCAAAAGAATCAAATACCCTTGTAGTACTTTCTCCTAACATTATGGAATCTCAATATGGAATTCCATAAATGTTGCATCATTTTCAATATCCAACTATCCCCAATATATGACATGGGAGTCATCATGGGATACCAATGAATT
This sequence comes from Viscum album, assembly GCA_963277665.1. Classification (NCBI taxonomy): domain Eukaryota; kingdom Viridiplantae; phylum Streptophyta; class Magnoliopsida; order Santalales; family Viscaceae; genus Viscum; species Viscum album. Next base: position 753,674,501 of record OY728160.1, read on the forward strand.
GGTGACCCATAGAAAACATCATTGATCTTATCCATATGTGAAGGAAGAACCAACTAATATTCCACCTCATCACCTTACTCTTAGACCTCAAAAGGTATAATAATAGAAGAGAAATCTTACTCCTTAAATTTAACATACACTTACCATGATGGTGAGAAACCATCCGAAACCTATTTTCTAAGGACATCAAACTCTACAGATCTCTTTATCTAATAATAAAACAACTTCTAAGGATTTTGGATAGTCTTCATAGAATCAAAAATCACCTATATCTTTCCTGTTATTATCTATACTAAATCCAATCCCTGAATAATTTACTATCCAACCAAATTCCGTCATATAAGCTTTCTACAAGGATTCCCATACAATGCTTCAAAAATAGACATATGAAGGGAAAATTATAGATAGTATTATAGGTAAACTCAACCAAGGGTGGGTGTCTTACCCACAAACCTCTAAAATCAATAACATGTGCATGTAACATTCCCTTTATTGTCTGGATAGTGCTTTTTTCACCATATTTATAAGTAAGAGAAGAAATGTTAAGGAATAAATAAGATCCAAAATCATCATAAATACCCTTATACGCATGAAATATAAAACGAGGATAGAAATTATATATGATAATCCACTACACTCCATGAATTCACACAACCTCATCCATATATACTCAACAAATAATCTACCATACTCAACACCTCAGTCTATAATAAATGGTCTATCTTTTCCATATAATATATAATCACCTTGATAGCATCATATCCCCATTGAGCCTGAGGTTAAAGTGTAATAAAATAAATTTAAATCTCTTCCCACTTCCACCCATGAACATTAAATGGTTGAAATGGGATATAAGGATTTTTATTCATATCGTTCATCTTTTGAAACACCACAAACCCAGAAAGAAATTGTTTTACTGGCCTCTTTATCTTCGACCGCCAATACCAAATCCTCAAGGCATGATACATCTGTTGCAGTTGGTGGCCTAGAACCAACTACTATATACTTTATGATAAACTAGAATTCATGGATATGAATATTAATAAATACCTTCTCACATATTGATTGTTTTTATGCATGGAAATGCATGTGATAATGTCCTAATGATAGTTGTTTCACTAAAGGGTCATAGTGGATCCTTGCTATGATGAGAACCCAAGAGTTCTATAACACTATTCTTGAATATATTTTCTATGACCAAATGATGTTATTTTAGGGACACAAATAATATAGGCCAATAGTAGTGAGGACTCATAAAACATTGAGGAATCTTCTCATTGTGTGAAACCTTGCTAATATCTAAGAGGATATTATGAGAACAAGACCCACAAGTAAGAAATCCACATTTCATAGTGTCGTTGGATGTTCCAATCTGTGGACATGTGAATTGGTCCTAAAACATTAAGAGTATTATAAATGGGTACTAAAACTCACACACTTAGATGTCTTGATGAAAATTGTGATGACACACTGTTCGTAGTGAGGTATGACATATCTGGTGCTTCATGAGTAATATTTCATTAATAGATAATTCAAGAATGGATTTTTCCCTTATGTTATATTACATAAGTTGATATCTCAGGCCCTTTTATGGAATTGATGTATCCTAAATAAATCCATGGCCATGGTGAGGTATGGTCATGTTCAATTCCATCAAGTCAAAGAAAGAATAATCGAGCACATGGGTTGATGGCACTAGCATGAAACCTAATTGATTCTAGATATCTATACAATGGGATTACATTACACGGTAAGAGTTCGTAGGAGGTGACACATAATTGTAGCATTAACTTCCTTCCCTATGGGTGACATGGCGTGTTTCTAGACACTAACTGTGGAATTTAGGTAGTATTTGTCTAATTCCACTAAGAAAGAGGCCTAGAGGGTCACACACTAAGTGTGCCCGAGTACATCTGTTAAATATTCATTCAACAAGTTTAATAAAGATTATTCCCAATTGTGGTTTAATAATTATTCAAGGATTTATGATTGTATTTATTTAGAACCTAGTTATTAGATAGAATATATTATGGGAGAAAAAATATATTTATTTGCAATTATTTTAGTGAAATTTATTAGAGATATAAATAGTCATTATTCAAGGTCTAATAAATGTGGTAGACGAAATAATGAACCCGAAAAAACAAAAGTAAACGCTGTATATATTAATATATACACTCCATGTAGTTTCTCTGAGGATTTGTGAGAGATAATATTATTTATTTAATTAAATAATAATAGGTGTAATTCATTGTGTGCATGTCAAGTGATAATAATAGTACAATGTCATTATTATACATGGGGTCTTTCTAAGAATTAAATGAAATTAATAAATTCCTTTGGGTAATTAACTCATTTTAATATTCTATGTAATATAAATCTATATTACATTATTCTCATTAAGCCTAGAAATTCTTTGAGGTTGTGAAAATTGGATCTGGAGAAATCTCTTAATATAAGAGAGAATCCATTTCCTCCAAAAACTCTCTCAACTTATAAGAGAGATCCTCCTTCACTGGATCATGGAGAGAACTTTGGATGCGGCTATCAAGATGATCGAAGGTGGACATCGAAGGTGAAGGCTCCCTGATATAGCACCTCGATATCCCTTCAATGATATCTACAGATACATAAAGCATGTGTGGATCACCTCTAGAGTAATACTACACTTGGCTTCAATGACTCAATGATGGATCACATTGGATCCTGATCGAAAACATCAACAGAGAAATAATTACATCAATGTATTTCTTGTCTTTTATTTAAATTAATTATAACCAACATATGATGATCCTTTCTATGGTTCTAGGAATTCCCTCTTTCCTTTTCATTCTTCATTATATTCCAAATATCCTGCATTTTATCATCATGATGAATCTTGGATTGATCGTTGTTAACAGTAAAGTTAATGTTGGGTACACTCATCCACAGACTTCGGATGCGCATGAAACCTACAACATCTTGGTTATACTAGGATGTACTACTAAAGTCGAGCTATGAAACTCATATAAAACCACCTCACACGCCACCAATGAGATATGAAGCTTCGATAAAAACAAAAAAGATATCGAATATCCTCTAACCATCCATCAAGAGCATCTCCATATATAATTTGATCTCTTTAAACCTCTACATCAGTATCTCCAAATTGAAACTCATCCACATCTTGTATAAAGGATGATTACACTATAATTTGATATGTTGAAACACTAAAAACAATGCACGTCATATCAATATACAATTTATCTAGCTCAAACACCATCCTCCATGCATATCTAGACTCCCAAGTAACAACCCCAAGTGAATTCATTCTTACCATATCAGATACTACATTACTCTTCCCTGGATTATAGGAAATATTGAAGTCATTATCTGAAAATAAAATCATTCACCTATAATAATATGAATTCAAATATCACTAATTGAAGATATATGTCATGATATTGTTGTATTTTAAGATGAAAAAACTCAATCAAATAATATTTTTATATTATAGATTCAATACAAACACTACCACTATAAGCTCAAGATGATGGGTAGCGTAGTTATATTCATGTGGTTGAAACTTAAAACACATATAAGTGATATCCATCATATGATACATAAAAACCCATAATTAGACAAGATACATTATATAAATCTGTGAACATGACTCCCTCTTCCAGAAGACGATTAATAGAAGCATCAACCAGCTTCTCCTTCGAATACATAAATGCTTTTTGACACCGATTTATCCATATAAAGGATGAATTGTTCATGGTCAAAGATGTCAATGGAGACTAAAATAACGAGGAATAAAACAAAAAAATTCCTATAATAGATTCTTATACCAAGTAATCTATGTAATTATACAAAATTATTGGGGGTTTATCCAATAAAAACCCATCATAGACATTAAAGGATTGAATGCCACACCTTATTTAGACACAACATGCCTATGAATATTCACTTATTACGTTAAAAAAAATAAACATAGATAGTATTTACATAAATATTATGTAATAAAATAACTTCGAATATATACCTAAAATTATCTTATTGATAACTTTATGATCTTTAATATATAATAATATCATTAATGAACAATATAAAAAACTATAATAAGAACATGGAAAATATTGTGTTCATCAATCCCATGAAAAAGGTTCGGAATTCATGAAAATGAAATGAATTACCATGAACTAAATGTTTCATAATGACATATAATGTAAATATTATAGATTTATTAATCGTTAAGCCTCATATGATGATATAAAAACTATATATTGATCCTCCAGAACCATCTATCCCCCTTTAAATATTTGAATAAATCAATAATCCTTATGATAGGATAAAGGTTATTAACTATACCAAGATTAAACTAATGGTAATCAATCCAAAATGATAGATTATCATCTTTCTTGTTAATGAAAAACGTTGAAGCACCCTAAAGAAAAACACTAGGATATATTAAATCCTTCTATAATAAATCATTTATCTAAATCCACAACTCCAACAACTTAGAATGAACCATCTGATAAGGAGACCTAATAATTGGAGTGACATGGGGTTGTAACTCTATCAAAAACTCAATATCACATCGATGTGTTAGTGTAATAATACATTTAGGGAATTAATTATGAAACTCCTCCACAATATTTGGAAATACCACTAACTAAAGATCCACTAATTTTAATACCCACTCTTCTAGATGAGAAGAAATAAGTTCTACAAACCTATTACAAATCAAATTATCATTCTCACCAGTGAACACTGAAAATTTTCATTTGATATCAAAGGTAAAAAATTTCCTTTGATATAAATCAATAATAGCCTTCATTTAATGTAACCAATCCTTTTTAAGGTTCAAATTGTATGGTTATATCTATAAAAAGAAGAAATCCCTGGTCGAATGAAGTTTCCCCATTATCCTCTCCCAACCTTGACACGCTTAAAACAAACTAGAATGACCACTAACTAATGAAATCAACACCAAGTTCACTGGAATTACCTAAACATTGATTCCAAAAGCTCTAATCATGTTATGTAAAATAAAAGAGTTTGAAGCTCCTGAATCAAAAAAGTCATATAACAAAGTAGAGGATAAACAAATGGTACCTATAACAATGTTTATCCCACTAGATAATGATAAATTTATTATAGTAAAATGACTATATATTTCTCTTTTACCTCACTGACCTTGTTAATGGCCATCATTATAACCACAATTATCTTTATGACCTTAAGTACGGGAGACATAACATGGTTTTACTTTTCCTACTATATATTATTTGGGCTTTCCAAAATATAGATGACCATACTACTATTTTTGATAACCACTGAGAGGTAATCACTTCATGGGTTTAACAAGAACCAGGCTTACAACACCACACTAACTACTAATAATGTTTTAAAACTAAAAAATACCGATAAATATGACCTCCATAAGAAACTAAAACCATACTAGAACTATTTATAGATATCCATGTACTGAAAAATCCATAGAAATTTGAAGGAGTGTAATGACACTGAATCCTTATCAACCATAATTTTAACTATAAAAACAATTAATTTCCCTATTCCATTTATCTTGAATTCATGAGAATCAGATGACCTACATCTCAAGGAAAATTATCTATACTAGAATATTCACTATTAAATATACCTCACCTAAAGACACATTGACAACTTAAATGGGTGAACTAACACTAGATATCTAGGCACAAATCCGACATGAAATTCCTTTCCATGGACTATTTGACAAGAATATGGTCAAAGGTATAATGAAAAAAAAATTGAATCAAATTCCAAACTCAAACACATTGGAACTCCCAAACCAGAGAGAAAACATCTCTTTCCACCACACCACCTTCAACATTGAAAAAAATAAAATCATACTATAATTAATCATGGTACTTCGCCCATGATACCTGCAACACTTCATGATCTCCAAGAAATATTATACACTAAATATGTGTATCCCCATGCAATAAGATAACAGAAAATGAAATTTAATGATATTTATAAAAAAAATATAAAAGTGATTAATATATCCTACATCTATTTATCTAAATTTTTACATAAAATAGACCCCTCATACATCATAAATATTTGATTCTAGACCATTAATAGAATCTTATACTAAGAACAATCCTCTTCAACATCAACTATCTAATGATTCACCTGGTTGTTTTGTTGTAATTTATTAGCTTGTCCCTCATGAGTACTCCAACCAGGTATTATATCTATTAGAATAACATGGAAAATAATCCAAAAAATATAGAATTTATTTATTATAATTTGATTAAATTAATTTTAACTTCTAAATATTTTCCCAATTCAAAAACAAGAACAAACATATGTGATAAAGTCATTCTACCAAGGTTTCTACCCTATAATCATCTCATATCACTTAAAATGTTCAGTATTCTTAAGGTTCTTATGTTAGTTCATAGAATAACCTAACATATTGTCTAAAAACCCTGATCTAATTACCTTTATTGATATGAAATTATGTTCCTAATCATTTAATTATAATGGATATTTTTTGGTTAGTTTGATTTTTTTCGTATTGAAGTTTAAATTTTTAACCTAGGACACATATTTGTTTATGGGTATTTTCAGAAGAATTTTGAGAATTTTTTAGAATTTTTTTATGCTCAGACATATTTTTTTAGATTCTGGTACATATAAATGGGTTTCACCTATAATTTACAATTATAAGTTACATCAGGTATCCACTATCATGTAGTGGTCTGTGGGAAACAGGGTGCCCAATAGGAAGGCACATTGTTTTTTAGAGGGATATTTATTATATTTTCACCACTACCCCTTATTTCTCTTCTATTTAGACTCCTTCTATCCCAATAATCTCTAATAAAATTTGGATGCCACTTTTAGGTAATCTTGGTCTCCCCTTCAAATCCATTCTTACACCTTTATTCATAATGAATCCATATTTTTTTCTCATGTGAAATCAAAGATAATGACACCTTTGTATTCCATTTCCATCTCTTATAGTCTCCTTGTGATTTTTTCTAATTATTTGTATATAGATTTTGATATTTTATTTCACTAAATCAATGTAAAGACGCATCATAGCCTTGGGTTCTATATCTATTTGTTAAAGGAATAATCTATGTGTTGGTTTCCATCTATTCGTCATTGGTTTTCTACAAAGTGATTGAGGTAAGATTTATTTTAGTAATTATGTTGTTTTTTGTGAAATTGAGGGATATTATTGGTTTATTACACTAATAGTTTGGTTGTTTTTTATTGTATGGGTTTTAGGGGTTATATACTTGCAATTCCTTGGAGTTTTAGGAATATTTTATGATGATTTTTTTATATTGGTTCTATTGGTTATAAGATATTGATTATTAAACTTTTAGGTGTTTCTACAAGAGCGTTTGATTATATCACCCAAATACTTTAATATGTAATTATACTTTAAATAAATACTAAGTTAAATATAGTTTTTACAATCTACACTAAACTAAAACAAAACCCTAAAACATTTTATGAAGATAATATTATCTGTATTAAATGAGACTATTATAATTTCATCGTTGAATTAGAGGGTACAAATAGAATTAAAAAAATTTCATACATATCTATAAAGAATATATAATTTTATTTTAACACCAATTCAATGATAAATTAATTAGTATATCTAAATAAAAATTTGTTTATTTTATGATTAAATTTTTATTTTCCTAAAAACTTTTTTTTATGGACTATATAATTTTATTTTAATGAACTAATCATTTTATTGTTTAATTTTTGTTAAATATTTATTTATTGGAATAATATATTTAAACCAATATAATTAGTAATATTTAGTGAATAATAACAAGAATAGTTAAAAATTTATTTTTCTAGGAAAACATATTTCATTATGTTTTTACTTATGAGTTAAATTTTTCAAATTTTAGAATTTTTCTTAGAAAAAATTAATATAATTTTTCTTTGAAAAAATTAACATAATTTTTGTATTTTTAATAACTATATTATATAATGATTAATTTTTTTTATTTTTATGAAATAATTTATTTTAAGAAGAATAGTGAAATTTATAGTTTTTACTAGAACTATAAATTTTATGAATTTTCGATCATATAATAAATACCCCGATGTTTATAAAAACATTTAATTGATAAAAGGTGCATTTCATAAGTAAATTAATACATTTTAAAAATACTATGTTGAATTTAGAAAATACATTATTAATATTTTTTGGATATATGTAATATTTTCAAATAAAAATTGTTTTTGGTATTTTCCTTTAATTAAATATTATTTGGGTAAATTATGTTTTTTATTTATTTGTAAATCACCTAAATTTTAGTTGTTTTCTATTAATCTAATTTATGTCAAGAAAATAAATAAAATTTATATTATTATCCTATATAAAAATATGAATGTTAAAAATACACTTTTTATAAAAAACTTGTGTTTACCTATTACATGTGCAAATATTAAAAAAATTCATATACATATAAATTTTATTTCATAAAAATTATTTAATAAGGATCATTATATCTTTAGGAATTAAATGTTAATAACTTAGGTAAAATTTAATTATTACAGCGAAAATATAAAATGGAAAAAATGAAAAATATAAAAGTAAAAGACATAAAAAATGTTTAGAACATCTGCAAAAATGAATTTTTAAACTCTTATTGACCTTAAACCCACTAAAAATTTATTATTGTCAATTATTGGATCCATTTTGAAAGGCCCAGTCAGGATATGTGAGAGCATTGGGAGGGGAGTGAATCAATGATATATTTTTTAATCATTCCCTTAAAAAAAATTTCCAAAGGATAAATGGAATTGACTCTAGTAAAAAAAGAACATAAAATGAAACCTAAAATAAAATAATAAATTAAAATTTTCACTACTAAATAACAGTATATATTCCTTGTCATGATCTAGAAAAAATCTAATACCACACTCATATGAAAAAAATTCTTTGTTCTTTACAACAAGTAGGGTATATCCATCACATGTTTTATATTATAGTCTATTTATAGTGCTTGTACACCATGCATATATAATATGACAAAATAGATTCTAAAATAATGAAATTATCCTTCACCAACTAGTTTCAACATATTTGCATTGTGTTACTTGAATTCTTTAAATTTTCCATTGTGTAAGTTTGATTTTCTTCTTCTCCAATTTCTTACACAAGAGTAAAAAATAACTTTATATTATTATTTTTCTTCTATATTCTTTGATATCTTTCATTTTAACAACACATATATATCTATAACAACTATAATATATATATCATTCATAAATGATTACCTATTTTATTTCTTATTTGTTCAAAAATATTTAGGACACTATGTAAAATACTTTTGAAAATAAATTACCAAATACCATAAATATGGTATTATCCATTACATTCATAATAAACCATTTTGATAATAGATTATAAATGCATAAAAACATGTAGAAATATCACAACCTCATCATTATTCTTTAAAGATTCATTTTCTTCCTATTAAATGTATATGTATGTATCAATACATGCATAGTATATATATATATGGTCATGGAAAATTCAATCTTCGCATTATTTCTTTTGAATGTGACTTAATCTAAATCTAATTACTTATATGATAATTTCACAATCCACTAAATGAAATTACCATGTTTATATGTGAGAAATAATCCTCACATGCTATCCTCCAAGCATGGAATAAGGCTTCCCAATACACATCATTTAAAATTTATTCAAACAACACCGAACACCTTCTTTCTTGAAGGTGAACTTAATGTCTAACTCGACCGATATTCTTTGATCATCATGTAAAAAAATACAACACATATTTCCCTTCACATTTTCTTCATAGAACTATAATATATGCATTATATATCTGTTATTTCTATTATATCTATCCAATAGACACATTTTTAATAATCATGATAGTTATTATCAAGACATTTATGATTTAAAATAAAACTTTAATTTGTATCATCAAAAACAATTCATAGTAGCTTCATCTACCATTAAAATCATTGTTTCTTAAACTCTCTATGTGATAGATTATTTCATCATGTGTCCACCCCACCCTTCATGTATTCTCTCTTTTCCTCATGTGGTCACTTTCCCAGAGTCACCTGACTAAAATTATGTGTTAATATGTGATCACTTTCACATGGTCACTTAAACTACCATGAATTTCAACATTTCTTCATGTGATCACTTTATTAGGATCACTTAATTTATAATTTGTTTCCATATTTATTCATTGGATCACCCCCTCAAGGTCCCTTAACCTATTTTTCATGTCCATATTTATTCATGTGGTTACTTTCTCGTGGTCATTTGACTAATCGTGTGTGTAAAAATTTCTTCATATGTATACTTTATTTCATTTCAAGATAACCTCCTATAATAATGTAAGGATTTATGTGTTAACAAAAAATAAAACTCCATAAATAATTCTACTTTCTATTCACTATATTATTCATTAAATGAACAAAAAATTGAAACTTCTTGGTCTCAATAATCTACCCCTTTCTATTTTTTTGTCAAAGAATGAATATAAATCAATAAAACTCTTAAACTCTAGTGGATAACTATACAATAATTTTAATCCTTTATGATCAATATTTATGTATGGAACAAGAATCATTGTACAATAAAAACATGTTTTCTAAAAAGTAGATATTAAAAAAATTCTAATACATAAATATCAACATATTTTAAAAGCTAAAACTTGCACTAACTTATAATAAACAATTCATGGAACAAATTCAAAAAAATGTTAAAACAAATGAGAAATTATGACATCACAACTTTCCAATTTAAATAACATATCCTAAATATATGATATCCCTTGATAAGTAAAGTTCATATCAATAACTATATTATTTTTGTAATAACTTCTTCCGAAAACCACTTCAAAAAACTATCAAAATAGTTCACACATGCTGACATCTTATCTTACTCCTTTTAAAATATCCCCTAAATATACATTCTCTTTTGATAGGTAAATCACATATCAATAGAACAAGAAGAGGCACAATACTATCTTGATAAGATGGCTACTGATTGTATCCAAACTAAAATAGGTAGCATAAGAACCGATAGTAGAAATGAGGAGCTGATTTATGAGGAACTATCAGATGAAATACTTACATTGGTGCTTAGTATGCAATCTGAGGTGTTTACACTAGATCTTATTAGCTCACACCTAGTTAATGTCTCTAAAATAGAAAATATTGTAGGGGAAAAGAATAGTCAGGCTTCTCTATCGGTATGGACAGCGAGTGATATTCAATTGAGGAACACTGATTCCCATATAGCAGTTAACCCCTCACAAATTCATACCAAATTCATGAAACAGGTGATCTATCAAGACAGTCATGAGACTGTTCCAAAGTAGATGCTGCTTTCTGATGCTCCCAAGCAAGCAGACACAAGGAGATCTTCTAGGAAGAAATACATGGAACTGAAAGAAAAAGGGGTATTTCCCCTAAGATAAATTCATCATGAAGCTCTTATTTTGGAACTTCCAGGGGCTAGCCAACTCTGGAGCTCTAAGTTCCCTCATGTTTATAGATGATATATACAAACAAGACATAATCCGAATCTCTGAGCCTAAAACAAAATGCATCCGCAAAAAATATCACATGGAATTTAAAAGTTATTCACTGCATTATTCTATTCAACCTTCCCATAGTATGGATAGAATTTTGTTTTTTGTTCATAACAGAATTTTCAATCTAACTTTGGTTTAAGTGGATGAGGAAATCATTACATATATGTGCCTCACTTTGGGTCACTCTACATACTGATCAATTGTTTATTCCTTCAATAATTTTATTGATAAAATATCTTTATGTATGAAAATTAAGGATATGTATATTATAATGTCCAACCCATGGGTTGTCATGGGAGAATTCAATTCCATTGTCTATGTGAATGAAAAAACTGGACATGGTTCAAGTAGCTTATCACTGAGTGATTTCAATGCTTGTGTGGAAGAGTCTAATTTTATTGAAATAACTGTGGTTGGATCCAAATATACTTTGAATATGATTCATCTAAATAGAATCATAGAAATCATGATTGATCATGCCTTTGGGGATGACACTCTACTTGAGAGTTGGAAAGCTATTTATTATTTCACCCTTGTATGGAAAAATTCAGACCACTATCAAATCTTACTTAATTTCACTGCTAAGGAGGATAAGAAGCATCTACCCTTTTAGTTTAATAATTCATGGATTTCCCTTCCACTTTGCTTACAGATTCTCAATGATACATGGGATATACATGATTATAACAGAAATTTGATAACCTGTATTTTTAAACTCAAGGTCCTCATAATCAGGATGAATTAGTAGAGAAATAAAAGATTCAGCCTCCATGATCCAGAGATTGAAACTCTCAGAAACACACTACATTAGATTCAAGAGACCATCACTAAATATGACTTCAACAGAGACCTTTCACATGAAGTTATAATTCACTCTGAGCTAAGTAAGCTTATCATATTTAAGGAAAGAATTCAGATAGAACTGTTCATAGTGAAGTGGATCACGGATGAAGATAGAAATACCAAGTTTTTTAATGGCCTTCAAAGGGAAATGCATGTCAACATACCTTTATCTCTCTTAAAGGATGGAGATAAAATCATGTATGATAGACAAAGCCTCTCACATCATATTTTCTCTTACTATGTGAATCTCTTTAATGGTACAAACAAAAATTAGTAAATAATGGAAGATATCATTCACAAAATTGTTACTGAGGCTAATAACAATATTATTAACTCAGTTCCTCTTGATTTTGAAATTAAAGAATCTATTTTTGATCTAAAAAAGGACAGCTGCTCGAGACTGGATGGATTTACAAACCACTTTTACCAGTTTTACTGGTATATCATTAGAAATGATGTGTGCAAATTAGATAATCACTCTTTCACAGATGGATCTCCCTCCCAAAGAATTAATTCTCAGTTCATTACATTAATTACTAAGGTGGAGAATGATAGTGATGTAGGTCAATTCAGAACAGTGTCTTTGGTTAATACTATCTACATAATCATCACTAATATATTTTCTAATCGTCTCTCTCATGTTTCTAGAAATATTATCTTAGGTAATCAGTTTGGATATTTCAAAAGGAGAAAAATTCTGGATTTCCTATGAATGCATGAAACTTCTTCAAAAGCATACCAGAGGAAGAGATATTTCCCTTAAACATGACATTCAAAAGGCATTCAATACTATTGACTAGGGTTTTATTGGACACATTCTTCATGAGTTAGGATTTTAAAGGAGCTTCATTCAAAGATTCAATTATCTTATTAGCTCAGCCCAGATTTCAATTCTTATCAACGATTCCCAAGAAGGCTACTTTACATTATCCAAAGGTGTGAGATAAAGAGACCCTCTTTTCACCATTATTTTTTCAATCGTTGAAGATTACATGGGAAGGATTGTAACACCCTGAGATTTTATGATAAGTATTCTTTTTAATTTATTTGATGTCATGTGTTTTATGCTACACCAAGATTATCTTGTGCTATACGCAACACCGTATTAGCTTGCAGTATATGCAACACAATTCTTGGATCGTGTTATACAAAATTTCAAGTTCATTTGATAATAGTCATTCTACGAAACATTGAGTGTAAATATATACATATTCAATGTATAAATGAAATATGGTTGGATGTTGTTATATGCAACAACAAAGGAGTCTTGCACTATATGCAACCCTGACTTGGCTTTCATTACACGCAATCGCGAACTTCCTCGATAGCGTGTGTTGTACGCAATACCGAGTTTCACTAAACAACGATATATGGTTATAATATTATCACAAACTAGCCGTTATGAATAGTATTAACCAAATTTTGAATTTTATAACATTATTATTCATCTTATAAATTTTCTAAAACATTTTATGTGAACAAAATAAATTCTTCATGTAAAATAAGTATTTTTCAAAAAATGCAGTTTTGTCACCTTTTGATGGAGCATCCACTTTAAATATAGTTTTTGACATGCTTATAAGTTCAATTTTACAAAATAAACTTCTTTTTTGAATCAAGATATAAAAAATTACATTGGATAAAGTTTTTATATTTTTCTGATAACTTTCATATTTTAATGAATAGTAAAAACACGCTATATTTTAATTAAAAACAACTTTTTTCATCATAATAATTTATATGGATAAATTATAATATTTAATGGTTTTAAAGTATAAATAGAATATGTTTTTACCATTTAATACAATTTATGTCATTAGCATTGATTTTACCTTGAATTTGTAGGTTAAATCAATTCAATATTTTGCAATGTTTTAAACAAAAACCTGTTTTCTTTCGACAACAGGATTAATTTTAAATTAATTACTGCAAATTATGTGTTTTGAATTTTGAAAATGGATTCCATATTTAGAATCAGTGGGTCCAAATTATGTTAATAGGATACTTTTTATTTTTGGGCATTATGAATAGTAACTACGGTAAAATTTATTTACCATAGTTAAAGGTAAATCGTGTAATTAAGGGTAAATATAAGATTATAAAATTACCATAACACCATAAAAAATCCTATTGGATGACTAAAAGTCAACCCATATCACCTAAGGGTCGGATTATATTCATTTAATGGACTTTTTGCCATGGAAATAATTTAATTATTATTAAAACCAAAGAAAGTGACAACATGTCACTCTCTTAAATCTTATAAGTATAATAATTTTAATTTAGTGATAAACATCATAAAAGTTAGAAAATTAATAGTCTCCAGAAATATAATAAAATTATATACATCATGATAATTTATTTATAATTTTTAGAGATTAAATAATTGTCATTAATGGTGATACATTAATTATTTATTAAGTGAAAAATCAGTAATATAGTTTTTATTGAAATAATAATACCCATTAAAAGGCCCCCAAACCTGACAAAAACATATTGGTAGTGTATATTTATACCATAGTCATCCAATTACCTAATAAATAACCGTTTGGAGTCTTATAAAACAGATTATGAAACTTATATTATTTTATTTTAAATGATGCCAAAGTTTCCACCTTCATAATTTAATAAATATAACAATTTAAATATTGTGATTTTAAGATGATAAATTTGAGTAAATGTATTATTGTGAAAGGAAATAGATTTATCTTAATCATAGGATTTTATTATTAATTTTTATGTAACAAATAAGTATATTAAATAATTATACAAAAATGTTGTAGTAATTATTTTATTAAGAGATAAACCAAATAAATGGTTTTAAAAATAATAAAATAAATATTATATTAACTATTTAATGTTCTTCACTAATTTTATAGATACGTATGACATTTTATAAATCTATTATAGATTTTATTTGGAACATATATTCTGTATATATTTTATTTAAATTCATATAAATGAATATTGTCAAAATTGACACTATTGTTATTTTATAAAAATAACATATTATAAATTTTTTTAAAAATCACAAAAATATATAAAAATTATAAATATAAATTTAAATGGTCTAAAATGTTATAAATTATACAATTATGGTCAATTCACAACAAATAAGTAATTATTTTTTATAATTTAAAATTTAGAATGTTATTACCACAAATAAAATTAAATTGATTAAGTGAGGATAAATCAAGTTGATAATGTTTAAAATAATTTCCTAACATGTCTAAATTTTATTGGTTGATGATATTACAATCCAATATCATCTATTATTAGAATATGAGTCATTTTTTGGAGGTTTTTAAGTGGGGTTAAATTTATTATAAATTAATATTTTTAAGATTTTCAAAGGTGCCCTTCTCCTCCCTTATAAAAGGGCACCTCCTCCCTCTCTTACTCACACCACTTTGAGCCTTTAAGATCGTCCAAAACCTGCCAAATTCTCTTCTACACTTCCCTAGAAACATACTAGAGGTCCTGGTATACTTCAAAGACCAATCATGGTGCCCTAAGAGGAGGTTTCAAAGAGGCGTACCGAAGGAGAGGTAATTTCTTCTACTGATTCTTTCAAGATTCTTTCTTCTTCAACATCTTCTTCTTTAGTTGTTTCATTATAAAGTAATAACATCAGTATCACTAATATACTGATATGTTATTATAAATATGAAGCAATCCCATTTAACCTTCTATCCATCCTACGGAAAACACAATCACCGCGCATGCGTACGTACGGAATATCGTCTCCACGCTGTGGTGTAATTTGTTTTTCCAACACCACCTTACTTGGATGGGTATAATGGTGTAAAGAATAACTATACATAGTTATTATAACATCATAATGATTCTTATATATTGTATCATCCACTCCAATTCAATTCAATAATTATGGAAACGATATCATCACTCGTGTGTACGTACGGACTACCGTCTCCACGACGCGATAAGACTCATTCTCCATGTTAGCCATTTAAGAATGATTATAAAGTATATATAAGCAATAATAATGAAATATATGATATTATAAAGATACTTTATTTAGGTATATATATATATATATGTATGTCATGTACTTAATTCCATTCAACTCAATAAGGAAACGAAAACAGTGTTCATGCGTACGTACGACCTACCGTCTCCATGAACGGTGTATTCCATTCCATTTATCGATCTATTATATATATGTATATTCTGAATATATATTATATATAAATCATGTTTTATATTCTGGAATTCAGTAATCATGATCTAAGTAATCATATGAATAATTACAAGTCAAAACATGGATGACAAATGAAACGATTTTACCCAAAACACTCTTGAACATGGAATTTACAAAAGAATGGGTAATATAAAGTCATAAGTGAACCATATATGATATCATAACAATGAATACGATTCTGTAATAAGTCAATGACAATATTTAAATCATTATACAGGAGTTTAAGATACATACGAAACATATCAGACATAAGGTAAGGGATAACTTTTCCAATCTCATCCTTATCTGAGATTGTTTATTCGTAAGTATTTACTGGGGTTATTGTTCTAATCCATCTCCTTGTTTCCTAAAAATGGTTTCATGTATGTTTAAATTCCTTTTTACCCATTTTTAAATTTTACTACATGCTATGTATGGAATCTTTCTTTTATAAGTTACTTTTTGACTTTTTCGGCAAAAGTACGAGAAGAATGTTTTTTTAACGTATACGGCATGAAAGGATTTTTACGGTTTTAGAAAGCCTTATTTTCATGAAGCATCCTCCAAAAGATTTCATGAATATTTTCAACAAAATATATTTCTTTTAAAATTTCAAGGCATTTTGTGAAAAGAAAATGATTTTTAAGAAGAAAGGATATTTTCCTCAAGAATTCATTTCAAGTTTTTTATCAAAACCATTTTCCATATAAGATGACATTATTTTCATATCTGTATGTTTTAAGTATAATGTCTCTATGATTTACATGGTTTCACTTTTCTTATGATGAAATGTTATCCATTTTTTTATATGGATTATGTTATGATGGGATGATGTTTATGAAACCCATTTTTATTCTTTGGGTTATGATGAATGATTTATGTTTATGTTGTGTCACAAGTAAGAATGATTTCATAATGAGATGGGTGGGACCTATATCTCCCTCCAATGAATTGGATAAGGATTTATATCTCATGAGATAGACATGGCTGGAACAGTAAGTTAATCCGGTTCAGTGTTACAGGACTGAAACGAGGAGTGAACTCGATTCAGAAAGGGACTTTGTCCACTAAGATGGTCTTGAAAGCAATGTCTTGGCTACTATGGAAATCATAACAAGTTCTGAATGGTTTCCACAATTACATGTTTTATTCCCATTCTATTTTATCGTGATTGATGTTCCTTTATGATATATGCCTTCCGTACTTCCAAGATTTATGTATTTTCTCGAGGTTTTAATGTTTAGACTTCATGTTCAAGTTTTTCCTTTCAAATGTATATGGATTGTTTTATGTTCTCTATGTTTTCCCTTAATGAGCATTTGAGCTCACCCTTTTTATGTTTTATTTTCCCTAGGAAATAAAGAAAGGTTTTAGGTAAGGAAACAAAAATTGGAAGATAATTATGGGAGATGTTGAAGATCTTTCAACATGATTAGTTTTTTATATTCCGAGTTTCCAAAGACACTAAACTATTACGGTCCTTGTGTGTTTTTTTGTTATGTATTAAGTATTCCTCAAAAGTAATTTAATGTCCATGTAAGTCATGATTTGGGTCTCTATAAGGATTCTACTACACATGGACAACAAATGTAACATCAGTAAAATCAGAGCATCTCGGGGTATTGATGCTCCTTCCCACCTTCTCTTTAAGGATGAAATTATTATATTCTCATAGGGGATAAAAATATCATGACATGCGTAATGAAAGTCATTATACATTATGAAAATGTTTCAATACATGCGGTCAATCAGATTAAGTCCTTTATTTTTTTTGGGGAAAAACATCTCACCCTCCAGGAAATCAAAAATAATGGGTGATCATGGAATTAAACAAGGGTCTCTACCCTTCAATTATCTTGGAGGGACCATGTTTCAGGGAAGGCCTTGCCCCCCTCACTTCTTAGAAGTTATGATCCAAATTCGAAGAACCTGTTCCTCTTGGAAGGGAAAATTCCTTTCAATTGCAGGAAGTATGTGCCTTGTTAAACATGTTGTTACCTAAAATATTGTCTACTCTTTTATGGTTTATTATTCACATTCCTCCACCATTAAAACCATAAATTCCCCCATGATAAATTTTGTGTGGAGTGGTAATATTCTAGAAAGAAAACCTATCATGCAATCATGGAAAAAATGATGCATGCCACAAAATAAAGGCAGGTCTTGGTCTCAAAAGTTTTGAATCCTTTAATCGTTCCCTGCAGAAACACTTCATTTGGAGACACATTAATGATAAATCACCTTCCTAGGACTTTCTCCCCTCAAATATCCTTATCAGGGTGATTAAAAAAAAGGAACATATTCAATCCTTTATCTAGCATGGTCTGAGTAATGTCTTTCAGGATATTAGCTACCACTATAACTGGTTAGTGACTACTAATTCCTCATTAAAATTCTAGAGAGACAATTGGACTGGATCTTTCTTTATTCATAGTTTTGATGAAACTGAGAAAAATATTGATTATTACTCCCCTATTAAAGACCAGATTGGTCAAAGGGTGATGTTGCCACCTCACATTGACTCACTGTCTCCAATTATTATTTTTTTGACATTAATGACATGCTTATATGGGAACCTAGTCCAAAAGGTATTCTTGACTCCAAGAGATAATACAACCACCTGATCCTAGGAACCAACACTAGGATTGTGGCTTTAAACAAAAAATGGTTATTTCCATCTCAATTCACTTTGATGTGGATGATCTTTTCCAATTAAATCCCGATCAGGGTGAGCCTACGGTGAGTGGGAATCTCCCATAGTTCAGGTTGTTCTTTGTGTCCAAATCATCATGATGATGTTAATCTCATGTTCTTATCCTTTAACACATCCAATTATCACTAGAAATCAGTTTTTGACTAGTTTGGGTTGCATCCTCTGTGGAATTCTGGAGTCTCAGGTTTTATACTGGACCTGCTCACTGTACACCTTTCATCGCGGGTACACATACTGTTTATGGTTTCCTGTGAAGTGGTGTTTCACCTTGTCTAGAGTGGCTGAAACAAATTAATTCACGTAGGGGATGCCTTAAACCCTAATTCCACACTCTCAGAGATCCATTCTACTGTGCAACAATCAAACTCCCTGCACAATGATTGCTATGATAACTCGGTCAAGGATCTTGTTTTCCTGCTTAATCTCCAGATTCAAAGAAACTATCCTCAACCTCGAGGTAGCATTGATGTCTTCTAGATTGTCCCATTTACTGGATGGTTCAAATACAATACGGATGGTGCTTCACAAGGTAACCCAGGACCATTGGGATATAGAATCATCTTCAGGGACCATAATTACGTTTTTATTGAAGGACTTCATGTCCCCTGTGGTACTATCATTTCTCTTGAGGCTGAAATGATGGGTGTCATCAAAGCAGTTGAAATTACATGACAAAGAAATTGGATCAATGTGTGGTTCAAAAGTGATTCAATGAGAATGGTCAATGCAGTTAGATTGGCTCAGCTCCATTTTGTGTGGTAGATTACCTCGAAATGGAACAAATTCCTCAAAGAACTTGCCTCAATTAACTATATCATCACACATTCCTATCGTGAAGATAATCAGTGTACCAACTACCTTGAACACAAGGGAGTCCATAGTACTACATGTGTACACTATTATAGTATCCCTTTCATGAAAATCAATATTCTCTAAAGGGATAAATGTAAATTTCCTTCCTTTACACTCTTTTAGCTATTTTTTCAATATTTTAATCCATGATGCTTGCTTTTTAAAAAAAATCTTAAACCTCAGATTTTAGAATTCTTCTTTAGATAATGGCTTCAGTAATATTCTCTTCTATTGGAAAAAAATCTACCTTTAATTAATTTCTCTCCAAAATATCCTTGATATTGTAATATTTAATATCAATGTGCTTGATACTAGAATTCTAAATGTATTTCTTTTAATTAATAATGGAACTATAATTATCAAATCTAAGAAGTGGTAACTTTATTCCAAATTATATGTCTTCTCATTGTGTTTTCATCCACATTATCTAAGTTGTTTCATGATTTATAGACACAAATTCGACCACAATAGTGGTTAATGTAACACCGCATGATCTTAATATATCATTACCATTAAATAAGTAAACAATTTCAATAGATTTCTCCATAGATGACACTAAACATAAATTAAACATTGATATATTTAGATAAAATATAAATATGTAAGTACAACCATTAAAAAAAGATTTATTATTATTATAAATGAATATGAGAAACTTATTTATGAAATATATGTATAAATAAAATAATTTCTACATTTACTACGAATAAAATTTAATTAAATTATCTAAAATATGAATAATATATTTAATTTTTTAGAAAAGTATTTTCCTAAAATATTTGCATATATGAGATATATATTTCTACATCAAGAAAAATATGATTAAGCATAAATTAAATTTTGTATTAATAATTATTAACATTAATTTACTTGGTAAATGATATGTAATAAGAATAACAAAAAACATTTTTTGAAACATTTTTATAAAAAATAATTTTAATTTATGATTTTATTAAAAAAATGAATTTATAAATTTTACAATTCAATATTAATATAATTTAACTTCATGTGTTAATTCCTTATACAAAATTTAACATAATATGAATTTTTTCTCTTTTTATTAAAATCTTGTGTTTTAGTCAAAAAATACATTTTTTCTTGAACCTTATGATTTTTATAAATGTATAATTATATAAGAAATAAATCAAATTTTAGAAATAATTTTATGTAAAAAATTATTTAAGTTAAAAAATTATTCATTTTAAAAAATTATTTGAACTTACAAATCCTATGTCTA
Organism: Viscum album; assembly: GCA_963277665.1. NCBI lineage: Eukaryota > Viridiplantae > Streptophyta > Magnoliopsida > Santalales > Viscaceae > Viscum > Viscum album. The sequence continues at coordinate 753,695,944 of OY728160.1, forward strand.
ATATATTTCGATAAAATTAAAATGTTTCCTTAATATGCAACGTTTTTATTTCATTTCATTGAATTGAGAATTTACAACAGATATTCATATTTGGATTTCATTTAAATCTTCATAATATTTATTTTTTATATAACAAATAAATTTATTTCATTAAAATCAATATCCAAGATAATTTTATCTCATTTGTAATTCTAAATATCAGAAACATTATTTCTCTAAAAATTGTTTTTACATTAATATGATTATTTTTTTAAATTAAATTTCCACACATTTTAAAATTTTATTTCATAAAATTATTTTAAAATTTTAAATTATAAGAATCAAATTAGGTAAAAAATTCGATACTTATATTTTTCATTAAAACTAAATATTATTGATAAAAATTAATTACCAGGGTAAAAGTAAATTAGGGTGAAAGATTAAAAGTAAGAAATAATTCTTAAAACAAAAAAAATATAATAAAATGAGTGTTTTGGAGGATGTTTGACCCAAAGTATTTTTCATATCCTATTTTTTCTATTTTTTCCTTATGAATAGTAAAATTTTATTATTTAAATTGTAAGGGTAACTCCAAGAACTACCCTTCCCTTCACTTATAAAAGGTTAAACCTTCACAACGAGACAAACAATTACTTATAATTTATAATTTAAAATATTCAATTTTTCTATTAATAGAAACATCTCCCAGTTTTAAATGCTTCTGATCAACATTATTTAGAATAATGCCTTTATTTCCAAGGATATCCAAGGAAAATTCATGCCCCTCACATTAGTAATATAAACTAATTATCTTATCCCTTTAATTATCCTCAATAAAATTAATTATTGTCATGAACCATTCCCTAGGGGCTTGTTCCATGACTACCCCAAGCCCACCTCAGGAAGGCTAGGGGATGGCGACTAGCGTTGAAGGCATCAACCTGTAAGTTGTAGGAATTTCCCGGAGTACATGTTTGCACATTCACGCCTAACCAAGTCCCACACACTGACCAAGGAAATAAGTATCACTAAAAACAAAGATGGGTACAGCTTATAAAATTGGTCCAGAATACAAACCCAATGAACAAACTAAAAATAGAAAAGTACACAATGAAATCTCTAATAGCCTTCAGTGTAAAACCCCACCTGATCGTGAGAGTAGTGTAGATAATGGAAGCTGAAGTAGAATGCCATGTCCACCTGATCCTACTAAGAAATTCCTGGTCCTGGGCCACCAAGTCCACAATCATAGAATCTATCGGTCTAATCTCTATGAGCACCTCTGGGACTAGGTCCACCAAAGTCTCCGTCAAAACGTTGATCATCTGCACTAGACACAACATGTGCGGGTGAAGCCCGTGTAGGGGTGAGTAACAACGTACTCAGTTGGGACCCCAAAACAAAAGATTAAAGACCACACATTATTCTTCAAGGTAAATCATGAGGCACAAGACAACTCACACGTGGTATAAATTTAGAGTAGTGTTAAAAGAATCATCCTTCACATCATTGAACACCTCAGCTCCTGGAAAACTCCTCCTCTATCAACAACATTGGGTTTTCCAAGTCACATAGCAGTTCTTCCCAATAACCTTGGACTTCTTAGTTACACCTCCCCACTACGTACTGTGGGCCTGAAAAGTCACACAAAAGTGCTTCCTTAAAATCATATCCAGCTGAGGTACTCCTCCTCGTCGTGTACCGTGGGCCTACAAAGGCACATTGAATTTCTTCCCACCGTGGGCATGAAATGTCAAAATGAACACACAAGGAAGAGGTGACCGGGCCTTATTTTCTTTGGCTCGCACCCTCCATGTTAGAGGTTTATAATCAAGGGATTTCTAGGGAGTTTTTAGTTCAGTCAGGACAATGGATGTTTGAATCCGAGATAGATAATTCACAAAATAAAAGGGACCCTCCTGTATAAATGCATGAATCCGGGATCAAGATATTCATGGGATGATCCTCATTCATCGTTTATAGAATAAGAATAGGGACGAACATTAAAATTAAATAACCCCTACCTATTTTATGTTCAAATCCGCGACATTTATTCCTCGAGGTCTCAAGATGTCGTTGTCACTCATCGCTTCCGGCTTCGTTCTTCGAGGTGTTTTGAAGTTGGTGATGATCTACTGGTGCATCGTTCTTCATTGGAGAGGAAGAGCATTGGGGGTTTGTCAGAGAATATCCAAGGTTTAATCTTTGCCCCACCAATGTGTCAAACTATTAAAAAGAAACCATGTTGCAATGTTTCAGTTACGCTGCGATGTCATGTCTTTATGTTGTTTCATTTATGAAACGGTGTCATTTTTTTGCTTCATTTGTTTCATTATACACTAAATGATACTGGCCATTAATAAGCCTCATTAATGCACCTTTTCTCTACCTCATCGCTCCACCACTGCGTCTCCATACTCCTCCCAACAGTGTGAAAAATAAATAAAATAACTTTTTAAGGTTATTTTATTATTTTTCAAAAGGTATGAAAAATAAATTTTCTTCATTTCCCTTTCATACCAAAGTTAAGTCATTTATAGGTGAATCCCTGAATTCTGAGATCATCGGTGCCCTCAAATTTTTTATCTGAACACCAGTTCAAAATTTAGAAACCCCACTTTCATGTTTACTAAATGTTATGTAAAAAAAGTTCGAAATTCCATTCGGTGCTCACCAGGCCTTGAAATCACGTGTCTTCATAGTGTGGGGAATCATAATAATTCCAAATAATTAAAAAAAGTTACATGGAAATTCTGAGACATTACATTATCCCCTCCGTATGGCTTTACATCCTCGAAATACAAAACAAAAACTAATATAAAAATGGTGGTACTGAGCACAGAATTGAGCCTCCCACTCCCATATTCTCTCCTAGAGATTCTCATGCTTTTACCAAACTCGCACCATAGGAATAAACCACATGTGTATTTCTTGATCCTATCGATCCTCTTTCTCCACCGGAAACTCTGCAAATGTCTCCCCATCGTCAATTTCCATATCTCCTTAGTCGATGATGTGTGATGGATCTTGCACATACCTCCTCTACTACTACACATGAAAAAAATCATGAACCCAAGGCATCTGTGGGGGAAGATCTAGGCGGTATGACACCTTTACAACTCTGATCAGGATCTAAAAAGGTTTGACGAACCTCAATGATATCTTTCCTCCCTGGAAAAATATCTGCAATCCTTATTGAGGTGATACCCAAAGAAATATGTGATCGACCTCCTCAAACCCAAGGGTCTTTTCTCTAATTGGAATAAGTCTTCTGTCTACTATAGGCAGTCCTCATCTTCTCTTGGATGATCTTCACATTCTTGGTGGTAGCCCATACCAAATTTGGACACATGAGTTCCAACTCCCCTAGGATGTACTGCATAAGGGTGATCTTCAAGGCTTCTTGTACAAGGCCTCAAATGGTGCCATGAAAATGGTGGAGTGATATATTTTGTTGTACGAAAACTCCACTAGTGGAAGGTAGTCCTCCCAAATACAACCATGAACCAAGACTCAAGCATGTAGCATGTCCTCTAAGGTCTGTAGAGTATGCTCTGTTTGACCATCCATTTAGGGATGAAAAGATATGTTCAAGTATAGTTACATCCCAAACCCCTTCTGAAATCCCCTCCACAGCTGGTATGTAAACATAAAGTCACGATCTAAGATGATCGTCGAAGGAATCCTGTGAAGATACACTATCAGTTTGGTGTAGAGGAATCCCAAGCCCCCTACCGATCCCTTCTCTCGGATGGTTTGTAAGTGAGCCAACTTCATGAGTTATTCAGTGATCACCCAGATAGATTCATGGCCTTTGGATGTGCATGGTAACCCCATAAAAAAGTCCATCAAGATACCATCTCATTTTAACTCTAGTACATTGATAGGATGGGCCAGTCTAGATGGGACAAAATACTATACATTCACTTGCTAACAAGTGAGGCATCGTGAAACAAACTCAGCCACTACTTTCTTCATCCTTGTCCACCAGCATTGACATTAGAGGTCCGGGTACATCTTCACCAATCTAGGATGTACTGAAAAAGGAGATGTATGGAACTCCCACAACACGTCCTTTTGAAACATCAATAGAACTACGGTGTGCCCTTTGAAAAGGATGACATTTTCCCCACCTATCGAAAATCCATCAGGTGCCCATCCTAGGGATAACTAGGCATGTTGGGCGTCATAGTCGGCATCCACCAGTTTTTCCTCTCTGAATGACTATAAGAGGGGGGGGGGGTAACAGTCATTTAATGAAGGTAAGAAGATTCACCATCATCCATGAATGATATTTTCATCATGGACAACTACTTTGTCTCCTCACTTAGCAACTGAAAAATTGTCCTCCTGCTGAGCGCATCTACAACCAAGTTCCCCTTTCTAGGAGTATATACTATCTCAAAGTCATAGTCCTAGAGGGACTCTATCCATAATCATTGTATCAAGTTCGGGTTTTTATGTGAGAATATATACCCTTGAGTCTTGTGGTCAGAGTAAATCATAAACCATTCACCCATCAAGTAGTGCTTCCACATTTTCAAGTAAAATACCAATGATACTTACTCTAGGTCATGGGTCACGTATGTTTTCTTGTTTTTCCTCAACTGGCATGATAAATAGGTGATCACTACTCACTCCTTCATGAGGACATAACCCAGTCTGGTTCCTGATGCGTCATAGTAAACTACACACCCAACACCCTCCTCTAGTAGTCTCCAGATTGGGGCACTAGTCAGTCTCCGCCTCAAATCCTAGAAGCTATGCATAAATTTATACGTCCACATGAAGGGATATCCCTTCCACATAAAAGCCTATAACGGTGCTTCTAGTCAAGAAAAGTTGGTAACAACCCTCCTGTAGTAACTGGCCAAGGCCAAGAAACTCTGCACCTCAGTCAAGAATCTGGATGGCTCCCAAGAAAGCACTACCTCTATAGTTTTTAGATCCATAGCAACTCTAGCCTTTGAGATGACGTGTCCCAGAAAGTGGACCTCTCTTATCCAAAAATGACACTTTGAGAGCTTACCATAAAGCTGGTGCTCTCAGAGTGTATCTACAACAATCTGTAGGTGTGTAGAGTGCTTCTCACCTAACGCTAAGTACCCCAATATGTCATCAATTTAGACCATGAAAAACTGGTCAATGTAAGGATGGAAGGTCATATTCAGGAGTCCCATGAACATTGCTGGGGCGTTGGTCACACAGAATGGAATCACCAGGAACTCATTGTTTTTGTATAGGCCTATGAAGTTTTTCATCGGTATATCCTCATCCCCTACCCAAAGCTGGTGATAGCTTGATCTGAGGTCTATCTTTGTGAACCACTTCTCTGCCTTTCGTTGGATGAATAGATCATTGATTCTTGGCAGTGGATACATATTCTTCATGGTCACTTGGTTTAGGTGCTATAATTCCACTTAGAACCTCAAAATCCATATTAATTCACGAAGAAAATATGCGGGGCTGCCCATGGTGAAATTTTGGGTCTTACAAACCCCTTCTCTTGAAAGTCCTCCAGCTTTACCCTCCGGTTGCAAAGCTCTGTGGTAGCCATCTGATAGGTCGGTGTGGATATCAGTGTCTTCTCAAAGTACAGTTCGATGAAAAAGTATACCACCCTATGAAATGGTAGTCTCCGAACATCCTCAGGAAAAATATCCTCATTCTTTTCCACCACAATAGGAAAAATTTGACTCCTCTCATCCACTGAACTGAGGGTGAGGCTAGCCAACTTATGAGTGATTGGTTTCACCCTCCTCAGAGAAAGTCAGTTCTACACTGCAAGGGTTTCCTTATTACAAGAGAAGTAAAACATAGTCCCATCTACATGGACACACTTCACAATACACCTAAAATAGTAAATCTGAGCATAGATTATGGATAACCAGTCCATACCCAAGATGATGTCGTAAGGCCTTGACGCTACTACTAGGAGACCCTATATGATGTTCTCACCTACTAGGGTAATCTCACACTACTAGAACCAGTGTGTAATTGTCAAATCCCCTCCTGTAGAAGTCTCTAGGTGTAAGGATTGAGCCAAAGGATCCACCTGAATCTCTTAGCTCCAAACAAGAGTCGTGGCAAGGATGTATTGACTAGAACCTCTGTCTATAAGAACTGAAACTACTATAGAGATGATAGAAACCGTACAACAGATCAAATCTAGTGCACCTTGGTCATAAACCTCTACTGCCTGAAGCTGTGATCTCCCCTTTCCACCTACTCCTTAAGGACAGGGTGGAACACTTGGGGGTGGTGGTGGTAACACCTCGAATCGCCACCCACTTCCAGCTACTCGGCATGTTCCTCAACCACATCCTATGCCCTATTGGCCTCCTCGCTCAAACCACTATCGTTGTCTTGGAGGCCCCTCAACCGTCAACTGATCATCTATATAGCGGGTTAGGCAGTCATCATCCATGTGTCCCTACCTATCGCGTGTGAATAATTTCTTAACTCCTAGCCGACTTCATCTGGACTGGGAGCCCCGTACTACCGACCCTGAGTCATGGGGTCTTCCTCTTAAAGACATGGCCCACTTGGGACCTCGCATCTAATGTTTGCTGCCTACCGAAGACTCTGCTGCCTGGGGTATGCATGTATCTCTCACTGTGGGTGCCTACTCTACCACGATGCACTCTACCTGAAGGTCTCTCTCCAGTTCCCCATCTTGGGTAGGGATTCTAAGAGATAAAATTGATGCCCTGATCTCTCACCTGATTCAATTTTCAAAGAATTGATCCCTGAAAAATGGATCTCAAACCATGTTTGTAGAGTAGCGTGAAAGCTCTTTGAACATCACTGAGTACTCTTCCACCATCATCCGACACTTTTATTGGATAAGCAATTCTTAAATACTCAAAGAGTTCAAGGTCACGGTAAAAAACTACTCCTGAAAAATTTGATCGATGTCTCCATAGGTGAGGGTTTCCTCATAGTACATCTGGGTTGTCAATCTCCACCACCTCCCTATAGAACCCTATAGAAGGCTCACTACCAAGATCTAAATCTGGTTAGTCAGTTTCCTCACTAAGTAGAAAAACCATGTCACTACCTCCAACCATTCCTTAGTGACCTGAGGATCTATCTCTCCCATGAACCTGGGAGGTCTCTGTCTCTAAAACTCGTGTAGGGCACTAAGTCTACTCACATCCTCTACTGAAACCTCCAGTAGTAGATACTTACCATCAGGTGGTGGTATCACTGGTGCACCACCTGATGGGGCTACCTCTATAACTGGTCCATAAATGGATTCCTCATCGCTAGGAGGTTGTCCTCAAGACCTCGTATTGGGATCTTGGATAGTCATCTATGTGGAGGAATCCTAAGATAGATCAAGATGTACCACAATCATAAGTTTATTCCTGGTTAGATGAATTTTATTCAAAATAACATAAAGATACATTTATGAAACCAGTGTTTTCATGAATAGAGAAAAAAAGGAGAATTAAATGTCTTGGATTCTGGATATGTCGGCCACTGGACCAACATCAGACTCCACAAATCTGAAAGTCGGACCCAAAACACTTAACATTGTTTCCCCAAAACAAAACAACAGACTCCATGTCTTTGTGGTAAGACTGACCTCCCTCTGATAACACTTTTTCGTGACTCATTACCCCAGGAACCATGCCAAAACTACCCCCCAATCCCACCTTTTTAAAGGCAGGGGCTGGCAACTTGTGCTGAAGGCATCAACAGGAATGTGAGAGGCATTTTCTTGAGTACCTGTACGCACACACACGCCCAACCAAGACCCACATGATGACCAAGGAAACAAGTATCACTTAAAAAATGATTACCACTTATAAAAGTGGGCTAGAATGAAAACCCAATGAAATAACTAAAAATATAAAAGTACACAAAGGAAAATCAAATGGGAATCTATAGAAAACCCCACCTGATTGTGAGAGTAGTGTAGCTACTAGAAGTAGAAGTAGAATTTCATTTACACCCAATCCAACTAGGCCTTTCTTGGTCCTAGTCCATGAAGTCCACCATTATAGAATATGTCATTCCCATCTCCCAGAGCACCTCTAGGCCTCGGCCCACCAAAGTCTCTATTGAAACATAAATCATCTCCACCAGACACAACACATGCAGGTGAAGCAGATGCAGGGGTGAGTAACAACGTACTCAGTAGGGACCCCGAAACAAAAAGGAAACACCATGCAACAATCCTAAAGGTAAATCAAAATGAATAACATAGATCACACTAGGGATACAATTAGGGTAGTGATAGAAGAATCATCAATCGCATCATCAAAAACCTCTGCTGCTGGAGAAATCCTCCTTTATCAAGTACAGTGGGACTGACAAGTCACCCAAAAGTGCTTCCCACTAACCATGGACTACATAGGTACACCTCCCCAAAGAATATCATGGGCCTGAGAAGACACACATAAGTGATTCCCACTACTCTTGTCCAACTAGGGTACTCCTCCATGGTGTGTACCATGGACCTACAAAGTCACACTAATGTGCTTCCAACCGTTGGCCTGCAAAGCCACAATAAACACAAAAGGAGGAGGTTCTCAAGCCTTGTTCATGTTCTAACCCACCCTCCATGTTATATTTTTATAATCAAGGGAGGTATTGTGAGTTTTTTTAGTCAATACAAGTGATGTTTGAATCATGGATAGAGAATCCCCAAAAGACAAGTCACATGCCCACATAAATGCACGAATCGCGGTTCAACCTGTTCATGTTTTGATCTTTGTTTGTTGTTTATAGAAAAAAGAAATGAAAAGTAATTTGAAATCATATAACCCCTATCTATTTGACGTTTGAATCTGTTTTATTTCTCCCTAGATGTTTCAGGATGTTAATGTTGCTCGTCGCTTCTGGCTTCATTCTTTGAGGTGTGTCGAAGTCGGTGTTGATTCAATAGTGTGTCATTATTCATTGGAGAGGAAGACCATTGGAGGTTTATTAGAGAATCACAAAGTTTTAATCCTCATTCCACCAATGCCTCAAACAATTAAAATAGAAACACATCACAATGTTTCAGTTACGCTGTTATGTCTCATCATTAAGATGTTTCATTTATGAAACAACATCACTGTTATGCTTCCTTTATTTCATCATTACTCTATGTGATGTGGGACATTAATGAACATCATTAATGAACCTCGTTGATGCCTTATCGCTGCACCACAGCTTCATTGTCTTCCGCTCAACCGTGAGAAAAATAAATAAAATAAATTTATAAAGTTATTTTATTATTTTTCAAAATGTTTGAAAAATAACTTTTCTGCTCAGCCCATGCCGGCTGAAGTTAAGTCATTTCTAGGAGAATCCCAGCATTCCATGTTCAATTGTTCCCTATAATTTTTTATGTGAGAACTGGTTAAAAAGTTAGAAAATCCTGATCGCACATTTTCTAAACGTACCTTAAAAAAGTTCAAAATTCTGTTCTGAGCTCACAGGGCCTTGGAATCACGTGCCACCAAGCGTGTGGTCTCAGAATAATTCCACCTAATTAAAAAAATACACAAAAATTCTAAGACATTAAAATTGTAACAAAACTATTGTAAAGATCTTAGTATCATTTACATACTTTAATGTTACTATATTAGTTTTTTATCATTTTAATTCATATATGCTATCTTTTAAGAAAACATAATCAATGTTTGTGTGTTGGGTTGACTACAACCTCCATTATGCAACATGTTTAATTTTCCATCAACTCCTTACAAGGATGATTATAAGGATGGTGTTAAAGGATAAATATTATTTTTATTATATAATTAGTTTTATGGTATAAAAAAGTATATAACCTATAAATGGAATTATTATCAAATGATTATTGCTAATCCAGTTGTTTAAAATGAGCAATCTAAGCGGAAAATGATCTCTTTTTTCTATGTAATGATTTAATATAAATTATAATATTTTTATAATTAAATAAATTTATGATATATTACACTAGTAAATAATAAATAATATCATTACATTTATAATATAATTATATTACAATTAAACTATCTCATAATTATCCATCAATCAAGTTAGGTTCATGTTTTTTTGGTTTAATAACCTAATTGAACAATAATATGAATTTATATCATGAATGAATGAGGGAAAATAATTAATAGTATAATCTGATATATACATGTAAATAATTATTTCTTTTTGTTCTATATATGTTACATAAATATTTAATTCATAAATTAATATACACACTTTGATCATCAATAATCATCGAAATATGATTTTATTGATTTCATCTTCAAGGGTAAAGACTAAAACCATCATGAAATGGGTTTGAAACATTATATGTAATTATAAATAATAACTTAAAGTACCTTTATTTATCTATTAAATATTAACACTGAATAATAGTGAATTCAAACACTACTTTTATTAAACTAGTAAAAACGTTCAAAACTATAAACACCCGATGTGAAAAATCCAAAAGATTAATGTTGAGAATGACTATTTATAAAGAGTATGAATGAAAATTGATATAGTTAAGTTTATTAATTAAGTGATTAATATAAGAATTTTTTATATTGTAGGTTAAAGTAATTTAATGCAATTTTGAACAAGAGGTAAGGTGTTTTGTCTATAATTCCTCTATTTGAGACATGTTTGGTACTATAAATGTAATTTAGTTTTATCATATATATAATTGATCTATGATAATTAATATTATGAATTATATTTGAAACATGTTATTTTATGTTTAGTTACAATACCTCTCTTTATAGGGGTTTTGACTTAATGTTTTCTCAATCCACAATGGTTTTTTGTCCTAATTATGATTCTATGAGACATAATACAATTTTTTCAACATCTTTTATTTGAATGTTGTATTCAAATCCCCTGGATATATTTTAATCCCACTTCTTGTATTTAATGTTATTTCATTCCCAAATAATGTTCCTTACTCTAGTGTATATTGATTCATTTTTTCTTGGTATTATTATTTTTTGGTAACTCAATTTTCTCACAATGAGTTATGATCATTCCCCTGAGCTTTTGTCATATACATTGGGTACATTCTACACTTTGATTGTATTATATGGTATTTCCTCATTGTTCCTTAGGAATATAAATTCATAACACATATTCTCTTTGATAAATATTTCTCATTTAATGGGATATGTTGTTTTGAAACCATCAAATTTTTATCTCTAGATGGATTGTGATCATTTTATTACAGTATTGACATAGTTGTATACTCATTGTTCTATATGATGTAAAAGTCACAGTTTTATAACTCATATTGTATAATATTCATATAGAAATTATGATATTTTATTGAAATGGGGAAAATGTATTGGTGTAACATATATTACTATCCAAATATGGAAGATTATTGGATGTTGAATTTGTATTGTTTGACCATCCAACTTATTGACAAGGATGGGTTATGATCTTGTCATTATTTAATTGTCATATGGGAAAATATTTACAATCTTCATTATTATTGGACACTAAAATAGTTTTATCAAGTATTAATATTATTTATTTTTCATTATATAGATATCCATGCATTTATTCATCCAAAGGTTCTTTAGGGAATGGTATGAAATGTCATGTTTACTCTTATAGTGAATGCATTAGACTTAATCAGGTTACGGGTGGGTCCAAAATTATATAGCCTCTCAATGCACCAATATGTATCATGAGACAAAATATGTTTGGATATTTTTTTGTATTCCTACACAATTCAATAATATTTCATGACCATGTTCTTGATAACATATAAAGTATCATGGAACAAGGCCTTTATAATAGGTTTTTGATATCCGACATTATGAATTTTATTATAATTAGATCTATATTATTGGTATCTGTCCTTCTATTTATTTTAATTGATATAATATGCACTTACTTTAAAGTTCATTATGGCTTAATTTTATTTACTTGTTAATTCAATAATATTCAATCCATGTTTACTCTATGATTGCTTACGTTATATGTTTCCCTTAATGAGTGTTTGAGGTCACCCATTTCTTATGTTTCGATTCCCTAGGTTATAACGAAAAATATTACCCATGGCATGTCTAGAAGGATAAAATGTGTGGAAGAATTTTTTATATATGTTGAATACTTATCATTAATTATGTAGTTTCTTATATATATAAATCAAAAAAATCAATTAGTTAAAAAAGGCATGGGATTTATTAGTTTATTATGTGTCCTACATAGCTAAAGCTATAAATTTTTTAAAAAAATTGATATAAAAGATTCAATAATTGTTTTTGATTTTGAAATTGTAGATGGTTATATCTAGGATTTCACAGTTTCTATCAATGTAATATTGTAAAGCAAGTGGTTATGGAACCAAATATGGGATTAAGGGTTTGGGGAATCATAGTTGGTATCAAAGGGAAGTTTTAGTTAACTTTAGAGATTATGAGATTTTTTGAGGATAAATTAGTGGTTACTAATTTAAGGTTGACCACAATTTCCAAGGTATAGATTACCAATTGGAATATTATATGATTAATTGATAAAGAAATCATGGAAATTTTATTTGGAGATTAGGATGAGAGAACATTAGTGAAAACACTAAAATTTAGTTTATGAACTTAATATCATCCGGATGTTTTGGTATAGTGGATATTATGTGGTTGTTAATGTAAATAAATCATTATTTGGACACTAGAAATTGGATATGGTTGTGGCACGAATGCACCTAATGGTAATCACCCCAAAATGGGTTGGTTGAGATTTGACTCAATCATCACTCATATGCACAATGAGTGGGCCTAATATTACACACATGGGGAGACACTTTTTGATGATATCATTGGGTTAATCACATTTTCCTTACAAAAATTTATAAGTGATTTAATAATTATGTTAACTAATTTAGTTTGAGAACCTAGTAGAAAAATGACCATGAATAACATAGGATTGAATAAAGAGAAGAATTGGTGTAATGTCATGACCCAGATTCCACTAAACTAGTTCCCTAATATAGTTCATTACGAGACCTCATGTGTGAATCTTCATATGTGAGAGGATGTTGACAAGAAATAAGGGATTATGGTGTGTCTGTAGAGAGACAATTCCCTCATATCAAGTAAAAAATATTGGGAAAACTAGATATCCTCTAATAAGTAAATAAAAAGAGTTAAAAAGTGATAAATAAATTGATATAGAACGTACTAAAATAATAAATTAAAATTTATAAAATCTTGAAAAACCATGTCATATATATAACATTGGTTTTCCATTGGAGTGTCCATATATAGGGGAGTATATAAAATAATCTGAAATAAATATAGAAGGATCTACTAAATTCACTGAGAGAGACCAAATAACCTGTCTACAAACACTATCGAACTGCATCAACCTGATCATAAGAATTCATATGTGTGTCCCCACCCAATCATGAAACTATGGGCCTCATCCCAAACCACCATGTATCTTTTGTCAACCTGAAAAGTGGACATAAGGTCTGCATGCACATTGAGGTGCATATACAGGGGTGAGAAATAATATCAATAGGCCACTCCAATGATAAATCTATATTTTGATTCCCTATGTTTATGATCTTTCAATATGCTCAGCCTTTTTGAGACAAATGGAAAGATAAATAAACCATATATAACCAATAGAAGCATGTCCACAACTGATTCTTCAATCTATGACCCCAATCATCTGGAAATTGTACCATGTTATATAAGTACATCTCTTCATGGATATATATACATTCCTATATATTTATACACGTTCTCATATAAATACTCATAAAAAATGAATGAAATAATAAGAAACTCAAAGTCTCTAATAATGTTATGCTACCATAGGGGGATACATGTTATAACCCTAGGTTCACCCATAATCACATCAAAACACTATAATATATGATACCATATACCAATTCATATTCCTATAAATGTTTCATTGATCTAGAAATCAAAATATTCAATTGAATTGTAATCCAGTTCAATTTTTGGTTCCAAATCCCTGGTTTTTAGGCAATCACAACATTACCACTCAGATAATACCTAAGGGGATCACCCTTATGAAATCTATAAGGAATGATCTTTATATTTGACTACATGCTCAAGATCCATTCATATAAATAGCTCAAAAAACATATCCCTAGGAAGTGCCTTTGGGAAATGTATTAACAGTGTGTCTACCCAATCTCAGGGGGAAATTAGGCATCACTCTATGAAATAATAATCATTCTTCAAGTATATAAATAGTTCAATCCTATGATTCATTCTAAGGAATTACTACATGGGAATCAAAGTACCACTCATGGAATAATATAAACCTCATCTATTATGATTCTAAAAAAGGAATTCCTATATCAAATATCCATGTATCACTCAAGGTGTACAAATCAAGTCATGTAAATTAGATCCATGGAGTGGGAATGTTTATTGAACTCCATCATGTAAGGAACAAAATCTAGATCCAATTAGTAGAAATGTCCCAGGCATCCAATCTTGTAAGGATTAATAGTCATGTCCCATGAGTAAAAATTTCCAAGGCATCCAATCATGTAAGGATCAATAGCCACATCCCAAAAGTACATCTAGGCTTCTGAAAATAATATATCTCAGAAGCTAGATCCTTGGGGATAATTCGGGTAATCATAAATATAGATATCACATCATGTCAATATCATCATCCAAAACCAAGGGAACACCTCTGATAATCATCTCTAAATTAGTATTGAACATGTGAAAACATAAATAAAAGAGTGAGGATGGTTTAACGACTAACCCACCACTACTACCATAGCCTCTCAGGCTTACAAGTTTGGTATGGGTTCTAGGTTGGAACCTGCTATCATTTCTACCCAAACTCGATGTACTAGATTAGGGTCGATCAAGTATAGAGGAACCCGCTGGGCCCCCTAGGTCATAATAAAAGATAATCATCTTACATGGGATCCCAAAAGTCTATACATAAGGAAAAGAATCCTAATTGGGATCTTAAACTGAAAAGATGAAAGGATAAATCCTATAAGGGATCTATTAATGATAAGAAATCATAATTATCCCACAAGGAACCCTCACTTGTTAAATTGTAAAAACTAATCCTTTAAGGGACCCTCAATAATAGATACAAGATAGGCATATCCTACATAGGAACCTCTAGGTTGAAATATAAGCACAGTCATCCTACATGGTATCCTTAGGAAAAACTAATCTCATTTCCTCTAAGGCCATAAGGGGACCACTCCCAAGGTATATGTCATTAATGAAATAGCTACAAAGCATAATTTTAGTGAAATATATCATGGCTCATATGAGATCAATGTCTCACTCTCATAAGATAACTGGATATGATTACTAGGGGAAGAATATATCTATTTTGGAAAGCTTGGAACACCACCAAAGAGTTCTCAGACCACCTCAATGGATTCTCCATCATGATCTATGAAGAAAGATACTCAAAACAGACTACACAGTGGTCTAAATATGACTCTTTAATGTAAAGATACAAAAAACTATAAAACCACATAAAAGTGTAGAAAAGGATAAGTACATGGTGTGTCATTCCTAGCATATGGTATGTACCCTCACAACCCCATCTAGGCATGTACGTCCTTTTAAAAAATGATGTATAAGCCCATGTACACAGCATGTTAATAAATTATAGGACATATACCCTACACGAGGTACTTTCTCATGTACCACAAATTTCCTGGCCATGTACATCACCTAATCATGTACCTTCACACGGCGTGAAACCCACATAGGGTCTGATTTTGTACTCTACATATACATGTTCCCCTACATGGGATTTATTTCAAGGTACTCTACTATACATTAGATCCCTATTACATAGTGTGTATAACCCATACATGATGTGTACACCAAAAAAATGTCATATTCCTTGAATGGGAAGAACACTGGGAATGTGTTCCTAAATATAAAGGTCATGTGATTGGGATTTACAAATGGAAAATCCCTTAAATTCCCGACCCCCCAATCAACAGATAGCCCCACTAGGGATCCTAATCATGAATAATAGGGGATCAAAACATGAAAATGGAAAATCTAAGAGGATTTATGAAAAAACATAAAAGTGGATTACCTTAGGGTAGAATCCAATAAATCATCACCCATTTCCATGCTCCATAGCTACCGCATGATGATCTGCTGCATCCCAAGCTTCAGGGTGGTACTTGACTTTCTACCTCTATCCTTATCTCTACTCCCTCCCTTTATCTCTCAGTCACTTGATAAAGGAGGATACACCTAGGGAAATAAATGAGAATCCAGTGATGGAAAAGAAGAAAATAAAAAAGATGAAAAAAAGAAAACGAAAAAGGGGATCGGATCTGTCCCCAACATCCAAACAAATTTTATACCTTACCTAGGAAAAACTACTCATTCTAGAATCAATGACGTAGAGTAAATCACAATCCAATACTCCTTTCAAAAGACATGGTTAAAAAAACTATATGAATAAATTAATATTTAATTAATTAATTATTAATTATTTTCATCTAAAATTTTAACAGCTCAAAATTCCACTAAGCTCTCATCCTAGGTTAAAAACCATATTCCAGGAGAAATGGAGTAGTCAGAAAAAAATTTCAAAGTCATATTATTTGAAAAAATCCATTTTAAACCATACATGTATCCAAAAGAAAAAAAAATCAAAATTCTACTCAAAATTGAAGTATGAAAAATTGGGTCCTTGTAATCTCCTCGCTATAATCCTTCTCATCCCTGATAAGCCTTGGTGGAAAACCTAGAATTCATGTTGTTAACCTTGGAATTTGTATAATAGTGTCATCTTGACTATCGCATGGCTATTCTAATAGCATTAAAAACAATCTCCTATATGGGAGATGTTCAAATGTGACAGATATTGTAATACTAGTTATAGGAATAACTTTATCTTCATATCAAAACCAGGCAGTGACCTCAAAAGATCACAAAAAATGATGATTTCCAATGAAAACAATGTTCACCACCCTCAACAACCAATGGTTCACTCCCCACCATATGGATTACCTTATACTTATCCTTGATTAAAACCTCATAAATTCCAATATAAATAAATGAAATACATTTAAAAGGAAATATTATCATCATAGAGTTGTTTCTATCTAAGAATAGTCAATATCATATCAACATAGATCAAGATCATCTCTAAAACAACGTGCATTATTATTCCATTAAATAGAGTGTATATATACCACTCTCTCTGATACACACTCTCTATAAATAGGCTACACTTGACCTTAAAAAATACTTATAACAAAATCTTCCAATAATGTTTATCTGGGCCTATCCATGAGTCAACTACCACATGATACCCCATTAATTTCTTATTTTTACTCTACCACAGAGGGATATTTTTCATTTAACCACAAATCCTATGAAATCATTCCCAAAAGAAGGATTTGAAACTATCATTCCTAAGATAATATCTTACAACTCATTGATTAATGATTTTAAATGGTATAAAACACAACCAGTGTATACCTTTATTACCTGACTCATGCTCCCACATGTTATCCAACATAAGGTGAAGCTAACCATTCTACATGAATCTCTAATCTCATTAATCATGAATCTACATTAAAAATCCTCTTCAAAATTGGTCACCTCACCTATTCAATGATTTATTCCATGATGACCCATCACTTAGAGTCTTACAATCATGAGTGTCTACCAACCCTCTAACTATATTAGAAAAAATGGAAACATTGGTCAACCGAGACAGACACCCGAAAAACCATACCTATTGAATCCAGTATAGATACCTAATAACCTTAGGTGATTCATTTAAATCCAAATGAATCAACATTAATATCTCAAAAAACCTAACCAATAACCATGAATTGATATAAAAAGATCATATAACCAATATTACTACCTAAAAAATGATTCCAAAAACCTGAAGCCAACCTATCATATATTTTTCTGTTGAAAAAAAAATCGACCAATGGGGGTCTGATTACAAAATAAGGGCCTCAAGGTATTCCACCAAGCCCTAATATATCGAGTCTCATAACAAGGACACAATGACTAACCACTTAGCCCAAAATATCAAACAACTCGTCTTGAATACTCATGTGGAATTTCTCCATGGAACTCACTATACCAACACAGAGGAGAGATAGAGAACTAACAATCATCAAGAATATATATATTATAATACCCTTTAATTTAAACTTCAAGAGAATCTCCCAGTACACATCTTCATTTTACTCAATGATCTGAATATATAACCACAAGAAAGGTTTGTTAAGAATAATTTCATTCCAATTTATAAAGGAAAGAACAATATAGATTATCACTAAGACTTAAAATAACTAAACCTAAGTAATGGCATCGTACAAGGGGATTCATAACATGGGAATCATGTTCCTTATTAATGTAAAATAGTCACTACACCTCCAATACATTAGAATTGATTCATAAACCTCACCATCCAATGTCTCAATGTTAATCTATATCACCTTCCATCAGAATGAAATATATATATAAGTCAGCACAAATGAGTATAATGCCACTGAAAACCTATACAAGAAAAAATTAAGTTTTTTTAATCATTAAACAATTTTATGATTTCATTAGTAAAATCTCACACTAGAAGGCCAATAACATTTGAATCATGTGTGCCATGTATGATGCATGAGATGATTTTTTCCTTTATTGGCCAAGAGTCACAATCAATCACTGGTCTCTTTCCAAATATTAAGAGACATAAATTCCAAATGAAACATAACATCCATATAACACGTCTATCATTAAAATAGAAAATAATATATAACTATAACCTCTCATATTATAACAAAAAATCACTTTACCCTGGAAATAATGTCTTCTTACTAGAACATGTGTTCTCAGAGACTCATGTGATATCCATCATGGGTTCCCACACATTCCAAATACCAATTTATACCATATCCCAAATAGTGATACAACGAGAAAAGAACAACCATTAATACCAATTTCTAGCATCTCAACATATATTTCACTAAACTAGTTCCTTTAGTTGGTTTCTTTGGAGACCTCAAGTGAACCTCTCCACACTCCAGAGGCTTCCGACTAGAAGAGAGGGCCTAAGGTGTATCTAGGGAGAGACTATGTCATCATATAAGATTAAAAAATAGAAAAAGTACCAAGATATCATCAAATCAAAAAATAAATTGAGTGAAAATTGATACATAATCTGAAATTGAAATGATAAAATAATAAATGAAAAGAAAAAAAGACTAATCATCCATGTCATACATACAACAATAAACACCATACAGGAGTATATAAAATAAATTTCCAAAAAAGTATAATGCTCTACTACTATCTCTGATCCAAATCACATACCGAGTCTTTAGGCACTATCAAACAACATCAACCTAATTACAAGAATCTACACAAGTGGCCCCATTCAATTAAACAACTTTGATCCTTATATTGAAACACCATGAATTTGTGATAAACATGAAAAGAGGACATAAGGTCTGCATGCACACCAAGGTTTAAGAAGGAGGATAAAAAAATAATCTCATTAGGTCACCCC
The DNA here is from genome assembly GCA_963277665.1 of Viscum album. NCBI lineage: Eukaryota > Viridiplantae > Streptophyta > Magnoliopsida > Santalales > Viscaceae > Viscum > Viscum album. The sequence goes on from OY728160.1 coordinate 753,715,396, forward strand.
AATGATGAACATATATAATGTTTACATATTTTCATGCTAAAGAAATCTACACATCTTAGACAAGACAACTAGAAAGGTAAATAAATTAGACATGAAAAACATAAACAAGTCCACAATCGATTCTAAGGTCTGTGGCCCCAATCATTTGGACACAACACCATATTATATGATTAAATGTATGAATGGTATATACAGATTATCATAAAAAGATATGTGAATGTTATAATATTCATACTCATACAAGAATTGTAGGAAAGAATGTGTAACTCAAATTTTCTGATTAAGCTAGGTCATGATAGGTGGATACATGTCCTAACCCAAGGTTCACCCGTACATGACTCCAGTAATTGTAATCAATGACATAGTATACCAATGGATACATTTATAAATGTGTCATTGATCAAAAATTAAAACTACTCAATGTATGTGTAATCTAGTTTGATGCCTAATTCTTAAGCCATGGTGATTAGGCGTTTATGACATAAAAACTTGGATAATCCCTAATGGAGTAAACCTTAGGTGATCTATAAGTAATGCCCTCTAGATCCAAGTAAATGGTCAAAATCCCTTCATATAAACAAATCAACAGGATTATCCCCATGAAGTAAATCTAGGAAATATAGTCATGGTTCATCCACCCTATCCTAGAGAGCACCCTAGGCATCACTTGGGAAGAGTGTAATCATATTTTGAGTCTATAAATAGAACCATCCTATGATTCTATCCAAGAAATTCCGACGTGGGAATCCATGTACCACTCAAGGTATACTATAAACCATATTTTCTATGAGTCCATCTGAGGAATTATTATAATAGGAATCCATGTATCAATCAAGGAGCACAAAAAATCATGTAAATCGGATCCAAGGAGTGAAAACTTCCAAAGAATCCCATCAGGTATCACTAAAAATCTTGATCTAAGGAGTAGAAATGTCCATGAAATACAATCATGTATGGATCAATAGCCATATCCAATGATTATAAATTTCAAATGCATAAAATCTTGTAAGGATCAATGGATGTATCCTAAGAGTACATCTGGGCATCTCAAAATAATATTAATCAAAATATGGATCCCAGAAAACATGCCTGGGAATCCCAAAGAGAGATGTCGCATCATGTCAGGATCATAAGACAAAACCAAGTAAACACCTTTGGTAATCATCACTAAATCAGCATTTAAGAAGTTAAATCATAAATAAAAGACTGAGGGTGGCAAAATTCCTAGCCCACCACTACTTCCATAGCCTCTCAGGTTTATAGTTTTGGTACATGTTAGAATGTGACACCTACTACCATCTCTACCCAAGCCTAACATACTATATGAGGGTTCATCAAACATCAAGCACTCGTTGGGTCCCCCAAGTCATAATAAAATAGATTCATCCAACTTGGTATCCTCAATGTCTAAACATAAGTTAAGACATCCCACTCGGGATACTAAGTAGAAAATGTGAAAGGAGGAATCCTATAAGTGATACTCTAAGGATAAGCAAGTAGAATCATTTCACATGGAATTCTCACATGATACATCTGAAAGAGGAATATTGAAAAGGACACTCAATAAATGAGATCAAATAAAGGCCTCGTACATGGGATTCTTTAGGTTTAAATTTAAATAGATTTATCCTACAAAAAATTCTTAAGAAAATTTAATCTTAGAGCCACTAAGGCCCAAAGGGAACATCTTGCAAGGGAGATATCCTCAATAAAAGATGTTTGAATAATCATTCTAGAAAGATATAGAATGGATTATATCAAACAAAATTATCACTCTCAAGAGATAACTGGATTTGATTACTGGAGTAAGAACCTTTATATTTAATAAAATCCTAAAACTCCACCAAAGAGTTCTCAGATCACCTCAAGGGTTTCACTATCAAGATCTATGTACAAAGACAATAGGAATGGATTGATCATGGGTAAAAACCTAACTTCTGGGAATAATGATATGATATATAGGAAAAACCTAAAAAATTGTAGCGATGTATCACTACATAGAATTCCATCCATATAACACAATGTGCACCCTCATGGCCACACTTGGGTGTATACTTTATCCAAACATGGTATGTAAAAGACCATGTCCATGGAATTTTCATCATGTAAAGAGTGTATACCCCACATGGTGTGCCTTCCCAGGTACCACACATTGATTTTTCTTGTACTTCACCTGACTATATACCTTTACACATAATGAAACTCACATGGGATCTACCCATATACTCTAAACAGCCATGTGCTCCAACATGGGTTGTATGGAAATATTCTTCATTACACAGATAATTACCATTATAAAACTTGTATACCCCATAAATGGTGTGTACTCGGAAAAATATCATCTTCCCTAAATTGGAAGAACACACTGTGTGTGATCCTGGATCAACATGTTATTTAATCATAATTTCTGAATGCGAGAAGATTGACCCATAAGGGGTCCTATGAAGGAATAATAGGAGATCAAAACATGAAAAAATTAAATATATGAGGTTTGCATAAATAAAAAAGGTCTACCTTTGGGTGGAATCCTTCAAAACTTCATCTCTTTCCATGCTCCGCGACTACAATGTGATGATTTGGCATGTCTTGAGCTTCATAATTGTAGTTATCATTGTACATATCTATTTTTATCTCTCCCACTCTCTTCTTATCTTGGTAGAATGGTAATGGATGAGTCCCCTGGGAGAATACATGAGAATCCAAGTAAGGAAAAGAATAAAATAAAATAAAATGATGAAAATAAAAATAAGAAATGGAAAATGAAAATGAAAATGAAATGGGGGCTCGGCCTAGGCCTAGTGCACAAACTGAGTTTATGCCTCAATTAGGAAACAATTCTCATTCCAGACTCAATTATTGACGTAGAATCTCAATATGGCACTCCTTTCAAAATATACAACTGAACAAACCAACGTGAATAAATTAATATTAAAAATTAATTATTCCACTAAAATTCAAACAACTCCTAATTTCATAAAACATATATCCTAGGGTAAAAATCCTATTATGGGAACAATTGATTGATAAAAAAATTATCCAAAGTAATATTCAAGGGTAAAATTACCATTTTACCCATTACAAGAGTTTCAAAGAGAAAATTCAAATTTCTGCTCAAAATTCCAGTCCGAAAAAAATAGGTCCTTACAATGGATTTATATGAAAGTATCATATGTTGAAAACATAGGTGTATTTAAGGAAGAAATATTTAATTTGATATTTTTATACAAATATTTTAGATATTTTTATACAAATATTTTAGATATTTTTATAACTATTTTTTTATTACTTGGTTGAAAGTGGAATGCAAAAATAAAGGTAAGGAAGGTTTGTAACTCGAAACTACTTTTTCTTAAAACATAATAAAGGAGAACACTTAAATGGTTTATATTTTTATTATATTTATACTATAGTGGATAAGGTTACATTCCTAGTATAACATATAAAAGTGAGTTTGATATTTCAAAATAAATTAAATATGGAAGATCTTATTTATTCTCATTATTGAGTGTTATTTATCAATGAAATTTGGGTATATTTTAAATTTTATTGAGGATTATCTGAATATTCTAAGGATTTTTCATTAGTAGTTTATCTTTAACGGTATGAAAACATATTTTAAATGGTATTAATAAACATGAAAATTTATTTTATAAAAATGATGTATTTTTGGGGTAAACTATTGGAGAACACATTATTGAGGTATGAACAACTATTAGGTTTAATACATACTTGATTCTGAGTAATAAAGGGTTGATTGGTTTTGAGAAAATTGTTCTAGATATTGTTTGTTTCCTTGGGATTGATAGTTGATTCATGATATTTATGATGATGTTCATATATTGTTTCATATTATGATATATATTAACTAGATTTTGACAATGGGAACTAGTTACTAATACATTTGATGGTTAACGATAGAGGTATTTTTGAACGAATATATAACATTGTTGTGGTTTATGACTTATAGATTCAAATAGGTTTTTGAAAATTTATGTTATAGATATTATATGAATAGGGTATATACATAATTGTGAATATGATTTTATGAATGATTAATTTTGTTTAAGGAATGATGTTTTGGATTTTCAGAGCATATATTTCAAAAGTTATTTGGTTTGGTATATTTTAAGAAAGTTCATGGTAATTTTGGAACCCTATTTTGTGTATTATCTTAACAAGTAGGAGAGAACTCAACTAAAATTTACCTAAGTTGATCCTTGAATGATATTGGTTAAACTAAGAGTGATATCAGTTGATTTTAGTTCAATATAAATTGACTTATAATAATTATATGCTAACATGATAGTGTTATAAAGCGAGTTATATTAAGGATAAATCTTCCCCTAGATCTTTATAATAATTCAATTATTATAATCATCACTATTGTAAACAATTTTAGTTTTATTAATGGATGAATCCAGAATAAGTCAAGATAAAAATGGATGTCATAAAAATATGGAAAAACATCCAATAATAATTTTAATGGGATAAGGGATGTGGGGAGAAATATGATTATTATATTAAAAAATACCAATAATTATAATTAAAATTGAAAATATTTTTGAAACCCAAAAATCACCAAAAACAAGAAGGATGGAATCTCCTAGAAATTTGGTTTACTAAGACGATTCAATCTCCATCATGTCAAAATGAGGGAAGAAACACCTATAGAAAGAGAATCAATTATTTGGAAGATTTTTTTTGTGTGGGAATAAAATATATAGTGGAACTATGTTTTTTTTAAATCATTGAAGGAACATTTCTATTTTAATCACACATAAGATGTTATGTCTGTCTAAATGGCACGAATGCCTTCAATTTTATTGATTTTTGATTATACACCTTTTTAAGGGATGAGGGGGATCCCTTACATGGCATGTAGGCTTAGACACGCATTATGTGACCAAGAGGCCTTAGAAGAATTTATCCCAAATAAACTACTTGAAACTGCCCCTACCCAGAAAATATCTTTATGTTGTCTCTCCACCTTCACCAGGTTGGTAAGCCAACTATCCTATGTAGTGATTCACATGACACCACATTTGAAAATATGGTTTCATTTATATCTATATTTTAGATAAAATTAAATAATTTTATATATATGTGATAATTTAAATTGGGAGGATGCAATTTATTTAATGGGGAAATAATCTAACACCCCGAGATCTTAATATGTGATTACCATTAAATAATTTATTATGTTCTATAGATTTCTCCACACATTAGATCAAACCTAAATAGAAATTTGATATATTTTGATAAAATATAAATGTTGAAGCATATCTATTAAAACCAAGCCATTGAATTGGAATAATTGATTATAAGTAACCAATTTACAAAATTTATTTATAAATAAAATTGATAATACATTTAATTTAAATAAAATTTAAATACTTTATCTAAATTGACTAATAAGATCATGTATTGTTTAAAAAGGTATTTTTATAAAAAATTTCCTCTTACACGATGCTCATTTCTATTTCAAGAAATTTATAATTAATGATAAATTATGGTTTATATTAATAATTTCTTAAAACCAATTTAGTTGAGAAATTGTATGAATTAAGAATAATAATAGTTAATATCTGAAAATTTCATTTTCCAATAAACAAGTATTTTCATTATATATTATGATTTTATTAAAAAACTGAATTTATAAATAATATAATTTGAATAAAATTAAATTTAACATAATTTTTAAATTCCTTGTATGAAAATTAACATACTAGGAATTTTTGAGATTTTTCTGAATATGTTAGTTTATAGTCGAAAACATCGTTTTCATTTAACTTATCATTTCTGTGATTTTATCATTTTATAATAATGTACTATAAGTTTAGAAAACATTTCAATTAATAAAATATTAATTTATGTAATATAAAACTCATTATAAAATATTATTTTAACTATTAATTCTTTTTCCAATATTTTTAGAACAAATTAAAATGCTACTTTAATATAAAAACTATTTTTAGCCATTTCCATGAATAAGGTTTTTCCAAGGTATATTTGGTTTTGGATTTCCTTTAAAGCCTCATTAAATTTATTTTTTTATAATAAATCTATTTATATCAATTAAATTGGTGTCTAAGATAGTTCTATCTTATGTATAAATTTAAATCTTAAAAATGTTGTTCCTCTAAAAATTGTTTTTACTTGATTAATTGTATTTTTTAAAAAAATTAATTTTTCATATATTTAGAAATACAATTTAAAAAAATTATTTAAAAAATTTTATTATAATTATCAATTAATTCAAAAAATTTAATCCTAATATTTTCGCATAAAATTAATTACTAAGGATTTAAAATAATTACTGTGGTAAAATTAAATTTGGGTAAAATATTATAAGATAAAACAAAATGCCTAAAACACATAAAATTGTCTAAAAAGGAGTGGTTGGGGTTATTATTGATCTAAACTCATTCTAATCCACTATTTACTATATTTTGTTGCATTTAAAATTTGAATAGTAACCTTACATTAATGAAAATACATGGGTTACTCGAAAAACTACCCTTCACTTCACTTATAAAAGGATAACCCTTTCTCCACTTCAAAGCACACCTTTAATTAGATTTCACCCTTGAAACTCTTAAATTTTTTCATCATATAATCCTATCCCACATTAAAAATATTTATATCATTATTATTTTGGATAAGGCCTTAATTTCCAAGGAGACGTCAAAGGTAAATTCAACCCCTCAATGTGAGTATTGTTAATTACTTATCTTTTCTTCCTTATTATCTTCATTAACATTTATTATAACGAAACCAATTTAATGTTATTAGTATCATTTATTAACTGTTTTATTACTATATTAAATTTTTTATCATCATTTATTAATATACTCCATCCATTAAGAAAAATAAAATCATCGATCATGTATTGTGTGGACTACTGCCTCTAAAACAGAACATGTTTCGTTCTCTATAACTACATTACAATGTTTTATATAATGATGGTAAGAAGGGATACATATTATTTTCCTGAAATCACTAATGTTATAGTATAAATAATTATAGAAACTTTTACTGATATGTTCAATGAAATATTAGTGTTAATTCAGTCATTTAAAATGGGTGGACTAATACGATAATAATCGATTTTCATAATTAATGGTTTTATAGAAATTATAGTATTTTTCATAATTCTTTAAAATTATGATATATAAAAAGAATAAATACTAAATAAGATCATTATTTTTATGATAAAATTATATTAAAATTAAATCATCTCATAATCATCCTTTGATCAGTATAGGTTTGTGTTTGGATCGGTTTAACCACCTAATTGAAAAATACTATGAATTTAAATCATGAATGAATATGGGAACAAAATTAATAGTATAATATGATATAAATTTTTAAATATTTATTCCTTTTGTCTTTGTAGGTTCTATATAATTATTTAATTCATTAATCAAGAAAAGACACTTTGATCGTCCATAAACAGTAAAACATACATGTTTCAAGGATAGAAATTAAGATGCTCATAAAAGTAGTTTGGAAGAGAATATATAAATATAAATCACCCTTAATAGTAAATTTTATGATCTAATAATGATTAATTTTTAAGAATAATTAATATGTACATCACTATTATGAAACTAGTACCAATTATCACAACTATAAACCCTCGATGTGAAAAATCAGAAGAATTCCTGTAGAAAATGACTATTTATGATGAGTGTAAATTAAAATGAATATGGTTAAGGAACTTAATTAATTGATTAATATTTATATGGTTTTTATACTTGAGATTAATTTGTATTCATGGATTTTTAGACAAGAGGTGAGGGTTTTAAATGTAAATTCTTCTCTTTGAGACATGTTTTCTATTATAAACCTATTTTTATTTTTGTGGTGTATATAAACCCTTTTTGATATATCAAACCATCAATTAACATTTAAAATTATTATTTTGAGTTCAATTATGTGCCCTATATTTTGAGGTATTTTTATCAATATGTTACTCAAGAATGGGTTTATTTGGCCACACTTTTGATTCTTTGAGACATAATACATTTTGTGCACTATATTTTATATGAATGGTGTATTCACTAACCATGGATAATTTTTGTCATATTCATTTTATTTGATAGAATTTAGTATCCAAATAATATTACCTTATTTAATTGGATACTAATTCTTATTTCCCTCATAATAATAGTTTTGGTAACTCAATTTCTGTTCATTGAGTTATGATCATTCCCTTGAACATATTTCAAATAAGTTGGGTACATTCTACCCTTTTATTATATTATGTGGTATTCCCTAATTGTTTTATAGGGTATACATTCCTACCACATACTCAATTTAAAACTATTTATCCCTTATTGGGACATGTTCTTTTCAAACCATCATTTATCTTTCCCCAAATGGATTATGATCATGTTATTCCAATATTTATGTAGTCATATTATCAATGTTCTATACGGTGTGAACATAAAGTTTTATATATCTCAGTTTGGATGATTTTTACTTGAAATATATGATATTATATTGACATTGTGTTAATTTATTAGAGTACAATAATTTTTTTTACAAATATGGATAATTATTAGCATATTGAATATGTATTATTTAACCATACACCTTATTTATTAGGATGGATTTTAATATTTTTATCCCTTTTTTGACTTGGGGAAAATTAGTTTTCTTATTGATGATTATTGGATGCTATGTTTTTTTCATGATTTATTGATATTCCTCATTTTTTATTATATGGGTAGAAATGTTTTTATTCATCCAATGGTACCTTAGGGAATGGTATAAAAGGTCTTCTTGACTCTTATGATGAATGCATTGGGATTAATCATGTAATGGGTGGAAACCATAGTTATACAACCCTTGGATTAAAAAAGGTCTCCTAAGACAAATTATTTTATTTGGTGTATTCATACCTAATTCAACAACATGTCTTGATTATGGTCTCATTGACATGTTAAATTTCTTGGAATAAGATATTTGTGGTAGGATTTTGATGTATGGAATTATGAACATCATCATTATGAGATCTGTATTATTGTTATCCATGTTTTTATTTATTTTCACAGTTATAGCATGCTCTCAGTTTCAATTTGATTATGGATTCATGTTATTTACCAATTTCTACCATAATATTTATAACAATTTTATTCCATGATTGATTCAGTTACATGTTTCCCTTTCTGAGTTTTTGATATCACCTCATTCTTATTTAATTATTCCCTTGGCTTATATGAAAATTAGTACCTGTGACATGCTTAGAAGGATAGAAAACTTGGAATACTTATCATGATTTAATTATTTTATTATATCTAATGAAAAAATCAATTATTTGAGATATAAATGGAATTTGTTAGTTTATGTTTTTTCCTAATTCTCTAAATATATAAACATGAAAATTTCCTTCAAATATAAGATATTTGATAATCATTATTGATTTTGTAATAATGGATAGTTATATCCATACTTTTATAGTTTATGTCAAAGTAAGTATATAAAGTATGGGGTTATAGAACCAGATCTAGGAGTGAGTGTATGAGGAGTCACACTTGAGGTCACTTAATTCTTTTTCTTATTGTGACAATGCACACACATTTCAAATTTTCCTAAAGAAGATCTTCTATCATGAACAAAACCTTCCCAATGTACATCATTATAACCAAGAATTCCTACCTCTCTTATGTTTCTATATTTCATCCCAAAATTAATTATACCATTTATATATCAAAATTTTATTCTTTTAATAAGAATATTATATTCATTTTGATAACTTTTATATCTAAAAGAATTTATAACAACATATATTAAATATTTCTATAATGTTTTCAGTATAATATGTTTCCAATTAGCTTCTTTAACACTTTGGGATTAATATGTTTTCCTTTACCATATTTTGAAAACTTTGTACCCACTAAAATTGGTGTAGAAACATTCATTTAATATTCCAAGACAAACCATTTAATTATTTCCTTTCCATACTTCTCTTGATAAAGTAATCTAAACCTTTTAGTTTGAGATATGTATAGGACAATAAATTATTTCACCTCTACCAACATTCATATTTCATATAACTTCTTTATTTTATTATAAAACATATAATAATTTTTTTACTATTTTTAGAAAAAATGATGTCATATATACAAAAAATAACAAGATTGTATGACACTTTATCATCTTTAATTTAAATGTTATTGTCCACTCTTCATTTTTTGAAATTCAACCCCTTAAAAAACGTATCTATTTTAGAGTTCCAAGATCTTAGAGATTGTTTCAACACATATGAATAATTTTTTAAACTAAAAATATAGGTTTATATTTACTAGTTAAAAAACACATGGTTTCTCAATATAGAACTCATTTTCCATCTCAAAAGTGAGCAGAGAGGGCTGGGTATACATTTGAAATATCTTATACTAACTTTTTGTTATAATATAATTAAATATTAAAATGATTTAAGCTTTAAATATAAGTAAAATTTAACATAAAAATATAATAATTCAAACTAATAATATCCTTTGTAAATAATTATTTCATTATTTCTTACCACTTCACGCTTTTCATTAAACTTATTAAAAAAACCAACTTTTCCAATCATATTTGTATATCCTGGTTTAGGATCCAATTCCCATTTTTCATTTTTCTCAATTTTATTCAATACCTTTTATATTGAATCAAATCAATCTCAATTCCCCATTAATTCTTAACCATACCTTGGATCAACTTGTGAAAATATAGTGGTATGTTTTTTCCTTAGTGTTCTTATGGTTTGAAAATATTGTCATTGATCTATAATGAAGTTCTGGACCTCCACATGCTTTCTCTTGTAAGAATGTGATAGATAATGATGGTTTTATTCAACTGAAATGGATTATTCTTCTAATTATCCTTCCTCAAAATTAAGAATCTCATTGTTTTCAATGATTAATCCTATTTTGTAACATAAATAGATTAAATTTTCCCCTTTAAATTTTTTCCCTCAATTTTATCTTTTGAATTTTAGGGATATTTCAGATCATCACAATAAAAAATAATTCATGTATACTCATTGAAGAATAATTATACTATACCATTTGGATAGTATCCACGGAAGATTTTATCACCCCCTTTTGGATAAAACTTACCAATATTTCATAATTTATTTTGATAATACAGTGGATGAAAAATACTCATAAGTACTTTCGACATGGGTTATTCTTATAATAAATCTAATATGGATAAATTTACAAATTTGTTATGTATATGAATTGATTTTGAATATGGATTTATACTATAATTTATTATATCTAAAAGAACTGATATGTATCTTATTCAATCAGTATAGTTAGATCTATCTCAACAAGACTTCAATTATTTATTTCAGCCACACCTTTTTGTATTTGTATTCATGGTGCACTAAAAACACGATGAATATCATGATTATAAGGATAATCATAAAAAAACTTATTTGCGTATTCAATAAAATTATCTACTTGTATATTATTTAATGATTATCTATATTACTTCTCATCACTTATTCTGAAACTTTTGACCATATTGAGAGCCTATTATTTGTGTTTCAAAATCATAATACATGTAATAAGAGTGAAATAATAAATAAAGTAGATAAAATACTTATAATAGTTTATTGATTTCTTTCTCACTATCCCACATATGTATTGAATATATATCAATGAATTCTATTACATTATTGGTTTTCCGCTTTAATAATTAGATAATGAGCATCATATCCATTTCAAACCTAGAATAGGTTTCCATTGGTTCTCTTCTATCTTGTTACAAATTCTCCAAATTAAATACTTTTAATAATAAAATCATCTATTCTAAAAATAAATTCATTTCCATCACCATAAATCTATGATACACTCAAAAATTGTATCACAATCCATAAAAAAAAAGGCACTTCTAGACTTCAATTTTTATTTTATTATTATAATAAATTCAATTCCTTTTATTCTAAGAGACTCGTCATTATTTATGTTAACTTTTCTTTAATTTAAATCTTTAACATTATTCAATTATTGAAAATATCCTTTCATTTGTGAATAACACCCAATCTCTAATATCCAATTTTGTTATCCTTTTGTGGATTTGAGTGTAGTTTCAAAAAGAATAACCTTTCCTCACCATTTTCTTCCCTATCATGATGTTTTTTATTTTTTTATCAAAAATTTATTAATATGGTATCACCACATTACAACCTTTTTCAAGGATTCCAAGATAATAAAACCTTTCAAAGAGATTTTCAAGAAGATTGAAATTGTTCACAATATTTAAATTAGATTTTACATATTGTTTTTGGGTATTTATTCTTTATGTGGGATGACTTCCCCATCAAAATTTGTTGAAAAACCTCATGGAATCATTTTAGGGTTGATGATTAAACCAATAAATCATCTTTTATTTCCCAAATCCTCCCCAACACCTTCATTATCCATAAAAAGTATACTATCCTCTGTAACTATAATTTTATATAGAACTATGAAACTATATTCCCATATATTTATAAACATAAATATTGGATCAATTTTTTTGGACAAAATTGTGCTATAAATTTGAAATCTTCTTCTAAAATTTTTACTTCTTTTCATCCTTCACAATGTCTCTATTTTTTTAATTTTTTCTTCAGATTTAGATGTCTCATAAATTACAGAATTCTATAATTTAATTATTTTGTTTACATAGATTTTATTTATCCAAAGACCATTTATTAACATCTTTATCATTGTTATCAATTTTATAGAAATTTATTTTTTTATATTTCAAGTATTTATAAACCATATATATTTCACAATCTTATAAAGCTTAATATCAGAAGTTAGATAATCGATGTTTAGCTTCAATAATTTATTTTTGAAAAAGATCAAATTATTTTACCCTTTCCCTCATATTTTCATAAAGTTATATTTTCATCGTTTTATCTTCATCAATAACATTCTTCATGATTTAAATATCTTTTAACAATATAAATTTTTCTCCAATAACTAATTCCAAATTTTTTACAAACTGGTCTTCCATTTTTAACATCTTAATTTTCTTTTTCAGGCTTTGTTATTTTCAAGAGAAATTTTTTTAATTCTATTTTAGGCATTGATTTCATTTTAGTTTCTTATTATTCATCTTAAATGTTTATACTTCATTCACTATAAAAATACTCACCATTAACCTTTTTAATAATTAAATTATTAGTACCTTCAATGCAAGAAAATTTTTATTCCCCTAAATTTTTTTAACCATCATCTTTCTTATATTTTGACAAAAAATTTCTCATTTTATATTTATTGATCTTATTTTTCCTTAATTTGGAATAATACAATGATTTATCATCCTTCTTCTTCATATATATTCTTATTCGTCCTTAAAAATTATCATTATCTTCGTATTCCATCAATATTGAATAGTTTTCTATAAAATATCTAATAGCACCATAATTAAATAACTTTATGGTACGTTTCCTTTATACATAAATGTGCATATTTTTATAATTATATAATAAAATAGATGAATTAATCAAACTTCTAACTAACTTCATCTTTTGAATTATAATCACAAACTTATTTATCAAAACTGTTTCCCTTGAAATTTATTACTTAGTTACTTTGAAGGATTTTTCATTGTGAATTTTTCCTATATTTTTATAGAATTGTATTTTCTCATATCATATTTAATGATAATACTATAAAAATAATATAGAGATATTGGTTCAGTCTCTCTAAATTTAAATGATCACACTTTGGCATTAAATATATCAGGAAGCATTCTCAATATATTTTCAAAAACCATATATTCATCTAGTTTTTCTCCAAGTCATATTAAGGTATATACAATATAATTATATGTTATAAAGAACTTACTAATAGATTCATAATCTCTCATTTTAAAATATTCATATATCAATGTAGAAATCAATGACATTTCGTTCTTCACTTGTTTTCCTTCATAAATCTTCTTCAACCAATCCTAGATGCCTTTAGTAGTACTAATTCGTTCAACCCAATGAAGTTTTCATTCAAATATAAAGGAAACAATGGAATTCCTATCTCATACATTATTCTCAATAACCCCCTTATTGATATTTCATAATATAGAATCCTCAGAATATAGGTACTATATATATAAGCTTGTCATAACTTCATAGACTATTTATGAATGGTAGGGAATAATAATTTCCTTCAAAATATGATAGTTCTTTAGATCAAAGATAATAATCCATTTAATATTAAATAATTTCTAAATATCCATTTCAAACTTCACCTTATTCAATCAACCAAGAGTCAATGAAAGAACCTCTCTTAGATACCACTTGAAATGACCAGTGATAATATGTGAGACCACTGAGAAGGGGTGAATTAGTGGTATTCCATATTATGTTTTTTATTGGAAAACCCTTCTATTATGGTTATAGATAATTGAATCCACTGATAAAATAATCATAAATCATACCCATACAAACATAATAAATTACAATATTCACTACTTAATAATATTATCTAGTCCTTGGTATTATTTGGAAGAAATATGAGATCACGTATCTACTAGAAAATATTCATTTATGGTTTACAACAAGCAGGGTATATCTTTCAATTGTGTGGCACTATATTCCCTTAGTAGTTCATGTTCTCCACACGTTGATATTATGATAAAATATAATTTTCAACAACGAAATTAACCATAAACTCTTGGTTTTGACACATTATCATTATACTTCTTGAATTCTTAACACTTTCCCTTTTGGTATTTATATCTTCTTTCTCTTCAATATCTTTCAGATCAGTGAGGAATAACATTTTATTTTTCTTCTATATTCTCTTTTCTCTGACATGTTCACAACACATATAGATCTATAAAACTATAACATATATATATATATTCTAGTAACATTTACCTATTCTCTTTCTTATTTATCAAAAAGTATTTTTTGAAACTATGTATTGTAATTTTAAATTTAAATCACTAGAAGTCTTAAATCTATATATCCCCATAATTTCAAAAAGTAGCCACTTTCATAACTGATTGTAACTGCATCAATACATGAAGATATATTATGGCCTCTTAATTATTCTTTAAACCTTAATTTACTCAATATAAAATCCACATTTATGTATAAAAACGTGAATGGTAAAAATATGGTATCATTATAACTTATATATTGGAATTATTTCTCATAAATACCATTGAATCTGAACCTACTTATTTCCATGATAATTACACAATTCAGTAAATGAAATTACCATGAATATATGCATACATGATTCCTCAAATACCATATTTTCAATGTTGTATAATTCTCTCAATATACGTAGTTTTAATTTCTTTAATCAACATCAAACACCTTCTTCCTTGAAGGTGAACTTCATGGCTGACTAGACCAATCTTTTTTCTTCTTCATGTGATAACAAATATGCACAACATATCATTCCCTTCATATTTTCTTTATACCACTAGAGAAAATGAAATGTATACCACTACTTTCCTATATCTTCATCAAAAAAAATACTTTTGAGGGAATCATGATAGTATTTATCATGATATTTAAGCTTTAAAATAACACATTACTTTATATCTTCAGAGATCTTTCACTGTAGTTCAATATATCGTGTGACTCACATCATAAAAATTATTCATATGTATTAAAATTTCATCTTTTTGTCATAATACCCTTAATTTTATCACTCTTTCATTTATAAGGTCTCTTTCTCAGAGTCACCGGATATACTATTCATTTCAACATGTGGACACTTTCTCATGATCTCTTAACCTACTATGTGTGTCAACATTTCTACTTAAAAACACTTTCTCATAGTCACTCAACTTACCATTTGTGTCCCAATTTCTTCATAAGATCCCTTTATCATTATAACTTTACCTTCTATTCATGTACACATTTTTTTCTAGGATCACTTTACCAATGTCACATGATCTACTATGAACATTTTTCCTTTCATTATGTGGTCACTTCCTTTCATTACATGATCTCTTCCAGATATAACGTAAGAATTTACATGTTGAAAAAAACCCTTAAAAATTTGAATAATTATTCACTAAATTATTTATCAACAAGAAGTAAATCAAATACACATGGTATCAACACATTTGGCCCTTGAATAATTATTTTATTGTTATATTTTTATAAAAATGGCACTCCCTGCACTTATAAAAGGAGCCTTCACAACCCCACATTTTCTCACACCCAAATCCACTTATCATGAAAAATGCTACAAAACAATTCATCCCCAACATTATTATACACATCCTATCGGTTCTTATCCTCTCAAAATATCATCTTTAAAATAATTAATCCATTTTCAATTGATTTTTTCAAGTCAAAAATTAAAAATTTATAATTACCCATTATCTATTTCAATTATTTTATTTCCTCTTCCTCCTACTTAAGATCCATTTTTTAAATTATATTATAATTAAATTGGTATTATTAATGTTATAAAAAAATATTATTATGAGTTAATAATAATTAACTACCATTTCTCTTTTACTTAGAAAATAAAAATGTCATTAGGAGTACATGAGGACTACCACCTCTATGAATGATGTGTTTGATTTTTTATCACTAATATACATATATGCTTCTAAAAGTATATTTAATGTAAGAATATGATATTTAACATTTAATTAAGATTATTAAATTATAAAACACTCCATTTTTTCCTCCTTTTGAGGGAAAACAAACATGTCAATCTTGAGTGCGTGTGAATTATCACCTCAAAAAAATGGCATATTTATTTAATCTAGTATTTTATTATTTATAATCTTCTCTTTAAATATAAATAAACTCCATAAAAATATATTAATAATATCATTATAATTATTTAATAATTTTATTATGAAAAAAGAATAATTTTCTTAACCATACTCACTCATAGATTATAGCTTGTTCTTATTTGGATCAATTTACCCACCTAACTAAATAATACTATAAATTTTTATCATGCATGACTATGTAAAATTAACTATTGTGGGTATTATAAATTCATGATAAAATAAGGTGTGTTTAATTATTATTTAAATTTAACATTAATATTTAACTTATTATAAATGTACCACTGTTTTTTGTTAAAATTACTAAAACAATCTCATCACTAATTTTTTGGTTATGAATCATTACTAAAATACTTATGAAATTAAAATTATAAAATAATAAAAAATTATAAAAAATTATTTAGGTATCTATAATGATCAAAAAATTAAGAACTTTTAATCTATAAACAATAATTAATAACAACATTATGAAACTAGTATTAAACAAATAATCGAAACTAATAACATACGACAATTAAAATAGAATATAAATAACAAATATTATTGTAATAAAAAATTATAAATATTTTTTATAAAAGATTTTAAATATGAAAAAGGTTATGAATTATGTTTTTAATATCAAAATTTTTTATATATGAGGTTAGATCACATTCGAATAAGAAGGATTAATGGTAAGGTTTTCTTGGTATCAATTATGACTCCTTAAGACCTGTTATATTTCATGCACTATTTTTTCCTAATATATAGAATTATTTAAATTCAATTAAAATGAAAGTGTTACACTATATTTTCTATTTAATTCATGGGATTTAGATATCTAAATATTGTTCATTTCTTTATTTATTTTTAATTAATGTGTTACACATCCTGTGTGGGTTTTTTCTATCTCAATTTACACAATATGAGTTATAATTGTTATTACTTAACTTTATTCTTATAATTTGGGTACATTATACATTTTGGTTGAATTATATTATAATTCAAGTTATGTTTCTATGGATTTACATTTATTCCCCCCGGAATCCTTTTTAATGGATCATTTCCAATTGATATCCTTACATCATGAGATCACTCATCAATACTACATTATTACCATTCCTTTGATAAGGGTACTTTCCATTACATTTTGAATATTACTATATATGGATATTTATCTATTTAGGAAAATTAATCCATTTAATGGGGAATTGTTAATAATTTCTATATATATTATTTCTATATGGATAACTATAGACTTCTTAGAAAAAATTATGTTTGTCGTTAAATGAGGAACATTAACATGTGTATTTTTTAACCAACCACCTATTTACCTTGATGGATTATGATCATATAATTCTATCTATTAACATGGAAAATTATTTATTAACTATATACTCATTACTCTATATCGTTTTGGTTTTAGTGATTCTTACATAGATAGATTTTCTATTTATAGTTGGATAAATATTGACAATCCATATACTTATCATTTCAATATGGATGTTTATATATTTGTAAGAATTTATAGTTATGTATTGTATAGTTTATTCATTCCATCATATGATATATGCATTGAACATAGTTAGTGACAGTTGGGATTATAATAGCCCCTTAATGAATTTTTTGGTCTCATGAGACAAACAATCCTGGGTATTCGATGTATACATGATGAATTTTTTATGTTATCATTGCATAAGTACTTGAATGTATATTTATGATGTATTGGGACTAGGGATTAAAGGTATGATTATGATGTCTGATATTATGCATGTTATCATTATGAAACAACTTATTATTATTATTTTTATTATTTTCATTGTTATGTCATCCTTGAATTTATTTCAAGTTCATGTGATCAGTTATATTGACCTATTTTATTCTCATTTATTTTCTATTATATTATGTATTCCTTTTTTGTTATATTATTTCTTAAGGTATATTATTTCACTTACTAAGAAATTCAAATCACCCTTCTTATGTTTCTATTTTCCTAGGTAATGAAGAAAAGTATTACACATAATATGTTTTAAATAAAATATCATGTGTGGAGATTTAATGGATGATGTTTATGATATATTAAGGATTACATAGTTCTTAATATAGTTTGATAATGGTCAATTAGTTGAATAATAAATGGGATTTATTAGTCAATATTTTTTATTAATTCTTTAAAACTATAAACCTAAATGGTCATAGGAATGTATGCCATGAAATATTTTATATAAGTTATTTAATTATGGGATTATTATGTCTAGGCTATCATAGTTTGTATTAGAGAGTGGTTTAGATACCATTAGAGATAAATATGTTATCAGTTTAGGATAATTTAAGAGTTATAAATATTATTGACAATTTATAAGTTAATTTCGGTTATAATTTCAAATATATAGATTACTATTTAGTTTATTTGAGGTAATATTAAATATTTTATGTTAATTCAAAATAAGATAATGTAAATTTGGTGAAACCCCTAGGAATAAGACTATATATAGAAAAAAAACCAAGATTTCCAATAATGTAGAGACTATACAGTAATCTTAGAAATAGATTCCATCTATGGATATTGGTAAGTGGATGTAGTTATGGAATTGATGAACATATGGGTAACTTCCTTGAAAAGGATGGTTGAGTATCAACATGATCTTCACTTAGAGTACTATTAGTGGACCTAAGAAATAACACCTGGGGGGAAACTCCTAGGGGATATTCTTTGGAAATTCACACAATCCATATGAACCATTGTTAGGGATTTTAATGTATTATGTTTATAGAATCCAGTAGATAATGACCATGAAAACCATATATTGAAAATTATAGGTTAATTATTCAGGTTATGCCTGACACTTATGAATCACTTATTCTATGTTTATAGTTTAATTTTATAAAATTTTCAATTTTCACATACCGTAAAATTTATATTATTTATGTAATGGATAATAGAAGGGAAACAAAATAAATAATGGATGTAATTAAAAATGTAGTGATTGTCTTAGTGAGAACCCAAAAAAATAGGATTTAGAGTGAAGAATCATATGATTAAGTAAAACTATTAAACATAAATAATTATTAACAACATAAACATTGTTAAATTCCCTAACATACCAAATAAGATTATGGTGGAGTATGAGAGAAGTTCAAGTTACAATGATTATGAAGGAATGAATATCCAGTTTTCTGCATATCAAAAATGATGGAATAAGAACCTAGGAAAATACACTAAAATAACTTGATCATTTTTTATTCTCTGGAAAGGATTACATAGATAAACTAAATTCCAATGGAAAATGAAGGCTTTAGTTAAAGTGATATAGGGAACATGGACATTTTCTAAGTCAACTCCTAAACCCAAGGGCTAATAAGGATAATAGACTTCTTTAACCTCATCAACCATGGAAATAGAATTGAATCTAGGAAATTACTACCACTAAAGTGGCTTGTGATAATTAGGGTATAATTATCATCTAATTTGAAGTTGTTTAATTCTTATGAGGTATAGAATTTTTGTAT
Source organism: Viscum album (assembly GCA_963277665.1). Taxonomy (NCBI): domain Eukaryota; kingdom Viridiplantae; phylum Streptophyta; class Magnoliopsida; order Santalales; family Viscaceae; genus Viscum; species Viscum album. Next base: position 753,735,646 of record OY728160.1, read on the forward strand.
TCTAATATACCTAGAAATAAATCTAAGCGTGTTAAATCACCACCTTAATTATGTGGTACAAAATTATTATAAAAACATTTAATGGAATGATTATTGTATCCCAATTTGATGTTTGTGGGAATGTTCCTAATGAAATTATTATTATTATTACTTTTGATGAATTTATTGAGATTTTGAAAATCAATTAGATCTATTTACGTAAGAGAAAATTTACTTTTTGTATTAAATGAATCACATTTCACATAATAATATAACAGTTTAAAAATAAAATGATGATTATAAACTCTCATTGAAATAAAATCCTATAATATGGGTCTTAATATCGATTAATAAGGGAATATTGGATAACAAGTTTGGAAAGAAATCCATTATTAGAGATATTCTTATAATTAATGAATATATTTGTTTCCTAGTCTTGCATGATTTTTTAATATTGATTTATCATTAAAATTGTATCCTGATTAAAGTTTATCTTATGGACACACTTTGATATTTTTATTAGTAACTAACAATTGAAATTATGAGGATGAAATTTATTTAAGGGGGAGAATATAACACCTTAAAATTTTAATATATAATTATTATTTAAATAAATATTATGTTTAATAGTTCATTTCACATGGAACAGCAAGATAAAACAAAACTATGAAACATTTTATGATTATAATATAATAATTTTTAAGTGAAATCGTTAGAAAGAAAAAAAATTCCTTCAATTACAAGTTAAATGACTAATTAAATTAGTATGTCTAATTAACTAATAAGATCATTTTATAATTAGAAATTTATCTCCCTAAAAATTAAAATTTTAGGCACTATATAATTTATTTTAAGAAAATAAAAATTTTATTTGTTAATATTGATTAAATATATTTTATATTTAAATAATATATTAACATCGATATAATTCATAATTGATCATATATAAAAATTAGAATAGTTAAAAAATCTATTTATCTAGGAAAATAGTTCACATTATGTTTTTACTTTATAGTTAAATGATAAAATTATAGAATTTTAATTTTACCAAATTATCTTCATTTTTTTTGATTTATAATAGAGATATTATATTATGATTAATTTTTTGTATTGTTTTTTGAAAGTGTTGATTTTCTATGAATAGTTAAAATACAGTTTTTACCAAACCACTATATTTTAGGACTTTATCATTATATAATAAAGTACTAAAAAGTTTATAAAACAATTTTATTTATAATATATATATAAATATATTTATAAGTAAAATTTTATATTTTAAAATTACTATTTTGAATTCATAAGACCTATTATTAACATTTTAAGGACCTGTATAACATTTTGTAATAAAAATGTACGTGGTCTTTTCTTTTATTTAAATATAATTTAAGTAAAATTATGTTTTATAATTATTTAAAAACAAAATAAATTTTATTTATTTCAACGTAAAAAAAATTTTGTCAAATAATTTAATAACATTGATAATTTTATAGTACAAACAAGTTTTAATCTTAAAAATATTTTTTTTCTAGAAACATGCCCTTATGCATTACATGTGCTAATGTTAAAATTAATTTTTCTTACATATAATAAAATTATTTAATAAAATGGATTTTATATTTTTATTAATTATATCAAAATTATTTAATAATTATTATTTTAGATTTAGGTATTAAAATTAAATATCTTAGTAAAAAATTATTTACCATGGTAAAAATGAAGAAATGGTAAAAGTGGTAATTATATAGAAAAAGAACTAGTTTTTTAATGTGTTTTAATTATTTCTTCAGGGATAATATACCTTAAAAATTCCCTAAATCAATTATTTCCCATTATTATATTCATTATACCCATGAATAGTGACTTTACCTATTATATTTTTATAGAAATACCACTCTTTTCAATTATAAATGGAGTGTTCACCACCCCACTTCTCTTCACACACAAAATCAGTTATATTGACCAAAAATATTCAAGAATACCTCTCTAATAATACTATACATATACTATTCATTCTGGTATTATCTAAATATCACCCTTTAAAGGCTTAATCCTTTTTGTATAGATGTTTTCAAAGGAGTAAGTTAAAAATTCATAATTATTAATTTTACGTTTTAATTATTTTATTATTCTTAAAACTACTTAAGATGAATTTTATACATTATATTTTAACAAAAATAATATTACTAATATAATTAAATTCTATTATGATGATATAATAATCATTAACTACTATTTTTGTTACATGTACGGATAGACTAATGCCTCCATGAAATTTTTTTTTTATTTTTTGTTATCACCATACATATCTAGTTATAAAAGTATATTTATTCAATTAAATTTATATTTAAAAAATTATTATAATTATGAAATTATAATCCATTTCCCTGTCTACCTCCAATTATATGGAAAATGAATTTGTTTCTCATGCGTACTTCTGAACTGTCATCTCCATGAAAGTGATGTATTTCATTTTTCATCTAGTATTTTTTTATTTTTCAATATATTATAAAATCCAATGCACTACCTTGAAAAAATAAAAATAAGATATTTATTCTTCTGTAAAAATGATATTATTCCAAAATAATCACTTTCTTAACAATACTCATCCATAGATTATAGCTTGATCTTATTTGGGTTGGTTTAACCACATACATGGGAAATGCCATAAATGTGTTTCATGGATGAATATGGAAACATAAATAATCATGTGATTATAAATTAATTATAACAAAACATTTTTATGGTTATTGATAAATTATATTAATATTTAACTTATTATTAATATACCACCCTTTCGGTCATTAAAAATTATTGAAAAATGCTTTCAACTAATCATATTGTCACAAATCACAAATAAATTTCATATGAATTAAAAATTAGATCATTATAAATAATTATAAAAAAATATATTCTATTATCTATAATGATATTAAAATTTAAATCTATAAATAATAATTTTCACTTCCATTATGAAACATGTATTAAACAGACAATCAATGATAATACCATGGATGAAAATAAAATATAAATAACTAATATATTTGTAATAAATTATTATAAATTAAGTTTATTAAATTTTAAAGGTATTAATAAGGTTATAAAAATGGTGATTAAGAAAATCATTTTTTATACATAATGATAGATCATGTTCGACTAATCCTGATTAATGTTAAGGATTTTTTTCTAAATTATGACTCATTAAGACATTTAATATTTTGTGCACAATTTTTCCTTGTATATGGTATTATTTTGATTTAATTTACATGAAAATATTATAATATATTTTTCTTCTAATTCATGTGATATACAAATCCAAATCAAGTTCCTTTATTTAATCATCTTTTGATTCAAGTGTTACCCAATTTTCAAGGGTTTTACTAACTAAATTTCCATTCTATGAGTTATGATCACTGTTATTGAAATTTATTATTATAATTTGGGTAAATTATAACTTATGGTTGAATTATATTTTACATACATTGAATTTTATATCGAATTACATTTCATCCTCATGAACACATTTTTCAACGATAATTCTCAATTGATATTATTATGTAATCAAAGTAGTCTAAACTAATACCATGTTTTAATTACATCAATAATGGCACATTGAAATAAAATTTAAATATTACTATTATAGGATATTCACATAGTTATTCACATTATTCCATTAAATCGGGAAATATATATTATTTTTATATATATTATTTTTATACAGATAACTATTGGCTAGTTAGCCCAGATTATGTTTGAGGTTTTTTAGGGTACTTTAAGATGAGTTTTTTAACCATATTACATAATTATATATATGAATTATGGTTATATAATTAAATTTATTTATTTTTGAAAGTATTTAATTAACCATATACCCATTACTCTATATGTTGTTAGTTTGAGGGATTCATACAAAGTGAGTTGTTCCTTTTATTGATTGGAGACATATTGATCATTTTTATACTTCTCATTTAAATATGTATATTTATTTATTATTAAAGAAAGCTGGGTATGAATTATATAGTTTTTTATTCCTTCATATGATGAATTAATTAAACTTAATTAGTGATGTTTGTGGCTTATAATAACCCCACGATGCATCTGTGGGTTTCATGTGGAAAACTATCATGGTTATTCAATGCATGTCTACCCAAATATTTATTATGACTTGGAATGAGGCCTTTATAGTGTGTTTATGATTTATTTTCACAAGTAATTGAATGTAAGATTATGATGTTCAAAATTATTTATTATATCATTGTGGAACAAGTTATTTCTATTGGTGTTATTATATATATTGTTATGTAATCCATGAATTTATTTTAATCTCATGTGATTAGTTATATCGAATTATTTTATTATCATTTATTTCTTGTCATAATATTCATTCCTTGTTTATTCTATAAACCTTCAAGTATAAAATTCCCTTATTGAGCATTTTAGCTCAACCTTATTATGTTTCTATTTCCATGGTTTATGAATAAAAGTATAACACATAATATATCAAGAATAAAATATCATCTGTGTAGAATTTATGGGAGATGTTGAAGACTCATTATGGATTAAGTAGTTCTAAATTAATTGTGATAATATTAATTTGTTGGGAAATACATGGGATTTATTATTTAATGTTTTATCCTAATTATTTAAATCTCTAAACTTATAAGTTTATGTGAATGTATTTAATGAAATACTTTCTATATGTCATAAAATTAAGGGATAGTTACATTTGGGATATCATATAGATCACGAGGAGTGGTTCATCCAGATTAATGTAATCATATATTATTTTAAACCATATAAAATTTTGTCAGTTTTTTTGGGATTCATCGACTACTATTTTTATTAAACTAATAAATTCAATTTTGATTGTTTAATAGAAAAAATTAATTAATTATTTTAAGTAAATACCTTATTCATATATATATATGAATTTTATATGAATACACCCTTTATAATTGGAGGAAATTATCAAATTACTTCAATTTTAAATTAATGTTTAAATTATTGTCATTAATTGATTAATCCAAATATAAAATTAATATATTTATTGAAACTAGTTAATATTGAGATAATTTTTAAATATGGTTGTCCTTATTAGACATGATAAATTTTAAAAACTTATTCCCTTTACTTTATTTGGTAGAATCAAAAAGGGAAAAGTAGATAACATATCATATAATTCAATTAATTAATTGAGAGTGAATAACTAATGGAAACTGAAATCCTAAAATGGTACTAAAAACAAGATTATGTCATAAATTATTTATAAATTTCAACTAGGTTATATTAAACATTAATATCATCTAATGTTTTTTGGAATGTGTCATTAATGTATTCAAGAGTGTGAAAAACTAACTTGTTATAGGTTAGTAAACAAAACATTATGAGATGAATTGATATTACCTCATAGCATAAAAATTATTCTCTTGAAATATTTCATACCTAAAATATATGTTGTAATGGTATCCTTAGTTTATATAAATTTTTGAAGCAAGGGTAATGTGATCATACTTGAATCAATTCATTCTATTTTGGCCCCCAACTAGTTATATTTTTTTAGAAACCACAACTTTCCTCTTATTCATATAGTCCTTGAATCGATATAGATTTTATATAATAAATTCCCACCATGACATGATTTTATTAAATTACTTCCTTTCTTAAATAAAGTATACACTATGATATCAAAAATAGAAGTTTATAATAAAATATTTGATAACATTGAAACCCAAATGTTTATATTCTTTAGACTATCATATAATAATGGAAACCTGCTATGAAATGAATTATATTTTTAAATGGGTATCCAAAATCATATACCTACATCACCATTGAATCTTTATCTAGGATTATATAGGTATATATCATCTATGACCAATAATATAATCAGTATATCACTTTGTAGACTACTCATGAATACTAGTTACTACCCTTATAGGAGTTAGGTCCTTGTTTAACTATGTTATATTGAACTCTATTTTTATCCTAACTTGGGTTACTAAGAGTATGTGTTGGATATGTACAACCCTATATTCCTTATCTAGTTATTAATAATGCATATTAGTGGCTACCCAAATTGGTTTGGTTCCTTTTCTAGCTAGAGAACTGTGAACCATGAATTGCCACCCACCACAATACTTTTGTATGGAATGAATTTTCTATATATGGTTTTATAAATTATGTTCTAACATGTTGATATAATACCTTTGACTTCATATACATTTTCCTAATTTTTCTATATAATATTATTTCCATGGATTCACTTCAGCTTTACGAAATATTAATTGATACCCAAATAAGTTTTCTCCATAGTTTCATTGAAACACCAAGTATGTTGACTAATATCTATAGAAATGTTAATATTGAGAATATAATTTTATATTGTGCTATATATATATATATTGGGAATGTACACCCTCTTGTATAATAGGTTGAATCCATGGAAAATTTCATACATGCCTGATCGCATATGCCCTATTCATTATTATATTTGTGTAGATGATGCCCTGATTCATTCTTAAGATGGGGAACTGGGATTCCCTGCATCATCCCCTATTCCATTTCACCTTTTTTATTGTTATTTCAACCTAACTTATTATACACACATCTTCATATATGTTTGGGTGAATATCATGTGTGTTATTGGAATATTTATTATTGGGATGGCCATAATAGTTTCCCTGATTAGTACATATCATTTTCTAAGTGCTTGATCCATAGAATTTATTTTAGTTATAGAGCCTCTTATCATATAGATTTATCATTTATATTTAATGATTATTTTAAGTATTTTTTCTATAATAATTTTATGTTTTGACAAATAACTGTTTATTAATCCATATTTCTTATATATTTTTGGAAATTAGTAGATTGATCCAATGCATATAATTTGGTATATTTACTTTGTGTTGGTATATTGTTCATAGCCTACTTAGTATGATTAACTCAAACTATGCATGTGAACCTTGATGGGTATACAGCTTCATGGTATGTTTTGTGAGTACTTATAGGTACTAGAAAATTTCTATATTATGTGGTTTTAATTTTTTATAGTTATAGTTGATACGGTTCTAGTTTCTATTACTATTTGATCAAGATATTAGAGACTTCATTTATAACTTAAATATCTATATAGGAGATCTATTTTGGAGTATTTACTTTTACTTGTGATATGAATATCTATTTTATTTTGTGTATTTAATTCATGTAACATTGGTTTCCTTTATTTACAGTCATCTCACCATTATAGTTAAATATCTATCCAACTATACACCAAGACCAACAATGCTAGTCACTACCCCATGGGGATCTAAGACAAGTCCTAATGTTATATGGCCTCCCAATACGTGTATTGTTTTGGTAAATCATGTCATTTTCATCCTAAAGTGGTATTAAAGAAAAGATAAATGATATTATTTCTCATATATATTTTTTAGGATGTTATAGAGTGATAGAATACTAGAGATAAGATAGTAAAGGATTGAAAATTAAGTCATAAAAAGGTGTCACAAACCTCATTATAATTTAAGGTTAAGATAACAACAATATATGGGTAGTTAGTCAGGTTCTATAATTATAAATTAGTTATAATTTCAAGTAAATTCATTACAGATAAGTATGAACTTGTTGGGCGTATAGGGATCGACCAAGGATCCATTTGTTCTTCTCATTGATGCATCTTATTTCAATGAACCATAAAGAGAGTTTATGCTAATGATATATATAAAAAATATGAATCATTAATTAATTATCAGCACCAATAAATTCAATAGTTTTTTACTTACTATATACTTTATTAGGGGTGATGTAGTTAACTTGGGTAATTATATGGATTTTTTTATAATTTCAATTATAGGAATTCTTATTAAACTTCTTTAATTTTTTTAAATATTTATGTGTATGTATCATGTTCATAGATATCACATTCCCATGATGGAATTGTTATTTTCTTAGGATGTTATTGTTGTAATATTAATATATCACTCCAATATTAGTGGCTACTATAGACCAAAGTATTATTTTCCCACATTGATTGAATATTCATGTCCAGTATGTGGATAATATTAATGTAAGTTTAACTTTTTCTAATACATTGTGCATATCTCCATGATGGTTGATCTAATTGATTTGAGAATATTGAATCTTTTTAAATATAGAAGGGAATTTTTTTTCACTGCATTGACTTTATAAACATGTTTGTATGATTTGAAAAATTAAAATAATGGTTTTATTACTAAATAATTTATGATAAATTGTAAGGGGGATTTTGATTGATATTAGTAAATGTATATGTTTACTGGTTTTATAAAAGCATAGTTTGATCAATGTGGGTGTTAATTAAAATAGATTTTGAAATGGGATTTCTAAATAAATTTTGGAAACAAGATTTTGTAATTAAAGAGTTTACACAAATTAAGAATGTGGAAAATAAATGTTGGTAAACTTGAGGTAAATACTATGGTGGGGAATATCTTAGATAGTATTTTAAAAGACTTTTGGTATTTAGTGTCTCATCAGGTATTTGATATAGACTTTTCAGATATCATGGTATATATATTATCTTTTTTGGGTACAGAAGTTACACATCAGAAGTGTGGTGAATAATTAAATGATGTATTATAATCTCTGATTGTATTTTTTAAGATAAAGTAATTGTGTGGATTTTAATTGTTATGAATATAAAAATTATTTATTTTTAGATATTTGGAACAATTTTGGAAGATATAAAATATACATAGGATGGATGATTAATAATATCAATTAAGTGACATTTTATATTATTTTTATGTGATAAGTTCTATATTTAGTGTTTTATGACCTGGAGTAAGATAATTTTGGAAACTTGTGACGGATTCAAGGATTAGGAATTGGGAATTTAAATATCATGTTGTGTTTGAATTAGAGACTTTGGGGTAATGAGATTTTGGTAAATATATCTTAGGACTTCTCAGGGACAACAATTCATATGACGAGGTTGTAATAACTAGTGTTTCCTAATTAAATTGATTAAGGTTTTATTAATGCCTTAACTGTTGAATTATAATGGTTAAATAATGGGATCATTTGAATTTCATTCTCCACTTGATGGGTCATTTTTCATTCAAGGATTCAGATTTGGTTTTTGACATTTAAAGATGGATTTTAATAAATTATGGGAAGATATTTGAGTCACGGTGGTATTTTTCAAGTTCAAGTTACATATGAAGGGGTTCCAATAGTTGTTTAAAACTACATATGACATATAGTACCCAGTGGGAGGCCAATGGGTACCTGTTAACCCTAAAAGTGGTTTGGGAAGCATGGGGATTCCATCAGGTACCCAGTGGTACATAACAAGGTTCATAGTTGTGTATATAACTATTTTTAGTTAGGTATTTATGGTCATTACACCTCCTTCTATATTTTGTAATCCCTTCTTCCTCATTAAATCCCACTATTCTTAAGTCGAATTGTTATCCCCCCTTTAGATCATCTTGATATTCTCTTTTGGATCTTCTTTACTCTTTCTTCATGATGAAACCATAGGTCTTTCTCAGAAAAAATAAAAGTAATGGCCTCATTTATCTTATATTTTACTTCTCCTACCCCTTTTCTCTAATTTGTTATTTTTTTCAAAGGGATTTTGAGATATGATTTCCCCAACTAATGGTGAAATTACCTCATATCATATGGATTATATCTATTTTGGTTAAATGATTTTGGGTTAGTTTCATCTTGTAAATTGTTATTGGGATGAATATCAGTTGAGGTATGATTTATTTTATAGATTCCATGGTTTTGGGTGAAATTTATGGATTTTATTGGTGGATTAAATTGGGGGTGGGGATTGTTATCGAATGGATATTAGGGGTTATCTATCAAGATCTCCATTAGGTTTTATAAATCATTAATGATGGTTATTTTAAATTTAGTTAGATTTTTTAAGGTATATTTTTTATTATATTTTTAGGGGAAACTTGATGGGTATTAAAGAATAAGTTATGGTTCATCAAAAATTAATATAATGTTTGGTGGTAACAACCAATATATATTTCTTTAGGTCTTGTGGGTTAGTCTATTACCAGTATTATTATAAAACTAAAAAAATAAATTATGTTAGTTTTTTAAAGACATGAATTTAGTATATTTATGTGATTACCTTAGTGAAACATAGCAATAAATTTTCAGTGAAAACACCCTTTATAGTTACATTAAAGTATCAAACTACTTACATTAGTTTTAAATTATTTTTTTATGTATTATGATCAACTTATTGATCATATTATGTGATTTAAGAATTGGTTAAAACTAGATGATGTTGACAACATTTTAAATATTTTTCTGCTAGTTACACATGTTTAAGGTTAATATATTATTATCTTTACTTTATTAGGTTAAGTCATAAAAGGTGTAATGGAGAACTTGTCATTCCATTTGATTAATTTATTTGATATGAATTACAAATTGAATCATTAATCTTAAACAGTACTAGAAATTTGATTATATAATAACTTATTTATAAATGTATTCTTGGGATATATAGCCTTTAAGGACATTTAAATTAGTTTATACTATATCACTTGCGTTTCTAGGAGAGTGTGGAATTTACTTATTTGATGTAGTTGAATAAAATTTTTGGATTGGAATTAACATTCCCTCATTACCCCAAAACAATCTCTTGAAATATTGTAGGCCAATAATAGATATGGGAATGGACTATATATTTCAGATAATGGTGTGAAACTTCTATAGAGTTACCATACATAATTCAAAATCATTATTTTTGAGGTTCCTCAAATTGGACACCTTGTTTGAAAAACCATTATTTATCTATTATTCAAAAATTCCTAGAATCTACCTTGATTTCATATAAAACCTTTCAATATTAACTTGATTTAATAAAGTTACTTCATTTCTATTTTTTTTGCATTATGGTTTCCAAAATTATGGAATTAATTGTAAAAAAATTGATAAAATTGAAACCCAAATTTTTTTTTACCATAAAGTATATTCCAAAATGAAAATATAATTTGGATGAGATTTTAATTTAAAATGGTTATCCAAAATTCATCACGAACACCACCATTATCTTTTTATCTATGATTATTCATGTATATATTAACTAAGACCAATAATGTATTTGTTTTATCACATATAAGATATTAAAACTTGATTTGATAGGTTATATTGAACCTTATTTTACATGTTACTTGGTTTTAGAATAGTAAGTGTGTGTTATTATTTTGTATGAACATATAGAACAGATCTAGTTCAAGTAAGGTTGTAGTAATAAGTGTTGGTTATGTTTGGACTTATTTTCGTCATCTAGTTATTACTCATGCACTCTAGTGGCTACCCATTCAGTATTTGTTCCCTTTATTAGAAATAGAATAGTGAACTATGAATTGATTCCTACCTCATGATTTGTTTATGGTACGAATTGCCTCTACATGGTTTTAATAAGTATACACTACCCTATTTTGAAGATATGTTTGACTTTATTTCCATATTCAGTATTATTTTATAAGATATAAATTTTATGGATTCACATCAACTTTGTGACATCCTTATTTGTACCCACTATGTTTTATCATAACAATTCATTTTTATATAAATTATATTTACTACTATTTATATCAATTTTAATATTAATTATAAACTGATATATTGTGTAATATATATCTCTGAGTAGGTACTCTTTATTATAAAATAGGTAGAATTCATGGAAAGGGTCATAATTGTATAACCACATAGGTCCTACCCATTATTTTATTAGGTTAAAGGATTATTTCCTAACATGTTATTAGGATAGGTAACTAGGTTTCCTAGGCCCATTACCCTATTCCCTTTACACATTAAGGGTGGTGTTATGATTTGAATCATTACACACTTGAAAAGTTATATATATATAGTTGGTACATGTACATAGTTATGTGTTATTGGACTCTTTGTTATTGGGACAAATATTATGGTTCACCTTTACATCAATGGTTTTATGTTCTTGAAATGAGGCAAGTATAGGGGGCATGAATCCTCACAGTGTAGCAAGTTATCATTTATAGTTGATACTTCATTGTTAAAAACCTCATTGTCGACTATTGTAATTTTTTAACTGATAATTGTTTGTTAAACTGTCTTTGTTGTATATTTATTTAAATGAGTAGATTAATATGATGCGTGCACCTTGGTACACTAATTTTTTTTTGGGATCTTCTTGGTTTCATACTAAGTATGTTATGATCAAACTCTATATGTGAACTACAATATAAATATAGCTTCATAATCTATTTTTTAGGTACCTACATGGACTAATAGAGTTTGGGATGAACATGGTAGTATTTGGTATAGTTTGAGTTCTTCTTAGTTTTGGAGCTGGATATTATATATTTTGTTCGACGTATATCCATTTATATAAAAAAACTTTTTGGTTCATTGACTATTACCTAGGACAAACATTTCTATTATATGACACACACTACATTCATGTAGAATTAGTTTCATTTATTTATAGTTTTCTTAATCTTATGGGCAAATCACTCTTCAATCATACTTCAAGACCCATGATATTATTCACCATCCCCTAATGATCGAGGACCACACCTGGGGTCAGGTGGTAGCTTAATTTGAGTATCTTCCAAGTGACTCAAGACATTGTCATTAGATGATGTTTTATAGTTAGTTTCACTTGGATACATAATTTAATAAGTTTAGTCAATGTTTTTTCCAAACCAACATATTCATTCATCACCAGTGACCAACTACAAACTTCATACTAACTCTAAAAAAGCTATAATACCACTCTATCATGAACTTCCTCCACTAGAACCCCTCTTAGGCTAGAGGTGAAGACAAGTGTGACCATAGAATAATACCTTCAATATGTCATGGGTTAAAAACTAAAACATATGTTATAGAAAACATGTATGTGAGGTATTACACACATAAATCCTAAAAAGATAACATAAACCAATAATGAACTCTATAACATAGTAAATAAACCATTATCCCATAATTCATGGAATATTATGCATAAAAAATCCCTAAATGAATTAACATGAGACTAATGGAGATATTACCTAAGTGTTATATACATTTAATGTATTTTGGATGATATCATAATGTATGATATCTATATATCATATGGTATGATATTGTCTAAACAAAGGTATATCATGTTCCATTGTATTGGGATATTATATGGTGTATTATAAGAGATATCACACCACTACCTATGATAGATGTGTAATATGATTGGCTATATCATTTGGAATTTTGAATCATATTGTGTGATTCATAATTCTCCTATGATTGATCATGTAAATGGAACATTAATATTTAATGTTTGAATCTCTATCAAATAAGTTACCACTTATGGTTTTATAAGAAGAAATGTATGGGGGAGTTGAGAAGGTATAGGGTAATTTATTGTTTTAACAATATTCTATTTACTCGTACATTTCATAAGGAATGATTAAATTCATGGACACTCAAGAAGTGTCTCTAGAGTAAATATAGGAAAGATAGTCTTACTAAGATAGAAGTGTGTGATCTTGACCAAGAATCCTATTGTAACATCCTAAGATTTTTTGAATTATTTTATTGAATTAATTTAATGTTTTTGACATTTTTCATTTCACGCAACCCTGATTATATCTTTTTCATAAGAAATCACTAAGTGTGTCTTGTGTTATATGCAACACCAATTCAAGCTTGTGTTACACACAACACATAGATTAGATTGAGGTGTATTAAACAATACATTTAAATTGTATTACACAAAATATTGAGTCTCTTTGTTATATTATGTTGCATCCAAGGTTTACTTTTACCGGACTACAAGATACTATTAATACTATTATTAAACTATTATTATATCTACCACCTAGCTGTAGGAAAAAAAGTTTTAAATAAGATTAAATAAATTGTGATATTATTATTTACACAAGTATATAAAATAAATACTTTGGTTATCAATTATTATAATTGAATAAAATAACTATTTGAGAATAAAGAAATTACAACTCTATGAAAGCTATTTCTCTATGTAAAATCACATTTTTATCCCAATAAATTAAACACAAGATGTTTTATAAATGTTCTAAATAAAATTTATATATCATATATTCAATAAATATTTTTGATACTCATCCAACATATTTTATAAGTATAATATAAGAATAAATTAAATTTTAAGAATAAAAAGATGTATTTTTCAAAAGTGAAATTTTACCTCCTTTTAATGGAGAACCCATTTTAAATATGATTTTTCACACATTTATAATTTTTATTTAAAAAAATATAATTAATTTTTTAAATATAAATATCGTAATTTAAATTGGGTGAATTTTTTGGTATTTTTTTAGAAACTATATTTTTTAAGGAATATTGATAAATGCTGAATTTTAATTAAAAACTATATTTTAAAATTATTTATTTATATATAAATTATATTATAATTCAATTTTATAGTTTAATTATAACAAATATTCATCAATTAATACAATTTAGTTCATTGGAATCTATTTTACAATGATATTATATATAAAAAATCCAAACATTGAGACCTTTTTACTTTATAAACCCGCTTTGATGTCCCGTCTACAGGATTAAATTTAAATAAATTTCTACCAATTATGTATTTAGAATTTAGAAAAATAAATTCCATATTATGAATCAAAATAATTGCTAATTTATAATATGGTCAACTATGTTTTTTTTAAATATTGAACATAATTAAAATTATATTGATTAATAGAGAAATTAGCTTAATAAATGACTAAGCCGTAAACTTAAGGGAAGAAATGACCTAAAAATTGTAAAAAATATATTATCTATATATATTTATACCATATCATCCATTTTATATAATTCATACCATTATTGTATCCTCTTTACACGGAAAAAATGATGGGGTAATTCTCCATTTCAAAAATTTACTAGAACCTAACTCCACCTCCACTGTAAAAAGTCACTCACCACTACTACTTATTAACACATATCAAGACCTTTTATTGACCAATAATCTTATCTAATAAGCTCCCATAATCCATAAACCCATCCTAGAATCCTCCCTTTGTGAATAAATCCATCCAAAGAATTCCATTGGTGGAAACAAAAAGGATTTACCCAATTAAGAGGTAACATCCTTACTCATGCTCTTTTGTTTTTTATTATACACCTCATCAACTATTATTATACCATTATTATATAATAACTTAAAAAATTAAATATAATGAGATTTTATTTATTCTATGTTTTATACCTATACTTACAGACACTTCCATCTAATGGGAAATGAACTTACCATTCTTGTGTATGGCGAACTACCACCTCACGAAACGATGTTGTTTTTTTTCATTACCACCTCTCATGGATGATAATAATGATGTAAAACATATTTTTATATATTATATATTAAATTTATTATGTATTTATTCTTCTTTTAATATTATATAAAATATACCATCGTGTTTTCTATTTTGTGTAAATACGATAACTTCGTTTGTGGACGTGTGGACTACAGCCTCCTCAAAGTGATATGATTCATTCACACATTAAATGGAATGTATTAAGGATGAATTTAGTAAAATTATATGATATATATATATAATATAAATTCCATTATAATGATATTATATATATATATATTTCATTAACTTTTTTTCTTTCAATATGATAATAAAACAGAAACATTGTTCATGCATACGTATGGTCTACCGTCTCCATGAACGATGTATTCCACATCATACTTATATATTCTATATATTATTATAAATACACATATAATTAATGGATATAATATTTATATCATGTTTTAAATTCTGTAAATAATTAAAACATTATATAAGTAATCAGACCAAGAATAACAAGTCAAAACCTGTATGAAAAGAAAGTTTGTTATCACCCAAAATGGTACATTAACATAGAGTTGTCAATTAAAGGGTAATATAAAGTCGAAAACAAATAATATTTTATTGGATATAATAATATTATTCTTTATATTTATAATAAACATATTTTTATTATACATTAGTTTTTAATGTGTTTGACGAAATTTAATACTTAAGGTAAGGGTTTTCTCATCTCACTTTTATTTTTCGTGAGACACAATCCATTTTAACCTCCTATTTCTTATATGTGGTGTGTATATTAAAAATGTATTTATGATGTTATTATTATAATTAAATTTATGTTTATTTACATATCCATTTATTTATCTTTATTTCATGGGGTTTACCTTTCAAAAGTGACCAAATTAGTAAAGTAATTTTGTCTAATTTTTCCTTCTACAAAACACATTCCATGTTATGCCCCAATATTTTTCTGTGAGGTTTATATAATTCCTTGGACATGTTATAACATTAATATAATTCATTTAATTATATTTTAAGCCTTATTAAATGTTATTATTTTCCTTTTATTATGTTTCAATGTTACCAATGTGGAATCAGTTTATTAATACAATCTCATTGTTTAATTATATCGTTTATGATTATGCTTCCATTAATGAAATATTATGATAAATATATAATGAAATATCTATAATTTTATTACCCACTAGTATTTAATGTTATATCCAATTAATGTTACCATTTTTCACACTTTTTGACTTATGATAATTAAGATAATGTTTTCTTAAAAATCTTACTTTATTTCTACTTTTAGTCGTAAATCTGTGTTGTTTCAAAACTATGTTTTATAAAAATGTTATCAAAAATGATTTAATATTATCCTATGATGTTTAAAGGTAATATTTACCAATGTATTACATTTTAAATAGATTTAAAATGAATCTTCTTATCAATTTCTGTGCAAGGCACTTTTCTAACCTTTTAAGGTGAAAAAGGAATGTTTGGCTTGTACAATCATAATCGTTGTCATGATAAAAATTTCTATGATTATTACTTTGTAAGTTTACAAGGTTTTTTAAATTAATAATTTTTATAATATTTGAAATGTTTTTATTTTATATTGTTTTTCAATGAAAAATTATTTTCAAAAATGGAATTTATATTAAAAAATAATTTTAAATGATTTTCAAATATTCTTTTATATGTTTTCAAATGGTTATTTTCTAATAAAAGGATTTAAATTATTTAAATAGTTATTTTATACACAATCATGAGTCCCTTTGATAGCTTGTGTTAGAGGTAAGGTTGATTTTTATCAGACTACATTATACTATTCATATTATTAGTAAAATATTTTTATAGAAACCACCTAGAAATTGGAAATAAAGTTGTGAATATGATTAAATAAATTGTGAAAAAATTATTTCCAGATGTTTAGAAAATAAATCCTTCATTATATATTAGTTTAATTTAACATAAGATATATTTTAAAATAAATAAATTACTTCTCTAAGAAAACTTTTTCTCAATGTACAAACATTATTTTTTATTAATAAATTAAAAAAATTGATTAATGTTTTAAATAAAATTTATATATAACATATTCAACAAATATATTTTACACTAATACAATATATTTTATGTGTATAAGATAATAATACATTTAATTTTATGAATAAAAAGATTCATTTTTTCAAAAGGAAAATTAAATGCCTTTTAATGGTGAACCCAATTTAAATAAATTTTTTGAAACATTTATAATTTTATTTTTTGAAATAAAATTAATTATAGAAATTGAAATATCAAAAAATAATTTTGGTGATTTTTTTTTTATTTTTGTGAGAAACATATTTTTTGGATGAAAAGTGAAAAATACTGAATTCTAATTTATATCTTCTTTTTAATATAATTAATTTATGTAAGTAAATTATATTTTAATTTTATTTCAATTATTATATAGGTAAAATAAACCAAAATTAATCCAATTTGGTCATTATAACCAATTTACCATTTATATTGGATATAAAACATTCCAAACTTTCGCACCTTTATACATTAAAAACCCAATTTATTGTCCCATTTGTGGGATTAAATTAAAATTAATTTCCACTACTTCTATATTTATAATTTTAAAAAATGGATTTAATATTTATATTAAGAATAATTTATAATTTATAATATAGTTAACTTAGTTTCATAACAAAAATAATAGTGAATGTAGTTAAAATTAATTATTGTGATTAAGAGATAAATTAACATAATAATGAACTAATCCCAAAAATTAAGGCCCAACATGACCTATAAACGTCTCCAACAGTAATTTTATAGAACTATTTAGACCCTATACACCATTTTATAGAATAGGGAACATTATTTAATCCACTTTACATGGGAAAACAAGGGGTAATTCTCTCTTTAAAAAAATTACAAGAATGACACTCCTCCTCTACTATAAAAAGGCACTCACCCCTCCCACTTATTTACACCAGTAAATCCCTTTTTATTGCCCAAAATATACTAAAATGATCTTTCAAATCCCTAAATTTATCCTATAATCATGTATTTTGAAATAAATCCATCCAAGGAATCCCTTTGGTGCAAACCCAAAGGGGTTACCCAAAGAAGAGGTAGTATCTTTCCTCAAGATCTTTTGTTTTATTTGCATTCTCCACCCCATCAACGCTTATTATTAAATTATTATATAATAACCTCAGTATATTCACTAATATAATATGTTTTTATTATAATTTACAACCTAAAATTATAAAAACTTTTATCTAATATGTAATTAACTTATCGTACTAGTGTACGGTGAAATACCGCCTCTCGAAACGATGGTGTTCGTTTTTCCTTTACCACCTCTTATAGTTGATAATTATGATGTAAACTCATTTTTTATATTATATATTTGATATTTATTATTTATTTAATATTATTTAATAATCATATAAAACATACCTTCATTATTTCCATTTTAAATACGATAACTTCATTTGTGGATGTGTGGACTACTGCCTCCTCAAAACGACATGATTCATTCGAACATTACATGGACTGTATTTAGGATGGGTATAGAAATATTATATGATATTTATGATATAATAATTATATTTTAGTTATAATATATATATTTGTGTGTTTGTGTGTGTGTGTGTCTGTCATTTACATTCTTTACTTCAATATGATAATAAAACGAAAACAATTTTCATGTGTACGTACGGCCTACCATTTCCATGAATGATGTATTACAATTCATACTTATATATTATAAATATTATTATAAATAAAAATATAATAAATATATATGATATTTATATCATGCTTTAAATTAAAAAAATAATTAAATCATGATCTATGTATGATGGCCAAGAATAACAAGTCAAAACAGGTATGCAATGCAAGGCGGTTGACACCCGAAACGTAACATTAACATGATGTTTTTAATAAATGGATAATATAAAGTCATAACCAAATAATATATGATATTATATACAATAATATGGTTCTATGTAATATTTACAATAACATTATATTTAATATATAGGAGGTCTGAATGTGTACGAATAAAGCCCAGTTTTAAGTTAATTGTTTTACCGTTTCACTATTATTTTTTGTGCGACAAAAGCCATTTAACCTCTTATTTATTATATGTGGTATGTATATTGACCCATTATTTATTATATGATTCATATAATTAAATATATTGGTATTTATATCACCATTTTTCACTTTCTTTCATAGGGTGTATGTTTCAAAAGTTACCGAAATGGTAAATTAATTTTTGTCTCAATTTACCTTCTTTGAGTCACATGCCATGTTATGCACATATAGTTTTCTATGAGTATTATATACTAAATTTTCCATGTTATATAATGAATCAATTTATTATAATTATATTTTAATATTAATTTAGTTTTATTCATTCGATTGTGTAATGATTTAATGTTACCAAAATGGTAACAGTTTATTTATACAACCTCACCATTTATCTAGATTATTTTTTATTACGATTCCATTTATGAAATATTATTATAAATATCTAAATAAATATAATTAATGTTATTAAAATATTTTTATTAATTTTATATCCAAGTAATGGTACCATTTTTCCACACTTTGTTAATTAATATAATTAATAATATGTTTTTATGAAAATCCAGATTTATTTCTCCTTTCAGTCAGAAATATGTGTTCTTTAAAAAGTGCATTATCAAAAAAAAAATTCAATTTTTTTTACCATAATAAAATTATTTTTAATGGAAATATTTACCCATTTATTACCTTTTTAGAAAATGGTTTTGAATTGAATCTTCTTCTCATTTTCCTATCAATACACTTTTTTAAAATTTTATGGTTTAAAAGGAATGTTCAGCATATATGGAATTATCCATCATCATGACCATAGTTTCCTTGATGCCTTATTATTATGTTTACAAGTATTTTTTTTAACAAAATATTTTTCCTAATATTCTATAATTTTTTGGTTTTAAATGGTTTTTATATAAAATTTTATTTCAAAAATTGACTTATATTTAAAAAGTGTTTTAAATGAATTTTCAATCTTCCTTTATATGTTTTCAAAAGGTTAATTTCATTGAAAAGGATTTAAATGGTTTAAAATATTATTTTATATGTTTTAAAATTATTATATATATATATATATATAAATTCCATAGGTCTTTAATATTTCTTTAAATGTTTTTGGAGTATTTTAAAAGCGATGGTTTTCTTAAATGCTTTCAATATTATTTTATACATTTTCAAGGGAAAAGGTTATAATAAATTTTGAAAATATATTTTAAATGAAACAAATTTTCAATGTGTTTTCAATATTTCTTAATATATTTTCAAATAATTTTTTTTAAAATAATTTCTATTTTAAATTTATTTTTTCCAAGAATAAAGGTTATTTTCCACAAGAAATGTTTTTAAGGGAACTTTCCAATTTATTTTCCATATAAGTTGATATTTATTGGTGTTAATCTTGACTTTATGGGGAAATGATCCAAAGGATCCATTCATATTATTTATATTAATGGTTTTTGATTTTATAGAATGATGTTTATAAAAGTAATTTCTTTTTCACGGGTTAAGAGTTTAGAAAACTCTTTCTATTTCACAGGTTATATATTTATGAGACCTATTTCCATTTTTAGGGGTGATATGCTTATATAACCCACATATTTTCATGGTTTATGGTTTTATGTAATTATTATGAAAGCTACATATTTTTTCCATCAGTTATGATATGATTATATGTTTATGATAACTATTTCATTTCATGAGTTATGATATGATTTTTTATGATCTTTTTCCACATGTATGTATGATTTCACTATGAGTGGGTGATACCTATATATATTTATAATGAATTGGGTAAATATTTATGTGCCATAAGATAGATGTGGATAGAATTTGGAGTATACTCAGTTCTGTAAAGGTCTTTTTCTACTAAGATGGTCTTGGTAGTGAACCTTCCCTTTCCCTAGGTTATGAAGAAAGGTGTTAAGTAGAAGTAGTAATAGGGAATATATTTTGGGGAAATATTGAAGATCTCTCACCACTTTAGAATATAGTGTTCCATGTTTCCAAATTCGGTAAACTATTATGGTCCTCATGAATATATTTTTGTAATGTTCTGAATATTCATCTAAAATTATATAATATCCATGTATGTTAATTCTGGGTCACTATACCTATTGATTCTCTAATGATATCCTAATATATCTTCCTTTTATTTTATTTAATCCTAAGAGTAACTATCTTATATTATACATGAGAAGGATCCCACAAAAGAATTGGGTGATTTTGGTTGATCAATGGATACATCCTAAAAAGATTATTCCCTTAGTTGTTCCTCAGTTATCTTCATCAACAAATATTATTTAATATATAGTTTCATATGATTATAGTGAAAGGTACACAGGTTATTCCTTCTTTTTATACACATGATATCATCATTTATAACATGGTGATATTAGTATTTGAGGTTTCTATTATTATCCACTATATTTAATATGTGCCATTAAATCCTTAAAAACCCTTTAGTGGTATCATATCTGCACCATGCTTGGAGATTAATAAAATTATGTATGAAAAATGAATAAAACCTATATCCTATGGAATTTTAATTGAGCATTATAAAAAAATTAAAATATTTTTTTATGGATCGTTATATGGTGTGGGATGTCAAAAGTAACGATAAGGCCACACCATATGATATCTGATATTGTAGGCTATGACATAGTGTAATTATTTGGTATTTATTCGGTCATAACATACAACATGGGAAATCATATAAGTGATAAATAATAACCATGTTATTCAAAATAGGGCTTCATATCATATATATTATATAGGGTAAATTATAAGATACAAAACCCAATCGCCGAAGAATGATGTCAGATCAAAGTATTATTTGTCATAAAATATGGTAGATAATATCGCATGCCACGAATTACAGTGTTGGGATATTATTAAATACAATATAAAAGAAAATTTTAAATTATTAAATTTTCATTTACGAATTTAATTATTTAATTTATAAATTATTTTTAGATAATTGGAGAAGGTACTTTGGAATATTTATTTAATTTATAAAGAATTTATAAATTTGGTTTTTAAAACTGTTTATAATTATTTCATAAAAGTTTATGAAAAATTTATAATATAAATATCAATAATATTAAATATCAATATCTTATAACTTTGGATTTATATTGAATGATATAAAATTTGGACATAAAATGTATATATATAAATTATGAAGTGTAATTTATAATAGGTTTATATATTAAAAAATAATGAAAAATATAAAAGAGTTTAACTTCAATGTTATGAATTATTTATAATAATTAATTTGAAATGTTAAAATTAAAGTCGTTATTTTAGAGCTTATTTAAACCATATAAAATGGGTGTTTTGATATGATCAAGGTTAAAATAATATTAAATATATTATTTTTTGAATATTTTCATAATATATAAATAATTCATATATATAGTGTTTATATTTAATATAAGGCCTAGACCTTAAACCTTACTTAATATTGAATTAAATGAATAATTCACATTGAGGATCTTTTCGGGTTTAGAGTTTTAGAGATTTAGATCATAAATCATTAATTACATTCCACATTTAAGAAAAGTGGTTACATAAAAGATAGTATTTGTTTTTTCCCATTAACGAAAACATAATTAAAATAAAACATGGATTCTTTCTTGACACTTCCTTGACACTATCAACATATCATGCACCTTTCCCTTGACCTGTGAAAAACATTTCAAAAACCTGGGATGTGCATAAAAAGATCAGTAAGGGATATAAAAGTATGAAAAGAAAACATTAGTCCATGTACGAAATCATACTTTACTCATAAAACATAAGCATTTTAACATTCCTCATCAAATCATGAATAAATCATAGAAATCATAATGAATAATGGTAACTTGAGGCATTCATAACATTATTATGTAGGGAGTAACCCTCTTGGTTATGTTTGGAATACCCATCACAGTATATTCCCTAAATCTCTTCGGAGAAACCTTAACATTTAACTCCTTTGCATTACCTAATGCATTGGAGAGATATATTGGGCTCACCCACCCTTAGTTTATCATGGAACCACCCGTCATCATAATATGCACAAGAACCATAACATAATCGTATCACATAAAACATGCATAAACGAAACATAACATTTCCACATTTCACTAACAAGATATCAATACAATACATTTATATAATAAAAACATTATGAAAACCATTTTCAATACCAAAATAAAATAAAAGTAAAACATGGTATTTATTTTTCATTTAAAAAATGTATGGCTTGTAGTGATAGCTGAAACTCAAATAATGGTCACGGCGGCGGAGAATTCGTTGTCGCCGCATACGTACGACAAAAAAACATTCCTTTTGTCATTTAGTAAAATGATTCATATAGAAAAGATTCCTTTTGAATAAATGTAAAATTAAAAGGGGTTTATAAACCGTATAAAATAAAGTTGTGTATAAAACAAAATATTCCTCAATGAAGGAGATTGAGACAAAGTCCCTTACAAAGACGGTATCCTTGGATTAAGGATAAATCAATTACATAATTATGTGTGACAAACGAATACACAAAATATAAGTGGATATTACGTTTAAAACAATCAGAGGACTTTCACACATATTAATAGAATGACATATTCAAGGAGTACAAGTTTACCCCAAAGAATCAAAATTGGGTTAAGAAGTTCCCTTGCAAAAATTCGACAGCCTAATGGCGTCACTTCAAAATTCAGAAAAATAGTTGATGAGAGATAAAAAGGGTATATCATCACTTGGACATAAATTTTACATCAATAATGATATAGAATAACATACCCCAACATAATAGTATGTGAATTAAAAGACATAACAAAATAAGTCTTTTAAAAAGAGGAGGGTGAAAGGTTCCCTTACCGACTTGGGTAACATTCAAAACGTACACCCCATTGAAGAAGGGTCATACAATGAATATGTAAATACCCATAAATGAAATTATATTACACAAAGTGTATAATAATGGGCAGTACATACACCACTCAAAGTAAATAGTGGCAAATGTAGCATAAATGTCACGAGAATAAAAGTGAGATGAAAAATCCCTTACGAAAAATCGGCAGCCTAACGACGCCACTTAAAACTTACAAAAATGGATTTATGAGATCAAATAGGGTCTCTCATAATATGAACATAAAAATTACAGTACGATTAATATAAAATAACATCCCCAAACATAAGAAAGATTAGCTTAAAATAAATGACATAAATGAGAGAACTTAAAAACAAAGAGAGAGGTTGGATCCCTTACGAAAATTCGGCAGCCTAACGGCGCCACTCAAAACTTCCAAAATGGATTAATGAGAGAAAATATGGTCTCTAATAATATGAACATAAAATGTACAGTAGGAGTAATATAAAATAACATCCCAATCATAAGAAATATGAGCTTAAAAGTAATGACATAAAAGAGTGTAATTAAAAGAAAGAGAGAGGTAAGATAACTTACTTCATGTCCGAAATGACTCGATCGTTCTTTAATATCCTGAATAATAAAATTTCGGAAATTTATATTTTCTTAAGCACCTAATTTAAAGATTATTATTCTGTTAATATCAAATAGTATAATGTTATAATAATTGGTTAATATAGTGAGTTCATATCAGACGTTTTTGTCGATGTTCGGTACATGAGTAAAAATCGAACTTGTTGGAAAAGAATTTTCCATGTAGTTATAGGTACATCGTATACAGAATATTATTGATGTTTTAAATATCATATATATCCAGTATATATTCATTTTATACTATTACATAGAATTTGGAGATAAAAAATTAAAAGCATCGTTCATGGAGATAGTAGGTTGTACGTACGCATGAACGCTACATTCATTTTTTTTGTAATATTAATGGAATTAAAACAAAATGAGATATATATATATTATAATTCCAGAATGATATCCTTCATTTAGATGTAATATATTACATATATATCCATTATATATATGTACTTATAATAGTACATAACATTTGGAGATAAGAAATGAAATGTACCGTTCATGGAGATGGTAAGCCGTACGTACGCATGAACGCTACTTTCATTTCTTTTTTTTATTCAATGGAATTAAATAATAATTATATATAGGTATATTATAATTCTAGTAGGATATCATATGTAATTCCATTAATTCATCCTTTACACGTCCCACATATGGCATTAACGAATCAAATCACTTTGAGGAGGCGGTAGTCCGCACATCCTAAAATGAAGATATCGCGTTTACCCATAATGGAAACCATAAAGGTATGTCATAAATGAAAAATACAGAAACTTAAGGAAAACATAAACATATTATATATCATATATAAATATTGTGAAATCTTAATGGCCACCTTTTAAGGTGTTAAAATAATATTGAACAATCATCGTTTTGTGAGGCAGTAATTCGTCATCCACAGAAACAGTATGTTCTTTAACCATTAGACGGAGGTGTGAGAAAGTGTTACTCGAATAATTATTATATCAACATCCTAGTATATTTATGATACATGTGTTGTTACAATAAAAGTAATAAAAATAGTTTAGGGGTTTGGAGAAGAAAAATAAAACAAAATAACACAAAGGAAGACATTACCTTTAAATCGGGTAACTCTATTTGATTTGAGCTCAAATGCTCCCTTTGAAAGGATTATGCCCAAAGTGAGAATTCAATGATGAAGATAGGGATGTGTAGAGATGAAATGGTCAGTTTTTGGCCGAGCCAAAGGCTTGAGAGGTGTGTGTAAGGTGGTAGAGGTGGGGGCCTTTTATAAGAGGAGAGGAGGGGCACTCTTGGAAAGTTATAAAATATTACTTTATTATAAAATGATTTTCAGATTTAAAAGGTCCCAAAAGGATATATTTCGAGGATACGGTGATAAGGTTTCTAAATCCAACCATCCAATAGGTTTGTGACAAGTGTAAGACTTAGATTTTACCCCATCTTCTCATTTTATTTAAATCGTTCATTTATGAGGTAATCACTGCATCATCACGGTGTCATAAATAAATTAATTTATTTAATATCTAAAAATTATAAAAAAATATCATGATGTAGGAAATATTTTTAGATTTTTAATTAATATTTATATTAAAAAATATGACCTGTATAACCCCATCTAAAAATTGTTTTAGTAAAACAACACATGTTTGTGACATTTTAATTTTAACTTTAAATAAAAAGTTATTAATGACATTTTCCAAGAAAATTGGCTCCATGGGGTCCCCAAGTTGACCCATGGATTTTAATGGTCGGTCATGACTCATCCAATGAGGGTAGGACATGTGTCTAGGTAATTTCATATAATTAAAGAATTATTTTTACCTTAAACTACACTAATTACCTCTAATCGCGATTAAAACATAAAAGTTGCTATTCACCAAAAATGTTATTTTAATCCCATTGAACCACATTTTACTTCTTAATGACAACTATGTATGTCGGATTTTTAAAATTCAAAACACAGAGGTGGTAAAATTTCATTTAAACGAAAAAGCATATTTTTAAGTACCACTTAGTGGTTTCACTACTCATCAAAAACTGAAGTTTTCCAGAAAAATACAAAAAATTCACCCTAGGATATATTTGATATTCCGAATTCAAAAATGATGTCTATTTTAAAAAATTAAAAACATATAAGTTACATTAATTAATTTAATAATTAATTCCCACTGTCAGTGCAAATAGCGTTTTTTTATAAATAATTAGTATCAAAAGATTGACACCAGTTTAAGTCCAATTTCAAGATGAAATTAATTCCAACGACCGCTATTGGATTAAATGGTAAAAATATATTTTAATTTCAATTTAAAACCAATTCAAAAGATAATATAATCATATAAATAAATTTTATTAAAAAGAGGTTTTGAATTAAAATACAACATTTTTCACTATTCATTAAAAAATGAACTTTATCGGAAAAATACCAAAAATTTACACAAAGTAAATTGTGATGTCTAGATTCTAAAGAAGAATTTTATTTTGTCAAATATAACACATAAAATTTTCAAAAAGTGGATTTAAAAGAGGGTCGTCATCAAAAGGTGGTTAATCGACCTTTTAAAGAATATTAGAATGTTTATGCTTAAAATTGGATTCATTCGCATTTTTAATCCTCTAAAATTTATTATAAAAAGTAAAAATATTTGAAAAACATATATAATCATTTTGTAGTTAGTTCTATTCATTCCCTCCACTACAACAGCTAGGCGTTAACTACAATTTAAAATAATATTATTTTATGATTAGAGTGCAACGTAAGATTCCCAAGAAACTCGTTGTTGCATATTGGGTACGCCATCGAGAATAGTGTCCCCTTTAAAGTTATATTAATATTTTATTCACAAATATGGATAAATGTGAAAATGTCATATTCTTTATTTACCTGGGGTGTTACATCCTTCCCCCCTTTTGGGAATTGTGTCCTCGCAATTTTAAAATTAGGCTTGGAAACTTCATTGAAAATCCCACATCGGAACAAGAGTCAGTAAAACAATCACTTTAAAATAAAGAAAGAGAAGTACAAAGGTCACCCGAGTTAATCCATACTAGGATTCCATGTAGGAAAACATGGATATGGAGGAAAAAACAAAGGGTCATGTTCTGAGGGAGAGTGATAGTAAACATGTCTAGGAGAAAGTTAACCATAAGAAAATCACAAACTTGTGATGGGTTAAACGGTATTCGATTCCCCAGTAGGAAAAGTCAACAGACAACATTTTTGTTTTAAGTTACTCTTCATTGAGGAATTTATATTTGAGCTTAACTAAATCATAATGAAACATACTTACTTTTCACGTAGACATTCAACTTTTACTAGATTCCTTAATCAAACTCATATTTTCTTTAATAGAAAAGTTTTTAGGAAGACTTGTTCGCATTAAGAGTACTATAATCAACTTATTGAGAATCACATAATCCACAAAAGAGAACTATATATTTCCCATGTCTTTAGATAAAATCCAAAACCAAAATTTTTAGTATGAGATCAGATAATCCACAAAATTATAATCGTTTATAAAAAGAAAATCTATTCTTAATCTCCAAAAATTGTCCAAAAAAACCCAAAGTTCAATGAAGACCATTAGATAAACAATTGTCCATAAAATTCTTCAATGTAAACCAAACTAAGATTGAAACCCAAATATTTGAGGGATTTAATCACATAGTCTTCCATGGTACAAATTAACTTTTATCTCCAAATAACATCAGTTGCTCTTAAATTCTCATATTGAACATTAATTAACCTAATCACATATCCTCGATGATAGGTTAATCATTTCCATAGATAACCCAAAATAAACTTACTCTTGATTCCTAAAATCATCTAACTAAAAGGAATTAGTCAAACTAACCAGGGACTTCACGTAGTCCAGTGGTAGGTGATAAATACCAGTCGCACTTTGGTTGTGGGTTCGATTCCCTTAGCTTTGTCCGATGTGATGGGTTGTCACATGGTCTGTGTGTTGTCCTTTTTACAAAACTATATAATTCATAATACATTCCCCAAAACGAGATAAAATCTTCAAAAATTATCATAACATATTTTAACATCGGGTTTATCTCATGCCTTTCATTTTCCATTATAATATATAATTTCCCATAATTACCTCAAAAGTAAGGATCATATAAACCCTAATGGTTACCTTTATAATTATTACCTGAACTTCCACATCGATTGGTCATCCCGTACATGATGCATTACAGAACATACCAAGGTACAAGTGGTTGATCTTGACTCCTTGATAGTTGGTTTAGAACAACCACGAGTTTCCTCATTGAATCCCCCATTTCATCGAGTCTCTTAATCAGAGAACCACCACAGTTTCCTTCAAAACTATTGTCACTTTGGTTCCTGCTAGATCCATCCATTCACTAAAAACATAAATGTCAGTGTGAGTATATCAACAAAAACATCATGTAGTAATGAGGAAGATAATCACTAAGATATACTTACTCATTCACTTTATCTAAAACTAGAACTCTTTCTGAAATCCTAATCATTATAGTAATGTCACTTATCCCTAGAGAATACCCTAACCTCTAAAGTTATCTAAACCGACCTCTGATACTAACTATAAGGCCCTGATCTTAAACCTTACTTAATATTGAATTAAACTAATTACTCACATTGAGGATCTTTTTAGGTTTAGAGTTTTAGAGAATTAGATCATAAATCATGAATTACATTCCACATTTAAACAAAGTGGTTACATAAAAGATGGTATTCGTTTTTCCCATCAACGGAAACATGTTTAAAATAAAACATGGATTCTTTCTTAACACTTCCTTGACACAATCAACATATCTTGCACCTTTCCCTTGAACTATGAAAAACAATTCAAAAACATGGAATGAGCATAAAAAGCTCAGTAAGGTATATAAAATTATGAAAAGAAAACATTAGTCCATGTACGAAATCATACTTTACTCATAAAACATACTCATTTTAACATACCTCATCAAATCATGAATAAATCATAGAAATCATAATGCATAAAGGTAACTTCAGGCATTCATAACATTCTTACGTAGGGAGAAACCCTCTTGGTTACGTTTGGAATACCCATCACATTATATTCCCTAAATCTCTTCAGAGAAACCTTAACATTTAACTCCATCGTGTTACCCAATGCATTGGAGAGCTATATCGGGCTCACCCACCCTTAGTTTATCATGGAACCACCCGTCTTCATAATAATTTCCATGAACCATAACATAATCGTATTAAATAAAACATGCATAAAGAAAATATAACATTTCCACATTTCAATCACAAGATATCAATACAACACATTGATATAATAAAAACATTATGAAAACCATTTACAATACCAAAATAAAAGAAAAGTAAAACATGGTATTTATTTTTCATTTAAAAAAAGTATGGCTTGTATAGGAAGCTGAAACTCAAATAATGGTCACGGCGGCAGAGAAGTCATTGTCACCGCATACGTACGGCAAAAAACATAAATTTTGTCATTTAGTAAAATGATTTGTATAGAAAATATTCCTTTTGAATAAATTTAAAATTCAATGGGGTTTATACACCGTATAAAAGAATGTTGTGTATAAAACAAAATATGCCTCAATGAAGTAGACTGAGACGAAGTCCCTTACAAAGACGGTATCCTTGGATTAAGGATAAACCAATTACATAATTATGTGTGACAAACAAATACACAAAATATAAGTGGATATTAAGTGTAAAACAATCAGATTACTTTCACACATATTCATATAACGACATATTCATGGAGTACAAGTTTATCCCAAAGAATCAAAATTGGGTTAAGAAGTTCCCTTGCAAAAAGTCGATAGCCTAACGGCGTCACTTCAAAATTCAGAAAAAGAGTTGATGAGAGGTAAAAAGGGCATCTCATCACTTGGACATAAATTTTACATCAATAAGGATATATAATAACATACCCCAACATAATAGTATGTGAATTAAAAGACATAACAAAAGAAGTGTTTTAAAAAGAGGAGGGTGAATGGTTCCCTTACCGACTTGGGTATCTTTCGAAACGTACACCCCATTGAAGAAGGGTAATAAAATGAATATGTAAATACCCATAAATGAAATTATATTTCACAAAGAGTATAATAATGGGCATTACATACACCAATAGAAGGAAATATTGGAAAACGTAGCATAAATGTCACGGGAATAAAAGTGAGATGAAAAATTCCTTACGAAAACTCGGCAGCCTAACGGCGCCACTTAAAACATCCAAAAATGGATTTATGAGAACAAAAAGGGTATCTCATAATATGAACATAAAACGTACAGTGTGAGGAATATAAAATAACATCCCCAAACATTTGAAATATGATCTTAAAATAAATGACATAAACGAGAGTACTTAAAAAGAAAGAGAGAGGTTGGATCCCTTACAAAAATTCGGCAGCCTAACGGTGCCACTCAAAACTTCCAAAATGGATTGATGAGATAAAATAAGGTCTCTCATCATATGAACATAAAAATTGCAGTAGGATTAATATAAAAGAACATCCTAATCATAAGAAATATGAGCTTAAAAGGAATGACATAAAAGAGTGTACTTAAAAGAAAGAGAGAGGTAGGATCTCTTACCTCGTGTCCGACATGACTCGATCGTTCTTTAATCTCTTGAATAATAAAATTTGGTCAATTTATAATTTATTAAGGACCTAATTTAAAGATTATTATTCAATTAATATCACATATAATAATGTTATAATAATTGGTTAATGAAGTGAGTTCATATCAGACGTTTTTGTCGATGTTCGGTACATGAGTAAAAATTGAACTTGTTGGAAAAGAATTTTCCATGTAGTTATAGGTACATCATATCCAGAATAGTATTGATGTTTTAAATATGATATATATCCAGTATATATTCATTTTATACTATTCCATATCATTTGGAGATAAAAAATTAAAAGCACCGTTCATGGAGACGGTAGGCCGTACGTACGCATGAACGCTACTTTCATTTTTTTGTCATATTAATGGAATTAAAAAAAATGAGAGATATATATATTATAATTCCAGAATGATATCCTTCATTTATATGTAATATATTACATATATATCCATTATATATATGTACTTATAATAGTACATAACATTTGGAGATAAGAAATGAAATGTACCGTTCATGGAGACGGTAAGCTGTACGTACGCATGAACGCTACTTTCATCTCCTTTTTTTGTATTCAATGGAATTAAATAATAATTTTATAAAGGTATATTATAATTCCAGTAGGATATCATATTTAATACCATTAATTCCATCCTTTATACGTCCCACATATGGCATTAACGAATCAAATCACTTTGAGGGGGCGGAAGTCCACACTTCCTAAAATGAAGATATCGCGTTTACCCATAATGGAAACCATAAAGGTATGCCATAAATGAAAAATACAGAAACTTAAGAAAAAATAAACATATTATATATCATATATAAATATAGTGACATTAATGGCCTCCTTTTAAGGTGTTAAAATAATATTTAACAATCATCATTTCGTGAGGCAGTAATTCGCCATCCCCAGAAACAGTATGTTCTTTAACCATTAGACGAAGGTGTGGGAAAGTGTAGCTCGAATAATTATTATAAAAACATCCTAGTATATTTAAGATACTTGTTTTGTTACAAAAAAAGGTAATAAAAAGAGTTTAGGGGTTTGGGGGAGAGAAATAAAACAAAAGAACACAAGGGAAGACATTACCTTCAAATCGGGTAACTCTCTTTGATTTGAGCTCAAAGGCTCCCTTGGAAAGGATTCTGCCCAAAGTGAGAATTAAATGATGAAGATAGGTATGTGTAGAGATGAAATGGGAAGGTTTTGGCCAAGAAAAAGTCTTGAGAGGTGTGTTTAAGGTGGTAGAGGTGGGGTCCTTTTATAAGAGGAAAGGAGGGGCACTCTTGGAAAGTTATAAAATATTACTTTATTATAAAATGATTTTCAGATTTAAAAGGTCCCAAAAGGATATATTTATAGGATAAGGTGATAAGGATTCTAAATACACCCATCCAATAGGTTTGTGACAAGTTTAAGACTTATATTTCACCCTATCTTCTCATTTTATTTAAATCGTTCATTTATGAGGTAATCACTCCATCTTCACGGTGTCATAAATAAATTAATTTATCTAATATCTAAAAATTATAAAAAAATATCATGATTTAGGAAATATTTTTTTATTTTTAATGAATATTTATAGTCAAAAATATGACTTGTATAACCCCATCTAACAATTGTTTTAGTAAAACAACACATGTTTGTGACATTTTAATTTTAACTTTAAATAAAAAGGTATTAATGTCATTTTCCAAGAAAAGTGGCTACTTGGGGTCCCCAAGTTGACCCATGGATTCTATTGGTCGTAAATTACTCATACAATGAGGGTAGGACATGTGTCTAGGTCATTTCATATTATTAAAACATTATTTTTACCTTAAACTACACTAATTACCTCTAATCGCGATTAGAACTTAAAAGTTACTATTCACAAAAAAAATTATTTTAATCAAATTGAACCAAATTTTACTTCTTAATTACAACCATGTATGTAGGATTTTTGAAATTCAAAAGACAGAGGTGGTAAAATGTTATTTAAACGAAAACTAATTTTTTTAAGTACCACTTAGTGGTTTCACTATTCATCAAAAACTGATGTTTTCCAGAAAAATACCAAAACATTACCCTAAGCTATATTTGATATTCCGAATTCAAAAATGATGTCTATTTTAAAAAATTAAAAACATATAAGTTACATTAATTAATTTAATAATTAATTCCTGTTGTCAGAGAAAATAGCGTGTTTTTATGAAACAATAAGTATCAAAAGATGGACAATAGTTTAAGTCCAATTTCAAGATGAAATTAATTCCAACAACCGCTATTGGATTAAATGGTAAAAATTTATTTTAATTTCACTTTAAAACCAATTCAAAAGTTAATCTAATCATATAAATAAATTAGATTAAAAATAGGTTTTGAATTAAAATACAACATTTTTCACTATTCATTAAAAAATGAACTTTATCGGAAAAATACCAAAAATTTCCACAAAGTAAATTTTGATGTCCCAATTCTAAAGAAGAATTTTATTTTGTCAAATATAACACATTAAATTGTCAAAAAGTGTATTTAAAAGACGTTCGTCATCAAAAGGCGGTTAATCGACCTTTTAAAGAATATTAGAATTTTTACGCTTAAAATTGGATTCATTCGCATTTTTAATCCTCTAACATTTATTGTAAAAAGTAAAAATATTTGTAAAACATATATAATAATTTTGTAGTTATTTCTGTTCATTCCCTCCATTACAACAGCTAGGCGTTAACTACAATTTAAAATAATATTATTTTATTATTTGAGTGCAACGTAAGATTCCCAAGAAACTCGTTGTTGCCTATTGGGTACGCCATCGATCATAGCGTCCCCTTTAAAGTTATATTAATATCTTATTCACAAATATGGATAAATTTGAAAATGTCATATTGTTTATTTACCTGGGGTGTTACATTTAATATACCCAATATTTAAGTAAATTCAATATAAAATGACAGCATCAAGGGTTTCATAATGGTAATAAATATAATTTTTTTATATTTATTCAATTATTGGAATATCTATAATACATGACTAAATTATAAAGTGTATTTAATTGCTTTAGTTATTTATAAATTGTATATAAATTTCGTTTCTCATATCTAAAATGTATGAATTGGTAATTTTTTTTATTCTATAATTTATTTATAAATAAATTTTTTATTTCATGAATGGTTGTATTCAATATTTTAAAGTGTTAAAATACTTATATAAATTTTGATTCATTAAAATAAGGAGATACAAGCAAGGTATGATAATAAATTTTATTTTTCTCAACCGTGGATTTGACGAGAACTTGGATATTATCTTATATTCAGAAGTTAACTATAGTTTATACATATTAGTTACTAGAATTTTGGTTTTATTGATATATCTCTTGATTAAATTAACCTTGGGTAATGGGACTTTGGGTGAGAATAGTCACTATCCTAGAGTCTTATATCCTCTCTATAAAAGTAGGGGGTTGATTATCTATCACTCCAAGATTACTCTTATGGTGATTATTGATTTCTTATAATTTTAAAATATTAAAAGAAATAGTTTCATGTACCTTATTCAAAAGATAAATTTATATATACATGAATATATTTAGATTTTAATTTGGGTTAGCCACCCAAGCTATTAGTTGTGTAAAAATTTACCCATAAATATAGTTTAAACATATTTGATTGGATGGAAGGATTAAGATTTCCAAATAAATCATTAAAATCGTGAATATATTTAAATGTAATACATACGATATGATAGTGAGATAAAATTTACTTTAAAATAAAATGTTTCAAATTCCTCCAAACCTAAACACTTTTAAAGGCCTCACTCATTATGTCAGGTTATTCTTGCAAAAGCTATGTTCCTTGTATTATCTTGTGCGAGTAAAGATTGTAATGTGTGACCCTATTATTATTTGTTGCCTTTTTTTGAATTTTAATTAGGTTTAACATAGTATGTAGACTCTAATAGGATTATGTTATCATAGGAATTTATTTTTTTCATATGATTCCTTGGGAAAGGGTTGTCATCTCGATTATCTAAGAGTTATATATTATATGTCTGGAATGGTAGACTATATAAATAATTAATTGATAGGATAAGTTATAAACAACCCAAAATCTTAGTAAAATATATATCTTTTTCCACTATTGGATATGATTTAAACTTCAAAAGGATTCATCATTATATTGGGAGTACATTTAATAAAATTCCATACTAAATTGTTGTAATAAATTAAACTCATATGATAAAATATTATATTATAGATAAATATCATCATCATAATAATTAATTTTAGATAAATTCTATATAAATAATAAACTTAATTTGATAAAATTACTTTACTAGTGCAAAAAAATAATAATAATAATTAAGTAATAAGGAAAAATCTATGTTTTAGAGTAACCCCTTCAGGATTAACCAAACATTAAAGTAGTTCAAAAAGTGAATCTAGATGCTTATGAGAAGAATATATGATCCCCCGTAAGGTTTAAAAGATATTAGATTAAATATAAAAAATGGAAAATTAGACTCTACTCAGATACTTAGTTTGATTGAGTGTTCTGATGACTTATAGAGACTAATGGTATCCACTAAGCCCTAGTATATCCATGGAATTAGTTTTGAAATCATCGATGAAATGTTCCAATAGTGTGAATTATTTTAATAAATTTTTACACTACGTTCTATATGTTTTTCAAATAAATTATCATGACATGTGATGTCAAGGGTCTCAAACTACGTAGATAGGACTAAAGGGTAAATATTTTTTTAGAAGAAAAGATTATATTTTTTCAATAGTCATCCTAGATCATTGAAATCTAAAAGGGGTTACATTATGGAGAGTAATGCTTCTATATAAAATGTAATTATAAATTATATTTTCATTTATTTCTAAAACTCTATAGAAATTTCATCTCAAGTATTAGTGTTATAAAAATAAATTCTATTATTTTTAGAAAATTTATTTAATGAATAATTTATATTTTAAAAAATTATTAATATACTAGAGTTCTAATCAAAGGTATGAATTTTTTAAAAATCTAGTTTTTACTCAAGTGACAAATTAAAGTGAATCTTAATCATGTAATATATGTATATAAATATATCATGTTCATATTGATTTAAATTAAATATATGTGTTTTCATCTTATTTCACTTATTATATAAGAAGATTTTTTTTGTAAATAAAGTATTATTATGAAAAATATGAGATGATAGTTTTAATACACATGGTTTATGATTCATAATATTCTATGAAATTTTTAAGAAGAACGTAAGGATTCAAATTTTTTATATAGGATAAAATATTTTATATAATATATTTGGTAAAATATGTGGGATGTGATCCCACCACCCTTCGGTGGTATATTTTATGAAATAAAATATTCTTTTTAGAATATTTCTCGAACCACATAGAATACTATATATAGTATGGATATAATAATTTTTTTGTTAAATATTCTCAATAAGAGGAAATGTGTTTCATTTCATAAACATTAATGATTTTGTGCTTAATAGCATGAAATTTTGAAGAGAATATATTTTATTATAGGAAAGTTAGAGTATATTTTGGCATTAAGAAGTTAAAAGTGTAATAAATAAAGTATTGGTATAATTAAAATCAAAAATTAAAAATCACCTTTTACATTAAAAGTGGTTTAAGATATGTAGATATAGATAATTTAAATATTTACATATTTTACCATAATGATATGAAAGAAAAAAATTTATGAAACTTTTTCAAGAATAATGATGATGATGAAGGTAGAAACAATTCTATATGGATAGTAGATTTTATTAAAATTGATACATTTGATTTTGGGAAGTAAAAGAGTTGGAAAATATGTTGAAATAGTTGAATATTGAAAACATATTTCCTAAATAAAACCACTATTCTTATTTATTTCTTCATAAAATATTTTAGATGGAGGGTTTTATCTTATTGCCACATAAGAATGTGGTAATAATTACATGGTGATGTAATGAGTTAAAAACCTCTAAAAGTATATATAAAATAAGCTCAATATAGTGGTTTATCATATGGTATATGATTTTATGGCCACTTATGTATGGTTTTTTTAATCTTTTTAAAAGATCTTAAGAATTTAAAATTTATCATGTTGTACAAAATATAGTATCCAATTTATCATTATTTTATGTTGGACACATATACTCAGGGAATGAAATTATAATTACCCGGTCAGTGTGAGACTTTTAGTGATCCTTAACTGATGTATTTCATCGAGTATTATATTTTTTAATGATATTTTAATGTTATCATTGGTTTTATTTCATATAGAGACACGAAATAGGATAATGAAGAAAAAAAGGAGATGTGTGTATTAGATTACCTACCCAATATAGCACATTGAGTTTCATGAAAATGTATTTGGTATACTTGGTGTGCATGTTTCATATTTGTATTTACCCAATACATAAGTCCATCAAAATAACTAACATGATAACCATCATACTTTAATAAATTTATTATATAATCTTGGATCCTTATCTAGGCAGGGGTAGTTGGGTATATTTCTAATAATTTTATCAATTGATGCTTAACCATGACATGATTTATCCTCTCATATGATGAGTTTGAAATTTAGGTCCTCAATTGATATAGAATGGGGTAGTATACAACCATAACTAGATAAGACACTTGATATGCCTATATTTAATAAGTGTTATTCAATCCTTAAAAACACTTTAGAGAAAAATATTATGATAACAAATATGAAAACATCATATAACCCCCAAAACCACCATGAGATAGTAATATCCAACCCATTAACCAATATATATATATATATATATATATGTATGTATATATATGGGTGTGAGAATAAAAATTTACCAAGTAGGATTCTCCCTAAAACGAGTCTAGAAAATTTAAAAGAAGTATAATAAAGAATCAATTAATAAACATAAAATCCAGTTCATTACCTATAGCATGTCAACTAATTTCCCAACCTCTCCAAGGATTTATAACACAAATATTCATATAAGTATGGTTACATAATAATATCTAGAAAATATATGTTAGGGTACATTCATCCACTTCCCCACGGATCTAGTCACCCTCTTACCCCAACAGCTTATGTCATAAAGTTCTTATCCCATAAACATCGACATATCTATATAACCACATATCCTTATCATAAACATGACTGTATTTATCATAAACCAAAACAATATCACCACATATATATCTTCCAAAACCACATAATTTTAAGGCATAAAATCATGAAGGATATCAACTTCATGTCATCATAATTCTATATATGCCCCACCATGCACCTAAATCATAACCACTATAACCAAAGTCCATCACAACCTATGTTGTTTTTATAAGAGAGAAAAGGGAAGGATGAGTACTCATACATATATATCATTTTCTACCTATAAATTTGGGAATACACCCATGAACTCATAAGAGAAACAATCATGGTACTTAACTTAGGTGGTCGTGTGTAATAAATAACAAGAACTTAAATGGATATATAAAATAGCACACATACCCAACATATGGTTAATTGCCCAATATTGTACATAATAGCCACAACAATCATTATCACAGACCAAAATCACTTCCATATCTATCCATGAAAAGAATCAACTCCACCACTACACCATATCACCATTTTACCAAAACAAAGCATCTTTATACCATTTTATATATCAAATTTACTTTCACATTAATCAATTACCAACCACTTTAAATTTCATTATTTTCTCATTTATTCATACATTCAATCCCCACTTTATTATTGACAACATTAACATTTATCATCCACATTAAATTAATTACGACACAAATACCCTCCCCCATACAATTTCATTTAATCTCATTCATTCCAATAATTATAACTTAATTACTACATTTCATCTACTCGATACTTGAAATATTAATTCATATACATTATAATTTAAACATAACAAATTAAACATTTAGAAAATTATCTCATTAATTTAATTAATTATTTTTTTATTTACCTCAAAACTATTTATATTATCACAACCCAATCTCATTAATAATTTCATTAATTCAATACCATTCATATTTCTGAGCACTAAGACATGGCCACGTCGACCTCTAACCATCACTGAACCAAAATTTATAAATCCCACTATAACATCACCTATACTATAATAAAATAACAATTTCCATATTCTCTCATGAATATACCATAAATATAATCGACTCTATCATGTATCAACTATGTCATGACACCACCACAACAACAACACATCGTCACCCCTTTCATAATCATAGAAAATATCCTTTCTAAAATTACTCTATCTGGTGTAGGTAATACAAAACAAGATTAAAGTATTTTAAAATATTAATTATAGTATAATTAAACTTCAAAACTTATTATTTTTTCATTCTTTCATACTTATTTATCAATTTATGCATAAAAAATATCAATTATATTTCTAAATTTCCATATCTAACATTTCATTACCATCTTTAGGATATTCACAAATTTTGATTATTATAAATAATATTCACAAAAATATTAAGGATACCATATCAACACCTATGAATCAATAGAATAATATACATGTGAGTAATAACATTGAAATAATATAAAGATCATGCATAAAAAATCTCCCCTTTTAATTTGCTTTATTCATTTTATTATCTCCATTAGTTTAATTACAAATATCTATCCAAGGATAAAATAATCATAATAGTTCAACATTTAACACATAATATAATAAGATAGATATTTAATCCATTATCCCAAATAAAAATTTAACAAAAATTGTACAATAATGGGGAATATTCAATGATGAATAATTACCAAACACACAATGATTCCTCTAAAACCCAATATGAATCGATCAAATAAAAAGTCCTCAAAAACACAGAACCAAAGCCAAAGAAAATACCAAAACCAAATACTTGAAAAAAGTAAATACAATGGATAAAAAATGGGGGAGATTTGAGAGAGTGAGTGAAATAGAAGGATCATTGAATTGAAAGTGGATTGCTATATAAATAGGCTTAAATATATAAGTAGATGACCAATGGTAACTAATAGTTATCCAAAGGCTAGAGAGGGTTTTGGAGGATCCAGAAATATCAAACCAAGTGAATAGTGGGGTTTTTATTTTTATTAAAAGAATAATGGACCCCAATATAGAGTGAAAAATCCTTCCCCACAACATAGTAGGGGTCGATCAAAGGTGATACAAAATTATAGGAATCCCCTAAATCTCATATTTATATAAATTGTTTTAAAAATAATTTTTTTCCTCAACTATGATATATAGAATTTTAAAATATTTATTTTGACCCCATGAACAAACATAATCCATAAACCACTATGGTAAAATTGGACATCCCTCACCATTTAAACCCTTCCTCTATGACTTGAAAAAGGAATATAAATCTCATGAACATGAAATAGCATACCGTGGCATAAAAAAGAGTGTTTTATCCTCCACCATTTTTTATAGGGATTTCACCATGATAGGAAACCCACAAAAATGAAAACTTCCATGAAATAGAACATAATTATATCATAATCACATCCAAAATGGGAATTTCATATTCCTACCACACAAACCCATCAAAATAGAGCATCAACCACACTAAAAATGAGTCCAACATTTTTCCATGGTATAGACCATTCGCAAAATAGAGATTTTGGATCTTGAGATTCCAAAAATATTATTTTCACCTCTTTATCACCTATGATATTATCACCAAGAAATCTAAAAACCCCAAACCATTAATTAGAGGATCAAGTAACGTTCAGGCCTCTAATAATTCACTCGTTTTTTCGCTACCATTATTTATCTATTGTAGTTTATTTTTAATTCAATATAGAACATTGTGGCTTGGTAGAAAGGGTTTCATGTTTTTTAACTTTTACTCTTCATGTAACACCCAAGACCTTATGACCCTTTAATTTGGGAAAAGCATGATTACTGAGGTTTCTTGGGGATGTTTGAGTTTTTTTTAGGCTAATAATGGAATTATGGTAGTGGATCACCAATGGTGGATCATTCTAGAGGTGTATCACTAAAGGTGAAATTCTATCAGTGGATCAATGAAGGCGTATCATTATGTTATGGGATAACCAATGGTAGATCATTCTAGTGAAGGATCATAAAAGGTAGATTTATGGTGGTGGATCTCCAACAGTGAATCATTCTAGTGGTGTACCACCAATAGTGGATCATTCTATAATTAGATGGTGGAGGTGGATCGCCAACGATGGATCATTCTAGTGGTGGAACATTCTTGATGTGGATCACAAATGGTGGAATTTTGGAAGTGTACAACCAATGGTGGATCACCCTGGTGGTGAAACAAAGGCCTTGGTACCCAGGCGGTGACACCCTAGTGGTGGAACTCTATAGGTGGAACCCTAGTAGTGGCAGTGAATAGTGTTTTCAGTTTTTGATCAAATTATAAAATTTTGATTTTTAATGTTTGATTGGTGAAAAAAAATATAATGACTATATTAATGAAATTAAAATCTATTTCAATGGGAATTAGACATATATTCAATTTTTATCAAGTAAAAATCCATTTTAAATGTTTAAAATGCAGAGATTTAATGATATTAGAATTTAATGGAAAATTGAAATTGAATCCAATCCTAATGGTTCAGGATCTAATATTTTATAAGAGAATATATGTCCTTAATAATTTAGATATTACCTTCTCTTCATATTGGAGGTTCCAAATACTTATTTTCATAGAGTCATGGAACCTTTTTGTTGTAGTTGGATTGAATTTCCTCAACGTGGTTTCCACCTATACAAGCACCCCCAATTTTTGTGAAACAAGTTTGTGTAATGCTTATTTATTCTAGGTAGGGGCCCATAATTTATCCTTTTTATGTACCAAACCATATGGGTTTCTCATGTTACCTATTGAGAAGATAGTTTCATGTAGTTTCACAAAGAAAATTAACTAGTTTAAATGAATTGGAAAGGGTAAGGAGAATTATTTTCATGATTTTATATCTTTTTTTTTAATTTTTTGATATTAGGGATATCTATGATTGTTTTATAACCAAATACCATGTCTATCAGTTTCCCTTATTTTGTGGTTTTGTATATGTTGTGTTTCCCATGTTGTTTGATTTCATGTGACACTACCATAAATAAATTTTTTACCACATATATTTGGTTAATAAAATCAATGCCCCATGATCATTTGGATTCTTTGATAACTCCCTTTAATAAAGATATGTAATTAAATGAAATCCCCTATGCCTATTTTGGAAAATTCTATGGTATGTTTTGTAATGTGTTTATGGATATGGTTGTTTGTTGTGTCTTGGTTGTGACTATTTGATTTATAGGAGGTGGGTATATTATGATGTGCATAGGGGAAGTGTATGTGATACAGTTATGCAACAGGGTTTCACTGGTGGTTGTGGTATGGATGTGCAGCGAGGCAACGATAGTGGTGGTGGTCTGGTTGTGCAGTGGGGTTATAATGGTTGTTGGTTACTCCAGTTTCCTACGATTTAATGGAATTAAATTCATTATAATGATATCAAAGGGACATGTTTAACAAACTATTTTATTAAGGTTCATGTGGTTTAAATGTTTAATATTTATTTTAGAACTAATGTGTTGTAAATACAAAAGAATGTGACTATTTTAATTGAAATGGGTTGAAAATAGATAATATGAAAATTGTAATTAAATTGAGAATATTTTTTGTCTCAAGGATTTTTTTCGTCTTTTATGAATTTAGAGGTAGAAACAAAGTGAGGGAAAATTTTGAGTTAATTGGTACCTTTTTTATGAACCCATAGGATGGGATTGTGTGTAGATATTATATATACATTGTATTTCCTATTGATTTCCTTACATGCCCCTCTGATGTAGAGTACCATGTGATGAAACCCATATATATATATATATATTGGGGGGTGTTTGTAACACCCCATGCTTCCAGGTTACGCTTCTCTTTAAATAATACAATAGCGTGTGTTGTACGAAACTTCCAGTTCTAACACACCACAACCCATCAAACTAGCCGTTATGAAAATTAATACCCACTTTTTTAAATTTTATAAATTTTATCTTTCAAAATGGAATTAATTTTTTGATTCAGAGTATCGAAATTATCTTATGGTGGATTTTTGGTACTTTTCTGAAAACATTCAATTTTTGGTGAATGGTGAAAAACTCAGAGTTATA
The DNA here is from genome assembly GCA_963277665.1 of Viscum album. Classification (NCBI taxonomy): domain Eukaryota; kingdom Viridiplantae; phylum Streptophyta; class Magnoliopsida; order Santalales; family Viscaceae; genus Viscum; species Viscum album. The sequence continues at coordinate 753,779,299 of OY728160.1, forward strand.
GTTTAAAAAACTTATTAAAATAATTATTTATTTTATTGAAATTTATTTTAGATAAAAATAGATGCATAATACCTATATATGTTCAATGTAATCCATTGGAGTTAGTTTATAATAATTTTAGATATATAAAAAATTTATTGAACTTTTTACCGTCTTTTACCCACCACCTAGGAGCATTTTCAAATTTTCATAAAACTTAATTTTACCGCTACTGTAAGTTTAATTTCGAAACTCCGAGAGACGTGATTTATATCATAAGGTAAAATGTGGTTCAATAAGATGAGAATAATTTTTTGTGAATAGTAACCTTTTATTTTTATTTACCATGGTTAAAAGTAAATAGGGTAATTAAGGGTAAAAATGACATTATTATTACCCTAACACATGTCCTAATTCTACTGGATATGTGTAATTTGACCAAAAACAACCGTAGGAATAAAATATGATCCTTTAGGTTCAGTTGGACTAGATTAGGACATTTATTATTATTTAATTCAAAGAAGAGTTAAAAGTGTTAAATTCAATGTTTAATAACTAAACCATTTTTAATATATTGTTAAACATAAGAGAAATTCGACTATAAATATTCATTAGAATTCTAAAACGATTTCCTAAATAATGGTATTATATATATATTTTTTATTCATTAAATAATTATATATATTTATGACACAATGATGATGCAGTAATTACTATATTAATGAAAGATTAAAACAATTGATATTATAAATATCCAAATAAATGTAATTTCAGACTTTTTATGAATTCCACTAATTTTATAGGTTAATATTATATATTAGGGTTTTTTATATAAATTTTATTTGTAGTAATAATGTTGTTATAATGTTTTTAAAAACAAAATATCAAATAGTGTCAAAATTGGCATAAAAGAGTTTTTAAAAAATATTTTATATTATTAATTGATATTATATTACTAAAAATATAATGCTTAGATAAAAGATTAATATAATGATTTTTGTATCATTAATGAACCACTTGGGGTTCTATTGGAAGTATATAGTACGTTTATTAACCATATAATACAAAAATACGAAGAGACATGGTAAATGTCAAACTATTTAACTAAGAGTTAAATCTAAAATATAAAGTTAATATAGTGAACCAAACCTGTATAAAACCTATTGGTTGAGTTTTTTTCGACACATAACCACATTATCATTTAAATAATTTATTTTTTAGGCATTTGAAACCGAAAATGATTCTATTATAAAATAATATTTCTAGCTTTTCCTAAGGTGCCCCTCACCTCTCTTATAAAAGGGCACTTCCCCTTCTCTGTAATTCAAACCTTCAATGCCATTCGACTCAGCCAAACCCTTCCCAAATACCCTATAAAATTTTCCCCCTTAATACTAAAGGCCTTCCTTTATTCATAAATCCATCCTAAGGATCTCTTTTCATCAAAACAAAAGGAATAACCTGATGAAGAGGTAAATATTTCCTCACCTCTTTCAAGTTACTTTCTTCTTTCACTTCTTCTTTCTTTGTTGTTTCCATTCTAAAATAATTACTCCAGTATCTTAAATATACTGTTATTTTATTATAAAAATTGTACAACCATATTCATTATTTTATCCATCCTTTGAATGACATGTAACCATATGTGCGTACGTACGGATTACCGTCTCCACGTCATGGTGTAGTTTGTATTCAAACACTTAATCTTTTGGATAGGTATAATAATGTGTATAAATGATGTAAATAATAAATATAACATGATAATAATTCTGTATATATGATATAACATCCAATTTATATGATTTTAAAATCAAAATAATGATATTGTCGCTCGTGTGTACGTACTGATTAATGTCTCCACGAACGCGATGAGATTGATTCCATATCGTATCCATTCAAGAATAATTTTCATTATATGATAAAAATAATGTTTAGAGACTTAATGTAATTCTGAATAATAATATTATACATCCTATCAATAACAAACATTACTTACGTAACAAAGCATATAAAGTAAAATGAATCAATTAACACCCGAAATGACGATAACACTAAGATATCATTAATAAAGAAATGTTACAAGATCATATATGATATCATATTAATATATATGATTCGTGTATAATTTAATAACAATTATTTCACCATTATATAAGAGTTTAACCTACCCTAAACCAAGGAAAAGTACAAGGTAAGGGTTAATTTCACAATCTCTTCATTATCCGAGGTTGTTTTTACATAAGTATCTACAGGGACATCTTTATCATCCACAAATATGTTTCTTAAAAATGTATTTTAAAATTTTTTTACTATTTACTATAATATGGGTTAATTTCATTTATACCCTTATTTGACTTTATAAAAAATATTTTGATTGGAATCATTCCTTCGTTTTCCAAACAAGGTACTTTTTGACCTTTTCGACAGATTTAAGGTAAGAATGTTTTTTTAACATATACGGCGGGTGCAGCTATTTTCCACCTTTAAAACATCGTTGAGGCTTCTCTTACAATCTTATAATATTATTTTCAAAAATAAATTTTTTATTTTATAATTATAATACTTTTAAATGATTTCAAAATAGGAAGAGATATTTTTCAAAAAAATATTTTTGATTTCATCTATGTCAAACATCCTTTGATGGATTTTATGCTTATTTGAAGTTGATTTATTATGATACAAAACTTCAATATTGTATTGAAGGTTTTATGATATGTTTTACTGGGGATGTGTTTTATTTCAACCATTCATGGTTTATGGATAAAGTATTGACATTTCATGTGCTAGTTTTAATATGAATGTTTATTTTATGTTTATTCCTTTTCATATGTGAAATTAATTGGACTTAGTAAGTGATGGGTGGAGCCCACTATAGCTCCTCGATACATCGGTAGGTCTCATGAGACAAACTAGTGTCTTGTCACAAGGCCTTGAAAAAATATTATTTGTAGTCTTGGCACAAGGCATTGACTATGTGGTTATGAAAGTCTGTCATTTGGCATTCCATCATTATGAAATTGGCTATTGATATTGCATATGATTATTCGATTAGTAGAATATCCATGTGAATAAATAAATTGAATTATTTTATTTTAACTTTTCCATATTAAGTTGAAGTTCAAGTTTAAAAGTCTTTTTTTAGTGTTATATATTTCCTTAAATGTTTGTGCTTATTTATAAAAGTTTCTGCAATATTGGTATCCCTACTGATCATCTGAGCTCACCCCTTTCTATGTTTTATTTTTCCCAGGATGCAAAGAAATATATTATGACTAACCTGCATGGATAGTCTATAGGATCTCAGTGTTGTCTATGGAAACAATGTTGTTGTAGTTTTCCATTTTATGATGTAATGAAAACCTTATGAATGTATCTAGTACTTACAAGGCTACTAAACAAATCGATATTTCGATACTTGATCTTTTGTGATCATGCCAATGATACGTAATAATGCACTGACTCTGGGCTTCTAGGGCCGGGCCATTATAGTTGGTATCAGTGGCAGTTTAGTATAAACCGTGGAATCTAGAGTTAGATAAACGCTGATTAGAGCACATTACCCTAAGATAGAATTTAAGGATTAGTATAGAAGAACTTCCTAAATATTGGTATTATAGAGATTTTGTGATTTTTTCAATCAATACATCCCTATATGGATACGAGAAGATAGAGGCGGCTCTGGCATAGATGTACCTAGGTGTAAAACCCGAAAATACCACTTTGAGATAGACTCGAACGGGAACTGGTGCACGGCAGTGGGCCTTGCTGCACTCTTTGATACGACACTCCTGGGGGATATGCTTAGGATAATTCTCATTTTCTTTACAAACCATTTTGAAGGTTTTATGAGTATATAATTCCTCTAAGAAAACATTTTTTTTATTGTGGATTATATCCATAAATTGTTCAATTTTTGTTAAGTGTTTTACAAGTTTGGAATCATGTATTTCAATTCATAATCTAATCTAGTTTATGCCATTGTTTAGAAATGGAGCCTAGTGAAAGGAATGGAAACCGTATCAATGCACACACTCCATGTAGGTATTTCCCTCCTGCTCAAGATAATAATAGTTGAGCTGGTGATACAACTGGTACTGATCAGCTTATCACCATACTGGGACAACTCAATCAGGTTATGAATAATAACCTTACTCATATAGAACACCCCGATCCACAGCGCGGAGGATCAATATTAGATCACTTCATGAGGAAAAAACAACCAACGTTCAATGAGAGTAAAAAATCCAATAGTAGGTGAGTAATGGATAAATTACTTAGAGAAAATATCCTATGCCTTTGGGAGTAGTGAAAAGGAAAAAGTTGTCATGGCAGTTTACCTCCTCGCTTGAGATGCTGATCAATGGTGGTCATTGATTAAAAACAAAAAAGAATATGATGAAGTATAAAATATGGAATGGAGTGAGTTTAAAGAAATTTTGTTAGAAAAATACTTTCCTCATGACCATCGAGCTGATATAGAAAGGCAATTTATGAGTCTGAGGAAAAAGGAGGATGAAAATGTCACAAAGTATGAGGCTGACTTTACAAGGCTCGCGAGTCATGATAAATATTATATACATAACCCAATAAGTAATATTGATTGATTCTTTTATAGGTGAATACCATTTCTCCATCAAGCATTAGTCTCACAATCCTTCTCACTGTACGAAGATATTGTCTCATGTGATATCATCACAGAAAAAGAATTCTCAAAGTCTTACGACTTTAAAGAAAATCAAGAGAAGAAAAGATCTGTTGAACACTTTCAAAATGGTAATAAGGGGAAGAAGGGAAAAGTTGAATATCTATCCTATAGTAAATTTGGGAAGAAACACCCCGGTACTTTCTTTAATGGAATGGGAGTCTATTAAAAGTGTGGTGAAAAAGGCTACCAAGCTCGTGATTGCAAGGGGAAGAAAGAGGTTTTCGATGTTGAATGCTACAATTATAGAGAAAGGGGGAATTATGTGAATGAATGTCCTAAGAGTTAGGGGAACTTACCTCAGAAAAGGCCAAGGGATCAAGGCCAAGCTTATTTTATCACTACTACTGAGTTTGAAGCTCCAAAAGACGTGGTGGAAGGTAATTTAATGGTTTCCTCAAGTTTAGCAAATGCTTTATTTGATTCTGGATCATCGCATTGTTTCAGATCTTCCCAGTTTTCACGAAAATTAGATATTTCCAATCTTGATTTAACAAGGGAGTTGTTAGTCAAAACTCTTAAGGGATGTATCAATGCAACAATGTTTTGTGAATCAGTCCCCATTAGAGCATATAAAGGTTCTTTATCTGCTGATCTCATCATCATACCCCTGATTAAATTTCATATAATCCTCGGTATGGATTGGATTTCGAACCATGATGCGAAAATTTACTATAAGAAGAAGGAGGTTACGATTTTTGATAACAATGATAAAGAACACCTTGTCTATAGAGTAGAATCGTCACCACCTTATTCGTATCTACATCCACCCCTAGTAGCTCAACTAAACTCAATTATTAGGGAGGAAGAAAATGAAATAACTATGGGTTAGGAAAGTAATGTTCAAATAGAGGATGTACCTATTGTGAAAGAATATTTTGATGTGTTTCTAGAATATTTACCTGGACATTATCCAGAATGAGAAATTGAGTTTTCCATTGATTTAATTCTTAGTTCAAGGCCCATATCGAAGACCCCTTATAGAATGGCCACTGTGGAATTAGTTGAACTAAAGAAACAACTAGAGGAATTGAGTAACAAGGTATTTAGTCTCTCTTGTGTTTCTCTATGGGGAGCCCCTGTCTTTTTTGTTAAGAAGAAAGATGGATCTATGAGGTTGCACAATGACTACAGGGATATCAATGTTATAATGATATACAACAAGTATCCCCTACCTCTCATTGATGATTTATTCGAACAACTTCATGGATCTCAATACTTTTCAAAGATTGACCTTCGATCTGGATATCATCAGTTGTGTGTGAAGAAGGAAGACATTCCGAAAACAGCATTTCGAACCAGGTACCGGCATTACGAGGTTACAGTAATGCCTTTTGGATTGACTAATGAACCATCTATTTTCATGGATCTAATGAACAGATTTTTCAAGGAATCTCTTGATAACATTGTAGTGGTATTTATTCATGATATCAAGGTATACTCCAAAATCTAGGAAGATCATGGAAATCACTTGCGCATTATCCTGAAGACTCTTAAAAGACATGAATTATATAGGATGTTTAGCAAGTGTGAATTCTGGAATCAGGAGATTTATTTTCTTGGTTATACCGTCTCTATGTATATAATCTCCATTGATCCTTCTAAGACAAAAGAAATCCATGAATGGCCAACACCATCAAGTATAACTGAGTTACACATTTTTATTGGTTTAGAAGGTTATTATCAGCATTTAGTCAAGAATTTTTCCTGATTGGATAACCCATTAACCAAGATCACACGTAAAGGGGTAAAATTTGTTTGGAAAAAAGAGTGTGAAGAATGTTTTGAAGAAATAAAGAGAATATTAGTCAATTATCTTATATTGACTCTACCATCAGGGAATGTTGGGTTTGTTATTTATATTGATTCTTCAAAGAAAGGACTTGGTTGTGTCATTATGCAGAATGATAGGTTAATTCCAATGCATCATGATATCTAAAAATTCATGATAAAAACTATCCTACTGATGATCTTGAGTTAGCAACTATAATATTTTCTTTATAGATATGGATACATTATCTCTATGGTGAAAAATGTGAGATATATACTAACCACAAGAGTTTGAAGTATATTTTCTCATCGAAAGAACACAACATGAGGCAAAGAGATGTCTTTAACTACTCAAGGATTATGATTGCACTATACACTACCACCCAGGGATGGAAAATAAGGTGGAAAGTGCTTTGAGTAGAAAGCATCATGGGGTTTTGAACAAGATGAGAGTCAAAAAGGATCCTATATATATGGATCTAGTAAAGATGGATATGGGAATCACCATGGAAGGTGAAACTTGAATAATTTTTCAGATGGTTGCCAAACCATCATTACTTGAAAGGATAGAGAGTTCTCAAACCGGTGATGAAGAGTTTAAAAAGAATATTAAAGCTGTGAATGATGGGAGATTGAGTGACTTTGTGTATGAAGATGGAATTTTGAAATTTGGGAAGAGACTTTGTGTTCCCGATATACGTAATTTAAAAAGGGAATTGTTAGATGATTCTTATAGTTCCAATTCTTCTATACATCATGGTAGCACTAAGATGTATAGAGATTTGAAGGAACATTTTTGGAGGGACAATATGAAGAGGGAGATTGTTGATTTTGTGTCAAGATGTATGGTTTGTCAATAAGTGAAAGCTGGAAAGAAACATCCTAGAGGATTCATGAAACCTATTCCCATGCCTGAGTGGAAATGGGATAATATTACGATGGACATTGTCAGGGTACTACCAAAGACTCATAGAAGGAACAATGAAATATGGGTCATTGTTGATCATCTTACCAAGTCATCACATTTTTTTTATATCAGAGTAAATGTACCACTTGAAAGTTAATGAAGACTATATATTAATGATGTTTTAAGACATCGTGGAGTACCACTCTTAATTGTTTCTGATCGTGATCCCTGTTTTACATCAAGATTCATGAAAAGTCTTCAGAAAGCCCTAGATACTGAACTTCATTTCAGCACTTCCTACCACCCCCAAACTAACGAACAATCAGAACGGACTACTCAAACCTTAGAAGACATGTGTAGATCATTCTCACTTGACTTTCAAGGTATGTGGGATGAATATTTACCTCTGGTAGAATTTTCCTATAACAATAGTGTCGATTCAAGTATTCAGATGGAACCATATGAAGAATTATACAGAAAGAGATGCCGCACACCAACCTGTTGGGATGATGTTGGTGAAATAAAACTTGTAGGCCCAGAACTTGTGGAGGAAACAATGGAAAATGTGATGGTAATCCAAAACCACATCAAAGTACCTCAAAGAACACGGAAGAGCTATGCTGATAACTGAAGGAAGGATTTGGAATTTCAGGTAGGAGATCATGTTTTCTTGAAGGTATCTCCATGAAATTATGTTATACGTTTTGGTAAGAAGGGAAAATTGAGTCCTAGGTACATCAGACCTTTCGAAATTCTAGAACGAATTGGGGTTGTATCTTTCCATTTGGCAATGTCTCCATGTCTCTCCAAAGTTCACGATGTATTCAACGTATCACTATTGATAAAATACATGCCTGACCCAACGCATGTACTCACATATGATAAATTAGAACTGGAACCTGATCTATCTTATTGTAAAGAGTCTGTCATGATTCATGATACAATATATAAAGTGTAGAGAAACTGGACGACTCATCTGGTAAAAGTTCTATGGAGAAACCATAAGATGGAAGATGCAACGTGGTAACCCGATGAACATATGATGAAGAATCACCCGCGTCTTTTTCTACAGTAATATTCTAGAAATTTCAAGGAAGAAATTATTTGAAGTAGGGGTGAATGTAACACCCCAAGCTTCCACGGTACGCTTCTCTTTGAATAATAGAATAGTGTGTGTTGTACACAACTTCGAGTTCTAACACACCATAACCAATCAAACTGGCCGTTATGAATAGTAATACCCACTTTTTGAAATTTTATAAATTTTTTCTTTCAAAATGGACTTCTTTTTTGGATTTGGAGTATCAAAATTATGTTATGGTGAATTATTGTATTTTTTCTGAAAACTTTCAATTTTTGGTGAATAGTGAAAAACACTGAGTTATAGTTTAAAACCGAATTTTTATTTAAATAATTAATAATTTTATTTAAATCATTTTATGTCAAAATAGATGCATAATTTCTATATAAGTTCAAAGTAATTAATTGGAGTTAGTTTATAATAATTTTTGATATATAAAAATTTTATTCAGCTTTTTACCGTCTTTTACCCACCTCCTAGAAGCATTTGCAAATATACATAAAACACAATTTTACAATTTCTATGAGTTTAATTTCAAAAATCCGAGATACATGGTTGATAACAATAAGTAAAATGTGGTTCAATAAGATGAAAATAATTTTTGGTGAATAGTAACTTTTTACTTTTATTTACCACGGTTAAAAGTAAATAGGGTAATTAATGGTAAAATTGACATTATTATTACTCTAACACATGTACTTATTCTATTGGATAAGTGTAACTCGACCAAAAAAACATAGTAATAACATATGATCCTTTAGGTCCACTAGGATTACATTAGGACATTTGTTATTATTTAATTCAAAGAAGAGTTAAAAGTGTTAAATTCAATGTTTAATAACTAAACTGTTTTTAATATACGGTTACACATAAGATAAATTTTACTATAAATATTAACTAGAAAGATAAAAATATTTCATACATAATGGTATTTTATTTATATTTTTTAGACATTATATAATTAAATTTATTTTTGACACAATGATGAAGCAGTAATTACCATATTAATGAATGATTAAAGTAATTGATATTATAAATATCCAAATAAATGTAATTTTAGACTTTTTATGAATTCAAATAATTTTATCAGTTAATATGAAATATTAGGGTTGGTTAGATGAATTTTTTTCATATTAATAATGTTTTTATGAATTTAGAAAAAACAAAATACCAAATAGTGTCAAAATTGACATAAAAGAGTTTTTAAAACAAATATTACATTAATAATTGATATTCTATTTATAAAAATCAAAGGGTCATCCAAAAATCTTATATAATGATAGGTGTGTCATTAATGAACCACTTGGGGTTATCTTGTAAGTATATAGTATGTTCATTAATCATATAATACAAAAATACAAAGAGACATGGTAAATGTCAAACTATTAAACTAAGAGTTAAATCTAAAAGATAAAGTTAATATAGTGACCCAAACCTGTGTAAAACCTATTGGTTGAGTGGTTTTCGACCCATACCCACCTTATCATTTAAATAATTAATTTTTTAACCATTATAAACCGAAAATTATTTTATTATAAAATAATATTTCGTGTTTTTCCTAAGGTGCCTCTCGCCCCTCTTATAAAAGGGAACTTCGCCTTCTCTAATTCACACCTTAAAGGCCATTTTCCTTGAAAAAACCCTACCCAAATACCCTCTAAACACTACTCCCTTCATCCTAAATTCCTTTCATTAGTTAGAAAGACTACCTAAGTATTCCTTTTGATCAGATCAAAAGGAAGAACCCGAAGAAGAGGTAAATATTTCATCACCACTTTCAAGTTCCTTTCTTCTTCCACTTCCTCTTTCTTCATTGTTTCCATTCTAAATGAAAAACTATAGTATCTTCTATATACTGTGATGTTATTATTAAAAGGCTGCCACCATATTAATTATTTTATCCATCTTTTGAATTTCATTTCATCATACGTGCGTACGTACGACTTACCGTCTCCACGTCGTGGTGTAGTTTGTTATTAAAACACTTCATCATTTGTATGGGTATAATAATGAGTATATATGATGTAAATAAAAAATATAACATTATAATGACTCTGTATATATGATATACCATCCAATTTTATACTATTTTAATATCAAAATAATGACATTGTTTCTCGGGTGTACATACGGATTACCGTCTCCACAAACGTGATGAGATTTATTCCTCATCGTATCCATTCAACTATTATTTTCATTAGATGATTAAAAATAATTTTTACAGACATAATATCATAATGAATATGAATAAGATACATCCTATCCATAATAAACATTACTTATGTGACAAATCATACAAACGAAAACGAATCAATTAACACCGGAAACGACGATAATACTAAGATATTATTAACAAAGCAGTGTTAAAAGGTCATATATGATATCATATCAATGGATATGATTATTTTATAATTTAATAAAAATTATTTCGCCATTATACATGAGTTTAACCTACCATCATCCAAGGAAATGTACAATTTAAGGGTTAATTTCACAATCTCTTTATTATCTGAGGTTGTTTTTACGTAAGTATCTACAAAGACATCTTTATCATCCACATCCATGTTTCTTAAAAATGTATTTTAAAACATTTTTACTATTTACTAGACTATGGTTTAATGTCATTTATACCCTTATTTTACTTTTTATAAAAAAATTTGAAAGTAATCATTTCGTCATTTTCCAAACAAGGTAACTTTTGACCTTTTGGACAAATTTAAGGTAAGAATGTTTTTTTAATTTATATGGCAGGTGCGGCTATTTTCTGCCCTTATAACATCATCGAAGCTTCCCTAAAAATATTATAAGAATATTTTATAAATAAATGTTTTATTTTATAATTATATGATTTTTAAATGATTTCAAAATAGTAAGATATATTTCTTTAAAAAAAGGTTTTGATTTCATCTATGTCAACATCCTTTGATGGATTTCAAGATTATTTGAAGTTGATTTATTTTGAAACAAAACTTACATATTATATTGAAGTTTTTGTGATATGTTTGACTGTGGATGTGTTTTTTTATACCATTCATGGTCTATAGATAAAGTATTGACATTTCATATGATAGTTTTAATACGAATGCTTGTATTATGTTTAAACCTTTTCATATGCGGAATGCATTGGACTTAGTAAGTGATGGGTGGAGCCCGCTATAGCTCCTTGGTGAATAGTTAGGTCTCATGATACAAAATAGTGTCTTAGCACAAGGCCTTGACAAAATCTTTTTTGTAGTCTTGGCATAAGGCCTTTACTATGTGGTTATGAAAGTCTTGCATTATGCATTCAATAATTATGAAAGTGGCTATAGATATTTCATGGGATTATTCGATTTGTAGAATATCCATGTGAATAAGTAAATGGAATTATTTGATTTTATCTTTCCCATAATATGTTGAAGTTCAAGTTTAAAAGGCTTTTGTTTTAGTCTTATACATTTCCTTAAATTTTTGTTCTTATTTATGAAAGTTTTATCTATATTTTTATCCTTACTAATCACATGAGCTCACCCCTTTCTATGTTTTATTTTTCCTAGGATGCGAAGAAGAATATTATGACTGACCTATAGGGATAGTCTGTGGGATCTTAGTGCTGTTTATAGAAACAATGTTATTGTAGTTTTCCATTTTATGATGTAATGTAAACCTTATGAATGTATTTAGTACTTCCAAGTCTACTAAACTAATCTATCTTTCATGACATGATCTTTTGTGATCATTCCAATGATATGTAATATTTCACTAACTCTGGGATTATGGGTCAGGGCGTTATAGTGTTTTCCCAATATCCTTATTGAGAGGATGGATGGCTGGAAACCCACTCTTCCCCACTACCTCTACTAGGAATTCGTGATGTCCATGGGATGTGATGGCCATAAGTTAAAAGTTCCAAAATCTACATGTGTTGTAACGATATGTGATGGTCCAGGTGACTTAAGGAGAGGTGTGATGAGATGGTTTATGGTGGGGGTCGTGCATGGTATGAGGAGGACATGAGTTTTATGTCCTTCATGTTCCTGATACCCTACCACAATGGTTATGATATGTCATGTATGTGATGGCCCATGTGTCTATGGGTGGAATGTGATGTGATGTGATGTTATTTGGAAGAGGTGGGAGCACTAGTACGTATGATATTGGGGGTGTGATAGTAGAAAATTAGTAGAAAGCAGTGTAGGGTACCTTTTATCAAAATGATTAATATTATATTATTATAATTGGATATGTTATTTTGTGTTTTATCCTTCATAAGGTTGGGGTTTTAGATAGTATGCCTATATATGTGCTATTTGGTTCTATTTTTTTCTCACGAGTGCATTTGTATTCTATTTTCACATGTGCATGAGTGGATTTGGTTTTCCTACAAGGTATATTTTTTTGATCACGCTATGTATATAAAATGATTATCCAGTTTCTAAGAATAATTTTTGGTCTTTTCATTACCTTACTGCCCCAAACCATTAATATGTTGTCAGTTTTCTACTTTAGATTTATTTTGGGAATTTAATTTGGATACATTTCTCTATATCAATTTAATTTACACAAGCATTGTTGGATGGTTTTTTGGTTTCTTATATTTATGTCATGGAATTTATTGCATTTTATTCTTATCTCCAAGTTCTATTTGTATTATTGATTGTAATACATCCCATACAAGAAATTTCTATACCCTTGGTTCTAGTCTCCAAATCGAGGCCTTCTCAAGGCGGGACTTGGGGTCATTATATATCTACCCTCATTATGTTATCATTAGAGGGAGGGGGTCATAACAGAGTGGTATCAAAGTTGATGTATGAGAAGTAGGATAATTTTTAGAGTTAGGAATGTTGAGTAATTATTTTTATGGTATATAAATAGTTCTAGTTGACCTTGGTTCAGGAAATAGGCCAGGGTGACCATCTAGGAAATAGGATTTTAGAGCCCCTTGTGATCTAGTTCCCAAACTCTAAGATTATTGAATGACGATGTGAGTTGAAAATTTTTCTAGGGGAGAACTAATATAGGTTCATGAATCATGATTACATATGTTCCGATTTTAGTTGGGTTATTTTGGGAATGTTAAAATGAATAATGTAAATTAAAATAAATCATAATAAAATTCTACACTATCGAGCTTAGGGAATTTTTTTACACTTTCAGTTATGGATCCTAATAATAATCTACGTGTGGATCAACCAGTGGAGGTTCAGTAGGTTGACCCGAATGATCATTATAGGTTTGATCCTATTGAAGATAATGATCAGTTACAAAGGATGTTGTAATACTTTCATTGGCGAGATTTGGGGAAGTATGAGGTCACTGTTTCTAATGTAGAGACAGAGACCTGGATAGAGGAACTATGCATTTCGTTCAGTTTGATCTAGGCCCCAATGGAGAACTCGGTCCACTTAGAATTTATTCATATGTGATAATCTATGCATTAATGGTGTATTTTTTTCCTTGATGAGTGAAATGAGGTATATGTTTCCTTGGACGACATTTAAAGGAGTTCTGGGTGGAGTTCCTTTCATCAACCATGAAATCTACAAAGTGGAAGGAACTATTCTCCCTTCAGTAAGTAAGTATGTTTCTAGAGGATCTTGGGATCATATTCAATGACCTTCTAAACTTTTCTAAATATCTTTTCCAATAGGAGCAGTCCCAAGTGAGGCTTCTTGGGGAGGCACTCATTCCTTTTATCCAATATAGAGTTACTCCTTTTATATTTCCAAAATATCTAAAGTATCCAAAGAATCCAGAGGTGGTAAATTGTATATAGTCACAAGGAATCATACCATTATATGGGAACCATAAGGGTTCCTTAAGGGTTATAGTTGTTAGTGGTAGGTCTCAGGCATCAGGGGATTCAAGATTTTGACCACAAGGGAATCAACCGCATCAGATTCCATTCAAGACTTATAGGGCCATTGTTTTATGTTCATATAAAAAATATTTCAGACCATTTTGTTTCATATTTGGGCTTCGTTTCCAAAATTTGGATTAGTTTACAGTGACTTCTTAAGTTATTTTTTGGTGGAAAGGTCCAGCATCATCCTCAGCAGTAGTTTCCATCAAGGACATTCTAGCGGTAGGTAAAGTAGGCTTATGCTCCACTAAGAGAAGATGTTTTTGTCAGGGGTGAAACTAAGGATATAACTATCCCATAGGAAACTCATCCCAAGCATGTAAATTGAGTTTTAAATCAGTATATAGATAGATTATATTGGTGTGGTATATTGCAGGTAGTGTAAGAAGTTACACTAGAGGGGTCATAGATTATTCTAGGTACACTCAGTTTATCATGTACATGTGTTCTTTCCTTTTTTTGATTTGAGCGATTAATACTCATTTTTTGATCCCTCTCTTTTCAGTTCTATAGTACTATAATTATGGAGGTTCCATGTTCTCTTTGTGTTTACTACACTAGTTTAAGTCCAGATCAACTTGTTTGATGTGTGTCGAGGATGTGCACTAATGATGCGGCAACATCATTCATGTGTGGATGTTTTATTACTTTAGATGAAGTCATATGATTTCATCATTAGAATTGATTTTTTATATTATATGCATGTTTTTATTGACTTTTTTTGTAGCAGAATCATGTTCTTAGATGTATATGGATAGCATGTTGTTTTCTTTATCAATATGTGTTTCTAGGTGGGCAGTCGGTGTTCAGAGTCCCCTATTTCTTTGGTGGGTAAGTTGTTTGTGGAATCAGTAAAAAAGGAAAATATGAGGTTTCTTATGTTATGATAGAGTTCATGTATTTTTTCCCTTAGGATGTTATAAAAAATACCCATCAATGTGATGTTGAGTTTAGGATAGATTTCAATCCATGTGATTCTCTGATTTCGATGGTTCCCTATCAGATATCACCTTCTATAACTTCCCAGATCATTATTAAAAATAAATTCATTATGTATTACATATTATTAAATATAATAAAACCTAGAATATTCATAATTCTAGTTTTTTTGTTAATTAGTAACATTACATAACAATTTCAAACCGGGAAAAACTATCTTTATTGAAAACATTCTTAGCACTTAAAACTACATGGGATAACATGGGGAAGTACATAAGAAAGGGTTTATCTATAAATCCCTCTAAGGGAATAAAAATGAAATAACATGAATAAAGTAATAAATGATAGGCAATGGGAATATTAATGTAAAATAAAATAGTGATAATCATAAACTTAAACAATGAGTGATGTTATAGCATAATAATCATAAAGGCAAGATGTGAAATCTAAAAAAAACATAAAATGTTTCATCAAAAACATTGGTCTAGGATAACAACCAATGAATAATGATAAAAAAATAACCATATAGGAATAAGTTTCACACCCTATCCCAACATTACATCTCATGAGACTAAACACTACCCAATTCATTAGAGCCCAATATAATTTTGGGCACACCCATCCCATTCATTTCATTCTCATGATTAAGTGTGAAACAAAGATCATAAAACATGGATTCATTCATCATAATATTTTCTTACAAAATAATTTTTGTGGAATAAATACATTTTATTCACCAATAAAGAATTATAATTACATAAATTTGACACCCTTTATAAGAAATGGGTATGGTATTCACTACATAACTGTTTTGGCATGGAAAATTTTGGGGAAAGTTGAGTAGTGTAACGACATCACTTAAACATTCAAAAAATGGGTTTATGAGAGATAAAAGGGTTTCCCAAAATTTATAATTAATATATATAGTAATATGTACATGAAAAATTATTTCCCAACAATATAAATCACTAATAGAAGGAATAAGATAATGAATAATCTTGAAGAAATAAGTAAAGGAAATTATCCCTTACCTTGAGAGTGTAAAATAAAATGCTTGGAAGGAGTTTTTTGAGATCTTGGAGTAACCTTGGGAGGACTCTATATATTGAATGGTGGGTTAAGGACATTATAAAATTATTTTTATTGAATAAAAATGTGATCTTGGGTATTTTTATATTGGAAATGAGTGAAGAATTCTTTATTTTTTCTCAAACATAAGTTTTTTACTCTATATAATATAATAAACCAAAAAATACTTCCATTTGTTTTCCCCATTTTTTCTTCTAAATGGTATTATTTATAAATATTTTTTAAGTAAAAGGAAATAAATTATCAAAAATATTATCCTTTTTGATGTAAATGTGAGTCATACTCTTAATGAAATTATTTTAAAATCATAAAAAATATTATAGGTTTTGGAGGATTCATGAATGCTTTGTAAAATTAATCAAATAAACATAAAATAAAATAATTTTAAATGGAAAACATATATTTGGTATTTTATACCATTTATAGTATTTATTATATAACTTTTGGGTCATTATGATATCTTAATACACACCATATACTTTTATGGTATTTAGTTTTTATCTAAAAATATGATTGTCTCAAAAAAATAAGAAAAATTCATTGTTGTATAATTTCAAAATTATGATTCTAAAAATAATATTAATTTTATCAAATTAATTTTTTATATATGTATATTTTTACATTTAAAATAACAATCGACATTTTTTTAGAAATGCTGGTTTTTTTACAATAATAGTTTTAGAGCCTTTATAAAAACTAAATTTGGATTCATAAAAATCATATTATCATTTATATTTAATAAAAATTATGTAAAAATAATATTTTTTTAAAATAATATTTATTTCAAAAATCCGTTAATAAATTCATTATTTGAATTTTAATATTATCCAAAAATACAATTTATTTAATTGTATAAAAATAAAAATAATTTATAATGTAACATTAATAAGATAGAAATATATTCATTATTATATAAAATATACATATTCATATTGTTAGGGTCTTGAAAAATATCCCTTTAATAAACCAAAAAACACCCTAAGGGAATGGTATGTGATAGTGATACTTTCATGGGGTGGTTCAGCGTACATCGTTTGGATCGTGATCTCAATGAGATTTTACTTCTTCCATAAAAGGTTTATATCATGCATAAGTTGGTGGAACTCATATTGGGTTTGGTAATGGGGAAATTACAATGATATTATCACCCTCTAAATATCTGAAAAATGTTCTTTATATGGTACAATTCTACATTTTGAGGGAATCACTTCTTTTTTCTGTTTTAATTGGATTTGTTAAAAAACTATATTTATACTAATCAAGTGATAAATGTTAAATGGCTATATTATCAATACTAATGATGCTTAATGGTGTTTTAAAAATGATATGATATAATGAAACCCAATAATTGCATGTTTTTCTATTACCATAATACATAATAAATCATTAAATTAAATCACACATGGGATTTTATTTATAATAGGTCATATAGTTATAACATTCCCACATTAATAAATTTCAACCCCAAAATTTCATTTTACCACACTAAAACAAATGAGGAAAGCTATATTTCATCACTTCCTCCAGTTGCCACATTTCTTCTTCAAACTATTGGTTTTTCATAGCAGTTTTACCATTTCCATTTTTTGTATTCTGTAGTAATTCGTCTCTATGCTCTAATATATTCATTAGATGATCCTCATATTAGAGATTATTCTACAATAGTACTACCTATGGTTTGATTGAATGTGAGGGGTCTGGTATGTACTTTCACAAGAGGGATAGATTGAATACATCACGTACTTAATATAGGTTAGGTGGGAGTGCTTGTAGATATGTCACCACTTTGATGTGATCAAAGATCTTAAAAGGGATTATATATCTTGGACTAAGATTTACCTTCTTCACAAATATCATGATTTTCTTCATAGAGGTATGTTAAGGAATATCGTGTCTTCAAAAAGAAACTATAGGTATCATCGATAATTTTTAGCATATATCATCAGTCGACTCTAAACAACCTTGACATACTACTAAATGGTCGTATCCTTTTCCATCATTTCCCCGCACAATTTAGGACCTAGCAATTTTCATTCCCCAACATCATCCCAACATGCAAGTTTTCTTCACCTCTCCCCATAAAGGGATTCATATGTAGCCATTTGGATTATTGAGTGGAAACTATTATTGTATGATAACTATGACAGAGGAAGATGTTGATCCCATCCTCCTTTAAAGTCAATTGTTATTTCCCTCAACATGTCCTCAAGTGTCTAGATAGTACACTCAGATTTCCAATTATTTTTAGTGTGATAATCCATAATGAATTTAATCTCTATATTTATATAATATTGTAGAAACTTCTAGGACATAAAGGTAAAAATTTGATCTTGAGGAGATATAATAGATATTGGTGTTCCATGCAGCCTCAATACATCTCTACATTATATCCTTGAAAGTTGATCGAGTGAGAGATCCTCTCAAATCACAGTGAAGTGTACAGTCTTTGTAAGATGATCCATCATAAACCAGATAGAATTATGTCCCCATTATAACTTCGTATGACCGGAAAAACATCCATGGTGGTGATTTCCCATTTCCATGTAGGAATGTGTAATGGCTTCATCATCCCCTTGTATTTTTATATTTCTGCTTTCACTTGATAACAAACAAGAAATATTGATGTATATTTTATGATTAACTTCTTTATATTGTCCCACCAATAGTGATCTCAAATATCTCAATACATATTTGTTCTTCCTGGGTGGATGGAGAAGGTTGAGCTTTGCGCATCATCCAACAACTCCTTATTTAACAGATGATTTGATGGTATACATAGTCGGGATCAAAATCTCACAACTCTTTATTCATTGACTTTGATCTATTATTATTTACCTTTTCTTATAATTTCACATTCTTGTAAATTCCCACATCATATGTTTTAGCATCATTTATCATTTCCAAAAGAGAAGACTGACAAATCATTTTTGAAATGATTGATTGTGATTATTCTTTTATGATTTCCATGTCCATTCATTTCAAATCTAAGAATATCATATCCTTCTCAATTCTTATCAATGATAGAATTACTTTATCCTTTATACCTATAGCATCTTATACTTTATTCTCTTTACCATATTGGTAGGGTCTTGAGAATTCATAGTCATTGATCCTCTCTAAACATCTTTGTCCTTGAATATTCATCTCTTTCTGTGTGAATATAAAATTGAGGATATTTTGATCTATATATATTTCACACTTCTCTATAAAGAGATAAAACTGCCATATTTTCACAGTGAATATCACTGGATCAAAATCCTGATCATGTTTTTGGTAGTTCTTTTCATGGAATTTCAATTTCCTTGAATCATAGGCTATCACTTTGTTATTTTACATTAATACACACCCAATCCCTTTTTCGAAGCATCACTGAATACCACGAAAAATTCTACACATGTGGTTAGTGTGAGTAAAGTTGTGGTGATAATCCTCCTTTTCAACTTCTTGAATTTTTCTTCAAATTCTTCATTACAATAAAACTTGGAACCCTTCTACGTTATCTTAGTTTGGCTATTTGAAAATTGGGAAAAATTTCTCACAAATCAAAGATAATACCCAGCTAATCTAAGGAAACTAATGATATATGTCATTGAAGTTGGCCTCGATCATCCTTCAAATGATTCTATTTTTAAGGGCCCATATATATCCCATTATTTTTTATGATATTCTCAAAGAATAATACTTCCTTAAAATAGAACTCAAATTTTATGTACATGGCATAAAGCTTCCCATTTCATAAGGTCTTTATCATTCTTCTCAGATACTCCTCAGGATACTCCTTACATTTCGAGTATATTAGAATTTAATCTATAAATATTACCACATATTTTTCAAGGTAATCACTAAATACTCTATTGATAATGTAGTTTATTATATATAGATCAATAGTTAGTCTAAATGGAATTACTATGAAATCATAGTGCCCGGACATTTTATGGAAATAAGTCTTGGGGATATCCTTCTTATTCACCCTAACCTGGTAAAATCCCAACTCTAGATCCACCTTGGATAATTATTGTACTCCATGAAACTGAAAGAAAAATTAATAAAACTATTAAAGGGGATAATTATTATTTATTAAGATATTATTGAGCTCATAATATTCAATGAAAAATTTCATTGTCTAATCCTTCTTCTTGATGAAGAGGACTGGTGTACCCCCTAGTGAACCACTTGGGAGTATGAACGTTTTATATATATATATTATTATATTTGATTCTTTAGTTCCAAAATTTCCAAAAGAATCATTCTATACAGATTCATGGATAATGATAACACCCCAACCATATTCTTTATTAAAAATTAAACCTATAAGGTATAATGAATACGAGGAAATTCATTGGGAAACACATCAATTTATTCCATTATAATGGGATTGACTTAAAGGATGATTCATTCCATATACTTGATCACTTAAGAAAGATATTTTTCTAATATATAAATTATATCCATGCTTGAGTTGATAGTGCTAAAAATGTTTCATCTGTCTCCTTTCATTTGTATAGAATCGAAGGAGAATTCATGATATGGAGATTGATTTCCTTCTCATGGAAATATATGTTGGCTATATATTGGGAACTCCAATCTATACCCAAAATTTCATCTAATTTCACTAAAGGGAGTGTTAATATTTTATCTAGTAAATTCATCCCAAAATTCTAACCTAGAATAAGTTATATACTTGGGATGCAATAATTTCCCCATTTTCCATTTTCATTAACAACCCTACATCCATGCCTTGTGGTGGTGTCTGAATAGTTCTAATAATATTTTGTGATATGGATGAATGTTTATAACTAGAATAAAAAAATATGTTCTCTATTATTGAATGCATAACTAGCATACCTATCACCGCTTCATTTTTTGTATCCACCACAGTAGTTGTGATGGAAAAAAGATTACCATTGTTTCCTGGGAGGATTTTGGTTGTATTTAAAAACCCTTGGCATAGTTTATTGTTTTGTAAAGTGTCATGGTTCCTTATAGTTGAAGCAAAGAACAATGCACTGAGGTTTGAACAGAGCATTCCTATCATCCAACGCATTAGTGGGTTTATCCTATTGACAATCATTATCTATGTTACCTTCCTTCCTACACCTAAATCATTTCCTCACCCCCTTAGAAAATTTACGAGGTTCTTCTTTATGCACCTTTGACAAGTGGGATATGTAAATTCTATAGTATCTCTAGAATTCATCATCTGACCACCATATTTAAACTCCACATCCCACTTCTTATCCTTGTGATTCCCTTAAGATCATACAATCTCCATTTTGACTTTTAGGACACATCAAACAATTTTTCTCATAACTATCAAATCCTAGTAGAACTATGGATTTTTGTAGACTTGGTTTTATGCCGCCAAAGAAGTGGTAAACCTTAAATTAATGGGTAATGAAAAAGGCATAGGCATATTGTGCTAGTCTTTTGAAGTTTCACTCATAATCCACAATAGATTCATCATCTTTTTACTTGAGGGTAAATAAATATCTTTCCTTTTTAAGTTGTAGAGTATGAGGAACATATTTATAGAAAGACATTTTACAGAATTACTTCAACCCCATCGATTTGATCTCTTCTTAAAGCTTTGTATTCTTGATCAATGTCCACCATTTATCAGAATCTCCCTCCATATGATAAATAACTAGCAGAAATGTTTCTTTCTCAAAACATTGAAGGATGGAGAATTTATTCTCAATGGAGTTCATCCATTGTTTTGGGGTTACAGGATCATATGATCCATTGAAATTTAGAGGCATTTGTCACATGAAGCTCTAAATTGTTGTTTTTCTTTATTAGGGGTATTTGGGAACTCCTCATGATCTAGTTTTCTATTCAAAACATGATTTATATGAGATATTATCATCATAAAGTTCACAATTCCTAGTCCCATCGGATTGGGTATGTTGTTGAGGAATTCATCACATTGCCTGTCAAATTGATAGCTTGCCTAATTCCTCTTATTTGGGTACAATAATTTGAAAACAAGGGATGATTATTTTTAAACTATTAAAAACATAAATAGTAATACATTGATATTAAAGAGATAACTTATAAATAAAATGTATTTCCTTAACTTTTGAATTTATAGGATTCAATCTATATTATCCATGATTTGTTTCCTAAAATATATTTTAATGGGTAATTTCTTTAGTCCATTTAAAATGGTTCATAATGATCTTATTAATTTACCAAATCATATCCCCTAAGATTGTCAGACTAGGTGTGTAACAAGACCCATTTTCGTGCACCAGTTCTCGGTTGAGTCTATCTAAACACGATGTTTTCTGGTTTTACCCCTACGCACATTTGTTCCAAGTCCACGTACACTTCTAATATCTAGATAGTGATGTATTTTATTGATAAACCACTTAATATATACAAAAATATATAGATATGATTTCATAAAATTTATATTATCCCTAACGCTTTCTCTGGAGTAATCTTATGCTAGTCCAAAAAATAACCAATCTTTTCCTTTGACACAAATTATAACAAACATTCTTTTTATTACACATTAATTCAAGATTTATTACATAATAATACACATAATAGATCCAATAATATCAATATGTAAAATATATTTGGTAATTAGGTAAATTACGTAAAAATTTAAAATAATAAAAACATACTCTTTATTAAAAAATTCATTTACATGCTCGCACTTGAAACTGTATGGGATAACCTGGGGAAATATATAAGAAAGGGGTGAGATATAAATCCTGTTAGTGGAATAAACATGGAATAACATGAATAAATTAATACATGTTAAAAAAATAGGAATATAAACGTGGAATAAAATGGCTGAGAATAATAAACTTGAACAATGATGCATGATATAGCATGACAATCATAAAGGCAAGATGAGAAATGTGCCATCAAATTAAAACCATGCATCATAAACAATGGATAGGATAAATTCCAAGACATGATGATATAAAAAGTCTCATAAATGAATTAGTTTCATTCCAAGTTCCAACATGATGTCTCATGAAACTAAATATTACCCAATGCATCAGAGAACTATATAATTCTGGGAACAACCATCACGTTCATTTCATTCACATACTTAAGTGTGCCACCTAGATTATACAACATGGATCCATTCAACATAATATTTTATTCCATGATAATGTATTTTTTTAGTACATAAATTTTAGTCCCAAATCAAGAATTTTAAGTGAATAAACTAGAACATCCTTTATAGGAAACGGGTATGGTATTCACTGCACAGTTGTTTTGCATTGGAAAATTTTGGTGAAATTTCAGCATCATAAAAGTGTCACTTAAAAATTCATAAAATTGGTCAATGAGAGATAAAAAGGTATATAATCATTAATACATAAAATATAAAGTAATAGTGACATAAAAATGTCCCAACAATAGGAATTGTTAATAGAAAGATAAGATAATGAAGAATCTTGATTAAATAAGATAAGGAAATGATCCCTAACCTTGTGAGTGTGACAAGAAATGCTTGAGAAAAGCTTCTTGAGAGCTTGTAGGACCATTGGGAGGACTCTAGAGAGGTAATAATACATTAAAAATGTAATAAAAATATTTTTAATGAATATAAATGGTATATTGGGTGGGAATATATAGAAAATGAGTGAAGAATTATATATCATTTTTCAAACAATGGTTTTGGAATATATAATAAAAAACCAAAACCACAAACCTTCCCATGGTTTTCCCATGGATTCTACAAAATTGGAGTTTTAAAATTATATTATAAGCACAAGGACCGAAAATATTAAAATATTACCCTTGATTATGTGGAGGTGAGTCATACTCATAATGAAATGATTTTAAAACATTAAAATATATTATAGGTTATGAAGGATTCATAAAGGATATATAAAATTAATAAAATAATTTTTAAAACACATTATGTTAAAGGTAAAACGTGTATTTGGTAATGGATAACCTTTATAGTATTTATTACAACACTTTTGGGTCATTATGAGGTTATAATACACATTGTATAATTATACCATATTTAATTTTTACCGAAAAATTATACTGTCTTAAAAAATTACGAAAAAATAACTATTGGATAATTTCAAAGATATGAGTCAAAAAATAATATTCTTTTTATAAATATAATTTTCTAAATACAATTGTTTTCACTTTTAAAATAAGAGTCAGTGTTTATTGGGAAATATTTTGTTTCTTGATAATAATAGTTTTTGAGGCTTTCTAAAATTACATTTGACTTCATAAAAATTATATGATCATTTATATTTAATAAAAATTATTTAATATTAATATTTTACTAAATAAATATTTATTTCAAAAATAAATTAATAATTTAATTAATTTAATTTTAATATCACATGAAAATACAACTTTTTTTGTTGTATAAAAATCATTTATAAATTAATAATAATAAGATGAAAATATATTCATTATTCTATAAAATATAAATATTCATATTATTAGGGTCTTTATATATATATATCTCTTTAGTACACTAGAAAAGTTTCTAAGGGTAAGGTGAACAATGGTGAAACATTAATGTGGTGGTTCGACGTATATGGTTTGGACCATGATCACGATGAGCTTGAAACTATCTCGTTAATAGTTTCTCTCATGATTAAATTATTGGATCTCAATATGGGCTTGGTTAATGGAAAATGTTAGTGGTCATATCTCCCTTTTAAGCACTAATAAATGGGCTTTATATGGTATAATCCTACTAGTTGAGTCCATCACTTCCTTGGTCTATGTCAATTGGATTTTTAAAACCCAATATTTATACTAATCAAGTGACCATTTCTCAATGGATATATTATCAATGAAAATGGTGATTAATGATATTTTAAATTAGATAGGGTATAATGAAACCAAATAATTGCATGTGTTTTCTATAACCATAATACATAATAATTCATTTAATTAAATCACAAGTGTAATTTTATTTATAACAATTCGGGTCATTACGCCTTCTAAGTTTCGATATTTGAGGATTTAGATAGGGGATATGATGCAGATATGTTTTATCCTACCTAGTGTGTTTCCATGGGGTACTTCAGTGTTATTCTGAAATAAGGAAAATGGTAGTCTGAGGTTGTGTATAGATTACCATAGTTTCAACTAGGTGATGACCATGAATCATTATCCTCTTCCGTGGATTGATTATCTTTTGAACTAGTTGTGGAAATCTTGTTGGTTATCCAATATTAATATGCGGTCAAGATATATATAGTTGATGGTGAAGGATGAAGATATCCAAAATACTACCTTTAAATACAAGTATTGGAACTTTAGTTCATTTTCATTCCTTTTAGTGTCACAAACACCCCATCTTTGTTCATGGGGATTATGAAATCTGTGTTTCAAGAGTTCCTTGATCATTTCATTATCATATTCCTCAATGATTTATTCATCAACTCAAAGTTAGAGGATGTTAATTTTGATCATCTTATAGCTATATTATAGGTTCTTAAATTCCACTGGATCTAGGGAGATTTTTCAAAGTTTATGTTTTAGACATGAGAGGTTCATTTTCTCAAGCATTTGGTGACTCATTAGGGTGTGGAGGTAGACCCATCAAAGGATGAGATAATTGTTTCTTGGGAAACACCCAAAAAATTTGTAGAGGTTCATAGCATCTTTAGTCTCATGGGATATTATCATAGGTATATTTCCAATTTCTCTTGAGTTTCATCCCTGATAATAGTGTTTATTTGGAAGGACCAGTATTTTATGTGGACTGATTAGTGTTAGGTTGCATAAAACTATATAAAGGGAAATTTGGTCAGATCTCCAGTGCTTGAGCTATTGGAGGATGTTTTTTTGATCATTTTTTCAGTGACGTCACTATTTTGGCTTGGGATGAATCTTGAAGTAGCATAATCTAGTGATATTTTATGGATCTAGTTAGTTATTCCCTCATGACTGTAACTATTCCACCCATGATATAGAGCTAGAAACTATTGTTTTTATGCTGAAGTTGTGGTGACATTACCTCATTGGGGAGTGCTTTTTGGTACTCACAGATCACAAGGGTTTGAGGTATGTCTTTTTTTATCATGAAGTGAATCTGAGATAGTTGAAGTGGATGGATTTTCTTCAAGACAATGATTTTGAGATCTCTTACACCTTAATAAATGAGAATTGTGTGGCCAATTATTTGAACATAATGTTAGATAATGATGTTTTTTGGGAGATTGTAGATACTTGGAGTGTTATGGAGGAGTTATAAGGCCTATACTTATATTTTAGGGTTGTTTATGGATGATTTTTCTTATTTTATATTATGGTGAAACCTTATTTGATATTGTAGGTGGATGAGTCTCAGGGGGGAGACTCAAAGGTAGAGTTGATATGTGATCATGTTGGCCAATGTGATGCTCTGGAGGGATAGTCAGAGGATGTTTGGGATTAAATTGAGTTTCATGGGAGGTTTTTCTTATAGAAATGCATGAGGTATTCCTTCTTGATTTTCAATAATCACCTTTTACAGTACAATAGGAAGTATCGAAGATGTAATGTGGTTTGAGAATGCATTTTTGGTGGCCAGGGATGAAACAATCAGTGGTGTATTTTGTGACTTGGTGTATGATTTTCCAGTAGGTAATGGCGGGGAATCATGTTCATTGAGGTTTTTTTGCAGCATTATAATGTTCTCAAGTGGACATTGGATGAATTATCTACGGATTTCACCATAGGGTTACCCCAAACTGAGGGTGGTTGTGATAATATTGAGGTGATTGTGGATCAGTTGATGAAATCAGATGACTTCCTAAAAATTATAAAGTCAAGTGAAATAGATGTTTTAGTAAAGATGTATGTTGATGATGTGTTATTCATTCATGGAGTTTCAAGGTCCATTGTCTCATATAGGGATAAACATTTTACCTTGTGAATCTGGAGGGGTTTTTGTAACGACGCAAACATTCATTAATAAAAAAATTTATTGATCTAATTAAATGTCTTATTATTGTTTTATAAAATTTGAAGATCATTTGTTTTATGTTTTTGGATTTTAAAATTATGTTAAGAATTGCGACTATTGATAATATATCCATTGAACAGTGATCACCTGATTAGTATAAATATAGGGCTTTGTCAAATCCAATTTACTATGACAAAGGAAGAGATGGCCTCATCCAGTAGACGTGCCCCGTACGAAGCCCATTTATCATAGAATGGAAAAGAGGTGGCATCATTGGGATTTTCTCTTGACCGAGCCCAATCCGAGCTTAGACATGTTAAGCTTGAGCGAAACTGATAATGGGAGAAGTGGAAGTTAATAGGGATTACCACCCAAGCGATGTTATCTGAGCCACCCCAAGAGTCTGTCACCATTTCACACCTTACCCTATGATCTTATGCTTGTGTTATAATTGGTTATGTAACAAGACCTTAGCACTATGATTATGTGCATTATTTTTGTTTATAATAATGTATATACATTCATTTTATTATTGTTACTTCATATAAAGTTTTTAAAGAGAAAATATTATTTTTAGTTAATACTGGACTAAGAAATATGTTTTTATGAATTAATGGATTTTTTAAAATATTTTAATAAAATATTATTAAATTACTTTTTATTAAATATAAATGGTCATATAATTTTTATGAATTCAATTATAATTTTTATTAATGTTTGAAAGTTGTTTTTGTCAAAATGAATGAATTTTCAATAAATGTAGGATTTTATTTTAAAAATAAAAATGTAATTATTTAGAAAATTATTTATATAAAATTAATATTATTTTTGGAATCAGAATTTTGAAATTCTCCAATGGTGAATTTTTCAAAATTTTCTGAGACAATCTAATTTTTGGGTAAAAAATTAAATAATGTTTAAATATATAATGTTTTTTATGACATCATAATGACCCAATAGAAATGTAATAAAATACTATAAATGATATGTTCAGCCAATATATGTTTTAAAATTAAAATAATGTGATTTTAGGTTTGTTTGATTTATTTTACAAAACTTTAGGGGACCCTCCAAGAGTTATAAAACATTTTCACTTTTTAAATGAATTCCCAATAGAGTGTTACTCACCTCCACATAATCCACCCAATTATTTTAGGAATTTTGGACATTGTACTTATAAAATATTTTATTCTACTCTCCTTTGGAAAAAACCATTGGAAAAAACCGTGGGTTGGTTTATGGTATTGATTAGTTTAATGTGTGGTGACTCAAACCTAAATAATAAAGAATCCCCTCTCCTTTCCTATATAAACCCACCCAAGCTCCCACTTCATCTTCAGTCAAAGCCTTTGTATTTTCCCCAAAATCGGCCCCCCACTCCCTATAATCCTCTCAAGGTTCCCCAAGCTCCCACGAAGCATCACTCAAGCCTCTCTCAATCTATTAGGATCACAATTCCAAGTAAGGGATTTCTTCCTTTCTCATTTTTTGTCCAATTTTATTTAAGTTGTTATGCCCTTTTTTCAATTAAAAATGTTGTGGTATTATTTTTAACATCCCCCATACTTCCCTATTTATGTTTGGTTGATGGGAGACCCCTTTCTCTCTCATTAATGTGTCCCATGTACACCCGTTACCATGCTGAGATTCTGTGAGGGATTTCTCTCTATTATTTTATATCCAAGTAATTCTTATGTATTATGCATCACCACTATAGTTAATTTTTTATTAAGAGTCCACTTTTTGGAAAAGTGAAAACCATAGAAAAACCACCACCTATCACCCGAACATACCCCACCTAGATGATCCCCATACAGCAAGAAAATTCAAAATTCAAAAAACCATTGTAGGAAAACCCAACCGCCACTTCATCCTACCCAAAATCATAAAATAATTAATTCAAAATCAAGATAACATCATCCAACTTGATGAAAGAGTCCTCTCGATTCTAGAATCATCTCGAGCCTCACACCTTACCTCCATTTACACACCTTATGCGACATCTACCTTGTCCGCATCAAACCAGATTACCAGCGATCTTCACCAGCGTCTGTTTTCACCATCGTTGTCACCATCAAAAGATTCATCGTCTCCACCATACACGAAACAAAGAACGTCATTATGTCATCCATGGGTGTTCCCAATTCATGACACCAGACCATCGTCGGCTTGACACTACCACCATCATTATGGACCAAACACCATACCAGCGTCGAGGCATGACAAAGCCAAAACAAAACCTTACCAATAGCAGAAGTCAAAAAGAACACATTGTATTATGCATCTAAATTACATTATGTTTGTTGGGACATGTATCTATATTACCCCCTTATAGTCCATTTCATGTAAATCTGATGATACACCCATTTCTCTCTCATCAACCATTTTTTATGAGTTCTTATTTCACGTCGTTATGCTGCGGAAATTGCACTACGATTTTTCATGCCAATGTATTTGTGTAGTGAATAACATGACCATTTATATATCAAGGGTATTCACCTTTATGCACATTTACTTATTGATTATAAATCTTCTTTTATGTATTCCAAAACCATTTATCATGGAATAAATGATGATGATTTATTCCATGTTGTATGATCCATGTGGCACACTTATGCAGGAAATAAAATGTTTAAAAAAGGGTGCGCCCTAATAGCGCTTCAATACATTGAGTAAAGTATAGTATAATTATACGTTATGTGCACTGAGTTATTACTCATGATATTTCAATTGAAATTAGGGTTTACTCATGCTTTATGTGAAATGAGGTATTACTCATTCTCCATGTGCAATGAGCCTTGGCTCTTGATAATTCCATGTTAAGTGTTATTTCCACATTTCAATTTTATTATTATCATGCTTTATTATGCCTTAACGTTCATGTTTTTCTTATGCTCCATTGATATACCTGTTTTCTAACATGTATTTTATTCCTCATGTTATTCCTTGTTTATTCCCTAACAGTGATTTATAGCTCACTCTTTTCTTATGCATGTCCTTAGGTTATCCCATACAATGCTAAGTACGAGGGTATGTAGTGGTCATGTAAAGGAATTTTTCAATAAAGATGTTTTATTTCATGTTTTAAGTTGTTATGTAATATTACTAATCCCCAAAGACACTTTACCTCTTGATATTCCATGTTATATCAAGTGAAGGTTTTATGTAATAAATCATTTTTAAATGTGAAATAAAGAGAAGGGTTCCCATAGTTGGTATCAGAGGATAGGTTTAGTTATTTTGGGGATTAGGATTAGAAAACCATCGTAATGTCTTAGAGACAAGACTAAGATTAAAAACATCATGAAGGTTTAGTGATTATTGAGTAAGTGGTTTATCATGAAAAGACATCCATGTCTGGATATGAGCAGGTAGAGGTTGCTCTGGAACAAATGTACCTAGGGGTGAAAACACCAACAAGGAGTTTCGGTCTTATCCTGAGGTATCATGGTACACGACAACAGGCCTCGATACACACATGGTAATGAAATTCTAGGGGGATATGATTTGGTAAACTCACAAGCATAGTATGAACCCTTATTAAGGGAATTAAAAAAATCCCCTAAGAATATATGTAAGAAAATAGATCATGAATAGCATAGATTGAATCTTATATATTAATAATTTAAGGAAATAAAAGTAATTTATAAGTCATTCAATTTTTTCTTTGGATTTCCCTTTCGGTGTTACCCATAAATTTCATTTCATTAAGGAATAATAAATCATTATAATTCAAGTAGTTTCATATCACAATTGTATCATTTTTAGAGGGTAACTCAAATTTTGATATAGGATAAAGGATAGTTTCGAGGTGGAAGGGGAAGAACCTCAAAAAATACTCTTTTACCTTCCTAAGGACTTACTAGCTTTAATTATTACAAATTCAAGATCGCAGAGTATCAAAACCATTTCCAATGTCAAAATTTCTTGCAAGATTCCCTATGACATATCAAACACCTCCTCCATACCATAGAATGATCAAGGATCATGGATCACTTGTGATCAAATATCAAGCTCCCAACTCTCTCAACATTCATTGAAAGGGAGGAACTATTATGGTATTTTCAAATACTTAACCTTGTCCAGATAGTATGATGTACTATTTGATTTTAGGGTAGCTGTCGAAGAGGGAGACCTCAAAGCAACCTATATTTATATAGTCTTGGCTTCTGGTATTTTTAAAAACATAGGCCATATATTAGAAGAACCATATTTTAAAATTCTAAAATTTTACTTTGTCAGACTATTTTACAAAAACCTAGTACATGGTGATGTTTTGAAACTGTATGTTAGAAACAATTATTTTCGAAAAGTGAATCATATTTTCCATCAATATAATCCAAGTTTCATGGACTGTGTCTAGACTAAGAAAGTGGAAGACATTGAAAGTGCATTGAGGTATTGTTACACTAGGTAGACCTTATCTCTCTGTTATTGATGTATAATGAGGGTTGGGGAATGATTAATCATTG
This sequence comes from Viscum album, assembly GCA_963277665.1. Classification (NCBI taxonomy): domain Eukaryota; kingdom Viridiplantae; phylum Streptophyta; class Magnoliopsida; order Santalales; family Viscaceae; genus Viscum; species Viscum album. The sequence continues at coordinate 753,810,983 of OY728160.1, forward strand.
TGGGTAAGCAACCCTGAAGTCATGTTTAAATTTCAGAGTTCTTTTTTTATGTAATCAAATTGTGAGGGCACAATTTTTTTAAGGGGGAAGATTGTAACAACCCACACATTCATTAATGAATGTTCCTCTTGATCTAATTATATGTATTATTACCGTAATATAAAATGTGAACATCATTGGTTTTATGTTTCTGGATTTTAAAACACCGTTAAGAATTGTGATCATTTCTAATATAGTCGTTGAACAGTGATCACCTAATTAGTATAAATATAGGGCTTTAACAAATACAATTTACTTAGACAAATGAAGTGATGGCCTCATCTAGTAGACTTGCTCTGTACGAAGCCCATTTGATAGTTCTCATAAAGGAGGTGGCTTCATTGGGCTTCACTCTTGACCAAACCCAAGCTGAGATTGAACATGTTAAGCTTTAGTGGAACTGACTATGGGAGAAGTGGATGTTAATAGAGATTACCACCCAAGCGATGTTATCTGAGCCACCCCAAGAGATATGTCACCATCGCACACCTTACCATTTAGTCTTATGCAGGTGTTATAATTTGTTATGTAACAAGACCTTAACAATATGATTATATGAATTATTTTTGTATATAATAATGAATATACATTCATTTTATTATTGTTACTTCGTAAATAGTGTTTAAAGCACAAATGTTATTTTTAGTTAAAATTCAACTAAGAAATATATTTTAATAAATTAATAGTTTTTTTAATTAAATAATATTTTAATAAAATATTATTATGTTACTTTTTATTAAAAATAAATGGTCGTATAATTTTTATGAATGCAAATGTAATTTTTATTAAGGTTTGAAAGCTGTTTTTGTCAAAATAATTGAATTTTCGATAAATGTCAGTTTTAATTTTAAAAGTAAAAATTAACATATTTAGAAAATTATTTAGATAAAATGAATATTATTTTTGTAATCATAATGTCAAAATTATCCAATGGTGAATTTTTCATATTTTCTGAGATAGTCGAATTTTTGGGTATAAAATTAAATAATGTTTAAATATATAATGTGTTTTATGGCATAATAATGACACAATAGTGATGTAATAAAATTATATAAATGATATTTTAGGCTAATATATTTTTTACAATTAAAATAATGTGATTTTAGTTTTGTTTTATTTATTTTACAAAACATTAGTGGACCCTCCAAGAGTTATAAAACATTTTCACTTTTAAAATGAATATCCTTGAGAGTGTGACTCACCTCCACATAAGTCACCCTATTATTTTAAGTATTTCGGCCATTTTACTTCTAAAATATTGTTTTTTACTCCCCTTTAGTAAAAAAACCATGGTAAAAAACCATGGTCTAGTTTGTGGTGTTGAACAGTTTAATGTGTGGTGACCCAAACCTAAATAATAAGGAATTCCCTCTCTTTTCCTATATAAACCCACACAAGATCCCACTTCCTCTTCACTAAAATCTTTTTTAGTTCATCAAACCTCTACCCAACTCTCTTTAGAATCCTCCCAAGGTTTCCCAAGCTCCCAAGAGGCCTCTCTCAAGCCTCTCCCAAGCCTTTGGGATCACACTTTCGTGTAAGGGATTTCTTCCTTTCTCATCTTTTGTCCAATTTTCATTAAGTTTTTATGCCCTATTTTTTCAATTAAAAATGTTTGGGTATGATTTTTCACCTCCCCCATACTTCAATTTTTATTTTTGGATGATGGGATACCATTTTCTCTCTCATTAGTGTGTCCCATGTACACCTATTACCATACCAAAATTCCATGAGGGATTTCTCTCTCTTATTTTTCATCTAATTAATTCTTTTGTATTATGCATCCCAATTCCATTATATTTGTTGGGACATGTATCAATATTACCCCCTTACTGTCCATTTCATTTAAATTTGATGATACATCCATTTCTCTCTCATCAACCATTTTTTATGAGTTTTTATTTCACGTCGTTCTGCTGCCAAAATTGCACTTCGATTTTTAAAGCCAATGTCTTTGTGTAGTGAATACCATGCCCATTTATCTATCAATGTTATTATCCTATATGAACATTTAATTATTTATTATAATTATTCATGTATGTATTCTACATCCCTTTTATAGTGGAATAAATGATGATGATTGATTCCATGTTGTATGATCCATGTGGCACACTTAAGCATGGAATGAAATGTTTAAGAAAGGGTGCACCCTGATAATGCTAAAATGCATTGGGTAAAGTATATTATCATGATATGTCATGTGAAATGGGTTTTTACTCATTATAATTCAAGTGCAATGAGTTTTTACTCGTGCTTAATGTGCAATTAGAGTTTACTCAAGCTCCATATGCAATGAGCCTTGGCTTATGCTAATTCCATGTTAAGTTTTGTTGTCACATTTCCGTGTTATGAATATCATACTTTATCATGCCTTTATGTTCATGTTTCTCTTGTGCTTCATTGATATTCCTATTTTATAACATGTATTGTATTCCTCTTGATATTCCTTGTTTATTCCCATACTAGGATTTATAGCTCACCCTTTTCTTATGCATGTCCTCAGGTTATCCTATGAAATTCTAAGTACGAGGTAATGTAGTGGTCGTGTAGTGGATGTTTTCAATAAAGATGTTGTATTTATTGTTTTAAGTTTTTATTTAATGTTCCTAAGCCCCAAATACACTATACCTATTGATCTTCCATGTTGTATCAAGTGAATATTTTATGTAATAAATCATTTTTATGTGTAAAATAAAGAGCATTGTTGCCATAGTTTTCATCATGTTTTTAGGACTCACATACACCTCAACACTATTTTTCACCTATAGAGAGATGAAAAAATATAAAAGACTATCTATATACTAGAGGATTTATTGGAAATATGTATCTTGGACTTTGGTGAATAATGGGAATTAAACCTACCCTTATTTTAGTATTATTATAAGATTATTTATAACTCATCCATTGGAATGGAACCATTTGAGGATTTGTATGGGTGTTCATGTCATATCCATTGTGTTGGGATGAGGTTGGGGAGTTAGCATTTCTTGTATTTGATGTGATGTAGGGAATGATAGAGAAGGTTCAGTTGATTTGAGAGAGAATGGAATAATCTCTAGACCGGGAAATGTATTATGTAGATCGTAGGAGGAGGCCTTTAGAGATAAAGGTTTGGGACCATGTGTTCTTGAAGGTTTCCCATTGATGTGGGAATCATAGGTTTGGAAAGCATAGTATGATATCACCATGTATTTTTTTGGCCCTTTCGAGGTGTTGGTCCATTTTTTCAATGCAACTTACCGATTGAAACTTGTTCCCTGACTTGATTCAATTAATGACCTATTTTACATCTCTCAACTATATCATTGTCATTATGATGACTTCCATGTAATTGACTAAGGATATTTGGATATCAAGGATGATGGGAAATTCATGGAGCAGCCTATATATGGAGATCTAATACCATTAAGGGAAGATGTTATGACGATGGACCCTTCCCTTAGTTTGTGTGTTTTGGATGCATGGTGACCTGGAGGAAAGTACTTAAGAGAATGTGACATGGATGTGTTTATAGTACATGGAGTTTTTCTGAGTCATTTTATGATTTTTCATTCTCTTTTGTGTTTTGATGTGATTTTTGAACCTTCTATTTAGATGATATATGATTTTACCTTTTTATATGATATGTTATAGAGTTATAACATATGAAAATGGTAGTACTAGATTCCTAATCAAGACACATTAAACAATGATGTGATTAAACCAACCTGGTTGAGTTAGTGCTACCCAAAGAGGATAATATCATGGAATAAAAAATGGTATACCTTGATTTATATGTTTAGGGAAGTATAGTTTATTATAATTTTTCTGGTGTTGGGTTTGAAATTTAATTTTGTTGTGGTGCTCCATGTATAATGGGATCCTTGAGAGGTATCTCTAGGGATGTTTGTTTGGACCCTTTTTATATTTACTTTTGTGATGGTATTAAATTCTCAAGGATGATATTTTTTTGAGAGGTATCTAATGTAACTTTCCATACCTTCCATCCCATTACTTTATAAAAAAATAGATTATTGAGGTGTCTGGGGGAAGTTCAGGGAGTTTTGAGGCTCATGGTGGTGTTCTAGTTGTGGATCACCAATGGTGATGACCTAAGATGGAATCTTGGTGGTGGACCACCAATGATAGATCATTATGGAAGTGGATCACAAATGGTGTATCATTTTGATGGTGGATCACCAAAGGTGGCATTCTGGTAGAGGATCACCAATGGTGGATCATTCTATAAGTGGATCACCAACAGTATATCATTCTAGTGGTGGATCACTAATGGTGGATCATTCTAGTGATGGATCACCAATGGTTGATCATTCTCATGATGTATCACCAACAGTGGCATTATGTTTTTGTATCACCAATATTTGATCATTTTGGTAGTGGATCACCAAAAGTGGAATTCCGGAAGTGGATCACTAATGGTGGATCACTCTGGCAATGGCACCCTAAAGGTGGATCCTTGATAGTGGAAGTGGTCTAGAAATTTTCTGAATTTCTATTTTTGATGTTTGTTTGATGAATAATTCTTTTAATGCCTTTTTTAATAAATTTTAAAACTATTTCAATGGGGATTAATCGTATCTTAAATTTATAAAAAAATAAGGATACATTTAAAATGTTTAAAACATGTGGTTTAGTGACATCTAACTTTAATGGAAAATTGAAACCATATCTAATCCAGGTTGTTTGGGATCTAATCCTAAAAAAAAGATGATTCTTTTATTCATTCGAGCTTACTTTCTCTTGAGACAGGAATTTCAAAACCAATCTTCCCTTGGATTTGTGGAACCTTATTTTTTTATTTGGTTCACGTTTCCCCGAAAAATATTCCTCTGGTAGACACACCCCCTATATAAAGTTGGTGTAAAGCTTCTTTATTCCATGTATTGGGGGACTTTTTTCTCCTTTATGTGTACCATGCGGGTTGTTTTACTCTTGTTATATCTTTGGTTGATAGTTTCATCCATATTAATATATAAAATTAACTAATTTAAATTAAATGTAAAGGGGAAAGGGAATTATTTCTATACATTTATATATATATATATATATTAATTTTTTGATATTGATAGTATCTATATCTATTATATCACTGAATACCATGGACATTGGTATCCCATTTTTTGTAGTTTTGATATGTTGTGTCTTCTGTATAGTGTTATTTTTTGTGACAGCACCGTAAATAAATTTCTAACCATGTATACTTGGTTAATGAAATGGATTCTCTATGGTATTCTGTACTCTGTGATAATTACCTTAAATAAAGAAGTGGAATTTAATGAAGGCCCTTATACTAAATCTGTATAATGTTGTGGAATGTTTTGTATTGTGTTTGTGTATAAAGTTGTATTTTGTGTCTTGGGTGTGATTTTTCGATGCATGGGAGGTGTCTATATTGTGATGTGAGTGGGGTTAGTGGATGTGATATGGTTATGCAATGGGGTTGTGATGGTGGATGTGGTATAGTTGTGTAGTAGGGCTATAATGGTGATAGTTATGTTGTTGTGTAGTGGGATTTATATGGTGGTTGGTTATTCTAGATTCCTAAGTATGAATGGAATTAAATGCATGATAATTATATAAAATGGTCATGTTTAATGAATGATTTGATTAAGGGTCATGTGGTTTGAAAAGGATAACTTTTATATAAGAACCAATGTCATGGAAATATGAAACAAGGTGGATATTTTAATTGAAATTGATTGATAATGGATAATATGGAAATTGTATTTAAATTCAAAATTTTATATGGATCACGGATTATGGGAGTTTTAATGCATTTAGAGGCAGAAAAAAATTGAGGGAAAGTTGTGAGTTAGATGGTTCCTCTTTTGTGAAACCCTATGATGGTCTAGTGTGTAGATATTTTATATAAATTGTATTTCCTTATGATTCCTTTACACACCCCACCCATGTAGAGAGCCAAGTTACAATTCCCATATATATATATATATATTGAGGGTCTTTAAAAACATCTTAGGGGAAGGATGGATGGATTAAAACCCACTCTTCCACACTCCATCTTCTAGGTGTTGGTGATATGCACGGGGTATGATGACCATAAGTCAAAATTATCACTATATACATGTGATTTGATGAGATGTTATGGTCAAGGTGTCTTCTAGAGAGGTGTGATGAGAATACTTATGGTGGGGGTCATGCATGGTAGGAGGATGGAATGAGGTTCATTTCCATAATGTTCATGATACCATATTTCACTGGTTATGTGATGTGATCTAAAGTGATGGACCAAGTTTATGTGGGTGGGATGTGATGTGATGTGATTTTATTTAAAGAGGTGGGAGTTCCAGGGCGTATGATGTTGTGGTGTGAAATCGGAAAATATATGGGAAATCATTGTGGGGTACCCTATCATTAATATGATTCATATTGTATTATTATACTTTTATGTGTTATTTGGTTAGCGAGCCTCAGCGAGGTGTGGGTTTTGGTTAGTAAACTAGTATAAGTGTTGTTTTGATCTATTTTTTTCTCATGAGTGCATTAGTTTGATCTTTTCACATTTCTATGAGAGACTTTGATTTTCTTACTAAGTTTATCAATATGATCACTCGATATATATAAACTATGATTCACATTTCTAGAAGGACTTCATAGACTATGTTGGACATTATTAGACCAGTCCTTTGGATACTTTTTGTGTCTCTAGTTTAATTTGTATTTTGGTTATTTAATTTTGAGACCTTTATATAAACATGAACCATGGTATGGTTTTTGGATTATATATATATATTTCATAGAATTGATTTCAGTTGATTCATCTTATATCGTGATATTGTTTCTATTATAGAGGGAAATTCCTCCCATTCAAGATATTATACTTCCCTCAGTATTATTCTCTAACCTAGGTCTTACTAAAGGTAGGACTTAGGGGTCATTATCTCTCTCTCATCGTTGTAGTATCTTCAGAGTGAGGGGTCATGAAACATCACTCTTGGAATCATTTATTATTTTAGTAAATCAATTTTCCCTCTATTATCTTTTCTTTTCATTCATATGGTGAAATTTTTCATGTGAATGGTTAGACCAAATATTTTTGGAATGGGGTGTTGGAATGGTGAAATGCTCATGTTCATATCATGTTCATTGAATTAGTACTATGGATGAGTTATAATTGACATATTAAAGATGTTACCAAGGAAAATAAGGTTCCATAACATAAGTGGAGAAAGTTAATTCTACAATTCTATTACATGAGTTGATGGATGAATTTAAAACAACATAAAGACTGATAGTGAATTATCCATCTGGCCATACTCATAGAGTCTTCTCTTTTCATAATAAAACTTTTCAATTATTTGGTTTATTTTATTTACTTTTAAAATTACTATCTCCACTTCCATATTTGTTTATAAAAATTTAAAATTAAATCATAATAAGTGTGATTAAGAAAAAAACAAGTGGGATCCCTCAAGATATAACCCAAGTTCAAAAACTCAGATACACCCTTTAAGATAAAAAATTTATTAATTGGGACCCCATGAAAGTCCCACATCACCTAGAATGAGAACCATCATACATTGATACCATCCTTAAACCTACCGTGAGGTTGACCAAATTAGGGTGTGCTTTAGAATATTACTAATAATATCATTAGTTAAGGCTTATCCAATATGGTATATTTTCCATTCCTATGAATATAGAATTTGGGACCTTGATTGTGACAGGAAAAGGAAGTATATAGCCATACCTAGATAATTTGAATGTTATTTGATAATATATTTTAATAAGTGGCATGTAAAATAATCATCTACTTGGATGAATGAAATATGATGTGTTTATCTATATGGAAAGTCTACACTTTTAAAAACAATAATGTATAAGTTGGTTTTATGGGTTTAACATAGTTTGTGTCTTTTTGTCACTAGATATTTTATACAAAGTTATTATGTTATTATAAAAACATTTATATGATAAATGTGGTGGAAATGTATAGAGATCTATGTATTTAATAGATATCATTCTATATCCCCTTGTATATTGAGTATAATTGATGATTTCATAGAGGCTTGTATTTGCATAAAATTTTGGATTAGTGAATTCGTGATTGTTTTAAACATTTCAAAATCCCTTGGGGTTACATTTTGTAGTTTTGTAAATGAGGATTATTTTTTGTTAAAGTCATTTCTATAAAACATTTAGAGATACACATAATGTGTTTTGGAGAATATATTAAATAAGTTTTAGATATATTTTCAATATTTCTTACATATGGTATAACATATTGTGAAAATTAATGATGGGTTTTGAAAAATGAGTTTTAAATATAGTTTCAAAATATCTTATATATGATGTCTCGTAAGGTAAATATGTGAAAAGTCTATAAGGATTTATTAAAAATAAGTTATTTATAAATATATGAATTAAATATTAAACCAAAACATAGAAGTTTAAACCATGTTGTGGATTTTATTGTTTTAAACAATGAAGTGGTTATGGTCAGCACATCATGGTATCCATCATAGTAATTCACATGTTATGTGATAACAATTTTCCTTACTATTTCTCCCACCTATGATATCATATATCATTTAATTTTCATATGATGTTAATTTTGAAGAGTTTTAATAATATAATATATATGGTTTAATTATTTAAATGTTTCATTATTCTTGGATATTGAGTTACTGAATATTTACATCCCCCACATTTTTTCAAACATTTGTATAACATTTAGAGTATTGTGGAGCATCCTCATTGCTTATATAAAGATTTAAATACCATGATATGGTGTATGTTATTACTATTATAAAACTCTCCTCATGACAAAGCTCATGATATCTACCTTTCATTTCCTCTATTTAAATAATTTTTTAGAAAACCGTGATGAAGAGAAGATCCTTACAATTTTTTGGGAGAATCATCTAGTCTATGGATACATTGGGAGAAATGATTTTATAGGATTTTTCATAGTGATCATTATCAATATTGTGTGGTTATGCTATAAAATTTGTATAATTAATGAACATGTATCTCATTATTCATTTATTTATTCATTCTAGTGTGAATGGAAACATATTATAAAATTATAGGTTTTTATTGATGTTTTTAGTGAATTTGGATATATTTTGTACCCTCTAAAACCCAACAGTTTATTTATAAGCCATTTTTTTATTTTACACTTTTTATGAGTCAATATAAATGGATTTAATCTTTAATTAATCTCTTAATTCCACTTAAAATGATGTATGATCAACTTGTGATAATATATTTTTTCTCATAATCTTATTTATTCTTCTAGTTTTAGTGGAAATTGTTTCATCACCCAAAATGTTATATTCATAAACATTAGTTGTCCTTATATACATTCTAGTTTATATTGAGGGCTCATTAACTTCATCTTCATCTTCTGGATTAATTGTAAAATCATATTCTTGTAGAATACGTTAATGTTTTTTAAATTTGGATTCAAGAACACCACCATTATCCTTTATTTTCCTCAGTTTCAAACATCAATAATTTCTTTCAATTTCATGTTTAATGATTTATACATAATTTTTTTAAATAATATGTTTGGGCCTATTATTAAAAAATTATTTTTTTGACTTCATTTAATATCCTAGAAAAATTCCATTATCAATAGATTTATTTTACTTCACTTGAGGGTCTTATTTATTTTTATAAAAAAAATATTCAGAAAAATAATGAATTTAGAATTTGTTTCATTATATTACACATCTCATAAAGAGTAATATTTTCTCAAAGACTAGTTAATGATCTATTTTAAATATAGTTATAAAGTTATAAATCATTCGTCCAATAATTCTTTGAAAGGCTACTCCCAATCAATAGGGTTTTTCTATATTGTTTAATTTTTTTGTTTATTTATTCACAACTACATTTTTTATGGTATTATATTATATCAAAATTCTTATTTAATTCCACGTTTCTCAATATAGTTATATTTTCTTCCATATCATCACTTATTTTGTTAAATGTGTCACCGTAATGAATGAAATTCTATTGTAATCATTAATAATTAAAATGTAAAACCTCTTAACTTTTGTCCCTGTATGTTTTATTGATCTAAAAACATTAGTATAAGCTCAATTAAGTTTATTTATAGATCTATTAAACATAAGTTTATTAGGATTTTAAAAAAAATATTCCCTTTTATATGAACATCACAATTCATTTTATTTTTACTCTTCAAAATGGTTATTTTATTTATAAAATATTGTTTGAAAATTTTATCCATGATTGTTTTGTCTAAATGTCCAAAAATTTGATTCCAAAATATTTTTTCATTATAAAAAATAATGAAATAATTTTTTACTATAAACTTCAGATATATTACTATGGTTACTTCTTCCTTTAAACAAATAACTATCACTATTTATTTTAATAGTGCATCCATTTAGGTTTAACAAAACATCTGGTTTTGGCATACAAATTAGAGTCATACGAAGAATATTATGCCTCGGTCTATCCAAAAATAAAACATCCATATTTTTTAATTCATTTCCAATAATCTTTTTATAAAACCCCATCTATTTTGAGGTTACAATAATTTGAAGAATGTTTGAGTTTTAAATCGATAGAAGGGTTGGTTTCATAAATTAGTTTTTGGATCATGAATTTGAACATCAAAACACCCCTATGATATGTTTTTGATATGGAAAAAAGCACAGATGGGTGTTCAAATTATATAGTTTCTATCAAATAGGATTTGGGTGGCCCCATAGATGAAATTGTAGTTGTCAGTGGTAGTCCACACCAGAACCCAAGGGCTCCATATGGGGTTTCTGTGATGGAGATACCTATACAAAATCCCTATGGGATATTCCATGTAGGGGATATGTTGGTGGAAACCCAATGGTACAACCATAGGTAACAAACCCCAAAGGGTTGGTCCTTTTGGTTGGGAAACCTTCCCAAAGTGGCTATGCCACAATCCAAGGTCCATATCATAATGTGTCCCTGGCCGGATTGAGGATATCCTTGGTGTAGACTTAAGGGATATACCATAGAGAGGAATAGGGTGTTATGGGGTCATCCCTACCACCGAGGGGTTGGTTACACCGCAACTAAGGAGGCCACACCATAGATTATCCTATTGTGGAGAACACACCATATTCTTAGAGAGTTTCACCATGGAGGGTATTTGGGGGGAAATTATTGGGCTATCACTAAGGTGGGATGTATTGTGGATCCTTTCTCTGCCCTACAACCAAGTGTCTATAGGGAGGCTTGGGTCATGGATTTTTTAGTAATGGTACAGAAATACCTCCAGGTAGTTTTTTTCCTAGGGTAATAATCGTAATTTACTAGTCACAACCCTTATATTTTTAGAGATGAAAGGGTTTATAGGGATGTTCATTCAACTATCTCCACTCCCTCTTCTACCATTGTCTAATCCCCCATGATAGGATATGATTCTTCTATAATTTATTTGTTTTATCTCTGGTATGAACTATTTTTATATCTATATTCATGTTTCTTTTTTTGGACTATAATTTTTTTATGTATTTAGGTAGGTTTTATATAATAATTTCACTAGATCACTATGAAATCGTCTCAATTCATGAATGATTTTGTGCACGGTGTCTATAGAAGGTCATGATAGGTTGCTCAGATACATCATTTCATAGTTTATTCTGAGGTAATCCACTATCCAATTTTATTTGGGATATTTTATTAAATAGTGGGAAATTGATAGATTTCTAAGTTCTAGGTGATATGGATCTTTCTCATGATAGTTCCGTGGATGTTCCACGGACCTTCCTGGTGTATTTGGTCAATGTTTTGGAAAATCACCGATTCCTGACAGGTTTTATGTTATTATTCTTCATTGAATTAATTTATATAATTGTTTATATATTGTTATAATTAATTATTTATGTCATATGGTATGATATAGGATCTTTTGTGGTGGTATGATCTTAGAGAAGGCATGGACCAGCTTGTCTAAGGGATTTTCGATAATGTATTAGGTAGTGATTCTTACATAGATGTAGGTTCTCCCTTTAATAAAAATACATGTGCTTGTTTATGCATGGTTTCCTATAGGATACATGTTTTAGGGGTTCAGGTTGAATTTATAGGGACCCAGAGTGCCTTGTATTGAATAGATGGAATGGAGTGAGACATATTATACATGGAATAAGTTCTCTTTGTATATTGGTTGAATTAGGATGACATGATGATTGTGTCTCCAATGGGGGAGAGCATCAGTTGAGCTAATGTGAGGCCTTGGGTATGTATTGTGATATGATTATTGTAGTGGGTTACCATGCAATGATTTTACTATCGTTTTTTATATCGGAGAGGGAGGCTTTGTCCATGTGATGGAGAGTGTAACAGTCATACATATCATCCTAGATAAGTGACACACCCCTAAGAGTGAATTGAGGATTGGTGAGATTTTTGAGTAGTATGAGACCTTTGGAATGAGAAAATGTGTGACTAAAATTTTTTTTATCTAGTTCATGGGTCACCACCAAACACAGAACCAATCTCACTTTGAGAGAAATCCAAAACTAGAATAACTTGAAATTGAAAAGATATAGTAGGAATGAGCACTAAAATTCTCCATAGGAATGCCAAAGATAAACCACACTTGATGACCCATCTCTAAATAGAAATCCTTTCTTTCTAGTTTGAAAATAGGACATGTAAAAAAATGGTTTTCCCCTTTTTTATCAAAATAAGTAACGGACAGTTATTTTTAGGAAAAACTTCTTTTCATTTCACATTATAAAATAATTCCCAAAAACACAAGTCATTTCAACAAATTATTTTAAAAACATACTAGTTCAAGAATAGGTATTTTAATATAAAAAGAAAAGTAAAGGTGTTATGAGATAAAATAACCAAAAGTTCCACACACAAAAATAGGAATATAAAAGTATTTAATCATAAATGTTTCTTAAATAGCCCCAGAGTGATCCTTGGTTATACTCAGTTCCAAACCACCTACTGACGTATGGTGAAACTCCATAGTCAAAAACCAACTAGTCACCCTAAACTGACCAATCCAGTGGAACATCCCACCTAGAATCTCAACTATTCTAGGGGGTACCAACGCGTCTAATTGGGGTTGATAATAAACAGTCACTCAACCCTCTAGAATACACCCAGGAAACCCGTGGAAATTATATATTGTATAAGTAGGAGACCCTTTCTTTCATGACTCACCTTACCTATCATTGATGAATTTGTCTACCCCAAACAATGGCACCACCTATATGATATCCTAGAATGGGAAATCCTCAACAAGTGTTCCCATCATATAGCAAACCAATCAAAAGTTCCAACCGAGCCACCAAATCACATATGTTTTTAAACCATTTCATAAATTACATTAAGTTACCAACTAGTAATTCTCACATTCAAAGAAAAATTTAACTTTCTAAAGCCATCCCAATTCCTATTTAAAATTACAAAAAATACTTAAAAATTTTCAAACGGGACTTTATGTCATTTAATTGTTATACTACATTTCAAGGTGTTGAACAATAAAATTTTTAGATGACACATTTAACCAAATGATTCAAGTTACACAAAACACATGTCATAATCTATGAATATTTTAGAAAAATATTCTAAAATATTCAAGATGCTACATATTTAAATGAAAATTGTGAACATGATTTTAAAAGTTATGTAAATAAATGGGAAACCAATTCCAAGACGTGCAGTCAATTTTACCAAACACCTAGGTATGTATACATATATATATACCACATAAATATAAAAAAAATTATTAGGTGATAATTAATTAGGAAATTCACAATTAAAGGCACGGGTACAGGGAACCTACCTCAAAAAGAAGTGGACTAAGCTGAGAGAGTTCACCTCTTGATGCTTTTGATGAAAATCGTCACCAATTTCACACACATTCATTCCTCTATATATATACCCTTAATCCCATGTACATATTCCACATTCCATGAGTGAATTTGTGCAAGGAATATATATATACACACACAAAGAGAGATATACATAACTATGTATGTGAGTGAAACACCTCTAGAATCCATCAAAGGTCCTACAAACAGTTCCTAGGAACCCTAAAACACTAAAGGGACCCAAAATAAAGGTGGGAAACATAAAAGCGAAATAAAAATCATAACTTGAGGGTCATATTCAAGCCAATATGATCCAATCCTCTTCCCATTCAGTGTTGAATGTTAGAACACACTCGAAGATGACCTGAGGATCCCATTGCACACCCAATAAATAATTGGAGCGTCAAAAATAATTGAATCCAAAACCCTAGGGTTCGAGTGGACCAAAAAAGGAAATAAAGAGAGGGAAAATCAACCAAATTGAGGGATATATGTGTATATAAAGTCCTACCTTGAAATTTTTACCAGGAAACTAGAAGTCATCCGTTCAAAATCACTTGAGAAAAGAGGGGCCAAGAGGAGGTGGCACATGTGAGAGTAGTGGGAAATGGAGGGTATCACATGAGGAAGAGGGGAGAAAAGGGGAAAGAAATAAATAAAAATAGGAAATAAAAAATAAATTTAAAATAAAAAAAATTTAAGATTTGTGGTGATCCACATAGGTTTTTCGTAGTTTACCAGATTATGCGTTAACCATACACTAGAAACTGCCTTGGCCAAGAACCCTATCATGCTTACCTGTAGACAGAAACATGGTTTAGAAAAATGTGCTCCAACCATGCCCAATGGAAGTGCCCAAATTATAGAACCTCATGAACAATTGTTTCATGGTTACTCTTAATCATGCACAACCTGTGTGTAGGACCCCTTCAGGTCAAATAATTTTAATATTTAACCCAGACTTTCCCACAATAAAAAATGTGGATAGAAATAATTAAAATAATTAAAATAATTAAATTTTGAGGTCAGGGTGTTACAATTCTTCTCACTATGAAACATTTCTACAGCATAAAGTCACCCAGTCAAACAAGGAATCAAACTCATGCTTGAAATCGAACAAGTCCAACGAAACCATGAACTCAGTGTGACCTTTCATTCAACCAATCACACCTGACCAACTCTAAGGGAAACCGTAATGAGAAGAACCATTATAGAAAGAGGATGGTTCTTCCCACAACAAGAAAGTACCTAGTCCCAACCAAGGAAAAAAAGAAACCACAACGAGATACATGGTGGGTATCTCCACTATTTAAGAACCAACTAGCTCCAAAAAAACCATGTAATTTATAGTGGAAAACTCTAGAAATACCAATGAAAACCAAAGAAGGAACTCCGAACATGGACCAACCCGAAAGCTTCTGCACAGACCAAACTCTAACACAAGGGGTCCCCAAAAAAAATCCCCAAAGAGAGAATCAAGAAAACCCATGATTTATCACCTCTATAGGATGTAAGCATCTCCAAAACAATCACAACCTAGAACTAAAACCAATCCATTAAGAGACCACTTTTCATGGGTTCATATCTATAAAGCACAGTTATAACTACGGAGGTTCAAATGGATATAAGGCCACAAAACCTTTAACATTAGAAAAGGAACATTAAAAACCAAATACCACAATGAGGAAACAATCCCACTAAGGATTTTTAAAAATTTGAAGAAGTTATAGTAGAAAAACATAAACCTTCCCCATTTCATCACTAGAGAAAAAATCAAGGCCAAGGTTCTCCATGACCCTGTGATTCCTAACTCTATGAAGTTCTTCACTCTAAGTCCTAGGGATAGAGCCTTGGTGTCATGAAGCATCTGTTTCCCTGCAGTTTGGAGCTAACATCCACTCGCCAAGAATTTCTTCTTTAAATGACTACACTTGTAGAACATCCCCAAGTGACCCAAACGACCACATCACCAGTAAGCATCTAGAAGATTTTCATAAGACAACATTGTAATTCCTAAACCTTCCAAACTAGAACCACACAAATGGTTGACCAGGTGATTGTAAAGTTATAACTAACAAAAGAGACTCGTTAGGGATAGTTTCTTCTGGTATATACCCTCCACCATATGGGGAACCCTCATAGGTACCAAGAAAAAACTAAACTTCCAGCCACCTATATTTCGTGAACCAACCTAGCCAAAAACACCCCATCCACCAACTCCCCAAACTAATATTCCAAAACTACCTCTATAGAAAAGGAAACTAGCTCCATAATTAGGTCTACATAAGCCTTAATCATCCACTGAACTTTCTGAATGCTCATAATACCCCCAACTTCCCTACCTTTAACAAAGTGGAACCACTAAACAAACTAAACATAGCATGTACCCTTACCATTATTGGGATGACCACCCTCCACTATTCCAAAATTAGACATCCAAAGAAACTCAAAACGACTTTGACTCTCATCACTTCATGAGTTTTTTTTAAATTTTTTCAACTTCATTAACCCACTCCATTACCTCTAACAAACCTTTATCACTATAAAATATGGGCGACAGCTAAATCTACTCTATACCACCACTCCACAAGGATTTTGGTCATGTCCAAAGACCTAAAGACTGATGAAACATATGGGACCTTTTTGGGAATCATAATCATGATAATAATAGAATACAAGACCAAATCAACACCTAACCAAAGCTCAAACAAAAATTACCTCACCCACCAAATGCCATTATCATAAACCAACACATCACAAACAAAATAAAAGAATAATCAAATATCAACCAAAAAACCACAAAAACATCAAAACCCAATCCATGAATCCTATTTTGAAAATCACCATTTACAAAATTCACCCATTTTTAAATTTAATCCCCTTATGAAATAAAAAATCATTTTCCATTTCAAAAATCATTCCAGCACATCCGCTTAAAAATAAAAAACACCATCACATTTTTTCCTTTAAAATAAAAAATCTTTATAGGAAAGAATCTTAATTTCTAAAATAAATATTTAATTTTAAATACTCACCTGCAACATCCTATGAACTATCACATATGTGTGCTTCCCACTTCATCATATATAATCCATATATACATACCGACATGCACATTCCATACACACACACATATATATATATATATGCGAACATCCATAAGGAATGACAAGGGTCACACATACCCTTTCTCTATCAAAACCAATCATTTCCAACTTAATTCTCATTTCACATGTTATAAAAATTTTCAAAATTCGAAACAGTTTCCCTTCCATTCTCAAAACAACCCATGGTTTTTCATTTTTTTTGAAATACAACTTTTGAAAATAGACCATCCTTTATTAATTCAAGAAAACACCCTAAAACCAATTAAAATGCACACCAACCAAAAAAACTCACATTGAAGCACCTATATGAGGAACTACTGTCCATGCATAACCCGACTATATGGTTTAGTATACGATGCTCTAAGAAAGAATCAACCACTATGAGTGTATCTAACTATATAATCAAGCTCCACATGGGAGGTTACTTTATGTATATCTTCCATTAAACCCTAGCTCACTCCTTTTTTTATCCCCCATAAATACAATCCAAAACTGAAGACTCAAATCCTCGACTTCCCCTGGAAACTCAAGGATCAAAATGATAAATAGTTTGTGATGCTCTTCCTGCACCTACCTTATAAGTCTTGATAGTCCCAGTCTCTATCTAACTGACCCTCCAAATAACAATAACCTCCTTTGATACCATTTTTTCAGGAACCAACCCAATAAAACCTAGAACAGGTCACCTTAGCTGATCCACGACAAGGCCGTAAGGGTGTTCCCAATCCCCACAGGCTGGAAACTAGTGTCGATCATCAAAATAAAGTAGTTGGGAATGATTTAACCAATAAAAAAGACTAAAAATTAAATATAAATCTAACTAAATAATAAAAAGATGAAATCACCGAGGAAATATATAAACTAATACACATACCTCTTTGTGACCTCATGGGTCACCAACAAACATAGACCAAACTCACTCCAAGAGAGATCTAGAACTGGAAGAACCTAAAACTGAAATGTTATAGTAAGAAATAGCACCAAAATGCATAATAGTAATTCCAAAGATAAACCACACCCAATTGTCCACCAATAAAGTGAAATCCTTTCTTTTTAGATTTAAAAGATAACTTTTAAAAATAAGGTTTTTTACTCTTCTATAAAAATAAGTAATGGAATGTTATTTTTAGGAAAAACTCCTTTTCATTTCACTTTCCAAAACAAATCACAAAACACATAAGTAATACC
The DNA here is from genome assembly GCA_963277665.1 of Viscum album. NCBI lineage: Eukaryota > Viridiplantae > Streptophyta > Magnoliopsida > Santalales > Viscaceae > Viscum > Viscum album. The sequence continues at coordinate 753,829,125 of OY728160.1, forward strand.
AATAAATTATTTTAAAAACCAACTATTTCTAGAACATGTATTTTAATATAAAAATAAAAGTAAAGCTTTCATGAGATAAAATAACCAAAAGTGATGAAAACAAAAATAGGAACATTCAAGTATGTAATAATGGGAGTTTCTTAAATATCCCTAGAGTGATCCCTAGACATTCTCGGATTAGAACCACCTATCGGTGTATAGTGAAACATTATAGTTAATAACCAACTCACCACCATAAACTGAATAATCCAATGGCACATCCCACATGGTCTCTCAACTAATCTACGACGTACCAACCCATATAATCAGGGTTGATAAGAAACTATCACTCCACCCCCTAAATGATGCCCAGGATACCCAAATAAATAATATATTTTGTATATAGGAGTCCCTCACATGTTTCACTCACCTTACCCACCACCACTACACTTGCCAACCCCAAAAATTGACACCATTTATATGATAACCCATAAGGGGAAATCCCCAATAGGTGTTCTTGTCATATAACAAACCAATCACAAGTTCCAACTGGGCCATCAGATAACATAAGTTTTTAAACCATTTCATAAATCTCCTTAAGCTTCCAACTGGGATTTTCCACTTTTAATACCAAATTTCACTTTCAAAATCCATTTCCAATTCCATGTTTAAAATACACAACATAACTAAAAAGTACTAAATTTGAATTCATGTCATTTAATTACCAAACTAAATTTCATGTTTTCAAACAATCCATGTTTTAGATTATAAATTTATCCAAAGTCCTTAAGTTCCATAAAACACATTTCACAAGCTAGGAATATTTTAGAAAAATATTCTAAACCATTTAGGATACTACAAACTTTAAATAAACTTGTGAAAAGGATTTGACAAGTTATAAAAATAAATGGGAAACCAATTTCAAGAGGTACAATAAATTTTACCAAACACCTAGGTATGCATACATACATACATATATATATATACAACAATAATATAAAAAACATTTTTAATGTGCTAATACATCAAGGAATTTAAAATTAAAGACATGAGTATAGGGAACCTACCTCAAAAAGTAAGCGGACAATGATGAGACACTTCAGCTCCTTAAGATTTTGGAAAAAATATCATCCCCTTGCACACTCATAAATTCTTATATATATACCCTTAATCAAATTTACATATTCCCCAGTCCATGGGGAATATGTGCAAGGAAGATATATATATTTATAGGTACCTATATATGTGATTGAAACACCTCCAAGAGCCACCAATATCCTACAAATAATTCTTAAGAACACTAAAACACTGAAGTGACCCAAAATAAAGGTGAGAAACAAAAAATCCAAATAAAACTTTTACCCCGAGCAGTATCGGAAAGATGAGACAAGACAATCCTCTTTGCCTTCAATAGTGGATATCAGAACACACCCAAATTTTACTTGAGGTTCCCATTGCACACCCTTGAAAAAAGAGGAGCATCAAATATCACCGCATATAAAACCCTTGGGTTTTTTCAGACCAAATAGGTAGATGGGGATATGGAAAATCAGCCAAATCTAAGGAGAGGATTTTATATAAAGGCTTTCCTATAGGTTTTGACCAAGAAACCTAAAGGAATCTGGTTGAAATCACTGAAGAAAGGAGGGGCTGGGAGGGGTGGTGCACCCATGAGAATGGAGAAGAGGGAGGGAATTTTGTGATGGAGAGTTTATAAAATATACAAATAAAGAAATAAAAAGAGAAAATAAAAAATAAAATAAAATAAAAACAAATTTCTAAGATTCTGGGTGATCTACATGGTTTGTGCACTGTTTACTTGACCATGCGCTAACTATTCACTAGCCACTACTTAGTCCAAGAACCCTCACACAGTTACCTACAGGAAGATGCATGGTTGAGAAAATTGTGATCCAACTGTGCAAAATGGAACTATCCTAATGACAGACCCTCAGGAATAGTTGTCATACAGTTACTCTTAACCATGCGTAAGTCATGCGCATGAACCCTCTTTTCATGAAATTTTTTAATTTTAACCCATACCAGCCCAAAATCAAAAAATAGGATAGAAATATTTATAATAATTAAATATTTTAGGTCATGGTGTGATAGGTACGAGATGTTATCGATGACTAGAGACCATGATGGGTTTTGGGAACACAGTGGGTTCCCTAATAGGAAATATGATATGTTCATTGATTTGGATATAGGTCTCAGTGATTGGAACCTAGTATGTGAGATAATGATCTTGTGTAATGGGTTTCAGTCCTAATTTTTTATTTTGTTCATATTCTTGATTATGTTCTTCTGATAGGTGACAGACATGGTGGGGGAGAGGGACAATGATTTCTAGCCCTACCATGAGTGATATGGCACTAGATAGACTATAATGGGAGATATGGAGTCCTTGTATGCATGATTTTTTACCTTTACTTAAGATTCATGGTTCATGGTAGAAGACATTTCTATGAGTTAGACGGTTTGGGTTATGATAGTGGACCACCTCGAGTGAGAGGGTCAGTTCATGTTGTGGCATGAGACAAAGATGATGGAACAAACCTTGAGTGATGATGTATTGGGTTGAGTTTTGGACATAAGATTTTTTCTTATTCATATGGATAATGTCTTAAGGTCTTGAATTATTCTTACACTAATTCTTCAGGTGTGGTTGAGATTTCGGATTTGATGGCATGAGGTGAAGAAAAAATGAAATTCATCATGGCACTCGAGTAGGTATGATATGGTTATCATGGGGGAATGTTTAGAACATGGTGACATGATGAACATGGATTCGTAGTTTCCTATTTATAACACAAAATCCTCACACTAATTTTACATTTTTACATTCCTTTTGAATAAATTTATATGATAGTGTATACTATAGGCACCTAGTAAGACCCTATTGAGATATATTTTTTATACCCCTCATGGGCACCTTGGTGAGTGCAAAAACATTATATCCATTTTTAGGTTGATTATATTATGTGTAGTAAAATAGGATGGGTCAAATTTATTATTATATAGTTATTTTTTATAAGGCTTGGGGTGAAAGTATGGATCTCATACATTTTTTATGTCTATTATATAAGTGAATAGTCTAGTGGGTGATCATTTGATGTATACTAGAATAACCATGTGTCTGTATGACTTATATATGGAATTATTTATAGAATATTTTATTGATTTATGTATACATTTATTATAGGTTGTAGATGTTTTGTTTTTTAACATTGTTTCATGACTCTAATTAGAAGGATTATGTCCCATTTTATGTATTTGGCCCATTGCTAGTTAGTAGCATATGGAGTATGAGTATGAATTCTTGAGAACACATATCCCTAAATATAATATGGTGCTTTGGGTTGGGATGTTACACTTTTTTCTTCCACTATCATTTATTTTCAATGCTCCATCATTTCTAAATATAAAAGTTTCATCCACATTATAATTCACATTCTTCAAAAGATTCATATTTTAAATAAAATGTAATGAGAATAAATTATCAAGAATCTAAGTAGTGTTTTTTACAATATTTTAACATTACTTCTACCAAATTATATTTTTCATTATTATTTTTATGTTTCCATGAAACTATCTATTATTTTTGTTCAATTTAATCACTTATTTCACCTTCCAGGGAATGATAATCATCATTCTCCTCCTCCATTAAATATAACTTATTCTTCAAGAGGATGTTCTTCATGTATTTATTTTATAATCTATTAGAATCCCATCCATATTTAATTATAGTTATTATCTTATAATAATTGCATCAATTATATCTATAGTTAGAGTACAAAAATCAATATTCATTAAAATATTGTTTAATAAGTTAAATGTCATTTGTTCTTCTTTATTGTCTCCCACAACTTATCCTCTCAAATAAATTCTACAATCATTGTAATATGTCATTTTTTGGCCCAAGTAGCCACAAAATAGACACTTTATTTAAATGAAACACCTTTTAATCTTTCCTCTCAATAACATCAGCATATCCTTTATATTTTGAAGATACTCCCAAAGACATATTTTGAGTCTTTACATGATCCTTTTTATTTCCTTTTTTTATTTCAAACATGATATATTATTCTCCATGACATCATTTATTGATAACCACTCAATGTATCTATGTCTAGTTTTTTTCAAAGTAAAATGTATTTTTATTCTAGAAAATTCTTCCAAATTTAGTGAAGTTGTTTAAAAAAAGTTATTATCTCACTATTATATCATACAAAAAATATATTTTTTGAAGTTATTTTTATAATTTAATTCCCAATGAATTTTCATCTTCACATAAATAACTTCACATTCAAGAGATTCAATGATTTTTCATTTTTACTCAATATAATAATTAAAAGATGAAATAATCATTGTTAGTTACTTAACCATTAATGTAAAATATATCATTCCTTCTAAATTTTTGTGTGTATTATATCATTATTCAATATCTTGTTCAGTTCTAGTAATTTCATCTTCAATTTAATTAACATATTCAAAATAATCTTTCATTAATCGACTTATATATTAGTTTTTATTATTATGGACATAAAGATCATCAAGATAAATTTCAAGAGTAGTCTTTATGTTAATAAAACCCTCTTTATTATTGGAATTATCAAATATTATAACCATCATAACCTATTCCTAATATATTAATAATTATGTATCATATTCTTCATGGGATTACTCAACATCCCTATCCTTTTAGAATATAGAACTCCTTTTGAATCTATTATTTCCCTTTGAATCAGAAAAACATTTTTTATTCTTATTAGATGAAGTATATTTGAAATTATTTTTTCAATATCAACCTTCACTTATTCTTTTAATACCTTTATACTTCTAGAAACAAATATGCCAAATTTAACACATTTGAATCATGAACATTGTGATTTACCTTCAAATCATCATTTCCCTAAATTTATATTTCTTGATATTTGTGATATGAATTCAACATAGATATATTATTTATTATCATCATGGTTTATCTTAAACTTTTCCATTTCATAAAAAATAATTTTAATCTTAAAGTGGGAAGATAATACCTCTTGTTTTATACTTATATCATAGACAACCATACTACTTTATATTTCTTAATGAGTCACTTGAATCAATTCTATTTCAGAAATAGATGAAATATTTACATCATAAATAAGGTATAAGGTTATTTAAAAGTTTCTTTAAAATTTCAAAAACGTCAATTTTATATTCAAGTAATCCCGTTATGAAAACTAAATCAATAATTCTCTGACAAAATTCATCAACAATTTCTCTGGGAATCATTCTCAATAATTTATTTTATTTCTTAAAACTGAAATAATTATATCATTAATTTTTTTTATCTCCATCATAAATAATAAATAATTAATATTTTATATACTTAGAGGAAGTATAACCCACTACCTCCATATATATAATTTGACAGACCAGTAGATAAAAAAATGTTTTCCATATCATTTTCATTCAAGATTTCGTTATGTTAATGTTGTTTCCCTTGAACCAAATTCTAATATGTTTATGATTACTAATTTTAATGTATTTGAATATTAATAAAATGTATTATCAAAACATGATTATTCTTATATGTGACATAGTATTTGATAAGGTTCTAAGGGTACTTTTCACAATGAAAATTCCTAGTTTTTCCCCATTATGATGAGAACCTAGAAGTTCCACAATAATATTTTTAAATATACGTTTTGTAAATGGATGATATCATTTGATGGGACATAAATGATATAGGATATTAGGGGTGTAGAATCATTATATTTTGATACAGTTTATCATGGTGTACTCCCTTGGTAATCTTCAGTATGGGATATTATAAGAACTTGACCCACCAATAGGAAATCGACATTCATATGTGTTGTTGGATATTCCTATTTTCAAATGTTTGTAATGATCTTTAGACTTTATTATTATTAATACATGTCATGAGTTACATACCTGGATTAATTTATGAATACCATAACAACATATTCTCATAGTGGGGTAAGATATGTCGGGTGTTTCATGAGTGATGTTATGTTAATGAATAATTCAAGAAATGATTTATCCATTTTTTTCTTTAATAGAAGATGATATCATATGCATTTTTATGGGGATTAAACTTCTTGATTATGTTCATGTCCATGGTGGTTCTATTGAAAATTTCATTTTTATGAAGTTAATGAAAGAGACTTTGAGAACATAGGTTGATAGAATTATCATGAAACCTTCTTGATTAGAGATATCCAGAAAAAGGGATTATATTAAACAATATAAATTTCTAAAAAGTTATAAATTATTGTTAAATTAAATTTTTTCTTGATGGAAGCCTTGGAAGGTTACTGGACTCTAGAATTGTACCTTAGTCTGTATAACCAAATTCCATTTAGAAATGGACCTAAAGGGTCACCCATTATGTGCATTCAGAACCTCAGTTGAATTTCATAACATGTTGGATAATTATTATTCCCACACGTACTTTAATAATTATATATGTTGGTTTGATCACAAATATTCAATCACTGGTTATTCAAGAGAATATATATATTTGTGTCTGTGAGTTATTTGATTATTTAGTAAATATTTATTTACCTTGAAATTATTTATTTAATTACATGAATATAAAATATTTATTTTTTTATTTTTATTCACAAGGTAACAAAATATGAATTTATTTATTTACATGAATATTTAATAAATATTTATTAACTAATATTATGAAAATAATATTTATATATTTATAAGTAAATAATTTAAGGATATTTATTTAAAAAATAAATTGTCATTATTAAAGGATCAATAAATACTGAGGAGGATTTATAAACTGAGTTTTATGGTCTGATGATAAATTTCATATTAAAGGTTATTTGAAGAAATATTTGTTCATTTATTCAAGAAAATAATTTTTATTTTATTCATTAGTTTCGCATATGTGAAGAAAATAATATAATTATTATTACCATTTAGACCTAGGGTTGTTCAAAAGTTATGAAAATAAAAAGTTATATTACCCAATTATTAATTTTCTAACCCTGACACTATATAAACACGATAATGACATTTTGTGCAAGCCCTATATTCATTCCTTCATTATTCACATTGAAATTTGAAGATAATTATCTCTATAAATAGAGAGATACCTATCTATAAAAATCTATAGAAGTCAAAGAAATTATCCTCCCACGCCATAATGAAATATTCTCCATTTGAAGCATTCATCTATAATCATTTTTAATCTCTTAAATCATTAGATTCATATACTCTAGCACTATGAAAATTATATAGCGGTGATATAATTTTTATGAAGCATGTATGGATTACCCCTAGAGTGAATCTATCCTTTATTCCTTATATTTAGTTACATTATGACCAGACTAGTCCCCTAATTCATCAACGAATAAATAATTTCCAGATTAAGGTAATTCTAAATCTATTTATAAATTAATTATAAATTGCATAAGATGGTCATCCATTTTTGTTTTAGGATTAATATATTAATTAATCTTTGATTCAATTTTTTGGGATATAAATTTCTTAATCATGTACATCATATATTGATCATTGATTATAAAAACATTTATGTTAGTCATCCCTCCCCTAGTGCTTTTGCTTCACCTGAAACCTTCATCTTTCCTTACTCAGTCAATGTCATCTCTGTTGGATCACAAATTTGACACCATAAATTGAAAAAACATGAATATTCATCCTAATATATCTAATATTTAATATTTTCATGTTATTACAATTTGGTTAATTTAGATCATCAAATAATAGAATTATTTTTCATTTACAACATTCTCTATAAAATTAGAAATTAAAAAAACTTCATTTAGTGATAAATTTATCAAGTTACAACCTTTTGGATTTTATACAACATGTTAGTGCTAATTCCCCACAAGGATACCCTTGTAGGGGGGGTTAATATTGTAATAAAATAGTTTTCTTAAAATATTATCCCATATATGGCTCTTTTTTATTTTTTAGAATAAACACAAAATTATTTAACTATCACTTTTGTTTTTCATGCATGATACCATACTGAAACTAAAAAACAAGTATAAATAACACAAAAAAATTTACATGATTAATAAAAATGGGATATATATAAGAATTATAAATATAATATAGTGATAGTGTACCAAATTATAATTATCTCATTGATGTGTGATTATAAGATTTAGGAAAGGGCACAATAAGCCAGGTCTTGTTATGTTTACAAGTTCAATGCTTGATCACAACTTCCCCATGGTGGCCCCATATTCCTATCTCTACACCTAGTATTAATAGGAATATTTCTTATAAATTTGATCACATCATATTGAACGAAAAAAAATAGTTTAGAAAAATATTTAAAAAATCATGGGTGTTTTCAATTCCACACCATAACTCCATGAACATAATGTTCATCTTCCAATTTCCCGATCTTCCAAAAAAACTAGAAGCAACCCATGACTCATTATGGGTTTCACAATCATAATTACCTATATCTCTCAATTTTTATATCTCATATTTTTTACAATTATTCTCTTTAAAACTGTCTTAAATACATCATTTATCAATTTAAGATATAGAAATTGGGTCTCCATTAAACATGGTTTAAATCCTTTATTTAAATAATATCATACAGACTTTGAAACTCCTCTTTATTTAGAATATAGTTGTCAAAAGTTCCATTAAAATATTAATGAATCTAATCCATAATCCATATAAATCTTCCATGAATGTGATATTTTAAGTCTCTATGAAACTATGTCTAACAATATTTGAATAATCTCTATGATTTCAATTAAGTAGAAATTATACAATTCTATTATACACATAAATGATCATTGAAAAATTCATATCATTTTGAAACATAATTTAAAAAAATATTATTCGACTTTTGATTCATTGTTATGTATCCATGGAAAATTAAGATATACTCTTACACATCATTTTTTCTTCATCACTAACTCTTACATAGAACACTTACGCAATGTTGTGCTTTTCATCCCATTGCTATGAATTCTTTGAAAAACCAAGTTCACTATTAAGAACAGTTGGTGTAACTCTTACACAACTGGTAAATTTTAAAAATATCACTTATTCAGCAAAAAACTAACACATACATGGATAGTTTGTTTCATAAATTTCATTTACATGAATCTTGTATAAATCCTTTCACTATTATGAAAACTATGAAAATTTAATTTTGTAATTTCCCATGCACATAAAACTCTAAAAAAACAATTTTCCATGAATCCCATTCAGGATCATTCAATATTTTTAATGTTCCTTTGGGCTAAAATAAATAAAATAACTAAATTTAACAAATGGATCATGGGTTCCCACAATGAGGGTTTTTTTGTTTCCTTTTCAATGGTTTTTTATTGATTTAAAAGGGGGAGGGTCGCAACCTTAGATTTCATATGAATTTTTTTTGGATTTATAATATTATTAATAATAACAATCAAAAGTGAGTACTAATGGATTTCATCAACGAGAAACAATGCATGTATCCAAGGGCTATCTTTTCTTGACTCCATACCTCCCTCAAAGATAGGCCCACCTATATCTGACTCAAGATGTTTTTCAATTTCCTAAAGACCATAGAAATTCGTAATAACTGTCCCTTTTAATTGATATGAAATCCCATATTTTTTTGGCTGAGTCCTAATTCAAAGACTGCTCAATCTAGCCTTATTTTACCAACCAAGAAAACCTTCTTTTCCTACTCAAATTATTCTAAGAACGTATGTCTCCTTTTTCCAACAATTTAGTAACTACCCTTTCGATTATTAAATGTATACATCTTTACCATACATAACTAATACCCTCCAATGAATCATTCCCACATCAATGAGTCTCCCATCTTTAAGGAACACCCCATCATCCATAGTGCCACATGCATGACTCGCCCCACACCCTTCTTTAACCAACTACATCCGGCCTTTTTCAACTATGAATTATATCAATTATGGTTGTGGATAGTTCAATATATACTCTGATTTCTCACCGAAGCTAATAACATTTATAGACTCTCAAATTAACATTTTTTTATTTTTTATTTAACTCTCTAATTTAAAGGTTTAATTGGAAAGATGAGATTTTTTAGTTGACCCGGCTCTAAAAAATATATAACCATGTTTCATTAGGTGGTTTAATGTATAGCCATAACCCAAACCGCTACCAGTACAAATGACCAAAAAAATAGCCAGATCAAAATAGAAGCAATACAAGTTGGGAAGAGGGTGGGTAATAGGAGATGATACAGATTAGTGAGAATCCTAATCTTCCTCAAGTCCATCACATCATGTGACACACTGGCAGAGGCATATACATTGACCAACATTGATAATCTCTCTCATGTTTTCCTCTTTTAAAATTATTAAGTATATTACCAATGAATAGTAATGTTGGTCTTCCTATATATATATATAACTAATACACACTCTTGCATAATGTGTGGATAAAAACACCATAAAATTATGGAAATATAACTAGTTAGGATCTGAATCTTGAATTTGTATATATATTAAATAATCGTGTACCATGAAATTATAACATTTCCTACATGAAAACAATAATAATAATAATAATAATAATAATAATAATAATAATTTATAATAATAATAAGTAGATAAACTAGTCACAATAATAAAAACAACAACAATCATAATCATCATCATCATTATCATCATTGTTCTCATCATCATATTAATAGTAATTAAAATAATAATATTAATAAAAATAAAAAAATAATAATAATAGATTGTTCTGGACATTTGACGAGTATTATTTATATTATTTTATTATTAGTAAAGTAGAAGTAAAATCCCCACTTTAACTAAAGGAGATATTTTCTTATCATTACTCTAGCCTATATTCATTCTCTCTAAAGCATCTGAAACCCAAGATGTTAAATCCTAGTGTCTGCATAACCATCATTGGTCATCCATCATCATTGATATAAAGAAATCTACACTTAGAATGTGCTATGTAAAATATGAAAACAGATAATCAATGTTAATCTTCCCCACCACCAAACTGCATATCAAGATCAGCACCCAGCCTTTATTAATGACGTAGGCATTTCAATCCAATTCCTACACACTTCATAATTAAAAAAAAATATAACTAACTAAAATAACTCTAAAATATTGACATAATTATGAAATATAAATACAACTATAGAAAAAATATATAATAATTATTTTAAATTTCATGTGTATATGATATCTATAAAACTCATCAATTCTGATCATTACTTTCACATTCAATGCATTATGTCATTTTTTGTATTTTCCCTTATAGAATTAATTAATCTCTTATTTGGGTTCTTTGACTATTTATTTCAAATTGAATGAAGTGTCTCTACTGGGTATGATAAATCTTGATCATTGAATATTGGTGCAAATTAATTTATCAAGTACATGTAACATGTCATGAACCCCTCCCATCAAAGATACAACAACGAGTGGAGAGAGATAATGACCCCCGAGCCCCACCTCCAGTAGGCCACGGGTTGGCGACTAGCATAAAGGGTATAAAAATATTATAAAATGGAAAGAATTTACTTCTATAATAATATAGGATCATGAGATAAGATGAATCATACAAAAGAAACTCAATGAAAAAAAATAAAAGGAAACCAAAATTAGCCCACCATGAAAGCATAAATAAAATTTATATAGGTAAAATTCTCCAAAAGTAAACCCAAAAGCGAAGATAAATCCCCAACACAGCAAAAATTCATAGGTCTAAGATGGTATTGTTCAGTATGATCCACATAATCCTACTTGAAACCTAAAAATCAGTTTATATATGTAGGGTAATATTACAAGTATACTCATTATAAAAACCATAGTCACTCATGAACATGTGAATGAATCATACTAATGCACTTGAGAGCAAATAGCAGAACCAGAAGCACCTAAATAGGGTAAATATCCAAATCAACCTCACTAAGGAATTCTCACCAAAAAACACTAGCCCTATATAAAAAAATAAAAAGCATGTGGATAAAGGGAACCCCAAACCGCTATCCCATTGATTTTCCACTCTCAATCCCAAACATGATACATCATGGAAATACTATCTCTTCTGAATAACATATACCACTACCCCACAACGTGGTCACATCACATCATGCCCATAGGCTCTTGGTCCACCTCCCAATAGTACACTCATGTCTCATACTTCCCAAAGGCACCTAGGCCATCACATCACAACCACTATCATAATTAGAGTAGTGGGGTTACTTGAACATGAAGAACGCCAACCTCATGCCGCCCTCCTACCATGTACGCCGCCACCATAATATTCCCCATAACATGGTAATATCAAATCTTGCCTAAAGACACATGGTCCACCACCCCAAAGCACATTCATATCACATACCTCTCAAAGACACATGGTAAAACACCTAGTTCAATAATAGACCTCCTCCCATCACATCCAATGAATATATACTCAACCAGAAGAGAGATATGGTAAGAGAGGGTATCCATCCATCCATTATCACCACCAGGATGTTTGTAAAAATAGCCTCTATAAAAAATATGGGTCTTGATACATAGTTCTCTACACAGGTGGAGTGAATATAGAAATCACAAGGAATATACAAGTATATACTTATAGATACACACAAACCCAACCTATGGGTTCACAAAAAAATAGTAACCAACTCACTATATCCCCAATTTTGATGCCACCTCTAAATTCATAACACCACACAAACCAAAAACAACATTTTTCATTTCCAAACAATCCCATTATCCATCCCATTCATTTAATTATTTAACAACAACTTCATTTAATATAACAACCTATCATTTATTTGTTCATTAATCATTTCCATCTCATTAGCCAAACCAAACCCCAACCATTTCAATCATTATTAATTAATTATTCTACCACTACCAGGTCATCTAGAAAAATGAAACCACACCACACAAGATTTTTATCATACCCATTAAACCATCACCTAACCACCCAAAATGAACTAACAAAAAACCATCACCTTGATGCCCCAAAAGCACATCCAAAACACCATCACCTTTGCACCCCCAAATCACATCCAATCAACCATCACCTTACCACACAAAAAGTACATACAAAAAACAATAACCTCTCCACCATAAAATTATGACTAATCAAACATCACCTTTACACTATAAATTCATAGAAAAACAGACATCATATCCCCCCCAAAGCATGTACACCAACCATCACATCAACCCACATGGCATCGCAACCACAATTGTTCACCTCACAAGAAAAACCACACCCTTGAAAACATCAAATACCATTTTGACATATTTATAAAGTGTATTTTATCACATTTTACATCATTTAAGGTTAGCTATCACAAAATCCCTAAATCTAGGGGAATACATTTCATTATCCTTATATAAGTAGTTAGAAAATTTACATTATAGGGTTATTTCGCAAAAAAATCAGTAATGTTTCCATAAAAAGGCATTAAAACTACAAGAAAATGGTCTTAATAGTCACAAAATTAATGGGGAATTTATCCCATAAAAACACAACATCACAATAATATCAAATATATAAGATCATATGAATCACTCACATTTCCCCTTAAATTTCAATTAACTAATTAATTTATCTTGGTTAAGAGAACATAAATAATATCCATATATAAACAAGAGTAAAACCCTCCTACATGGTACAGAAAAGTAAGAAATGAAGGATTTCATGCCTTAATGAAACTTTTCCAACTAGCTACACACTATAGGGAAAAGAAAAAATAACCACAAACCACGACCACATGAAAAACTCAGAGATCTATCTACACATCATCAGGGGTTATCAAAAATTCATCCCAACTCATAACCCAAATAAAAAATTCACCATCATAATGGATACATACCTCAATGAATCATTTCTAACTAACTGTGTAGCATCGGGCGAAGAAGAAATTCCCGCAAACCACAACCACATGAAAAATACATGAATAAACCTATAAAGAATCAAGGGTTTTAAGAAATAAAGCCCAAAACACAACCAAAACCAAAAAAATCACCAACATAGTGGATCCCTAAGAGAATAACATGGGAAAATAACCAAGAAGAATAGAATTCCCTACCACTGATCGCTAATGGCCATCAACCGGAGCCAACAGAACAAGGAGGGAGGAAGGTGGGATAAAGATACTCCAAAATCACTAAGGGTTCAACCTGAAGAGAGAGAGAGAGAGAGAGAGAGAGTTGTATGTGGATGAACTAGGATAAAAAATAAAGGGATTTAAAACCTAAAATTATAAAAGTCTCACATCATGTAACACCTTCATGATGTGAAATTATTGGATTTTCCCAAAATTAAAACTACTACTGAAAATGTCATCCCCTCAAACTGATTTAATTACATGTCATGAATTCACATTTCATGATTGGAATTAATTTCACAGGTTCTCCCACTCAGCTATATACAAGACATTAAATTGGCCAGCTATATAAGCCATGAAATTCCAATTCATATCATATAAACGATTAACAATGTGAATTTACTATTGCAGGTCTGCTGTAACTCCAATTCCCATGAAACTTCCTTAAGCCTTGTCTGAAACACCTCTAAAACCCAAAACTGAAAAATTAATGGTTTGATAAAGCACATTCCATTACATTAGATACCTCCAGAAGATTCTCACCCTTGAGAATCCAAAACAAATACCTGAAGGAAAGGGGTATGAACAACCACTCCACAAGATACCTCTCAAGGATATCATCATACCTCAAACACTACCACCTTCAATAAACCCTAAACCAAGAAGACAAAAAAATAAATTACATGGACACGAACATCCTCCTTTCACGCAACTAGATCATCACACAATCATCTAAACATCCACGCATCCCAAACCAAAAAAATTCTATAACCAATAAACTACACCACCCTAAACATTCTAATCATGGAATTCCATCCGCCGTGTCAAGATACTATCTTATTTGTGAGCCACTAAATCTACCCCACAGGTTTAATCACATCATTGTTAATTCTTCTTGATTAGGAATTAGGTCCTCCCTTTTCTGTATGTCATAACTTCAACATGCATCATACATCAAGGGAATATAAAAACTTATAACACAGAAAGATTCTTACATCACATCCAAAGAATAACAGAGGTTGTAAAAACTCAAAATAGATTCAAGTAATGGGAACAAATATTCATAACTCACTCCCAAATAATCTCCTTTGGGACACCATGTCACCACAATACATAAAATAATGGAATGGTTCATCCTCATATCACTTTATCTTGATGATCTTAAATATAAACAGATCACTCCATGAACACCATGCCTTCCTTGATATCCAACTCTCCTTATTCAATGATTTGGGAGTCCTTATGAAGATAGTAAATAAGTTGATGGGCATAGAAGACATTATGAATCCCCTCCATCCATAGTGGAAATTCCAATCAGTACTCCACAATACTAACTCGCTGAGGTGCCTAAAGGGGCCAACAAACCGAGGAGGAAGGTTAATCCCCCTACCAAACCTCTAATACTCACATTTAGGGAAAATATTCAAGAACACATGGTCCCTAGCCTAAAATCCAAGTTCCTCCTCTTGAGATCTATGTAATAATACTTCTAATGTCTTTCTACTTTCATCCTCTCACGAACAAGATAAACCTTCTCTATTGTACTCTACACCACATCAGGACTAAGAACATCTGCCTCCCCAGTCTCCATCAAATATAACTGAGAAAGACATGGTCACGCATAAAAATCATCAAACATTTCCATGTTTATGGATGAGTTAGAGCTTTTACAATAAGATAACTCAACCAAGGATAATTTTCATATGCATGATCTGCCAAAGTCTAAGATACACACTCACAACATGTCCTCCAGTGTCTGGATAGTCTGCTACATCTACCCATCCATATGAGGGTGGAAAGTATAGATGAGGTGTAACTGAGCGCCAAAATAATATTATAATCCTTTCCAGACTCACGAGATAAAACATAAAACCTGATCTAAGACAATGTACCTCAAAATTCCATGAAATCTCACTACCACATCCACATAACTATTATCCAATTCATCCTTTATTATTAACTCATTGATCATTAAAAAGTGTTCTTATTTCATTAACATATCCATGATCACCCAAATAGCATCATAGACTCCCTGTGTCTGGGGTAAGTATGTGTTAAAATCCATCGATATTTTATCCCATCTATTATTAGGGAAATATAAAGGTTGTAAAAAAGCACCATGAACACGATTCTCAAATGTTACCTACTGGAAAACCAAACACCTCACCATTGACTCTGTCACCAACCATTTCATCATGTTCCACCAAAATTAAATCCTCAAGCCATGGTAAATCTTGGATACTCATAGGTATACAGAAAATTCTTAGCTAATAAATTCACAATGGACTACCTCCTGAATCACTACCATGAAAAATGACCTCCGATGAAAAAAAATCTAATTTCAAGAATCCTCTAACCATCCCTCTAGAGAATCACCATGTCCAATATGATCCCACATGACCTTTATCTCTGAGTATCCACACTAATACTCCTCCACTATAAAGACCCGTAAATTTCAAGGAAATTTTTTTCTTAATTTTCTTTGGAATTTTACAAGAACGCAGTTTCTGACGGTACCTGATTCCGAGGCCCGGTGTGCTCGGAATCAATTTCCGAAGTTTGGCTCGGGTACATTCAGCGAACGGACGAGCGGGTTTTTCTAACTTTTGAACCGGTACCCGGAATCGAATTCTGAGGGCACCGATGAAATCGCAGCGCCGGTATTCGCCTAGAAATGCCTCTTCCGGAGTTGCTTTTGCTCGGGTGTGGTTTTTAATTTTCGGGCTTAAAGTTAAGAAATAAAATAATTTTACGACAACTTTATTTTATTTCACTTAAGCCACTTGGAAGCCACTTGAAGCCACTTAAAGACGGCTTAAACTGAGTTGATCCGGATAGGATGTTATCCAGAAATATCCTACCCCCTTTGTAGGATATTTGTGAGGTGGGGCCCGCACGAGCCCCGCCGTTTCTTTCCGCTAAGTAACGCACCCGCGAAAACCCGTCATTATAAAAGTCAACTGACGCGTTTTCTTAATTTCTTAACAGACCATTTAATTGGGCGGTTTATTTCGTAAATTTAATGAGCTGTATCTTTCGTTGAATTAATTCATCGAATTGATGGGTCGTTACTTACCCGTTTTCGTTTGTTGGAATAATAATAAAATAAGACCAACCAAAATCTTTTGGAGGATTACTCGTTGAGAGAGGATCCTTGAACATTCATCCTCCTTCGCGAAGAACGCGAAGAACGTGAAGAACGCCGAACCCGAAAATCGACGACACGACGTCGTGATCCGCGACGCCGACAACGTTCTTCTGCGACGTCTCTTCCTCCGCGATGGATCTTCGATCGGCTGCATGAGGTAAGAGTCTCGGACCTTCATTTTTATCTCCTTTGTGGTTCTTTACCAAAACACGGATTTAATTAATTAAATTAAGTCTGCTGTTTCATGGTGCGTTGAGTTGGCTGACTCAACTCCGTGTTCCGCGACGACGCGATGCCCTGCTGTGACGACGCGACGATCTCCACCTTCCGCGACGAGCAATTCGGCGAAGAACGCTCACGCGCGACGACCAACGAGGTAGGGATTTTATAATTTGGAATACCCCTCTTTATATTCCCGTGAATGTTCTTTAAAAATTAAAGAACCGGTTTCAAATGAACAATTTTATTTTATTAAAAATTGCCGGTTCATGTGTTGAACAATTTCTCCCGCTGTTTTTATCTAACGCGGAGGGTGCGGGTCAAACGAACACGGCCCGGCAACCCTCTGTCATTATTCGTGTTTTTCGGATTTGACGGGCGACGACGGAACGTGCCGCAACGGATGTTTGATGGTCCCGCAGTGAAGAACGGAACCCGGGAGGAACAACGGCGCAGACGGGAAGGAAAACGGGCCACCGGAGTGACTCCGGCGGCGGCGCCGGCGGCCGGAGGCGGCGGCGCCCGTGGACCCGCAGCCGCGCGAGTCCGGCGCCCCCGGGTGTCCAGGGCGGCACCCCGCGGGTGCTGGGGGGTTGTCCCGCGGAGCCCCCCGGGTGTCCAGGGCGGCACCCTGCGGGTGCTGCGGGGTTGTCACGCGGTGCCCCCGGGTGTCCAGGGCGGCACCCCGCGGGTGCCGCGGGGTTGTCAAGTGGCGCCCCCGGGTGTCCAGGGTGGCACCCCGTGGGTGCCGCGGGGTTGTCACGCGGCGCCCCCGGGTGTCCAGGGCGGCACCCCGCGGGCGCCGCGGGGTTGTCACGCGGCGCGTCCGGCTGTCTGGCCGACACCTCGCGGGTGCCGCAGGGGTGTCACGTGGGGCGGCGGCTCCCCCCCTGCGTCGGCCGCTCGGCCGATCCAAGCCGGACCGGCCCTGGCCGGGCCGACCAAGGGGGGGGGGGGGGGGTCGGGCCGGGTCGGCCCGGACCCGGACCCCTTGTTTTTCAGACCGCTTTCGGTCAAATTCCCGTAACTTGAGCTACGGGCCTCCGTTTGGCGAGCCATCAGCGGCAAAGCGACCCTTGGATCGAGACGGTCTTTTTGGTATGTTGCACTCAAGGTTTCGGAATACTTTGAGTTCAGCCGGGTTGGTTCGTACACGAAACCAACCGGGCCCTCGGAGTATAAACGCTCATATCTTGAGCTACGGACGTCTGATTGACATGCCATCAGTTTTGGTGGATTCCTCTAAGTGAGACGGATCTTTTGCCATACTCCGACCGAGTTTCGGACGCAGGTGGAGTACGATCGGGTTGGTTTTGCCTTAAAAACCAACGGGGCCCCAAGGACGAAAATGTCAATAACTCTCAGACCGGGCGTCCGAATGACGCGCCGTCTGCGACGTTGAGTTCCTGTTGACGGTACGGAACTTTTGGATACATCAACTTCGGACTTTGTGACAGTTGATGTATCGGCCTCTCGGCTCGTGGAGCGGACCCTCCCGAACGAGTTTGATGTGTGCGGGAACCCTAGTGCTGGCTGCGACTGCTACTTCGACAGCGATGACCGTGCAGAGATCCTTAGTGGACTGCGACGACGACCGTGCAGAGATTCTCAGTGGACTGCGACGATGAAGACGGCTGGTCTTGTATCCTATGTGGGTCCTAGCTGTGCTGGTCTTGTATCCTATGTGGGTCCCAGCTTAGATGATTCAATACTGGTCTTTTATCCTATGTGGGTCCCAGTATAGTTGAATCGATGAAGACGGCTGGTCTTGTATCCTATGGGGTCCTAGCTGTGCTGGTCTTGTATCCTATATGGGTCCCAGCTTAGATGATTCAATACTGGTCTTGCATCCTATGTGGGTCCCAGTATAGATGAATCAATGAAGAGTGATGGTCTTGTATCCTATGTGGGTCCCAGCTTGGATGACTCTGTGATGGTCTTGTATCCTATGTGGGTCCCAGCATAAATGAAACGATGAGGACAGCTGGTCTTGTATCCTATATGGGTCCCAGCTTAGATGATTCAGTATCTATTTCTGATCACCTCTTTCACCCTTTTCGATGATATATACTTGTGTGAGCTGAATCTTCTGTTTACTCTCCTTTGTGGATTGTGTTGAGCTATCCTGTGTGAATTTACAGTTTACTCTCCTTTGTGCATTGTGTTGTGCTATCCTGTGTGGGTATACGTTTTTCTTTCCTGTGTGGACTGGGTGTGCTTGGGCTCGGACATTGGAGCCAAACGGGAATTGATGACTTAGGTATATGTATGGGCATATACCTAAGCTGTGTCAGATGTTACTTCGTGATTGTATCTTTCCTTTATGGATTATCCTTTGTGGATTTTGGGAGACCTTTGGGGGTCTCGAGGTCCCTACTGAGTAGCTTATACTCACCCCTGCACGGGCTATGCCCACACTTCATGGTGTTGGTTGCAGACGACAGACAGCACTAACCGTGGTGGAGGCGTGCGGAGCAGGACGGTATCTGGAGGTGGACCACTGGGCGGGACGTACTCGGAGCGGACGGCTGGACCGAGGAGCTGTGGAGGCTATCTGTACCCACCCTTCAGGTGGGACCTTCAGAGGACGGCTCGACGCTGCGGCTTTTCTTTACAGTTGTTGTTTTCCCCTTTCGGTTGTACTTTACAGTTGGGCTTGTATTTCCGGCCCCTTTTACTTCCAGCACAGCTTGTTACAGTTTTACTTAGTGTTTACTTTTCCGCTTGCTTACTCTGTGGTTCTTTTTTACTTTTCAAAGGCAATGCCTTCCCTTTTGTTGGGATTTACACCTTGGTGCTAGTCGCCAGCCCCTGGCCTATGGAAGGCGGGCTTGGGGTAGTCATGGCACGGGCCCCGAGGATGGGTCGTGACATCCACCTACGGAATTATAGAATACAAAACCATTATCAAAAACAAAAAAAATCTATCATCATCCACCCATTCATCTAATTGAAAGGTTGCTGACTCCTACATTCCTCTTAAAGTATCCCTAGACTTCTGAACAATATCATTCCCTGATTTTCTTCTCAAAGTTTTAGGAAAAACAATCCCTTTTCCTATGGTATGGGATATCTTAAAATCATAATAATAGTGAAACATTATCCACACAAACTTTCATAAATTCATATTATTCTGAGAGAAGATATATCTCAAACTTGTGTGATATATAAAGACCAAAAAGTGCTCCCTAGTGAGGTAATGATTCCACAACTATAGTGAAAAAAACCATTGCTAAATTCATATCATGGGTTGTGTAGTTACACTCATGCGGATATAATTTCCTAAACACATATGTGATCATTTCTCCCTACTACATCAACACACACCACAATCCAAGATGGTAAGAATGACAAAAAGCATTAAACATCACACCATCCATCAAAAATTGAAGCACCAAAGCACCAAACAAATTCCCCTTTGGGTAACTCAATACAATCTGGCAGTGATCACTCAACAAAAATATCTATTCATTCTTAGTAAATGATGTCAAAGGGGGGGAATCGATATAAATTAAGCACAAATATCTGATAATAGCTTGTAAGACTAAGAAAAATACAAACCTCTAAAATATGTTGGGGTGATGCCCAGGAAAAGACTACCTTGATTTTCAACCATTCTAATTCTTCACCCTACTGATACACCACATTCCCAAGTAAATGTACCTCTCATGTCCAAAAATTACACTTGGAAAACTTTCTATAGAGTGGGTGGTGATGAAGAACAATAAACATAGCTCTTAGATGATCAACATGATCCTCACCCGACTTCTAGTAGATCAATATATCATCGATGAACAAAATAATGAACTAGTCTATAAATTTATAGAAAATTGAGTTCGTGAGTCCCATGAACACTGATGGTGCACTTGTGGCATTGATTGGAATGACTATAAAATCTAAGTGCCTATACATGAATCTGAAGGTATTCCTAGGGATATCTTCTTCTTTTACCCTCAACTGGTGATATCCAAACTGCAAATCAATCTTAGAGAACCGATTCAACTCTCATAACGAGTCAAAAATATAATCTACACTAGGAATATGGTAATGATTCTTGGATGTTACCTGGCTAAACCTTAGATAGTCTATACAAAACCTCATTATATCATCTTTTTTATATATAATAGCATGGTATCCCCCCATGGTGTCACACTGGGCTAGATAAAACCCTTTTACATCAAATATTTTAGTTTTAGCCTCAACTCATACAACTCTATGGGTTCCATCAGACAAGGAGTAATAAAAATTAGAGATGTTCCATACTGTAACTTTATCTCAAACCCAATGTCTTGTAGAGAATTTAGTTTCATAACCTCCTCTAGTAATGTATCCTAGAAACCTTTTATATCCCTAATAACACCCCCCAAACCTGAGATTCTACTGACAAGATATTCTATCAAAGAATGAAGGGGATACACATGTTGACTACCCACCTGACAACCACACCTTTCATTGAAAAAACACACGCTGAAAATCTATATCCAAATAAATGACTTTACCTTATAATAAGTTGATAACTAAAGATATAAAATACAATAAATCAATTATTATGATGAAATTGTATAGTTGTATCTATATTATGAAAATATACATGTGGGGCTAGTTTAGGCCCATCATCAGTCTACACCCCCAAAAAACATAAAACTATCTATTTTGGCCTCTTACTGGTGTATCCCACACCAAGAGCATTGGAATACTCTCTACATCTAGTCCTAGAGCACATACTAGAGAACGTTGAAAAATGGGGTGCAAATCTCATGAATTTAACATGGCACAAAAAAGGGTATAGAAAAAATAGAGAGTACCTAGAATAATCTCTACCCTCTCTAGAACCATCACCTCCACTATATGAAACTAATCATTCCCAGCTCCTATACCTATTTATCAATGGATACCGCATCTACTAACACATAGTTTGATGTCCCATAACACAGGGAACATCCTCAGGTCATCAACTACCCACTCCATATCCCCTCAGCAGAGCATAAGCCTACTTCCCCTGGTGCTAAAACAGTATCACTAGAAACTACTGCTGAATATGGTTATAAATCTCTCCACCTAAGCTAAAATAAGTCTGAAACTACTAGGAACTGGTTCTAGTGATTCCCACAAACCCCAAATACAAAAAAATGTCATGGTGTCTATAAAAAAGAATCGAAACTACTGGACCCATAAGGTCAATAGGGAATCTACTAAGATAGACTCCTCATTGATCAAAACCTCAATGGTCTTGGCTTCTAATACCTATCAATGATAACCCTTATCCTATCGGAACTATGTTGATTACCCTCATGTGCTAAACCTCCTCATGAGTCCATCTTCTAAATCACCTCTTCCTTCTACTAAACCTCTAAATACATTTTAAAATAAAAGAGTAAATGCATACTATATAGAAGGATGGAGAACCTTCACAAGATGTATCAAAAGAAACTCCTAATTTGGAAAAATATATAGGGAAAATAGAGAAGTTCCTTGAAATTTATTTCCAACTCCCACACTGACACACTCCCCTACAAAAGAGATAGAAGCTCCTAAATCTTCACATCCTTCATGGTCGATGAAAGGAACTCTTCCCAAAAACTCTTTCTAAGATTTGTCCCATGAAAAAGACTACCTCCTTCAACTCACCTACAAATATTTTCCACCACTCACATGCATCTCCCCACATATGAATAACTTATAATGGAATCCATTAACCCATGGGGGTTCAGATCAAACTAAAGGTGATCTCGATCTCCTCCAATCTGATCTTTGTCCCCAAATCTGAAACACTACCCTTATACATCCCAAAATCTTATTTCTAAAATGTGCATAATGTACTATACTATTATTCATCCTCATATACTGGATAAAAATTATAATGATCAATAAGGTAAGCCTATTGAACCTCAACTACCCGATCCACACACCGACGATATCTAGGAGCCATAGCTGAAAAGAACTCAAGAATTTCCTAAGATAGGTAGTATGTAATTTTATTTAGATTCATTTTCATTCACTTTATTCATTTTATCCTTCCCAAAACAACCAAACTCATACCAAAAAACAAGTCATCATGATTCATGCATCTATCCAAGGTCTCTAACCTAGAAATAGTTCCACCTCACTTAGTTGTTCGATAAGATTAGAGTTTGTGCATTGGATCATGGGGGGGCTCATATACCATGTAAAATTGGGTCTCCCTAGCCTTTATTAAGCACCATGGTAAAATAAATCTACTTAAAAACCAACCCATGAAATCCTCATTGTGCATAATTCCAAATTCTATCACATCTCTCAACCATCACATTTTATACCACTCGTTAAGAGACCCCTCTTGCAAAATATGTTGCAGTGAAGGGATACAGATAATAACCCCTGAGTCCCACCTCTAATAGGCCCTAGGTTGGAAAATATCATTGAGGGAATTAAAATATCATGAAATGGGATTCATTGACCTTTATAATAGTATAGTATTGGGAGATAAGATGAATAATCCACATGTAACTCCAAGACATAAAGTAAAAGGAAAACAAAACCATACCAGTATGAATGCCTATATGAAAGTGATATTGGTAAAGGTAAAAAAATTTAAATTCCCAAAAGTAAAGGTAATGTTGTGACATATAAATTGTTAAAAGGTTTGAGCTAGTAATGTCCAACACAATCCATATAATACTACTAGAAACCTAAAAATCAAACTACATACGTATAGTGAGCATATAAGTATACTCAATATGAAAGCCAAAGTCTCTCATGCACATTTTAAAATAGTATACTAATACAGTAGTGAGAAAATAATAGAACCAAAAAAACCTAAACAGGGCAACTATCTATCCCAACCTCACCCAGGAATGCTCACCAAATAACACAATCCATGTAAAATAACATAATAAGAAGCATATCAATAAAGGGTACCATGAAACACTTTTCTACTGATTTTCCTCTCTCACACACCAATTTCATATGTCCTAGTGCTCTCATATCATCCGAATAAATCGTATCACCACCCCATAGCATAGTCACATCACACTCACAAATTCTTGTACTACCACCCCACGACACAGTCACATCTCATCTCACCCAAATACACATGGGCCATCACATCACAACCAATATCATAATAAGAGTAGTATGGTATTGTGAACATGAAATACATCAACCTAGTGTCCTACTATAACCACTCATGGAACCCACTATAAGTTTCTCTATAGAATGGTCATATCACATACATCACATAAACACTTGGTCCACCATCGAATAGAACAGTCATATTGCTCCCCACCAGAACAAACTCGGACCATCACATAGTGCACTAACAAACCTCCTACCATCACAGCTACAGCATAACGACTCTTATAAAAGAGAGTGTGGGGAATTATAGGTATCCATAAATCCATCCTCATCACTGGGGGTTCAGAAAAACACCATCCATCTGAAAATATCGATGTTCGCACGTAGTGATCGACGTGTATAGGGTGCATATATAAATCACGAGGAATATAAAAGTCTATATATATAGACATGCCTAAACCCAAACCCAACCTACGAGTTCACAAAAAAAACACCCAAAAAATACCAAAATCCCAACATTCACATACACCTCTAAATGTATAACACCACTCAAATCACAAGACACATTTCACATTTCCCACCAATCTCATTATCCTAGACATTCGTTTCATTATTTACCAACAACCAACTATAACCAAACAACGCATCATTTTTTTATTCATTAATAATTTCCATCCCATTAAAAAAACCAAACTATAAACATTTCAATAACTATTCAGTAATTATTCCACCACAACCTGGGTATCTTATACAACGCAACCATGACACACAATAAGCCTATCATCCCCATTGAACCATTCCATCGCTACCTCAAAAGAACGACCAAACAACCATCACCCCACCACCCCAAAAGCTCGATAAAACAAAAATCACATTTCCATTCCCAAAATAATGGGCAAACAACCTTCAAATTGCCATCCAAAAATCCTGGGAAAACAACAATCACCTTTCCACCCCCAAAAGCACAACCAAACAAACATCAACTCACCACCCCGAAAGCACATCCAAACAAACTTCAAATCACCCAATAGTTCATAGAAATCACACATCACCACTTTATAAGCATGGCCACACATAACAACACATGAAAGAACATTTTTTTAGATCTATAAAGCATCTTTTATCACATTTCACTTTATTTTAGGGGAATTCCCACACAATTTATAAATGTAGGGGCATCCATTTCATTTAAAACTATATGTGGTTATCCTATTTTTCATTTGGGGTACTATCGCAGAAATATGAAACAAGGATTCCATATTTACAATCTACATCATAAGAAAAAGATTCTCAATAGCCATAACATTTAGTGCGTCATTCAGCCCATACAAACACAACATCACAATAATATCAAAGATATAAAAGTATATGATTCATTCCACTCTACCATTTAATTTTAAATAACCAGGTAATTTATCTTTATTAGGCTAGAAAAAAACATACCCCATAGATAAATGATATTAAACCCCAATTGTATGATATAAAAAAAGTGACAAAAAATGGATTCCCTACCTCAAAGAAGCTTTTCCAACTCACTTTTCACTATAGGGTGAAGAAGAAATGCCCATAAAAAACCAATGCGTGAATAACCCATAGATCACCCAACACTACATCAAGGGTCATAAAAAAGGTATCCTAACTCACTTCCCAAACCAAAACCACAACACCATAGTGGATCCTCTGTACAAGAATGAGATAAAATCTACTAAGAATAAGAGAAATTCCTATCATCAATTTCTAATGGTCATCCACTGGAACCAACGAATCAACGCATGAGGAAGGTGAGTGAAGGTCCTATAAAATTTCCTAGGGTTCTACAAGAATTTATAGAGAGGGAGAGAGGTGTGGATGAATGAAAATGGATCTGCGTAAAAAGAGGATTTAAAACCTATAACTCTAACACTTTCACTTCATGTAACACCCTCATGATGTGAAACACATGGCTTTCCCAAAAATTCAAGCATACATATAAAATCATGTCACCAAAACTTTATTTAATTACTTATCTTGAATTAAATTTTCAAGACTTTAATTCAATTAACAGGTCCCCTCCCCTCGACACAGCCACATACAAGCCATGAAATTGGCCGAATAAACAATCTATGAAACACCAATTCATGTAGTGTAAAACTGTCGTGATGTGAATTTCTTACCGTAGCTTTGTTGCACTACCAACCACCATGAAACCTCCACAATCATCCTCTGAAACACATCCAACACTCAAAAATGACAACGTAACAGGACATAATGTCTTTGGTCGTTACATAACACCCTTGAAAATATTTTTCCATGATGAAATTAAATACAAAACTACGTAAATTTTTATGATAAAAAGAAATTGTTTAATAAACTGAGATAATTAAAATAGATCATCTTTTCATTGGTAGGAGTGAAAACCATATAAAATATAAATAAATACATTGGGATTTGAAACTACATTGAAAATTTATTAAGTAAACTGTCTATCCACTCATCACTACTATATAATTCACTATATTAAGCACTAAACTTTATCAGTTCTAAAAAAGAATTGATAATGGAGGAACTTTTATCGGTGCTTTCTAAAAGTGATGATAAAGGATGGATTTTGTCAAAAAGAAATAGCACTGATAAAGACCTCCTTTATATGTTTTGTTTCATATCTTTTATCAGTGATAATGAAATCCCCCTTTTTCAGTGCTTTTATTATCCTTTATTAGTGCTTTTTATTAACCAATAAAGACCCCCTTTATCATGAATTTTCTTAGCACTAGTAAAGATTGACCTTCATCAAAAAATATTAATAATCAAAAATCACATTTTCAAATATAAATATATTTATCATGATATATATATATATAATATTTTTATAAATATTATTTATATACTAATTAATATGTATCTCACTTAATATAAAATTTATTAAGTTAAAATTGTTTAAACAATTATTAAAAAATAAAATTAGTGAATAATTTTTAAATTATTGTTGGGTAATAGATATTTAATAATAATTTGGTGATATAAAAAATTAATTAATTAATTAATATCATTTGATAAGTTGAAAACATGAATTGGACTTAAAACAACCATAACATTTGATCTAAGTGATCATTTCGACTCTATGAGATATCAAATCGATGCTTGTAAAGAAACATACACATTGTCAATTAGGCTGACCTTATTCAGTTTTATTTGAGATAAAATGTTCTCTAAGGCCTCCAAAACCAAGTTTTTAGTTGATATAACTTAGTTATTAATATTCTATGGAATTTAAACTTTATTTAAGATGTTCTTTAGGTCTAATAAAAAATATTTAATTATACAAATAAAAAAATTAAATAGACAATACGCAAAAATATATATGAATGTGTATATACTTATATAAATGTATTTTTAATCTCATATACAATTTATTCTTAATTATATGAACAATATTCTAATAAAAAGTAATTATTCATTTTTTAAATAAAAATTTATCCATTTTATTAATGTTATAAAAATATATGAATATGTATATACTTATATAAATGTATATGTGATTTTATATATAAATAGGTGTGTGTGCATGTGTTAAAAAAAAGATATATATTCATGTATATATCCTAATACATGTAAATAGATTTTATTATATTATATATATAAATAAATAAAAATATTTATTTTTATTTGTTTATTTATATATATATTTATATTTATATATAGACACAAATTCAAAATCAAAAACATACAAAAACATATTTTATAGATGTGTTTAAAAATAATCATATGAATATATATATATATATATATTTAAATTTGAAATTATGAAAAAATATAAATATAAACACGCGCAAACATACAAAGACAAACCTATTTTATTAGCGTATTTAAAAAAATTATATAAAGATATATAATTATATAATTATATATAATTTTATGAATATATATAATTATGTGAATAAATATATGAAAAGGGAACATGTAAATTTATAAAAGTAAAGAGATATATCACAAAACAGTGAAAACATGTTTTTTCATTGTTAATAAGCATTCATGTTGAATATGGAGATCCTAAATTCAAATCCTAAGAGTTTTGGGAGAGGTATAAATAGGAGAGGGTTTATGAGAATGAATAAATTGAGGGGGGGGGGAGGTGGAATGTGCTGGTAATGGTGGGGCATGGGACACACATGATAGTAGGAGTATTGGTGGTGTGATTTATAATTGATAAAATTGGTCTACGGAGTGGGGAAAATAAATTTAAAAGATATTTTTATCATCACTAATAAAAGTTCTAATAAATGGAGTCATTTATCAATGATTTTTTTGTACTAAAAAGGGTGTCTTTATCAGATCTTTTTAAAAACTGCTAAAATTGGTCGGATTTTAATGGAGTCAAAACATAATTTATTTTTTATAATTGTTAAACATGAATTCTAACCCTAATAAAAGGGATATATTTAGTAGTTATTGTATTTTATTCATTAATATAATAATTCATTTTAATTTTTCATCAGTTGACATGAAGAAGAACTCCACTTACTACATTAAAGATTTTATCCTTTAGTTTTATTTATTAACAAAGTTTGTCTGAAATCAACTAAAATGGTTATTATTTTATCATTACAATTATATATTTAAAAATTGAGGTATTTCATCGCATTTGATGACATATTTCCAAAAATTTCACCAACCAAATATGAATTGGTCCATTTTTTCAATATGAAAATTCATAAAAAAAACATGATGCTTTCTAACCCCCTGAATGATTAGCTAGCAATTTTTTTAGAACAAATTAGAAAGATTTTACACAAACTCTCATGATTTTAAAAGTATGCTTTTTTAAATTAGTTGATTTTAGTTGATTTAATTTGTTGACATTTATTTAGGAGTATAAAAAAATGATTTAAAAGAGTTTAAAAAATTATGAATAAATTAATCAAATTCATGAATTCAATCAAATAAAAATGTAATTTTTTGATTAATTACAACTATAATATGTGAATAATTATAGTGAAGACGTAAATTTTTCCTCACTTAAAAAATAAATAATAGAAAAAAGTTATATAAAACAACTCTATTAGAAAAATCACAATAATAATACAACCATTAAATAAAATTTTTTCTCAAAAAAAATAAATAACTAAATAATAAAAATAAAATGTTATATATAATAGAATAACTGGTTTTAAAAAAATAATATTACAAATTCAATAATGATAAATGATGAAACATTTCAACTTATAAATAAACATAAAAAGTAACTATAAATGTATTCAATAATAATTAAAATTAATTTAATTAACAATAAAGAATATAATAACTTAAAAATAATATTTAACATATGTTATGTTTTCGAATTTTAATAAAACAGAATTAATATAAATAGAAAATGTACTTGTTTAACCAATAAATAATATAAAAAATCAGGTAATCTATTTTTTATCCTTATTAGTAAAAAATATAATATTAACATTAATACATGATTTTAAAAAATCATTATTAAAAATTATTGTTTAGAAAGAACAATTCTGGAAAACATGTTTTAAAACTAGTATTTTGAAAAACAGGTTGATCATCAAACTGGTTTAATCAAAAATTAATGGTTTAAAGGATAAATCATGATTAATCTAACTTTTAGACTAGAAATAAAACGATACATATAGAAATATATTTGATATTATATTAAATAAAATAAAAATATAGCTTTAATTATCAAAAAATTGAATG
This sequence comes from Viscum album, assembly GCA_963277665.1. Lineage (NCBI taxonomy): Eukaryota > Viridiplantae > Streptophyta > Magnoliopsida > Santalales > Viscaceae > Viscum > Viscum album. Next base: position 753,859,307 of record OY728160.1, read on the forward strand.
AGTTTCATCCTTTTATAAAAACAATTCGTGAAAAATAAATAAGTAATCAAAATTTTACTATAAATTTTAATCCAAAAAGTGCTCTACTAATAAATTATTCAAGATATCATTTTTCCAATTATCCTTAAAAACATCTATAACAGTCTAATATTTGACATGGTAAAAATAAAAGAATAAAAATAATAATAAAAGACAACCTATTAACCAGTTTGAAAAATTTTCAATTTTTATGGTTCTAGTGCATCACTCATGGTATGACATTTTTTTGGAATATATTTTCAAATCCGAGATTTTATGGGTGATTATGTTGAAAAAATTACTAGTTTATAGTATTTTCATTTTAATTTTCTGGTCAATTCCAATTTTACAAACCATATTTGGTCTAATAAAAAATGTCTCTTAGAATAAGTAGTGATAAAATCGACATCAAAAATGAAGTGAATTCTAAAATTCACTTATATGTAATGTTTAATGTACTAACTTAATTCTTCTAAATTATATGATTTACCACTATAAAATACACTATTTTTATTTTCCATGCAATTATATAACATATTTTGTTAAATAAACCCTATAATCTTACATAAATTGTTTAGTAATATCAATAGGATTATTAACAATATATTATCAACTTTTCCATGAAATGATATTACTTAATAATCCATATTTCTTTAAATATAAAAATCTCTAACCATGTATATGTTTTTAGTTAAACTCATTTATAATAGTATTTAAATACTAATAAATCCTTACAATATGAACTCTCAAATGAAATTCAATGATTTTTTCAATAAATCACATGAAAATGGTTCTATACTTCTTATTTTGACACACCCAAATTTAATGGCAACCTTGTTAGAGGATTTATAAAAAATTATAAAATAATATGAAACTATTTTAAATATATATATATTGTAAAAAAATATCAGTTGATCCTTAATTGTACACTAAATTATGTTTTTTAAGGTTATAATACTTCTATAATAAGTTATTTTGTTTCAAATAAAATGAAATCATATGATTAAAACTTGCTATAGAATTATTTCTATGAAAATTATCAAAATTAGCAAAAATCAACATAAATATGTAAAAATATTCAACATAATTAGTTTTAGTCACCATAACATAACATTTTAAAATATTTATATTTCTCAACATACAATTTTTTTTCATTTTAGGTGAATAAAAATATATAATGTGATATTATAACAAAGTTATTCATTTATGAATTACAAAAAAAATATGGTCAGAAAATGATGCTTATATTTTAGCCTAAAAGTGATAATAATCTCACAATACTTTTAAAAAAATCAATAAAATTGTTTATATTATTTCAAAAAATTTAAAATATCAAAAATAATCATCAATCATGTCTAAAACATAAATAGACAATAAAAATATATATTATACATAAAAAAGTCAAAAAAAGAAAAAACTAATTAATTTTTTTTGTATGTACATGAATTATGCATTATGTATGAAGACATATAAATGAAAAGGAAATAAGACATAAAATATAAAAAATTAACTAGTTTTCGTTAAGAATATTACAAACATACATTTGAAAATAAAAGTATTAAAATAAAAAATATTCTTATATTTTAAAGCACATGATAGAACAAAAATTTGTGTATCTCAAACAAAAAACAATACCAATATATTATAAAACATTGTTGGTTTATTTTCTTAATATAATATTAAAATAATGTACTTGTGAATGAATAAAAAAAAATAAAACATTTCTCATGCACATGTGATTTTTTTAGCAAAAAAACATGTTATTTGTTTTTGGTACGAAACAAATATGGATACATATAGCAAAATAAAACATATAAATTTAATATTTTACATAAAATCTATCAAAAATATATATTTAAATATGAAAACATTAAAATTAAACATTTTATACAACTTATAAATGATTATGTTTAAGATAATAGAGGATCTATGATTCCAAAAGCATGCACACATACATAAATGTGTGTCTGTGTAAAAACACTAAAACCGCATAATATAAAATTTATTTATTTATTTAAAATATCATAAAATTAATGTGTTAATGAAAACATTGACACAAAATTTTTTCATAAAACTTATAATTTTTTAATATAACACATCTCTTGGAATCGATACACATAACAATTATATATAAGTATCCAACTAAAAAACTAAAATACCAATTTTCTCAACATATTAAAATGGAAAAAAAACAAAATTATAACATACATTTAAAATCAATAAATGAAAATTAAAAATAAATCTTTATAATTCAATTGAATAATTTTATAAAATATAAATGTTATGTATCTGATTCTACCCTTTAATCATTTAAAATAGTTAACTAAATAAATAAATAATCAAAATAAAATGAATATAATGAAGGACAATATTTATAAATAAATAAAGAATAAATTTAGGAATATGAAAACATAACACCACTAAACATTAAAATGTTACCGTAAAACAATATTTAAATATTTACATGACAATAAAAAAATAGAAAAAAAGGATTAAATTTATAATGATAAGTTAAAAAGAACATTATTATAAAAAAATAATATTTGTCACTATATACCCAAATAAAATATTAAAGAAATATAATTGAATAATGAAATCAAATGAATTTAAAAAATATCAAAATTTATAATGATCACTAAAGAATAACCTTAATCAATCTATGTGTATGAAAAATTATCATGGCTAGATAAATAAGATTCTTACATAAAAATGCATTATAAAAAAGTCTGACTAATGATAAGAAAACATAAATTTAAAAATTAAAATAGAATAAGTTGAATTTATATCTTATCTATTAACCTAAAAAACCATCAAATAAATTTTATAAATTTATAATTTAGTAATATTAAAAAAATATCAAAAAATCCATTTTTTGATTATTTATCACTAATTTCCGTATTTTAATTTTTTTAATTTAATATATTAATGAATGTATTTATAGAATGGATTCTATATTTAATCATATCTTTATATTATTATCTTAATTACTATATTTGTAAATATAACAATTTTAACGAGAATAAAAATAGGTTTAATCAAATTTTAAATATAAAAGGTTATGAAATTAATAAATGAAAGGAAGAGATATTTTGGATTATGCTTATAAGGATTTCACCTCATAAATATTTTATATTTTTTTATAATGATGAAAGAGATAACCCATTATATAGGATTCATAGGTTATTTATTTCCTAATAAATAGTAGAGAATTTATTTATCCATTAAACAATCCCAATCATAAATGGTTGGGTTATAATAGAGAAATTATATAAAAACCAATAAAATAATTTTTTACAACACTCCAAATTATATGTCATTAATTTCATAAAATATTATTAATATGATTTTATATTTAAAAATTTAACAAGAAAAATCATTGGTAAGAAACCCAATAAATGGTAAAATAGTATAACATTCTCAACTCCCAAAACTATATAATTGTGTTATTATCATGGTTTAAACCTAGAAAAATAGGCAATAAATCCATGAAAATTGGTAAATTTGATATGTTTTCATGAATTTTAGGGTCATGGGAATAAAAAGTTTCGTCTTAGATAACCTACAGACATTGTTTTTTATATAATTTCCATAGTTTTTAAGAAATCATAAACCGAAGTCCATATGGTTGTGGTTTTGAAACTGTGGTTGTAAGGGTTCAAAATTATGGTAATAGAAAAATATGTTAAAAACTAGTGCCATATTTTCAACTCAATACCTATTTAGTGAATTCCAAACACTATAACCAGTAGGTTATAATGAACTATTTTAATTATATTATGTTTTTATATTACTTATTTGATAATTTACTATTTTAAATTATTAAATATAGTTAATTACTATTTATTATCAATAAATAATTATTAAATATTAATATTTGAATATTTTTCAATAATTTTTTTATATTAATTATTATTTATTTTAAAATTTATTAATTATTAAAAAATTATATAGATAACCATAGTTTAAAAAAATATGGTTGTAGATACTTATGGCCATAATTTTTAAAAATCATGGTTATAACTCTAGAAATAGATAAACTTACAGCCACTGTATTTTAAATTTTGTCCATAGGTCCTAGATTTTGAAAATATTTTTTAAAACCATGTAAATAACTACCTACCTACATGGTTTTCAAAAATTTTGAAAAAACATATGGCCATAACAAAGAATTCTAGTAACACCATCGTTATATTTAACGATCTTTTTGGATTTGTGTTTCAAAGAATTATGAAAAACATATTACATTTACATCCTCAATAAAACAATGCATAAAATTCTACTCAATATCAATTTATTCCTAAAAAATAGGATTCTTAAGTTTTCAGTCTTATTTCATTCATAACAGACTTGTTTTCTTCAATAATAATTTACTTTGTTCAAAGTTATAGTTAAACATTGTCTATACTCAACCTTAGTCCCTATGAAAAATAGTTTAAAAATTGGGATGAATATAAAAATAAAAGTAAGGGATATATAAAGAATTAAATTACATTAGGATATTTGGAAATTTATGAAACCCCATAAGAATTATTTATTTATTTAATAAACTTTAACTCAAATAATCATTTACTTACCCAAGAAATCAAATTCATTGTTCAAATTTTTCAGAAAACGTATCATAATAAATCATAAATTAAAAAATCATAATCATTTGGTTATTTTATAAAACATGATATATTATTAAAAAAATTCCCTAAAAATTATACTTTTCACCCTTAAAAGGGTTATACACTTTCCTTTAAACATAATCTCACTATATTAACATATGAAATTAAAATATTCCATTTAAAAACAATTATAATAATATCATATAGGTATGTTGGTAAATTATACTTACATTCATACTTATAAGAAACTTTATAGAGTAATCACCTAACTAGATAATTCTCATATCTCTTTGGAGTAACCAATCACCAGTTATCTTTGTCACTTTACTCCATTCATTAGAGAGGTATATCAGGCTCAACCATCATCAGAGATTTATCCAGCTCACCCATCATTCATATAAAATTTCAAATAACCATAAAATTAATAAATCACATATATCATTCAATATATTTATAAAATATTTTTCATTTTTCATTCAATCTAATAACCAATAACACTATCTGTTATCTTACAAATATGAGAAAAAGTTTTTGTTTCCTTAAAAAAATTATTTATATCTAAATATTATCATAATATTGAGAAAAAAGATTTTATTTTAAAATTAAATTTTAAATTTTAAATTAATATTGATAATTAATAACATATATAATGGTGGTAAAGGGTGTTCAAGCTATATGTGTTAAAATAACAATTTTTAGCTTTATTAAAAAGTCAAAAATAACCCATATGGAAAATGCTGAAAAATATTCATTTTTAATTTATTTTAAATAAATTAAAAAATAAATAGAAAGGGAATTTATAAAACTTTTAATAATAATTCTGATAATTCCTGAATCATTTAAAATTACCTTCTTATTGAAGAAAAATATATGGAAGGAAAACCTTTAAACAAGACTTTTTAAATAAAGTCAATTACCACATGTCTAAATTTACACATGCATACTTTTAATCCAATGTAACAAACATATATTAATTTTATACTTAATTAATAAACTTTTTATGTTTTATTACCTTATTTATAACCCTTTTATTTAATTTATTACCATACCTTACATATATATTCTATCATTTAAGTTCATGTCGGATGTTTTGAGGATGTTCGTTTCATAATCATAAAAAACTTCAATAGGTTAACCATGGTAAAAGGAATGATTATTACATAATATATATAAAATTAATCATTATGTAATTATCATTTTTATATATTAAATAAAATCTTATTGTCATCCATGAATGGTGGGTATGAAAAATGAATCACATCTCTTAGTGGAGATGGTAGACAACATGTATGAACAAATAATGTTTTCATTTTTAATGGATTTATGTGTAAGAAGAAAATTAATATAACTTATTTAAAGAATAATAATTATTTCATGAATATCATATACATTCATTTTATCCATCATTTTATCCATCCATATGATATGATGATGAAAAAAATACGCATCGCTTTGCGGATATGGTAGTTCACACGTATGCCCGAGCAATGTTTCCATTTCCCATATGATGGAAACGTTTATGGAAAATGGGTTGAGAAATCAAAATAATAAAATTCAGTGTTTTTAAGTTACTTATGTTATTATATCATCTTGTTTATGATATAATTTAAGGATTTATAAGAATAAATAAAATGAAATAACTCGTAAAGAGTTATATATATTATTTAAAAATTCTCCTTTGTCTTATACCCAAAGCCTACTTATAATGGTCTTAGAGGAAGAAAATAAGATCTATAATTTATATAAAGAATATGGTAATGTATTTTATAAGATATTTTCTGAATTAAATGGCTTGTTAATCATGTTTAAGAGAGGATTTGTTGCTCCCTTATATAAGTGAGGTGGGTGGCACACATGTAATTATTATAAACCATTAAACAATATAAAGTTAATTTTATGGAAAAGTGGATCCATATTGGATCCATTTAAAATTTGGTATTATATAGGGTCTAAATAAATTCAACCAATAGGATTTATAAAGGTCATTAGGTTAATTTTATCCTTATACCTTCAATTTAACCCCTCGTTAGCCCTGTTTAACCTTAACTTATTCAATTTATAATGGTCATGGAAGTAGTTTTGAAAATACCATGTGGAATATACATGAAAATTCCTATTAAGGCCAAATAAAAATAATAATGGGGATTTTAAAATACATTATTTGACAAAAATAAATGACTATTTTGTAAAAATCTACTTTCTTATTATTCACTCAAAAATCATTATTTTCAGAAAAATCCCAAAACATCATACTAATAATATTATGAAATTATGATTAAATAAATAATTCAATTTTTTCATATCTAATTTATCAATTTTGTTGGAATTATTTTTAATATTTTCACACAAAATGAAATAAAAACCATTTATGAAGAAAATGTATTTTTAAATCCTAAAATGAATTCATTCTCATTATTTTCTTAATATTCATAATTAAATTCATAAAAATACAATAAATTGGATATATAATTTACTTATTTCATTATAATAATCTATAAATTGTGATAAATTTAATTTATTAATATTAAAATACATTATGCACCTAAAAACGTTTAATAAAAACACTTATTTTACCTTCCAAAGACTTGATCGTAATTCCCAACCAATTTATAATCAATTAACAGTTTTTATTAATTTTATTAAGGAAAAAAATTATAAATATATTTTATTATATGTTTATTCAAATTCATACACTCTAAACAAATTACTAGGTCATAATGATCATATTTAAATAATATTATGCAGTGGTTTATTTAATCTTGATGTAACCTATACCATTCTTGATTAAATATATCATTTAAATAAAATAAATTATAAAATCATGGATTGTTACATTTTGAATCCTTAAATAAATTTAAACCCCTCAATTTTATATCATGTTCTATAAAAAATGTTTAAAACATTAGAAAAAAATATCATGGAGTGGAAGATAAAACATATGATCATGAAATGAAAACCCCTTTTAATATTTAAAAATAACATTTTTGAAAAAATTGATCATATAAATGGATAATAAATTATCCTTTTCAAAATTGTATAAGGAAAATATGAATTTCACCCATAATAATACATAATAGGGCTCTATAATATGGATAACATGGGTAGGAAGTGAAAATATGTACATAGAAGAGAAAAATAACACCCAAAGAATAATAAAGAGTGATAGAGAACATGATCATGAGAAATTTAATAACCAAAAAACAATAAATATGTAAGGGATAAATAATACAGTCAATTTATCAAAAATTAATATAAAAGGACAAAAGTTTTATTTTCGTATCCTTTTCCTAGAGTTGAGTGATTATTTTACTATCTAGATAGGGAACACAATAAAATATACTTACTTGATTTATTATCAATTCATAAGAAAAAAATTCTTCCTTTGGTTGTGATTTGATCAATTTCCACTTATATCTAAACTATAAATCTAGGAAATTAATTTTCAAGAAGAATTTTTCAATCATGAGGAACTAAAAATTAATTGAAACGGATTACAAGATCTATAAAAGGATAAAAAAATATTCATAATATCATTAGACCTTAACTAAATCCAAAATGGTTGGAATGTGTTAAATAATATCCAATACAAATAAATACTATATAAATATCTAAATATTAATAAAATAACACCCAAAGTTCAACTTTAATCATTCCATAAATAACTAAATTTAAAGCTATTAAAAAACCCAAAAAGAATCAAAACTATTTGACCACAAATTATTCTCATATAAACATAAAATTAATCTCCAAAAAATTAATAACTCATACATTTATAACATATATTATCCAAATTATAGTAATATTTCTCCTAAATAACCTAAATCACCATAAATAAACAATAAAATAATATATTCTTCTAAAATATATTTCAACCTATATCTACTAAATAAAATCCCATCCTAAAAATAATACTTCTACTTACTGAAATTATATAAAATACCAGAAACAGTAAAATTACACAAAAATAAAATTAATCACATAGTCACCAAATCACTTTTCAATCGCATTGCTATCTATATGATACATTACATGTTCCCAAAATGTAATAAATATTTTATTATATTTAACAATAATTTCCTCCACATCAAAGATCATATTAACCATAAAGATTATGAAAACATTTTAACCTATTTCCATAAAAAATAAAATAAGTATTAATCAAATAAAATTTTCACTACCACACAAGTTAAACCTAAGGGTTACATATACCTCAATCATTTATGATAACTCAATAAATTTCTCCTAAATTACTCTCATCATAAAAAAACTCAAAATGATATCTCGGTATTTAACTAATGATCAAAATTATAATTATTAACACATAAAGTTATTTAAAACTTATAAAATATCCTCATTTGATCCATCCAAAACACTAAATTTATTTATACCATTCATCTAATACCAACTATAATTCTATGTACCTTAAATAAGCCATAATTACATGAATTAAAAAAAATTCACTTTCTTATATTTCTAAAAAAATAGATTATATTTTTAGAAATTATAAAAAACTCTTAAATATCAAGCCCTTAAAAAAAGTGGGCACTTACAATAAATGTTCATTTTTTTCCTATAAAAACAGGATTATTAAGTTCATAGTCTATTTTTATTCATTACAAACATTCTTTTTTATGGAAATTTTTTTATTTAATGATAGACTTAATAATAGTTCCTAATATTCCTTCTGAACTATGAAAAAAATTAATAACTTGGGTTGAGCATAAAAATAACATTATGGGATATACAAAACAAAGTAATCTCATTAATCTAGTTAAAATTTTCTGGAAAATCATAATAAATATTACATTTTAAATAATAAACTTTGAACTCAAATAACCATTTATTGAACTAAGAAATCAACTTCACTAGTTAAATATTTCATAAAACATCTCAAAATAAATCAAGAAGAAAAAAAACATAATCATGGGGATTTATTATACATCATGTGCATGTAGGAAAATATTTTCTTTAATTAAATACTTTTAACCCTTAAAATAACTATAAAATATCATTTAAACAACAGTCCATCTGGTTAGCTTGTGAAGATATCATTTTAAAACCATTTAAATAAAACCATGTAGGTGACATGGTATGTTATCATTACATTCATACTTATAAGTTCCCTTATATTTGGGTCACCTAATATTATAATTCCCATATATATTTATAGTAACCTATCTTCAATAAGCATTATCCCTTCACCTAATTCATTTGAGAGCTATATCGGGATCACATGTCATTACAGCCACATCAGGATCACCAATAATTCATATTGAATTTAAAATAACCATAGAATCAATAAAGAACATATATATTTCAATTTAATCCTAAAAACCATTTTAATTTTAATTCAATCCCATAATCATCAACACTATCAGTTAATGCATAAAGATGAGAAAAAGTTTCAATTTCCTTACAAAAACAATTTAAATATATGTAGATACTCGAAGCTTAACGTACAAGGACATTACATTACTTTTTCGGAATACTTATTACATAACAAAAACACACACACAAGGACTGTAATAGTTTAGTGTCTTTGGAAACATTGAACATAATCTTCTAATCATGGTGAAAGATCTTCAACATCTCCCATAAAGATCTTCCCTTTGTTTTCTTACCTAAAACATTTCTTTATATCCTGGGGAAAAGAAAACATTAAATGGTGAGCTCAAATGCTCAGTAAGGGTAACCAAAAGAAAAATCAATCACATCATATTCATAAGAACATAACATTTTGGAAATCTTAACCTGCAAAAGAGATCATAATATCATAACATGGGATAAATCATAGTATTGAAATGAAATCCCAATAATTATAACCTAAAACATGAAACTTTGTGGAATACACACAAAATCATAGATAATCATTTCTTATTAGTCAAGACTCATTGCCAAGACTATCTTAGTGGACAAAGTCCATTTCTGAACCGAGTCACCTTCGTTTCAGTCCTGTTTCACTAAACCAGTATAACCTACCGTTCCAGCCATGTCTATCTCATGAGATATAAAATCTTTACCCAATGCATTGGAGGGAGATATAGGTCCCACCCATCTCATAATGATACTATTCTTATGTGTGCCAAAAAATCATAAATCATACATCATTGCATAACCCATGTAGTAAAAATGGGATTCTTAAACAACATGACATCATAAAACAATTCATATAAGATAAAGGAATTCATAAAAATAATTTCATCACAACATAATCAAATCAAGGTAATAATAGGGATATAAACAAAACTCTATATTATCTTAGATGGAAAATAATTTTGATAAAACACTTGAACTCCAGTCTTGAGGAAAATATCCTTTCAAATTCAAAAAAACATTTTCCATTCTTAACATGTCAAACAATTTTAAACTAAAAGAAGTTGATTAAAAATAAACTTTAAAACTTGTAAAGTAAGCTTCTTGGAAATAATGTTTTAAAAATCCATTCATGCCGTATAAGTTAAAAAACATTCTTCTCGTACTTTTGTCAGAAAAGTCAAAAAGTACCTCATACGAAAAACGACAAAAGATTCCCTATAATATCTTTTACTAAAAACTCACTGAAGGGTAAAATTGAATATAAACTATTTTATAAGGATATAAATATTACATATTGATGAAACATTGATGTGGATGATAAAATACACCCCAGTAAATTCCAAAGTATAAACAATCTCAGATAAAAAAGAGATTGTGATATTTCCCTTACCTTAGGTCTGATTTGCTTCGTAAGTGTCATAACCTCATGTATAATGATTTAAATAATGTCATTGACTTATTCCATAATCATACTCATTGTTATGATATCATATATGGTTCACTTATGACTTTATTTTACCCGTTCATTTGTAAATTCCATGTTAAAGAGCGTTTTGGGTAAAATCATTTCATTTGTCGTCCGTGTTTTGAATTGTAATTATTCATATGATTACTTAGATCATGATTAATTAATTCCATAATATATAACATGATTTATATATAATATATATTCAGAATATAGATATATTTAATAGATCAGTAAATGGAATGAAATACACCGTTCATGGAGACGGTAGACCGTACGTACGCATGAACGCTGTTTTTGTTTCCTTATTGAGTTGAATGGAATTAAGTAGATGACATAAATATATGTACACATAAATCCAATATCATTATTATGTCATATATTTCATGATTACTTATTATATATACTTTATAATCATTCATGAATGGTTAAAGTGGAGAATGAATCTCATCGCGTTGTGGAGACGGTAGTCCGTACGTACGCACGAGCGATGATATCATTATCATGATCATGGGACTGTATTGGAGTGTATGTATACTATTTCAGAATCAATATCACTTTAAAATAATCATATATAGTTATTATTAACACCATTATACCCATCTAAGTAAGGTGGTGGTGGAAAATAGATTTCACCACGGCGTGGAGATGGTATTCCGTACGTACGCACGCGCGGTGATTTCATTTTTTGTAGGATGGATAGATGGTGAAATAGGGTTGTTTCATACTTATAATAACATATCATTATATGAGTGATACTGATGTTATTACTTCATAATGAAACAACCTAAGAAGAAGAAGTGAAAGAAGAAATAAAGTTGAAAGAATCGGTAACGGACATTACCTCTTCTTTGAAGTACCTCTTTGAGATCTCCTTTTAGGGAACTAAACTTGATCTTTGAGGAAGACAAGAACCTCTAGGATGTTTCTAGGGAAGTGGAGAAGATAATTTTTCAGGTTTTGTCTGAGATTGAAGGCTTAAAGTGGTGTGAGGAAGAGAGGGAGGAGGTTCCCTTTTATAAGGGAGGAGAGGGGCTCCTTTGGAAAACTAAAAATATTATTTTATTATAAAGTCATATTCAGTTTTAAATAGCTCCAAATTGATTTATTTAGAAGATAAGGTGGGGATGGATTTAAATCCCCTCATCCAATAGAATTTAGACAAGTTTAGGTTCCTATTTTAACCATATCATTTATATTTAACTTTAAGTTAGATAATTTTACTTTTACCGTGTCTTCTTGTGTTCTTAAACTATAAGGTTAATAAACTTACTATAACAAGCCAAACGAACCCCAATATGTTTATTCTATATATATAACCTTATCTAAGTCATTTGGATGAACATTAGATTTTTAGGAATAAAATAACAATTAATAATATAATATTTGTTTTAAAAACTATTTTGTGTCAATTTTGACACTATTTAGTAATTGATTTTTCGAAAATCATAACAGAATGATTAGTTCGAAAAAAGTTAATTAAATCAATAATAAAATGTCATATGAACTTATAAAATTAGTGTAATTCATAAAAAGTCTCAAATTACATTTATTTGGGTATTTATAACATCAATTATGTCAATATTTCATTAATAAGATAATTACTGCGTCATCGTTGTGTCATAAATAAATTAAATTATTTAATGTCTAAAAATTATAAATAAAATACCATTATATAGGAAATCGTATTATATTTCTAATGAATATTTAAAATCTAATTTAGCTTATGTATAACCCTATATTAAAAATGTTTTAGTAAATAAACATTGATTTTAACTCTTTTAACTTTTCTTTGGATTAAATAATAATAAATGTCCTAATCTAATCCATGTGGGCCTAAATGGTCATATTTTACTCCTAAGGTTGTTTTTGGTCGAATTACACTTATCCAATAGAATTAGGACATGTGTTAGGGTAATAATAATATCATTTTTACCCTTAATTACCCTATTTTCTTTTAACTGTGGTAAAAAAAAGTAAAAAGTTACTATTCACCAAAAATTATTTTCATCTCATTGAACCACATTTTACTTACTGACATCAAATGTGTCTCTCGAATTTTTGAAATTCCATTCACAGAAGCGGTAAAATTAAGTTTTATGAAAAATTCATTTTTTTTACTACCACTTAGTGGTTTCACTATTCATCAAAAAAAGAAAGTTTCCAGAAAAATACAACAAATTAGGCCTAAGATATATTTGATATTATGAACTCAAAAATGATGTCTATTTTACCAAATTCAAAACATATCAGTTGCATTAATTAATTTAAAAATTAATTGTCGTCGTCAAAACAAATAGCGTGTTCTTAAGAGATAATAACTATCAAAAGATTGACACTTGTTTATGTCTGGTTTAAATGTGAAATTACATCCAATGACCATAATTGTATTAAATTATAAAAATATATTCTAAATATACTTTAAAACCACTCAAATCAATAATTTATCACTATTAATTATTTCAGTTGAAAAAGTTGTTTTAAATTAAAATTTAGTAATTTTCACTATTCATCAGAATATGAAAGTCAACCGAAAATTACCAAAATTTCCCCCAAAGCTAATTTCAATATTACGAATCCAAAAATGAAGTCCATTTTGAAAAATAAAATTTACCAAATTTCAAAAAGTGGTTATTACTATTCATAACGGCTAGTTTTAATAATATTTTAATAGCATATCGTTGTTTAGTGAAACTCGATATTGCGTACTACACACGCTATCGAGGAAGGTCACGATTGCGTGCAATACAAGGAAAGTCAAGGATGCGTGTTATGCAAGCTCCTTTTGGTTTAGCGTACAACAAAAGACATTAATGAAATTAAAAGAATATTTTACATATAATATCGGGGTGTTACATTCTACCCCCCTTAAAATGAATTTCGCCCTCGAAATTCGTCGGGGTTATAAATGGTTTACTATTCAAAAGTTTCTTTAATAGAAACCCACATCGTAAAAAGGAATACCAAAACCAATATTTAAAAACAAAAGTATGAAACGTAACAGTTACCCAAATAAACTAATCACTGGGTTTCCACAAAGGTGAAAATATGGATATGGAAGAGAAATCTAATCATCATGTTCTGATGGAGAGTGGTAGAGAACATGGCTATGGAAAATCCAGTAATCAAAAAGCCATAAATTTGTGACGATCTAAGGTACCATCTGATTCATCAGATATAAGAGCACTAGGACAACATTTTTGCTTTTCAAGATCGTTTCCCTAATGTTGATGAATTAAAAGAAATACTTACATGATTTTGGTACAATTTCACTGTTGTTTGTGCTTTGAACAATTTCCATCTATGGTGAGGTTAATCGTATACGATTCCAAAATTGAACTTATACTTCATATATCATACCGCGTAATAAAATAAAACTAGTTTCTACTAACCAGGGACTTCCTGTAGGCCAGTGGTAGGCGATAAAGGCCCGTCGCACTTCGGTTGTGGGTTCGATTCCCACAGCCTTGTCCAACGCGATGGGCTATCACCCGTCCTACAGGTTGTCCTTTTTCTAAAGCTATATTACTATAACATCCCATCAATAATATTGAAAAAAAGTTTTATCCTAACTTATGTCCAACATAATCCATTCCAATATTTAGGATTATCTAAAATACATCCGTCCAAGCTCATAGTATAAAGAAAACGATTACTTGAAATGTAGTCAACCAAGCATGTGAATACCATCATTTATCCCCCATATATCTTGTTGGTCACATTCCAATCATGTGAATACCTTAATCATGTATTCTATTGAAAAATGAATACCCATTAAACCTTATTGAAAACATGAATGCTGTCAAAAGTTAACTCTTTCCACATACCAAAAACCAAAAATTCTATATACTCAATCCATTACATAACCTTCTCCTTATATCAGTCAGGAGCTCATGAATACTATCAAACATTTAATTTTCTCCTTATCCCTTCATTATGCACATATCATCTATATTCCAAAAATATCTGAATATCCTTTAATGGATACTAGTACCATTAATCATACACTTTCAAAACTCAAGTAAAGACAAAAGTGTAACAATCCTTAGATGTCTCTTTATTCCATAGTACCATGAGATTACTTATACAACATTACACTTGATAAACATGTAATCATTCCCCTACCTTCTTAAACCATTGACTGAGCTTCCACAATTCTTTCAACTCACTTATCATTTGTAGTCTCTTCATCGTCATCAACATAAATACTACTCATACGGTCGTACTGATTCTCTTCATGAGACTTTCCCTTAGGGCATTGGTTTGCATAATGCCCGTACATTCCACATTTAAAACATTTAATCATTGTTGATGTTGTAGCAATACCATTATCCTCATCCATGGTGTTAACTGAACCTTTTCATTTGCACTTACTGGCTTTGTGTCCTTCTTTTCCACACCCAAAGCATCTTCCAGTTCCCTTGAAACATTCTCCTCGATGCCTCTTCCCACATGATTTACATAGGGGAAATTGAACTTTCTTTCCTCTTTGATCATCATGAAACTCCATCTTTCTCTTGTTAGCCGAGTCAGGAAACTTACCAAATTTTACGTTATTGATCATATTATGAGATTACTGATTCAGCATAATAATGATGTTTGACTTCCAAATCCCATTTCATTTGGTTGCTCATGAATAATATCATTCCATTGTCCATCATATCCTCCATTATCATGAATCATCTTGTTTCCAGCCATTTTCAAAAACCGAAAAAGAATAGTATGAGAGGCAAAAATCATAATAAAGGGCGAGTAACTTCAATATCTAACATCTTTGATTTAATCTAATATCGTTACCATAGTTCTAGGACTATATCCTATACGTATACTTATCTGTAGGGACATCCCTAGAAATACCTTAGAAATATCTCTAGGGATCTCACTAACGTTCTCACATCCTAGTTTCCAAAGGTTGACTAAACCTTTCCTCTGATACCAACTGTAGAGACCCGAAGATTAACATATAAGGAAGTTACATTACTTTTGAGGAATACTTATTACATAACAAAAACACACACAAAAGGACCGTAATAGTTTAGTGTCTTTGGAAACTCGGAACGTAATCTTCTAATCATGGTGAAAGATCTTCAACATCTCCCATAAAGATCTTCCCTTTTTTTCTTACCTAAAACCTTTCTTTATATCCTGGGGAAAAGAAAACATAAAAGGGTGAGCTCAAATGCTCAGTAAGGGTAACCAAAAGAAAAATCAATCACATCATATTCATAAGAACATAACATTTTGGAAATCTTAACCTGTAAAAGAGATCATAATATCATAACATGGGATAAATCATAGTAGTGAAATGAAATCCCAATCATCATAACTGAAAACATGAAACTTTGTGGCATACACACATAATCATATAGAATCATTTCTTATTAGTCAAGACTCATTGCCGAGACTATCTTAGTGGACAAAGTCCATTTCTGAACCGAGTCACCCTTGTTTCAGTCCTGTTTCACTGAACCGGTATAACCTACCGTTCCAACCATATCTATCTCATGAGATATAAAATCTTTACCCAATGCATTGGAGAGAGATATAGGTCCCACCCATCTCATAATGATACTATTCTTATGTGTGCCACAAAATCATAAATCATACATCATTGCATAACCCATGTAGTAAAAATGGGATTCTTAAACAACATGACATCATAAAACAATTCATATAAGATAAAGGAATTCATAAAAATAATTTCATCACAAAATAATCAAATAAATGTAATAATAGGGATATAAACAGAACCCTATATTATCTTATATGGAAAATAATTTTGATAAAACACTTGAACTCCATTCTTGAGGAAAATATCCTTTCAAATTCAAAAAAACATTTTCCTTTCTTAACATGTCATACAATTTTAAACTAAAAGAAGTTGATTAAAAATAAACTTTAAAACTTGTAAAGGAAGCTTCTTGGAAATAATGTTTTAAAAATCCATTCATGCCATATAAGTTAAAAAAACATTCTTCTCGTACTTTTGTCAAAAAAGTCAAAAAGTACCTTGTACGAAAAACGACAAAAGATTCCTTTAATATCTTTTACTAAAAACTCACCGAAGGGTAAAATTGAATATAAACTATTGTAGAAGGATATAAATATTACATATTGAGGAAACATTTATGTGGATGATAAAATACACCCTAGTAAATTCCAAAGTATAAACAATCTCAGATAAAAATGAGATTGTGATATTTCCCTTACCTTAGGTATGATTTGCTTCGTAAGTGTCCGAAACTCCTGTATAATGATTTAAATAATGTCATTGACTTATTCCAGAATCATACTCATTGTTATTATATCATATATGGTTCACTTATGACTTTATTTTACCCGTTCATTTGTAAATTCCATGTTAAAGAGCGTTTTGGGTAAAATCGTTTCATTTTTCGTCCGTGTTTTGAATTGTAATTATTCATATGATTACTTAGATCATGATTAATTAATTCCAGAATATAAAACATGATTTATATATAATATATATTCATAATATACATATATTTAATAGATCAGTAAATTGAATGAAATACACCGTTCATGGAGACAGTAGACCGTACATACGCATGAACGCTGTTTTCGTTTCCTTATTGAGTTGAATGGAATTAAGTAGATGACATACATATATGTAAACATAAATCCAGTATCTTTATTATGTCATATATTTCATTATTACTTATTATATATATTTTATAATCATTCATGAATGGTTAAAGTGGATAATGAATCTCATCGCGTCGTGGAGACGGTAGTCCGTACGTACGCACGAGCGAGGATATCGTTCTCATGATCGTGGGACTGTATTGGAGTGTAAGTATACTTTTTCAGAATCAATATCACTTTAAAATAATCATATATAGTTATTATTTGCACCATTATACCCATCCAAGTAAGGTGGTGGTGGAAAATAGATTTCACCACGGCGTGGAGATGGTATTCCGTACGTACGCACGCACGGTGATTTCGTTTTCCGTAGGATGGATAGATAGTGAAATAGGGTTGTTTCATACTTATAATAACATACCAGTATATTATTGATACTGATTTTATTACTTCATAATGAAACAACCTAAGAAGAAGTAGTGAAAGAAGAAATAAAGTTGAAAGAATCGGTAACGGACATTACCTCTTCTTTGAAGCGCCTCTTTGAGATCTCCTTTTAGGGCACTAAAATTGGTCTTTGAGGAAGACCAGAACCTATAGGATTTTTCTAGGGAAGTGGAGAAGAGAATTTGGCATGGGTTGTCCAAGCTTGAAGGCTCAATGTGGTGTGAGGAAGAGAGGGAGGAGGTGCCCTTTTATAAGGGATGAGAGGGGCTCCTTTGGAAAACTAAAAATATTATTTTATTATAAAGTCATATTCGGTTTTAAATAGCTCAAAATTGATTTATTTAGAAGCTAAGGTGGGGATGGATCAAAATCCCCTCATACAATATAATTTAGACAAGTTTAGGTTCCTATTTTAACCTTATCATTTATATTTAACTTTAAGTTAGATAATTTTACTTTTACCGTGTCTTCTTGTGTTCTTACACTATAAGGTTAATAAACGTACTATAACAAGCCAAACGAACCCCAAGTTGTTTATTATATATATATATATAACCTTATCTAAGTCATTTGGCCGAACATTAGATTTTTAGGAATAAAAGAACAATTAATAATATAATATTTGTTTTAAAAACTATTTTATGTCAATTTTGACACTATTTATTAATTGATGTTTGTGAAAATCATAATAGAATGATTAGTTCGAAAAAAGTTAATTAAATCAATAATAAAATGTCATATTAACCTATAAAATTAGTTTAATTCATAAAAAGTCTCAAATTACATTTATTTGTGTATTTATAACATCAATTATGTCAATATTTCATTAATAAGATAATTATTGCATCATTGTTGTGTCATAAATAAATTAAATTATTTAATGTCTAAAAATTATAAATAAAATACCATTATGTATGAAATCTTATTATCTTTCTAATTAATATTTAAAATCTAATTTATCTTATGTATAACCTTATATTAAAAAAAATTTAGTAAATAAACTTTGATTTTATCTCTTTTAACTCTTCTTTGAATTAAATAATAATAAATGTCCTAATCTAATCCATGTGGGCCTAAATGGTCATATTTTATTCCTAAGGTTGTTTTGGGTATAATTACACTTATACAATAGAATTAGGACATGTGTTAGGGTAATAATAATATCATTTTTACCCTTAATTACCCTATTTACTTTTAACCGTGGTAAAAAAAAGTAAAAAGTTATTATTCACCAAAAATTATTTTCTTCTCATTGGACCAAATTTTACATACTGACATCAACCGTGTCTCTCGGATTTTTGAAATTCCATTCGCAGAAGTGGTAAAATTAAGTTTTATGAAAAATTCATTTTTTTAACTACCACTTAGTGGTTTCACTATTCATCAAAAAAAAAGAAAGTTTCCAGAAAAATACCAAAAAGTAGGCCTAAGATATATTTGATATTATGAACTCAAAAATGATGTCTATTTTACCAAATTCAAAACATATCAGTTGCACTAATTAATTTAAAAATTAATTCCCGTCATCAAAACAAATAGTGTGTTCTTAAGAGATAATAACTATCAAAAGATTGACACTTGTTTATGTCTGGTTTAAATGTGAAATTACATCCAACGACCAACATTGTATTAAATTGTAAAAATATATTCTAAATATACTTTAAAATCACTAAAATTAATAATTTATCACTATGAATTATTTCGATTGAAAAGGTTGTTTTTAATTAAAATTTAGTAATTTTCACTATTCATCAGAATATGAAAGTTATCCGAAAATTACCAAAATTTCACAAAAAAGATAATTTCGATATTCTGAATCCAAAAATGAAGTCCATTTTGAAAAATAAAATTTACAAAATTTCAAAAATTGGTTATTAGTATTCATAATGGCTAGTTTTAATAATATTTTAATAGCATGTTGTTGTTTAGTGAAACTCGTTATTGCGTACTACACACGCTATCGAGGAAGGTCGTGATTGCGTGTAATACAAGGAAAGTCAAGGATGCGTGTTATGCAAGCTCCTTTTGGTGTAGCATACAAAAAAAGACATTAATGAAATTAAAAGAATATTTTACGTAAAATCTCGGGGTGTTATAATATAAAAATTACTATAATATTGGGATGGAAATGTTATTTTAAAATAACCCAGAAAAGTTTTAAAAGGATATTTTGAAATAATAATGGCTAGGATAGTGAGAAAGGGCAGTAAATCCATATATGTTCAAAGAACATTCCTTTTTATAACTTTTTTAAAAAACAGAAATTAACCCATATTGAAATGCTGAAAGATAGTCATTTTTAATCCTTTTTAAATAAATTAAAAAATAATTGGAAATAAAATTTATCAACCTTTTTAGAATTATTAATAAAATTCTTGAATCATATAAAATAATGATAAAATTGAATAAAAATTTGCAAGGAAAACATTAAAAGAAGAGTCTTAAAATAATTTCTCTTACCTCGAGTTTGGCTCACCACATTCATACTTTAAATCCTATATAATAAAATTATATTGATTTTATACTTACATAATAAATTTTTTCAAGTTTATTACCTTATTATTATCATTTTAATTAATTTCATACAATACCTTACTTATTTATTTAATAATTTCAGTTCATGTTGAACATTTTTTTAATGTCTAATTTATAATCCTAAAACATCATCGATAGGTTAATAGTGGTGTTATTCTATAGGTACGCATAAATGATTTTATTATTTTCCAACATAATGAAGGGTAAGAAGGTAAGTAAAATATTATATTTATAAAATAGTAATTATGTCATTAATATAATATATATTCATTTTATACATTATTTTAACCATCCATATAAGTTAATGATTAAAAGGAAATACATAGCTTCGTGGAGGAGGTAGTCCACACGTACGTATGAGTGATGTTTTCATTTCCTATAGGGTAGAAAAGAAGATGTAAATGGTGTTGTTACATGAAAATAATAAAATTTTATAATATTTAAGATAATTATTTAATTTTATCATCATGGTTAGGATATAATTTAAGTAGGTATAATAATATATAACATTACAAAAATCATTAATAGTTAAAACTCTTCTTTGGAAATCCTCCTTGGGCTTGAGAATTAAGCATTCTTAGGATTGTATTAGGGGAAGAAAAAAAGATCTGAAAATATATTAAGGAGTCTAGAAAGGTATTTTAGTGTATTTTTTATTAATATAATGATTCATAATGTGTGATGTAGAGAAGAGAGGTGGATCCCTTTTAATAGTGAAGTAGGTGGCACACATATTATTATTATGAACATTAAACTAATTTAAGGTTTATTTCCTAGAAAAGTGGATCCAAATTGGATTCATTTATATGTTTTTATGCAATGGTTTATAAATAAATTCATAAAATAGTATGTATCCTTGATTTTATGTTACTTTGACCCTTATATGTTTAGTTTAACCCCTCATTAACCATGATTAACCATAACTATTGTAACACATTTTACAATCAGTAAGGGTCATGAAAGTAATTTTTATAATCAAAAGAGGAACTTATATGATACTTTTCTGAAATACTCTATAATGTATGATAAAATTTATTTATTAATTGTTTTTATTTGTTTAAATTATTTAAAAATGATTTTTATACATTAAATAATTTTAAAATTTATTTTTATGACTATTCAAATATATTGATTTAAAAGGCTTCAAGATAACAATATAATTAAAATTAAAAAACATAGATCATAAACTATCCTTCATAAATATTTATTAAATTATTATAATTCCATAATTCATCAAAAAAGAATCATTTATAAAATTTACAAAACTAATCATTTGATATTTCTACTGCTTGTACAGGTGTTGTGTCTACGTTGCGTTAGTGTTCAAGGAAATTATACTATATTTAAAAATTGAAAATAAACTACTATAATAAAAAATAATTTTTAATATAAATTTTTTATATTTATAATCATTCATATATTAATTTATCTTTGTTAAAACATTTTATAGATTTTAAAAGAGAGAGTGACATTTTATAATTTTTTTAACTTAAAATAATATAATTTTCATAATAAAAGAAAAGTGGGAAAAAAATAAAATTTAAAATATAAGGTGATAAAGGTATAAAAACCCTATGCAATAAAATTTAAGATGTAATTTTTTTCCTTATAGAAAATTATTTTCAATAATTAACCTGATTTAACCTTTACCATGGAGACACATTATTACCCTAGTTACTATTAATAATGACCAAAAATAAAATTTATCTCATTAGTGAATTTGAAATTACATATTAAAAATATGAATTAAAATTTTTAAGAATAAATTTTGATAATTGAAATTGATTTATTATAATATAAGTGTGAAAAATGTAATAAAATTTTATTTTTTTAAAATTGTGATCTTAAGCATTAAAATGAACGTATAACAAAATTAAAAATAATATTGATTCATATGAAGTTATTTAGATTGTGTTTAATAAAATTTATCTTATGTTGATTTAAAACCCAAAAAAAATATAATGGGTATATTGAATTACTTGATTTAAATAAAAGTAAAGGTAGTTTTGTTAAAAATGGCATTTTTCACAATTCAATCAAAATCAATCCTTTCAAAAGAAACCTCAAAAATAATCCTAATATTAATATAAATTATCATTTCAAAAAATATTTCTATTTTTTTGACTTCAATTTCTAAATGTGGTAAAAATTATTTATAATATTTGATCAAAAATATAACAAGACCCATTTTTAAAAAAAAACTATTTTTGAAGCATAAAATGAATTTATTCTCTTTAATTTTATAAAAATCATAATTAAATTAATATTATTTCATTTAATTGGATATATAATCTACTTATTTTATTAGAATCATTTACAAAAGGTAAAAAAAATATAACCTATTAAGATTAAAATATATTTCACACATAAAAAATTATAAAAGACATCTATTTTACATTAAAAAAATTTTATCTTCATTTCAATATAATTATTAATCAATACATGATTGATTATTCATTTTCCTAGGGACAAAATATTGACATATATTCCATAATATATTTATTCCTACTCATACCCACCAAACTAATCCCTATTTCATTATAATCATATTTAAATAATAGTATATCTCAATTAATTTAATATTGGTGTTTCATATAACACAAGTTATCGAATATATTAATTAAATAAAATAACTTCAAAAGTCATGGTGAATTGCATTACCTATTATTATTATATAATATAATAATTCCTAGTGAAATCATTATTTATATTTACTCCCTTAATTTTTCCAGGACTTTTATCTCTTAAACCATGTGGTCTACCTCAATCTAAACATGTATTTTGTATATTAATAATATAGTTATTTAACTATGTGTATAAGAGTTTGTGGTGTTTGATATTTCTAGAAGGTTTCATGGCCATATATCTTTCAACGAAGCCCATTTCTTCGTTCAACTCCATCAATAGATATGTTCAATTTCCATTTTGGTTTTGTTGATTTTTGGTATGGTTTCTGATTTTGGATTGGTGTAGGGTTATTTATTCCTCATTGGTGACCTTGGAGTACTCTAGTGGTAATAGTGGTGGTTCTTGGTGCGAATTAGTTTAGTGGTGATGGCCACCGGTGGTGGTCCATGGTGATGGTGGTAGTTTCTTAGGGTTATGATAATGGTGGGTTGGTGAAGGGATGGGCACTACTGTGTTCTGCTTGGGGAATATTGTTGTCTGATATAGAATTCTATGTTGCAATGGGTGGTCTATGGTAGGGCATGGAAGTGTTGGTGACGTTGTGGGATGTTGTGGTTGTCTTTTGGGTGGGTCAGTCCTGGACAAGGTTCCCTAACTACCCCATTTATTGTTATTGCATTTGGGTATTATGTTTTGGTTTTTTGTTGAGTCTTGTCCAAGAGTGGGTTCCATGGTCAGCCTTCTTATCACTCTTTGTGGAAGGTTTTTTTGGGTTCTCACTTATACTTAAAGTGATTTTATTGTATAAAATCAAAAAAAATATTTGGCATATAATAAATTTAATCTAATTTTTGAATTAAAATAACCTATGTTTCTTTAAATGATATAATAATTTAATTTTTGATCCTCATCTTGTAATCAAAATAAATAAAATATATTACTAATTTTAATTTTTATATTTTTGTTAATATTTTAATTTTTATGATTATAATTTTTTATAATCAAATAAAATATGTACTAAAATATAATAATAGAAAAAATTTAAGTGTTAATCATATTTCATTATATAAAGGTTCTAAAATCACATATGGGATGTTTTCCACACCTTATAGAGTGATTTATATATAAAAACATATTTTTTATTTTAGAATTATAATTTTCAATGACAACCCATATATTTAATACACCTTAATTCATGATTGATTTTATAAAAATACGCATAATACAATCTAAAAAGATTGAAACACCTCGTGTATTTGAGTAATTATATACATAAAAAATAACTTCTAATAGGGACACAACAACATTATTTAAAACGTGTTAACATGTTCTTAAAATTCCAAACCAACTTTAAAACTGTATAGGAAAATATGGGGACGTACATAAGAAAGGGGTGAGTTATAAATCATAGTAAGATAGTAATAAAAGAATAAAATGATAAAAGTAATGCATGTTGGTTAAGAGGCATATTAAGGTGATATAAAATGGGTGAGAATAATATACAATATCATCAAAGAATGATATCATATAATAATAACAAGACAACATAGGAATGGAGAAACAACATAAAACATGAAATCATAAGCATAATTCAAGGATAACCATTGATACATAATAATATAGTGTTATTATGATAACCTATCATGCACCATATAGAGTATATCATTTGTTAAAAACATTACTGATTTCATAGGACATCCTAATATTGTTTGATTTTATTAAAATAATGACATAAATTCAGTAATTAAAATGTGGAAAGAGTGATAAAAAGGTTGAATATATAGATTTTAGGGTCAATTTTAGGGTATAGGAAAAATATAATACTAAATCTTACTTTGGATAGACC
Source organism: Viscum album (assembly GCA_963277665.1). Taxonomy (NCBI): domain Eukaryota; kingdom Viridiplantae; phylum Streptophyta; class Magnoliopsida; order Santalales; family Viscaceae; genus Viscum; species Viscum album. Next base: position 753,884,775 of record OY728160.1, read on the forward strand.
TATGGATTAGGATGTGAAGTAATGAAAGGGTTACTAATTGTTTTTGGTCAAACCAGTTGGGTCCACATATGCTACACCTATCCCTTTGTCTAGGTGTAGCTAACAACCATGATAAATTACACCTAGCTTCTTTGAATAATGTTTTGTATGCTAATGGTCATATCCTACTCAACTCTGATTAGGCTAGGTTTGTTAAATTGCACCTAACATGGTCAAGGATGTGAAAGAAAATGTGATGAAAAAAGCTAATTACTAGTCATAGGGTCACCAATTCTCAATTTATAGATTCATTATGATTATGTGTACCCATAATTTTGGACCCTAACCCTAAGAAGGTTATCCACACATGAAGGAATTGAATGAAAGTAGGGAAACAAATGGAATTCTTAACATAATAATTAAATGATTCAAAATCCAATGAAGAACATACAATATTCCATAGGTAAGATAATAGATGAGATTAAACATGATATACAATGAATAAAAGAGTGGTATTGGAATTAAATTAGAAATAATTCAACATTACATAAAGAAAGAAAATTAAAAGATAAACAAAAACATTACTATATAGAACGGAGGGTCAAAACCCTACAGTGGCCTCCTGGTGTTCATTCCTCAATCTTAGAATGGATTATTAATCACTTTTCTAGAACCCATATTTATAAGGCCTTATGTCATCAATGGGACTCTGGGGATCAAATTTTTCCTTAATCGGTGGTCAATGGGTAAAAGGAAATATATCTCATCCAATATATGTTTAAAATCACCATTTTTCAGTTAGTCATACACTTACACATTATTTAAAGTTTAAACGACATGTAATGTTATAGCCTCGAAAGATTCATGGTCATTTACATGACATGTAGAAAATTATAGAGAAATTTTGGAAGTCCCACGGTGTGGCACATAAGTGTCATGGCGTGACACATATGGCCTTCACTTTGAGATCATTTTTTCAACTTCTCACCCTTTAAATGATTCACACCTTCTAATAGGTTCCTATCAATAAATATTTGCATGATATGTATTGTCAATCTCTAGCTCTAGAAACATCATTTTTCTATAGTTCTTTAATTACAATCCTCTAAAACATCAATTCATCATCTAACATTGTGCAAAGAGTTCTTCCATTACAAAACATGAACTGTTTGACTCCATTTATATCTTTGCTTCATCTTCATTTTTTGGTGTCGTTCCATGACATTCCTAAATAGCCACATTTATCATGGTAGTGCTCCAAATTATAGTCTTTCAAAAGAATACACAAAACATCATTTTCTTCCATAAGAATTAAATTTAATAAATTAACATTCAATAAATTCACATATAAAAACCCATTAATATATAAATATAATATAGAGATATTACTTCCACATTTCCAATGATACCATGTTCTTTATGTTATGCTTCCTTGAAATTACTCATAAGCCTTCTATTTATGATATCATATTATACATTTGAATAAAAAATTATGTTTCCATATCATGTGTATTCCCTTTCTATGATTTTTAACTCATCAATTTTTATGTATTCTCATGGTTATCCCATGTATTTTAGGAGCTTGAAAGGATTTAAGAGATTTTTATGTAGAATAAAACAAACAAAAGTATTTTTAGTCACACTTTGATATATAATGAACCTAGTCTTCCAAAGAATCTAAAACTTTACGATGCATATATTCTATTAATGGATATTTATTTTTAGAAATAATGTTATAATATGAGTAATAGTATTGGGTCAACATAGTTAGCATCAAATGAAAGGATTAGTTAAAAACTGGAAACAAGGATCAAAAAAATATAGTGATAACCGTAAGGGTATGTCTAAGAATAAATCTAAATATATGTATAAGTATAATTCTCTGTGTAGGAAAATATCATGGAATTTGGGTGAAGTTTAGAGTGAGTTATTTTTGAGAAATTATATCACTATTTGGATTTTATAAGTGGATGTGGTTCTATCATAGATTTACCTTGGAGTAATACCTCTAAAAAAGGTGTGTTGAGATTGACATGTGTATTACCTAGTACATGAAAATGTGCCTTACTTCTCCCCAAGTTTGACAATCCTAGGGGATATGATTTGGAAATTCAAAAACAATTTACGATGTATCATAAAGGATTTTAATATAAGATAATCATGAATAACCTAGGAAAAAAATTTTTCATATATTGAAAAGATTTTTTCATGATTTAAACATCCTATAAATGACTTTTTATTATTATTTGGTTCTCTATAATGATTATCATTTCTCAAAATTTTCTTTTGGGTTTTATTCAATGGGGGGAACTTGAAGTAACTGGGTTAACATTGAATGTGATACAAAATATTTTGATCAAAAACTAAATGGGATTGTTATTAGAGTAAAGAATATTATGATTAATATTAATCAGTTATCCTTTTATATGATTAAAAACTTTTACCTTAAAAAACTCACAGACTCTCTAAAGAAGAGAGGGATGGACTTCAGTGAAAGTTCAAGTAGTGGAGATCATAGAGGAAAGAAGACTTAGATTCATATATATTGAGAATACAAGAATAAGAACTGAATGGAATGTCTAAAAGGAAAGATATGATGTTTTACATGTGGATAATAATGGAAAAATTAAGTAATTTATAAGTAAAAATGAAATTTAGAGTTAATTCATTGGATGTGAATAATTTTTCCCCTAAATAATTATTAAAAGTGAATGTTTTATATGTTAAAATAATGGGCATTATGCAAATTTAAGTCCTAGGGGGAAAGTTCAAGAAGATGATATGAGTAAATGTTATTTTTTCGATGATGAAGATACTACAAATGATATATGAAATTAAGGTGGTATTGAAGAATAAGATAATGAATCCTAGTTAATTATTTAAGAATGGAGTGAAATGATTAAAATTTTTATGTAGTGGAATTCAATAATTTTTCAAATCATGAAATATATATATAAGGATTGTTTTATATAATTTTTTCATTAATGATTTTTAATAATATGTTCAATTGTACTAATGACATATAAAAGTGATTTAATGGTAAGGTGATACACTATTGAAAAAATATTAATTGAGGAAAATATAATCATGGATATATTCTTTATGTTGAGGTAACTAATTGATTTTGTGGGAAATAAGTAGTTGTATGGAAAAACTTATTGGTTAAAAAAAATTATGACTAATGTTCTTTTTTAAGATGATTTAAATATTATAAATATTATTATAGTATTATGTAGAATTATGAATTTAATAATCACATTATTTCTTCTTGAGTTTTAGAAAATGGACAACCCTCATGTAGAGTGACTACCCATCGCATTCAGCAAGGATGTGGCGATTGAACCCATAATTGAATGTTGATAAGGGTGAAACACGTTCCACAGGCCTACATGATGTAATGGTTATTATAACATTGTTTTAACATAGATGGTTTTATGTTCAAATATTATGTTGATTTTGGGAAACCTATTATGGGATAAGTTCATTTTATTTTAGGGTGTCTAATGATATTTTATGAGAAATTTAGTTAGGTTGATGTTTATATAAACATTTGGTTTAATTTAAGGAATTATTTTGGAAAAATTCTATTAGGTTTTTGAGCTATAAATGTTAAGGGTATGATATAACATTTTTGGTTAAAAAATCATGTTGAGTTTATTAAGTTGATTTGGGATATATGGTCATTTATTTAAGGAATGATCAATGTTAAACCTTTGGTTTCATTGTTTCATTTTGCAGATAAATAGATTCATATTCATTTTGGGTATTATATTACATTGTGAAAGTTATTTTGGTTTTACTAAATATATTAGAAATACATTGTTTCTCTTTTATGGATCGTATGATCTAATAGAAGTTAATTTTCTTCTTTTAGGAATAAAAAATTCAATTTTTTGATTTCCATTTCTTGGAGTAAGATATTATGTGTAAATTTACCAAATCATAGCTAAATTTTAAAATTATGATTATAAAATAGAATGGTATCATGAAATTAAATTTCATTATTTTATTGGACAGAAAAATAACTCCTCGACTTTAGGAAATTTTTCTTGAAATAAGTTTTTTTATCATATTTATTTAATATTTGACAAATCCAATGCTCTTTTAAATCATCATATATTTTTGGTTTTTTTGTCTTTAGCTTTTAATTTATCATAAACTTTCTTATGATCAATGATCTATATCACCCACATATGAGTAGTCGGTTCTGATGTATAACCAAAGCTTATGAATATATTTTATGAAGCGACGGCGGCGGTACTATGTGGTACTGTAGCAGCCAGGTTACTATTCACAGAATAGGAATTTGGCCAAAAAATTGGGCCTACGGGCTATGTAATGGGCTAAAATCCCATTGGGCCTTCAGGCTATGTAATGGGTCTCCCTCTACCCAGTTAAAATAGGTCTTTTCTTTTCTTTATTAATAAAAAATGAGGATTTGGCCCCAACCTTTAAAAAAAATTAAAAAAATGATAAGTAAGTCATTATTCTTGTATAAATGGTACTTTTTTTAAATAATTTGATTATAATTTTTAAGGAGATGAAAAAAATATTTTCGTATAGATTCTATAATAATACTTGAATGAAATTATTAAAGTTTAAGATAAAGATATTTGTTTCAATATTTTAAGGGTCAACGTATATGTTTCTCTAATTTGGATACATGAAAAGTTTTAATTATTTTAGATCAATATATTTATCTTCATGGGAGATTCCAAATTCAAATTTTGAAACTTATCCTTGTGATCATACTGATTATATAAAGAGGATATGAGTGGAAGAAGGATAAGGTGAATATGGGAATACTTTAAGAGGTTGATGTATTATTTTTTTTTATAACTATTCATTGATGTTCCTGAATAAAGTAGAGATATGTTATTACTATTTATAATTAGAATAATCTTTATTGAAGATGAATAATACAATGAGTGCTTGAATGTAGTAAAAAGTATGTTAATCATTCTACAGAATGGTGTTTCTATTTTTGATTAATATTATAAGTTTTTTCAATATGTTGGACGCTTTATTGTTTGATATATATATATATATTATTGTGATTTCATTCTTTATTTGGGATGAAGATCTATCCATCTGATTCTATGACAACATAAAGACCAATGAATATCTAGTTCAAGAATATATATTTCACACCATTTTTAAATTTTAGGGATCTTTTATAAAGAAAATTTCAAGAGATAATAATATATTTAGAAATAGTTATCAATTTAAGGATTATACCTATAAATTGTCTATACACTTTTAAAAATTATTAGAGCACCTCTGTTTCAGATTTTTCAAATCATAGAAAGGACGTAGTCACCAATATTTGAGGAGAACATCATAAAATTGTTAATTTTAGTTGTATCTTTAATTTTATTTTATTTTTAAAAGTGGTGTGAATATTATGGGTATCACATATTAGGTCAAATCATCCAAATGAGTATAATGGTATAAATGAAATAAAAAATTAGTGATTTATAAAAATATATCGACACTGATTCACCCCACCCCACTCAGTGTGGTTGTACAGTTCACTAGGCATCTTAGTTTGTATCAAACCTAAGGTCCTACCTTAAATTGGATATTTTGGTTTCTAGGTTTTTTAACTATGATATGTGAATTTTATATTTGAATAAGTGTGTGAGTTACCTCAGAAGTTGAATTTAAAGGTTAACCCTATCAAATAAAACATAGATATTATATCTAAAAATACCATGAAGATTAATAAGAAGAAAGAGACCAAGATGTTGATAAATATATAATGTATAACACAAGAAGACAAGAATTAACCATAGGTTGAAGGTAATTAAAGTTGAAAATTATTCATGATATCTATTGATAATTATCCTTTTTAAGAATCTAGTTTAGGATGTGATTAGTATGTACATATTGAATCACATTTTGATATTTAGTCTAAAATAAATAATTAAATTAAAAATATCCCTTTAGAATTTTCGAATTTCATTTTTTTATTCATCCAGGATCTATGGGATTAGAAGGCATAGTTGGAGGTTGAGACTAATTTGATAGAACAATCCTTGGGTAAGAAAGTGTTAGTGTGTAGGAATCTCGTCTTATAAGTTAAAGTTAAGGAAGAATTTTCATTTATTTATAAAGAAGAATATTATATGGATGGATAATAATTGAAAAAGGAAATTAGTCATAAATATGATGGTGATAAAGTATTTTAAGAGGGGATATATGCATAAGAAGAAACCCAAAATTCTATCAATAATGTAAAGAATTCTCATTTGGTGATAAAATAAAAGGAAATTTAGGAGATTGATAAGATTCATAAATATCATGAAATTCATATTGATATTATTAAGAAATATTATGAAGAATAATGTAATGTGGTTGAATATAAGAAGAAAAAACATAATATAATGTGTCTTTTTGTTGAATTAATACTAAATAAATTTGGAATTGGTTTAATACAAATCCTTTAAAGTTACTGAGAAAGGTTTTGTTTCCATTTAGATGTTTTATGTGAGTATTTAATTTTAAAGGAATATATATTATTGTAATATATATCTTAAAAACATTCAATTATATATTTACTAAAATCTTAATGATAAAAGGGGAAACATATATTCTAGAAAATCTCAGTCATAATAAATCTATTTTCCTGAAAATAGTTGGTTTCAAGGAAAATTTTAGAAAAATATGGGTTAAGAAAAGTGTTGAGAAAAAAAACCTCTATATCAAATGTTCATATGATCAAGGTACCAAAATTGGTCCCCAAAAATATTCTCAAAATAATTTATTTTTATTTTAAAAACAAAAAGGTTTTTGGACCGTCTCAATTATATTTCAAAGGAGAAAATCAATATTCATTGGCTACCAATAAGTTTTGAGACAATGTAATGCATAATTCTATTTATTTTTGAAAAAAATGATAATTTATATAAGAAAAATAATTCCTCTATTAACAGGGATAAGACATGAATTCAAAAAAATACTATTTATTTAATGGATAGTGAAAATAATAATTGAAATATTTGAAAGGTTGAATAAAATTTGTGGAAATTATAATAAAGGTGTTCATTGTGATGGATAATGTTCATTTAAATTAATCAAGAATCATACATATGATATTAAAGAAAAAAGACTATAAAATAAAATGAATAAACAAGTAATAAGTGAAAGTGAGTTTATATTGGGATATTTATTAAAAGGAAATGTTAAAGAAAACACAACTAATAAAAATAAGAATAATGCTACATGAAATAGAATAAGATAATTATAATGTGGTAAAGAAACACACTATGGACTATTATAAACAATCCATGAGTCTCAACGATAAAGGAAACAAGATGGAAGAAAAAAATATGATTCAATCTAAGAAAGAAATGAAAAGATAAGTTTTGTGGAAGAAATTTGTGAAGAAAATGTGAGATGTGATTATAAATTTTATGATATGTTTCCAAAATAGAGTGACACAAAGACATTTTGAATGTGTGTGTAAGGTATAAAAAATCATGAAATATTCCAACTGAATGAATGAGATAGCCACTATCACAGGAGAAACCCTTAATTAAAATGAATTAGAAACAATATAATTTATGTGCCATGCTAGTTGAGGTAAAAAAGAAATTTTCACTTAAGGACAAGTATGAAAAGATCAAGAAGACCACATTACCCATAGATATAAAATTAATGGGTTGGGCATGAAAATTTCTCAAAAAACTGGAAATAAAGTGAAATGAATTTGTTTATTGATAAGAAACATTCAACGTTATTACTATTTTTAAGAATCAGTGGAGAAGTCACTTTATTTTCATATCTTTTTGTTTTTTTATATAAATAGAATTTAATGTGATGTATTTAGGGGAGAATGTAAATGATGATTAGGCTGTGAAAGTGTTACAATATCATGAAATTTCCATCTTTTAGGTGATTTATCTCAAGTGGAATTAGTTTTCAAATATATTTTATCAGGATGATTCTTGTAATTCATCTGAAAAATAGATTATTCTATAGATTATTTGATCGATATTACCCTTAAATAGTAGCTAATTTGAGAAACTATCAGATATTTTTTGTGAAGTGATTTAGTGTATGGAAAGTGATGTAAAATGTCATTTTGGAGGTATGTTAGTTATATTTAGTTATCCTTTTGTTTAGAAAATAAATTCTAAATTTAATAGAGGGGGGAATGTATTTTTCAATGAAATGAAAAGTGAGAATATGTTGAGAAATATATTATTTTTAGTATATTATTATGAAATTAATCATTCTATCTTATTTTATACCTCGAGAATTACTCAAGTTGACTTACAGTTGATTATTTAATTACTCACACGTGGTATCATCATATCTATTTTGTATCAGTAAGGGAAGAGATAGGAAATAAAACTACTGAATTTGAATTTTGAGATATTGACATTAAATCCAAAGGAGTTATTTATTTTTTCAATTCGTTATGATTAATATATATTTTTTATTTTCTTTAATATGTAATAAAATGGATATATGTTAGTAGAAGATTAAAGAACCAAATTAATGGGTGGTTTTAGTTTTTTTATATTTCATAGAGAACTTATTTTCTAAATGGATAATAAATTTACAGAAAGAGATTGTTCTCATTGGAATTAAATACATACTATCATTGAGTTATTTGATAAGATGTAAGATGATAATCTAGTTTATATTTTAAGGTTAATGTTATATTAAGTGATTATGTGAAAAATCAGATTAGCATCTTGAGTAGATTGATGAGTTATGTAGGTTGATGAGATAAGGATCTGTATCAAGGAAGGTTAAAATTCATAAATGAAATAATTTTTTAGTACTGAAGATTAAATGTTGTGTATTAATTCAAGGATACATTAGACTAGATCATTTGTCTCATGAATATGGGAATATAAATGATGAAATTGATGTGACATGACTATATTTTGAAGAACCATATTGGATAATTTTATGTTGAATAATATAGATAACTATGAATTATATTGTCAATTCATCTTTTTGGTTTTTTAGAATGAAGAAATTCTATGTTATTAAATCTTCACTATGATGATGATAAATATTTGTAGTTGACTTAATGTTTATGTGAAAAAAGGTGTTTCATTTGTTGATTATTTATTAAATGACTTTAAACTAAATGAAATTGATGGTTTTGAATAAGATTTGAGTTTGATTTACTCCATAAAATATTTATTGAAGTACTTATTTTTTAGTTGATTCACATATATTAAAATAGGTTATTGTATGTTGTATATGATTTTTAATCATTATTATATGATTAAATATGGTTTGAAGATGTATTAAAGTGATTTAATTTGTTTTTAAATAATTTAAAGTTGTTTGAAGAACTTTGGAAAAGTGTAGAGGTTTTGAGAAAATAAATCTAAAATTATATACATCTACATATGAGTAGAGAATTTTCTACTATATATATATAATTAAACATGAAATAGTGAATCTTATATAATAATAAACTCAAAATGGTTTAGGATACATATGTCTAAATCTAAAAATCAATTGTATCCATATTATTAACTTGAAATTTCCAAAGGTTGTGTAATATTAATCCAAAGGATGTGTATGAGTAAGTTTTATTAGATCGTGAGAAAATTTTGGGAGGATATTTAGGAATAAAATAATAATATAAAGGTTATGTATGAGTAAATATATACTTTCAAATTCCATGTATGAGTAAAATATAATTTATGTTATATTAAACTGGAAGTTTCAAATCCCTTGTATGAGTAATCTATTAATTAATTTATGTCACTTGATCTCATATACGTGTTCACTAATGATTGAAAAAAAATGTCTTTTGTGTTTCTCAATCAAAAAACAATACAAATATATTAAAACTAAGTTTGGTTTATTTTATTAATAAAATATTAAAATAATGTACTTATGAATTAATAAAATAAAATAAAACATTTTTCATGCACATGTGATTTTTTTAGAAAAAAACATGTTATATGTTTTTGGTACAAAGAAAATATGAAGACATGTAGAAAAATAAAACATATAAATTGAATAGTTTACATAAAATCTATCAAAAAATATATTTAAATATAAAAACATTAAAACTAAACATTTTATACAACTTATAAATGATTATTTTTAAGATAATAGGGGTTTTATGTTTTCAAAAACATGCACACATACATATATGTGTGTCTGTGTAAAAACACTAAAAACATATTTATAAAATTGATTAATTTATTTAAAATATTATGAACATAATGTATTAATGTAAACATTAACACAAAATGTTTGCATAAAACATATATTTTTTTAATAGAAAGCATGTCATGGAATCGCTATACATAAAAATTATATAAAAGTATCCAACTACAACAACAAAATGTCAATTTTATGAAAATATAAAAATGGAAAAAAAATAAAAAAGGATAACTTTCCCCTAAAATAAATAAACAAAATCAAAAGGAAATATCTATAATTCAATTGAATAATTTTATAAAATATAAATTTTATGTATTTGATTCTACCCTATAATAATTTCAAATAGTTGATTAAATAAATAAATAATCAAAATAAAATGAATATAATGAATGAAATATTTATAAAAAATCCTGAATAAATTTATGACCATAAAAGCATAACACAACTAAACATTAAAATGTAACCAAAAAAACATAATTTAAATATATACATGACAATAAAAAATGTAAAATAAGGATTAAATTCATAATGAAAATACAATAAGAACAATATACTTAAAAACTAATTTTTGTCAATATATACCCAAATAAATTTTTTTAAAAATATAATTGAATCATTAAAAAAACTAACATTAAAAAATCATAAATTTGAACTATGACTAAAGAATACCCTTTGTCAAGCTATGTGTATAAAAAATTCCCATGGCTAGATAAATAAGATTCATGCATAAAAAATCATTATTAAAAAAGTTTTTTTGATGATAAGAAAACATAAATTTAAAAATTAATGTAGAATATGTTGAATGTATATCTTATCAATTAACCTGAAAACCCATCAGTTAAATTTTAGAAAATTATAATTTGAAAATATTAGATGAAAAATATCAAAAAAACCCCCTTTTTTAGATTATTTATCACTAATTTTCAAAGTTTAATTTTTAAAAATTATATCTATTAATTAATTTGATTATAAAAAGGATTCTCTATTGAATCTTATCTCTAAATTATTATATTATTTATTATATTTATAAATATAAAAAAATTAACTAGAATAAAAATTGTTTAATGAAATTTTAAATATAAAATGTTATGAAATCAATAAATGAAAGGAAGAGATATTAATAATTATGATCATAAGGATTTCACCACATAAATATTTTTCATTTTTTTATAATTATCAAAGAGATCACCCATTATATAGGATTCATAGGTTATTTATTTCCTTATAAATAATAGAGAATTTAGATATCTAGTTAACATTTTGAATCATAAATGGTCAGGTTATAATATAAATATTATATGAAAATTTTGGCATCCACCAATATAGTAATTTTTTACAAAACTCTCAATTATATTTCATTAATTTCATATAATATTATTAATATGATTTTATATTTAAAAATTTATCCCAAAAAATCAAGGGGAAGAAACCCAATAAAAGAAAAAACAGTATAACATTCTCTACTCCTAAAACTGTATAATTGTGTTATTATCATGGTTTAAACCCATAAACATATGCCATAAATCAACGAAAATTATTAAATTTGATATTTTTTTCATGATTTTTAGGGTCATGGGAATAAATATTTTCATCTAGGCTACCCTACAGACATGGTTTTTAATATAATTTCCATAATTTTAAAGAAATCAGGAACAAAAGTCCATATGGTTGTGGTTTTGAAACTATGGTTGTAAGGGTTCAAAATTATGGTAGTAGATAAATATGAAAAAAACTAGAGCCATATTTTTAACTCAAGACCTATTTAGTGCATTCCAAACACTATAACCAGTAGCTTATAATGAAGTATTTTAATTATATTATATATTTATATTACTTATTTGATACTTTACTATTTTAAAATATTAATTATTAGTTAATTATTATTTATTGTCAAGAAATTATTATTAAATATGGATATATTAATATTTATCAATAATTTTTTAAATATTGATTATTAATTATTTTCAAATTTTTTAATTATTAAAAAAATCAAATAGATAACAATGGTTTTATAAAATATGGTTGTAGATACTTATGGCCATAATTTTTAAAAATAATGGTTGGAACTCTAGAAACAAATAAACTTATGGACACTATTTTTAAAATTGTGTCCATAGGTCCTAGATATTAAAAATATTTTTTAAACCCATGTAAATAACTACCTACCTCCATGGTTTTCCAAAATTTTGAAAAAAAATATGGCCATAATAGAAAATTCTTGTATTACCCCGCTTATATTTAAAGGATCTTTTTGGATTTGTGCTTCAAAAAATTATGAAAAAAAATATTACATATAAAACCTCAATAAAACAATGTGTAAACGTCCACTCAATTTCAATTTCTTCCACAAAAATCGGATTCCTAAGTTTACAGTCCAATTTCATATAGGACACACTTGTTTCGTTCAAGACTAATTTACTTTATTCAAAGTTATAATTAAAAATTGTTTATACTCATCCTTAGTCCCTATGAAAAATATTTTAAAAATGGGGATGAGTATAAAAATCTATGTAAGGGATATATAATGAAATAAATTACATTATGATATTTTGAAATTTAGGAAACCCCATAAGAATTTTTTCTTTATTTAATAAACTTTAACTCAAATAGTCATTTACTTACCCAAGAAATCAAATTCATTGTTAAATTTTTTTATACAACATTTCATAATAAATCATAAAATAAAAATCATAATAATTAGGTTTTATTATAAAACACGATAAATTATGAAAACATTTTCTAAAAAAATATACTTTTCACCCTTAAAAGGGGTATAAACTTTCCTTTAAACATAATCTCACTATATTAACATATGAAATTAAAATATTCCATTTAAAAAAAATTATAATAATATCATATAGTAATGTTGGTAAATTATACTTAAATTCATACTTATAATAACCCTTATAGAGTAATCGGATAACTGGATAATTCTCATATCTCATTTGAGTAACCAATCATCGGTTAACTCTCTCACTTTACTCAATGCATTGGAGAGGTATATTGGGCACAAACATCATCAGAGATTTATCAGGCTCACCCATCATTCATATTAAATTTCAAATAACCATAACATTAATAAATCACTTATATCTTTTAATTTATTTATAAAATAAATTTGATTCGGCATTCAATCTAATAACCAATAACACTATCTATTATCTCACAAATTTGTGAATTATTTTTCTTTCATTAGAAAAAATATTTAAAGCTAAAAATTATCATAATTTTGAGAACAGAGATTTTATTATAAAATTAAAATGGACACTTTAAAATTAATAATGTATATAATGTTGTGAATGTGAATTCAAGCTATATATGTTAATATAACATTTTTTAACGTTCTTAAAAATTCAAAAAGAACCCATTCGAAAAATGTTGAAAAATATTAATTTTTAATTTATTTTAAATAAATTAAAAAATAAATAGAAATCAAATTTATAAAACTTTTAATAATTATTATTATTTCGAAGGTAACCCATTAAACAAGACTCTTAAAATAATGTAACTTACCTCAGGTCTGAATTGTCGCATGCATAATTTAAATCCTATGTAAAAAACATATATTAATTTTATACTTAGTTAATATACTTTTTATGTTTTATTACCTTATTTCTATCCCTTTTATTTAATTTATTACCATAACGTACAAATATATTAAATCAGTTAAGTTTATGTGTGACATTTTGAGGATGTTTAGTTCATAATCATAAAAAAACTTATATAGGTTGACCATGGTAAAAGGTATGATTATTACATAAGATATAGAATATAAATAATTATGTAATTATCATTCTTATACATTAAATAAAATTTTATATTCATCCATGAATTTTGGGTACAAAAAATGAATCACATCTCTTTGTGGAGGTGGTAGACTATACGTACACACAAATAATGTTATCATTTTCTAATGGATTTAAGTGTAAGAAGAAAATTAATATATTTTATTTAAATAATAATAAATATTTTATGAATATCATATATATTTATTTTATCCATAATTTTAACTATCTATATGATCTGATGATGAAAAACAATACACATTGCTTTGTGGAGATGATAGTTCACACATATTCTCGAGAAATGTTTTCATTTCCCATATGATAGAAACGTTTATGGAAAATGGGTTGTGAAATAAAAATAATAAAATTAAGTGTTTTTAAGTTACTTATGTTATTATATATTCATTTTTGTGATATAATTTAATGATTAACAAGAATAAATAAAATAAAATAACTCGTTAAGAGTTATACCTATTCTTTGGAAATCCTCATTTGTCTTACGCCAATAGCCTACTTATAATGGTATTAGAGGAAGAAAATAAGTTCTATAATGCATATAAAGAATATGGTAATGTATTTTATAAGATATTTTATGAAGAAAATGGCTTGTAAATTATGATTAATAGAGGATTGGTGGTTCCCTTTTATATGTATGGTGGGTGGCACACTTGTAATTTTTATAAACCTTAAAATAATAAAAGGTTAATTTCATGGAAAAGTGGATCCATATTGGATTCTTTTAAAATTTTGTATGATATAGGGTCTAAATATATTCTTCCAATAGGATTTATAAAGGGAATTAGGTTAATTTTCCCTTATACCTTCAACTTAACCCCCCCATTAGCCCCGTTTAACATTAACTATTGTGACACATTATTCAATTTATTATGGTCATGGAAGTAGTTTTGAAAACACCAAGTGTAATATACATGAAAATTTCATCAAATTTAAAACAATTTCTTTTAAATTTATTAATTATAGTATTTTTGTGTTTCTATGTACTTTAAATTATTAAATACCATTTCATGTCATTTTCCTGGCTATTCACATATTCTAACTTAAAAGAAATAAATATAACCATGTAATTCTAAATAAAAAACTTAAATATTAAATTATAATTCATTATTATTTATAAAATTCATCTAATTAAACAAATAATTTAAAAATTATATCTTTTAATATTATTAAAACAATTAATTTCATTTTTTTCACTACTTGCACAAGTGTTGCTTTATCCTTGTGTAAGCGTTTAGGAAAATAATATTGTCTCTAAAAAGTAAAAATAAAGTAATAACATAAAAATAATTTATTAGTGTATAAAATAACCATTTATAATCATTAAAAAAAATTGTATCCTTATGAAAACATATTATAGATATTTAATGTGATAAAGAGTGACACTTCGTAATTTTTCGTGACATAAACTAATTTAAAGGTCATAATCAAATTAAAGTGTAAAAAACTATAAAATTTATAATATAAGTTTATAAGGGTCAAAATAACCTATCCAATAATATTAAATATGATTTTTTACTTATCATAATTTATTTACCTTAATTAACTTGATTTACCCTTTATTGTAGTGACATATTTTTACTATGCTTATTATTCATAATGACCAAAAATGAAATTGGCCTCAATAATAAATTTAAACCCCTTTATTATAAAATATTAAATACAATTCTATTTATTTCATTTTTTAATTGTTAAAAATTTATTTTAATATATATGCATAAAAATAAATGAAAAACAATTTTTTAAAAATTTTGTTTTCAAGTATAAAAATGAACTTATACACAAATCCAAAATAATTTTGATTACTATAGAAACATTAAAATTATGTATAATAAAATTTATCTTATTTTACATTAAAACCGAATAATAATAATAATGGGGACTATAAAATACTTTAATTAATGAAAATAAATGATTGTTTAGAAAAGATCTACTTTCTTTCTATTCACTAAAAATCAATCTTTTCAGAAAAAATCCCCAAAAATCAAACTAAGAATATTATGAAATTTTTTTAGAAAAATAATTCCATTTTTCGAAATAAATCCTATAAATTTGGTAGGAATTAATTTTAATATTTGCACACAAAATGTAATAAAACCCATTTATAAAGAAAATGTATTTTTAAATCATAAAATTAAGTCATTATCATTATTTTCCTTATAATCGTAATTAAATTAATAAAATTTCATTAAATTGGAGATATAATTTACTTAGTTCACTATAATAACCTATGAAATGTGATAAATTTAATTTAATAATATTAAAATACATTATGCACCTAAAAAAAGTTTTATAAAAAAAATACTTATTTTACCTTACAAATACATGATCATAATTCCCAACCAATTGATAATCAATTCATTTTTATAATAATTTTATTAAGGAAAACAATTATACATTTATTTCAAAAAATGTTTACTCCTATTCATACACTCTAAACAAATGATTATGTCATAATGATCATATTTAAATAATAGTATGAAGTTTTTCATTTAATCTTGATGTTGCCTATACTATTCTCGATTAAACATATTTTATAAAGAAAATAAATTATAAAATAATGGATTGTTACATTTTAAATCCTTAAATAAATTTAAAACTCTCAATTTTATATCAGCTCTGATAAAACAAGGTATAAAACATTAGAAAAAAGAAAATCAAATGAGTGGAAGAAAAAACATATGATCATGAAAAGAAAAACCCTTTTAATATTTAAAAGTATCATTTTAAAAAATATATCATTAAAATGGATAATAAAATATCTTTTTCAAAATAGTATAAATAAAATATGAATTTCACCCAGAATAAAACATAATAGGGTTAACTAATAAGTAGAACGTTGTTCGCAAGTGATAATATGGACACAGAGGAGAAAAATTACGTCCAAGGAATAATAAAGAGTGATAGAGAACATGATCATAAGAAATTTAACAACCAAAAAACTATAAATAGGTATAGGATAAATAATACCATAAATTTATTAAAAATTAATATAAAAGGATAACATTTTTTTCAGGATCCTTTTTTTAGAGTTGTGGGATTGTTTTACTATCAAGATATAGAACACAATAAAATATAATTACATGATTTATCATCTTTTCATAAGAAAAAAATTCTTATTTTGGTTGTGATTTGATAAATATCCACTTCAATCTCAACTATAAATCTAGGAAATTTATTTTCAAGATGAATTTTTCAAGCTCTAAGAACTAAAAAAACTTGTAATGGATTACACGATCTATAAAAGGATAAAACATTATTCATCATATCATTAGACATTTAATAAAACCAAAATGGTTAAAATGTGTTAAATAATATCCAATATGAATAAATACTATATCAATATCTAAATATTTAAAAAATAACACCCAAAGTTCGACTTTAATCATTCTATAAATAACAAAACTTAAAGCACTTACAAAACCCAAAAAGAATAAAAACTATTTAACCACGAATTATTCTGCTATAAACATAAAATTTATCTCTAAAAAAATTAAAAACTCATAAATTCATATCATATTTTCTTCAAAGTATAATAATATTTCTCCTAAGTAACCTGATTCACCATAAATAAACAATAAAATCATATATGCTTCTAAAATATATTTCAACCGATATTCACTAAATAAAATCCCATCTTAGAAAATAATATTTCTATTTATTGAAATTATATAAAATACCAAACATAGTAAAATTACTTATAAATAAAATTAATCACATACTCACCAAATCACTTTTCAATCCTATTTCTATATATATGATAAATTATATTTTCCCAAAATGCAATAACTCTGTTATCATAATTAATAATAATTCCCTCAACATCAAAGATCATATTAACCCTAAAGGTTATGAATACATTTCAACCTATTTTCCTAAAAATAAAAAGAAGTCTTCATCAAATAAATTTTTCACTACCACACAAGTAAAAAATAATGGTTACATATACCTCAATCATTTATGAAAACTCAATAAATCTCTTTTAAAGTACTCTCATAATAAAAAAAACCTAAAAATGATATCAAGGAATTTAACTTACGATCAAAATTATTATTATTAACACATAATGGTATTTAATACTTATAAAATATCCTCATTTGAACCATCTAAACCATTAAATTTATTTAAAACATTCATCTAATACCAACTATAATACCATATACCTTAAATAAACCATAATTACATGGTTTATTAAAAACTCTTCACTTTCTTATATTTCTAAAATTATTCTAAATTATATTTTTAGAAAATATAAAAAAATATTAAATATAAATCCCTTAATAAAAGTGGTCACTTACACTAAATGTTCATTTTTTCCTATAAAAATAGGGTTATTAAGTTCATAGTCTACTTTTATTCATGACACACATTCTATGTTTGTGGAATTTTTTTATCTAATTATAGACTTAATAATAGTTTTCAATCATCCTTCAGAACTATGAAAAAAATTAAAAACACAGGATGAGGATAAAAATATCATTATGGGATATACAAAACAAAGTAATCTCATTATTCTAGTTAAAATTTTCTGAAAACTAATAATAAATCTTACCTTTTCATAATAAACTTTGAACTTAAATAACCATTTATTGATCTAATAAATCAACTTCAATAGTTAAATAATTTTTTTAAAACATCTCAAAATAAATCATGAAGAAAAAATCCTAATAATGAGGTTTTATTATACATCATGGGCATGTAGGTAAATATTTTCTTTAAAAAATACTTTTAACCCTTAAAATGGGAATAAAATATCCTTTAAACATCAGTCCATTAGGTTAGATTATGAAATAAAAATAATTCATTTAACAACCATTGAAATAAAACCATGTAGGTGAAATGGGACATTATCATTACATTCATACTAATAAGTTCCCTTATATTTGAATCACATAATCTTATAATTCCCACATATATTTATAGTAACCTATGGCTAATAAACTCTATCCCTTCACCCAATTCATTTGAGAGCTATATCGGGATCACTAGTCAGTATAGCCACATCATGATCACTGATAATTCATATTGAATTTAAAATAACCATAGAATGAATAAATAACATATATATTTCAATTTAATCATAAAAACAATTTGAATTTGTATTCAATCCCATAATCGTCAACACTATCAGTTAACGTATAAATATGAGAAAAAGTTTTAGTTTCCTTATAAAAACTATTTAAATATAAAAATTACTATAATTTTGGGATACATATTTTATTTTAAAATAAACCTGAAATTTTTAAAAGGATATTGAGAAATAATAATGTATATGGTGGTGAGAAAGGGTAGTAAATCCATATATGATAAAATAAAATTCCTTTTTATAACTTTTGTAAAAAACATAAAATAACCCATATTTAAATTCCAAAACATATTTATTTTTAATCATTTGTAAATAAATTAAAGAAATAATTTTAAATATAACTTATCAACATTTTCAGAATTATTAATAACATTCTTGAATCATTTAAAATCATATTAAAAGTGAATAAAAAAATTGTAATAAAAACATTAAAATAAGATTCTTAAATGAAATTCTCCTTCCTCGAGTTTGAATCACCACATTCATACGTTAAATCCTACATAATAAAATTAAATTAATTTTATACTTACATAATAAAATTTTTCAAGATTATTACGTCATTATTATCATTTTAATTCATTTATTACCATACCTTACATAGTTATTAAATAATTTTAGTTCAGGTTAAACATTTTTTGGATGTTCGATTTATAATCCTAAAACATCATCCATAGGTTAATAGTGGTGTTAGTCCATAGGTACGCATGAACGATTTTATTATTTTCTAACATAATGAAGGTTAAGAAGGTAATTAATATATTATATTTATAAAATAGTAATTATGAGATTAATATAATATATATATTCATTTTATACATTATTTTAACCATCTATATTAGTTAGTGATAAAAAAGGAAATACATAGCTTCGTGGAGGTAGTAGTCCACACATACACAAGAGAGATGTTTTCATTTCCCCTAGGATAGAAAAGGAGATATAAATGGTGTTTTTACATGAAAATAATAAAATTTTAGAATATTTAAGTTAATTATTTAATTATATCATCATGGTTAGAATATATTTGAAGTAGATATAATAATATATAAAATGAAATAAATCGTTAAAATTTTTACCTCTTCTTTAGAAATCCTCCTTGGGCTTAAGGTTTAAGCATTCTTAGGATAGTATTAGGGGAAGAAAAAAAGATCTTAAAAGTTTTAAAGGAGTCTAGAAAGGTATTTTGGTGTATGTTTTATTAATATAATGATTCAATAAGTGTGACATAGATAGGAGAGGTGGTTCCCTTTTATTAGTGAAGTGGGTGAAAAACTAATTATTATTCTGAACATTAAAATAATTGAAGGTTTATTTTCTAGAAAAGTGTCCCCAAATTGGATCCATTTTTATGTTTTGATGCAATGAGGTATAAATAAATTCATAAAATATTATTTATCCATTATTTTAGGATAATTCAACCCTTATATGTTTAGTTTAACCCCTCATTAACCCTGTTTAACCTTAAGTGTTGTAACACATTTTTAAATAAATAGGGGTCATGAAAGTAATTTTGAAAATAAAAACTAGAAATTACACGAAACTTTTATGAAATACTCTACAATTTACCATAAAATTTAGTTATTAATGGGTTTTTATTGGTTTCTAATTATTTAAAAATGATTTATAAATATTAAATAACATTTAAATTTATTTTCATGACTATTAAAATATATTGATTTAAAAGGCTTCAAGATAACAATATAATTAAAATTTAAAAACCTAAATCATAAATTATCCTTCATAACTATTTATAAAATTATAATAATACCATAAGTCGTCAAAATATTATCAATTTTAATTTTTACAAAACCAATAATTTTATTTTTCTACTACTTGTACAGGTGTTGTGTCCATGTTGTGTATGTTTTCAAGGCAATTATACTATATTTAAAAATTGAAAATAAATTCTATTAATAAAATATATTTTTTAATATAAAATTTTACTATTTATAATCATTCATATATTATTTTTATCCTTATTACAACATATTATAGATTTTAAAAGAGAGATTGACATTTTATAATTTTTTAACTTAAAATAATATAATGGTAATAATAAAAGTCAAGTGGCACAAAGAAATAAAATTTAAAATATATGGTGATAAAGTTATAAATACCTCATCCAATAAAAGTTAAGATGAAAATTTTTTCTTTATAGAAAATTATTTACCTTAATTAACCTGATTTACCCTTACCATGGTGACACATTTTTACCCTGGTTATTATTAATAATGACCAAAAATAAACTTGATCTAATTATTAAATTTAAAAATAATTATTAAACATATGACTTAAATTTTTTAAGATTCAATTTTGATAATTGGAATAAATTTATTTTAATATAAGTTTGAAAAATGTAATGTAATATGATTTTTAGAAAATTGTGTTCTTAAGCATAAAAATGAACTTACACCAAAATTAAAAATAATATTGATTCATAATAAGTTATTTATATTATGTTTAATAAAATACTTCTTATATTGATTTAAAAACAAAAAATATATAATGGGTCTATTGAATTACTTGATTTAAATAAAAGTAATGGCAGTTCCATTAAAAATGATATTTTTCACTATTCAATAAAATTCAATCCTTTCAAAAGAAATCCCAAAAAAACATCCTAATATTAATATAAATTCTGATTTCAAAAAAAAATCTATTTTTTCAAATTCAATTTCTAAATGTGGTAAAATTAATTAAATTATTTGGGAAAAAATATAATAATACCCATTTTTGAATAAAATATATTTTTATAGAATAAAATGACATTATTCTCATTATTTTAATAAAAATCATAATTAAATGAATGTCAGTTCATTTAATTGGATATATAATCTACTTATTTCATTAGAATAATTTAAAAAAAGTGAAAAATGATACCTATTAAGATTAAAATACATTTCACACATAAAACATTTATAAAATACATCCAGTTTACATTCAAAAAAATTAATCTTCATTTCCATACAATTAATAATCAATAAATTATTGATTATTCATTTTATTGAGGACAAAATTTTGACATATATTTGATAATATGTTTATTAATTCTCATACCCACCAAACTACTACCTATTTCTTAATAATTAAATTTAAATAATAGTATATCTCAATTCATTTAAGATTGATGTTTCATATAACATAGGTTATCGAATATATTAATTAAAGAAAATAAATTCTAAAATCATGGGGAATTACATCACCTATTATTACTTATATAACATAATCTTTCATACTAAAATAAATATTTATATTTACTCCCTTAATTTTTCAGGGTCTTTTATCTCGTAAACCTTGTGGTCTACCTCACTCTAGAAATGTATTTTTTATATTAATAATATAGTTTTTTAAATATGTATATAAGAGTTTGTGGTGTTTGATTTTTCATATAGGTTACGTTGCTAGATATCTTTCAACGAATCCCCTTTCTTCATTCAACTCTTTTGACGGATTTGTTTGATTTCTATTTTGGTTTTGTTGATTTTTGGTTCTGCTTTTTTATTTTGGATTGGTGTTGGATTAGGTTTTCCTCTTCATTGTCCTTGGTGTACACTAGTGGTCATGGTGGTGGTTCTTCACACCTGTTAGTTTAGTGGTGATGGCCCTCAGTGGTGGTCCATGGTGATGGTGGCAGTTTCTTATGGTTCTGATGATTGTGGGTCGGTGAAGAGATAGGTGATGTTGTGTTCATCCTGAGAAATATTCTTGTCTTATCTTGAAGGCTATGTCATGATGGGTGGTCTATGGTAGTGCAGGGCAGTGTTGGTGATGTTGTAGGATGTTGTGGTTGTCTTTTGGGTGGGTCAGTCCTAGACAAGTTTTCCTGACCAGACCGTTTATGGTAGTTGCATTTTCATCTTATGTTTTTGTTTTTGGGCAGATATAGTCCTAGAGTGGGTTCCTTGGTCTGCCTTCTTATGACTCTTTGTGGATGGTGTTTTTTGGTTCTCACTTATCCTTAAAGTGATTTTATTTTATAAAATCAAAAAAAATGTTATTTAGCATATAATAAATCCAATATAATTTTTGAATTAAAAAATCCTATGATTCATTAAATAATTTAATAATTTAATTTTGGATCCTCGTCTTGTTATTAAAATAATTAAAATATATTAGTAATTTTAATTGATATATTGTTTTTAATATTTTAATGTTTATGATTATAATTTTTTATAATCTAATAATATTTATATTAAAATATTATAATAATAAAAATTCCAGTGTTAATCATATTTCATTATAAAAAGGTACTAAAATCACTTTTGGGATGTTTTCCACCCCATAGGGAGTGATTTAAATGTAAAAAGATAGTTATTTTTTAGAATAATAATTTTCAATGACTAACAATATATTTAATACACCTTAATTCATGATTAAGTTAATAAAAATTCATATAATACAATCCAAAAATATTGAAACACCTAATATTTTTGAGTAATTATATACATAAAAAATAACTTGTAACAAGGACACAACAACATTATATAAAACTCAATAACATGATATTAAATTCTACACATACTTTAAAACTGTAAGGGATAACCTTGGGATATAAATAAAAAGGGGGTGAGTTATAAAACATAGTAGTAGAGTAATAAAAGAATAATATGATGAAAGTAATTCATGTTGGTTAAGAGGCATATTAAGGTGACATAAAATGGGTGAGAATCATATACATGATCATAAAAGAATGATATAGGATAATAACAAAAAGACTATATAGGAATGTGGAATAAAAAAACATGAAATCATAAGCATAATTCAAGGATAACCACTGATGAATAATAACATATTTTTATTATGATAACTTATCATGAACCATACATGGTATCTCATTTGATAAAAACATTACTTATTTCTTAGGACATCCCAATATTTTTGATTTTATTAAAATAATGACATAAATTTAATAATTAAAATGTTGAAAGAGTGATAAAAAATATTGAATATATAGATTTTAGGATCAATTTTAGGTTATAATCAAAATATAATCTTAAATATTACTTCGAATAGACCTATGGATTAGGATGGGAAGTAATGAAAGGGGTACAGATTGTTTTTCATCAAACAAATTGGGTATACCTATGCTACAATTATCCCTTAGTCAAGGTATAGCTAACAACCATGATTAATTACACTTAGATTCTATGAATAAATTTTCATATGCTAATGATCATATCCTACACAACTCCAATTAGGTCAGGTTCGTTAAATTGCACCTAACATGGTCAAGGATGTGCAAGATAATGTGATGAAAAAAATTAACCTAATTACTAGTCATAGGGTCACCAATGTTCAATTTATATATTCATTAATATTAAGTTTACCCCTAATCTTTTCCCCTAGCCCTAAGTAGACTATCCACACATGAAGGAAATGAATGAAAGTAAGGAAACAAATGATATTCTTAACATAGTGATTCAATGATACAGAATGCAATGAAGAACAAACAATATTCCATAGTTAAGAGAATAGATGATATTAAACGTGATTGACAATGAATAAAAGAGTGATATTGGAATTAAACTATAAATAATTAAACATTACATTAACGAAAGAAAATTAAAAGAAAAATGAAAAAATTACTATAAAAATGGAGGTTCGAAACCCTATAGTGGCCTCCTGGTGGTCATTCCTCAAGCTTGGAATGGATTCTTAATCACTTTTCTAGAACCCATATTTATAAGACCTTATGTCATCAATGGGAATCCATGGATCAAATTTTTCATTATTTTGGTGGTCTATGGGTCAAAAGAAATATATCTTGTCCAAGATATGTGTAATATCCCCATTTTTTTAGTTAGTCATACACTTACACAATATTTAAATTGTACACGACGTATAATGTTATAGACATGAAAGATTCATGGTGAGTTAGATGGAATTTAAGAAATTTATAAATAAATTTTGGAAGTTTCATGGTGTGACACATAAGTGTCATGACATGTCATATGGTCTTCACTTTGAGATCATTTCTTCATCTTCTCACCCTTTAAATGATTCACACCTTATAATATGTTCATATCATAAAATAATTACATGATATGTATTTTTAATATCTAGCGTTGGAAGAAAAATTTTTCTATGGTTCTTTAATTTCAATCCTTTAAAACAACAATTCATCATCTATCATTGTGGAAATAGTTATTCCATTACAAAACATGAACTATTTGACTCCATTTCTATATTCACTTCATCTTTATTTTCTGGTGTCATGCCGCGATATTCCTAAATTGCCACATTTTTTTGGTAATGCTCCAAATTCTGGTCTTTCATAAGAAAACACAAAACATCAATATCTTCGAAGAGAATTAACTTTAATAAATTAACATTCAATAAATTAAAATATAAAAACCGATCAATATATAAATATAGTATAGAGATATCACTTCCATGTTTCATATTCTACCATGATCTTATGATACCATTTTATTTATGTTATGATTCCATAAAATTACTCAGGGTCCTTCTATTTATGATATCTTATTATACTTTTGACTTAAAAATTATGTTTCCACATCATGTGTATTCCATTACTAGGATTTTTAACTCACCCCTTTTTTATGTATTCCCTTTGTTATTCCATGTATTTTTGGAGTTCTAAAATATTTAAGAGCTTTTTATGTAGAATAAAATAAAAAAAGTATTTTTAGTCTCACATTGATATATTATGAACCTAGTCTTCTAAAGAAACTAAGACATTATGATGCTTATATTCTATTAATGGGTATTTATTTTTAGAAATAATATTATAATATCAGTAAAACTATTGGGTCATCTTGCTTAGTCTCATATTAAAGGATTAGTTAAACATTGGAAAAAAGGATCAAAAAACATTAGTGAGAACCCTAAGGATAAGACTAAGAATAAATATAAAGATATGTATAAGTATAATTATATGTGTAGGAATAAATCATGGAATTTTGGTGAAGTTTAGAGTGAGTTATTTTTGAGAAATTTCATCCCTATTTGTATATTATAAGTGGACGTGGTTCTATCATAGATGCATCTTGGAGTAATACCTAAAAAGTGTGTGTTAATCTTGACTTGTGCATTACCTAGTACATGAAAACATGCCTTTATTTTCACCAAGTTTAACACTCCTAGGGGATATTATTTGGATTTTCAAAAACAATTTATGATGTATCATAAAGGATTTCAATATAAGATAACCATGAATCGCCTAGGATAAACCTAAGGTTTCATATATTGAAAAGAAGTTTTCATGATTTAGATATCCTATACATAATTGTTCATGATTATTTGGTTCCCTAGTATTATTATTTTTTCTCAAAATATTCTTTGTGGTTTTATTCAATGGGGGAACTAGAAGTAACTAGGTTAACATTGAATGTGATACATGTTGTTTTTATTAGAAATCAAATGGGATTTTGATTATAGTAAAATATATTATGATTATTCAAAATCAGTTATCATTATATATGATTAACAACTTTTACATTAACAAACTCTCAAACTCTCTAAATAAGAGAGGGATGGAGTTCAGCGATAGCTCGAGTATTCGAGACCATGTAGGAAAAAAGACTTAGATTTCTATATGTTGAGAATACAGGAAGAAGCATTGAAGGGAATGTCTAAAAGAAAAGATAGGATGTATTACATGTTGATAATAAGGGGAAAATATTTAACTTATTGTAAAAATGAAATTTTGAGTTAATTAATTGGATGGGAATAATGGTTTTTCTAAGGAATCATCAATAGTGAATGTTTTATATATGAAAATAATGGGTAGTATTAAAATTTATGTCCTTGAGGGAAAGCTCAAGAAGATGGTATGAGTAAAGGTTATTTTGTTGATGATGAACAGACTAAAAATGATCAATGAAATTAACGAGGTATTGAAGAATAAGATAATGAATACTAGTCAATTGTATAAGAATAGAGTGGAATTATTGAAATGTTTATGTATTGGAATTCAATATTTTTTTGAATCATGAAATATATACATGAGGATTGTTCTATAATAGTTTTTTTATTATGGATTTTTAAGAATATGTTGAATGCTACTAATGGCCTAGGAAGGTGATTTAATGGTAAGTTCATCCACTGTAGAGAAAAAAAACATAATTGAGGAAAATATAATCATAGAGATTTCTTTGATGTTGAGGTAATTAATTGATTTTATGGAAAATAATGAGTTGTGTGGAAAAAAAGTTTAGTTAAAAAATTTATTTTATTAATAATGTTATTTTTTAAGATAATTTTAATATTCTTGATATTGTTATAGTATTATGGATAATTGTGAATATGATCATCACATAATTTCTTCCTTAGTTTTAGAAAAATGACAACCCTAAATTTGGCTGACAACCCATCGCATTCGGCAAGGATGTGGTGATTCAACTCATAATTCAGGTCGATAATGGTAAAACACCTACCACTATCCTACATGATGTAATGGTTAGTATAACATTGTTTTCACATAGATGTCTTTATGTTAAAATATTAAGTTGACTTCGGGAAAAACATAATGGGATAAGTTCATTAATTTTTGGGTCTCTAATGATATTTCATGAGAAATTTTATTAGGTTGATGTATATATAAAGATTTTGTATAATTTAAAGGATTATTTGGGAAAAATTCTATTATGTTTTTGAGATGTTTGTTTAAAGGGTACGATATAACATTTTAGGTTAAAACTTTTTTCATGTTGATTTTATTTGAGGTTATTTGGGATATATGGTCATTTATTTAAGGAATGATCTATGTTAAACCTTTGGTTTCATTTTTTAATTTTGGAGATAAATATATTCATGTTAATTTTTGATATTATATTACTTTGTGAAAACTATTTTGGTTTTATTAAATATATTAGTAATACATTGTTTCTCTTTTATGGATCATAAAATCTAATAGAAGTTAATTTTCTTGTTTTAGGAATAAAAATTCAATTTTTTGATATTCATTTCTTGGAGTAAGATATTAAGTGTAAATTTACCAAATCATAGCCGAAGTTTGAAATTATGATTATAAAATAGAAAGGTATAATGAAATTAAATTTCATTATATTATTGGACAGAAAAATAACTCCTTGACTTTAGGAATTTTTTCTTGAAACAAATTTTTTTATCATATTTATTTTAATTTTAATAAGTCCAATGGTCTTTTAAATCATCATATATTTATGGTTTTAAAGTATTTAACTTTCCATTTATCATTAACTTTCTTATGAACAATGATCTATATAACTCACTTATGAGTAATTACTTATTAAGTATGAGTAACCTGAGCTTATATGAATATTTTATGAATCTATTTAAAATTAACAAAATGATAAGTAAATGATTGTTCTTGTATACATGGTACTTTTTTAAAATAATTCAAATCTTATTTTCATGGATATTTATAATAATATTTTCGTATAGATTCTATAAGGATACTTGAATGAGATTATTAAATCTTTAAATAAATATATTTGATTCAATTTTTTAAGGGTCAATGTTTATGTTTCTCTAAGTTGGATATTTGACTGGTTTTAATTATTTTAGATCAAGATATTTAACTTCACGGGAGATTCCAAATTCAAATTTTGAAACTTATCCAAGTGATCATACTGATTTTATAAAGAGGATATGAGTGGAAGAAGGATAATGTGAAGATGGGTATATTTATAGTGGTTGATGTATTCTTATTTTTTTATAACTATTCATTGAGGTTCCTGAATAAAGTAGAGACATGTTATTACTATTTATAATTAGAATAATCTTGATTTTAGAGGAAGAATACAATGAGTGCTTACATTTATTAAAATTTTTGTTAATCATTCTACAAATTGGTGAATGTGTTTTTGTTTAATATTAAAAGGTTTTTCAATATGTTTGAGGATTTATTTTTTGATATATATATATATATATATATTATTGTGATTTCACTCTTTATTTGGAAAGAAGATATATCCTTCTGATTCTATGACATCATAAAGGCCAATGAAGATCTAGTTCAAGAATATATATATATTTAACACCATTTTTAAATGATAGGGATCTTTTATAAAAAAAATTGAAGAGATAATAATATATTTATAAATAGTTTTAAATTTAAGGATTATACCTAACAATTGTCTATACACATTTTAAAATTAGTATACCACCTCTATTTTAGATTTTTCTAAACATAGGAAGGATGCAGTCACCCATATTAGAGCAGAACATTGTAAAACTTTCATTTGTATTGGTATCTTTAATTTTTTTTATTTTTTAAAGTTGTGTGAATATTTAGGGTATCACATATCATGTCAAATCATCCAAAAAAGTATGATGGTATGAATAAAATAAAAAATTAATTATTTGTAAAAAAATATCCACACTGATTCACCCCACTCCACTCATTGTAGTTGTACTATTCACTAGGAATCTAAGTTTGTATCAAACCTAAGGTCCTACATTATATTGGATATTTTGGTTTCTTGGTTTTTTTAACTATGATATGTGAATTTCATATTTGAATAAGTTTTTGAGTTACCTGAGAAGTGGAATTTGAAGGCTAACCCAATCAAAGAAAACATAGATATTATATCTAAAAACACCTTAAATAATAAGAAGAAAAAAGATACTAAGATCTTGATAAATATATAATAAATAACACAATAATAAGAGAATTAACCAATAGTTAAAGTTAATTAAAGTTGAAAAATCGTTATGATATCTATTGATAATTATCCTTTTGAATAATCTAGTTTAGGTTGTGATTAGTATGTACATATTGAATCACTTATTTATTATTATTCTAAAATAAATAATTAAATTAAAAATATCCCTTTATAATTTTCCACTATCATTTTTTTATTCATTTGGGATCTATGGGATGAGAAGGCATAGTTGGAGGTAGAGACTAATTTGATGTATAATTCCTTCATTAAGAATGTGTTGGTGTGTAGGAATCAAATTGTATAAGTTAAGGAACAATTTTCATTTATTTATAAAGAATAATATTATATGGAAGAATAATAATTGTAAAGGGAAATTGATCATAAATATGAGGGTGATAAAGTCTTTTAATAGGGGATCTATGCATAGGTAGAAACCCAAATTTCTATTAATAAAGTAAATAATTTTCATTTTGTGATAAAATAAAAATAAATTGATAAGATTAATAAGATTAATAAATATTTTGAAATATATATTGATATTATTATAAAATATCATGAAGAAAAAGGTAAATTGGTTGAATATGAGAAGGAATCACATAAAATAAAGTGTGTTTAGGTTGAATTATTACTTAAAAAATATGGAATTGGTTTAATACAAATATTTTAAAGTTACTGAGAAAGTTTTTTTCCATTTAGAATTTTTAATGAGTATTTATTTTAAAATAATATATTTTATAAGAACATATGTCCTAAAAACATCCATTTATATATTTACTAAAATCTTAATGAAAAAAGAGGAAACATTTTTTCTAGAAAATCTATTTTCCTTAAAATTTTCAGTTTCAAGGAAAATTAAAGAAAAATATGTGTTAATAAAATTGGTTAGAAAAACACCTCTATATAAAATCTTCATATGATCATGGCCACAAAAATTAGTCCCCAAAAATATGCTTGAAATAATTGTTTTTATTTTAAAAACAACAAGGTGTTTGAACCATCTAAATTATATTTCAAAGGAGAAAATAAAGATTCATTGGATACCTATTATTGTTGAGATAATTACGGGAATAATTCTATTTATTTTTGACAAAAATTTATAATTTATAGAAGAAAAATAATTCCTATATTAAGAGGGAAAAGACATTAATTCAAGAAAAATACTACTGATTTAAGGAATAGTGAAAATAATAATGGAAATATTTGAAAGATTGAAAAAAATGTAGAAATTATAAGAAAGGTGTTCATTGAGATAGAGAATATTGATTTAAATTAATCAAGAATGTGACATAATATATTAAAGAAAGAAGACTATAAAATAAAATGAATAAACAAGTAATAAGTGAAAGTGATTTTACCTTGGGATATTTGATAAAAGAAAATGTTAAACAAAACATGCCTGATAAAAATAAGAATGATGCTACACTAAATAGAATAAGATAATTCTAATGTGGTAAAAACACACTATATAATACTATAAACAATAAATGAGACTCAATGCTGAAGGAAACAATATATAAGAAGAAAATATTCAATTTAATAATGAAATGAAAATATAAGGTTGGTGGAAGGCATTAGTGAAGAGAATGTGAGTCCTGATTATAAATTTTATTATATATTTCCAAAATAGAGTGACACAAAGACATTCAAAATGTGTGTGTAAGGTATAAAAAATCTGGACATATTCCAACTGAATGAATGAAATATCCACTATCATAATAGAAACCCTTAATTAAAATGAAGTAGACACAATACAATTTATGTGCCACACTTATTGAGGTAAAAAAGGAATATTTCACATAAAGAGAAATATGAAAAGATCAAGAAGACCATGTTACCCAATGATATTTTGGTATAAAATTTAAGGATTAAGCATGAAAATTTCTCAGAATATTGGAACTATAGTGAAATGAGTTTCTTTTTTGATAAAAAAACATTCAACGTTATTTCTATTTTTATGAATCAGTGGAGAAATCACTTTATTTTCATATTTTTTTTAAATTGAATTGAATGTGATGTATTTAGGGGATAATTTAAATGATGATTAGGCTATGAAAGTGTTATAAAAGAATGAAAGTTCCATATTTTTTGTGATTTATCTCAGGTGGAATAAGTTTTTATAGATAGTTTATGAGGATTTTTCTTATAATTAATCTGATAAATAGATCATACTATAGATTATTTGATTAATATTACCCTTAAATATTAGTTGAGTTGATAAGCTATTAGATATTTTTTTTAAGTGATGGGGAATATGTAAAGTGTTGGAAAATTTCATTTTGGAGTTATGTTAGTTATATTAGTTATATTTACGTATCCTAGTGTTAAGAGAATTGATTCTAAATTTAATGGGTGAGGGAATGTATTTTTCAATGAAATTAAAAGTTATAATATGTTTATAAATATATTATTTTTAGGATATTATTATGGAATTAATCATCCTATCTTCTTTTATACCTCGATAATTACTCAATTTGACTTAGATTCGATTAGTTAATTACTCACTAGTGGTACTATCCCCTATATTTAGTATCAGTAAGGGAAGATATTACAAATAAAATTATTGAATTTGAATTTTGAGATATTGACAATAAATCCAAATGGGGTATTTAAGTTTCCAATGGATTATGATGAATATTTTTATTTATTTATTTCATTAGGTAATAAAGGCGATATATGTTGGTTGAATATTAAATCTCCAAATTAATGGGAGGTTTAAGGTTTGTGATATTTCATATAGAACTTATTGTCTAAATGGATAATATATTTACATAATGAGATGGTTCTTATTGGAATTACATACATACTATCATTGAGTTATTTGATAAGTTGTAAGATGATAATATAGTTGATATATTTAGGTTAATTCAATATTAAATGATGATGTGAAAAATAAGATTATCATCTTCAGTAGATTGATGAGTTAAGGTGGTTGATGAGATAAGGATATATATCAAGGAAGGTTTAACTTCTTAAATGAGATAATATTTTAATGTTGAAGATTATAGGTTGTGTATTAATTCAAGGATCCATTGGACTAGATCATTTGTCTCATGAATGTGAGAATATAAATGAAGAAATTGATGTGACTTGACTAGATTTTGAATAACCCTATTGGATAATTTTATGTTCAATAATAGAGATAACTATAAATTATAGTGACAATTCATCCTTTTGGTTTTTTTAATAATGAAATTCCATGGTATTAAATAATCACTATGATGATAAACATTGATAGTTGATTTAATGTTGATGTGATAAAGGTGTTTCATTTATTGATTATTTATTAAATTACTTTAAACAAAATGAAATTGATTAGTTTGAATAATATTTGAGTTTGATTCAATCCATAAAATATTTATTGAAGTACTTATTTTTTTGTTGATTTGCATACTTTAAAATAGGTTATTTAATGTTGTATATGATTTTTTAATCATTATGATATCAATAAAAAGTGTTTGAATATGTATTAAAGTGATTTGATTTATTTTTATATAATTTAAACTGGTTTGGAGAAGTTTGGAAAAGTTTAGAGGTATTGAAAAAATTAATCTAAAATGATTTTCATATAGGTATGAGTAGAGGAGTGTCTACTGTATATATATAATTAAACATGAAATAGTGAATAATCAATAATAATAAACTCATAATGGTTTAGGATATGTATGTCTAAATCTAAAAATCAATTGAATCCATAATATTAACTTGAAAATTCTAAAGGCTACGTAAGATTAATCCAAAGGATTTGATTGAGTTAGTTTTATTATATTGTGAGAAAATTTTGAGGGTATATTTAAGAATTAAATAAGAATCTAAAGGTTATGTGTGAGTAACTCCATGATTTCGAATGCCACGTATGAATAAAATATATTTCATATTAGATTAAACTGGAAGTTTCAAATCCCATGTACGAGTAATCTATTCTAGAATTTAAGTTACTTGATTTTACATACATGTTCACTAATGATATGTAACATTAACATAATTATAAATAATTTATTTTTCATAAATACATTAGATTTTATAAAAATTTCAAAGATGATTTTTACGGATATTTAAATAAGTATTTTCATTGAAATTATGTGAGGATCCTTGTGATTTTTTATGATTTAAATGAAGAGATTCTTTTATCAATTTTGAGTTTAAAAGATGAAGTTTTCTTCATATAAATATTTTAACAATATCAAATATTAATGTTCAAGATTTAAAACTTCATAAGAGTTTACAAATTAAAATATGGAAACTTATCCACATGATCATATTGTGTTTATAAAGAATAGATGAGTTGAAGAATGATTTGGTGAGAAGTAGAATATTGAGAGAGGATGACATGTTCTTAAAATAATATATTTTTTAATCAAGGTTATTTTATAAATTAGAGATTTATTATTATGGTTGACATTCAAAAGTCATGAAATTAAGGTGTAAGAATACAATATATGCTTTCTTGCTGCAAAAAAGTGTGTTGATCATTATAAGTAAGAGAGAATGTGATATTTATGAATATTTTAAGGTTTTTGAATATGTTTGAGAGTTTCTTATACAATATCTATGTTTATAATATGATTTAACTCTAATAAAGGAAGAATATTGATGCTTTAGAAGTTCATTAATATTGAATTCCAGTAATTATCTTTTTTATGAAGGAACTTTGGACATTATTTTTAAATATTAGGGATCCAATATAAAGAAACTATCGATAAATAGTGAGATATTAGAAAATATTTTTAATTTTAAGGATGATAACTTCCCATTTTTAAATTATTGTATCACCTCTGTATCCAATTTCACCAAATGTACCAGTGATTTAGCCACCCACATCCGGGGAAACCTTGTAAAAATATCATTTGGTGTTGTATATTTTATTTTCATTTTTTTATTTGGTGTGAATGTGTTGAGAATAAAATATTATCTCTATTCATTCTAATGGTGATAGAGGCTGAAATGAAATATAAAATAATAATTTAATAAAAATCCATCCACACGGATTCACCCTTGTTAGTGAGGCCACACAGTTTACTAGGATTTTCAATTCACTAATGTAAAACTGGTACATAGTGGTATAAATCATTTCATGGTCTTATGAGGTGTAAACCATGACATAGTGAAGGTCACTATGTCATGGTTTTTTGAATTAAAATGTATGAATTACATGATAACATGTGACTCAACCACTTTATCTTACCATAAACTATCATGTTAAGTTATATCATCATATGATGGTGATTTTACGATTATAAATATTCGAATTAATATTTTAAATATTAACAAATTGATTGCAATAATGATTTATGAGTTATAAATTATTGTAACTTATGAAATAGTTTCATACAATTTGATGAATGTTCAATAAATAATTGAGAAACTTGGATGCCTATATAAACAAGATCATGGTTTATAAATGTGTGTGTGATGAACATATGTTTATAATTAGATAACTATAAGACTCCTCAAAGTAGAATATATATTTCTCTCTCTCAATAAATGTTCAAGTATATTCTAAGGAAGAGAGGATCCTTCATAAAAATTGGTAGATTCATTAATCCTATAAATGAATGAAGAGGAAGGATTGTATTTGTTTCTTCTCAACAATCCATATTATTATTGTATATAAGATATTGGATAGATCATATTCTTAGAAAAGGTTACATGTTCTTCATTTATTTTATCCAATAAAAAATAAATATATGTATCATAGGTAAAATAAATTTTAGTTGATTCCTTCTAGTGAATTTAGAAAATCCATTTCCCTATAAAAAATTTATTAGTGTTAAATAAACTTTTCTATCATTTCATTTATTTTTTTAGATAGGTGAAGAAACTGAGAAAAATTGAATTTTTCCACAACCATGAGGTGTTTTTTTGAAAAAAGTCACAATTCTGGATGTTTTCTATAACTATGATATATTTTAAAGAAAAAGTATCATTATTTTAAAAAAGTTATAAAAATGAATAATAGTTTAAGAAAATGGGGTATAGAAAAATATTCTTGTAAAATTGTATCATAAAAAAATAAAATTACGACAAGTATTCTACAAAAAATGAGCACGATTAGTATATAAATATGATTTTTATAAGAAATGCATGGTGCAGTCAAGTAAAACCATGACATGGTTTAAAAAGTAATCCATTTCATGTGTTTTATAAAAATGTCCTCTATAAATAAAATATGTTTTCGATCCCTTGGAAAGTGTTACACTAGGAAAGAACCATGTCATGATTTCTATGAAAAATGGTCAATCTTTTTTTCATTTAAAAAATCATAAAATTTTAAAAAAACTTTTGCTTTAATTGAGATTTTTTTAATCTATTCCAAATTATTTTTTAGGGATTTATGAAGATTTAATAAAATTATTTCTATGATATTTAGTTTATGTAAAGATTATACATAAAATATGAAATATATATATATTTAAAAGTGTTTTCATAAATATTATATATTTTGAATATGAATGATAATGTATTAAATTCCTTGTAAATTGTTAGAATGAAAGAGTTGAAATTGAACTAAATATGAAAAATTCATATTTATCAATTTATTCATTGTTTATAAAGTATGTTTAATTTTAAAAAGTGGATAACTATTTATTTATGAAATGTTCATAAATGTTTATATTGTACCTAAATTATGAATTCTTTATTTATTTAGTTTATTTCGTACTTTATTATTCATGAATTGTCTATAGTATGAATGGGTGTATATTTTTTTAAAGACTTAAACTGATTCTTATAAATGGCATACCATGAATACAAGGAGTTATATGACAATTATTACATAATATTTAGTTACATTCTTCAGTGATTAAGATTTTTTTATGGGGTATAAACATGAAAGTAACGAATGATTTTGATTTGTATAAATTAGGTGTTATGAGTTTATTGGAATAGTTATCTCTCATGAGTATTTATTTATTGATAGTGGTAATTTGGGTCATACTTTTTAGTGGAATGAGGTATTAGGATCTATATAAAAAATTGGGTGTTTGATTGATTTGGGGGGTTTTCATATGAATATTGTAATAGAAGAAAACCAATATTTGTTCATGATCTATCCATAATGATACAAACATCAAAATAAATGAAAAAAATGAAATCCTTATTTAAAGGCATAACTATGATACCATGTGGGCCTTAGTAAAATTGAAAACAAATATGAAATCCTTATTTCCTAGATTTAAGCAATGGCGAGGCTCTAGAAAAGCATAATTTTGACTCAAGATACTAAGGGGTCTATTGAGATCTATATGATACATACTCATATATATATATATGAACATTTCCACTATAAGATGTATTATATACATCTTATATAAACATATAAAACCCATTTATCTATGGCATGGTTTTCTTACTAGACATGGAACATGTCAATGTAGTATAAGTCAACTCATCTTTTCATAGTTATCTAAAATAAACTGACCAGGTCGATGAATACATCACATTTCATTTATCTAATAGATGAACACATCATATATCCATTATCCAAGTAGCATAACACATTATATATGACTTAAATAATCATGTAAATATATTTCCGTAGCCTAATAAAATCAAGGTCAAGATTTATTTACTCATCATATAATTGGAAAAATCCCGTCTTAGTTGCACTCCAATCAACTACATCATTAGTAGCATACCCTATAACAACCATGCTCTATATTACACACTTAAACATGATTTATTACATAAACATCACTTCATACAACATAAAAGATCAAAATTCCAAGTGTCTTTTGGTCTTAAGAATATTACATAACAACTTTGAACATGAAACATGACATATTTATTGAAAATTTACTTTAAATTACCACTACATTCCCTCGTACATAGAATTTCATGGGAGAACCTGAGGACATGCATAAGAAAAGGGTGATCTATAAAGACCAGTAAAGGGGTAAACAAGGAAAAACATAAAGAATAAAATACATGTTAGGAAATTGGAATATCAATGGATCATAATAGAAACATGAACCTAAAGGTATGATATGGCATGATTATCATAACATGTAATTGTGGCAATAATACTTAACATGGTATTAGCATGAAACAAGGCTCGTTGCACATGGAGCATGAGTAAACCCTCATTGCAGTTGAATTAGAATGAGTAAATTCTCATTGCACATGAATTAGAATGAGTAATCCATCATTTCACTTGATGTATCATGATATTAATCTTTACCCAATGCATTGGAGTGCTATCAGGGTGCACCCTTCTTAAACATTTCATTTAATGCATAAGTGTTCCATGAGATAATACAACATAGATTCATTAAACATCACAATTTATTCCACGGTAAAGTAATGTGGAATTAATACATGAAACTCTTCCATCAATATTTAAATGTTCATAAAGGTGAATACCCTTGATAGATAAATTGGCATGGTATTCACTACACAATGATTTTGGCTTGGAAAATGGCGGTGCAATTTCGGCATAACAGTGTGACATAAGACATCATAAAAAATGTTGATGAGATAGAAAATGGTCTCTCA
Organism: Viscum album; assembly: GCA_963277665.1. Taxonomy (NCBI): domain Eukaryota; kingdom Viridiplantae; phylum Streptophyta; class Magnoliopsida; order Santalales; family Viscaceae; genus Viscum; species Viscum album. The sequence continues at coordinate 753,922,886 of OY728160.1, forward strand.
TCATATGTACATAAAATGGTAAGTAATGGGGTTATATATATACATGTCCCAACATATGTAATGGAATTTAGATTCATAATACAAAATAATTTCTAGAATGTAAATGAGGAGGGAGAAATTCATTACGGAATTTCAGCATGGTAACGGGTGTACATGAGAGGCATTAATGAGAGATAAAAGTTGTCTCTCATCATTCAAACATTAAGAGGGAAGTATGGGGTAGGTTAGAAATCATACCTCAACATTTTTAATTGAATATAAAAGGGCATAACAACCTAATGAAATTGGTAAAAAATGATAAAGGAAGAAATCTCTTAAGAAATTTTGGAATGGTAACGGGTGTACTTGAGAGGCATTAATGAGAGAGAAAGGGGTCTCTCATCATTAGAACATAAGTAATTCAGTATAGGGAAGATTCTAAATCATATACCAACATTTATAATTCAAAATAAAAGTGCATAACAATATTAAGAAACTTGGATGAAATGAGAAAGGAAGGAATCCCTTACTTGGAAGTGTGATCCCAAAGGCTTGGGAGGTGATGAGAGAGGATTATTGGGATCTTGGGTTGACTTGGGAGGATTCTAGAGAGAGGAGGGAAGAGTTTGGACGAACTCAAAATTCCTTTAGTGAAGAGGAAGTTTGATCTTGGGTGGGTTTACACACTACTAGAAAAACAGGTATTTGCGACGGGGGCCCATCGCAAATCGCCCGTTGTGGAAAACGCCGTCGCAACAACAATTATTTGCGACGGGCCCGTCGCTAAAGATATTATTTGCGATGGGGATCCTTCCCGTCGCAAATATTACTCTGTATATTGGTAAAAACTTTTAAAATAGTAATTGCGACGGGGCCCGTCGCAACTGGTATTTACGACGGGCCCCATCACAATTACTATTTTTTAAAAAAATTAAAAACTATTATTAAATTATTTTAATGAATATAATAATAATACTATTTGTGATGAGCATGGTATGTCGTCACAAATACTACAAAAAAATAAAAAAAGTAAATTATTAATAAATTATTTTAATTAATATACTAATAATCCAATTATAATTCAAAAATAAAAAATAATAAAATATAAATAAAGGATTTTAATTAATATAATAATAGAATTATAATCCACAAATAAAAATAATAAATTATTAATAAATTATTTTAATTAATATAATAATAATAGAATTAAAATTCAAAAATAAAAAATAATAGAATATCAATAAATGATTTAATTAATATAATAATATTAGAATTATAATTCATAAATAAAAAAATATTAATAAGTTATTTTAATTAATATAAAAATAATAGAATTATTTTACATTCAAATATTAAAATAATTCAAATATTACAAAAAAAATATAATTAAATTATAATATTATAAAATTTTAATATATATATATAATTTGATATTATAAAATATAAATAATATTATTATTCATATTAATATTGTTATTTCAAAATATAATATTATTAATATTTTATAATGAGACAGAAACTATGAATAGAAAAAAATTCATATTTTGATTTAACAAACTTTATAACATAAAAACAAACTCTAATCTGAAGGAGGGGGGAGGGGGGATCTGTAGATGCTAGTGGAGGAAACTCCATCCCTAAAGCACGAGTGAGTTGGTGCATGAGTGAGTCGGTGCATGTACTAATAATGTAATAATGTTATTATTCCTAATTATTGGTAATTATTCCTAATTATTGGTAATTATTCCTAATTATTGGTAATTATTCTTAATTATTGATAATTATTTCCAACTAATGGTAATTATTGGTAATTAATGGTAATTATTCCTAATTATTGGTAATTATTTGTAATTATTCCTAATTATTGGTAATTATTCATATAATTACCAATAATTAGGAATAATAACATTATTAGTATATGTTATTATTAATATTAAAATAATATAATTTTCTATATTATATACAATTCTCCTTTCATCTGTGTGTTTTCTATCTCCACATACAAATATTACATGTGGAGACAGAAAACACACAGATGAAAGGACAATTGTATATAATATAAAAAATTATATTATTTTAATATTAATAATAAAATGTACTAACAACGTAATAATGTAATTATTCCAAATTATTGGTAATTATTCCTAATTATTGGTAATTCTTACTAATTATTGATAATTATTACTAATTATTGGTAATCATTACGAATCATTACTAATTATTGGTAATTATTCCTAATTATTGGTAATTATTCCTAATTATTGGTAATTATTCCTAATTATTTGTAATTATTCCTAATTATTGTTAATTATTCTTAATTATTGGTAATTATTGGTAATTATTGGTAATTATTGAAAATTATTGGTAATTATTGGTAATTATTGGTAATTATTGGTAATTATTGGTAATTATTGGTAATTATTACTAATTATTGGTAATTATTACTAATTATTGGTAATTATTACTAATTATTGGTAATTATTACTAATTATTGGTAATTATTACTAATTATTACTAATTATTACTAATTATTGGTAATTATTACTAATTATTACTAATTATTGGTAATTATTATTAATTATTACTAATTATTGGTAATTATTATTAATTATTACTAATTAGTGGTAATTATTGGTAATTATTACTAATTATTACCAATTATTACTAATTATTGGTAATTATTGGTAATTATTGGTAATTATTGGTAATTATGGATAATTATCGGTAATTATTACTAATTATGGATAATTATTGGTAATTATTTCTAACTAATGGTAATTATTGGTAATTATTGGTAATTATTGGTAATTATTATTAATTATTGATAATTATTACTAATTATTGGTAATTATTACTAATTATTGGTAATTATTACTAATTATTGGTAATTATTACTAATTATTACTAATTATTACTAATTATTGGTAATTATTACTAATTATTGGTAATTATTATTAATTATTACTAATTATTGGTAATTATTATTAATTATTACTAATTATTACCAATTATTACTAATTATTGGTAATTATTGGTAATTATTGGTAATTATTACTAATTATGGATAATTATCGGTAATTATTACTAATTATGGATAATTATTGGTAATTATTTTTAACTAATGGTAATTATTGGTAATTATTTCTAATTATTACTAATTATTGGTAATTATTACTAATTATTGGTAATTATTACTAATTATTGGTAATTATTACTAATTATTACTAATTATTGGTAATTATTACTAATTATGGATAATTATTGGTAATTAGTAAATTATGACTAATTATTCGTAATTATCGGTAATTATTAATAATTACGGATAATTATTGGTAATTAGTAAATTATTACTAATTATTGGTAATTCTTGGTAATTATTGGTAATTATTACTAATTATGGATAATTATTGGTAATTATTACTAATTATGGATAATTATTGGTAATTATTACTAATTATGGATAATTATTGTTAATTATTACTAATTATGGATAATTATTGGTAAATATTACTAATTATTGATAATTATTTGTAATTATTACTAATTATTGGTAATTATTACTAATTATTGCTAATTATTTGTAATTATTATTAACTATTACTAATTATTGGTAATTATTGGTAATTATTACTAATTATTCCTAATTATTGGTAATTATTACTAATTATTACTATTTAGTACTAAATATGGGTAATTATTGGTAATTATAACTAATTATCGGTAATTATTACTAATTATTGCAAATTATTAGTAATTATTACTAATTATTTTTAATTATTAGTAAGTATTACTAATTATTACTAATTATTGGTAATTATTGGAAATTATTACTAATTATTGGTAATTATTGGAAATTATTGGTAATTATTGGAAATTATTACTAATTATTGGTAATTATTACGAATTATTAGTAATTATTACTAATTATTACTAATTATTGGTAATTATTGGTAATTATTACTAATTGTTTGTAATTATTGTTAATTGTTACTAAATATTCCTAATTATTGGTATTTATTACTAATTATTAGCATTTATTCTTAATTATTGGAAATTATTACTAATTATTCCTAAGTACCATTAACTATGAACAATGAATACTAATAATTTAAATTTATTAATTAAAAAAACAATGTAAACATAATTAAATTACAACTAATTAAGAATAATTGAAACTAATAAAAAATTTAAATAAATAAAAAATTAAAATGAACATAAATACCTTTAAAATTGATCTGAGGTTGATCTCTGATCGTTGTTGAAAACTTCAATATCAACTCCGGAAAAAAAAATTAAACTTAAGAAACGCTGAACTCTAAAAATAGAGTTTTTGAGAGAAGGAGAAGATCGAGTTTGAGAATGAATGAAAAAAATGGATGGGGGATATTTATAGGTTAGATCATTTGCGACGGGTATCCCGTCGCAAATAGTATTATGTGCGACGGGTACCGTCGTAAATACCTTAGCCCTCATTTATTACGGTCAACGGTTAAATAGTTATTTGCGACGGGATCCGTCGTAAATAATAACCTGCCGACATACTATTTGCGACGGGCGGTAACCGCCCGTCGCAAAGAACTTTCCCGCGATTTGGCGCGCAAAGCGCGCTAGTCCTTTTGCGACGGGGAAAGCTAACCCGTCGCAAATAAGTTTCTAATGGGACTATTTGCGACGGGATTTATCCCCGTCGTAAATAACCCGTCGCAAATACCCATTTTTCCCGTAGTGACATAGTAAAGGAGAGGGAATTCTTTATTATTTAGGTTTTGGGAACCACACATTAAACTAATCAAAACCAAAAACCAACCCATGGTTTATGCCCATGGTTTTTTCAAAAGGGGATTATAAAAAATTATTTTTATAAGTCCAATGGAAAAACTTCATAAATAATAGGGTTGCTTATGTGGAGGTGAGTCCCACTCTCAAGGAAATCAGTTTAAAAAGATATAAAGTTTTATAAGTCTTGGAGGGTCCACTAAATCTTTGTAAAATAAATCGAATAAACCTAAAATTAAATTATTTTAATGTTAAATAATATAATTTTAGAACATAATATTTATATTATTTTATTATATCACTATTGGGTCCTTATGATGTCATAAAACACATTAAATAATTAAATGGTATTTAATTTTTACCAAAAAAAATACTGTCTCAGAAAATTATGAAAAAAAACACCATTGGATAATTTCAATATCCTCATTAAAAAAATAATATTCATTTTATATAAATAATTTTCTAAATATTTGAATTTTTAATTTTAAAATAAAAACTGGCATTTATTGAATATCCATAGGTTTTGACAAAAAAAGATTCCAAACCTTAATAAAAATCACAATTGTATTCATAATAATTATACAGTCATTTATATTTAATAAAAATTATTTTATTAATAAAATTTTATTAAAATATTCTTTAATTCAAAAATCCATTAATTCATCAAAATAGATATCTTAATTAACTAAAAATGCTGTTTTTTCTTTAAAAACTATTTACAAAGTAAAAATAATAAAATTAATGTATACCTTCTATACAAAAACAGTGTACATAATCATAGTACTAGAGTCTCATTACATAACCCCCTTTAACACCCGCAAAAGACCAAAGGGTAAGGTGTGTGATGGTGATAGACTCTTGGGGTGGCGCGGAAAACATCTCTTGGGTAGTAATCTCTATCAACTTCCACTTCTCCTATAGGCGGTTCTGCTTGAGCTTAACGTGTTGAAGCTCAGCTTGGTGTTGGTCAAGAGTGAAGCCCAATGATTCCACCTCTTTTCCAAGCTATGAAAATGGGCTTCATATGGATTAATTCTACTGGATGAGGCCATTGTTTCCTTTGTCTAAGTAAATTGGATTTGTTAAAGCCCTATATTAATACTAATCATGTGATCGTTGTTCAACAGCTATATTAGCAACGTTCACAATTCATAATATTATTTTAAAATCCAAAACATAAAACCCAAGAATTTCATATGTTATATAACCATTACACATAATAATTCATTTAATTATATCTAGAGGAATTTCCCTTAATAAATGTTTGTGTCGTTACAATCTTCCCCCCTTAGGAAATTTCCCCCAAGAAATTTCGTTTTATATTCTATGTCACAAACAGGTGCGGGTGATTTTCCTTCATTGACTCCTCCGATTTCCATGTTACCTCATTATACATATGGTTTCTCCATAGTACCTTGACCATGTGGGTAGTCTTGTTACGTAGAATATTATCTCTATAACGACCCATACTTTACATACATTGGTAGTACTTCAAAATTGAAGTATACTTATTACAACATATAACAAAACCATGAAAGGACCATATAGGTATAGTGTCTTTAGAAACTGGAAAACATAAACAATTGGTTCATAAAGCGTCTACACTATCTCTCATTTATTTCATCATATCTATAGTCCCTTTTGGCATATCTTACTTAATAACCTTCTTCCTGACCTGGGGAAAGAAAACATACAAAAGGGTGAGCTCAAATGCTCAGTAAGGGTAAACAAAAGAAATATCAATCACATCATATTCATAAGAACATAACATTTTGGAAATAATAATTTCATAACATGGGATAAGTCATGGTAGTGAAATGTAATCCCAATAATCATAACATAAAACATGAAGCATTGTGTCATACACACATAATCATAGATAATCATTTCTTATTAGTCAAGACTCATTCCAAGACTATCTTAGTGGACAAAGTCCTTTTCTGAACTGAGTTCATTCCTCGTTTCAGTCCTGTTTCACTGAACCGGTTTAACCTGCTGTTCCAGCCATGTCTATCTCATGAGATATAAAATCTTTACCCAATGCATTGGAGGGAGATATAGGTCCCACCCATCTCATAATGATACCATTCTTATTTGTGCCACAAAATCATAAATCATACATCATAGCATAACACATGTAATAAAAATGGGATTCTTAAACCTCATGACATCATAAAACAATTCATATAAGATAAAGGAATTCATAAAAAATAATTCCATCACAACATAATAAAATCAATGTAATAATAGGGATAGAAACAGATCCCTTTATTATCTTAGATGGAAAATAATTTTGATAAAACACTTGAACTCCATTCTTGAGGAAAATATCCTTTCTACTTCAAAAACACTTTTCCTTTCATAACATGTCATACAATTCTAAACTAAAAGAAGTTTATTAAAAATAAACTTGAAAACTTGTAAAGGAAGCTTCTTGGAAATAATGTTTTAAAAATCCATTCATGCCGTGTAAGTTAAAAAAACATTCTTCTCGTACTTTTGTCGGAAAAGTCAAAAAGTACCTCATACGAAAAACGACAAAAGATTCCTTTCATATCTTTTACTAAAAACTCACCGAAGGGTAAAATTGGATTTAAACAATTTTAGGTGGATGGAATTAATACTACATATTGAGGAAACATGGATGTTGATGATAAAATACACCCCTTTAAATGCCAAAGTATAAACAATCTCAGATAAAAATGAGATTGTGATATTTTCCCTTACCTTAGGTCTGATTTGCATCATAAGTGTCTGAACCTCCTGTATAATGATTTAAATAATTTCATTGACTTATTCTGTAATCATACTAATTGTTATGATATCATATATGGTCATATTCTTAGCTTATTATTAGTAATATTTCATTGCTACTTGTTATTCGGGTGTTTATTACTTTTTGTTCTTATGCGTGTTTTGTCGAATAAATTTTTATTCTTCTTTTTAGGTTATAGATACCTCATTTCTAGAATGGTATTAGTGTAATATATATCATATTTATTCACTCAATTCATTTATGTAATCATTATGCAATGAAAATCAGGTATAACGAGTCACATCACATCATGGAGACGGTATTCCGTACGTACGCACGAGCGATGCTATCATTCCCATGATCGTGTAATTATATTGGAGTTTATGTATACTATTTCAGAATCAATATCACTTTACAATAATCATATATATTTATTCTTTACACCATTATACCTATCCAAGTAATGTGGTGGTGGAAAATAGATTACACCACGGTGTGGAGTCGGTATTCCGTACGTACGTACGCGCGGTGATTTTGTCTTCCGTAGGATGGATAGATGGTGAAATAGGGTTGTTTCATACTTATAATAATATATCAGTATATTATTTATACTTATTTTATTAATTCATAATGAAACAACTAAAGAAGAAGTGGAAGAATAAATAAAGTTGAAAGAATCGGTAACGGACATTACCTCTTCTTTGAAGCGCCTCTTTGAGACCTCCTCTTAGGGCACTAAAATTGATCTTTGAAGAAGACCAGGACCTATATGATGTTTCTAGGGAAGTGGAGAGGAGAAATTTTCAGGGGTTGGACGAGCTTGAAGGCTCAAAGTGGTGTGAGGAAGAGAGGGAGGAGGTTCCCTTTTATAAGGGAGGAGAGGGGCACCTTTGGAAAAACAAAAAATATTATTTTATTATGAAGCCATATTAGGTTTTAAATAGCTCCAAATTGATTTATTTTGAAGCTAATGTGGGGATGGGTCTAAATCCTCTCATAAAATAGAATTTGGACAAGTTTATTTTACTATTTTAACCTTATCATTTAGATCTAACTTTAAGTTAGATAATTTTACTTTTACCGTGTCTTTTTGTGTTCTTACACTATAAGGTTAATAAACATACTATAACAAGCCAAACGAACCCCAAGTTGTTTATTATTAATATATATATAACCTTATATAAGTCATTTTGCCGAACCTTAGAATTTTAGGAATAATATAACAATTAATAATATAATATTTTTTTAAAAAACTATTTTATGTCAATTTTGACACTATTTAGTAATTGATTTTTGTGAAAATTATAAAAGAATGAATAATTCTAAAAAAGTTAATTAAATCAATAATAACATGTCATATTAACCTATAAAATTAGTTTAATTCATAAAAAGTCTCAAATTACATTTATTTGGGTATTTATAACATCAATTATGTCAATATTTCATTAATAAGATAATTACTGCATCATCTTTGTGTCATAAATAAATTAAATTATTTAATGTCTAAAAATTACAAATAAAATACCATTATGTAGGAAATATTTTTATCTTTCTAATGAATTTTTATAGTCGAATTTATCTCATGTATAACCCTATATTAGAAATTATTTACTTATTGAACATTGATTTTAACTATTTTAACCCTTCTTTAAATAAATTAATAATAAATGACCTAATCTAATCCAAGTGGGCCTAAATGGTCATATTTTATTCCTAATGTTGTTTTTGGTTGAATTAAACGTATCCAATAGAATTAGGACATGTGTTAGGGTAATAATAATATCATTTTTACCCTTAATTACCCAATTTACTTTTAACCGTGGTAAATAAAAGTAAAAAGTTACTATTCACCAAAAATTATTTTCATCTCATTGAAACACATTTTACTTACTGAAATAAACTCTGTCTCTAGGATTTTTAAAATTCCACTCACAAAAGCGGTAAAATTAAGTTTTATGTGAATTTGCAAATTCTCCTAGGAGGTGGGTAAAAGACGGTGAAAAGTTCAATAAAATTTTTATATATCTAAAATTATTATAAAATTACTCCAAGTAATTACATTGAAATTATATAGGTATTATGTATCACTTTTGACCTAAAATAAATTTAAATAAAATAAATAATTATTTAAATAAAAAGTCGGTTTTTAAATAGTAACCCAGTGTTTTCACTATTCATCAAAAATTCAAAGTTTCCAGAAAAATACCAAAATTTCACCCGAGGCTAATTTCAATATTCCGAGTCCAAAAAAGAATTCCATTTTGAAAAATAAAATTTACAAAATTTCAAAAAGTGGTTATTACTATTCATAACGGCTAGTTTTAATAATATTTTAATAGCATATCGTTGTTTAGTGAAACTCGGTATTGCGTCCGACGCAAGCTATCAAGGAAGGTCGCAATTACGTGTAAAGCAAGCCAAGCTAGTGTTGTGTGTACTGAAAGATTCCTTTGATTATTTATATAAAATAAAAACAAAATACTTCCTATAAAAGTCTCGAGTGTTACATTCTACCACCCTTAAAATGAATTTCTCCCTCGAAATTCGTCACTTGTAACAAAAAGATGAGGATACCTCTCCCTCATCATATCCTCAAGCTCCCATGTAGCTTATTCTAATTGGTGGTTCCTCCATAAAACTTTCATCAAGAGAGTGGTCTTGTTCCGTAGGACTTTTTCACTACGATCGAGAATCTATATCGGCTGTTCTTCATAAGAAAGATCTTGTTCTAGCGGTACAACTTCTGAGCTGAGTACATGTGAAGGATCAGGTATGTACTTTCTCAGGAGAGATACATGGAACACATATTGAACTTGAGAGAGATTCAGTGGAAGCGTGAATCGGTAAGCTACCTTCCCAACACGATACAGTATTTCGAAAGGACCGATATACCTAGGTCTCAGCTTTCCCTTCTTTCCAAATCTCATTACTCTCTTCCAAGGAGATATTCGTAAGAACACTTTATCACCCACTTCAAACTCAAAGTCTTTTCTTCAGTTGTCGGAATATCTTTTTTTTCGATTCTGAGCTGCTCTTATGTGTTGTTGAATAGATCAGACCTTTTCTACCATCTCATCAACAAGATCAGTCCCTAATAGCTTTCTTTCCCCAACTTCATCCCAGCAAGTTGGAGTCCTGCATTTCTTTCCATAGAGAGATTCATAAGTAGCCATCTGAATACTGGAGTGAAAGATATTATTATAAGAAAATTACACCAAAGGTAGGTATTGATCCCAACCACCTTTGAAATACATAGAGCAAGCTCTCAACATATCTTCTAGAGTTTGAATTGTCCTCTCAAACTGACCATCTCTCTGAGGATGATAAGTAGTGCTAAAACTCAACTCTGTATCCAGAGTATGCTGAATACTTCTCCAGAACTTTGAGGTAAATCTCAGATCCCGATCAGATATAATAGAAAGTGGTACTCCATGCAATCTTACCACTTCCTTTACATATATCCTGGACAGCTAATCTAGAATGAAATCCTCTCTAATAGCAATGAAGTGTGCAGACTTTGTAAGATGATCAACTATGACCCAGATAGAATTATTGCCTTTGGAGTTTTTAGGAAGTCCTATGACAAAGTCCATAGTTATGTTTTCCCATTTCCATTCGGGTATGGGTAATGGTTGTAACATCCCCTTAGACTTCTGTCTCTCAGCTTTAACTTGCTAACAAACCAAGCATCGAGAGACATATTCAGCAACATATCTTTTCATTCCATCCCACCAGAAGTACTCTTTTAGGTCCCTATACATCTTCGTGCTTCCAGGATGAATAGAGAATGAAGAACTATGAGCCTCATCCAGCATCTCCTTCTTTAATTCGGGGATGGGAGGAACACAAACCCGATTCCTGAACTTTATTAACCCATCACAATCAAGGTTGAATTCCAGAACATTTCTCACCTTCTTTTGTAACTCTACATCTTCTTTCTATGCCTCTTTAATCTTAACATGTATATATGGTTGAAAATTCATTATAATTCCAAGATCCATCCTTTGTAAATCCATAAATATTGTATCTTTTGTGATCCTCATCATGGATAAACTGGCATGGTCTTGTCGACTTAATGCATCTTCCACCTTGTTTGATTTCCCAGGGTGGTAATGAATTGAGCAGTCGTAATCCTTAATCAGCTCCAACCATCTTCTTTGGAACATATTCAGATCCTTTTGCGTGAAAATATACTTTAAAATTTAATGATTAGTATAAATGTCACACCTTTATCCATAAAGATAATGCCTCTAAATCTTTAATGCAAAGATTACCGCAGCTAACTCCAAATCATGAGTTGGGTAATTTTGCTCATGGATTTTCAACTTTCGTGAGGAAATTTTCTATTAGAATATAATTTTTCATAAGAACACACCCCAATCCCTTCTTGGATGCATCACTGTAGATCACAAACCTTTCTCCACTACAAGGTAGTGTGAGCACAAGTGCACTGGATAACCTTCTTTTGAACTCCTTGAAATTATCTTCACATTACTCCTTCCAAACAAACTTAACTCCTTTCCGAGTCAACCTGGTGAGTGGATTTGATAATCATGACAAATCATTCACAAAACGTCGATAATATCCATCCAAACCAAGAAAACTTTTGATCTCAGTTACTTTTTTTGGTCTCGACCATCTTTCGTTAACCTCTATTTTTGTTGGATCCATAGATATCCCCTCTTTTGAGATTATGTGACCAAAAAATGAAACTTTTTGAAGCCAAAATTCACACTTGGTAAATTTGGCATAAAGCTTCTCCTTTCTCAGGGTCTTTATAATAATTATCAAGTGATCTTCATGTTCTTATTTTCTCTTTGAATATACAAGAATATCGTCTAAAAAGACTACCACAAACTAATCAAGATAGTCTCTAAATACTCTATTCATCAGATCCATGAAGATATCAGGGTCATTAGTAAGACCAAATGGCTTCACTATAAATTCATAGTGTCTATACCTTGTACAGAAAGTCGTCTTTGTTATATCCTCCCTTTTGACTTTAAATTGATGATACCCTGAATGAAGATCAATCTTGGAAAAGTATTGAGCTCCGCGTAGTTGGTCAAATAAGTCTTCAATGTGCGGGATAAGATATTTGTTCTTGATAGTGATCATGTTAAGTTCTCGATAATCAATGCAGGGTCTCATTGATCCATCTTTCTTCTTAACAAACAGAACAGGTTCTCCCCAAGGTGACGCACTAGGGCGTATGAACCCCTTATCAAGATTCTCTTGTAGTTTCTTCTTCAATTCCTTCAACTCAATTGGGGCCACTCTATAAGGTGTCTTCGAAATAGGTAAAGCACCCGGTATGAGTTCTATTGAAAACTCAACTTCATGATTTGGTGGAAGACCCAGAAATTCCTCCAGAAAGACATCATCAAACTCCCATACAATGGGAATATTCTTAATCATGAGTTTCTCACCAACCATTTGAGATAAATAACCTTCATTTAGTGGAATCAAGACCCATAAGATGGAAGAAATTTCCACTGGAAGGTTATGTTCATCCTTGCATCGATAGACGATCAAAGATTGATCTGGAATATGAAATGTAACTTCCCTTCTTTCGAAATTGATATGAGCTCCATATAGAGAAAGCCAATCCATGACAAGAATCACATCAAATTCCACTATAGGAAGGATCACAAGATTTGCAGGAAGCACTTTCCCACAAACTTCAATCGGAGAAGAATTATAAACTTTTGATGCGACTGTTGTGCCATTAGGGGTTGTCAAAGCTAACTCAACATCTAATTGTCGAGGTAATACGGTGATACCCTTAGAAAATTCTTCAGAAATAAAGGAGTGGGTGGATCCAGAATCAAATAAAACATTTTCTACTTTAGAGTGGATGGTAAGTGTACCTTTCCCCCACTTCGTTATCGTACTCCACATTGCTGATAGAAATTGCATGTGACTTTCCTTTGTCTTTAGCCTTAAGAGTTTGTTGACGTCGATCATCATCAACAACCCTTGGATTAGGGCTTTTATTGGAATAATTCCCCATCTCCTTGCACTTGTAACATTGAAGTGTAATAGGTTCATTCTGTGTATCCCTTCCTTTTTTGCATCATTAGACATCTTCTTCCCATCATTGCGACATTCAAATGCCTGATGACCTTCTTTTCCACATTTTAAACATTTACTTGTACCTTTAAGACAACTCCCTTTGTGTTTCTTTCCACACTTTGAGCATAAGAGAAAGCTCATCTTGTTTTCAGTGTGCTCTTTAGATTTTCCTTTGAATTCCATTTTCCTCTTCTTATCAAACCCATATGACTGATGGGTAACTCCAATCTCTATCTCAACTTTGAGAGCACATTGAACGATTTCCTCATAGCTATTAAAGTCTATTATGGCTAACGCCCTTCGAAGACTTGGTTTTAAGCCACTAAAGAATCGATCGATCTTACTCTCAGGTTGGATAAAAATACCAGAAGCATACCTTGAACGTCTTGTAAAATTTGATTCATAGGTACCAACAGATTCATCATCCTTTTGCTTTAGTTCAAGAAACTCCTTCTCCATCTCTGTTCTGAGAATACAAGGGAAGTACTTATTGAAAAATAAGTTCTTGAACTCGTCCCATTCCATGGACTCAATTTCATCTCTTGGCCTCGTATTCTTGATAAGATTCCACCATTGATCAGCATCACCTTCCAAACGATACACTACTAAGATGACATTATCATGTTCAAAACATTGAAGAACTCAAAATATCTTTTGAGTAGTACTAATCCATTTTTCAGCAACTAATGGATCAGTAGATCCGCTGAATGAAGGTGGACGCTGTCTCATGAAGGATTAAACAGAATGTTTCTGCTTCTTTTACTCGTTTGGAAGTCCTGCACGATTCATAGCTTGAGAAAGTTGTGTGAGCATGGCTACAAGATTTTGGATTCCAGCTCCCATAACGTTTGGTTTCTCATGGGGACAAGCATTGCATTTCCCATCGCATTCCGCATTAACACGGTTCCTTCGGGTTCCAGCCATTGACTAAAACCAAGAATAATAGTGTGAGCAACACTAATTATAATAGGAATACCACAAAATCGAGAATAAAACTTCACACTTAAGGTCTTATCCTAGGTTATTCATGGCCATTTATAAAACACTATGACTGTGTTCTATGCTTAGACTTATCCTTAGGATTCTTACTAAGGCTTTCACATCCTAGTTTCCAAAGGTTGACTATACCTTTCCTCTGATACCAACTATAACGACCCATACTTTACATACATTGTTAGTACTTCAAAATTGAAGTACACTTATTACAACATATAACAAAACCATGAATGGACCTTATAGGTATAGTGTCTTTAGAAACTGGGAAACATAAACAACTGGTTCATAAAGCGTCTATATTATCTCCCATTTATTTCATCGTATTTATAGTCCCTTTTGTAATATCTTACTTTATAACCTTCTTCCTGACCTGGGGAAAGAAAACATACAAAAGGGTGATCTCAAATTCTCAGTAAGGGTAGACAAAAGAAATATCAATCACATTATATTCATAATAACATAACATTTTGGAAATCATAATTTCATAACATTGGATAAATCATGGTAGTGAAATGTAATCACAATAATCATAACTTAAAACATGAATCTTTGTGGCATACACACATAATCATAGAAAATCATTTCTTATTATTCAAGACTCATTTCCAAGACTATCTTAGTGGACAAAGTCCATTTCTGAACGGAGTTCATTCCTCGTTTCAGTCCTTCTTCACTGAACCGGTTTAACCTACCGTTCCAGTAATGTCTATCACATGAGATATAAAATCTATACCCAATGCATTGGAGGGAGATATAGGTCCCACCCATCTCATAATGATACCATTCTTATGTGTGCCACAAAATCGTAAACCATACATCCTAGCATAACCCATGTAATAAAAATTGGATTCTTAAACATCATGAAATCATAAAACAATTCATATAAGATAAAGGAATTCATAAAAATAATTTCATCACAACATAATTAAATCAATGTAATAATAGGGATAGAAACAAAACCCTTTATTATCTTATATGGAAAATGATTTTGATAAAACACTTGAACTCCATTCTTGAGGAAAATATCCTTTATACTTCAAAAACACTTTTGCTTTCTTATCATGTCATACAATTCTAAACTAAAAGATGTTGATTAAAAATAAACTTGAAAACTTGTAAAGGAATCTTCTTGGAAATAATTTTTTAAAAATCCATTCATGCCGTATAAGTTAAAAAAACATTCTTCTCGTAATTTTGTCGGAAAAGTAAAAAAAGTACCTCGTATGAAAAACAACAAAAGATTCGTTTCATATATTTTACTAAAAACTCACCGAAGGGTAAAATTGGATTTAAAAAATTGTAGTTGAATGTAAATAATATTACATATTGAGGAAACATGGATGTTGATGATAAAATACACCCCAGTAAATGCCAAAGTATAAACAATCTCAGATAAAAATGAGATTGTGATATTTTCCCTTACCTTAGGTCTGATTTTCTTCGTAAGTGTCCTAACCTCCTGTATAATGATTTAAATAATATCATTGACTTATTAAAGAATCATAATCATTGTTAGGATATCATATATGGTCATATTCTTAGCTTATTATTAGTAATATTTCATTGCTACTTGTTATTTGGGTGTTTATTACTTTTTGTTCTTATGCGTGTTTTGTCGAATAAATTATTATTCTTCTTTTTAGGATATAGATACCTCATTTAAATAATGGTATTAGTGTAATATATATCATATTTATTCACTCAATTCATTTATTTAATCATTATGCAATGAAAATCACGTAGAATGAGTCGCATCACATCGTGGAGACGGTATTCCGTACGTACGCACGAGCGATGATATCATTCACATGATCGTGTAATTGTATTGGAGTGTATGTATACTATTTCAGAATCAATATCACTTTAAAATAATCATATATATTCATTCTTTACACCATTATACCCATCCAAGTAAGGTGGTGGTGGAAAATAGATTACACCACGACATGGAGACGGTATTCCGTACGTACGCACGCGCGGTGATTTCATTTTCCGTAGGATGGATAGATGGTGAAATATGGTTGTTTCATAATTATAATAACATATAAGTATATGAGTGATACTGATGTTATTAATTCATAATTAAACAACTAAAGAAGAAGAAGTGGAAGAAGAAATAAAGTTGACAGAATCGGTAATGGACATTACCGCTTCTTTGAAGTGCCTCTTTGAGACCTCCTCTTAGGGTACTAAAATTGGTCTTTGAAGAAGACCAGGACCTCTAGGATGTTTATAGGGAAGTTGAGAGGATAAATTAGCAGGGTTTGGCCGAGCTTGAAGGCTCAAAGTTGTGCGAGGAAGAGAGGGAGGAGGTGCCCTTTTATAAGGAAGGAGAGGGGCACCTTTGGAAAAACTAAAAATATTATTTTATTATAAAGCCATATTCGGTTTTAAATAGCTCCAAATTGATTTATTTCGATGCTAAGGTGGGTATGGGTCCAAAGCCTCTCATCCAATAGAATTTGTACAAGTTTAGTTTACTATTTTAACCTTATCATTTAGATTTGACTTTAAGTTAGATAAATTTACTTTTACAGTGTCTTTTTGTGTTCTTACACTATAAGGTTAAAAAACTTACTATAACAAGCCAAAAGAACCTCAAATTGTTCATTATTAATATATATAACCTTATCTAATTCATATGGCCGAACCTTATATTTTTAGGAATAAAATAACAATTAATCATATAATATTTGTTTTAAAAACTATTTTATGTCAATTTTGACACTATTTAGTAATTGATTTTTGTGAAAATCACAACAGAATGATTAATTCGAAAAAAGTTAATTAAATCAATACTAACATGTCTTATTAACCGATAAAATTTGTTTAATTCATAAAAAGTCTCAAATTACATTTATTTGGGTATTTATAACATCAATTATGTCAATATTTTATTAATAAGATAATTACTGCATCATCTTTGTGTCATAAATAAATTAAATCATTTAATGTATAAAAATTAAAAATAAAATACCATTATGTAGTAAATCTTTTTATCTTTATAATGAATATTTATAGTCGAATTTATCTCATGTATAACCCTATATTAAAAATTATTTACTTATTAAACTTTGATTTTAACTATTTTAACCCTTCTTTAAATAAATTAATAATAAATGTCCTAATCTAATCTAAGTGTGCCTAAACGGTCATATTTTA
The DNA here is from genome assembly GCA_963277665.1 of Viscum album. Classification (NCBI taxonomy): domain Eukaryota; kingdom Viridiplantae; phylum Streptophyta; class Magnoliopsida; order Santalales; family Viscaceae; genus Viscum; species Viscum album. Next base: position 753,940,629 of record OY728160.1, read on the forward strand.
TTCATAAGGTTTATTTTGGTTGAATTACACTTATCCAATAGAATTAGGACATCTGTTATGGTATTAATAATATCATTTTTACCCTTAATTACCCTATTTACTTTTAACCGTGGTAAATAAAAGTAAAAAGTTACTATTCACCAAAAATTATTTTCACCTCATTGAACCACATTTTACTTACTGAAATCAACCGTGTGTCTCAAATTTTTTAAATTCCACTCACAGAAGCGGTAAAATTAAGTTTTATGTGAATTTGCAAATTCTCCAAGGAGGTGGGTAAAAGACGGTGAAAAGTTCAATAAACTTTTTATATATCTAAAATTATTATAAAATTACTCCAATGAATTACATTGAACTTATATAGGTATTATGTATAAATTTTGACCTAAAATAAATTTAAATAAAATAAATAATTATTTAAATAAAATGTCAGGTTTTAAATAGTAACCCAGTGTTTTCACTATTCATCAAAAATTGAAAGTTTCCAGAAAAATACCAAAATTTCACCCTAGGCTAATTTCGATATTCTGAATCCAAAAACAAAGTCCATTTTGAAAAATAAAATTTCAAAAATTTCCAAAAGTGGTTATTACTATTCATAATGGCTAGTTTTTGTAATATTTTAATAGCATATCGTTGTTTAGTGAAACTCGGTATTGCGTACGATGCAAGCTATCAAGGAAGGTCGTGATTGCGTGTAAAGCAAGCCAAGCTAGTTTTGTGTGTAGTGAAATATTCCTTTTATGATTTATATAAAATAAAAATAAAATATTTCTTATAAAAGTCTCGAGTGTTACTATCTCTACAATTCAAATCTTCAAAAGCTGCTCCTCGTAAGAAAGATCATCCTCTTACTATACTACCTCTGAAGAGAGTACAAGTGAAGAGTCTGGTATGTACTTCCTTAAGAGGGATACATGAAAGACATCATATAATTTTTCTATGGCAGGTGGAAGTGATAGTCAATAGGACACATCCCCGACACGATCAAGAATCTCAAAGGGGTCGATGTGCCTAGGACTTACCTTCCCTTTCTTTCCAAACCTCATGACCTTATTCCATAGAGATAGGCGTAGAAATACAATGTCTCTAAATTTGAAATCAAGTCCTTATCGATGGTTATCTTCATAACACTTCTATTGAATTTGGACTTCCATGTTATTCTATTGAATGGTTTTCACCTTCTCCATCATTTCTTCGACCATTTTTGGTCCTAGAATCTTCTGCACACTAACTTCATCCTATCTCGCTAGTGTTCTACACCTTTTCCCATAAAGGGCTTTATATGGTTCCATTCAGATACTAGATTGAAAACTATTATTATAGTAGAATTCAACCAGTGGAAGGTGTTGGTCACATCCTCCTTTGAAGTCCATAGAACATGATCTTAACATATCATATAGTGTCTGAAAAGATTTCTCAGATTGGCCAATAGTTTGGGGATGATAGGTTGTACTGAATTTCAGTTCAATGCTAAGAGAAAGTTGGATACTTTTCCAAAACATTGGGGTGAATCTAGGATCATGATCATATATAATATATAGTGGTACTCCATGCAACCTTACCACTTCTTTGATATAAATCTGTGCAAGTTGAACCAATGAGATATCCTCCCGAATCACGATAATGTGTGCAGTCTTTGTAATAAGATCTACAACAACCCAGATAGCATTGTTTCCTTTTGATTTATTTGGAAGTCTGGTGACAAAGTCCATGGTGATGTTCTCCCATTTCAACACTGGTATGGGTAATGGTTGCATCATCCCCTTATACTTAGGTATCTCATCCTTCACATTCTGACACACCAGGCACTTTGATGTATATTTAGTGATCCCCTTCTTCATTTTAACCCACCAATAATGCTCTCAGATATCTCAATACATCTTTGTGTTTCTTGGGTGGATAGAGAAATTTGAACTATGTTCATCATCCAAAATTCCTTCTTCAGCTCTAGATTTGATGGAACACATAGTGTTTTCCCAAATCTCACAATTCCTTCATATTTAACAATGAACTCCAAGGATTTCCATTTTCTAATAGTTTTCACTTTATTATGAATTCCCACATCATTCTTTTGAGTATCCTTTAACCATTCCAAAAGTGATGGTTGAGAGATCATTTGGTAAAGGATTGGTGATGTCCCCTTTTTTATGATTCCCATTTCCATCCTCATCAAATCCAAGAAGATTGGATTCTTTTCAATTCTCATTAATGATATAATTACTAGATCATTTCTACTTAGAGCTTCTTCCAACTTGTTCTCTTTACCAGGGTGGTAATGCATTTATAATTCATAGTCTTTGATCATCTCTAACCATCTTTGTTGGTGCATGTTCAACTCTTTCTGTGTGAATATATACTTGAGGTTTTTGTGATCTGTGTATATTTCACATTTCTCTCCAAATAGGTAGCCCCCAAAATTTCAAAGTGAAGATAACTACAGCCAAATCTAGGTCATGTGTTGGATATTTTTGCACATGACCTTTAAATTTCCTTGAATAATTGGCAATAAATTTGTTATTTTTCATCAACACACAGCCTGGTCCCTTCTTCAAAGCATCACTGAATACCACAAAAATTTATTCACTTGTGGGTAGTGTGAGCACGGGCACAGTGATAATCCTCCTTTTCAACACCTTGATGCTCTCTTTGCATTTATAACTCCAATAAAACATTACTCCCTTCCAATTTATCTTGGTAAGAGGGTTTGATAATAACGATAAATTTCTCAAAAATCGGTGATAATATCCTGCTAACCGCAAAAAGTTATGGATGTCTTTCACCAATATTGGCCTCAGTCATCCCTCAATTGCAGTTGTCTTGGAGGGATCCACATATATCTCATTACTTGGGATGATATGACCCATGAATGAGACCTCCTTCAACCGGAACTCACACTTGATGTACTTTTCATAGAGCATCACCTTTCACAAGGTCTCTAGTATAGTTCTTAGATACTCCTTATGCTCCTTCCTGGTTTTGGAGTATATTATAATATCATCTATAAATTCTACCAAAAAAATTTCATGGTAATATCTAAAGACTCTATTCATCAATTTCTTGAATATTTCTAGAGAATTAGTGATTCTGAAGGGAATTATTATGAATTCATTGTGCCTGTACCTTGTATGAAAAGTAGTCTTGGGGATATCCTCCTTCTTCACCCTTACTTGGTAATATCCTGACCGCGTATCCCCCTTGGTGAAGTATTGTGCTCTAGGTAACTGATTGAATAAGTAATCAATTTAGGGCAGAAGGTACTTGTTATTTATCATGATTTTTTGAGATTATGATAATAAATGAAAAGGCGCATTGACCCATCCTTCATCTTGACGAAGAGGACTTGTGCACTCCTTAGTGAAGCACTTGGGCATATAAACTGTTTATCAAGATTCTCCTATAGTTTTTTCTTCAGCTCCTCAAGCATTACAAAAACCATTCTATATAGAGTCTTGGATGTTGGAAACGCCCTAGGTATATGGTCAATTGAGAACTCAACATCTCTTCTAAGAGGAAGACCAGGAAATTTCTCGGGAAACACTTCTGTGAATTCCCTCACAATAGGCATGTCTTCAAGGATGGTTTCTTCCTTAGACTCAATCATCTGAGCCAGATATGCATTCTCATAGGTAAGTAATATATATGCTTGAAATGATTATGCTAAAGAATATTCATCTTCTTCCTTGCACTTGTATATAATCGGGGGTTGATTCTCAATATGGACAGTGATTTCCTCTCGCAACAATTTATGTTGGCTCTATATAAGGAAAGCCAATCCATGATGATAATTGCATCAAATTCCAAAACAGGGAGTATGATGAGGTTCTTCATAAATCTCACTCCAAAAATTATGATAGGGGAGGATTTATATTCTTGGGATGTAATGATTTCCCCATTTTCCATACTCACCGACATCTTTTCTTCCATTATTTTTGGTGGTGTTGGGATTGTTCTACTAAATATTCAGTATATAAAGGAATGTGTTTAACCAAAATCAAAAGTACATTCCCTATTCAGGAATGAATAACTAGCATACCTGTGACCACGTCATTTTCAAGGTTCACATCAATGGTAGTGATGGAAAAATCTTGCCCTTGATGCCTTGGAGGATTTTGGTTGCCTAAAAAACCATTGGCTTAGGGCACTGAATTTCATGGCGCACAGGTTCTTTGTAGTTGAATCAATTAACAACGTGTTTAGGGTTGAATGGAGCATTCCTAACCTCTATAAAATTTTCAGGTTTTTCTTATTAACAGTTAATGGCTAGGTTCCCTTCTCTTCCACACCTAAAGCATTTCCTCGTCCCCTTCACGAAATTCCCAGGGTGCTTCTTTCCACACCTTTGGAAAGTGGGGTGATGGATTTTCATAGAACCATTGTATTTATCCATCGGACCACAATAATTGAAGTCAACCTTATGATTCTTATCCCCATGATACCCCTGGGATTCACCAATCTCCATTTTGACTTCAAGGGCACATCAGAAAATTTCCTCATATCTATTGAAGTCATGGATCACCAGGGCTTTCCATAGGCTAGGTTTTAGCACACCAAAGAAGTGGTTAACCTTTTATTTAGGGGTAACATGATGCTGGAGTCATATCATGAAAGACTTGTGATGTTCTCCTTGTATTCTCTGATGGATTCATCATATTTTTTATTTTGGGAAAGGAAGTGCCTTTCCATCTTAAGATGAAGGGTGCATAGAAAATATTTATCGGAAAATATCATCTATAAATCCTTTCATTCCAATGTCTCGATCCCTTCCTCAGGCTTTGTATTTTTTTATCAATTTCCACCATTGATCTACTCCACCATCTATATGATAAGTATCCATAATAACCTTCTCTTTTTTGGAACATTGAAGTATGGAGAAGATCCTTTCAATGGATTTGATCCATTGTTCGGCAATTGAGGGATCAGATGATCCCTTAAAAGTAGGAGGCCTCTGTCTCATAGAGCTCTTGATTGTGACTTTTTCATTCCTAGGGGGGTTTAAATTTTGTCTTTACAATGTTTATATTCAAATATAGAGTTAAATCAGAGAGTATCATTAAAAAAAATTTCAATTGCTGCTCCCATCAAATTGGGAATCTCATTAGAACAGTCATCACATTGATATTCGCATTGATTGTTAGCTCAAGTCCTTTTATTACTAGCCATTGGCTGGAATAAAAGGAATTTTAGGGGTAACACATAAAGGGTAATCCAAGGACAAAAACATATCAAATATAAATAACTTTTATTTCCATAACTTATAAATCTATAGGCTTCAATCTATGTTATCCATTATCTACTTCCCAACATATATTCTTAAGGGATTTTTTTGTTCTCTTAATAATGGTTCAGACTATGAATGTGAATTTACTAAATAATATCCATCATGAGTGTCATAACCAAGAGTGCATAAATTCATGTTTTTGTGTACTAGGATACCCCAGGTAATGCTCGAAACTCCTTTTCAATGTTTTCACTCCAAGGTACATCTGTGCCAAAGATACTCTACCTACTCATATCCAGAGTGGGATGTATTTTCTTGATAAACCACTTACTCAATAATCACCAAAACATAGGGATGTTTTTATTATACTTAGTCTTATCCCTAAGGCTTTCACTAGTGTTTTCTAATCCTAATCCCAAAAATAACTGAACTTATCCTCTAATACCATCTATAACAACCATTCTCTTTATTACACACTTAAACATGATTTATTACATAATCATAACTTGATACAACATAGAAGATTGAGAGGTCCAGTTTCATTGGGGATTAAGAACATTACATAAAAACTTAGAATATGAAACACAACATATTTATTGAAAAATTATATTACATGACCACTACATTCTCTCGTACTTAGCATTTCATGGGATAACTAGAGGACATGCATAAGAAAAGGGAGATCTATAAAGCCCAATAAGGGGGTAAATAAAGAAAAACATGAAGAATAAAATACATGTTAGGAAATATGAATTTCAATGGATCATAATAGAAACATGAACATAAATCCATGATAAATCTTGATTATCATAACATGGAAATGTGGGAACAACACTTAACATGGTATTATCATGAGCCAAGGCTCATTACACATGGAGCAGGAGTAAACACTCATTGCACTTGAATTATCATGAGTAAACACTCATTTTACATGAATTATAATGATTAAACCCTCATTACACTTGATGTATCATGATATTAATCTTTTCTCAATGCATTGGAGCACTATCAGGGAGCACCCTTCTTAAACATTTCATTTCATGAATAAGTGTGCCACAAGATCATACAACATAGATTCATTAAACAACAAAATTTATTCCACGGTAAAGGAATGTGGAATCAATATATGGAACTCTTCTATAAATAAGTAAATGTGCATAAAGTTGAATACCCTTGATAGAGAAATGGGCATGGTATTCCCTGCATAATGATTTTACCTTAGGCAATGGTGGTGTAATTTTGGCAGCATAACAACGTGACATATGAATTAATAAAAAAATTGATAAGAGAGAAAAGAGTGTATCATAATATGTACAAAAAATGGAAGGTAAGGGGTTCATATAGATACATTTTCCAACATAAGTAATTGAATTTGGATTCATAATACAAAATAATTTCTTGAATGTAAATGAGGAGGGAGAAATTTTTTACGGAATTTCAGCATGGTAACTGGTGTACATGGGAGTCATTAATGAGAGAGAAAATGGGTATCTAATCATTAAAAAATAAAGAGGTTAGTATGGGTGAGGTTAAAATCATACCCCAACATTTTTAATTGAAATTAAAAGGGCATAACAACGTAATGAAATTTGGAAAAAAAGAGAAAAGAAGAAATCCCTTATGAAATTCTGGCATGCTAACGGGTGTACATGAGTGGAATTAATGTGAGAGAATGGGGAATATAATCATTATAACTTAAGGAGGTTGGAATAGGATAGGTTTTAAATCATACCTCAACATTTATAATTGAAAATAAAATGGCATTACAATATTAAAAAAACATGGATAAAATGAGAAAGGAAATAATTCCTTACTTGGATGTGTGATCCCAAAGGCTTGGTAGGGGCTTGAGAGAGGATTATTCGGAGATTGGGGTGCCTTGGGAGAATTATAGAGAGAGGAGGGAAGAGTTTGGACGAACTCCAAAGGCCTTTAGTGAAGATTAAGTGCCATCATGGGTGGGTTTATATAGGAAATGAGAGAGAATTCTTTATTATTTAGGTTTTGGGCACCACGCATTAAACTAATCAAAACCACAAACCAGACCATGGTTTTTGCCCATGGTTTTGGTAAAAGGGGATTGGAAAACTTTATTTTATAAGAAAAATGGCCTAAATTCATAAAATAATGGGGTTGCATATGTGGAGGTGAGTCACACTCTCAAGGAAATCAATTTAAAAAGATAAAAAAGTTTTATAAGTCTTAGAGGTTCCACTAAAACATTGTAAAATAAATAAAATAAACCTAAAATAACATTGTATTAATGGTAATACATATAATGGCCGAAAATAATGTTTATATTATTTTATTATTTCACTATTGGGTCATTATGATTTTCTAAAACACATTATATAATTAAATAATATTTAACTTTTACCCAAAAATTTGACTGTCGCGGAAAATTATGAAAAATTCACCGTTTGATAATTTCGATGTCCTAATTCCAAAAATAATATTCATTTTATCTTAATAATTTTCTAAATCTTTAAATTTTTTACTTTTAAAATAAAAAACCTAAATTTATCAAAAATCCATGGGTTTTGACAAAAAATAGCTTTCAAACCTTAATAAAAATCACAATTATATTCATAAAAATTATACGGTCATTTAAATTTAATTAAAATTAATTTAGTAATAATATTTAAGTAAAACATTATTTAACTCAAAAATCTATTAATTCATCAGAATAGATCTCTTAATTAATAAAAATTCTATTTTTTCTTTAAAGAGTATTTACAAAGTAAAAATAATAAAATGAATGTATACTCTCTATACAAAAATAATGTACATAATCAAAGTAATAGGGTCTCGTTACATAACCCCTTATAAAACCAGAATAAGACCCAAGGGTAAGGTTTGTGATGAGGATAGACTCTTGGGGTGGCTCGAATAACATCGCTTGGGTAGAAATCTCTATCAACTTCCACTTCTCTCGTAGTCAGTTCCGCTAGAGATTAATGTGTTGAATCTCGGCTTGGGATTGGTCAATAGTGAACCCAATGATGCCACCACATTTATGACCTCCAAAAAAGGGTCTTCATATGGATAAATTCTACTAGATGAGGCTATCTCTTCCTTTATCTGATTAAATTGGATTTGTTAAAGCCCTATATTTATACTATCATGTGATCACTTTTCAACGACAATATTAGAAATGGTCACAATTATTAACGGTATTTTAAAATCCAAAAAATAAAACCAAAGAAGTGAGTATTTTATATAACTATTTCACATAATAAGACATTTAATTAGATCAAGAGGAATTTCCATTGATAAAAGTTTGGGTCATTACATACCCAACCACACCTTTATTTGTTAAGTCATTTTTTACTTGTGTAATTAAGGTATCAAAGTATAAAAGTTATCATGCTAGGTATCATTCCAACCTAAGGTAATCAGAATTTAAAATAAGTATACACCCCTAAGTATATCAATGATTTTATGAAATTCTATGATATATAATTTTCCAGGTCAATCTAAGTATTATGTATCTATTTATTATATCATGAATGTATTCTATATATCTCATTTACAACCCTTTATAATTGTTATAAGAATATATTCATGAAATTCATAACATATCATAACACCCCATTATAATATTTGATGATCATCAATTAGGGATAAATTAAAGTCCCACTTTAAGGGGATATCATCATTTAACTATTCATGTAAAGTAAAATGCATCACGTATGAATGAATGATAAATATAGATTTCATTTTATTATAAAATTCTGATATATTTAAAGACATTATATCCATTATCTCATGTGTTTAACACCCAATTATTCTACATTAACTCCATGTTTTTGTTATAGTAATGGTTTCATCAATAAATTTGTTACATTCTACACTATATCCACCTAATAGATCTTTTCATAACCCCTCTCAATGATCTCTTATATGAGATGTTATTTAAAAAGGATGTGTTTATTTATTTTTTGAGACCGAAGTATCTTTTCCTAAGAGGAGGATCCATTGTTTTTAGAGTAAAGACCGATCTCTCCTTAAATTCTAAGAACTGCTAAAATTTCAAAGATGAACTTACTAATCCAAACAGCTTCCTTTATGGTATTTTATATAGTAATGTACTCTAACTCTAGTGTTGAGTCCTCCATGGTGGATTTTTTGTAAATATTCTATGAAATAAATCTACTGGTCATGAATAAAAAGAAACTAAATTGAGATTTAATATCAACCTTTTCAGATTGAAAACTAGAAATTGTGTAACCTTTTACATAGAATTCACCCTCTCCACCAAAGACAAATAACTTATCCTTAGATCATGTTAAGTAATTAATGATGTTTTCATAGAAATCAAGTGACCCTCTCCATGATTTTACTAGTATCTGATGGTTATTTTCAAACTATAAGATACGTCAGGTCGAGTACATAGCATTACATACTTGATAGATCTTATGGTAGATGCATATGTAATATTATCTAAAATTTATTATTCTTTAAAAGTATCATGAATCTTCTTAAGATCTATTAAATGAAATACTAGTAAATATTCCTTCCTGGAGTTCTCCATGGTAAACTACCTTAGAACTGTACCAATATATGTGTTTTTTCTCAGTCCCATAAAACTTTTAGATCTATTTTTATAGATATTCATACCAAATATATATAAAAATACACCCTTGACTTTAATTGAGGATCTCTTACCTAGACAAAACTTCATAGAGTAAAGTATTGAGATTTAATTTTTGATAAGCAGTAGGTTGTCTACATAAAAAAACTAAAATACTAGTATGATCCATATAATCCGCTTATATACACAAGAATGTTCATTGTTTTCTATGAAACCAAACTCTTTGATTTCAGCATCAAACCAAATATTCAAGCACTGTAAATCTTAGTTCAATCCAAAAATGGATCATTTATACTTATATACCTTAGAAGTTACATTTGGAACTTCAAAACCTTCAAGCTATATCATATACACATCCTTTAGTAATTTACCATGAAGGAAAAAAGTTTTAAAATACATATTATATATCTCACAATAAAAATAAGTTCCAATGTAATGTAATAAAATAATATCCATTATATACACAAATGGTTAAAAGATCTATTCATATTCATTTGATTGAATATTATTATTACCTTCTACAACCAGGTATACAATAAAGGAGTTCACTCTACTATCTGTATCAATTTTCCTATGAAAAAATGCACTTAAATCCTATAGGTATTTAACATAGTTTATAAATCCTGGATATTTTACTAATATCCAATTCATTTTCTTCCATTTTATTTATTTAATCATTGAGTATTTGTAGTTTTAAAATTATATTATAAATTCATTAAATTCTATGAATATTGATTAAATGAATGGATTTTTCATGTTGATTGATTTGTTTTATTTTTTGGAATTTAATTAATTTATAGAAATTAATTATTATTTTATATTTATATTTTGAAGGAATGATATATTTGATAAATCCCAAGAGAAAAGGATTAAAAAAGGAAAGAAATCTTTGTAAGTATGATCTTGAGAAGCTCGAGAATAAAGAAATACAAAAGGCATTGGATATATAAGCATGATTTTTTAAAGTTTTGTAATAATGGTTTTCATATTTGTAAGGATAAATGGATCTAATTTTAACATCACTCAATCTATATATGCATGAATCTATTTTTTATAAGCATGATCTCCTATAATAATGTCTCATGCATAAGGATGAATTCCCTACCCATAAGCATATATGGCCATGTAGATGAAACTCTACAAGCATGATTCATTTGACAAATTTTAGTTTAATTATGTTTTATAATGATCATCTAGATTTAAAACTGATCATTTTTTAGTGAAATATTACCTTTCATGTAGCCAGCCTCAGTGGAACATGTGGTTTATAATATGAATAATATTTCAATCAAGAACAATAGGGAATGATGCATATTTTAGGGAAGACTGGATCATGAATGAGAATGAATTTAAAGGAATAGGGAAACATTATAACAATTAAGAGGATTGAGGGTCTCACAAGGGTTTGATCATAGGCCAGAGTAGGAGGATCCAACAAAAAGGAAAGAAGGAAAAAAGGAAAAATTTTATTGACTTGCACCCCTGCTATTACCATTTTTATTAATTTATTGTTTAATTTTCTTATTTTCATTAGGTTGTAATTTCTTATTCTTCCTAAATCAATTTTATTTCCAATACTATAGAAAGGTAGAAACATTTAGTGATCAAGGAAGGAAAGGATGTTAAATTTAATTCTTGATTATTAAACTACATTAATAAAACAATCTTTTGTTAACTAATTTTACCGTTTTGTATCGTACCTTAATATCAAATAATAATTTGTTTGAATTAATACTTTTTCCATATATTGTTAGAAAATAATCACTTATCTCCCTATATAGTGATATAATATTTATATGATGGAATAGAAAAGGACTAACTAGTTAAAATATTAGTGATTGTTTTCTCTTTTTTTAAGGGTGGTGGAATATTATTGGGTTACTTAGGAAACACAAAACCCGATTGGGTATTTCCTGAGTAAACTGGGATTGGTTTGTTACATCACCTTACACATAAGGAAAGACTATAGACTCTATTAATATCTCATTTAAATGAATTCTTATCATATCCATTACACCTTTGGTTAGAGGTGACATGACTGTATAACCTATTTCTTTTCATGTTAATAAGAAGAAGAGTAAAATGATTAAAATATATGATATCATTATAATCGAATATGAATCCATAAACCATCACTTTCTCAATCATTTGATCTTCAAATAATTATTCTATTTTATTCATTTATATTTTCTTTTAATCAAATAATTTAAAATCAACCCCATTTTTGAACGAAGTGAAAATTAATTTGATCACCCTTTTCTATGGAAAACTCTATTTATCCAATAATACTACATTTATCCTTGGAAAATATTAGGATTTCACACCCCATAAAAGTGTAATATCAAAACATGGAATCATTGTTACTAATGTGGTTCCAAAACAATTACTTCTAATTAGATAACCCAATCTCCAACTAACCAATTATTCTATCTTGACCTGAGATAAAGAGATCTCTACTAATAAATCATAAAATGTAAACATATGATATGAATTTTAGGAATACTCCTTGAAAGCCTCAAGTGAGACTTATAGTGTTCACTATGATCCTTCAACCATAATAGCCAACCCCAACCAAAATCCAAGAGATATTTGTTCTTCTTAGTTTAAAAATAAAAATATAAATAAGTATATTCCTTTTTTATAAATTATTTTCAATTAAAAACTTATCTAATTCAATTATTTATCATGGTTAGTAGTCTTGTAGGTGAAGACCCCAATAATCAAATTAAAGATTTCACTTTAGTTTTCTTAAATTTTAACACCATAGGAGTTGCATAATATCAAGTCAAGTAGAGGGAATTACCTTTTTCACTCGATTGATCAACTAAGAGTGGTTGTATAATCTAAAACCTGGTGAATTAAATGATTGGGTTGACCTGAAAATAAGCTTAATTCAGATATTTCTCCATACCTTTAGAAACATGGTCATTAAGAAGAATATTTATATCATCAATCAAGATTTTTTAGAGACAATTTATAAGTAATGGGAATGATTCATGAATTTGTATGTCGATTTCAAACATCAAGCCAATGAGGAGTACTATTTATTTTTCTTCATCTACCAAGGATTACATAACAGTGATAGAAACCCATTATATTAAACCTCAGGAGTATATTTAAGAGATAAATCACCAGTAAATTATAATGGGATCAATGATAATATAAAAAAACTCATGGTGATTTAGTACTAGTGGTGCATGTACTAGAGGTTTACATGTGGAATTCTCTTCTGATTCATATCCATTTCTAGAATCAAAACATTTGGAATTAACTAGTCATTTAAAAAATGGCACTATAGTCTTCAAGTGAGAAATAAGTGTTATTGAAGGTATATGGATTACTTTCATCATCCAGCCACTATAATTATCATTGTGTTAAAGTTAGGGTAATTTAAATTTATGTATCAAAATAATAGTTGAGGTAGTTTGAATTTTTAAAATTTGAATAAAGAGATAATTCTTAAGTCCGATATGGATTTAGAAACCAATATAACCAAGAAATAACACTATATAAAAACTAAACCCAACAAAAACCACACTATAAACATCCATTAAATAATTAATAGACAAAATATCCTATCAACACCCCCATTCTAGAAAAAATAGACATTATGAACAACCCTAAACTTGTGTTAAAGTTGTTGTGTAGTAATAACCATGATCTGAAGTAGAGGATTTGAGGAATGAAGTGATGTCATTGAAGAACTAACTCAGTAATCCAGTGTAAAGTTTTGACAACAATATAATAAAACATGAAAATAAAACATTCCCTAATCCTAATTGAAATGTTATAATTGTAACTATAATTAGTGGAAAAGTAATTCAACCCCAACCACAGCTAAATCTGAGAAAAATCATATGTAACATGAGGAAAATAAGTTTCAAACGTATTGAATGAACTTTGAAAAACGGTCTTGGGAAGAAGAAAATAAAGAAGATAATAATAATTTTGGAATGAAAAAAAATAATACTAGAGCACCCTTGTAGAGTAATCAAATAAATAAGAAGGATCTTCTACTCATATTCTCTTTATGAGTGATATAGTCCAATACGATCCAAGAGGAAGAAGTCCAAAAAAATCTAGAAAATTATCATAAATTTTATATTAGAATCCCTCTCTTGAAAACATTCAAGTAGATTACTAATTCAACTAATTTTTTTAAGGAAACTTTCACTATAAAAAGGTGATTTTAAGGGAATTAAATAATCAACTTATGAATAATATTTTCATCTTTGATAACCCTATAGTTTCTTTAAAAGTGGCATGGTCTTGGGACATGTTAAAAATCTATTCTATAACTTTTTTAGATGTTTTCTATGACTTAGGTGATATAACTATGACTCACTCAATTTTTATTTCTTTATATATTAGAGATTTAAAACCCATATTACTTTTAGTAAACCTTTCAAATAGATCTACAACATTTTCAGAAAGGTTCTTGTATTACGTGCTATTTGGAGTTTATAATTTAATATTATCAAGATACTTTTTTTAACATGGAGGAAGAAAAAACCCCAGAATAATCACCCATAATTTTGGATAATTCTCTTTTTAAGATAGTAATGACCATCACCAATGTTCATAAAGAAAATCTCACTATAGATTTTGGGACAACACAATCCACTTGAATATATTTTATATTATGCAGTACGCATATGAGGATGAATCACTCTTCACATTATAACACATTGAGTAGATTAGTCCAAGTGAAGGTCTAGGTATGTTACATGAAATTTTATCACTATGGAAACAAGTTATGATTGGAAATTTAGTGGAGAAAGATGATTTTTAATAATTCGGATAATCAAATTGCGGTTTAGAATAAGAGCTAACTCGTGAATTATTTTATTTATTTAATTAGTTTTTAAATTTAATAGAAGATGATTTATCAACTTGTGGTTGGAAATAAATGGTTTGGAGGTAATAAATCTAGGTTTAATTTTATCTTTAGAATATCTCTAAAATCTAGAATTACAACCTTCACTAAATAATCTCAATTATGTGTAATTTATGAAAGGATAAAAAATATAAGTAACAATTTCTAACAACTTAAACCTAAAAAAAGAACCAAAATTAGTTGATCTTTAAAGAGGAAATGTGCTACAAATAGCTCAGATTTTAGTATATATTCCCAAAAAAAATTCCAAAAAAAATTACTCAGAATTTTTCTTGAGTAAAATTCAAAACCTATTAAAAAACCTGAAAGAAAGTGTAATCTTACCATGATGTTGGTAGTAAAAAAGAGAGAGATAATTTGATATAATAAGGAATAATATACCCAATATCTAACTCACAATGGGTTATCCTGATTCATGTAGTTTCTAAAAAATAGACAGAGCAATGTAAAGAATGAGAAAAAATAATTTTTGCCTATTAGAATACATAATAGCTAGATAGTGTGAATAAATTATAATAATCTAAAATAGGTCACTAGAAAAGATCATTTCTTCATTCCTTCCATTAATCAGGTGTTAGAATGGTCAGCATGAAAAAATCACTATTATTTGTTAAATGTATTTTTAGGTAAACTTCAAGTGCACATTGAATCCAAGTACTAGGATAAAACAACATTTAGATATACTTATGGTAACTTTGTATATAATATTATTCAATTTGAATTATGTAATATAGAATTTACATTACAAAAGTTTATGGTAAGAATATTTTTTGATTATATAAAAGGATAAATGTGGGACTTTTAATGTGAATTTACTATTTTTGGAAATTATTTAATCATTGTTTAAAAATATATGGTGGAATTTTTGAAAACATGCATTGAAAATAAACTTGTTTTAAATTTTTATGTGTCATTTCATGGTAAGGGTAATAGTGTTAGGGTATGTTATTTTAAAAAAAAGGTTGAGGTAGGTAAGTTTAAAATTGAAGTGATATTTTCATCACTCTATCCAACTTGTGTGAAACATGTTAGATCCATTCTAGTATATGTATTATTGTATATGAGATTCATCATGGAATTTAGTAAGATAGTTATCCCACTTTATAGGATTCTTTTTAAATATGGTGACTCTATTTTTAATAGTGATTTCAGGGAAACGTTTGATGAATTGAAGAAGCGGGTTATCATAATACCAGTTATGTAGCACCCAAGATGGGAACACCCATTTGAGATAATTTATGTTTCTTCTAACCATATTGTGGGATATGATTTATCCCAAATAGTTTAATCCAAATCTCAAGCCAATGCATATGCATTAAGTACATGGGATACATCCTAGACCCACTGCACAACCACAAAAAAAGATATTTTAGTGATTATTCTTTCATTGTATAAATTCATATCATATTTATTGGGAACTAAATTCATATTTTTCTATAATAATTATAACCTTATATATTTTATGATGAAATAATAGGATAAACTAATGTTGTTTGGATGGATACTACTAATATTGGAGTTTGATTTATAGATCAGATAAAAAAGGATTTGAGATCTAAGTGGTCAATCACTTTACCATGTTACCCAACACAGTAGAAGTGGGGATAACATACAAAGACCTATTGAATGATCACATTCCATGAAAATAATGGTATTTTATTAAATTATAAGTAACTTTGTGTGCCAATAATGTAAACGTTTTGGAATCCATTAATTTACCATCTCATATGAACCCCCATCAAGTTTGTATGATCAAATATAAATTAAAATTTTTTATTTGGGAGGATCCATATATGTGGAAAATATATAATGAAAAAATATAATAATATGCATAAATTAGAGTGAGATTCAATCTTTTCATGAGTTCTATCATAAACTAGCTTGTGAAGGGAACTTTGAACCTCAAATTACTGGTACAAAACTTATAAAATCAAGAACATATTGGATTAATTTCAATAAATATTCCCATGAATTTTTAAAATTTGTGATGAATCATAATTCACTAGTAACATCTATAAATGTAGACAGTTTCCCCAAAAATATTTGTGTTCCAAAATTGGTTGAAGCTAATGCCACCAAAACTAATGAAGATAATTTTTTGTGTGTCATTGTTAGGAATTACATTTTTCGTGCGATTGGAGTTACAAGATTCATCATCAAGGATCAAGGGACTCATTTCTATAATAGCAGGATGTAATCTTTGATGAGAAATTATAGAGTAAACCACAAAACATACATACCATACCATCCTTAATTGGTTAATTTTACGTATAAAATAGAGTGATCAAAGGAATTTTTGAACATATTGTTATGAAAATTATGCAATATTAGAGCCAAAGATTGGTATAAACATTATAGTATTACATAATATCCTACAAAACACACATTAGAGTTGGTTTATATATGTTTATTTATGAAAATATATTTCACCATCTTTAGTAATTAGATTACAAGGTGCACATGGCCATAAGGGACATGAATCTAGATCTAAGAAAAGATTAAAATGAGGAAATCAAATGAAAAAATTTAGAAAACAATATATTCATAAATAAATAATAAGAGTAGATCATGATAGGATCATTCATAAAAAATAATTATTTGTAGGGACCAAGTGTTTCTATATAACACAAGAGTAAATATCATGATTGGTAAACCTCATTTCAAAAGGTAGGGTCCATTTATAGTCAATCATGTATATCCTTTTCTTGTTGAGAAGATTGTGAAAAATGAGTGTAAAACCCATTTACATTCAATGGGAATATGATAAATAAATTCCATGTAAATAATCCCTAATAAGTAATGGTAGAGATCACACTCATCCAACATATTTATTGATAAAAATTATTCAGTTATATCTTTCCTAAACACTTAATTGATTATTGTAAATCTATTTCATTATTTTTTCATTGATTAATCTATTAAAATTAATTAAAGGAACTACATCAATTGAGTGTGGGTAAGGGGACTGTGTAGTTTTGTATTTTCATATGTTGGTTTCTATTTTTCCAAGTTTTTCCCTTTTCAAAACATTTGTTTGTTTATTTTTAAATTTTAGTGTTTTTTGAAACCTATTGATCACACTTTGAAGACCCTTGAAAATTTTTAACCCATTAAAATGTTGTGAAACTAATTTGACCCATCTAATCACCTTATTGGATTGATAAAAGGAACTTGTTTTAAAATTCATAAGTGAAGTAAATTCATAAAACAACCACTAATTTCTAAATTCAAGGGAATGGTATGACTCTTTAATGTTTACTCATTTTCATAAGAGCACTCTAAATATATTTTTATATCTACTTAAAATTCCTTTTTTCTTGATAGAGCTAAGAAATGCTTGAAAATCAGAATTTATTGAGTAATCTATACAAAATCTAAAATCATTACGAACTTTATGATGTAAATTATTTGAGGCATTCTTTAGATTTTAAAAAATAAAATTTTATTAAAAAAATATTTTCAAACCTATCATTACATGTAAACCTAATATCCCTTAGAATCAATTTAAAGACCTGGAAATTTTAAGGGAATTTGTTTTTCTTAAATACCTTGGAATTCTATGAGTCCACGGTTTCTGACGGCACTTGATTTCGAGGCTCGGTGTTCCCAGAATCAATTTCCAAAGTTTTGTTCGGGTACATTCAGTAAACGTGCGTGTGGGTTTTTCTATCTTTTGAACCGGTGCTCGGAATTGAAATCTGAGGGCACCGATGAACTCGCAGCGCCGGTAATTGCTTAAGGGAACATTTACCGTAGTTGTGTTTTGAGCGGGTTGAGGATTAATAATTGGGGAATTAGAATTAAATAAATAAAATTGTTAGAACAATTTTATTTATATCTATGATAGTTATACCGTACAAAGGGGAGTTAAGGGTGAGATCCATAACCACCAACTACCCCTGTGAGGATAAATGAGAGGTGGGGCCCACACAAGCCCCAACCTTTCAACACCTCTTAATCTCCTTGAACCCCCATTAATCTACGCTTTATTTATTTCTTTGCCAACTCTCCCATTAATTATGTGAACTCCTCACCTCCATCTCCCTCTCCCATATGTTTTTGCCAACTTGATTTCAATTAATGAATTGGCTCCTCTTAGTTTTGAATTACATGGAATTATTAAATTAAGAGGAAGCCTTTCATTTTATTGTTGGGAAATTAATATATGGAGAAGCTTTGGAGGATAAGAAGGAAGATATTTCATTGCACGAAGAATGCAGTCTTCCCCTCGAAAGAGGGCATCTCATTCAACTGAGGTAAGAACGTGAGGTGACGCCACGAAGAGCATCATTCTTCTTCTTCTTCCTCCGCGTCAAGGGAGAACGACTCCGCCCATGAAGAATGCGGGGGATTTCTCCAACGACGCTTCCACTTTGGACACACCCCGACGTCAACGAATTCGACACCATTCTTCCACGATGCCCGACCACCGCGACGCTTGCCTCTTTCCGTGGTTCGACGACGTGCGAAGTCTTTTCGAGGTAGTGTAATATTGTTTGTTTCTCATTTAAGTGGTTTTATCTCACGAGCATGAGCATTTATTTATATGGTGTTTGTATAATTTATTCTTGAATAAATTATACCCTTCTCATAGTTGAAATAAAGTGTTTGATTATTGCCAATTGATAATGCTTAATGCGGAGGGCGCGGGCCGAACAAACACGGCCCAATGACCCTCTACTGGTTGTTCGTTTGTGCATGGAGTTGGGGTGGCTGATGCGAGGGTGAGGCCGGGATAACGACATGAGCAGGACATCGTAGGTAGGCGGCCGGTATGGCGGTCTAGTGATAAGATCGAGCGGACAGGAGGCACAACTGTCCGGAGGTGGCGGGTTCGCAAGACCCTTAGCGGGTAGGGTTTCATCGACGGCTGAATTTTTGGGTTGATGGGGTGTGATTTTGGGGAAGGAGTTTTATTTTTTTGAGCGTGAGGAATCGTGGATGAATGAAAGAAAATTGGAGAGAGAGTAGAAAATAAGAGAATTAAATTAAAAGTAAAATAAAAAGAGAAATCAATCAAGTGATGGGGCGTGCAAGGCATGGAGTAAGGCAAGGGAGGCGCTAGTGATGCATGGAATTGGGGTGTGAGGATTTAAGGAATTTATTTTTTTTAAATTAAAAATAATAATAATATAATAATGTTATTATTATTTTAGTTGGGAAAACTGTATTTTGATGGTATCTTCTTCGTGCGATATTGGTTTCATGAACTGTTAGTGGCAGTGCGACCCTGACTTCGAGACGAAATTTATGGTTCCAATATTGGATATCTTTTTCCGGTTTTCAGATCGGGTACCCGAAACCCTCGTACATTAGTGGATTTAATAATATTATTAAATCTTCGACTCACCATAACTCATGCGTGCGACGTCCGATTGACTTGCCGTTAGTGGCGATGTAATCCTGTCTCTAAGATGGTCGATTCAAATCTAATTTTCGATACTAAATTCTGGTTCGTGGCTCGGGCCCATGAAACACCGAATAATAATATTATTATTATTAATATAGAATCTTGTATCTGACATATCTCTCTCATACGGTGTCAGAATGACAAACTGTCTGCGACCTTGCGACCCTATAATTAAGACAGATGTTTCAAGACCAATTTTGGATATTTATGTCGAGATCGAGGTGCAGGCCCCACGAGGCCCGGTTCGTACATGTTGCGGTAAAATGCAACTTTTTCACCGGCTATCCGTTTTGGACCAACGGGTAGTCCATCTCGTGTGTTTTTCAGTATGGATCAAAATGGTGCGACTGGTTTGGTTACCCGGTGTCATTTGAAGTATGACTGGGTTGGATCGAACGTAATTACAATCGGGCCCTCAGAGCAGAAACGCTTATAACATGGGGACCGGACGTCCGATTGACGTGTCGTCGACTACCTTGGATTCCTTTTGATTAGACGGTTCTTTTGGAAAACTCCACCTGAGGTTTGGTACAGTTGAGATACGGTCGGGTTTGTTCGTACGCGAAACCAACCGGGCCCCTAAGACGAAAAGGCTAATAACTCACAGACCGGGCGTCCGATTGACACGCCGTCTGTTGCGTTGAGACCCCTGTGAAGAGGAAGTCCTTTTTGATACTTCTTTGTGGTAATTTGTGATACTTGGAGTATTGACCAGTAGCTCGTGGAGCAGATCCTCCCGGAGATGAGCGTATGGAGTGCGGATACCTAGTAGCTGTGGACCTAACAATTGTTTGACCGATTCGACTTGGAGTGAGTCGACTTGACCAGTAGACGGAGTGCCTGGTATTTGGCGGCAGACCCACGGCGGATGGAGCGCGTGGTAGTTGGCAGTAGACCCACGGTACTCGACAAGAGGAGTACCTCTGTAGGCTATTAGGGGAACCGCTACTGTGCTTGGGCAGTAGACCCCTGGCGGGGAGCACTACTGTGGTTGGGTGCCGATCTGTGGTACTCGATAGAAGGAGTACCTGTGTAGTCTAAGTTTAGATATTAGCACCTTGGAGTCGTGACAGGACCACTGTACTCAAAAAAGGAGGAGTTCTTCAGAAGTATTGTTTTCGACATCATGAATAAAATCTTGGTTTGAGTTGAGTCAATGACCTTTGTGTTTACCTCATGATTGAGATGGGTCACTTGATAACTTAGGTATATGTAGGGGCATATACCTAAGTAGTGGTTATCCGTTGATTTCATAACCGTTGTGTTTTCTCATGATTGAGATGGGTTGCTTGATAACTTAGGTATAAGTATGGGCTTATACCTAAGTAAGGGTTATCTGTTGAGATACTTCTTTGTGATTATCCTTGTTGGATTTAGTGAGACCTTGAGGGTCTCGGGGTCCCTACTGAGTATCGTTATACTCACACCTGCACAGGCTATGCCTGCACCTCGTTGTGTTGGATGCAAACAATGGACATCGCTGACAGAGACTGAGTGTATGAGGACTGGACGGTACCCGAAGGTGGACTTCATGACGAGACGGTACACGAAGGAGGTTAGTGGGCAAGTGAGTTTAGGAGTCTATCTGTACCTACCCTTCAGGTAGGATCCGAGGTGGATGACCTAGGACCTGCTTCTATCTTCTAGTTGTTTGTCTTTTCTGTTGTACTTTCATTCAGTTGTAGTTGTACTTTTCAGTTCAGTTTGTATTCTGGCCCATTTACTTTTCAGCACGATCTTTTGTACTTAGTGTATTACTTCTGCTTGTACTATGGTTGGATGTGTTTATGTTTTATAAAGGAAATTCCTTCCCAGTTATCAGGATTTACACCTTTGGTGCTAGTCGCGAGCCCCTGGACTATGGAAGGAGGGCTTGGGGTAGTCACGACACGGGCCTCGAAAACGGGTCGTAACAAATTAGTATCAGAGGAGTCGGTTCTACCACAGAACATAGAACTCTGATATTCCCTTTCTGTGAAGCAATAGTGTTAAGGGTACCGAGTGTGGTTTTCAATTCAGGGAGTCCAGTGTTGGTGCGGCGGCTGACGTATCCATACACCAGGACCCTGACTACTGATTTCCGACTCAGTGCATGAAAACACTGATTGCGTGTCTATTTCCAAAAATTTTCTTTAAGTTAGCTCAACTAGGTCAACTCACCTGGTTTAAATCGTTTGATAGTGTCGCATCTATTCAGGATGCCTCTACGCAGACAGTCAGTTGGAGTTTCGAGAGTGTACCTGATGACGGCCCACCGAGCGATGAGGCTCCGGTGCAGGGCCCTCATACTATGTTGGCACCTTTGGGTGGTGTCCCAGTAGCACCATCACCCATTGGGCAGCAGATACCTCTAGCCGTACTAGCAAACGGTGCATGCTGACAGAGCGAGTTTCACGAGTTCCAGCAGCAGAGGCCTCCGAGGTTACGAGGCGAGACAAATTCCCAGGCAGTAGTGGACTGACTGGAGGTGATTTCTAGAGTTCTATGCCTATTTTATACACTAGTAGAGAAGATGGAGATCTTAGCTACTAGTGTTTCTCAATGAGTGACCATGAGGTTGGTCCGCATAGTGATGAGGCTTCGGTACATGGACTGATGCCTGAGATAGTACCTTCGGGTAGTGTGTCAGCTATATCACTACCTGTTGGACAACAGTTACAACCGGCGGTACTGGTAGATGACATATGTAGGATTAGCGCCTTAGATGTGTTTCAGAATTAGATACCCCTCATGTTCTGAGGCGATCCTGACTTACAGGCAGCTGAGGACTGGCTTGAGGAGCTGGATGAGAGTTTTCTAGAGCTATACAGCTTCGGCAGGACGACATGTCGGTAGCTGAGTAGTTATCAAGGCATACCGACCATTCCTGGTACTCGATGATTACGAAGCGATCAGTGCTTTAGAGATCGGACCTCTGAGTGAGGTGTTTTTTAAGGATATCCAACCCATCACTTTTTCCTCTAAAGCATTCTTACTTATGTTAGGGTGCTAGAGAGATCCTTTGTGGTTGAACGATCTTTGTCTGAGCGGATACAACTAGTGAATGTTAGAAGTGAGAAGCATGCAAATGGTTCCAATCTTAGAGACTTGAGCGTATAGAATTTTTTGAGAAGAGTAAGTTTTAAGGACACCTGAATCTGTAGGGCAGCAGACGTGGAAGCAGAGCTAAGAGAGCAGCATGAGGTGGTGAACATTTCGACATGTTACAACCACCCACCTTTGTAGTCTCCTCCATGCTCAGGGAGCTGGAGGGAAGGGGAAGAGAGTAGATTAATGCGGTCAAGGAGTGTGACCAAAAGTCTCTTGGAATGATTCGATGTACGGTCTATGTTTACTATTTGCTGTTGTATCAATAGATATAGGTACCAATCATTCCTTCCTTCCATGAATATTGTCCCAGACCTAGTGGTTTCGGTTTATCCGTTGACTTGACCCTCACGTCTGGAGACACCTTTGGGAGGAGACTCGATAATCATGCTTATGCCGATGGTGTGATCTGACCCATTAGGTGAGAGTTTCGTTTGGAACCTCTTAGTGGCAGCGTCGAGCCCTTACGACGTTAGTTTGGGTATGGACTGGGCAACTACAGTTCATACACAGATTGACTGTATTAGGAAAAAAGGTTGTGATTTATCTACAACGTTGGGATGGGTTTTTCCTTGTTTTTAGAAAAGGAAACCCCAGGCAGCACAGGATGGAATCATGCATAAGTGGGTGCAGTCGATCACTCATGAGTCAGCCAGACCTAGATTTGTGCCAGACTCCTACAGAGTTGATGCACCACTTTTAGCTTTGATGAAGGAGGGGAAAACCGTTCGTGTCGTCAGGGATATGCCAGCAGAGCTTTTCAGGAGTTGAGGTAGAGGTTGACCAGTGTGCCCATTTTGAGGCTACTAGAGATGGTGCAAATCATCCAGGAGCAGATGACGACTACACATAGCAAGAAAAAATCCTATGTTGATAGGAGACAGTACCACTAGAGTTTGAGGATGGAGACCACATTTTCTTACGGGTCTCACCTCGATGATGTCTACGGAGATGTGGCCGAGGAGTAAATTTATCTCCTAGGTTCATCGGACCCTTTTAGGTCCTCAGTAGGGTAGGCGAGGTGTCTTACCTCTTGGCCTTTCCACCACAGTTGCACTAGGTGAACGACTTCTTCTACATATCTCAGTTGAGGAGATACGTGCATGATCGACCACAGGGAGCTGGACATCGATGACGGGGCGACATTCACAGAGGTTCCAGTGGAGATCGAGGATTGACAGGAGAGGGTCCTACGTGGATGGTCGATTCCTCATGTGCGCTTTCACTGGCAGTACAAGAACCACTAGGAGAGAACATTGGAGCGGAAGGCTCAAATGCGTGCTCAGTACCGCTTTTTTTCCCTAGTGTGTTGCAGCTTTACAGTGACGTAAATCCCTAAGGTGGGAGTAATGTAAAGACCCTGAAATTTCAAGGAATTTTTTTTCTTAAATACCTTGGAATTTTATGAGTCCACGGTTTCTAACGGCACCTGATTCCAAGGCTCAGTGTGCCCGAAATCAATTTCCAAAGTTTTGTTCAGGTACGTTCAATAAATGTGCGTGCAGGTTTTTATATCTTTTGAACCGGTGCTCAGAATTGAAATCTGAAGGCACTGATGAACTCGCAGCGCCTATAATTTCTTAAGGGAACATTTACCGTCGTTGTGTTTTGAGCGGGTGGAGGAATAATAATTGGTGATTTAGAATTAAATAAATACAACTATTAGAACAATTTTATTTATATCTATGGTACTTATACCCTAAAAAGGGGAGTTCAGGGTGATATCCATAACCACCAACTACCCATGTGAGGATAAATGAGATGTGGGGCCCACATGATCCCCAACCTTTCAACACCTCTTAAACTGCTTGAACCCCCATTAATCTCCCCTTCATTTATTTCTTTTCCAACACTTCCATTAATTATGTAAACTCCTCACCTCCTTCTCTCTCTCCCATAAGTTTTTGCCAACATGATTTCAATTAATGAATTGGATGCTCTTAGTTTTGAATTTCTTGGCATTATTAAATTAAGAGGAAGAATTTCATTTTATTGTTGGGAAAATAATCTATGGAGAAGCTTTGGTGGATTATAAGGAAAATATTTCTTTCCACAAAGAATGCAATCTTCCCCTCGACGGAGGGCACCTCCTTCAATCGAGGTAAGAACATGAGGTGACGCCATGAGGAGCACCGTTCTTATTCTTCTTCCTCCGCATCAAGGGAGAAAGACTCCGCCCACGAAGAATGCGGGGGATTTCTCCAACAACGCTTCCACTTCGGAAGCACCCTGACATCAATGGATTTGACACCATTCTTCTGCGACGCCAGACCACCGCAACACTTGCCTCTTTCTGTGGTTCGACAACGTGCGATGTCTTTTCAAGGTAGGGGAATATTTTTTGTTTCTAATTTAAGTGGTTTTATCTCACGAGCATGAGTGTTTATTTATATGATGTTTGTATAATTTATTCTTGCATAAATTATACCCTTCTCATAGTTGAAAGCAAGTGTTTGATTATTGCCAATTGATAATGCCTAATGCAGAGGGCGCAAGCTGAACAAACACGGCTCGATGACCCTATAATGGTTGTTCATTTGTGCGTGGAGTTGGGGCAGCCGATGCGAGGGCGATGTCGGGATAACGACATGAGCAGGACATTGCAGGTGGGTGGTCGATATGGTGGTCCAGTGATAAGATCGAGCGAACATGAGGTACAGCTGTATGGAGGCCGCGGGTGGTCAAGACCCTTGGTAGGTAGGGTTTCATTGGCGGCTGAATTTTTGGGTTGATGGGGCATGATTTTGGGGAAGGAGTTTTATTTTTTTTTTAGTGTGAGGAATCGTGGATGAATGAAAGAAGATTGGAGAGAGAGTAGAAAATAAGAGAATTAAATTAAAAGGAAAATAAAAAGATAAATCAATCAAGTGATGGGGCGCGTAAGGCATGGAGTAAGGCAAGGGAGGCACTAGTGGGGCGAGGAATTGGGGTGTGAGGATTTAAGGAATTAATTTTTTTTAAATTAATAATAATAATATAATAAAGTTATAATTATTTTCATTGGGAAAACCGTATTTTGACGGTATATTCTTCGTGCGATCTCGGTTTCACGAACCATCAGTGGCAGTGCGACCCTGACATCGAGACAGAATTTATGAGTCCAATATTGGATATCGTTTTTGGGTTTTTGGATTGGGTACCCGAAATGCTCATACATTAATGGATTTAATAATATTATTAAATCTTCGACTTGCCATAACTCCTGCATGTGAGGTCCGATTGACTTGTCATCAGTGGCGATGTAATCCTGTCTCTAAGATGGTCGATTCAAGTAAAATGTTAGATACTAAATTCGGGTTCATGGCTCGGGCCCATGAAACACCGAATATTATTATTATTATTATTATTACAGAATCTTGTATCTGACATATCTCTCTTATACGGTGTCGGAATGATGAACCATATACGACATTGTGACCCTATAATTAAGACAGATGTTTCAAGACCAATTTTGGATATTTATGTCGAGATTGAGGTGCAGGCCCCACGAGGCCCGGTTCGCGCATGTTGCAGTAAAATGCAACTTTTTCACCGGCTATACATTTTGGACCAATGGGTAGTCCATCTCGTGTGTTTTTCGATATGGATCATAATGGTGTGACTAGTTTGGTTAACCAGTGTCATTTGAAGTACGACCAGGTTGGATCGAACGTAATTCCAACTGGGCCCTCGGATTAGTAACCCTTATAACTTGAGGATCGGACGTCTGATTGACGTTCCATCGACTACGTCGGATTCCTCTTGATGAGATGGTTCTTTTGGCATACTCCACCTGAGGTTTGGTACAGTTGAGATACGGTCAGGTTGGTTCATACGCGAAACCAACCTGGCCCCCAGGATGAAAAGGCTAATAACTCATAGACCGGGCATCTGATTGACGCTCCGTCTGTTATGTTGAGACACATGTGAAGAGTCCATCCTTTGTGATACTTATTTGTGGGACTTTGTGATACTTGTAGTATCGACCAATAGCTCATGGAGCGGATCCTCTCGGAGACGAGCGTACAGAGTGCGGAGACCTAGTAGCTGTGGACCTGACGACTATTTGACTGATTCGACTTGGAGTGAGTCGACTATCCCAGTGGACGGAGCGTCCGGTATGAGGCAGTAGACCCACGGTGGACAGAGTGCCTGGTAGTTGGTAGCAGACCTGTGGTACTCGACAGGAGGAGTACCTCTGTAGGCTATTAGGGGAACCACTACTGTGTTTGGGCGGCAGACCCCTGGCGGGGAGCACTACTGTGTTTGGGTGCAGACCTGCGGTACTTGATAGGAGGAGTACCTCAGCAGTCTAAGGTTAGAGAGTATCACCTCGGAGTCGTGACAGGACCACTGTACTCGACATAGGAGGAGTTCTCCAGAAGTCGTGGTTTCGACATCATGAATAAAATACTGGTTTGAACTGAGTCAATGAACTTTGTGTTTACCTCATGATTGAGATGGGTCACTTGATAACTTAGGTATATGTATGGGCATATATCTAAGTAGTGGTTATCCATTGATTTCATAACCTTTTTGTTTCCTCATGATTGAGATGGGTCACTTGATAACTTAGGTATAAGTATGGGCTTATACCTAAGTAAGGGATATCTGTTGAGATTCTTCATTGGGATTATCCTTGTTGGATTTAGTGGTACCTCGAGGCTCTCGGGGTCCCTAATGAGTATCGTTATACTCACCCCTACACGGGCTATGCCCGCACCTCGTTGTGTTGGATGCTGACGACGGACATCACTGCTAGAGACCGATTGTATGAGGACTGGACGGTACCTGGAGGTGGACTTCACGACAAGAAGGTACACGGAGGAGGTTTGTGGGCGAGAGTGTTGAGGAGGCTATCTATACATACCCTTCAGGTAGGATCTGAGGTGGATGACCCAGGAGCTACTTTTATCTTCCAGCTGTTTGTCTTTTCTTTTGTACTTTCGTTTAGTTGTAGATGTACTTTTCAGTTGGGTTTGTATTCTGGAACATTTACTTTTCAGCACTATATTTTGTACTTAGTGTATTACTTCCGCTTCTACTCTAGTAGGATGTGTTTATGTTTTATAAAGACAATTCCTTCCCAGTTATCGGGATTTACGCATTTGGGGCGATTCGCCAGCCCCTAGCCTATGGAAGGTGAGATTGGGGTAGTCACGACACGGGCCCTGAGGACGGGTCGCGACAATCCTTGTATAACCTTAATATGAAAACAAATTACAATAAAAAAATCCATAAATTCTTTAATCTAGAAGATAATTCATTATAAAGGTTGAACTCATGTGTGGGGGAGGGAGAAGATGAGTTTTATGTTGTATTGAAAAATCTATTTGAATTGAGATATAAGAGATACTACATCTACTGTTTTCTATTTTGGGAAACAAATTATACTGGGAATAATGGGAGGATTTCTTAGATGACATGAAAAGTTTTTCATGGAAATCTACCACTATTTTGAAGTGGAATAAACCTCTCTTTACTTTTTAAAACCAAAACTACAAAAAAAAATACATCATTATTTAAGTTGAAAAAATGTTACAAAATATGGAATAGAGAAAGAAAACTAATAATACTGAATTTCTCTAAGTTATGACTACCCAAAAAAATTACAAAGAGTGAAAAGAAGGATTTTTTTTATATAAATTTGTTCGTATATATCAATCTATAGATTTTTTGGGAGTGAAATTTAAAAAATAATACTAAATAAATTTTAAGAAAGGACCTTAAAAAACCAAAGAGGAATGTACTGAAGGAAAATATCTCTCCTAATAGGGTTGAAGTAGATTACACATCTACTAAATAATCAAAAGTACCTCTCTTCCTTTAATAACATAACAAAAATAAAAAATAAAAGAGGAATATTCTAATAGAAATAGAGTAGTGGAATTTTTACTATTACTATAGTACTTAAGGGGTGAGTTTTCCAATTAAAAAATATAAGTGGTGGAGATAAATCAAGGAATTAAATATAGAATGTTGATTAAACTATTTATGGAAAATAAAAATCAAGCATTATCTTTCAAAATATATTCAAACACCCAAATATTCCTAAAAATATTCTCAATAGAACCCACCGACCCATAAGTCATATAACAATACTGATATTTCCTCATGATATGAAAAAAATACGTAACTCATTGGGTGAAGATAAATAAATTCACCAATCTTATGTTGAACCATGAATTAACTCAAAATGAGAAAATCAATTTTTAAAATTCACATTTGAATATTTATTGAAATAATTCAATGAAGGTAGCTATAAATTACCATGGTATGATGAATGAAGTGTAAATGGATTTTAATTACTTAATGAAGAAAATGGAGTCAATAAAATTAAAGAGGCATGAAAGTATTAAAAACAAGGAGTTGAAAAGGAAACTTGGTTTTCATAGTGTTTGAACATTTCTCTGGTAACTTTTTTGATATTCACATGTTCAGGAGTCTAAGGATTAAGTGTGGGAGAATTAATATATTTTATAAATTCATGATTATTTTTTAATATTAAATTAATTTTATTTCCTTATATTTATTTATTTATGAGTTCTTATGAGATTTGGAATTGAAGTGGAAATTAATTAAATTATTGGAATATTGATTAAATGGACAAAATTGTGGTGTTGGTTGATTTATTTTTATTTTTGGGGGAAATAAATGGATATATATTAATTATTATTTGTATTATAATTGTTAAGTAATAATATATTAGAGTCATCTTAGGATAAAATAATTATAAAAGGAAATAAACCTCTATAAGTATAATATTGAACAGCTCATGAATAAAGAAATAAAAATGTAACTAGTTTTTTAAGTGTTATTTTTAGTGATGTGTAATAATGGTTTTCCTCTCTGTAAGGATGAATGTATATCATGGAAATATCATTCATAATGTGTAAGCATGAATCTAGTAAAATGTAATCATGATCTCCCATAAGTTGGGTATGTGTATGGGGTTGAATAGCTACACATGGGTATGGATGGTTATATGAATTATCCAAAATAAGGATCATTATTCTCCCAAATTTTAGGAAAACTATTATTTATAAGGATCTTATAGATTTTAATCCAATAATTTTTATCACCAAATCAATATTCATGAATCCAAACTCAGACATCCATGTGTATTATAATATGAATAATACTTTGATCAAGAACAAAAGAGAAATTTATGGATTTCAAGGAAGACTTGATCAAGACTGAGAAATAATTTTGAGGAATTAGGAAACATTAAAAAATTTTAAAGGATTAGAGATCACATAAGGTTTTTATTATATGTTAAAGAGTGAGGATTATATAATAAGGAATTAAACTTGAAAGAAATTTTTTTTTGACTCACAATATTGTTACTACTATTTTCTTGTTTTTATTGTTTTATTTTATTCTTTTCATTCTGTTTTAATATCTTATTCTTATTAAATAATATTTTTCCCTCTTAAATGGATGGGTAGATACTTTTTGTGATCATTTAAGGTAATTATATCAATTTTTATTAATGAAAGTTTAACTACATGAATAAAACTCTCTATTTTATTAAATTATTTTGGCGTTCTAAATAAGTTTAAAATATTAGATGAAATTTTTATTTAATTAATTCATTTTATTACATGATTCTACTAGTATATTATAACTTATTACCTCCTACATATATCTAATTTGTATATTATGGACTAAATAATTTCTATGTGGTGAAAATATGGGTTATTGTTGGGTCATGTGTGAAGGGTAGTAGAACTTTCTTGGTTAACTTAGGAAAAAAACTCAATTAGGTCTACCTATGTTAAATAATCATGGGTTATTGCATCAATTTACACACAAGGAAGAAGTATATACTATGATTAGTTTTCAGTTATATCAATTCTTACCATATTCATTCCACCTTGGGTGATAGTGAAATGATTGTGGAACCTATTACATTTCAATTAATAAAAAGGGAAAACTAATTTATTACTATAATAACATTATAATTAAAAAAACATCCATAAACTATCAACCATTAAATAATTTGATTTTCAAACCCTTGTTTCATTATATTTTTTATATACTTTCAATTAAATAATTTAAAATCACCCCTTTTTAATTAAATGTGGGAATTAATTTTAGCACCCCTCTCTAGAGACAACCATAGGTTTCCACTAATACTCTATTTAGCATAAGAAAATGATACATTTTTCCCACCCCAAAATAGTGTGATGATAGTATTACCCCTCCATGTAAACCCACCAAGTTCCAAACATAGTTATTATATATGGAGTCTATTTCAAGTTCCATGTAACTTTAAACAATTCATGGAATTTGAACTATTGGTGACCTCATAGTAGGATGTCGGTTAAACTCCTACAAACATTACTTCATCATAATTTTCCCTAAGAAATCCATATCTATTGGTATCCTATGAAATATTAGTATAACTTATGTGTTCTTATATAACTATGCCATTCTACCTTTCATATCTTTGTAGAACTAGATTAACTTTCATATTAATAAAATTTCCTACTTATTGTTATTGAACTTATCTAAGTACAAAATTTCTCCCATTAACTTCTCAACTTAACTGTTCTTTCTCAAGGGAAACACCAAATTGGTCAACAAACACTAATTATTTAATATGATTATGGAAATAATATTGCATAGTCTCTTTTGGATAACCAAATTTTAAGATTTTCTTATTTGATTTAGGGATGATTTTATCATAATTAAAATATCAAACACATACTTCACTACCTAAAATACTCATAAAAGGAATAATGGGGTGTTTCTCATATCCAATCAGCCTTTTTTACAATTTCTTTATATTGAACATGGTTTAGTAGAAAAGTGGAACTATCTATAGCACAACCCCATAAATAAATAGGAATGTCTCATTCAATCATCACTGATTGAACCATGAATAACTTGGTACAATTCAACCTTTTAGACACACCATTCCATTTTTTCATTCTAGGTGGAGTGAGTTGTGAAACAATTCCATAATATCTCAAATTACTATTGAATTTTTTGGATTATGTATTCACCAACCTGATCCAATCAGAGTATCTTAATACTATTTAATAATTAATTTTGTACTTTATTCAAAAAAAATTAAACTATTCCAAATTTTAATGATTTTATTTCATCAAAAACACATAACCATAATATTTAAAGACATCGATAAAGGTAATAATGTACCAAAAACAACCATTAGATTTTGTTATCATTAGTCCACATAAATTACTATGTATGAGATCTAATGGTCCACTATCCCTTTCACCTTTTCTAATAAAAGGTGATATAGTCATATTTATTAATAAACACATGTCTCATTTCTTAAATGATTCATAAACAAATTATTTCAATAATCTATGGATTTTTTTAATGTTTTCCTCATTTATATATCCAAGGTGGAAATGCCAAATTTTGGTGGGATTAAAATATACACTAACATTTTTTTATGAATTTTATAAACAAGATTATCCATATTTATAATGTATAAACAATTTTTTATAATCCTAGTTCCATAAACCATTTCATTATTATATATATAATTCTTAATAGAGAATTAAAATACCTTATTATCCAAAAAAAATATAGAAATAAAATTACTATTTATGGTGGGAGTATAAAAATAGTTCTATAATTTTAATATTAACCATCTTTTTAATGTTAGATCTTATGTTTCATCTTATAATGCAGTAACTCTTTATCTATGACTAACATGAAGATAAATTTTAACTTTTTTTAATTTCACTCTATCTCTGAGTCTGTGTTTTTAAGCACAAATATGTTACCACAACTGGTATCTAATATCCATGAGTTAGAGGTGGTGGAATTAATCATTATAACACTCATATTTAGATACTTAAAATTCTTCTCATTGAGAATTGTTCTCAATCATAGATACAAATATATATATGTTTTAAAGGTCATACCTATAAGTGATATAAATATTATCATTATTAATTAATCCATAATCTATAATAAAGACATATCATTGGGTGTGTATCGTATTTTAAATTTTTATTTAAGTAATTTTAATGAAATTTCTCCCACTAAAAATGATGAAGCTAAACATCATACCCATTTAGTGACCAGGGATCCATATTTCACTAATTAATGAGTCTACTTTAGAATTCCTCTCACAATTTAGATATTTAGGTAGAGTATCATACCAATCATAATAGTTATGTTTCGTGGATAGTTTAGTGGGCAACTCTATTAAAATTCATTATATGAATTCACATAACTCTATTACTCTTGTATCCAAACTCTTAGGATTTATCAACCAAGTATAGACTAAATAAAATTCCAAGAACAAGGTCCAAATTGTTAAGGTAACCTAATTTATTACATTATTTGTACAAGATAATCCTGAGGCACATAGATTTGTTATATAAAAACCTATTTGGTTGACCGAGGTCTTGAAAAGTATTTTTTCAGAATAAATCTCACACTTCATATTTAAGTGGGTTTTCTTTTAAAGTATATCCAACTTAATTTTAATCATATACATATTAATTTAATAAGTATTTAATCCTATGAAATCTATATCTTCACATGTTTTATTCTTTTATATATGAATACCAACAATGATTTATTTTTTGAATCCTTATTCTATCCACTAAATCAATTTATTCACACAACATTATGTGTATCTTTTTATAGAAGCAAAAAATTTGTGTTATTCACCCAAAAATATAATCTATATATATTAATACATATTTGAAAGTATCCCATGCATATGGTACCTGAGCTTTTTATGTAAAGTAATAGAGTTATATAAAAATTAAAAATATCTATATAAGTAATCTTAAAGATAAAAATATCAAACCCCCACCTTTATAGAATAAGGAATAATCCCCCATTATATTTGGAAGTCTGAACCAAATTCCCTCTATATGTGTATCCTTTAATCAATATAGAATTTAATTCAAGCTATCTCCAAAATCTAATATGAACAAACTATATTCAATAATTATTCTCAAGCTCATTACTCTGAAATAAATCGAGGTCAAGGTATTTGAAAAAATAAATCTTATAGAGTCTAACCTACCATTAAATTCAAAGATAAATCTTTTATATAGAAAAATAATATAAATACAATCATACACATTATTCATATCTATAAAACAATAAACTAAACTTGAATAATAGAGGAAAAAATTAATAAATTAACATTTTATTTATCTTCTAAAACATGATAAAATAATATAATATTTTTATATTTATTTTCATCATGAAAAACTCATTTTATAATGTCTAAAACTTATAATTTATAAATAATTTATAAACTATAAGAAAATTTAACTAAATATCAAATTAAATTAATTTTTTTTGTATAGAAACTTCACATTACATTGACCTTAAATGTAGTGTCATGTTGGTGTCCCGCACTACATTGTCTCGTGATGAATTTCCATGATAGTGCACTATACTCTATACTACATTATCACAGAATGTAGTTTCGATTAATTTTCACCGCATTACATTGACCCTCAGTATAATGGCATGATGGTGTCATTAATTATGTTGAAACACAAAATAACATTAAAAATATCAAAATTATCACTCTATTTTTCATGTTAAGGATATAGGATATGTTAACACATAACATACAAAATTAATAGAATCGATATTATGTCAATTTTTTATTATGTGGTCATGTTACTAATGAATATTATACTATATTAATAACATAATGTCACATTCCAATGCTGGATACATTTTCTTTACAATTTAATATCAATGAGACAATTTAAGATAAGTTAATGCCCAATGTAGTTCAAGATATAATCGCCTCATATTACATTGTCAAAAAATATAAGATTAAGTAACAAATTAAACATTACATTATCAAATAATGTAATATCAAGTGGGTATTTCCAATATGTATGGTGATATACATGTTATTTATTAAATAATGAAATAAAAACAATATATTTAAGAAAAAATATGGATTTGATACCACTAATGGGTTTGGGGGATTTATTATGTGAACATAGTAGAGGAATAAAAACCATATTTTATTCTTGTTCATCTATGATCATATCAATATGAAGTATAAATAAAGAATATAAACATCATGTGTACCCAAAATGTTGCAATAGTAGTCTCTGTATTCTTTCTTTAAGGTAGCTTTCTTTATGAAGATCATAATGAAATTGAATTATACATCTTGCCTTTGGGGGTAGGACACCAACTAATGGATATCAATTCAAAATTATAGGAATACTATAATGATGAAAACGGTTCTAGTGCCTTCACTTGTAGTGATAAATGAGGCACATTAGAAGGGTTTTCTTTAGAAAACTTTTCATGAAATTGATGATAAGATCACTATCTACTCAAACTCACACTAACAGGAAGGATTACATCCCATTTAGAGTCCAACTCAATGCATATGTTTGAATAAAATGCTTTATCTATATCGAGGGTCGTCATATTCAACTCATGAATTACATCTCATTGATATTAATATTGAAATACATCAATGAAAATATGAAAATCCTTTATTCAATTCATAATGGATTGGTAACTGAAGGAACCCTTGTGGAAGTTAGGTGTTAGATGCTTTCACACAGCTTGAATTATGTTGTGTGTAATGTAATATCGAGTTACATATTATTGATATGATGGCCCAAATGTATCTCTAAGGCATATGTATCATATATATAATTTTTAGTGCATTTCCAATTATGTTGACTACCTATTACAACATTATTTCTCTTTTGGTTGTTTTGGTTTCATATGATTTTAATATTTTACATAAACGTGTTTCATATACCATATAAAATAAACACATTTGGATATGTTGGGAAATAATTGGTTTCTATTTTTTGGAAAGTGATATAAATCCTGAGTTATATAATGTGTTATGCATAAGTATGTTTAAAAAATATTAATTTTGTTAAAGGTATAGGATATAAAAATAAATATTTAGAATCATGAATACATTAATTTAATACATGAAATAATATTTTGAGATTTAAAATACCTTTAAAAAAATTTCGTAAAATATTCCTTCCTACCCAAACACTTTTCAAGACCCAGATCATCTAACTAGATAGGTTCTTTAAAGGTTGTGTGATCATGAATTATATTGTGTAAGGAAATAAATTTATGAATGAATATAATAGGTTTCAGTTCTCATATATGGTATAATATTTGGGTTACATTTATTTGTTAATCCATATTGGTTAGGATACCAGAGGAATATTGTTTGGAGAATCTATATGATGGATTTGGGAAAGAAGTTATCCACTCAACTATCCAAGAGTCGTATATGATATAATTGACCTGATTTTCAAAAAAATTGTTAATAAATTTGTGGAATAAAAAATCATACCTGAAAATTCAGTATAATATACATCATTTCATGCTAG
The DNA here is from genome assembly GCA_963277665.1 of Viscum album. Lineage (NCBI taxonomy): Eukaryota > Viridiplantae > Streptophyta > Magnoliopsida > Santalales > Viscaceae > Viscum > Viscum album. The sequence goes on from OY728160.1 coordinate 753,977,172, forward strand.
TAGATATGATTTAAAAATAAAAGGGTTCATTATTTTAGTGGGAAAGCATTCCATAAAAGTATATATTAAATGATTATCAAACATAAAAATATTTTGATACAAAATTATATAATGGAATAAATGAAATAATAATCATTAATCTTTTTAGATAAATTCTATAAAATAAAAATCTTAACAAAATCATCATTTTAAATAGGCACAATAATTTAATAATTTTTCTTAAATAATATATAAATTTATAAATGTTAGCGAAAAAAATCTTGATAAAGCTCAAAATAATGAATCTAGTGAAGAATATAAATATTATTATACTAATCATAGAAATTATTTTATTGATGATCCCATTTCAATTCGTATTTCTATAGATAATATGATTTATAATAAACATGAGAATTTGAAAGCTATTTAGAAGATATATATCCCAAAATGATCTATCAAAATTAGGATAAACATGAGAGATATAAAATTTCAAAAGAACTAATTTAGTATAAAATGGTAGAGGTTACATTGGTCTTCACTCATGTACTCAATATGACTGGGTACATAAATTACATGGAGTGATTGGGGTCACCCCTCAGGCTTGATCTAACTGGAGACTCCATTCATCAATTACTACAAGAATCATTTTGATATTTTATCGTTCATTATAACATAAATGAGTTTTAAAAATTATATATTATCTCCTAAATATATTTAGGATTAATGAGAATGGGTTGGGAGGTCTAATTTAATGTTACCTAATGATGGTAAAAGGTAATGGGTGAATTTTTATATAAGGTCCCATATTTGTATGGGCTTTTGAGCTTTAAAAGTAATTTTGAAACTCTAAATTTATATATGGGTCAAAAAAATAAGAGATTCATAAAAAAAATATTCATTGTTAGGGCACTCCAAAGTGATGTTTTTGGATGTAATATGAGTCCTGAGTAGTTCCCCAATTTCACTGTTAAGTATCGATAGTGTTTAGAGGGCTCATGGTTCAGAGTTTTAGTTTTGGGTAGGCTGAATGGGGTGAACAGTTATCTCATTGTTTTCACTAACCATACACCCCAACCATATGCTTTAATCATGGGAGGATTATGGTTTCTTAAATAATTAATACGAGTCTAGGAAACCATGAATTTATCTACAATTTTTTTTAAAACCATATCATATGGTTTGTTTATAGTTTTTAAAAATGGTGTGCCTAACTGTGTGAGATGGAGTGTTTCTATGTAGATAGGTATGTACGTTTGGTTCACGGTTTATCCAATAATTTTTTTGAACCATGTTATTTATATAAATTGGAATATATTGTTTTCTCCTTGATGGGTTTTAAGATAAGATATCCCTCTTTTCTTATCCTCATTCTCATGCATGACCTATCTTCCCAAGCTCCACCTCCCACTCTCAATTCATCCCCATTTATGGGGTTTCCATGGGATTTATTCATAATTTTATTTGAGAATCATCCCTTAAGAAACCCTTAATATTTTATTTCTTCCTACTCTTTAATTTTAATGTTCTCTAATTTCAGGGTTTTTTTGTATAATCTATTGAATCATGGTGGAATCATCCATTTAAATTGGATCATTGATGTGGCTTGCATATTGTATATCTTTTGATGGTGTCTTCACATAATCTCATGTCATTTTAATGGAGGTATGTTGTGACATAAATTTTATAAAGGTTCTCCATAAAATATGGAATTAATTGGTTTTTATTTGGGTATCCTAGGTTATTTCTTTGTCTCAAGAAGTATTTGGAGGTACGTTGTGGGTTGTTGGATAGAATTTGGCCATGGTTATAGTGTGGTCAGATCTTACAGTAGGCTTTTTTGTTAATTATGAATTTTTGGGTAACATTTTAAAATAATAATAATTGATTATAATTAATTATTTGAGATATCATTTTTTGTTTTACATACCAAGTTGTGGATGACAGCTTCGGTGGGGCTTGCTAAAGATTTAGACCCCTAGAATTAAAGTGAGAAAATATTATATAAGGTTTTTGTTCCCTAGACTTAACCCATAATATTTTTATGTTACTAAGGTTATATATCGCATAGCCATTTTGGAATCAATTTCAACTGATTTCATTTAAATTAAATAAATTAAAATTTATTTGTTCATAGTGATCACCCTTGATATGTTTGAGCCTTATGGGAGGGTGGTTCCTAGTGGAACCCCTTGGTAATAATGTGACTACGGTAAGTAGCTAATCAAATTGTGGTTTTCTTGCTATTGTAATTATGGAATGTGGATTTAAAAATAATTTTTGAATATGGTATATGAAATGGATTTCAAATATAGTAACTTGTTCTATTTTGAAAATGGGAATTGGGAAATGATAATAGAAATTGTTTTTTGGAATTGGAGAATTGGGTTATTGTTGAAATTGAAAATGAGGAAATTTTTTTGATAAAATTTGTTGAGTATTTCATATGGGAATTTTGGAAACTTTATTGAAATTTTAATTTCAAATTTTTTTCGCAATCTATTTTTGAAAGCACGATTTTAAAAAGTGATTTGGCCATGATTTTGGAAATGGTTTTTCAAGTGATATTCCATAATGGGAATTATAATTATTTCAGAATATAAAATGGTAAATGGTTTATTGTGACTTTTTTTTTATTTTGATTATATGGAAATTTTTTATGTTTACACTCTATTTTAAATATATCTGTTTATTTTAATGATTAATCCCATGGAGAACACAACCCTTTAGTGGATTCTGATATTGATGGGTAAACTCGGAGTGAACATGGCACCTAAATGGATACTGATACAGATGGGTAAACTCATAATGAACATAGATCCCAAGTTTAAACTAAGACTAATGGTTAAAACTGACATAAAAACAACCCTAGAGTGGATGTTGGGTATTTGGAGATAGGTATATTACCCACCCACCCCCCAAAATGTCAAATGATTGGTTAGGGATGGATATATTACCCCTGATGGGAGATGGGTTGGAAAGTTCATTGTGATATTATCATAGACACCCCAACACTGGATTATGTGAGTATATACCACTATTTGGGTGACCCCCTCCCCCCAGGATTGATGATGTTTATGGAATTAAATTAAATTTTTTAAATGGATATATTGTTACTATTTACTTGAGAACCACTTCATAATAATTTTATCAGATAGGTTTTATTTAAGGACATCATTTGTGGTGTCCTATTAAGTTAAACTCACACCCAAATCAAGACACCATGATACTTGGGTTCCTGAACAGACACATTATTGTTCGTAGTTATAGTCTTTGTTCAAGCCCCAAAGTTAAATTATGTTAACTAGCTTCTTAGTTTGTAGTTGGTTTATGGGGTTGGATAGGACTCGATACTAATTTATTATAGGTAGTTGGACCTAGTTTTTTTATTCCTTTAGTACTTATTGTGTATGTTCTAACTATGGGGGATAAATTATTTGTGATGCATTTATTTAATATCGCATGTGATGTTTGGTTTCATTATCGGTTCTTTCCTAGTTTTGATATTTATCCAAGTTAATTATCTATTTCATTTTATTTCTACTATTATTATTATTTTACAAGAGGGTATATTATCCCCTTGGCCTTCATAGGACCATGTATCTAGTTGACATCCTATGGTGTATGGGGAGGAATTTCTAAGGTCATGTGGTGAACTAGTATGGTTAATGTTCTTGGAGTGAGTCAAGTTATGATGTTACTAAGTGGTATTTGTGTTTTTTTTTTGTCTAACTATTTGGGGATAGTAGTTGGGAGACTAGGATTTTCTCATATCATGGTAATGAGATCATTCCAGGGTGTTATAGGCCCACATATGGGGTAAAATCCAATCTATCAAGGATAGAGATTATTGTTATTTCTTTTTATCTTTATACATGATTGATCATCACCTTGATTTCTTTACATGGATGTGTTGTTATTGATGTTGAGAATTTTTATACTCTTTCTTGTTACAACGAGATGGTGTGTGTGTTCATTCATCATGCTATGCATTTAGGATTTATAAGTCGTTCTTATGTTTCTTGTGGTTGATGTTTGTTTTGGATTCACATGTGCTAAAATTTTATTTAATTTGTTATGTTTTATGTCTATTAGTAATTTATATCTTCCTATGGATGCAAATTATTTAAAGGGGATACCATTTGAAGTGCCTGCATCCATTTATATGGTTTATATATAAGTTTATGTTGGAATTATACTTGACCAAATACTCAGGTATGTTATGTTTAATATGTTTTTATAAATGAAATATAAAGTGATGGTTTGGTTAAATAAAGTATTTGTAAGAAACTTATAAATTTTTTCATTTATAATTTGTGAATGAAATTCTATCTAACCCAACCTAAAATGTTATATCTAAATAAATGATCAATGGTTAAAACTTAGAATCTCGATGGATAGTGTGAATTTTGAAAAAATTGAAATACATTGGGTTTATATAGTGGAGTATTGAATATGTTAAATGATAAATAATTTGTCCCTTAGAGATTTAGGTGATGATAATATTTTATATTGTGAATTTACCCTATGTATGGGAATTTTTTCCATAGAGAGAGATCGTGGGAGGTGGGAACCTTGGATATGGTTCATTAAACCCTGATGGTATTAGGATTATTAGCTAGAAAAATGATTCTTGTCATTCCTATAATTAGGTTGTGACATTATGGTTGTGTGATGTTACCTGGTATCATGGTGGTCGTGACACTTATGAGATGTGTTGGACCCTTGGGTGAGAGTCATGGATCATAGTAATGATGTAAATGGGTGTGTGTCTATGAGTTTCTGGGACCTAGAGTAAATGGTTGTATTAATACACTAGATGTCATTTTTTTGGAAAGGGTATAGGATTTTTACCCATGGAAAGTGTCAAGATTATTTCTTGGTCTTGGGGTCTAGCTGTGAAAGCCCAGTGATATTTGGGTTACAACTCAGAATGGTTTTGAATGGTGATTTTAGTGATCTAGGGTGAATGCCAGAGGGGTAATCCCAGTGTTGAGGGTGATTTAAATGTATTTGGTGTGGGTATATTCCTCGTAATGTGGTATTAATGCATGGAATATGGTATCGGTTTTATGGTAAAGGCATGGTTCTACTTGGGATCTTTTATAAGGGAAGAACATGAGTTCTTCTATTTGGTTTTTAGGATTATTTTAGAGGGTAGGATCATTTCAATGTCTAAACCTACTATTATGACATTATTTGGATAGGGTAATTTTTATTTTCCCAAGATATTTGTGTCATGACCCATCTCCTGAGGCCCGTTCCATGACCACCTTAAGCCTACCTCCCAAAGGCTAGGGGCTAGAAACTAGCACCGAAGGAATTATCCAACAAGTGGGATGCATATTCCTGAGTACCTATATGCATGCGGACACACAATCACATCCCAAAAATTAGTAAAGGAAAACATGAATTCCACTAAAAAACCATTGAGTAAAGGTAAAAGCTGTAAGTCAAATGGGCCATAATACAAACCCTAAAAAAAATACAAACTAAAAACAGGGAAGTAAAAAATATCTCTAAAAAGTTGTCTGCATGAGAAACCCAACTGAAGGGTAGGCATGGAGTGGATTTCGGAAGATGTAGAAGTGCATCCTACATGTCGTATCTCATTGGGTACTATCTGGTCCCAGGACACCAAGGTCTTTATCGAAGTACTTTTCATTTGCACCAGACACGACACATGTGGGAAGATCCTGTGAAAGAGTGAGTAAGACCATACATAGTATGGATTTTGAAGTTCAGGGGAAAGAACACAAAGGAAAGTGTACACAATGTACTTTCATCTCACGCAGGTATAATCAAAAGTATGGAAATAAATACTATCAGTCGTAACACTAAACACCTTGGAATACTGAGGTATTAATCCATAATGAGTATCATGGGTATTTTGTGTCACATAGAGCCGCTCCCCACCAGGGGTCTGTCGAGTCACACAGAGTCACTCCCCATATAGGCCATCATAGCTAGTCCACACAGGGCCGCTTATAGCTAGTCCACACACTACCTTTTATAGCTGGTTCACATAGATCCACTTGTAGTTAGTTCACACAGAGCTACTTGTAACTAGTCCACATATAGATTCTTATCATTTAGGCATGTAGGGTAACTTATACTCACTCATCAGCAGTCTTCAAGTCTTATCCAGTCATAGGATTCATGTACGTAGCGCGCTAGATTCCAGGAGAATCCACTCCTCAAGCTATTCATCTGATCTAAAATTCTATTAATGTATCCTTATAACATTACAAAAGATTTTTCTCATCACAATGGTTCCTATGATATAAATGTCTCGTCAATTGGGCATATGATTTGAGAGTTATGAACGTTTCTCCAAAAATTGGTCAGTCAGGTCCGGGTCCGATCCGACCCAGTCGAACCCACCCGACCCGACTCGGGTCCGACCCGGTCTAGATCCGATGGGGTCCATTGGGCCACAGGTCTAGCCCATTGTATGGGTTGGATCTTCTCTTGCTCGGATTCTAGGAGGCATCTAGCTTGTGCTGCCACATGGGTGGATGAGGCTGACTTCCCCCTATCCTACACGTGGTCTTTACTGGACTGCATGCCCATGAATGCCACAAACCACAGTCGTCGACCACATCCGCCTTGGCATCTGCCAGCCGTCGGCCTGCATGCTGATAGCCCCATCCAATAGTGGCCTCTGCCTCAACACAATAGCAGTATCTACCACGAACCATCGGGTCCACTTCGGTGGTCTGTTTCTTGAACCATCTACACCATCGGACTTCTGATGTCACCGTCTTCACTATTATAGCATTGAAGTCACTTTTCCACTGATTTAGACGTGCAGTCATGAAGATTACAAGAACGCCCAAAGACGCACGAATCAGGGCCTTGTTCATGTTGGTCTAATTCCTCTGCCTAAGAGTTTTTGAAAAATGGGAATATTAGATTAATGTTCTATCAACAAATAACCCAATGAAATCCCTGATATAAAACACCATCTATCAAGAACAACTGACCAATGGATCAACCTCTTTGTGGGTTGATCCATGTTCATTGTTTTAGAAAGAAGAACGGGGCATTCAAAATTCTCCAAACGATAAAACCCAACCTAGAGAAACTTCGATTGGAGTGAATGCTCGTTGTAGGTGGCGATCCGTCTGCAGGGATTCATGGTCAGTTTTAAGCTGTTGGAATTCTTCAATCTCTAGTCCTAGATCCATTCATAAAGGGTGTCTTCGCCACTTTCTGATTCGTTGGCATTTGTCTTTGGAGAGGATTCATTCATTGTTTTTCCAAGTAATTTCATATCTATCTGATTATACAACCTTGTTATCTCATTAAAAGAGAAACACATCGCATCCTTTCTATTACGCTTAGTCATTTCATCGTTAAGCTAAATAATTTATGAGTTTCATTAATGATATTCACTATTGACACATCTCTGCACCATATCACTGATTTTCCACTACTCAATAATGAAGAAAAAAATTAAAATAACTTTTTATGTTATTTTATTTTTCTTTTGAAAAGTCCAAAAATTAACTTTTTTCCCTCTACCTCTGTCAGTCGATATTAATTACTTATTAAAGAGAATATCTCATTATAAACTCAATGGTGGTCTTGGATTTTTAATCTAAGTTTCAATTTATTTTTTTTTTGAAAATTCCAAAATAAAATAACTTTTATTTAAATTATTTTATTTATGGTTACATCCCAAAAATGAACTTTCATAGTACACTCATGTCGACCGATGTTAGGCTCCGCCTAAGGGAAACATAAACTCACGAACTCAATAGTACTCTCAGATTCCCAATCTAAGTTACCATTTTTGAGTTATAAGGATTTGAAAATAAAATAACTTTATTCAATTATTTTATTTATGTACAAAAACTACATTCCACTATTGACCTGTGCCAACCAATGTTTGGATATTCCTAAAGAAATAATACCCCTGTGAGTTAAATGATGGTCTCTAATTTTCAATCCAAGTCACCATTTTTTAGGTATAGGGACTTGAAAAATAAAATAATTTTATATAATTATTTTATTTACAATTATGTCATTTTTGGGTTTTCTCACTAGAGGCCCGTGCCAACTAAACTTAAGTCAGACCTAGGGTAAACCCACCATCTTGAACCTAATTCCTCCCTTTTATTTCTGATCTAAGCACCCATTTAAGAGTTGTTCTACTTTTTCAAGAAAATTTCTCACGTGTGCTTTTTACAACTTAACATTTTTTGACGGTTCATTCTAGGAACTCCAGGCCTCAAAATCGCACACCGTCTCAGTGTCTAGTATTGAAATAATCCCATTTAATTTTAAAAAAATTATGGAATTATAGGGTATTACATTACTCCCCCTTTTAGGGTTTTACATCTTCGTATGCCAAAATAAGGGCTAATCAAATAGATGGGGGTACTGAGCCTGAATATGAGCCTCCCACTCCTACGTTCTATCCTAGAGATTCCAATAATACCAAATAACACACACCAGAGGTATCGAACATCCATGATAGATACTCTCATGCCGATCTTCTATCTCCACTGGGTACTCCATGAATTTCTCCTCGTCATCAATCTCTAACTCATCATGGTTGATAATGTGAGAATGTTCATGCACATATCTCCTCAGTTGGGATGATGTAAGAATTCATGCACCCTATCTAACTTATGTAGTAGATCCAAGTGGTATGACACCTTGCCCACTCTACGTAGTACCAAGAAAGGCCCGATGAACCTCAGAGATAACATTCCACCCCATCCAAATCTCAGTATCCCTCATCAATGAGAGACTCTTAGGAATATGTGTTCCACTATTTGAACTTCAAGGGTCTTTGTTTCCTATCAGCATAGGAATTTTTTCGACTCTCTCCAGTCTTCATCTGCTCTCAGATGGCCTGCACCTTCTCAGTGGTATCATGTACCATCTCAGGACCCATGTGTTCTAACTCCCCTGGGTTTTTCCAGCATATCAGTGACCAACATGGTAGTTCATACAGTGCCTCGAATAGTGCCATACCATTGGTGGAGTGGTAGTTATTGTTGTATGAAAACTCTACTAGTGGTAGTTGGTCCTCCCAACTGCAACCAAAATCATGAATTCAAGCATGAAGCATGTACTTCAAGGTCTGTATGGTCTGCTCCGTCTGACTATCCATCTGTGGGTGAAAGGCTATGCTCCCACACATCTAGTTTCTAACCTCCTCTTGTAATCCCTTCCACAACTGGGATTTAAATCATGCATCGTGATATAATACTATCATATATGGGACTCCATGGAGTCTAACTATCTTATACATGAATAGGCATCCCAAGATCTCTACTAAGCCCTATTCTCAAATCGGTAGGAAGTGGGATGAGTTAGTGAGTCAGTCTCCGATCACCCAGATAGTATCGTGCCCCCTGGATGTACATGGTATGCCCATCATGAATTCCATCTATATTCCATCCCACTTCCACTCCAATACCTCGAGGTGTCGTGTGAAACCTATTGGAACCTAGTGCTCAGCATTCACTTGCTGATAAGTTAGCCATCACTAGATAAAATCAGCCACTTATTTCTTCATTCTCAGCCACCAGTTCTGATGTCGGAGGTCCTGGTATATCTTTACCTCACCTGGATGTACATCTAATTGGGATGTATGGAACTCCATCAATATCCCATCTTGTAACACAATTGGTACTATGGTTTGTACTTTGAAAAGGATGATTTGCTCCCCACATTAATAATATCTATCATGGGAATGCCCAGTGGACATTTGGGCTCGTGTAGTCTCGCATATGGAATCTACAAGTTACGCCTCCCAGAAATGTTGTAAGAGTGTAGGGGAAACTACCATAGACTGAAGAAAAGTTGTACCCTCCCTATCTATAAAGGATATCTGAAGTGAGGCCAACTGGTCTAAGGCCTCATTCAAAAGCTAGGAACTAAATCTTCTAATGAGAGCATATACAACCATGTTCCCCTTCCCCGAAGTATAGACAATATCTAAGTCATAGTCCTGGAGGAGCTCTAGACAATGTCGTTGTCTCAAGTTCATATCCTTATAAGAAAAGATATACTTGAGACTCTTGTAGTCATATTATATGATGAATCGTTCACCCATAAGGTAGTGTCACCACATCTTTAGTATGAATACTACCACTACCAACTCAAGGTCATGAGTCTCATAATATTTCTCATGTGGTCTCAACTGTTGTGAGCAGTAAGCAATCACTAATTTCCCCTGCCTCAGGACACAACCATGCTAGGATCTTGATGCGTCACAGTACACCACGTAGTCAGTGCCCTCTTCTAGAAACCTCAATATAGGATCACTAGTCAAGATCTGCCTCACCTGCTTAAAGCTCTACTAGCATCCTTCTATCCACACAAAGTGTGTTTCCATCTTTGTAAATGATTTCATGGGTGATGGAACTTTGGAGAACTCAGGTACAAATATTTGATAGTACCTATCCAACCTAAGGAAACTCCATACCTCGATAATGCTCTAGGGTGTCTCCCAAGAGAGCACCACATCAATCTTCGCTAGATCCACCGAAACTCCATCCTTTGAGATGACATTTCCTTGGAAGTGGACCTTTCATATCCAGAACTCGCACTTAGAGAGACATCTGTAAAGCTGGTTCTCTCGAAGTGTGTCTAGAACCATCCTAAATTGTATTGTGTGCTCCTCCTCAGATGTCGAATACACTAATAGGTTATCAATGAAGACCACTACAAACTGTTCTAATTATGGATAAAATATCATGTTCATGAGTCCTATGAACACTTTTGTGGCATTTATCATGCCAAATGGCATCACTAAGTACTCATAGTGTCTGTCGAGACATTTGAAAACCATCTTCGAGATTTCCCCATCTCGTACTTGAATATAGTGATAGCCTGATCTGAGGTCTATCTTTGAGAACCATATCACTCCCTTCATCTGATCAAAGATGTCATAAATCCTTGATAGAGGATAATTGTTCTTCACGGTCACCCGGTTCAAGCACCAAAATTTCATGCATAACCTCAAAAATATGTATTCTTTATTGGAAAACAACACTATGGTTGCCCATGGTGAATCTTTGGGCCTTATGGACCCCTTCCTTTGTATTTCCTCCAACTGTACCCTCACATTTCGGAGCTCTATGGGAGTCATATGATATTTGGGTGTACAAATCGGTGTCGTACCATGGTACAAATGAATGAATAAATCTGCCTCTCTATGAGTATTTAGTCTTAGAAAATCCCCTGGAAAGATGTCCTCGTACTCATCCATGTCTCTGAGACTGACGTCAGTTTCCTGCATTCCCACTGTTGACATCCACTGGTTGTATATTCTCATCCAAAGAACATTCAACCACAATGGTTCTCTCTAGCACCCTAGAATAAGTATGAATATACATAGGAATAGTGATGGATCATATTTCCATAAACATATCTCACTCGGAGGTCTGATACATGAAGCAATGTTCATATCGTATTCATCAAGTACTTGGAAGGGTCAGTATGACATGATGAATACTCAGTTATCGACATGTTTTACCACCGAATCTATATAATCTCATTAGCATGAATTTCCTTTAGCTTTTATGTCAATATTATATTCTCAGAGAGAGGTTCTTAAGCTCTATCAATAGAAAAGTCACCTCATTGTATGATTGGGTGATCTAAACCCCATCATCGACATGTTGATCCATGTAACAGGCTCACTACCAGGACTACCATATGATCTAAAGGTTCCCTAATAAGATGGAAAACTTGGTCACCACCTCAATCTAGTCCTTATCCACCTATGATTTGGGCTCCCCTCGAAACCTGAGGGATCTCAATAGATTAAACTCATGTCAGGAACTGAGCATACATGCATCCTCTACCGGTAGAGCCGATAGTAATTGTTGACCAATGGGAGGTGGTAAAGTTGGGATACCGCCTAAAGGTGCCATATTGGGAAATGGTCCTTGTACCGAAGCCTCATCACTCTGTGGATAATCCTCATGGTCATGCACAAGAAACCTAGTTGGCTATTTGTGTGGTGGAATATTAAAAGAGATCATGATGAATCGAAATTAATATATTTTACATAGTGAGATGATATTGTCTCAGAAAGATAATGAGAAAACAATCCAAGACGCATGCAACTAGTGTTTTCATGTACCGTGTCAGAAAGCAGAATTCAAGGTCCTGGTGTATGGATATGTCAGCCTCCACCCCAATACAGGACTCTCTATCCTAAAATCTAAACTTGAAACACATAACACTGTTTCCCCAAAAACAATTACAGACTCCTGGTTCCTCTAGTATAACTAATCCCTTATATACAACTTTGTAATGACCTGTCCCCTAGGACCTGTGCCTGACTACCCCAAGCCCACCTCCCAATGTCCAGGGGCTAGCAACTAGCATCGAAGGCATTATCCCTAGAGCAGGAGGAATTTTCCAATGTACTTGTACATACGTACGCACACAAACACATCCCAAAAAGCTTTAAGGGAAAGCATGCATGCCACTAAACAACAACTGAGTAAAGGTACATGCTATAAGTAAAATGGGACAGAATTTAAACCCAAAAAAGACAGACTAATAATAGGGAAGTAAAAAAGTTCTCTGAAAAGTTTCTGTAGAAGAACCCCACCTGAAGGGTAAGCAATGAGTGGATGCTGGAAGATGTAGAAGTACATCTTGCTTGTCGTATCTCACCGGGCACTGCCTGGTCCCAGTCCACCAAGGTCTCTATCTAAGCTTCTGTCATCTTCACAAGACACAACACATGTGAATGGAGCCCGTGCAGGGGTGAGTAATGCAATACTCAGTAGGGATTCTAAAACACAATGGAAATACCACAAAGGAAAGTATACGCAAGTTATTGTCAGCTCACTGAGGTATAATCTAATGTATGGAAATCAAGACTATCAGTCATAACACTAAACACCTTGGACTATTGAGGTACTCATCCCAGATGAGTATTGTGCGTCTTCTGGGTCACATAAAGCTACTCCCCACCGTGGGTCTGATGGGTGACACAGAGCCACTCCCCAGTTAGGATATCATAATTGGTCCACATAGGGCCACTTATAGTTGTCCCACATAGGGCCACTTATATATGGTTCACATAGAGACACTTGTATTTGGTTCACATATAGCTGCTTATAGCTGGTCCACACATGGTCGCTTATCATCTAGTCATGTAGGGTCACTTAGACCTGTTCGTCAGTAGTCTTCGAGTCTCATCTAGTTGTAGGATTTCTTTATATAACGCACCTGATTCATATAGAATCCAATACTCAAGACATTCGTCATTTCTCAACATTTATTAAAGTCTCTTTAGAACATGATAAAAGATATGCCTCATCGCAAGGGTTCTAAAACTGAAAATGGATCGTCAGTCAGGCGTATGGTTTGAGAGTTATGATTGTTTTTTAGAAAAGGGTTCAATCAGGTCCAGGTCTGGTCCGACCCAATTGGAATGACCCGACCTAGGGTCCTCCAACCCGACATAGGTCTTCCGACCCAACCTAGGTTCCACCTGATCTAGATCCGGCCCAACCCATTGGGATACGGGTTCAGCCTGCTTCTTTCCTGGCCCACTATGTGGACCAACCCTTCTCCTCCTCAAACTCTAGGAGGCATCCTGCTTGTTCCACCACATGGCGGGCTGAGGCCGGCCACCCCCCATCCTACACACGGTCCCCATTGAACCATGTGCTAGAACACACTATGGTTCATTCCTTCGACGAGGCCGGTTGGCCACATCCACCTCCGCCATCCATTGGATTGTGTGTCAGTGGCCCCTATTACACCACAATGGCCCCAACTGGTCGTGGCCTCTGCCTCGGTGCACTGCTACAGGATGCGGGTCATTGGCACCACACTTGGCACCAGCGAACTGGTTTAATCTACCGCGGACCACTAAGTCCTCTTCGGTGGTCCATTTCTCAAACCATCTGTGCCCCCAGACTTCTTGGGTCGTTGTTTTCCCTGCCACAACCTTAAAGTCTCCTTGCCACCAATTCGGAGGTGTGGTCAAGAAGATCATAATAATGCCAAAATATGGAGGAATTTGGGCATTTTTTGTTATAATAATTCCTCTATGTTAGAGTTTTTGAAACATGGGAAGATGAGATTGACATTGTATCAACAAATTACCCGATGAAATCCCCGAGATAAAACACCCCCCCCCCACAAGGAAAAGCAACCCACTGATCAACATGTTCATGGGTTTATCAACATTCATTTTTTTATAAAGGAGAAAGGGGCATTCAAAATTATCAAAAAGTTAAACCCCTCCCTGGAGAAACTTTGGTCTGAGGGAAGGCTCAATGCTGGTGGTGATCCGTCTGTGGGGATTCACAATCCCTTTGAATCTGTTGGCATTCGCTGATCTCTATTCCTAAATCTGCTCTTCAAGGGTGTTATCACCGCTTTCTAATTCGATGGTGTTCATCATTAGAGAGGATTTATTCATCATTCATCGCTTTATGATTTGATGGTGTTCATCATTTTTAGAGGATTCCTTCATTGTTCGTTAGTGTAATTCTCCATCTATATCTGTTTCTCCAACCCCATTGTCTCATTAAAAGAGAAATGTGTCGCAGTGTTTCTATTACGCTTAGTCGTCATGTCGTTTCGCTGACTTGTTAACGGGGTTCATTAATGTTATTCATCATTTCTTCATCGATTCACCACAGCACTAATGCTCCACTACTCAATGATGAAGAGAAAATTTAAAATTACATTTTAAGTTATTTTACTTTTTCTTCCAAAAAGTCCAGAAATCAACTTTTTTCCTCGACCTTTACCGGTCAAGGTTTAGTGCATCATAAGGAGAAAATATCATTATGAAATCAATGGTGGTATCATATTTTTGAACTGATTTACCATTTGTGGGTTATAAGGATTTGAAAATAAAATAACTTCTATTTAAATTATTTTATTTACGGTTACGTCCCAAAACCCAACATTCATAGTCGGCCTCCATTGGCCGATGTTAGTCTCCACCCAAGGGAATCATACACTCACAAACTCAACAGTACTCTTGGATTCACAATCTGAGTTACCTTTTAATAGTTATATGGATTTGAAAATAATATAACTTTATTTAATTATTTTATTTACAGCCAAAAACAATTTTCCACTGTTGACCCATGCCGACCAATGTTAGGCTCTGCCTAATGAAATAATAACTTCATGAGTTCATCGGTTGTCTCATATTTTCAATATAAGTCACTATTCATGAGTTATAAGGATTTGAAAAATAAAATAGAATTATTTAATTATTTTATTTATGGTTATGACATTTTTAGGTTTTCTCACTGGAGGCCTGCACCAACTAAACTTAAGTTGCTCTAAAGGTAAAACCCTATCTTGACTGAAATAGTGACCTCATATTTCTAATCTGGGTAATAGTTAATTAAATTTTTTAGGAAAACCACTCACGCATGCTATTTAAAACTTAATATTTTTTATGTATCATTCAGAGCACTTTGGGACTCGGAATCACACGCTATCTCAGCTCCTTGTCTCAAAATAATCCCATTTAATTTTCAAAAAAATCATGGAATTATGGGGTATTACATATTGTGTTTGGGTTTTTTGGAGAATATGTATAATATTATGATAATGAAATGACATCCGGGATGATCGGTGGTCATCGATTAGGCTTGAAATGTTATGAATTTCATATTTATAGGAAGAAATCATCATGTATACCTCAAGTACAATACTATAATCATGAACGGAGTCTTCATTTGATGCTTTAGTGGGATATTGAACCTCGAATTGGTAATGCATGGCCCATGGAATCATGATTTGGGATCAGTAAATAGTTATAGGGGAGTGTGCGGCCCCGAGTATTGAAGATCTCAAAATGGAAGGTTCATGTTGGATATGTGTGGTGTTGTTTGGATTTTTTGATCGAGCGTATTAGAAGTAATCACCCAATTTATTTTAGTGAAACAAGGTGATGTGTATGGTTTGTTCATGTTTCATGTTTAGTTTTGGGTCAGAAAGGTAGATTGTCTTCATTTCCATTGAAAGTTTTTCAGGTCTTTTGAAAGTTCAAGTGGTATAATGGAGGCAGTTCCACCATGAGAATTTGTTCATCACTTCTAGGTAGAGATTCACAATACAGTATTATTTTTTCATAGATAAGTACCTCTTGATGTGAGGTGACCAAGAGTTGATGAGATTCTTGTAATAAAGGAGGCACAAGGCCTTCGGTTGGGTTTTGAGATGCCCTAACGATGAGGGTGACATCATGGAGGGATTAGAGTGCAGTCGCATAAACACTCAGTTTTGACCCGAATAGATAATTCAGGGGTCAATTATAATATTTAGAGATTTTAAAAGAACACTATGTTTGATAGCATATAAAACATGCAATATAAATCTTAAACGAACCATTAAATAATATAATTTAAAATGTTGTAGTTAAAACCTAGCTAATAAATTGGTGAGTATGAATATAAATAACCATAAAATGAAATAATATCTATAAAGGTCACACTAATTAAAAATTCATTGATAAATTTAGGGTAAATAATCGCTCAATTTTTAGTTATCATTTTACTCTTTAAAAATATGTTTTCTTTAAACATGGTTATTAATGATTTTTATGAGTGAATATTACAATTAGTTTACGAAAATTTTAGACAATATATTTAAAAAAAATTAATGCATTTTTTAAATAATCATATTAAAATTTTCTTAGGGTGAACGTTTTATATTTTTCCTAAAAGATTGAATTTTTTGTGAATAGTGAAAAATATCGATTTTTGTAAAACTTTAATTTATTTTTAATAAATAAAGTAATTTAAAAGACCCATTATACCTTCTGGAAGGTTTTCCACTGAAACGTCCCGTGAAGCGCGGGCTGCGGTTCTTTATAGCCCAGCATCCTCGTGGTGCCGCGGTTCCTTCGGCCCGTCCAGCTTTAGCCGGATGGTTATTCTTCGGCCGAGCAGCCCGTGGATGCAGGTCGTGTTTGTTCACTACATGGCCAGCACATGGCCGCCACTCCCTCTGGTCATCGCCGCCTCTTCCATCTCTACCTCCACCACGAATAAGAATGAGGATCATCGGAGGGTCTTCTGGCTGTGTTCGTTCGGCTCGCACCCTCCGTGTAAGGATGTAACAAATGGCCATAGATGATTACGTGCATTCAACAAGAACGAAGGTATAATTTATTCAATTTAAATTATTCAAACCCCCTACCTTGATTCTGATGCTTGCTTGTCAGTGTCTCCGAAAAAGGATTCGAAGATGACGTTGATTCGTTGACGTCGGGATGCGTCCGAGGAGGAAACGTAGTCGACATTCCTCGTGGGCAGAGTCTTCTTACTTGACGTGGAGGAAGGAGAATGAAGAAGGCGATGGTCGCAAGCCTTGAGTTCTTCCTTGGAGAGGGTAAATGTTCTTCGGGAAGAAGTCCCTCTCCTAATTCTCCAAAAGTTCCACCACCAAAATATTTTCCAAGGCAAATATTATAATAAGACTCCCCAATTTTAATAGAATTTCCATGAAATTAAAATTGATTCAAATAAATTCAAATATTAATTAAATGTGGCATTTAATTAATCCTAGGTGTTGGCATTAATTAAGAGAAGGTGAAGGGTTTAAAATTCAAAAGAGATGAGATGGAGAGTTTTAAGAGTTAATGAGGGGGTTTCAAGGGGTTAAAGGGGTAGTTGATGGTTTAGGGGCTCGTGTGGGCCCCACCACACATTATCTTCTCATGGGAGGTTATGTGGGTGTGGGCCCCACATCCTAACTCCCCCTTTAAGTAAATAACCACCAATTAATAAATTAAATAAAATTGTGTACACTCACAAGAATTTTATATTAATTTGTTACGAATCCCCAAAATATAACTTCTACTCTCGACCAAACGCAACTATGGTAAAGGTCCCCTTAAGAGAATACCAGTGATGCGAGTTCATCGGTGTCCTCGGATTTAAATTCCAAGCACCGGTTCAAAAGATAGAAAAAACGCACGTACGTTTACTGAACGTATGCGAAAAAAACTTCATAAATTGATTCCGGGAACACCGGGCCTCAGAATCAGGCGCCATTAGAAACCACAGACTCGTAATATCACAAAGAATTTAAGAAAAAAAATTCCTTGAAATTTATACGTCTTTAAATTACCACCATCTCAGGGATTTACATCCCCGTAAATCTATAACACACACAAGGGAAACAAATGGGGGTATTGAGTAGGCATCTGAGCCTCCCGCTCCCATGTTCTCTCCTAGAGGTTCTAGTGCTGCCAGCGAATGTGCACTAGAGGAATCGACCGTCCACGTAGGACCCACTCCTGTCGATCCTCAATCTCCACCGGGACCTCCATGAATGTCTCCCCTTCATCGATGTCCAGCTCCCCATGGTTGATGATGTGGGTCGAGTCATGCATATATCTCCTCAGTTGAGATATGTAGAAGACGTCGTGCACCCGATGCATCTGAGGTGGAAGTTCCAGGTGGTTAGCCACCTCACCTACTCTACTGAGGACCTGGAAAGGTCCGATGAAGCGTGGAGATAACTTGTTGCCCTGGCCAAATCTCAGTAGACCTCGTCGAGGTGAGACCCGTAGGAATACATGGTCACCATCCTCAAACTCCAGTGGTCTCTGTCTCCTATCAGCATAGGACTTATGTATGCTCTATGTAGTCTTCATCCACTCCTGGATGATCTGTACCTTCTCCATCATATCCTAAACCATCACTGGTCCTACAAGTTTTTTCTCCCCTGGGTCAGTCCAACACATAGGTGATCTGCAAGGCCAGCCGTACAGTGCCTCGTAAGGGGCCATCCCGATGGTGGAGTGGTAGTTGTTGTTGTACGCAAACTACACCAAGGGTAAGTGATCCTCCCAGCTATGACCAAAGTCGAGGACACATGCACAGAGCATGTCATCGAGAGTCTAAATGGTCCTCTCAGTCTGACCATCTGTCTGAGGATGGAAGGCGGTGCTCAAGCGAAGCTGCGTGCCAAAAGTCTCTTGTAACCCCTTCCATAGCTGGGAAGGGAAACGTGCATCTTGATCAGAGACGATAGTCGATGGTACACCATGAATTCGTACGATCTTATGAATGTATAGGCATCTTAAGCTCTCTACTAAGCCCTACCCTCTGATCGGTAGAAAGTGGGCCGACTTGGTGAGTCGATCTACGATCACCCAGATAGAGTCGTGTCTTCTGGATGTACATGGAAGCCCCATCACCAAATCCATAGACATCCCATCCCACTTCCACTCTAGGACCTCTATGGGTTGTACCAAGCCTGATTGTACCTGGTGCTCCACCTTCACTTGCTGATAAGTGAGGCATCATGAAACGAACTCTGCTACAGCCTTCTTCATACCCAGCCACCAGTGCTATCATCTGAGGTCCCGATACATCTTTTCCACTCATGGATGTACCGCTAGAGGGGAAGTGTGAAACTCCATCAACACTTTCTCCTATATTGCAACTGGTACCATGGTACATCCCCTGAAAAGGATGATGTGCGCCCCTATTTCAGAAAATCCATCAGGCGCCTGCCCTACAGATATTTGAGCATGTCGCATCTCACAGTCAACGTCCCCATGCTATGCCTCTCTGACTCGCTGAAGAAGTTGAGGAGTGACTGTGAGAGACTGAAGAAAGGTTGCTCCATCTCTATCCACAAAGGATATCAGCAATGCGTCTAGCTACTCCATCACCTCTCCCATCAGCTTAATGCCCGATCTCTTGCTGAGAGCATCTGCTATAATGTTCCCCTTCCTAGGATTATAGACTATCTCAAAGTCATAGTCCTGGAGGAACTCAATCCATCGCTGCTGTCTCAGGTTCAGGTACTTTTATGAGAAGATGTACCTTAGACTCTGGTGGTCAAAGTAGACTGTAAAACCCTCACCCATCAGATAGTGCCACCACATCTTCAAGGCGAAGACCACTGCTGCTAACTCCAGGTCATGGGTAGCATAGTTCTGCTCATGTTGCCTCAACTGCCATGAACTATATGTGATCACTGCTCGCTCTTGGATCAGGACACACCCGAGTCCGGTCCCTGATGCATCGCAGTAAACTACATACCATATACCCTCCTCTAGTAGCCTCATGATGAGCGCACTTGTCAACCTCTACCTCAGCTCCTAAAAGCTCTACTGGCATCTATATAACCACACGAAGGGTTTCCCCTTCTTCGCCCAAGTTGAAAGTTGTGCTGCAACTCTGTAGAAATCTGCACAAATCTTCGATAGTATCCATCTAGGCCCAAGAAACTCCAAACCTCCATCACACTCTTGGGTGGATCCCAAGAACGAACCGCCTTGATCTTCGGTGGATCCACTGCTACCCCAGCCTCTAAGATTACATGTCATAGAAAGTGAACCTCTCAAATTCAGAACTGGCACTTCGAGAGCTTACCATAAAGCTGGTGCTCTCGGAGTGTGTCCAGTACTACCCGCAAATGGTGGGTGTGCTCTTCCTGAGTAGTCGAGTAAATCAGTATGTTGTCGATGAAGACTACAACAAAGCAATCGAGGTAAGGCTAGAATATCTTGTTCATGAGACTCATGAACACTGCTCGAGCGTTGGTTACGCCGAAGGACATAACCAAGAACTCGTAGTGGCCATACCGACTCCTGAAGGCCTTATTCTGCACATCCTCATCTCGAACTCTGAGCTAGTGATAGCCTGACCAGAGGTCTATCTTCGAGAACCATCGTGCTCCCTTGAGCTGATCAAAGAGGTCGTCAATCCTTAGGAGTGGGTACTTGTTCTTCACGTTCACCTGAATCAGGTGACGGTAGTCGACACACAGTCGCAAGATCCCATCTTCCTTCTTGGAGAACATAATCAGAGAAGCCCTGGGTGAAACACTAGGTCGGACAAATCCCTTCCCCTACAAGTCCTCCCACTATACCCGCAGCTCACGAAACTCGGAAGGAGCCATCCGATATTCTTGAGTAGATATCAGTGTTTTCTCAGGGTATAGGTCTATGTATCATTATACCTCTCTGCGAGGAGGTAGTTCTGGAACATCGTTAGGAAAAACATCCGCATACTAATCCACCACAACAGGAAAACTCAGACTCCGCACATCAACCACTCCGAGGATGAGACTAGCCAACTGATGTGTGATCGACTACCCTCTCCTCTACGTAAGTCCATCCTACACTGCAAAGGCTCCCTTCTCACTAGTGAAGGTGAACTTGGTCCCATCAGTGCGGACACACCACACTTTGCACCTAATACAGTCGATCTGAACATGGACTGTAGATAACCAGTTTATACCCAAGATGATGTCGTAAGGCCTCAATGCCACTACAAGAAGATCCCAGCTGAAGCTCTCGCCTCCTAGAGTAAGCTCACACTACCAGCACCAGTGCGTAATCGTTGAGTCATCTCCCATAGGAGCCTCTAGCTATAAGGATCGAGCCAATGGCTCCGTCAGAATCTTTGAGCTCCGAACAAGGGCAACGACAACAAATGAATGACTCGCTCCTGTATCTATAAGAGCTGCAGCAAGGGTAGAGTAGACATAGATAGTACCTCAAATCATCTTAGGTGCACTGTGGTCATAGTCCTCGACTGCCTAGAGCTGAGCCCACCTCTGTCTGCCAGCTCCCTATGGTTGGGGTGGACCTCCTGGTGGTGGTGGTGGTAGAGCCCCGAAACGTCGTCCACCACCCGTTGCTCAGCCAGCTCCTCTGCCATGTCCTCCTTCTCCCTACGGACCACCACGTTCTAACCTCTGCCTCTGACTGGGAGGTCCCTCTACTGTCTTTTTCTCATCTGCATGGCGGGTTGGGCAGTCACGAGCCATGTGGCCCTGCCCACTACATGCATAGAACTTCCTACTCTTCGTAAGGATGGCTCTATTTCGTGTGACCCGCACAACCAAACCTGTATCCTGAGGTTTCCCACCTGATGGTCTGGTCCGATTGGACCTCTGCGGCATCTGTCTACTACCGGCTGCAGAAGACTCTGCTATGTGTCTCCCTGTGGTGGGTCTCGCTGCAGGTGACTGCTTAGCGAGAAAACTCTCCACTAGAAGAGCTCGCTCCAGCATTCCGCCTGCGTCAAGATGTTTAGGGGAATCATTGAAGCCCCGATCTCATGCCTCAGTCCCTGTTCGAAGGTCTGGTCCCTAAAGAATGGGTCTCGCACCATATCCGTGGAGTAGCGTGAGAGGTCGGTGAACCTCGCTGAGTACTAAGCTACTATCATGCTGCCCTTCTACAGATAAAGTAACTTCTGAATCTGCACCTCATGTAAGGTGGATAGAACAAACTTCGAGCAGAAGAGACTCTCAAATTCCGTCCAGAGTAAATATGCCTCTTCATGCATCTGGAGCATCAGGCTCCACCATCTACCTGCTACTGCGTGTAGGAGACTCGCGACAAGGATCACCATAAGGTCAGATGGTGTCCCTACCAATCTGAAAACTTTTACGATAGCCTCTAGCCAATCCTCAGCTGCATGTGGGTTCGTCACTCCATGGAACCTAGGTGGCCTCTGTCTTTGGAACTCGTGAAATGAACTCAGGCAGTGTGAACTCTCTACTGTTGGGGCTGCCGGTATAAGTGGCCCCGCGGGTAGTGGTACAGCTGGTGCCTCCGCTGTGATGGGGCCCTGCACTGAGGCCTCATCGCTTGGTGGGCTTCCATCTCGTATGTAACTCAGAACCCTAGCTGGCTACCTTCATGGGTACATCCTAAAAAGAAACAGGTCTACCATGGTCATAGAGTATACCTGGTGAGATGACACAATGTAATCATAAAGAAAACTTTGGAAACACACATGCAATCAGTGTTTTCGTGCACTGATTTGGAAATTAGAGATCAGGGTCGTGGTGTATGGATACGTCGGATACCACATCAACACTAGACTCCTTCGACTAAAAACCACACTCAATACTCTTAACACTATTACTTCACAGAAAGGAATGATCAGAGTCCTAAGTTCTGCAGCAGAACCGACTCCTCTAATACCAATTTGTCATGACCCGTCCTCAGGGCCCCTACTGTGACTACCCCAAACCCGCCTTCTATAGGCCAGGGGCAGGCGACTAAAACCAAAGGCATAAATCCCTAAGCTGGGATGGTATTTCCTTTATAAAAGTAAACAAACACAACAGAGCACGCAACTAAAGTAGGCACTAAGTAAAATGAGTACAAAAGTAAGTTCTGAAAAGTAAATGGGCCAGTAGACAAACCTAACTATAAAGTACAGTACAACTAAAAAGCTAGCACAACTGCAGTAAAGTAAAACAGCAACCACTAAGTCGTCCTCTTGGAATCCCACTTGAAGGGTGGGTAGAGATGGCCTCCTCATCACCTCAAGTCCGTCCATCCGATCTGTGTACATCTTACCAAGTAGTCCACCTCTGGGTACCATCCAACTCTACAAGTCTCTACCTCGATCAGTGTTGTTTTTCGTCTTCATCCAACACAATGTAGTGCGGGAAAAACCCATGCAGGTGTGAGTATACGATACTCAGTAGGGTCCCCGACACCCCTAAAGGTCTCCTAGAATCCATGAAGGATAAACCATAGAATAGAGATACAAGAATGAAGTATCAACCAACCCCACTTAGGTATATTCCCATACATATACCTAAGTTATCAACCACAGTACTACTCCAACTCTCGAGCCCAAGTACAACCCAGTCCACACAGGAAAGAAGTCAATCACATCGATGATAATGTTTGAATGTCAAGACTCAGCTCACATAGGTATACATCTTTGGTATAGCGATAGAGATGATCAGATGTTGCCACTGATTCATCTAAGCTTTCAGACCCACACAGGATACAAGACCAGCTAAGCTGTCGGACCCACACAGGATACAAGACCAGCTACTCTGCCGAACCCACATAGGATACAAGTATAGAGGTCAAAATGTCGGACCCACACAAGATACAAGAACAGTAGTCATCGCTGTCAAACCCATAGAGGATTCCAGTATGGTAGTTGTCACTGTCGAACCCATGGAGGATCCCAGTACCATAGCCATCCTAGTCGAACCCATGGAGGATTCCAATATAGTACTTGACGCAGTCGCAGCCATCTCTAGGGTTCCCGCACATAGAATGCTCGATTACGGGAGGGTCTGCTCCTCAATCCAAGGGTTCGATACATAAACTATCATGAATTCCATAGTTTATGTATCCTGAAGTTCCGTCTCATCAAAAGAAACCAAGGAGACAGACGGTGTGTCAATCAGACGCCCGATCTGACAGTTATTGGCTTTTCCATTCCAGGGACCCGGTTGGAGTTACGCTCGTTCCAAACCTGGAAATTTTCCAAAGTTGTCCAAAACTGACTTAGAGTATTGAAAAATAACCGCCTCTTTGTGAGGGTCCTAGTGCCACAGATGATGTGTCGATCGGATGCATGGTCAAGAAGTTATCCGCATTTAAGTGAAACGGACCCGGTCTGTCAAGCCCAGTGGGCTGGCGGGTCGGCCCGTCCTGGATCGGTGGGACCGACCCGGATAAGGGTTCATCCCAGCCCGGCAAGACACGGACCGGCCTGGAAATAGGAGGCTTGGCCAACTGGCTGAGCGGTCCGCGGGTCGCGGCCCCCGGTTTTCCGAAATGGCGGGGCCGAGAGGCGCCACCCCTCCTTCTCGGCCGGCCGAAACCGGCCGGCTCTTCTGGCGCAAGTGGCCCGCGCGGGTGGGCCAATATCCCTCTACATGCGGCACCTATGGGTGCCGCAGCTCCATTCATCCTTGTCGGCCACCTACCGGCCGGTTTTCCGCCGAAGCGGCCCACGGAGCGCGGGTCGCGGTTCTCCGCAGTGCGGCACCCTAGTGGCGTTGTGGTTCCTTCAGCTCGGCCAGCTTTAGCTAGCCAGTTCTTCTTCGGCCAAGTGGCCCACGGATGCTGTAACACCCCGAGATTTTATGAAAAGTATTATTTTAATTTCATTAATGTCTTGTGTTTTATGCTACACCAAGATTACCTTGTGCTATACGCAACACCGTATCAGCTTGCAGTATACGCAACACTATTCTTGGATCGTGTTACACACAATTTTGATAATAGTTATTCTACGCAACATTGAGTATATATATATATATATATTCAATGTATAAATGAAATATGGTTGGATTCTGTTATACGAAACAACGAAGTATTCTTTCACAACACGCAACCCTGACTTGGCTTGCATTACACGCAATCGCGACCTTCCTCGATAGCGTGTGTTGTACGCAATACCGGGTTTTACTAAACAACGATATATTATTATAATATTATTATGAAATAGCCGTTATAAATAGTATTAACAAAATTTTTAATTTTATAACAATATTATTTATCTTACACATTTTCTAGAATATGTTATAAGAAAAAAATAAATTTTCGGGTAAAATAAGTATTTTTCAAAAAATGCAGTTTTGCCGCCTTTTGATGGCGCACCCACTTTAAATATAGTTTTTTACATTTTATAAGTTAGATTTGACAAAATAAAATTCTTCTTTGCAATCAAGAAATAAAAATTTACTTTGGATAAATTTTTCCTATTATTCTGGTAACTTTCATATTTTGATTAATAGTAAAAACACGCTATATTTTAATGAAAAAGAAATTTTTTCATTGTAATAATTTATATGGTTAAATTATGATATTCAATGGTTTTAAAGTATAAATATAATATATTTTTACCATTTAATATAATGTATGTCATTAGCATTTATTTCACATTGAATTCGTAGGTTAAATCAATTCAATCTTTTGCAATGTTTTAAACAAAAAACCTCTTTTCATTCGACAACGGGATTAATTTTAATTTAATTTCTGCAACTTCTGGGTTTTTAATTTGGAAAAATGGATTCCATATTTGGAATAAGTGGGTCCCAATTATGTTAATAGGCTACTTTTTATTTTTGGGAATTATGAATAGTAACTATGGTAAATTTTATTTACCATAGTTAAAGGTAAATCGGGTAATTAAGGGTAAATATAATATTATAAAATTACCCTAACACATGCCAAAATTCTATTGGATGGCTAAAAGTAATCCCATATCAACTAAGGGTCAGATTAGATTCATTTTATGGACTTTTGACCATGAAAATAATTTAATTATTATTAAAACCAAAGAAACTGACAACATGTCACTCTCTTAAATCTTATAAGTATAATAATTTTAATTTAGTGATAAACATCATAAAACTTAGATCATGAATAGTATCCAGAAATATAATAAAATTATATACATCATGATAATTTATTTATAATTTTTAGGGATTAAATAATTGTCATTAATGGTGATACATTAATGATACATAAATTATTTATTAAGTGGAAAATATGTAATATAGTTTTTTATTGAAATAATAATACCCATTAAAAGGCCCACAAACCTGACCAAAACTTATTGGTAGTGTATATATACACCTTAATCATCCAATGACCTAATATATAACCGTTTGGATCCTTATAAAAGTGATTATGACACTTATATTATTTTATTGTAAATGATGCCAAAGTTGTCACCTTCATAATTTAACAAATATAACAATTTAAATATTTTTATTTTAAGATGATAAATTCGAGTAAAAGTCTTATTGTGAAATGTAATAGATTTATCTTCATCATAGGATTTTATTTTAAATTTTTTTGCAACAAATAAGTATATTAAATAATTATACAAAAATGTTGTAGTAATTATTTTATTAAGAGATTAACCAAATAAATGGTTTTAAATATAATAAAATAAATATTATATGAACTATTTAATGTGATACACTAATTTTATAGATACATATGACCTTTTATTAATTTATTAAAGCTTTTATTTTGAACATATCTTCGGTATATATTTTATTTAAATTCAAAATAAATGAATAGTGTCAAAATTGACACTATTGTTATTTTATAAAAATAACATATTATAAAATTGTTTAAAAATCACAAAAATATTTAAAAATTATAAATTTAAATTTATATGGTCTATAATGTTATAAAGTAAACAATTATGGAAAATTCACAACAAATAAGTAATTATTTGTTATAATTTAAAATTTATAATTTTATTACCACAAATAAACTTAAATAGATTAAATAAGGATAAATCAAAATGATAAGGTTTAAAATAAGATCCAAACATGTCTAAATTTGATTGTTTGATGAGATTACAGCCCTATATCATCTAATATTTGAATATGAGTCATTTTTGGAGGTTTTTAAGTGGGTTTAGATTTATTATAAATTAATATTTTTAAGAATTCCAAAGGTGCCCCTCTCCTCCCTTATAAAAGGGAACCTCCTCCCTCTCCTCCTCACACCAATTTGAGCCTTAAAGCTCGGCCAACCCCTGAAAAATTATCTTCTCCACTTCCCTAGAAACATCCTTGAGGTTCTGGTCTACTTTAAAGACCAATCTTAGTGCCCTAATAGGAGGTTTCAAAGAGGCGTATCGAAGAAGAGGTAATTTCTTATCCCGATTCTTTCAAGCTTCTTTCTTCTTAAACTTCTTCTTCATTAGTTGTTTCATTATAAAGTAATAACATCAGTATCACTAATATACTGATTTGTTATTATGAATATGAAACAACCCCATTTCACCTTCTATCCATCCTACGGAAAACAAAATCACCGCGCGTGCGTACGTACGGAATACCATCTCCACGCTGTGGTGTAATCTGTTTTTCCACCAACACCTTACATGGAAGGGTATAATGGTGTAAAGAATAACTATACATAGTTATTATAACATCATACTGATTCTGATATATTGTATCATCCACTCCAATTCATTTCAATAATTATGGAAACGATATCATCGCTCGTGCGTACGTACGGACTACCGTCTCCACGACGCAATGAGATTCATTCTCCATGTTAACCATTTAAGAATGATTATAAAGTATATATAAGCAATAATAATGAAATATATGACATTATAAAGATACTGGATTTATGTATATATGTATGTCATCTACTTAATTCCATTCAACTCAATAAGGAAACGAAAACAGCGTTCATGCGTACGTACGGCCTAACGTCTCCATGAACGGTGTATTTCTTTCCATTTATCGATATATTATATATTCTGAATATATATATAAATCATGTTTTATATTCTGTAATTATGTAATCGTGATCTAAGTAATCATATGAATAATTACAAGTCAAAACACGAACGACAAATGAAACGATTTTACCCAAAACACTCTTTAACATGGAATTTACAAAAGAACGGGTAATATAAAGTCATAAGTGAACCATATATGATATCATAACAATGAATATGATTCTGTAATAAGTCAATGACATTATTTAAATCATTATACACGAGGTTCGGATACATACAAAGCATATCGGACATAAGGTAAGGGATAATTTTTCAAATCTCATTTTTATCCGAGATTGCTTTTTCGTAAGTATTTACTGGGGTTATTTCAATCATTCATGTCCATGTTTTATAAAAGTGTTTTCATGTATGTTTAAAGTCCTTTTTACCCATTCTTGACTTTTACTACATGGTATGTAAGGAATCTTTCTTTTGTTTACGTTACGAGGTACTTTTTGACTTTTCTGATAAAAGTATGAGAAGAATGTTTTTTTTAACTTATACGGCATGAAAGGATTTTTACGGTTTTATAAAGCCTTGTTTTCATGAATCTTACTCCAAAATATTTCATGACTATTTTCAACAAAATACTTTTCTTTTAAAATTGCATGACATTTTTTGAAAAGAAAATTTTTTTGAAGAAAAAAGGATATTTTCCTCCAAAATTCATTTCCAGTGTTTTATCAAAACTATTTTTCATCTAAGATGACATTATTTCATATGTGTATGTTTCAAGTATAATGTCTATATGATTTACATGGTTTCAATTCTCTTATTATTAAATGATATTCATTTCTTTTATATGGATTATGTAATGATTGGATTATGTTTATGAAACCCATTTTATTTATTGGGTTATTATAAATGATGTATGTTTTTTTTGTGGCACAAGTAAGAATGATTTCATTTTGAGATGGGTGGGACCTATATCTCCCTCCAATTCATTGGGTAAAGATTTATATCTCATGAGATAGACATGGCTGGAATGGTAAGTTAATCAGGTTCAGTGTTACAGGACTGAAACGAGGAGTGAACTCGATTCAGAAAGGGACTTTGTCCACCAAGATGGTCTTGGCAGCAATACCTTGGCTACTATGGAAATCATGACATGTGCTGAATGGTTTCTACAATTACATGTTTTATTCCCATGTTATTTTATGATTCTTAATGTTTCTTTATGATCTATGCCATACGTACTTCCATATTTTATGTAATTGCTCAAGCTTTTGATGTTTAAACATTATGTTCATGTTTTTAAGTTAAAATGTATATGGTATGTTTTATTTTATCCATGCTTACCCTTACTGAGCATTTGAGCTCACCCTTTTTATGTTTTCTTTTCCCTAGTATATAAAGAGAGGTTTTAGTTCAGAAAAAAAGGGGAAGATCTTTATGGGAGATGTTGAAGATCTTTCACCACGATTAGAAGATTACGTTCCAAGTTTCAAAGACACTAAACTATTACGGTCTGTGTGTGTGTTTTTGTTATGTACGAAGTATTCTGCAAAAGTAATGTAATGTCCATGTACGTCAAGCTTTATGTCTCTACAGTTGGTATCAGAGGAAAATTTTAATCAACCTTTGGAAACT
Organism: Viscum album; assembly: GCA_963277665.1. NCBI lineage: Eukaryota > Viridiplantae > Streptophyta > Magnoliopsida > Santalales > Viscaceae > Viscum > Viscum album. The sequence goes on from OY728160.1 coordinate 754,006,763, forward strand.
AGGATGTGAAAACGTTAGTGAGATCCCTAGAGATATTTCTAAGGAATGTCTAGGGATGTCCCTAAGGATAAGTATACGTATAGGATATAGTCCTAGAACTTTGGTAACGATATTAGATTAAACCAAAGATGTTAGATACTAAAGTTACTCCCCCTTTATTATGATTTTTGCCTCTCACACTATTCTTTTTGGGTTTTAGAAAATGGCTGGAAACAAGATGATTCACGATAATGGAGGATATGATGGACAATGGAATGATATTCTTAATGAGAAACCAAATGAAATGGGATTTGGAAGTCCAAACATCATTATTATGCCGAATCAGAAATCTCATAATATGATCAATAAAGTAAAATTTGGTAAGTTTCCTGACTCGGCTAATAAGAGAAATATGGAGTTTCATGATGATCATAGAGGAAATAAAGTTCAATTTCCCCTATGTAAATCATGTGGGAAGAGGCATCAAGGAGAATGTTTCAAAGGAACTGGAAGATGCTTTGGGTGTGGAAAAGAAGGACACAAAGCCAGTAAGTGCAAAGGAAAAGGTTCAGTTAACACCAGGGATGAGGATAATGGTATTGCTACGACATCAACAATGGTTAAATGTTTTAAATGTGGAATGTACGGACATTATGCAAACCAATTCCCTAAGGGAAAGTCTCATGAGGAGAATCAGTATGGTCGTATGGGTAGTATTAATGTTGATGATGATAAAGAGACTACAAGTGATATATGAGATGAAATAATTGTTGAATCTCAGTCAATGGTTTAAGAATGTAGTGGAATGATTACATGTTTATCATGTGTAATGTTGTATAAGTAATCTCAATGTACTATGGAATAAAGAGACATCTAAGGATTGTTACACTGTTGTCTTTCCTTGATTTTTGAAAGTGTATGATTAATGGTACCAGTATCCATGAAAGGTTATTCAGCTATTTTTGGAATGTAGATGATATGCGCATAATGAAGGGATAAAGAGAAAATTAAATGTTTGATAGTATTCATGAGCTCATGACTGATATAAGGAGAAGGTTATATTATGGTTTGAGTATATAGAATTTTTGGATTTTGGTATGTGGAAAGAGTTAACTTTTGACAGCATTCATGTTTTCACTAAGGTTTAATGGGTATTCATTTTTCAGAAGAATACATGATTAAGGTATTCACATGATTGGAATGTGACCAACAAGATATATGGGGGATAAATGATGGTATTCACATGCTTGGTTGAGGACATTTCAAGTAATTGTTTTCTTTATACTATGAGCTTGGACCGAAGTATTTTAGATAAGCCTAAAGATTGGAATGGATTATGCTGGACATAAGTTAGTATTGTTTAAGGATAGAACTTTTTTTTTGATATTATTTATGGGATGTTATAGTAATATAGCTTTAGAAAAAGGACAACCTGTAGGATGGGTGACAGCCCATCGCGTCGGACAAGGCTGTGGGAATCGAACCCACAACCGAAGTGTGACTGGCCTTTATCACATACCACTGGCCTACAGGAAGTCCTTGGTTAGTAGAAACTAGTTTTATTTTATTAAGCGGTATGATATATGAAGTATAAGTTCATTTTTGGAACCATATACGATTAATCTAACCATAAGATGGACTTATAACTTTTGCTAAACTTTTGTTTGAAAGATAAGGAATAACCCATCATTCTATCACATGATCTGCTAACACATCACGAATAACAAATTCAACTTCATTTATTTAAGGGATGAAGTGGAAATTGTTCAATTCACGAACAATAGTGAGATTGTACCAAAATCATGAAATTATTTCTTTTAATTCATCAACTTTAGGGCAATGATCTTGAAAACCAAAACTTTTGTCCTAGTTCCCTTATATCCGATGAATCAGATGGTACCTTAGATCATCCCAAATCAATAGATTTGTGATTGTTGGCTTTTTTATAGCCATGTTCTCTACCACTCTCCATCAGAACTTGATGGTTAGATTTTTCTTCCATATCCATATTTTCACCTATGTTCTCCTACGTGGAAACCCAGTGATGAGTTAATTTTGGTAACCGTTACATTTCATACTTTAGTTTTTAAAGCCATGTTTTGGTATTCCTTTTTACGATGTGGGTTTCTATTAAACAAACTTTCGAGTAGTAAACCATTTATAACCCCGACGAATTTCGAGGGAGAAATTCATTTTAAGGGGGGTAGAATGTAACACCCCGAGATTTTATGAAAAATATTATTTTAATTTCATTAATGTCTTGTGTTGTATGCTACACCAATATTACCTTGCGCTATATGCAACACCGTATTAGCTTGCAGTATACGCAACACTATTCTTGGATCGTGTTACACACAATTTTGATAATAGTTATTCTATGCAACATTGAGTATATATATATATATATATATTCAATGTATAAATGAAATATGGTTGGATTATGTTATACAAAACAACGAAGGATTCTTTCACAACACGCAACCCTGACTTGGCTTGCATTACACGCAATCGCGACCTTCCTCGATAGCGTGTGTTGTACGCAATACCGGGTTTTACTAAACAACGATATATTATTATAATATTATTATGAACTAGCTGTTATGAATAGTATTAACTAAATTTTGAATTTTATAACATTATTATTTATCTTACACATTTTCTAGAACATGGTATAAGAACAAAATAAATTTTTTCGGGTAAAATAAGTATTTTTCAAAAAATGCAGTTTTGCCACCTTTTGATGGCGCACCCACTTTAAATATAGTTTTTGACATGTTTATAAGTTCAATTTTACAAAATAAAATTCTTCTTTGTAATCAGGAAATAAAAATTTACTTTGGATAAATTTTTCGTATTATTTTGGTAACTTTCATATTTTGATGAATAGTAAAAACACGCTATATTTTAATGAAAAACAACTTTTTTCATCGTAATAATTTATATGGTTAAATTATAATATTGAATGGTTTTAAAATATAAATAGAATATATTTTTAATATTTAATATAATTTATGTCATTATCATTGATTTTACATTGAATTCGTAGGTTAAATCAATTCAATCTTTTGCAATGTTTTAAACAAAAAACATGTTTTCATTCGACAACGGGATTAATTTTAATTGAATTTCTGCAACTTATGTGTTTTGAATTTGAAAAAATGGATTCCATATTTAGAATCATTGGGTCCAAATTATGTTAATAGGCTACTTTTTATTTTTGGGAATTATGAATAGTAACTACGGTAAATTTTATTTACCATAGTTAAAGGTAAATCGGGTAATTAAGGGTAATTATAATATTATAAAATTACCCTAACACATGAAGAAATTCTATTGGATGGATAAAAGTAATCCCATATCAACTAAGTGTCCGATTAGATTCATTTTATGGATTTTTGACCATGAAAATAATTTAATTATTATTAAAACCAAAGAAAGTGACAACATGTCACTCTCTTAAATCTTATAAGTATAATAATTTTAATTTAGTGATAAAAATCATAAAACATCGAAAATGAATAGTCTCCAGAAATCTAATAAAATTATCTACATCATGATAATTTATTTATAATTTTTAGAGATTAAATAATTGTCATTAATGGTGATACATTAATGATACATAATTTATTTATTAAGTGGAAAATAAGTAATATAGTTTTTTATTGAAATAATAATACCCATTAAAAGGCCCACAAACTTGACCAAAACTTACTGGTAGTGTATATATAAACCTTAATCATCCAATGACCTAATATATAACCGTTTGGATCCTTATAAAAGTGATTATGACACTTATATTATTTTATTTTAAATGATGCCAAAGTTGTCACCTTCATAAGTTAATAAATATAACAATTTAAATATTGTGATTTTAAGATGATAAATTATATTAAAAGTATTATTGTGAAATTTAATATATTTATCGTCATCATAGGATTTTATTTTAATTTTTTATGCAACAAATCAGTATATTAAATAATTATACAAAAATGTTGTAGTAATTATTTTATTAAGAGATAAACCAAATAAATGGTTTTAAAAATAATAAAATAAATATTATATAAACTATTTAATGTGATCCACTAATTTTATAGATACATATGACCTTTTATGAATCTATTAAAGATTTTAGTTTAAACATATCTTCTGTATATATTTTATTTAAATTCAAAATAAATGAATAGTGTCAAAATTGACACTATTGTTATTTTATAAATATAACATATTATAAAATTGTTTAAAAATCACAAAAATATTTAAAAATTATAAATTTAACTTTATATGGTCTATAATGTTATAAAGTAAACAATTATGGAAAATTCACAACAAATAATTAATTATTTGTTATAATTTAAAATTTAGAATTTTATTACCACAAATAAACTTAAATAGATTAAATAAGGATACATCAAAATGATAAGGTTTAAAATAAGATCCAAACATGTCTAAATTTTATTGGTTGATGATATTACAACCCTATATCATCTAATATCCTAATATGAGTCATTTTTGGAGGTTTTTAAGTGGGGTTAGATTTATTATAAATTAATATTTTTAAGAATTCCAAAGGTGCCCCTCCCCTCCCTTATAAAAGGGCACCTCTTCCCTCTCCTCCTCACACCAATTTGAGCCTTCAAGATCGGCCAAACCCAACCAAATTATCTTCTACACTTACCTAGAAAAATCCTAGAGGTTCTGGTCTACTTTAAAGACCAATCTTAGTGCCCTAAGAGGAGGTTTCAAAGAGGCGTATCGAAGAAGAGGTAATTTCTTCTCCCGATTCTTTCAAGCTTCTTTCTTCTTCAACTTCTTCTTAATTAGTTGTTTCATTATAAAGTAATAACATCAGTATCACTAATATACTGATTTGTTATTATGAATATGAAACAACCCCATTTCACCTTCTATCCATCCTACGGAAAACAAAATCACCGCGCATGCATACGTACGGAATACCGTCTCCACGCCGTGGTATAATCTGTTTTTCCACCAACACCTTACATGGATGGGTATAATGGTGTAAATAATAACTATACATAGTTATTATAACATCATACTGATTCTGATATATTGTATCGTCCACTCCAATTCAATTCAATAATTATGGAAATGATATCATCGCTCGTGCGTACGTACGGACTACCGTCTCCACGACGCGATGAGATTCATTCTCCATGTTAACCATTTAAGAATGATTATAAAGTATATATAAGCAATAATAATGAAATATATGACATTATAAAGCTACTGGATTTATGTATATATGTATTTCATCTACTTAATTCCATTCAACTCAATAAGGAAACGAAAACCGCGTTCATGCGTACGTACGAACTACCGTCTCCATGAACGGTGTATTTATTTCCATTTATCGATCTATTATATATTATGAATATATATATAAATCATGTTTTATATTCTAGAATTATGTAATCGTTATCTAAGTAATCATATGAATAATTACAAGTCAAAACACGGATGACAAATGAAAATTTTACCCAAAACACTCTTTAACATGGAATTTACAAAAGAACGGGTAATATAAAGTCATAATTGAACCATATATGATATCATAACAATGAATATGATTCTATAATAAGTCAATGAAATTATTTAAATCATTATGCAGGAGGTTCAGATACATACGAAGCATATCATACATAAGGTAATGGATAATTTTGCAAATCTCATTTTTATCTGAGATTGCTTATTCGTAAGTATTTACTGGGGTTATTTCAATCATTCATGTCCATGTTTTATAAAAGTGTTTTCGTGTATGTTTAAAGTCCTTTTTACCCATTCTTGAATTTTACTACTTGGTATGTAAGGAATCTTTCTTTTGTTTACATTACGAGGTACTTTTTGACTTTTCTGACAAAAGTACGAGAAGAATGTTTTTTTAACTTATATGACATGAAAGGATTTTTACGGTTTTATAAAGCCTTGTTTTCATGAATCTTCCTCCAAAATATTTCATGACTATTTTCAAGAAAATCCTTTTCTTTTAAAATTGCCTGACATTTTGTGAAAATAAAATGATTTTGAAGAAAAAAGGATATTTTCCTCAAAAATTCATTTCAAGTGTTTTATCAAAACCATTTTTCATATAAGATGACATTATTTCATATGTGTATGTTTCAAGTATAATGTCTCTATGATTTACATGGTTTCACTTCTATTATTATGAAATGATATCCATTTATTTTATATGGATTATGTAATGATTGGATGATGTTTATGAAACCCATTTTATTTATAGGCTTATTATGAATGATGTATGTTTTTTTGTGGCACAAGTAAGAATGATTTCATTATGAGATGGGTGGGACCTATATCTCCCTCCAATGCTTTGGGTAAAGATTTATATCTCATGAGATAGACATGGCTGGAATGGTAAGTTAATCTGGTTCAGTGTTACAGGACTGAAACGAGGAGTGAACTCGATTCAGAAAGGGACTTTGTCCACTAAGATGGTCTTGGAAGTAATGCCTTGGCTACTATGTAAATCATGACATGTGCTTAATGGTTCCCACAATTACATGTTTTATTCCCATGATATTTTATGATTCTTAATGTTTCTTAATGATCTATTCCATACATACTTCCATGTTTTATGTCATTGCTCAAGCTTTTGATGTTTAAACATTATGTTCATGTTTTTATGTTAAAATGTATATGGTATGTTTTATTTTATCCATGCTTACCCTTACAGAGAATTTGAGCTCACCCTTTTTATGTTTTCTTTTCCCCAGGATATAAAGAAACGTTTTAGGTAAGAAAAAAAGGGGAAGATCTTTATGGGAGATGTTGAAGATCTTTCACCACGATTAGAAGATTACCTTCCATGTTTCCAAAGACACTAAACTATTACGGTCCTTGTGTGTGTGTTTTTTTATATACTAAGTATTCCGCAAAAGTAATGTAATGTCCATGTACATCAAGCTTTGGGTCTCTACAGATGCGGGTCGTGGTTCTTCACTACGCGGCCGGCACACAGTCGCCGCTCCCTCCGGTCATCGCTGCCTCTTCCATCTCTACCTCCACTGTGAATAAGAACAAGGATCATCAGAGGGTCGTCGGGCCATGTTCATTCAGCCCGCGTCCTCCGCGTAAGGTAGTAACAAATAGCCATAGATGATTGCATGCATTCAATAAGAACAAAGCTATAATTTATTCAATTTAAATTATTCAAACCCCCTACCTTGATTCTGATGCTCGCTTGTCTGTGTCGCGGGAAAAGGATTCGAAGATGACTTCGGGACGGGTCCGAGGAGGAAGCGTAGTTGACGTTCCTCACGGGTGGAGTCTTCTTCCTTGACGCGGAGGAAGAAGAATGAAGAATACGATGGTCCCGGACCTTGAGTTATTCGTTGGAGAGGGTAAATGTTCTTCACGGGAAGAAATCCCTCTCCTAATTCTCCAAAAGTTCCACCACCAAAATAATTTCCAAGGATAATATTATAATAAGACTCCCCAATTTTAATAGAATTTCCATGAAATTCAATTTGATTCAAATGAATTCATAGATTAATTAAATGTGGCATTTAATTAATCCTAGGTGTTGGCATTAATTAAGAGAAGGTGAAGAGTTTAAAATTCAAAAGAGAGGAGATGGAGAGTTTTAAGAGTTAATGAGGGGGTTTCAAGGGGTTAAAGGGGTAGTTGATGGGTTAGGGGATCATGTGGGCCCCACCACACATTATCCTCTCACGGGAGGTTATGTGGGTGTGGGACCGACCTCTAACTCCCCCATGAAGAAAATAAACACCACTTATAAAATTAAATTAACCTTTGTACACTCACAACAATTTTATTTTAATTTGTTACAAATCCCCAAAATATAACTTCTACTCTTGACCAAACACAACTGTGGTAAAGGTCCCCTTAAGCGAATATCGGTGCTGCGAGTTAATCAGTGTCCTCAGATTTCAATTCCGAGGACCGGTTCAAAAGATAGAAAAACACGCACATACGTTTACTGAACATACCTAAACAAAACTTCAAAAATTGATTATAGGCACACTGGGCCTTGGAATCAGGTGCCTTCAGAAACCGCAGACTCGTAATATTCCAAAGAATTTAAGAAAAAAAATTCCCTTGAAATTTCTGGGTCTTTACAAAAACGTATTTCATTACAATCAATATAAATTTTATGATTCATATAACAAGAATATCATTGATAAAATACTTATAAAACAAATTTACTAAATATAAATTCAATTACTTGAATAATTCCTCTTCATTTGTATTAATAACATAAGCTTGACCTTGACCCCTTAGCTCATTTTGAGATATATTCCCTTGACGCTTGGGGAATTCATTTGTGTAGTCTCATATCTTTTAACAGTGTAAGCATTTAAAATTTTAATATTATTTCTTAGAATTTCAATCATGATCATGGAGACCTTTTTATCTACACTTATAGAAAACTTCTTCTCCCTTTAATCATGTACCAAGGATTTTCCTTCCATAAGTATCACATGTTAAAAAAATCATTATTTCCCTTCTTACCCATTTCCAATTTCTTCTATATTATCATCTTATTATATTTATTCACATAAAATCCATAATACTTAGAGAATTATTTTTATATATTAATAGCACATGATAATATATCCTCATGTGATGAGAAATTTTGGGAGACTAGTGACCATTAGAGTATTTTCATTAGCCCATCCACAAAATGTTAAATCTTTCCCTTTAGATTATTTATGTAGTACACAACATGTATTTATAACAATGTAAATTTGGATTCATACATGAAATATTTTCATACTAATTTTTTATTAGACTAAGTAATTATCCTTATATGTTTACTCATTGCTTGAGAGGAAAATATTTTTTCAAGAAGGATACCTTACAATCATTTCACTCTATGATTTTTATTTACATTTCATCCTTATTCTTTTAATTAATTATGGCCAATGATCTGCATCCCCTAATATATTATACATTTCCATGAAGACCTTCACCCTTTCCTTATTTCCCAGAGTGAGGAATATCTTCTCTATAAAACTTATCCATTTCTTAACTACAAATATACTTGTAGTCCCATTGAATGAAGGGGGTTCTTTATGCCTGAAGTGGTATAACTTTGTCACACTACATGATGGATCGGTAGTCTACTCTATAAAGTAAAGGTTATTTCTAATAACCTAAGTTATTTTCCCTAATATGGTTATAATTTGATCAGTTCTAGCTGCATCTCTAGCTAAAACTTCATTATCTAACCCAGGGGGTAATCCCTACATTGGGTATGTTAATTGACACAGTTATCTTTCCATCCACTAGTATCCATTTATATATAATGGAATACACTATATTAGATCATAACATTATTAAACATAATGTATAATTTAACAAATATTTAAATTATTAACATAAATAGAAAAAAAAATATGCATAGTTAATCCCATAATCATAAACAAGGTTTCTTTGGGAATATTTTCAAATCATAAAAATATTTTCAAATTATTAATAATGGTTTGTAAATAAAATATTAATTAATCTAATAATATCCCCATGAGTTTCAAACTAGGTGTTTAGTGATGCTTTTTTTCATGTATTAGTTAAATCTCAATTCAATCATAGTACACCTTTTTTAGAGTTATTACCCCTAGGTACATCAATGCCAAAACCACTTCCACTTGTTTTATCCAAAATTGAATGTATTTATAGGAAAACCACATAATCTATACCTTAGAAAAACTTTAGGATGTTATTTTATACTTATATTTATCCTTAAAGTAATTCATAGGATTATATTCCTTAATATATGTTTTCTAAAATCTAAATCCAAAGGTTTCTTCTAAAGTTCCTCTGATACCAACTATAATGACCCTCACCCTAGTATCACATAATCGATGGTTAATTTATTACATTGGAATAAGATCCAAGGATCACATAGCAAATGAATAAATAATTTAGTAGTCTTGGTAAACTAAATACATATTTTAATCTCACATTAAAATTGAAAACATAAAATACAATGCAATATTTTCTTCCACCATTATTTCCATTAGAATATCCCTTTATATCAATTATAATACACTTCTAGGTAACATAGGGAAAAATTCATAAGAAAGGGGTGCTAACATATACTCAGTAAGGGTAAGTGTACAACATAAGATATCATGAATAAATATGTCATAATTAGTATGGTAAGGTAAATAACTAAAACATATTTCATTTTACCAATAACCTGAGCATAATATGGTGGGAATAAATAATGATCAAATAATTATATATAAATAATCATGTGATCTTGAAACTTAATCACAGATATTCTAACTAATTTAATAATTTCATGAAATATCAATAACATAATTCATTATAATGGAATGAATAATACTAGACATTTGAAAAATACTATTCAGGCCTTGTGACAATACATATAAATAAATGGGTAAGGCCACGACAAAAAACCCTATCTAATTTTTCGCATGAGACCATCCAATGCATCAAGGGGATATATTTAATTAGGCCCCACCCATCACATAAAAAATAGAATGCATTTCCCATAAAAAAGTGGTGAATCATGATTAGCATAAAAATTCATATTGAAAAACTAATATAAGAAATGTTATTATTGTCCCTAATCAAATAAACATAATTTTAAACCATCCAGAGTAATGTGGTAAATGATAATAAAATTTAAAAACCTCATTCAAACTGGTTATAAACCCTCCAAATAAATAATTATTATAATTTCAATAAAATATATCACTAGTGGATCATAAGTATGGTAAAGGGTTGATGTTATTGATAAATATATATACTATAAAAACTTCATTAAATTTTTTTTTGAGGAAAATAATATTTTCACTTTGGAAATATTTTTGAAACAAAAAATTTCACAAAATATATTGAAAATACTGTTAATTTAAAGTTACCTTTGAAAACTGGTAAAATATTTTTTTAAACATTGTGTGTTCATTATGGTGTAAAAAATTGTTCATGTCATATACATTAAAACAAAGATTATGTTCACATTTTCAGTAAAATCCAAATGAGTATTGTTTGAAAAATAAAATTAATATTTATTTCAAAAAAATTAAAAAAATAAAACATTGGTAAAATTTTATTTAATAAAACATTTGTAAAATATTAAAAACATTTTTAGAAAACATGGTTTTGGGAGAAAAATAATTTTCAACTGAAGAGAGAAATGAAGTTAAATTTTATTAAAAAAACTATGAATCATTTTATATACCAAAGAGTAGAAAAATGGTAATATTATGGGAAAATTTCATGGATAAACATAGGATAAGTAAATATATTGGTTTAATGATATTAATAATGAATAATTCCCTCAAGGGAGATTTAAACAAAAATAATCCCAAATAATGATGATATTATGAAATAAACTCTTACCACTTTGGTAAATTTTGAATAATAGGCCCCAATAAATAAATAAATTATTAATATAAGTAAATTCAATATATACCATATCAAAATGGGTATTATATACACCAAATAAAGGAATAATTTTTGAATATGGCATATGTCTCACAGAACAAAAAGTAATACGAGAAACCCTTACCTTAGGTTTGACTTCCTTCATTGGTGTCTAAACCATGTGTATAATAAATATAGTTTTATTATAAATATATTTCATAACCATAATAATATATCTCATACTATATATGATTTACTTAGATCCTTTTATCACCAGTTTATTAATAATTCCTTATTAAAATAACTATTTTGGGTGATAATTTCTTCATTTTTCATGTATGTTTTGGATCAATAATTTCAGTCCTTTTACATTGATCATAGTTCAATCATATTCAAAATGTAATATATGATATAAATATCATAAATATATTAATAATATATTTATTTAGAGCAATCCATATAAGTTAATGATTGAAAATTAATTATGTTGTTCATGGTGACATTAGGTCGTATATACGCATGAAAGTTGTTTCCATTTTCTCAACAGATGAAACAAAAGGAAAATAGATATTAATTTAACTTTCCAGAATAATTTTTTTTTTATCATTTATAATAACCAAAAACATCCTTATTACCATCCATTTAAAATTAAAATTAAAAACATTTCATAATGCTAACTGGAGGTGGTAGTCCACACATATACATGAGCGACGTTATTGTTTTCAAATGGATTAGAAGGTAAGAAGTTAAATGTGATATTATATTTAAATATTTATTTTTAGTTTATAAATATTTCATATATTCATCAACTTTATCCTTAATACCTTTCATGTAAAGGGTAAATAGAAAAAGAATCACATCACTTCACGAGGTGGTAGTGTGTCTTACACACGAGCGACATTATTATTTCCCCCACAGAATGAAAGTGAGAATTTATATGTGATATCATAATTATATAGGTATAATAATGTCATAAATATCATATAAATATGTTAAATCCATCATTATATCCATCCTTTAATGTTTTTTATAGAAAATGAATTGCATCGGTTTGTGAGGCGGTAGTCCGCCGTACACATGATCAACAGTTTCGTTTCCCATTTGATAGAAGTGAACACGCATATAGTTTATGAAATTTACATAAAATATATATAAATATATATTATATAGTGGTGAAATTATTTTTCCATATTTTTAGAAGATTATCAGGATTTAGAAGAATAAGTAAAATGAAAAAACATAGTAAAAAATGTTACCTCTTCCTTCGGAAAACCTCTTTGGGTTTAACCTAAAGCATTTCTAGATGTTATTTTTTATTTAAAAAATAAAACTATTATTTGGGAAGGTATTTAAGGAAGATAAAGTTTAGTTATTTGACAAATCATGTCATTTTGGGAGTGTAAATAGAAGAGAAGATAGTGTGGCCTTTTATAAGTGGGTTAGAGCACACACATGGTATTTCTGAAAAGAATAAAGTGAACCCATGTTTATCATGGGTCACAAGGCTCAAAAATGAATAATTATAGAATATTAAATGTTATAATGTTTAAATATGTCCATAAAATGGATTTTTGTAAAAATAATTATTTCATTTTAAAACCTATATTTTTATTTTAACCCCTTGTAAACAAATTTTTACCTTAACTACAATAATTAATTTTTACTATTTTAACTATTATTTATAGTAAAAAAATTAATTTGAAATTATTAGATATCATAAATTATGGTAATAAAAAATATATAATACATTTTTTTACTAATCAATTCAAACAATAAGAATAATTCAATTTAAAATTAAACTCACAGACATGATGTAAAATCGGGTTTTCCAAAGGAAATTTTAAAAAGTTTTTATATCATAATTCAATATGAAATTAATTCACATGACCTAAATTAGATAAATTTTAATATAATTGAAATAATTATTATATAAAATTAATTTCAAATATATCTTCACTTTGTAAATAATTTGATCAAAAAATGTGGGTTTCAATAGAAATCAGTATTTTCAACTATTCATCAAAAAATTAATCTTTTTAGAAAATTCTCAATAAATCATCAAGATAAAATTTTGAAATGTATATTTAAAAAATTATGTTTTTTCTCAAATAAATTTTATAACATTGGTAAAAAAATAATTTTAAATTATTTTTTCAAAGTGTGGGTAAACCGTCTTTTAGAAAAATTCAGTTATTAGAAAAAACTCTTCCTTTTTTTAATGCAATTTGTGGATGTTTTTGTTTTGCAGACCAACCATTAAAGTTTGAGGGACTTTGCAACCATTTTAACTAAAAGGGGTTTCTAGATTAGGTTTAGAGTAGTGAGTTTCCACCTTGTCTTTTCTTTTTATATTTGGATGTTTGAGAGGGTATGAATTTGTCATCGGTATCAGGCCCATGCAATCATGCACGAGACAGCTCGTTGTGCAGTGATGAGAAGGAGGAAGTTGGTCATAATGGTTTTGATGTTGGGAAGGATCCTTTATTTGTAGTATTGAATGTGATGTCTCTAGTCTTGAACTCTATGACTGTGGATTTTTTGTTTTTGACATAAGTCGTTGATGTCATGTGAGTTCCCCCTTCACCCATAAAAGGGGGTTTATGATTATAATAAAAAATAAATTTTCAGTTGTAATCACAAAATATTCATGGAAATTATTTTATACATGTGTAAATAATATAATTTTCATAACATATTTAGTCCTACTCAATCTCTCCAACTTAACGGCTAGGTTATAATGGTCATTTTTAAATAATAATATTTTAATAGGGTATCATGTTTCTTTTAAACCCAATTTTGTGGGCATCACAAGATATTAAAGAGATTGAATTTATTTAAAAATAATTATATTGTAAAGTATCATTGTGTTACATTTTATTTTAAGGTTTTTGTTTAATTTTATATACACTATCAAAAATTATTTTACTCTTTTAAAAACTTAGGATGTTACACTTATAACATTTTAACACCCATTTATTAATAATTCCTTATTAAAAACATAGTTTCCAGGTGTCAACTATTTATTTTTTAATGAGAATCTCAGATCAGTAGCCTTGATCCTTAAAATTTGATCACGGTTCCATCATATACAAAATTTTGATATTAATATCATATATATACATTATATATATAGTCATCTATAAAAGATAGATATAGAAAAATTAATTACACCATTTATGAAAATGGTACGTCGTACGTACGCATGAACTATTTTTTCACTTTTCAATGGATAGAATGAAATACAGATAAATAATAATTCACAAATAAAAAATCATTATTATATCATATATATCATATATATATATATTCATTAAATATATTCTTATTCCTATCCATGTTAAGAGGAAATGAAAAATGAATCACATCTTTTCATGGAGGTGGTAGTCCACACGTACGAATGAGCGGCATTATCATTTTCCAATGGATTGGAAGGTAAAAAGTTAGATATGATATTATAATTCCATAAGAATAATTATTTCATAAATATAATATATATAATTTAAACCTATCATAATAACCATCCATTAAATATGGGGACAGAGAATGAATTATATCACCAGATGGAGGCAATAATCCACACATACGCTTGAGAAATACCTTCACTTCCCATTTGCTGAAAAATAAGGTGAATGATGGTGGTTCTATAATCATAATAACATTTTTATATATATTTAAGATAATAATGTTATCATTTTATGATAAATACCATATATTTATAGTAGATGGGAGAATTAATAAATTGAAAGAAGTCGGGTAGTTTGATTACCTCTTCATCAGTATGCCTCCTTTATATCCCATATTCAAGACCCTCATAATGGTCTTTTGGAAATTAAAGAACTTAAAAATAATAGATATATTATCTAATAAGATAATGTTTTAGTTTTTGTTCAAGTTATATGTCTCAAATTGGTGTAAAAAGGAGAAAGGGGTGTCCTTTTATAAGTGGGGGAGAGGACAAACTTTAAATTTCTTAAAAGAGTAAAATATAATAATGTCATTGTCAAGATAAATGATTCCAAATGTCTAGATATTAAAATTTAAGATAGTATTCAGTAAAAATATGACCAAAAATAAGGATTTAAGAAAGTTTAATTGGAATACTTACCCTTTTCTCTTGGTTTAACTCCCCCCCCCCATAGTAAATGTGTTTTTTCTATAACTATAGTAACACATTTTTATTGTTTTTATTATTCATTATGAATGAAAATTAAGTTGAAATTATTACCAAATTTTAATTATTTTTATTAAAAATATTTAACCTATTTTATCAAGTTCAACTCACATAAGTGGTATATTTTAATTTAAAATTAAAACCACAAAACATGGTGAAAAGTGGTTTTCCAAAAGAAATGTTTTCCTAAGTATAAAATTTTTTTATATAAAAATACAGTGTAAAATTAATCATAATGACCTAAATAGGATTATTAATTATATAAATAAAATAATATTACTTTAAAACCCATTTTACAATAAAATTAAACTTTTGAATGCTTTAAATGAAGATAATTTTCAATAAACATCAGTATTTTTTACTATTCATCAAAAATTAAATTATTTTTGAAAATTATCAAAAAATAACTCTAAGATAATTTTTGCATGATTATTTCAAAAATTAAGTTCATATTTTAAAATTAATTTTATAAATGTGTTAAAAATTAATTATATTACTTCCTCATAAAAAGTAATAAAACCCATTTTTGTGAAAAACAATTGTTTTTAAAGCATATAATAAATTTACTAAAAACTAATTACTTATTTATCAATATGTTTTCTTTATATAAATAAGTTATGAATATTTTTAAAAATTTGGTTATTATTATTCACTCAATTTATTTTACCTCTAGTTTATAATGACAAACTATATAACAGTTCATTTATACTTGAGGTTGAATTTATTTCAATATGTCAAATAAATTAAGTTTATTTAAAGAGAAATATGTCATAAAATATCTTAGTGTTACATTCTACCCCAATTTAAATTAATTTCACCCATTAAATTATATCACTCTGATATAAAAACATGAGGATATCTCTGTTTCATCGCATCATCAAGTTCCCATTTAGATTCTTCGAATTTATGATTCCTCCATAGAACTTTAACTAGATGAGTTGTCTTGTTCTATACCACATTACCTTCTTCATCCAAGATTTATATTGGTTGTTTTTCATATTCAAAAACATTCTCTAGTAGTATACCCTTTTAGTTCTGTACAAGTGATGGATTTGATATATATTTCCTTAGGAGAGATACATGAAACACATTGTCAACTTGAGAGTGTTTCAGTGGAAGTGCCTAGCAATAATCTATCATCCATGCTCGATCAATATTATTGAAGGGTACAATATACCTAGGGCACATATTTTCCTTATTATTGAATATCAAAACCTAATTTTATAGACAAATTCAAAGAAATACCTCCCCACCAGTATTAAATTGTATATTTCACTTACGATTTTCAACATAAAGTTTTTTTCACCTATGATTTGCCTTGATGTGTTTCTTAATGGATCTGAAATTATATGTCATTTCATCAGCAATCTCAAGTCCTAATAGTTTTCTTTATCTAACTTCATCCAAAAAATGGGGTTATACATTTATTTCCATATATGAATTCATAAGGATCCATTGGAATACTTGATTGAAAGCTATTTTTGTAAGAAAACTCTACTAGAAGAAGGTGTTGATCTTAACCACCTTTAAAATCCATAGAACGTAACCTAAACATATCCCTTAGGGTTTTAATGGTTCTCTTAAGCTGTCCTCCTATATGATAATTATAATTATTATTGAAAAAAACTCTAAATCCAAATCTTTCTAAAGACTTCACCAAAATATTGAGATATACCTTGGATCCCAATCAAATACAATAGAATATGGTAATCCATTCTACCTTTCCACTTCCATAATATATTTTCTAGAAATATAATCAAGAGTGAAATCTTATCTAACAACAATGAAGTGTGATGACTTCATAAGTCAATTTAATATAACCTAAATATATTATGGCCTTTATATTCTTTGGGGAGTCTGAAGAAAAAAATCCATGGTTATGTTTTTCCATTTTCATTCTGGTATAGTGATGGTTATAACATCCCCTTGGAATTTTGTCTCTCAAAATTAACTTTTTGACATAACAAGCACCAAGATACATACTATGTGATAACTCTTTTCATTTTTTACACCCAAAAATACTATTTCTTGTCTTTAAAAATCTTTAAAATTATCATATTAATAATGAATGATGAACTATGAGATTCATCCAATATATCCTTCTTAATGTTCAGTATTGGTGGTTTACATACATGGTTCTTGAACCATATCATTCCATCAAACTCAAAGTTGAACTCAAGAAAATTTCCCACTTTATTTTTTAACTCTACATATTCCATTAACACCTCTTTAATCTTTACTTTGATAGATATTTTAACACTCATTTGAGAAAGATAATATTTCTCCCCTTACTTCGATATTTCTAGGTCCATCCTATTAAAATCAATAAATATTGGACATTTTGTGATCCTATTCATAGATAAGATAGCATGATCCTTTCTACTCAGATCATATACCATCTTAATCACTTTTTTAATTTTGTAATATATTGAGAATTAATATAATTTAATCAACAATAACCAACATCTATAGAACATATTTTAATTTTTCTAAGTAATTATACACTTTAAAATTTTATGATCAGTATACATGTCACACCTTCCTCTATAAAGATAATGCCTCCATATTTTAATGAAAAATTTACCATAGCTAACTCTAAATCATGATTTGTGTAATTTTGATCACGAACCTTCAAATGTTGTGAGGCATAAGATAACACCATATCATTCCTCGTGAGGATGCATCCCAATGCCTTATTTGATGCATCGTTATTGATCAAAAATCCTTATCCACAATAATTTAATGTGAGTACAGGTGAATTAACCGACCTTCTATTCAGTTCATTTAAATTTTATTCACATCAATCTATCCAAATTAACTTGACTCCCTTACAAGTTAACATAGAGAGTTTATTAGATAGTTGTGAGAAATTTTCCAAAAAGGTGTAAATAATATCCAACCAAACCAAGATAAATATGGATCTCAATCATAGTGGTTGGTATAGGACAATGTTAAATAACTACCATATTTTATAGATCTCTAAATATACGCTCACTTGATATTATATGACCCAAAAATAAAACTTTTATAGCCAAAATTTATA
Organism: Viscum album; assembly: GCA_963277665.1. Classification (NCBI taxonomy): domain Eukaryota; kingdom Viridiplantae; phylum Streptophyta; class Magnoliopsida; order Santalales; family Viscaceae; genus Viscum; species Viscum album. The sequence continues at coordinate 754,025,353 of OY728160.1, forward strand.
GTTGGTAAATTTTGTATACAACTTATCCTTCCTTAAGGTATTCAACACAATACTCAAGTGATCTTTATGATCTTCTTTGATATTTTAATTTATAATAAAATCATATATAATTACTACCAAAAACTAATCAAGGTAATATTTAAAGAATCTATTCATTAAATAAATGTTGATAGTGGGGGTTTTAGTAAGACAAAATGGAATCACTATAAACACATAGTGTATATACCTCTTACAGAAGGTTTTTTTGGGAATGTATTCACATTTTCCCATCAACTAAGAGTATCTAGATCAAAGAATAATCTTGAAAAAGTATTTATTTAATTGATCATAAAAATAATTTGTATATATCATATAATACTTATTATTTATTGTTATCTTGTTAAGCTCTAAATAATCAATACAGAGTCACATTGATCCATCTTTATTCTTAAAAAAGTATAGGTGAACCCCATGGTGATGTAGTTGGATAAATGAATCCTTTATCAAGATTCTCTTGGATTTTATTTTTTCATTCGTCAAAATGAATTGGGATCATCCTATATGGATTCTATGAAATATTTGTAACACCATGTATGACTTATATTGAAAACTCAACATCACTATTTAGATGAAGACTAGGAAACACTTCCATAAAAACTTTGATAAGCTCTTGCAAAATATATAAATATTTTATGTTGATTTTATCTCTAATAATATAAGATAAAAATAACTTTTGAATAGGAATAAGTAAATATATAATGGTTGTAATTATCATTATAATTTTATATTTATCATTGAATTGAAATAAAATCATAGGTCGGTTCAGAATATCAAATGTGACTTCCCACCCTCAGTAATTGAGTGAGATTTATTTTAATAAATCAAATCCATGCTTAAGATAACATTAAATTTAAATATTGTGAGAATAATGATATTTCCAAGAAAAATATTCCCACAAACTTTAATTAGATATGTATCATACACTTGATATATTATCATTATACTGTTAAGACTTTTCCCTACCAATGCAACATATAATCAATAAGGATATGAATTAGCATTCCTTGATAATTTTACTGATATATAGTAATTCATATAACTAAGATCAAATAAGGTTCTTTAATATTTGATCTTACCTATTACAAACTCAACTTCACCATTCTATATTTAATCCATTATTAAAACAAAAATAGTTATCAAAAACATCATGCATATTTCATCAAAGTGGTCAATCAAAAAAATAATGCACAAGATGCCTAAATCACTACACTTTATTCTCAATATATTATAATGTAGGTTAAACCTAGGTCACCTATGATCATCGTATATTCAAATTATTTATAATGATTCATATGGAAATTTTGATTTAGCCCAATCATATCCCTCAAGGGTGTCAAATCTGATGCACTATAAGGGAACACTCATCATGCACTATAATGATGGTTAAGATCTACTCAAAAAAAATATTTTTGGGGTTATTAACCCTTGATTCATATGTAACAACACCATTTCCATTTATAGTATCTAGATAGAAATTTTTTTCTTGGAAAAACATGCTGTTTTCTTAAACAAAACTTATGAAATTCTTCAGTAAATAGGATTAACCTTAGGGTTCTCACTAAATTTTTAAAATCCAATTTTATAAATGTAACTAAACCTTTCTCTGACACCAACTATAGAAACCAATTCTTTTTATATGTAAATACTACATCTTATTATATGAATATTCAATATATAACATTATGATCAATGGAAAAATTATATAGTCTTAATGTCTTTGGAAACATGGATATATAAACAACTTGTTCATAATAGATCTATATCATCTCCCACTAAGTTATTCATAAATAAAAACCTTCTTAGACATATCATAATGTAAACCATTATTAATAACTGAGTAAAGTAAACATAAGAAAGTGTGACCTCATATGCTCAGTAAGGGTAAACAAAGGAGATATCAATGATCAATTAAACATAACATGAACATAATGTTATGATAACCTGATATGATCATTTGAAAACCATATCCTGCATATCATAGATCATAATCTTGAGTCATGGAATAAGTATTGTCCTTTAATAATACATGTAAATTAATCAAATAACATGATCCATACTAGTATTAAAATGGAATAAGATATAAGTTTTGGAATACACCTAAGCTTATAAAATCATTTCCCTTGTCAAGTATTACTTTTATGACTTTCACGGTGGATTGGATTCACTACTCATTCCATCATATCCTTAGTAAACTTTCACTCACAAAGATATCATAGTGGATAGATCTCCAAAATAAACTAGGTTCACTTGTTATTTTAGTCTTAATTATCTCATGATATATACATACTTACCCAAATAATCAGAGGGATATATAACTCTAGCCCAACCTGTCACAGAATAAAAATCATATATATGTGTTACACAAGGACACAACACATTAATCATAACACATCCCATGTAAATGAAATATTTTTTATAAATATTTCATTATTTAATCGTTGAATGTCCCATGTAAAATAAATAAGATTCATAAGGGTTTCATCATAACATAATTAGCCCAAGGGAAAGAAATGGGTTTCATAGAATAATCCTTAAATATCATCATTATAATACATCCAAAGAAAAAACATTTGAGGGTATAGTTGACTAATATTCTCATTAATGAATAAGTTACATCAAAGTATGTTATCATAGATAAAAGATTTCTTTAATATATCAATAGAACATTTTAGAGAAAAATATACTTTTCACTTAAAAAACACTTATTTAATATATAAAAACATCCAAAATATTGTCGAAAATATTTTGTTTTAAAATAGACATTGAAACAATAAAATTAAGATTCAAATAATTGATTAGTCTTGAGGACAATAAATTATATTTATGTCGATTACATTAAAATAAGGATTCCTTTAACATTTTTGGTAAAAGTCCAAAGTAACTCATTCATAAAATGTCAATAATATTACATTTAAACCATTTTTAAAAAATTAAAACATGGGTAAAAATGAATTTAAAAAATTATATGAGGATATTAAAAATATTCTTGAAAACATTTTAAATAATACATAGACATGTAATAAAAAGATTCACATCTAAAGATAAAATAATGTCTATTTTTCTTAAAAACATTTTCCTTGTAATTTTAAGTACCAAAGAGAGAAAAATGGAACTATTACCTAAAAATTTGATTAATAACCAAAGGATAATAAAATAGAAGGGTTTTATTAAGAAAGTATCATATAATTTCCTTCAATGGAAATTTAAGCATAAACAATCCCGATTAAAATGAGATTGAGACATAAATCCCTTACCACTTTGGTAATGTTTGAATCAAAACCTCATGAAATAAATAAGATTATATGGAATTTTATATGTGAATAATTTTAATTATAATAATTATAAAAGAAATTAATTTGAATTATATATTCCATATAAAGGAAACATGTGGTGAATATGACATGTGTCACACAAAAATAAATTTGAGATGAAAATCTCTTACCTCAAGTTTTAATTTCTTAGAAAGAACTCTAGAATAATTTATAATAAATTTAAATTTATTATAATTCTATAAAATAATCATTTATGAACTTATAATATCATATATTATCAAATTATAATATTTTAACATCCATTTATTAACAATTACTTATTAAAATTTTTTGTTTCTGGGTGTTAACTATTTCGTTTTTCATGTGAATTATGGTTTGGTAGTTTCATCCCTTTTAATTTTATCATATTTCCATAAGATAAATAATTTTAATCATGATATAAATATCATATATATTAATTATATATATATATATATATTTGTATGTATTCATCTATAAAAGGTATAGATATAAATTTTGATTACACCATTCATGAAGACGGTAGGTCATACGTACGCATGAACATTGTTTTCACTTTTTAACAGATGGAATGAAAGAAAGGTAAATAATAATTAAACTTTAAAGAATAATTATTATATCAAATATAATATATATATATATATATATATTCATTAAATTTAACTTTATTACTATCTATTTAAATCATGAATGAAAAATAAATCACATCGCTTTGTGGAGGTGGTAGTCCACACGTACGCATAAGCGATGTTATCATTTTTCAATGGACTGGAAGATAAGAAGGTAGATATGATATTGTAATTAAAAATAATAATTATGTCATAAATATAATATATATAAACATTAAATCAATCATAATTACCATCTATAAAATATAGTGATGGAAAATGAATTGTATCGCTACAGGAAGGTGGTTGTCCACACGTATGCACGAGCAATACTTTCACTTCCCATTTGAAGTAAGATTTGGTGGATAATGGTGGTTTCATAATAATAATAAAATTTTAATATATTAATAATAATTAATTTGTTATTTTATGTTAAATAATATATATTTATAATAGGTTGAAGAATGAATAAATTGAAAGAGGTCAGTTAGGATGATTATCTCTTCTTCAGTAGGCCTCCTTTAGATACCTTCTTAAGGACCCTTAGAATAGTATTTTAAGAAGAAAAGAACATATAAATAATTTATATGTAAGTTTATAATATAATTGGGTATATATTTATCAACATATATGGCTTAATGTGGTGTAAATAAGATAAAGGAGGGGTTCCCTTTTATAAGTGGGGGACAAGACACACTTGGAATGCCTTAAAAGAATAAAATATAATAATCTCATAATCAAGAAAAAAGTATCAAAATGGATATATATTTAAATTTGGTAGGGTATGAGGTCTAAATATATCCATAAAATAGGATTTATAGAATCTTAATTGTAAAAAACACCCTTATCTCTCTATTTACCCCCCCCCCCAAGCAATCAAGTTTTCACCTAAACCATGACAGCGTATTTTTATTGTTTTTACTATTCATTATGTCCAAAAAATAAGTTTTCCTAATAGAAAAATATTGATTAATATGATTAAAAATATTTAATTTATTTTATTAAATTCTATTCATATAAGTGGTAGGATATAATTTAAAATTAAACCCTCAAAACATGATGAAAATCAGTTTTTAAAAAAAATGGTTTCCTAAGTATAAAAAGTTTTAATGTCAAAATACAATATAATATTAATTAAAATGGAATAAATATTATTAAAAATAATATTAATGAACTAATTTTACATTTAAAACCATTTTAATACAAAATGTAACTTTGTAAATACTTTAAATGAAAATACAGTTTTCAATAAAAATCAGTATTTTCAATATTCATTGAAAAATAAATCTTTTCAGAAAATTCTCAAAATTTCACACTAATATAATTTTTAAATTATGATTTAAAAATAATAGTTTCATTTTTAAAATAAATTATCTAAAATAGTAATAAATTAATTATATTATCAGCACAAAAAAGCAATAAATCCCATTTTTGAGGAAAATGTATTTTTAAAGCATATAATGACTTTAGTAAAAAATTGAGTACTTATTTATCTATATATTTTATTTATTTAAAAAAATTTACATATTTTTCAAAATTTTATTATTCATATTCACTCTGATAATTTAATGGCTAGGTAATTATGGTAATACTATATTATGATTCATTTAGACTCAGGGTTGTGTTTATTATAAGCTATCAATGAAAATAAATTTATTTGAAGAGAAATATATCATAAAATATCTTGGTATTACAAGCATGGAATAATAATAATAGTTTTTCTATAAGAAATAATATAAGGATATGTAATATAAAATTTTTAAACATATACTATGGAATAAGAGTGTGAGACATACATTATCATTGGAAATCATAAAATTGCAGGAAAAAGTTGACTTTATCAAATCTCATGAATAAATATGTGAATGGGATAACAATTTTCATAAATCATTGAATGAAAAAATAAATAATGTGAAAAATCATGTTGTTAACATGACAATACTTTGCATGAATCACATTATCAATATAATAATAATGTACTTGCACCACGTTGTGAACATAGTAATAATGTGCATACATCATGTTGTGAATATAACAATAATGTACATGAATCATGTTTTGAACATAACTATAACATACATTCATCACATTGGTAACATAAAAATAATTTCAATGCATCATGTTATGAATATAACAAAAAAAATCATAGACCGCGTTGTTAATATAACAATAATGTGCATGCATTATCCTTATCTCATGAGAAATGAAACCTTGGAAAATGCTTTAGAGGGTCATATAAGAACACACCCATCAACATCCATATATATATAGGCTATATAAAATCAATTATCTCCCATTTAATGAATAAACCAAGGAAAGAAAATGGGTTTCATAACATTTCTAAATAGTATCATATAAAATTACCTCAAGAATTTGATTGGTTAATTACAAAATTTTAATCACCCAGAAATGTGTGTATCATAAGGTAAATTAGATTTTTATTAATGAATTATAACTCCATAAGATATATAGAATTTGGATATAGAGAGTAAAATTCAAGTAAAATCCAATGAAGAGATTTCATAAAACACTTTCAACCTTGTTGTAAAAATATAAAGTTATGAGTCACTTTTAAAAGTCATTTTCAATAAGGAAACGTGCAACCTTTTAAAAAAACCAATTTAAAAGAAATTTCATTAATGTTGCATTGATAGGAAATAATTTTTAAGCCAATAATTTTGGAGAGTGAGATAAAATATATGTTTGTGAAAGTAAATTCATTCTTAATATTTTAAAATATCTTTATCAAACCCAGTATCATTTAAAAGGGTGATAAATTTTCAGTTTAAAAAGAAGTAAATGGAAAATATAAAGGTTGTGTGAAATAATATATATTTGGGTTTCAAAATAATAAAGTAAAATATTTATGTCAAAAAAGGATATGGATATAGAAGAAAAACAGTCATCAAAAAGGACGATTATTATTATAAACAATGTATCATTTTTATGAGAAATGAAAACCATCAAAGAAGAATAATTTTCTTAATAATAATATGAAAACTAGTTAACTAAAAATAAATTAAAATACCTAGAAACATGTGATTAAGTATAATATAACTCAATAATATGGTATATTTTTCTTAAGTTATAAGAATAAAGTTCAACAAGAATGATCATAACTCAATGAATGGAAACAAAGTTTGAAAAAACCCTTACAACCTTTGTAATATCTGAATCCAACCCCCTCAAAAGATTGAACATGAAATAAAACATTAAATACCATGAATAAATAGAAAACTTATTCATATCTCTTACATTTTTAATCTTTAATTATATTCATTCATTATATATTTATTTGTTGTTTATTATTTATTTTCATCATCTGGAGTTAGTGATTTTGATTGATTCACACATGATTTTTAATGTCAATATCGATCCTCATTCATTGATACCAAGTTAATCACTCTTAAATTATCTAATTCAATTGAATATATTTCCTATAATTATTTTTAAAGTTATAATTTCATTCTATTAGATTTTTTGTTATGATTTAGGAAGATGAAGTCAGTGATGAGCATATTTTAGTAATTTTTAACAAAGAAAATTTGGTACGTTAATAACAAGTTTAAATATTAATATTTATATTAAAACCAAAAACAATATTTACTAATTAATATATAATATTACTAGTAATTAATTTTCCATAACTATCTGTGATAAAAATTTATAGCATTATTCATGTCGGTGGTCAAACTGACCCAAACAAGAACATTCTAGGACCAACGAATGAGTATGAAAGTGATTTTATTATAATATAAAAATTATAGAAGCATAAAGATATTATTTAGATGATATAAAATTGATAAATATTAATTTATAAGATTTTTATGAAGAATTTAATATTATAAGCTCTTAGTTACAATGAATAAATTGTTTTTCCTCTTGGTATACTCGTTTAAGGTAGTTAACCTTATAATAATCAGTTATTATTAATATTATTAATGTAATACTTAATATATTTCTCAAGAATATTTATAATTTTATAAATATAATATTTATTCATTAAATTAATTTTTATAACCAACCATGAAAGGTGCTGATGAAATATGTCGTTTATAGAGGCGGTAGTCTGCACATAACACAATTGACATTTTAATTTTTCAAATGGATGGGAGGGAGATAAATAATGTTTTTTTCATTAATATAATAACATTAAATTATAATAATTATACTAATGTAATTATTTTATAATGGTCATAATAGTTTTAGAGGAGGGTGTAAGAGAAAATATTGAAGATAATGTTGCGGAAAAGTTAATACTCACATTGAGAGTTTGAATATTCTCTTGAAGGAACCTTTGAAATTGAGGAATTTCATCACCATATTGTAACCAAGTGCTTCCAAACATGTAATAAGATTCTAGGATGTGTAAAATTGGTGGTATTTCAAAATAATTTTTAAGGACAAGTGTGGATTGATGTGGGTGTAATTGATCTCCTTTTATAGTTGAAAAGGTGGGACTTTTCCATGGAATTGAAAGTTATGTATGGGGTAAATATAGAATTACATGTAAATTAAGTTAGTTTAAATGAATCAAATTTTCCATGAATTATTTTAGGATATTATATGGATTATTCTCAGGACTAAGTGTTGAGACTACGTACAATTCTAAGGCCTAATGTGCTCAGAATAAATGTTTCAAATTTATTAAAAAGAACACGTGCACATTTTTTACTCAAAAAGTGGAATAACACCAAAATTGGGGATCATATAAGAAATATTATGGAACCATTGAGTTTAGAACATATTTTTCTCCTAGAGATGACATAAACATTGTCATAGTATCACATTTGTGAAAAATTCATTGTGGTCATAGATTTAATGAAATAATTTAATGAAATGATTTATTTTATTTTACACAATGAAGAAATGGACTCTGAAATAATTATACGTTTATGAGGATTTATTAACGGTTTTCAACTAAAACAATATAGATATATATGACTATTGGATACCATTCTTAGTGAATGGTGACAGATGTGGACCGGATCAAGCATTGTTATGCAAATAGAGTACATGGATCTCGTCAAAGATAGTAGCGCAACACCTCTCTTCGTCAATGATAAATCCAAACTACATATAGGATGTTTTTTTTGTTTCCCATCCTGTAATTTAATCTCAGATAAATTTGGATCAATTACATGAATATAATTAATATGTGCATCATCATTAGATTTAAATTTCTAGATTTTTTATTTTGTTTGATGCAATTTATTCATATTAATTCATATACTTCTATGAAAATAAATCAAGTCCAAATAAAAAAAGTACAAGGTTTGTTCCTCACATTCTAAGGCTTGTGGATTTCTACCCCACTTCTTCATTTGATCATTATTTTTTTTATGGTTCAACCATTACCTGTTATTCGATAATTGTGTAACTATTATTTGGAACAACAGATTGAAACCATGGGTACGACACACAGTGGTGGTTTTAATTCGAGAATCGATGAATATAGTGATAAGATTGGGGGACAATGATATTGAATTGGAATTTATTCATTTTTTCAAGAAACACATGTTGCGCCTACAGATAGATCAAGCGGGAGGTTTTATGAGTGGATTCAAAGCCCAAATTCTAGCTAGAAACAAAGGCAAGGCCTGGCCAACCACTAGTCTATGATCACTAGTGAGAATGATAGTAGTGGTGGCGTGTGCAAGAAACATGGAGGAGAGTCATGGGGTTTGGAAAATCATGGATTACATGGTGTGTAACCTAAAATTACAGGTCATTTGGCACCCCCTATGTGGTTATAGGGTTTTCGTGCTAAGATAAAAATCACACTCTATATGACATGGTCACACTCCATGTGACCCTTCCTAGTTGGCTCAGTGTGTACTTCAGAAAGCACACAGACATTTCCAAAATTAAATTTCTAGTGTCTTTCTATGCACTTAGACATGGACACAGCCAGGTGTACATGGGTCAGTACATAGACCTGAACACTAATACACAGACATGACCACTAGTACACAAACATGGCCAGCAGCACATGGGAAGGTGTTGGGAGATATCTACACAACATGTACCTTTCCAATTTGTAATGTATTCTAATATTTACATGTTTTGTGAAGCTTTACCACATGGGCAGACTTGGGGATAGCTGGACTCGTTTTGTACCCCTACTACATTCCATGTACCCCATAAAATTGTGTTTGTAGCTCTTTGTTTATTTATTCTAGAACAGTCTTGGATGAGTGTATTCCCTTGGAAAATTTCCTCAAGGGTACTGTGAGTCATTGCATTCACATCAATGTATTTTTATCCACTCTAGAATTCGAGTCTCAAATAGAGTTTTTGGAATCCCTCTATGAGACTAGAGTGTGATCCTCTATCATCCTTATACCCTTGATAGGGTTTTTGGAATCGGTGAGACATCCTTGTGTAAGCAGTCAATCCTCCATATAGTAGGTAATATTTTTATGGTTCATGGTATCATTGAAATATGGTCTCCTATGTAGCAGGTTGATCTAGATTGGGTTCATGGTGTCCCCCAATGGTTCAGGGCATGACCAATTATCAAAGTATTTGGGTCTTCCTAGACCAGTGAGATTTCTTGGGATAGAAAAAATGATATTGACCTATTAGATGAGTGTCTCCAATGATAGCATTTCTCATGGAGTGGATTATCCTAGAATGAGTGTTTCTTCTATTGGAATCATGTGGCTGGTAGTTTCTTATAATTTCCTAGTGGTGTGGTACCTTTCTTGGGTATATACGAGTGTCTATGTTATACATTTATTTTTAAATCCTTTTATTAAGATAACTATAATTGATTCATTTTGTTTAGTGTTTTTAGTGTGTCCCACTATGTATTGTTATACTCACAACTACATGGGATTTGCCTAAATCTGTTAGGTATTATGCAGACAATGTACCTTTTGATGGTTTCACTAGAGGACATAGATATGGTGGAGCGTATATTGATATTTTCATACCAAAGTGTTTTCTGGGTTCTTTTATTTGACTTTAGTACTCACCCTTGGAGTAGGTTGGACAATTTATAGTTTTTTGTTGTGATTTTGCTTGTACCCTTTTTTCACTTTCATTACTTTATCGTCATACTCTGGTTGTGGGATTATAGTAGTATGAATGATTTTTTTTGGTTGTTTTACATTTCATTATTATGTGGGGTTGGAGATGTGTGTATGTGTAAAGGTACATTAGTCTAATGCCTCCAATTTGTGGGATATGCCAACTCTGCACTTGTCATCAACCCCTAGACTATTGGAGGTGGGATTAGTTTAGTCATTGGTCATGCCCTAGTGGGTTGGGTTGTGACAGAGTAGTATTAGAGTACTCGGTTCTACCTTAGTACCAGAGTCGGTTAGATTGGTTTTGGGAAATACTTTTTAGTGTTTTGAGTTTGACTTTCAGGCTAGGGACTCTAGTGTTGGTGTAGTGGTCTATGTATCCATACACTATGAATTTTATCACTTACCTTTCAACTTGGTACATATAGATATTGGTTGTAGGGAAAATTTTAGTACATACATCATATAGTTTTTAGTTCTGTTTTCCATGACCTTCTTGATTCAACTCCTCAGATATGATATTTTTATTGCGGTATATATTTTTTCATTTCAGGATGTCTCTACATAGACAACCATCTAGGATTATACTGTGTGGTCATGAGGATGATCCTTCTACTGATGAGGCTTCAGTATAGGGGAATATACCATAGATAGCACCTACATGTGGTTTTCCAGCTATACCACCACCCGTTGAGTAGTAGAAAGCACTGAAAATGCTGGAATAGGATGTATGAAGGCTGATTTCTCTACACAATCTTTAGAGGTGGAGAAATCCTAGGTTTTGGGGTTATCCAAACCCCCGTGTGGATGAGGACTAGATAGAGTAAGTTACTCATTTTTTGTCCATGTGAGGATGCCTTTATATCATATAGAGGTCCTCACAATGGTTTTTATTCAGGGATCTATTGGGCGATGGTGGAGGTTGTGACTCAGTCATATGAAAAGACAACTCTCTCTCTGTTGGTAGATCTTTTAATGTCTCTTTAGGGAAGAGTTATATTTGTACATGTTTTATTGATACACATATAAAATCTTCTGCATCTACAGCAGGGAATTTTGACCATGGTGGAGTACTCAACAAGGTTTATTGATCTCTTGTGCTACTTCTGGGATATGGTGCAGGATCAGTTCTTTATATAATAGAACTTTTATTAAGTATTATGCTAGGATATCAGGGCTTTAGTGATATCCCTTTTCATTCTCACCTATTATGGGGTTCTTGAGTGAGCCTTTGTGGTGTAGAGCATCCTAGTAGAGGATTCACTAAAAACAAGTGCTTGTAGTGGCCACCCAGTAAATGAGATCTCCATAGCAGACAAATAATGGTAATCACAAATATCCAATCATGTAAAATACCTAAATAGGTGATATTTGGACCCAAGTTCCATGGTGTAGGGATCTCAGGATGGCTCGAATCATTCTTGATAGGTGTAGTGTTTCTCTTACGATGGTTGGGGACATCTGGCTCAGAATTGTCTGACCTTTCATACAGTTGTCCAAGAGATGGTTAAGGGACCTCTGAGGTAGAGAAAGAGGTAGGATCTAGGTGGTGTTTAAGTTTTTGGACATGTAAGAGGGGCCCAAAGAGTATTAGAAGGTGGTAAACGTTTTTACCTATCACCACTGCCACCCCCAGGTGGTTTAAGTTATCATCAAGGAGATAGTGGTCCAAGATGAGTCTAGCTGCAAGTTATGGAAGTCTATAACCCTAAGTCTCCAGAAATGATACATGGTATGATCCGTCTAATTTCTGCATTTTTTCTAGTACTGATAGAAATGGTTGTGATTCATTCCTTCCTTTTCAATTCTCTGGTTTGAGACATAGATATTCCTATTGATCCATTGGCTTGACCCTTGCAGTTATAGACTCTAATAGGTGGTGACTCAGTGATTGTACACTTATGTCAATAATGTGGTCTGATGCATGGAGGTGATAGTTTTGTATGGGATCTCTTTATAGAAGTGATGAGGCCTTGTGACATCATATTTGGTATGGACTATATTTCCATAGTTCGTGGTCATATTGACTATTTTAGGCAGATAATGTGTTGTTTCCGTAGGGATGGGACAAGGTTTTTTTAGGGGAGAAGGAAACCATTGATAAGTAGGATGAGCATTGTAATATGAGAGTACAACTGATTACTTACTAGTTGGATGTCATCACTCTTGGAGTAGTGGATGCCTTGGGCTATCAGATTCATGTGGTGATGGTGGAAGATTATGAGGACATCTTTCCTAAGGATGTATAGGGTCTACCTACCCACTGAGAGATAGACATATGAATTGACTTACATCCTGGGATGGCCCGAACCCCTCTTGAGCCCAAAACATCTTAAAGAGACTTATCTTGAGAACCGGACATCTGTTTGATGAACTATCGGTGGAGATGGGATCCTTGGAGTGATATAATCCTTTTCAGATACTCCATGAGAGTTTTGAAGAATGTTGGTGTACAACCAGGTTGGATCGACTCTGTATCCAACCAGGCCCTCATCACTAAAATGCCAATAAATTATAGACTGGGTGTTCGGTTGATGCATCATCTATTCAGTTGGTACCCTTATGACGTGATAGATCATCAGGTTACTTATTCCTTGGAATTTATTCCAGTTGAAATATGACGGATGGATTGAGGAGCAGTTCTCCCAGAATCAAGTGTGCTATAAGCAGGAATACAATGACTTGTTGTGACATGAAGAAGAAGAAGAGTGACCAATACAGGTCAGCATTAGAAACTCTAGAGTGGGATAATCTAGTTGTACGGATAATCATCCCTACCTCTATAATAGAGAACAATATAGGTCATCACTAGTGACAAATACGGGTCAGTACCAGTGACTAATATGATTCTGCACCAGTGACCAATGCGGGTCAGCACCAACGACCAATACGGATCAGCACCAACGACCAATACGGGTCTGAATCTAGCGACCAATACGGGTTAGCATACAGTGACCTATACGGGTCAGCAGTGGAGTTACTATGGATAAGATTATATATCTTTATGACAAATCATTCCTATCCCAATAACCTTGAAGTTATACTGTTAGAGTGAGATGTCTCTTTTTCTTTGTGATTCATGATTTAGATCATGCTTGAGATATTACCTTTGCGGTATTTCTTGTGATGTTTTCCTTTGTGGATTACTGAGAGACCTTCAGGGGTCTTGAGGTCCCCTACTGAGTTGTTATACTCACCCATGCATGGGATCCACCTACACGCGTGTGTCTGGTGTAGACTATTGAAGCTTTGAGGCAGACTTTGGATGTTCGGGACATGGTGGAGCTTAGTGCGGCGGGATCAGTTTAGATCCTATTCTTTGACTTCAGACTTATAGCTACTACCCTCTAGGTAGAGCTCCAGGGCAGATGCGATAGTTGTTTACTTTCTTTTTTGTTTATAGGGCTTGTATTTCGGCCCGCTGTTTTCAGTTTATAGTTGTACTTGTGGTTGTACTTTACTCTAATGGTTATACCATACTTTTGTTGGTTGTTTACTTTAATTTCCCTTTTTGAGTGTGTACAGATCTCTAGGGAAATGCCTTCTCTGTTTGGGAAAATCCTTGAGGTTCTAGTCACCAACCCCTGGCCTATGGAAGGCTGTCTTGGGGTAGTTACATCCGGGCCCCATGGGACGGGTTGTAACAATTCTTATGTTTCCATTTCCCTATATTTTGAAGGAATGTAATATGTATTTTATATGTTAAGAAGATTATATTGAATGAATAATTTTTGTTATATGTTGAATACTTTATATATATTAAATATTTTCTTATGTAATGGGGAAATTCCCCTTAATTAAAAAAGGCATGGGTTTTGTTAGTTAATTTTTTACCCGAATTATATAAAACTCTAAACATAAAAGGTATTGGGAATTTATTATAATTAAATATTTTCTTTAAGTCATGTAATTGATATGGTCACATACATGGGTCATCATATATATTATGTAATTAGATCATCACACATACATAATCATAGTAATTAATAACATTGTGAATAAAATTAACTTTAACTAAAACCATTCATAATGTTGTGAACATAACAATAATTTCTATTAATAATGTTGTTAACATAACAATATTGAACACATATCACATTGTGAAAATAATAATAATGTAAATGAATCATGTTGTGAACATAAAAATAATTTACATACATCAGGTTGTGATCATAACAAAAATGCACATGAATCCCATTATGAAGAAAACAATAAAGTACATGAATCATGTTGTGAATATAATAATAATGTTCATATATGAAGTCGTGAACATAAAAACAATGTAAAATCACCACGTTTTGAAAATAAAAAAAAATACATGAATTTCATTATTAATATAAAAATAATATACACTCATCACATTGTGAACATAACAATAATTTACATTCATCACATTGTGAATATAACATTAATGTACATACATAATCCTTATCACATGAGACATAAAACAGTTCCCAATTTATTGGAGGATGACATGGCACCTCAATGATCAACATACATACATATGTATTCCATATTAAACTAATAATCTCTCATATCATGAAAAAACATGGAAATAAAATGAGTTTTGTAATATTTCCAAATGGTATTACATAAAATGACCTTATGAATTGGATTAGTTGATACCAAAAAATCAATAACCTAAAAATGAGTATATCAAAAGATAATTTAGAGGGTGATTCATGAATCATAAATATATAGTATATAGATCTTTTTCACATGTAGAATAAAATGGATGTTAAATTATGAGTCGCCTTCATCTTTGTGAAAAATATGAATTTATGAGTCACCTTCAAAATTAATATTTGAGAAGGTAACATGAAATAATTTTTAAAAAACACTTTAAAATAAAAACAAATAATGGATTTTTTAAAGGAACTACTGTTTAATTATAAAAATGTGGATTAAAAACTAAAATATATAATTGTGGTAGGGAATTTCTTTTTAATATTTTTAAAATGTCTTTATTGAATCCTATATAATTTAATATAGTGATAAATCTTATACTTGAAAAGAGTTAAAGGGAAAATATGAAGGCCACTTGAGATAATATATATTTGTGATTCAAATAATAAATTCGAACAGTTTTTGAAAGAAATAATATGAACATTGAGGGAAAATAGCCATCAAATATGATGAGGATTATTCTAAAAAAAGTTTCTTTTTTAGGAAAAAACCCACCAAAGAATAAGAATTGATCAAAAGAACCTTATAAAATGAATTTATGAGAAAAAAATAAAAAACCAAGAAAATATGATGAATTAAAATATAATTAAATAATAAGGTATATTTCTCCAAAATTATATGAATATATTTCAAGGAGAACAATCATAACTTAATGAGTGGAAATTAAGTGAGAAAAAGCCCTTACGAACATTGTAAAATCTAAATTCAAAGACCAAAAAAGAGATAAATTGAAATAAAAAAATTACTACCATTAATAAATATATATTCATGAAATTAAATTTTAAATAGGAAGTATATACATCAAAAAAAATAAAATAGGTTCAAACTACAAAACATGTCTCAAAGAAGGAAATTTTGAGACGAGAGACCCTTACCTTTACTCTTGACTTCCACGAATGTGATTTAACCTCTTATATAATAAATATAAACATTATAAAAATACATTTCAAAAACCTATTCACATATATTACTTTTTTATTTTTCAATTATAATCATTCATTATATATTTATTATCAGATCTTAGTAATTTTGATTGTTTCGCACATGATTTGTAATGTTGATGTATATCCATGTTATTTGATACTAATTTTATCATTACAGGATTAAATAAGGTACTAGAATATATATTAAATAATTATTTATAAATTTATAATTTCATTCTATGATATTTTTAGTTACAATTTGTGAAGATGAAATCGGTGATGAGCTTGTTTTGGTAAATTTTAATGAATAAAAGGAGGTAGATTAATAAAGAGTTTAAATATTAATATTCACTTTATAGAATCATAAAAACAATATTTAATAATTAATATGTGATAACAATAGTAATTATTTTACAATAAATATCCATGATTAAAATTTATATCATCGTTCTTTTAGTTGGTTAAACTGACCCAAACAAGAACATGTTATGAATAACGAATGAGTATGAAAATGATTTTATTATAATATCAAAATTATAGAATCATAATTATATTATTTATAAATTATAACAAATAGAAATTATAATTGATATACTTTTTATTATTGAGTTAAGATAAGAATATTTTAGTTACAATGAATAAATCATTTTTCTACTTAGTATGCTCATTTTAGGCAGAAAATTTATTATGATCACTTATTATTGATATAATTAATATAATGACTCATTTATATTTATATAATATTAATAATTTTATAAATATAATATTTATTCATTAAATTTATTTTTATAACCATACATGAAATTTGGTGATGAAAAACGAAATACATCGTTTATGGAGGTGGTAGTTCACACGTAACATGTGCGACATTTTCACTTTTTGAATGGAAAAGAGGTAGATAAATGATGATTGTTAAATTAATATAATAAAATATAAGTATAATAATGATATTTATGTAATTATATTGTCATATTTAGAATTTGTTTTCATTTTTTGTGAGATAAATAGAGATGATAATGTTAGGGAGTGGGTAATACTCAGTTTGAGAGTTTAAATATTCCCTTAAAAGATTATTTGGAAATAGAGGACTTAGGGAACTTTATGGTAAATATAGGTGGAAAAAGATGTAATAAACTTCTATAAGAGATAAAATAGGTATTTATTAAAGAGAATTTATAGATATATGTTTGGTTTTAAGTTAGTTGAATTAAGATCCTTCTATAGGTGAAAATGATGGATTTTCCTTGGAATAGAAAGTTAGGTGAGGGATAAATTTGGAATCATATGGGAGTGAGGTGAGTTAGGTGAGGAAAGGTTGGTGACATAGGTGGTAATTACTTTAAAAACTAAAATAAGTCTTATATAATGTTTAAGTATCATGTAAACTAAAAAAATGAGCCTCTTTAAGTTACCCATTTTTACCCTTATTAACCTTGATTAAATATTTACCATGGTAATTTTTTTAAACTAAAAATATGAGATGGAACATCATACCCAATTTTAAAAAGATTATTATGAATTTGGAATTTATTTAATATACTTAAATTTATAAATATTTTAAAATTAAATTTAAAATAAAACAAACAATATATACAAAAAATTTGTTTTTTGTAGAAAATTATCACTTTATGCATTAAGTGTTTTTCATTATAATTCCCTATCAGCTAAAAATATAACGAGATTTAATATATATTTTATATATTTAAAAATAATATTATAGTCATAAGTTAATATATATAAATTTAATTAATTTAAATATTACACAATATTTATAAAAATAATTTTTTTCTCGTGGAAACTAATTTTTACTTTGGTAACCTATTTTTTATGTTAAAAATGGAAATGAACTTATTGAAAATTTTTAATATAATGATTAATAATATGAAAAACATTTTATTATAAATTATTTCTCGAGTTGATAAAATTTATTTTAATATAATCAAGCATAATTCATTAAAACATTTTTAGGAAAAATATATAAATTAAGCATAAAATATATTTATTCTTATTCTATTCCCAGTGATAACAATTTGATGAATTCAAAAAAAATCATTGAATATATTTTCATTACATTCCATTAAAATCATCATTCAGTAGTTATTTTTTTATTAATATAAAAATAAATAACACTTTAAAATATTGTTATTTGAAAAATATTTTTTATATTAAATGATCTTAACCAAATATCATTAATGTAAATTATTTATATTCCAACAATTTAATTGTATCACTAAATTTAAATTAAAAAATTTCTTTTAATTTATCATATCATTCTTATTTAACATGTAAAGAATATATTTCTTATGATAAAATACTTTAATTAAATATTAAAATGTTGTTTCGTTATTTATTGTTTATGAAATACATTACTTTATCAATATACAACATCAGTATACCTATCAGATATATGTATATACAATGAAAATATCTCAAATTATTGTATTTTGAATGACCATAATTATAAAATTCATATTTCATTCCTATATATATTCTTACTAAAATAATTCATTTCATCCTCACATATTTATTCACACTTATCATTCATTTTTAATAATTTTTCATAATTCTTTCACTTTCCAAGATTTTATTTCTCATCATAGGTTTAGTTATGCTAATGATGATTCTCAATGGTGAATATAGTCTTGGATATCTCATAGTTTTAAATATATTATTCGTTTATATTTGTTATTCCCATTTAATTTATGTACTTTTAATGGATGTGATCAATCATGGTATATAATACATGGTTTCATGTACTTTTATTTTAATGTTTCATCTTTATAAAATTTATCATGGTTTTTTTAGTTTGGTTTTTCATGTGAATCAATATATTAAAAATTTTATTTATTTAAAGGAATATTCATTAAAAATATTAGGTTGTTATATTTCTAACCTTTAACAAAAGTAGAATCTTCATTCAATGTTGGTAGTAACTCAATTACTCTTTAATATGTGAATGGATCCCCAAAAAAATATGAAATGGTGGCATCTAACTTCCATTATCATATGAGTAGTGATGACAACTCACTTCCAAGTTCCAAAGTGTTTCTTTAATCCTTATGAAATTTTAAAAACTCAACATATAAAAACACCTTGTATGGAAAATTTACACTTATTCTCAACACATGATTGGGTACTATAAACACCTTCCAAATTATTCTTCTTCAACACATAATTACATCATGCTTATTGAAAAAAAATACAAGTTAAAATTAACAAAGTTCAACATATTGTAATTTCATAGTTGTTCCTCTATGGTTCTTTAATGGGGAGGTGCTTGGGAATTTCCATTCTTGGATAAAAATTACTCCTCCTTTCTCCATCTTGTATCCCTTGATTTACCCCTTTAATCTAGGTAAAATTAGGGTTCTTTGGTGGGATGATTTAAGGTATGAACCCTTTTCCCCTCCTTCATTATTCTCTTCTTAGTACCCCCTTAGAATTTCTAATCTTATAGATTAGGAATTGGATGATGATTCCATTATATCATGGTGGAATATTCTCAATCAATAGGTATTTGGTGTGTGGTGGATGGAGGATATCAAGAGATGATAACAATATGTCATTTATCACTGTTTCAAAGGAAGAATGTTGCTCGGTGACTTTTCTTAGGGCTTTCACCTATTGTAATTTTAATTTGGAAATCAATTTGATATATATTGATAGGGATTATTCTCAAATAGGTATAGATGATGCATATTATACCTTCCTCAATTGGTTGGTTTTGGTTATAATGTCATGGGATCACTTAGTGACATTACATATATTGTGACTTATTATTTTAATTTGTTTAATTAGTTATAATTCATTATAATTAATTATGTGATTCTTGGGATGTGAGATAGTGGATTGATATTTGACATGGCTTGTAATGGATTTGGACAAGGTTAGATAAATCTTGTATCGAGGATATTAACTCTGATATTGGGGTAGGTGGTCCCTATGATTGGAAAAGGGGTTTATCCCCACGCAACTATTCCCACGGTTTATCAAACCGCCGGAATAGGCATTTTTTGTTTATTAATACCCACGGTTTTTTTAAAACTGTGGGTATTCAATCCACAATTTCACCCCCCCCCCCATCGGGATCTCCTCCTCACTCTCGCGCTCCCCCATCGGTTCTCCTCCTCCCCTAGGTTCCTGACCTCCACCTCCAGCCCTCTCCTCCCCTCCCCGACCACTGCCTCACGGCTATCCGACCTCTGCCTCCCAGACCTTACTCCCCTCTCTGACCTCCGCCTCACGGCCATCCGACCACTGGTTCCCGGCCATCTCATCCCCTCTCCGGCCTCCACCTTCGCTCTCGACCTCGACCTCCCAGCCTTCATCTCCACCTCAACGTCTCGGCCTCCGCCTCCCTTCCTCCAGCTCCAGCGACATTCCCCTTCCCCCTGTCGGATCCCTCTCCTCCGGCAACATCCCCACTGATTCATTCCATTTAGGTTTGTAATTTTTTCTCCTTGATTTTTTATTCTTTTTAAAACTAATAACCTATTCTTATATCAAATGCCTCAGTAAGTTGACTACACAATTTCTGCTAGCTGATTTTCATTGAATAAGTGGCTGATTTTTATTTCCCCTAGTCATTTCACTTCAATTTCCCTCATTTTTCTAGAATTTCATGTATTTTTTTTGTAGATGTCATTCTAGTTAGGGTATAGACAAATTTATCCAAATCTTCAAAATTATTTTTGACCGATTATGGTCGATAGAGTGGAAAATAAATCAACCCAGCTAACTATAGTGTGTAAATTTCTGATAACTTCTTGTCAAAATGTTCAAAATTCTCTAAATTTTCACTTAGAATCTCTATGAATGATTTTCCTATGGATTTCTTGGGTTCATTATTTTCTTCATGTAGGATTCGTATTTATCAATTTTATTTTTTAACAAATATTAATACTGGTCATAAATCTAATTAAAACAATAGTTTCTATCCTTATGATACAAGATCTCCCTAATTAGCACCATGTTATCCTCTATTACTATACATAATCCTTTAGCCATAAGGTTCCCTAAAACAATCATCACAGGCATAAAAACTATCATCTATATCTCTATGTGGGACTCCCAAAATGAGGGAAAATATCACTAGGAGTGATGGTATTACATGGATAAGATATTATAGAGGGTGTGATTAATTTAAGAAGGCCTGATAAGACCATGAAATCTATACAAGTAATAAAAGTATATGAAGTTCTTGTGGGTTAGTCTCTTCAAGGGTCCTTTTATACCCTAATCATTCATTATCACTCAATCATGGGGAATGGTGAAATATACTATATAAATGATAACTATTTTGGGCATATGATATTCTTTAAAAGGTGTTTGACACTAGACATAGCCTTAAAAATGACATGTGAACACCCAAGGATCATCAATGTTGTCCTCAATGCTGAAATGAAAACACTTTTCTATAGAATTTAACTAGTATAATATCCCAAATACAATATTTTTTCCCATAAATTATGACGTATTCAATGTTTTTGACTTCCATAGGCCCATCCATGCAGAGTAAAATAATGATTTCTGGACAAAATTTTATGGTGTGAAGCTATACCTAACTTGTATGGTAAGAATAGAATCGTACTATTCCCATTAATTATGTTGTGCAATGTAAAGTTATGCAACTATCCATGAAATGTTTACACTTAAAAAACTCAAAAAAATAGTGTTATGTTTATTGTATAAAGGGGAGAAATATAATTTCATTTGTTATTTCAATGATGTGTATAGAGGGTGACATTTGTCTAGGTTCATCAGATACTTTTTTGCCTCCCGGATCTGCCTCCCGGCTCCACCTCCCAGCTCCGCTGCACTCCCCCCACTTCAACCCTACCTCCCAGCTCCGCCTCCCAGCCTCCGCCTCCGCTCTCGACCTGGACCTCCAGGACTTCACCTCTGCCTCAACATCCAGGCCTTCTCCTGCTGCCCCCAGCTCGGGCGACGCCCCCGCTCCCCCCTCTCGTCTCCCTCTCCTCCGGGTATCACCAAATTCATCATTTTTCTATTATATATGATGTTTCCCATGTGTTCCTACTTATAAATTTCAATAATTATCCTTCAAATGTAATTGATATTGAGAATGTTGTGTTGGGGGTAAATGATTTGTTTGAGAAAGTTCCAATATGGATTGTTGATCGATGAATAAAGGAACTATGAAGGAAGATAAAGCCTCTTGTTATGGTTTTATGGAAGAATATACATATTAAAGAAGATAAATGTGATAAAAAATCATATGTTTAGTATTACAAGACCTACTTGTTGGATTTAGACCTCTAGAGACACATATTATGGTCAACAAGTCATTAGAGGGGGATAATGGAACAACCACTCACTTTCTAGGTGCATTATGCCTTAGTTTTAGCCTTTATTAAGAGTTTATTTGAGTTATTGCATTTATTGTGTGATGTATTGGGTAGATTTTGGGAGATTGGGGGGGGGGGGTAGAAGAATTTAATGGTGATAATGGTTAGAGAGAATAGTGTAGTCCCCCAACGTAACTATTAAGCCTATTGGAGAGGAGTAGTGGGTGATATATGTTAGGGGTACTTTTAGAGCTTACATGGAAACAATTCCATGGTAACTATGTAACTCTAAATAGATTCAACATCCTGATTATAATAGGGTTTACAAAACTATGTATCAAAACCATGCAGGTGACTTGAATAGGTGGTGAACTTCCCATGGTTAGAGCATGATTTTTTAAGCCAAGCAACCAAACCATTTACATAGAATTTAATTAGTCCTTGAGATTTAAATATAATTTATCATTTGTTTTTTGTTATTCTTATTATTTCTAGATATTATTTATGATCCTTGTAAAGGAACTAGATCTCGGATTTCTCATCCAGGTTTAGGATTTACAATGATATCCAATGTGATCCCTTCTAGATTTACATGGAAAATAAATATGGAAATATGGTTTATCCTGATCATTCTCATATCCATCTAGATCTCTTAATTTTGTAGTATCTTGATGGATAGGTCTAAAATGATCCCAGACCATAACATTTTCTTCATCATATATCATAACCCTTGAATACTCATGTAGTGATTTGGGGATTCTTCCATGGATCTTTGGTTTGTGAGATTGATTCAAGTGGTGAACATTGATGTTGGGCTTCGATATGTTGAATGCAAGAAGTTCTTACCATGTTATGATTTTTCAATTATATAAAAATGTATGATATAAAATAATCATGCGAGTGTGTATAGACCATGATAATTCTTTTAAAATGATATTCTTATGCCTCTATATAGATAAAAAGTTTCCTTACTATGACTTGGGTATATATATATGTGTGTATGGATAGTAGACTTATACTATCTTGTATCAAAGTTAAAAGTGGATCCTTCATGAATTCATTAATCCTATATAGGGGGAGAATTTGAGATTTGATTCATGATGAATATGGTGGGGTCTTGAATGAAAAATGGAAGGGAATGAAGGCCTTGAGGCATTAATGGAGTACGAAAGTGGGGAATGATGACATTGTAGTATGACCTGAGATAGTTGATAGGGTATGATAACCTTATGGACTAACCCAAGACATAATGGACTATACACCCATTGAGATACATAAATTGGTCTTGTGGTTTGTTTTGAGAATTTTCAAAACCAAAAAAAGCTCATGTGAGCAGAACATCCACTTTCCAAGATCCATGGACTTTCCCCTTTGAATATTTTGGGTGAAACTTCAACAACTGAATCTTTCTCCTTCACTTTTCTATTCTTCTTTTGATGATTTTGAGTATTAAAACTCAAATATTTTTAGAATGGTATATTGATGAGGCATTCATTTTCATCATGAATAGGATGGTCACACCTTCCATAGACTTATTCAAGAATATCAAACATGTTATGTGATTTCTATATAGAATTTACAAAACGTTTCTAACTTTTATTCCTTTAAAGGGGTTGAAACCCCCAAACATTGATTCTCAATACTCCCATGTATATCATGATGTCTATTTTAAAAAAAAATATCTTTTCCATATGAACAAATATTCCAAAGTTCCAATAGAATCTATAAAAAGTATATCTTGTAAGCATTATGTTGTAAAAAATTTGTAGTATACCTTGAAACATTTTTTCAATATTAATTCCAAAACATTAAATTTATAACTACTCTATTTTCATTGAATGTTTTATTACCCATCAAATAACCCCTACCAAATAATCTATAAAATTATAAATTCATATTATTAAAATAAAATTTTCTTCCCATGTGTAGAACACCTCTATATCTATAAATGAGTATTTTACATTGAAATTTTCTTTTTTATTCCCCATCAATGACCACTTGGGAGTGAATTTTTTAACTTTTTTCTTTAGTATACATCTCAAGGTAGACCTTTTTTCTTTTTTCCTACTTATTCAATCATGGACTCCTCTTGTCATTAAATATGTTTTTCTAGCAACTAATATACATTGATTAATTTAATGATAAAATTGATTGTAATGAATTTATTAAATATTATTTACATTATTGATTGAATGAAATTTTTTTTCCTTGTTATAGAATGGATAGAAGCTAGATGTAACATACCGATCAGATTTCAACCGAGTTTCAAAGTAATTTGGAGAATTTTTTAGATTTTGCATTTAACAATGCGTCAGATGGCGGTTGTATACAGTGTCCCTACTATAATTGTGTTGGAAGACCACGGTTAAGACAAGAAGAAGTTAGTTGCCATTTAACAAAATTTTGATTTCAAGATAACTATAATTTTTGGTTTCACCATGGAGAGATGAATCAATCTCTGACTGTTCATAAACAAAATGAACGAAGTGACATGGATAATTTGATATTTGATCGGTTTCCATATGTGCATCATTCTGATAGAGATAGAATGTCGGTGCAAGAAGACAATGATATCAGTACACATGAGGAAAATGTTTAAGACAATGATGTTGAGAGAGTGAAAAATTTATTGGATGATTCCAGAACTCCAGTATATCAAGAATGTACTAAAATGACCAAGTTGGAATTTTTAATGTGGTTATATCATGGAAAAACCATGTATGGGATTTCTAATACCTCCATTGATTATATTATTACATTTTTGAAGGACTTTCTTCCTGATGGTGCAAATATTCCCTCCAATCATTACATGGCATGGAAGTTAATTAAGCAGCTTGGATTTGCTACTAATAAAGTCCATGCTTGTCTGAAAGATTGTAGTTTATATTTGGAGGAAACAGTTGACCGTAATGACTGTAAAGAATGTGGTACATCTCGATGGAAGACAAATGTAGATGGAACACCATCTTGTGTGCCACAGAAAGTCATGTGGAACTTCCCATTGATTCCCAAACTTCAAAATCTATTCATGTCTCCAGAAATCTCAGTCAATATACGATGGCATGATGTTGAGATAATTAAAGGTAATGATGAGCTGGTACATCCTGTAGATGGATTATCATGGTGTACATTTGATGCACAACATCCTGATTTTGCAGCTGAGGTGCGTAATGTCAAATTGGGCCTATCATGTGATGGTTTTAATCCGTTTGGTCAGATTCTTACTGCTCATAGAACGTGTCCAGTTTTTATTCATGTTTATAATCTTCCGATGTGTATGTGTATGAATAAACCTTTCACTTTCTTGAGTATACTGATATCTGTACCTTCGGATCTTGGTAATGATATAGATGTCTACTTTCAGCCTTTAATAAAAGAGTTGAAACAACTTTGGGATTTAGGTGTGCAGACATTTGATTCTTCTTCAAAGAATACATTTCAGATGTTTGATTCCCTTCTATGGACCATAAATGATTTCCCTTCCTATGTAATGATGTCTGGGTGGAGCACGAAGGGAAAACTATCATGTCCCATTTTTAGGAAGAATACACGATCGAGAAATCTTAAATATTGTCGTAGTTTTAGTTTCATGGGGCATCGCTGATTCTTTCCAATGGATCATCAATACAGGAAGAATCGTCGGAGGTTTGATAATAATGTTGACACTGAAGAACCACCTCAACGTATTTCAGGAAGTGATGTGCTTGATGAATTGAAAGATTTCAGATTTTCATTAGGGAAAGGTCAGTTGAAATCTCGAAAGAGGAAGAATGCTGATACTGAAGTCACTTACAATTGGAAAAAGAGAAGTATTTTTTTTGTGTTTCCATATTGGTCTACTAATTTGTTACTTAATTTTTTAGACGTAATGCATATTGAGAAAAAATATATGTGAAATGTTGCTTGCAATTATTTTGAATATTAAGGGGAAGACCAAAGATGACTTCAGATCTCGTCAAGATTTATTGGATTGGGGTATTCGACCAGAACTACATCCTGTTTGTATCGGTGAAAACAAATGGAAAGTTCCATGTGCTTATTATGTGATGACACTGGCAGAGAAAGATCAATTTCTGGCAATATTAGAGAATATCAAG
Source organism: Viscum album (assembly GCA_963277665.1). NCBI lineage: Eukaryota > Viridiplantae > Streptophyta > Magnoliopsida > Santalales > Viscaceae > Viscum > Viscum album. The sequence continues at coordinate 754,052,338 of OY728160.1, forward strand.
GTTCCAAATGGCTATTCCAGCAATATATCTAAACGAGTCAATAGAAGACATTTGAAATTGAAATCCCTAAAAACTCATGATTATCACATCCTACTTCATGAATTGATTCCAATAGCAATTCGACATTTTCTATCCAATAATGTTAGGGTGGTAGTGATTCGGTTGTGTCATTTTTTTAGAGACCTTTGTGCTAAAAGGTTATCCAAATCATTGTTGATAAAAATTCAGCAAGAGGCTCCGTTAATTCTGTGTGGGTTGGAAAAAAAATTCCTCCATCCTTTTTCACTTTCATGTTGCATTTAACAGTTCATCTTCCAACTGAGACACTTCTTGGGGGACCAATCGCTTTCTGGTGGATGTATTCCACTGAAAGAAATATGTGCACTTTGAAATAATATGTCCGAAATATGAATGATCCTGAAGGTTCCATTGTGAGGAGTTATCTGGACCAAGAATGTATGGATTTTTGTTCAATGTATTTGTCTGATGTGAGCACAAGACATAATCGACCAATGAGAAATGAAGATGAGCAGTATGAGAAAATTCATCCCTCATTTCCATCTCTTCCCCAAACAGGTGGAATTGTCAGGTCATATACATTGGTTACATTTAGCTTTGAAGAGCGGAATATGGCACATCGTATAGTCTTGTTTAATTGTGGTTTGTTCGATGCCTATATCAAGTAAGTAATTTGAATATATATATATATATGTTATCTCATATGATATCATATCACATATACCTTATACTTTTATTGTCATTTTATGTAGAGAACATAAACAAATTATAAGTAGAGTTCATCGGTCTTTGCTGTTGAGAAGGAGAGAGGCTATGCATAGCCAAGAGTTCCCAGCTTGGTTGAAATCAAAGGTATGACCATTAAATTATATACCTTAAAATATAGATATATATTCAATTATATTACTCATATGTATTCCAGGTATTGAGTTTACCTACTGACTTCATTTCTCAAGAATTAAGAGCATTGGCTTTTGGTTCCAATTATTTGGTTCGTGACTGCAAATCTTTAATAATCAATGGATATAAATTCGTTACAACTGATAAAGTGGTGAAAATGAGAACACATCATGATGGCGTTATGTTAACTGCTTGAACTGATTGTTATGCCATTGCATCAGATAGTCGACCTCGATATGAAGATGTATATTATTATGGACTGGTTGAGAAAATATTGTTATTGGATTACTACTCTCAAGGTCGAGTCACTATGATGAAATGTAAATGGTTTGATTCAATGAAGAGACATGGTACATTTATTGATGATTTCGGATTTAGAGTTATTGACATGAGTTTATTCCTGCATACCGATGAACCATTCATTTTGGCATCAATGGAAAAAACAAGTGTTTTATGTGAAAGATCATCTGAAACCTGATTACGGTGTCATTAATGAAGTAATCCCAAGAAATATTTTTCATTATGCTGGGGATGAAATTGTCACCATTGACTCCCCCATCGGTGTTAGCCAAAATATTGTATTTTATGACACAAATTTTCCCATTGTGAGAGATGACGTTGAACCTGAGGTAGTGGAGGGTAATATATAAAAGTAACCATATATATTCAGAGTTCATTCAGTTTACCTTGACGTGAGTTTCTCAGGTTGGTATGAATGTAATTAATTTAATTCAGTTTTATTTTTGAATGATATGTCTGTTTTAGTATTGTTTGGTTTCGTTTCATTTAATTATATTTATTTAAATTCAGAAAACTGGGTTTAAAATGTGTTTTTAAAAATTGTATAACTTGGTTTTAAATTATCATTACTGAAATATGTTATGACATTTTTTGTCTTCTTTGTCTTCTAAGTTTTATGTATGATTTATAAAAAAAATTGCTAAAAAATATTTATTTCATTCTTATACAGATTATGAAGAAAACTAAAGAATCTCGCAAGAAAAGATTATTTGATGTTGATCCTGTTAGACGTGAGCGTGAGTTGTCTTCAGTGAGTATAATAATTCTAATATTTATCTTCAGAATTACATATAATATGAATTTCATATTTTTTATAAAATTTATTTTAGGGATATATAACTTCAGAGATTCCTCTTCCTAGTATGGACCGAGCGGGGATCCTCCTAGACCTAGGCGGAGCTCCCGTCTTACCACTCCCCACACTGACCCATCAGTGGACATCCCATCTACCACACATGTCCGCCCTCCACTTGAGACACCTAGGATGTTCCCATACATGCTGTCGTCATCATCCCATTTACCCTCTTCTTCCCATTCCATGTCCACGCCGACTCGACTGATGTTCTCACCTCCACAATTTCCATATCCATTCATGTATCCCCATACCTACTACGCATATTCTGACATGTCTACACCACCTCCTTTTCCTACCATCCATCCTACATATATTGAGTCTGTTCCTTTAGTTTCCACTCATGTTCATGAAGATCAGCCGGAGCATGTTGTGGAACAGATACTTCCTTCAGAGGATGTTGATCCAGCACAGTCCACGGATGCCTCACAGCCTATCCAAGATCCTGAATTAGGTTTTTTTATTATAAATGTTTCAAATTATAGAATTTCACTTTTATCCTATTGTATTTTCACTTAACTCTTCTCTTTTCACCTCTTATGTTATTTAGTGGGATCTTCTAGTAGGCGACGTGGGCGCACTCGAATGCAAGATGCCTGGAATCGCGAAACTCAGATTATGGTGGATTACAATCCTCAAAATCAAATGGTAGGTAAAAATTCTAAGGAGTGTAGAAGTTTCATGGCTACTTTATCCAAATATCCGGATATCGTTCCGTTGGAACCGGTCTCATGGAGACATATCAGTGCTGACATCGAGGATAGGGCATGGGCATAGATATGGGTATGTAAATTTTATAAATTTATATTTATATTAGTAATGTATTTATATGACTTAACATTTTCGTTGCAGAGTCGATTTAACTTTCCTAATGGTGAAGCTACCAAAGCTGCTAGGTTGAGTGATCTTGGAGAGTATTGGCGGTCATACAAGTATGAGTTACATATTGGTTGGAGGAGCAGAGTGGGTACTGAGTTAGAGGGTGTACCCACAAACCCTGACTATCCAAAAATTCAATATCAAAAAATGACCGCACATTGGAAGACTGAACACTATAATGTTATACCCATCTTTAATGGTTTTTATATAAAATTTAATTCTTATTACTTGTCTTGTTTTTTTGTTTCTTAGGAAGTGTCAGTGAAAAACAAAAAAACAAAGATGAAATGATATATCTACACACATTGAGGCGCACTACAATGACCGATCATGAGAAGAGGCTGGTACGTTCAATCCAAATTTTTGTATTTATCATATATGGTTGTAATCCAAATTTTTTCATTTCTCATATGCAGCAAGCTGAATGGGGCATTGAAGGTCATGTACCTCGTGCCAAATTATTCTGCTTCAGTAGGAAAAGAAAAGATGGAACTGCAGTTAATTCACAAACACAAGAAAAAATTGTACGTTTTTTTATATATATTTCAAACATTTATAAGAAATTCATAATTTAATATGTGTATAATTTCAACATTCTGCCTTGGAGGCCATGGATGAGGAAGCTGACAACTTAGGTCCAAATTATCATTTGAGTCAGGTGTTAGGTGTGGAGCATCCAGGAAGTGTCCGTTGTAGACCAGGAAAAAACATTTTCCCCTCTAGGTATTGGTCATCATCAGACTCCTCTAATGCCTCTAAGGCCTCTGAGTTGGAAAGTACGCATGCTGAATTAGCTGCGACAAAGAAAATAGTATTAGAGGAGGGTGAAAAAAGTAAGCTAATGAATGAACATTTCATCAAAGCTATGTCAATGTTGAGTCAGTCACTACCACCATAGGTTGATGTCACTTTTGATTCATGTATGGCATCAATGCGCTCTTTACATAATGCCTCAGGTGATTCCCATGAGGGTCCTAGTGGCGATGACGGTGGTGGCGATAGAGCTGGCGAGGATGTTGTTGATGCTGTTGTTGGGGATGAGATTGCTAATGATGATGATGATGATGTTGTTGTTGGTGATGATGATGCTGATGATGTTGTTATTGATGATGATGATGTTGTACATGGGGATGATGATAATGGTGATGGGGGGGATATTAATCCCCTCCATTTTTGACTTAGCAGAGAGACTTGTGTTGGAGTTTTAATTTTTTTTGTATTGGTGGACTGCTTGTATGTGAATTTCATTATGCAATGAAATGCATTTTGGATTATGTTTTCATCAGGGGTGTTAATTGACAATTATTTAGGTAATATTCACATGCCATTTTTTTTATGGTTTGGTGTGTTAATTATTATCTCTCCATCTAATCTTGGCCTTAGCAGTAGAGGGGAGGCTTGGGATGGGGGGGCTATAGTGGAGGGTTGGGGGGGGGCTGGGAGAGGAAGGTTGGGAGGGGTGTAGTGGAGGGTTGGGAGGGGAGGGGATGAATTCAATTAATCTCTTTTTCATATACTTGAAATTCAGAGGATGTTCATCAGGAGAGTACGACAGTGTCCTCCACTTTAAATCAGAAGAGATCATCTATTGAAGGCGTTGAGAAGGTTTAGTTGCTTCTGATCTTTTTCTTTAAACGTAAAGGCACTGATTGGTATGTGATCTGAGAGTTATATGAATATTCGGAGCTGACTAACAGATTTAGATGTTGCATATGTTGTTTGTGGTTTTTAGCTTTCCTTTGTCTAATTTTTTAATGTGTTTTTGTGTGTTTTAGGAAGTCTCCAGACACAAAAGAAAAAGCATGTTTAGTGGGGAGGGAGGGGGAGGGGCTGATCAGGTGGGGAGGGGGAGGGGCTGGGCAGGGGAGGATGGGCAGTGGGGAGGGAGGGGGAGGGGTGGGAAGGGGGGCTGGGCAGTGGGGAGGAAGGGGGAGGGGCTGGGCAGGGGGTTGGGTAGTGGGGAGGGAGGGGGAGGGGCTGGGCAGGTGGGGAGGGGATGGCCAGGGGGCTAGGCAGTAGGGAGGGAGGGGGACTGGGCAGGGGGGCTGGGTAGTGGGGAGAGAGGGGGAGGGGATGGGCAGGTAGGGAGGGGAGGGGAGAGGCTGGGTAGGGGGGCTGGGCATTGGGGAGGGGTTGGGCAGGGGGGCTGGGCAGTGGGGAGGGAGGGGGAGGGGCTGGGCAGGGGGGGCTGGGCAGTGGGGAGGGAGGGGGAGGGGCTGGGAAGGTGGGGAGGGGGAGGGGCTAGGTAGTGGGGAAGGAGGGGGACGGGTTGGGCAGGGGGCTGGGCAGTGGGGAGGGGCTGGGAAGGGGGGGCTGGGCAGTGGGGAGGGAGGGGGCGGGGTTGGGTAGGGGGGCTGGGCAGTGGGGAGGGGCTGGGCACTGAGGAGGGAGGGGGAGGGGCTGGGCAGGGGGGTTGGGCAGTGGGGAGGGAGGGGGAGGGGCTGGGCAGGGGGGCTAGGGAATGGGGAGGGAGGGGAGGGGAAGGAGCTTGGCAGTGGGGAGGGAGGGGGAGGGGATGGGCAGTGGGGAAGGAGGGGGAGGGGGAGTTGGGTAGTGGGAGGGGCTGGGGGAGGAGCTGGACACGGTGTCGACTTATCCACCGTCGCTAAAGGTATGGTTTTACCACACCATTTTTTACATCATGACAAGTTTTCTTTTTACTCAACTGTATCCTCAAATATCCAATTTAACCCCAGACTCATATTTTCATAATATGATGCAGTTTCATGTTTGGTTTTTTAATGTTTTGAATGTATGGGTGAAATCTCCAGTTTAGGTGATGCTGATTCATCTTCCAGCATCAATGGCATTGAAAAGGGTAAAAATGTGATATCATATTATTTGCCCGTAATATCATCTATTTATATTTATAGTACTTTTGTTTAATTATTTTTCAATGCAGCAGTAGGCTACATCGAAGCTTAATGGACATTTAATTTAGTGTGTATCATTTTACTATTGTTGGAGAGCATCAACACATCAGTATGTGGTTTACTATATGAACTTGAACTCATCTTCTGTGACATGAATATGAATGCTTCTTTCGAACATAAGAGCTACAAAGTAATTTTCATCGACAATAATGAAAACTACATCAGCATATTTACTGAATGCTTTGAAGACATTCAGGTAGGCAGGAGTGTATAAAAATTTCTATTTATATTAGAAAACAAAATACACAAAATACTAAATTTTTTCTCATTATTGTACAGGGAGATCAAAGCAATGCATCTTCATAAGTAGTGGCATCAAATATCTCCAGGTAAAATTTATTTGGTCTTGAATTTTTTTTATTAACAGTTGAAATTATTATTACTGTTATGTTAATTTTAACAATTCATGATTGGAGCATCGAAATATTTGGTCTTCTCTAGGGACTTCAAGCATTGGCACACGATTTGATACTACAACCTTGAATATGTCCACTGCTCAGGTATTCAATAGTTATATTTAATTACTACTAATTTAATTCCATTAACATAAACACATGTGTATTAATTCAATATAGAAATTGTATTCTAAGTCTTTCAAACAAACTGTTCTTTCCATCTCGTAATTGTCTACAGTTATAGGAGTGTGTACATTTAAATATTAGCATTGTCATAAATATTTCAATTTTTGATATCTGTTTTATCATGACAATGAACCAAAAATATGGAACTAACACCTTCTCTAGTAACCATTGTTGACAAACCTCTTTATCATGTAATATTAACATTTTTAGTATTTGTGCTATTTTCTTAAGAACCTATAGTACTTAAATTTGTTTTGATGACAAACAAGTTTTTCATGTAATCTTCTGATTAGTGTGATTTCTGCTATCTGTAATCTATACCTTTTTTGACAAACATGTTTAACATTACTATCATCTAAAAATGGTTAACATTTCTCCTGCTATTTGGGGGATGGGGCTGGGCAGGGGGGATGGGGCTGGGCAGGGGGAGGGGTTGGTGGGGGATGGGGCTGGGCAGGGGGGATGGGTCTGGGCAGGGGGGATGGGGCTGGGGAGGGGGGATGGGGCTGGGCAGGGGGGATGGGGCTGGGCAGGGGGGAGGGGCTGGTGGGGGATGGGAAACTGAAATTTTTTCCTCTCCGTTCCAACCATATAGGGTCACATTCACTTGGCCTATTAGCCAATCTCAGTGGCCTGTGAGTTAAACAACACAGGCCAAATGCTTTATATTATTCTGTTTCAGTCCACAATATAAAGAATAAAATAAGGTGTTTTCATGGTCTTAATTATAAGAAAAAGTAGCGTATTTGATTAATTACTTCCACAAATGATCTTAATTAATTATGAAAATGAATTTCATGTTATTGAACCAATAATATTTTACCGAATATATTATAATTTGTGATAAATTGAATGTTTCAAACCAGTTTTAATTGATTTTCTTAGTTATTGTGAAACTGTTATTTTTTGCTTATACTGTGGACCCGAGGTAGTATTTAATAATAAGATGTACAAAGATTAATAAAATCCAATGATTCAATTCTCTCTTACCCAACATATTATCTCGGGTGACAATTGAATATGAGGCTTTTAAAACCTAATAAGTGATTCCATTATTGGATCTTTGCAGGTATACGTGGACACTTTTCTGAAGAAGGCATATGATAATTTGAGCTAGGTTATTGAGTAAGACGGCAGATCTCTTTTGAGCTTCCAACAACACAATAGGACTTCAAGTGCTCCCAAAAATGAATTTGCAGCTGATTTAGATGATTACCATGGCGCATTAGAGGATCGACCACTCCCAGAACATCACCTTTCTTCAGCGCCTTCTGAACAATCATCAATGGGGCACTGTCTTCCAGTTGAAGGTAAACACTTCTGGTTCCTATCATTAAACCTGACATTTCTGACTACTCATTGCAGCACAAATGCTTTGTTTCCTCTCTATTTCTGGCCATAATTGGTATGTGGGATGCAGAGTGAATCAACATTCTGGAAGCTGAAATTGTTCTTGAAGGGTGCGCTGGAAACACAAAGCAAGTGCACGGGTGATGTGGATGTTAACAAAACCACCCAGAGCAGCCACTTCAATCAAATCTTGACTGATGTGTTGCTCGCCCCACAATTGGTATGTTCTCGTAATATCGTTGAAATAATCTCCTAGAAAATTTTCAGTATTTCCCTTTGGATAATACTTTTTCATACGTTATTACGCACTTCATCTTTTAAGATGAATATTGATTATTTTTATTTATATATTGCAGGTGACTCACTCTGCACACGAAGAGATCAAGGGAATCCTGCACTAATAAGTGCCAAATCTCTACAACAGGTATGTTTTCCTAAAATTGTGGAATTAACCTCCATACCATGCATAATTTTTCACTTTCCTTTACACATTATATGAATGCGGTTTATTGGTCATAAAATCATGGAGTTAACCTCCCTTTCATCCAACATATGAATGCAGGTGATATGTTTTCACTATTTACTCCACTGTATATTGATTTTTTTGGGTCATGTCTAATATTTTCTAGACATACTTTGATTGTTCTCATCCCATCATAGCGATGAACCGAAATATTGGTGAATGTGCATGGGCTGATGGAATGAATGCCTTTAATTTACAAGCATGGAGATGAAACTTAAGATATGTGTATCATTTATGTCTCAGCGAGGATTGATGAAGGTATTTTTTTCCCAACTAACTCTTCAATAGGATAGGATGTTTGGAAGTTTATATTGTTTACAACTCAAGCAGTAAATGATACAGTGATAATCACATTCTTCATGAGTTTGACTGGTATTTCTTGTGTTATAATCTGTTTTGTATTACAGTGAGTTTCATTGCCTTAAATAAACATACCTTAAGGGAACATATATAGTTGGACACCCGATTTTAGATTTGTTTTCTGTTATAATTTGTTCTGCAATAAAGTGAGTTGTAGTACCCTGTCAAAATTTTAGGATGTTTTCTAACAGTTGCAGTACCTTAACTGGTTGGGTCTGCATCCAAATAAAACATGTCATGCATCTACATATTTCATGCAGGGAGATTTAGGGGGAGGGTTGGGCAGTGGGGAGGGAGGGGGAGGGGTTGGGCAGGGGGGAGGTGGAGGGGGGTTGGGCAGGGAAAGGGCTGGGCAGGGGGGAGGGGGCTGGGCAGGGAAAGGGCTGGGCAGGGGGGAGGGGGAGGGCTGGGCAGGTAGAGGGTTGGGCAGGTGGAGGGGGAGGGCTGGGCAGTGGGGAGGGAGGGGGAGGGGCTGGGCAGGGGGGAGGGGGAGGGCTGGGCAGTGGGTAGGGGTGTCCATGGGGCGGGTTGAGTTGGGTTGGGGGGGGGTTTTGGACCCGACCCAAACAAAATAGGTCAGGTCGGGTCGGGTCAGGTCAGGGCAGCTTTTCAACTCAGACCCGACCCAACCCGACCCATCTCAGATCGGGTCGGGTCGGTTCGGGTTACGGAAAAAAAACCCTCATGGGTTGCTCAGGTCACGTGCTCCTCTCAGCCGTTCGCAGTAAGCATTTTCGAATCCTTGAAGACGACCTGTTTCCGGATTCAATCTCTGTTTCATTCTTGGATGGCAGATTCAAGGTTCGTCTGCTATCCTCCGTCAGTGATGGGCATGGCGACGATACTGGAAGCCATGGATGATTTAGTAGAGTCCTGCATCAGGGCAGAGTTCCAAAACATGCTCTTGAGCTTTCCCGGATTAAACACGGTCAACCTGTTCATGAAATCCTGAAGCTTTATTCCCCATTGAAGCATGGAGAGTACCAGTTATCCTCCGTCGGTGATGGGCATGGTGACGGCGCTCGCATCTCCGGAGAAATCCCCAGCTCAAACCCAGCCTCCTCGTGATATATTCCATGAATGAGAGTGGGGTCGCTGGATTCATCTTCCATTGAAGCATAGAGAGTACTAGGATCTCCATTCTCTGAATCATCTTTGCCTCGAACACGTACTCCGCATCCGCTGCCTAACCAAATCAAGGACCCGAAAAAAACCCTAAAAAATTGAAGAAATGAAGACCAATCGATCGATCGATTGATCGAGCGCAGAGCAAATGCAGGACGCAGCGAACTCACTTGGAGATTGACCAGGAGCGGGACACGGAGCTCCTCCATCTTAGCGGCGAGGGAGAGGCAGGCCACGGCAGTGAGCAGGATGGGGAGGAGGTCGGGTTGTTGGGTCGGGTTGGGTCAATTTTTTCCCAACCCATGACCTGACCCAACCTGACCACATTACAATACAACCCGACCCAACCCGTGGTATGATTTTTTTTACCCGACCCGACCCGGTCGGGTTGGGTCGGGTCAGTCGGGTCGGATCGGGTCTGGACACCCCTAGCAGTGGGGAGGGGGGGAGGGGCTGGGTAGGTGGGAGGGGGAGGATCATTTATTTAACCATCAAAAAATTTTAATTAGAGAACTATCTTTGAAATGGGTCAGGTTCTTCTTGGAAGCTCCTAGTTCACTAGGCCTCGTGATAGAAGAAAGGGTCTCATCCTAGTCACTCTAGAATGAATATGTTAAAACACTAAATAAAGCACATGATGATTCTATGGAACTTCTAGAACAATGCCTTCATTTTCATGTACATGTTTGTGTACCCATATGAGACCCATGATTTTGGTTTTAAATATAAAGGATGAGGCTCGTTTCAATGATGTAGGTCCCTTAGAGGGGGAGTACAAGTCATGTACCTCTAAAATAAAAAACTCGATCTTTTTAAAGGGTATGTGGGTTGGGCTATCAACATATGTAAATGGGATTGTGATGAGTCATTCAAGTATGATTGAGGCTAGTATAGCTAGGATAGGTGATGCTAGACTTTGGGCAGTGAATCCCCTTGGTTTTGTACCTTGGAATCAATTAATGGATGCCTTATACTGGGGTATAAGTGTAAGGTTTTATTCTTTGATGTTTAGGCCTTGAATGTAACATTTTGGCTCAGAAAGGGGTTGAATAACATTGATAAATGATGTAGAATATTGTGTGGATTTTACTCTCTCTTTCGTTGGGTTTTCATTCATGATGATTCATGGGTAATTGTTGGCTTCTTGGTGTTGTAAAGATCCATGTATGATCTTATATTTTGTTTTTAGGTGTAGAATGTTTACAGGTGCAGAATCGTAAGAGGTGCATAATTGTAGAGTAAGGTGCAGCTAAGGTGCAGTTTCTCTACTGCAGGGGACCTGCCTATACCCACGGTTCATTGAACCGTGGGAAACTCTGGCGCTGTAAATCAGTATACCCACGGTTTTGAAACCGTGGGTATACATCGATACTCACAGTTCATTTGAACCATGGGAAATATTTACAGTAGCTGCAAATCAGTATGTTGTTGTATACCCACGGTTATAAAACCGCGAGTATACATCTATACCTATGGTTCAGTGAACCGTGGGTAATATAAATTTTTCCGGGTCTATACCCACGGTTTTCAAAGAACTGTGGGTATAGGCCTATTGCGACAGCACTGCAGCCCATGGTTACTGAAACCGTGGGTATAGGGTATACCCATGGTTTCAAGGGCTATACCCACGGTTTAAAACTGTGGGTATAGGTGATATTTCCCGTAGTGATATGAATGATTATATATTGTTGTGTATTCCTTCATGGGAATTTTTTTTGGGTAAAATGGATTGGGACCATGAGTGCCCTAAGTGGGGAATTAAGGTTAATTAAGGCTCCTAGACTCAGATAGACTACTTCATCAATCAATGAGTGAATTGAAACTAACCAAGAGTATGATAAGTCCTCTAAGAGGTGATTGACTGTGATTATTATGGTGTTTCCTTTAGGTTTTCGGTTTGTAAATTTCATTTTGAGAGGAACTTGAGGCACACTGTGCATGGGTCATTGGGGGTTTGTTCTCAGGGCCTGGAAATGACTTTCCAAGGATTCTTGGGTGTTTTTTTTCATAATATGTCCCTTGTTATCAATTTCATAGTGGTGATGTGAGAATTGTAAAGGGAGATAGAATGACCTATTGGGGAAAGGGTTGGGTGGGTGATATAGTCGATGGGATCAGCTAATAGGGTGATGGATGTGGGTTGGTGTTAATGAGTAGAGACTGATTTGGGTCTGAGGATACTAGTGAATACGTTTGTGTATGATAGGGGAATGACATTGGGTATACTAGTGAGTTTGATGTATCATATCCCACATGATTGGACTTATCATGTATTGGTTATCCTGATAGACTATATGTATTTGAGATGTGATTTGGATTATGGGGTTAGATAATTCATGAATAACACCTAGTTTATGAGTATGGTATGAGTTACACTTATTATGTGACGTTAGTGAAGATATAGGGTCCATACCATGTGATCATATTCATTTTTTTTCTGGTATCCTAACCTTGGTTTATATAGTATTATCACTAGATGTGATACATGACCTCAGCCTAAGTGAAAGGGTGATGGTAGAGTCATGATATGTGAATTCAATCTGAGTAAAAGTAAAGTGGTGAAAACATTATATGCGACCTCATTCTGAGTGACAAGGTGGTGGTTGATACATGACACGATACCTCTCCTTGAGTTATAGGGTGGTGGTTGAGATGTGATGTGTGACCTTTCCTTGAGTGACAGGGTGGTAATTGAGACATGATATGAGACTTAATGCTATGATATAGGGTTAGTAGTGGGTATTTGGAACAATATCTCACCCTGAGTGATAGGGGGTAGGTATGGTATTTATTTATGAGACCTACCCTAAGTGATATGGGACAGTATGAGACTTAATTTGGAACCATTCCATGGGTAATAGGGTTTTGGTTAACTTGTGTGAAAATATTCCAAGATGTTCAATATTCCCAGGTATGATTTTATTTCACATTTCCCCAAATAGTATTCCTATGACATATGTGGTAAAGGAAATGTTTCACTAAAGGTGATTAGACAAGGTATTTTCAAGTTTCATGGTGACCTAGTAAATATATAATGACCTGACATGTATTCTTGTATGTTTTATGTGATCTATTTATTTCCTCGTTCATATACATTTATATGACATCATATATTACGGTCAATTGGTGAGACCCTGTTGATATGTATTTCTCATGCCCTACACAATAACCTCACTGCATATATAAACCTCATTTATTTTATGCAATCTTGATCACAGGTTATTATGGATCAGGCTAGAGTAGCTTAATAGGGAATGGAGATGGGGTTGAGGTAAATATTGGGGTAGGTAGTGGAGACTCATTTTATAATTCATTCTTGTTTATTTTTTAAATGGTATTAGATCAGATGAAAAAAAATTGGGATGTATTATTGTATGACTATAGATACACTTGTTATATAATGGGTGTCTGTTACTTCATTATTGTTGGATATGAGCCATAATTCCATTATATGAATTCTAATATGTTGATCAGGGATGATAATTTGATATTTATTTTCTAGTGATGGTTGTTGTATTGAGTGTATAGTCTTCCAAAAAATTTCCATAGAATCTCTAATTTGTAGGTTTTAATGGGGCATGCAATAAATAATTAAATTTTTAGATACCCTAAAATTAATCTAAGGAAGCTAACCATATGTTATTTCCCTGATGAAGGGAATGCTCACTCATGCTCTCCACATCTATATTAATCTATGAGTATTTTATTTTAAAAATATTAATGAATGATGGTGAAATAGTGGGTTCATGAAAGAGATGAAAGATAAGTTAAAAATATAAAAATTAATGCTATGGATCATATAATTATCTCATACACTCTATCATAATCTCTCATAAATAAATTCACTTCTCTTCTTAATATTAATTAATAACTTGAAACCACCTGCTACTCACTCCCTCTATGATATTTTCAGCTAAGAAATTTAGTATTAATACATGTAGAACTACAATCACCTACCCCAGATAATTAAGGACCCTCTATAACTCCTCATTTAGTCTTTATTCCCATCCATTATATAATAAATAAACTAATATTGGGGTGATATAATGTGAAATAAAATTAAAAGAATAGACTAAGATTAAATATATAGTAATAGTGATTATCAACTACTATTCTTATGAAATTTTAGATTCTCATTAACTTTATCACTAGATAATTAAAAATAATAATTCATTAAAATTAAAAATTTGGGGATATGGGAGTTTCACCTTATCTAGGCCATACTACCTACATTTCTATCACTGGAACTTCGAAAATAAACTAAACAGAAATGAGTTAGATCTGTCCTACTTTACTGTGAGAGAGATCTCATTTATCAATTGGTATTATTATTCATTTTAAAGGCTTTATAGTGGAATATATATCAAATGATATTTCCATATTTAATTTATGATTCATTCTACATCATCGGCTCCTATTAGGTTCCATATCATTCTTCTTCTTCTCTGACTTATCTAGAAACTCACATGAACCATGGTTCCCCTATTAAATGGATGTGCACCATGTAGAGATGTCCAACCAACCTTACCTAATTTTTCCTTGAATAATGAATTATGATGAAAAAAGGTTTCATACATGGAGGTCACATAGAAGTAGATGGGATCAATGACCTTGGAGTTATCCATCTTGAAAAGGTACTGGGTACTCTCAACCAAATTTGAACTTCTCTCTAATCGGAAAAGTCTAAATTCATATGATGGATGTTTGATGATGCATATAAAAGTAATATGATCAGTTAAAAAGTCTTACATTATTATTGAAGCCTTATGGTGTAGGCATAAGTCATACGATGAAGTCATAAAATGGAAGTCTTATGCTCTTCACTAGGGAAAAGTATTATAATCTAGCTACTTCAGTTAAAATTATTGATGTATTTTATTGACAATATGGTGTGTTTTGGCCTTCCAACTAATATTCATGACACTAGGAGACATTTATTCCCATTTATTTTGAACTTACATGGGGAACAAACTAGCCAAAACATTATCTATACTTTGACTTGGATTTAACAATCTTAAGTGAGGCTTCTTCTTTCAAAGTTGGTTGAATCTTGAATTCATCGATTGAATCGCATTGGTCTTTTATAGAGGAAGATAGGGTTGGATTCATGTGAAGTGAGAACTGGAAGATATATTTACTTTATATAAGGGCTAACCCATACATAGCACATTCTCAATGGGGATGACCTTTATCTAGCCTCTTGAACATGCCTAATATCCCGAAGTAGTAGTTGAAATTATAGGTATACTTTTACATAACATGTTTTTCCACAGGTATACCTTCACACAACATATATATCTTGCATAAGGGTAACTCAAAACTACAAAAAACAATAAAATCATAATTTTAATGAATTTATTTTCTATATAAACATCTAAATGATTAATAAAATTAAATTCATAATTTAATCCCTTAAAAAATAAATTCCAATTCTGAAAATCAATTTATGGATTCTCAATTTAAATCCAAAAATAAAACCACAAAAACATATTTAAATCTCTTAATCAAAATAATTAAAAATTAAAAAATTAACTAAAAAATCCATCAATTTCCCTTGTTTTATATCAATTATGGAGTTAATAATCTATGAAAAGTAGTTAAAATTTAGGAAATATTGTCTTTCATCACTCCCCCGTACTTACACTATTTCAATCCAAGACAATATAATGAATTTCATAAATTAAATTTTTTTTACTACCTAATTTAAAATACACACACCAAAAATTATGGAAGACTAAATTTCATATATTTATTCAGAATTAAATGACTCATATATAAATTATTCATAATTTTCTACCTAAATCCAAGCCAATGTTTGAATTCCAAGAGTGAAACACATCGTATTTTAGTGAAATTAAATCTTTAACAATAATATCTTTAAATTGTCACTCTCCCCTAGGTTTCTTCTACCAAATATCTATTTTTTACTTTGATACAACTCAAATGATACTCTAATAATTTAAT
This sequence comes from Viscum album, assembly GCA_963277665.1. Classification (NCBI taxonomy): domain Eukaryota; kingdom Viridiplantae; phylum Streptophyta; class Magnoliopsida; order Santalales; family Viscaceae; genus Viscum; species Viscum album. The sequence continues at coordinate 754,068,124 of OY728160.1, forward strand.
TAACTATTTTTTCATTTGGGTTTAATCTTACCCTCACCTTAATCCATTCATTTTCTATAATTTGTATTTTGTTGAATTTTTCCTAGTCATTTACGTAAAAATCACTTATTTAATTTACATAGGGAATTTATAACACACATGTTTATAATATCAATTTGAAAAAATAAAACTCTTCTTTGGAATCAAGAAATAAAAATTTACATGGGATAAATTTTTCTTATTATTCTGGTAACTTTCATATTTTGATGAATAGTAAAAACATGATATATTTTAATGAAAAACAACTTTTTTCATCGTAATAATTTATATGGTTAAATTATAATATTGAATGGTTTTAAAGTATAAATAGAATAAATTTTTACCATTTAATATAATGTATGTCATTAGAATTGATTTTACATTGAATTTGTAGGTTAAATCAATTCAATCTTTTGCAATGTTTTAAACAAAAACCCGTTTTCATTCGACAATGGGATTAATTTTAATTTAATTTCTGAAACTTCTGTGTATTGAATTTGAAAAAATGGATTCCATATTTGTAATCAGTGGGTCCAAATTATGTTAATAGACTACTTTTTATTTTTGGGAATTATGAATAGTAACTACGGTAAATTTTATTTACCATAGTTAAAGGTAAATCGGGTAATTAAGGGTAAATATAATATTATAAAATTACCCTAACACATGCCAAAATTATATTGGATGGGTAAAAGTAAACCCATATCAACTAAGGGTCGGATTAGATTCATTTTATGGACTTTTGACCATGAAAATAATTTAATTATTATTAAAACCAAAGAAAGTGACAACATGGCACTCTCTTAAATCTTATAAGTATAATAATTTTAATTTAGTGATAAAAATCATACAACTTCGAACATGAATAGTCTCCAGAAAGCTAATAAAATTATATACATCATCATAATTTATTTATAATTTTTAGGGATTAAATAATTATCATTAACGGTGATACATTAATGATACAGAAATTATTTATTAAGTGGAAAATAAGTAAAATAGTTTTTATTGAAATAATAATACCCATTAAAAGTCCCAAAAACCTGAAAAAAATTATTTTTAGTGTATATATACACCTTAATCATCCAATGGCCTAATATATAAACGTTTGGATCCTTATAAAAGTGATTATGACACTTATATTATTTTTATTTTAAATGATGCCAAAGTTGCCACCTTCATAATTTAATAAATATAAAAATTTAAATATTGTGATTTTAAGATGATAAATTCGATTAAAAGTATTATTGTGAAAGGTAATAGATTTATCTTAATCATAGGATTTTATTTTAAATTTTTATGCAAAAAATCAGTATATTAAATAATTATACAAAAATGTTGAAGTAATTATTTTATTAAGAGATAAACCAAATAAATGGTATTAAAAATAATAAAATAAATATTATATGAACTATTTAATGTGATCCACTAATTTTATAGATACATATGACCTTTTATGAATCTATTAAATCTTTTAGTTTGAACATATATTCTATATATATTTTATTTGAATTCAAATAAATTAATAGTGTCAAAATTGACACTATTGTTATTTTATAAAAATAACATATTATAAAATTGTTTAAAAATCACAAAAATATTTAAAAATTATAAATTTAAATTTATATGGTATATAATGTTATAAAGTAAACAATTCTGTAAAATTCACAGCAAATAAGTAATTATTTGTTATAATGTAAAATTTAGAATTTTATTACCACAAATAAACTTAAATAGATTAAATAAGGATAAATCAAAATGATAAGGTTTAAAATAAGATCCAAACATGTATAAATTTGATTGGTTGATGATATTACAACCCTATCTCATCTAATCTTCGAATATGATTAATTTTTGGAGGTTTTTAAATGGGGTTAGAGTTATTATAAATTAATATTTTTAAGAATTCCAAAGGTGCCCCTATCCTCCCTTATAAAAGGGCACCTCCTCCCTCTCTACCACACACTACTTTGAGCCTTCAAGCACGGCCAAACCCTACCCAATTATCTTCTCCACTTCCCTAGAAACATCCTAGAGGTATTGGTTCTATTCAAAGACAAATTTTAGTGCCCTAAGAGGTGGTCTCAAAGAGGCGCTTCAAAGAAGAGGTAATTTCCGTTACCGATTCTTTCACCTTTATTTCTTCTTCCACTTATTTTTCTTAGGTTGTTTCATTATCAAGTAATAACATCAGTATCACTCATATACAGATATGTTATTATAAGTATGAAACAACCCAATTTCACCATCTATCCATCCTACGGAAAACGAAATAACCACGCGTGCGTACGTACGGAATACCGTCTCCACGTCGTGGTGTAATCTATTTTCAACCACCACCTTACTTGGATGGGTATAATGGTGTAAATAATAAATATATATGATTATTGTAAATTGATATTGATTCTGTAATAGTATACATACACTCCAATAAAATTCCACGATCATGGGAACGATATCATCACTTTTGCGTACGTACGGAATACTGTCTCCACGATGCGATGAGATTCATTCTCAATGATTAACCATTCATAAATGATTATAAAGTATATATAATAAGTAATCATGAAATATATGACATAATAATGATACTGGATTTATGTATATATATATTTATTTATTTTATCCAATTAATTCCATTCAATTCAATGAGGAAACGAAAACAACGTTCATACATACGAACGGCCTACCGTCTCCATGAACGGTGTATTTCTTTCCATTTATCGATCTATTATATATATGTATATTATGAATATATATTATATATAAATTATGTTTTAAATTATGGAAGTAAGTAATCATGATCTATGTAATCATATGAATAATTACAAGTCAAAACACGGACGACAAATGAAATGATTTTACCCAAAACGCTCTTTAACATGGAATTTACAAAAGAACGGGTAATATAAAGTCATAAGTGAACCATATATGATATCATAACAATTAATATGATTTTGTAATAAGTCAATAACATTATTTAAATCATTATACAGTAGGTTCGGACACTTACGAAGAAAATCAGACCTAAGGTAAGGGATAATTTTGCAAATCTCATTTTTATCCGAGATTGCTTATTCATAAGTATTTACTGGGGTTATTTCTATCATCCATGTCCATGTTTTATAAAAGTTTTTTCATGTATGTTTAAAGTCCTTTTTACCCATTTTGACATTTACTACATGGTATGTAAGGAATCTTTCTTTTTTTTACATTATGAGGTACTTTTTTGACTTTTCCAGCAAAAGTACGAGAAGAATGTTTTTTTAACTTATACGGCACGAAAGGATTTTTACGGTTTTATAAAGCCTTATTTTCATGAAGCTTCCTCCAAATGATTTCATGACTATTTTAAACAAAATCCATTTCTTTTAAAATTGCATGACATTTTGTGAAAAGAAAATGTTTTTAAATAAAAAGGGATAATTTCCTCAAGAATTCATTTCAAGTGTTTTATCAAAACCATTTTTCATCTAAGATGACATTATTTCATATGTGTATGTTTCAAGTATAATGTCTCTATGATTTACAAGGTTTCACTTCTCTTATTATGAAATGATATACATTTCTTTTATATGGATTATGTGATGATTGGATGATGTTTATGAAACCCACTTTATTTATTAAGTTTTTATGAATGATGTATGTTTATTTTGTGGCACAAGTAAGAATGATTTCATTATGATATGGGTGGGACCTATATCTCCCTCCAATGCATTGGGTAAAGATTTATATCTCATGAGATAGACATGGCTGGAACGACAGGTTAAACCGGTTCAGTAAAACAGGACTGAAACGAGGAGTGAACTCGATTCAGAAAGGGACTTTGTCCACTAAGATGGTCTTGGAAGCAATGCCTTGGATACTATGGAAATCATATCATGTGCTTAATGGTTTCCACAATTACATGTTTTATTCCCATGCTATTTTATCATGATTTATGTTCCATTATGATCTATGCCTTATGTACATCCATGTTTTATGTCGTTGCTCAAGATTTTTAATGTTCATGTTTTTTTAAGTTCAAATATATATGGTATGTTTTATTTTATCCATGCTTACCCTTACTGAGCATTTGAGATCACCCTTTTTATGTTTTCTTTTCCCCCAGGATTAAAAGAAAGATTTTAGGTAAGGAAAAAAAATGGGAGGATCTTTATGGGAGATGTTGAAGATCTTTCACCACGATTAGAAGATTACATTCCAAGTTTCCAAAGACACTAAACTATTACGGTCCTTGTGTGTCTGTTTTTGTTATGTACTAAGTATTCCTCAAAAGTAATGTAATGTCTATGTACGTCAAGCTTCGGGTCTCTACAAATATAATGGGAATAAAACATGTACTTGTGGCAACCATTCATCACATGTTATGATTTCCATAGTAGCCAAGGCATTGCTGCCAAGACCATCTTAGTGGACAAAGTCCCTTTCTGAATCGAGTTCACTCCTCCACTTCCACAAAAACAGTTTTTCGCAGCACCCCAAGCGCTGATAAAGGGTCGGCTTCAAAAAAAAATTAAAAATATATTAATATATTAATATATAAATATAGTTATATTGTTATATAAATATTGTTATATTGTTATATAAATATAATATATAATTTTAAAATATATTTTAGATAAGTATAAATGTACATTTACACTTATTATACTTAATATATATATATATAAGATATTTAGTGAAAATGGCTTCTTAAAAAAATTAAAAAAATATTTTTAATTAATAATTTGATAATAATTATGGAGTAATAGTCTTTTAATAACAATTTTAGGACTAAAAAAATTAAAAAAAGATCCAAAATATGTTGAAAACGCAACTCAAACTTCAAACGGCCATAACTTTTGATCTAGGTGTCCGTTTGAGCTCTACCACATATCAAATCGAATCCCGCGACGAGCTCTACATCGTTGTGACCTGGGCTACCTTGGTCAAGCATTTTTCGAGGCCAAAAGAGGCCCAGAAGGCCTCTAAAACTGAGTTTTTTGTCGGGGTACCCAAATGTTTTAACATTTTGTGGATTTTCAGCCTCGTTTAAGGGGGTATTATTGGCTTTTTTTGGTGGGGACTGAATTTATTCCAAGTTATTACATTCATATTGATATTATGTATTTGAAATTTTATCCTTTTTGATAATGCACTGCTATTTATAATCAAATATATAACTATATGTACAATTTTTTTATATATTCATACATACAAATTTAATTATAAATATAAATAATAAAATATATTTACATATAAAATATATTAGCTTTATCTAAATAATAACTAACATCCATTTTATTTAAAATACAAATATATGAATATTTATATACCTATATATTAATCTAAATATATATATATATAGATTAATCTAACTATATATATATATTAATCTAACTATATATATATATTAATCTAATAACTATATATATATTAATATAACTACATATATATATATATTAGTACTACTATAAGTATATATATTAATATCACTATATATATATTAATATAACTATATATATATATTCATATAACTATATATATGTTAATATAACTATATATATATATATATTAATATAAATATATATTACTATACGAATAAATATAACTATATATATATATATATATATATATTAATATCGCTATATATATATACTAATATTACTATATATATATATATATTAATATAACTATATATATATATTATAATATAACTATATATATATATTATAATATAACTTTATATATATATATATATTATAATCTAATAACTATATATATATTAATATAAATATATATTACTATACGAATAAATATAACTAAATATATATATATATAGATATCATGAATTGGAAGACAAATCAAAATAGAGTAGTGGTAAAGGCTTAGGCGCGCAGGGGGGAGGTCTCGAGTTCAAATCCTGTGGGAGGCAGGGGCGCGCGCGCATGGGGGAATATAACAGCAAGCGTTGTTAAAGGGTGAAGGGGGTGTGTGGGGTACATGGGGTGTTGTACAGGGGAAGAAAAGCACTGTAAAATGGGGGGCTCAAGCGCTATAAAAGCCCACCCGATTCGCAGTATTTTTTAATTTTTTTTTAAATTTTTTTATTTTTTTTTAATTTTTTTAACTTTTATCAGCGCTTTTTTAAAAGCGCTGATAAAGGAAGTGCTCAAATAGGACCCCTTTATCAGTGCTTTTTTTAGCACTGATAAAAGACCCCTTTTATTAGCGCTTTTTTTAGCGCTGATAAAGGGGTCCTATATCAGCGCTTTTCGGAGCGCTGATAAAAGGGACCCCACCCCCCTTTATCTACGCTGGCTTTATCAGCGCTTTTTCTAGCGCTGATAAAGGCCATTTTTAGCGCTGATAAAGGCCATGTTTGTAGTAGTGCTCGTTTCAGTCCTATAACACTGAACCAGATTAACTTACCATTCCAGCCATGTCTATCTCATGAGATATAAATCTTTACCCAATGCATTGGAGAGAGATATAGGTCCCAACCATCTCATAATTAAATCATTCTTTCTTGTGCCACAAAATCATAAATCATACATCATAGCATAACCCATGTAATAGAATGAGATTCTTAAAAATCATGCCATCATAACATAATCCATATAAAAAATTTGATATCTTTTCATCATAAGAAGAATCAAACCATGTAAATAAGGGAGACATTATGCTTGAAACATAAATATATTAAATAATGTCATTTTAGATGGAAAATAGTTTTGATAAAAACACTTGAAATGAATTCTTGAGGAAAATATCATTTCTTCAAAATCATTTTCTTTTCACAAAATGTCATGAAATTTTAAAAGAAAAGGGTTTTGTTGAAAATAATCATGCAATATTGTATAGGAAGCTTCATGAAAATGAGGCGTTATGAAACCGTAAAAATCCGTTCACGCCGTATAAGTTAAAAATAACATTATCCTCGTACTTTTATCGGAAAAGTCAAAAAGTTCCTTGTATGGTAAACAAAAGAAAGATTCCTTCCATAACATGTGGTAAAAGTCAAAAAAAAAGGTAAAAATGACTTTAAACATACATGAAAACACTTTTATAAAACATGTACATGGACGATTGCAATAACCCCAGTAAATACTTTCAAATAAGCAATCTCGGATAAAAATGAGATTTTCAAAATTATCCCTTACCTTAGGTCTGATATGCTTCGTACATTTCCGAAACTCCTGTATAATGATTTAAATAATTTCATTGACTTATTACGGAATCATATTCATTGTTATGATATCATATACGGTTCACTTATGACTTTATATTACTCATTCTTTTGTATGTTCCATGTTAAAACAGCGTTTTGGGTTAAATCGTTTTATTTATCGTACGTGTTTGGACTTGTTGTTCTTGATATTATTACTTATATCCTGATTTTCATAATTCCAGAATGTAAAAAATGATTTAAATATAATATATATTTCATTATATACATATATATATGATAGATCGATTAAATGAAATGAAATACACCGTTCATGGAGACGGTAGGTCGTACGTACGCATGAATGCTGTTTTCCTTTCCTTATTGAATTGAATGAAATTAAGTAGATGACATAAATATATATACACATAAATCCAGTATTATTATTATGTCATATATTTCATGATTACTTATTATATATACTTTTTAATCATTAATGAATGGTTAACATGGAGAATGAATCTCATCGCGTCGTGGAGACGGTAGTCCGTACGTACGCACGAGCGATGATATCATTCCCATGATCATGGAATTCTATTGGAGTGTATGTATAATAATACAGAATCAATATCACTTTAAAATAATCATATATAGTTATTATTTACACCATTATACCCATCCAAGTAAGGTGGTGGTGGAAAATACATTACACCACGGCGTGGAGACGGTATTCCGTACGTACGCACGCGCGTTGATTTCGTTTTCCGTAGGATGGATAGATGGTGAAATAGGGTTGTTTCATACTTATAATAACATATCAGTATATGATTGATACTGATGTTATTACTTCATAATGAAACAACTAAATAAGAATAAGTGCAAGAATAAATAAAGTTGAAAGAATCGGTAACAGACATTACCTCTTCTTTGAAGCGCCTCTTTGAGACCTCCTCTTAGGGCACCAAAATTGGTCTTTGAAGAAGACCAGGACCTCTATGATGTTTCTAGGGAAGTGGAGAAGATAATTTAGTAGGGTTTTTTCAATCTTGAAGGCTCAAAGTGGTGTAAGGAAGAGAGGGATGAGGTTCCCTTTTATAAGGGAGGAGAGGGGCACCTTTGGAATAACTAAAAACTATTATTTTATTATAAAGTCATATTTGGTTTTTAATAGATTCAAATTGATTTATTTCTATGCTAAGGTGGGTATGAGTAGAATTCCTCTCATACAATAGAATTTTGACAAGTTTAGTTTACTATTTTAACCTTATCATTTTGATTTAACTTTAAGTTAGATAATTTTACTTTTACCGTGTCTTTTTGTGTTCTTACACTATAAGGTTAATAAACTTAATATAACAAGACAAATGAACCCCAAGTTGTTTATTATTAATATATATAACCTTATATATGTCATTTTTCTGAACCTTAGATTATTAGAAATAAAATAACAATTAATAATATAATATTTTTTTAAAAAACTATTTTATGTCAGTTTTGACACTATTTGGTAATTGATTTTTGTGAAAATCATACGAGAATGATTAGTTCGAAAAACGTTAATTAAATAAATACGAACATGTCATATTAACCTATAAAATTAGTGTAATTCATAAAACGTCTCAAATTACATTTAAGTGGGTATTTATAACATCAATTATATCAATATTTCATTAATAAGATAATTACTGCATCATCTTTGTGTCATAAATAAATTAAATTATTTAAGGTATAAAAATTAAAAATAAAATACCATTATGTAGGAAATATTTTTATCTTTCTAATGAATATTTATTGTTTAATTTATCTTATGTATAACCCTATATTAAAAATGGTTTAGTTATTAAATGTTGATTTCAACTATTTTAACCCTTCTTTAAATAAATTAATATTAAATGTCCTAATCTAATCCAAGTGGGCCTAAATGGTCATATTTTATTCCTAAGGTTGTTTTTGGTCGAATTAAACTTATCCAATAGAATTAGGACATGTGTTAGGGTAATAATAATATCATTTTTACTCTTAATTACCCTATTTACTTTTAACCGTGGTAAATAAAAGTAAAAATTTACTATTCACCAAAAATTATTTTCATCTCATTGAACAACATTTTACTTACTGACATCAACCATGTCTCTTGGATTTTTAAAATTTCACTCACAGAAGTGGTAAAATTAAGTTTTATGTAAATTTTCAAATTCACCTAGGAGGTGGGTAAAAGACGGTCAAAAGTTCAATAAAATTTTTATATATCTAAAATTATTATAAAATGACTCTAATGAATTACATTGAACTTATATAGGTATTATGTGTCAATTTTGACCTAAAATAAATTTAAATATAATAAATAATTATTTAAATAAAAAGTCGTTTTTTAAATAGTAACCCAGGGTTTTCACTATTCATCAAAAATTGAAAGTTTCCAGAAAAATACCAAAATTTCACCCTAGGATAATTTCGATATTCCGAATCCAAAAATGAAGTCCATTTTTAAAGAAGAAATTTAAAAAATTTCAAAAAGTGGTTATTACTATTCATAACGGCTAGTTTTAATAATATTTTAATAGCATATCGTTGTTTAGTGAAACTCGATATTGCGTACAACACACACTATCGAGGAAGGTCACGATTGCGTGTAATGCAGCCAAGTTAGGGTTTTGTGTCGTGCAAGACTCCTTTGTTTTAGCATAAAACACAAGACATCAATAAAATTAAAAAGAATATTTTTCATAAAATCTCAGGGTATTACATTCTACCCCCCTTAAAATGAATTTCGCCCTCGAAATTCATCAGGGTTACAAATGGTTTACTTCTCAAATGATTCTTTAATAGAAACCCACATCGTAAAAAGGAATACCAAAACCAATCTTTAAAAACTAAAGTATGAAACATAACGGTTACCCAAATTAACTAATCATTGGGTTTCCACATAGGAGAACATAGGTGAAAATATGGATATGGAAGAGAAACCTAACCATCATGTTCTGATGGAGAGTGGTAGAGAACATGGCTATGAAAAAGCCAACAATCACAAAGCCATAGATTTGTGATGATATAAGGTACCATATGATTCATCGAATATAAGGGAACTAGGACAACATTTTTGGTTTTCAAGATCATTTCCCTAAAGTTGATGAATTAAAAGAAATACTTACATGATTTTGGTACAATTTCACTATTGTTCGTGAATTGAACAATTTCCACTTCATCCTTTAAATAAATGAAGTTGAATTTTTTATTCGTGATGTGTTAGCAGATCATGTGATATAATGATGGGTTATTCCATCTGTTTCAAACAAAAGGTTAGCAAAAGTTATAAGTCCATCTTATGGTTAGATTAATCGTATATGGTTCCAAAATTGAACTTATACTCTATATATCATACCGGTTAATAAAATAAAACTATTTTATACTAACCAGGGACTTACTATAGGCCAGTGGTAGGCGATAAAGGTCAGTCGCACTTTGGTTGTGGGTTCAATTTCCACAGCCTTGTCTAACGTGATGGGTTGTCACATGTCCTGCAGGTTGTCCTTTTTTCTAAAACTACATTACTATAACATCCCATCAATAATATCGAAAAAACTTCTATCCTTAAACAATAATAACTTATGTACAACATAATCCATTCCAATCTTTAAGCTTATATATAATACTGCATTCCACTCTCATAATATAGTGAAAACGATTACCAGAGATTTTATATAACAAGCATGTTAATACCATCATTGATCCCCATATATCATAAGATATGTCTTGTTGGTCACATTCCAAATATTCGAAGGCCTTAATCATATATTCTCTTGAAAAATGAATACCCATTTAATCTTAGTGAAAACATGAGTGCTGTCAAAAGTTAACTCTTTCCACATACCAAAAACCCAAAATTCTATATACTCAAACCATGATATAACTATTTCCTTATATCAGTCATGAGCTCATAAATACTGTCAAAAATTTCATTTTCTCCTTATCCCTTCATTATGTGCATATCATATTCTTTCCAAAAATATCTCAATCACTTTCCATGGTTACCAGTACCATAAAATTATTGAAAACCACAATAGACCAATACATAAATATTCCAATATTCCATGACACTATATAAAACATTATTTCGGAATTCCATTACATAAACACTTAATCATTCCACCACATCATTGTCATATCCAACATCTCCAATAGTGATCGCATGTGACTTCCCTTTGTCCTTTTCCTTAAGTGGTTGCTCATGTCGATCATCACTAACCCTTGGATTAGGGCATTTATTAGCATAATGCCCCATTTCCTTGCACTTGATGAATTGAAGTGTTGGTGGTGCGTTCTCTGCAATCTTTTCTATATTCACACCATTAGAAACCCTTTTTCCATTACTCTGACACTCAGCTGCTTGATGACCTTCTTTTCCACACTTAAAACATTTTCTAGTCCCTTTAAGACAATCTCCACTATGATTCTTTCCACACTTTGAGCATAAGGAAACATTCATCTTCTTTTCACCATTATTCTGAGATTTCTCCTTGAACTCCATATTTCTTTTCTTGTCAAAACCATGAGATGGATATGTAACACCAACTTCCATTTCTAACTTAATTGCACAATGCATAATTTCTTCATAGCTACTGAAGTCTATTATAGCTAATTCCCTTCGAAGATTTGGTTTTAAGCCACTGAAGAATCGATCAACTTTACTTTCAGGTTGGATGATAAAGCCAGCTGCATACCTTGCAAGCCTTGTAAAATTCGCTAAGTATATACAAACATATTCATCATCCTTTTGCTTTAGTTCAAGAAAATCCTTCTCCATCTTGGTTCGAAGAATACGAGGGAAGTACTTATTGAAAAATAATTTATTGAACTCGACCCATTCCATGGACTCAATTTCATATCTTGGCCTCGTATTCTTCACAAGATTCCACCATTGATCAGCTTCACCTTCCAAACGATATACTACTAAGATGAATTTATCATGTTCAGAACATTGAAGAACTGAAAATATCTTTTTAGTGGTACTGATCCATTTTTCAACAACAAGTGGATCAGAATACCCACTGAAAGAAGGTGGATGTTTCATCATGAAGGACTCAATAGAATATTGTTCCCTTCTCTACTCATTTGGAAGTCCAGAATGATTCATAGCTTGTGTAAGTATAGAAATAAGATTTTTCACTCCATCTCCCATAACATTGGTTTGTTCAGGAGGACAATCATTGCATTGTCCATTACATTGATCAACACGGTTCCTTCGGGTTCCATCCATCGTCTAAAACCCAAAAAGAATAGTGTGAGAGGAAAAAATCATGCTAGGGAAAAAAACATAATAAAGGGGGAGTACCATAAATATCTAAAATCTTAGGTTAAATTCTAAGATTGTTACCGTAGTTCTAGGACTATATCCTATACGTATACTTATCCTTAGGTACATCCCTAGACATACCTTAGAAATACCTCTAGAGATATCACTAACATTTTCGCATCCTAGTTTCCAAAGGTTGACTAAACCTTTCCTCTAATACCAACTGTAGAGACCCAAAGCTTGACGTACATGGAAATTACATTTGTTTTGCGGAATACTTAATACATAACAAAAACAAACACACAAGGACCGTAATAGTTTAGTGTCTTTGGAAACTCAGAATATAAACTTCTAATCATGTTGAAATATCTTCAACAACTACCATAACAATCTTCCCCTTTTTGTTTCCTTACCTAAAACCTTTCTTTATTTCTTGGGGAAAATAAATCATAAAAAGGGTGATCTCAAAGGCTCAGTAACGGAAAACATAGATAACATAAAACAATCCATAAACATTTGGAAGCAAAAACTTGAACATGAAATTTAAACATCAAGATCTTGAGCAAAGACATAAATCGTGGAAGTACGTAAGGCATATACCATAATAGAACATCAACCATGATAAAATATAATGGGAATAAAACATTTAATTGTGGAAACCATTCAGCACATGTTATGATTTCCATAGTAGCCAAGGCATTGCTGCCAAGACAATCTTAGTGGACAAAGTCCCTTTCTGAATCGAGTTCACTCCTCATTTCAGTCCTATAACACTGAACTAGATTAACTTACCGTTCCAGCCATGTCTATCTCATGAGATATAAATATTTACCCAATGCATTGGAGGGAGATATAGGTCCCACCCATCTCATAATGAAATCATTATTTCGTGTTCCACAAAATCATAAATCATACATCATAGCATAACCCATGTAATAGAATGAGATTCTTAAACATCATGCCATCATAACATAATCCATATAAAAAATTGGATATATTTTCATCATAAGAAGAATCAAACCATTTAAATAAAGGAGACATTATACTTGAAACATAAACATATTAAATAATGTCATTTTAGATGGAAAATAGTTTTGATAAAAACACTTGAAATGAATTCTTGAGGAAAATATCCTTTCTTCTTAAAAATCATTTCCTTTTCACAAAATGTCATGAAATTTTAAAAGAAAAGGGTTTTTGTTGAAAATAATCATGCAATATTGTATAGTAAGCTTCATGAAAATGAGGCGTTATGAAACCGTAAAAATCCGTTCACGCCGTATAAGTTAAAAATAACATTATCCTCGTACTTTTGTCGGAAAAGTCAAAAAGTTCCTTGTATGGTAAACAAAATAAAGATTCCTTCCATAACATGTGGTAAAAGTCAAAAAAAGGTAAAAAGGACTTTAAACATACATGAAAACACTTTTATAAAACATGGACATGGACTATTGCAATAACCCCAGTAAATACTTTCAAATAAGCAATCTCGGATAAAAATGAGATTTGCAAAATTATCCCTTACCTTAGGTCTGATATGCTTCGTACGTTTCCGAAACTCCAGTATAATGATTTAAATAATTTCATTGACTTATTACTGAATCATATTCATTGTTATGATATCATATACGGTTCACTTATGACTTTATATTACCCATTCTTTTGTAAGTTCCATGTTAAAGCAGCGTTTTGGGTAAAATCGTTTTATTCATCGTACGTGTTTGGACTTTTTGTTCTTGATATTATTACTTATATACTGATTTACATAATTCCAGAATGTAAAACATGATTTACACATAATATATATTTCAGTATATACATATATATATGATAGATCGATTAAATGAAATGAAATACACCGTTCATGGAGACGGTAGGCCGTACGTACGCATGAACGCTGTTTTCGTTTCCTTAATGAATTGAATGAAATTAAGTAGATGACATAAATATATATACACATAAATCCAGTATTATTGTTATGTCATATATTTCATTATTACTTATTATATATACTTTATAATCATTCATGAATGGTAAACATGGAGAATGAATCTCATCGCGTCGTGGAGACGGTAGTCCGTACGTACGCACGAGGGATGATATCATTCCCATGATCATGGAATTCTATTGGAGCGTATGTATAATATTTCATAATCAATATCACTTTACAATAATCATATATAGTTATTATTTACATCATTATACCCATCCAAGTAAGGTGGTGGTGGAAAATAGATTACACCACGGCGTGGAGACGGTATTCCGTACGTACGCACGCGCGGTGATTTCGTTTTCCGTGTGATGGATAGATGGTGAAATAGGGTTGTTTCATACTTATAATAACATATCAGTATATGAGTGATACTTATGCTATTACTTCATAATGAAACAACTAAAGAAGAATAATTGGAAGAATAAATAAAGTTGAAAGAATCGGCCTTTGAGACCTCCTCTTAGGGAACCAAAATTCGTCTTCGAAGAAGACCAGGACCTCTATGATGTTTCTATGGAAGTGGAAAAGATAATTTTTCAGGGTTTGTCAGATCTTTAAGGCTCAAAGTGGTGTGATGAAGAGAGGGAGGAGGTGCCCTTTTATAAGGGAGGAGAGGGGCACCTTTGGAATAACTAAAAACTATTATTTTATTATAAAGTCATATTCGGCTTTTAATAGCTTAATATTGATTTATTTCGAAGCTAAGGTGGGTATGGGTCGAAATCATCTCATCCAATAGAATTTGGACAAATTTAGTTTACTATTTTAACCTTATCATTTAGATTTAACTTTAAGTTAGATAATTTTACTTTTACCGTGTCTTTTTATGTTCTTACACTATAAGGTTAATAAACTTACTATAACAAGACAAACGAACCCCAAGTTGTTTATTATTAATCTATATAACCTTATCTAAGTCATTTGGCCGAACCTTATATTTTTAGGAATAAAATTACAATTAATAATATAATATTTTTTTTTTAAACTATTTTATGTCAGTTTTGACCCTATTTGGTAATTGATTTTTGTGAAAATCATAGAAGAATGATTAGTTCGAAAAACTTTAATTAAATCAATACTAACATGTAATATTAACCTATAAAATTATTGGAATTCATAAAATGTCTCAAATTACATTTATTTGGGTATTTATAACATCAATTATGTCAATATTCCATTAATAAGATAATTACTGCATCATCTTTGTGTCATAAATAAATTAAATTATTTAATGTATAAAAATTAAAAATAAAATACCATTATTTAGGAAATATTTTTATCTTTCTAATTAATATTTATAGTTTAATTTATCTTATGTATAACCCTATATTAAAAATTGTTTAGTTATTAAACTTTGATTTTAACTATTTTAACCCTTCTTTAAATAAATTAATATTAAATGTCCTAATCTAATCCAAGTGGGCCTAAATGGTCATATTTTATTCCTAAGATTGTTTTTGGTCGAATTACAATTATCCAATAGAATTAGGACATGTGTTAGGGTAATAATAATATCATTTTTACTCTTAATTACCCTATTTACTTTTAACCGTGGTAAATAAAAGTAAAAAGTTACTATACATGAAAAATTATTTTCATCTCATTGAACCACATTTTACTTACTGACATCAACCATGTATCTTGGATTTTTGAAATTTCACTCACAGAAGCGGTAAAATTAAGTTTTACGTAAATTTTCAAATTCACCTATGAGGTGGGTAAAAGACGGTCAAAAGTTCAATAAAATTTTTATATATCTAAAATTATTATAAAATTACTCTAATGAATTACATTGAACTTATATAGGTATTATGTGTCAATTTTGACCTAAAATAAATTTAAATAGAATAAATAATTATGTAAATAAAAAGTCGATTTTTAAATAGTAACCCAGTGTTTTCACTATTCATCAAAAATTGAAAGTTTCCAGAAAAATACCAAAATTTCACCCTAGGCTAATTTCGATATTCCGAATCCAAAAATGAATTCCATTTTGAAAGAATAAATTTAAAAAATTTCAAAAAGTGGTTATTACTATTCATAACGGCTAGTTTTAATAATATTTTCATAGCATATTGCTGTTTAGTGAAACTCGGTATTGCGTACAACACACGCTATCGAGGAAGGTCACGATTGCGTGAAATGCAGCCAAGTTAGGGTTGCATGTTGTGCAAGACTCCTTTGTTGTAGTGTAAAACACAAGACATCAATAAAATTAAAAAGAATATTTTTCATAAAATCTCAGGGTGTTACATTCTACCCCCCTTAAAATGAATTTCACCCTCTAAATTCGTCAGGGTTATAAATGGTTTACTACTCGAATGTTTCTTCAATAGAAACCCACATCGTAAAAAGGAATACTAAAAACAATCTTTAAAAACTAAAGTATGAAACATAACGGTTACCCAAATTAACTAATCACTTGGTTTCCACATAGGAGAACATAGGTGAAAATATGGATATGGTAGAGACACCTAACCATCATGTTCTGATGGAGAGTGGTAGATAACATGGCTATGAAAAATCCAACAATCACAAAGCCATAGATTTTTGATGATCTAAGGTACCATATGATTCATCGGATATAAGGGAACTAGGAAAACATTTTTGGTTTTCAAGATCATTTCCTTAAAGTTGATGAATTAAAATAAATACTTGAATGATTTTGGTACAATTTCACTGTTGTTCGTGAATTGAACAATTTCCACTTCATCCCTTAAATAAATGAAGTTGAATTTGTTATTCGTGATGTGTTAGCAGATCATGTGATAGAATGATGGGTTATTCCATCTATTTCAAACAAAAGGTTAGCAAAAGTTATAAGTCCATCTTATGGTTAGATTAACCGTATATGGTTCCAAAAATGAACTTATACTTTATATATCATACCGCTTAATAAAATTAAACTAGTTTCTACTAACCAGGGACTTAATATAGGCCAGTGGTAGGCGATAAAGGCCATTCACACTTCGGTTTTGGGTTCAATTCCCACAGCCTTGTCTGACGTGATGGGCTGTCACCCGTCCTCCATGTTGTCCTTTTTTCTAAAACTACATTACTATAACATCCCATCAATAATATCGAAAAAACTTCTATCCTTAAACAATAATAACTTATGTACAACATAATCCATTCCAATCTTTAGGCTTATCCATAATACTGCAGTCCACTCTCATAATATAGTGAAAATGATTGCCAGAGATTTCATATAACAAGCATGTTAATACTATCACTGATCCCCATATATCATAAGATATGTCTTGTTGGTCAGATTCCAAATATTCGAAGGCCTTAATCATGTATTCTCTTGAAAAATGAATACCCATTGAGTCTTAGTGAAAACATGAGTGTTGTCAAATGTTAACTCTTTCCACATACCAAAAACCCAAAATTCTATATACTCAAACCATGATATAACTATTTCCTTATATCAGTCATGAGCTCATGAATACTGTCAAAAATATCATTTTCTCCTTATCCCTTCATTATGCGCATATCATCTTCTTTCCAAAAATATCTCAATCACTTTCCATGGTTACCGTTACCATAAAATTATTGAAAACCACAATAGACCAATACATAAATATTCCAATATTCCATGACACTATATACAACATTATTTCAGAATCCCATTACATAAACACTTAATCATTCCACCACATCACTGTCATATTCAACATCTCCATTAGTGATCACATGTGAATTACCTTTGTCCTTTGCCTTAAGTGGTTTCTCATGTCGATCATCACTAACCCTTGGATTAGGGAATTTATTAGCATAATGCCCCATTTCCTTGCACTTGAAGCATTGAAGTGTTGGTGGTGCGTTCTCTATAATATTTTCTTTATTCACACCATTAGAAACCCTTTTTCCATTACTTCGACACTCAGCTGCTTGATGACCTTATTTTCCACACTTAAAACATTTTCTAGTCCCTTTAAGACAATCTACACTATGATTCTTTCCACACTTTGAGCATAAGGAAACATTCATCTTCTTTTCACCATTGTTCTGAGATTTCTCCTTGAACTCCATATTTCCTTTCTTGTCAAAACCATGAGATAGATATGTAACACCAACTTCCATTTCTACCTTAATAGCACAATGCATAATTTCTTTATAGCTACTGAAGTCTATTATAGCTAATTCCCTTCGAAGATTTGGTTTTAAGCCACTGAAGAATCGATCAACATTACTTTTAGGTTGGATGAAAAAGCCAGATGCATACCTTGCAAGCCTTGTAAAATTCGCTAAGTATATACCAACAGATTCATCATCCTTTTGCTTTAGTTCAATAAACTTCTTCTCCATCTTTGTTCGAAGAATACGAGGGAAGTACTTATTGAAAAATAAGTTATTGAACTCGACCCATTCCATGGACTCAATTTCATCTCTTGGCCTCGTATTCTTGATAAGACTCCACCATTGATCAGCTTCACCTTCCAAATGATATACTGCTAAGATGACTTTATCATGTTCAGAACATTGAAGAACTAAAAATATCTTTTCAGTGGTACTGATCCACTGTTCAGCAACAAGTGGATCAGAATACCCACTGAAAGAAGGTGGATGTTTGCTCATGAAGGACTCAATAGAATATTGTTCCCTTCTCTACTCATTTGGAAGTCCAGAATGATTCATAGCTTGTGTAAGTATAGAAATAAGATTTTTCACTCCATCTCCCATAACATTGGTTTGTTTAGGAGGACAGTCATTGCACTGTCCGTTACATTGATCAACACGGTTCCTTCGGGTTCCATCCATCGTCTAAAACCCAAAAAGAATAGTGTGAGAGGAAAAAATCATGCTAGGGAAAACAACATAATAAAGGGGGAGTGTCATCAATATCTAACATCTTAGGTTAAATTCTAAGATTGTTACCGTAGTTCAAGGACTATATCCTATACGTATACTTATCCTTAGGTACATCCCTAGAAATACCTTAGAAATATCTCTAGGGATCTCACAAACGATTTCGCATCCTAGTTTCCAAAGGTTGACTAAACCTTTCCTCTGATACCAACTATAGAGACCCAAAGCTTGACATACATGGACATTACATTAATTTTGCGGAATACTTAATACATAACAAAAATAGACACACAAGGACCTTAATAGTTTAGTGTCTTTGGAAACTCGGAATATAAACTTCTAATCATGTTGAAATATCTTCAACAACTCCCATAACGATCTTCCCCTTTTTGTTTCCTTACCTAAAACCTTTCTTTATTTCCTGGGCCAAATAAATCATAAAAAGGGTGAGCTCAAATGCTCAGTAAGGGCAAACATAGATAACAAAAAACAATCCATAAACATTTGGAAGCAAAAACTTGAACATGAAATTTAAACATCAAAATCTTGAGCAAAGACATAAATTGTGGAAGTACGTAAGGCATATATCATAATAGAACATCAACCATGATAAAATATAATGGGAATAAAACATGTAATTGTGGAAACCATTCAACACATGTTATGATTTTCATAGTAGCCAAGGCATTGCTGCCAATACCATCTTAGTGGACAAAGTCCCTTTCTGAATCGAGTTCACTCCTCATTTCAGTCCTATAACACTGAACCAGATTAACTTACCGTTCCAGCCATGTCTATATCATGAGATATAAATCTTTACCCAATGAATTGGAGGGAGATATAGGTCCCACCCATCTCATAATGAAATCATTATTTCGTGTTCCACAAAATCATAAATCATACATCATAGCATAACCCATGTAATAGAATGAGGTTCTTAAACATCATGCCATCATAACATAATCCATATAAAAAATTGGATATATTTTCATCATAAGAAGAATAAAACCATGTAAATAAGGGAGACATTATACTTGAAACATAAACATATTAAATAATGTCATTTTAGATGAAAAATAGTTTTGATAAAAACATTTGAAATGAATTCTTGAGGAAAATGTCCTTTCTTATTCAAAATCATTTTCTTTTCACAAAATGTCATGAAATTTTAAAAGAAAAGGGTTTTGTTGAAAATAATCATGCTATATTGTATAGTAAGCTTCATGAAAATGAGGAGTTATGAAACCGTAAAAATCCATTCACGCCGTATAAGTTAAAAATAACATTCTCCTCGTACTTTTGTCAGAAAAGTCAAAAAGTTCCTTGTATGGTAAACAAAAGAAAGATTCCTTCCATAACATGTGGTAAAAGTCAAAAAAGGTAAAAAGGACTTAAAACATACATGAAAACACTTTTATAAAACATGGACATGGATGATTGCAATAACCCCAGTAAATACTTTCAAATAAGAAATTTTGGGTAAAAATGGGATTTGTAAAATTATCCCTTACCTTAGGTCTGATATGCTTCGTACGTTTCCGAAACTCTTGTATAATGATTTAAATAATTTCATTGACTTATTACTGAATCATATTCATTTTTATCATATCATATACTGTTCACTTATGAATTTATATTACCCATTCTTTTGTAAGTTCCATGTTAAAGCAGCGTTTTGGGTTAAATCGTTTTATTTATCGTACGTGTTTGGACTCGTTGTTCTTGATATTATTATTTATATCCTGATTTACATAATTTCAGAATGTAAAACATGATTTACAGATAAAGTATATTTCAGTATATACATATATATATGATAGATCGATTAAATGAAATGAAATACACCGTTTATGGAGACGGTAGGTCGTACGTACGCATGAACGTTGTTTTCATTTCCTTATTGAATTGAATGAAATTATGTAGATGACATAAATATATATACACATAAATCCAGTATTATTATTATGTCATATATTTCATGATTACTTATTATATATAATTTATAATCATTCATTAATGGTTAACATGGAGAATAAATCTCATCGCGTCATGGAGACGGTAGTCCGTACGTACGCACGAGCGATGATATCATTCCCATGATCATGGAATTATATTTGAGTGTATGTATAATATTTCAGAATCAATATCACTTTACAATAATCATATATAGTTATTATTTACACCATTATACCCATCCAAGTAAGGTGGTGGTGGAAAATAGATTACACCACGGCGTGGAGACGGTATTCCGTACGTACGCACGCGCGGTGATTTCGTTTTCCGTTGGATGGATAGATGGTGAAATAGGGTTTTTTCATACTTATAATAACATATCTATATATGATTGATACTGATTTTATTACTTCATAATGAAACAACTAAATAAGAATAAGTGGAAGAATAAATAAAGTTGAAAGAATCGGTAACGGACATTACCTCTTCTTTGAAGCGCCTCTTTGAGACCTCCTCTTAGGGCACCAAAATTGGTCTTTGAAGAAGAACAGGACCTCTAGGATGTTTCTAGGGAAGTGGAAAAGATAATTTGGCAGGGTTTGGCCGATCTTGAAGGCTCAAAGTGGTGTGAGGAAGAGAGGGAGGAGGTTCTCTTTTATAAGGGAGGAGAGGGGCACCTTTGGAATAACAAAAAACTATTATTTTATTATAAAGTCATATTTGTTTTTTAATAGCTCAAAATTGATTTATTTCTAAGATAAGGTGGGTATGGGTCAAAATCCTCTCATACAATATAATTTGGACAAGTTCAGTTTACTATTTTTACCTTATCATTTAGATTTAACTTTAAGTTAGATAATTTTACTTTTACCGTGTCTTTTTGTGTTCTTAAACTATAAGGTTAATAAACATACTATAACAAGCAAAAAGAACCCCAAGTTGTTTATTATTAATATATATAACCTTATCTAAGTCATTTGGCTGGACTGTAGATTTTTAGGAATAAAATAACAATAAATAATATAATATTTGTTTTGAAAACTATTTTATGTCAGTTTTGACACTATTTGGTAATTGATTTTTGTGAAAATCATAGGAGAATGATTAGTTCGAAAAACGTTTATTAAATCAATACTAACAAGTCATATTAACCTATAAAATTAGTGGAATTCATAAAACGTCTCAAATTACATTTATTTGGGTATTTATAACATCAATTATGTCAATATTTCATTAATAAGATAATTACTGCATCATCTTTGTGTCATAAATAAATTAAATTATTTAATTTCTAAAAATTACAAATAAAATACCATTATGTAGGAAAAACTTTTATCTTTCTAATGAATATTTATAGTTTAATTTATCTTATGTATAAATCTATATTAAAAATGGTTTAGTTATTAAACATTGATTTTAACTAACCCTTCTTTAAATAAATTAATATTAAATGTCCTAATCTAATCCAAGTGGGCCTAAATGGTCATATTTTATTCCTAATGTTGTTTTTGGTCGAATTACACTTATCCAATAGAATTATGACATGTGTTAGGGTAATAATAATATCATTTTTACTCTTAATTACCCTATTTACTTTTAATCGTGGTTAATAAAAGTAAAAAGTTACTATTCACCAAAAATTATTTTCATCTCATTGAACCAAATTTTACTTACTGACATCAACCGTGTCTCTTGGATTTTTGAAATTTCACTCACAGAAGTGGTAAAATTATGTTTTATGTAAATTTACAAATTCATCTAGGAGGTGGGTAAAAGACGGTCAAAAGTTGAATAAAATTTTTATATATCTAAAATTATTATAAAATGACTCTAATGAATTACATTGAACTTATATAGGTATTATGTGTCAATTTTGACCTAAAATAAATTTAAATAGAATAAATAATTATTTAAATAAAAAGTCGATTTTTAAATAGTAACCTAGTGTCTTCACTATTCATCAAAAATTGAAATTTTCTAGAAAAATACCAAAATTTCACCCTAGGCTAATTTCGATATTCCAAATCCAAAAATGAAGTACATTTTGAAAGATGAAATTTACATAATTTCAAAAAGTGGTTATTACTATTCATAACGGCTAGTTTTAATAATATTTTAATAGCATATCGTTCTTTAGTGAAACTCGGTATTGCGTACAACACACACTATCGAGGAAGGTCACGGTTGCGTGTAATGCAGCCAAGTTAGGGTTGTGTGTTGTGCAAGACTCCTTTTTTGTATCTTACAACACAAGACATCAATAAAAATAAAAAGAATATTTTTCATAAAATCTCGGGGTGTTACATTCTACCCCCCTTAAAATGAATTTCGCCCTCAAAATTCGTCAGGGTTATAAATGGTTTACTACTCAAATGTTTCTTTAATAGAAACCCACATAGTAAAAAGGAATACCAAAACCAATCTTTAAAAACTAAAGTATGAAACATAACGGTTACCCAAATTAACTAATCACTGGGTTTCCACATAGGAGAACATAGGTGAAAATATGGATATGGAAGAGAAACCTAACCATCATGTTCGGATGGAGAGTGGTAGAGAACATGGCTATGAAAAAGCCAACAATCACAAATCCAAAGATTTGTGATTATCTAAGGTACCATATGATTCATCGGATATAAGGGAACTAGGACAAAATTTTTGGTTTTCAATATCATTTCCCTAAAGTTAATGAATTAAAAGAAATACTTACATGATTTTGGTACAATTTCACTGTTGTTTGTGAATGGAACAATTTCCACTTCATCCCTTAAATAAATGAATTTGAATTTGTTATTCGTGATGTGTTAGTAGATCATGTGATAGAATGATGGGTTATTCCATCTGTTTCAAACAAAAGGTTAGTAAAAGTTATAAGTCCATCTTATGGTTAGATTAATCGTATATGGTTACAAAAATGAACTTATACTTTATATATCATACCGGTTAATAAAATAAAACTAGTTTCTACTAACCAGGGACATACTATAGGACAGTGGTAGGCGATAAAGGCCAGTCGCACTTCGGTTGAGGGTTTAATTCCCACAGCCTTGTCTGACGTGATGGGTTGTCACCCGTCCTGCAGGTTGTCTTTTTTCTAAAACTACATTACTATAACATCCCATCAATAATATCGAAAAAACTTCTATCCTTAAACAATAATAACTTATGTACAACAGAATCCATTCCAATATTTAGGCATATCCATAATACTGCAGTCCACTCTCATAATATAGTGAAAACGATTACCATAGATTTCCTATAACAAGCATGTTAATACCATCATTGATCCCCATATATCATAAGATATGTCTTGTTGGTAACATTCCAAATATTCGAAGTCCTTAATCATGTATTCTCTTGAAAAATGAATACCCATTGAATCATAGTGAAAACATGAGTGTCGTCAAAAGTTAACTCTTTCCACATACCAAAAACCCAAAATTCTATATACTCAAACCATGATATAACTATTTCCTTATATCAGTCATGAGATCATGAATACTGTCAAAAATTTCATTTTCTCCTTATCCCTTCATTATGCGCATATCATCTTCTTTCCAAAAATATCTCAATCACTTTACATGGTTACTGGTACCATAAAATTTTTGAAAACCACAATAGACCAATACATAAATATTCCAATATTCCATGACACTATATACAACATTATTTCAGAATCCCATTACATAAACACTTAATCATTCCACCACATCGTTGTCATATTCAACATCTCCAATAGTGATCGCATGTGACTTCCCTTTGTCCTTTTCCTTAAGTGGTTTCTCATGTCGATCATCACTAACCCTTGGATTAGGGCATTTATTAGCATAATGCCCCATTTCCTTGAACTTGAAGCATTGAAGTGTTGGTGGTGCATTCTCTGCAATCATTTCTTTATTCACACCATTAGAAACCCTTTTTCCATTACTTCGACACTCAGCTGCTTGATGACCTTCTTTTCCACACTTAAAACATTTTCTAGTCCCTTTAAGACAATCTCCACTATGATTCTTTCCACACTTTGAGCATAAGGAAACATTCATCTTCTTTTCACCATTATTCTGAGATTTCTCCTTGAACTCCATATTTTGTTTCTTGTCAAAACCATGAGATGGATATGTAACACCAACTTCCATTTCTACCTTAATAGCACAATGCATAATTTCTTCATAGATACTGAAGTCTATTATAGCTAATTCCCTTCGAAGATTTGGTTTTAAGCCACTGAAGAATCGATCAACTTTACTTTCAGGTTGGATGATAAAGCCAGATGCATACCTTGCAATCCTTGTAAAATTCGCTAAGTATATACCAACAGATTCATCATCCTTTTTCTTTAGTTCAAGGAACTCCTTCTCCATCTTTGTTCGAAGAATACGAGGGAAGTACTTATTGAAAAATAAGTTATTGAACTCGGCCCATTCCATGGACTTAATTTCATCTCTTGGCCTCGTATTCTTGATAAGATTCCACCATTGATCAGCGTCACCTTCCAAACGATATAATGCTAAGATGACTTTATCATGTTCAAAACATTGAAGAACTGAAAATATCTTTTCAGTGGTACTGATCCATTGTTCAGCAACAAGTGGATCAGAATACCCACTGAAAGAAGGTGGATGTTTCCTCATGAAGGACTCAATAGATTATTGTTCCCTTCTCTACTCATTTGGAAGTCCAGAATGATTCATAGCTTGTGTAAGTATAGAAATAATATTTTGCACTCCATCTCCCATAACATCGGTTTGTTCAGGAGGGAAGTCATTTCATTGTCCATTACATTGATCAACACGGTTCCTTCGGGTTCCATCCATCGTCTAAAACCCAAAAAGAATAGTGTGAGAGGAAAAAATCATGCTAGGAAAAACAAAATAATAAAGGGGGAGTACCATCAATATCTAACATCTTAGGTTAAATTCTAATATTGTTACCGTAGTTCTAGGACTATATCCTATACGTATACTTATCCTTAGGTACATCCCTAGACATACCTTAGAAATATCTCTAGGGATCTCACTAACGTTTTTTCATCCTAGTTTCCAAAGGTTGAATAAACCTTTCCTCTGATACCAACTGTAGAGACCCAAATCTTGATGTACATGGAAATTACATTACTTTTGCGGAATACTTAATACATAACAAAAACAGACACACAAGGACCGTAATAGTTTAGTGTCTTTGGAAACTTGGAATATAAACTTCTAATCCTGTTGAAATATCTTCAACAACTCCCATAACGATCTTCCCCTTTTTGTTTCCTTACCTAAAACCTTTATTTTTTTCCTAGGGAAAATAAATCATAAAAAGGGTGAGCTCAAATGCTCAGTAAGGGCAAACATAGATAACATAAAACAATCTATAAACATTTGGAAGCAAAAACTTGAACATGAAATTTAAACATCAAAATCTTGAGCAAAGACATAAATCGTGGAAGTACGTAAGGCATATATCATAATAGAACATCAACCATGATAAAATATAATGGGAATAAAACATGTAATTGTGGAAACCATTCAGCACATGTTATGATTTCCATAGTAGCCAAGGCATTGCTGCCAAGACCATCTTAGTGGACAAAGTCCCTTTCTGAATCGAGTTCACTCCTTATTTCAGTCCTATAACACTGAACCGGATTAACTTACCGTTCCAGCCATGTCTATCACATGAGATATAAATCTTTACCGAATGCATTGGTGGGAGATATAGGTCTCACCCATCTCACAATGAAATCATTCTTTCATGTGCCACAAAATCATAAATCATACATCATAGCATAACCCATGTAATAGAATGAGATTCTTAAACATCATGCCATCATAACATAATCCATATAAAAAATTGGATATATATTCATCATAAGAAGAATAAAACCATGTAAATAAGGGAGATATCATACTTGAAACATAAACATATTAAATAATGTCATTTTAGATGGAAAATAGTTTTGATAAAAACACTTGAAATGAATTCTTGAGGAAAATATCCTTTCTTCTTCAAAATCATTTTATTTTCACAAAATGTCATGAAATTTTAAAAGGAAAGGGTTTTTTTGAAAATAATCATTCAATCATGTAGAGGAAGCTTCATGAAAATGAGGTGTTATGAAACCGTAAAAATCCGTTCAAGCCGTATAAGTTAAAAATAACATTCTCCTCGTACTTTTGTCGGAAAAGTCAAAAAGTTGCTTGTATGGTAAACAAAAGAAAGATTCCTTCCATAACACGTGGTAAAAGTAAAAAAAAGGTAAAACGGAATTTAAACATACATGAAAACACTTTTATAAAACATGGACATGGATGACTGCAATAACCCCAGTAAATAGTTACAAATAAGCAATCTCGGATAAAAATGAGATTTGCAAAATTATCCCTTACCTTAGGTCCGATATGCTTCGTACGTTTCCCAAACTCCTGTATAATGATTTAAATAATGTCATTGAATTATTACTGAATCATATTCATTGTTATGATATCATATACAGTTCACTTATGACTTTATATTACCCATTCTTTGGTAAGTTCCATGTTAAAGCACCGTTTTGGGTTAAATCGTTTTATTTATCGTATGTGTTTGGACTTGTTGTTCTTGATATTATTACTTATATCCTGATTTACTTAATTCTAGAATTTAAAACATGATTTAAATATAATATATATTTCAGTATATACATATATATATATGATATATCGATTAAATGAAATGAAATACACCGTTCATGGAGACGGTAGGCCGTACGTATGGATGAACGCTGTTTTCGTTTCCTTATTTAATTGAATGAAATTAAGTAGATGACATACATATATATACAAATAAATCCAGTATTATTATAATGTCATATATTTCATGATTACTTATTATATGTACTTTATAATCATTCATGAATGGTTAACATGGATAATGAATCTCATCACGTCGTGGAGACGGTAGTCCGTATGTACGCACGAGCGTTGATATCGTTCTCATGATCATGGAATTGTATTGGAGTGTATGTATACTATTTCAGAATCAATATAACATTACAATAATCATATATAGTTATTATTTACACCATTATACCCATCCAAGTAAGGTGGTGGTGGAAAATAGATTACACCATGGCGTGGAGACGGTATTCCATACGTACGCATGCGCAGTGATTTCGTTTTCCGTAGGATAGATAGATGGTAAAATAGGGTTGTTTAATACTTATAATAACATATCAGTATATGAGTGATATGGATTTTATTACTTCATAATGAAACAACTAAATAAGAAGAAGTGGAAGAAGAAATAAAGTTGAAAGAATCGGTAACGGACATTACCTCTTCTTTGAAGCGCCTCTTTGAGACCTCCTCTTAGGGCACCAAAATTGGTCTTTGAAGAAGACCAGACCCTCTAGGATGTTTCTATAGATGTGGAGAAGATAATTTGGAAGGGTTTCGCCGAGCTTGAAGGCTCAAAGTGGTGTGAGGAAGAGAGGGAGGAGGTTCCCTTTTATAAGGGAGGAGAGGGGCACCTTTGGAATAACAAAAAACTATTATTTTATTATTTTGTCATATTTGTTTTTTAATAGCTCAAAATTGATTTATTTCTAAGATAAGGTGGGTATGGGTCAAAATCCTCTCATACAATATAATTTGGACAAGTTCAGTTTACTATTTTAACCTTATCATTTAGATTTAACTTTAAGTTAGATAATTTTACTTTTACCGTGCCTTTTTGTGTTCTTAAACAATAAGGTTAATAAACATACTATAACAAGCAAAAAGAACCCCAAGTTGTTTATTATTAATATATATAACCTTATCTAAGTCATTTGGATGAACCTTAGATTTTTAGGAATAAAATAACAATTAATAATATAATATTTGTTTTGAAACCTATTTTATGTCAATTTTGACACTATTTGGTAATTGATTTTTGTGAAAATCATAGGAGAATGATTAGTTCTAAAAAAGTTAATTAAATAGGTACTAACATGTCATATTAACCTATAAAGTTAGTGTAATTCATAAAAAGTCTCAAATTACATTTATTTGGGTATTTATAACATAAATTATGTCAATATTTCATTAATAAGATAATTACTGCATCATCTTTGTGTCATAAATAAATTAAATTATTTAATGTATAAAAATTACAAATAAAATACCATTATGTAGTAAATATTTTTATCTTTATAATGAATATTTATAGTTGAATTTATCTTATGTATAACCCTATATTAAAAATGGTTTAGTTGTTAAACTTTGATTTTAACTATTTTAACCCTTCTTTAAATAAATTAATATTAAATGTCCTAATCTAATCCAAGTGGGCCTAAATGGTCTTATTTTATTCCTAAGGTTGTTTTTGGTCGAATTAAACTTATCCAATAGAATTAGGACATGTGTTACGGTAATAATAATATCATTTTTACTCTTAATTGCCCTATTTACTTTTAACCGTGGTAAATAAAAGTAAAAAGTTACTATTCACCAAAAATTATTTTCATCTTATTGAACCACACTTTACTTACTGACATCAACCGTGTCTCTCGTATTTTTGAAATTCCACTCACAGAATCGGTAAAATTAAGTATTATGTAAATTTGCAAATTCTTCTAGGAGGTGGGTAAAAGACGATCAAAAGTTCAATAAAATTTTTATATATCTAAAATTATTATAAAATGACTCTAATGAATTACATTGAACTTATATAGGTATTATGTGTCAATTTTGACCTAAAATAAATTTAAATACAATCAATAATTATTTAAATAAAAAGTCGATTTTTAAATAGTAACCCAGTGTTTTCACTATTCATCAAAAATTGAAATTTTCCAGAAAAATACCAAAAATTTCACCCTAGGATAATTTCGATATTCCGAATCCAAAAATTAAGTCCATTTTGAAAGATGAAATTTACATAATTTCAAAAGGTGGTTATTACTATTCATAACGGCTAGTTTTAATAATATTTTAATAGCATATCGTTGTTTAGTGAAACTCGGTATTGCGTACAACACACGCTATCGAGGAAGGTCACGGTTGCATGTAATGCAGCCAAGTTAGGGTTGCGTGTTGTGCAAGACTCCTTTGTTGTAGCGTACAACACAAGACATCAATAAAATTAAAAAGAATATTTTTCATAAAATCTTGGGGTGTTACAGCTCTGGCCTGACCACCCTACGCCGCATTGCCCTACTAGCATGAGCGATCTTTCCCTAGAGTTCCACGTCCACTGCCCCTTCCAGTATGGCCCGTGGAGCTCCAACTGCCGGCCTGATATGGGGAAACTGATCCCCTTATCGTACCCAGTACCTGCTTTTCATCATCATGCTCACCCATCTACCGAAGGTTCTTGTAGAACCTCTGCACATGCCCCATCCTACCGCACAAACAACACTCAACTGGAGGTCGAGGACATTGACCATGCAAGTGCCCCGGCCTACCGCACTGATAACAGAACACCTGGTTCCCACCCTGAGAGGCTGACCCTCTCTTCTGACCACCTTGCTGGAAACTTTCCAAATGCTGCTTCCGACCTTCAGAAGATGCACCACTTGTCCGCCCAGCTGGCACGACAAGCCCACCACCCGAATCTCCCTTCAGGTTTCCTTCAGAGATGAGTGTCTGATCCATCACCTCTACAAACCTATTCAAGCAGAAGATATTTACTTGATACCTGATCTCATGTCTCAACCCATCCTGGAAACGCTTTGCTACCACTACCTCATCCCTTGCTAACATTGGGACAAAGCGTCTCAAATAATTGAAGCGACTAGCATAGTCCATCACCGATAGTGATCCCTGAGTCAGGCTCATAAACTCTGCAACCCGCTCCTTCCTCAGATTCTCTCGGTAGAAATGCTCCAGAAACTTCTCCTGGAAAACCTCTCACGACATCCCCTCAGCCTGCTCAGTCTGAGCCTGAATGTCCCACCAATGCCTTACCTGTCCCCACAACATATAAATGGCCAGATTTACTCTCTTTTGCAACAGGGGTCTCCATATGATCCAGTATCGTCTGGACAGACTCTAACCCGAACTCTGCTGCCTCTGGCTCACCCTCTCCGGTGAAGGTCGGAGGGTCCTGTAGCTGGAAATCCCTGGTCTTCTCCAACATACTCGGTGCTACCAGCCCTAGGTCCTTATCCATCATCTGTATAAGGTGAGCCATGTTATCCCAGAACTGGTCATCTCTACCTTAATTGATCACCACATTTTCGTGCTCTTCTACTGGAGGAGTGTTCTCAGCAACATCCTCCTGTTTCCCAAATGGAAACCAACATCGTGGTGGCATCTCTCTACATTTCCAAGCATAAGATTTAGCACTCAAACCATAAAAATTTCACGGCTTCATCAAAATCTCTTTACAAGCTACAACAGCCCATTTTCATATACTCATTCAATGACATTAACACCTCAAATCACCGCCCTGACCATCCCTACCGTGGGCCATGGTCCATATGGGGTAAACAACCAGGCACTACCACCAAACTCACACAACATTTTACAAGAACATTTTTCACTTCATTTCAAACCCTTATATTTCATTAAACATAATTTAACCACTTGTTTTATTTAATTATTCCCATTATTTCTTGGTTTCATGACATGCATGATGCACCCTACCTTCCTACCTCACACACCCACCTCATGCGTGTGCATAACACAATGCATGTCACCTATCTCCCTAGGTGTCTACATTGATGCATGAATGCAAACCCTCGTGTCGTTAAGGCCACGAGCCAAATATTATAAAATAGTCACATCAAACCACATGTGAATCACCCAATGGTGAAATATCATCAACTGTTACAACACACAACCAAGAACAACATTTCCCACCCAGGGTGACTTGGGTATTCCCTCATACATGGGTTAGATACTCCCAAGAATGAGCTCATTTACCAAGGCCCGACACATCTTAACCCTTGGAAAACTATCCCAAATAACAATACCTCCTAGAAGGGGAAGAAAGACCTCCTTTGATACCACTTTGTAACATCCTCGACTTGAAATCCACTTCACCGGTGCTCCGATCCGGGTAGTTACATAACCTTAAGTGTGCCTCCCCGTACGCCAAAGGCTGCCGACTAGCAGTGGGGGTCTTTGTGGTCAAGTGGGGAGACTATACCCTCTTTTTATCCGAGTAATCAACAACAGAAACAAACCAATAGCGAAAACAATAATCAATAAACAAGGAACATGTATTACAACCCTTTCTAACAATAAATATGTCATGTCCTACCTCAAGTGAAAAAGTGAATAAAAGCCCAAAATAAAGACAACGGCCAAAATCCCCAAAATGGTCCTGAATCCAAGTTTGGATCCTCCACCAAGTGCTACCCATGTCCACTCAACTATCTAGCAATGAACATTGCCCTTATCCTGACCTGCAAACATGAAGTCTGCTCGGGTACCCAACGGTGGCCCGAGTAGGGTATGAGTATAACTCAGTAGGCCACCACCAACAGTGTCTACAAAATATCTAGTATGAATAGGTATTTCATGAAAAAGTAATATGGATGATAATTTCCAAGTAATTATTTAAGGTGACATTAACTAGTTCGGAGCCAAATCCATTTCCACTTCCATTACCATTCATTTCACACCAATTATCATCACTTACCATTTCACCACATTTCTCTGGGTTAATCACATACATTATGTTACATGGCCCTAAGGACAAAAATCACATGCAATAGGGTAAACACATCATTATCCTATCTCACTAGGACTAACCCCCTCATAGTAACCATGTCTTCACCTCGAAGCCTCAGTCCGGTTGGATGCAACCGTTAGGAGAATAGATCATCAGTACCCATTCCTAACCCGTCCATTTAGGGTGGAGTTCAGAGAATCAGTCTTCACTCGACCCATTGGCGTAGATCCTAAAGTCATACCCCACTCTACCAAGCCATGTGCGCATGATTATATATACAAATAACCATCAACTCACAATACCATTGTCCTTTGACAACAACCATTCACAACAAACCACACGGGAATTCACATTATGCCTTAACCCATTAACACATTACCATTTCACATCATTTAACCATTCACCCAATTCCTATGTGTTATTCTTATCTCACTAAACATCCAACACTAAACCCATAACCTATCATGTTATGGTCTTTAATCATTTTACACATTAACCCATTTAACCCATTCATCATTTCCATGAATCAACCATTCAACCCATTTCAAACAACCCTTAGGTTATTGCCATGTCTAGGTGTATCAGCTAACTTCTATTCCAAGTTCAACCAATCATGCCAACATATTTTTCAAGGGATATACCATTTATTACAATAAGGTCACTTATTTAATAACAATCACTAAGCCTGGGGAAAGCCGGCACATCCCATGGATGGCCCCAATTAGGTCAAGTCATTTCTAACACATCCCATGGGAATAGTGAGGGTTCTCATTTACCATTTTCAAGCATCCTTTATACCCAACACATCCAGGTTGATCAAATATCATCAAAAGGAAACCATGAGTAAAGCCACACATGCATAAATCCACCATAAAACTATGGGATAACTTTTTTAGACCACCTACCTCGAAACTGCGATTGAACACAAACTTAATCGAGTCCTTAGACCTCAATCAGTCCGTCCTTTAGAGCTTCAACCTAGAACTCACCCAAAAGGTAGGGTTTTAGAGCTTTGGAACAAGAGGGAGAAAATATACAAACCCTAAACCAAAAATATAAGCAAAGATGGGATTATCATTATCCGTAGCTTCGATCCACATCCAACGACACCAAAAACGCCATAGAAACGAGTGAGATCGATCTCTTCAAGCTCTTGGGCGATTTGGTTTTCACCTAGGGTGAAGAGGGAGGAATAGAGCGGAAATCCCGAGTGGGTTCTTAAAATCTTGGGGTGGAAATTTTGTAATTTTTTCCAACTTTAAGAGGATGCACGGTTTGACCGCACGGTTTGACAAACCATTCACAAACCGTGCGCATGATTCAGTCTGGAGGAAGAGGGTTGCACGGTTTACCTGGTCAGGCCGCACGGTTTTCCCTGGTCGTGTGTAGGTTGTGCGCCCAGGCTAGTCTTTCCCAGTTTTGCTTTTATTCATTCCTCAAGCCCCCGAAACACCCACAAGACCTCTCATACTTTCAGAAGACATTCCTAGAAGCCCGAAACAAGGGATTAAACCAAAACATAACGACAACATACCTTTCAAAAAAACCGGGATCTTACAAAAACCATTATAACTTGCCCACATTGATTTTTTTGGACCATCTAAGGTAGAATGATTTTCTAGAAAATTATATATTTTTTGTTTTAGTTGATGATTTTTCAAAATTTACTTGGGTTTATTTTCTGAAACATAAAAGTTAAGTATTCTCTATTTTTGAAAACTTTTGTAAAATTGTTCAAAATGAAAAATATTTTAAAAGAATTTCATTAATAAGTGATTATGGTTGATAATTTTAGAATCAAGAATTAAATTATTTTTTCTCAAATATAGGTTTTAAACACTTCTTAAATACACCAAGAAAACCACAAAAAAAATAAAATTATTGAAAGAAAAAATATAACTATTCAATAAATCACAAGGGCTATGCTAAATTAATACAGTCTTGTTACCTATTCTTGAGCATAATCTGTTAGCATATTATTATATATCACAAATAGAGTTTTTCTAATACTAATTATGAAAAATAAACCCTATTAAATTTGGAATAACATAAAACCTAAAGTAATTACTTTAAATTATTTGGTTGCAAGGTTTATATCTTGATTACTATGGAAAACATTGGAAAATTCAATCCAAAAGATGATGAATGAATCTTTCTAGGATATTATGATACTTCTAAAGTCTATAGAGTTTTTAATAAAGATTCAAGGATTATTAAAGAATCAATTAATGTGAATTTTGATGAAACTAACACTTTTATTAAAGAGAAATATTAATTAGATGAAATTACTGACTCCTTAGACAACATGAGGCTTGAATCACCAAAAATTGTTTTTGAAAATAAAATTAATTAAATTTAGTCAAGTTTAGAAGAACAGAAAACAAAATAACCTGAAATTATCCTACCTAGAAAATCAAGAACCTTAAAGCACCATCCTTTATAAATTGTTATAGGAAATCTAGACTTAGTAGTTAAAACTAGAAGAAATATATGAAACCTATATGAATTATCTGCCTTTATATCTTAGTTAGAACCTAAGTCTATTGAAGATGATTTACATGATTAGAGTTGGTTATTATCCATTAAAGACAAACAAAAACAATTCAATAAAAATAATGTTTGGGAATTAGTAGATAGTTCATCAAATTATTCATTTATAGGAACCAAATGGGTCTTTAGAAATAAACAAGATGATTAAAATATTTTTACCAGAAATAAAGCTACACTACTAGCAAAAGGCTATAACTTGAAAGAAGAAATAGATTATGATGAAACATTTTCACCTATTTCTAGATTAGAGGCAATTATAATCGTTCTAGATTATGTGTTTCATATTAATTTTAAGTTATATCATATGGATGTTAAATATTCCTTTTTAAATGGATATTTAATAGAGGAAGTTTATATTAAACAACCATATAGTTTTGAAAACCGTCATAAAACAATTTTTTTGAACTTAATAATTCTCTTTATGTATTTAAATAGGAACCTAGAGCTTAGTATGAGAGATTAAGTTCTTTTTTATCAGAAAATGGATTTTTTAAGGGATTGGAATATCCTACTCTTTTTAATAAAACTTTTTTCTATAATATATTATTAATAAAAATTTATGTTTATGATGTTATTTGTGGATCAATAAATAAAAAACTCAATAATAAACTCTCAAATCTAATGAAAAAAGAATTTAAAATGATTATGATGGAAGAACTGAATTTATTTTTAGGATTCCATATTTCTCAAAAAGAATATGGAAATTTTTTAAATCAAAGTTAATATATTATTGATTTATTAAAGAATTTTGTACTAGAAAATAGTAATACTTATACAACTATCATGTGTACCAATATAAAACATGATTTGGGTGATGTTATAAAACCAATTCACAACAAATTATATAGGGTTATGATTGGTAGTTTGTTATATCTTACTACTAGTAAACTAGACATAATATTTGTCATGTGTATGTGTGATAGATTACATTCAAACCCAAAATAATATCATC
Source organism: Viscum album (assembly GCA_963277665.1). Classification (NCBI taxonomy): domain Eukaryota; kingdom Viridiplantae; phylum Streptophyta; class Magnoliopsida; order Santalales; family Viscaceae; genus Viscum; species Viscum album. Next base: position 754,104,473 of record OY728160.1, read on the forward strand.
TTACTATTGTTAAAATAATTTTTAGATATTTACAAGGAATTATTTTTTAATCTATATTTTATCCAAAAATATATAATTTTAATTTAATTGTATATTCAGATGCTAACTTTAGAGGATTTAGATTAAAAAGAAAGAGAACTTCAATGGCCTATCTCTTTTTAGGGAAATCTGTAATACCATGGTTGAGTAAGAAATAACATTCAGTTTCCCTATCAGCAGCGAAGACAGAATAAACATTTATTGGTAGTTCCTGTGCAAAAGTTTTCTGGATGAAATACACCTTACTGGACTTTAGACTTAATTTTAATAATATACCTATTTTATGTGATAATTCCATTATAATTAATATTTCTAAAAATCCATTAAGTCATTCTATGACTAATAATATTGATATAAGGCATCATTTTCTAAGAGATCATGTTCATAAAAAGGATATATCAGTAGAATTTTTGAATGCTGAATATAAATTAGTTGATGTTTTTACCAAACCACATCCCATTTCATGTTTATATTTTATTAAGGGGTATTTAGGAATAATTAAATTTAAATAAGTTTTTGTTAATTTATTTTTATAATTTCTTAGTTAATTGATTTTATTCCTTCAATTTTTATTCATTTACTTATTTTTTAAATAAAATGTATTTATTTAAAAAAATTTAAATCATGTCTTTTTAAAATTAAAATTTAATGATTACCCTATGTAATTAGCATGAGAAACCAGAACTCATCACCAAACCGTCAAACAACTCTTACTCTATCTTTACCCTTCGATTTCATTCCTTTTTTACTACTATAGATTCAATCTTCTTTTAAAACCCTATAATTTTAAAACCTTTTACAATCAGATTCTCATAAATTAAGAAGATAAAAAAAAACAAATGAAGGTGAACCAAAGTGTTAGCGTGTACCTTTCAGAAATATTCTTCAAGGAAAGGTCATTGATTTTGAATGGATGTATCAAATAAATATTCTACTACAATAAGATATTTCTTTTAAAGGTTTGGTGTTTCTATTTAATGAATAAAATATAGAATATTGTTTTGAGTTATAATTAAAGTTGTTCTATAGAAATATTCAGTTTAGATTTGGAAAAATAGATGATATAATATCTTCATTATTATATGATAAGGTGTTTTCAATATCCTCAATAGAAATAGCACAGTTCTTAAAATTCCCCCATAAAGGATTATTCCTGTTTGATCTTTGATCAATTGGAAATAATGACTATAATTCAAAAGATTTCATGTCATTTCTTTTTTGTTCAACCAATATCAGGAAAATGTTTGTAAATGATCTTAAAGCTAACCAAAAGGTACTGGTCAAGTTTATTCAAACATACATAATTCTAAGAACTTTAGAATTAAAAAATAGTTTATACCCTAACATGTATATAATTTTTTTATCAGTGATATTAAGTTGAACTTCTCTAGATATATGCTGAAGTATCTAAATCACTACTGCCAATCAAATGCTGGAATTTAGTTTTATCTCTATAGATTGATAATTTCTCTTCTTATCTATAGAAAAAATAATATTCTATAATTTCATGTTTTCACTAAATATCATCACAATAATATTCTAAATTTTGGTACTTTAATAAAATTATTTTTCTTTTTTAGTATAGTTAAAGGAAAATTGTTTCCAGTCAGTGAAACTGACCAATAAAAATCTGAACCATTTTCTCAGGGGGTAGTAAGGAAATATCAAGTTTGTAGGATTAGTTTGTTTGAGAAATAAAGAAGTTGGAGAATGTAGAATAGAAGATGTTTCTCAACCAACTAAAATAAAACTTTTTTACAATACTACAGATCAAGATAAGGAATCATCTAAAAAATATTCCAATGAGGAACTTATCACAAGGCCCCGAATCATAAAAGGGACATAGATTGAGAACATAGAAGTAAAAACAAATGGACCTGAAGATGTAACTCGATTAATACATTTGGAAGTAATCGATTTTTATGAGGAACAAGAGGCTGAAATTCAAGATCAAGAATAGCTTGTTACCTCTTAACTAGATCGATTGAAATAAACTTCTCAAGAAGATGATCAAGTTCATACACTAGCAACTAAAACCACTAAAATCATTGAAAATCATGTTGTCTATGTTATTGAGAAATCCATGGAAAGAAAATATTTTGTATCTAGAGATAGGGAAAAATTCCTTGAGGGTGTTTCTTTTTCAATTGAGAAGACTTTTCTTAAGTCTTTAATGATTTTGGAAAATTCTCCTCAGTCAAAAAAACCTAGATAAAGGAACATCTTATTATCTAAAAAATCATATATAAGATCTTGTAATAATGTTTAACAAGGTAAAGAAGGATAAATATAGTCTTAGACAAGAACAGGAATCTGCAAAAAAGAATTTTTATGACTTGAGAAACTCATATGTTCCAAGGTTGGAATTTAAGTCTGTTCAGAAACAACTTTAATATATTAAAGAACATTTTGTGTAAAAAAATTGTATGCATTCAATATAGATATATTGGATTAGTTTGGAAAATTTAAAGAAGAATCAGTGTCAAAAGATGATTTTAGTGATCTCAAATGGTATTTGTAAAGTTGGTTTGAATTAATAAAAGGAATTATCTATCAATATAAAGCTTCTAGTTATTCACCACCAACATCACTAGACTTAATCAGAAGATTTCAAGCAATCACTTAGGTAATGGATAATATGAATGAAAGAATCTAGTATATTCATTGTAATAGTGAACCTCTAGATGTTCTATTGGATAATCAAAACTATATTATCCAAAAGTTGATATTAATCGAACCTAGAATTATACTTATTCTTGATTAGTTAAGTGATAAGTGTGCCCAGTTTCTTCAAATAGATGAAAATCTATATGACTTTATGAAATTAAATCTGATTGAAGGTTTGAAAGTGGACTAGGATTGGAGATCTTTGATAAGAAAAATGGATAATAATCTTACAGAAATTTTACAATGATAAATGGAAAAATTAAAAGAGGATTTTTAGGATACCCAAGCTTCACCAAAACTAGAAACCTCCCATAAACAAAACCTTTCATTATCTACTAGTCATTCTATTTAAACCTTTTTCCTCAATCCAAAACCACTAATGTATTTATAAACTATTTATAATTAAAATTATATAGATTATTGATATTATTTTTATAATTTCTATGTTTTATTGTTTGTTCTTCTCAAATTCTAGAACACATGTTTTATTTTTCTCTAATGTGGACTATAGCATTCACTTGAAATTATGTGCTACATTGAATGTGTTTAAATCCATTTATATATTCATTCTTTTTTGTAACACAAAAATGGAAGAAAATTTGGTAAATAAAATATTATAAAATTGAGAGTATCTATTTTCATTGAAATGATACTATGAAATAAAAATAATACTATGAAAAATTAATTATCAAAATATCAAATGTTTTCTTTAAAATTTTATTTCATTAGTTTTTACAAATCCTATATTTTTTTGTAAATTATGTTATGATTTTTGTGATCATCAAAATGGAAGAGATTTTTTGGTATGTATTGTCTCAACAATACTCTATAAATGTTATTGATTTTAATGCTCAAAAATACCCTTGTTTGATTTTTAATGATATTACATTCAGTGAATTTTAGGAATTAATATTCATTGAATTATTTGTTTTAGAATTATTTTTCAAGAAATTGATCCAAGGGAGATATTTGATAAATTGATAGAAAGTGTATTTAGAATATTCTAGAAACACTTTTCTCAACCTATGTTTATAAGCATAATGTAAGGGTTGAACCCTAAATTTAGAACAATGTGTATGGATCATCAACCCTACATTGTCAAAAAAAGTATGGTTCAGTAAACCTACGTAAGTAAGGATGGAACCCTACATTTTAGGAAACAAATATATGGTACGTAAACCCTAATTTTGAATTCAACACTAAATTTTCCACCCTAAATTTAGTATTTTGTCATCACATAGTGGAACCCAACATTTTACTATTCAATGACAGAGATTTAAATCTGTGATTTTATCTGAGATTTATGCAACAATATTGACGAAAGTAAAGATATGTTCAAAGTGATTTGATGACTGATTCAAAGGATCCTTATGATCAATTAAAATACTCATATACACTGGATTAAATCATTCATATTTATAAGGGAAGTTACAAAACTTCTAAATAATTTGAATTTGAATATCTTAGATCTATCAGTCGACATTTTTGGATCTAGAAAAACAAAGAAAGTTGTCTCTTATATATATATATATGTGTGTGATCAAAACTTTTTCATGAAAAATATAGATGATATATATGTTAAATACATGTGACATACAACTGTATATTTTCTAATATCATTTATATAGAACTACTACAAATATTGAATGACTCTATTTTTTCTGAAGAGGCTACACTTTTGAAGTTATACATTCCAACCTCATTTTATTGTATTTACTGTTGTTATTTTGTTTCTATTCAAATTGAAGATAATTTTCAACCAGGATCTCTTTAAAATCTATTCTTTCTTGAATACATTAAGAACTGTATTATTTCAATTTTTGATAAAACTGTGAAGTTCAACCTATACATTCCAACAAATCAAACTCTTTTGATTTATTGGAGTTTTGACTGCTTGGACTTAGTTGAGGATTATGTTTAAGCTTCTTGCTATAATATGTAGAGAAAACAGTTCCCTATAAAAATAAAAAAGCCTATTTTCATCCTTTTTATAAATGTGGAAACTATATCCACTCATTTTTGGATATTAAGGTCTTGTGATAAGAGGACCTTTTCTAGTGAAATTAACCAAGCTCGTAGAGAGAGAATTGTTGGAGTGGACTAGGGTATATTTATCCGCCAAACCACTATAAAAATTTTTGTGTTCCTATTTATCGTTTATCTTTTTATCATATTAATTACATAATATAACACTTCATATATTTATAAATTGAAAGGAGAGTTAACCTCAAAAATATGTTAAGATTATCTAAAAGACACAATTCACCCCCCCCCCCCCTTTGTGTATATTTGTATTATTTTGACCTAACATAACGATCCTTCCCCACTAGTGGGTAATGTGAGAATAGGTGAAATTATTATCATCTTCTTCATATCTTCAAAACATTATTCTAATTTATCATTCCAAAAAAACCTGACTCCTTCTGAGTTATCTTTTTTAAGGGGATTTAAAATCAAAATAATTTTCTAAAAAATCTATGATAATACCCATTTAATCCAATAAAACTATGTATTTATATCATATAGGTTTTTATATTCCACCCTTTAATCACCTATATTTTTTAAGGATCTATAGATATTTCTTTTCTATTGATGACATACCCCCAGAATGTTACTTTATCCAAATAGAACGTGCATTTACAATAATTTGCATATATATTTTCTTTCTTCAAGGTCTTCATTACAATATTCAAATGATCATCATGTTCCTACTTTATTTTATATTAGATAATAATATTATCAAAAAGACGATTCTAAATTTTTCAAGGAAATCCCTAAAGACTCCATTCAACAAAACTACAATGATTGTTGGAATGTTAGTCCAAATTTCATTATTATGAACTTATAGTGCTCATACCTTTTATGAAAATTAGTCTTTAAGATATTTTCCTTATTCAACTTTACATGCTAACATCCTGACTAATTAACTATCATAGAGAAATATTAGGCTCCACAAAGATGGTTGAAGAATTAATCAATCCTTGGTAGAGGAAACCTATTCTTTATTGTGATCATTTTGATCTCAAGATAATTAATGTATAGGTGAATTGACATGTACTTATTCTTGATGAAGAGGAATTTTTAACCTCGTGGTGAAGCACTTGGGAATATAAACCATTTATACATATTCTCCAATAGTTGTTTATATAGCTCCTTGATTTTAAAAATGGTCATTATATACAGATTCTAGGATATTGGAAAATATCCAGGTATAAGATTGATTGAAAATTCAATCTCTAGATTTAGAGGAAGGCAAATAAATTATTCAAGAAATGCATCACCATATTCCCTCATAGTGAGAATTTCTTCAAGGTTTATCTTTTCCTTAATCTCTATCATTTGTGCTAGATAAACATTATCACAAGGAAATAATATCCATTCTTGAAATGTTTGTTCTAAATAATATCCATACTCCTCTTTGTACTTGTATAGAATTGGAGGGAGATTCATGATACAGGGGGTAATTTCATTCTCTCAACAATTTATATTAGATTTATATAAGGAAACCATTTCATAACTTAGATATCATCAAATTACACTAAAGGGATATTGATAATATTTTCAAAAAACATTCCCACAAAATATAAACTCATGATATAATAATCATATATGTTTTCCCTAATGATATCAAATCATTTTGGGTGGTGACTCGATGTTCTTAGAAAAATTACAAGATATTATAATATGGAATGAATTTAAATACAACATGACATGCACTAATTTGTAGTAGAGGTTTCATGTACTTCAATTATCACAATCCATGTCAATAAAGTACTTTCCTTGTTCCCTTATTTTTAGAGATTTTTGGTGATCATCATTCTTATTATCCCTTTTAATAGAGTATTGTATTATATAATGACCAAATTTCCCACATTTACAACATAGAGTTGTATAAAGTACCATATATTGAACTTTCTTTCCCTCCATCATGTAATTTGTTTTAACATGGAAATTGGTTACTTTATGCCCTATTTCTCCACACTTAAAACATATCATAGTTCCTTTATGTCATTTTCCTTGGTTTATCTTTCCATATTTTCTACACAATATAAATTTTTCCTTCTTACCATTAAAACCTTTATCATATGAACTTCCTTGAGATTTCATCCTCCACTTCATTGAGGGTTTGGACATTCCACTGTGTTCCAGTTATTGATCATGATTTTTTATAACTGGTTTGGCATAATCACAACAAGTATTAATTAATATCCCATCATTTTAGGCATATCATTTGTGTAGTCAACATATTTCCCCTCACATTGGTTGTTTCCTCTGTTCATCCTATTTCTAGCCATTGACTAGAATAAAAAGAGAATTAGGGATTAAAAATTTTAAATTATTAAACACATAAAATTTAAACTTTGAAAATTAAAAGGATGACTCATAAATAACTCATATTCCTTAATGTATGCATTTTTAGGATTCAATCTAAGTTATTCATGAACTATTTCCTAATAAAAAAATCTTATGGGTATTTTTGTTCCCTTAAAAATGGTTTGTAATGAGCTTTTGAATTTACCAAATCATATCCCAGGAGTTTCAAACTAGATGTGCAGTAATTCCCATTATTATGCACCAGTTCTTGGTTAGGTATAGTTCAATATAGTTTATTAATGGTTATTATCCCTAGGTACATCTGTTCCAGAGCCACATCCTCTTATAGTATCCAAACAGGGGTGTATTTCCCATAAAACCACTGACTCTATACTATACCAAAATTTAGATATTTTTTCCATGTTTATTATTATCTATAAGACTTTATCTAGAGTTTTCTAATACTAATACAAAAAAATAACTATACTTTCCTCTGATACCAACTATAAAAACCCTTATCTTTAATACATTTTATATCAGTATTTAATACGTAAAGGTACATATAAAACAATCCTAGAAGATCATGAAGCCAAATATATTTGGGAATTAGGTACATTGTGCATCAAAATGATACATGGTTAAAACAAAAATATTGAAAACTTCCTTAACATGCTACTTAAATTTTTATATATCTTAAAATTAAATGAGATAATCTGAGGACATACATAAGAAATGGGTGATTTATAAAGCCTGGTAAAAGAATCACAAAAATAACATAATAAAAGTATTAAAAGTTATTCAATAGGAATTTAAATGGGACATAAAATGGTGAGAATCGTAATATTAAACAATGATTCATGATATAAAATGATAGAATAAAGGCAACATGGGAATTTGGCAACAACATTGAACAAGACATCATAAACATAGGTCAAGGCTAATTTCCAAGATATCATAACATGGTGGAAAAAGTCTCGTAATGGATTAGGATTACTACCTAATCTCATACATGAAACCTCATGAGACTAAAACATTACCAAATTCATTAGATAGCTATTTAATTATGGGTGTACCCATTTCTTTCATATTGTATACATGCATAAGTGTTCCACATAGAACGTTCAACATAGGTTTATATTTCCTAACATTTAATTCCCTGATTAAGGAGTGTGAAATACATACATGGAATTCCCAAATAAAAAAATTATGGGTATTTATAAGTGAATACCCTTGAGTGGGAATGGAAATGTTATTAAAAATATAATGGTTTTTCATAGAAAAGTATAAGGATATTTTCGGAAGCATAACGGGGGTACATAATGAATCATGGGAGGGATTAATGAGAGTGAAAGGGGTATATCATCAACTAAAAATAATAAGGGATATGATAAATATATGTAATAACATAATCAAACATGAAAAATTGGGAATTCAAATTCATAAAACAAAAAGGGTGCTTGGATAAATGTTTGTCCAGGAAAAATCACAGGATAATTTCAGCAGCATAATGGGGGTACATAATGAATCATGGGAGGGATTAATGGGAGTGAAAGGGGTCTCTAATAACATGGAAATTATAAAGTAAATAATATGAATATTTGGGAACATATCCCAATATTAAAATTAGAAAAAATGCATAACATTAAGGAGGTTATTGAATAAAGAGGAGAAGAAAAGGATCCCTTACTCTGGTATAGTAATGGATTAGGTAAATGTTATAAATATTGGGGACAAATTGTATCCCATTTGTATAACATAGAATGGAAATTATAGGGATTATTATAAAATCATGAAAACATAAACAATTAAAATGATTGGACTGAATTCAGATGTAATAGAATGGGTAAATGTCTTATTTTGGAGAAAACTAAACCGTCTAAGAAGAATAATGAAAATGGGTGAAAAAGAAAGACAATATGAATCCCTCAAAGAGTTAACCTGGAAAATCCAAGGTTGATTTGGCTGATGAGGAAGAACATGAAATTTAAAATCATGTTATTACTGATGAAATATTTAACCTTTACAAGGATATTGTTAAACAGACTCAATAGGACCATTCACCTGAATATTCAATGAGAAATTGGGAAGTCACAAACCTAGTTTCTAACCCTATTCAAGGCTCTGGTTTGGATAGTACTACCCACCCCATCTCTATGCTCACTAATTCTGAGGAAACATAGAGGACTAAATATGTGGCTTATTTTTAATGTAAAGACAAATTCAATGATATTAGAATCAAATTTACTCTTCATTAAAGAAGTGTTAAATAAAAACCCATCTGTGCAGGTGGGATGGATATCTCACATACAGAAAATGTAGTTAAACTAATTGAATCCATCACATCTAATGGAATTAAAGATACTTGCATGAAAGAATTTTTTTTTGTATTGACTGGATGGGAAACCTGTTAATAGTATTGCTACTGCTACTAAGTCTGGAATAGAAAAATATAGCAAGATGAATATGGAAATACAAACTCAACCATGAATTGGTGAAACTAGTGGCTTTTATATAAAAATAAATGAGAACCTTCACACCTCAACAGATTATATGGATAAATCTACTAACTATAACACCTCATATGGAATTTAGAAACTTAGTTATCATAGATAGGATGAGTAACATGTTAATAGTGTTGCTGATAAAACTCAGTTTTGCAGAATTGAGATATCACACAATGCTTTAGAGTAGGTAATTAATTTAACACCTCAAGCTTCCATGGTATGCTTCTTTTTTAAATAATTCAATAGCATGCGATGTAAGCTACACTAAGTTCAAGCACACCACAACCTATCAAATTAGCCATTAAAAAAGTGGTTATGAATATAATTAACCACATTTTGAAATTTATATATCCCATATAATTTTAACATTCATCTTTTATGTTTCTTAGACATAATATTAGGAAAAATTCAATTTTTTAGATAAAAGAAGTATTTTTCAAAAAATACAGTACTTCCGCCTTTTAATGGAGAACCCTATTTAAATCCAATATTTGAAACTTTTATATATTTAATTAAATTAAATTAAATTATTCTTTAGAAGTAGGACATGAAAATTTAGTTCATATAAATTTTTGGTACTTTTCTGATAACTTTCACATTTTGATGATTAGTGAAAATACTAAATTTTAATTGAAAACAGCTTTTTTAATCAAAATAATTTATATTGTTAAATTATACATTTGATTTGTTTAAAAGTATAATTATATTATATTTTTATAATTTAATATAATATAGTTCATGGTAAGTAATTTCAAATTTAAATTTGAAATAAACACATGTCAATCTTTTGATAGTTTGTACTTCTTAAAAAACCCTCTTTTTGGTTTTCAAAACGGGAAATAATTTTAAATTAATTACTGAAAATTCTGTGCATTTAATTTGGAAAAATGGATTCCATATTTGGAATCATGAGTTTCAAATTTTGTAAATAGATACGTTTTATTTTTTGACATTATTAATAGTAACTTTAGTAATTATTTTTATTTACTGTGATTAAAGGATAAATCAAGAAAATAAAGGTAACAAAAATAATATTATAATAATATAAAACTACCCTAACACATGTCCTAATCCTATGGTATGATATATATTCGACCATTAGCATCCTTAGGCCAAAACTTTGTCATTTGGGGACCACTTGGGTGTGATAATGATGTTTTATAAAAATTAATTTAAAGTAAAGATAATTATAACATAAACAGATTTCTTTTACTAAATCGATTTTAATATTGGGTTATATAACTGATATCTATGTATATAAATAGTTATTAAAAATATAAAAATATTTTCTACGTCATTTTATTTTATTTATAATTTTTAGACATTAAATAATTAAATTTATTTATGACACATTGATGATGCAGTAATTACCTTATTAATGAAAGATTAACATAATTGATATTTTAAATATTAAAATAAATTTAAATTGAAAATTTTGATGCCATAAAATATTTTTCTAGGTAAATATGAAATTTTAGGGTTGATTCAGTGTATTTGTTTTAAGTAATAAAGTTGTTATGACTTTCACAAAAACCAAATACTGAATAGTGTCAAAATTAATATAAATGAGTTTTTAAAACAAATATTAATTTATTAAATGATATAATATTCCTAAAAATATAATATTTATCCAAAGGACTTATATAATGTTTGATATTTCATTAATGAACCACTTGTGTTTCTATTTTCATTTTATTGTAAATATATTAACCATATAGGGTAAAAATACAAGAAGACATGGTAAAAGTTAAACTCTTTAACTAAGAGTTAATTCTAAAATATAAGGTTAATATGGTGACCAAAACTTGTTTAAAACCTATTTTTTGAGATTATTTCGACCCATACCCAACATACCTCGAAATAAATCTTTTTGGATCTATTAGTAATGGAAAATAATTTTATAATAAATTAATATATCAATCTTTTCCTAAAGTGCCCCTCACCTCTCTTATAAAAGGGTACTTCCCGTACTCTTATATTCACACCTACAAATCCATTTGGATCGCCCAAAACCTACTCAAATATCCTCCCGAATACACTCAATTAAACCTATAGGTGTTAGTTTTATCATAAATACAACCTAAGGATCCCTTTTTTCAAATCAAAAGGAAGCACCCGAAGAAGAGGTAATTATTTCATCACCTCTTTCAAAGTTATTTTCTTCTTCTACTTCCTCTTTCATTGTTGTTTCCATAATAAAATAATACCTCCAGTACCTCCTAAAAACCAAATATTTTATAATAAATATGGTGCAGCCAAATTCATTATTCTATCCATCCGATGAATGACAAAGTCACCATACATGCATACGTACGGCTTACCGTCTCCACATCGTAGTGTAGTTTGTTATTCGACACTTAATTATTTTGATGGGTATAATAATGAGTATAATTGATGTAAATAATAAATATAACATTCTAATGTTTCTTTATAATTAATATAACATCCAATTCCATAACTTTTAATCATTAAGGAAATGATATCGTCGCTTGTGCGTATGTGCGACTTACCGTCTCCACAACATGATGATATTCATTTCCACATTCACCATTCAAGGATGACTATAAAAATATAAATTATTAATAATTAGGCAATATATTAAATAATAATGATACAGGAAAAATATATATATGTATTTACATATATTTCATTCATTACTTCCATTCAATATGATATGAAAATGGAAAGAGCCTTCATGCGTACGTATGGCCTACCGTCTCCATGAACAATGTATTCCATTTTATATATCTATCTATTATATATATTTATATTATGAATATATATTACATATAAATAATATTATACATTTTTGAAGTAAGTAAATCATGATCTAAGTAATATGATCAAGAATAAAAAATCAAAACACGTACGATAAACAAAGCGATATTACCTGAAATGTGGCATTAACTTGGAATTGAAAATAAATTGGTAATATAAAGTCATAAAATAATCATATATGATATCATGGATATTATTATGATTCTAATATAATTTAATAATATGTTTAAAAACATTATACAAGAATTTTGAACATGTATGAAGAGTATCAGACCTAAGGTAAGGGTCAATTCCTCAATCTCATTATTATCCTAAATTATTTATGTGTATGTATATACTGGGACAGATTTATCATCAATGTCCATGTATCATAAAAATGTTTTCAAAAAGAATATTTTAAGGTTTTATGGAAGGTCATCTTTAACTATATTATAATTTTAAATGTTTTAAAGATTTATTTTTCAAAATATATTTAATTAATGTCCATGTTTTAAAAATGATTTTTAGGATTTATTCATATGAACATAATTGTTTTAAAATGTTAATTACTTTCAAAAGTTTCAAAGTGGTATAGGAAACTTTGATTCAATAATCAATTTTAAATTAATTCCATTATAAATTGTGCGACTTTTAAATGATTTAATTAAAAAGGGATATTTATCTTAAATATTTTTACTGAATAATTTGAACTATGTCAACATCCATTATTGGATATTATTCTTGATTGCGGTTGATTTATTATAATACAATATTCCATACTGTATTGAATAAGTTATGATATGTTTGACTATGGATGTTCTATTTTTATGCCATTCATGTTTTATGGTTAAATTATTAACATTTCATATTCTAGTTTTAATATGAATGTTTATGTTATATTTTCTCCTTTACATATGAGGAATTCATTTGACTTATTAAGTGATGAGTGAGGCCCACTATATCCCCTCGATGCATCGGTAGGTCTCATGAGACAAACTAGAGTCTTGGCACAAGGCCTTGGTATAATATTTGTGAATTTTATTGGCATAAGGCCTTGATGGAGTAGTTATTATATTTGACATTATGCATTCCCACATTATGAAATTAGTTATTACATGTGATTATTTGACTTGTAGAAAATTCATATGAATGTTATATGGTAATTTTTTATTTATTTTTTACATATCTTGTTCAAGTTTATGTTTAAAAGGATGGTTTTTTTATTATACATCTTGCCTTAAAAGTTTATAGCTTCCACTGAATTATTTACCCTTACTAAGCATTTGAGGTCACCCCTTTTATATGTTTTATTTTCCCAGGATTACAAGATGTGTATTATGATGTATATTCTGGTTTAAGCAAGGGGAATAATGGAATTCACAAAGGATTATCTATGTAGTATTTTATGTTAGAAAATGTAATGTTATGTTCTTGTATGTAATGTATGTTCCAAAACATCTAAACTGACTGGTACTTCGGGACTTGATTCCTTGTAATCATGCCAATGTATTAAAATAATGCACCAACTCTAGGAAACTGGGGTTAGGGAGTTACATTTAGTATCATAATAAGTTTATAAAAAACCTTGTAAATAGAATTAGAAAACTTAGATTATAGATCATAACCCTAAGATAGACTTTGAGGATAAGTACAGAAGAACCCCCTAGAATTATGGTAAAGTAGGGATTATGTGGATATTCCAAGAAGTACATCCTTATCTAGATACTACATGTGGACGTATTTCTTGAATAGATGTACCAAGGGGTGAAAACTTCGATTAGGTGTTCTGGGCTTGACTCGGGGTAATGTGGTACACAACAATGGGCCTTACTGTACACCTGGTTTGACACTCCTAGAATATATGCTTAGGATAATTCATATTTTTATTACAAACCATTATGTAGGATTTATGGGTAAATATGTCCTCAAAGGAACCATATCTATGATTATGGATTAGAGATGCACAAATTTTTCAATTTATGTTAAGTATTTTACTAGTTTGGAATTATGAATTATGATTCATAACCTAATATAGTGTATGTCATTGCTTAGAAATGTAGCCTAGTGGAAGAAATGGAAATCATATCAATGAATGTAATCCATGTAGGTATTTCCCTCCTATTTAGGATAATGATAGTGGAGCTGGTGACACAACTAGTACTGAATAGATTATAACCATACTGGGACAGCTGACACCAGTTCTGAATAATAACCTTACCTGTATATAGCATCCTGATCAACAATGCAGAGGATCAATGTTATACCTCTTCACGAGACAACAAACTACAACATTCAATGGGATTACAAATCCTTTTATAGCTGAGAAGAGGATAAGTTCCTTAGAGGAAATATTTCTTTCTTTAGGAAGTAACAAAAGGGAAAAGGTTTTCATGGTAGTTTATCATCTCTCAAGAGATGTCGATAAATGGTGGTCATTAATTCAAAACACAAAGAAGGATAAATATGTGGGAAATATTGAATAGAGGGAGTTTAAATAACTTTTTTCTAGAGAAATAATTTCCTCGTGAACAATGATCTTATATGGAAAGAAAATTTCTGAGCCTAAGTAAAAAGGAGGATGAGAATGTTGCAAAGTATGAGGATAACTTCACAAGGTTATCAAGGCACACTGCAGACTACATAAAAAACCCAATATGTAAGATTGATCAATTATTTGATGGGTTAAAACCATTTATATGGTGAGATTTGGTCTCACAATCTTTCTCATCATACAAAGATAAAGTCTCATGTGATATTACTATAGAAAATGAATTATATAAGTCTTATGACATTAAAGTAAAACAAGAGAATAAGATAATGGCAGAGAAATAGATAGATAAAGGGAAAATGGAAATAAGGATTTTATTTTATGTGATAATTGTGGGAATAAAAACCCTGGTATTTGCCTAAAAGGAATGGGATTATATTACAAATGTGGAGAAAAAGGCTACCAAGCTCATTATTGTAAGGGGAATAAATAGGATTTCAATTTTCAAAGATACAATTGCAAAGAAATAGGACATTATTCAAATGATTTTCCAAAGCTTCAACAAAATTTATCTCAGAAAAAAGCAAATTGATCAAGGTAAATCTTATGTTGTTACTACAGTCAAGGCGTAATAATTAATGTATTTGTGTTTTTGGATTCAAGAATTATATTTTGGTTATAAAGAGAATGTGATATATATATATATATAAGGATGGTACTCTAGTACTTTTTGTTTTCATTAAGGTTTTAATATAATGAAGCTAATCATATTTTCATTATATAAGAGAAACTTTACGCTATTTTGGGAATCTGTTGTCATAATAAATTTTGGAAATTTAGATACCTTTTAGAGAGAGTTCGGATAGAAGTATTTTAGATAACTATAAATGTTGTAAAGGATTAAGTTGAACTTAGAGTAGTATTTTTTAAGGTTAAAACATTTCTTAGGATTATTTTTGGAATGTTATAATACTATAGTTTTTGAAAAAGAACAATCTGTAGGTCGGGCAATAACTCATCACATCAGACACAGTTGTGGGAGTCGAACCCACACCTGAAGTGAGACAAGGCTTTTTTGACTACCACTAGCCTATAGTAAGTCATTAATTATTATAAAACAATTTTATTCATTTAAATGTTAAATGTTTATATTTAGAACCTTATATGATTGAGATAAGTAGAATATTTTTTAGTTTTATCTTTTGAAGAGAAATATGAGTTTGTAGTGGAGGATGAAACTCTACCTATGCTTCCTTTTTTTTTATTATTCTATGAATTAAATTAATTCTACAACACTATGAAAATGATCATAAAACCAAAAATGTTTTACTAGTACCTTCTTTTGTGATGAATCCAATGGTCCCTTAAATCATTGCAAATTTATAGCTTTCTAGTTGTTGAATTTATCCTAATAATATTCTCTATCACTCTCCATCAGAACTTGATGGTTTATTTTCTCTTCCATATCCATTTTTTACTACATATAATCTTATTATGTGTTATTTTTTGTAACCTTCATACCTACCATTCTTTATTTTAAAATAGAGGCCTCATTAATCCATTTTTTGATGTGGGATTTCAACCGAGATATTTTGAAATTTCAAACCCTAGTTTTAAATCCTGATATTAAATTTCTCGGACACAATTTATTAAAGTATCGGATAATGTAACACCTCAATATTCCATGTTATGATTCATTTTTGAATAATTCAATAGTGTGTGATGTACGCAACACTGAGTTCAGGCACACCACGGCCTATCAAAATAGCCATTTAAAAAGTGGTTATGAATTGTATTAACCAAATTTTGAATTTTATATATCCCATATAATTTTAACATTAATATTTTGTGTTTATTGGACATAATATAAGGTCAAAATAAATTTTTCATATAAAAGAAGTATTTTCCAAAAAATGCGATTTTTCCTCCTTTTAAGGGAAAACCCTTTTTAAATCCAATATTTGACACTTTTATATATTAAATTTAATGAAATTAAATTATTCTTTATAAGTGAGATATAAAAATATAGTTTGGATAAATTTTTGGTACTTTTCTGATAACTTTTACATTTTGATTAAAAGTGAAAAATACTAAATTTTAATTGAAAATAACTTTTTTTAATAGAAACAATTTATAGTGTTAAATATAAATTTGAGTGGTTTAAAAGTATAATTAGATTATATTTTTATCATTTAATATAATTTATGGCATGGTAAGTAATTTAAATTTTAAATTGGACATACACGCATCTCAATATTTTGATAGTTTTTACTTCTTAAAAACCTCACTTTTTGGTTTTGATAACGGGAATTAATTTTAAATTAATTACTGCAACTTCTATATTTTTAATTTGGAAAAAAGATTAAATATTTTTAATAATAAGGTACAAATTTTATAAATAGGTACCTTTTATTTTTTGACATTATGAATAGTAACTTTAGTAATTATTTTTATTTAACATGGTTAAAGGGTAGATCAGGTAAATAAGGGTAACAAAAATAATATTATAATAATATAAAACTAACCTAAAACGTGTCCAAAACCTATTTTATGAGATATATTCGTCAATTATCATCCTTATTCCGAAATGTTGGCATTTTGGAACACTTGGGTGTGATAATGACATGTTATAGAAATTAATTTAAAGTAAAGATAATTATAACATAAACATATATCTTTTACTAAATCAATTTTAATATAGGGTTATATAACTGATATATATGTCTATAAATAGTCATTATAAATATAAACAAGATTTAATACATCATGTTATTTTATTTATAATTTTTATAAATTAAATAATTTAATTTATTTATGACACAATGATGATGCAGTAATTGCCTTATTAATGAAATATTAAAATAATTTATATTTTAGATATTAAAATAAATGTAAATTGAAACTTTTGATGCCATACATGAATTTTATAGGTTAATATGACATGTTAATGTTGATTCAATGTATTCTTTTTGAAGTAATAAAGTTTTTATGACTTTCTCAAAAACCAAATACAAAATAGTGTCAAAATTGACATAAATGAGTTTTTAAAACAAATAGTATTTTATTAAATGATATAATATTAATAAAAATATAAGATTAGTCCAAAGGACTTATATAATGTTATATATTTAATTAATGAAACAATTAAGGTTATCTTTCATTTTATAATAATTATATTAAGCATTTAGTATTAAAATACAAGAAGACATGGTAAAAGTTAAACTATTTAACTAAGAGTTTAATCTAAATGATAAGGTTAATATGGTGACCTATTCTTGTCTAAAAACTATTGGTTGAGAGTATTTCGACCCATAACCACCATATACTTTATATAAATTCATTTAGAGCTATTATAAACCGAAAATAATTTTATAATAAATTATTTTTTCAAGCTTTTCCAAAAGTGCCCCTCACCTCTCTTATAAAAGGGTACTTCCCCTTCTCTTATATTCACACATCCAAAGCCATTTTTCTTGGACAAACCCAGTTAAAATATCCTCCAAAATACCCTCACCTAAACCTACAGGCATTAATTTGATCCTAAATCCAACCTAAGGATCCTTTTTGTTCAAATATAAAGGAAGCACCTGAAGAAGAGGTAATTATTTCATCACCTCTTTCAAAATTATTTTCTTCTTCTACTTCCTCTTTCCTTGTTGTTTCCATAACAAAATAATAAATATATTACCTTATACATACTATTATTTTATTATAAATATAGTACAACCAAATTAATTATTCTAACCATCCCATGAATGAAAAAGTCACCATATATGTGTACGTACGGCTTAACATCTCCACGTCGTGGTATAGTTTGTTATTCAAAACATCATTATTTAGATGGGTATAATAATGAGTGTAATTTATTTAAATATTAAATATAATATTTTAATTTTTTTCATACTTAATATACCATCAAATTCCACAACTTTTAATCATTAAGGAAATGATATCGTCGCATGTGTGCACGTACGGCTTACCCTCTCCACGACGCAATGAGATTCATTTCCACGTTCACCATTCAAGGATGATTATAAAAATATATATTATTAATAAGTATGTAATATATGAAATAATAATTCTAATTTAAGTATATATATATATATATTTATATTTACTTATATTTCATTCACTTACTTCCATTCAATATGATATGAAAACGGAAACAGTGTTCATGCGTACATACGGCCTACCGTCTCCATGAATGGTGTATTTAATTTTATATATCTATCTATTATATATATTTATATTTTGAATATATATGATATATAAATAATATTATACATTCTAGGAGTAAGTGAATCATGATCTAAGTAATATAATCAAGAATAACAAGTCAAAACATGTATGATAAACAAAGCAATATTACCTGAAATGTTGCATTAACTTAGAATTTTTAATAAATTGGTAATATAAAGTCATAAAATAATCATATATGATGTCATAAATATTATTATGAATCTGATATAAGTTAATAATATGTTTAAAAACATTATAAAGTAGTTTAGGACACGTACGAAGAGTATCAGACCTAAGGTAAAGGGTTAATTCCTCAATCTCATTATTATCCAAGATTGTTTATGTGTAAGTGTATACTAGGGCAGATTTATCATAAATTTCCATGTCTCATAGAAATGTTTTCCAAAGGAATATTTTAAGGTTTTATAGAAGGTAATCTTTAACTATATCATCATTTTAAATGTTTTAAGTATTTATTTTTCTATATCTATTTAATTAATGTCCATGTTTTCAAAATGATTTTAAGGATTTATTCATATGGACATAGTTGTTTTAAAATGTCAATTATTTTCAAAAGTTTAAAAGTGGTATGTGACACTTTGATTCAAAAATAAATTTTAAAGGTATTTCTTTATAAATTGTGTGACTTTTAAAAGATTTCATGAAAAGAATGATATTTCTCTCAGAGATTTTTACTGATTAATTTGAACTACGTCAACATCATTTATTGGATATTATTCTTAATTGAGGCCGATTTATTATAATACAATCTTTTATATTGTATTTAATGAGTTATGATATGTTTGACTATGGGTGTTCTATTTTTATATCATTCATGGTTTATGGTTAAAGTATTAACATTTTTATGCTAGTTTTAATATGAATGTTTATGTTATGTTTCACCCTTTTCATATGAGGAATTCATTAGACTTAGTAAGTGATGGGTGGGGCCCGCTATAGCCCCTTGATGTATCAATAGGTCTCATGAGACAAACTAGTGTCTTGGAACAAGGCCTTTATTGAATATTTGTGAATTTTCTTGGCATAAGGCATTGATGTAATAGTTATTATGTCTGGTATTATGCATTCCATCGTTATGAAATTAGTTATTACATGTGATTATTCAACTTGTAAAATATCCATGTTCATGTTTATATGGTAATGTTTGATTTATTCTTTCTATATTATGTTCAATTTTATGTTTAAAAGGCTGATATTTTTATTATACATCTTTCCATAAAAGTTTATAGATTCTGCTAAATTATTTACCCTTACTGAGCATTTGAGCTCACCCCTTTCTTATGTTTTATTTTCCTAGGATTCCATGAAGTTTATTATGATTGATATGAAGGGTTAATCTAGGGTAATATTGGTGTTCTCAAAGAATTATCTATGTATTATTTTTTGTTATAAATTGTAATGTTAAGTTCTTGTATGTAATCTATTTTCCGAGACTGCTAAACTGATCGGCCTTTCAGGACATGATTACTTGAAATCAATCCAATGTATTAAAATAATGCACTGGCTCAGGGAAACTGGGTTCAGGGTGTTATAATTAAACTTGATGATTGTAACACCTCATTTGGATTTCAAAAAAATTAACATGAAAAGGAATGATGAAGAATATTTCAACATTATAACTACTGATGAAAAATTGAATCCACCACCTAAATGGGATATCAACATACAACAATCACTGATGAATAACTAAAAACTCCCATGGATGACGAGATAGATAAATCTAATAACAATATTTCTCCTAACTCTTTTGTTATTTAACAGGATAAGGACACCTCTATTATTTTTCAAAGACTGTCAATCCTATCAGGATATCAACAAGGAGGAATACTTATGGATATAAAGATAAGGGGGTTCCAACCCCAAATGTAGGTTAAAATGGATATTTTATTTTTGAACTATTTGGGTATTGAAAATACTAACACCATCAACACTTTAAAAGGATTTATTTACAACCATAAACAAAAAAACATTTCCATTTTCAAGCCTAAAATAAATTTTTCTTCTAGAATTACTAGTTTAGATCATTTGGGGTATAAATTTATTAGTGCTAAGTCTACTAAATCTTCAATAGATTCTCATTTTATTTTCTCTCACTCTTCTTTAAACAATTCTAGTTCCTTTAGCACTGATGAACAATCTTTTACATGTTATCTAACCTTTCAAAACCCTCATATTTTCTTTAATTTTATATATTCCAATAATAGGTATCAAGAAAGAAGAACTCTCGGGAATAACTTCTCCCTTTAAAATAGAAGAATACATGATCCTTAGATCATCACTGGGGACTTTAATGCCATATTAAGTCCTAGTGAAAAGATGGATACAGCTCACTCCAACATCTCCTCTAGGTATTTTAGATCTTGCATTGAAGAAAAAAAAACCTAATTAAGATCAAAATTGTTGGGTCCAAATATACTTGGTATAGAAGGAACTATTATAGGGTTGTGGTAAGTAAACTTGATTTAGATTTCACTAAAAATAAAACCCTTGATAAATGGTAAACAATTTATAGTATTACCCTCCATAAATTAAATTTGAATTGTCATCTGATTTTTGTACACCTCAATACCAAAGGCACTAACCCCATCCTCCCCATTAAATTTAATAATGCATAGACCTCAGATATTGAATGTGATAAACTTTTAAAAATAAACTAGTAACTCTATGAATTTTGGTAATGATTCCTTATCCTATATTATGAAATTAAAATTATTAAAACAAAAACTCAAGGGGTGGTTCTAAGAAAAAACTAACCAAATTGACAATGATATTTCTTCTCTATAAGTAAATCTTAACCAAATTAAAATTATCACTAAAAACTCTGATTTTATTATTGATCCTCATTAATAAATTGATCTTTCAACCAAAACATAATTCATTTATTTCCATTAAAGAAAAACTTTAGGAAAAATATTTAAAATTAAATGGATCAAAGATGGAGACAAAAAAAAAGTTTTAAAAATATCTTCATATAATTAGGAAAGATAGTAGGCCTCTCAATTTTCATATATATGGGGACAATATACTTTAAATTTAGGAAGGTATTTCTAAATTTATAATATCCTATTTTAGAAATATTTTCAATCGACATAACCTCAATAAAGATCTCCACCCTGATGTCATTATTATCATTATTAACCAGGAGGATAACACTCTTCTCACTAGAAACCCATTTGATCATGAGGTCAAAGATTTTATTTTTATCCTAAACCCATATAGTGCCCTTGGACCTAATGGTTTCACTAATGGTTTCTTTCAACACAACTGGTATGTCATTCATCCTAATGTATGCATGTTGGTCAAATATTTCTTCTTCAAGGGAAGGATTACTCATGATCATAATGCCCGATTTATCTATGATTTTCAAAGTGGATAATTTCTCTAAGATTCATCTCTTTAGACACATTTCTATTATTAACACTTTTTATAAAATAATTTCTAATATTATTTTCAATAGACATGCTTCAATATCAAAAAAATAGCATCATGGAATAAATTTGGTTTTATCAAGGGTATAACCATTCAAGATTGCATCTGTCTTGCCTACGAATGTACTAACCTTTTCAAAAATCTAATAGAGGAGGTAGTATTAACATTAAACCCAACATTATAAATTAATTTGATACCATTTAATGGAGATTCATCTATAAGTTCCTTCAAAGTTTTGGTTTTAATAATCTCTATATTAGTATAATTAAAACTCCTTTTAACATTACTCACATTTTCATTCTTATTAATGGTTCACCTAAGGGTTAATTCAACTATACCAATGGTATCAGATAGGGTAATCCCCTATCTGATATTCTCTTCTTTATTTTAAGGAACTACTTAAGTAGACTGCTCACTCATTTAGTGGATCAAGGTAAACTTAATCTTATTAATGCTTCTAGAAATACGGCCACCTCTACTCACCTAATCTATGCAGATAATATCATCCTTTTCTTACAAGTGATTAAATAGAATATTCAAAATCTTAAGGATGATATTTCTCATTATGAAGAGGTATATGTTCAAGAAATAAGTTAGAGTAAATCATTCATCTATTTTGGAAAAAGGTTTCTTAACAATGGGAAATTCAACATAATTAATGATTTGGGTCTAAAAGAAGGAATTTTTCCCATCACCTATCTTGGTTTCCAAATTTTATAGGGTAGAACTAAAATTAGTTACTTCTCTAATATTGTGGAACAAATTTAAAATCAACTTTCCTTTGGGAAAATAAAATCTCTATCTATGGAATGAATAATTTTCTTGGATAAATTCACTATAATATCCAAAATGTAATACTATTTAGTGGCTTATAAGTACCCTATTGGTATTCATAAAAAATTATTGTCTTTATTAAAAAATTATATTGAATTGTAAGCACTCTTGAAAGAAAATTTGTGATTGTACCTTGGTCTAACTATTTAAAACCTTTAGCTAATGGTGGTCTTGGAATAAAAAAATATTATATTATTTATGATTCATTACAAGATATACTCACTTGGAATATTTTTCATAATGAATCCATGTCTATAAACTTTCTTAAAGATAGGTTCCTTGAAAACTGAAGAAAGGAAACTAGAATAATATAGATTCCTCAATCTGGCCATCTGTTAAATACTCTTTCTCTAATATAATGTCCCACTCTAAGTGGATATTTAATATATAATACTCTATTATATTTTTTTAGATAATTGGATTGGATCTCCTCTTATTTCTATGGTTGATCCCAAACACTTACATGTGCATACCAATGTTTCTATTAATGATATTTTGAATTCTTCTATTTCTAATTTTCTAGACGACATTATAAATGATATTAAAAATTATCATTTTCTACCTCCTATGATTTTTTAATTTCAGAACCTACCAATAATTGCATGATTTGATCAAGATAATTATATAATCGCCTTTTCAAGGATGACAATAATGGATTTTCTTGGATGAAAAACTTTGATAAGCCTTGAATTAAACCTTTAGGATTCACCCTGGTTTGTAGAATTTAACATAGTAGGGTTACTACATATATTTTTATTCAAACCTTTATGGTTTAAATATTCTTCTAAATGTTGACTATTCAATTATCACATAGAATATATTAACCATCTTTTGATTTCCTATGTTACTACTAATACTCTTTGGAAATATATATTTGATATTTTTTATTATAGGTGGTCTCTCTCATACACTACTATATCAAAAATAGAGTGGTGTGTTGTTGATGAGGTTTCTCAACAAATAAAACACCTATTTTTGGCTAATTTTACAGAACTCCTTCATGTAATCTGGTATGACAGAAATGTTTTAATTCATCAAAATAGCTCACATAACATGCATGTAGGCTGGATAAAGATTTGCACTTCCATCAAAGAAGTTGTAGTGATCCGGTAGGGGCCTTTACATAATTTTCTAAATGACTGTAGAATTTTGTGGTGATTAGAATATAAATGAAACTACAGTCCACCTCAACATACCTTTAATGTTTTCTAGAAAACCCCTCTCCTAGGTTGGATAAAGTTTAATGTTGATGGTGCCTCGAGAGGTAACCAGGGAGCTTCAAGATGTGGTGTAGCGTACAAGGACCAAAATGGATAGGTTCCTGGTTGTTTCTATGGAACCTGTGGATTTTACTATTCTCCGGAGGACAAAATGTAAAGTTTCTTCAACGCGGTTAATTTTATAAGTCGTAAAGGTTGGAATAATATATTTTTAAAAATTGACTCAACCACTATTGTACAAGATCTCAAGAATGGCATGGTGCATCTTTTTTGTGCACATACAACTAGATAGACGGATTGATTTAACTCTTTTTTTAGATCAACCATATCATCACACATGTTTTTTGGGAAGCAAACTCAGTTGCTAACATGCTTAACAAAAAAGGATTCAACCATGACTTCACCTAGTTTAATGACATTCCTTTTTATTTTATTCCATTTCATAATAAATTCTAAAAAATCTATCCTTTAGAAACTTGTAGAATTTATTTTTTTAATAAATTATCTATGGTTTTTTTACAAAAGGTTCTACCAATTAAAAAAATACATGTCCCTTTATTACACCAGTGAATACTTTAAGGGTAAGGTGTGCGAGAATAATATTTTATTGGGGTGGTTCAGAGAACATGGTTTGGGACGTGATCTCAATAAGATTGAACTTATCCCATAAATAGTTTCTCTCATGCTTTAGTTGTTTATTCTTTTCTTGGGATTGGTCAAGTGAAAATCTCAGTGATTCAACCTCCCTTGAAAGCTCAGATAAATGAGATTCATAGGTTATGATCCTAATTTTCAAGGCCATCACTTCTTTTTTCTGTTCAATTGGATTTATCATAAACCTTAATATATATTAATCATATGATCATTTTTCAATTGATATATTATCAATGGTTATGATTCTTAATGGTGTTTTTAATATGAAAGGATATAACATATAATGGTCCAATACAACCAAAGTAATGCATGTGTTTTCTTTATCCACATTAAAAAATAGGGAACTTAATTCAATCACAAAAGGAATTTTATTTATAAAATTTTGGGTCATTAAAAATCACTTAGAGATGGATAAATTTTATATAAATATCGACCCTTTCATACAACATTATCATTGGGGATTTATTTAGGTAACCTATTAATAATTCTTGATATCCTAACATAGTATTTGAAACTATAGGTATACCCTTATAAAATATGTCTTTCCACAGGGATACCTATATGTAGGAACATGCACGTTGAAGTTACCCTTATATGAGTTTTGTTTTATAGAGGTATCCCTTAGGTAGCATGTTGATTGTTCCTTTTACCCTTATGCATGTTTAGTGGTCAAAGATATAACTTTACACATCCTCTCATTACCTAGACACTGCATCAATTTCTTTTGTAAGGGTAGATCAAAACTATCTAAAACATGAAAAATTACAATTTCAATGAATGGATTATCAATA
This sequence comes from Viscum album, assembly GCA_963277665.1. Lineage (NCBI taxonomy): Eukaryota > Viridiplantae > Streptophyta > Magnoliopsida > Santalales > Viscaceae > Viscum > Viscum album. Next base: position 754,130,430 of record OY728160.1, read on the forward strand.
TTAAGATCAAAATTATTTAAAATAATTAAACTCATAAATTAAGCCATTAACAAATTCAATTAAAATTCTTAAAATCAATATATGGTTTCTCAATTTAAATCTAAAAAATTAAAAAAATCACTAAAAATTATGTTTATATTGATTTATGAAAAAAAAAATCATATTTGAAAAATTAACAAAAAAAATTAAATAATTACCAAGTTTATAGGTCAATTAAGGGGTTAAGAATCAATGAAAAGTTTTTAAAAGGTGAATATAAGCTCTCATAGATCTCCTAACTAGTCAACAACCTCTGGTATATAGGGATATGTGTATGAGATCATGTGGATCTTAAAATTTGGTATCATTTTTTATATTTTATCTAGGGAATTATAATATGGTATCAAAGTATAATTTTAGTTTTTTTTTATTTTGGACTTGATAGTTGGAGGAAGGAAAGTGTTCAAGATTGAGATGGGCCTTCGACTAATGAATCATGAACACTTTCTCAGGGGGAAATCTAGGTTACGAGGTTTATGAGATTATAGCTTTTGGTTTTCATTCTTATATTTGAGATATTTATTCAAGTATGATGTTTTGGTTTTAGATTGTTATTATTTGTTTTATTCTAGTCACGGGGTGGAAACATGTGTGTGTTCATGAATAATACTTGGAATTTAAGATTATCATTTCATTCATGTGCTTATGTATGATTAATGAACTAGACATAACTGAGAGTTAATTATTTAAAGTGTCAATAAAAAATATACAGTGTTTTTCTATATAATTTTTTATGGCACTCTACTCAGTAGGACCATGGTTTTTTATTAATGATTTTCTAGTATTGTAGGATGTCTAGTCATGTGGATCTTAGTGTGGGTTGTTATAAAATTATTATTATATAGTCCCTAGTTGTAGGTGATATGTGATAACCCTTGTTGTGTTATTTCAAGCATGTGATGTTGTGATTATGGGTTGAATACAGGCAGGCTATGCCTAGGTGATGGTTTAGAATTGGTATAGGTTACCTAAATGAGTTTGATACCATTGATGGGGTTGAGGAAAGGCATGTGGGATGCCTTAGGTTTTTTATATATAAATCACTGGGAGTGATTTTGTTATTACAGTTACGTTTACTGGGAAGGATAATTTGGATACCTCTCCTAGTGAGTTTGTGTCTAGTTTTTGATGGGATAATATAAGGTTGTCCTAGATGGTCTAGCCTAAAATATATAGAGCAAGTCTAGAATCTTTGTATATTTAAGATGACACTATAATATAAGGTGGTTTCATGGTTAGACATAGAATAGGTGATGTACCTTGGGTTATCATGAAAGGATACATAGTGGGTGCTTTTGGATAGATCATATTGACATGCAAAGAAAGAATGTTCAACTATTTAGGATTTTGGGCTTAGGATTGGTGATTTTCAACTCATAGAAGCATGATTCTGGTGGTATTATTGGGTAATATGTTAGTTTATACCCATTTTTGTTTAGAATATACTGAGATAGATTTTGGAAAAGAAAAAATTATAGTTTTTTTATAATTCATGCTAGCCTTATAAAAGTAAAGTGGCAAAAATGTGACCCCTCAGGGATAAGTCTTAATGTATGAAGGTAAATTCAATTTGGTAACATATGGTGCCTATTTTTTTGGTTCAATTGATCGATCATGTCTGGGTCTTTTATAATTATAGTTTTTACAATACTCAAGAGATTTAGTGATCATGGGATGGTGTTTTATACCCCTTAGTCACTGACTACATGTATGTGAGTCACAGTATTTTAGCAGGTTTTGGGTATTAGACAGATTAGGGTGGGATAACCAATTAGGATCGGTGAGACTCCCATAATATAGGTGGATCATGATTTTAATGGGAGATTTTTGTGGTTTTATATGTGGTAATATGGTACTTCAGTTATGATTTTAGATGTGGTGGGACTAGATAAGGTCCACTATTGGTGTAGGTATCAAAATGTAGCTAGTGGTGAAAAAATATATAGGTTTTAGGAAAGATTTTTGAGTTTTTAGATATTAGTAGAAGATCATTAGTGCATTTGGATAGTCATGGTTCAAAGAACCATAAAATAATAGGCTTGTGATTATGGATTGATAGGGATTTATAATGATAGATTGATCATGGATTAGAAAGAGTAACACATAAGTAATGTTTGAACCTATCTTGAATTGTACTTGAGAAGTGGTGCTAAGAGAAGCCATATGTTGGGGAGTGCAACACTAATTTTTTAAGGGTGTAACTCTTGTTTTGAGGGAGTTTTGGTGAATATTTAATGTGATGTTATTGATAATCATTAAATTGGAAGTGGTTTCTGTTTCTATATGGTACTTAGGTATGAGATGGTGGGTTATATCCTGTTATTACATTTTGTAGTTAACAGGATTGGATATTTTGAGATTGGGTAGGTTGGTTCATTGTAGTGATGATATGGTGAGTAGTATCATGTAGATCAATTAATTAATAACCTTCACATTGGAAGGTTCATGGTTTCATTGAGACCAGATGGTGGGAGATCAAGGTATCATCCATGACACTAATGTTCAGGAAGACCAAACTGTAACGACCCAAAATTTTTGAATAGTATATTAACTTAATCTTAATGATTTAATAAAGATGTTAATGGTTAATGCAGAAAGAGGAGTCGATGGCTTCATCCAGTCGACTCGAACCTTATGAATCCCACTTATCCGAGCTTGGGAAGGAGGTGGCATCTTTGGGCTTCTCTTTGGACCAAGCCCAAGCTGAACTCCACCGTGTCAAGCTTGAACGAAAATGCCTGTGGGAGAAGTTCAAGTTAGTAGAGATTACTACTAGGGCAATGTTATCTGAGCCTCCCTCGGATTCTCTCACCATAGCACACCTTACACTTAGGTCATATGCTGGTGTTATAAGGGGCTATGTGACGAGACTGTAGCTTCTTTGTATAATACTTTGGGATGAATAAATTGGGATTTCTTCCTTTATTGAAGTTTTTGAAATTTCAAATGTCCGGATAATTTTAGGATGTATTTTATTGATGAATTTTGAAAAAAGGATATTTTAAAATATTTATGTAAACCTTAAATAATTAATGATGTGTAATAATTTTCAAAAAATGGTCTTCCGCAAAAGTGTTCAGTAAAGAATTTGGAGTCCAATAAGATCAACTTAATTTTTGATGAATAGTAAATTATGAATAGTGATTTTATGCTTAGGATTAGTAATGTGACCAAATGGATTAGTAATCTCACTTAAAGAAAGTTTTAATATAATTTAGACACCTAGATTAAGTAATGTGATTCAATAAAATGGGTAAATAACAGTTTCATAAATTATTAGTCATGTATTATTTTTTTCAGGTGAATAGTGTTTTTTTAATTAAAAATTAAATTAAAATTATTTAGAAAATTATTTTTATAAAATGGACTTTCTTTTTGAACTCAGAGCATCGATATTATGTTGTGGTAATTTTTGGGGATTTTTCTGAAAAAATGAATTTTTGGTGAATAGTGATTTTATTTAAAAATTAAATTAAAAATATTTAGAAAATTATTTTTATAAAATGGAGTTTATATTTTTAATCAGAGAATCGATATTTGATTAAGGTGAAATTTTGGGTTTTTTCTGAGAAAGATGAATTTTCAGTGAATAGTAAAAATGCAGTTTTAGGGTTTCTGTATGTGTAATGACATCATAATTGTGTCATGATGATGTCGTGAGATATTTTAAGGGTTGGCCGACCAAAGGTGGTGAATTATTGTATTGGGGTCCCCATGTGGCCTAACTCCATGGGAAATACCATGGGAGAGCCCATGGTTTTGAGAAAACCACTTATGAGGTGTCCCTTGAAATTATTAAAGTATCACCTCACTTTCCCTATAAATATCAAGACATTATCTCATCCTTTAGACTCCAAAATCATTCTCAATGAAGTTATGGTCTCCTTACCTCCCAAGGAGTCCTCCCAAGGTTCCCTCAAGCCTCTCAAGGTCCCAACCTTTGAGTTTTAAGAGTTACATTTAAGGTAAAGGATCCGACCTCTCTCTTTCTTTTCAAGTAATCTCTTTTATGTCATTTCTTTTATGCTCCATGTTCTTATGTTGGAGGATGTTCTTTTATATTCATCTTAATTGACTTTTCATTTTCATATTATGATATACCTTCTTTTTCTCTCATCAATTCATTTTAAGAATGTTTAAGTGGCGCCATTAGGCTGCCGAATTTTTAAGGGATTCTTTCACCCATCTAATTTTTCAAAGTTCTACTTTCTTGTAAATTATTTCAAGTTCCTTTTTATTATGTTGGGGTATTATCTCTATATCTATCATACTGAAATTTTATGTTCATATTATGAGATACCCTATTTGATCTCATCAATTCATTTTTTTTGAAGTTTAAGTGACGCCATTAGGCTGCCGAATTTTCATAAGAGAAATCTATTTGTTGTCTTCCTTCCATGTTTTTCATTTAAAATGGTATGTCCTTCAAATTTCATTACCATGTTCATATATCCTTCATATTAGGTTCCTATACTGTTTTATGGGTCATTTATGAATGTTTGACCCATGACCCCTCTCTTTTCAATGTTTTCTAAAACCCCGAAACATAGTCGTTTTGCTGCAGAATTTCCATCTCAAAATGTCTCTCTCTTTTTCTAAAGTTATTTTATTTTATTAAGTGAATACTAAAAGCTCTCTCTTCTACAAGGGTATTCACATATATACCAAGTTGTTTTATTTTAAATTATAGGATTTACATACATGAGGCCTGCTTTCCCTTTCCGTGGGTTTAAAGTGACTTAAAGATCATGTCTTTAAATAAGTTTTTAAAACGTTATGATTATGAAATGAAACCCATTTCTTTTATGCTATATGGGTTGTTTATGAAATGATTGATGATGATATATATGTCTCACATGATGATAAAGATAAATTTAGTGGTGCTCCCTGATAGCGCTCCAATTCATTGGGTAAAGACTTAATCTCTAGAGATGACCATTTTTAACGACGCTTGGGTGAATAACCTTGGTAATTTTAATGACACCTTGGGGATGGACCTTGGTGAAACGTAAATGATTGTCTATGTTGAATGTTGTATCCACATCTTAAATTTATGAAAAATTTTATTTTTATTTATGATATGCCTCATGATTACTTTCTCATGCCTTAAAGTTCTTTTCATGACCTTATTGAAGTATCTCAAGTTCACATGTAAAATGTTTCTCTTGTTTCCCTTACTGGGCCTTCTTCTCACCCTTTCATTTGATGTATGTCCCCAGGTTATGAGATGCAGTAATTAACCTAGGATTAACTTAAGAATAAGCCTTTCAAGTGTTTAACAAGAATGTTTTATGTTGTTTTCATGTATTATGTTCCTGGTTTCCAAGACAATAAACCTTAAAGATTCTTAGTTTAGTGTAATGTAATGAAAGTTTATGTTATAAAAAGGTGGGATGCCATAGTTGGTATCAAAGTATGGTTTAGTTATTTGTGGAAATTAGGATATAAAAACATTAGGAAGAACCCTATCGAAATGTTTAAATATAGGAAAACTGCCTGGTATTTTGGTAAGTCTTGAGTAAGTGGTTTATCAAACAAATACATCCCTATCTAGATACGAGCAGGTAGAGGCGGCTCTGGAATAGATATAAATAGGGGTAAAACCCGAAAACAACACTTTGAGTTACACTCGAACGGGAACTGGTGCACGATAACGGGCCTTGTTGCACTCTTGGTTACGACACTCCCGGGGGATACGTTTGGTTAATCACAAGCTTTTTATGAATCATTATGAACAAATTATATAGAAAAGTAATTGTCTAAGCATGAAGTCTTAGTTAAAAGACTCATAAATGAAATAAGTTTCTCACTAAGGTTTTATTCTTTTAGAAAATGGCGGGAAATAGGAGGAACCATGCAGATGGTGACCGCAATGCACCATGTGCTGACGGCCCTCCTATGGAAGCTAGAATGGAAAAATTCATGTAAATGATGAACCAACTGACTCAAGTTATGAGTAATAACTTGAATCAAGCTAAGAGGCTGATCTCACCACGAAGAGAACAACACTCTATTGAGTCCTTCATGCGTCAACGGCCACCAACATTCAGTGGATCTACTAACCCATTTGTTGCGGAACAATGGATAAGCTTCATTGAAAAGATCTTTTTTGTAATCCTTTGTTCAGAACAAGAAAAAGTCACCCTTTCTATTTACCGCCTAGAGGGAGAAGCTGATCAGTGGTGGTCACTGGTTAAAAATACTAATCCTAGAATAGATATGGAAGCTATGGAATGGGAAGAGTTCCGGGGAATATTCTTTAATAAGTATTTCCCTCGTTCCATGAGAATGAGAATGGAGAAAGAGTTTCTTGAGCTGAAGCAGAAGGAGAATGAATCTGTCGGAAGCTATGAGATGAACTTCACCTGACATTCACGATATACCTCTATATTTTTCATGTATCCAAGTGGGAAGGTTGATAGATTTTTCGGTGGACTGATACCTCATCTTTGGAAGAATCTAGCCAACTGGGACTACGATAGCTACGAGGAGATCGTGCGAAGTGAAATGAAAGTTGAGGTAGAGTTTGGTGAGATAGAGTGGTCTCATAAATCAAATGACAAGAATAGATCGTTGGAGCCCAGTTTAGGGAAGTCTTTTGATCAGGGAAGAGGTGGAAAGAAAATGCAACTTACCACATGCAATAAATGTGGGAAGAAGAATATAGGGCACTGCTTGATCGGAAGTGGCAAGTGTTACAAGAGTGGAAGAGGAGGCCATATTGCTCGAAATTGTCGTAGTGAGGTGAAGCCTCAACCCCCCAAAACTAACGACAGAGGAAATATAGTTCTGGCCCTACCCAAATTCCATTGCTTCAAGTGTGTACAGCTTGGGCTCTTTGCTAATCACTGTCCAAATCCAAGGGTAGTGGAGGGGAATCACCATCAACCTCTTAAAAGGCCAAGGGAGGAAGGTCGTGCTTTTTCTATCACAACAACTGAAGTTGAAGCTCCGAATGATGTGTTAGTAGGTACTCTTGTTGTCCTCTCAAAACTAGCAACTAATTTTTTTGATTCTGGTTCTACCCATTCCTTTATTTCCTCCAAGTTTTCAAAGAATATAGAATCAATTCTCAAACTTCTTGAGGTAGAGTTGTCAGTCAAGACTTCAAGTGGGATTATCCATACATCAACAGTGTTTAGAGACTCTAGTTTGTACTTTAGTGAGCACAATCTTATCGCAAATCTAATAGTCATTCCCATGTTGGAATTCGACGTTATACTAGGGATGGACTGGCTCTCAAAGTATAATGCTAAGATCAAATGCAGAAGTAAGGAAATCTCAGTAGTCTTGAATGAACGACCTACAATTATCTTCCAAGGAGAGATATCCCGAACTGATCTCTATCTAGAAGCACCTCCTATAGCTTTCTTTATGGAGTCAATCGGTGATGATGAAGAAGGAAAAGGGAGTATACAAATAGAAGATGTTCCGATTATTCAGGAATACATGGATGTATTTCCTGAGGAGTTACCTGGACCTCCCCCATAAAGAGAGGTATAGTTCTCCATTGAACTCGTACCTGGATCTCAACCGATATCAAAGACCCCGTATAGAATAGATAATGTGGAGCTAGAAGAGTTAAAGAAACAACTCCAATACTTGTTGGAGAAGGGGTTTATCTGACTGAGTGTGTCTCCTTGGGAGCACCAGTTCTCTTTGTGAAGAAGAAGGATGGATCAATGCTGATATGCATTGATTATAGAGAAATGAATGGGATCACAGTGAAGAACAGATACCCTCTTCCAAGAATTGATGATTTATTTTACCAACTTTGTGGGGCTCAATTCTTCTCCAAGATTGACCTTCGATCTAGTTATCATCAACTGAGGGTGAAGAAGGAAGATATTCTAAAGACTGCCTTCCGATCAAGATATGGGCATTATGAGTTTACTGTTATGCCCTTCCGCTTGACTAATGCTCCTACTATTTTCATTTATTTGATGAATAGAGTCTTTAAGGACTATATTTATAACTTTTTGGTAGTTTTTATTGATGATATTTTGATATATTCAAAAATTCATGAGGAACATGAAGATCATCTGAGGGTTATTTTGAAAACTCTGCGGAAGGAGAGGCTCTTTGGAAATTTCAGCAAGTGTGAGTCTTGGTTACAACAAGTGTCTTTCATGGGGCACATCATAACCAATGAAGGAATCTCGTTTGACCCTATAAAGACAATGGTTGTGGAGGAGTGGCCTCAACCCACAACAGTTACTGAGATTCGTAGTTTCCTTGGTTTAGCGGGATATTATAGGAGGTTTGTGAAAACTTTTCGCAGCTTTCTAATCCACTAACCAAGTTGACTTGAAATTGGGTTAAGTTCATCTGGACAAAGGAATGCACGGAAAGTTTCCAAGAGCTGAAGAAGAGATTGGTTACTGCACCCGTGTTAACACTACCCTCTATCAGAGAAGGATTCATTATTTTTAGCGATACATCTCTGAAAGGGCTTGGGTGCGTCCTCATGAAAAATGACAAGGTAATTTCTTATGCATCTCGATAGTTGAATATTCATGATCAGAATTATCCTATGCATGACCTGGAGCTAGTGGCGGTTGTTTTTGCTCTAAAGATATGGAGGCACTATCTTTATGGGGAGAAATGTGATATATACACTGAACACCAAAGTTTAAAGTATATTTTCACGCAGAAAGAATTGAACATGAGACAAAGGAGATGGTTGGAGATTATTAAAGACTATGATTGTTCAATTCATTATCACCCTGTAAGAGAAAACAAAGTCGCAGATGCGTTAAGTAGGAAAGACCCTATTGTTCTGGAAACAGTGAGGATCCTAAGAGATCCCTTGATTAAAGATCTAGTAAAACTGGACATTGTAATTGTAAGGGAAGGGACATCATCAACCTTATCCCAAATGATTTCTAAACCTTCATTACTAGAGAAGATCAAGAAGGCTCAAAAAGAAGATCCTTTTTTGCAGGAGAAGTTTGAGGCTATAAAGGATGGGAAGTTCCCTGATTTCAATATTGATCAAGAAGGTGTATTGAAATTTCATACAAGACTATGTGTTCTATATATTCCGGAGAAAAAGAAAGAACTAATGAATGAATCTCATACCTCTACTTTCTCTATACATCCGGGAAGCACTAAAATGTATCGAGACCTTCGTGATCATTATTGGTGGGATAACATGAAGAGGGAGATTGATGATTACACTACAAGGTGTCTAGTGTGTCAACAATTAAAGGCAGAACAACAACTTCATAAGGGGGTATTAAAACTGCTACCCATACCAATATGGAATTGGGATAATATCACTATGGACTTTGTAACTGGTCTCCTGAAAACATCCAAAGGAAACAATTCGATATGGGTTATTGTGGAACATCTCACCAAGACTACCCATTTTATCTCTATTCGAGAAGATTTCTCTCTGGATCAGCTTTCCAAGATATACGTAAAGGAAGTGGTAAGGCTGTATGGGGTACCACTATCCATCGTGTCTAATTGTGATCCAAGATTCACATCAAAATTCTGGAGAAGTCTTCAACATGCTTTGAATACTGAATTGAATTTTAGTACGGCCTATCATCCTCAAACTGATGGCCAATCTGAAAGGACTATTCAGACACTCAAAGACATGATGAGATTATGCTCAATGGAATTTAAAGGTGGATGGGATCAACACCTCCCATTAGTTGAGTACTCCTATTACAATAGCTTCCATTCGAGTATTCAGATGGCACCCTATGAAGCTCTGTATGGAAAGTGATGTAGAACTCCTACTTGTTGGGATGAAACTGGTGAGAGAAAGCTTCTTGGGCCTGATCTTGTGCAAGAGATGATAGAACAGGTTCATGCCATCCAACAACACATAAAGGCTACTCAGAGTCAGTAGAAGAGCTATGCTGACAACCATTGAAGGGACTTGGAGTTTGGTGTTGGTGACAAAGTCTTCATTCAAATTTCTCCATGGAAGAGAGTCATGCGGTTTGGGAAGAAAGGGAAGCTCAGCCCTAGGTACATTGGCCCCTATGAAATCATTGATCGCACAGGATCGGTGGCCTATCATCTAGCACTTCCACCGAACCTAGCTCAAGTTCACGATGTCTTCCATGTATCTCTCTTAAGGAAGTACATACTCGACCCTTCACATGTACTGAACCCAGAGGTGGTACAACTGGAACATGACCTCTCTTATGAGGGGTAGCCAGTGGAGATCTTAGACCGTAGAGACAAGGTTTTACGGAACAAGACTACCCACCTTGTGAAAGTGTTGTGGAGGAATCATAAGTATGAAGAAGCGACTTTGGAGCCTGAGGAAACAATGAATCAAAAGTAGCCTCACCATTTTGACTAGGCCTCAAGTATAAAATTTTAGAGATGAAATTTCTTAAGGGGGGAAGAATGTAACGACCCAAACTTTTTGAATAGTACATTAACTTACTCTTAATGATTTAATAGAGATGTTAATGGTTAATGTAGAAAGAGGAGTCGATGGCTTCATCCAGTAGACTCAAACCTTATGAAGCCCACTTATCAGAGCTTGGGAAGGAAGTGGCATCATTGGGCTTCGCTTTGGACCAAGCCCAAGCCGAACTCCAGCATGTCAAGCTTGAACGAAAATGCCTGCGGGAGAAGTTCAAGTTAGTAGAGATTACTACTAGGGCAATGTTATCTGAGCCTCCCTCATATTCTCTCACCATAGCACACCATAAAATTAGGTCATATACTGGTGTTATAAGGGGCAATGTGACGAGACCGTAGCTTCTTTGTGTAATCATTTCGGAAGAATAAATTTAAATTTCTTCTTTTAGTGAATTTTGTGAAATTTCAAATGTCCGGATAATTTTAGGATGTATTTTATTGATGAATTTTGAAAAAAAGGACATTTTAAAATATTTATGTAAACCTTAAATAATTAATGATGTGTAATGATTTTCAAAAAATGTTCTTCTACAAAAGTGTTCATTAAGGAATTTGGAGTCTAATAAGATCAAATTAATTTTTGATGAATAGTAAATTATGAATAGTGATTTTACGCTTAGGATTAGTAATGTGACCAAATGGATTAGTAATCTCACTTAAAGAAAGTTTTAATATAATTTAGAAACCTAGATTAAGTAATGTGATTCAATAAAATGGGTAAATAACAGTTTCATAAATTATTAGTCAAGTATTAGTTTTTTCGAGTGAATAGTGTTTTTTTAATTAAAAATTAAATTAAAAATATATAGAAAAGTATTTTTATAGAATGGTCTTTTATTTTTGAACTCAAAGCATCGATATTATGTTATTGTAATTTTTGGGGATTTTTCCGAAAAAATGAATTTTCGATGAATAGTGTTTTTATTTAAAAATTAAATTAAAAATATTTAGAAAATTATTTTTATAAAATGGAGTTCATATTTGTAATCAGAGAACCAATATTTGGTTAAGGTGAAATTTTGGGTTTTTTTGAGAAAGATGAATTTTCAGTGAATAGTAAAAATGCAGTTTTAGGGTTTCAGTATGTTTAATGACATCATAACTATGTCATGATTATGTCATGAGATATTATAAGGGTTGGCCGACCAAAGGTGGTGAATTATTGTATTGGGGGACCCATGTGTCCTAACTCCATGGGAAATACCATGGGAGAGCCCATGGTTTTGAGAAAACCACTTGTGAGGTGTCCCTTGAAATTATTAAAGTATCACCTCACTTTCCCTATAAATACCAAGCCATTCTCTCATCTTTTCGACTCCAAAATCATTCTCAACGAAGTTATGGTCTCCTTACCTCCCAAGGAGTCCTCCCAAGGTTCCCTCAAGCCTCTCAAGTTCCCAACCTTTGAGTTTTAAGAGTTACATTTAAGGTAAGGGATCTGACCTCTCTCTTTCTTTTCAAGTAATCTCGTTTATGTCATTTATTTTATGCTCCATGTCATTATGTTAGAGGATGTTATTTTATATTAATCTTACTGCCCTTTTCATGTTCATATGATTAGATACCGCCACTTTCTCTCATCAATTTGTTTTAAGAATGTTGAAGTGGCGTCGTTAGGCTGCCGAATTTTTAAGGGATTCCTTCACCATTCTCATTTTTCAAAGTTCTACTTTCATGTCAAGTCTTTCAAGTTCCTTTTTATTATTTTGGGGTATGATCTCTATATCTATCATACTGAAATTTTATTTTCATATGATGACAGACCCTTTTTGATCTTTTCAATTCATTTTTTTGATGTTTAAGTGACGTCGTTAGGCTGCCGAATTTTCATAAGAGAAATCTAATTTGTTTTCCTTCCATGCTCTTCATTTAAAATGGTATGTCCTTAAAATTTCATTACCATGTTCATATATCCTTCATATTCGGTCCCTATACTATTTTATGGGTCATTTATGAATTTTTTACCCATATCCCCTCTCTTTTCAATGTTTTCCAAAACCCCGAAACATAGCCGTTATGCTATAGAATTTTCGTCTCAAAATGTCTCTCTCTTTTTCTAAAGTTATTTTATTTTATTAATTGAATACTCAACGCTCTCTCTTATACATGGGTATTCACATATATACCAAGTTGTTCTATTTTAAATTCTTGTATTTACATACATGAGACCCGCTTTCCCTTTACATGGGTTTAAAGTGACATAAAGATCATGTCTTTAAAGCAGTTTTTAAAACGTTATGATTATGAAATGAAACCCATTTATTTTATGCTATATGGGTTGTTTATGAAATGATTTATGATGATATATGTGGCTCACATGATGATAAAGAAAATTTTAAGGGTTCTCCCTGATAGCGCTCCAATGCATTGGGTAAAGACTTAACCTCTAGAGATGACCATTTTTAACGACGCTTTGGTGAATAACCTTGGTAATTTTAATGACACCTTGGGGATGGACCTTGCTGAAATGGAAATTATTGTCTATGTTAAATGTTGTAGCCACATCTTCAAGTTATGAAAAATGTTATTTTTATTATGATATGCCTCATGATTTCTTTCTCATGCCTTAAAGTTCATTTCAGGACCTTATTGAAGTATCTCAAGTTCACATGTAAAATGTTTCTCTTGTTTCGCTTACTGGGCCTTCTGCTCACCCTTTCTTTTGATGTATGTCCTCAGGTTATGAGATGCAGTAATGAACCTAAGATGAACTTAAGGAGAAGCCTTTCAATTGTTTAAGAAGAATTTTTTATGTTGTTTTCATGTATTATGTTCCTGGTTTCCAAGACACTAAACCTTAAAGATCCTCAGTTTTGTGTAATTTAATGAAAGTTTATGTTATAAAAAGGCGGGATTCCACACAAACACATATGGTTCCTTGTTAAATACCACATTTGTATTTACGTGTAGTTTTTTGGTTGAGTTAGTGTATCTTTTACTAGATAAAGATATAATTTGAGGTTTTGTATAATAGGGAATCAGACCAAGGGATCATTAGACCTCGCATTAATAGAATGATGGTGGGTTTGGCTATATTTGGAACTTTGTTATAGAATAATATCAAGTGTAAGGTTCGGACTTTAGTTTATGTGTTTGGGTGTTTCAAGGATTCCTCTAGGAGTTAATGAATCATGATCATGTGGATTTTATGAGATGTTTTCATGTGGGGTTAGGTGTTTTGGTAGAATTCATCTAGTGGAGGAATGGAAAGTGTTTTCCTGTATAATTGAATGCAGTGGGTGGAAATTGCATTGAATGCATATTTTAGGGTGAACTGTCTATTTTGAGGACTAGCCATAGGTTTATAGGGAAAAGTTTATGTATCTATGTTTAGTGTGTGGGTAGTTAGAACATGTGTAATTTATCTCATAATTTTGATCAAGGGTTATATCATATTATAATTGATGAATTAGAGATTGGGTGATGTTTTTTGTAACTTCTCAGGGACAAGAAGAATTATGGTTGGGAGTTTTTAAGGACATAGATCGTTATAGGTTGGTAGTTTCAATGAAAATTTAAATCATGAGTCTCAATGAATGGGGTTTTTTGATAATTGTGATTTGAGTTGTAATGTCTCTATGATATGATTTTGGGCATGTTTGAGGGTTCAGTAGATGTCTTTGGTTATCAAGTTATCATCAAAGTAGGTTCATGTGGCCCTGATTCTATAATTATATAGTAGGGAGCCACTTGGTACTTGGTATATAGGAATCAAGTACCCAATGGCCCATCCAAATTTGTAGTACCCTTAGGATCCCCATAGATCAGCTAGTGATCTGTAATGGATGGATAGAGAGGGAACAAGTACCTTGTATAGTTTGACTAGGTATATGGTGGGATTAAGGGATGTTTTTAGCAAGGGAACAATAGTTATTTCACCATTGGTCCCATTAGTTTCTTTAGCAGGAAAGGGATCAAGAATGGTCATTTTTTATGGACATTTCCCAACATTAACCCCTCTCTCCTCCCATGAAATCAATCTTTGATTTGGGGAAAATCAAGGGTCTTTGGTGTATAGATTTTAGGTAAAATATCTCTTCTCTCATTCCATTCTTATCTTCATTTTTACCCTCTTATTTAGTGATGTTATAGGTAAAGTACTGGATGAAGATTTTATTGGATCATGGTGGAATTGTCCTGATCATTGGGGATTTAGATTAATATAGATGTAGGATACTGAGATATGATGAATTCATATCTTCACTCAACATTTTTATGGAGGAATGTTGCTTAGTGATTTTTCTTAGGTTTTTTCCCAATTCATTTTTTAAATTGGAAATCAATTAGATGTTGGTTTATGATTATTTTTCTTATAGAGGTGTTGGGGTGCACCTTGGACCTTCCATTCATGTTTATTCTTAGTTCTAGTTTCATAAAAATACATAGTGAGTTTCTAGAGATTATGAATTATGTGTATAGTTTATTTAATTAATTATTATTTTTTATAATTTTTTATATACTATTTTGGAATTGAAATATGGGGTTTGGGAGTTGATGTGCCTTAGAGAAATATTGTTCATGTATAGATAGATATTTTCTTGGGGATATTCACTCTGGTATAGGGTAGGTTTTCCTTGTGATACATAACTATATGCATGTCTATGTATGGTTCTTCATGCCTATATGTGAAATTGGATTCAAGAAAATTTGGTTGGGACTATAAGTGTCTTAAAGTTTGGAATTAAGGGTAATTGAGAATCCTATACATGGATAGATTGATTCATCATGTAATGAGTAAATCTAAGTCACTTAATTGCTTATTTTATAATGTTTTTAGATTGATTATGGGGTACATAAGGGTCCATGATATGTATTTAGGCTCGAGATGAGTTTTTGATAGACTTGGTTGTATGGTGGGTATGGTGGACTTAGGATTATAGGTGACAAGTAATATGTTAAACCACCTCATGAATGGTATGGAGCACCTCAAGAGGGTGGATAGGGACTTGGAAATGGAAATAATCATGATATTATCTATGGGCCTTGATGTAGTGTGATGAGGAGGTTTTTTCCTAAGATATTTGGTTAGTGAGTTCCCACTTGAGAGGAACCTGAGGAGGCCCAAGCATGGGTCATGGTAGGTGTGCTATTAGTGCATAGAAATGAATTTATAAAGATAATTTGGTGTTCTTATCTTGGGATATCCATTGGTATCATCGTCAAAATTATTATATTGGAATTGGAAAGGGAGTTGGACCAGCCTATTGAAGTTAGGGTTATTTAGGTAATACGGGTTGGAGGATCACCCCATAGAGTGATGGATACGAGTTGGTATAGATAAGTAGGGGACAATTTAGGTTTGGGGAACCTATAAGATTATTTTGTGCATGATAGGGTAATGAAAAAGGGTATAATAGTAAGTTTTAGGTATCATATATCATGTGATGGGACCTTTCAAGGATAGGTTGTCCTAAGAGGATATATGTTCACGATATGTTATATGGGTTATGGTTCTATATCACGCATGACTAGCGCCCATGTTATGATTTGGGTATTAGGTATACTTATGATGTGAAGCTAGTAGGGAGCTAGGTCCCATCTATGTGAGACTTGATGTGTGTGTTGGTATCCTATCCCTAAGTGATAAGGTGTTAGCACTATACAATATACAATACCTCACCCGGAGTGAAAGTGTGGGGGTCAGGCATCATATGTGACCTTTCCCTGAGTGAAAGGGTTATGGTTGTGACATGATACATGGCCTCACCTAGAGTGATAGGGTGGTGATCAAGACATGATACAACTCCTCACCCTGAGTGATAGGGTGGTGGTTGAGATGTGATATGTGACATCACCCAAAGTGATAGGGTGGTGGTCAAGATGTGATATGATAATTCACATTAAGTGATAAGGTGGTTGTTGAGATGTGGTATGATATTTCACCTTTATTGATAGGGTCTAGGTATAGGATTTAGTTATGAAACCCACCTTGAGTGATAGGGTGAAAATATGTGACTTTATTTGGAACCATATCACAGCTGATAGAGTTTGGGTTGACTTGTTTCAAAGGATTCTCATATGTTATAAAAACCTAGGTCTAGTTTTTTATCCTTTCCCTAAATGGGATTCCTATGACATGTGTGGAGAAAGATGTGTTTCATCAAAGGTGATCAGACTAGGTATGATCAGATGTCGTGATGGTATGGTTAGAACATGGTGACTTAAAATGAATTATTTTATGCATTATGTACTCTATTTATTTATTTCCTCATGCATACACATGTGTATGAAAATGTATATTAATGGAAATTTTCGAGACCCTATTGATATTTATTTCTCACACCCTACACGATAAACCTGGTTTGATTACAAACCTCATGTCTATTATGTATGTCTGATCAAAGGTTATAATGGAACAAAAAATAATAACTTGATAGGGATTAAATATGGGGTTGAGATTAGGCTCAGATTTGATATTGGATCCTCATTTTATATTTTATTAATGTTTATTTTTTACTTTTGGGTTTTCCTTGTGGTTTATCTATTGGGAAGTATGAATATATTATTGTATATCCATTTGTTATAGGATGGTTTTATGTTACGTGATTATAGTTGGATTATAGCCATAATTCTATTGTAATCACTCTGCTATATGGATTTTGGATGATACTTATTTATTTATTTTATTTTTATGGTTGTGGTATTGAGACTATAGTCTCTCTAATGTATTTAATTAACTCTCACTACTAATTAGAAGCCTCTAGAATGTAGGGAGACATGCCTAAGTTCATGTGGTTCTCTTTCTTGGGTATTTTTCAAGAAATTTTAGTTAGGTAATTACAATAGTGAAGTAATGAGTTTAAGAAAACCTTAAAAGTGAAAAAAACATAAATCCTCTATAGTGTTATATCATATGGGATATGTTTAGACTGGTGATTATGCATGGATTTTTTAATATTCATAAAGGTTTTTAATAATATATAAAATACATCAAGTTATATAAAAGGCATTATCCATTTTTTCATTCATTCATATTGGTTATATATATTATATGAAGTGTAATTATAGTTAACCTCTCAAAGTATGACATTGAGTTATCCCTAATTAATATTGATCATGAAGTACTATAGGTTATGATGAAGGTTGAATACTAGTACGGGTTGAGTTTCATAAATTGTTATAAAATTCTCTCATGAGGCACAAAGGAGTTTTTTTACAAGATGTCCCGTTATGTATACCATGTGAAGTGTAATACAATGTGTATTTTTTATTCCAAAGGTCAATATTTCATATTGAATCCCCATTTCTTGAGGATGAAAATATACTTATTATGATAACCTTTGTACTTTTATATCATTCGTATACTATCCTTGAGGTTGATATAATCAAGGGGTGGTTGGTTTTGTTGAAAATCATGCCATCAGTTGAGGTTTAACAAAAATGGGATTTGTTATCATGTATGATAAGTATGGAATTTGAGCCATTGATTAATATTTATTAAGGAAATGTATGGTCATATCTAGATAAGTGAAATGTGATGCAATTTTCCATTTGTATAAGGGTAATGTGATTGATCATCCTTCTAAGTAAATGATATGTGATGCACTTTCCCATTTGGATAAGGCGCATGTGATATGCTCATTTGTCTGAGAAAATGACATGTGATGTGTTTATACACCCAGACAATCTATACTAATATAATTGAGAACATATTAGTATACTATATGATATTGACATACTTCAGGTCTTTTCATCATTTTATGTATTGAAAAAGGTACTATATGATTATGCATACTTTTATATGATATAACTAATGGACATGGGTATAGAGATACATGTTTTTGATAGATATCATTCCAAAAACAAATTTATAGATTGATTATTATTCGGGATTTAATATATGAATATCTTTGATTACATTTATTTATTAGATAATATATAATTATTATCAATGTTACAAAGACCCATAGGGTCACACTTTGTAGTTATGTGACTAAGGATTGTGTTTTTTTTTAAATTGTTTTAATAAATCTTTGATAGGTTCTCAAAATAATTCTAGTGGATATCCAAAAGATTTTTTGAATGAATTTTAATAAGTTATTACTTACTATGTAACGTTTAGTGAAAATGAATGATAAATTTTCCAGAATGAGTTTTGAAAGACATTCAAATTGATTTTTGGATATCGTTTTTTATTTTATTGATGAGTATGAAATAAAAATGGGATGAATAATATTGTATGATTCATTCATACCCTAATCCATGTAATTATATTGATTCTTGTCATAAAAATGATATGTTAATATCATAAAAATCATTTGATGTATGTATCATATTGTGTGATTCAAACAACGATATGTGATATTGGGTCCATGGATGGTACTAAATTTTAAACATGCTTTCCCATTAGTTAAAAATCAAAAGGTTAATTTATTTATTTTGTGAAAAATATATTATAATAATTAAATTTTTTAATGATTATAATTCTCTAATGGGAATACATTATAGTAATGTATATTGGTTTCCAATCCTTGTAAACTAATTCTTAACTTACTTTATTGAATGATGGATTGGATCATTTTATTGGGTGTGTGGTGATTTTGTCATGCTGAAGTCAAATCTCTCTCTTCTACCATGTTATAAATTTATCTTTAAGGATAAGGTACTAGCACACCTTTATATATTCAAGTGATCCTATCATAACATGTAAGTATTCTGGTGATAGGTTTGTTACTTGTGTAGGTGAAATTCTTTAGGTTATTATTAAGTAATCTTCATCAAATAGACTCCATTAAAATAGATCCTATTGGATAAGAGCTATACAAGTTTATTTTATGTTCTTCATTTACATGTGGATTTGATGATTATATATCAGGAATTTAAATGGTTTTTTCTAATATTATGAACATGATATATTCTTACAAAACTCATTATTGGTATTAAAGGCACATTCATCATTTAATCAATATATTTTATACTGATTTTATCAAGAACATGTTTATCATAATGTGTTAATGGTTGTATCCTAGGTTATGATATGGTATGTATATTGGTTAGTCATTGGATAAATATGTTTTTTTTTATCATATATGATTTTTTTAATGTGTGAATTAAGGTTTTTATTGGTTGTAGAGTAAAATTGGATATGGCATATCATATGATTCATCGAAACCCTTGGTTTTACACAATGTCCAAATAAATGATAATAGTTTTCGTAGGTTATGACTAATGTTCTAAGTTGATATCACTAAATATTATTCTATTAAGAATTAACCCTTAGTGATAATGTTTGTCATATGTTTCAATTGAACCATGACTTATAATAAAAAATGATATTTCCCATCATAAAATACAATATGTTCTAAAAATGTAAAAAGTTTAATATTTTTTGTAAAATGCTTATATTTTATAAATTATTTATAAAAGATATGTGATAGTCGCTATAAATGTAATAATTTCATGCCTAAATACAATATGAAATGATAATATTATTATCTTGTGTTTGGAAAGTAAATAAAAATTTTATTTATTTATTTATTCCTTTTAATATTCATGTGTATAAAATGTTTATATGATTTCAATATTACATATAATTAAATTTATGTGACAAATTTCTTATTATAAGATTTTCATGACATGCATTACATTCTAGGTATAAAAATATAAGACTTAGTTTTCATCTACCTTGACTTCAATTTTTTATGAGGTTATAAGCTTGATTTTAGAGTTTGAGTACAGTTTACACATATTAAGTGTTAGAGTTATGATTAAATTGATGTATCTATTAAGTAAATAGACATGGGTAGAGACACTTTTGGGTAGACTTCTCATTATCATGGATGCTATTACCTTTTCTAGAAAAGTGTGGGTTGGATATTTGTCACTTTATTATTACTCTTGTGTAGGTTTTGACTTTATATAATTATAAGACTTTGTATGAAAGTGATTCATATACCCCATGACTAGAATGAATTTCGATATGTGTGAATATGTTTAGATTCTATTTTTGGGTGAGTAATATAAACTATAAGTTTTATAAAGGGTTATAAATTTGTATGGTTCGAAAATATTAATTTATTTCACGTAATAGGGATAAAAAACAAAGTCACTAGAATAATTCCTATATATAATATTAAAACATGTGATGCAATAGTTAGAGATGTATTATGAATGTGGTGTATATTAAAATGGTGATGAAAATAAAAACTCCTCTAATAAAATTTGTGATATTCCTTCCAAAAGAAACACTCTCAAAGGACTCAATAATTCAATATCGGTGACCCTAATTGTTAGGTGCCCATGGATTATCTTATATAAGGTAAGAAGGTTATGGGTGACCCTAACTACTATGTGCCTATATTTGATGAATTTTTTGGAATAAAATTAGCTAGTAAACCCTAATATTTTGGATAATATAGTAATAGAGTTGATTAAATCCATATAATGGATTTGGATAAAGAGTTATCCACTCAACTATCCAAGAGTCATATGTGATATGATTAACATTATTTTTTACTAGATATAGTCATGTATTATGTTATGTTCTTAGATGGAATAATTTATAATAAAATATGGATCTTAGCTCACTAAATAGATATGATGTATGGTTTAATCATTTTTGTATGAGTAATTTAATTAAAAAACTTTAACAAAAATACATAAAACATGATAATCACACATAGATATGTATTTTTCATAGATTATGGCATGCATCATGATTAACATTTTGAGGTCGCTTTTAGGAATAACCTATAATTTAATATTAAATTGGTATCTAATATTGAGAAGTTCTCTCAAAGATAATTATTCTAATCATATGTATGTGAATGTTATGGAAATAAATTTATCTAATTCTAACTCATGGGTATTAGATACCAAGTGTGAATAACATATTTTTATTGATAAACATAGAATCAAAAATATGAGACAATTGAAGAAATGTAAAGTAGATATATGTGTTGGAAATAAAGAAATACTTTCTGTACTGGAGGTCAGAATGTATGATCTAAGTTCTCCAAGTGGATTAGTTATAGAATTTTAAAACTTTTATTATGTTCCTCTCATAAATAGAAATTTTATTTATATATCTTGTGTGGAAAAAATGGTTTTTTCACTAATTATTAAGAACAAGAGTTGTTCTATATATATGAAATAAATGTTTTATGGAATTGGGAATATGGTTAATGGATTATAAATTCTAGACAAGGATAATGTATTATATAAAATTTAGAATAATAAGGTCAAATTTTATTCTAACACTACATGTCATTGGTATTGTCTCGTTAGATATATAAATTAGAAACACATTCAAAGACTCAATAGAGATAGATTGTTGGAATAATTTGATTATGAATAAATTAACACATGTGAATCTTGTTTATTAGGTAAAATTACAAAATAATATTTTAGAAGAAATGTTGAAAGGTCTATTGGAATATTGGATCTTATACATTGTGATGTATGTGGACTAATGAATACTCAAGAAAGCGGTGGGTTCAGGTACTTCATAACCTTTACTGATAAAATTATTCAATATGGTTATGTATTTCTGATAAGAAATAAGTTTGAAACATTTTAAATGATCATATATTTTTATAACTAATCGTAAAACCAACTTGGAAGAGGTATTAAGATTCTATGATCAGATTAAGATGGTAAATACATGATCCCTTATTTAATAATCTTCTAATAAATTGTGGAATTTTTTTATAAGACACTCCTCTAAAAACACTATAGTGTAATGATGCATCTAAGAGGAGGAATCATACTATGTTGTATGTAGTTCAATAAATGATGAGTTAGTTTTAACTTCCTATTTCATTATGGGGATATACTCTAGAAACTAAAAATTTTCTAATTAATTGTATACATATAAAGCAGCCATAAAGAAACTATATTAGATATAGACTGAGAAACATACCAATTTATATTTTGTGAGGATTTGGGTATGTAAATCATATGCATAATGTTTGGATTTGGGTAAACTTTTTCCAAAAATTAAATAAATTCTTATTTATTGGTTATCCTTAAGATACTATAGAATATTACTTCTATAATTATACTAGACACAAAGTTTTCATGGCCCGATGAGTTTTTTTTCTTGGGAAATATTGCATTATTTTAGGAGTTGGTGAGAATAGGTTTTAACTTAGATAAATTCAAGACCAACGAATAGGAAATATTTTTTAAGTGGAAGTTGAGAAAATACCATAAAGAGTTGTGGAAAAATAATAGACTTTGGTTATACAAGAACCTAAAATTTCTGTAATAATTCATTAGGATCCTGAGAGATATGGATTTATCTTGGAAAATGATGATGAATTAACGTTCATAGATGATGAATATACTAGTATTAAGAGTCTATTAAGAGTTTTGATTTTGATAAATGGATAAATCTCATGAAATATGAGATGCACTTTATATACTAACCATGTTTATAAATTAGTGGATGCACCTGAAGGGGTGTGCCCATAGGTTGTGTGGGGTTTTTTTAAAGGAAACTAACATGGAAGGTATAGCTTCTTTCTATAAATATTATTAGGTGGTAACGGGTTATAGAAAACTCATGGTATGAAGTAATATTTCCTCCAACTATGATGATAAAATCCATAGGTATATTGCTTGGCATAATAGCCCATTATGATTATGAGGTATATCAAATGGAATTATGAATTTTATTACTTAATAAAAATTTAGTAAAGGATGTGTATATGATATAGTTTTAATGTTTTGATGTTCCAAATGAGCATGTTATGGTTTTTAAGTCACAGTAGTCTATCTATAGAATTAATTAAGTTTCCTAGAGTTGGACTATTCAGTTAGATAGTGTAATCAAAGAGTTTAGTTTCATGAAAAACGTGGATAATTATTATGTATACAAGAGTGTTAGTGGGAGTGTTGTGATATTTTTGTTATTGTATATGGAAAGCATAGTTCTTATTGGAAATGATATCCTGAATCTATATTAAATAAATGTCTATTTGGAAAAATTATTCTCGATGAATGATATGGTTGAAGAAACTTACATGATGTGTAAGAATATCAATAGAGATAACTCAAATATGATATTTGGTCTAAGTAAAAACACATATATTGTAAATTTTATAAATCATTTTAGCATGAATAACTCAAATAGTGAGTTTTTACAAGTGTTTCATGACATGAATCTGAGGAACATTTGAGATCCTTATAAAGATTTAAAAATGATGAACAAGATTCTATATGAATATTCCATAAGATCTATCATATATTCCATGTTATGTACTCGACCTAGTACCACTAATACTTTGATCATAATAAGTTGATGAAGGAGATATGCTCTAATTCCAACATATATATGTTTTATTATGTCTATATCATATTATATGATATGAGTATATTATATGGCACGATATAAATATATCATTTTAGAAACTTTACCAATCATAATGTACAATTGGATTATATTGTAAGCCTATGAATCATATAGTAAAATCCATATAGAAACCTAATGATTGGAATGATAGTGGAATGTTGATATGTTAATTTCCAAAACATTCTTCCATGTTTTCTATTATATATAAGAATATTTTAAAAGTTTAAATACATGTAAGGATCATTAAATTCATGTGATGAATGCATATATAGTCAAAATATTAACTCATATGTTATCTAACATATGATTAAATGTGTGGTCACTGTGGTGCATCTCTAAGGGATATATATAGAGGTGATCATCATGAGATGGTGATTGATTAAGCCTTAATAGCCTCCTAAAATTCTCTATAAATATATCTTTTTTTATCAAACCTCAACTTCCATGAGATACAATCATATCATGGTTTATAGGAAGGTCTTTCCCTTATGATGGATGATTTGGTGTAGCATATGGATATACTAGTTAAGAGTAAGTACTTCAGCTTCCTCTAAGTGATCTTTATCAATCATTTGATAGAAGATTATTGTTTTGTCCATCTATGATGAAAGGTATACCGATAGAATTTTTTATTTTACATAAAGAATGGTTTCATCTTAAATCATGGTAGATCTTTAGTTTAAGGATATAGTATTGTTTCTAGTGAATTGATTAAGTGTTAATAAGCCCTATGAAACCTAATAGTGGTATAAAAGATAAAGTTAAATAGTTAATCAATTCCTTGGAACTCCCATTCATGAGTGGTGAAGAAGTGAGGATCTCAACATACGAGATTTAATTTATATTAAAAAAATTTCATATCCTAAGAATTGGGATAGTGGAGTGCTTTGAAATGCTCATATGGGTGTCATTTTAGATGTATTCATATGAGGAAAGGTGTTCCTTCCCTTTTAGTGGCATCAGAGCTTCACCATGATCTTTATTTCTCAAAATAATTTTTAAATAAATAATTTTGATATCATTTTTGATATTAGAATGTTTATTGTTAAATATGATGGATATTTTGTTCTTTCGATAGGCCTTATGATATAAGATATTATAGGATACAATTGTGTCACACCATATGATATAATATATCATAGAATGTGAAATAGTTCAAATTATTTGGTTTTATACATATTACATAATATGATATGATATTTTTTTAATAAATGATAACATATATCTATAGATGTAAAATAAATCATTGTGTTGTATATATGATATACTAAATATTGTGAGAAGCAAGATCCCAAGAGACAAATATTTTAGTGTTATGGGGGGCATATTGTAATCCATGACTGCCAAATGTTATGGATTAATCTCACACAGGTCCCCACACACTGGGTTAATATTACATAAAACATATATCATAATCCATGAACTAAAACATTAATAGCCTTTGGAGTGGTTTTTTAGCAGTGTTTTACTAAACCGCCGCTAATTTTTTTATAAATGATTTAGCAGCGGTTTTTAATAAACCACTTCTAAACCTTTTTTTCAATCCTGACACTCTCCTCACATCCCCCACAAGACCCCCTTCTCCCCCCGACCCCCGCGAGACCCCCCCCCCCCCGGTGACCCTCAAATCCCTGGACTCGCGCCACCTCGCCGACATTCTGGTAGGTTGGAGGTGAGTTTAATATTTTTTTATTACATTTTTTGTATCATACTTGTGGTGTGAATTTTTTGAGTTATCACCTAAAATATAGATGGACATGATGGTAATTCTCTTATATATTAGTGTGTTGGAATGAATATATCCTAGTTTCAATTCTCATAAAACCTAATGATAATTGTGTACCATTGTTTGTATTGGTATTTGGGGGAAAATTGTTACATTCATGATAGTTTTGTAATGATGAATTTTTTATGAGTACTTATATGTTCATTGATGATTTTTGGGCTCTGAATATGGATTATTTATATTTATTATGTAGTATATTCTTCTTGGTTACATTAAACTACTTCTCATTTTTTGTTCCCCTAATTTTCTGGTGGATTTGCAATTTTTGGGGCCCCATTACTATACATACATGATTTAAGTATCTCATTGGTATTTTTAAAACAGTTTAGCTAACAAATATATATTAATGTTTTCTAAAAATATGTACAATATATCCATCATTTAATTTTTAATTAGATTAATTATCTCCTTACCAAGAAATATCATACCATAATTTACATTTATATTCTATGAAATAAATATACCTTCTAATATCCACTTCCCTATTATTCCAAGAAAAATGAATTTTATTAATCTTTCTTTTTAGTTGACTCCTCATTGATTCTTTAAATTATAAATGTATTAAATTATAATGTATTATTAATACCAATTCATTGGCATTAATACAAGAAAAACATATACCAACTTTTTTGCTTCATGTGATAAGGGGAATTATTGAAACCTTGTTCTATTATATTAGTGGAAATATATGTGTACCAAGGAGAAAGTACCTTTTATGACCTTATAATTTTTTTACCCATTTATAATATAACTAAGTTGATTCTTTAGAGAGAGTTATTATTTAAAACTTATTTAATATTTAATAGATAAAATTTATATTGGATGTTAGTTTAAATTAGTATGATCTTTCAGATGGTATTTATTATAAAAAATGATTAAAATACCTCAAGATAATATTTGAAGCATGATTTAATGAGATATAAAATCATAAAATGGTTTATGTTTTGAAATTAAATGATTTTAAAGTAAAGTCATGAGTTTTTGATAAAAACCATTTGATATTGGTTTTGGAAATGGAAGGCATGTTTTGAAACTTTAACTTGGGGACTATTTATTTGATTGATTGAATTATTGATTTTATTTAATGATATCCCCAATTATGACTAATTTCCTTGAATCACATGGGATTAAAGGTAGTTAGGAGAAAGAATATTCATGCTAGGTAAATTGATATCTTTTATTGACTTGATGATGAAAATGAAACAAATCTACTTGAGGGAAGGTAGTGCATTATTTGGGGTGTTATCATATTCCCCCTAATCTTGTGGATCTATGGAGTGTGTGTACACCTAGAGGAATATTTCACTAAAATTTTTTGAAGCCTTGTGAGTGGTACTAACCCTAAATTTTATAACCATGGTTCTATTATTGAAAATGATGTAAAATAATTTATACATGCCAATTATAGATTAAAATGATTTAATCATGTATATTTTGATAGAAATGCTTATTCATTCTTATTTTGATGTAGATGATTATGTATCAATAATTTTATGGAAATTCACTTTGAAACATGTTTTAACTTAGACATTGAAATGTTTTATCAAGCATGTTTTTATTCAAATTGAAAAAATATTTCCATGCTAAATTTTATTTAAAAATGATAAAATTTTGTTTACTTTCTATAGATTGATTATGAAATGCTTGGTGATATCCTACTGATCTTTTTTATCACACCCTACCTTTTCCTTTAGTAATTTATAGATTTTATTATTCATGGTAAAAGAATATGGAAAGATCCATTCAGAGTTGGTGGATGTTCTTAATTAGAGAGACCTGGGGAGTTAGTGGTGACTGGTGGAACGTGCAATCCACTTGTTACATGGAGTTTCTAGGTTGTGATATTAATGGTTGAATTGATGAAACATACCATTTTTTAGACTTGTATCTATTTACTTGTGCTTTTATTCCTCATGGGGTGTTTGGAATACCAACTATTTTTTATTTTATATTCTCTAATTTTTCTTAATTAGTTTTACTTATGGTGAAATAATTCCCATTGGTTTTTTTATTCCAAGACACTAGTCACCAGACTTTGGGGATTGGGAACACCCACTGGGATATGACAAAACTAGATTATGTGCCTCTTAGGCAGGTTATCTAGGTTGGTTTGTGAAAAATTGGTATCAAAGGCATTTAAACCTCTTCTTTGAAATTGCTATATAGTTTGGGATGTCATGGTAGACATGAGATAGTATTTCTGACACTTAATAGGTATATTATGAGAATTTTCTTGGCCAGATATCATCTTAAAGTTCCTTAATATACCATGGGATATTGGGAAAAGTGTCTTTGAGGATTTTTTTGATCTAATCCTAGACTTTTTACAAATCCTTAACATATTTATATATTTTTTCAACTGGTATATATGAATCTATTTCCCTATTTATTAATAGTTATGTGTTTTAATTTTTCTTAATATTGTGTAGGAACATTGTGATATTCATGGATAAAAGCTGGATCACATTACTGGGGAACACACCTCATTGTGTTAAGGGTTTTTAGAAGTTTTTAGATTTTTCAATTTCCAATCAATATATTGAAAAGAGAATAAGATGTCCATGTATTAAATGTAAATTTAGAAGATGGTTGAAGATATATTAATTTTATGAACATTTAATATTCAAGAATTTCCATGGTCAATATTTTTGTTGGATTTGGAATAGAGAATCGAAAATTACAGAAAGGTTGAACAATGATTTCAATCCACAGAATGAGCTCCCAACTTCTTCAACAATGGGAAATGAAATAAAAAACCTTATAAATGATGCATTTGGATCTGCAAGACACCACCATCTATATCAAAACATATTAGAACAACTAGATGAGGGTGCTACAAATAGCAATGTGACAAGTGATGTTTTTGAGACTTTAGGACAACCAGATGAAGATTGTAACATATCATTGGATCCTCCTCTTGATTTTGTAGAGACTAAGGTAAGAGAAAACCTCACTAAGAAAAATAAATTTCATGATTTAGTTGAAAATGGAAATCAAGATTTGTACAGTGGATGTTTGAAATATTCAAAACGTTATTTTCTGCTAAAGTTGTACCACATAAAATCTCTATGTGGAATTAAAAATAAGGAAATGTCCATGATATTGGAATTTTTGTGTGATGCATTTCCTGAAGCAAACATCCCCAAGTCTTTTTATGATATGAAAAAAGTTTTTAACAGGCTTGGTTTTAATTATACAAAAATACATGTGTGTCCCAATGATTGTATGCTTTATTGGTGATAGGATTCTAGTAGAAGGGATTTCAAAAAAAATGTTCTTCTTCTAGATGGAATTCAATAGGTGATGTTGGAAGTATGAATCAACATACTATCATGAAGAATAACAAAAGGAACACACCTGCAAAGTTTTTGTGTTACTTTCCTTTAAAGCCTCTATTTCAAAGATTATTCATGTCATCGAAAACCATCGAACACATGAAGTGGCATTCTATAGATAATAACAATGATGGGTTAATGTGACATCCACGAGATTAAAAATAATGGAATAAATTTGATTCATTGCATCCAGATTTATCAGTTGATCCTTGGAATGTTTAATTGGGATTCGCTACCAATGGATTCAACCCATTTTAGACTTTGTGTACCAGTTTTAGCATTTGGCCAGTTGTTTTTATCCATTATAATCTTCCTTTGTGGATGTGTAAGAAACAAATATATTTTATCATTTTGATGATTATTCCTGGAAAAAATGCCAGGAAATGATATTTATGTATGATTTCAGCCTTTAATTGAAGAATTAAAAGATTTATGGAGAAACGGTGTTGAGACATTTGATTCTTATTCTAAAAAAAATTTTAAAATGCATGATGCTTTAATGTGGACCATTAGTGACTACTCTAGGCTTAGAAATTTATCTGGTTGGAACACTTACACGGGTTTGACTTTTCCTATTTGTAACTTTGATTTTGAGCCCAAATGGATACCTCACTGTAGAAAATGATGCTTCTTGTACCATTGAATATTTCTCGATGCATCTCATAGATTTCGGCTGAACAGATAAAAATTTAATGGTTTCATTGATCATTGACCACCTCCAAAGTTGTTAACTAGTTTTGAAATATTAACACAACTTGGAAAAGTTAAAACAGAATTTGGGAAGGTTTATCATTTGAATGATAGTAGGAAATGGCTTTGGAGTTCACCGAATCTGCCGCTCTTCTGAATCTCACACCGGTTGCCCGGTTTAAGCAGCGAAGACCGTCTGTTGATTCCTTTGATAGGTTCGTCTTCGATGCTTGGGACCTCTAGGAGTGGGAAATAGTTGGATTGCACAATAATAGGCATATCATGATTCGTTTTTCTTCAGAGGAGGATCTCATTCTTGCCTGGTCAAAGGCACCCTGAAGCTGCAATGGCTGTCGCTTCTTCATGTTTCATTGGTCATTTGATTTCCACATGAACTATGACCCGCCGTCTGCTGAAATTTGGGTTAGTTTTCCGCATATACCTTTACCGTTCTAAAACCCCTCAATCATAAAAATGCTCGGCAACCTCGTTGGAAGATACCTTCGTTCGGATAGCTGAACAGAAGTGGTTTTTCATCCTGTTTACCTGAGGGTTTGTGTTGAGATGGATGTGTTGAAGGTTGCCTTTGATTTTTTCTGGATTACAATTGGTGAGGAATATAGGTGTAAACAACAAGTTGTGTATGAGGTATGGACGAACTTTTTTTCTACTTGTAGGAGGATAGGGCATGACTCGGATGTGTGCTGATAGGGATCTTCTTCGATGGCGGGTAAGAGTGTTAGCTCTCAATCAAGGGGAGCTTGGCACAAGGGTGGGAAGGTCTCGAATCAGATGGTGGATAGTGTAAAGGGCAAAGATCCAGTGTTTTTTGAGGCTACGATCTTGCGACAGCAGGCCATGGGTGTTGAGAATAGAGTTGGGGGACCTCTTCCACGGTACCTAATTGAGGAGGAACATCCTACGAGAAAGGCAGTGGACTGTAATGCGGTGGGGATGGGTCTCCTTAGAACTGCATCAGCGGCTCAATGGCTTAATCTGAAGGTGTCGGATGTGTTCAACAGGTTGAAGGGGGGTCTCACGGGTCCTCTAATCTATAGGATGCCGGAAGGAGAAGGAAAATCCCAGCATGTGGAGGTGCAGGTGGAAGGTGAGGTGAATGAGGGAAACCAGTCCTTGGATCGCTCGTCGGGCAGTGAGCAAGTGGAGTTTCCTAGATTGGTTACTGAGCAGGCATGGAAGGGCAGTGCAAATGTCATCAAGGGGAGGCAAGGGCCTAATTGGGTTGCACTTGTTACAACCAGAGGTGAGAAGAAGGGTGATTCTAGTTCATTTCGGTTGACGATTCCCTTGTGCAACAGGTTCGAAGGTCTCCCAAAGGCCGATTTGAGTTTTGATTCCATTATTCCAGGTGAGGATGTTAGGGCCAATGTGTTGGCTACCAAATTTCATGAACTCACTAAATCATCAAATGAGGACTCAAGCCTAAATTGTGTTAGGGACTCTAGGATAAGGAAGGGGAGGAAGTACTACTCCTCGCTACCTCCTCCTCTAGAGACCCACTCTGCAAAGAAAATGAGCATGAAGAAGATGGACATGGAGGCTCTGAGACACCATAATTTTGAGATACATGATGATCATATCATGGTATTGTTGTTAATTTCCAATGACCAAGTGATATAACAGACTTTATTGCTCAACGCAACTGAGGAGGAGGCAGCTAAAATGATGGGGCGGTCTCTTGAGGTTCCTTTAAATGAGGATAAATATTCATTGATTGAAAAATAGGACTCAATTTTGGTTGGAGGCTTCAATCAAGGAAAGATCAGTGTAGAGGAGTACATTAAGTCTTGGGACCAGATGGCTTTAGAGTTTGAGAATCTGGTATTATAAGGAGCTGATTTATAGATGGAATCCTTAGCATGGAATCTATTTAGGGAAATTGATTCGGGTAACATCAATTTTATCTTCAAAACTTCTATTTAAGTTTTTGGCCTCGGGTGGATGGCTTGAGGGTAGTGGTTGTGTGAGCTATGCTTCTCTGGGATCTCTTGTTGTTTGACTTTTTTTGTGAGTTTGATCTCATTCCCTACATTCGGCTTCGACCTGCTCCGGATGAGGATCAGAGAAAGAAGTCTTCATTGAGGCAGACCTTTGGATAGGGATGTTGAGAGGGTATGGCATTTCTATCGGTTCTGTGCCCGTGCATCTCTTCACGGTACTGTCTGCTAAGGGTTCTGCAGTACTGGAGGCTTCTCATCATGGCACAGTTTCTTGGGTGGGGTAGGGACAGTTGTTTTCTCTAGGAGTTCGTGGTTGTTCAGTTAACTTTTATGGTTTCTCACTTTTTCCTCAAAAGTGTTTTATTAATAATAATAATAAATTAATTTTCAGTTAATAGATATGTGCTACTGAATATTGAAATTTCAGATCCATTTATTGAAGATTTGAGGATACAAACAAAGATATGAATAAAAGGCCAAACCTGAAATGATAAAGATATAACAAAATATGTTAATAAAGAGATTTTAGAATGGTTTGCCCGACATGTAAGTTCATAAATATTACAAAAATTACGAATATTAGGTTGAAACATATATTTTTTAATTCTAATAAAGTATATTTATTTTTTAGATCATGAATATTGATTTCAGAGCAGAGTTTTTAGAAGATTTAAATTTTCTTGCTTGAGGTCCTCTAAAACAAGTTATAAAGTTCGACTCTTACAACGTGAATGGATTTAGATTTCATACAGTCGATTGAGAAGAGGGTTTGAAAACACATAATAGTGGTATATTTACATTTGTTGAAGTGGGATACTATGGAAAGCTAATTGATATTATTGAATTAAACTACCATGGGAATTTTTCAATTGTTTTATTCAAATGAAATTGGGTCGATATTATCAGAGTTTTTAAAAGATATTCCTTGAAAATTAATTCAATTAAATTCTATCTCTTGATGGATGTTGGTGATCGTGAACTACATGATACATATATCTTATCATCGCAAACAAAAATGGTATATTATGTTAATGATGGTGTGGATGAAGGGTGGAGTGTAGTTGCTCATGTAAAACAAAGAGACTTGTATGATATAGGTGATGAAGTTGATGATTTGACCTCTGACATTAAATCTCATCAACAAAAAGAATTGGAAATTTGTATCCACCAAGATATTGAAAATATTATTCTAGCAAGGATGAATAAAGTGGATGAATTAATGGAGGATAAAACAGACATGATTGAAGGATAAAATGATTGTATGTACAGTTATGAATTCATTTAGCAACCACTTATTTCATTTGTGCAATCATTAATTATCACCATTATGTATATTTTGTTTGTTAGTATTGTTCATATGTTATCTTTTTTAATTTTTTTCTACATAAATTTTTTGAAATATATGTTCAAAACTTAATTTAATTTGATTAAATGATTGGAATTCAATTGAGGAAGTGATATACTATTTCATCGACCAATATGACAGATGAAAATCCATCTGTCTCCCTCCCTATGAAATCTGAGCCACCATCCGCTTTCCCCCTACACCATCTTACCCTACACCATCTCTCACACCTTTGGTGAGTGTACCTTCAATATATCAGTCATCACCTCCTTCTTCAGAAGCCTCAGAAGTGGGGGAGCGACACACCACTTTTAGTTCTTCACAGGGATACTGGAGGGTGACTGTTATAGGTACAAATATTAATATGAATAAATTTATTACACTTTTTTTATACTAACTATTTTTTCATTAAAGATGGAAACAATGAAAGTGTGGAGAAAAATATAAAAATTTCAGATGTATGGAATCTGGCCGGAGAGAAGATAGTTGTCCCATTTGATTTATATGGGGTCCCTACAGATAACATCACATGATTACTTGGACAGATTTTAGGCCAGCTGGCCACGGAGCCCATTTCCCTTCCTATTTCATATGATGATTGGAGACATATTCCTGCAAGTTGGAAAAATGAAGTTTTTTATTCCCAAATAACGTTAATTTTAATACATTATGGTGTAATTAAATGTCATGTTATTAATATTTTCAAAATGAATTTCTGTGTATAGATGTTTTTCTACTTTATGGTTGCAGATGTGATAGCACGAAAGTGGAAATTGAAAAATATTTGGAAAAAATAGAAAGAATTTAAATGGGTATTGTAGGGCGATGTCAATGATACTTCATTTACCACCCAACATATGTATGACAAGCTACCCTATGGGGTACCCAGAGAGGAATGGAATTTTTTTGTTGATAGACATCATGATGAGAAGTAGATGGTATTTAAATATATATTACTATAATAATCTCATTTTACATTTATAAATGTATATGAATAGGATATGACATTGAATACATTACTATTAAATTTCATTTTATTTATTTTAGGATCTTTCAAGAAAGAATGCATCAAGTCGGGCTAAGAAGGTCATCCCTCACACTACAGTGTCAAAGATTTTTTCTAGAAGCTGATCTGCTCTGGTAATATTTTCATTAGTTTAAATATTTATAAGACAATATTATTTGTTTAATATATTAAATTGTTGATTTATGTTTTTTTAATGTAGTCACAAATTTTAGGGAATGAAGTATCCCAAACAGAAGTGTGGTTGAATGTTCACCAAAAATCTTATAGAAGTTTTGTTAATGTTCCTACCAAAGAATTTGGGGTATGAACTCATTTTTCTTTATAATAACTTATTATAAGTTGTTACTATGTTAATATATATTGCTTCTAATATGAATTCTATTTGATTTATAGGTAAAAATTAAAGAACTGTGGGATGCCAATCCTGCGCGGTCCTACTCAGTCTCCCAAGATAACCCAGTTGCTAAAGTCCTTGGGAAGGAGAATCCTGGTAGAGTGTGCGGGATGGGTTTGGGACCCATACCATCTGAGGTCTTTGGCAGGACATCAGGGCTTGTAGTTTCATATACCCCTGGTTGTAGTCAGTCCATACCCTGAGATACTCAGAGAGATATTGTTTCTCTACGAAACACAATTCAAGACCAGGGGGGCCAGATATCCACTTTGCAGAAAGCGTTGATTTATTTATATCAGAAGACGACCGAATATGCCCTTAGTGGTATTGCATCGACTGGGGGTGATTAGTTAAATCACAAAAATTAAAAATCATTTTTTTCATACTTTTATTGGTCTAAAGCTTAAATATAAATATAAAACGGTATTTAATTTTCAATATATTGTTCTTTCATGTGGTAGCAGGAAGTAAAGATGGAGGTGGAAAGGGTGACGAGTTGTGTACATCATTAGATCATGATTAGTTATTTTGTTGATATGTTGGGAAAATATGGTAATAGTCGGTTTGTATATGTTTCATGTGAGGCACATAGTTTCCACCAAACATTTTCATGACCTAACATTTTCTTGATTTCTCGTCTTTTCTTTTATGTATTTTGTTGATTTATGATGTTTCCTTTTATGTATTGATTTCTTGAGTGTGGTATGCACCATATATGTCGATTATTTATTGTCATGAATCATTTTTTATGATTCATTTTTCCTAAATTTATTAGGTTTGTTACCCAAGGATGAACCGTC
Source organism: Viscum album (assembly GCA_963277665.1). NCBI lineage: Eukaryota > Viridiplantae > Streptophyta > Magnoliopsida > Santalales > Viscaceae > Viscum > Viscum album. The sequence goes on from OY728160.1 coordinate 754,165,493, forward strand.
AAAAACATATCCTATACTAACAGGAATCAATCCATTCATAGTTCTTAGAAAAGGTCCTTTATAAAAATTTGTCTCATGTATAGGAGTATAAGGATGAGATATATGGGAACCATTATTTTAGAAAGAAATAAACAAATTGATGTGAATGAGGAAGGGTCTCACCTTTAGGGTATAACCAGTGTAATTATAATTTTCACCATGGCCTATTATAGAAGATCCCAATATCATTACATATATTGAAACATCATGAATCAATCCATATATAGTTTTTATATAATACCCCTATGCATATTAGGATATTTTCTAGGGTAAGAGTTATTTTTTTCATAACATAGTTTTATGGATAAAGAACCATATGCTAATGGTCCTTATGTAGATTTGGATAATATGTAGAGGAAGACAGGTCTTACTAGGTAGACTTCTCTAAGAAGTTTCAAGTCTTACAAGATGGACCATGCATCACATAGTTTAACATCATGTGAAAATGACTAAAATAATATATAGTTTAAGATCATATGAAAAATACCTTATTATATGAGGTTTTATGTAGTTTAAACTCATGTTTAAAATGAAATGAACTTGTCTTGATGCCAACCCTATGGATGGAAAACCAATGTGAATGAAGAAACCCAGTCACTAAGATAAAGTGTGGGATTTGATATTAGTTTTTTGGTTGGGTTTGAGATAGGAGATCTAGCAATCACTATCTATCCCATGAAAATAGGAATCAATCCACACATAGTTCTTATTTTTTTGGGGAAAATATGATCACCTTGACTTAGAATTGATAAATAATAGGGAAAAAAATAAATAGAATGATTGTAATGGTATATACCCTTTAGGAACTTCCCTTTGTGAATTATCAATTCTTGGGGATGATTTGGGAGAGTTTTGTGGTGATTTTGAGGTTTGAGGTGGTGTTTTAGCCTTTTGAAGGCCACCACGGCTTGTGCAATGACTCACCTGGATATGAAGGAGGTAGTTTTATGTTAGGAATGCTCTTATGTAAAATGGGATATATAACCATGACTTGGGGATGACATTGTGCTATGCATGTTGTCCAAGTGGTTTTTCTATGCACCATGAGAATCTTGAAATGACCTTGGGTGGGCATATAATCTCAGAGGACCACCCATCCAAAATAAGAAACCCAAGCTCACTACATTGTAGCCTTAGGCATGGTGAGGGTAAAATGGTTAGGAAATGGGAACTAGGTCATGGATTCTATACATGAAAAAATATATAAGAACCACTAGGTTTTAGACCACTCCATTTTCAAAGATTTTTGGGAGGCCAAATTCCATTTTAAAATTGGAAAAAATATAAAACGAAAATGAGGGTTCAAGATCACACTTTTACCAAACCCACCACATGAGTTTTGGATATTAAACATGTTTTGGTAGAGTCTAGTGTGATTAACTTATAAATAATAGTTTTATTAGCTCCTTGTTTTGAATTTTAATCTTTTCCTCAATTCTTGGTTGACCTTTACTCATCCTCCCCTTCCCCAGTCACCTCCCTTGGTGTTCTAGACCACTTGGATCATGTTGGACCATTTAGATTGAAGTTATTTGATTTACGGTAGCCTTATATTTCCCCATTACTCCTTTATTATCTTTCTATTATATTCAAGAGTTCATTGTAGTGGTGGTTTATCCTTGGTTCTTGATCATTTCTCCTTGAAAATTCAGTCAAGGTTGGGGATCCTTCATCTCCCCTTCTTTATATGTACATTTATAAATATCATTATTTTTTATTTCTTTGGTTAAATGGTACATATCATCTTAATAAATATAATGAACAAGCTTAAATAAATATAAAGGGGGATGGATAAATCACATGAATTTTACTTATTCTTGTTATTTATTCTTATATGGCCACACTTACCTGGTTTTCCAATTATGACTTATTTTGAGATAGTGTGTTGTTTTGGTTTTTATAAAACATTCTTTGTATTTTTGTATAACTCCACCAAATATGAAAATGAATAAGAATATATATAGAACTATTAAATTGGTTTCCCATGAAATATTTTATTTCTGTGTGAATACCCTTCATAATAATTTAGTAATTATGATAAAACCCCTTATTGATACTAAATTATGTGTGGTGGTTGTGATGTGTAGTGGTTACGATGTGTGGTGGTGGTGATGCAGGGTGGTTGCGATGTGGGTGGTTGTGATGTGGGGTGGTTGTGATGTGTTTTGGTTATGATGTGTGGTGGTGGTGATGTGGGGTGGTTGTGAATTGAGTTTTTTTGGAATGGATGGATGGTTTATTACATGTTTTTTTGTACAGTTTCTCGATAACTATAGAAAAAATCTCATAATGTTAACATGGGTAATGAAATATAATGGAATGTAATGATTAATGAACTCATATAGTTAAAGTAAGAAGTGTGGCTAAAGTGATCTACTTTAAACATGAAATGAATGTTCTTTTTAAATTAATATGGTTGGTAATTATAAAATCTGTAAATTGGTAGGATTGAAAAGGAAGATGACATTTGGCTTGTGGGTGTGTCTTGTTTATGCGGTGTAGTGAATTTATAGGGGGAAATGATAGTGGAGGAAATTTTGAATGTTTTTTTTCAATTTTTAATGGTTTTTTTCAAGGAATTGGTAATGGTCCTACAGTATCAACTACTTTTTTTTTGTAAATCTGGCTTTAGCGACGGTTTTAACCACCAAAAAATAAATATAATATATTTAGCAGCGATTTTAACCTCCACTACAATTATGGTATTTTTCCTTCCACTGTAGTTAAAACCACCACTACGGAAAATAATTTATCAATGGTTTTAACTGCCACTACACGGCTTTCAAATTCCTTTATTATTTCAAAATAGTTAACTTGGTTTTAGTGGTAGTTTTTCCCTGCAAAATTGATGTTTTTTAGCGGCGGTTATAACCGCCGCTAAATACACCCACTACAATGGTTACCATAAACCGCCGCTAAATCAAGGAAACCACCACATATTGTATGCTGACAAACACTTTAGCAGCGGTATTTTGAAATCACCGTAGAATCATATAGTGGTAATTTAAACCGCTGCTATTTCCAAAAAACCACTGCGAAATGGTCTTTTTCCTGTAGTGATGGTTACCAATTATGATGGTTTATTCCTATATAATACTTCGAGCATTGGGTTTAATGATACGCAAGTTCATATCATATGTTGTGATTTCTTGTACTGTATGATTTATGTTACTTAAGATACCTCATATTATCATAAATCAGATTATCTATCATAGGGTATGATAGATAGAACCGAAAGGAATTTTGAGTATCACAACCTATCAATCCTAGATTAGGGTATGCTTATATCGTAAAATATGGTATGTAAAAAAATATTTTCTAGATTTCAATTATGAATTGAAGTATATAGTTTATAAATTTTATATAAATCACAAAAAATGGTATTTTGGAATATATATTCAATTTATAAAGATTATAAATTTATTAATTATAAAAAATTTATAGTTATCTAATTAAATGTTTATAAAACATTTATTAAATAAATACTTCATAATGTAGTTAGGGTGGCACCTGAGTGGTAAACTCGATAATCTTGTATCAAAAATACCTAGGATCAAAACTAGGAAAGGGTGAATTTATAAGCTACAATAATATTCACTATATTATCCACTACATCATTTATTGTAACATTGGAATTATTCACCTGATTTGGGCATACAAGCCACTGATTTGGTTCTTCATGCCATAGGGCCTTTAGGCCACCATAGGACTTCAGGCCATCAGGCCTCTGGGTTATGAATCAGTCTAGTCAGACCGCATAAGAATAGGCCCCAGAAGAGGAATTAGAGAAAGTAGTAGACACCAAAGAAAAGTAACCAAATTTGGAATGAATAGAGGGTATGGAAACTTCACTATCGAAACCAATCATCAAATAGATCTATATAAGGAAATTATAGATGATCATCCTTCTATGTAGGGAGCTATGAACCATCAATGAAGTAGAAACTCGGGAGGGTTAGTTTTAGTGTAGTTAGGTCATTAGTTCTTTGGGTTATGTACTATTCCTTCCACCTCTTAGACTATGGGTCATCTAAGGGTTCCCCTCAACCTAGTTAAAATAGGAATTATCCAAAAATAAATAAAAATGTAAGACCTTCGGGTTGTTCCAACCCAATAAATATTAAATAACATTCATTATTAATAAAATTATTTAAAAATATAAAATATTGTATATTTGAAATTATGATTTGTTCGTAATTATTAATTTTAATTGTTCAAATAAAAGTCTTTATTTGAGAAATTATTTAAATCATGTCAAAATGAATTTGGACTGTTGATGTGATCAATGTTAGATCATGTAAATTGTTTACATAATATAATTTGAATATAAAATATTTATATTACATTTAATATTATATATTTAAGTAAAATTTCATATAATGGGAATATGAAGAAGTTAATATTGGAAATAAATATAATTTTTTTATATTTATTAGATTATGTAATTTCAATAATGAATAGATGAGCTATAATGATTTTTATATTTTCTTTATTTATGAATTTTTCATAAATAGTTTGTCTAATGTTTAAAATATGAATTTTTATTTAATTTATTGTTTAATTTATTCATAAATATAATTTTTTATATTATAAATTGATATATTCCTTAGTTTAAAGAGTTAAACTACTTTTATAGATTATCATACATGCATTTATGATGTTAAATTCTAGGTATGATAATTGATTCTATTTTTTTATAACTTGAATTTATCTTGTACTAGGTTATGAGGTTGAATTTAAAGGTTAATTATAGTTTATATATGTTAGTATTTAGAGTTATGATGGGATTGATATCTATCTTGAGTAAAGTATATTTGGGTAGAGGGACTTTGGTTTAGACTACTGACTTCCCTGAAAAATTATGCCTATTGGTTAGAGAGAAATGGAAAGAGGGGGTGAATTACCTTTTAAAAATAAAACAATAAATGAAAATGGAAAATTAAAAACAAAAATTATTTCAATATGATTACGAAATAAAGTGAAAATTTTGATCAGTATTGTAAATATGATATTAAAGTTAATTGAGAAAGTAATCACAGTAAAAAATGGATGAATCAAATTTATGAAATTTGGCATGTTGATGACATATGTTACATTGCATAAATTGAAATATAGAGAAAAAAATTATAAAGTAGTTTGGTAATAGCTTGGTGTGATCCCATATATATCATCCCTTGAGTTTGAGAGGTTTTTCTTATTAATCCCTTCACTTTAACAGAGATCAAGTATCCATATCCTCTCTTCCTTTTTGCTGTAAGTATAAAGAAACCAATCATCCATTTATTTTTTATGGAAATAGAAATAAACCAATAATCCCTTTCATTTTGATGGAAATAGTAAGAAAACAATTAAAGAAGGTGGGATGAGAAGTGATATATTTTCTTGGCACAAATCTATTATAATGGTGGTCTCATATCTCTTAAAAGATAGAACAATATGAGAGAGATAAAGAGAGAAAAAGTTATATAGTGATATCCTTTGAGAAATTTTAGAAATGAAGATTGGATCTTGAGAGAGGACTTGGGGATCACTTAAATATTTATTTTTTATTCGTTCAGAGAGTTGTTTCATAGGTTCATTGACAAGATCCAAGTTCCCAAGGTTTCTATTTAAAACCAACAATGGAGGAAGGAACCTTTTGGAATAAATCTTGAACATTAAGAATCATTGATGGACAATCAATAGGTGTATGACTCACTAAATTGAAGGATGAAGACTTACTGGATTAGCCCCACTGGTTAGCCGCCTGATGCTACCAGCTAGCCAATGTGGTTACTTGGACCTCCTTGGCTCTTCCTGTTTCCACCATCTAGTCAAGGCTCCTCTATTGATTGTCTAGTGGCCTTACTGTACTTGATGGATCCATTATTCACATCATTGTCTAGCTAGTGTCTCTATACCAGCTAGCCATTTCCTTTTACTACACTTCAACTCCATTAGTTTCACCTTGAATTCCATTCAATGTTCTTATATAAGTCTTTCAAATTCATTCCATGTATTAAACATACCCATTAAGAATTCATTATTATATTTAAATACACTTCAAATTCTTTAATAATAACATTAAACTTTAATAATATTCCACCATTTTCTAAATTAAGATCAATACAAGGAAAATCAACAATTTAATAGACATCTACTCAAATAGAACTAGTAGATACATAATAGTGTATTTGTGAACATGAAAACATAATTAGAGATAAGGGTATGGAAATATCATATTTTTGGATGATCATAAAGACTTAAACATAAAAATATATATCATGTGAAAATAAATAGTAAAACATGTATTCAATGTAATTAAAGATATTATATATTAAGATACTCAACACGTTCAAGAGATAAATGATATTCGATATGATTAATGAATAAAAAAACAAAATTAAATAAAATTCTACCCATTTACATTATTAAAAAAATATTCCAATAATCAAAACATTTATCCCCAAAAATAACCAAAATACATCATGTTGATAAACTTGTTGGACCTCTTTGGATCTGCATGCTTCCACCAGCTCGTCAGTGTTCCACCACTAGTTGGTCGGTGGCATTCCTACAATTAAGAGAGATACTATCTATACCACCAATTAGATTATTCCACTTATTACACTTGAAATCCATTATTTTTATAGTAACCCAATCCTTTCACACAAATTATTACATGATTTTTAACATAAATATCTAATAAACACACCCCATAATACATCAAAATGAAACTAAAATGAAAAAACATTATTTTATTATCCATAATGATATCCTAAATCCCTTTGATCTCTTAAAATAGTATAGAATAATATAGGAATACATAAACAAAATGGGTGAGGTATAATTCATAGTAAGGGAATAAACATGATAATGAAGCATAACATGTGAGTCAAAAGGAATAACATGGTATAATAAAAGGCAAGGCTCGTGAATAATTATATATAAGAATGAAATAAAGAATATAGAATCATAATATCATCTAATAATAGGAATTTGGAAACAATATAAAATATGAAATAATCATAAGTTAAGGATAACTACTAAGACAACATCACATAGTGGAAAGAGTCCCATCACGAATTAGGTTTACTCCCTAATCCCATACATAATGTCTCATGAGAAAAACACATTACACAGTTAATTGGAATTATATTTCAGTGCACCTATCATAACAAGTACATGCATATGTGTTACATATAATGAAATCAAACACAAGGTGTAAATACAAAGATTAATCATGGAAAGAAATGGGTTGCATAATCATGTCATATAGCATAAACAAATAGCATATTATTATGGCTTCCATAAAATAAGTGATTTAATAATTATTGGATGTTTATAATCATAGTAAATTAAAAATGATTTCCAATTGAATTGAATACTTTAAAAAAAGTAGATAAATCACTTTGGAAATGTAACTCTTAAGTGGGGTATTAGGAAAAAGGGTGATGGGTTTTCAAAGAGGGTAAGGGCATACTAATATACATAAAACCATAAATGAACTAAATTTGTTTCCATTATAATTGGGATATTTTATAATAAAATTTATGGTTTAAAACATTTTATTTATTTTTAATTAAAATGGGGTAAGAAATAGAGATTTTCTCTTTAATTGTGTTTACTTATCAAGAGAAATTGAGAAGAGAACCTTTAAAACATGTATATATCCATCAAAGAAAGGTGAATTAAACTTGGTATATATTTTTGGGACATATATATAGAACATGGAAGAATTTTTTAATAATAATAGAGATATAAACTGACTTAAATAGAGATAAATAATAACATAAAGAAAATAGGGTGGTTCTGAGAGATCCCTTACCTTTTGTTTAAGAATCGTTCAACACTTGCACTTAATATCCTGAAAAAATAAAATTAACTTAATTAATTACTTAATTAATAAAATTTTCCACCTATAATTGATTTACTATAATTATATTATTTTAATTTACAACCATTCCATCGAGATATCAGGTTTAATTTTGATTTTCCAAGGGTGTTTGTTTCATGGTTCAAAGGTCAGATCACTTGTGGATAATTATTCATGTTCTTTTCAAATGAGACATTAACTCTATAATTGTAAGGAAATGATAATAATTTTCTTTTAATTAATTCAATAGTCCCAAAAATTATTTTTTCTAACATAGGGATGATTCATTTGTTTAAAACATTAACGTTATTCAGTTAGTTTATTTAGGTGGATTTACCGACCATCGAGAAATAATTTCATTTTATTAAATATTATGAATATATATTAATTATATATTGTAAAAATATATATATTATACATATTTATATCATTTTAAAACATTATAAGTGAATTTAAACCTACCATGAAGGCAGTTTTGGAAAATAGAAACTCGTCATCTATTGGAGGCGGTGAATCGACATAATATGGATAATGGTTTTGTTTTTTTAATAAGAGGAGAAAAGAATAGTATGGATGATATATATTCCATTATAATTATAACATTATAGTATATATATGATACTGGAGTTATTATTAAATATTGTATGAGGTCTTTTAGGATATGTTATAAGAAGAAAATAATTTAAAAGAGGTAGTTTGAGAATATTGTCACTCAAATGTCATCTCCTTGAAAAACTTTTTAAGAAACTTGGAATTGGTATTTTAGTGAGACCATCAGCATTTGTAAATGGGGGGAGTAGATTGGGAATATAATTGGTCATAAATTTTTTAATCTCCAAGGCTTAAAATATATCCGTATAAAGGGTGGTGAGGATAGTATTTATAAGGGGAGGAGATAGGTGTTTTTGAAGATTATAATCATTAGTTTATTATTTTAGCTCAATAATATCAATAATATTGATTCTTAGAATTTATAAAATAAATGTTGAATATTATTTTCAACTAGTGTGTGATTAAATTATCTATTACTCAAAAATTTATGTATTTATCTTAAAATGTTAAATACATTATTTTACTATATTTTTCTATTCACTAAAAAATTTAACTATTTTTTGAAAATATAAAAAATTCACCTAAACCATTTTTTTATGTTTATATTTAAAAAATAAAATCCATTTTATGAAAATAATTTTCTATATATGAGAAGTTTAATTTTTAAATAAAATCCCCATTTATTTGAAAAAATACCAACTATAGTATTATAATGAATTTTCTGACCCTTTGAAAAATTACATATGGTCCCATAAAATTATCTTATCTTTATAATAAAACATAATAATAATTTATAAATCCATTTTATGAAAATAAAATTTCTTTTAAATCGTTATTTTTATTATAAAATTAAAATTAAAACATTTATATTTTATAAAAAAATACAAACACTTAATTTATCATTTTTTAAACATTTATTTACTTGTAGTGTCATACAAATATATCATATTTTAATTTTATAAGATTCCTAAATATTATTTTACACTTAAATATATGATGATACTATTCTAATGGTCAATTTACTATTCTTAATGGTCATATTACTATTTTAATAGTCATGTTACTATTCTAATTATCAGATTACAATTTTAATTGTCAGGTTTTTAATGATCATATGGGTTCCCTACTTCATATAAATAATTCATACTTATTTCATTATTAATTCACTTATATTTTCTCCCAAGGTTATATATATTTTCATTTTCAAGATAAATATTATGTTACTAATATTTTTTCTTGTTTCTATAGTGTTGTTCATGAGTACAGTTCTTATTGTGGATTGAGTGTATCCAAATTTTCATATTTTGGTTATATTGTTTTATATTTTTCTACCATTTTAATATTTTCAATTATTATGGTAATTTTTATTCTATAAATATAATGTTCAAATTATTATAATAAAATATTTTTGGTTTTATCATGTGTTTTATGTTCTTTATATAGTAATAAATTATTAAGTATGACATAGTTATATAATAAGAAGGAAAACTCCATTGATAAAATTTTATGCCATTAAAAGTGCCACCTTGACTTTCTTCCATGGTCCTCCAACTTCATTACATGCATTCAACATAACCATTAAAACTTCATATAGATCTTCAAATAAACTTCAAAGTATTCAACAAGAACATCCAATTTCTACAAGATTTTATCATTTTCATCATTAATATAAATACATAGAAACTTAACAATATAACTTTAATCTACTCAAATAAAACCATTAGATACATAATTGAATGTTTGTGATTATAAAAACATGATAATAAAGATAAATAGGTAAAAAATATCCCCTTTTTGATGATCACGGACACTTAAACATAAAAAGAAATATAAAGTAAAAAATCAAGATTGAATCATATAATCAAAGTTATTAAATATGTTATATATTAAGATAATCAACATGATCAGTAGATAAATTGTAACCATAATTCTTAATAAATAAAAAACACAACATTAACCAAATTCTACTCCTTTGAATTAAAAAACTCTTTTACCAATAATCAAAGACTTATCCTATAAATAACCAAAACACATCTCCCCCTTTGTGATTTTCAAAAATTAAACAATGTGGGGAAAATAAAAATAAATTTAAATCATGAAGGTAATTACAAATACGGTAAAAAAATATTGACATGAAATCATTTATCCCCCTTAATGATTATCATAAACTCAAAAAATGAGATAAAACAACAAGTCATGTAAAACTTAGATAGTGCATTAGGTAGAAATAATTAATCACATGAGATGTATTGAAGATAAAACATACATTATTGTAAATTATAAGGATATTTAAAGAACCTTTTCAAACTGAATTTCAAAAATTCAAAATAAAGAGATAAGAGTTATTCTCAATATTTTAAAAAATATTTTAAATATTTTAAAAAATAATTTTTAAAAGGATAGGAAAAATAAATTCAAAAAAAATAATAAAAAAATATGAAAAATAAAAAATAAAAAATAAAAAAATAAAAAATAAATTTTAATAATTGATAAATTTTATTTTAAAAAAATTAAGAGAAAGAAGTAAAGGAAAAATAAAAGAGTATTTTTTTAAAAAAAATAATAATATATCCTCTTTTATTTTAATAATAAGAAAGTATATCTGAGAGAGAGATAAAAGATATTATATAGATATAAATAAGTTCAAGAGTGTAAAGAAAAAAATAACACATACAAAAATATATTCCCTATGATATGAAAGTTTATCTCCAAACTTAATCAAGAAGGAAAATTATAAGCTCCCCCTTAATTAGATCATTTAACAAAGAGATCAAGAGGAAATAATTGATTAATATTTTAAAGACATAAAAATCTATTTTTATTGAGAATCCACCTTATTATATGATAATGAAGCTCAATTTAATACCGCTATAAGATATTAAACACGAGTTCCTTTTGGTACCCAAGAACTTAGTAAGACCCAAAAAAAAATTTGAAAACAGTTTTTCCAGGAAATCATCACCAAGAGACTTAAATAAATTTAAAATATTAGTAGAGAGAGTAATCATATCATAAATAGATTTATTTTCTTGTATAATGTAAAGACCTGTAAATTACATATAATTTTTTTTAAATTATTTTGGATTATTACGAGTCTGCTAAATTTGAATGAGCTTGATTCCGAGGCCCGATGAGCCCGGAATAGATTTTCAAACATTTTTTAATTTACATTCAGTAAACGCACAAGAGACATTTTCTATCTTTTCAACCGGTGCTCAGATTAAAAGTATGAGAGCACCATTGAATTTGCAGTGTCAGGATTTTCTTAAAGTAGGCTTAACTTAGACCGCATTATATCAGGTGAAAAAGTTAGTTTTTTTGACTTTTAAAGAAATAACAAAATAACATAAAAATTGTTATTTTATTTTCCTACCTTCTGTTGAGTGGCGGTGGTGGGAGCGATGGTTTTTCAATCCATTTAATGGTTTGACTCTTCAATTGTGTAATCACACCATTAGTAATTTAGAGTTTCATTATTAATGAACCTAATTAATTATTTAGATGCATTACTCACCCTCCCCCTATATTTAATTGAGGCTCGGGGTGGGGTTATGGAGATGACTAAGAGGAACCTATGGAGAAGTATTATGGAATCTTCCACTGACAAAGGATGTAATATTGGCCAGCAACTATTCGGGATCGATGAATGCCGACGACTTCATCTAACGAGAACTCTCCTCCCTCCACAACTGTGACACGTCCAATGATTCTCAAGCTATGGGGTTTTTTCTTGATTAATTTTATGGGTTTTTTATTGATTAATTATAAATGTTTGAAGAAAAATTAACCACACCCATGTTATGATGCTAACATGGAGGTAGCGGGCCAAACGAACAAGGCTTGGACCCTCCGCCGCTTGATTTATCATTGTGTTCTTCGGGGGCGGATTTCTCAACTAGACAGAACCTTGAAATTGGGAGGCACACAGTGATGACGACATCCCGAGAGGCCCATAAGCACAGATGGAAGTGAAAACAAAGATTTGGAGCATCGCTGGAGCTTCGTAGAAGAATTGTTGGCATGGCACCGGTGCGGTGGCATCAGCGAATGAGGGCGTCGGTCGACAACTGTCGGCTGCAGTAGAGGAGTCGTGCCACACGGCATTGTAGTGGACCAAAGGGGGAGACCGGCTCTTGGTTGTCCACATAGGTGGAGAGCAGTGTGTTACCGCGCACTTCGGGTGGTGGCCATGGCTTCAAAGTCGCAGCAAAGGGGACCTGCACCCCGTGGTTCCTGCTGCCAGCTGAGGCGGCACCACGTGGCGCCGCCAGTTACTCAGCTCGAACGGATTTTCCATTCAGGAAGGGGGAGAGACCCCTGCGTGGTCGCTTGGGTGGCATACCACACCTACCATTAATATAGGCCACCCAGTGGGATGGGCTGGTCCGCTATCCAGTGGGTCGCGCCTGCCGCAACCCAGCCCAGCCGGTTCGGGCCAGGCTGGTCCGCTGCCCCGCAGTCCAAGCCCCCCGCGGACAATCCGATTTGGCTCAGGCCGGTTCAGGGCCTGGCCAGTTTGGGAAGGGCCGGGTCAGACCCAGAACGGGTCAATTCAACCCGAACTGGGTCAGGCCGAGTCGGTCTGACCGGGTTGGACCAGACATGGACCCATTTCGACCCCAATACGCTTAAAAGTTTGTATCTCGCAAACCCAATGTTCGTTTTACAAACCGTCTCCGGTGCTGGAATCAGTGGAACGAGGTGGTCATTTTGAGATTCTATACCTAACTTTTAGTGAATTTTTGACTACAGTCATGTTGGATCATACCCAAATCCAACTGGTCCCTTGGCACTAAAATTCCTATAACTCTCAGATCGACCGTCTGATTGACGCGCTGTCTCTTGCATTGGAACCCTTATGACATGACGAATCATTGGGTTACTTATTCGTGGGAGTTAGTGCTGATTGATGTAAAACTAATTTTCTGAGGAGAGGATCCTCCCAGAATCAAACGTACTATGTATGGGAATCCAGTTGATGACTGAGATGTAAATAATGAATAGTGATCATGTGTGGATCAGCACCTAGAGATCCTATGTGGATCACCACCTAGAGATCCTTTGTGGATCATCACCTAGAGATCCTGTGTGGATAAGCACCTAGAAATACTGTATGGATCAGCACTAAGTGATACTATGTGGATCAACAGTAGAACCCTTGACAAAATAAGATGATCTAGCTTTACGACTAATCATTTGTACTTTTATACTTAAGTTATACCTGGTTGGAGCTGTGTCTTTTTCTTTGTGCTTTGTGATTAAGATCATTATTTTTGGTATTAATTTGTTAAATTCTGAGAGACCTTTGGGGGTATCGGGGTCCCTACTGGGTATTGTTATAATCACCCCTACATGGGCTTCACCCGCACCTTGTTCTTCCTTGTACAGACGATGAGAAACTTGGCTGAGACTTTAGGGGTCAGGACCAGGTGGTACACAGAGGTGACCTATTGACATTAAGAGCTATGTAGATGAGTTGTACCTACCCTTCAGGTAGGATCAGTGGTGGATGATCTCAATAGTTGTTTTTTGTTTTTTGTTGTATTGTATCTTTCAGTTGGGCTTGTATTCTGGCCCCATTTACTTTCAGTACACACTTTTACTACTACAGTATTACATCGTGGTTGCATTATGTTGTGTTCTTGGACTATGTGTTCGTACAGGTTAAAGGCAATGCCTTCCCGCTTCATGGATATGACTTTCTAGTGCTAATCACCAACCCCTGGCCTATGGAATGTGGGCATGGGGTAGTCACGTCACAGGCCTCGAGGGACGGGTTGTGAGATATAATAAAATTTTCAGAGTCTTGACTATCCAAATCAAGCTTAGTATCTTGGACTTTTTATGTTCCTTCATGAGTTATTTTTAACAATTTCCATATTTAATGAGGATTTTTCAAGTACATATATGATTAAATTCATTTTATTCAATCTTTAAATGAATAGAATTCATAGATTTGACATTAATCTCAAAAGAATTAATATCACTAGATTACCACTTATCCTCTAGTTATTTAGCAGGAGTATATTCATGCATAACTATTTTCTATACAAGGTAACTTATACTACTAAGAAAGGTTGACAAGTAATTTTTCCAACAAGAATAATAAAATCCATAAAAAAAATAAGAGCATGATAATAAGATGTAGATTCTATTATAAATAGATTGAACTTTTAAATATATTAAGATTTTTCAAATTTAAAACTAATTTTAAAAATATGTATTTTGAGAAAAAACACAAAGATATCCTTTAATACCTATTGGTCAGATAGAAATAGGGAGAGGGGTGAATTTCATTTTAAAAATAAAATAATAATTGAAAAGGTAAAATTCAAAGAAAAATGATATCAATATGATTAATCGATAAAGAGATATAGTGATAAATTGATCTTTATTATAAAAATAATATAGTGGATAATTATGTGAGTAAGATTGGTGGAAAATTGATAAATAATGTTTATTCAATTATGTATATTGAGATTATATGATTCAATGCATAAATTAAAATGGAGATCAAATATTTTTTGATAAAGGAGTTTAAAAATAGATCAATTTGATCCTCTACATCACCTCCCCTCGGGTTGAAAGGTTTGTATTATTATTATATTGATTTTAATGGATATCAAGTAACCATGACCTCCCATGATTTTTGATGGAAGTAGTAAGAAACCAATCCTCCCTTGAATTTTTATAGAAATATTAACAAACAAACCCTCCCTTGTATTTTTATTAAAATGTAAAGAAACCAATTTAAGAAGTTTAGATGAGAAGGGATGTTTTTTTGGCACAAATATGTTACAATTTTGGTTTTTTATCTCTAAAAATATATAATAATATGAGACAGAGATATTGAGATAAAGATGGATGGTGAGAACCTTTGAGAAATTTGAGAAATAAAGATCTTCTCTTCATAGAGGGAGTGTAGATCACTTATATATTTGGCATTGATTTTTTAGAGAGTTATTACATAGGTTTGTTAATAAGATCCAAGCACCCAATGTATCTATTTATATGCTCTAATAGAGTAAGTAACTTTATAAAATCTACCTTGTATATTAATCAACATCAATGGATAATTAATAAATATAGGATCCAGCAAATTTAAGATTGAATAATTGATAAATAGGCCTTATTTAATAGCCATCTGACGCCACTGGCTAGCCGGTAGGCTTGCTAGGACCTATTTGGCTCTACCTACTTCCATCGGCTAGCCGATGGATTTCCTTTACTTGAGGGAGCTGCTTTGCATAACATCATTTAGTCGATAGCTCTACACTGAATAACCAGTGCTTCTTACTGCACTTTAATACCATTAGTTTCACCTTGAATTCCTTACATGGTATTCTATCAGCCTTCCAACTTTATTAATTTTATTTAAAATACCCGTTAATATTTATTCAAGATATTTAAATACACTTAAAAATCTTCCATAATAACATCTAACTTCAACAAGATTCCACCATCTACTTCATTAAGATCAATACATAGAAAATCAATAATGTAACTGTAATCCACTCAAATAAAATAATTATATACATAATCAAATGCTTTTGGTCATGAAAAAATCATGAGAGATAGACGTACAACATTTAATTTTATAAGAAATAAAGGGTTACCAATTTATGGCTCTAATATTACTCATACAGGGATTGTTAATTTCATATAGATTTAAACTTTTACATAAAAGGGTTTTATATAACTAATTCACGCAATGTATTTGGATTTTTATGAATATAGTTGATTTTTTAGTTGATTTTTTTACAAAATCTATGAGTGGTGTAAATATTTACACATTCATATGGTTTTAACTTATCAATTTGGTGGATGGAATAGGATTCCAAAATAAATCATTAGAATAATGTATACATAAAAAGGGAATACATGATATAATATGGTGAGATGATAAATACCATTTAAAAATTTAAGTCTCAGATTCATTCCAAAGTGGAAACTTTTCAAGATCTTGGTCATCCAAACAGGTGGGTTTACACAAAAGTGGGGTTCCTATGGATTATCTTTTCTAAGGAAATAAATTAATGAGGTGATCATAAGATTTAATAATCTCATTATTTCTGTTTTATTTAGGTTACACTTAGCTGTTAAACCCTAGGCGTTGAAATACTAGATAAATAGTATTGATTTTACCCATATTATAGATTGAGTAAAAGTTTTTATAGTCAACCATTCAATGGTTATATATGATATAATTGACATAATTTCATATCTAAATATCTATTGAGTGAGGTTCACGCCAAATTTATGTCATTAATTAGTGAAATATCGATCTTGACCCACTAATGTATATGATTAGTTTAAAAGAAGTCATTATTTTTGTGGGAGAAAAATTAATAAAATCCCTTATTTTATAAATTTTAAACATGATACCCATATGATGAAAAATTATATTATATAAGAATGGAATAAAAATCCTTAAATTTTAATTTGAGATTAATCTTTAGAAAGGTGAATCTTAGTGTAATAAACATCTTAAACTAGTATAAAACATAATAATTGTTCTTAATTAAGGATAAAAAATTCTATGTGTTAAAGTAACTTAAATATGAACAAAAAAACTATCTAAGTTTTTTAACATTTGAATCTAGATTATTTTGAAAAGAATAGATAGATTCATTCAAGGTTTCAAAAGCATTATGTGTAAAATGACCTAAGTAACTTTATCCTCGACTCATATACTCAATATGATTGGGTATTCTAATCACTTGGATAGATTGGATGTTTTTATAAAGGGTTATTCTAGTTGTGAAAATAATTTGGTTTTCATTAATGGGATTTTATTAAAATATGATTGAGTTCAAGAAAGTTTTACACACTTTTTTCAAATTGTTGATAAAATATGAGTTGGGCAAGTGATTCCCATGTTTTATTGTTTTATTGACACTATAAGTGGGTAAAAAATAAATTAATAATAATAAATGTTAGAGGTATAGTCCAATAATATTCCTTTAAATATAAAATCAAGGTAATTAAGTCCTAAAAAATATTATATTAAGGATATTAATGGTTTTATATGATGGAATTATCCAAAATATCAAAATTATTTTAAGAAACTCCATGGAATGTCAATGTTAGGTATCAGAATTATAGAAATTTATGATTTTTTTAAAGGTTATATGATATTGATGATATGTTTTTAATGTTTTTAAAATATACAGGAGTTAAAAAACAATTAAATAATTCATGGAGTTTATAGTTTTCATTTAAATGATGATTTAAAGGGTTATTAAATTATGGTTGAAATGAAATATAATAATTCAAGTTTGGATGGATCTTAATTAAATGTATATACTTTCATGTCATTATCTTATATGATAAGGGATTTTTTTTAACAAAAAATTATTATGAACAATACAAGATAATGTATTTAATATACATGGATTATGATTCATCAGATTTAATAACATGTTTTGAGAAGAAAAAAGGGATAAATTTTTTTTATCTAGGATAAAATTATTTATCCAATTTTTTAAAATATGAGGGATTTATTCCCACCACAATAGTGTAATATTTTAAAGAATATAGACTTATTTTTATATTGTTGCATTAAACACATAGAATACAATATATGATACGAAAACAATAATATATTTATTAATATTCCAAATAAAGTAAATAAGTTTTATTTATTGAACACAAAAGAGTTTGTGTATCTTAGCAAGATATTTTGAAGAGAATATAGTTTCTAAGATACTAATGGGGGTATGTTTGGACTTTGTAAAGTAAAAAAGTAAGAAAATAAAAGAAAATTTTAATCAAGGGTCAAAGTGAATTTCACTTGATATCCTAAAATATTTATGGTATGAAAGTAAAGATAAATGTAAGTAGTTACATTTAGTTACCATATCTAATTGAATATTACTCAATATTCTAAATGATTTTAGGGTATGTTGGTAAAGATAAATGTAAAGAGTTGCATTTAGTCACTATAAATATTAAAATATCACTTTATATTCTAAATTATTTTAATATTTTTTGGTAAATATATAATTTAAATAGTTACATTAGTTATCAACATGATCTCAAATAAAAAAAATTAGGTAAATATTCTATGAATGATGATGATGATAAACTTAGAAAAAGTTATATGTTGATAAAAAAAGTTATTAACATCATAAAATTTGATGTTATGGAGTTAAGGAGTTTGAATACTATGTTCAAGGATTTGAACATTCAGTATATGATTCTTATGTTTCACCATTATTCAAAATGGATTTCATTATATATGTTACTCACTAAGGATTTTAGAGTGAGGGTTTTACCAAATGGACTCATAGAGATTTGACAGAAATTGCATAGAGATGTAATGAGTTTAACAAAGCCCTATAAGAAAGTATAAGGTTAACATGGGGATATATTATATGGTATGTTATGGTATAGTAACTTTTAAATAGTTTTTTAATGTTATTAAAATAGTTTAAATTTTTAAAATGTATCATATTATAATAAAAGGAAGACTCTACATTATCTTTCTTCGTGTTGTTTGCATATATTTTATGAATTGAAATGTTAATTATCCTATTAATGTATGGATTTGAGTTATCCCTAACTAATGTTCCTCATGAATTATTATATTTTGTGATGAAGTTTCAAGGTTACCAAGAGAAAGATTCCATATATAGATACAAAATATTCTCATGAGGCACAAAATGATTTTTTTCACTGGATAACCCCTAAGTATATGATAAATGGAGTGTGTAACACCTTTTTATATATATCACATATAATAGGATTAATAGGGAATTAAAAAGTAGTATCATATAATATGTTTATTTATCTTACTATTGGGGGTATGGAAGATAAGGAATAAGGATGTGTAATAGCCTATGATAGACCTTGGACCAGTGTGTCAGGAACACTTTTTTCTGGTGGGAATTCTAGGTTACCATTGATATAAGATTAAAAATTTGATTTTACTTTTTATAATTAAGATATTTATTCATGTATGATGTGTATATTTAAGATTGTTATTTTTTTGATCTTATACCATTGGAAATATCCTGGTGTACATGCATCATTTTTAACACATAGGACTCATATAATATTCATGTTCTTGCATGGGATTAATATCACTGATGAAGAGGTTTTATTTTTTTAAAGCATCAAAAACAACTTATATGGGGTTTTCCTATATAACCTGTTGGTGTAATTATACTCATATAAACTATAATACATTTTCTCTAATAATGGGTTATATGGATCATATAAAGGGATGATCTTTGATAATGACTATATATTCCCTCTATGTAATGTGTGTGTAGTGACCTCTAATGGGTCAGTGTAGTCACTTGATGCTTTAATACTGATTCTAAAAAAGGAAGATATTTTTATTTACTTAATGTTCCAAAAATAACCTACATGGTGTTTTCCAATATAACATATTGGTGTAATTATACTTAACCAAACCATATGACTATGGTTTTTCTATATAAGAGTCACCTTAGGACAACGTCTTTATAAACACCTATATGATATCTTGATCTTTAAGGGGGTAGTATGGTATAAATATTCTTGATTAGGATTGTTTCCCTAGAGTGGGTGGTGAATTTGGTATGTGATGCTTGATATGTGTATGTAAAAGCCTGGAGTAAGTGTTTTAGCACACGAGTTTCCTTGTGATATTTGAAACATGAGTAGAGGTGTTTCCTGTCAGTGATAACATACATGATACATGATTTATGGGTTATGGTCTCTCATAAATTTAACTAAGTTTAGGGTGTAAGTGTTCTCTTGTAGTGTATATTGGGTTTTTTAGTCCTCATGAACATAAGAAGAAACTTAAAGACACATAATCATTATATGGAGAGATTTTGATATAAAGTGGCCAATTTTGGGGTTTGATTTGATTTTTATTACTAAAACACTAAGTAAGGAAGTTAATTAAATTAATGGGAATGGGTTTATCCTGGGTAATGGATAAGGGTATATTAGATGAATTTATTTTTTGATGAATAAAATTTCTTTAATTAGAGTTGCATTAATTCAATGAAATAAGAACTAACCTCAACACCCACTAATTAATTCTTTCCAAATCACAATTATAATCACCTAAAAAATTTTAGAATCATTTTTATGAACATTATATGGAATAAATTTTTTTTATAACTTATAATTTGTAGCCTTAAAATTTAGTGATCATGAAGGAGTAATTAATCATTGACTTGAATTATCAATTAAAATAAATGATTATAAATTGATAGAATGAGAAATAAAATCAAACCTATCCCATTAATACTCCATTGTATAAAATTTTAAGTGTTTTATCCTCTAATAGATACAAATAACTCAATGTAATATGATAATGGAATCATAATGGTAGAATTGAAGAAGTGGAAATAATGAAATAATGATCATTCCATTATTTTGTAAAGAATTTTACAACTATTAGAGTGAATAAATTCACACATTATGAAAATAATGTCAATGTGTTAAAAATAATAATATAATATTATAAATTAAAAAAAATTATTAAGAAACCAAGGTTATTTGAATAACTTACATGAAATAAAGTAACTTGTGAAGATAAAATAGCAGCATAACATTACAACTGAATACGCAAAAGGAATTACTTCAACTCCTTTACCACCACTTCCTTAAATATTAATTTTTATATCCTTGGATATAACTCACATATTTACAATTATTTATACTTTACTAGAGTGGGAATAGGGTGGTGGAATCTTTTTTGGAATTGGACTTTTCCACTCTTGACCCAAAATAGGATTCAGCTTGCGTCCCTCTGACATATGTGGAAAAACAACATTTTAGATGGAAAAATTAGAGGAGGTGATATAATAATAAAATTTTTCCCATAATTTATTATAAAATATGATTAAATTTAATCCCAATTATATTAATTTTATTATAATTATAATCAATATGGTGGGATCACCATGTCTTCTAATTGGCCTTTATTAGCTAGGATTTATGGTGGGGAGCACCATAATCCTGGGGATGAATCAGTTGATGACACACTAATGTCCTGGGATTGATGGGTAAAAACCACCATGTCACATGGTGTTTAAAATAAATTATTTATTAGTTTAAATGTATCATTAGGGTTAACCTAAGTTTTTTCTATAGATAAGAGTGCTAAAAATTTTGTTTTCACTTAAGAAATAGGGGGTGATCGATTTATTTTAGTTTCTTCTAAAGAAATGTAAATCACTAAAATTTAATTTAGTTGAAGAATAGATTAAAGTTTTTGAGGTTTTATTTCTATTTATAATTCTATCATAGTCCTTAAAATATTTTTATTTCTCTAATTATTAATTGGTAAATGAAATATTCCTCAATTGATTCATCAAAAACTCAAGGTTCAAGGTTATTGTGGGGAATGATATAACATTTATTATAGTTTGGTATTACATCCTTCATGTGTGTTTGAAAAGTATAAAATAAAATAGGACATCAAACCATATGTACACCAACAAGTAAATACCCAATCAGATTTTGGTGCTCCTGAGAAATTCAGAAATAACTCATTTTCTTCACACACATGGTATAAATTGTTAAATACACACCATCCAATATAGATTGTTCCTTCATAGACAATATGCACTAGTTGAGGGGATATTACAAGTTATCAACCTTATAATTAAATAATAAATAATTTTGAAACCTCAAAAACCATTGTATTAAATGTATAAAACAAGCACTGAAACTTGAAATCAATAAACAAAAGAGAGTTTTATTCATGAATTACAGGAATAAAGAATTATAATCGATATATATCCCTTTCAGGGTCTCTCAGGTTTTACCCCTCCATTTAAAATGTAAAAAAGTTAAAGGATTGAGAATAATTCATTACAAAATCAAATAAAAATATAAAATAAAAACTAAATTAGAACAACAATAACATTAATTTTTTTAATGTATTCTCAACAGTTCCAATAGCTTGACTCTACATTTTTTCAAAACTCTTCCTTTAGTTTATCATTATTTGGTCAAATAACTATTTATATCATCACAAATTTAATTCATATTAGTTTCCTTCTCTCTTAGAATATCCTTCAAAATCATAGTCTGGTATTCAATTCTCTAAAAAATCATAGATTCTTATTTTGAGTTTACATATTTCAACATAAAATATCTATCATGGAATTCAATTGATTTTATTTAATGTGTTCCATGTTCTAATAAATGTTTGTATTGCATGTATGCTAATGTGGCACCTCAAGATTCAAGTTTGGGGTGCACAAAATTTCCTCGAGTCTTCCTTCAAAGTAAAATTTTTCCTAAGGTATCAACTCTACATCAGTTCCTTTACCAGAATAAGCTCCCCCAATAACTATATTTTGGGAAAATAGAGTGTATATCAACTTCATTCCAAATCCTTGCCTTTAAATTTCACAATGATAAGAACTCTATGTGTCTAGAAGATAAATCTCCAAGGTAGTGAGACAATCCTATGTAGCTCAACATAGAGGTCCTATCAAATTTACATCAGTGACGTAGAGTTCATTCCTTTTCCATTTTCTTACTTCCATCATAAAATGTCTAGGCTTCTCCAAATAACTTCAAACCTCTTTAAAACTTAATAATTCAAATTCAAAATATCATAAATCAATAAATAAAATTTTATACATTAATTTTATTTTAATAATCCATTATAAAAATTAATTAAATATTTTTATATTTTAAAAAATATATTTTCCAAAACTAAGAAAAATGATAATTCAATTCCAAAACTTCTATAATATCACAAAATTGATAAATATGGGGGAATAAAATAAATTTAATACTATTAAAATATGATGAATTTATTTCCTATGTTAATTATCCCACACTTAATCATTAAAATATAAGACAAGTGAATAACAAAAATGTTACCCAAGAAAGATTTCAAACACAAGATAATGTGAGTTACCTTTTTAACACTATGTTTCTCAATACTATAATTATTCATTAATGTTATTAATTAAATTTTCTTTATGAATATTATATAATTAATTTATACTTATTTTATCCTCTCAATCTCACTTGTATCTACTATTCTAGAATTATTTCAATCAAAACTCATGTATGAATTTGAAGAAAAAAATTCATCATTACAAGTTCATGCAAGAGTCTTCATAGGATTAATGAATTTTCTCTTATGTATACTATTATTCAAGTATTTTTTCCATATCATGATGTCTTTTCAGAGTTTTTCTGAGACTTAAGGTTTGTTGCATTCTAATGATAAAATTTTGTGGTGGATTAAGAAGTTTGTCTCTATGTTGAAACACAATACATGATGTTTGGTTGCCTTAAAAAATTATTACTACCTTATTTTATTATCCCACTTATATATCTCCACCCCTTTGAATTATTTAATTTTAATTCACACTCTTGAAATTTCAGAAGTAGTAAACATTCCTCCTCCTTGTTTCCTTCAATAAGTTAGACTTCCCTTTTTTATTTTGTTCTAATCTTGAAAGAAGAGAGAGACTTTGAATTTTTATCTTGTGGGCATGATATATATATTTACCTATATTAAGAGGTATTTATATACATTGAAATTTATTCTAAGACCTTTCTTCCAATATCTTCATTTATTCTTTCCAAATAGCTTCTTTTGGATAGCACCTTTCACTACTAACTATATATCACATTTTAGATTCCTTTCAAATTCAGTTGTCTTCCAACTTCATATTTATATTCTTGGGTAATCCAAATTATATAAATTTAGTATAAATATATTTCTATTTAAACTACTTGAATCATTTATAGTTATAACATTTTTTTCTAGAATTCATGTGCAGATTTGAGTTTATAAAGTGAAATAGAAGTACTTTTCACTTCAAATAAGTTGTAAACTTTCCTGACCAGAGTTGGATGATATCTAATCCGTCTTCTCATCCTTACCAGTATGATTTTACTTATAAAATAATATCATAAATGTTACATAATTTCCTAAACTTCAATGCTATTAAAATATACAAAATAGTTTTTTGCAACTCACTTTGCTCCTCCCCTACTCTTAAATTCAACCTAGATCATGCATTACCTTCTATGGAAAGGTAGGTGGGGATTTTTGGCTTGTAATATGGATACCTAAAAATTTAATTCATCACTATTAAGGTCTATAAAGGTTAAATATAAAATTAGTAAATAATAGGATTTCATTGTAAAAAGAGTATTTTAAATCAAAATAATTCATCAATCATATATAGAAAAAAAAAATTAATGCAATAATGTTTTGAAAAGATTGATAAAAAAATTATATTTATTCAATAATGACTCGGTTCTCTAAGAAAATATGTAATTATAATAAATTTTAAGTTGGGTTTATAAAACTCTAATTTGACTATTTAAAAATTTGGGACTATATATCCTGGCATGGGATTCAAAAATCAATGGGATTTTTATGAATTTACCTCTCATAGAATTTGAAAATAAGTTTATTTAATAATTCAAATAAGGTGATTAAATGGGTAAAATATGTTTTCCATCATTAGAATGGGTTCAAAATTTTTAATGGTAATAAATTTAATCTCAATGTGTCTTAAAAACACTCAGAAACTAAAAAGTAAACACACACACACAATTTTTAAAAAATAAAAAAAATTGAAAAACAAAAACAAGAAATTTAAAAAAAAATCTTAAAACTAAAAAGTTTACATCCCTATCACTTTAACAATTAAGTGTCCCCAATGCATTCTAAAAAATTTGTTATGTAATAAAATTTTAAATGGAATCACAATAATTAAATAAATTTTAAGTAGAGGTAAAACCTAATGGTTTTTAGTGATAAACAGATTGGAGGGGTGTGATATCCTTCACTGGTTCTTAGGGAAAATTTCTATGTAAAGTCTTCATCCAGTTACCATTAATAGTTAATCTATTTTTCTTTATTTCAAAACATGCACAATAAAAATGATATAAATGAGTGACCTTTAATTTTCCTTCCCATATTGAATGAATCTTACCTTGTTTCAGCATGAGTATGAGGTTATACATAAATACTTGGTCCCCTAGATTGATGTCATTTGTAAAGACCCGTAAATTTCAAGGAAATTTTTTTCTTAATTTTCTTTGGAATTTTACAAGAGCGCAGTTTCTGACGGAACCTGATTCCGAGGCCCGGTGTGCCCGGAATCATTTTCCGAAGTTTGGCTCGGGTATGTTCAGTGAACGGACGAGCGGGTTTTTCTAACTTTTGAACTGGTGCCCAGAATCGAATTCTGAGGGCACCGATGAAATCGCAGTGCCGGTATTTTCTTAGAAACGCCTCTTCCGGAGTTGCATTTGCTCGGGTGTGGTTTTTAATTTTCGGGCTTAAAGTTAAGAAATAAAATAATTGTTCGACAAACTTTATTTTATTTCACTTAAGCCACTTGAAAGCCACTTAAACTGAGTTGAAATGGATAGGGTACTATCCAAAAATATCCTACTCTCTTGGTAGGATATTTGCGAGGTGGGGCCCGCACGAGCCCTTCCGTTTCTTTTCCGCTAAGTAACGCACCCGCGAAAACCCGTCATTATGAAAGTCAACTGACACATTTTCTTAAATTCTTAACGCACCATTTAATTGGGTGGTTTCATTCGTGAATTAAATGAGTGGTTTCTTTTGTTGAATTAATTCTACGAATTAATGGGTCGTTACTTACCTCTTATTCGTTTGTTGGCGTAATAATAAAATAAGACCAACACGACATTTGGAGGATTACTCGTTGTGAGGTTTTTGACAGAGGTTCTTGTGCCTTCACCCTTCTTCGCGAAGAACGCGAAGAACACGAAGAACGCCGGCCTCCGACGAAGAACGTCGAACCCGCGGAAATCGACGACGCGACGCCATGTGCCGCGACGCCGACGTTTCCTCTCCCGCGACGTTCTTCTGCGACGTTCCTTCCTCCGCGACAAAAACCTTCGATCATCCGTTGAGGTGAGGGTTTCAGATTTCTTTTAAATTTTCATTTGTGGTTTTTAATTCAGAAGGATTTAATTATTATTAATTAAATCTTTTTGTTCTTGAACCTCGGAGTTCGTCGACGCGACACCCTTCCGTGACGACGCGTCGCCGGATACCGCGACGACGCGACGATCCCCAATTCCGCGAAGAACCCGCGAGCGACGACTTGACGAGGTAGGGATTTTGTTTTGGA
The DNA here is from genome assembly GCA_963277665.1 of Viscum album. NCBI lineage: Eukaryota > Viridiplantae > Streptophyta > Magnoliopsida > Santalales > Viscaceae > Viscum > Viscum album. The sequence continues at coordinate 754,192,043 of OY728160.1, forward strand.
AATGACCTTATTCTCGTGAACGTTTCTTTAAAATTAAAGAACCGGATTCAAATGAACAATTTTAATTTATTAAAATTTTTGTTTCATGTGTTGAATTATTTTCTCTCGTTGTTGTTATCTAACACAGAGGGTGCAGGCCAAACGAACACGGCCCGACAACCCTCCACCGTTCTTCGTGGTTGTGCGGATTTGGCGGGCGACGACAAAACGTGACGCAAGGGAAATTTGTTGATCCCGCAGTGAGGAATGGAACCCGGGAGGAACACCGGCGCAGACGGGAAGGAAAACGGACCACCGGAGCAACTCCGGTGGCCCGCGGAAGATTCCGGCGGCCGGAGGCGGCGGCGCCCCGGCGTGCCGCCAGACGAGACCGCCGCGGCTGAAGCCGCGGCGGCGACGGCCAACGGACCTGCGGCCGCGCAGGTCCAGCTCGCCCGCACGGGACGTGGCTGAAGCCGCGTCCGTTGCTCCAGCGCGGCCCCAACGCGGGGCCGCGACATCTCCAGACCGCGGGGGCAGAGCCCCGCGGCGCTCGGTCACTCGGCCGCTTGGCCGAACCGAGCCAGGCCGGTCCGACCGGCCGGGCCGCGCCCTGGCCGGACCGGACCGGGTCGACCCGGTTCGGCCGACCCCGGGGGGGGGGGGGGGGGTCGGGCCGGACCCGGACCCCCCGTCTTCGGACCATTTTCGGTCAAATGCCCGTAACTTGAGCTACGGGCCTCCAAACGACTCGTCATCAGCGGAAACGCGATCCTTGGATCGAGACGATAGTTTCGGTATATCGCACTCAAGGTTTCAGAATACTTTGAGTTCGGCCGGGTTGGTTCGTACACGAAACCAATCGGGCCTTCGGAGCGGAAACGCTCATATCTTGAGCTACGGATGTCCGATTGGCGTGTCGTCAGCTTTGTTGAATTCCTCTATGTGAGACGGATCTTTTGTCTCACTCTGCCCGAGGTTTGGACGCAGGTGGAGTATGGTCGGGTTGGTTTTTCCTTAAAAACCAACCGGGCCCCTGGGACGAAAAAGCCAATAACTCTCAAACAGGGCGTTCGATTGACGCGCCGTCTGCAACGTTGAGTTCCTGTTGACGACATAGAACTTTTGGATACATCAACTTTGGACTTTGTGACAGTTGATGTATCGGCCTCTCGGCTCGTGGAGCAGACCCTCCCGAACGAGTTTGCTGTGTGCGGGAACCCTAGAGCTGGCTGCGACTGCTACTTCGACAGCGACGACTGTGCAGAGATCCTCAGTGGACTGCAGCGACGACTGTGCAGTGATCCTCAGTGGACTGCAGCGACGACTGTGCAGAGATCCTCATTGGACTGCGACGACGACTGTGCAGAGATCCTCAGTGGACTGCAGCGACGACTGTGCAGAGATTCTCAGTGGACTGCGACGACGACTGTGCAGAGATGCTCAGTGGACTGCGACGACTACAACACTCAGCGATCCTACGTGGATCAGTGCTACAGGTCCTGTGTGGGCCCGATCCTGTGTGGGTCAACGCTCAGCGGTTCTGTGTGAGCCAGCGCCTACAGGTCATGTGTGGGCCCGATCCTGTGTGGGTCATTGCGGGGGTTAGTTACCTATCGATCCTTTGTGGGTCCGACGACTTAGATGGATCAGTGATCATCTTTATCGTCATCCGAAGAAGTATACCTGTGTGAGCTGAATCTTGAGTTACTCTTCTTTGTGGATTGTGTTGAGCTATCCTATGTGGATTTACTGTTTACTCTTCTTTGTGGATTGTGTTGAGCTATCCTCTGTGGGTATACGTTTGCTTTCCTGTGTGGACTGGGTTGTGCTTGGGCTCGGACGTTGGAGCCGAACGAGAATTGATGACTTAGGTATATGTATGGGCATATACCTAAGCCGTGTCAGATGTTACTTCGTGATTGTATCTTTCCTTTGTGGTTTATCCTTTGTGGATTTCGGGAGACCTTTGGGGGTCTCGGGGTCCCTACTGAGTAGCTTATACTCAACCCCTGCACGAGCTATGCCCGCACTACATTGTGTTGGTTGCAGACAACGGACAATGCTGATCGTGGTGGAGGCTTGCGGAGCAGGACGGTACCTGGAGGTGGACCACTGGGCGGGACGTACTCGGAGCGGTCAGGTGGACCCGAGGAGCAGTGGAGGCTATTTGTACCCACTCTTCAGGTGGGACTTCCAGAGGACGGCTCGACGCTGCGGCTTTTCTTTTCAGTTGTTGTTTTTCCCTTCAGTTGTACTTTACAGTTGGGCTTGTATTTCCGGCCCCTTTTACTTTCAGCACAGCTTGTTACAGTTTTTACTTTGTGTTTACTTTTCCGCTTGTTTACTCTGTGGTGCTTGTTTACTTTTCAAAGGCAATGCCTTCCCTTTTGTTGGGATTTACGCCTTGGTGCTAGTCGCCAGCCCCTGGCCTTTGGAAGGCGGGCTTGGGGTAGTCACGGCACGGGCCCCGAGGACAGGTCGTGACAAATTGGTATCAGAGGTGGTCGGTTCTACCGCAGACTCTGATCTTTCTTCTATGTGAAACAATAGTGTTTAGCGTATTGGGTGTGGTTATTAGTCCAGGGAGTCCAGTGTTGGTGCGGCGGCCGACGTATCTGTACACCAGGACCCTGATTTCTGATTTCCGACTTAATGCACGAAAACATTGATTGCATGTGTGTTTCAAGTTTTCTTTGTGATTACTTGTGTCAGCTCACCAGGTATACTGTTCTGACCGTGGCACACTTGTTTCCTTTTCAGGATGGCCCCACGACGGCAGCCAGCTAGGGTTCTGAGAGTAGAGCGCGACGACAGCCCGCAGAGTGACGAGGCCTCGGTACAGGGCCCGTTGACAGCAGAGGCACCGACGGTACCTTTACCCGCCGAGCCCCCGATGCTTCCAGCACCGACCGCTGACGATGCACATCACCTCGGAGCTCTGCACGAGTTCTAGCGCCAGTGACCACCCAGGTTTCGTGGGGAGACAGACCCCCAGGCAGCCGAGGACTGGCTGGAGGCGGTCGTCCGAGTTTTCAGGCTAGTGAGGACACCAGCAGACCTCATGGTGATCCTCGCGGCGAGCCTACTGCACGCAGCAGCGGGCCGATGGTGGGGCTTGATGCTCCAGGTACACGATGATGCGTCTCTTCTCTGGACGGACTTCGATAGCCTCTTCCGCTCAGAGTTCGTCCCAACCACCCTCCGTGCGGTGCACATTCAGGAGCTTCTTCAGCTGCGGTAGGGTAGTTTGACGGTCGCCCAGTACACGGCGAGGTTTACTGATCTTTCTCGCTACTCGACCGACATGGTACGGGACCCCTTCTTCTGGGCCCGGACCTTTGAGAAGGGTTTGAGACATGAGATCAGGGCATCGCTGATCTCCCTCAGCATCCCGACCCAGGCAGGAGTGCTGGAGCGAGCCCTTCTGATCGAGAGCTTTCTGGCTGAGTCCATAGCGAGACCTACCGCAGGGCGGCAGGTAGCAGAGTCTTCGGCAGTAGGTAGCCGACGGATGACTCAGGGTTCCAGGCAGCAGAGGCCTACGACCACGGCGCACCAGAGATGATTCGAGGTACGATCTGTGTCTATTTCACCCTTGCTGCAGTTCTTATAGACACAGGAGTGAGTCACTCTTTCATAGCCGCTGCCCTTGTTCGGAGCTCTGAGATTCCGACAGAGCCGTTGGCTCGATCCTTACGGCTAGAGACCCCTACAGGAGCATACTCGACGATTACGCACTGGTGCCGACAGTGTGAGCTTACTCTAGGAGGCGAGAGCTTCGGCTGGGATCTTCTTGTAGCAGTGTCGAGGCCTTACGACGTCATCTTGGGCATGGATTGGTTATCTACAGTCCATGTACAGATTGACTGCATTAGGCGCAAGGTGCGATGTGTGCGCACCGACGGGAGAAGGTTCACCTTCACCAGTGAGAAGGGAGCCTTTGCAGCACATGAGGGACTCTCGCAGAGGATAGAGCAGCCCATCACTCATCAGTTGGCTAGACTCATCCTTGGAGCAGTTGACGTGCGGAGTCCTAGTTTTCCTGCAGTGGTGGATCAGTATGCGGACGTCTTCCCCGACGACGTTCCAGGACTACCTCCTCGCAGAGAGGTATACGTTTATATTGATCTGTACCCCGGGACAGCCCCGATATCCACTCCAGCGTATCGGATGGCCCCCGCTGAGCTTCGAGAGCTGCGGGTACAGTTGGAGGACTTGCAGGGCAAGGGGTTCATCCGACCCAGTGTTTCACTCTGGGCTTCCCTGATATTGTTTGCCAAGAAGGCAGACGGGAGCTTGCGATTGTGTGTCGACTATCGTCGCCTGAACCAGGTTACAGTGAGGAACAATTATCCGCTACCGATGATTGATGACCCCTTCGATCAGCTCAAGGGAGCACGATGGTTCTCGAAAATAGACCTCAGGTCAGGCTATCATCAGCTCATAGTTCGAGACGAGGACGTGCAGAAGACGACCTTCAGGTGTCGGTATGGCCACTATGAGTTCTTGGTTATGCCTTTCGGCGTAACCAACGCTCCAGCAGTGTTCATGAGCCTCATGAACAGGATCTTCCAGCCATACCTCGATCGATTTGTCGTGGTCTTCATCGACGACATTTTGGTGTACTCGACCACGGAGGAGGAGCACGCCTACCACTTACGGATTTTACTAGACACACTCCGAGAGCACCAGCTTTATGGTAAGCTCTCGAAGTGCCAGTTCTGGTTACGTGAGGTCCACTTCTTGGGGCACGTCATTTCTGAGGCAGGAGTTGCAGTGGATCCCGCGAAGATCGAGGCAGTGCTAGCTTGGGAACCACCCAAGAGTGTGATGGAGGTGCGGAGTTTCTTGGGTCTAACCGGATACTATCGGAGGTTTGTGTCGGACTTCTCTAGAGTTGTGGCGCCACTCTCAGCTTTGACGAAGAAGGGGAAACCCTTTGTGTGGTCAGACAGATGTCAGCAGAGCTTCCAGGAGCCGAGACAGAGATTGACCAGCGCACCTATCTTGAGGTTGCCTGAGGAGGGAGTTGGATACGTAGTCTACTGTGATGCATCAAGGACCGGACTCGGGTGTGTCCTGATGCAGGAGCGGGCCGTGATTTACTATGGATCACGTCAGTTGAGGCCGCATGGGCAGAACTACGCTACCCATGACCTGGAGTTAGCAGCAGTGGTCTTCGCTCTGAAGACATGGCGGCACTATCTGATGGGCGAACGCTTTACAGTCTTTTCTGACCACCAGAGTCTCAGGTACATCTTCTCGCAGAAGGACCTGAACCTGAGACAGCGGCGATGGCTCGAGTTCCTCCAGGACTATGACTTTGAGATAGTCTATACTCCTGGGAAGGGGAACGTGGTAGCTGATGCCCTCAGCAGGAGGACGGGCATCCAGCTACTTGAGGAGGCGACAGAGCAGCTAGCCGCTTTGCAGATATCCTTCGTGGATAGAGACGGAGCATCCTTCCTTCAGTCTCTCACCGTCTCTCCTCCACTTCTACAGCGGGTCAGAGAGGCTCAGCGTGGGGACGCTGACTGTGAGACACGGCGTGCACAGATATCCTCGGGACAGGCACCTGATGGTTTCTCCCTTGGAGCAGATCACGACGTCCTTTTCAGAGGACGTACCCTAGTACCAGTCGCTTTACGAGAGGAGGTGCTGAGAGAGTTTCCCACTTCTCCTTTGGCGGTACATCCTGGAGTGGCGAAGATGTACCAGGATCTCAGACGATAGCACTGGTGGCCGGGCATGAAGAAGGCTGTGGCAGAGTTCGTTTCACAGTGCCTCACCTGCCAGCAGGTGAAGGCAGAGCATCAGATACCAGCAGGCTTGGTACAACCCTTGGAGGTCCCGAAGTGGAAGTGGGACGGGATATCTATGGACTTCATGACTGGACTTCCACGCACTTCCAGAGGTTACGACTCCATTTGGGTGATTGTGGACCGACTCACCAAGTCGGCACACTTCTTGCCCAGCAGAGAGCAGGGCTCAGTGGAGAGCTTGGGGCATCTCTACGTTCAGGAGATTGTACGGCTTCACGGTGTGCCATCGACTATCATCTCCGATCGGGACGCTCGTTTTACTTCCCAGCTTTGGAAGAGGTTGCAGGAGGCGTTCGGGACGTGGCTACGTCTGAGCACCGCCTTTCACCCTCAGACGGATGGTCAGATGGAGAGGACCATTCAGACTCTCGAGGACATGCTCCGCGCATGTGTCCTCGACTTTGGTCGTAGCTGGGAGGACCACCTACCCTTGGTGGAGTTCGCGTACAACAACAGCTACCACTCCACCATCAGGATGACACCATACGAGGCGTTGTACGACAGACCTTGCAGATCTCCTTTGTACTGGACAGACCCTGGCGAGTCATCACTTGTGGGACCATAGATGGTCCGGGCCACGACAGAGAAGGTCCAGGTCATCCAGGAGAGGATGAGGACAGCTCAGATCTGGCAGAAGTCGTATGCTGACAGGAGGTGGAGGCCACTAGAGTTCGAGGATGGCGACCACGTCTTCTTGCGTGTCTCACCTCGGCGTGGTTTGCGGAGATTTGGCCGAGGCGGCAAGTTGTCTCCACGCTTCATCGGGCCTTTCCAGGTCCTCAGCAGGATTGGCAAGGTGGCTTATCGCCTGGTTCTACCACCTCAGTTGCACCGGGTGCACGACGTCTTCCACGTATCTCAGCTGAGGAGATACGTGCACGACCCGACGCACATCATTGACTATGGGGAGCTAGACGTGGATGTTGGGGCGACTTTTACGGAGGTCCCGGTGGAGATAGAGGATCGACAGGAGCGGGTCCTACGTGGGCAATCGATTCCTCTTGTGATCATCAGATGGCAGCACGTGAACCTCCAGAAGAGCACATGGGAGCGGGAGGCTCAGATGCGTGCTCAGTACCCACATTTGTTTCCCTAGTTTTTGATGTATCTTTACGGGGACGTAAAGCCCTGAGGTGGGAGTAATGTAAAGACCCGTAAATTTCAAGGAAATTATTTTCTTAATTTTCTTTGGGATTTTACAAGAGAGCAGTTTCTGACGGCACCTGATTCTGAGGCCCGGTGTGCCCGGAATCATATTCCGAAGTTTGGCTCGGGTATGTTCAGTGAACGGACGAGCGGGTTTTTATAACTTTTGAACCGGTGCCCGGAATCGAATTCTGAGGGCACCGATGAAATCGTAGCGCCGATATTTGCTTAGAAACGCCTCTTCCGGAGTTGTGTTTGCTCGGGTGTGGTTTTTAATTTTCGGGCTTAAAGTTAAGAAATAAAATAATTGTTCGACAAACTTTATTTTATTTCACTTAAGCCACTTGAAAGCCACTTAAACTGAGTTGAAATGGATAGGGTACTATCCAAAAATTTCCTACTCTCTTGGTAGGATATTTGCGAGGTGGGGCCCACACGAGCCCCGCCGTTTCTTTTCCGCTAAGTAACGCACCCGCGAAAACCCGTCATTATGAAAGTCAACTGACGCGTTTTCTTAAATTCTTAACGCACCATTTAATTGGGTGGTTTCTTTCATGAATTAAATGAGTGGTTTCTTTCGTTGAATTAATTCTACGAATTAATGGGTCGTTACTTACCTCTTATTCGTTTTTTGGCGTAATAATAAAATAAGACCAACACGGCATTTGGAGGATTACTCGTTGTGAGGTTTTTGACAGAGGTTCTTGTGCCTTCACCCTTCTTCGCGAAGAACGCGAAGAACGCGAAGAACGCGAAGAACGCGAAGAACGCCGGCCTTCGACGAAGAACGCCGAAACCGTGTAAATCGACGACGCGAGGCCGTGTGCCGCGACGCCGACGTTTCTTCTCCCGCGACGTTCTTCTGCGACGTTCCTTCCTCCGCGACAAAAACCTTCGATCATCCGTTGAGGTGAGGGTTTCAGATTTCTTTTAAATTTTCCTTTGTGGTTTTTAATTCAGAAGGATTTAATTATTATTAATTAAATCTTTTTGTTCTTGAACCTCAGAGTTCATCGACGCGACACCCTTCCGTGACGACGCGACGCCGGATACCGCGACGACGCGACGATCCCCAATTCCGCGAAGAACCCGCGAGCGACAACATGACGAGGTAGGGATTTTGTTTTGGAAATGCCCTTATTCCCGTGAACGTTTATTTAAAATTAAAGAACCGGATTCAAATGAACAATTTTAATTTATTAAAATTGTTGTTTCATGTGTTGAATTATTTTCTCCCGTTGTTGTTATCTAACGCGGAGGGTGCGGGCCAAACAAACACGGCCCGACAACCCTCCGCCGTTCTTCGTGGTTGTGCGGATTTGGTGGGCGACGACAAAACGTGACGCAAGGGCAATTTGTTGATCCCACAGTGAAGAACAGAACTCGGGAGGAACACCGGCGCAGACGGGAAGGAAAACGGACCACCGGAGCAACTCCGGTGGCCCGCGGAAGATTCCGGCGGCCGGAGGCGGCGGCGCCCCGGCGCGCCGCCGGACGAGACCGCCGCGGCTTCAGCTGCGGCGGCGACTGCCAACGGACCTGCGGCCGCGCAGGTCCCTCTCGCCCGCACGGGACGTGGCTGAAGCCGCGTCCGTTGCTCCAGCGCGGCCCCAACGCGGGGCCGCAGCATCTCCAGACCGCAGGGGCAGCGCCCCGCGGCGCTCGGTCACTCGGCCGCTTGGCCGAACCGAGCCAGGCCGGTCCGACCGGCCGGGCCGTGCCCTGGCCGGACCGGACCGGGTCGACCCGGTTCGGCCGACCCCGGGGGGGGGGGGGGGGGGGGGGGGGGTCGGTCCGGGTCGGGTCGGGCCCGGACCCCCCGTCGTCGGACCATTTTCGGTCAAATGCCTGTAACTTGAGCTACGGGCCTCCAAACGACTCGCCGTCAGCGGAAACGCGATCCTTGGATCGAGACGATCTTTTTGGTATATCGCACTCAAGGTTTCAGAATACTTTGAGTTCGGCCGGGTTGGTTCGTACACGAAACCAACCGAGCCTTCGGAGCGGAAACGCTCATATCTTGAGCTACGGATGTCTGATTGACGTGCCGTCAGCTTTGTTGAATTCCTCTAAGTGAGACGGATCTTTTGGCTCACTCCGCCCGAGGTTTGGACGCAGGTGGAGTACGGTCGGGTTGGTTTTGCCTTAAAAACCAACCGGGCCCCTGGGACGAAAAAGTCAATAACTCTCAAACCGGGCGTTCGATTGACGCGCCGTCTGCAACGTTGAGTTCCTGCTGACGACACAGAACTTTTGGATACATCAACTTCGGACTTTGTGACAGTTTATGTATCGGCCTCTCGGCTCGTGGAGCGGACCCTCCCAAACGAGTTTGCTGTGTGCGGGAACCCTAGAGCTGGCTGCGACTGCTACTTCGACAGCGACGACTGTGCAGAGATCCTCAGTGGACTGCAGCGACGACTGTGCAGAGATACTCAGTGGACTGCAGCGACGACTGTGCAGAGATCCTCATTGGACTGCGACGACGACTGTCTAGAGATCCTCAGTGGACTGCAGCGACGACTGTGCAGAGATTCTCAGTGGACTGCGACGACGACTGTGCAGAGATCCTCAGTGGACTACGACAACTACATCACTCAGCGATCCTACGTGGATCAGTGCTACAGGTCCTGTGTGGGCCCGATCCTGTGTGGGTCCGATCCTGTGTGGGTCAGCGCTCAGCGGTTCTGTGTGAGCCAGCGCCTACAGGTCCTGTGTGGGCCCGATCCTGTGTGGGTCATTGTGGGGGTTAGTTACCTATCGATCTTTTGTGGGTCCGACGACTTAGATGGATCAGTGATCATCTTTATCGTCATCCGAAGAAGTATACCTGTGTGAGCTGAATCTTGAGTTACTCTTCTTTGTGGATTGTGTTGAGCTATCCTGTGTGGATTTACTGTTTACTCTTCTTTGTGGATTGTGTTGAGCTATCCTCTGTGGGTATACGTTTGCTTTCCTGTGTGGACTGGGTTGTGCTTGGGCTCGGAAGTTGGATCCGAATGAGAATTGATGACTTAGGTATATGTATGGGCATATACCTAAGCTGTGTCAGATGTTACTTCGTGATTGTATCTTTCCTTTGTGGTTTATCCTTTGTGGATTTCTGGAGACCTTCGGGGGTCTCGGGGTCCCTACTGAGTAGCTTATACTCAACCCCTGCACGGGCTATGCCCGCACTACGTTGTGTTGGTTGCAGACAACAGACAACGCTGATCGTGGTGGAGGCTTGCGGAGCAGGACGGTACCTGGAGGTGGACCACTGGGCGGGACGTACTCGGAGCGGTCAGGTGGACCCGAGGAGCAGTGGAGGCTATCTGTACCCACCCTTCAGGTGGGACTTCCAGAGGACGGCTCGATGCTGCGGCTTTTCTTTTCAGTTGTTGTTTTTCCCTTCAGTTGTACTTTACAGTTGGGCTTGTATTTCCGGCCCCTTTTACTTTCAGCACAGCTTGTTACAGTTTTTACTTAGTGTTTACTTTTCCGCTTGTTTACTCTGTGGTGCTTGTTTACTTTTCAAAGGCAATGCCTTCCCTTTTGTTGGGATTTACGCCTTGGTGCTAGTCGCCAGCCCCTGGCCTTTGGAAGGCGGGCTTGGGGTAGTCACGGCATGGGCCCCGAGGACGGGTCGTGACATCATTAGTTAAATGATCTTGTCATGAGCCACTCTAGTCCATTATTTATAAATCTTTGGGTTCAAGAAATATTATCTTCTATTTTCTTATAACTCATATAGCTATAGTTTGTTCTCTTTTCCATCTTTTTTCAGGTACAAATTCTCTTCTCACACAACCTAATATACCTTGTGTTTTAACTCTATAAGTTGGTGAAAACTCTTCCAACAAATAATTTTGTAAGGGATCATGCCAATGGTAGTTTTTTGGGCTATCATGTAAGTACATAGGGTGTATTCTAAACTATGTCTCCAATATTTCTAGTTTTGTTTAAACAAATTCTCCAAAATTTATTTGGTCTCCTTATTGGAATCTTTATCTCGGGGATTTTTTGGGGGTGGTAGGGTTTTTATGTCATATTATTCACTTTATACTTCCTTATCAAAGTTTCCATGATCCAATTACAAAAATGGGTTCCTTTATCACTAATGATATCTTTTGGGACTCTAAACCAATAAAAATGTTATTCCTAACAAAATAACTCATAAAATTATGATGATCAATCTTGGAAGTCTTTGGCTACACCCATTTGGAGACATAATCAACTACTAAAATAATTTAAGAGTTTATAAAAGGCATAGGAAAATTTATCATGAAATATATTTCCCATACTTCAAAAAAACATAAAAAAAATGTAATTGACTTTTGGGGTAGTTCTTGTTTCTTTGAGATGTTTCTTTGAGATGTTTCCAGTAAATGAATTTCTAATTGTAAAATTTTGATACTAGTACTTTGGGGTCTAATGTTTCCTCCACACTATAGAGTATGGAAAAATTTGGAAATGGATTGAATTTAACTCCTAAGTAATCATATTCTTATCACTTGAAAAACTTACAAAGATATGGATCTTCTTGAATGTAAAATTTTTAGTGGTATTTGATTCTATATATTTTTTGGGTGTTCAAGTGGGATGGTATTTGCGAGGTTACCAAATAGTTTACCATATTTTCATACCAAGGTTCCTCTCCTTCAATCAAGTACAACTAATCTCCTGGAATGCTATCATTTATTGGTTTTTGTTCTAGAATCTCAAATTTTGTTATGTTGGTTAATCTATTCATGTTACTACAGACTTATTTCTCTACTATCTTCTTATACTTCATCTCTACATTTAACTCTTGAAGTAGTGACATCCTTTTGACCAAACTATTATTTTATTTAACCATCTTCATCAAATACCTAAGAGCTTCATATTTAGAAAAGATTGTGAATTTAGTTACTAACAAATAAGATCTTAATTTTTCCCAAAAATAGCTAAGAAATAATTTTTGTGGTTTTTTAGTTTGTCTAGGAAAGTTACAGTGTCCTTGATTTATATTCAACGGCTTGATATTTTCCTTTAATATTTTTGGATATAAATTCCCCCACAATATAGTTATAAGCATCATAAAGTAACTCAAAGAGATACTCCCAATTTTATGGTTTCATAATTGGTTGTGTGATGAATCTTCTATTCAACTCATCAAAATATTACCTACACTCAACATCAAAATTAAATTTGGATTCCATAATAAGTAATTGAGAAAAATGGAGAAAAATATTATTAAAGTCTTTAATGAACCACCTATAAAAAGGATTCATTTTATAGAAAATATCTAACATGTTTCACACAAGTTGGATGGGGAAAAGAATATATCACTTCAATTTAGGATTTTCCTACTTCAATACCTTTTTAAGAAATCACATGCCCAAGTATTACTCCTCCTTCCACCCTAAAGTGACAATTTTCAAAGTTCAAAACTAGGTTATTATGAATAGAAGTTTTCAAAACTATTTCAATATTTTTTTAGAAAAGATTAAATGAATCTTCAAAAATAATAAAGTCAACAAAAAATACCTCTAAGTATTCCTTGATGTGATCTGAAAATATACTTATTATACACCTCTAAAATGAACCTGGGGCATTATATAATGAAAATAGAATCCTCATGTAATAAAAGGTGTTAAAAGGAAATGTAAAGGTTATCTTATCTTGGTCCACTAATACAAAATAAGTCTTTAACAATGCTGGTATTTATCAGTGCTAGAAAAAAGCACTAATTAATGGAATCTTTATCTGTTCTAAAGAAAGCACTGATAAATTTAACCTTTTATCAATGCTTTTTTAGCACTGATAATGGGACCATTTATCAGCGATTCATTTTTAGCGTTGATAAATGGTACCCTTTATCAATGCTTTATTTTTATCACTCATAAAGGAATCCTTTATCAACATTTTTTAGTAGTGATAAAGGTTTGAATAAATAAAATGAAATAACTAAAAAATGAGTTTATTCAAAAAAAATATTACAAATTTTATTAATTAAATAATTATTGATAAAAACAAATAAGTTGATTATACTATATATAAATTATAAATACTAATAAATAGTATGTATTAAATATATAGATATATGAAAAATAAAGATTAAATAAATAAAAATTAAAAATAAGTAAATGGAGAAAAATATTAAACATTTTATTAAATAGATAATTATTGATAATGTTAATAAATAGTATATATTAAATATATAGATATATATTAATATATATATAGATATATATGTGATTTATATATTAAAATTATTTATGTGCTTTACATTAAATATTCATATATTTAGTGAATAATGGTTTATAATTAAAAATTAATATGAATTAAAAATACTAATTAATTGCATATAATATAGACATATAATTGAATGTTGTTTGATTTTTCAATTTAACATAGATCAAATGTGTGTTATATTGATTTCATATATACATAATTAATGAATTTTTATATACAATGAAAACACACAAAATTTATCCATTTGTTCAATATTATTAAAGTGTACTTATTTTTAATTTATTCAATTTCACTCATTTTTAACATACAATCACTTAAAATTAAATATTCGTTAATAATGTTAAATAATATGTGTAAAAAAATATTTATAATTTAATATATTTATAAATTCCCATTTACAATATCTATAAAATTATATCTTTATAATTATAAATAAATAATTTTTTAATGTATTTATATAATTATAAATAAATAATTATATATATATATAATTATTAAGTTTTTAATAAATTTACTTAAATAATGGATATATTTACTATATTTATATTTATGTATATTTATTATATATATATATAATGTTATAAATATTATTTTTTAAAAATATTTATATATTTATAAATAAGTTATTATATATTTAAATAATTATAATAAATATATTTAAATAATTATAAATATATTATAAATATATTTAAATAATTATAAAATTAGTATAAATATATTTAAATAGGGAATATATTTGCTATATTTATATTTATATATATTTAATAAGTATATATATAATTAAAAAATTATTTATAATTATAATTATAAATCATTTATCAGTGCTTAAGTAATAAGAACTCATAAAAGGCATATTTATTAATGCTTTTTTCACTGGTAAAAATAAAACTTTATTAGTGCTAAAAAATGCTTCTAAAATGAATATTTATTAGCGCTAAAACTTTAGTCCTGATAGAGATGTATTTTATCAGGACCTTTTTAGCACTGATAAATACCTACCTTTATCATGGCTAAAAATGCCTTGTTAAATATTCTTTTTATCAATGCATATTACTTAACTAGTGATAAAAGAAATCTTTATCAATGATTTTTGGGAATTACTGATAAAAGTGGCCTGATCTATTTAAAAACCTAACTAGTTGTGAAACCATCGTGATATCAAAATCTTTCCATCGAATCCACCCACTGTTGGCGCTCCTCCTCGGTGAATCGAAGCTTGAATCATACAAAATAACTCAATAGCCTCCATGTTCTAATATCATCTAGCATCTAGTGTTCGATTGTAGTTAGGGTTTTTGAAGAAAACATCAAGATCTAGATCTGTGGGTCATGGATTTTTTCCAACCAAGTGAGGCAGGTCTATGTATTCCTTTGTAGGTTCTAATTTTCTTTCTATATTTGTCTTTTATTTTTTGATTTATTTTTTGACGATGTCATCAATTATTTTTGGTTTAGTCCTTGTATACTATTTTACTTTTAGATTAAGAACATAACACTTTGTTTATGATCCTTTGTTTTCTTGACTACCTATTTGGATATCCTTTTTTGGTCTTTTTAAATTGTTCTTTTGAATAGATTTTATTCATTTTCGATATATGTACCCTATCTTGCTCCGCAAGCTTAATTTTTTCATTATTTTGAAATCTTAGATAATCACCCCTAGTCTATAGATAAAATAATTAAATAAATATTTATGCCACTATATAAAAAATGGAGTTTTTTGATATAAAAACCTTAAATAAACAAGTAAATTGATTTAGCAAACCAATTATTAGTCTGGTGATTGTGTGAAGAAACAACAGAAGCTGATTTTATGCAATTCATGTATGTGTATTTATTTATTTAAATTCTCTTTTAATTTTTTGGTCTAAGGGTTTTTCATTAAAATTTAACTTTCTTATAATTGTGTTATTTTATTTTAAGATAAACCTTATTAAGGGTGATACCATATTTATTTATTTTCAATGGATCTCTATTTTCAAAATTAGTATGGGGTTTTATTTATTTTACTATGTTGTGATATTCTATTGTAAGGGTTACATATATTTTTATCAAATTTATTTTATTTTTTAAATATATATATATATATATATATATATTTATTTAAATATATATCTTTCTATCTATTTATATTAATTTTCAAAACTTATAATTTAAGGGTGATTTTATAATTATTTATTCAAAAATTATGGTTTTGGATTTCCATGTCTGAAAGTGATTATATTTATTTTCATTAAAAATTATGTTTAAATTAACACTTTTTTAAAATTATGTGTATTATAAATTCCATGTTCTGTGTGTGTGTGTGTTTAAATGTGTATGGGGTAAACATTGAAAGGGTTGGTGTGTTTTCTCCCTTCTTTGTGATATATCTTATAGATGTGTATTATTGCTTTATGAAAAATTCTTTATAAACCTCCCTAGAATCTCAAGGATGGGACAATGTGTATTAGATGGCCTCTCTAGAAATTCTTATATGGGTATATCTGATGTGAAAACCTCCTTATAATCCTTGGGATGGGTCAGTGTGGTGATATGACATCCGAAGAGTCTTGAGATGTTTTCAAATATTTGATATAGCAATAATAATTTTAAATGTAATAATTCTTTATGTTTCTACATCACTTATTCAAAAAATAGAATAGAAATTATCAAATTCTATATATTAAAAATTATTTTTAGGTATTCATCTTTTTAGGTTTACATGTATTGGTTCCACCCCTAATAATATCTTATTACTATCCATGTATATGAAATAACTCTTTATTTATTAAAATTTTTTATCAATACATTTTTATATCTTCTAGTTGATTGAATGAGAGTTTATTATTCTTTTTTATCATAATTTTTTTTCGTATTACTCTTTAATTGTCTCTATTATATTTCTATTTGTTTGGGGGATTTAAGAAATACTTTATGTGTGTCAA
The DNA here is from genome assembly GCA_963277665.1 of Viscum album. Lineage (NCBI taxonomy): Eukaryota > Viridiplantae > Streptophyta > Magnoliopsida > Santalales > Viscaceae > Viscum > Viscum album. The sequence continues at coordinate 754,208,136 of OY728160.1, forward strand.
AAAATAGTTATCATTTTAATTTGTTTCTTGAGACACATCCCCCATCTCTTTTATAGATAATTGTCATCCTCGTCAAATTCATCTCCCAAACAGTCATTATTGCAATTTTTTTCTTATAAATCATCCCCCATCTAATTTATGTTTCTTATAATACTCTGATAATTATTCATCCCATGGATAACTACTTCTTAGAGTATTTCAAGCAATATAAGTGCATGTCCACAAGAGATAAATGATGTGTCAAACAAAAAAATTAAATGATAAATGTTTGGTATATGAGTTGATGAGGATAACAGTCATCTATAACTTTAACCTTTGAATAATTAATAGGATAACAAATTCAAAACTGGATTAATTCTTTTCTTAAATTCAATTACCCATTTTCTTAAACATGAGGAAATTATTTGAAATAATCAAATGTTAAATTCCCCTTATTAGAATGTTCTATAACTATCAACTTTGATAATGAATATCTTTTCTGAATTTATTTATTTTTTGTAAAAATTAATCTTTTATTAACAAAATAGTATGGATGTGAATTGAAAAAGAATTCACACTAATCATTTGAGAAAATTGTATGAAGATGGAGTTAAAGAGTTTATCAAGTTTGTAAGGGAGCATGCATAAAATCCTTATCAAATCCTTTATCCATGTTTACATTATCGTTATTTAAGACAAATTGGACTGGAAGAGTTATAAGAGAATTTGTTTTTTCACGTAATAGATTAGATCTATAAATATTAGACTAAACATAGGGAAAACTAAATGTGGACATTGATTGGGATGATACTACAATTTATGGATCATTTGACATGAATACCAGTGTAAATGATGATGAAGACCACATGGAAGAAGTTACCATAGAAACAAAAGATGACATTCATGATTTTCCAAAGTTGTTTGATGAGTTAAATAGATATTCCAAGAAACCATTGTATATCGGTTTAAATAAATACACAACATTTTCAGTTGTATTGAAGTTATATAATTTGAAAGATGGTAGTGCATGGAGTGACACCAGATTTACAGAACCACTTGGTCTTATGAATGATATGATACCAGAAAAAATGAACTACCATGCCAAACATATGTTTCTAAATGAATGTTAAGTTCAATTGGAATTATCTATAAAAAATACATGTTTGTACAAATGATTTCATATTGTTTTTTAATGACCATGAATCACTCATAAAATTTCCTAAGTGTGGCACATATCGAGACATGAAAAATGAATCAAGTCCTTCGAAATTATCATGGTACTTTTCTATCATTATAGTATTTAGAAGACTATGTGGATTTGAGGAAACAACAAGACAATTGACATGGCATGCAGATACAATAATTAAATATGGGAACCTGCGTTATCCAGTAGATTCTCTTCAGTGTAAGAAAATTGATTACAACTAACTAGAATTTAGAAATAATCCAAGAAACTTTCTTCTTGTGTTATCTAAAAATGGAATAAATCCTTTTGGTGTACAGAATAGTACTTATTTTACATGGACTATCATGTTGATAAATTATAAATTTCCTCTATGTTTATGCATGAAGCATAAATACATTATGTTCTCTATGCTTATATTTAGACCAAAGCAACCCGATAATGATATTGATGTCTATTTGGATCCAATGATTGATGATCTAAAATTGTTGTGGGATATAAGTGTTATAATGTATGATACTCATAAAATTGAGGAATTCACATTGAGTTCCATGTTGTATGAAATAATAAATGACTTCCCTACTTATGTAAATTTATTAGGCTATAGTATTAAAGTAATTTTGGGGTGTCTCAGTTCGGTTGAAACATTCCTCCAAGACGGTGTTTTTAGGACATCAAAGAAATTTACCTCAACAAAATCAATATTTTGATTCTAGATAATAAAATTCAACAAGAATATCGAACAAGGTACAAAATATCTAGTAACGGGTGACCAACTATACAATAAAGTAAAATATATTGACATTGTTTTCGGTAAACCATTTTCAAAAAACCTTACAAAATCACGTTGGAAGAAGAGATCAACTTCTTTGAATTACTATATTGGAATTGTTTGTATGTTAGTAATTTTCTAAATGTCATGAATGTAGAAAAAACTTTATTTGATAGTGTTATTGATACATTACTAAATGTTCCTATAAAAATGAAATATGGCATCAATTCTAGGTTGGAATTGATTGAAATGGGGATAAGGGAAGTGTTGGAACCGATGAAGGTTAAAAGGCAGACTGTTATTCCTCTAGGATCTTACACTCTATCCAAACAGGAAAAATTTCAATTCTACCTTTTCTTTAATAGTTTAAAAGTTCCATAGGGTCATTCATAAAATATCAATAATGTCGTTTCAATGATTAATTTGAAGTTACAAGGACTAAAATCACACGATTTTCATGTTTTGATACAAGATTTAATGTCATTTACATTCCATTACATTCTTCCTCAAAGTTTATGATATACATTAACCAAAATTTTCTTCTTTTTCAAAGCCATATGAAATAAAGTTATAGACCCGAAAAAGTTTCCCCTCATGAATAAGGAGGTTCTAGTCATATTATGTGAATTAGAGATGTTCTTCCCACTATCATTCTTTGATATAATGGTCTACTTAATGGTTCACTTAGTTACAGGTGTTCAACAATGTGGTTCTATCCATTACAGATGGATGTACCCCATTGAATAGTATATGAATATTTTGAAAGATTATGTTAAGAATTTAAGTCATCTAGAAGGTTCTATTGCAGAATGATATATTGTTGAAGAAGCTATTGAATTCTCTACTGATTACCTATAAGATTTTGATAGCATGGATCTCCCAAATTCTTGTCACCATGAATGCCTTATGGGCAAATGGACTTCTGGAAGATATGGTTTTACAATTACCTTGACAGAGTGGAAGCAATCATACCATTACATTTTACATAATAGTGAAGATGTTGATCCATACATTGAATCCCACAAATAAATTTTTAGATATTTGAATCCATCAAGGGATGAAGGATGGATATCGAATACACATAATTAAAAGTTCATAGAATGGATATGATATCAAATTTATAAGGACTAATATGAAAATCTGAATTCAATTGTTGAATGACTTAAATGGCTAGTCAGGGGATCAAATAAAAATTCTATATCTTATACTAGTTTTTTAATTAATGGTTATATGTTCTATACAAAAGAACAAGATGACTTCATTATGGTGCAAAAAAATAGTGTTATTCTTATGGATAAAGTGATTCACATTTCCAGTTCCAAGGATAGAAATCTAATTTATACAAATATGTAATATATTAGAATTATCAAATAGATATTTTAGTTAGATTATACAACATTTCAAGTGCCACTTTTCCATTGAAAACGGGTTGACAATATCAGTGTAGTGAAATTTGATGAAATGGGCCTTGTGAAGGTGAGTTTTAGTGTGGAAGGGGGAAATATGAGATGTTCATAATGACATCACAAGTAGTGCAAATATTTTATGTCTCTGATCCAACAAACAATAATTGTTTGACTGTCCTGCAGGTAACTAAAATAAATGATGTGTCCGAAGAAAATTCAATCGAGGGTGAAAATTTCATTGGGATATCACAATCACTTAAATCTAGTCCCAATGTATACAATGTCTTATACGTTATAGGGGACCATGAAGAGATTATTTGTATTCTCGATAGAGGAACCAAATCCTTGAAACCTTTAAAAAATAGAGTTCAATGATAAGGAAAATGTTTTTTTAATATACTATTTTTTCCTCATAGTATTATATGTTCTCTACTGCACTAACATAATCTAAATTAAATGTTTGACTACTCCTGCAGACAATGTCTTTTTCATGTGATGTCGTTACCAATCCCTAGGAAGAACAAACAATAATGAAGTAAACCCTTTAGAAAGATGTAAAGGTAATGTTAAGATATAATTTATCTACTTTACAAGAAAATTATATAATGGAATGTAGATTTAATTATCATTTTTCCTTGTAGATTTTGTTTATTTCAAAATATTTCTATCCATATGTCATGTCTTTGTAGGAAGATAAATAATGTTGTCTTTACTCAATCACAGAGGTAATCTTGATGTGTTCATAATAAAATCATTGTTCACATAATTAATGTATTTTTTCATCTTTATGTTTTATTTATTTATTTTTAGTATTACTCACATAATAATTTTTTTCTTATAAAGTTGGATTCTTTTGTTTGAGTTGGGGTGGTATGTCCATCTTTCATGCCTTTCTCCACCAAAACTTCTATATAAATATTTTTCTTCTTCAAAACCTTTTCTCTCATACAATGTTGCATTTATCAATTTCCTTCAAGTTCCCCTCACTACCTTTGAGAGAATAGAAATGATGCTGCCTCTAATCAATAACATAGGTAATCTTGGTGTTTTCATAGTAAAATCAATGTCCATAAAATTAATTTATCATTTTTTATTTATGTTTAATTTCTTTATTTTTAGTATTACTCACATAATAATTTTTTCCTTATACAAGTGGAGTATTTTATTTGAGTTGAAGTGTTATGTCCATCATTCATGTATTTTTACACAAAAATTTCAACAGATTTCTTCTCCCTCAAAACCTTTTCACCCCTACAGTGTTTCATTTACCACTTTCCTTCAAGTTGTATCCACTAACTTTATAGTAAGAGAAACGAAACTGCCTCTGCTCAATAATAAATGTAATCTGATGTTTTTACACTAAAATCATTGTCTATAGAATTAATTTATTGATTCATATTTATGTTTAATTTATTTATTTTTAGTATTACTCACATAATAATTTTTTTCTTATATACGTTGATTATTTTATTTGAGTTGGCGTGATTCTTCCATATTTTATGTCTTTATGCACCAAAACCTCTATAAAATAATTTTTCCTCAAAAACTTTCACCCCTACAGTGTTGATATTTATCACTTTCCTTCATGTTTCCTCCAATTATCAATCATAAAGGAAATATTGATGTTTCCATAGTAAAATCATTATCCATAGAATTAATTTATTATATCATATTTATGTTTAATTTATTTATTTTTAGTAATATTCATATAATATTTGTTTTCTTATATAGGTGGATTATTTTTTTCAAGTTGAGGTGGTTTTTTCGAAGCTTCTCATACAGTATTGGTAGTTTGATAAATAAATTCAATGGAAATTATGGTAACATTGATAGTTAGGATTGTTTTTGAATGTATGTAATACTTTTTATTTATATAATTTTTATAAAAAAATGTTTGAAATATCTATAATATAGTGTTTTCTTCTTTTATTTGTTTTGTAAATTTCATTAAATTTAAATTCTGTATTGGGAATTTTTTTTATCTGGTGTGTTTCTGGTGTTTCGGTGTGCAATTACAGCACATTGTAGTGGTGTTGCAGTGTGTTAATATAGCACACTATAGTGTGGCCCTTTATCATCAATGATAAATGGGGCCTTTAGTGATGCTAAATAAAAGTGCTGATAAATGATTTTTTATCAATGCTTTTAAATTTTTTGATAAAGGTGCCATTTATCAATGATTTTTTAGAACCAATAAATAACTACAAAAAATATCATATTAGTGGCAGTTTTTTTGAAGGGATTATGCACAATCCATTATAAATTCATTTTACAGGGGTTTATGCACAACCCCCTCTAATAATAAAATATATAGGGTGTTCACATCCCCCTCTAAATTTTTTAGCACTATATTTTTAGTATTAGGTTTGATTTTAGAGGTGGTTATGTCAAAAACACCACTAATTTAATAATTAGTAGTGCAATATATTCGGTTGGATTTTAGAGGAGCTATATATATAATATTCATTTGGATATATATACATATATATATATAATTTATTTCTTTTAAAAGGAAATATTTGGGGTTCACAACCCCTGCTAATTTAAAATATTAGAGGGGGTTCATGAACCGTCGTAAATCCAACAGATTTTAAGGGGGGTTGAACCCCTTCTAATTTAAGAAATTAGAATGGGTTTTGAACCCCCTCTAATAAATGAAATTAGAGAGGGTTTTGAACCCCCTCTATTTCAAGGAATTTGATGGGGGTAATGAATCACCGTTAAACCCTTTGATTAGAGGGGGTTTTAAACCCCCCTCTAAATTTTTATTTATTTTTAAAATAAATCTCATATAAATTAAAATTTTATAATATATATGTGTGTGTGCGCATGTGTGTGTGTGTATATATATTACATAAACACATTATATAAATGTATTTAAATATGTTATAAACATATATAAATATATATATATATATAAGGACATTATATAAATACTTTAAATAAATACTTATACATATAAAAAAATGTATACATACATAAATATTGGTAGACTTAATATAAATGTAATTATAAATATATTTATTCAAATTTATAAAATTTATATATGGGTTTATAAATGCTATAAGTTTATATTATGATTTATTTTATGCATATATTATATTAAATACATTTTTATTGTATATTTTTGTATAAATACATTTATATTATATTATTTATACAAATATATATAATATAGAAAAAATTAAATATATATATATATTATAATTATATTATATAGATTATATTATAAATATTTAATTATATATAAATTTATATATATTATATAATTATTTTATATATATTTTAGTATACCATATTAATTAAAAATTAATTTAGTAAATATATATATATATATATATATATATCATTTAATTCTATTATATTTTTCCAATTATATGAATGTATTTAGTTTTGTGTGTGTATATATATGATATAATATAAATTTATCTAATCACATACATAAATTTATAATATAAATGTATTTAATATAATATATGTGTAGTATAAATCATAAAATATATAAATTCATAGTATTTATAAAACTAACATATAATTTTTATAGTTTAAAAAATAGGTGTAGTAATAATTATTGTTGTTGTTGTTGTTGTTGTTATTGTCACACACACACATACATATATAAAAATATATAAAAATTATTATATAAATATATATACTATAATTATATTATATATATATTATTTAAATACATAAACACAAATATTAATGTATTTACAAATATATGTATAAATATATATTTATATATATAAATATGATTATTTATATATATATATATATAAATTAATATAATATTTATGTATGAAATATTATATATATATATATATTATAGACAAATATATACATCATATATTATACAAAAATACATTATATATATTATATATTATACACAAATATATATTAAATATATATATTATACACAGATATATCATATATAAATATTTATATCTATTTAAATATTTATTCAAATAATATGAATTTGAATTACCTTCCTAACACATAAAACATAATAATGTGTATTAAAAATATCAAAAATTGTTTTCTATAGTGGAAAAGTAGCAAATTGTATAACATGGTGGTCGGTGGTTCGAAACCTGGGAGGGTTTAAATTTTACATAGTGTGAATTTGGGGGGGGGGCGAGGCACCGGTGAAACAAGTTGGGGAGCGGGACTGGAGTGGAATAGGAGAGAGTCTAGTGGGTTCAGCGTTAAACAGGTGGGGAACTAGAGTATTATGGGAGTGCGGCACAGGACGGGTCGGTATTGGAGTGGAATGGGAGAAAAAGGGTTGAGACTGGAGTGGAATGGGAGAAAGAGTATGGGAACTAGATTGTAATAGGAGAAATGGTACGGGGTTGGGGCAGGACCAGAGTGTAATGGGATATGTGTCCTCATAATTTAAAAAAATAGTGTGGGTTTTCATAACTAGCTCTAATTTAGCATTAAATAGTGGTGGTTATGAATCACTACCTCTAATATGTAACTTCACATTCAAATAGTAGTGGTTTAAAACTGCCCATATTCTAGTAAATATATTATAGGGGTCAAAACCCCTTCTAATCTAATGTTCCATGGTGAAATTAGAGGGGTTTATAACCCCCTCTAATCAAACCACTGCTAATTTTCACAACACTTTACCAGCAATTCTTCAAAATTGCCTCTAATAATAGTAGGCATGCACATTATTAGTGGTTCCTAATAACCCCCACTAATGTTTTTATAAGGTTTTATAACCCCTTATAAACTAAAAAATAAACCCCTCTAATCAGGGTATTTTTTTGTAGTGAATGACCCCTTTATCAGTGCTTTTTTAGTGCTGATAAAAGACCAGGGATTTTAATCTCACTCAGGTAGTTAGTTCTTTTCTAGCACTGATAAAGGTCATTTGTAGTGTTTTTAAAGGCCTATTTTGTAGTAGTGTTCCATTGGGAAAATGGGTACCAGAAAGAAACCTGAAAATTCATATAAGAAATAATAATGAGTTCTTTATACTAATATCTCCAACATTTATTCATTAAAGAGGATAAGAAAATAATCTTTCCTAGTGAACTGATTCAGGTTTCTATATTATATACAAACACACCAATTATTTTTAATTATAACAAGTATCAACTAATTTTGATCATTCTTCAATATGATCAGCCCAGTTTTTTGGGAATAATGTGAATGGGTTCAACCCATTGTGAGTCTAAAATAGAGTAGATGATGTTAGCTGTAAATAACTTTCTTATCCCCTTCTTCACAATATCTATCATATCTAGGTTGATCATTCTTTAAGGATACCTAATAGGTTTGAAATTATCTTCAACATAAATTTGGAAAATATAAAATTTTGAATTTATTCCTAAGATTTATTCTAAATTCCAACATATTTCATTTACATTTTCTCTCAAAATCTTAATCAATTTTTGTTATTTGTTAGGGTGAAATTTTTAACAATGATCATGGGTAATTTTTCACCTTACATGATGTATATATATTTCAAATCTATGGGAAAGGGTTATAATTAAAATTTGGGGGTTGTTTTAAATATTAAATTAGATTTGAGTTTTTAAATTCTATAGCTTTTATTTCCTACTCACAATATAGAATATAATCTTCTTTATTATTAAATAACCAATCAAGTCTGTAAAAGAATTTAAGGGTTGCTTCTTCCTCCAAACTGTAAACATTTGTTCTTGATTCCTAAAATTTTTCCTTCTCTATGGAGTTTTAAATAATTAAGTGTTTACCTAAATCTAATATTTCATGAACCATACCTATATCTTCACTAGGTCTAGACACTTCAATTTGATAAAGTGTAAGAATATAATATCCCTCTGAAGGGTGCTTCACGGAGTCAAAAATGTTTATTTGGATTTTGTTATCTCCAAACTCTATGGAGAGGGTTCCATAATTCACATTGATTATGGTTAGGTATATCTTTAATAATGGTATCTCTAAGATTATGGGTGATTATGATAGTGTTATATCTTCCTTTTTGTTGAATACAAAAAAATATATGGGGAAAATCAGATTTTGAACTCTAACTAGAATATCCTCCAAGACACCTACTATAAAAGTAGTGTATCTATTTAATATTTGTACCACCACTCTAGTGGGATTCAAATATCTCATATATAAAGAAATAAAATTTAAGTGAGGTATAAAATTAATAAAATTACAAAATCACATAAAGAATTATAAAAATTCATGGAACTAATAGTGCAAGTGATAAAAAATATCACTAGATCTATAAATTTTGTTGGAATTTTTTGTGTAATAAAAGTTAAGAGATTTATTCACATATTGACCCAATAATTACCTATAAGATTCCTATTTTTAGTGAAAAGGTCTCTGATAAACTTAGAATATTTTGGAATTTTCTTGAGAGATTTAAAAAATGGAATATTAATCTCTACTTTTTGGAATGTTTCTATAATTTCTCTTTGAATTTATTTCTCTTAGATATTATTACATTATATCATTAATGATGGAAATATAGGTGGTAGGTCCTTTTTTAAGAACCAGCTCCGGTCAACCCTGAACCAATCACCCAATACGGTTCGAAACAAGTCCTGAGAGGCATTCTTGATCCTCCTGGGCTAGAAAATAGTGTCAAACATTAGATAAAACTTAGTTAGGAATGATTTATCTCATAAATGATAGAAATATAAATAAATATAAATTAAAAATAAAAATAAATTCTAGTAGTGAAAAAAAATACATACCTTTATGTGACCCTACAGTTCACCACTAACCATTGAACCAACATCGCTCCATGGTGATCAAGTCCAAGGTGGAAGCCACACTAGTGGATAAAAAATATAGAACTATAGGTGTGAGTATTAAAACTTAGTTGGTATATCAAAATAAACTATTTCACATTCCTTGACTTTAAAAATAAATCCAATTCATGCTGGTTTGAAAATAATTCATATAAAAATAGTGTTTTCTACTCATTGAGAAAAACAATTAATAGTATTCTATTTTTAAGAAAGACTACTTTCTTTTATATTTTCAAAATAGTTTTAAAATCCTTGAAGGCATTTCAGAAAAATTATTTATAAAAGATAACTAACACCAAAAAAATTCTATGGTATTTAAATATAACAACAAAGTAAATTTTAAAATCATTACCATGGAAAAACATAAGTAAAAGTAATCAAGCACCATGGGAAATCCCAAAGTAACTATGGTTATTTGGGTGCTAGGATTCTCATGCTCTCAGTGATCATATCATCTCTTAAACGCAATGGTTTGGATCAAGCCACCAATCCCCATCACATGTATGTTTTGTTAGTTTTGTGATATAATCCTACTAGGGAGACCAGGCATCAACTCTGCCAACTCACCTAGCATACTAGACCTAGTCTACCCACCTAGATACACAGGATTCCCAAGTTCTCTAACTTTCCAAATCATAGATGTTTCCCCTTTTTAAACCACATACAAATTCACTATCATTCAAATCTAATTCTCATAAGTAAAATCACTAACATTCAATAATGCCTTAGGGGAAATCTATTTCAAACCATTTCACACACACCAAAACACCTTTTAAAATTACCCATTTCACATTCAAAACCATTTAGAAAACCAATGGGACATTCAAAATTATTTATGTTACCATAAGAGTTTCAAAACATACTTGACAAAGAAGATCCATGCTAGAATCTTAGTAAATTTATGTAAAAAAACTAAAAATTCCATTTCTAAGAACCAAAACCATTTTTCATAGAATATACATACTACTTAATATTAAAAATATACTTTTTAAAAATTCAATAAATTAAGGAATTAAAATTAAAGGCTCATACATACGGAACCTACCACAATACACACTTATTCTTGACAACAACCACTTATATCTTCCATTTTTTTGTTACACATATATACACCTTCATATATATATATATATATATATATATAATTAAACCTATCTCCAATGTACATATTCTCATGTCTATAAATATGAACAAGGTGGTCCTTATACTTATTCTTATACTTGCAAATGCCCCTTTGCACTTACACATGTATGCATTTTTCATATATATATATATATAAGCACACATAGACCCAAAATATATATTCATACTTACATGAGTGAATATATATAAAGGGTAACTTATATATGTATATTCCTACCTATTCATACACGTGTAAGTCTTCTTCTACAACAGTGGCTCGAATTCACCTCAACGAGGTCCAAAGTACTCAAGAAAAATATAATAAACTCAAAAATTACAAAAGTCCCAATTAAAATAAGGACAAAAGAATGGAGGAAACCTTACCCAAAATAGATGAAAAACTCACTTACTTTAATGACCATGGAAAAAACCATCCTTAATTGAGGCTCACAAACCCTAAACAACAAGAACTGATAAAAAGAAACACCCGAAACTGGTTAGGGTTAGGCCAATACATGCGCACCACATGGAAGAGAAGAAAACCAAGAAAAGAAGGAGGAGTAGGAGAGAAGAATATTACAATATAAGATCTCACCCAAGATCAAGAGGATAATTTTCCATCAATCAAGATAGGAGAGGAGGTTGTGGTGTATGGGAGAGGGCTTTGGTTGTGGGGTGTCATGCGACACAGAGAGGAAAGTGGGAGGGGTTCTCCTGACCTAAGGAGGAAAAGGGGGGAAGAGTATTAGAAAATAATAATAATAATCATAATCATAATCATAATCATAATCATAATCATATTATTATTATTATTAGCTAAACAATTTATTTTTGTTATTTTTTTATTTTTTTAAGCTGGACACTATGCATGGTTTGGCCACACGGTTGTCCAAACTATCTGCCAACTATATTCCCTTATCTAGGCCCCTAGATAACTCTCAATGGTAGGATTCATATTTTGTAAATTTTTGCATTGATCATGTGATTTAGCTCCACCAAAATAATAGATGTGCTCACACGGGTTGTGCATAGTTTCTACTAACCATATGCCAATAGTTCACCCATGATAAAAACCTAAAATTATAAAATTTAAACTTGAACAAGACTAAAACTCAAAATAAAAGAAAAAAAATAATTAATATATTAAAAATAATTAATATGACAGGGTCTAGGTGTGAAAATTCTCCCCATCATGACACTTTCTATCCCAAGAAAGTCCCAAAGATATAGTTGGTCACAATATCTGATGAAATCACACCACTACACAAGATGAGGTTCTCGAAACTTGAAGACCAAGATCTAATACTCACCCTTATAACAAAACTATAATCCTAAAAAGGAGAAAATAGAGTTTATCTTATAATAAATAAACCTAAACCATAAGATAGAACATCTGAGACCCAAAAATTCAAGCCTCCCGACAAAATATTCAATGAAAAATCTCAAATCCCCAAACACAACCTTGACATAGAACACCCTGAACCCTAACATGAAAATCATCATGGCATTCTCATGATCTCCATGATCATTCATCATAGGACCCACTATCTAGGACAACCAATTACCATGACTAGGGTCGATCAGAGATTAAACATAAAATTTCCCCATCATGAAAACTTGAAGACTGAGTTCACCACAAGCATGTGCTATGGTGGTATCCCCACCATTTTAGAACTTTGGTTGACAAATGTTTCCTCAATACTAAACAAGCTTCAAAAAGATGATTCATGTGACAAGAAATACCACCATACACAACCAAAATACTCAAAATTCATTCCCAAAAGATAATTTTGTTGAAACCCAAATTTATAAGAAAGTTTAAAAGGATAAATGGCTCCCAGTAAAAGCATTGAAGCCTAAACAAGGAACAAAAAAAACTCTCCAGATAGAACAAACAAATTTTAAAACACTGGTGTGGACTTTAGGGTTACCAAACCATGCTCATCTAGATCTAGGGAAAACAAAAAAGAAGATTCATTGTGGTTCTATCCACCATTTATGAACCAACTAGCACAATGTCCTGAACTAGATCACAATTCATAATCCCCCCAAGATAGAGAATATCCAAACAGGAATCACCCAAAACTATAACCACTCCAAAAGAATGCTAAAAATTCAATATTTATCATCCCCTAGGCTCTACCACATAAATATCAAGATAATAGGGTCACCAAGATCTCCCAATAAGAAGTTTCAAATATAAAAGTCAACATCAAGGGGAAACATAAATAGTTTCCACTCTGGCATTAGAGATAACATATTGGGTCAACATTCAAAACACCCAAAAAAATCATCCACTCTATGAAAATATTTACTAAGAGACCTATGGATAGATCATTGATGTCTTGAAAGATCTGATGCCTCATGGTAAGGAGATGGATATATTCAAACAAAAAATTTTATTTCGATAGTGAAACTTATAGAACCCCCTTCAGGTGACCCAGGTAGTTATTCCAAACCAAACATATTATCATAATCTAACCACAAATGAGGAATTCTTATGTTTTTCAGCTAAAAAATATGGGAGAGAAACCAAGAAAACTCGGGTGTGTTCCAAAGTCAGGAAAGGCTCTGGCTCCACCACTCAATTCAGAGACTAGGTAGAGTCATTAATGAGAATATCCCATGAAACACTAATTTATAATTTCATCAAAGACTCGAACCACCACAAATTTTTTAGGCTCAAACCACTAAATCATGATCAAAATTGATTTCCAAAGCTCACTTTCACTTAGACTACCAAGGAAGGCACCTCAAATAATAACCACTACTCATCATTAGGAATTTTCTGAGGCATACTCCAAATACAAGAAACAAAAAAAATGCATCAAAAGCCAAAATTCTATATCCCAATCAAAAATAAACAACTCAACTCAAAAAAACCTCAACAACACATCCAAACCAAAATGGACCAAAAAAGAAAACTCCAAACACAAAGATGAAACACCACACCACTACCACCATTCAAAAAAATTAAATCATCCCTTTCTTTTTTTTGGAAAAAAAATAGAAGAAAAAAATATCCTTAAGCGGTTAAGTACCCACCATTGGTATTACATGAATCCTCACATGTATACATACTTGTTCAATCTCAAGAACCCATACACACATGATAATAAACAACTATCCAACTTCCACATATGAAAATACATATATGTGATCATTTATAGAAATACCAAAGGTCAGTTTAGAATAATTTTCCATTCCAAAAATAAAACATTCAACAGAAATTCAAATTCCCAACCAATTTGAATCCATCATTTATCATCCCAATATAAAAAAATTCCTAATTTCCCATTTTCAATAAACCTCCATTTCAAAAATTAAAAAAAACCTTCCAAAACCCCCCAAAACATTTTCTAAAATGATTTTATTTCCAAAACAATTCCCATTTTCATAACAGCACCTTTCATTTTCAAAAAAACCCAAGATTTTAATTTTGGAAATCCAACTTAAATAAATAAATTACCATTTTAGAACCCAATTAAAACACCAAAAAACCAACTCAAACCAATACCAAGAAAAAACATAAGAAACCTAATACTCAATAAAAATAACAAAATCTCAGAGGAACAATTGCTACACACGGTTTAGCCACATGGTTTGGTCAGTCATGAACCAACTGGGTGAGCACATTAGAGGTCATTAGACACTCTAGAAACTAATGCTTTGCCAATGGTTTCAAACCATTGGTAAAGGATGCCAAACTATTGGTATACTATATACCAATGGTTTGGCAAACCGTTGGTAAGTAAGGTGTTGGGATAGCCCATTACCAACGGTTTTAGTAGAACTGTTGGGAAAGGTAGTGTAATCCGAGTATTCCCAACAGTTTGTAAAACCATTGGAAATACTATCATTTTTCATGTTTTAATAACAGTTTACTAAAACCATTGGTAAAAATATATACAGCACTATACCAATGGTTTTAGTAAACCGTTGGTATAGTGTATTTCCAGAATTTGGCAGACCAGCCACCTAAAATCTTCTCCACTGCACACTCAACTGCATACACCTACATACACTCTTAACAACAAATAAAAACACCTTCTATAGCACACAAAAGCACATAAAAATAGTATACTCTTATAACCATGGAATGTACCACAATTATAATCATGTATATGAATCCAATTACCCTAGATAATACAGAATTCATAATTGAATTATCAATTGAATACATGCAGAATGAATTATGTAATGAATTCTGAATTATGAATCAATAACAAGTACAAAATGAATTATGTTGCATACAGAATTATGAATTATATATAACACATATATAATATGACATACAAGGGGTTGAGGATGTCACGAGGGTGGGGGTGTCCAGGGGTGGGGGGCTGCCCATGGGAGTGGGGGTGTCTAGGGGTGGGTTATACAGAATTACGAATACATACAAAATTGAATTTTCTATAACACATACATGATTGAATTCATAAATTAGAATCTAATAACCCCAAAATAAAGTATCAACAGAATTTGAATACGTTTAGTCGGTTTTTTGTATGGCAGTTGTTTTTACTTAAAATGATGTCCATTTTAAAAAAAATTCATACACTTGTAGTGATACTAGCCACATCGTGTCTTGGATTAAGGCAGGGTTGACTTGTACATGTCATAGATGACTCATGGATCATTGTCATAAAGTATCAATAGAATCTGAATGCATTTGGTCGGTTTTCCGTATGCCAGTTGTTGTTTTCACTTAAAATTTTTTCCATTAAAAAAAGGTGAGACACTTTGAGGGGTGCTGGCCACATCGTGCCTTGGATTGAGGTGGGGTTTACTCTTACATTTCACATATGACCCATGGATCATTTTACTAAAGTATCAACACAATCTGAATATTTTTTTCAGTTTTCCGTATGTCAGTTGTTTTTACTTCAAATGATGTCCATTTTAAACAAAAGAGAGACAGTTAGAGTTATACCAGCCACACCACGCCTTGTATTGAGGCGGGGTTGAATCTTACATGTCACATATGACCCATGGATCTTTTTCCTAAAGTTTCAATAGAATATGAATGCGTTTGGTCAGTTTTCCATATGTCAGTTGTTGTTTTCACTTAAAATGATGTCCATTTTAAACAAAAGAGAGACACTTTGAGTGGTTCCAGTCACACCATGCCTCATATTGAGGCAAGGTTGACTCTTACATGTCACATATTACCCATGGATCGTTTTTAGAAATTTTCAATAGAATCTGAATGCATTTGTTTAGTTTTCTGTATGTCAATTGTTGTTTTCACTTAAAATGATTTTCATTTTAAACAAAAGAGAGAAACTTTGAGTGGTTCCGGCCACACCGTACTTCAGATTAAAGCAGATTTGACTCTTAAACATCACATATGACCCATGGATAACTTTCCTAAAGTTTCAAAAGAATCCGAATGTGTTTGATCATTTTTTCGTATGTCAGTTGTTGTTTTCACTTAAAATGATGTCCATTTTAAACAAAAGAGAGACACTTTGAGTGGTGCTGGCCACACCGCACCTTGGATTGAGGTGGGGTTGACTCATACATATCAAAAATGACCCATGGATTTTTTTTCCTAAAGTATCAACACAATCTGAACGTGTTTGGTCAGTTTTTCGTTTGCCAATTGTTGTTTTCACTTAAAATCCTGTCCATTTCAAATAAAAGTGAGATAGTTTGAGTGGTTCCGGCCACACCGGCCCTCTAATTGAGGTGGTGTTGACTCGCACACATCACATATTACCCATGGATTGGTTTCCTGAGGTTTCAACAGAATTTGAATGCCTTTGGTTAGTTTTCTGTATGTCAGTTGTTTTATTCACTTAAAATGATGTCCTTTTGAAACAAAAGAGAGACACTTTGAGTGGTTCCGGCCACACCGCTCCTCGAATTAAGGTGGGTTTGACTCTTACATGTAACAAATGACCGATGGATCATTTTACTAAAGAATCAACATAATAAAAATGTGTTTCGTCAATTTTCCGTATGTCGTTTTTTTACTTAAAAGAGTATCCATTTTAAACAAAGGAAAGACACTTTGAGTGTTAATGGCCACACCATGCCTCAGATTGAGGCAGTGTTGACTCTTACACGTCAAAAATGACTCATGGATCCTTTTCCTAAAGTATCAACATAATCTGAATGCATTTGGTAGGTTTTCTGTTTGCCAGTTGTTGTTTTCACTTAAAATGATGTCCATTTCAAATAAAAGTGAGACACTTTGAGTGGTACCAGCCACACCATTCCTCTTATTGAGGTAGGGTTGACTCATACATGTCAAAAATGACCCATGGATCGTTTTGATGAAGTATCAACACAATCTGAAGGTGTTTCATCAGTTTTCTGTATGCCAGTTTTTTGTTTTCACTTAAAATGTTGTCCATTTCAAATAAAAGTGAGACACTTTGAGTGGTACTGGCCACACCGCATCTCATATTGAGGTGGGGTTGACTCTTAAATGTCAAAAAAGACCCATGTATTGTTTTACTAAAGTATCAACATAATTTGAATGCCTTTGGTCAGTTTTATGTATGCTAGTTGTTTTTTTCACTTAAAATGTTGTCCATTTCAAATAAAAGTGAGACACTTTGAGTGGTACCGGCCACACCGTGCCTCGAATTGAGTCGAGGTTGACTCTTACACAACAAAAATGACACATGGATAATTTTGATAAAGTATCAACACAATATGAATGTGTTTGGTTGGTTTTTCGTATGCTAGTTGTTTTTTTCACCTAAAATGTTGTCCATTTCAAATAAAAGTGAGACACTTTGAGTGGTACCGGAAACATTGTGCTTTATATTGAGGCAGGGTTGACTCGTAAATGTCACAAATGACCCATGGATTATTTTTCTAAAGTATCAACACTATATGAATACGTTTGGTTGGTTTTTCGTATGCCAGTTGTTTTTACTTAAAAGAGTATCCATTTTAAACAAAAGAAAGACACTTTGAGTGGTACTGGCCACACTGTGCCTCAGATTGAGATAGGGTTGACTCTTAAACATAAAAAATGACCCATGGATCCTTGTCTTAAAGTATCAAAAAAATCAGAATGTTTTTGGTTGGTTTTTCATATGCTAGTTGTTGTTTTCACTTAAAATCATGTCCATTTCAAATAAAAGTGAGATAGTTTGAGTGGTGTCGGCTACACCGGCCATCGGATTGAGGCCGGGTTGACTTTTACATGTCACATATGACTGATGGATCATTTTCCTAATGTTTCAATAGAATATGAATGCCTTTGTTCAATTTTCTATATGCCAGTTGTTGTTTTCACTTAAAATGTTGTCCTTTTGAAACAAAAGTAAGACACTTTGAGTGGTACCGGCCACACTGTGCCTCAAATTGAGGCGGGGTTGACTCATACATGTCAAAAATGACCCCTAGATCGTTTTTTTGAAGTATCAACACAATACCAATGCATTTGGTTGGTTTTCCATATGACAGTTGTTATTTTTACTTCAAATGGTGTCCATTTCAAATAAAAGTGAGACACTTTGAGTGGTACCAGCCACACCGTGCCTTAGATTGAGGTGGGGTTGACTCTTACATGTCACAAATGACCCATGGATCATTTTTCTAAAGTATAAACACAATATGAATCCTTTTGGTTGGTTTTCCATATGTCATTTGTTGTTTTCATTTAAAATTTTGTTCATTTAAAATAAAAGTGAGACACTTTGAGTGGTACTGGCCACACCGTGCCTTGGTTTGAGGCAGGGTTGACTTGTACACATCACTTGGGAATTTTGAGTTCCGTCAAGTTCGGATTGAAGATCTAGGTGAGTCTAATCCTCTCCTTGCTTCCTCTTTTCTATTAGGGTTTTCACTCTTCTCTCATCTTCTTCAGAAGCTCTAAAACCTTCTTTTTCATTGGGATTTTGGGTGAATCTTGAAGAGATCCTAGATTGGGATCCGGGGTCCAGGGAGGAGGGTGGGGGGGCTATCAAGGGGGCTGTCTGGGGGGCTGTCCAAGGTCCAGGGAGGATGGTGGGGGGGGGGGTTGTCTGGGGGGTTGTCCGGGGTCCAGGGAGGAGAGTGGGGGGCTGTCCGGGGGGGGGGCTATTTGGGGGTCTGTCCGGGGGGTTGTCTGGGGGGTTGTCCGGGGGGCTGTCCAGGGGGCTGTCTGGGGGGCTATCTAGGGGGCTGTCTGGGGGGATGTCTGGGGTCCATGAAGGAGGGTGGGGAGGCTGTCCGGGGGGGGTTGTCCAGGGGCTATCCAGGGGGCTGTCTGAGGTACATGGAGAAGGGTAGGGGCTATCTAGGGGGTTGTCCAGGGTCTAGGGAGGAGGGTGGGGGCTGTCCGGGGGCTGTCTGAGGGGCTGTCCTGGGGGTTGTCTGGTGGGGCTATCCAGGGGGATGTCTGAGGTCCTGGGAGGAGGGTGGGGGGGTTATCCAGGGGGATGTCTGTGGGGATTTCTGGGGGTCTATCCTGGGTTTAAGGGATGGTATTTACATATTTTATATGCAAATTCTTTCGAGGTTAAAAAAATAATTTCATTATATAAACTTCTAAAAAATTACAATTTCATTAAAATAGTGGGATTTCACAGAAAATCATTTAATCAAGTTTTATTATTTATAGATAAAAAAAATAAAGATAATGTGACCTACCTAATCACACATATATTCAGGAACAACAAATAAATAAACATCAAAGGTCAGTAATATCAGTCAAAAATGTAACGGATCAATCTGTCTCTCATCACCATCACTATCATCACCATCATCTTCACCCTCACCCTCATCCTCATCGTCATCCCCATCATCGTCCCCACACTCCTCCTCACCCTCGTACTCATCCTCAGCCTCCTCATCACCCTCCTTCTCTGCCTCAGCCCCCTCCTCGCCCTCCTCCTCCGCCTCGGCCTCCTCCTCGGCCTCCTCCTCCTCTACCTCGACCTCCTCCTCTCCATAATCTTGACCACCACTAGAACTGAAACCTAGTGCACCGTATATAGAACACATCGATTTCATATATTCCTCACAAGAATTTCTAGCCTCTAGTGTAAGTGTTGGACGTAAAGCTTCCATCAGTTTCATAAATGCAGTGTTTGCCATAGAAAACTGTGCTGTCATCTCTGTGGCCCTTTTTTCAGCCTATTATGCCTATGCCTTATCCTTCTGCAACTCGGTGGCACTAGAACTCATAATTGAGGAGGTCCAATACCTCATCGGAACTATACTCTTCCCAGGCCAGTAGCGTTGTCTACCAGGGTGCTCATCTCCCAACATCTGATGTAAGTGATTGTTTGGCCCAAAATTGTCAAGTTCTTTGGCGTCAAGGGCCTCTAAAGTATCTTGTTTCAAATATAAATAGATTATTAAGTTAAAAAATAGAGATTAAAATTTTAAATCTACAAAGTAAAACTTACAATATGTTTCTGAGTCAGTTCATTAATCGCACTTCCATCTTTCTTTTTTCTACTCGAGAAAAACTGTTTTGCTCGAGGCACACGTCCTTCTATATTCAATTTATGCCTCTACAATGACATTGAATGTAAGAAACCCTAATTAAAAAAAGGATACCAAAAAAACAGTAATTTCATAACTAAAATTATATAACAAATTTAGCAATCGAATAAATTACGGAGGAAGCAATAGAAAGTGAAAGTCGTAAAGAAAGATTATAAAATGTCATACCAGCTGCCTCTCATGATATGACATCATAGTACATCCCAATGTGTGGACGTATTTCTTAGCATCAATGTTTTTTTATTTCTTCCAGATGCATCCTAAATAAAATTAATTAATTAGTATTAACAAAACACATGAAAATTTTCATTTAAATACTTCTAATTTGATTAATACCATAAATTGGCTAGTCGCCCAATGAGTAATCATCTGTCGATACTGTTCTAATGGAAAATCATCCAAGAAAAGGGACCCCCTGTAACTTTGTGCCCACTTTATCATGCAAGCCAATGTAAAACTCATGCTTATAAGCTCTCCAAAGCTCGCCTAAATCCTTTAGACGTGTTGGCCATGCACCCTCACCATCAGGGAAATTAAACTATAGCTAAAACCAAAATATTAATTCATATAAATACAAAAATTAATATATTGCATTAAATACAACTGATTTTTTTACCCATATTTCTTCCTAGGCTTTATCCTTGACTTCATTTGGTAGTTGTCTCCATGAGAGCGGGCTGACAGGAATGATGTCAGAGTATTTGGAAAGCATCGCCAAAAAACTCCGACATTTATACCCTGATTTTTCAATCATATAACTATATTCATTGTAGTCCACTATCAACTGCGTGCAGCAGTTCCACACCGCACACATGCGTGTATTCCCCCGCCCCCACCTCCTATCAGTAGATGTATCTGTTATGAAAGAAAAACAATTACTTATCAATACATGTTATAATGAAAATAAATAATGGTGTAACAATTTTTTAGGGTTGTATAAGTATACCTACGGTAGTATGATAAATGGGCGCCGCTAGATCTGTAGAAACTGAAGGAACACCCTGTACAGATGGAGTGAGTCCTAATGTATGCTCCACAGGGATAGACTCTGGCGAAGCAGGAGTTGAAGAAGATGGAATATAAAATCCCAGAGAGATCGAAGCAGTAGTAAAAGAAGATGACAGGGATGGCTGGCCAAATGCCGGATGGGGAGTGGGAGTCATCATCGGATATGGTACAAACGGGTGAGGAGGGTCAGATGTAAAGGGTGGTGAAAACATGGGAGGCCTGAATATCATGTGTGTCTTTAACGGCACACGAGGATCAGAATGTGAGATGGATGGTATGTCAGTGGGAGGGGCAGGGTCTAATCAGGTACACCGACCAGATCGCCTAGCTCCCGTACCCCCCCCCCCCCCGTATGAACACCCTAAGTACTGAGACCACTACTCGACTGCTCATCAAATAATTGTCTTATAGTAGATGGATCCTAAAAAAATATTTAAAAAAATTAATCACATGACATTATATATAATTTAAATAAATATATTTGAAAAACAAATACTCACTACAAGAATTAGTGGTGGAATTCCCAGCTCAGTCATGCGACGATTGTTTTCCGTAATCTATTTCTGTCGCCTCTCATCAATTGGTTTCATTTCATGCATTTGAAAACAAATATGGAAGTAAATAGAAATGGATAACTAATTTGTAACCCAAAAAAAATAAATGATAGGGAAAAGTAATTGTCAAAATTAATAAAAAAAGTAATTTCTTTAGCTCAGGCAGATGATGCAGGTTTCAATATTAAATCAATTTGAATATAACCAACCTTTACAACCTAACTCGAGGTAAACCAAAATAATTGAGAACATGAATGGATGATTTTATATATTTCCCCCCACAACTTCATGTTCACAGTCAAATCTGGAAATTTAGCTATTGGATTCATCAAAAGAAATAAATGGATTGGTTCCAATGGCAGTAGGGATGGTGTCAATTCCATCATCACCATCATCAAAAAAATGTCCTAGAATTACTTCAACTATGACACCAAATTCAGGTCGAATTTGGTTATTTACATAAAAAACTTGTTTATCCATTGATGCCAATACATATGGTTCTTCGGTAGTAAGAGTGTGAGTTTTATTAATTACTCGAAATCCAAAATCATCAATAAATGTCCAATGTCTCTTCATCGTATCAAACCAATGGAATTTCATCACCATGACTCGTCCATGAGAGTAATAATCTAGCTTTATTATTTTTTCAACGACTCCATAATAACCCACATTTTCAAATCGTAGTCTACTATCTCATGCACTGGCATAACAATTTGTTGTGGTAGTAACCATAACACCATCATGTTGTGTTCTCATGTTCTTTTCTTGTTCAGTGAAAATAAATTTGTACCCATTGATAACAATTGATTTACAGTCACGACATATGGTATTATAACCAAAATCCAATGATCTTATTTCCTCAAAGACATAGTCAACAGGAAAACTCAATACCTGTAATATAAATGAATATTAAACTTAATTAAATATTGATTTAATTATTTAAAACAGTAATATTTTTACCTTCAATTTTAACCAAGAAGAAAACTCTTTGTTATGAAAAGTCTCCCTCCTTCTCAAAGATAAAGAACGATGATTCCTATTTATCATTTTTTTATGTTCATTGTAGATAAAAAATATGAATAGTTTAGTAGATATATATGTAAGACATACATATTCAATTTATTTATCTAATGTAGTCATCGAACAAATCACAGTTGAATAAAACTATGCGATGTGCCATCTCCCGCTCTTCAAGGCTTAACATCTTCAATGTATATGATCCAAGAATTCCTCCTGTTTGAGGAAGTTATGGAAAACTAGGTTCAATTTTCTCATACTATTATTCTTCATTTCTCATTGTTCTGTTCATTCTTGTAGTAAGACCAGACAAATACATTGAGCAGAAATCCATACATTCTTGAGCCAAGTAACCGTTCACGATAGAACCTTCAGGATGATTCTTGTTTCGGACATAAGACTTTAATGTGTATATATTTATTTCAGTTTGATACATCCAACAAAAATAAATAGGTCCCCCAAGAAGTATTTCAGTGGGAATATGGACATTCAGATGCAGCATGCATGTGAAAAATGATGGAGGAAATATTTTCTTCAACTCACACAAAATTAATGGGGCATCTATCGAAATTTTTTGTAAGAACGACTTGGAAAACTTCTTAGCACAAAGATCTATAAACAAATGGCACAACTGAATAATAGTAATCCTTACATTATCGGAAAAAATATGACAGATTGTTATTGGAATCAACTCACATTGAAGAACGTGATAATCATAAGTCTTCAAAGATTTTATCTTCAAATCTCTTTTATTGACTCGTTTAGATATGTTTCTTGAATAGCCATCAGGAACTCTAATAGTATCTAATACTTCTAGAAATTGTTTTTTTCTATAGGTGTCATAACATAAGAATCACATGGAACTTTCCATTTATTTTCACTGATACGCACAGGATGCAATTCTGGTCTGATGCCCCAATCCACCAAGTCACGCCGAGATCTTAAATCATATTTTGTCTTTCCCTTAACATTTAGAAGTATCTAAAGAAACATTTCACATATATTATTTTCAATGTGAATTACATCTAAGAAATGACATAACAAATTGGTTGACCAATAAAGAAAAACAAAAAAGATACTCCTCTTCCTCCAATTGTAATAGGTTTTAGTGGAAACATTCTTTCTCTTTACAGATTTCATTTGACCCTTCCCGAATGAAAAACCAAAATCTTTCAATTCATTAGGCACATAAGTTCCAGACATACGCTGAGGTGTATCATCGGTCTTTGTGGTATTATCAAATCTTTGACGATTATTTCTATATGGATGGTCCATTTGCAAGAATCGTCAATGTCCCATTAAACCAAAACTACAGTGATGTTTCAGTCTTCTGGATCGTGTATTCTTCATACAAACAAGACATGAAATTTTTCCCTTCATGCTCCATCTAGAAATCATTGCATAAGCCGAAAAATCATTGATCATCCACATAAGTGCATCACACATTTGACATATGTATTTTGAAAATGCATCGTATGTCTGCACACCTAGATTCCAAAGAAGTTTCAACTCTTTTATTAAAGGTTGCATGTATACATCAATATCAATGTCGGGATCAGAAGGGCCAGATATGAGTATACTAATGAAAGTGAAAAGGTTTTTTCATACACAACCATGGGGGAAGATTATAAATGTGTATAAAAATTGGACATGTGTTGTGCGAATTAATCATATGGCCAAACGGATTAAAAATGTTGCATGAAAGAACCAACCTCATATTACGCTCATCAGCTAAAAAATCAGGATATCGAGCATCAAATCTCTGTCATGAAAATCCATCTACAGGGTGAACCAACTCATTATTAGTCTTCTTTCTCTCAGTATCATGTCATCTCATTTTTATTGATATGTCATCAGACATAAATAGATTCTGGAGTCTGGGTATCAATGGAAAGTTCTACATTACTTTATGTGGCATGCAGGATGGTGTTCCATCTGATTCTGACCTCCAGTGGGATGTGCCACATTTTATACAATCATTTGGTTCAGCAGTTTCTTCCTAAAATATACTGCAATCTTTCGGGCAAGCATGAATGTTGGTTCTTGAAAATCCAAGTTTCTCAACTAACTTCCATGCCATATAGTGGTTTGTGGGAATATCTACATCATCTAGAAGTAAATCCTTCAAGAAGGTAATAATGTAATCGATTGCTATATTAGAAATCTCATACATAGTTTTCCCATGAAACAATCAGATTAAAAATTCCAACTTTTTCATTTTATCTCACTATCGATATACTGGATTTGTGGCAACATCATTTAATTTTTTTCACCCTTAAAACATCATCATTTTCATTAGCCACATCATGTGTGCTCATATAAAAGTCTTCTTGGGTCGGAATCCTTTCTTTTTCATGATGACGAATAAACAGAAACCGGTCATCTAACAAATTCTACATTCCAGTCCTTTCATTTCGATCATCAGCAATTTGAGATTTCATTTTCTCCCCATTTTGATACCACACAAAGTAGTTTGCTTGAAAACCATATTTGGTTATGTGGTAGCTAACTTCTTCATGGCTCAACCAAGGTCTTCCAACACAATTGAAACATGGGAAGTGTATGTGACCACTATCTGAAGCATTGTGAAATGCACAATCTAAAAAGCCCTCCAAATTGTTTTGAAAATCGCTTGAGACCCAATTGGTTTCATACATCCAACTTCTATCCATTCTTTAAAAAGAATTTTTATAAGTCATTTCATCATAAACAATTCAATAAGATTGAAGTTTAATAGAAAATATAATTAAGTAAATGATAAAGGAAAGAGTTTCTAATTGATTTAGTGAACTATTAAAACAATGTAAAGATATACTAATTGATTGACTTTAGATGGATTTATACGGAGGAAGGAGTTCCCACCCTATGTAAAGAGAGAGGCCTCTAGTTTATAATCCAAGGGGGACTTCCCCAAGGCTTCCTAAATCATAATCACTATGAATAAAAGGTAGATTTCCTCAAGGTATTATAAACTAGATCATCATGAATCCAAGGGGATTTACAAATGGAATTAAAAGATATATTTTAAACATGAATCCTTGGTTAGTTTATTCAAGGAATTCCAAATCATTTATCAAAGAACATGTAGTCAAAAAATAAATTAAAATTTATTTCTATTCATGTCCATTAGGTCTCATATAAGAGGCACATGCCTCAGGTCCCATTATGTGTTATAGGCATCCCAAATCATTCACTCATGTTCAATAACTCATTCTTGGAACCTATATGGTCATACCTGTCATTGCCCAATTAGTTTCCAAATTCAAGCGCACACCATGGGTGGATAAAGTTTAGGATTCTACACTAATAGGTTGTTCATGGATTGTAAAAAGGTTTAATTTCATAAAGTATAGTAAAAACATTTATTTTTAAATCTGAGATTAATAATAAAGTATGTCAATGATAACAAGATTACTAAATTAAACTTGTGACTTATCTAACATTGTTATGGATGTCTACATGCCAGCATGGCTAGTGAAAAGCACCCCACCATCATAAAATTGAGTATTGGCCAAGAAAGAGACATAATATACAACGTACAGTGAGAAACATATTTAATTGAACCTAAAGTTATATTAGTACAATCATCTTAGGAATCCAATTATCACTCATGACTAACCATGACACTATAAATAACCTGGAGTGTATGAGTTTTCTCTCTGATCTCAACAACATTATCACACATTCTTACCATGATGGGAATCATGTGGAATATGGATGATATTAACACAAAATTCCCAGTAATACCAAGACTTATAAGAACTGAAAATTTATGGATGATATTAACACATAATTCATTTTGAATCGAATTTGATTCACTTTACCACTTATCCCTATAGACCAAACCCATTCTATAATCACTATATGTGTTCCAATATCAAATCCCAACACACACACCCAAATCAACCAGAAAACAAAAGTCATACACACCCAAATCAAAATAGAAAACCAAAACAGTAGATATAGAACATTAAAATGAACGTATCACTTACAGATTAAAAGTGTAGAACTTACAGATTAGAAGTCTAGAAATAAGGAATTCACCAAATTTTAAAAAGAAAACATTTTCATTTAAATCCCATTTTTTCAATCCAAACACATTTGAATGAAATCATTTTCCATTAAAAAATATTTTTCACCATTAATATTCACTCATAAAAAATGATACTAAAACAAGACACAACTCCTAGAAAATTACCGAAGTGATGAACTAATGGTCATGACTTACCTAGTGACATGGTAGTGAGTCATAACACAACTAAGAACCACCAAGCATGGTGGATATTGAACTATGTACTCAGAATCTATGTAGGTCAATAATACATTTTAGATAAAGGAATAACAATTTCTCTCCTCTATTTTTCCCTCACCCAAACCATACTAAAACAAAAATTAAGACACAAAACCCATACTACCCAATTAAAATCAAGGATTATAATGGGAAATATTTCATGTTTTTATTCTCATGACTAAATATAGGGTTTATGATTCTCCGCTTCAATGAAATGAAAATATAAAACCAAAATAGTAGATGTAGAATAATAAAATGAAGGTATACTTACAGATTACAAGTGATGAGCTGAGAAATTTTGAATATCGAAGAATTTTTGGCAGTAGGGTAAACCAAATCCTTCTCCACTTCTGGTTAGTTCTGCAGTCGCGTGGAATGGGGGAGCCCTAGCTTCTGCCAATTTAGGGCCAAAATTTCCCAAAGTTTTTTAAAAACCGTTGGGAAAGAAATCCTTTACCAAAGGTTTTTTAAAACCGCTGGTATATTATCATTAAAAACACTATATACCAATGGTTTTATTGAACCATTGGTATAGAGTAGACTTTTACCAATGGTTTTACAAAACTGTTAGTAAAAGCTTATTCTAACAAGACTTTACCAATAGTTTACTCAAACCGTTGGTAAAAGTAATGTACACCAATATTTTAAGCAAACCATTGGTACATAGGTATTAGGAAAACCTCCAATTACAGTAGTGAGAGGAAGTTTCATGGTCTCTGCATGGTTTTCCATACTATGAATATCAACCATTCAACCCTTAAGTCCCTCCAAAAGTCCATTCCAAACTTTTTATTTTTAAAAAACAACCCACCAAATCTTTAACTCAATCACAAACACTCAAAAAATACAAAAAAAACCTCAAAAAAACTAATATTCAAGCTCAAATTATAAGGTGAAAATAGCCCAATCCACCTTGGTAATTCAAGAGTCCTTCTAAATATGTGGTGATCAAGAACCTACCCATGAATAACCACTTGAATTATGACAAAATCATATCTTCTAACTATTTTATATCCCTAAATGACATGGTTTAATTATATGATAAAACTTTTTCATAAACTAACCTGGGTAAAACCTGAACTAATCACCCTAGTTGGCCCGCAACAAGTCCCTAGAGGCATTCCCAATCCTCCTTGGCTCGAAATTAGTGTTGGGCATCAGATAAAACTCAATTGGGAACAATTTATCCCATAAATGATATAAAAACAAATAAATATAAAATAAACAATAAAAAACACTAATTGTGAAAGGAAATAAAATAGTACATACCTCTATGTGACCCTATGGGTCACCACCAACCAAAGAACCAATGTCACTCCATGGTTACCAAGTCCCAACTGGAAGCCAAAACAAAGGTTAAATCCAAATATAGACTTATAGGAGTGTGTAGAGACCCGAAGCTTGACGTACATGGACATTACATTACATTTGCGGAATACTTAGTACATAACAAAAACACACACTAAAGGATCGTAATAGTTTAGTGTCTTTGGAAACTCGGAACGTAATCTTCTAATCGTGGTGAAAGTTCTTCAATATCTCCCATAAAGGTCATCCCTTTTTTCTACCTAAAACCTTTATTTATATCCTGGGGAAAAGAAAACATAAAAGGGTGAGCTCAAATGCTCAGTAAGGGTAAACAAAAGAAAAATCAATCACATCATATACATAGCTTTTGGAAATCTTAACCTGCAAAAGAGCTCATAATATCATAACATGGGATATATCATAGAAGTGAAATGTAATCCCAATAATCATAACATAAAACATGAAACTTTGTGGCATACACACATAATCATAGAAAATCATTTCTTGTTAGTCAAGACTCATTGCCAAGACTATCTTAGTGGACAAAGTCCCTTTCTGAATCGAGTAACCCTCGTTTCAGTCCTGTTTCACTGAACCGGTATAACCTACCATTTCAGCCATGTCTATCTCATGAGATATAAAATCTTTACCCAATGCATTGGAGGGAGATATAGGTCCCACCCATCTTATAATGAATCCTTTCTTATGTGTGCCACAAAATCATAAATCATACATCATTGCATAACCCATGTAATAAAAATGGGATTCTTAAACAACATGACATCATAAAACCATTCATATAAGATAAAGGAATTCATAAACATAATTTCATCACAACATAGTCAAATCAATGTAAAAATATGGATAGAAACAGAACCCTTTATTATCTTATATGGAAAATATTTTTGATAAAACACTTGAATTGAATTCTTGAGGAAAATATCCTTTCTTCTTCAAAATCAATTTCTTTTCACAAAACATCATGCAATTTTAAAAGAAAGAGATTTTATTGAAAATAGTCATGAAATATTTTAGAGGAAGCTTCATGAAAATAAGGCTTTATAAAACAGTATAAATCTGTTCGTGCCGTATAAGTTAAAAAAAACATTCTTCGAACTTTTGTCGGAAAAGTCAAAAAGTACCTCGTACGAAAAACGAAAAAAGATTCCTTTCATATCCTTTACTAAAAACTCATAGAAGGGTAAAATTGGATTTAAACCATTATAGGTGGATGGAAATAATATTACATATTGAGGGAACATGGATGTGGATGATAAAATACACCCCAGTAAATACTTACGAATAAACAATCTCGGATAAAAATGAGATTGTGATATTTCCCTTACCTTAGGTCCGACTTGCTTTGTAAGTGTACGAACCTCCTGTATAATGATTTAAATCATGTTATTGACTTATTAAAGAATCATATTCATTGTTATGATATCATATATGGTTCACTTATGACATTATATTACCCGTTCTTTTGTAAATTCCATGTTAAAGAAGCGTTTTGGGTAAAATCGTTTCATTTATCGTAGGTGTTTTGACTTGTTGTTCTTGACATCATTATTACTTATATCATGATTTACTTACTTCCAAAATATAAAATATGATTTATATATCATATATATTCAGTATATATATATATATAATAGATAGATAAATAAAATGAAAAACACCGTTCATGGAGACGGTAGTCCGTACGTACGCATGAACGCTGTTTTTCTTTCCTTATTGTCTTGAATGGAAGTAGATGACATACATATATATATATACATAAATCCAGTATCATTATTATGTCATATATTTCATTAGTACTTATTATATATACTTTATAATCATTCATGAATGGTTAATCATTAAGAATGAATCTCATCGCGTCGTGGAGACGGTAGTCCGTACGTACGCACGAGCGATGATATCATTTCCATAAATATTGAATTGAATTGGAGTGGATTATACAATATATCAGAATCAATATGATGTTGTAATAACTATGTATAGTTATTCTTTACACCATTATACCCATCCATGTAAGGTGGTGGTGGAAAATAGATTACACCACGGCGTGGAGACGGTATTCCGTACGTACGCACGCGCGGTGATTTCTTTTTCCGTAGGATGGATAGATGGTGAAATAGGGTTGTTTCATACTTATAATAACATATCAGTATATGAGTGATACTGATGTTATTACTTCATAATGAAACAACCTAAGAATAAGAAGTGGAAGAAGAAATAAAGATGAAAGAATTGGTAATGGTAATTACCTCTTCTTTGAAGTGCCTCTTTGAGACCTCCTCTTAGGGCACTAGAATTGGTCTTTTAGGAAGACCAGAACCTCTAGGATGTTTCTATGGAAGTGGAGAAGGGATTTTGGCAGGGGTTGGACGAGCGTGAGTGCTCAAATTGGTGTGAGGAGGAGGGGGAGGAGGTGTCCTTTTATAAGGGAGGAGAGGGGCACCTTAGGAATATCTCAAAATATTATTTTATATTAAAGTCAAAATCGGTTTATAATGGTTCCAAAGGGTCTTATTTCGAAGATAAGGTGGGGAGGGGTCGAAATCCTATCAACAAATAGAATTTAGACAAGTTTAGAATATTATTTTAACCTTATCAATTAAATTTAACTCTAAGTTAAATAATTTAACTTTTACCATGTCTTTTTGTTTTCTTTCACTATATGGTTAATAAACTTACTATAACATGCCAAACGAACCCCAAATTGTTTATTATTAATATATATATCCTTATCTAAGTCATTTGGCCTAACCTTAGATTTTTAGGAATACAATAGAAATTAATAATATAATATTTGATTTAAAAACTATTTTGTGTCAATTTTGACACTATTTGATATATGATTTTTGTGAAAGTCATAACAGAATTAAATGTTCGAACCAAGTTGATTAAATCAAAATTAATATATCATAGTAACCTAGAAAATTATTGTAATTCATAAAAAATCTCAAATTACATTTATTTTGGTGTTTATAACATCAATTATGTCAATATTTCATTAATAAGATAATTACTGCATCATCGTTGTGTCATAAATAAAATAAATTATTTTATGTCTAAAAATTCCAAATAAAATACCATCATGTAGGAAATCTTTTTAGCTTTCTAATGAATATTTAAAATAGAATTTATCTTATGTATAACCCCATATTAAAAATGATTTACTTATTAAACTTTGATTTTAACTATTTTAACCTTTCTTTAAATAAATTAATAATAAATGTCCTAATCTAATCCAAGTGGGCCTAAATGGTCATATTTTATTCCTAAGTTTGTTTTTTGGTCGAATTACACTTGTCCAATAGAATTAGGACATGTGTTAGGGTAATAGTAATATCATATTTACCCTTAGTTACCCTATTTACTATTAACCGCGGTAAAAAAGTAAAAAGTTACTATTCACCAAAAAATTATTTTCATCTCATTGAACCACATTTTAGTCCTTGATATTAACCGTGTCTCTCGGATTTTCGAAATTCCATTCACAGAAGCGGAAAAATTAAGTTTTATGAAAAATTCAGTTTTTTTAACTACCACTTAGTAGTTTCACTATTCATCAAAAATTGATGTTTTTCAGAACAATGCCAAAATTTCATCCTAAGCTATATTTCATATTCTGAATTCAAAAATGAAATCTATTTTACCAAATTCATAACATAGAAGTTGCATTAATTAATTTTATAATTAAATCCCGCTGTTAAAATAAATAGCGTGTTTTTAGGAAACAATATATATCAAAAGATTGACACTTGATTATGTCTTGTTTAAATGTGAAATTACAACCAATGACCAACATTGTATTAAATTGTAAAAATATATTCTAAATATACTTTAAAACCACTCAAATTAATAATTTATCACTATTAATTATTTTGATTAAAAAAGTTGTTTTTAATTATAATTTAGTAATTTTTCACTATTCATCAGAATATGAAAGTTATCCGAAAAGTACCAAAATTTCACCTTAGGCTAAATTCGATACTCCGAATCCAAGAATGAAGTTCATTTTGAAAAATAAGATTTACAGAATTTTAAAAAGTGGTTATTACTATTCATAACGGCTAGTTTTAATAATATTTTAATAGCACATCGTTGTTTAGTGAAACTCGGTATTGCGTATTACACACGCTATCGAGGAAGGTCGCGATTACGTGTAATGCAAGCCAAGTCAGGGTTGCGTGTTGTGAAAGAATCCTTCGTTGTTTCGTATAACAGAATCCAACCATATTTCATTTATACATTTAATATATATATATATATATACTCAATGTTGCGTAGAATAACTATTATCAAAATTGTGTGTAACACGGTCCAAAAATAGTGTTACATATACTGCAAGCTAATACGGTGTTGCATATAGCGCAAGGTAATCTTGGTGTAGAATACAACAAAAGACATTAATGAAATTAAAATAATATTTTTCATAAAATCTTGGGGTGTTACAGAGTGAGTATTAAAACTTATTAGGAATGAAAAAATAAACTATTTATGTTAGGTCCACAAGGCTGAATACCCTGAGAGGGGGGTGAATCAGGGTATGACTAATTAAAAATTAATGCTCGTTCTGATCTTGTTTCACTGTTAAGAAAAACACTCTTATCTCTCTTTCCCATTGCACAATATAAAAAGAAAGTAAAGCATGAATAGGACACATCAATTTTTACTTGGTTCACCCTCACTGGGCTACGTCCAAGGAGCATACGCCGACAAGTTTTGGTTCGTACCAAATTCACTAAAAGCGCACTATTGTTTACAAAGTTCAGGATATATCACTTCTACTCCCAGGCTCACTACCTATACAAAATTTAGGGTCAGCTCACTACTTTCCCAAGGGTCACTCCCTGTTTCTCTCTCTCTCTGGCTCACTGCCGGTGGAGAGGATCACCTTCTTCCTCTTCCTTTCCTCACTGCTCCATAAAGGATCCACTCACAGTTTATAGACTTGTAGGTCTCTTCATTATATCTAATGAATACATCCTCTATTGTATGTGGATGCTCTTTTAAATTACAACTTTCACTTGTAGATGAATCTCACTTTGCACCGAAGGTATCAGGAAATTTTGCAGCTTTCACGCAGCCCAGAAACACTGTTGTGAATCAACCTTACTTGGCATGCAAGTCAAACCAGGCATGCAAGTCTCGACACGCAAGTCACAATTGGTGCGAAATTCCACCTCAGACACTTGCACGACACAAACTTCTTCAACTCCAAACTTGCACGACGCACTTCCCTTTACGCCCAAACCAATATTGGATCACAACAAACAACAATCACCCTTCTTCAAATCTGGCGCGCAAGTCCCACTTGCGTGACACACCACCACTTGCGCGACCACCACACCTGCGTGACAGGAGCTCTGATTTTTCAAAGTGTTGAACTCCGTTGAAAATGAGGAGGGGTGGTCCATTATTTATAGGCAATTTGAACACCCTACGTGACGGCGTGCAAGTCTACCCTCGGCGCGCAAGTCTCAACGCTCGAGTATCTTCCCCTGCAATTCACTTGTGCAACCAACTTCCAAACTTGTGCGAACCTCCTTCCTTTGCCATATTTTGAGCTTCTGATCTTGAAAAACAATAGACGCGCAAGTTCCCAATCCTTCTAGGCATCGGCGTGCAAGTCTCTTCATGGCGTGCAAGTCACTTGCATGACCAACCCAATACTTGCGCGACACTTATCCCTTTTCCATAAATTGATTTTTTGATCTTGAAAAAAATATGGCGCAAAAGTTTCATCTCCTTCAAATACACGGCACACAAGTCCCTTTTCCAAAAACCAATTTTCTTCATTTGTTGATTTTCAGGGCCAAAAAATTGGAAAACACTAGAAAACGGTGCCACCTTGTATCTGTTCTTTTTGAACCACCTCCAGATCATCCATCTCTTTGCCAACGTTATTGAATCAAACATGGATCGTTAACCACAGCTCTTGAACTTGACATTCCACCATGAAATCCCCTTTTTCAACAAGTTTGTATTTCATTGTTTTGCTTTGTCAACAATCACAACACAAATTTCCACTTTTTCAACAAACACAATCACCTCAAAAATGCTTCAATGATACCTTGAAGGATTTTTTCCCAACAATCTCC
The DNA here is from genome assembly GCA_963277665.1 of Viscum album. Classification (NCBI taxonomy): domain Eukaryota; kingdom Viridiplantae; phylum Streptophyta; class Magnoliopsida; order Santalales; family Viscaceae; genus Viscum; species Viscum album. The sequence goes on from OY728160.1 coordinate 754,243,109, forward strand.
CTTTTTGGGATTGTTGAAAACTCTTCCATAAAAAGATACATCATTAATTCTTCAGTTACCATTCACCGCATTGTGATTCTAATAGCGATAAAGGATTTAATCAACACATACTCTAAGCCCACATGAGCAATGATCGGTGTGAGAAACAATAGTAAATGAAAAGTTTATCAATGAATCACTTCAACTCTGACATCCACTGTTGACGTCAAACTGATACCAATTGTTACCAAACTGATAAAAAAATTTGGAAATATTCTTACCACTCTCCAACACCACTCTTATACTTTTATCATGATCCACAGCTGTCGTGATATCTGTTCTTTGATCAATCACTTCTAGCATTATCATATTTAACACTCTCCCCCTTTCTCATAGCTCTCCCCTATCTCGCTACTCCACCTGTAAGCTTATCCCCATATCATTCATGATTTATCAAATTTCTACACTGTCTCCCCCTTGAACAATCACTATTTTCTTCCCCTTTGTCAATGAACCCAAAAGTCACTCCATTGTAGTCTGTAACTGAGTAAAGAACATATCAGCACATTAGGGAAACACACATCATACCTAGAGGAGAGGGGAGGGATCCACATTCACACTCTTTTAAGTGCAAGGAGCAGACTGAACTCCCAGAGCCAGTCTATGCCTCTCAAAATCTTCCTTGGGTAAGGCCTTTGTCAGAATGTCTGCAACTTGTAGCTCCATAGGCACATACTCCAACTCCATGATTCCCTGCTCAACCTTCTCCTTGATAAAATGATACTTATCTCATTGTGCTTTGTCCTTAAATGATGGATGGGATTTTTTCTTAGATTTATAGCACTTGAGTTATCACATTGGATTCCGATCGAAGACTTCACGTCAATTCCCATGTCTTCAAGCTGTTGTTTCATCCACAATAACTGTGTGCATGCTTGAGTGACCGTAATATACTCAGCCTCTGTGGTGCTCAATGAAATGAAATATTTCTTCTTGATTAGCCAATAAATACACAATCCACCAAGATATAATGCACCTCCTGAAATTGATTTTATGTCATCTATTGATCCGACCCAATTTGCATCTATGTAACCCAATAACACTGATTGAGATTTGTCATTATAGATCAGACTGAAATCCACGGTGCCTTTGATGTACCGAAGTATTCTTTTCACTGCAAGCATGTGTCTTTCCTTGAGATTACTTTGATATATTGCTGCTTGGAATGTGGCGAAAACAATATCAGGCCTTGTTGTAGTCAAGTACAACATACTTCCAATAATTTGCCTATATTTTGTGATATTAACTACCTTGCCATCCTCATATTTTGATAATTTCATCCGGGTAGCAATCAGAGTCTTCATCTCCTTGGAATTCTTCATGCCAAACCTTCTTTAAACCTCCTTGGCATATTTATATTGATAAATTAATGTTCCATTCCTTCCTTATGTCACCTTTAGACCAAAGAAAAACGTTATCTCACCAATCATTGACATTTCAAATTCATTTTTCATGAATTCGGAAAATTTTCTGCATTGAGCTTCATCTGATCCGCCAAATATCATGTCACCGACATAAACCAACACCATCATCCTTTGATTACTGTCGTTGTTGAAATAGAGATTTCAATCAACTCCCCCATGCTGGAAACCAAGCTTCTTCAAGTACTGATCAAGCCTTGAGTACTATGCCCTTGGTGCTTTTTTTAGCCCATACAACGCCTTCTTCAGCCTGAAAACTTTGTTCTCATCATCATGAATGAGAAAATCATATGGCTGGTCAATATACACCTCCTCTTCCAGAACTCCATTCAAGAATGCGGATTTGACATCCATCTGGATTAATTTGAACTTTCTTTTCACTGCTATGGAAAAAAATAATCTAATTGTTTCCATCCTGGCAACCGGTGAAAATGTCTCATCAACATCTATTCCCTTTATCTAGGAGTATCCCTTGCACACTAGTTGTGCTTTGTTCTGAATCATTGTGCCATCTTCATTCATCTTGTTATGATAGACCCATTTTGTCCCGATGACATTCTTGTCTGCTGGCCTCGAAACAATCTCTCATTCCTGATTCTTCTCAATCTGATCAAGCTCTTCATTCATATCCTGAACCCATTTTTCATCTTCAGCTGCATTGGAAAAACATTTTGGCTACACCTAAGATAAAAATGATGCTTACTATAATGACTTTATTCTTCAAGTCTGAACTGGAGTTATCTGATCACCAATGATATTCTGCCTATCAATTTCAGCTCGACTCTTTGGCTTCCTTGCAGACATAGACTTGACACTTTCTTGTTAATCGTCTGTATCTTCTTCTGAGTCAACCTCTGCCACTACTGCTCCCCCTGTGTTGCTTACCTCATCATCACTTTCATCCAAAAACTGTTCACTGGGTCATTGAGTATTCTGTTCATTTTCAACTATAATGACATCCTTGCTCTCAACAATTTTTCCTAGCCTTTTGTCGAAACATTTATATGCTTTTCTTTTCCCTGAGTAGCCATAGAATATCCCCTCATCTCCTCGTGACTCAAACTTCTTGTGATTTTCTTTGTTGTTGAGGATGAAGCACTTACTCCAAAAGATTTGAAAGTATTTCAATGTTGGCTTTTTTCTATACCACATTTCATACGGAGTCTTCCCTTCCTTCAGAAATAACAGAGACCTGTTTGAAATATAGACCGATGTCAAAACTGCTTCCTTCCAAAATTTCTCTAGTAGGTCCTTTTCAATAAGCATCGTTCTGGCCATGTAGTTGATGATCTGATTTATCCTCTCAACCACTCCATTTTGTTGGTGAGTTCTCACTGATTAAACTTGATGCCTTATCCGATGTTTCTGGCGATAGTTTTCAACTTGACTATTTGTGAATTCCGTACAGTTATTAGTACAAAACATCATAATTTTCTACCTAAGCATCCTTTATGATTCCCTCATATACTGCTTTATGAAACTGAACACCTCTGTCTTATTGGTAATGACAAATACCTAGGTCATTCTGCTATAATCATCAATAAAAAGAACATATTACATTTTCCCATTTATAGCTCATGGTGAGATGGGTCCACATAAATCAGCATGCACTAATTCGAGCACTCTAGTTGATTTTTGTTCCTTTGGAATGTATGTCTTTCTGATGATCTTCCCTTGTTGGAAAGCATCACACATATGATTAAGATCACGTGATAGTTTGGGAAGGTCTCTAGTAGCATCACACTTTAACAGATCTTCCATAGATGGTTGGCATAGATGACTGAGTCGCTTATGCCACAGCTGGTTTTATTCCTCTCTGGATAAAAAGAATGTATCTTCTTCCCTTCCTACAAGGTAAATATTTCCCTTTGTCATTTTCCCCTGCAGAACAACCGCTCCATCTTTTCCTTTCACAACACACATCTTCTTGGTAAATTGGATAGAATGCCCAGAGTCACATAGTTGAATGACACTGAGTAAGTTATGACTAAGACCCTCTACTACCAAGACATCAACACGTCTCATTTCTTTTTCCCCAAACATGGCTTTCCCTAAGCCAACAATCTTCAGGCCTTCATCGTTTCCAAATTTGACAACTCCTTCTTTGTCATATTTTATGTCTGTAACAAGATCCTTATTACCCATCATATGAGATGTGCAACCACTATCAAGGATCCACACACCATAGTAATCTTATGCTTTAAGGGAAATCTCTGCCACCACGACCTTCTCATTTTTGTTCTTCTTGGTCCATAATTTTTCTTTCACACTCGGCATGGATTGAGATTTATGTTCTTTCTCGGAGTATGATGGACTAGCTTCATCTTACAAAGCCGCAAATCTATTCTACATTTTTAACTCACCAGTTGGTTTATTTATTTGTTGCTTATGAATGTTTTGATTCTTCTTTGGAACATTTCTCTGAATGGTCGAAGTGTAGTACCAAGCCATATGCCCAAATCCTCCACACCAAAAATAGTGTCCTTCGAAATATGTTCTGGAAAATCTTTCTCTGTTTGGTTTCCACCTCTGTTCTTATTCTCTTCTATATCTCTTCGATATGGAACACACATACTGTGAATGTCCCATCTTCCCAAAACAATAACACCTGATATAAGGTGCATTCTTTCATGTTACTTCAGCACTATGACTTTCCCCTTGGGATATCTGAATAATCTGATTCTGCTTTGTGCCTAAATCAACCATAAACTTCGGGACGAGTTCTTGCGGTCTAACTTCAATTTCCATAGATTTTTTCTTCTTATCAAGCCCCGAATTAGCCTTAACGTCTAAGATCAATTGTTGCTTCTTTCCTTCTAAACCACTAGGCTCCTCTTTCACCTTTTTAGTCTTCGGAATGACCTGCTTTCCTGACATCACATTGGAGTTCAAGAGTTTTTCTTGATCCTTCATTTTTCATCGCATACTGACAACTTCTTCTTCAAGATCTTCGATACGCTTGATGTGATCTTTCACTTTTCTGTTAAAGCCATCAATCTCCCTTTTCTGTTCTTCAATCTTGAGCTTATACTCACTAACTGATTCTGAGTTCTCTGGGGTTGATAACTTGAGTTTTTCAATTTCTTCCATCAACTAAGACTTCTCTTCTTCCTACTGTTGCATATAGAGTTTGGCATCACGAACAAATTTATTGGATTTCTTCTTTTTGGCTCTCCAAACATCTATCTCCTCAAGAGCTGCTTCCAATTCGGCTTCCATGTCAACTCTTCCTTCAACTTCTTATTCTTCTTCTCCAGTGTCAGTTTCTTCCTTTTCCTAAGAACTATCGACAACCACCACCATATAATTTTCTCCTCGATCTTTGTATTTCTCTATTTCCTCAACCTCTTCAACCTCAGACTCATCTGAACTGTCTATTTCTTGTGAAAGAAGATTCTTCTTCTTGAAGAAATTTCTCTTGAACTGCTTCTTCCCTTTCACATAGGCTGAAGATTTCTTCTTGGGAATTTTAACATCATCTTCATCATTTTCTTCTTGAAACTTTTTGGGGAATCTTGATGCGAGATGTCCAACCTTTCTACATCTAAAGCATGCCAGAGGAAGTTTCCCTTCGAACTTTCCTTTTCCTCTTTGAATATTTGAGGAGAGGAATGACATTACCTCATCTGCATCTTCTTCCTCCTGAGAATCTTCAATGGTGAGCTTCTTCATGGACTTAAATTCCACCTCTTTGTATTTCCCCTTTTCCACAGCATCGTTATAATCATTTCTCATTTTATATTCAATAAGGGTGTTGTGCAGGTTATCCAATGTCAATTCTTTGTGGTCTTTATCTTCCAAAATAGAAACTTTCAGATTGAACCGACGTGGAAGTTTTCTCAAGATACGCTTCACAATTTTTAAGTCTTCAATAATTTCACCAAGACCTCGCATGTCTTCTACCACAGCATTTACCCTGTCAAATAATGCATCAACAGACTCATTCGGGTTCATTCTCAGATCTTCATACTTGTTCCACAACACTTTCATCTTTGCCTCTCTGGCCTTTGAATCCCCTTCATATATATTCAAAATCTTTTCCCACATGGTATGTGACATTTTTCATGACATCAACTTTGTATAGATGGGATTTGAAAGGGCTCCCACTAAGGCATTGATTTCTTTGGAATCAGCATCCAACTCTCTATGCTCAGCTTCTGATAATGCACCACTATTAATATCAGCTGTGATACCATGCATAGCTGCTGAAAACACATCTATTCCCAAGGATCAGAAATATTTTTTCATTCAATTCTTCCATATCTGAAAATTACATTCGTCGAAGATCGGAATCCCTTTATGATTAGTGACCTCCATTGAGAGAAGAACTAATTTCAACCTTTCCCTCTGATACCAATTGTTAGGTCCACAAGGTTGAATACCCTGAGGGGGGTGAATTATGGTATGACTAATTAAAAATTAAACCCCTTCTGATCTTGTTTCACTGTTAAGAAAAACACTCTTCTCTCTCTTTCTTGTTGCACAATATAAACAGAAAGTAAAGCATGTACAAGACACATAAATTTTTACTTGGTTCACCCTCACTGGGCTACGTCCAAGGAGCATACACCGACAAGTTTTCGATCATACCAAATTCACTAAAAGCGCACTGTTGTTTACAAAGTTCGGGATATATCACTTCTAATCCTAGGCTCACTGCCTATACAAAATTTAGGGTCATCTCACTTCTTTCCCAAGGGTCACTACCTGTTTCTCTCTCTCTGGATCACTGCCGGTGGAGAGGATCACCTTCTTCCTTTTCCTTTTCTCACTACTCCAGAAAGGATCCACTCACAATTTATAGACTTGTAGGTCTCTTCATTATCTCAAATGAATACATCCTCTATTGTATGTGGATGCTCTATTGAAGTCCAACTTTCACTCGTAGATGAATCTCACTTTGCACCGAAGGTATCGGGCAATCTTTCAACTTTCACGTAGCCTAGAAACACTTTCGTGAATCAACCTTACTTGGCGCGCAAGTCAAACTTGGTGCGCAAGTCACAACTAGCACGCAAGTCCACCTTAGACACTTGTGCGACACTAACTTCTTCAACTCCAAACTTGTGCGACGCACTTCCCTTTACGCCCAAACCAATATTGGAGCGCAACAAACAATAATCGCCCTTCTTCAAATCTGGCGCACAAGTCCCACTTGTGCGACACACCAAAACTTGTGTGACCACCACACTTACGCGATGGGAGCTCTGATTTTTCAAACTGTTGAACTCCGTTGAAAATGAGGAGGGGTGGTCCAGTATTTATAGGCAATTTGAACACCCTGTGTGACAACACGCAAGTATACCCTCGGCGCGCAAGTCTCGGCGTGCAGGTCTCTTCCCCTGCAATTCACTTGCGTGACCAACTTCTAAACTTGCGCGACCCTCCTTAATTTTCCATATTTTGAGCTTCTGATCTTGAGAAACAACAAGTGTGCAAGTTCCCAAGCCTTCTAGGCATCGGTGTTCAAGTCTCTTCATGATGTTCAATTCACTTGTGCGACCAACCCAATACTTGCGCGACACATATCCCTTTACCATAAATTGATGTTCTGATCTTGAAAAACATATGGCACGTGAGTTTCATCTCCTTCAAATACACGGCGTACAAGTCCCTTTTCCAAAAACCACTCTTCTTAATTTATCGATTTTTAGGCCCAAAAAATTGGCAAATACTAGAAAACGGCACCACCTTGTATCTGTTCTTTTTGAACCGCCTCCAGATCATCCATCTCTTTGTCGATGTTCTTGAATCAAACATGGATTGTTAACCACAGATCTTGAACTCGACATTCCACCATGAAATCCCCTTTGTCAACAAGTTTTTATGTCATTGTTTTGATTTTTCAACAATCACAGCACAAATGTCCACTTTGTCAACAAACACAATCACCTCAAAAATGCTTCAATGATACCTTGAGGGATTTTTTCCCAACAATTTCCAATGTATTACCTTTAAAAATAAATCCAATTTATACTAGTTTGAAAATAAGACATAAAAACAAGATTTTATACTCTTTGAGAAAAACTACCTTATTTTATATTTTCAAATTATTTTTCAAAAGACTAAAATAAATTTTAGAAAAATTCTTTATAAAATATAATTAATGCAAAAATATATTCCACAGTATGGAAATATAACAAAAAAGTGTATTTTAAAATCCTTACCATGGAAAAACTGAAATAAAAATAAGTAAGCACCATGGTAAATCCCTAAGTAATTAGGGTTAGTTGGGTCCTATAATCATTGTACTCTCGGTGATCAAATTGTCTCTTAGACACAACGATCATACTCGAGCCATCAATCCCCATCACATGTATGTTTATTTAGTGCTACAATGTAATCCTTATAGGGATACTAGGAGTCCTACCAACTCACCTAGCATACTAGACCTAGTCTTCCCACTTATATACTGAAGATTCCTAAGTGCTATAAATTTCCAAACCATGTATGTTTCCCCTTTTTAAACCACATACGAATTCACTATCATTCAAAGCCAACTCTTACATATCAAAGCACAAACTTTCAATAAGACCTTATGAAAAATCCATTTCACAACCATTTCACACACACCAAAAAAAAATTCAAATTACCCATTACACATTCAAAACCATTTATAAAACTAATAGGGAATTCAAAATAATTTATGTTACAATCAGATTTGAAAAACATACTTAATGAAGATGACCCATGCTGGAAGCTTAGGTAAATTATGTAAAATAGATGAAAATAACATTTATATAAACCAAAACCATTTTGAATATCATATACATACTATTTAATATTATAATCATACTTTTAAAACATTCAATAAATTAATGATTTAAAATTAAAGGCTCAAACATAGGGAACCCACATCAATACACACTTATTTTTTATGATAGCCACTTGAATATTTTCTTTTCTACCTAAATGAATATGCACCTTCACATATATATGAGGAAACCTATCCATAATGTACATATTTTCATGTACATGAATATGTACAAGGGGTTTTAGTAGATGTGACTATACATTCATATGCCCCGTTTGTTGGGAAAAAATCCCTATATGTAACATTGTTGTGTTTTTTGGTTGATTGTATTTGTTGACAAAGTAGGTTTTTGAGGTCGATTTTGGAGTTCCAAATATATTATTGAAATGGTATGTTGATTAATATCTAATAAAAAGTAATGGATTCTCTAGAAGTGGTATATAAAATTGTGTATATAAGGTGGTGGTGTTTCCTAGTGTTTTCTAGATTTTTGGGGTCCAAATTTTGGAGGATGGATTAATCATCATAAAATTTTTATTTCCATGAATTCCTCATAAAAATATTTAAAATCCATGGGTTTTTTGAATATTAGAGTTTTGTGAAGGTATGGATCTTTGTGAAGGAATTCAGTGTCATGAAGGATAGGTTTGATAAAGGTGTTAAGAATCGTGAATGTGTGAAGGGTTGATAGTAAATATCTATGAATATGATAAGTGGAGCATCATGAATGTGTGAAAGGGTTTTTAGTGATTCTTCACCACTAATAGAAGCTTTAATAATGCTAAAATTTCCGTAGTGCTTTGTGAAAACATGGAGCTTTATGAAGAAGATTGTAGATAATCATGAAAAGGTGATTCCAAGGATGGGAGCTTCTAGAATGTGAGGAAACACCTATAAATAGTCCTCTACCCCCCTCAAAAAAGTATAACAAGACTTTATGAATATTCAAAGGCTCTAAATTCATGAAGGTGGTTCGTGAAGTTTGTTCATACGAAGAAGTTTGCGAAGATAGGACGTTTGTGAAGTCTATGAATATTGATCGAAGTTTGTAAGCATCATGAAGGTATTGAAGTTCACGGAGGCTATAAAAATATAAACAAAATTTGTGAGCTTCACGAAAGTGTTTGAGATTCATGAAAGGTGCTTTCTTTATTAAGGATGGTTGAGCATCGTAAAAGAGGTGAGAGTCATGAAATTTGTGGGGTTCGAAAAGGTAGTATATACTCATCAAGAATTGGGTAGTTTTGTGAAAGTTTTGTGAGAATTGTGAAGGAAGTGAGCATCATGAAAGTGTTAAAAAGGGATTTCCTATTAAATCTATGGTAAATTGGTATTCATCGAGTGGGTTAAAATATAACTTCAATAGAGCATCTACCAAAAACTAAGTATGCATTCATTATTGTGAATAAATGGACCAACATGTACATAAACTGTGTATGAATAATTTCTAGTTTAGTGAGGAAAGAAATAGGAAGAAATGATTCTTTCCACCAATAGTGATCCATAGAAGGAATATTGAGGGAGTTACTCTTCGAAGGAAGTGATTTGTCCCTAAACATTGTAAATTCAGTGATCCTGGTCATAAAAGTGATCTCTCTTGAACCACATTTTGGCAGTGAGCCTTAGAATATTTGGTTTATCAATAAATTGTTTTCATATGCTCCTTAGATTTAGCCCAGTGAGGGATAACCACATAAAAATTTGTGTTTCCTTGTTCTTGCTCTCCTTCTTTATTTTCAATTCATTATCATTGGATAAAGAAGGAAAGAATAAGATTATCATAGAAACTTAAGTGAAAATAAAATGACCTTTATAATAAATAGGTCAATATCCATTGGTGAAGAAATAATTTTGAAAATAATATTCATACCCTCATTCACCCCCTCCCTCTCGGGATATATAATCCCCTTTCGGGCCTGACAATTAGTATTATAGTGATTACTTTCTTTTATCAAATTTGTTTTCTATGAATTGTTTTAGTCAATTTTTGAAATGAAATTTTCAGTATGCTCTTGTCTCATTGTGCCATGGAAAAAGTAAGAAATCTAAAGAGGAAGCAGAATTCTAGTGGAATTCCTCAGTGTGGAAGTGTATATGGAAAGTGTGTGATTCAGTTGAAGAGAACCAACAAATTATAATATTATGATACTATTTATTCATTCAATGATCCTGTAGGAATGAATGATGAACCTAACATTCCAAGTGATGTTGGAACTACTAGTGATGAATAAATTACAAGAATTCTAGTAGTAGATATTGTCGACATGACAAAGGAAGTGGACCAAATATTAAAACTGGAAATTAAGACTTAAGATATTTGGATCTAATTATAGAAAATTGTGGTCAATAAGATAAAAGGTTTAAATAAAAGGATTATTGATATAGATACTGATATGAGGGATAATAATTAATCACATGCTAAAGAACTACTAAATATTTCTAAAAAGATAGAAAAACTCAGATCTGATGACAAGGGAAAAAATATGAACTCAGATGAAATTCAGAATCTAGAAATGAGAAATGATTATCTTGATACAGAGCTATCTGAACTTGTTCAAGAGAACAGAAGGATACTGTAGGAGAATGAAATCTCTAATAGTTCTTTTGCTAAAAAATTATAAAATAAAGGAGAAATATTACATGATAGATAATATCTCTTAAGAATTGGAAGATTAGATAACTAGTGAGAACACTCTCATTAGAGAACATAATTCTCAACTTGAATCTTATTATAAGAATATTCAACAATTTGGAGAAGAGTTATAATCAATCAAGAAATAAGTGGTGAAATCTAATGCCAATGGATAGCCCAAATTGAAGGATATTTTACATTTACAATTTTACTTTATTTTAGAAGGTAATAATGAAATGAAATGAAAATAAAATATTATATTTATAAGGAGAAAAATGAAAGGATTTTCTCATTCTAAGGGCCATGTAGTTTGGAAAAATATGGTATTGGATATGAGAAACCCTCTCCCATTCATGAGAGAAAAAGAGTTTTGAACAGTTCCAGAAATAGAAAAAATCCTTTAGGTGATGGGCACATACCTGAAAATACCTATAAAAAATTGATGACAACGTGTGAAATTTATGTGGCATACATGGTCATATTTCAAGTTTTTTTTCCAAAGATTTGAAATATATTTCATATTATGAACTCAAAAATATTTCTAAATCTGATAATAAGTAGAAACGTCTTGAGAAATATGAAATAAGTGTCTCTTAGAAAAAAGTAGACATTAAATGATACTATTGTGGAAGACCGGGACACGCCATGAGTTTGTTTCAAGAACCCCATGACCGTAATGTCAGAAAAAGAACTCTCGAAACATAAACATCTCATCCGAGAAATGATGAAACAAGGTATGTATTTAATGGAAGTTGTTTTATATGTGCTAATCATTGAAATTTGGAAAGACATTACAACAAGAAGAAATAAGGGAAAGAAAAGAAACCCAGAAGGAGATTCCCAACTCTAGTAGTGTATAACAAAAAATACTATATTGGGATACATCATGATAAGTTGAAAATTTTGTTTATAATCTCGGGGGAATCACAAGGATCTCAAAAAAAATTATCAATCGCCCCCTCTATTACACTCACAACATCTCTCTTGGAAATAATGTGAATGAGACTGAAAGAAAAGGGGAGGAGATGCTCTAGTTTTGATTAAGAATAATGTAAATTTAGTGTAAGACTCAACCCCAAAAATAAAGGATTACATGAATTGGATAACAGATAAAAGAAAAATGAATAAATAATTCCTTGAAAAATTCACATGTCATTCAACATGGTGAGAAGTGAAGGAAAGAGGAAGATTCCTTTAATGGAGGAAGAATCAAGATAAGACATAAAGTGGAAAGGTTCATACTCAAATAAATGGACATGAAAAATGGAATATTGGTGGAGCATCAAAGAATGAAATTTATACTAATGGGTTTAAACCACAAATTATGAAAAATAAAAATCCAACAAAACTTAAATATCAGAAGAAGACTCATAATATGGGTAAATAATTCTTAGCCTTATAGATAGAGCATTTTAATTTGGCTAGGCAGTTAGAACAAGCACAAAAATAGTATAGTGCCTTATAAGAGAGTATCAAAGGCTTGATCCGTCAGTATTGACCATGATCCCCTTCTTGAGGATTTTATAGGTACCCCTCTCCATTAGTGTTAAATGATACTAATATCTACTAGAATTTTTACATAACTAAGGGGTAGATACAATATATGGGTTGTGTGTGATGAAAGGGAACAAGTGCATAAATCAAATGGAAATACATGCAATAAGAAGGATTTGAATTCTTGAAATTCGAATATAGGATATTATTTGATGAAAAGTATGATGTGAAACTAAGGATATTTAAAAGATATACATTAATTTTCAAGTAGTTCCATGTCACATTTAATATTCATCCATTAGTATCATGCCTCAGTTCAAGTGTTATTTTTCCATCGAAAGAAGACTGATAGGGGGAGAAGAAAAAACATTCATTTATTTTATGACAATATATTTTTCTATAAAAATATGGCATCATGTGACTATTTTCAAAATACGAAGAAGTTGTGAGAGAATATGTGGTGGAGTTGATTATAATATCTATGTCAACAAATGATAGCAATCAAAGGATGATGGTGCTGGTGAAACAAGGAAGGAATGACACATTTATTTCTCAGTCCAAATATTCCAAGCAGGTTTTGATAATACTTTTAATAGATAATACCAAGATGATGAAGACTCTGGTGGCTACCCAGATGAAACTATCACAATATTATGAATGAAAAATGGTTAATGTCATAGAATACATGCATATCATTGGAATTCTATTGTACTTAATAGAGACATGATTAGATATTATTTTCTCTACATGTTAAAAAACATTGTATCAAAGAAATACGAAATAAATACACTAACTTGTAGTAAAAAATAATACTTTGGTATATCATGGTCATGGGGTATTTTAGTTTTTTTTACAATGAAAAAAACATAAAAATAGTTATTGGGCTATATAGATACAGATTATGCTAGATAAACATATGATAAAAAATCAGCATCATGTGGTGAATTCTATCTTGGAGGGTTTTTTATTTCTTAGCTAAGTAAAAAATAATATTTCACTTCATTGAGCACCACTAAAAATAGATATATTATTTCTAACCAATATTTCACACTGTTATTATGGATAAAACGGTAGCTTGATGAAATGAGAGTTGAATTGAAGTCTCCAATTAGAGTCCATTGCGATAATTAAAGTGCTATAAATGTTATTAAAAATACATTCCATCACTACGGGACAAATAAAATTTAAATAAAGTATCATTTTATAAATGAAAATGTGGATAAAGGGCTTATGAAGTTGGAGTATGTTCTTAGAGAAGTACAGGTTGTGGACATTCTAACAAAGGCCTTACCCAAACAAGCATTTGGACATCATCGACTGGCTCTTGGAGTTCATTAGACTCCCCGCACCTGAAAAATTGTGGATGTGGGATCCTCTCTCCCCAAGGTATGATCTGTGTTTCTCTAATGTGATGATTTGTGCTCTTTACCCTACTGAAGACCTCAAAGGAGTGACCTTCAGGTTCGTTGACAAAGGGGGGAGTTGTGGCTATAAAAGAAAAGAAAATTCCTTAATGAAGATAGGGGAGAAGTTGATAGGGGGAGTAGTGAAGTATGTGGAGTTTCAAATCTGGTGATTCTAAATATGACTTATCAAAGGTTATATATCACAAAAAATGGGGTTTGTGGTGAAATAAAATGAGTGGTTTTAGAATGATGTGGTTCATTAATGAACTATGCATGCTACTCTTATTTCTAACACTGAGCATGGTTCATGTGGGCTTAAAGTGTGTGTTGAGTAAATCATTGATTGCTATCTATATCATAAGAAGTTAATTTTACAATAAGATGGATGAATGTTTAATGAGGAATCAAAATATGAAGAATTATCAACAAACCCAAAGGGGGGATTGTTGGGGGAAAATCCTCTAGGTAATATTGCAATGTTTTTGGGTTGATTTTGTTTTTTCAAAATGTATGTTTCTGCGGTCATTTGTGGAGTTCCAATAATATTTTTGACAAGTTATATTGAAAAATATCCAAGATAAAGGAATGGATGCTCCGGAGGCTGTACGAAAAATTATGTAAAAAAGGTGGAATTGTTTCCCAGTGTTTTCCAAATTTTTGGGGTCCAAACTTTGGAGGATAGCTCAATCATCGCAAAATTTGGACTTTTATTAATTCCTCAGAAAAATATGGAAAAGGAATATATTTCATTAATATTAGAGTTTCACAAAGGTATGGATATTTTTAAAGGAATTCAGTGTTGTGAAGGCTGGGTTTCACGAAGGTGTGGAGTATTGTGAATGGGAGAAGGGTTGATGGTAAATCTTCATGACTATGAGAATTTGAGAATTTTGAATGTGTGAAGGGTTAATGGTGATTCTCCATGACTATGAGAAGCTTCATGAATGGGAAAATTTCCCTAGTGCTTCATGAAAATGGGGAGATTCATGAACAAAATTGGATAGCTTATCAAAAAGGTGATAACAAGGATTGGGGCTTGTTGAATGGGAGGCCATGCCTATAAATAGTCCTCTACCCCCCCCCCCCAGAAAAGTATGGAAAGACTTAACAAAGATTCAGAGCCTCGGAATTCATGAAGATGATTCATGAAGGTTTTTATTGAGAAAAATTTCACAATTAATGAAATTTCACAAAGGCTATGAAGATTGATCTAAGGTTTTAAGAATTGTGAAAGTATTGAAGTTTTTGAAGGCTATAAAAATATGACCAATAGTTTTGAGTTTTTTGAAGGATAACTGATATTTTTGAAAGTGTTTGAACTTTATGAAATGAGGTTTCTTCATGAAGGCTAGTTAAGCTTCATGAAATAGGTGATATTCGTGAAAGTTGTGGGGTTATCAAAGGTATTTTATACTTGTTAAGAATTTGGTATTTTTGAAAAGGTTGTGTGATCTTTGAAAAGATAGTAAGAATAAAAAAATTGTTGAAAATGGATTTCTAAGTAAATCTATGGTAAATTAGTATTCATCAAGTGGATGAAAGTATAAATTTTACATAGAATATACCTACAACTAAGGATATATTCATTATTCCTAATGAAGGTATCTACATGTCCATAAAATTTGTATGAACCCTTTCTAGATCAGTGAGAAAATGAAGAGGAATAAGGTGATCCTTTCCACCATCAGTGATCCATCGAAGGAAGATTGAGGGAGTAACTCTTGGGAACTAGTGAGTAGTCCCTAAACATTTTAAATCTGGTGATCGTAGGCATAGAATTTATCTATCCAAAACCACATTTTGGCAGTGGGTCTTAGTGGATTTGGTATATCACTACATTTTTATTGCATGCTCCTTGGATGTAGCCCAATGTGGGTGAACCAAGTAAAAATCTATGTTTTCATGTGCTTGATATCATGATTTACTTTAAATTCATCATCATCAGATAAATAAGGAAATAATAATAACATAATACACACTTAATTGAAAATAAATTGACCCTTATAATAAAGAGGTTAAGATCTAGTGGGGCAGGAAGATTTTTGAAAAGAATATTCATACCCTAATTCACCACCCCCCCCCCCCCCTCAGGGTAACTAATCCTCTTTTGGGCCTAACACCTTTACACTAACACACATATGAATTTTTCATATATATATATATATATAATCATACTCATCCCCAATATATATATTCATACTTCCCTAAGTGAATATATATAAAGGGGGAACATATATATGTATATTCCAACCTATGCATACACATGTAACACTCCTTCGACAACATTGGCTCAAATCCACCTCAATGAGGTCCAAAGTACTAGAAAAATATAATAAACCCAAAAATTACAAAATCAAAAATTAAAATTGGGCCAAAGGAAAGGAACATATGAATCCTTATCCAAAACCAATGAAAAAATCACTGCCTTTAATAGCCACGGTAAAAACCATCCTTAATTGAGGATCAAAAACCCTAAACAAAAAAGAACCAAGCAAAATGAACACCCAAAAACAGTTATGGTTTTTTCAAGACATGTCTACCACATAGAAGAGAAAAAAACAAAGAAAATAAGGAGGAATAGGAGAGAAGAATATTACCAAAAAAGATATCACCCAAGATTATGAGGAGAATCGGCCACCGATCAAGAGATGAGGGAGGCCAAGGCACATGGGAGAGGGCTTCAGTCGTGGGGTTTCATGTGAAATAGAGAGGAAAGGGGGAGGGGGTCACATGACCAAAGGAGGAAAATCATCATCGTCTTCATCATCATCATCATCATGATGGTGGTGGTGATGATGATGATGAAGATGATGAAGATGATGATGATGAGGATGATGATGATGATGATGATGATGATGATGATGATGATGATGATGATGATGATGATGATAATGATGATGATGATGCTTATGATGATGATGATGATGATGATGATGATGATGATGATGATGATGATGATGATGATGATGATGATGATGATGATGATGATGATGATGATGATGATGGTGATGATGATGATGATAATGGTGGTGGTGGTGGTGGTGGTGAAAATGGTGATGATGGTGATGATGGTGATGATGGTGATGATGGTGATGGTGGTGATGATGACGATGATGCTGATGATGGTGATGATGTTGATGATGGTGATGATGAAGATGATGATGATGATGATGATGAAAAAAATATTATTATTAATATTATTATTATTTAAACAATTTATTTATTTTATTTTTTTATATTTATTTTTAAAAAACTGGATGATGTGCATATTTTGGCCACATGTATGGACAAAGAGTTAGTCAACTCTGAACCCCTCTCTAGCCCCCTAGATAACCTCATATAGGCAGGCCACAGAGTTTGGAAAACTTTGCACTGGTTGTGTGATTTGGCTCTATCAAAACTATAGTCAATCTCACACAGGTTGCGCATAGTTTGTACTAACTGTGTGTCAATCGTGTGCCCATGATAAAAGCCCAAGATTTTAAAATTTAAACCCAGATAGGCCCTAAACTCAAAATCAAGTATGAAAATAATTAAATGATTTAAAATAATTAATATGAGAGGGTCTAGGTGTGACAATTATCCCTACCATGACACTTTCTTCACCCAAAAGTCCCAAAGATGTAGTTTTTCACAAGATTAGGTGAAATCACACCACAAAACAAGAAGAGGTTCTCGAAACCCAAATACCAAGATCTAATACAAACCCTTCTTGTGAAACTCTAATCCTAAAAATGATACAAGAGGGGTTATCTCCAAATAAGTGAACCCACACCGTAATAGAGAACAATCGAGACCAAAGAAGTCAAGCCTCCCAAAAAAAGATTCAATGAAGAATCTCAAATCCCCAAACACAACCTCAATATATAACACCCCAACCCCTAACTTAGAAATCATCAGGGCCTTTTTGGGATATCCACAATAATTTTTCACATAACCCACTATCTGAGCCAACCAATTACTATGATCGAGGTCATGTGGAGTTAAAACCAGGAATTTCCACATCATTAAAGCCTTAAAGACTAATTTCACCATGATCATGTGATATGGTAGTCTCCCCACTATTTTAGAACTTTGGTCAACACTAGTTTCCTCAAGCCGAAATAAGCTCCCAAAAGATGAGGCACAGGATAAGAAATATTGCCATTCACAAACACAAGACTCAAAATTTTTTCCCAAAATAAACTTATATTGAAACCTAGATTTCTAAGAAAGATAGAAATGATATAAGGCTCCCAGGAAATACCCCCAAGCCTAAACAAGGAATAAAAGCAGAACTCTCCAGATGGAATAAAACCTCTAAACCAAACCTGAAATCAAAGAAAGATGAAAACACCAGTGTGTACTTTTGGATTCCAAATACATAATCATCCATATCCAATGAAAATAAGAAGAATATACATAGTGGTTCTCTCTACCATTTAAGAACCAACTAGCACAATGGCCTGAACTAGATCACAATTCATAATTACCCAAGATAGAGAATCTCCAAACTTGCATCACTTAAAACCAAAACCACTCCAAAAGAAGACCAACTATTCAAGAGTTCTAATGCCCTAGGAACTACCATATAAATCTCAATAAAATGGGGCCACCAAGATCTCCCAATAAGAAGTTCCAAAAATGAAAATCCACATCAAGGGGAAATATAAATAGTTTCAACTCTAACATCAGAGACAACATGTGGGTCAACATCCACCACACCCAGCAGCTCCTCCATTGTGTGAAAAGCTTCACTAAAAGAACTATGTCTAGAGACCTAATGTATTGAAGCATATACTATACCATATTAAGGAGCTTAATATCTTTGATCGAAACTTCCTATTTTGATAGCGCAACTTATAGAACCCTTTCAGGTGACCCAAGTGGCCATGATAAATGAAACATATTCTTGTAAGCCAACCAAAAATGAGTTATTCCTATATTTTTAGATAAATAAGGTGGTAAAAACCAATAAGATTTGGTTGTGTTCTAAAATTAGATAAGTATCTGGATCTACCACTCAATTTAGAGTCTAGGTAGAGTTATCAATGGGAATATCCAGATAAAAACTTAATCATAATTTCATGAAACTCCATCAACCTAAAATTTTATTGGATCAGACCACTAAATTATGACCAACATCAATTACCAAAATTTTACTTCACTTATACTACCAAGGAAGGAACCTTAAAAACTAACCATCCACTCCATACAATGGCTTTTCTGGGGTATAATCCAAAGACAAGAAACAAAAAACCAAATCAAAATGCATCACAAGCCAAAATTTCATATCCCAATCACAAATCAAGAACTAAACTCAAACAACACTTACAACACTTCCAAACCGAAAATTACAAAAAAGAAAACTCCAAACACAATAAGGAAACACCACAACACTCCCACCATTAAAAACATTTAAATCATCCCTTTTTTAAAACCATTTTTATAAAAAAAACAACCTTAATATGTTATGTACCCACCATTGTTATTCCATGAATCCTCACATATTTACATCCCTCATCTAGCTCAATCACCCATCCACACATCCTAATAACCAACTATCTACTTTCCACATATGTACATCCATATATGTGATCATTCATAGAAATACCAAGGGTCAATTCAAAACAATTTTTCATTCCCAAAACAAAACATTCGACCTAATTTCCAATTCCCAACCAATTTGAATCCATCCTTTATTATCTAAAAACAAAACATTCCCAAATTTACCATTTTCAAGAAACATCCATTTTTCATTCAAAAAAAACTTCCAAAAACCCCCAAAACATTTTCCAAAACGATTTCATTTCTAAAAATATTCTCATTTTTAGAAAAAAAAACACCTTTCATTTTCAAAGAACCCATGATTTTCATTCTAGAAATCCAATTTCAATAAACCAATTTCCAATTTAAAACCCAAGTAAAACACCCAAAAACCAACTCAAACCATTACCAAGAACAAATAGAAGAAACCCAGTACTCAATAAAAATCCCAATAATCTCATAGGAAGAATTTCTACACATGGATTGGATGCACAGTTTGGTCAGTCATGCACCAACTGGGTGCGTACATCGGTGCTCATCAGAGGCATCTTCATGGTATATTCATGGATTTCCAAACCATTCACAACAACCATACACCCAATGAGTCCCTCCAAAATTCCATTAAAACCTTTTTAGATTTAAAAAATAACCCACCAAATCTCAAATTTAAACACAAATGCTCAAACAAAGACTAAAAATATCAAAAACATCTAATATTAAATCTTGGATTTGTAGGCACAACTATCATAGACCACACTGAAAATTCAAGATTCCTTCTAAATAGGTGGTCATCAAGCACCTACCCATGACTGACCACTCGATTTCTAAAAAAAATACTTTCTATGAACTATCATACATCCCCAAATAACATGGGATAATGCTTTGATACAATTTTTTCAAGAACCAGCCTGGGTAAACCTCAAACTAGTCACCCAATCCATCCCATAACAGGGCACACGAGGCATTCTCAATCCTCCCAGGCTAAAAATTAGTTTTGGTCGTCATATAAAACTTTATTGGTGATGATTTATCCCATAAATGAAAACAAAAAATATATAAACTAAACATTAAAAATAAACACTATCGATGAAAGTAAATAAAACAATACATATCTCTATGTGACCGTACATGTCACCACCAACCACTAAACCAGCTTCACTCCACAGTAACCAAGTCTAATATGGAAGCCACACCATAGGCCAAAAACAAAGATAGATGTATATGAATGAGTATTAAAACTCAGTAGGAATTCCCAAAATAAACTATTTCCAATGCCTTACCTTGAAAAATAAATCCAATTAATACTACTTTGAAAATAAGATATATAAAAATATTGTTTTCTACTCTTTGAGAAAAACAAGTAACAACCTTCTATTTTGTGGAAAAACTACTTTATTTTATATTTTCAAAATAGTTTTCAAAGCCTAAATTAAATTTCACAAAAATTATTTATAAAATATAACTAACACAAAAATAGATTCCATGGTATGGAGATATAACAACAAACTGCATTTTAAAATCATTACCATAGAAAAACATAAGTAAAAGTAAGCAAGAACCATCAGAAATCGCTAACTAGGGTTAGCAGGGTCCTAGGATCCTTGTACTCTCAATGATAAAATCATATCCAAGATGAAATGGTACTTCTTGAGGCACTAATCCCCATAACATGTATATTTAGTTAGTGTTTTATTATAATCCTTCTAGGGAGACTCAGCCTCAACCATACTAAATCGCCTAACATACTAGACATAGTCTTCCCACCTAGATACCCAAGATTCCCAAGTGATGTAACTTTCCAAATCATGGATGTTTGATGTTATTCATTTATTCATAATTTTCTATTTACTCCCTTTAGCTATTTTCAATGAAAAGTGCATAATTGGTGTGAAATAATCATGGTTTAATATTAAATATAATTTTAGAGCATTATTTTTATTAATACATATTCAATTCAGTTTACTATTTTAATTTTAACTCTCATCTTAATTATCAAAATTATGTTATTCTTATTTTTTAGGGTTTATAATTCAATTTCCTACAAATAATTTAATTGTAGATGGGGCCAATTCGGCCATATGAATGGACATATGGACCACACAATAAGGACCAAAGAATTTGTCAAAGAAATTGGACCAAATATGATGTTATATTTTTTGGGCTTAATACCAAAGTCCAAATTCATTAATTATCCACAAATATTATATGGAAAATATAATTAATCTTGGATAAAAATTTCAAGGCCCAACTCAACCATTAATGGGCCCAATTGGTCCATTAAAGTTTATCCCACCATTCTATTTAGGAATTAAAAACATCCCACATTTCTTGACTTTCATCGAAATCCAGTAAACTAATTGAGATATAATTTTGTGGTGTGAAATGGAATATTTAGTTGATAATATTTTTATAAGAAATGGTTTGAATTTGATGACATATTTCTTTCCAAAAACAAATTCACATTTTGGCCTTCAAAAAAGTATGGATAAAAATGAAGAGCACAACATTGTTTAGTAAAATATCCATAACTTTTGCTCCAAAAGTCCAATAGATTAAAAATTTGGAGGGTGTACTTTATACATACCTATATAGAACTTTTATGAATAATATTTAAATATCCAGATGTCTAAATTATCAGATAGTAAATCCAAGTGGAGAGGCATATTTGGAATGAAAATAATGCACCAACTTGGGCTATAAATACATCCCCATAATCTCATTCAAAAGGGTTAACATTTCAGAGAATAGAAGGATATATTGGAATGACCAAGTATAATAAAAAATTCTTGGTATGATCTTCCAAAATTGAGTTTCTACTTTAGAGACCTTTCCTCTATGATTTCTTTTGATTTACTTTTGTGTTCTTCTTTATATGTAATATCATAAATGTTTATATTGTAATTTTGTTTTAATGAATGTTTCTTCTTAATTATATATCATCCTAATCCACCCTATGTTGATTAATATTAATTTTATAAAAAAAATAAATAAATTTGAAAATAATTCCCTTATTTTTCTTTCCCATTCAATTTAAAGTCAATGTTTCATTGTCTTCACTGTTTGTGTGTGTGTTCGGCACACTACTCTTACTTTGTCCCATTCTTTTTATTATATTTATAACTAATTATCCTAAACATAATAAACCATATTACTAAATATATCAATGGATGGGTAAATCTCCCATTGGGGTGATTCATAATTTTGGGATGTTAATCGATTTAGATTTTTTTTCTCAATTAATATTCTATAAATTAATATTGTGTATGTTGAAGTTAAAATGTCATGGATTACTGATTTTTTTTGAAATGTGGATTCCATGGATTATTGGAACCAAAAGTACACATGGTTTCATGAAATATTGAACCTTAATTAAACAATAATTTATTGAGATTAATACCCTAGTTGTGGCTTGGATTAAAGCTAAAAAATTTGGGAATTCTGATCAAAAATCATATTATGAAGTGGATGTAATTTAATGAAATATATATCAATTCTCAACGATATAACAATATTAACTCTCTAATGATGAAATCACCCAAATAATTATTAAATTGTTAAATTAATATTCACTAATAATTCATTTCATCTAACCTTTTCAAACAAACCCTTAATCAGAACACAATCAATTAAAAACAATCAACTCTAAAATTTGTACCATCATCGAGGATTCGACGTGAGTGCTGCTATACATATTAGTATAGAACTATACCTTTTAATGGTCAATAGGAGACAATAATTGATGCTTAAAATGGAACTTTTTATAGGGACGGTAAAACTATTTGTTGTTAGTTTTTGATTTTTGTAAAAAAAACAAAAAAATAAGTAAAAAATCTAAAAAACACAAAGAAAACCCCACCTTCCCCATAAAAATCATAATAGGAAAAAACAACAAAGAAAAAAAACACCTTCCTCATCCTTTCAAATTTTTTCTAAATTCCCCATATCCTACCAAACAATCCATTGTATTTTTTAAACCCTAAAATTGAGTGAACTCTTCAACGAATTAGGAGAAAAATTATGGATAATCAAATCACCCAAGACTCATTCATTACT
This sequence comes from Viscum album, assembly GCA_963277665.1. Classification (NCBI taxonomy): domain Eukaryota; kingdom Viridiplantae; phylum Streptophyta; class Magnoliopsida; order Santalales; family Viscaceae; genus Viscum; species Viscum album. Next base: position 754,266,434 of record OY728160.1, read on the forward strand.
CTTCCAATTGAACTAGATATAGACAATACTAGGGAAAACCCTTAAAGAACTTTATTCCCCTAATATGAATTAACAACCCCTTAGTATTCAATATCCAAATATTAATGCTGATTTCAAACTCAAATCGGGTTTGATTTATCTTATACTTTATTTCCATAGTCTAGACAGTGAGGATTCACATCTTAATCTCAATGATTTCCAAGTGGTGTGATATACCATAAATCCTCAAGGGGTTTCTAAAGAAAAAATAAAACATCATGAATTCCCTTTATCCCTAGCTAACTCCACTAAGTTATGGATCTAATGCCTCCCTCTTGGTTTCATAACCACATGGAATGACATGAAGTGACTCTTCTTAGAGAAATTATTTCCTACTTCTTGAACTTATTTTATCCAAAAGTAAATTAGTGGTATCTATAAATCCCCAAATGAATCACTCCATGAGTATTGGGAGAGGTTCAAAATGCTTGTGGCAACCTACCCACACCACCAAATCCTCGAACAACTCTTGATCCAATACTTCTATGAGGGTTTATTGTCTATAGAGAGAACTCTCATTGATGTCATAAGTGGTAGTGCTCTTGTTGACAAAACTCTTGTAGCTCCATGATATCTCATAAGTAATGTGGCTAAAAACACACAAAAAATACATACTTTAGAACATGCTCAGGTCAAAAAATCCATGATAATCAATCCATAGAGCCCAACAAGATGACCAAGTGGATGATTGAACGTACAGGTCTTGTGTGTCAACTAACTATGGTTTCCAAATCCCTAACCTCATATAATCCACAATATATATTCCCTAGACCTATCAAGAATTGTGTAATATATATCTCACTAGCTCATACAAACAACACATTTCCACATCTGTAAGATCATCCATCTAATTATTCTAGTACAATGGAGCTTAATGCAACATATGTTCAGTGGGACACCATCCCTCAAAAATCAGTTCAGTTCATTGGAAACTTCAACCAACCACACCCTGATCCCTTCTCATCTTCCTATAACCCAAGCTTTAGGTATGGTAATCCCATCCCTCATCCCCATCAGTTCCCTCCTAAAAATCCAAACCAATTCCAATATGGTCAAGGTGGTAGTAACTTCCAACAAACTTATCCTTTTGTTCCTCAACCTAAAAGGAGCAATACTCCTCTTTCTCCTCTTAGATTCCATTATCCCAATGAACCTTCGCAATTCCCAATCTAATACAAGAAATTTCCCATGAACCAAAATGAAGTTCATCCCAATGCGGGACATGCCTCTTCTTCCAAGAAACCATGGGAAAGTTCTATATAATATCTTGCCTCCTTCACCTGTTCTAGCCTTAAAAACATTGAAAACCAAATTGGTCAACTTCCATTCTACCTTATCCAATAGAAACTATCCAATTATTCCCAACTCCTATCTCAACTATTTCCCAACCCCAAGGTTAATTTAATTGAAATTGTAATTTGATTAGGGAAAAATTTCATACCTCATGATGGATCTTAAAATGAACCTTTGAAAGTTGATCATGAAAATGAGAAGAAAAAAATCATAAACAAGAACCTGAATTCAATCCCTCACCTCCTTCCATTCCTCTAAGGAAATTAATTCTTTTTCCTTAAGTTGTATCTAAAATAACACAGTCCTTTGAACCTGATCCTGAAATGCACAGCATGTTTAGACATGTTGAAGCCAATATTCCCCTCTTAGATTCCATCAAAAAAATCCCTAAGTATGAAAAGTTTCTTAAGGATTTTTTCACCCATAAGAGATAACTGAGGTCTATAGAAAATGTTTCAACCCATAATTACTTACCCATAAAGTGAAAAGATCTAGGTACCTTTATGGTTCCATGCCAAATAGGGAGTTCCAACTTTGATGATGCACTCATAGACCTAAGAGCCTCGATAAATTTCATGCCCAAATCCATCTTCTACCACCTTGGTCTATGTCCCTTGCACCCAACTAGTGTTTTTATCTAGTTAGACAATAAAATAACATCTAGTCCTCAGGTAATAATTAAGGATTTCCTTGTTTGAGTTAAGGATATTATCTTCCCAACTAATTTTTATGTCCTTGACATGGATGGTCAGAAAACCTCTTATCGATATCCCCTAATTCTAGGAAGACCATTCCTCTTAACAGCTAGAACTAAAATTGATTTCCATGTGGTGATCCTATCCATGGAATTTAGTGACCAACTGGTCAAGTCACTACTACACAACATGCCTTTAACAGCACTAGAATAGGCCTTTATCATCGCTAGAAAAGTGTTGGCTACCACAATGTGTTTAAAAGGATAAGGATTTTATCAGTGCAAGAAAAGCATAGATAAATGGTAGTTTATCAACACGAATAAAAGCACTGATAAAGCATAATTTTACTAGTTCTTTTAAAATTGTTGATAAAAGACACCATTTATTAGTGACTTTATTTAGCACTGATAAATGTATGCTTTATCAATGCTTCTACAAGCGTTGATAAAGCTACCCTTTATCATCACTTTTAGAAGAACTGATAAATATTACCTTTATCAATTCTCCTAAAAGGATTGACAAAGTATTCCTTTATCAAAACTTAAAAAAGTGCTGATAAAGGCTATCTTTATTAGCAGATTTAGTAATTCTTATAAAGGTGAAAACTGTAGTGTGTTGCTGCAACACACTACATCTCTAGAAACTAGTGTAGTGTGCTGTAACAACACACTGCATCACCAAAAATAATAAAATAAATTACAAAAATAATATACAAATACTGAATTTAAATGAAATAAAAGTTCTAACACAAATACAAGAAAAAAACTATTATAGAGTATGTCAGTTTTTTAATAAAATTAATGTAAATTTTGAATAAACAGGTGCACTTGGAGTCATACCGGTCACACCATGAGTAAAATTGAGGTGTGATAGATTAATACGCATCAAAAATGACTTATGGATAATTTTTCTAAAGTACCAAAACAATATAAATGTGTTTGGTTAGTTTTGAGTATGTTACTTGTTTTTTTATTAAAATTAATGTGAGATTTAAATAAAAAGATACACTTTGAGTCATACTAGTCACACTGTGAATTGGATTGAGGTGTGGTTGATTCCAAAATGTTAAAAATGACATATGGGTATTTTTTCTAAAGTACCAAAACAATATTAATGCATTTTATTAGTTTTGAGTATGTCCATTGTTTTTTTACTAAAATTAATGTCAATTTTATATAAAAAGGCACACTTAGAATCATATCAGTCACACCGTGCATCGGATTGAGATACAGATGATTTATACACATTCAAAATGAGTCATTGATCATTTTCCTGATACATCAAAACAATCAGAATGTGTTTCCTAGGTTTTGAGTACGCTGCTTGTGTTTTTTACTAAAATGTCATTTTAAACTGTAAACATGAACTTTGATCCATATAGGTGGAATCGAGTGTGGGTTTGACATGAGAATGATTCATGCATGTCACAAATGATTTATTAATTGTTTTCCCAAATCATCAATACAATTCGAGCACGTTTTCTCAGTTTTTAGTAAGTGACACTTTTTGTATTAAAATATAATTTTTAAACTGATAACAGACACTTGGAATCATACCGGTCACACCATGCGTCAAATTGAGGTGAAGATGATTCCTACACCTCAAAAATGACATATGGATCATTTTAAAAAAGTTCAAAAACAATATGAATGTTTTTTCTCATTTTGGATCATTTTAGTTGTTTTTTCACTAAAATTAATGTCAATTTTGAATAAAAAGACACACTTGGAGTCATACCGGTCACACTGTTCATCAGAATGAGTTATGGATGATTTCTAAATGTCCCAAATAACTCATGGATATTTTTCCTAAACTATAAAAATAATAAGAATGTGTTTCTTCAATTTTGAGTATGTCACTTTCATTTTTTACTAAAATTCCATTTTAAACTTGAAACATGAATTTTGAGCCATACGGGTGGCATCATGTGTGGGTTTGACATGAGACTAATTCATAAATGTAACAAATGAATTATGAATAATTTTAAAAAATTATCAACACAATACAATCATATTTTCTTAGTTTTCATTGATTGAAACATTTTTTGTATTAAAATGTCAATTTTAAACTAATAACGGACACTTGGAGTCATACCGGTCACACCATACATCATATTGAGGTGAAAGTAATTCCTAAATATTAAAAATGACTTATAGATCTTTCTCCTAAAGTACCAAAATAATCTGAATGTGTTTTCTCAGTTTTGGTTATGTTAGTTTTATTTTTTCACAAAAATTAATGTCAATTTTGAATAAAAAGATGCATTTGGAGTCATATCGGTCACATTGTGCATTGGATTAAGGTGAAGATGAATTCTACATGTCCCAAATGACTTATAGATCATTTTACTGAAGTATAAAAATAATCATAATGTGTTTCTTCAGTTTTGAGTATGCCACTTGTGTTTTTTAATAAAATGTCATTTTAAACTAGAAATACGCACTTTGAACCATATAGGTGGAATCATGTGTGTGTTTAACATGAGACTGATTAATACACATCACAAATGAATTATGAATCTTTTTCAAAAATTATCAAGAAAATCTGAGTGTGTTTTCTCAGTTTTCAGTGAGTGACACTTTTTTGTATTAAAATGTCAATTTTAAACTGATAACGGACACTTAGAGTTATATCGGTCACATGGTGCATTGGATTGATGTGTGGTTGATTTCTACATGTCAAAAATGACATATGGATAATTTTTCTAAAGAATCAAAACAATCAGAATTTTTTTATTGGTTTTGAGTATGTCAGTTATTTTTTTACTAAAATTGATGTGAATTTTGAATAAAAAGATGTACTAGGAGTCATATCGGACACATCGTGCATCGGATTGAGGTGATACTGATTTATACATGTCCCAAATGAATCATGTATTTTTTTCCTAAAGTATAAAAATAGTAATAATGAATTTACATGGATTTTAGTATGCCACTTGTGTTTTTTACTAAAATGTCATTTTAAACTGGAAACATGCACTTTGATCCATACAGGTGACATCGTATGTGGGTTTAACATTAGACTAATTTATACACATAAAAAAAAGAATTATAAGTCATTATACCAAATTATCAATACAATTTGGTTTGTTTTATCATTTTTCAGTGAGTGACACTATTTTGTATTAAAATGTCAATTTTAAACTGATAACGGGGACTTGGAGTCATACTGTTTGCATCGTGCGTCAGATTGAGGTGAGGTTTATTATTATACAACACAAATGACTTATGGATAGTTATCTTAATGTTCCCAAAAAATTTGAATGTTTTCTCAGTTTTTATTATATCAGTTGTTTTTTCACTAAAATTAATGTCAATTTTGAATAAAAAGATGCACTTGGATTCATACCGATCACACTGTGTATCAGATAGAGGTGAAACTGATTTATAAACGTCCTAAATGACTCATGGATCATTTTCCTAAAGTATCCCAACAATCAGAATGTGTTTCCTTAGTTTTGAGTAAGCCACTTGTGTTTTTTACTAAGATTTAATTTTAAACTAGAAACATGCACTTTGAGCCATATAGGTGGCATCATGTGTGGGTTTGACATTAGAATTATTTATACACGTAATAAATGAATTATGAATTTTTGTCACAAATTATCAAGATAATCTGTATTTTCTTAGTTTTTAGTGAGCGATGATTTTATTATATTAAAATGTCAACTTTAAATAGATAACTGACACTTTGACACCATCCCTCCTCGATGACCATGATATATCAATGCTGGTTTTCCTCCTATAGTTCTTTCATACACCTTCTGACTTTAGTGGTTGATTAAGCATATATTTATTCAAATATTTAAGTTGGATTACATAATTTTTTGATAATTGGGAGTTGTGTAGATGTTTCTTTAATAACACTAGTAGATAAATTGAAGCTTCCTATGCATAATGATCTTAATGGTGGATTAATACCCTATATAAAATTGCTTAAAAAGTGGTAAAAACATTATTTTAGTAAGTCACCTAAAACACCTAAAAATATATATCTTATATTAAGTGACAAGTGTTGTGTGCACTTTTAAACAATTGTTCTCAAACATAATCATGATATCATCCTCATTATACTTTATTGCCCAAAATTTTTACATTTTTCAAGCCAGTGCTTCTTATCCTCCTCCACCATGGTCTCTACCTGAGTCTTCACCTTTTCCTCCTCCTCCACGTCAATATCTGACTCTGAATATACCTCTTCCTTCACATCTGACTCTACCTTCACCTCCACCTCAACCTCCACCTCCACCTCTTCCTCTATGATTTCCCAAAAAAATTATTGTTTTTAGGTCATCACTTCTAAAAAATTGATTTACTCCATTATTCTTATCCTTCATAAAGAGATTAAAAATAATATATAAGAATTCTAACACTAATTCTTCATGTACCAAATATATTTCAAATTTCATAACTCATACTGGATCACATACATAACAGGTAGTCACCTAAATTTGTTGTCAGCATATATTATGAAAAAAAATGTATAATTCCCACTCATCTCTAGAAAAATTTATTTCTTCTTTTGAGTAACTAGGTTGTCAGAAATCTTGATAGTATTGAGAAAATATAGAAAAACAAATTATTATGAAATATATTTAATAAAATTTTAATTACCTTCAGAAATTACCTATTAGGGGATGTAGGTATTTTCATGATTTGTGATTTCTCTCATAAATTTTCAAATATAATATTCACAATCGATGTCATTATCTTGTTTCAGACACTGTAGAAACATTGAAAAAAATTGTTTTTAAATGTTTTTATCGTTAAATATTTTTATATTTACATTAATTTATTTATATTAATAGTAATCCATAGTCCTTATCCCTTTAGACACTGACTTCATATCATGATCTATCCTATATTAAGTAACTACTCTATCATAAAAAAATTCTTATTAAAACAAAAAATGAATATATAATTCAAATTTTACCTATAAAATATTGATTTTAGTGTATTATATATTCACAATACATATAATGTGTGATTGGTTGGTTTCATATCCACACATTGGATCTAAAAAATAAATATCTAAGGTTTCCATATTTACTATTATTAGTATCTAGTGCATCTTAAAAAAACAAAAACAATTATGTAATGAAAAACATAAAAATATATTTTATATTATTAGATTTTAGAATTTTAGAATTTTACCTTTTCATTTTAGGCATCAAAAAGAGTTTGTAATCTGATGATTTTATATTAAAAACATCGAGTAACTCATCTTTTATCTTCTTAATTGCTTCCTTATTCAAATTAAGTTCTATAATAGAAATGATACATGGATTAATGAATCCAAATCATGATTCACACAATCTTCCCTTTATATAGTTGTAATATAAATTCTTGTGAAAAATATGAATAGTCACTAAATTTAAAAAACATATTAGATAACTATTTGGATAGATGTATTATGAAAATTTACATTATTTATGTATTCACAAATGAGACACTCAACCATTCATGCTTAGGAATCTCAGTTAGAGTCTTGAGACTAATTACATCTGTGAAAGAAATCACCATATATTTTGTATTCATATTCAATGTAAGACATAGTTTTATCTTTAAATTTAGTCCCTACATGAAGTTGTAAGGATAATAATTTTTTCTCTAGAACTAGGGGGAGAAGGTACTCTTGGAAGGTCATTTTGTTTCTTGGTTGATTCACTAGATTTTCTAGATTCGACCTTCTGTTTTCCACTACTTTATCCATATGTAATATTATACCTCACTTTATACCTTTTATCATTAATTGTTAAATTTTTTTATATGAAATTTTTTTTAAGGACTTACCTCATATATATTTATAAGATTATACGGTCATGCTTTGAAATCTCCAATAGCATCTTTGACCGTTGTAATATCTGGCTCATCAAGTGGAATAGGGAACTCAACAGTCAACTCATAAGCTACCTTAATCCCCAATCTCATGTGATATTTAGGGAGGTATTTATTGTTTATCTAGTTTAATAGGATATTATACACTATAACAATCAAAACACAGTGGTACGTGGGTACTGACATATAAAAATCACATACAATTGTACACTACAGAATTTTAGTAATATAAAGTTATCAGAAGTTCTTTGATTCACATTTAGGAGAAAGAGTAATTAAAAATTGATTTCCTAGGGTAACTTATGTGGTTGTGGGGAATGAATAGCCTCAAATTTAGTGGGATAATCTGTTTCATGTGTGGATCTTTGCTCCACCGCCAGTTCCCTTTGATCATTTCTTATACATTGGATTTCCAAACCAGGATGAAAAATAATATCTTGAAGTGAGTCTATTTATGTATTAAATCATCTCACCATATTATATGTATCTTCATGTGGCTTTATCTTCTCTAAATAAGTTTTAGTAGAGACTCCAAAACTGAATCCTCTAACGTGGCCATATTGTTCAGGTCGCTTCAAATCTACTGAAAGTAGCTTTTCTCTTGATATGGTCATTATTGATACTTGTGTCTAAACTATAACACCCCAACCCCAATTACCCAGAGTCAGTGCATTATTACATAACATTGGCATGATCACAAAAGATCAAGTCCTGAAGGACCGATTAGTTTAGTAGCCTTGGAATAACTAGATACATTCATCAGTCTTACATTACATCATAAAGTGAAAACTACAGCAAAATCTTGTCTCCACACTCATATCCTCTTATATTATCCCTGCAGGTCATTCATAAATTACTTCTTCACATCCTGGGAAAAATAAAATATACAAAGGGGTGAGCTCAACGTCCCATTAAGGATAACAATATAGCGGAAACTTTCATAAATAAGCATAAACATTTAAAGCAATGTATAACTAAAACAAAATCCTTTTAAACTTGAACTTCAGCATAATATGGTGGTTGCACCCAAATTTAAACTACTTGTAAAAGTGGTCGATGTAGTACATGTAGGGGTCGAATCCACAGGGACCGAAGAAGTAACCTTGAGACGCTATGATTTGGTGAAGGATAGGCTATGAAGTAGCCAACATTGGGTTTGATTTTGGATGGTTTAAATAACAGTAATAAACCTAAGTGAATTCAATTCAAAGAAAATGGGTTTATCTTAGGATTATGCTCGGGGTGGATTGAATGAATTTTACTTCTTTAGACAATTTTGGTTTTATTAATTCTTGATGAATCCATTCTTCAAAAATAACATTACCTTCATCATTTTCTGGTTTGGTGCTTACTAAACACAATTACTAATCCTCTATACACTTAGAGAACCAAATTCATGATCTCTCTAAGGTATATGGTCATTTAGTAATTAAATTTAGTTTGCTCAAACACAGTAAAGATGAAGAGTAGAAATTACTGAAGAATGGATGTCTTAAATTAATTATCCAATTAACAACAATTCGTTCATAAAATAACATTCAATCCAGCCTTTGCATCCTCCTAAGATCAACCCATTAAAGTTTTATCCCTACATTGATGGTATACTCTCAATGGTGGGCGAAAGATGACTAACAAGAATTGGATTGAAGAAATTAAAACCGCGGAAATAACGAGCACTCCTCCGTGTGTGTGAATGAAATTCACACCTATGTGTGAACTAATTCACAAAAACACAGAGATATCACTATGCTTTGTGATAATAAAGTTTTAATAAATGAAATGTAAAATATATAAGAGAAATAAGTTGATTAAGAACTTAAATATACAAAAAAGAAACTTACATGGAAATGCAAAACATTACAAAGGAAATTTGGAAGCATAACCTTACAATGAAACAAGCAACAAAAGATGATAATAAAAATATCCACCCTATTCCCTTCACCACTAGCTCCTTATATAGGAATATTAGGAGCCTTAGATCCACCCCCACAATCAATTAACCCCCAACAATTAATAGAGTCAAAAGGAGGGTGAATAATCAAAAGGAAATTGATTTTTCAAAGTTGACCTGGAAAACTGTCCAGATTCGTCCACCATATTGACGTGTAAATTTGTAATTGAAGAATTCTGAATCCGGAGGGGTTGTATAAGAACAATATATTTTTCCATCTGTCCTCTATGACCTATAAACATTTCAGGAAATTTGGATCATCTGTTTGGAAGTTATGGTCTAAATGGTGGGATGGATTTCTGTGCATTAATGTTGGGTCCACCATTTAAATCTCAACTTCAGATCCCTTTATCATCATGAAAAAATTAGAATTAGCTCTAGTAACAGTTGAATAAAATGATCCTCATATTTTTATCTTTCTACTGTATAAATTTTAGCTTCATTGGGCTTGGTTTGTGGGCCCCACATTTGTTTGATGGGCCTTAGGCCCATTATGCTTTTTCCAGCAAGTTTCTGCCTTCAAGTGCAAAAATCTTCATCTTCACTTGTGATTCATCCATAAGACCTAAAAGAAAAAATGTTCCAAATAAAGTGATAAATCATATAAAAATATCAAATTAAAATAATGAATATTGTAATTTCCACAAGCAAAATATTGAGTGGGCCTAAATTGACACTTTAAGCATGAATTGCACAATGATGGGAAATGAAGTTCAATTTCTGAATTCGACTAAAATTGATGTTTATGAACTTTTAAACACATTAATATTAAGATCTTAACCATGAATATTATCCACTTTTAGTAACTAATCACACCCCCCAAATTGAGTTTTGCTAGTCCCGAGAAAAATATATTACAAATATGAAATTCAAATCCCTTTTTCCAAAAAAATTTAAATACACATTGCTCACCCAAAGACCTCATACAAAAAAAATTATGGAACCCATAAAAATCATTTAAAACAAGCTAGGTCCATAAGCATATCCCAAGCCCAAGCCCATTCCTTTGTTCAAATTCATCACCACATTTCATCCAATTTCAATTAAGCATGATAAAGTGTTGTGCATCACAAAAGATATGGGGCCCATTTTATTGTTCAAGGGGAAAAAATGGAAGCGCTAGGTGGGAATCACATTAAAACTTAATATGAGTATCCATTTTTTTATTTTTTTTGATGATTTTTTTTATCCACAGTAGATATGAAAAGACTAACTCTGGGCAAGACAATTATGGAGTCATGATCCCCAAGTGCCAGACTCCACACATATTGTCAATTTAATGCTCTACAATAGAGATATAATGCCTAACTTTGGGCAAGACAACTATGGAGTCACGATCCACAAGTGTCGGACGCCACGCATTTGGACAAAACATTGCTCTATGTGGTCAATTTTTTGTTTTTTGTATGTTTTTTGTTTTTTTTTATACTCAAATTAAACTAAAAGTGACCCCAGAACCCTATGCTATAATGAAAGGGACCCAAGAACTCAAATTTACACCCACGATCTAGTAGATGTGCATTGTGGCATTTTTATTAAGAGGATGAAAATGTAAACATTGAAAAATCACATCAGACAACTGCACTTTCCAAAAACTATGCTCATGAACTTAAGCTTGCATTAAAATCAGAATCAAGGCATGAAAAATTTATTTGATATCCAATTTTGGAGTTTTCAATGTGTGTTATCATTTTTATGGTTAATGGAATTTTTCTTTTCATGCAAGTTTTTATTCAAAAAAAAACAAATCATTTTTTTATCTCCCCCCAACATAGAATAACATTGTCCCCAGTGTTTAAAGAAAAGAAAATTTAGAATGGGGTAGGATAGGAGTTAAAATATGAAATTGAGAATGATAAACATGGAACAAATTCACCTGGTTTTTGAAGTTGAAGTTCATGATGCTCTAGATTACTCCTTTGATCTCTTGGGGGATGTAGGCACCTCCTTGATTGAACATGTATCACCCAAAATAGTTCCTGAACCATAAAAATAAGGACAAATTAGACAAAACAGACAACACAATGATTTATTTAATTCCAATTACCATCATTTTTATGGTTTTCCATGTTTTTTTTAAATCAAACTAATGATTCATTGTCTTATTTATATTTTCCGGGTAAGGTATTACTTAGGGATCACACCGCATGACACGGATGAATACGGTGCTCCCCTTTCATACCCATCCATACTCATAAAAGAAGAAAAAGTCAAGAGTCTAATTTTTTTTAACCTACAAAAACATAAATAAAATAAAATAAACTGATGATACATTGTCTTATTTATATTTTATGGGTAAGGTATTACTCAGGGATCACACCGCGTGACACGGATGAATACGGTGCTCCCCTTTCATACCCATCCTTACTCATAAAAGAATAACAGGTCAACAGTCTATATAAAAAAATAACAAAATGAAGCAGAAGGAAACAAAAGATGATTCCCAGTGATTGGAAACATGAAAACCATGGGTTGCCTCCCATGCAGAGCTTTTGTTTAATGTCGTTATCCCGACTTGTACCCTAAATCTATCAATTTTTCTCAGGTTCATATGTTGGATCAGTTAACTCCTCCTTGGTTTCTTGTTTATTGAATGATTCAATGAATGGTTTTAACCTATGACCATTGACCTTGAAGACATGACCACTTGTGGGATCCTGGATCTCTATTGCCCCATGAGGGTGCACATGATGCACTAGGTATGGACCAGACCATCTGGACCTTAGCTTTCCTGGGTGTAGATGATGTTTTGAACTATACAAGAGCACAAATTTTCCCAGTTCAAAGTGTTTGACTTTGAGATTTTTAGATTGGTAGGCTTGAACTTTAGATTTATTGATCCTTGAATTTTCATAAGCCTCCATCATAAGTTCCTTGAGTTCATTAAGATCTAATTTCCTTTTTGTTTCAGCCAAAGAAATGTCAAAGTTCATTTTTTTATTGCCCAAAAGGCCTTATGCTCAATTTAAACAGGTAAATGACATGATTTTCCATAAACCAATCTATATGGTGACATTCCTAGGATAGTTTTGAAATCAGTTAAATATGCCCAAAGGGCATCTAAGAGTTTCTCAGACCAATCTTTCCTAGAGGGATTGATAGTTTTTTCAAGAATTTGCTAAATTTCTCTATTTTCCAACTTATCTTGACCGTTGGTTTGAGGATGGTATGTAATGTAAACTTTATGAGTAATACCATACTTAGACATGAGTGAAGAGAATGGTCGGTTGCAGAAATGGGTTCCATGATCACTGATTATAACCCTAGGAATTCCAAATCGAGAAAATATATGCTCTTTCAGAAATCGGAACACAATATGGTGTTCATTGGACTTGGTGGGAATGGATTCAACCCATTTTGAGACATAATCAATAGCTAAGATGATGTAGAGGTATCCCTTATAGTTTGGAAAGGGTCCCATAAAATCAATTCCCCAACAATCAAAGATTTCAACGACCAGAATGGGAGTGAGGGGCATTTGATTCCTTTGGGTAATGGATCCCAATTGCTGACACTGAGGACAACTTTTGCAGAATTGGAAGGAATCCTTAGTGAGGTTCGGCCAGTAGAAACCACTTTGGAGGACCTTTGTAGTTGTTTTCTTTGTAGAAAAGTGGCCTCCACATGCCTCTCCATGAAAAAAAATTTAGAATGGACTCTTTCTCAGACTCGGGAATAAATCTCCTGATGATTTGATCAGGACATAACTTGAAGAGGTAAGGATCATCAAACACATAGTGTTTGACATCAGAAAGGAATTTACTCTTATCTTGGGTCCCCAGGAATTTTGGAATGTCACCCGTCACCAAATGGTTTGCTATGTCATCATACCAAGGGCAATCACTCACTGAATAGAGGTGCTCATCGGGAAATGAATCAGACATAGAGAGGTGGTGTGAGTTGTCTTTGAATTCCATCCTAGAGAGGTGATCAGCTACAATATTTTCAACACCCTTTTTATCCTTAATGGTTAAATCTAACTCTTGAAGAAGAAGGACCCACCTAATCAATCTAGCCTTGGCATCTTGTTTTTGGAAAAGGTATTTTAGGGATGAATGGTTAGTGAAGACAATGATGGATGATCCTAAGAGATAAGACATGAATTTCTCTAAGGCAAAGACAACAGCAAGCAACTATTTCTCAGTGGTGGTGTATTTTATTTGTGCATCATTTAAATATTTTCTTGCATAAGCAATGACATGTGGAGTTTTCTCACACCGTTGTCCTAAGACTGCTCCTACAGCGAAGTCACTTGCATCACACATGAGCTCGAAAGGAAGTTTCCAATTTGGAGATTTTAGGATAGGTGGAGATATAAGAGTTGACTTCAGTGTAGATAATGATTCCCCACATCTTTATATCCATAAAAATGGAGAATCTTTTACCAATAGAGCACAAAGTGGTCAAGAAATAGAGCTGAAATTCCTAATGAACCTTCTATAAAAACCAGCATGTCCTAAGAAGGACCTCACTTCCTTAACAGTTTTAGGAGAGGGAAGGTGAAGAATGATTTCAACCTTAGCTTTATCAACTTCAATCCCTCTACCATATACTAGATGACCTAGAACAAGTCCTTCCCTTACCATGAAATGTAATTTTTCCCAATTCAGTATGAGATTCTTATCCTCACACCTTGACAAAACCTTTTCAAAATTTATAAGGAATCCCTCAAAAGTATCCCCAAATATGGAGAAGTCATCCATGAAGACCTCTAAAAAATCACCCACCATATCTAAGAATATTCCCATCATGCACCGCTGGAAGGTACTGGGGGCATTACATAACCCAAAGGGCCTGCGCTTGAAGGCAAAAGTGTCGAATGGACAAGTGAAGGTTGTTTTTCCTTGATCCTCTAAGGAGACTTAGATTTGATTATACCCTGAGAATCCATATAGGAAGCAATAGAATTGATGACCCGCCACTCGCTCGAGGACTTGATCAATAAAGGGTAAGAGGAAATGGTCTTTCTTGGTACAAGAGTTGAGCTTCCTATAGTCAATACAAACTCTCCATGCACTAATGACCCTTGTTGGAGGCATCTCTCCATCCTTGTTGGTTATTACTATGATTCCAGCCTTCTTTAGAACCACATGGATTGGGCTAACCCACTCACTCTCAGCTATAGGATAGATGATACCAGCTTCTAATAATTTCAAAAGTTCTTTTCTCACTACTTCCATGAGATTAGGATTGAGTCTCCTCTAAGGTTGATGACATGGATTTAAATCAGATTCAAGAATAATTTTATGAGTCCCGATAAGTGGGCTAATCCCAGGAATATCAGATAGGGTCCATCCAATGGCTTTCTTGTGTCTCCTAAGGACATCTAGAAGCATCCTCTCATGATCGGCTTCAAGAGAGGAAGAAATGACAATAGGAAAGGATTGATTGTCCCCTAAGAACGCATACCTTAGTGATGAAGGTAAGACTTTAAATTCAAGATCAGATTGGTCATGAATTTCCAAGAAAGGATAAGACTTTGTATTGAACTTAGTTTCTTTGTTCATATTTCTTGAAAAAAATTGGTTCCTTGTGAACATAATTTTCATCCACTAAATTTTCCAGAGTAGTTTCATGAATGGCTATGGACTCAATGTTATTAATTTAAACCATGGTATCATTGATTGTTGATTCTAAAAATTCATCAATAGAGCTATCTGAAAGAGATTCAATCCAAGGAGACAAATTTCCCTCATGTGAATAAAGAAAATCAATCTCTTCTTGACTTAACCATCCTTCGGTAATTCGTTGATGTTCATTGAGTTCATTATCAACACTACCAATCCAATTACCCTCATCGATCTCTTCATCATCCCCAATTTGAGAGTTTTCATTATAGATGTTCAAGTCTAGACTCATGTTTCCAAAGGTGATGGTCATGTTCCCATTTCGAACTCAGATAACAGATTTGATTGTTGCAAGGAAGGGACGACCAAGGATGATTGGGGTTTGCTCCCTAGGACCTAAGCTTGGGTGATTGTCCAGAACAATGAAGTCAGCTGGGTAAATGAAATTTTCAACTTTCACCAAAACATATTTTAAGATCCCCTTTGGAACTCGAACACTATGATCAGCAAGTTGAAGAGTGACAGATGTGGGTTGGAGTTCTTCGATCCCTAACTGACAATACATGGCATAAGGAATGAGGTTCACACTGGCACCTAGATCACACAAGGATTTGACAACTTTGTTCTCTCCTAGTTCAAAATTTATGTAAGGGCATCCTGGGTCTTTCATATTAGGAGGAATGGTCCCTTGAATGGTGGTACTCACATTAGAAGCCAAAAGGACTTGGTTTTTATGTGAAAATTTTATTTTAAAAGTGCACAAGTCCTTAAGGTACTTTGAGTAGGAAGGTATGGTTCGGATGGCATCGAGAAGGGGAATGTTCAACTTGACTTGTGAGAAGATTTCCCTCAATTTGTCCCTCAATTCAGGCTTGGTTTTCCCCCTCATGCATTGAGGAAATGGTGCAGGTTGTTGAGTTGTTTGTTGAAGTTTTGTTTCTTTCACATTGTTATCAGTTTCTTCAGTTTGATCTTATGGTTCATTTGAATTTTCATTAGAGTTTGAAGCTTCACATGGTTTCTGACTTATTTGTTCAGGTTTTTCAATTGATTTCCCACTTCTTAAAATTGTCACAGCCTTTAGTTGTTCGTGAGTTGTTTGAGTGAAACTTGTCTCTCCCCTAGATGTTTTTTGTGGAATGGCTTGTGTGGGCATGTGTGCCTTTCCAGTTTTTATGGTTTGAAGTTCTTGTTTAATGGATGAGAATTATGAGTTCATTTTGTCCATTTGTTTGCACATTTGTTCTAGTCGGCTTTGTGGAACATTTTGGGTTGGTGCTTGAGCTTGTGGGTTTATCCCAGGAGGATACTTTGGTTTTTGGATAGGTTGTTGAATGGGTTGTTGGATAGGTTGTTGATATTGGACATGAGGATGTTGGAATTGGACCGGTTGTGGTTGGAACTGATTATGAGGTTGAATGTTTTGTTGAGGGTATGGGTTGATACATTTTTGTTGTGTTGGTTGTTGATTGTCCTTCCAACGAAAGCCCGGATGGTCATTATACCTTGGATTGAAGGTGTTCATGAATTGTGGATTTTGAAAGTTCATTGCATTAACTTCTTCTGGTGGTCCTCCTAAAAGAACATCCTTGATGGAAGGAATGGTTGGGAAATTATCAGTATTGTGGTCATTCTTGTCACAAATTGTACAAACAATCTCAACAGTTTTGGTTTTGTGGACCTTCCTAAGATCAATCTCCTCAACATTCCTCGTGAGTGCAGCAAGTTTTGCTCTAAGGTTTTCTTCTTCTCCAAGATTGTACATTCCACCAGATTTGGGTGTCTTCTCATAGTATGGTGATGTTCTCCATGTTTGGTTTTGTTCAACAAGATTTTCTAGATACTCATAAGCATCATTTGGGGATTTGTTTTTGAAGGTTCCATTACACATCATATCAATTAATTGTTTGTTTCCGGGACCCAACCCTTCATAGAAAATTCTCACTTGTTCTGGGATTAAGAAACCATAGTGCAGTACCATGTTTAATGTGTCCTTGAACCTTTCCCATGTTTCATAGAATGTTTCTCCCTCTCTTTCAAAAAAGTTTTGTATGCTCTTTTTAAGTGAAATTGTTTTGTGATGGGGGAAGTATTTTTTATAAAATTCTCATTGAAGTTGGTCCCAAGAGTGAATGGATGCTGGTCTAAATTTTTTTAATGAATTCTTTGCTCGGTCCTTAAGAGAAAAAGGAAAAAGTCTCATTTTAGCAGATTCAATTTGATTTGGTGGGCACATGGTTTCGACAATGTCATTAAATTCTTTAACATGAAGGTAAGGCATCTCAAACTCCATCCCATGAAAGGTTGGAAGGTGGTTCAGGACATGGGGTTTGAAAACATATTGGGCATATCCTATGTTATCATGCCTAATTCATGAGGGTGCATTGGTCCAGGTTGGTGTGAGGTAGTCATTCATGGTCGGGTCTGCAACAATTCTCAAGTTAGGGTCTTGCCCATTATTTTGGTTCCCTCCCCGGTTTATGATTTGGTTTTGTGGGAGATTCTCCATTGTATCGAACTCAACGTCTGAATTTGGAGTATTAAAAAGATTTGGATCTAAAGGAAATAGACCTCTTTTAGTGCTTGACTCCCCAGCCCTAGGAGTATCCACCCTAACTAATCTGTTTGAGTTATCGCGGGTGTAGGCGGACATGTGCCAAAAGAAAAAAAAAAGCGAGAAAGGGAAAAGATAAGAGAATTGGGATGAGAATAGAAGAATGGGGGTAAGAAAATAAGGTTTTTGGTCTAAGGAACTTACATGGTCCCTAGAAATGGCGTCAAAATTTGATTGCAACCAAATTTACCCTACTAGTAAAAGCGGTCGATGTAGTACATGTAGGGGTCGAATCCACAGGGACCGAAAAAGTAACCTTGAAACGCTATGATTTGGTGAATGAAGGGCTATGAAGTAGACAAATTTGGGTTTGATTTTGGATGGTTTAAAGAATACGAAGAAACCTAAGTTAATTCAATTCAAAGAAAATGGTTTGATCTTAGGATTATGCTCGGGGTGGATTGAATGAATTTTACTTCTTTAGACAATTTTGGTTTTATTAATTCTTGATGAATCCATTCTTCAAAAATAACACTACCTTCATCATTTTCTAGTTTGGTACTTACTAAACACAATTAATAATCCCATATACACTTAGAGAACCAAATTCATGATCTCTACGAGGTATATGGTCATTTAGTAATTGAATTTAGTTTGCTCAAACACAGTAAAGATAAAGAGTAGAAATTACTGAAGAATTGATGTCTTAAATTAATTATCAAATTAACAACAATTCATTCATAAAATAACATTCAATCCAGCCTTTGCATCCTCCTAAGATCAACCCATTAAAGGTTTATCCCTCCATTGATGGTATACTCTCAATGGTGGGCAGAAGATGACTAACAAGAATTGGATTGAAGAAATTAAAACCGCGGAAATAATGAGCACTCCTCCGTGTGTGTGAATGAAATTCACACCTATGTGTGAACTAATTCACAAAAACACTGAGATATCACTGTTCTTTGTGATAATAAAGTTTTAATAAATGAAATGGAAAATATATAAGAGAAATAAGTTGATTAAGAACTTAAAGATACAAAAAATAAACTTACATGGAAATGGAAAACATTACAAAGGAAATTTGGAAGCATAACCTTACAATGAAACAAGCAACAAAAGATGATAATAACAATATCCACCCTATTAACTTCACCACTAGCTCCTTATATAGGCATATAAGGAGACTTAGATCCACCCCCACAATAAATTCACCCCCCAACAATTAATAGAGTCAAAATGAGGGTGAATAATCAAAAGGAAATTGATGTTTCGAAGTTGACGCGAAAAACTGTCCAGATTCTTCCACCATATTGACATGTAAATTTTTAATTGAATAAGGCAGAATCCGGAGAGATTGTAGAAGAAAAATATCTTTTTCCATCTGTCCTATATGAGAGGTAAAAATTTCAGGAAATTTTGCTCATCCGTTTGGAAGTTATGGTCTAAATGGTGGGAAGTATTTCTGTGCATTAATGTCGGGTCCACCATTTAAATCTCAACTTCAGATCCCTTTATCATCATGAAAACATTATAATTAGCTCCGGTAACAGTTGAATAAAATGATCCTCATATTTTTATATTTCTACTGTATAAATTTTAGCTTCATTGTGCTTGTTTTGTGGGCCCCACATTTGTTTGATGGTCCTTAGGCCCATTATGCTTTTTCTAGCACGTTTCTGCCTTCAGGTGCAAAAATCTCCATCTTCATTTGTGATTCATCCATAAAAGCTAAAAGAAAAAAATGTTACAAATAAAGTGATGAATCATATACCAAAATATCAAATTAAAATGATGAATATTTTAATTTCCACAAGAAAATTATTGAGTGGGCCCAAATTGACACTTTAAGCATGAATTGCACAATGATGGGAAATGAAGTTCAATTTCTGAATTGGAATAAAATTGATGTTTATGAACTTTTAAACACATTAATATTAAGATCCTAACAAAGAATATTATCCAATTTCAGTGACTAATCATATGGCAAAAATAAAATGAAATAATTCCATTTACTTATTCACATGGATATTCTACTAGTCGAATAATCACATGAAATATCAATAACCACTTTCATAATGATGGAATGCATAATACCAAACTATCATAACCACATATTCAAGGACTTGTGCCAATACTACAAATAATATTTTGTCAAGTCATTGTTCCAAGACACTAGTTTTTCTCATGAGACCTACCGATCATCGAGGAGCTATAGCGGGCTCCACCTGTCACTTATTAAGTCCAATTCATTCCTCATATGAATAGGTTTAAACAATCATAAACATTTGTATTAAAACTAGAATACGAAATGTAAATACTATATTTATAAACCATGAATGGTATAAAAATAACACATCCACAGTCAAACATATCACAAAACCTTCAATACATGATGTAAATTTTGTATCATAATAAATCAACTTCAAATAAGCTTAAAATCCATCAAAGGATGTTGACATAGATGAAATCAAAACTATTTGAGAGAAATATCTCTTTTTTTGAAATCATTTAAAAGTATCATAATTATAAAATAATCATTTAATTTAAAAATATCTTTATAATCTTTTAAGGGAATCTTCTATGAGTTTATAACAGTATAAAATATCCTCACCCACCGTATAAGTTAAAAAAAGACATTCTTACCTTAATTTTGTCGAAAAGGTTAAAAAGGACCTTGTTTGGAAAATGACGGAAAGATTCCTTTATAAACATCTTATAAAAAGTCAAACAATGGTACAAATTACTTTAACCCATATTATGTAAAATATTAAGAATTTTTTGAAATACATTTTTAAGAAACATGGATGTGGATGATAAAGAGGTCCCAGTAGATAATTACGTATAAACAACCTCGGATAATGAAGAGATTGTGAAATAAAACCTTACCTTGTACTCTTACTTGGTTGAGGGTAGGTTAACCTCTTGTATAATGGTGAAATAATTGTTATTAAATTATACAAGAATAATATACATTAATATGATATCATATATGATCTTTTAACATTGATTTGTTAATAATATCTTAGTATTATCATTGTTTCGGGTGTTAATGGATTCGTTTTCTTTTATATTATTTGTTATGTGAGCCATATTTTTTATGGATGGTATGTATATTATTCATATACATAAATATATCATGTCTCTAAAAATTATTTTTAATCATCAAATGAAATTTAGTCTTGAATGGACACGATGGGGAATAAATCTCATCACGTTCGTGGAGACGGTAGTCCGTACGTACGCACGAGCGAAAATATCATTATTTTTATATTATAATAATATATAATTGGATGGTATATAATATATAAAAAATAATTATCATGTTATATTTATTATTTACATAAATTACACATCATTATCATACCCATCCAAATAATAATTTTTTGAATAACAATTACACCACGATGTAGAGACGGTAAGTCGTATGTACGTACGTATGGTGACATGTCATTCAAAGAACGGATAAAATAGTGAATATGGTTTTAACATATTTATAATAACAAAATATTATATATAAGATTATGTATTTATTATTTTAGAATCGAAATGACAAAGAAATAATAAGTTGAAGAAGAAAGGAACTTGAAAGAGGGTGGTGAAAACATTACCTCTTCTTCGGGTTCTTTCTTTTGATTTGATCAAAAGGGCTCCTTAGGTTGGCTTTCTGATCAAACTAAGGCCTCTATGTTGAATTTAGGGAAGTTGAGAGGATATTTGGGCATGTTTTCGCTTATCCAAAAGGCTTTGAATGTGTGAATAATTGGTTATAAGTGGTGTCCTTTTATAAGGGGGAGGAGGGGCTCTTTAGGAAAAACTTAAGGTAGTATTTTATAATAAATTCATATTTGGTTTATAATGGTTCCAAATTGGATTATTCAAAGTCTAAGGTGGTGATAGGTCTAAAAAAACTCAATCAATAGGTTTTAGACAGGTTTGGGTCACTTTATTAACCTTATCGTTTTGTTTTAACTCTTAGTTAATTAGTTTGACACTTACCATGTCACTTTGTATTTTTATATTATATAGTTAATAAACATAATATAAACTTCCAAGAGACCCCCCAAGTGGTCCATTAATGATAAAACTATCATTATATAAGTCCTCTAGTCGAGCCTTAGATTTTTAGAAATAGAATATGAATTAATAATATAATATTTGTTTTAAAAACTCTTTTATGTCAATTTTAACACTATTTAATAATTGATTTTTGTTAAAGTCTTAAAAACTTTTTTAATTAGAAAAAAATTCATTTAAGCAATCCTATAATGTCATATTAACCAATAAAATTCGTGTATGTTATAAAAACGTTCAAATTATATTTATTGTAACATTTATAATACCAATTATTTGATTCTTGCATTAATAAGGAAAATACTGCATCATTATTGTGTCACAAATAAATTTAATTATTCAATGTCTAAAAATTATAAATAAAATAAAATTATGTAAGAAATCATTTTATATTTCTAATGAATATTTATAGTAGAAAATCCAACATATATAACCCTATGTAAAATTTTTTTTTCTAAAATATATATGCTTATGTCATTTTTGCATTTACTTTAACTTAATTAATATAAAGTGTCATTATCACTTACAAGTGGCTCCATGGGGTCCCAAAATTGACCCAAATATTCCCATGGTCGGAAATGTATCAACCAATAGGTTTATGATACATTTTAGGGTAATTTAGTATTATTATAATATTATTTATTTACCCTTATTTACCAGATTTACCCTTTAACCATGGTAAATAAAATATTTACTGAAGTAATCATTCAAAATGTCTAAAAATAAAATTTACCTATTTACACAATTTGGACCTCCTGATTCTAAATATGGAATCCATTTTTCTAAATTCAAAACACATAAGTGGCAGAAATTAAATTAAAATTAATTCCCGTTGTCGAAACAAAAAGCGTGTTTTTAACAAATAATAACTATCAAAAGATTGACACTTTCTTATGTCCAGTTTAAATATGAAATTATGTCCAATGACCAAAATTGGATTAAATGGTAAAATTATAATCTAATTATACTTTAAAATCACTCAAATTCATAATTTATCACTATTAATTATTTCGATTAAAAAATGTTGTTTTTAATTAAAATTTAGTAATTTTCACTATTCATCAAAATATGAAAGTTATCAGAAAAGTACCAAAATTTCACCCTAAAATAATTTTGATATTAAAAATCCAAAAATGAAGTCTATTTTACAAAATTAAAAACATAAAAGTTGAATTTATTAATTTAAAATTAATTCTCGCTATTAAAACCAAAAGGCGTATTTTTAAGAAATAATAACTATCAAAAGTTTGACACTTTTTTATGTCAAATTTCAAAGTGAAATTACTTAAAATGACCATAATTGGATTAAATATTAAAAATATAATCTATTTATACTTCCATACCATTAAAATGTATAATTTAACAATATAAATTATTTTGATTAAAATAGTTGTTTTCAGTTAAAATATAGTATTTTTCACTATTCACCTAAATATGAAAGTTATTAGAAAAACACCAAAACATTATTGAAACTAAATTATTATTTCCTGATTCTAAATAAGAAGTTTATTTTTTCAAATTTAATATATAAAAGTTTCAAATATTGGATTTAAAAAGGTTTCGCCATTAAAAGGCGGTAAAATTTCATTTTTTGAAAAATACTTCTTTTATCTGAAAAAAAATGTATTTGTTCATAAATTATGTCTAAGAAACTCATAATATGTATTATAAAATTATAAGGATTATATAAAATTAAAAATTCAGTTAATACTATTCATAACCACTTTTTAACGGCTTGTTTGGTAAGTCATGGTGCGCTAGAACTCGGTGTTGCGTGTAGTGAAAGTTATTGAATTACTTTGAAGAAATAATGTACTATGAGATCTTTGGCTGTTACACAAACCATATAAAAAAATATAAACATAAATAGATATTTTTATGTAATATTTTCATAAATTATAAAAAAATTAAAATTATTTCATACTTACACATGATTCCCATATTTATTTTTGTGTTTTCATCAATTAATTTACCCTTCTTATTTACATGATATTCCTTCCATAACACATGATGTGGGATGGAAGTGGCTTCAGATTTTTATTCATCAATATTCATACAATCAAAGAAACATATATTGTTACATATCACATAATTAAAATTTCATGGTTGATTTAAAATACATATCAATTTATTCTCTAATGAAGCATACTATATCCTACCTTTTCGATAGGGGTGCATTGGTTTTGATGTATGTTCTTTATTTTAAGCAATATTTTTTTGTTTCATAAATTTAAAATTTTGAATCAAGTTGAATAAAATAAATAATATCAAATAATATATTATTGACTTCAATGCACCTGAAATTATTTCTCATTGCAACAATTGATGAAATTAGCCCATTTTCTTTCTTTATAATTTGTGCATAACTAAGTGGTGAGTGGGTCTTTATTTTCCCCACTGCATACCTAAGATGTAACTTCATTAGAAGATTCTGGAAGCCTCTATTGGCTTTTCCAGTGTCCATTAAGACAAATTTCTTATAGAAATCATCTAAAATAAACAGATCCTTTAAGAAATAATGAAAATTAAATAAAAGTTTCATTATAAAATTTTTTAGTAAAATAGAGAAATTATATTGTAACATTGCGGTTATATCTTTCCAAATGATTTCCTTCATTAAAGGTTGGATGTGGCACCATGAGTCAATATCAATCAAAAAAATCATCCTCATTATGACCCCAAGATAACTAATTAACGTTGACTTTTTGGGGTTAGTAGGTTGACCGCTTTGATTCCAACGAACCTAAAATTTTATACTCTAAATTCTTGCCTTCATAATTTTATTCAAAACTATGATGTTGTGTTGTTTTTTTTAATCAAAAATTTTTTGATTCCCTAATAATTCCATAGTTTTATCATCAATAATCTATTCTTCCTTGGGATTAGTAACATCATCATGTTCAGAAGAAATTGTTTGTATGATTAGTCAATCATTTAATTTTCCTTTATAACAAAAATACAATACACTCCATGCATAAGAATCCACAATTTCATTCATCTTGCATGAAAATTGTTACTGTTCTGAATAGAGATGTAATACTTCAATACTATAGTACAACTAACCTTCACTACCTTTACTTAATATGTCCTTAGATGTTGATTTTATTCCATCTCTTGATGATGGATTGGGCTCCCTATTTCAAATTATCCTTCCTCTCATCATTTTGGTTCCAAATTTCATTGAGGATATATCGTCCAAACAGTTATTATTTCATTTTGTTGTTTGATATTTATCTCCCATATTTTTTGGACATACACCTATGTTTCTTGAACTTCTCTAACCAAAATTCATCCAATATCGTGTACTGGTGATCATTTTGGATGAATAACACTCAAAGTAGTTCAAATAACATGGAAGAGATAGGGGATGATTCTTAAGCAACAAAATGCAATAATAACTATTCTGGAGATGAAATTTGAGTTTCCAATGAGGTTTAAAAATAACATACATGAAATTTTAATTATGTATTATAACATATTAGATTAAAAAAATAGAGTAATGAACATTAAAATTCACATGACTTCCACTCAGAGTCATTTACCTCCATTCACAAACATTTTTTCCCACTTCCTCTGAAATGTTTCTTTTTTTTGTAGGTCTTAGAGGAGATATGAGCTTGTGGTGGTATTGGTGTGAGTTGTATAGGAGAGCTTGACAATCACCCATTTCTCCAAGCTTCCAAGAGAAAGTATCATGAAGATAATGCTGAAAATAGGGATAGAGATATCTTCTCATTGTGGGAAGAATACATTTGAGAGTTAGATTGGAAACCTATTAAATTTATCAATGTTGAAGGGGGATAGAATTGAAATGTGTGGTTGTCATGTTTTTTTCACAAAAAAATTGTACAACATTAGTATTTTCAGAATTTCACTCATTATAGTAGTATTCTCATCCAAGTATGCTTAACTAAAGAGTTCTAATAGGATCCAATGTGACTTCACTCAAAATAAAAGTAATTTTTTATGAAGTGTTTTCAAAAGTAACTTAGTGACTCATATAAGAAAATTCATATCAAGAAACCAAAAAAATCATTCATTATATTTTGATTAATTTTTTGGTTTCATTTTTTTGTTCTTAGGAAGTAGTAAATGAGGTGGATGAAAGGATGAAATATTTGAAGAATTAATTGGGATATGTGGTATTCAAATCCATGGTAGTGGATTTAATAGAGATTAATGAATACAATCTGAGTGGGAGGTTTGTCATCAAGGAACATTGGAACCACACTAATGGGAGGAAGGCTAATTTTAAAGAGGGATTCCAATCCATAATTAAGATATAGAAGGTAATAAAGCATATGAGGATGAATTAAATAAAGGTAGTAAAGGTTATTTGTACAATAGTATTGAAGTATTATATCTCTATTAAAGATAGTAATAATTTTCATGGAAGATGCGTGAAATTGTGTACTTTTATACATGGAGTATATCATATTGTATATCAATATTACCAAAATGAATCCTTATTTACACAACCTTATTTGAGAAACCCATGGTCCTTTTTTATGAAAATTTATTTATGTTTCTTAAAACTATTATTCATTTTATTATTTTTTCACAATAATGGATGGATATGTAGTTTGTAGTGGTCTCGTATGAAAAATAAAATCAAAATACACCATAATAATGATATAAAAATATTTAAAATGACTATATATACTCATTATAATATCTCAATTTATAAATATACCACAAATTACATTCATATTATCTAGGTGTTTCAATACTCATCAACTTTGAGAAAACCTTCACTTTCAATTCAGGAAGATATACCCACTTGTGCCTACCACTATTGTATAAAATTGACAATGATTACTCTTTTTTCCATATGTTTAATTATAGAAAATATTGATCTTAATAACATTATGTATAATTTATAATCCCAATCCTAGATTAAATATAAGATACTCATAAATAAATAATAGGAATCTTATGTTTCTGAAGACCATCAACAAGAGTATAATATACTAGGATTGTACCTATCACTATAGAAGAACCATGTCTACCATCATCCATAGACTACTCAGCCATAAATAATATACCCCTCATATATAATGACCCTAAATTTAAGGAATATCACAAAAGGACCATCAGAGGTTCCCCAACTAACCACATTGATAGAAATGTTTCACATCAAAGAGGAAATAAGGATTAAAGTGTCCCAGGAACCTAAATTGATGGAATCACTCAAAAAGTCTCCTCAATTGAAGATGTATTAGAATACCTCCACTCTAATGGTCTTGAATAAATTAATATCACCCCAAAAATATTTCACATCACTTATATCTACTCAAGGATTCCTTATATTCTAATTTTGGATATTTTTTAATCCACCATAAGATCCCTCCAATAACATACATCCCTTTAAAGGGTGAATTTTTTAACTGATGCTTAGTATTTATCTAGAATTTTTTTACAATTATAAATGAAATGAATCTATTAAATGAAATACTAACTTTATTATTATGATATATTAACATAAAATCTTAGAGGAACCATAGATACTATATGTTCCCATCATTGAAAATTATACCACATATCTTCAAGTAGATCTACAATTACCTCTAGGACATGAGGATCAATATAAATTCTAGCATACAGAGGATGTTCAATGGATCCTTCCTATGGAGATCTAGGGGTCATATTGGTGACATAATGTAATTCCATAAACTTAGATATAATTGTAATTATAATATTTTTAGTTATTATTATTATTATTTTGGTTTTAATGCGAATTGGTGTGTTTTTTCAAATACACTAAAGACAAAGAGATACATTTTATTTAAAGAAACACTGATTTATTACATGGATACAAGATATTATAAATACTCAATGAAACTTAACGCAAGATCCCAGAAAATAAATAGTAAGCCACCAAGTATAATGAGAAGGAAAAAAATGTATTGTACATCCCTTGGATCTATCATAATAAAGAACATTATGATAAGAAGAATAGAAAAAATGCTAAGTGTCATGGAAATGTAGAGCACCATCCTCTTAAAAAAGTAATGATCTTTTATGCATTTTAAGGATACTTATATGGATAATATGACCATTTTAAGTGTTCTTTGCGGTTATAAAGTGATTGTTGGGTTTTATACCCATTGGGTGTGTTTAAATAGTATTTTCAGTTAAATAAGACTATGTCTTTTAATTGTAACTTGGGTATGAACACTAGTATTTTATGATTTTAATGTATTAAATGTTTCGAAACACTATAACGGTTCAATATAACATGGTTATTCATATTAAGAATTCTTATTTAGTATTTTTGAATGTTATGGTTTTAATGATAGATTTTCTTTTTTAAAACAATAATGTGTACTATGAAGATTAGTTAAAAAAATTGTCTAAAAAATTTTTAGTTATAAAATATAATTTTATTTTAAAATTGTATTTTTTTTAAAAAAAATAGGGAACCATACATAGGATAAAGGGTCACCTCAACTACATTGGGGGACCCGATCAACTCCAATAAGGATGCATCTACACGCACCAGGGAGGCTCGAGTAGTAGGTGAACTGGGTGCATATCATTGGCAACATGCGCAAGGACCCGTGTATAAGTCCTGGTCAGGCACAAGTAGAGGGTGGGATGAGTGACTTTAGGCAAGGTCTCATGTGTAAGGACCCCAAGAGTGTGTGTTTATTTAATTAAAGCATGGAACCACGTGACGAAGCTCATAAGGAAGCCCTGGGAACCCACTCCATTTCGATGTGGGACGTGGGATTTTCTGGAGCACACAATCTAAGTCGTCTAATCTCGCCACGTGAGATCTTGACCATCTACACTAGTTCAACATTATAACTCCCACCACTGTGTTTCAATATCCGTGTTTCTCTCAGCCATCCCATCTAGCTCATCCCAATATGGACCATCGAACCCATTTAAAAATTCATGATCAATAGCAGTCATTTGATCAAGCCAAGATCTAATCATAGTCGTCTGTTATTTTTAAAACACGTGGATCCACCAAATCCATCCGATCAGATCTGTAACTAAATCCTATTCATCCATTGATCAGCTTCATGACCTCCTTTGATAAAATAATTAGGGTTATTTTTTACCATTGGATCAGATCATATTTGATCTGAGCCATTTGTCCTTTCTCCCTTCTTCTTCCTCATGGAGCCACACCAGTCCCCATCCAAACCTGTAGCTTCTAGACCCTCTTCACCTTTAATTTCTTGTAATTCTATTTTATACCCTCTTCACGGCCTCTTTAGCTTCATTCTCTTCATTGTTTTCCTAGTGGGGTGTTATTTTAATCCAAAAATCACCATCCCTGACTCGAATCCCTCTCATTGCTTCATTTTTATATTTTAGGGTGTCAATTAACCATGTTGCATGTTGATTTTTCACTAATAAACATTTTTATTTGATTAAATTTAGTATATTCAGACACACAATTGAAAACTTTGGTATTTTTAAACCTCACTTTGCACACCCAAGTGCTACCCGAAAATTCCACCTGCCAAGCTCTCTCTTTCTCTCTCAGTTCCAGAAACACTCAACCTCTCATGATCTGAAACAAGTAAGGGAATTTTATTATTTCTTTTTTTGTAAACTAATATATGTACATATATATATCATATACTTCTAACCAAAATGGTATATATTAAATTTTTTCTCAATTTATAAGATCTATATTTAAAGTATTATGGTTTTAAGAATGAAATCACATCACTAAAGTATGTTCCTTTTACAAAAAATTACATATATATGTGTATATACCTGCATATATACACATATATATATTAACATTTTCAAAATATATATGTATATATGTTAAGAGTTTCCTCTTCATGAGTCTTATATCTAAAAACTTATGTATTAACTTAATTTTTAAAAAAAATTATAAAATTCATATACATATATATATGAGTATAATAATAATATTACATGCAAGTAAACACATTTACATTTATTTATCAACTTTTCTTGGTGTGTGTTCATATGGGAGGGTTATTGTTTTAAAAATTCGAAAAGGTTTTACGTATAAAACCACATACACTTATATAAGTATATATATGTATATGTATGTATATAGTTATATATATACATATATAGGCATTTAAGAATAAACAAATTATAGATGTTCTTTATCCTTTATTTAGAAATGGTATTTTTCAACCTCTAAACTAATTCCTAGTGATTTTAAAATCTTATAAACACTTTGTTTTCTCAACTTCATGAGATAAACCTTATCATTTTATATAAAATTATGAAACAAGTTATCATTTCAAGTGAGAAACCTATTTATTTGTTGTATAATTTGTTTTCTTAACTATATGAGATAAAACATATCATTTTATGTAAAATTATGAAACAATTTATCAATTCATGTATGTAACCTATTTATTTATTTTATAAGATTATTTTGAGAAGACAAAATAATATATGGATTTTTGATTAAATGTGAATTTATTTCGTTATTCATTTTATTGTTGATTTATAAATAAAGAAAATTAATTTAAGTCTGATATGAATCTTTTGTGATAATATAAACATTGAGAATTTACTTTTCAAAGTGGTATAGGACACTTTGGATTGTTTAAATATTATGTACCTCAATAATTTATAAATGAACTTATTTTTATCTATGATTAAGATTAAAATAAATCAAAGTTTTATAGGACACTTTGATTTAAAGGCATATTACTATTAGACATATGTGGAATGATTTGGTATTATTATGTGATGGGTGAGTCCCGCTATAGCCTCTCGAGGCATCGGTAGGTCTCATGAGACAAAATAGGTCCTTGAACAAGGCCTTGACAAAATGATTATGTATGTTCTTAGCACGAGGCCTTGACAGAATTTTTATGATGTCCTGCATTATGCATTCCCTCATTATAAATCTAGTAAGTGAAAATCCATGTGATTATTCGACTAGTATAATAATCATGGTTAATAATTATTATCTTATAAACATGTATTAATAAATTATTCATTTTCAAATGAAAAAGGTATAATGTTTTATACTTATGTATATATATTTATATAGAAAATCATTTATTAAGAAGGATTAATTATTTTTTCCAATACATAAACAAAGGTTAGGAACTTATCTATCATCTCACAGTTTACACATATGTGTTTTTATTTCATTTTATGTTCAATTCTAAATAAGTAACATTTCATGTGAAAATTTGTATTCGCACACCTGGCATGTCATACATAATTAAGTATGGTCATTTTCAAACTTATAGGTGTCATTTCATGCATTTTTGTTTAAGTGCGTGCATATTTTAAAATGTATTTTATTTATAACACTTAAATAAGTTTAGAAATTTTGAGCGGGAGTTTATCCTAAAATCTATGTCAGAATCTCTCATGAAAATGATGATGACATGTTAAATCATATATTTTAAAGAGATGTTTTTAAAACAATAAATATTTCTTAATGGTCTTGTTTTAAAACCCCTTTCTGGGAATTTATTGGCCACCCTATGTATTTAAATTATTCTTAAAGGTTTATTAGAAGTTATATGATGAATTTATAATGTGGAAGTGTTTTTATGAGGTTACTTTGATTATTATTTACTAAATTTTGTACTATTGTATTTGAATGAATTATTGGAATTTTAATTCTCCATAACCTGGGCTGGTAAAAGATCCTCAGTTTTATTTAATGATGTGTATTTATTCAAGTATATTTTATAAAAAAATTGCATATCATTTTTAAGGTCTAAGTTTGGTTTCTCAAGCTCAGATATTTATACATGATCTATATTAATGTAGAGATTCACATAATTTTCCCCTTCCAAAAACAATAATCTTTGAAAAATAGGCACAAAATAATCTATATTAAATGTGAACCCCCTGCCCCTATCTATCATTAATTTCCTTTTTAATAAGTCTTCTCATACTTTAAATATAATTTAAAATATGTTAGAAGAATTATTTTAAATACAACTAACTAATAGTATTGATAAAGGAGGTTGCTAAATAAACTCAATCAATTAATAAGTTATATAAACCTAATCGTCACTAATAAGTAAATAAGAATTCCCATTTATTATTCATGTTTCTATTAATATATGTTTATAATTTATTCTAGATAAAAAATTACAAAAATATATAAGACCATGGAATTTCGTATATTCTTACTGATTCCTACCTTTCAACTCCTAAATAAGAGGCATGAGACTCGAGAAGATAGGTCAAGGAAAAATTAATAAAAAACATAGACTTTATATGGTAACTCAAGTATCCAACATAATTATGATATCTAAACATATTTATGGATTACTTATTATGTCTGGAAAGTTTTTTCTTTTGGATACAATCAATACCAATATCCCTAGTTTCACTTTGATTCCATTTTGTAAATTTTTTTACCTATAATACCCAAATAGTTCCCAATTCAGGACAACACATCACCTCAGACATACTTCTTGATCACTAAAGTCATGTGTCAATGCTAAGGGATATTGATAACGTGTTTGAGAAATGGTTTAACCTCTTCCATGTTTAACTAAACTCAATTTGATCGTGCTATAAATCCATCATTACCATTGAAGCAGCGTGTGGTGAAAAATCTATTTTATTTATCCATATAGGCCCATAAACATATGTTTACTGACCTTACCATATGAAAACATACTTCTCTTTATTTGAAACCATTTTTTATGGTGTAAAAAAGGTTAAATAGAACCACTCATTGTATTTAAGTGGCAAGGAGATGAGATGTAGGGTTTGTCATGGTTAAGAACAACCCAAAAATGAAAAACGCAGAACCCAAAAAATCAAAAAATGATAGAGGAAAATTTGAAAATAACCTAAATTAGATTATAGCCTTGATTAATCTGAGAGAAGATAGAATAGTTGCACTAGCAACAGAGGAGTTCCATGAGAGCTTAAGAATCACGAGTGATAGAGTCACGATTAGGGTTCTTTTAAATAGATCAGGGACACTTTAGCAGTGCTTTCAGAAAATCAATGATAAAGATCTTTTTTATCAGTGCTTAATTGATAAGCACTGATAAAAGTGATTTTAATCAGTTCTTTTTTAGACCTGATAAAGATCGAGCTTTATCAGCCCTAAAAGAGCGCTGATAAAAGACATATTTATCGATATTAATGTTTTAGTGTTGATAAATATTTCTTTTAATAGTTCTCTTTTAGCGCTGAGAAAGATTGATCTTTATCAGCGCTAAAACTTTAGCAATGATAAAGGTTTTATAATTATAATTATTTAAATAAATTTATTACAATTTTATAATTATTTAAATATATATAATTATTTATATAGTTATTTATTTATAATTATATAAATACTTATTTAAAAAATTATTATTATTTATTTATAGTAATTATAAATATATAAATTTATAAATATATTAAATATACATTTATAAATATATTTATTTATAAATATTTATTTAAAAATATATTTTTAACATTATTAGTGGATATATAATCTTAAATACATGCATTTTAAAAATGAGTGAAATTGAATAATTCAAGATGAGTACACTTTGAAAATATTGAAAAAATGGATAAGTTTTTTTAATTAAATATAAATTATTAAAAAAATATGGATATATATATATATATTGAAGTGGATGAATACATATTGAAAATACTAAAATATAGTAAATAAATATATATACATATATATACAATATAAAATGATCAAATTCAAAAATATAATAAAAAATAAAAAATATCAAAAATGAATACCCTATCTGTAATAGTATTAAAACAAATAAATAAAATTGACTGATTAAAAACATAATATATTAAATGTTTCATAATATAATGAAATTCTAAAATATACTAAAATTCGAATAAGTTACATAAATATTAGGTGTATGTGTTTCTATATATTGCATAAATATATTGGTGTGTGTGTTTGTAAATAAAAATTTATTAATTACAAAAACACACACACACACATATGTGAAATCAATGTAACACACAATGTTTAATATATGTTAAATTGAAAAATCAATCAACATTAAAAATGAATAAGACATTAATATGTTTTTAAGTAAAATTTTATTCATTTTATATATATTTATATTTAATATATATTATTTATTACTATTTATAATATATATATATTATACTTATTCGTTTTTATTAATAATTGTTTCATTAATAATTTTTTGAATAATTTTATAATTTATTCATTTTAAATTTTTTTGTTTATTTATTAAAATTTGTTCAAATTATATATCTATATTTAATATATACTATTTATTAATATTTATAATCTATATATATGTATATTAAATTTATTCATTTTTATTAATAATTATTTAATTAATAAAATGTATAATATTTTTCTTAATTTACTCATTTTAATTTTTTATTTGTTTAATTATTTCATTTTATTCATTTTACATATCTATATATTTAATATATTCTATTTATTAATTTTTAAATTTTTTTATATATAAATTCAATTTATTCATTTTTAACAATAATTATTTAATTAATGAAATTGTTAATTTTTTTATTTTTATTTGTTTAATTATTTCATTTTATTTTGGACCTTTATTAATGATAGAAAAACATTGATAAAAGGTACTCTATCATCACTAAAAAACACTGATAAGGTGTATCCTTTATCAATGCTAAAAATAAATCGCTGATAAAGGGTAGCCTTTATAAGTTCTAAAATAAGCATTGATAAAGATAGATTTTATCAATGCATTTTTCTAGCACTGATAAATGCCAATGCTATTAAAGACATGTTTTTTAGTAGTGAGTTCAACATTTTTCAATTCATGTGATATCCATCTGAGGATCACTCTACATTCTCAATCCATGCATCTAAGGACACTTTTGAGAGTGGATTCACCCCCATTTCATCATGTTCATCATGTTCTAATGATAGAGGATTTTGAAAAAAATTCACCATGGTTAACCAAGTCATAAATGGGGAAGTTGATGTGGAACTTTCATTCATATAATTCATCAATCTAGAGGATCTTGAAAACTCTCTCGAATCCCTTCTTAACTCTGATCTATATTGCTCCACCTTGGAAAATGTTGAGGAAAATTAATCAAAACCAACTAAAATACCTTCCCCTTTTCCAAAGTTTTCTATCCCACATATAAAGGAAGAAAATGATCTAAAATACCTTCTTACATAGCTAAAATATGATTTTATTTTTCATAATCGCACTTATCCCATCATTATATTTACTGCACTTATTGAAACTGATGAGTCCAAACTTGTTCATATGCCAGAGGAAAACAAATATGTGTTAGTTTGAACCCTAGATTACATAACAGGAATCAACCATAACCTTTTCATGCATCACATCCATCTTAAATAATCATCCAAACCAATCATCCTCACAAAGAAGACTCAATCCACTCATACTTGAGGTAGTTAGGGAAGAAATTACCAAGACCAAGCTGATATTATCTACCCAATTTTTTATAGTGAATGGGTTAGTCTGATTCAATTGGTACCTAAGAAGGGTGGGATAACTATTTTCACAAATGAACATGGGGAGGTGGTCACAACTTGAGTGAAAAAAATGGTGTATGTGCATCGATTACCAAAAAATTGAATGTCAAAACATGAAAATATCACTACCCTCTTCATTTCCTCGATCAAATTCTAGAATGATTATCCAAAAAGTCATATTATTGCTTTATTGATGGATACACTAGATACTTCCAAATCCCAATTTCACCTTAGTACAAAGAAAATACTACATTCACTTAACCATTTGGAACATATGCATATAATAGAATGCCTTTTGTCCTTTACAATGGTTCTATAACATTCTAGAGGTGTATGGTGAGTATCTTTCCTGAATTGATTGAGAATTTCAAGGAGGTATTCATAGATGAATTTACCATTGATGGCGATTCATTTGAATTCTACTTACATTAATTGTCTCTAGTCCTTCAAAAATGTGTCAAATGTAACCATGTGCTGAATTTTGAAAAATGTCACTTCATGGTTACTAATGGGATTTTTATAGGGAACATAATTTCACAATAGGGTATTTAAGTTGATCCTACCAAAATTTATGTGTTACAATCACTTATTGAACTCACATTAGTTCAACACATCCATTTATTCCTTGGTCAGGCCAGTTTCTATCAGGGATTCATCTAGAACATCAGTAGGATTTACATCCCATTCACTTGTCTACTCCAAAATAATATTGCATTCCATTTTGATGAGTCTTGAAAGATATCATTCATTGAATTCAAAGTTGTTCTTACATCTTCCCTAATAATACAAACCCCAGATTTTTCCTTACCCTTTGAATTGATGTGTGATGCTTCTAATAGGTCTATTGGTCCATTCTTGGTTAAAGAATAGAAAATTTTCCTCATGTAATCAATTATACCTAAAAAACATTGGATGAAACTCAATCTCACTACATTGTGACTGAAAAGGAACTTTTAACTATGGTTTTGTCCTTGGATAAATTACATCCTTATCTCTTAGGTACCAAAATCATCATCTTTATAGACCATTCATCTTTAAAGTTCTTACTCAAGGAAATTGATTCCAAATCGAGGCTAACAAGATGAAACATAATGCTCCAATAGTTTGACATTGTGATTAAAGATAGACCTGGAAAAGAAAACCCTATGGTTGATCACTTGATTAAAATTTCTAATTATTCTCATTTTGAAATAATTGGTCCTAAATTTCCAACTAAACACCTATCATCTCTCACTCTAAAGTTACCATGGTATGTCCCAATTGTAAATAACTTAGTTTTTGGTGTTTTCATGAAAAATTTTCAAAAAAACAAAAAGTGATACTGAAAAGTAATTCAAAATTCTATTTATGGTAAGAGAATAAACTTTGGAAAACTGGGGCTAACATAGTAATTAGGAGATGTTTTGATCAAGATGAACATTCCTCCATCTTGGAATTTTTTCACTCAATGCCTGGTGATGGCCACTTTGGACCACAAAAGACCTCCCGAAAGGTCCTTGACTTGGTATTATTTTATCCTTCACTCTTAAAGGACTCACATGTGTTTTTTCAATCATGTCCCACTTGCTAAAAGTTTGTTACAATTTCCAAATGAAATGAAATTCCCCAAAATCCATTAATCTTCTATGAGATATTTTATGTTTGGGGAATCAATTTCATAGGACCATTCCCCCCATCCAATGGATTCTCATACATTATTCTTGCATTCGGTTATGTTTCTAGGTGGGTTGGGGCCAAACCCACTAGAAAGGATGATTCACATATTGTTAATGAGTTCCTAAAACCTCACAAATTCCACAAATTTGGAACACCATGTGCTTTGATAAGTGACTTAGGAACTCATTTCTATAATCATACCGTGGAATGTATTTTGAAAAATAATGTGGTTATACATAAAACTCCAACTACATATCACCCCTAAAAAATGGAATGGTTGAAATATCTAACATAACAGTGAAAAGAGTGCCTAAAATAATTGTAAATCCCACAAGAAAAGATTGGCTTGAAATATTTGGTGAAGCACTTTTGGATTATCGAATTGCCTATCAAACACCCAATGGGATGTCTCCATTTAGCCTAGTTTTCAGTAAAGTGTGTCATTTACCAATTGAAATCCAACATAAGTCATTTTGGGCTATCAAAACTTGTAATTTTGATTGCTAGAAATCTAGAAAAGAGATATTATTGTATTTTAATGAACTGTAGGAGATTCATCTTGATTCTTATGACAATTCTAATATCTAGAAATTAAAGGATAAGGCACTCCATAAAAAACACATCCTGTGAAAGGTATTCCATGAAAGTGAAAATGTAATTCTCTTCAACTCTTGATTTTGGATTCACCTATGTAATATTAATTCTCATTGGGAAGGTCCTTTTATTATTACTAATTTTTACCCATTTGGTGTAGTGTAAGTCCAAGACCCCTCTTTCAAAAGGATATTCACTGTTAATGGGCATCAGTTAAATCATCACAATGAGAGGAAACACATCCCAGTAACCACATAAACTTCCACTAATTTTCCACTCAATGAAGATGAAAACCCACCAAATCCAAACCATGGGGAACCACTTTCCCTTTAACTTTCTCTTTCTATATTATTCCTCCTTCTCTTACTCTATCATTCCCTCTTATTAATCCTCTCCCTTTCATTTTTTACCATGTTATTCATCAAACCTTTTTTTCTATTTCTATTTTGTGTGAGTGTGTATTTTAAAAAGATTAAAATACACTAAAAAATAAAAAAACCAAAAAAGAGTCCTAATTACTCACCATTAAATTTTCAAAATTTATCCAACCTTTTTGGGGAGTCTAGTGACTTTTTTTCATATCAAGCATTTTGTATTTTCATCCTAAATTTCAATAAATAATTTTCTGTAAAGAATAATAAAATTTTAATGCTAAATTTTTTGATTTTGAAAATGATTCTTCCCCAACCGTGAGGTATAAAATTATCTTTCATTCCAAGTTCACCTATGACCATATTTTTATTTTTTATGTCATTCACCCCCGATTGTGAGTCTTGAGTTTTTGGAACTTTGAACTGAATTTCCTACTTTATCAAACATTAATATGATAGAGGAATTTTATGAACCACATGAGAATCACAATATCAAAATAGCCTCCCATTACCCTTATATTAACCCTCCTTTTGAGCACCCCATTCGATCCTACAAATACTTTTTTTCTAACCACATTACAATCCCAATACCTTTTCCCACCCAATAACTACATGGATTTTCATTGCATAATTTATTGAAATTTAAGTGTTGAGGGTATTCATTTCATTTTGGGTACCATTTCCTTAATTTTCAACATTTCATCATATACTTGATCTAAATCATCTATTTAAGTGTGGGGGATAGATTTTCATTATTATTTTTTTTGAGAATTCATTAACATTTATGTAATTTTGTACATGATATGGAAAAGTGTTCAAAAAAATGAAAAAAATAAAATAAAGGTTTGTGTCTTGGGAGGTCAAATATCACTCTTTTTCAACCCTTTATATTGTTATAAATACTACAATTAGTGTCATGGAGAGATCAAACATGGGTTGGGAGATGATTGTGAGATTTTTTTCAAGTTCAAATTTCGAAAAAACAAGAAAAAATAAAAAAACACTTATGTCATTGGGAGAAGTTTTGGGTTTTCTAAATATTTCATCTTTTAATACCCTTCCAATTTTATTTCTATTTTTTTTCTTCCTTCACACAATCGTGGCCATATGAATATGTTTTTCTATTTCCTTCCATGTTTCTTTTCAAAAAAAAATCATTTTTTCTCATGTTGGTGTTTTACCCCTCTTTTCCACTCTTTTGTTCATTATATTCCTACCATCCCATTGGCATTAAAAACCCTTAAAAATAACTCTTAATTATTGTGCACTATAGAATAGTTAATGGAAGCTTATATCACTTACAAACTCTAAGATTTTCACTTTTGGTTAGTGAATGAGTGAACCTCCATAAATAAATTGTTTACCATCTTGAGAGGAGTGAGTTATGAGTACCCAAATTTTTCAATTAGAATTTTGAACATGAAAAATTAACTATTTTTGGAAAATTATTACTATAAAAATTCTTG
This sequence comes from Viscum album, assembly GCA_963277665.1. Taxonomy (NCBI): domain Eukaryota; kingdom Viridiplantae; phylum Streptophyta; class Magnoliopsida; order Santalales; family Viscaceae; genus Viscum; species Viscum album. The sequence goes on from OY728160.1 coordinate 754,305,966, forward strand.
ATTTAATTATTTATGGATGAGTGAGCTAGTCTAGACCCCCCCCCCCCCCCCGATTAGTGAAAACAAAATTTTAGTATTTTTTGGTGAGTGAAAATGATTTAGTTATGTTTTTATATTTGTTATTCATGAGTACATTCACAAGCCTAAGTATAGGGGAGTTTATATTATTCATTTATTAATAGATTTTTATTTACTTTATTTACTTATTTTCAATGAAAATTGCATAATTTTTGTGAAATACTCATGGTTTAATATTAAATATAAATTTTGAGCATTATTTTTATTAATCCAGATTTGAGTCAGTTTAATATTTTAATTATAAACCTCATAATACTTATCCAAATTATGTTATTATGGTTTTTTAGGGTTTCTAATTAAATTTCCTAAAAATTATTTTGTTGTAACTTGGGAAAATTTGGTCATTTGAAGGCTAATATGAACCACACAAGAAGGCCCAAATAATTTGTCAAAGAAACTGGACCAGCTGTGATGTTATATTTTCTAGGCTCAATAAAAAAGTACAAATTCGTTTATTCTACATCAAAATTCTAGGGACAATTATATTCTTCTTGTATAAAAATTTAAAGTCCCAACACAATAAATAAGGGGCCCAACTAATCTATGAAATTATATCCCACCATTCTATCATGTAATTAAAAACAACACACATTTCTTGACTTTTCTTCCAATCCAATTGATCAATTGAGATGTAATTTTGTGGTGTGAAATTTAAGATTTAGGATAACAAATTTTTATAATAAATTTTTCATATTTGAGGTCATTTTCCTGTCCAAAAATCCATTCATATTGTGGAATTCTAAAAATTGTGCATAAAAATGGACAGCACAACATTGTTTAGTAAAGTAGCCATACCTTTTGATCCAAAAGTCTAATGGATTCTAAAGTTGGGGGTGTAATTTATAAATAAGTATATAAAACTTTTAAGAATAATATTTTCGGGATTTGGATATCTAAATTATCAAATTGGTGATCCAAGTGGAGGGTAAGATTTGGAATGAAAACAGTCCACCACCTTGGGCTATAAATATATCCCCCACTTATCCTTGCAAAGGGTTGGAATTTTAAGGAATAATAGGATATATTGGAATGAAAAAGGCCCTTAAAAATAATTGGTATCATCTACCAAACTCAAGTTTCTACTTGAGAGACCTTTCCTCCATGCTTTATTTTCATTTACTTTTGTGTTCTTCATTTGTAATATCATAAGTGTTTGTATTGTAATTTTGTTTTAATGAAAGTTTCTTATTCATTATATCTTTTACTCATACACCCTCTATTGAGTAATATTAATTTTATAAATATAATTTAAATAAAGTTTAAAATAATTACCTTATTTCCCTTTCTCATTCAATTGAAATTCTGTGTTTAATTCTCTCCACTGTTTGTGTGTGTGTTCGACGCACTATTCTTATCTTGTCTCATTATTTTTCTTCTATTTTTAACTCATAACCCTAAACATAATAAACTATATTACTAACCTTCTCACTATATGAGTAAATATCTCATTGGTTTGAGTCATAATTTGGGGATGTAAAGTGATTTAGAGCTGTTGCTTGATTAATATTCTTTAAATTAATATTGTGTATATTGAACATAAAATGTCATGGATTAATGACATGTTTTGTTTGAAAGGGGGATTACATGGATTATTGGAACCACAAGTACACATAGTTTCAGGAAAGATTTAATCATCCATCAATAATAATTTATTGAGATCAATATCCTAGTTTACACTTGGATTAAATCCAAAACAATTGGGAATTCTAATCAAAAATCATATTGTGAAGTAGATGTTAATTTAATGAAATATGTAACAAAGATTAAAGATATCACAAGATTAACTACCTAATGATGAAATCACCACAATAATTATTAAATTTTTAAATAAATATTCATTAAAATTTCATTTCATCTAATCTCTGCAAACAAACCCCCAATCAAAATACAATCAATTAAAAACAATCGACTCTAAAATTTGCATCATCGTCGATGATTCAACCCGAGTGTTTTTATACACATTAGCAGTGCACCATACCTTTTAATGGTAGATAGGTGATAATCATACATGATTCAATGTTTCCCCCCTTTAAACCACATAAAAATTCACTATCGTTTAAAGCCAACTCTCACATATCATGGCACAGACTTTCAATAATCCCTTAGGGGGAATCCATTTCACAACCATTTCACACACACTAAATCACCTTTTTAAATTACCCATTACACATTCAAAATAAATTGTAAAACTAACGGGAGATTCAAATTCATCTAAATTACAATCAAAGTTGGAAAACATACTTGATGAGGAATACCCATGTTGGAAGCTTAGGTAAATCACGTAAAAAGGATAAAATGCCATTTATAAGGAATAAACCCATTTTTTATATCATATACATACTAATTAATATTAAAGTAATACTATTAAAGCATTCAAGAAATTAAATAATTCAAATTAGAGGCTTGGGCATAGGGAACCAGCCTCAATACATGCTACTTTTTGATGACGTCCACTTGAATCTTCCCTTTTCAAGTTACAATCATATTCACCTTTACATATATAATGACACTTAGACCAAATGTACATATTCTCATGGACATGAATATATAAACCTTATAAATATTTCTATACTTGTATATACCCCTTTACACTCACACACATATCCATTTTTCATATATATGTAAGCACACCTATCCCTAATATATATATATATATATATTCATACTACCATGAGTGAATATATTTAAAGGGGGAAATTATATTTGTATATACCTACCTATAAATACACATGTAAGTTTCCTTCAAAAATTGTGGCTTGAATATACCTAAACAAGGTCCAAAGTACTCTAGAACAATATAATAAACCCAAAAATTACAAAATCCCCAATTAAAATTGGGAAAAAAAATAAAGGATCTGGGGAAACCTTACTCAAAAATAAAGAAAAAAAATAATTTCCTACAATGGTTGTAGAAAAAAATAGCATTAATTGAGGCTCACAAAAACTAAACAACAAGAACCATCCAAAACGAACACCCAAAACTGGTTAGGCTTCAACCAAGACATGTGCACCACATGGAAGAGAAGAAAACCAAGAAAATGAGGAAGAGATAAAAAAATTATCAGATAATATTTCACCCAATATCAGGAGGAGAATTAGACAATGATCAAGATAGGAGGGTATTTTCTGGTATGTGGGAGAGGGATTTATCCATGGGGTGTCACTCAATATACAAAGGAAAGGGTGAGGGGGGTCTCTCGACCTAATGAGGAAAGGGTGGAAGGGTATTAGATAAAAATTAAAATCATAATAATCATAATAATAATAATAATATCATTATTATTATTATTACTTAAGATCTGCATTTCTTTTATTTTTTATTTTTTTTAAGCTGGAAACTATATACAGTTTGGATGTATAGTTGGCCAAACTTTGTGCCAACCATGCACCCCTCTCTCTTCCCCTCGATCACCTTGTAGGGGAGGGCCACATGGTTTGTCAAACTAGGCATAATCCATGTGATTTGGCTCTATCAAAAATACATGCAGGCTTTTAGGGGTTGTGCATGGTTTCTACTAACTGTGCTCTAACCATATACCCATGATAAAAACCCAAAATTTTAAAATTTAAACTCATACCGGCCCAAAACTCAAAATCAAGTCCAAAAATAATTAAATTATTAAAAATAATTAATATTTTAGGGTATTTTTTGAAATAATGTTTCTCCATTTGATACCTTTTCAATGGTTTCACTTATTTCTTTCTTCTTGGACTAGCCTTCTCATCTTCCTATTTATTCTCTACCTCTTGGGGATGGTTTTTAGTAATTTACCCAAAAAATTATGTTCAATTTATTCATGTTTTTGAAAAGTTTTTTTTAGGATTAGATATATTTTTTGTATTAATTTACTTACCAATTCAAGTTATCATCATATTAAAATTCCCCTTTTGATTAGGAACTAATTGAGAGGTTTGATTACCTAGATTTTTATAAAAAAAATCTATAAGACTTTTAATATGGTTCCTTAACTCTTTAATTTTATTATTAATCTTCTCAACTTTATGTTTTTATTTATTTTATACTAGTGTTCATAAATTATTTTATGGATGATAAAGAATATTTATCTTCATGTAAAGGTGGTGGCTGATAGGCTAGTTGGTAATGATATTTCTTGTAAGGTTGTTAGAATGGTGGGACTTAGTAAGGCTATTGGTAAGGTGGTTATTGTTGAAACTGGTTTGAAAAGGTGGTCTATCGTAGCTTTGTTAGTTTTCAAATCCATATTTTACTTTAATTGTATCTCTCTTTTATTGAGTAGGATGTTGTTATTATCTTGGATAAAAGGTTATTTCACAACTTTTTCTTCCCTACACTTACTAGTAAATAAAATGGATATGATATTAACATAAACCACATACCATATCAAGTACTTCTTTTTCACTAATATATTTCAAGTCCATTTTTTAACCAAACTAGTTATCTCTTTTGATTTAGATTCAAGTTATGGAGTTGAGTCAGACGTTCTTACCTCTAGAATACCATTGGTATTAGTACCTCTTGTGCCAAATTGTTGTGTGTTTTGTGTTATCTTATCAATATTTCCATTGGACTCATCTAGTGATTTTTCTATTAAATATACTCCCAATGATTTATCCAGATTATTGTCAAGTGAGACTTGATAAAATAAGACAATAAAGTGATGTTCCTCTACTTATTGATGTGGGAAACAGAAACACTACTTCTTGAGTCTCTCACAATACACATAAAGGGTCTCTATGAATGATTTTGTGGTTGAATATATCTCTTTCCTGATAGTTGTGATTATGGAGGTTGGGAAGAATATTTCAATAACACATATCTATTGAAAATATTAATCATGAAATCATCCAATTTATATGATATATAACCACTCTATAGTCGCTCCTTCAAGTGAAAAGGTGAATGACCTCCACTTGAATTTCTCTTCCACCACTCTTCTTAGTTTGAGAGTGGAGCAAGATAGTGTGAAATATTTCATATTTTTATTTAAATATTCATCTAAAAGACCATATAACTTTGGTATCAATTTAATTATTATAGTTTTAAGTTCAATATCCTTTTTCAAAGCATGTGTGGGAATTTTATATGTCTTATTGATGAATGGGGTTCACATAAGTCCCTTAAGGTTTGATTTGGGTTGGATATCATGGTGGTATCCTTAAGGTGAACACTAAAATTTTCACTTGAATTTTTCATGGTAACTTCCTCAAATTTATATTTTAAGTTTAAATTCTAAATTTTGATTAGTAAATTTATTTCTATTTATAAATATAAGGGTAAAAGTAATTATTAGAAGTCTTATTCATGCAATTTAAATTTTAGATTTTGGAATTAACTCCCAAAAAAATCTAATTGTATACAACCAATTTTTCATAATATGTTCAAAATAAATTATTTCCTAGGTTAAATGTATCATTAGTAGTAAACCTAGGGATGTATCTAGAGAGAATTCCTCAAAAATTAATTGTCACTTAACGAAAATGTGGAATTTTTTAAGTTATTTTAATTTATTTTAAAAAAAGAGAATGAAAAAAATATTAATATATTTTATAAAGAAATTAATGGTTCTATAGTAGGATTTCCATTTACAATTCTATCATATTCTTTGAAATAGTTTTATTTCTATTCTTATTAATTGATAAAAAATATATTCCTCAACTGATTCATCAAACACCCGAGGATGAAGATTATTGTGGATCTGATCTAATAGTGATTAATACTTACTTAGACCCCATTTCTGCATGTGTGAAAAGTATAAAAGATATAAGAAAAATAAACCACTCCTAAAATACCAAGGCAATCCCAAATTTTGTTTTAGTACTCTCAGGAAATTCGGAAGTGACTCACTACCTTCATGTTTGTTCCAGTAATTTCTAGACACTCACCACCTAATACATCTTGTTGCTTTATAGTGAAGGTATACTAGATGGAGATATATTACAAGTTATAATCCTATTAATTAAATAATGAACAAGTTTGAAACCTTAAACACAATTGTATTAAGTATCAAACTGTCATTAAAAACTGAAATCAATCAATAGAAGAGAGTTTTATTCATTAAGTGCAGGATTCAAGCATTAAAATGGATCTAATTACCTTCCCTAATCACTCATATTTTACTCCTATATTAAAAATGTAAAAAATATAAAGGAGGAATAAAGAATTTAGTGTGTAATTAAAGAAAAATAAAAAATAAAAACTAAAGTAGAATGATAATAGTGGTGAATTATCCAGAGAATTCTCAATAATCCCAACCCTTTAACTCTTCCAACTCCTTTTTTAAAAATCTTAATTTTCTTCAACATTGGTTGTTCTAATCCCTTATGTGATCATCATATCTTGAATTCTTGAAATTTTCCTTCTCTCTTTGAATCTCCTTCAAAATCACGGTCTAGTCTTAAATTCTCCAAAAAAATCTATAGATTCCTATTTCAGGAAAAAATATAAAATGTTTAATTTAATTGATTTTATTTTATGTATTTTTTAATGACATGATATTTTATAAATGAAATCCTCTTTTGAAATGAGTAAAATCCTTATTAATTAATGATGATATAGAAAACACTTGCACTAATTTTATTATTTTGGACCATTATAAGTCATATCCTATCAAATTTAAAAGATCATTAAGCATCATAACCATTGATAATATAGTTATTGTAAAGATATCTTTATAATAATTATATATTAAGGGTTATGATAAATCCAATTGACATAGACAAAAGAAGCGATGGACTCGATTAGTAGGATTATACCCTATGAAAATCATTTATTAGAGATTCTAAGGGAGATGAAAACACTGGGATTTTCCCTTGACTAGGCCAAAGCTGAGATTCAACAACTAAATAATTAGAAAAAAAATTTAGGAAATAATTTCAAGATTATTGAGATCAAATCCCAAACCATGTTCACCGAACAACCCTAAGAAAGTGTCATCATTGTACACATTGACCTTAGTAAATACACTTGTGTAATATGGGGTTATGTATCTAGACCCTAATAGTATAAATTTTTTATTTATTTATTTTTTATAAAATAATGATTATATTTATTCCTTTTACTTTTACTTTCTAAAAGATTAAATAATGTGTTTTATAAAAATTATATTTTGATATGATGAAACTCAAATTATATTTTTTGGAAATATATAGTTTCAATAAAGACACTCTTCTTGTTGAATTCAAGAATTTTTTAAATAAATTTAATTTTAATAAAATATTATTATTAAATAATATTTATTTAAATATAAATAAAATTATAATTTTATAAAGTCAAATGTGATTTTTATAAGGGTTAGAAAACTGTTATTATCGTAAAAAGTCATATTTTTCAATAAATAGAGTTTTTTATTTAAAATTGTAATTTTCATATTTAGAGAATTATTTTGATAAAATTAATATTATTTTCGAAATAATCATGTTGATATTATCCAATGGTGAATTTTTCATAATTTTTTAAGGAATTTAAATTTTTTGGTAGAAATTAAATATGGTATAAATATAAATTATCTATTATGACATCATAAAATATCAAAAGTGATGTAATAAATACTATTAATAGTATCCATGACCAAAATTATGTTTACCCAATAAAATAATGTTTTTTTAAGTAATTTGATTAATTTTATAAACAATTAAGGAATCCTCCAAAATCTATATTATATTTTATGGTTTTAAAATTAATTCTTTTTGAACATGATTAACTTCCACATCACCTAGGGTGTTATTTTAATGAGTTTGGTTCTTATCCTTATAAAATATTGAAAACCACTCCCCTTTGGTAGAAAATATGGTCATAAATCATATTAAGGTTTGTAGTTTTGATTATTTTAATATATAGAGTTCAAAACCAAAGTTTATAAATTAATAAAGAATCCCCATCTCTTTTGCTATAAAACCCCACAAAACTTTCAATTAATCTTCACTAAAAACCACTGGAGAACAAATTTACTCTACATTTATCTTTCTATATCCCTCCAAAGGTTACCTCAAGATCTTAATAAGATCATCCTAAGCTTTTAGAAGCACCATCTAAAGGTAAGGGATCCTCTCCTTCACCTCGTTATTCAATAACCTTCTTTATATTATGCCTTTTGGATTAAAATTTTTTATGTTGAGATACTTTTTATTCATCCATATTATTTTACTTATAATTTAAAAGTGATTTTGGACCCATTTCACTCTCATTAAACCCTTCCATAAATCTTTATATACCCCTACTGTACTGTAGAAATTATCCTATGATTTTCTATGCCAAACATTTGTGTAGTGAATGCCCATCCCCATTTCTACTCAAGGGTATTCACCTAGTTATACTTATACTTCATTGATTGGATATATCCATGTCTACAACCTACATTCCTAAATCATGGGATTATAATTGATGAAATACATCCTTGTGTTGTATGATTTATGTAGCACACTTATGCATGTACATGATATGAATATAGAGAGTGGGCTTGGAATTATATAGCCCACCAATGAATTGGGTAATGTTTTTATCTAATTAGATTCCATTTATAGTGCATGGGAGGTTATCCTAATCACACTATGTTATGTTATCTCGACAGTTACCCTTGGATTTTGTTTATGATGTCATGTTTTATATTGTTTCCACATTCCCATGTTGCTTTTAGGTTATCATCTTATATCATGATTTGATGTTCAATTTTATGATTCTCACACCTATTATGTTACCTTTATATACCTCTTTCCTCACATGAATTTTTTTACCTCATGTTTTGATTTTATTATTCCCTAACTTGGATTTATATCTCACCACTTTCTTATATACTTCTCCAGGTTATCCCATGTTGTTTTAGAAGATTGGTATAATATTAATGGAATAGTGTGGAGTTTTCAAATAATTTTTTTGTAACTATATTTCAAGTTATTATACTATATACATAATTTACCAAAACAAATATGCCTCATGATCTTCTATAATTGTATTATGTGTACCTTTATGTAATAAATCGCGAGTTAAGGTGTATTAAAATATGTTTTTTTATATTTGGTATCAAAGGAAAGTCTAATTATTTTTTTGCATTATGATTATAAAAACCCAGTGAAATTACTAGGGATAAGAATAATATATGAAAAAACCCTAAATTTTGGTATATAGTAAGTGGTTTCCAATAAAATGCATCCTTATCTAGAAACTATAAGTGTATATGGATCAGGTATAGTTTTACCTATGGGTAATCACCCCAAAAAGGGCACATTGTTGTTGAATTGATCATCACATTATGCATGAAAAAGAGGCCTTGCTGCACACCTAGTTTGAGACTCATAGGGGATATGCTTCGGTAAATTCACAAGTTCCTTATGAACCATTATTAATGGAAAAAATACCCATAAGATTGTATGTTAGGAAATAGATCATGGATAACATATATTGAAACTTATAAATTCATAGTTTACAGAATATATTTCATTTATAATTTATCCCTTCAATGTTCAATTTTTTCATTTATGTTTTTAATATTTTAAAATTTATCATCCCTAATTTTCCATTTATTTTAGTCAATGCTTGGAAATAGGAGAAACTGATTCAACAACCAATGTGAGGGGAAATGTGATTACTTACCAACTGAGATGCCCAACTTTATGAGAGTATGATTCAGGAACTTGATGATAATAATTTCTCAATTAACTCAATTTTTGAAAATAAACTTGAATAAAGAGGAACACCAACATCTCCCTAAAAATAGAAAGTTTCAATTGAGACATTTATGTGATAAAGTCCCCTAATATTCAGTGGAAATTCTGATACCTTAATCACAAAATAATGGGTCAACTCTAATGAAAAGTTTTTCTCTTCCCTTTATTACTTTGAAAAAGATAAGGTCGTGTTTTCTGTTTATATTATAGAGGGAGATTCTAATCAATGGTGGATACTTATCAAAAATACAAAGCTTGCGAAGGATATCGAAGTGATGGAGTGGAAATAATTCCAAAAAATATTTTTCAATAAATTTTTTCCTCACACACCCCAACTTAAAATGGAGAGGTATTTTTGTGTCCTCAAGAAAAAAAACAACAAATCCATTAGTGTGTATAAAGAAAACTTCACAATACTTGAACGATAATCCTCCAACTTTTTCATTGATCCTGAAAGTAATTTTGACCACTTATTTTGTGGGATAAAGTCAAGTTTATGAAAATATTTAGTGATTTAAGACTTTGACATCTATAATTATATTGTCCGATGTGACCTCAAATTAAAAAAATAGATATCAGTGAATCTTAAGGGTCTCATGGGTTTGTGGATAGGAAGTAGAGGATAGATTTTAATTCTGGAAGTATGATGTATAAATATCATGGGGGAAATAAATTATAACATCTCACTTTTTAAAAGTGTGGGAAGAAGTATTCCATAAATTACCTGAAGGGGACAAGAAAATTCTTTAGGTGTGGGAAGTAAGGTAACTTAGAAAGAGATTTTCGATGGGAGAAACTCACTAATGTAATGGAAGAAAGGAATTATCCAGTCAACCCTAAATATATTTTCCAATGTTTAAACTACAAGGAACATGGACATTATTCGAATCAATGCACTAAGCCAAGGGTTTTTTATGACAACCGATGACAATAGGCTCTAAGGCCTAGAGAGAAATGGTGATCTTATGTTATCAAAACTACTGAGGTGGATCCTGATAATTAAGTGGTGATAGGTACACTAGTTATTAATTCAAGGATACCAAACATACTATTTTATTATTGTTTTATGCACTCTTTCAAATCACGCAAGTTTATTAGAACTATTAAAACACCACCTAAAAACATGGAAGTTGGGTTATTAGTGAAGACAAAATGGTTTAATGATTACATCCCAAGCATATAACTCATCCCCAATAAAAAACTGTGTGCTTAATTTCCTATAAAACGTTTTAATACTTCCTTTAGAATAATTTGATTCTATTTTGGTCATGGATTAATTTCCTTTTATAGAGACAACAAAAAATTTTAAGAGAAGTAAATCACCCTCTGTATCGAAAATCACCCTCTCATTCCATAAAAAATGTAAGGAGGAGGAGGAATCTCCTTTTTTATAATCATATTAAGAATGGATATTATTTCCTTGTAATAATTCATATATTTCTTAAATTATTGATACTAAGTAAAATATCATCCTTGATGACATTCCCATTTTAAGGGAATTCACTGATGTATTTCCCAAATAATTGTATGGTCTTCCTCCTAGTCAATAGGTTTAGTTCTTAATCAAAATTATACCCAGATCTTTTCCAATATCTAAGACTCTATATTTAATTGAAACCATTGAACTTTAAGTTCTGAATAATCAATAATAATCGAATATAGATAAATGGTTTATACACCTAATTAATTCACCATGGGGTGCACTAATACTTTTCATTAATAATAAATATGGGCCTTTGCACCTCTACATTAATAATAATGAGCTCAATAAGATTATTATAAATAATAAATATATTCTTACATGGATTTATGACCTGTTTGATCATCCATGTGGATCCAAATACTTCTCCAAGGTGAATATTCAATTGAGATATTATCAAGTAAATTTGAAGGAGTATATCCCTAATATTGGTTTTCATACAATTTACAGGAACTAAGAGTTCATAGTGATGCCATTTGAACCTACTAATGCTCTAATTATATTCATATAATTAAGGAATAGAGTATTTAGGGATTTCCTTGACAAATTCTTGGTAGTATTTATAGATTATATTTTTATCTACTCTAAAATCAAGGAGGAACATGAGGATCATTTGAATTCTATACTGAGGACATTGTGGAAAGAAAATTTGTATGTTAAGTAAAGTAAATGTGATTTTTGGATGGAGAAAGTAACATTACTAGGTAATTTTATCACTGAAAAAGGGATATCTATGGATCCTTTAAAAATAAAGGCAATTGAAGAATGAACCAAACTAACATTGCTAATAGAAATCTATAGCTTAATTGGATTGGTCAGGCACTATCATTGATTTGTAAGAAACTAATCATTATTCTCAATCCCATTAACCAAGATAACTTAAAATGGATTCAAGTTTTTCTAGACTGATGAATGTTAGGAGAGAATTAAATAGTTAAAAAAGAGTCTAATAATTACACTTATAATCACATTACCCACCATTGGGGGAGAATTTGTGATCTATAGTTATGTGTCTAAAAATGTATTGGTTTTTGTACTCATAAAAGATGACAAATTGATAGCCTATTCCTCCTGCCAATTAAATATCCATGATTATAACTACCCAATGAATGATCTAGAATTAGCTATGGTGATCTTCACATTTAAAATTTAGTGACATTATATCTACGGGGAGAAGTGTGACATATATATGGATCATAAAAGACTCAATTATATATTCACAAAAAAAGAGTTCAATATGAACCAATGGAGGTGGTTAGAGTAGATCAATGATTATAATTTTTCAATCCATTACCATCTTGTGAAGGTAAAAATTTGGTAGATACTCTAAGTAGAAAAGATCCTATAACCCTATCCATGATGAGGATTATAAGGGATCCAATATTATTGGGAATGAAAAGTATGGACATAGTAATAATAAAAGTATCTTCATCCTAAATTTCTTAAATAACTTCTCAACCATCTATTCTTGATCAGATCAAGGAATTATAAAAGGATGACGAAGTGTTATAGAAAAATATAGTAAATATTCCAGAGTTCAAGTTTGCTAAAGATGTATTTATAAGGTTTGTAACTCATTTATATGTCCCATAAAAACTACATCTGAAAATTAAACTTATGGATGATGTGAATATCTCATCCATCTCTATTCATATAGTAAGAAATAATATGTATAGATATCTTAAGAAAAAATTATTGTGGGATAACATAAAGAGGGAGGTTATAAAATTTGTATCTCAATGCTTGGTATGATAACAATTCAAGGTTGAATGATATGAGTCTAAGGGTATGATGCAACCATTTTCCAAGCCAAGATGGAAATGGGAAAAAATAACCATGTATTTTTTCATAGGACTCCCTGTGACATCTAAAGGAAATAACACCATCCAGGAGGTAGTCAATCACCTTACAAAGTTAGTGAATTTTATTGCTATAAAATAAGATTTATCTCTTGAAAAAAATTACAATATATACATAATAGAAGTTGTAAGACTACATTGAGTGCCACTCTCTGTTTTATTTGATTGATATCTAAGGTTTACCTTGAGGTTTTAGAGAAGACTTTAGTAAGAACTAGATACAAAGATGAGCTTCAGAACTTCTAATCACCCTTAGATGGATGGTCAGTATAAGATAACCATTAAAACTCTAGATGATATGATGAGATCATTATCAATGGATTTCCAAGTATTTTTGTCTCAAAACATTACCCTAGTGTAGTTCTCATATAACAATAGTTTCCATTTGATCATTAAAATTAAACCTTATGAGGATTTGTATGGGTAGTGGTGTTATACTCCAACATGTTGGGATGATGACATCACCTGAAAGTATCATTACTTCTCTCATAGAAATTAAAATAAAAATTTAAAAGTAACTAGACTACACTAAATACCATAACATATAATATTAGTAATATTTGGTCTATCCCACTAGGAAAAGGGTTATAAGTGTTAAATATATTTGAATTTTTTTCATGATATATTAAACTAATATTAAAATAACTAAAATACTTTAAGAGGTGTGATTATAATAACTCAAAAATATGAAATATGATGAAGAGAAGAGATCCAATATCAAGAATGGTTTTTCATAAATTTACTTCAAATACATTAGTTGTGAGAATTCGTGGGATAAATAGTGTTTCTTATTAGCCTCAACTAAGACTACCTAAATCACCCTACTCCTCTCTCAAGGTTTCCTTTAACTAATTTAGGTACATAATATTTAATCTTGAGACAGAAGGAAAAGTTAAGGTCGAATATCATTCTCCCACTTCCCTTTACCACATTGAGGTTCTTTCTCTAAATGTAATCACTCTCACTTGACAATTAGAGGATAAGGTGTGATTAAAATAAAAGTGTGATTAAAATAAAAGTGATACTAATTAAAATATGATCTCAAATGTTTTTATACTCATCTTTTTTATCAAAATCACCCCTATCTTTAATACTTGGTTATTCATGGATAATATCCCTATTAACATGAATAATATTCATTTGAGGGAAAGGAATATAAATTTAGAAATAAAATAATTTTTTTTTGCAGATACTAAAAACATATACTTATTACTTTCATGATGATATATAAAGTCAAAGATACACCGTGAAATGAAAAAAATAGAAAATGAAAATCCTAATTATGCAGCATCGTGGTTGATGATGACCCTTATACTCTACTCTCACTTCATATACTAGATGGAGATCTCCCAATTTCCTCCTACATTAGAATCCTAGCTAGCAATGGAGCCTCCTCCAATTTTTCAAAGTCTCAATTCTAGGTCCCTCCTGTTCTGGATCTTCCCTACACAAAATCATCTTCCTTTATTTATAGAGATAATTCTCTATTTTTAAAATTCTGAATTCCTTTTCTCCCACCATTTTATTCTATTTGAATTTTTCTTCTCTCAGCCAAAACCTCATATGAAAAATGGACCCATTATCTCCATTTTAATTACTCTAAGTCTGTTAATGATAGGGGGATTTGGTTGAGTCTCTTGTGAAAACAAAAGATCTTATTATATAATTAAACTTCCCTCTCTTACTTATCATGTTTTTTGTAGAGTTTTTTAAAACTACTTACTAATGGTAATGGTACCCACATGTTTCCTATTATTAAAAATCCCTACAACATGGATGAATATTTTGGATGTCTTAATATAATTGGTTTCTGAAATTTGTAATAGAAATGCACTACAACGTGGGGGGTATTACTTTGACGTGGCATGTGCATGGTTATGCATGACCTACAACATAGTGAATTTTCCATAGAAGTAGTTCCCATTTCTTATTCAAACCACACCACTATCATTTGAGTCACCAACATGATATAGGATAAAACCTATGGTGTAGAGTTTTCTCTATATATTTTCTTTAAATCCAACCATAGTGAAGTTCTTTTTATTATGTCACAACCTCATTTATTTTCAACCTCAAGCTAATAGTGGCTATAAAAAAGTGGTTTTAACATGTTTTAGTGCCTTCACTCTTGTTTCAAGCTCCCTGGGTCACTATTCTGCATAGCCATGGTTGTGGCATAGTGGTCTTCAATTCTCTAGTGGTGACCTGAGCTCACTATCATCATTCATGGAAGAAATATAGAAAAGTATCTCGACTTGAGATAATTTTCAAGTGAAGGGATGGTGAGAAAAGGTGGTGGGGTGTTTTAGAGAAGTGGGTACATTAGTTGTGGGTGAAATAATGGAATTTTTTAATTTCATAGTACCTTATATAAGGTTTTGTCCCACATCAAAGTTTGGAACATTATAGCTCTGCTTAATAAGTAAACCTATGGTAGCTTACCAGTAATGAAGATAAAATAGGGACAAAGGACCCCTACCACTACCTTGTTCTACATCGCACCAATGAATATTCCCTCCCACTGACATGTGGACCTAACCCCCATTCACTAGTGCTCACTCCCAAATATATACTTCTCTGCCCCTCCACCTACCCGTACAAGGGCTTACCCCAACCGTACATCCTTCATAATGATGGGCTTGTATGGTGTGCCCTTCTTGGTCTTTCTAAGTGGTGTTACCTCCTTAGTTGAGGGGTGGCCAATTGTGGGCCTATTGTTTACCAAATAACACACTCCTAATTTTTCATTTCCAATATACCGCACACCAAAAATACTTATAGAAATAAGAAATTGCAAAACATGTATTTTTTATCTTTATATTTCTTTTTCAAAATTGTCATAAAAAATAAAAATACCCAAAATAAATATTATTAATTAAAAAAATGACAATTATCATTTAAAATTTCAAAAATTTATTCAAAATATGAACTCATCAAATGAAGTTGGAGATCAAAAGCTTATGGGACCTGATCTTATCAAAGAGATGAAAGAGAAGGTTCAAACCATTCAACATCGTATGAAATATGTACAAAGTCGATAGAAAAGATATGCATAAAATCATCAACATGATGTATATTTTTGGATCAGAGATAAAGTTTCCCTAGGTATATCATCACTTAAGAAATTCATGATTTTTGGGAAGAAGTGAAAGCTTATTCTAGGAAACATCATCCCCTTTGAGATCCTTGATCACATTGGAGCTATGTCCTGTCAACTAGAACTCTCGTCAAACCTATCTCAAGTTTGCGATGTGTTCCATGTATCAATATTAAGTAAGTACATAATAGACCCCTCACATGTACTAAATCCATAGGTGGTATTGAAGAATGATCTTTCATATAAGGATCATCTGGTGAATATATTAGACTATAGAGATAAAGTTCTATGAAATATGAAAACTCACCTGGTCAAAGTGTTATAGAGAATCCACAAGTTTGAGGAAGAAACATGGGAATAAGTGATGAAATAGAAGTAAAATCATCTATTTTATTTTATGGAATGAAATTTCAAGAGTAAATTTTATTAATGGGAAAATAATGTAATGGCCTAATACTTTATAACTGAAATTCACTTTTCAAATGAATAAAATCATTACTAAGTAATGATGTTATAGAAAACACATGAACTGCTTTGTTTATTTTGGATTATTATAAGTTATATCCTATTAGATTTAAAATACCATTAAGAATCATGGTCATTGACAATATATTTTTTATATAGTGATCATTATGATTAGTATAAATTAAGGGTTATGATAAATCCAATTGATATGGATGAAAAAAGTGATGGCCTCGACCAGTATGATTGTGCCCTATGAATCCCATTTATTAGAGATTCAAAGGGAGATAGAATCACAAGGATTTTACCTTGACCAAGACCAATCTAAGATTAAAAAAATAAATAATTATTTAAACCATTTATGGGAGAAGATCAATATTATAGAGATCATGGCCCAAACCATGTTCGTCAAACCACCCCATGAAAGTGTCACCCTCAAAAATCATACCCTTAGGGCATAGGTTTGTATAATAAGTGTTCATGGATCTAGAACCTGATAGTATGAATGTGTATATTTTTATTTTTAATAAAATCATTATTATATTTATACCTTTTATGTTTACTTTATAAATGATTAAATAATGAGTTTGATAAAAAATAGATTTTGATACAATGAAACTCAAATTGTATTTTTTGGAAATATATAGTTTGAATCAAGACACTCTTTTTTATGAATTAAATAATTTTTTAAATAAATTTTAATTTAATAAAATATTCTTATTAATTAAAATTTATTAAAATATAAATTATAATAAAATTTTATAAAGTCATATACAATTTTTTGTAAGGGTCAGAAAACTGTTAACGTCATAAAACCCTATATTTTTTAATAAATGGAGATTTTTTATTTAAAAGTGTAAATTGATATATTTAGAGAAATTTTTTTGATAAAATAAAAATCATATTTTAAATAATCACTTCAAAATTATACAATAGTGAATTTTTATAATTTTCTGAGATATTTGAATTTTTGGGTAGAAATTAAATATGGTATAAATATACAGTATGTATTATTACATCATAAAAACCCAAAATATATGTAATAAGTACAATAAATAGTATAAAAGACCAAAATTATGTTTCCCATTTAAAATAATGTGTATTTGAAGTTATTTTATTAATTTTATAAACCCTTAATGAATACTCCAAAACTTATATTATATTTTAAGATTTTAAAATTAATTCTTTAGGAACATGACTCACTTCCACATCACTAATGGTATTATTTTAAATATTTAAGTTCTTATAATTATAAAATATAAAAAATAACCCCTTTTTGGAAAAAACATGGTAAAAACCATGTAAAGGTTTGTGGTTTTGATTATTTTATTATATAGAGGCTAAAACATAAGTGTATAAATTAATAAAGAATTTCCCACTCTTTTGTTATACTAACCCACCCAAACTCACATTACTCTTCACTAAAACCCTTGAACCATGAATTTAATATAAATTTACCTCTCTATATCTCTCCCAAGGTTCCCACAATCTCTTAATAATCTCCTCTCAAGCTTTTATAAGTTCCCTCTCAAGGTAAGGGATCATCTCCTTCTACTCTTTATTCAAGAACCTTCTTTATATTATGCCTTTTAAATTATAATTTTTAATTTTTGGATAAGTTTTTTCATATCCCTATTACATAAATTATGATTTAAAATTTATTATAGACCACTTTCACTCTCATTAAACCCTTCCATGAATCTTTATTTACCCATGCTATGCTGCCAAAGTTATCATGAGATTTTCCATGTTAGACATTTGTGGAGTGAATACCCATACCCATTTCCACTCAAGGGTATTCACCTAGATGTACCTATCATTAATTTATTCGGTACATATATTTGTGTAACCTACACTCCTTATTCATGGTATAAAAAGTTATAAAATACATCCTTGTGTTGTATGATCTATGTGACACACTTATTCATGTACATGATATGAATGTGATGGGTGGGCCTGGAATTCTATAACCTTCCAATTCATTGGGTAATATTTTTATCTCATGAGATGACATGTATGGTTCATGGTAGGTTATTATAATCACACTATAAAATGTTTTTTCAGTGGTTAGGCTTGAATTATGTTTATGATTTCATGTTTTATGTTGTTACCACATTCCCATGTTGCCTTTATGTTATAATCTTAAATCATTTTTCGATGTTAAATTTTATGATTAAAATACCTATTATATTACGTTGATATTTCTATTTCCTCACATGTATTACTTAACCTTATTTTGTTCTTTTATTATTCCCTTTTTAGTCTTTATAACTCGCCCATTTCTTATATACATCATTGGGTTATCCAATGCAGTTTCAGAAGAAAAATGGAATTTTAAGGCATGTTGTAGAGTTTTAAATAATTTTATTGTACCAATGTTTCTAGTTATTTTACAATGTACCTAATTTACCCAAGAAAATAGGCCTCGTGATCTTTTGTGGTTGTATTATGTGTACCTTTTGGTAATAAACCATAAATTAATGTGTATTAAAATATGGGTTTTCATATATTCCACATGGTAGTCAGCAGTTGGCTTGTATAGATGTTGATGTGGTGCCTTAATCTTTGAGTATAAAGAGAAAATAATTTTCTTGGGTATTCCTTTAGATTAAAATTTTTCTTTAAGGAAAGAAATATACATGTCCTCCATAAAATCTATGTCATAAATATAGAGTATATATCAACTCTATATCACCCCCTTTTCCATAATCATCTCCTCTGTCAACTCTATGTTGACAATATAGAGTTCATATCAACTTTATGTTAGAAACTATTCTTGAAGTTTCACTAAAACAAGAACTTTGTGAAGCTATAAAACAACTCTATGTGGGAGAAAAACAACTCTACATGGCTCGATGTAGAGTACATGTGAACTCTACTTCGGTGACGTAGAGTTCATTCCTTTATCATTTTCCCACTTCACACACAGAATATCCAGGCTTCTCCAAAGCACTTAAAACCTCTTCAAAACTCTAAAATTCACCTTCAAAACATCATAATAATAAATCAAATTTTATTCATCAATTTTATTCCAATAATTAATTAGAAAAATTAATTCCATACTTTTTTATTTTTAAATAATATTTTCCAAACATAACAAATTAATACTTTAATTCCAAAAAATTAAAAATCTCAATGAACTGATAAATATGGAGGAATAAAATTAATTTAATATTAAAATAATATTATAAATATATAAATTATATAAATGGGTGTGGGTATGTTTCATCTCAGTGATTCAGTGATGGTGATGAGTAGTAACTCAACTTTTGATGTGTAGCGCACCTTGTGTTTGGAGTTATATAGTGAAATCGTGTTTAGTGTTTTAGTGTAGAATGTATTGAGCTAGTGATTATTTGAATAATGAGGTAGGATAGGATTTATTTTTAAAATACCATTGATACTTATTAGGGTCAAAAATTTCTTTGGTGGGTATTTTTTAATGATCTGAGTTTTTACAGGTTGTGAAATTCATGGGAAATTTAAACTCTAGTCTTAGAGTAGGGAATGTTTTGAGAATCAGGATTAATATTGGAATTTAAGGATTTAAAACATATCAAGGATATGTATTTTTACATGGATCAAGTTTTAGAATTAATTTTAGGTTCTTGGGATATATTTGGGAGATTTGGGTTGGAATTGGGTTTTTAAAGGGGTTTTTCCTCTACCTCACAGTTAGGGAGAGTCGTGCAAAGATTTATGGGAAACTGTGTGGGGTGGTTTTTAACTTAAGTTAAGCCACATGAATTGCACATGAGTATAGATAACTATGTGAGTAAAACCATGTTCAATAATGATATATCTTAAAGGGATACACATAGCTAGTGCATGGTTTGGTAAACCGTGCAACCAAACTATGTGAGAGGATGTGGCTCGAGATAGTGTGAGTTGCACGGTTGATGCATGGTTTGAAATAATGTGTGACTACCTAAATTTTCTTAAAAGGTATAAAATAATCATTTTCCTACTCATGATTTTAATCCCTCGTCACCTCTTTTACTTCCCTCTTATACGAGAAACTAAATAGGCTCAAAGGAGATCCATCTCCTCTCTTCCTCCTTTGATTCCCCTTGAATAGGGGTGGTTTCTTGGGAATTATACTGATATTGGAGGTATGTTTCCTATTATTATTCCCTTATTCTTCCACTTCTATATTAACCATTGATATTGGTTATCAATATTAGGGATTTAGTGATGATTTTCAATAGATCATGGTGTAAATAATATGATTTTATGGGGATTTTAATTAGCGTGGCTAGAGGACACCTTGAGAGGATGACACACATCAATATTTTCCATTTCATTTGAGGTACATTAAACTGTGATTTTATTTACGTTTTTTAACTAAATTGGAGGAAATTTATGAATTAATCAATATTGGGTGTTAGGTATTTTTCTCAGGATTGTTTCAAGAGTCCTCCATGGAACTTATAAGTGTGTGTGGCTATAGTTTTGGTGGGAAAATGTTTCTCATTGGGTTTTAGGTGATTATTCCAATGTAAATTAAAATTTATAATTAATTATAAATGGTTATAATTAATAAATTTGGATAGTTTTTCTAGTATAGGGGATTGAGTGATGATACGATGCTTGGATGAGCTTGGGCGTAAGTAGTTAGTCTTTTCTTAACGAAAGTAAATTTGTATGTGGTAGGTGGTCCCTAAAAATATTCCTAAAGTAAATTCATTTTATTTACGTAGAATGTGATATGTAGTCTCAACAAGTATGGTTGATCAACCTTAAATTTAAAATAAATTATTTATCTTAAACTCTTATGAGTGGGATGAGAGTGCCTTAGCCCGTGAGGGACCCTTGAACACTAGCTTGAATATTTGGCCACCAATGGTTGATGGATTAATCAGAAATAGTTCCATGAGATATATAAACCCTAATGAGGTGTTAATGAGATGAATGAACATATTTGACCTTGATATAGAATCCCTTATCTCCCAAGGGTAGGGATATGTAACATACCATACTTTATAAACTATTTATTTGTGATAATTTAGGTGATGATATAGTTTGGAGAAATCCCATGTGAGTTAAAGAGTATATGGTAGAGTTGTAGCTAAAATTTCATCTAGAGAATTATTTTGGGGTGTGGAGGCTTATGTTACATCACAAAATTCGTTTTTTTGGCATGGAGAGATTGGTTGCAATGTGGAGCCTTGGGGAGCATGGTTTGATCGTTATTCCTTTTTCAACATAGCTATAGTGCATCTTTTAGAATGTGGCGTGGATAACTAGAGGAATTATTTTTGTAGTTATGTTGATTTTTAGTTAGATATATCATAGGGAAGGGTTGTAATGTGACCTTAATCTTGGAGATTATTTTAGAAGGCATAATGGTTTCTCTTACACCATGATTTCTCTCCTATTTTATTGGATTTGTGGTGAGGATTTCATCAAGATTCTTAGACAGAGTTTTGACTAGACCCAGTATAGTGTGGTCCCTTCCTTCACACCATAGACTCATCCTATTTCAACACATTTTTGCCTTAGTAAATAGTGATGTGTCATGGTATTCTAAATTTATATTTTTCCTATAAATTATTTATCCCCATTGAAACTAATCTTTCTCTATACTTTTCTCTCATTTATTGGCTGATCTAGGTGTGCCCCTAGAAGGTCTTCCAGGACCCTTTCATTATCTTTCAACCCCATCCATGGGATATCAATAATTTTTTATTTTAAGTGAGTTCCCTTTCCATCTCTTCCAAGTTTCTCCCCATTCTTCATATGAAGAAGAATGATGTTAGGAGAACAACTAGTTTTGGTTATAGTTTAGTAAGAGAATGACGTGGGATATTATTTTCAAGATTTATCAAGGTTATTCCTTATGATTGTGGTTCTTGTTAGTTTTCTACCACTTATTTAATCCTTGTGCAATGATTTGGAAAGATTTATTGAGGTTGGGGATCCTTTATCTCTCCTCTTTATATATACATGTGGGAATATCATGCTTTTTCTTTCCATTAGAGAGATAGTATATAACAACCATGCTCTTTATTTCACACTTAAACATATTTTATTACATAAAACCTTCACTTGATACAACATAAAAGATAGATAGGTCTAGTTTCTTTAGGAATTAGGAACATTACATAACAAATTAAAACATTAAATATATATCTTTATCGAAAACTTCTTTTACATGACCACACACATTCTTTCCTACTTAGCATTGCATGGGATAACCTGGGTACATGCATAGAAAAGGGTGAGATATAAATCCCATTAAGGGAGTAAAAAAATCATAACATGAAGAATACAGTACATTATAGGAAATAGTAATATCAATGGATCATAAGAGAAACATGAACATAAAGACATGATATAGTATGATTATCATAACATGGAAATGTGGCATCAACATTTAACATGATATTAGTATGAGCCATGGATCATTGCACATGGAGAATGATTAAACCATCATTTCACTTGAATTATCATGATTAAACCCTCATTTCACTTGACTTATCATGATACAAATTTTTACCCAATGCATTGGAGCGCTATCAGGACACACCCGCCTTAATCATTTCATTTCATGCATAAGTGTGCCATATGGATCATACAACATGGAATCATTCATCATCATAATTTATTAAAAAATAAAGGAATATGGAATAAATATATGAAACTCTATAATCAATAAGTAAATGTGCATAAATTTTAATACCCTTGATAGATAAATAGGCATGGTATTCACTACACAATGACTTTGACTTGGAAAATCACAGTGCAATTTCAGCAACATAACAACCTGACATAAGAATTCATAAAAAATGGTTGATGAGATAGAAAGGGGTATCTCATAATATTTACATGAAATGGAAATTAAGGGGGTCACATAGATACATGTCCCAACATATGTAATGGAATTTAGATGCATAATATAAAATAATTGCTTGAATGTAAATGAGGAGGGATAAATCCCTTACAAAATTTCGGCATGGTAATGGGTGTACATGGGAGGAATTAATGAGAGATAAATAGGTCTCTTGTCATTCAAAAATAATTATAGGATTATGGTGGAGGTGAAAAATCATACCCTAACATTTGTATTTGAAAAAAAAGGTATAACAATATAAAAAAATTTGGACAAAAATGAGAAAATAACAAATCCCTTACTTGGAAGTGTGATAAAAAAGGCTTGGAAGGGGCTTGAGAGAGGATTCTTAGGAGATTTAGGCACCTTGGGAGGATTATAGAGATAGTATAGCAGGTTTTTGTCGATCTACAAAGGTTTTTAGTGAATATAAGTGGGACCTTAGGTTGGTTTATATAGTAAAAGTGAGGGAATTCCTTATTATTTAGGTTTTGGACACCACTCATTAAACTAATCAAAACCATAAACCAACCCATGGTTTTTTACCATTGTTTTCTCCAAAGGGGATTGTAAAAAATTATTTTATAATTCCAATGTCTTAACTTCTTAAAATATTAGTATTTCTTATGTTGAGGTGGGTCACACTCCCAAGGAAATCATTTTAAAAGTTAAAATGTTTTATAAGTCTTGGAGGGTCCACTAAGGCACCATAAAATTAATAAAACAAATATAAAATCACATTATTTTAAATTTAAAACATATATTTGATGAAAATAATGTTTATATTATTTTATTATATCACTATTGGGTCATTATGATGTCATAAAATACATTATATATTTAAATGGTATTTAATTTTTAACCAAAAATTCGACTGTCTCAAAAAATTATGAAAAATTCACTATTCGATAATTTGGACTTCCTGATTCCAAAAAAAATATTAATTTTATCTAAATAATTTTATAAATATGTTAATTTTTACTTTTAAAATAAAAAATGATATTTATCGAAAATTCATGGGTTTTGAAAAAAACAACTTTCAAACCTTAATAAAAATTACAGTTGTATTCATAAAAATTATACAATAATTTATATTTAATAAAAATTAATTTAGTAATAATATTTATTTAAAATATTATTTAATTCAAAAATCCATTAATTCATCAAAATAGATTTCTTAATTGAATATTAACTAAAAAATTATTTTTTCTTTAAAAACTATTTACAAAGTAACAATAATAAAATGAATGTATATTCTATAAAAAAATAATGTACATAATCATGGTTCTATGGTATTGTTACAAAACCCCTTATAAAACCATTATAAGACCTAATGGTAAGGTGTGCGATGGTGATAGACTCTTGGGGTGGCTCAGATAACATCGCTCGGGTGGTAATCTCTATTACCTTCCACTCCTCTCATAGGCGATTCAAGCTTAACGTGTTAAAGCTCAGCTTGGGCTTGGTCTAGAGTGAAGCCCAGTGATGCCACCTCCTTTCCAAGCTCTTAAAAATGGGCTTCGTAAGGATAAATTCTACAGGATGAGGCCATCGTTTCCTTTATCTTAGTAAATTGGATTTTTTTAAAGCTCTATATTTATACTAATCATTTGATCGATGTTCAACGACTATATTAGGAATATTCACAATTATTAGTGGTATTTTAAAATCCAAAAACATAAAACCAAGGAATTTTATATGTTATATAACCATTTTACATAATAATACATTTAATTAGATCACGATGAATTTTCATTAATAAAAGTTTGGGTTGTTACAATCTTCCCTTCTTTAGAAATTTCGCCCTCAAAATTTTCTGTTACCACACTAAACAAATGTTGTTAAATCTACTTTATCACTTCCTCTAATTCCCACGTTGCATCTTCAAACTTGTGGTTTCGCCATAACACCTTGACGAGAGGAATTATCTTATTTTGTATAACTTTTTACCTATGATCTAAGATCTTAACTGGATTCTCTTCATAGGATAGGTCATTCTCCAATGGTACCACCTATAGATTGAGTGCATGTGATGGGTTAAGTATATACTTCCTAAAGATTGATACATGGAATACATCATGTACTTGAGATAGGTTCGGTGGGAGTTCTAGTCAATAGACCACTGCTCCAATGCGATCAAGGATCTGAAAAGGGTCAATGTACCTTGGACTAAGGTTTCCAGTCTTCCCAAATCTCATAACTCTCTTACATGATGATATGAAGAGTAATATTATGTCTTCTACATCAAACTATAGGTCTCATAGATGATTATAATCATATCTCTTTTGTCGACTCTGAGAAACTTTAATGTGTTGTTGGATGGTCTTAACCTTCTCCATCATTTCTTCAACCATTTTTGTACATAAGAGTTTTTTCTCCCCAACTTCATCCCAACATGCCAGTGTTCTACGCCTCTTCCCATATAGGGATTCATAAGGAGCCATTTGGATTCTTGATTGGAAACTATTATTGTAAGAGAAATAAACTAGAGGAAGATGTAGATCTCATTCTCCTTTGAAGCCTATTGAGCAAGCTTTCAATATGTCCTCGAGTTTTTGGATAGTCTTCTCAAATTGGCCATCAGTTTGAGGATGATAAGCTATACTAAAGTTTAACTCAGTATTCAAAGAATGTTTAAGACTCTTCTAGAACTTAGAGGTGAATCTTGGATCTTGATCGGATAGAATAGATAGTGGTACTCCATGAATCCTTACCACTTATATGATATATATTCATTCTAGTTTATCCAATGAGAAATATTCTCAAATTTCAATGAAGTGTCCAGTCTTTTTAAGAAGATCCACAAAAACCTAGATAGCATTGTTTCCTTTGGATGTATTTATATGTCTAGTAAAAAATTCCATGGTGATGTGCTCCCATTTCCATGCTGGCATGGGTAATGGTTTCATCATCCCCTTAGACTTCTTCCTCTCAGCCTTCATTTGTTGACATATCAGGCACTTTGATTTATACTCAGTGATCTCCTTCTTCATGTTATCCCACTAATAATGCTCTTGGATATCTTGATATATCTTTGTGTTCCCTGGGTGAATGGATAAATTCAAACTATGTGAATCCTCCAAAATTTCATTATTTAACTCCAGATTTGATGGAACACATAGTATTGTCCCAAATATCACAATTCATTATTCATTAAAACTGAACTCCAAGGATTTACCTTTTTTGATAGTTTACACTTTCTTCTAAATTCCTACATCATCCTTTGGAGCATCCTTTAACCTTTCCAAAAGAGACAGTTGAGTAATAATTTGTGAAATCATTGATGATGTTCCCTTATTTATTATTCTCATGACCATATTCATAAAATCTAATAATATTGTATCCTTTTCAATTCTCATCAATGATAGAATTATTGGTTCCTTTCTACTTAGAGCATATTCCACCTTGTTCTCTTTCCCAGGGTGGTAATGGATTGAGCAGTCATAGTCTTTGATCAAATCTAACCATCTTCATTAGTTCATGTTCAACTCTTTATGTGTGAATATATACTTGAGGCTTTTATGGTCTGTATATATTTCACAATTCTCCCCAAATAGGTAATATCACAAAATTTTCAAATAAAAGATTACTGCATCCAACTCTAGATCATGTGTTTGATAGTTTTTCTCATTAAATTTCAATTTCTTTGAAGCATAGGCAATGACTTTGTAATTTTTTATCAACACACATCCCAGGCCCTTCTTCAAAGCATCACTAAAAACCACACAAAGTTCTCCACTTATGGGTAGTGTGAGCATGAGTGTAGTGATAAGCATCCTTTTAAACTCTTTGAATCTATTTTCTCATTCATCACTCCAAGAAAACATTACTCCCTTATAAGTTATATTGGTAAGAGGGTTGTACAATTGTGAGAAATTTATCACAAATCGGCGATAATATCTAGATAACCCCAGGAATCTACGAATATCAATTACTAATGTTGGCCTTGGCCATCCCTCAATTATAGTTATCTTATAGGGATCCATAGATATCCCATTTCTTATGATGATAAAACCCAATAATGAGACCTCCTTAAACCATAACTCACACTTTATGTACTTTTCATAGAGCTTCTCCTTTCACAACATCTCTAGTATAGTGTTTAGATGCTCCTCATTCTCCTATTTGGTTTTGGAGTATATTAGAATATCATCTATAAATACTACCACAAACTTGTCTAGGTAATCTCTAAAGACTCTATTCATAAATTCCATGAATATTTATAAATAATTAGTGAGTCTAAAAGGCATTACTATGAATTCATAGTTCATTTACCTTGTATAAAAATCAGTCTTGGAGATATCCTCTTTCTTCACCCTTACTTGGTAATATCCTGACCACAAATCCACCTTGGAGAAGTATTGTGCTCCACATAGCTAATTGAACAAGTAATCAATTCGTGGAAGAGGATACTTGTTCTTTGTCGTGATTTTTTTGAGCTCATGATAATCAATGCAAAGTCACATTGACCCATACTTCTTCTTGATGAAGAAGACTATTTCACCCCATGGTGAAGCACTTGGGCATGTAAACCCTGTATCTAGATTCTCATGTAGTTGTTTCTTCAGCTCCTCAAGATCCACAACATCCATTCTATACAGAGTCTTGGATATTTTCAACGCCCTAGTTATAAGATCAATTGATAATTTAATATCTCTTCTAGGAGGAAGACCAGAAAATTCCTCAGGAAACACTTCAGCAAATAACCCTCACAATAGGAAAGTCTTCAAGGATGGTTTCTTCCTTAGACTCAATCATATAAGCAAGATACGCATACTCATAGGGTAGTAATATCCATGCTTGAGATGATGGTTCTAATGAAGATTCATTCTCTTCCTTGAACTTGTACAGAATCGAGGGTCGATTCTCCATATGGAGAGTGATTTCCCTCTCACGGAAATTTATGTTGGATATATATAAGGAAAGACAATCCATTCCAATAATTGAATCAAATACCACCAGAAGAAGTATAAAAAGGTTTTTCAGGAAGTTCAATCCAAAAATTATGACAGGGGAGGTGTTCTATTCATGGGATACAATGATTTCCCCATTTTTTGTTCTCACTGACATCTTTACTTCCATGATTTGTGGTGGTGTTGGAATTGTTCTACTAAATTTCCATGATATAAAATAATTCATAGAACTATAATCAAAAATTACATTCACTATTCTTGAATGAATAACTAGAATACTAGTCACCACTTCATTTTCGGGGTTCACTTTGGCATTAGTGATGGAAAATTCTCACCCTTGTTACCATGGAGGTTGTTGGTTGCCTCCAAAAACCCTTAGCTTAGGGCACTAGTTTGCAAAGTGCCTTGGTTATATGAAGTTGAAGCAATGAAAAAAGTTTTGAGGGTCAAATGGATCGTTCCTCTCCTCTGTCATAGCCATGGGTTTTTCTTATTGGTAGTTAATGTCTAGGTTCCCTTCTCTTCCACAACAAAAGGATTTCCTCATCCCCTTCAGGAAATTTCTAGGGTGCTTCTTTCCACATCTTTAGAAAGTGGGCTGCTGGATTTTCTTAACACCATTTGATTAATCCATTGGACTGCCAGAATTATAGTCCACCTTGAGTTTTTTATCCCCATGATACCCATGAAATTATCCAATCTCCATTTAAACCTTGAGGGAACATCAAACAATTTCTTCATAGCTCTTCAAGTCACAGATTGCTAGGGCTTTCCATAGGCTAGGTTTTATCCCACCAAGGAAGTGGTCAATATTGAATTCGGGGGTAACGACAAAGCCGGAGGCATATCATGCAAGCCTTGTGAATTTTTCTTGTATACTCCAATGGATTTGTTGTCTTTTTTTCTTGAGATAAAGGAAGTCCCTTTCCATATTAAGTTGGTGGGTGTGAGGAAAATATTTATCGAAAAACATTTTCTGAAAATCCTTCCATTACAACGCCTCGATCTCCTCCTCGAGATTTGTATTTTTATTAATGTCCACCATTGATCTGCTTCACCATATATATGATAAGAATCCAAAATAACCTTCTCTTGTTCGGAACATTTAAAGATGGATAAGATCTTTTCAATGGAGTTGATCTATTTTTTAGCAATTGAGGGATCAGATGATCCATTAAAAGTAGGAGGCCTTTGTCTCATGGATCTCTCAATTGTGACTTTTTCTTTCTTATGGGGGTTTGAATGTTCCTCTTAACCCATGTTTATATTCAAAACTTGAATTAACTGAGATATTATCATGACAAATTTTGCGATCCTCGCTCCCATCGGATTGGGCATATCATTATAACAGTCATCACATTAATCTTCGCATTGATTGTTAGCATGATTCCTCCTATTACTAGCTATTAGTTGGAATAAAATTAAATGTATGGGTAATACATAAAGGGTAATCCAAAGACAAAAATGGATGACTAATAAATTACTTTTATTTCCTTAACTTATGAATTTATAGGGTTTAGTCTATGTTATCCATGATCTATTTCCCAACATATATTCTTAGGGGAATTTTTTATTCCCTTAACAATGGTTCATACTAAGCTTGTGAAATTACCAAAGAATATCCTCCAGGAGTGTTGTAACCAATAGTTCATTAAGGCATATTTTTATGCACTAGTTCCCATTCGAGTTTTTCTCAAAGTGGTGTTTTCAGGTTTTACCCCTAGATACATTTGTGCCAGCGACACCTCTACCTGATCGTTTCCAGACAGGGATATATTTTCTTGATAACCCACATACTCATTACTCACCAAAATTTATGGATTTTTTTATTATACTTATCCTTATCCATAATTCTTTCACTAGGGTTTTCTACTCCTAATCCCAAAAATAACTAAACTTATCCTCTGATACCAACTATAACAACACTTCTTTTTATTTCACACTTAAACATATATTATTACATAAATCCATCACTTTATACAACATAGAAGATCAATATTTCTAGTGTATTTTGGTATTAGTAACATTATATAACAACTTAAAACATTAAATACACATCTTTATTGAAAAATTCTTTTACATGACCACACACATTCCTTCGTACTTAGCATTGCATGGGATAACCTGAGGACATGCATAAGAAAAGGGTGAGATATAAAGCCCAGTAAGGGAGTAAAAAAGGAGTAACATGAATAATATAGTAAATGTTAGGAAAAATTCATATCAATGGACCATAATAGAAACATGAACATAAATACATGATATAGCAGGATTATCATAACATGGAAATGTGGCATAAATATATAACATGATATTAGCATGATCCAATGATCATTGCACATGGAGAATGAGTAAACCATCATTGAACTTGAATTATCATGATTAAATCCTAATTTCACTTTACATATCATGATACTAATCTTTACCCAATTCATTGGAGTGATATTAGGGTGCACCCTCCTTAATCATTTCATTTCATGCATAAGTGTGCCACATGGATCATAAAACATGGAATCATTCATAATCATAATTTATTCCACAATAAAATTATTTGGAATACATACATGAAACTCTATAATAAATAATAAAATGTTTGAAAAGGTAAATACCCTTGATAGAGAAATGGGCATGGTATTCACTAAACAATGACTTTGGCTTAGAAAATTGTAGTGCAATTTTGGCAGCATAACAGCGTGACATAAGAATTTATAAAAAATAGTTAATGTGAGAGAAAGGCTTATCTTGTAATATTTACATGAAATGGACAGTAAATGGGTCACAAAGATACATTTCCCAATATATTTAATGGAATTTATATGCATAATATAAAACAATTTCTTGAATGTAAATGAGGAGGGAGAAATTCCTTACAGAATTTCAGCATAGTAACAGGTGTACATGGGTGGAATTAATGATAGAAAAGAGGTATATCATAATTTAAACATAATTAGGTATTTATGGGGGGTTTTAAATCATACCCCAACATTTTTAATTGGAAAAAAGGGTATAACAATATAAATAAATTTGGACAAAAATGAGAAAGGAATAAATCCCTTACTTTGAAGTGTGATCCAAAAGGCTTGGGATGGGATTGAGAGAAGATTCTTGGGAGATTTGGGTTCCTTTGGAGGATTCTAGATAGAGTATAGAAGGGTTTGGTAGAGCTCCAAATTTTTTTATTGAATAGAAGTGATATCTTGGGTGGGTTTATATAGGAAAAGAGAGGGAATTATTTATTATTTAGGTTTTGGACACCACACATTAAACTAATCAAAATCACAAATAAACCCATGGTTTTTGCGCATGTTTTTTTTCAAAGTGGAGTGGAAAAAATTATGTTATAAGTCTAATGGCTGAAATTATTAAAATATAAGTCTTTCTTATGTGGAGGTGAGTCACACTCTCAATGAAATCATTTTAAAAGTTAAAATGTTCTATAAGTCTTGAAGGGTCCACTAAGGCACCATAAAATTAATAAAACAAATCTAAAATAACATTATATTAAATTTAAAACATATATTGGCCTAAAATAATGTTTATAGTATTTTATTAAATCACTATTGGGTCATTATGATGTCATAAAACACATTATATATTTAAACGGTATTTAATTTTTACCCAAAAATTCGACTGTCTTAGAAAATTATGAAAAATTCACTGTTGGATAATTTTGACGTCTTGATTCCCAAAATAATATTCATTTTATCTAAATAATTTTATAAATATTTTAATTTTTACTTTTAAAATAAAATCCTATATTTATCAAAAATTATTGGGTTTTGACAAAAACAACTTTCAAACCTTAATAAAAATTACAATTGTATTCATAAAAATTATACGATCATTTATATTTAATAAAAATTAATTTAGTAATAATGTTTAATTAAAATTTATTTAATTCGAAAATCCATTAATTCATCAAAATAGATTTCTTAATTGAATATTAACTAAAAATACTTATTTTTTCTTTAAAAACTATTTACAAAGTAACAATTATAAAATGAATGTGTATTCTCTATACAAAAATTATTTAAATAATCATGGTGCTAGGGACTTGTTACATAACCCCTTATAACACCCTCATAAGATATAAGGGTAAGGTGTGAGATGGTGACAGACTCTCGGGGTGGCTCAGATAACATCGCTTGGGTGGTAATCTCTATTAACATTCACCTCTCTTGTAGGCAGTTCAAGCTTAACGTGTTAAATCTCGACTTTGGCTTGGTCAAGAGTGAATCCCAGTGACGCTACCTCCTTTTCAAGATCCAACAAATGGTATTTTTATGGATAAATTATACTGTATGATACCATCACTTCCTTTCTCTAAGTAAATTGGATTTGTTAATGACCTATATTTATACTAATCATGTGGTCACTGTTCAGTGACCATATTAGCAAAGGTAATAATTATTAACGGTATTTTATAATCTAAAAACATAAAAACAAGGAATTTTATATGTTATATAACCAATTTACATAATATGACATTTAATTAGATAAATAGGAATTTTCATTAATAAAAGTTTGGGTCATTACATAGTATGCATCGGCTTAATAAAGATAAATAATTATTTTAATTGAAATTAAAGGGGTGGGGAAGAAATCATATGAGATATACTTATTCTGTGATTTTTTCTAATAAGATTGAGCATGATTACTAATTCTTTCCACCATTTACTTATGTTTATTTTTGTTATGTTTTGTGGATATTGAATTGTTGAACCTTGTTGTGCTTATTAATTTGACTCACTATACATGAAAAATGGATAAGAATGTATATCTAGGTAAAAATATTCCTATGGAATCTCAAATTTGTGTGATAATTACTTTGAAAATATTGTAATAAATATAATGAAAATCCATTGTTAAAATCAAAATTTGATGTGTGGTGGTTGAGATGCGTGGATTTTTTTATGTGTGTTGGTTATTATGTGTGGTGGTTGAGACATGGGGCATGTTGACATCAGGAATATGGGTCGTTTTTGTTGTGTTTTGATGTGTTAGTTACTTGGTAGTGATGGAATGAAATGTTAATGAAGAAACTGAAATGGAATGATTTATAATGTATAATGAACTCTTGAACTAAAATGGGAAGTGTATTTAAAGTGGATTCTGTTAAAAATTAAATTAATTGGCTTGATAAAGGGGAATAGTTGGTAATTGAAAAATCTAGAAATGGATTAACTTGAAAAGAGAAATAAGGAATGTGTCTTGTGGTTGTGCCTTGCTTGTTTGGTGTGATGCATTTAGAGGTGGTAGTGAAAGTGGTGGATGATTTGAGGCCTTGTGGAAATTTTGTGAGTTGGGATCATACTCTCGTTATAAACCTCTAGTTTGGGTTGTGTGTGACTGTTATATATTATATTTTCATTGTGATTATTATACACACCCTGCCCACATCAAACCCTATATGATTACATCCAAATGTTTTGGGCCTATTTTTTCCAACTTCCAAGATGTTGAGGATGAATGGATGGCTGCCCTCTCTTCCCTACACTCTCTTCAAGGAAATTTTATTACTCATGAGCTATGATAGCTTACAGTTATAGTTCAATTACTGTTTGGTTTTATGTGATTGAAGAGGTAATTGATAGTGTGGTTGTGCATGGTAGGAGGAGGGCATGAGCTTGATGTCCTCTATGTTCATGATACCTTGTTATCCAGGATATGTGAAAGTGGTTATGGGAGGATATAGATGTGATGACCAGTTTCATGTGGTGTTATTGGTATGATGTGTTTTCCCAAGTGTATTTGAGAAAGATTCTATAGAAGTAATGGGATCACTAGGACATACAATATTGATCCTTGAGAGTAGAAAAGCAATGGTAAAGTGATATAGGTTACCCTCTATCAATATGCTTCATATTATGTTATTTTACTTGAATGAATTATTTGGTAATATTTCTATGGTGAGGATGATATTGGTATGTTGACTTGTTTAAGTGTGTGTTGGTTCTATTGTTTTTATAATGGTGCACTAGTATGCTCTTTTCACATGTTCATGAGGGAATTTAGGTATGATCCTACTAAGTATACATGTTATTCTCACCCTACATATATAAAAAGTATTTTTTAGGTTTTTAAGAGGACTTTAAGGACTGAGATGGACATTTCTAGCTTGGATATTGGAGTTTTTTTTAGTTGTTTCCATTGGATTTTATTTTTAGTTTTCACATGGAGACTTTTATCGTATTTTTTTAACATTTTACATGAATTATAGGATGGATGGTTTAATTTTCTTAATATTATGTGATAGAGTTATTTGGTGATTGATATCTTATCTCTCAATCATAAATAAGTTTAGGAAAGGTGATTATAAAGAAAAATGTAAAGAGTTGCATTTAGTTACCATAATAAGTGAACATAACTATTCCCTAAATGTTTATACCATCCAATAAACAAAGTGTATCACTTGGTATCCTAAAATAATTTAGGGTATTTTGATAAATATGAATGTAAAGAGTTACATTAGTTACCATAATGAATTGTATATCACTTTATCCTAAAAGATTTTAGGATATACTGGTAAAGTGATAATGTAAATAGTTTCATTGTTTACAAAATATTTCAAGGAAAAAGTCTGATGGAAATGGGTCTAAGGATTATGAAGATATATTTAGAAATATTTCTAAGTAGACAACAGAAGATTACATTATAACATTTTATGTTATAAAGTTAAGGAGGTTGAATATAAGTTCAAATAGTTAAAATTAAGCAAAATGATTCCTATGTATCACCATTATTCAAACTAGATTTATTCATAAATGTTAGTCACTAAGAGGCTAGTGATATTATTTTATCAAATTGTCACATAGGGATGTGATAGGAATTACATATGGATATAATGATCATAAAATAAAATCCACTACTACAACAACCAAATGGGGGTCAGGTAGAATATTTTAAGATATTTGTTGTAATAGTTGTAAAAATATCATGTATTTGTAATAAAGGCAATATATATTTATCATTAATTCATGTGCACTATAACTTTACATGAATGGTCAAATTATAAATATCCTCTCAAAGTATAAACTTTTAGTTTTCCCTAACTGATGATCATCAAGGAGTATAATGGGTTGTGATGATATATAAAGGTTATCTTAAATATATTATTATATCCATTATAAAGGTTTGTATATGGGATATATAGAATAGATTCTTGAGGTAATAAGTAGAGACTTATTACTTTGACTAATAAATGAAATTATATCTCATGGAATGTCATGAGGTCATAGATATACTTAGGGGTGTATGCGTATTATCAATCATTCATACCTGAGGTTGGAGAGATACCTAGAATGAGAACCTTAATACTTTGATACCTTACTTATGAAAGTTAACATATGAAATTAGATAATTAGGGTTGGTTAGGTATGTTGTTGATCATTTCATTGATTGGAGTGTAACCAAGATGGGATTTTTCCACATGTATGATAAAAAAATAAATTTGTCCCTTGATTAAATTAGACTGAGGAAATGCATATCCAAGTTTAGTTGTTTTACATATGATGTGTTAAAATACTTGGACAAGTGACATGTGATGTGTTTATAAGTTAGATGAATTACATGATATGTATTTAGGCACTTGGTCAATCTTTTTTTGAGAATCAAGAAATAATGAGAGGATAATACTATATTGACATGTTCCATGTCTAGTGGTCACTCAATGTCATGGATAAATGGATTATATAAGATACATATTATGTATATGATACGTCTTATGGTGTACATGTTCATATAGAGATATGAGTATGTTTGATGGAGATCGCATCTGACCCCTTAGTAGCTTGAGTAGCACTAATGCTTTTCTGAAGTCCACTCTTTACTTACATATATGAAATTGGTATTTCATAGTTTTTTTCAACACTACTAAGGCTCATAGGGTCACACAGTTAAGCCCTTTGATAAGGATAAAATTTTGGATAGTGTTTGTTCAAAATTAATTGATTTTTATGAAAAACCATATCCAAAAGAGTTTGGATGGATTCATAAAGTGTTGTGATGTTTTTCATAAAGTCCTTATAGGATTTATTGCAAGTGAGATATTATTGTATGTGCACTAAAATATAAATGAATGAGATGAATGTACACATACATATTATGCATGATAAATATATATATATATATAATATGATATTATATATATATATATATTATGTACATTTTATAATTCATGAACGTGATGCATGAATAATATATATATATATATATGATATATATATATATTATTTATTAATTTACTCTTGAATGGTTTCATCGGTTATATTACATTATGAATGGATTAATTTCATTGAATTTATTTATTAGAATGAATGAAATAAATAAATACCCAATGATTAGTAATGCATGAGATGTATTATGCTTCGAGCACTGCCTATATAAGAGGATGAGATCCTCTTCTGTTGGGTGTGGTGGAAATTACAGGCTCTCTTCCTCTTGTATTGTTGTTTATCATTTCAAAAAAAAGGTTTTATAACCCCTTTAGTATTCATGTATCCCCACAATATGATTGGGGATCCAAGTTTTCAATGTATTCCCTCAGAGGCAGAGTGTTTACATTCACTTCTCCTCATGATCTTCTTTAAACATTCTCTACTGAAGAAGATGGAAACCACTACTATAAATGAATTCATGGTGTGTTGTTTTTACAGTATTATTTCATGTATTATTATTGAAGATATATATCATGTGTTTGGGTTGTCTTCCACTATTAATAGGTATATGATGATAATATGAAATCCATCAGAATTGTTGGATGTGCACTAAATTAAACATGCATGTGATGCATGTACACATGCATATGATGCATGAGATAAATATATATATAATATATCATATTATATATAAATTGTATACATTTTATAATTCATTCATGAAATAATTGAATATAATATATATATATATATATTTATATATATATATATTTGTGTGTGTGTGTCTGTCTGATATATATATTATTTATTCATTTACTCCTAAATGGTTTCATTAGTTATATTCCTTTATGAATGGATTAATTACATTGAATTTATTTATTTAATTGAATTTAATAAATAAATACCCAATGGGAAATAACTCATTAGATGCATTATACTTTGGGAGCTACTTGTATGAGAGTATGAGATCCTCTTCTATTAGGTATGGTGAAAATTGCAATCTCTCTTCCTCCTATACTGTTGTTTATCGTTTCACAAAAGAAGGCTATATCACCCATTTAGCATTCTAGTATCCTCATGATATGATCAAGGATTAAAGTTATCGATGTATTCCCTTAGAATCAGGGTGCTTAAATTCTATACTCTTTATGATCTTCTTCAAACATTCTCTATTCAAGAAGATAGAAACCACTACTATAAATGAATTCTAGATACTCTGTTTTTACAAGTATTATTTCATTTGTTATTAATGAAGATTCGTGTCTTGTGTATGGGTTTTCTTCCAATATTAATGATAATATTATAATAATAATAATAAATCCTTTAGTGGTATAAAATCATTTTTCATCTATAATCTAACATGCTTTGTCCTTTTTTTTCAAAAGAAAAACAAAAAACAATATTTTCATAAACCTGGAAAATGATAGCAAACCCTTACATGAGCTATGTAAGGGTAAAAATTAATTTACCATTATATTGGTTTGATACATAAGGTTAATAAACTTATGAAGATTTTATTTTTAATGGTAAACTTGGTATTACCTTTACAAAAATTATTTTTGTAATGGTATTACCCTTATGCGGCTGTGTGGAAGAGCTACGTAAAGGTAAATATGATTTACATTTACATGGTACCCTTAAATAAGATAATAAATAAAGGTGATACCCTTATGAAAGGGAGTTGTTTAAAGGTATTTCACTTATGAAAAGGGGTTTATGTAAAGTTCATTTGATATTTGACCTTATGAGTAAAGGTAGATGTTGTATAAAGGTCCCTCATGTTTACCTTTACACAGTGCGTGAAATATTAAGATTGTCCTTATGTGATGGAGTTGCGTAAGGGTAATAACTTTATGAGAGGGAGCTAAATAAAGGTAATCATTGTAATACCTTTACATAGGATTAATAAAACATCTCTTACCCTCACACAGAGCATCTGGGTAAGGGTAAAAGAGTGGTTACCCTTACGCAGAATAGGGGTGTTGCGTAAGGGTGACCAGAAACTATATTTAATTTTTTTTAAATATTAAATGGTTTTTGTGGTTTATAAAATGTCTATAAATTAAATTAAAAGGATTTTTCAGGAATATTTTATTTATTGGTATATATAAATTATTTATTTATTTATAAATTTTTTATAATTAATTAAAATAATTGTGAAACATTTTTCCCAAATATTAAAAGTTAATATTTTAAAATACCTTTTTACATATTAAATGACATACCATATGATAAAATGTTTATTTAGAAATAATAATTTTTGACTTATAAAGTTTTTATACATGATATTTAGATTATATAAAATGTTTATATAATATAAATTGACTTATAAAAAGTTTATAATTCCTGAAATATCATATAAATTTCATTTAATATAAAATATGAAGGGGTTTATATTAAAATATATATATAATTTTCATATTCTTACTAAATTATAAAAAATTTATAATAAGAATTTATTTATGAATATTTCATAAATGAATCATGTTTTGGAAAATAAATAAATTATTTATCTGTTTGATAAATTTCCTTGATATTTATGTTTACTAAATTGTTTATGAAATATGAATAATGTGCATGCTCATTTATATGATAAATTACTTCTAGGATAAATCCTTTCATATCATGTTAGGTTTCATATCATAAAATTTAGTTTCCATCTACCTTGGCCTTAGTTTTTAATTGAAGTTATGATCTTGAGAATAGTTTTTGGTCAAAGTTTGTTCATATTATGTGTTATATTTTTCATAAATTTAATTATATAATAAGTAAAGTCTTCTAGGAAAAGGGACTTAGGTTCAGACCACTTGATTTCCTGGAAGCTTTCCTTGGCTAGAAAAGTAAATGGGTTTGGTTATCTATCACTTCAAACTTACTCATATGGATATTTTCAATCTCATATAACTCTATGATTTTAAATAAATAATTTATATACCTTATGAATATGATGCATTTGGATATCTATGAATATACTTGAATTTTACTTTTGGGTAAGTAACACATACTTTGGGTTCTGTAAAGAGTTGCACATTAATGTAGTGTGAACACATTAATTTGGTGGTTGGAATAAGGATTCTAAAAACTAGATAATTAGAAGCATGTATGAAAAGAATAAATAAAACATGAGAAGATATATCATTTCATAAAATGTAATAATTATGAATTCAATATTCATGTGATGTATATTAAATTTGTGGTACCTTAAATAACACCCCATAGATAATAAGTGTGACATTTATTCTAAATAAACACTTGTTAAGACCTTGATCATCCAAATGAGTAATTTCATGCCAAAACAGTGTGCCCCTAGATTATCTTGTATAATGAAATCAAGTAAAATGTGAATTTGGATTATTCAATGGGAAGTTCCATTCCAAAGTGAGGTTCCCCTATATTTCCTTGTGTTATATTATTTTAAATGTTTTCTTTGGGTTAAACTTAGTTGGGAAACCCCAAGGGTTGTGATACTGGAGGAATAAAGTTTAGTGAATTCATATGATGGATTTAGATAAAGGGTTATTAACTCAACTATATAATAGTCACAATAGTTGTGATAGGGATGATTCCCTATCTAAATAACTAATTGCCAAGTTTCACACCAAATTGGGGTCACTTTCTTAGTGAAATATTGATCTTTTCTCACAAAATATATATGATATATGGGGTCATCATTTTTAGTGGGATAAATTTCATTAAAATTTCTTAATGAATAGATATAAGACATGATATTAATCTTATAAAAAAATTATAAATAAATACATCATTTTCATCAAACTACACTTTATATTAATCCTTGAAATAAGAAGCTTAAATTTAGAAAATTCTAAGACTATTATTTTTTAAACAAGAAAACCAAGATTCTTCTGGAAGTATGGAATGATTCATTTAGGGTTTCAAAGGCACTAGATGATAATTATCTAAGGAATTATAGTCTCTCATACTCAATTTGATTGGGTAAATCAATGATATTCAATATTATTTAATATGTTTGTAGAGACTGAAGAATACCTATAAGGATTTTTATAGTTAAGGAATTCATTATTTTTTATATGGTTAGATGTTCTAGAAAATTGATGAATTTAAGAAAAGTTTACCTGACGTTCTCAAAGTGTTTATAATCAATTAACTAGGCATATAATGTTTGGATTTTGGTACTATATGAATAGTACTAGTGGGTAAATGTTAAAATTGGAATAAGAAAAGTTAGTTAAAATTTTCAACAATGTTTCTTTAAGAATCCAATCAAGTTCATTGAAACATAGGGTTATTAGGAAGGAGGAATAATTTTTCAATGTGATTGGATTATCTAAGATATACATGATGGAGTTTAGGAAACTCTATAGAATGTCAGGTATGGATATTATAGAAATTAATTCTTTCGTTTTTAAGGGTACATGATATTGAATGTATATTTTATAAGTGTTTCAAATATTCCAGAGTTTAAAATCCAAGTATTGTTTGATCTTGTACTTTATATTATTGAAGCAAAGAGTTACTCCATATAGATTTAAAGTATAGTGTCAAGATTAGATTAATATAAGTAAAATATGTGTATATTCATATCATTTATTTTATATGATAAGAGAATTTTTTTTACTAAAAAATAGTTGTTATGAAAAATATTAGATGATTAATTGAATACACATGGTTTCTATAACTTTTTTTTAAAGAAGATATGGATAAAAGTGTTTATATAGTATAAAATTTTTTATTCAAGTATTTGTTAAAATATTTGGAAATGTGTTCCCAACACCCTCGGTGGTAAATTTTAATAAATTTGAATTTTGAAAAAAAAAGTTACAAACACAAAGAATACCATATATATATATGTGTGGAAATAATACTTTATTTGTTTAATATTCCTAATAAAAATAAATTAATGTTATTTCCTAACACAAAAGGGTTTGTGTTTCTTAGAAAGATATTTTGAAGAGAATATAATGTATAAGAGGCTACTGGTATTATGTTTAAACATATAGAAGTTCAAAGTTAACAAATAAAATATTGTGTCAGTTTAAGTTTAAGTGATTATTCACTTAATATCCAAAAGAGTTAATATATTAATAGTAAATAAAAATTTAAATAGTTTAATTTAGTTACTGTGAGAAAGTTAATATCATTATTAGATAAATGATTATACTAGTCTAATATTATAGTGATTATTCATTTAATATCCTAAAGAAGTTTGGTATATGTGATGGTAAACAAAAATGTAAAGAGTTATATTTAGTTACCATAATAAGTGAATATCACTATTCCCTAAAGGTTTATACCATACAATACACAAAGTGTGTCACTTGGTATCCTAAAAGAGTTTTGGGTGTGGTATTAAAGATAAATTTAAAGAGTTACATTAGTTACCATAATGAAGTGGATGACACTTTACCTGAAAAGAGTTTAGGATGTGCTGGTAAAGTGATAATGTAAATAGTTACATTTTTTATAAAAGATTTCAAGGAAGAAGTTTGTTTGAAAGGTTTCTAAGGATGTTTATGATATATTTAGAAAGAGTTATAAGTAGACATTAGAAGATAACATTATAACATTTTGTGTTATGAAGTTAAGGAATTTGAATATAGGTTTAAAGAGTTGAACTTAAGGAATATGATTCATATGTCTCTCCATTATTCAAACTATATTGCTTCATAAATGTTACTCACTAAGTGGTTAGTGGGATTATTTTATCATATGGTCACATAGTTATGTGATAGGAATTACATATGGTTGTAATTTTTAGAAAACAAAATCCATTACTACAGCAACCACATGAGGGTCATGTAGAATCTCTTAAGAGATTAGTTTTAATGGTTGTAAACATATATTATATTTATATTAAAAATATTCATTTTTCATTCATTCATGTGTGATACAACTTTACTTTATATAAATTATTGAATGATAAATATATCTTCAAATTATAAACTTTGATTTTTCCTTAACTGATGATCAACATGAAGTATAATGTGTTGTGATGATATATAAAGGTTAGCTTGAATATATTATTATATGTATTACAAAGGGTTTTATATGAGATATGAAGTATATATTATTATTTTAATAAGTAGAGACTTATTACTTGGTTTGGTCCATGAAAGTACATCTCATGGAATTTCATACAATTATAGAGATACATAGGGATGTATATTTATTATCAATCCTTCTTACCTAAGGTTGGAGAGATACCTAGCATGAGAACATTCATACTTTGATACCATATTTACATAAGTAAACATATGAACTTAGCTAATCAGGGGTTTTTTGGGTATGATGTTTATCATGTCATTGGTTGAAGTTCAACAAATATGGTATTTGTCCACTTGTATGACAATAAAAGAAATCTAGACCTTGAATGAATTAGATTGAGGAAATTCATGTCTATGCTTAGTTATTTCATATATAATGTGTTCAAATACTTGGATAAGTGTCATGTGATGTTCTTATCAGATGGATGAATGGTATGTTATTCATTCATACACTTGTTTAGTATTTTTTTAGAGAATCAATAAATTATGAGAGAGCAATAATATATTGACA
Source organism: Viscum album (assembly GCA_963277665.1). NCBI lineage: Eukaryota > Viridiplantae > Streptophyta > Magnoliopsida > Santalales > Viscaceae > Viscum > Viscum album. The sequence continues at coordinate 754,349,019 of OY728160.1, forward strand.
TGTTATAATTCTAGTGGTCCTTCAATGTCATGGATAAAGGGATCATATAAGATAAATATGATGTATATGATACATATTGTGGTAAACATGTTCATATATATATATGGTATGTTTAATGGAGATCACACTAGACCACTTAGTATCTTGAGTATCATAGATTATTTTCTAGAGGCCTCTCTTTGATTACATCTATGACACTGGTATTTCATAGTTGTTATTGACACTGTTAAGGCCCATAGGTTCACATAGATAGGCCTTTGGATAATGATAAAATTTTGAACAAAGTGTCTTTCAAAATGGAGATATTTTTATGAAAAACCACATCCAAAAGTTTTTTCAGAGATTTACCAAGAGTTGTGGAGTTTTTCATAAATTTATTACAATATTTTATTGCAAGTGGGATTTTTTTGGATGTTCACTAAAATATACATGCATGTGATGCATGTACACATGAATATGATGTATGTACACGTGAATATGATGCATATACACATGCATATGATGCATGATATAAATATATATATATATATGATATTATATATATATATTATGTAAATTTTATAATTCATTCATGTGATTCATGAATATAATATATATATATGTGTGTGTGATTTCTATATTATTTATTCATTTACTCTCAAATAGTTTCCTTAGTTTTATTCCATTATGAATAGATTAATTGTGTTACATTTATTTATTAAAATTAATTCAATAAATAAATACCTAATGGGAATTAATGCATGAGATGTGTTATGATTCAGGCACAGCCTATATAATGGGATGATATCCTCTTCTATTGGGTGTGGTGGAAATTTCAAGATCTCTTCCTCCCATACTACTAATTATCGTTTCAAAAACTAAGGTTCTATAACCCCTTCATCATTTTAGTATCTTCACGATACATTCTTGGATAAAAAAATTGCGGTATTCCCTCAGAGGTAGGGTGCTTAAATTCATTTCTCCTCATGATATTCTTCAAACATTCTCCACTGAAGAAGATGGAAACTACTACTCTAAATGAATTCCAAGTACTTTGTTTTTTATTATTATTTCAAGTATTATTCTTGAATATGGATCTATGGTGTTTGGGTTGTATTATGATTCTAATAGTCATATTATGATCATATAAAACTCAGTAATGCCTTCCATATGTGATAATTTTTTAAACCCTCAATGTTAGTCACCAACTTGGGGCCTATTGGAGGTGGGGCTTGGGGGTCATTATTTTTTTCCTTCCTTGTTGGACTAGGAAGGGTCCCTTTGGAGGGAGTGGGTTGTTAAAGAGTGTTATTAGAGGTTTTGGTTGATATATAGGATGGATTATAAAGTTAGGCATTGTGAGGATTTCATGGGTTGGTAGGTAAATGGTTCTAGTTGATCTTAGTATATGGCATGGGTTAGGGAGACTAGCTAAGACATGGGATTTTAGGTCCCACCATGATTTAATTCAAGGACTCTAATCTTATTGAATGACTAATTAAAGTAGTGTCACTTTTAGGGTAGAGACCTAGGCAAGGTAAATGAATCATGATGATATGTGCTTTTATTTCAATGTGGTGGTTTTTATAAGTTAAAAGGAAGTTAATTTAATTAAATACAGGTAGAAATTTTATGTGCATTTATTTGAATATAATTGAGATGTAGGTGCTAATGAAATGTTATTTTTTTACAAAATTAGTCATATAACCTAAAATTAAAGAGTAAAATAGTGATCAACAGGCATGAACTATTTGTTTGAAAAAAATTTAAACTTTAATGTATTATTCATTTATATATTATATCATGATTATTTATTAATTGAATTTTTTCCATTGTTAAAATACATGGAATTATAACCTATCTTTTTAATGTATAAATTATTACTAAAACATAATTTATGTATTTTGTTATGAATAGCTGTCAAATTTTGAAAACCCTTATAAAGAATGTTACCTTGAGTAGATTCCATACCACCATGCTAAAATGATTTTTTTGAAACCATGTGTCATGACCTGACCCACAGAGGCTCTCCTAGATAGAAGAAACTCAGGTTTGATAGCCCCAAGCCTGCCTCCAATAGGCCTGGGGTGGCGAAAATCATCGAGAAGGCATAAATCTAAATGGGAGGCCATATCCTAATATACACACACATATTCATCTCCATGAAAATGTGAATAGGAATAAAAAAATACTATAACATCTAGATTGAAACCATGCATGAAATAACATATAGGAAAATACATTATAGTATGAAAATATAAATCCAAAACATAAAGGGAAAAATACATACCCAGATAGAAAAGAAGTCTCAACCTGACAATAACTAGAAAAGAGGAAAACTGAGAGAGTTTGGCTCCTGATATCCAGGTCTAACCACCGAACATGGTCAATATACCAAGGTATCATTAAGATCCACCAATGTCACCACCGATTTTTCCATCATCTACATAAGACACGACATGTGTGGAAACATTCTGTGTAGGGGTGATTATATACATACCCTATAGGATGCCCTAAAACCAAAAGGTATCAATATAAAGATACAATAGAAGTCAAATAAACCCATAGTATAGGGGAAGCGATAAATTAACATATATATGTTTATAAAGAAACCTAGATGAGAGGGAAAGGGGATCTCCATATCACAGCCCAACTAGGAATGATGAGTCTTCATATAGCTCCAAAATTCCATATCTACTTCCCAACATCACACACAACCTCACAAGAATATGTATGTAGGGGCTCACTCCTCACCACTGCACTCCACATTTGATGGAGTTGTAACTCTAGTAGAGGACCTTCTCCCCATCATATCTCAAATATGGGGGAGTACCACTCCATATATAGAGGACCCACACCTTGTTATAGTATGGATAGTACCAAATATACTTATATAAAGAGTATGGGGGACCCATGCCTTGGTGTGATAGGGTATAACCAACCCCAACATCACTCTAATGATCCTACCCTGACCACTGCCATTGTAAAATATTGTTTGAAGAAGTTTCACATTCAAAACACCTCAAATCATATCTTGTTTGCCTAAAAAATGATTCCATCATGTTTTGAGTAGAAAAACACTTAGTATAGGCTACTCATAGGAAAAAATTAGAGTCCCAAAGACGTATATACAAATTATTTAAGTTATTAGGAGAATTAAACAATATATACATGGGGTCACACAGCATGTGACCTTGCCTCATTACCTAGGTGTGTTCTTATTTGGACACAACTTGGGAATTTATGTCATATGAAATGATGTGTACAGGTGATACATAGTGTTTCTCATCCATCCAAGACCTACTCATTCTCTTTTGGAATGTTTCGATGTAAATCAGCCTATGTCTGTGTACATGGCCATGTCTGAGAATTCTGGTTGTGTCCAAGTACACAATTATGCCTATGTACTCAAGTCATGATCATATTCTTGGTTATTTTTATGAACCTATACTCTCAAAGTACATTCCATGACACTGGCATAGGGTCATGTGGTTCATGTTGGATCCACATAGCATGCGATATTTATATTCGTTTAAAACCCTATCCACCGTAGATAGGGGAGAACACAGTGTGTGTTCTTCTGTACTATGCACTATGTAGTAGAGTTTTTCATAGGAAATAATTTAGGGTCTTTATGTGAAATATAGATCCTCCCTAACCACTATAAAATTCATCATTTAACCACTCTAAATTTAAGGGTAATGTCTCCGACCATCAATTCCCAGCCTTCGATGGCTGGAAATCGGATTCTGATCACCTGAAATCAAATCATCACACCTCTCATTGTGCCTCCAGTCACCGCTCTAAATCCAAGATCTATGAATTAATCACATTAATCCTATAATTTATCTCAATAAATCTAAAAATCATAATCCTACATGTCATTCATGTAACCACCACAAATTTGAGGGTTTGATCGCACTCGAACCCACCCCGGCAATGTCAAACCACAACCCCATGGGTCAATGGTGAATAACAAAAAGAACTATAAAGATAAATGAACATTAAAAAGTAAAATAATCATTGTAAAAGAATTATCAGCTAATGATCACGTAAATGGGGTATCCAAGGGTGATAGAAAGTGAAACAAGGGAGTTTTATTAGATTAATAAAACCAAAATATTACAGGGCTCATGTGAAAATAAATAAATCACAGATCAAATAAGAAGATAATTAAATTCATGATTGGAAAATAAATTATGTTATAAATCCATAAATAACATTCCCTACCTTGATTAAGTATTGATCATTGGTGAATATAATGTTCACCAGTGATGATGAAGGTCTGTTGTATTCACGGTTTGCCTCTCGATCCACCTCAATCTAATCATCACCTTTCTCCGGTCTTGATCCACTAATGAAGAATGATTCCATAATCCTATATAATATCCTAGGGTTATGTGAATAACCCTGAATATTCTCCATAATGGGGTATTTAAATTGAGGGAATTAGGTTAGGTCATTTAATTAAAATAAATAATCTATTTATTGATTTTATTAAATGCACCCACTAATAGTCACCTCCCATAGAATGTCCAACGCTGACTAACCTTATATCATGCTTAAGGTATACCCCACATTATTTAATCAATCATGGTCTTGGATTTCCCATCCAATGTCTCTATCAATGGGAAAATGATTTATATTGAAACGATGTGCATGTATACATTAAAATATATTAATATTTTTAATATATTATTTATAGGGTCTCGAGATACCTAAACACCATGCCGACTCTGGGGATAAATACAGATATATACATAGAAATTTTAAAATGACTAAATCCACAAAACTAGAGTTGTTTCATTATCCCCTCCTTCAAGTCTTTTCATCCTAAAAATCACAAGCTAAACAAAAAGGTATAGGTACTTAGTCTACATCTAACTCTCACGCTCCTAAGATCTCTCCTGCATTCTCCTATACCACCAAATAACATGAACCAAAAGGATGATCCATACATGTAGTATCCTCTAATGTTGATCCTTGATCACCATGGGGTACTCCATGAAGTTGGATCCATCCTTGATGTCAAGCTTGACCTAGTCGATAACATGTGTATGATCGTACACATTTACCCTCAATTGCGACACATGGAAGACATCATGAACTCAATCCAACTATAGGGGAAAGTATAGGTGGTAATAAACCTTTATAACCATCCATAGGATCTTGAATGGATAAATGAACCTTAGGGATAACTTTCCTCCCCAGTTAAACCTCTATAATCTTCATCATGGGAGACTCTCAGGAAAATATAGTCTCCCTACTCAAACTCCAAGGGACTATAATGTAGATCTACATAAGATTTATGTATTCTCCAGGATATACTCATATGGTTTTGGATAACCTAAACCTTCTCTATCATCACTTTCATCATATCTATACCAAAAATATATGCCTCTCCAATCTCATTCAGGTATAAGGTGACCTGTAAGGTCTTTGGTATAGGGCCTTGAAAAGTGTCATTATAATAGTAGAGTGATAAATGTTATTATAAGAATAATATACCAATGGAAATTGATCCTATAGTATCTGACCAAATTCTAAAATATATTCCCTCATCATATCCTCCAACACCTAGATAGTTCTCTTGGTTTGGCCATCCGTCTGGTGGTGAAACATTGTAATCATCTATAATTTTTCCCCAAAAGCCTCCTACAGGAATCTTCACAACTATGACATGAACCAAAAATTATTTTTAGAGAAAATCTTCAATGGTACCCCATGAATTTGGATGATCTCCCATATGTAAAAGTTCCCCAAACTCTCAACCAAACTCTGCTCTCGGATGGAAAGTAAGTGTGTTGGCTTGGTAAGTTGGTAAATAATCACTCAGATAGAATCATGGAATCTTGTTTTCTACAGAAACCTTTACATAAAGTTCATGGATATTCCATACCATTTTCACTCTAGAATATCAAAAGGTTGTGTTAAACATGCTATAACCCGGTGTTCTACCTTTTCCTACTGACATGTGAGACACCGAGATACGAACTCAGCAACACCCCATCTCATTTCATCCCACAAAAACTATCACTAAATGTCCTTTAAATATTTTCCACACCAAAATGTATATCCAAGGGGGAGGTGTAAAACTCCCTCATCACCTCCTCATAAAATGTGACTGAAACCACATCTATCCTTGGAAAAAGATTACATGCTCCCCTCCTTTAGAAAATCTATATGGTGTATCACATGAGGATATCTAGCCACATATAACCTCATAGTAGATGTATCCCAATTTTTACTCTCTAACATAATGAATAATCATAGGATTCACCACCATTGACTAAATAAATATTTCACCCCACTCCTCTATCAAGGTCAGCAATAATGAAGTTAACTACTCAAACCCCTCCTCCACCAAGTGAGAATATAAATTCCTACTAAGGGTATATGTCAACATATTTCCCTTCCTAGTAGTATAGAGTATCTAGAAGTCATGTTACTTTAAGAACTCCAACCATCACTTCTTACTTAGGTTAAGATCTCTTTGAGTGAATATATACCTGAGACTATGGTGATCTAAGTAAACAAAAAAATTCTCACCCAAAAGATAGTTCCTCCACATCTTCAGAGTAAATACTACCGCTACCAACTCTAGGTCATGAGTCACATAGTTTTTCTTGTGAGGTATCAATTACCTTGAAGCATATGAGATCACCTCATGCCTCTACATCAACACACAGTTGAGCCTAGATCCAAATTCATCTCAAAACACTAAGTACTCAATGCCCTCCTCTGGTAGTCTCAACATATGATCACTAGTCGGCCATAGAATCAGATCTTGAAAGGATCTTTGACATTTCTTAGTCTAGGTAAATGACTTCCCTTTCCATGTAAGGGTGGTCAAAGGGAATGAAATCCTAGATAGGTTTTACAAAATCATCTTCTAGTACCCTCTCAAGCCAAGAAAACTCTTCACCTATGACATATTCTTGGGTGGTTCCTAAGAAATAACCACATCAATATTTATTGGTTCCACAGCTAAACCATGTTCAGAGATGACATGCTCCAAAAATTTGTCCTCAAAGATCCAAAACTGGCACTTTGAGAGCTTAAAATAAAGTTGATGCTCCCAAAGTAAGTTTTGGACCATCCTCGGATGTTATGCATACTCCTCCTCTGATATAGAGTAAATGAGTATGTCATCAATGAAGAAAAACAAAAATTAATCCAAGTATGACTGGAAGATCTGGTTTATAAGATCTATAAGCACAATAGGAATTCACCACTCTGAAATTCATCATCAAGAACTCATAGTGTATATAGAAACATAAAAATGATATATTCATAATATAATCTTCACAAACCCTCAACTGATGATAATCATACCTAAGCTCAGTCTTCAAGAACCAATTGTAACCTATCAACAATTTAAAGAGATCATCAATCTTTAATAAGGGGTACTTGTTCTTTATAATTACCTTGAATAGGTGATGATAATAAATACATATCCTTAATCACTCATTCAAATTTTTCAAGAATAGTATTATAGATACCTAGGGGCCATTGGATCTAATGAAATACTTCTCTTGAAGGTCCTCCAACTACACCCTCAACTCCCAAAGCTTGGTAGGGGCCATCCGATATGTCGCGGAAGATATCATTGTGGTTCCAGGGTGTATTTCAATACATAAATCCATCTCCTTCCATGGATTTAATCCAAAAACATCCTCATTTAATACATCCATATAGTTCTCCACTACTAAATGGATATTGATTCCTAAAGATCCCACTGCACCAAGGGTTGAACCAACTGATAGGTGATGAGGTGCATCTTCCTACTCACAAGGCTTTCTTTATTAGCCATGAGATCTCTCTTTCATGCAAAGGAGAATCTAATACCATATTATTGGAGGAATCTAAATCATCTATGATTATAGTCAATATAGACCCATACTATGGAAAACTAGTCTATACCCAATATGACTTCATATGGTTTCATCATGACAACCAAATTTTCTCATAAGAAACTCTCTCCACCGAGAACCACCTCACAATGCCAGTAAATATGATATATAAAAAATTTCCCCATGTAAGAACTTATATTCATAGTTTTTGTTCCAAATACTTGACTATAATATCTATCTATTTCACAAGGGATAAGTTGATGAAGCAATGACTCATTCCTATATCTATTAGTACTGAGGAAAGAGTGAAAAAGAATTAGATCATAACTAAAATCATCTTGTGTGAAGCTTGGTTATATCCCTCCATAGCATGTAGCTACCTATAGCCCCAAACTTTATCTCCCAAATCCTAGAATGGTACATCAAGAATTGGTGGTATAAGTATATCATAATGTTTCCCTCCACTATTATCTACTCCCTCTAGATATTCACATACTCTTCTACCGGCACCACCTCCCTGGTGGCTACCCTAACCAATCTTGGGAGGTCCCTGACCACAACACTACCTCTACCATGTTTTTCTACCCACTATCTTTCAATATTTCTCTAAATGATAGTTCAGTAATTCTTGTTCCATGTGACCCCTCTCATTGCAAGCATAACATCAGTCCTCGTCTGGCTAGCTGGATCCTCTAAGGGATACCTGAGCTACAAATACACATGTCTGAGTATGAGATTGAGTATGTATCATCTTCCAAGACCTTTATGTTTTATGCCTACTAGATTTTGTAGATGAATCATCCACATGATTTCCATCACCATATCCATCCAACTGGTGTCCCTATTTCATAGCAATTCACTATTCATTTCCACCATTACAGCATTGTTTTAAACTGGTTTTGTATTGAAAGTTACAAATATAATAACAAAATGAACTTTATTTTTGATTAAATATAATGATTATCACTGTTAAATAGGTAAATTTTACTTTTTTAATTATTATATTTTAGTAGGAGGTGATTTGGAGATCCCATGATAGAATTAAAGAAAAACAAGCCAAATTGTGTGAGAGCCTGAACACACTTGTGGACTTCAATATTTACTATGAATAATTTGTGAATCTTATAGAACCCCAGAACACCCTGAGAGGGGAGGGGTGAATTAAGGAGTCAAATATTTCTTTTAAAGTGATGGATCGTGTTCCCACGTTGGTAATAACTCGTTAAACTTGTATGATGGATATGAATAGAAATCAAAAAATCACATGCAAAGAGACCACATGGCACTTTTACTTGGTTCACCACTAAGGGATATGTCCAAGGTGCATATGCCGATAGTGTTTTGGTCATACCAAAATCCACTAATATTCACAAGTTGTGGAATATAAAGGTTCGGCCATAGTCACTCTATTCCAGCCACACTTCATTTACAAAAGTTTAGGGATAACTCACTATGACCCTCAGATCACTTTCGTTGACTTCCCCTAGCTCACTACTCTAAGAGAAGTCTAACTCAGTTTATAGACTTGAAGGTCACTTCAAAGGTTTAGCATTGAATCATGCATCCTCAACTATAAATGGATGCTCTTCTTTAGTCATGTTTTCATCCATAGATGTATATCATTTTTCCCCACAGTGTTAGGCTATGGAAACTATTGTTCCAAAGTGATTTGTCACTTTATAGACCTCTTTGAGTGTTCCGTGTACCACTTTACCTCCTCCATGTACTAAGTTGTGGGTATGGTTATCAGATCACCTCCTCTGTGTACCACTACTGTTTTTGCGTACCATCCAACTCCATCGCGTACTGCCTTGATCCTCTGCAAACCAGTCCTGCTCCTCCATGTACCAGCTACGTATACTTCCTTCGCAAACTGCCTTCTACAAACAGCCCCTACTTTGCGTGCTACCTCTTCTTACTCCTTATATAACCCTGCTTGCTCCATGTACTGCCTTGCTCCGCTGTGTACTGCAAGAGATCCCTTTTCAAACTACACTCTCTTCCACGGATTGTTTTCTCTTATATGTACAGTTCTCTCTATGTACCATATTCTCCTCCACAAACCACTTCAGTATTTACCAGATTTCTTCCCAAAATTTTAATCTTCAATCCCTCTCCTTAACAAAGGGAATTACTACTCCTTATATATGCAAAAATGGATCTGAAAAATCTGTTAATCCATGATTTACCAAAATCTCTAATTTAGGTTTAGCCTCCACCGCATACCACTCATGTACTATGAATTGAAACTATCCCGCGAACCTCCATCCTTCCAGGTACCACATGACATCATTCGTATACCTTCACCGCAAATCGATTTCAGTTTTTAAAACCACTCTATGTACCGTTCCTGCTATTCCCTAGGAAGTCTGCAAATGGTTCCCAGACATGGTGCGAAATCCATGTACTGGGCCATGCGGTTCTCTCCCTTTTCTAAATTCCTTCTCTGTTATTCATGTCATACATTCCTATGAAAAGATTCCTGATTTCGAGGCCCAAAAAATTGGAAAGAACTAAGAAATTGTGCCACCTTGAATACTACTTTTAGCCTCAAACATATGACCACATTCCTTGGAAACTCTTTAGTCATCCATGTATATATTGACAACAAACACAAACTAGAGTCCATTATAAACAATAAATAGTCTTGATTTCAATAATATCCCCCTTTGGGTTTGTTGGAAATATCTAGATAAATTCACTGAATCACCAGACAAAATCAAAAAATGAAACCTCAAAAAACAACTCATCCATCACTCTAAGTCTACGTGAGTTGTGATCGGTTTAGAAAACAAGAGAGAGGACATGAATTGAGTTCTTGTATTTGTCTTTTATCTGCAATTATTGAACTATTGACTTTCTAAATTCTCCAATTATCCTTTATCAAGAAAGAAAAAAACATTTCACATTCTTGACCCACTAAATTTATCCAATCCCCCTATTGGCAATAAACCCAAAGAACCAAATCTTGACTTTAAGAGCTCAAAAATATACTCCCTATGAATCGTATCTCCCCCATAAGCACGTATCACTTCCACAACCATATTAAAATAGTTTAAAGAACATGGGAGAGGGAATATTTTTTGACCTACTTATGTAGTTATAGGTGGTTTAACACTAAGGATCAAGCGATGTTTATCAAACTCATTCGATGCCAGTGGGTTGGTCATAATATCAGCCACTTGCTCATTAGTTCTGACAGTATCCATTTTGATCACACCTTGTTCAATTTTTTTCCTCATGATGAAGTGATATCTTATTTAAATATGTTTTTTATGTGAGTACTAAGCAGGATTCTTTATAAGATCAATAGCACTCTTGATGTCATAGTGAATCACCATTGGTTGTTTCACCTCATCACAAAAAATAGTCACCTACTGCTTCATCCAAAGTAGATGAGTGCAAGCCTTGGTGGTGGATATATATTTATCTCCAATAGTACTGAGAGAAGTACTTTCATGTTTCTTACTCAACCATCCCACACATTTCTTGCCTATAAATAAAGTTCCACCACTTTTGGACTTCCGCATGATTCATTTAGCTGCTATCATATGTTCTTGCTTTGGATTTCTTTTGAAAGTGGGATGCTACGCATAATGAAAAGAAAATATCTAGTCATGTTGTAGTTAAATAATGCAGGCTTCTAATGATTCCCATGTACATGGTGGGATCCATAGAAGTCCCATCCTCATGTTCTCCCAGTTTAGTTACAATCATAATCAGAGTTGTCATTGGTTTGGAGTCATGCACTTTTTTTTAAACTCTCTTACATACTTTTCCAGAGAAATGAGAGTGTAATCCTTATTTTGAATCACCTATGTCCCCAAGAAATATGTGAGTTCACCAATCATGGACATTTTAAATTCTAATTTCATGTGACTAGAAAATTATTCCATTGATCGCTTCCTGCTGTTGCTGAGTATAATATCATCCATGTACTCAAGCACCATAAATTGATCTTCCTATGAATTATTCATGTAGAGATTATGATTAACACCTAATATTTTTAATTGTATCATCTTCGTATAAGAATCCAGATGATAATACCATGCTCATGGTGCGATTCATTCAATTTAAACTTATTCAAGAATGTTGTTTAGGAATTTTATCCTCAACATCCTTCTTATCAACTCTAGTATCTCCACTAGAGAAACTCTCTCTTCGATACTAATTCCTTCAACATGTGCATAGACTTTTCACACTATGTGTGCCTTGTTTTTGATCACATTACAACATTCTGGTCAATTAACATGATCCCATGATTAGTTCTTGTCAATCTGATTGAGTTTGTCATTCATGGATTTAGCCCATGATTCAACTTCCACAACTTTTTTAAATGAGGTTGGTTCCACAATTGAAAGGAAGGAATATTGGGCATCATTCCTCATTCATATTGTAGGAGTGGGTGTGAACCAATCTTAAATGATGTCAGATTGATAAATTTCAATTATTCTATTTCACCTATGGGGTTTCTATGAAGTTTCATCAGCCATTGTTTCTTCTTATATATCATATACTTATAGTTAGACTAGAATATTTTAAAATCCTTCCACAATTTCAGCTTCTAAATCTATCCCCTGACCACTGATCTTGAAACCTAAAACTCCTTTTCCACTAACTTTATCTTTAAGAAATTTACAATGTAATTTGGTTAGATAAAAATTTAAATAATTATTCTAGAATCTTCTTTACCATTCTTTATTTTTCTCTTCCTTAAGGTAAATTCTTCTCGGTATCTTATTTATCTTAGTTATCTAGAGTAGTGCCTCTTCAACTTCATACAAAAATGATCCTCTATCGTATTTGTACTTCAATATCCATTGAGGAATCATTCAAAGATGGTGACTTCTTCAGCTTGGCTATCAAGATTTGAAAACCTTATCTGCTTCTTAGGTTCTCCCCCTAAGAACTTGCTTCACCTTCAATTCCCTAAATTTTAAGAACAAATAAAATACACAAAATATTAAGGGAATATTGTGGATCCTTCTTTCCTAATCAAAATAAACTGCATGGTTGAGATGATCTTCTCAACCATATTGCTTTATTTAATACAAACTTCATGCTTTCACATTTGAACATATGTTCTAATATTAGTTTTTTTGGCATGGATTTCATTGAATTCTCTTCTGATTTGTGTGGAGAATTGTTCTTCTTAACAGCCATCACAGATGACACATTCTTAGTCCTCTTAAGGATTACTTCTTAATCTGGTATTAAGGTTAAATATAATTTTTCAATGTGACCTGATTTCATGCATCTCTCACACATAACTTATTTAGAAAATTAGTTTCATTTTGTTTGGAGACTCTCGTTCACATTGTCTTCGACACGTGGAATCTTTTCTTTTCCTTCTACAGCAGCCTTAGCCCGTGCATCTTCATGTTTCCTCATTCAATCTAAATCTTCTGGCCAAATAACCAATATGTCATTAGGAACTATGGAAGTAGGTTTTAATCTTCCAAATTAATTATTTTGAGTTCCATACATATTATTAGTTCTTTTGAATGTACTACCCTTCAGGTTCTTGGAATTAACACCCAAGTTCTTCTCACCATTATTATTTGATACCTTTATCAGAGTATTTCTGTTCTCAAAATTATTCTAATTTCTTTCCAAGGTAGACTCTTCATAATTAACAATATATTGTGGTATTATTTTCTTTTTAACTATGAATTATGGTTGAGATAAACATGTACCAGCCTTGTGACCACTTACATTGCAAACATTATAGACGTTATCCATCATTCCAAATCGGTTTGCAGTAAACAGATGTTTCTGGACATGTGGATATTGCTTTTTCTTCTCTATATTCCTTCCCCATGAGGTAGTATCCTTTTGTTTTACATTGTGTGGGTTATAACAAAAATTTAATGAATAATTCCAAAATCTGTTGCAGCACCAAAATTGACCCACAAATCTAGATTTCTTTATATTTCTTACAAAAGTTTATTGATTGTTCTTTATAACTTGTTGAGCTCCCTTTGGGAAACTGACTTCTATATTCTTCTTCTTATCCACACTAGACATGGTGGTAGGTTTAATATCTCTTTTATTTATCCATAATTGTCTAATATTTGTCTTAAAAACTACATTCTTCATGATAAAAGGTTTAGAGGAATTAACACATGTTGGTTTGGATGGTACATGTTTCTTCTTAATTGCTTGAGATAGATCATCAAAAGATGTCATGATCTTTTTATCGCATGTTGGAGGTCTTCCATATTTATAATCCTCTGGTGATAATTGAGTTGTGGTGGCACCTGTTTCCTTCTTTTGTGATGTCTCAGTAAATTTCTTCTCAAGATTGACCAATTGAGCTTCCAAATAAATACATTTCATATCAAGAATGATTATATGATCGTCAATCATAATAATCTTTTCATCACAATCCTTATTCATTCTAAAAACTTCTTCATCATGCATATTAACTTTGTTATTAATTAAAGAGTCATGTTCCTTGATCTTATTGTCTATTTCATCCAAATGAAAACTCTTAAGATCATTTCTATTTTTCAATTTCTCTTCAAGTGCATGGATATTTTCTTTAAGATCCCTTTTTTCTCTATATTTATCTTCAAATTCCTTGATGTAATATAAATATATTATATCAAGTTCTCTATTGGTTTCTTCAAAGGTTACAACATGTTTTGAGAGCTTATAACATTCTATAATTTTTCATTGTAATCCTTCCTCCATAGAATCTACGTCTTTCCTAAACTGGGTGATTTCATCTTGTATACATTGAAATATTCTACAAAAAACAATGACTCTTTATTTTGGAATATCATGAATATATTTTTTGTAGTATTTCAATTTCATCAGAGGTTGTATATTGATCAACATTGGTTCTTGTGCTTGGAACTTCATCTTGAGGACAACTTCCAAATGTGCTGACACATACCTCCTGGTCATTTGAAAAATTTATTTACATAAGTTGGAAAGGTTTCCCTTATCTTTAGTAGAAGTTATAGCCACCTACTCTTTACATTCCAACCCTGATATACCTTCATTTTTAGAAAGTCATGGAGAACTAGATGTTACACCTTCTTTATATAAGAGGGACTTATTCAACTGTCTCTTCTCTTTCTTTTCCCTATTCCTTGTGGTTTTGCTGGATGAGGATTTCTACTCAAAGATCTTCATCAGGACTGCACTTCATTATTGACATAGGAAAGAAACTCAACTCTTCAACAGAGAATAGATTTACAGTAGAGTATCCAAAATACATGAACCTTCCTCTAATACCACTTGTAGAACCCCATAACACCCTGATAGGGGAGGGGTGAATCAGGATTTTAAATTTTTCTTTTAAAGTGATGGATCTTGTTCCCATGTTGGTAGGAACTTGTTAAACCTATATGATGGATATAAACAACAATCAAACAATCACATGCAAAGAGAACACGCAGAAATTTTACTTGGTTTTCTACTAAGGGATATGTCCAAGGACCATATGTCGATAGTGTATTGGTCGTACCAAAATCCACTAATTTTCACTAGATGTGAAATATAAAGGTCCAACCACAATCACTTTGTTCCAGGAACATTTCCTTTAAAAAAGTTCATGGATAGCTCATTGCATCCCTCAGATCACTTCTATTGACTTCCCATAGCTCACTACTCTAAGAGAAGTCTAACTCAGTTTATCAACTTGAAGGTCCCTTCAAAGGTTTAGCATTTAATCATGAATTATCAACTACAAATGGATGCTCTTTTGTAGTCTTGTTTTCATCCACAATTGTATATCATTTTTTCCACACTAGTAGGCTATGTAAACTATTATTGAAAACTAATTTGGTCACTTTACAGGCCTCCTTGAGTGTTTTTTATACCACTTTACCTACTCCACATACTATGTTTTAGGTACAGTTTTCGGATCACCTCATCCACATACCACTATTGTTTCTATGTATCATCTATATCCACCGTGTACTTCCCTTCTCCTCTATGTAACTATCATGCTCCTCTGCATAAAAGCTCCGTATACTGCCTTCACAAACTGACTTCTACAAATAGCCCATGCTTTGTGTACTGCCTCTTCTTGCTCCGCATAAAACCCTGCTTACTCTGCATTCTTCCTCACTCCGCTACATATAGTGAGAACTTTCTTCACAAACTGTACTCTCTTCCGTAGATTTTTTTCCCTTACGTGGATGGTTCCCTCCACATATCGTCTTCTCCTCTGTGAACCACTTCGAACTTTACCATATTTCTTCTTGAAATTTTAATCTTCAATCCCTATCCTTAACAAAGGGGATTAATACTCCTTATATTGAAAAAAATGGATCTGAATAATTTTCTAATCCAAGATTTACCAAAATATTTTATTTTTGTTTAGCCTCTACCATGTACCGCTCTTGTCCTGCGAATTGCAGTTATCCCACAAACCTCTAGCCTTCTACATACCACATGCCCTCATCCACATACCTTCACCACGAACCAATTTCAGTTCCGAAAACTACTCTGTGTACCATTCTTGTTGTTCTGTATGTGGTTCATGAACCATTCCTAGACATGGTATGTGGTTTATGTCTCAGGCCATGTGGTTCTCTTCCTTTTCTAAATTCCTTATCCATTCTTCATTCCATACATTCCTATGAACAGATTCCCAATTTTGTGGCCCAAAAATTTGTTAAACACTTGGAAACTATTCCACCTTCAATAATTCTTTCATCCTCAAATGTATGACCACATTCCTTACAAACTCCCTAGTCATCCATGTGTAGATTGACAATAAACACAAACTAGACTCCATTATTAACAATAAATATCCTTGATTCCAACAAATACTATTGGGATGTAAATTGGTATAAGAGTTTAAAAATTTGTGTTATACATTTCTCTAGAATACCATGGATCCCAATTTATCTATTTAGTGGCTCAAAAGATTCCCACAATTTGAATAAATTCTGGAAAGTCCATATTGGACCATCCTTCTGTATTTAGACCATAACTCGAGCCTCAGACCTCAAATTAGGATGATTCAACCTCCATTATACATATAACTTGAATGAACACCTATATAAATAATTTTAGGACATTATCACATGTTTTGGTCATCCAAACATATGAATAAACTTGGTGTAAAAAAATTCATGGACATCTCACCTACAGCTATATACCATTGACTTTTATTAGATCTAACTTTCCAAATTTCTATTTAAAAGAACTACATGGATCATTGGAACTATTGGAACAACCAGGGGTAAGGGTGAGTCTAATTTTAGATATTCCTTCATATATTTTCTTTCTCTTCTACATCATGTACTTCTAAACCTCTTAGTGATCAATTTGGGGGTGTTCTTTATTTTAATCCCAAGCTACACACTTATAATAATTAGAATGTAATTGAAATTCTAGGTTTTTTTCTATTATTATTCACTTATAATTTTTTAATTTTTGTTTATTTTGGTATGATAGAATACAAATAAAAGGAAAAATAATCCTCATTCTTTCATGCATAACCCATATCTTGTGATGATTTTAACGTGTTTGCCTCTTTTCTCACACCTTCCCTTTCATGAGTGTGTATAAGGATCATGTCGATTGAAAAAATCCAGAAGCTATAACCCATGAATTTGAATGTTTTTGTATTGGGTAAATTTTTATCATTGACACAAATATATTCATATCATCGTGTTATTTATGTGATTCCTTGATTGAGTTTGGTTCTTACATCAATGCAATTTTGTTGATTTTTAGTGGTCGCTGATGATAAATATCATTGATTAATCAAATACTAGGTGTTAACCTAGTAAGAAATCACATAATATATTGGATTAAGCATTTATAAATCAAGTAATCAATGATCCTTCCCATTTCTCTTGAGATCAATGACGGTTGAGCACCAAGGCACACTCACCCAGGTTGAACACGATTCCTCCAACCAGTTTTTCTCACTTAGTAAATTAGTTTAAATTTTTGTTGTAAAATCATAAAACCCCCAAAACATTTATTCAATTATATATTTTATAAAAACATACACAAAACCTTTTTTTAGTTAATGATCTGAGGCTCCGTCGAGAGATGACATAGGGTTCCTGCTATACTTCATAAATTCTAGTAAAAACTAAACATCTAATTTAACATGATTGACAACAAGATCAAATTTTTTCACCATTTTAGAGGAGACAATATATTTTTTTCTATTATTTATTTTATTTATTTATTTTACTTTTTTATTTATTACCCTTTTAAATCTTCTCTACTTCCCTTTAAATTGTTTTTATTTTTTATTTTTATTTTTTTGTGTGTTTGTTTTCTCTCTCTCTATCTCTTATTCTATCTATAACTCTATAATATAGTATTATACTTTATTTTCTCCTTTATTTTTTCTTAAGTGTTTTATTTTATTCATATTTCCTTTAAAAACCCAAAAAAACAATCAAACAAATTGGACATCATTGTTTCATGCCACGATCAGAAAAAGAAATATTACTTGAATTTAACGTAGAAATTGAAAAGACACTTTACTATAGAATTATATCATCTAGAGTAGGATAGTCAAGTAAAACTGAGGAACATCTTGTGGAATATCAAGTGGTTCTAAACCAATCAAAAATTGAACCAATTCAAACCCTGAAAATCATGGATGTAAATAGCAAAACCTTAAAATAATTGACCACCCCGGATGTGGAGTACCAACCTGGGAACATCCAATATCATGAGTAAGAAGCCAACATTGATCTGAGAGCAGGTCTTATCTGACTCTTTCCTAAATTCTATTTTCTTCCCAGTGAGGACCCTCACAAATATCTCAAGAAGTTTCACATAGTGTGCTCCACCATGAAACCCCGAAATGTGATTGAGGACCTCATTAAGTTTAGGTAATTCCCTTTCTACCTTTATGGTGTATCCAAAGACTAGATATACTATTTGAATATCACAATTGAGGTTGGAATAACCTTAAATTTCTCTTTATATAGATTTTCATCTATGCCTCTCAAACTGCATCCATTAGAAAAGAAATATGTGGCATTAGGAAATCACAAGGAGAGAATATTGGGAGCGATTCAAAAGACTTTGTTCAAGTTTCTCCCACCACCAAATTAGTGAAAAAATTATAATTAAATACTTCTATGAGGGAATTTACCCCATGAATCAGGGTATGATAAATACTATAGCTAGTGGTTCTCTTTTTTTTTAAACTTCTTCCACCGCCCATGACTTAATAGGAAACATGGCTCAAAATGAGCAACAATTTGGTACACAAGCAATTGCACCCACCCGAGGAGTTCATGAGGTAAGTAATTAATCCATATAAAAAATTTAGATAATAAACTTGATGATATGAATACCCTTATAATAAAATTATATCAAGCTCAAGGTAATTCACACTCTCCACCCATTCCATTACATTGTGGTATTTTTTTTGATAACACTCGTTTTTCTGACCAGTGCTCGTAGCTTCAGAATTCATCTGAGTCTTGTGTAGTAGTATTACATGGTAATTCATTGCAACAAGAACCTACCTTCAATAAAGAACCATTCAAGCCAAATCCAAACCCCAGGTGGAAAGCACAACCATAGTACCGATAATGAGGAAACACGATCTACCCCAAGAAGAATTGGTATCAACAAGGCCAAGGTATGAAACATTTTTTTCCTTAACCTTATCAAAACAATCCTCCTCCTCCAATTTTGAACCAATCCTAGATGATATGATGAAGAAAATAGAAACCCAAAACCTCCATTTCTAATATACCACACACTCATCTATTCAAGACCTATGTACTCAATTGGGAAAATTGACAAACCACATCGATGAGATAAAGATGTAAGGTTATAGAAAATTACCATCACAACCTATTTCTAATCAAGAATACAAAGGTAATGTTTGTGAAATCACACTTATTAGTAGTAAATAAGTTTATTCCTCCACTGATTCTACACAACAGGTAAGTCCCCCACCTAAAAACTCACTTTCTCTAACTGCAAAAGATTCTAATGAAGAAAAACAAAAAAAATGTGTAAATAAATTATCATTAAGGATTCCACTAAATAATCCACTCTGATTACTTTCCCTAAAATAATCTTTAAATCTAAGAAAAATTTTAATAATTAGATTTATAAAAAAAATAGATATATTTAAAAGGTACAAGTTAACATT
Organism: Viscum album; assembly: GCA_963277665.1. NCBI lineage: Eukaryota > Viridiplantae > Streptophyta > Magnoliopsida > Santalales > Viscaceae > Viscum > Viscum album. The sequence continues at coordinate 754,368,960 of OY728160.1, forward strand.
CCTCTATTGTATGTAGTTAAACAAATTCCTCACTATGCCAAATTTCCTAAATAAAATTTCACCCATAGAAATGAATCAAAGGGAATTAGAGGGTAAACCTTGGAAGGAAAGTCTCATATCTGATACAACTAGTAATGCTAACCAAATTCAAGGATACATGCACTTTCAAGATACCTTGAACCATAATGGAGACTTTCTTCTCTAATGCAATGCTTGATTTAGGTACTTTAATTAATGTAATGACTCACATTGTGTATAATTATCTATAGGATGGAGAGATTAAACCAATGGGAATTGAAGTGAAAATTGACAACCAGAGTACAACACACCCATCATGAGTGATCGAGGAAATCCTCGTTAGAGTGAAGAATCTCATGTTCCCTACAAACTTATGCATTATTAAGATGGAAGATACTCAAACCCAAGGACATTATCCTCTCATACTTGAGATTCCATTCCTTAAAATAGAAAATATGATCATAAAAATTCACAATGGTATGATTTCTATGGATTTCGATAGAGAAAAGTTAAGTTTTAATATCCTTGATTCTATGAAACACCCCATTAAATAGCACTCCACTCTTTCTGTCTATTCGATGTAAGTTATCTCTAATGATACATACACACAAAATTATCACCTTGACCCATACTCTATTTCAATTTCCTCTTATTCACTCTTGGATTATTTGAGTTTTGATTCATATTTTGAGTGTTTTTTAGGTTTATAAAAGTGTATATTTTGTGCTTTAATTGATGAGCGCGTTCATTCTAAGGTACCCCTGGCCATTGATGATTCTACAAATATTATTTCCATTGATTATCTTTCCTTATAGAATAAACATGAGTAGATAGATAGTTTCATGGACCTCACTCTCCCTAAATCATGTCCCTTAATCTAAAAACCACTAGTGTTGGAATTAAAACCACTTACATCTAATTTAAAATACATTTATCTAGAGGGTATTTACCAATTTCCCATCATTATTTCCAACAAACTCTCTCCAAAATTGGAATATAAAACTACTAGATATTTTGAAATAATGTAAAATGGTTATAGGATGTACATTGGATGATATTCCTAGGATTAGACCATATATTTTTATATACCATATACTTTTAGATGATGAGGCTAAGCCCGTAAGGCAAGATCAACAATGGTTGAATCCCACCCTCTTTAAAGTTATAAAATTAGAAGTTAGTAAAATAATTATTTTTGAGAATATCTATCTCATATCTGATAGTAAATGGGTTATCCCAGTGAAATTTTTTCCTAAAAACTAGAATAACAATTGTGTCAAATGAACAGAATGAATTAGTTCCAACGTGTGTGTAAAACAGTTGGAGAGTCTATATTGACTACCATTAACTAAATCAGGATATGTGAAAGGACTACTTTCCTTTACCTTTCATTAACCAAATGTTAGAAATATTTAATTTTAAGTGTTGTTATTGTTTCCTTGATGGATATTCAGGTTATTTTAAAATTCATATCGCCCATTAGGATTAAGAAAAGACAATATTTACCTATCCATTTGATATATTTACATACAGAAGGGTTACTTTTGGCTTAAGTAATGATCCTCATACTTTTCAATGATGTATATTGAGTTTTTTTTGAGTTCCTTGATAATTTTATGTAAGTTTTTATGGATAATTTCACCATTTATGTCTCTTTATTTAATGACTGTTTGGCATACATATGTTTTGTAGAGACCCGTATCTTGACGTACATGGACATTACATTACTTTTGCGGAATACTTAATACATAACAAAAATACACACACAAGGATCGTAATAGTTTAGTGTCTTTGGAAACTCGGAACATAATCTGCTAATCCTGGTGAAAGATCTTCAAAATCTCCCATACAGATCTTCCCTTTTTTTTTTACCTAAAACCTTTCTTTATATCCTGGGGAAAAGAAAACATAAAAGGGTGAGCTCAAATGCTCAGTAAGGGTAAACAAAATAAATATCAATCACATAATTTTCATAAGAACATAACATTTTGGAAATCTTAACCTGCAAAAGAGAGCATAATTTCATAATCATGGAATAAATCATGGCAGTGAAAAAGTAATCCCAATAATCATAACTTAAAACATTACTCATTGTGGCATACACACATAATCATAGAGAATCATTTCTTGTTAGTCAAGACTCATTGCCAAGACTATCTTAGTGGACAAAGTCCCTTTCTGAATCGAGTAATCCTCGTTTCAGTCCTGTTTCACTGAACCGGTATAACCTACCGTTCCATCCCTGTCTATCTCATGAGATATAAAATCTTTACCCAATGCATTGGAGGGAGATATAGGTCCCACCCATCTTATAATGAATCCTTTCTTATGTGTTCCACATAATCATAAATCATACATCATCGCATAACACATGTAACAAAAATGGGATTCTTGAAACATCATGACATCATAAAACAAATCATATAAGGTAAATGACTTCATAAAAATAATTCCCTCACAACATAATCAAATCAATGTAATAATAGGGATAAAAACAGAACCCTTTACTATCTTAGATGGAAAATAATTTTGATAAAACACTTGAACTCCATTCTTGAGGAAAATATCCTTTCTTCTTCAAAAACACTTTTCTTTTCTTAACATGTCATGCAATTATAAACTAAAAGAAGTTGATTAAAAATAAACTTGAAAACTTGTAAAGGAATCTTCTTGGAAATAATGTTTTAAGAATCCATTCATGCCGTATAAGTTAAAAAAAACATTCTTCGTACTTTTGTCGGAAAAGTCAAAAAGTACCTCGTACGAAAAACGACAAAAGATTCCTTTCGTACATATTACTAAAAACTCACCGAAGGGTAAAAATGGATTTAAACAATTGTAGGTGGATGGAAATAATATTACATATTGATGAAACATGGATGTGGATGATAAAATACACCCCAGTAAATACTTACGAATAAACAATCTCGGATAAAAATAAGATTGTGATATTTCCCTTACCTTAGGTCCGACTTGCTTTGTAAGTGTCTGAACCTCCTGTATAATGATTTAAATCATGTTATTGACTTATTACAGAATCATATTCATTGTTATGATATCATATATGGTTCACTTATGACATTATATTACCCGTTCTTTTGTAAATTCCATGTTAAAGAAGCGTTTTGGGTAAAATCGTTTCATTTATCGTAGGTGTTTTGACTTGTTGTTCTTGACATCATTATTACTTATATCATGATTTACTCACTTCCAGAATATAAAATATGATTTATATATCATATATATTCAGTATATATATATATATAATAGGTATATAAATAAAATGAAAAACACCGTTCATGGAGATGGTAGTCCGTACGTACGCATGAACGCTGTTTTCCTTTCCTTATTGTCTTGAAATGGAAGTAAGTAGATGACATACATATGTATATATATACATAAATCCAGTAGCTTTATAATGTCATATATTTCATTATTATTTCTTACATATACATTATAATCATTCTTAAATGGTTAACATGGAGAATGAATCTCATCGCGTCGTGGAGACGGTAGTCCGTACGTACGCACGAGCGATGATATCATTTCTATAAATATTGAATTGAATTGTAGTGGATTATACAATATATCAGAATCAATATGATGTTGTAATAACTATGTATAGTTATTCTTTACACCATTATACCCATCCATGTAAGGTGGTGGTGGAAAATAGATTACACCACGGCGTGGAGACGGTATTCCGTACGTACGCACGCGCGGTGATTTCTTTTTCCGTAGGATGGATAGATGGTGAAATAGGGTTGTTTCATACTTATAATAACATATCAGTATATGAGTGATACTGATGTTATTACTTCATAATGAAACAACCTAAGAAGAAGAAGTGGAAGAAGAAATAAAGATGAAAGAATTGGTAACGGTAATTACCTCTTCTTTGAAGTGCCTCTTTGAGACCTCCTCTTAGGGCACTAGAATTGGTCTTTGAGGAAGACCAGAACCTCTATTATGTTTCTAGGGAAGTGTAGAGGAGAAAATGGCAGGGTTTGGCCGAGCTTGAGTGCTCAAATTTGTGTGAGGAGGAGGGGGAGGAGGTGTCCTTTTATAAGGGAGGAGAGGGGCACCTTAGGAATACCTCAAAATATTATTTTATATTAATGTCAAAATCGGTTTATAATGGTTCCAAAGGGTCTTATTTAGAAGCTAAAGTTGGGATGGGTCGAAATCCTATCAACCAATAGAATTTAGACAAGTTTAGGTTATTATTTTAACCTTATCTATTAGATTTAACTCTAAGTTAAATAATTTAACTTTTACCGTGCCTTTTTGTTTTCTTACACTATATGGTTAATATACTTACTATAACATGCCAAACTAACCCCAAATTGTTTATTATTAATATATATATCCTTATCTAAGTCATTTGGCCGAACCTTAGATTTTTAGGAATAAAATAACAATTAATAATATAATATTTTATTTAAAAACTATTTTGTGTCAATTTTGACACTATTTGATATATGATTTTTGTGAAAGTCATAACAGAATTATATGTTCGAACCAAGTTGATTAAATCAACACTAATATATCATAGTAACCTAGAAAATTAGTGTAATTCATAAAAAGTCTCAAATTACATTTATTTTTGTGTTTATAACATCAATTATGTCAATATTTCATTAACATGATAATTACTGCATCATCTTTGTGTCATAACTAAATTAAATTATTTGATTTCTAAAAATTACAAATAAAATACCATCCTGTAGTAAATCTTTTTAGCTTTCTAATGAATATTTACAATCGAATTTATCTTATGAATAACCCCATATTAAAAATGTTTTAGTAAATAAACTTTGATTTTAACTCTTTTAACTCTTCTTTGAATTAAATAATAATAAATGTCCTAATCTAATCCAAGTGGGCCTAAATGGTCATATTTTATTCCTAAGTTTGTTTTTGGTCGAATTACACTTGTCCAATAGAATTAGGACATGTGTTAGGGTAATAGTAATATCATATCTACCCTTAGTTACCCTATTTACTATTAACCGCGGTAAAAAAAAGTAAAAAGTTACTATTCACCAAAAATTATTTTCATCTCATTGAACCACATTTTAGTCCTTGATATTAACCGTGTCTCTAGGATTTTCGAAATTCCATTCACAGAAGCGGTAAAATTAAGTTTTATGAAAAATTCAGTTTTTTAACCTACCACTTAGTAGTTTCACTATTCATCAAAAATTGATGTTTTTCAGAACAATGCCAAAATTTCATCCCAAGCTATATTTCATACTCCGAATTCAAAAATGAAGTCTATTTTACCAAATTCATAACATAAAAGTTGCATTAATTAATTTTATAATTAAATCCCGCTGTTAAAACAAATAGCGTGTTTTTAAGAAACAATATCTATCAAAAGATTGACACTTGTTTATGTCTAGTTTAAATGTGAAATTACATCCAATGACCAACATTGTATTAAATTGTAAAAATATATTCTAAATATACTTTAAAACCACTCAAATTAATGATTTATCACTATTAATTATTTCGATTAAAAAAGTTGTTTTTAATTATAATTTAGTAATTTTCACTATTCATCAGAATATGAAAGTTATCCGAAAAGTACCAAAATTTCACCTTAGGCTAAATTCGATACTCCGAATCCAAAAATGAAGTCCATTTTGAGAGTTAAAATTTCTAAAATTTAAAAAGTGGTTATTACTATTCATAACGGCTAGTTTTAATAATATTTTAATAGCATATCATTGTTTCGTGAAACTCAGGATTACGTACCACACACGCTATCAAGGAAGGTTGCGATTGCGTGTAATGCAAGGCAAGTCAAGGATGCGTGTTGTGCAAGCTCCTTTTGGTGTAGCGTATAACACAAGACATTAGTAAAATAAAAAAAAGAATATTTTTCATAAAATCTCGGGCTGTTACATTCTACCCCCCTTAAAATGAATTTCGCCCTCGAAATTCGTCGGGGTTATAAATGGTTTACTATTCGAAAGTTTCTTTAATAGAAACCCACATCGTAAAAGGGAATACCAAAACTTGGCTTTAAAAACTAAAGTATGAAATGTAACGATTACCCAAATAAACTAATCACTGGGTTTCCACATAGGTGAAAATATGGATATGGAAGAGAAATCTAACCATCATGTTCTGATGGAGAGTGGTAGAGAACATGGCTATGGAAAAGCCAGTAATCACAAATCCATAGATTTGTGATGATATAAGGTACCATCTGATTCATCAGGTATAAGATCACTAGGACAACATTTTTGTTTTTCAAGATCATTTCCCTAAAGTTGAAAATTTGCTTAGAATAAATACATACTTTATTTTGGTACAATCTCACTTTTGTTCGTGCCTTGAACAATTTCTACTTCATCTCTTAAATAAATGAAGTTGAATTTGTTATTTTTAAAGTGTTAGCAGATCATGTGATAGAATGACTGTTCATTCCATCTGTCTCAAACAAAAGGTTAGCAAAAGTTATTAAATATACATAAGTCATTCTATAGTGAGATTAATCATATATGGTTCCTAAAATGGACTTATACTTCATATATCAGGCTGCTTAATATAATAAAACTAGTTTTTACTAAACAGGGACTTCCTGTAGGCCAGTGGTAGGCGATAAAGGTCAGTCGCACTTCGGTTGTGGGTTCGATTCCTACATCCTTGTCCGAAGTGATGGGCTGTCGCCCGTCCTGCAGGTTGTCCCTTTTTCTAAAACTACGTTACTATAACATCCCATCTTCTATCCTTAAACAATTCTAACTTATGTCAAACATAATCCAGTCTAATCTTTAGGCTTATACATAATACTGCAGTCCACTCTCATAATATAGTGACATCGATTACCAGAGATTTAATACTGTCGTTGATCCCCACATATCATAAGATATGTCTTGTTGGTCACATTCCAAACATTCAAAGTCCTTAATCGTGTATTCTCTTGAATACCTTAGTGAAAACATGAGTGCAGTTAAAAGTTAACACTTTCCACATACCAAAATCCTCAAAATTCTATATACTCAAACCATGATATCACTTAGTCCTTATATCAATCATGAGCTCATGAATACTATCAAACATTTAATTTTCTCCTTATCCCTTCATTATGCGCATATCATCTACATTCCAAAAATATCTGAATAACCTTTCATGGATACTGGTAACATTAATCATACACTTTCAAAACACAAGGAAAGACAACAGTGTAACAATCCATAGATGTCTCTTTATTCCAAAATTACACATGATAAACATGTAATCATTCCACTATATTCTCAAACCATTGACCGAGCTTCAAAAATTCTTTCATCTCACATATCATTTGTAGTCTCTTCATCATCATACACATAAATACTACCCATATGACCATACTGATTCTCTTCATGAGTCTTTCCCTTAGGGAATTTGTTTGCATAATGCCCATACATTCCACATGTAAAACACTTAACCATTTTTGATGTCGTAGCAATACCATTATCCTCATCCATGGTGTTAACCGACCCTTTTCCTTTGCACTTACTTGCTTTGTGTCCTTCTTTTCCACACCCAAAGCATCTTCCAGTTCCCTTGAAACATTCTCCTTGATGCCTCTTCCCACATGATTTACATAGGGGAAATTGAACTTTCTTTCCTCTATGATCATCATGGAACTCCATCTTTCTCTTATTAGTCGAGTCAGGAAACTTACCAAATTTTACTTTATTGATCATGTTGTGAGATTGCTGATTCGGCATAATAATGATGTTTGGACATCCAAATCCCATTTCATTTGGTTGCTCATGAAGAATATCATTCCATTGTCTATCATATCCTCCATTATTGTGAATCATCTTGTTTCCAGCCATTTTCTAAAACCCAAACAGAATAGTGTTAGATGCAAAAATCGTAATAAAGGGGGAGTAACTTAAATATCTATCATCTTTGGTTTAATCTAATATCGTTACCATATTTCTAGAACTATATCCTATACGTATACTTATCCTTAGGGGCATCCCTAGACATACCTTAGAAATATCTCTAGGGATCTCACTAACGTTTTCGCATCCTAGTTTCCAAAGGTTGACTAAACCTTTCCTATGATACCAACTGTAGAGACCCGTATCTTGACGTACATGGACATTACATTACTTTTGCGGAATACTTAATACATAACAAAAATACACACACAAGGATCGTAATAGTTTAGTGTCTTTGGAAACTCGGAACGTAATCTGCTAATCCTGGTGAAAGATCTTCAAAATCTCCCATACAGATCTTCCTTTTTTTTACCTAAAACCTTTCTTTATATCCTGGGGAAAAGAAAACATAAAAGGGTGAGCTCAAATGCTCAGTAAGGGTAAACAAAATAAATATCAATCACATAATTTTCATAAGAACATAACATTTTGGAAATCTTAACCTGCAAAAGAGAGCATAATTTCATAATCATGGGATAAATCATGGCAGTGAAAAAGTAATCCCAATAATCATAACTTAAAACATTACTCATTGTGGCATACACACATAATCATAGAGAATCATTTCTTGTTAGTCAAGGCTCATTGCCAAGACTATCTTAGTGGACAAAGTCCCTTTCTGAATCGAGTAATCCTCGTTTCAGTCCTGTTTCACTGAACCGGTATAACCTACCGTTCCAGCCCTGTCTATCTCATGAGATATAAAATCTTTACCCAATGCATTGGAGGGAGATATAGGTCCCACCCATCTTATAATGAATCCTTTCTTATGTGTGCCACATAATCATAAATCATACATCATCGCATAACACATGTAACAAAAATGGGATTCTTGAAACATCATGACATCATAAAACAAATCATATAAGGTAAATGACTTCATAAAAATAATTCCCTCACAACATAATCAAATCAATGTAATAATAGGGATAAAAACAGAACCCTTTACTATCTTAGATGGAAAATAATTTTGATAAAACACTTGAACTCCATTCTTGAGGAAAATATCCTTTCTTCTTCAAAAACACTTTTCTTTTCTTAACATGTCATGCAATTATAAACTAAAAGAAGTTGATTAAAAATAAACTTGAAAACTTGTAAAGGAATCTTCTTGGAAATAATGTTTTAAGAATCCATTCATGCCGTATAAGTTAAAAAAAACATTCTTCGTACTTTTGTCGGAAAAGTCAAAAAGTACCTCGTACGAAAAACGACAAAAGATTCCTTTCGTGCATATTACTAAAAACTCACCGAAGGGTAAAAATGGATTTAAACAATTGTAGGTGGATGGAAATAATATTACATATTGATGAAACATGGATGTGGATGATAAAATACACCCCAGTAAATACTTACGAATAAACAATCTCGGATAAAAATAAGATTGTGATATTTCCCTTACCTTAGGTCCGACTTGCTTTGTAAGTGTCCGAACCTCCTGTATAATGATTTAAATCATGTTATTGACTTATTAAAGAATCATATTCATTGTTATGATATCATATATGGTTCACTTATGACATTATATTACCCGTTCTTTTGTAAATTCCATGTTAAAGAAGCGTTTTCGGTAAAATCGTTTCATTTATCGTAGGTGTTTTGACTTGTTGTTCTTGACATCATTATTACTTATATCATGATTTACTCACTTCCAGAATATAAAATATGATTTATATATCATATATATTCAGTATATATATATATATAATAGGTAGATAAATAAAATGAAAAACACCGTTCATGGAGACGGTAGTCCGTACGTACGCATGAACGCTGTTTTCCTTTCCTTATTGTCTTGAAATGGAAGTAAGTAGATGACATACATATGTATATATATACATAAATCCAGTAGCTTTATAATGTCATATATTTCATTATTATTTCTTACATATACATTATAATCATTCTTAAATGGTTAACATGGAGAATGAATCTCATCGCGTCGTGGAGACGGTAGTCCGTACGTACGCACGAGCGATGATATCATTTCTATAAATATTGAATTGAATTGGAGTGGATTATACAATATATCAGAATCAATATGATGTTTTAATAACTATGTATAGTTATTCTTTACACCATTATACCCATCCATGTAAGGTGGTGGTGGAAAATAGATTACACCACGGCGTGGAGACGGTATTCCGTACGTACGCACGCGCGGTGATTTCTTTTTCCGTAGGATGGATAGATGGTGAAATAGGGTTGTTTCATACTTATAATAACATATCAGTATATGAGTGATACTGATTTTATTACTTCATAATGAAACAACCTAAGAAGAAGAAGTGGAAGAAGAAATAAAGATGAAAGAATTGGTAACGGTAATTACCTCTTCTTTGAAGTGCCTCTTTGAGACCTCCTCTTAGGGCACTAGAATTGGTCTTTGAGGAAGACCAGAACCTCTATTATGTTGCTAGGGAAGTGGAGAGGATAAAATGGCAGGGGTTGGCCGAGCTTGAGTGCTCAAATTTGTGTGAGGAGGAGGGGGAGGAGGTGTCCTTTTATAAGGGAGGAGAGGGGCACCTTAGGAATACCTCAAAATATTATTTTATATTAATGTCAAAATCGGTTTATAATGGTTCCAAAGGGTCTTATTTCGAAGCTAAAGTGGGTATGGGTCGAAATCCTATCAACCAATAGAATTTAGACAAGTTTAGGTTATTATTTTAACCTTATCTATTAGATTTAACTCTAAGTTAAATAATTTAACTTTTACCGTGCCTTTTTGTTTTCTTACACGATATGGTTAATATACTTACTATAACATGCCAAACGAACCCCAAATTGTTTATTATTAATATATATATCCTTATCTAAGTCATTTGGCCGAACCTTAGATTTTTAGGAATAACATAACAATTAATAATATAATATTTGATTTAAAAACTATTTTTTGTCAATTTTGACACTATTTGATATATGATTTTTGTGAAAGTCATAACAGAATTATATGTTCGAACCAAGTTGATTAAATCAACACTAATATATCATAGTAACCTATAAAATTAGTGGAATTCATAAAAAGTCTCAAATTACATTTATTTTTGTGTTTATAACATCAATTATGTCAATATTTCATTAACATGATAATTACTGCATCATCTTTGTGTCATAACTAAATTAAATTATTTGATTTCTAAAAATTACAAATAAAATACCATCCTGTAGTAAATCTTTTTAGATTTCTAATTAATATTTACAATCGAATTTATCTTATGCATAACCCCATATTAAAAATGTTTTAGTAAATAAACTTTGATTTTAACTCTTTTAACTCTTCTTTGAATTAAATAATAATAAATGTCCTAATCTAATCCAAGTGGGCCTAAATGGTCATATTTTATTCCTAAGTTTGTTTTTGGTCGAATTACACTTGTCCAATAGAATTAGGACATGTGTTAGGGTAATAGTAATATCATATCTACCCTTAGTTACCCTATTTACTATTAACCGCGGTAAAAAAAGTAAAAAGTTACTATTCACCAAAAATTATTTTCATCTCATTGAACCACATTTTAGTCCTTGATATTAACCGTGTCTCTCGGATTTTCGAAATTCCATTCACAGAAGCGGTAAAATTAAGTTTTATGAAAAATTCAGTTTTTTAACCTACCACTTAGTAGTTTCACTATTCATCAAAAATTGATGTTTTTCAGAACAATGCCAAAATTTCATCCCAAGCTATATTTCATACTCCGAATTCAAAAATGAAGTCTATTTTACCAAATTCATAACATAAAAGTTGCATTAATTAATTTTATAATTAAATCCCGCTGTTAAAACAAATAGCGTGTTTTTAAGAAACAATATCTATCAAAAGATTGACACTTGTTTATGTCTAGTTTAAATGTGAAATTACATCCAATGACCAACACTGTATTAAATTGTAAAAATATATTCTAAATATACTTTAAAACCACTCAAATTAATGATTTATCACTATTAATTATTTCGATTAAAAAAGTTGTTTTTAATTATAATTTAGTAATTTTCACTATTCATCAGAATATGAAAGTTATCCGAAAAGTACCAAAATTTCACCTTAGGCTAAATTCGATACTCCGAATCCAAAAATGAAGTCCATTTTGAGAGTTAAAATTTCTAAAATTTAAAAAGTGGTTATTACTATTCATAACGGCTAGTTTTAATAATATTTTAATAGCATATCATTGTTTCGTGAAACTCAGGATTACGTACCACACACGCTATCAAGGAAGGTTGCGATTGCGTGTAATGCAAGGCAAGTCAAGGATGCGTGTTGTGAAAGCTCCTTTTGGTGTAGCATATAACACAAGACATTAGTAAAATAAAAAAAAGAATATTTTTCATAAAATCTCGGGCTGTTACATGTTTTTTCCTCCATTGTTTCATTGAAAAATATATCATGTTAAATTACAATAAATGTCATTAAATAGTTGATTGGGGGATAGTTCTTGGTAATTTTATTTAAAATGAGGTAATTCAAGTGGTTAAATCAAAATTTGAATTAATTTCTTCCCTTCCATATCCAAAATGTGTTCGTGGGGTACGATATTTCTTTTTTAATGCTGGTTTTTATCTCCAGTCCATTATATACTTTATTAAGATCACACTTCCCTTATCCTAGTTATTAAAAAAATATTATGAGTTTATTTTTTTAAAAAAAATTGAGGATTCTTTTAATTAAATAAAAAGTATTATCATGTCACCTTCCATCATCCAACCACCAAGGTGTTATCTCCCCTTTGAACTTATGTGTGATTCATCTATCTTTGTTGTTGGGGAAATTTTATCACAAAGGGTTGGGAAGTCTTCTCATTTCATTATGTATGCCGCAAGTACCCTTGACCCTTCCTAAGAAAAATAAACAACCACTAAAATGAACTTATTTATATTTTTTTCTTGGAAAAATTTCATTTATATATTCTTGGGTAAAAAATAATTATGTTTTTTAATCATGTTGCCCTTTGTTTTCTCCTTAAGAAACCTAAATCTAAGACCTGCCTTATTCAGTGGATGCTCCTACTTCAGGATTTCAACCTTGAGATTAAAGATAAGATAGGAGTGAAAATTTGTTAGCTGTCTACATGGTGATATTTCTCCACCATTAGACAACCATGTAGACTCCTCCCTCCCAATTGGAGAATTATTTACCAATAAGAACCTTTGTGATGTTGTGGACCTTACCCCCTAGTATGCAGACATTATGAATTTTCCAGAAGAATATAGGGACCCCACTAATTTTGGAACTTCACAATACCAAATACTTAATCATGATTAATGATGGTACATTTGTTATGAACCATAATTTTGGAGAATTTATAGTTCCAGGTTGTTCGTTGGTGTGTCCCTGACCATGAGTTCACCTCTGTTTTGAGTTTCTTCAACACTTTGTCTTGGGGGGGAACTTTTTCTCTCAACGTACATCTTGAAAGGTCCTTGACTTGTAACTTTATTGTCCAAAATTTTATAGAGATTCCCATTAGTTTTTTAAGTCATGCACATGATGTCAATTCATAGGGAATATCTCCAAGAGGAATGAAATTCCCCAACAACCCATGTTATTTTTTTAAATCTTCTATGCCTAGGGAATTGAATTAATAGGGAATTTTACAAATTCATTTGTCTTCATATATATATTACTTGTTTTTTACTACATATCTAAATAAGTGGAAGTAAAGTCTATAAGGATCGATGACTCTTATGTAGTTGTTGATTCTATGTGGTCCCAGATTTTCAATAGGTTTGGTTTTCCAAGATTCATCATTAGTTATTTGGGTTTGCATTTTTTTAATATTTTCATGAAAAATTTCTCCATAAGTATAGTTTTTTTCATAAATTCCCCACTATATATCACCCCCAAATTAACAGACAATCATAAAATCCCAAATCGGGAAGGTAATAGAATCATAGAAAAAAATGGTACATCCCAATAGGAAATATTGGAGTTTGTTCTTGGATGATGAACTTTGGGCATACCATATATCTTTTAAAACCCGAATCAGAATTATACCATACTATATTCTGTTTGGAAAGTATTGTCACCTCCTGTTGGAGGTAAATCATTGTGTATATTGGGATTTTAAATAATTTAATATGAATCTTTTAGTTTTAGGTGACCGTTGGAAGTTACAGATTTAGGAGTTAGAAGAAATTTGGTGTGATGCATATGAAAACTCCTAAATCTATAAAGAGAAGAAAAAAATTCTATCCATGATGAGATGATTCATCAATAGAAGTTTAATATTGGTGAGAAGGTCCTCGTGTAAAATTCCAGACTATTGCTCTACCTAGGTAAGCTTCATTCCTGGTGGCTCATTATTTACATTGTTACTAATATTTAAACTTTTGGTGCAATATAGTTCTTGTGTGAGAAGTGTATATAAAGTATTACCATAAATTGAAAGATACTTAAACACTTTTACAAGTATTTTCCAAAGTATTAGGTAGAGTAAATGCACCTTCAAGAAGCAAGATACCAGTGAAACCCATAGGGTTTTATCCTTCATTCCCACATTCTCTTTTATTAAAATGAGGAAACTTCACACTCTAGGTGGGAGGGGGTGGGTATATTCTTAGGTTCATTATTATTTTCATCTTATTTCTTCTTTCTTATATTTTTCTCTTTCTACATAGTTTTTTTAATTTTCCCCACCATGTTGAGTTCATTATAATGTTCATTGTATTTTTTATTTCTTCTATTTTTTGTTTGATGTATAGTATTTTTACCTTTACCCCATATTATGGTCACAAAATCATGGAACTTACTAAAAATTCATGTTGAAATTCTTGATTCCATGTTGTTTTAACATTTAATTAAACTTTGTCTCAGTTATAGAATGAATTTATGCATGAATTTAATAACGGGGAGTGATTTTTAGTAAATTGGTTGTTTTCAATGACATAAATGGTTGAATCTCTATAATAATTTGAGGTGATTGATACCCCTTGTGTGAGTAGTTTTTGTGAAAATTGTGCCACTTAATATCTCCACACATTTTTGTACCAAACCGTGAAGTGTGAATATTTATTACTTAATAGAAGGTAAATATAAGTTAGGTTAATATATATCATCTTGCTAAAATTATTTTTCTATATTTTCATTCCTTATGCAATTTATTTCATTACTATACCAGATTTACCTATGCATGTGTACCTATTATCTGTATGTTGTACACCCTTGAAAAAATACAAAAAAATCAAGAAAATAAAATAATAATAATAAATAATGAGGGGAGTGATGAAATATACAAAAATGGGGATATTTAGGTCAAGATCTAATGGTTTGACTTCTAGAAATGATTAAGTGAGTGGGTCTTGAAATTTGACTGCAAAGGATGTTGGGAATGTTTGGTGGAAAGAATTTGGTAAGAATAAAAATTTTAAAATAACCTATATTTACTGGAAAAAAAGTGGAAAGAATAGAATAAAATGGTTTTCACACACACACATGGAGATTCAGTGTCATGGTTGGATTTTAATTATTTTTTAATATTGGTATCATGTATCTCTTTGAATTTCATTCTAATTAAATTTATGAGACATCTTTTTTTATGATCATTGGGAATAACTCCTTGGTGTGGTTTTTTCTTTGATCATATTACTATAATGAATTAAAATTGTGTTTAATGTCAAATAGTTATGAAGTTGGTAATATCTACATGTATTATTTTTTTTATTGTAAATTTTACTTTCCCCAGTATTGAAAATGTTTAGGTGTGGGGGTGTTATTTTATAGTGATTCACTCTTTATTTCCACCCTTGCACCACTATTTTGAACTAGTTTTGCAATGAAAACTAAAATATTTTTGATTAATTAATTTAATTTTTATCACTTTTAAATAGGTCAATTTCACTTGTTTTGATTATTATATTTTAGGAGGAGTTGATCTAGGAGCCTATGATGGAATTCAAGCAAAATGGGTCAAACTATGAGATATCCCAAGAACACTTGTGGACTTAAATATTTACTATGGATAATATGTACATCCATTTGGGTTAATAATTTTTTTAAGAGTGTAAAATTGTGTGGGATATATTTCTCTAGAATACCATGGAGCCCAATTCATCCATTTATTGGCCTTAAAGTGGTCTATAATGTGAATAAATTATATATGGGATATAATTGACCACCCTTCTGTATTAGGGACATTAATTTGTCTTAATAATTTCAATTTGTATGATTATACCTCCATTGGATAGATAAATCTAATAATATCCTCTCCAAAAAATTTCAGAACAATTAAATATGTTTTGGTTAGTCAACCCGCCAAATTAACTTGGTGGAAAAATATGTCATGAACTTCTCCCCTACACCCATAGACCATTGAATTTTCATGGATATAACTTGCAAAATTTCTATTTAAAATAACTAAATGGATCATTAGAAATGTTGTAACTACCAAGGGTAAGGGTGAGTCAAATTTGATAGCTTCCTTCAACTATTTTCTTACTCTTCTACATCATGTACTTCTAAACCTCTTAGTGATCAATTTGGGGGGTGTTCATTGTCATAATCCCGAGCTCCACACTTTTAACCATTGGAAGGTAATTTAAATTTCAGGTTTTTTGTCTATTGTTATTCATTTCTACATTTTTAATTTTTTTATTTTGGTATGATCAAATACAAATCAAAGGAACAATAATCTTCATGCTTTCATGCATAACCCGGATCTTATGATGATTTGAACATGTTTTTCTCTTTTCTCACCCCTTCCCTTTCATGAGTGTGTGGATGAATTATGTTAGTTGATAAAATCTAGAAGCTATAATCCATGAATTTTCATGTTTTTTCATGTTTTTTTGTTAAGTAAAATTTTATCATTGATACAAATATTTTCATATCATCACTTTGTTGATGTGATTCCTTGATTGAGATTGATTATTATATCAACACAATTTTATTGATTTTGAATGGTCATCAGTAATCAATGTCATTGATTGATAAAATACTAGGTGTCAAACTATTAAGAACTCACATAATATACTATTTTTAGTGTGTATAAATCAAGTAATCAATGATCCTTCCCATTTCCCTTGAGAGCGATGATGGTTGAGCATCAAGGGATACTCACCTGGGTTTATCACAATTTCTCCAACCAGTTTTTCTCACTTAGTAAATAAGTTTTAGTTTTACTTTTAAAATCATAAAACCTTCAAACTCTTAATCTAATTATATATTTTATAAAAACATAATCAAAAACATTTTTTAATTAATTATTTAAGGATACTTCAAGAGACGACCTAGGGTTCCTACTATACTATAGAAATTCTAGTAAAAACTAAACATCTAATTTGATGTGATCAACACCACGATCATGTCCCTCTTAGAAGAATATCTCAGACACTATATCCCACTCTAGTACTCTGGTATAAGTTTGAAGTCACAAGTAGACTATTCTAGCATGAATGACTCTATGGAAACCCTACTAAAACTTTTGTACCTAGAATAATCCATCTCACACCATATCCAAAGAGTAATGTGTGAGCTTAGTGAACCTCATAGCATACTATGAAACTATCAGACCACCCTTCTATAGCTCGACAAGCTCCTAAATCTTCCCAGATTGTAAGAATGATGGGTAATACTCATCTTAAAACAATTTTTGGAAGTCTGACCATGAGAGTATCATCTCATCATGGGTTCACATCACTAGAACCCACCATCACTTTTCTTCCTTATTAAGATGGATGGTTGTAAGCACAACCATATGATCAGTTAGGGTCTAAATAATCTTGAAGACTATAACCACTAACTCAAGCTAAATCCTCTACTAACTTTAGGTCTGTATAACTACAGAACATCTATAGTCTCTGATGTTGGACTATCATAGCACACTAAGACAACATGCATCATCATCTTTCCATCTTGGGACTATTTGTTGCTTAAAAGGTGGGGGTGTTGGTACCTGCATGTTGGGATGAAACACCTCATGATATGGATCCTAAACTTAGGTCTCATCACTCAATGGATCATAATTATAATATTGTGTTGGTAACTTGTATATATTTCTTCACAGATACTTCTTAAAAGTGATCAAGATATTCCATGGTTAGATCAAAATATATATGATGATATGACTCAAGAAGGATAGTCAAAGTACTCAATCCAATATAATGTATGTACCAAATATTTCCTGCAACTAATGTTTCAACATATCAAGTCGACAAGCACATGGTCAAAGTCCTGTTGAATGGATATGTTGTTCATCACACCAACACTGGATTCTCTAGTCTGAAATTCATACTCAAGACACTATGACGCCATTTCCCTAAGTTCCCAACCAATCCTCACCATGGGACACACTCCAACCCCGACCTGAGGACACGCTACTCTGATACCACTCTATCAGGACCTAACCCACTCAAACCCACCTATCTAGTGGAAATATAGGTGTGATAGCTCCAAGCCCACCTCTAATAGGCTAGGGGCAGGCAAAAAGTTTGAGAATTCATAAACTAAAATGGAAGGTGTTGGCATAATGTACATGTATGCACACAAACATCCATCTCCATGTAAAAGAGTAGAGGAATAATAAAATATTATAACATCTAGAGTATAACCATTCATGTAATAACCTCTAAAAAAATACATCAGATTACAAAAATATAAATCCAAATCATAAAGGGGTAAAATAAATACCCAATCAGAAAAGAAATCCCAACCTAAAAATAACTTGAAAAGATAAAAACTGAGAGATTCTGGATCATGATATCTAATTCTGACCACCTAACATGGTCAATGCTCAAAGGTATTACTAAGATCCATCGATGTCACCACTGATCTATTTATCATCTGTATAAGACACAATACGTATAGAAAAACCCCATGAAGTAGTGAGTATATACATAACTAGTAGGACACCCTGAAAACCAAAAGGGAGAAATAGAAAGATACAAAAGAAGTTAGATCAACCCATAGTAATAGGGAATTGATAACACTATATATATATATATATATATATTCTCATAAGAAAACTCAAACAAGAGAGAAATGGGGTCTCCATCTCATAGCCCAACTAGGAATGATGGGTCTTACTATAGATCCAAAAGTCCATCTACAATGACCAATATCATGTGAAACCTCACAAGAATACATGTGGAGGGGTCCTCTCCTTGTCATTACACTCCACAATCAAGGGAGCCACAACTCCAATAGAGGACTCATCTTCACCAGAGCTTGAAGATGAGGAAGTACCACTCAACAGATAGAGGAATCACACCCTAATATAGTATGGGGTAATGACTCTATGTATTTAAAGAGTATGGGGGACTCATACCTGGGTACAATAAGGGAGTACCAACACCAGCATCACTTTGATGATCCTACCATGATCATCATCATTATAAAGTGTCTCTTGAAGAAGATTAATTCTCAGAAAACCTCACATCATATCTTGTATGCCTCAAAAAGGATATTATCATGTTCTATATTGAAAAACACTCAATATAGGGTACTTGAGGGACAAAATTTGAGTCTATAAGAAGGATATATGTAAGATAGAATTTACAAGGAGAAGTACACAGTGTATACTTGGGGTCCAATAGTGTGTGACCTCACATCTCTGCCTAGGCATGTTCTACCCTAGATGTGGATTGACAAGCCATGTCATACCACATAGTATGTATAGGTGGTACATGGCATGTCTCAGCCACCTGGGGCCTACTCATGCTCTTCTAGACCATGCCCATGTATATTAGCCCATGCCTATGTACATGGTCATGTTCGGGTATTCTGGTTGTGTCTGAGTACATGGTTGTGCATGTATACTTTGTCTATGTATGTGTACATAGTCATGTTTGTGACCATAAACCCCTAGATTACACACCAAGACACCAACATAGGGTCACATAGAATGTGTTGGGTCCATAAAATGTGTTATATTTATCTTTATCTAAAACCCTAGCTGCTACAGTCAGGGGACTACATGGAGTGTGTTCTTCCGAACTACAGGCTCTGTAGTCTAGTTTTTCATATGCAGTAATATCTAGTCTTTATGTGGGATCTAAATACTCCCTATCCACTAAAAAATACACCATTTCACCCCCAAAATTGAATGTTAAAGTATCTGAAAATTAATTCCAAACCTCCAATGGCCAAAAATTGGAATCTAATTACCCAAATTTGAATGGTTATGCCTCCCATATCACCTCCTGTTACTAATCTGGATCCCAGATCCACAAATTAATAACTTGCATCCTGAAAAAAATATCGATCCATCTAGAAATCACCATCCCACACATCATTAATGTAACCACCATGAATCTAGGGGTTCAATCATCCTCAAAACCACCCTGGAAATTTCTAAATGCTACCCCATGGGCCAACAACAAAGAATAGTAGGAATAAATTCACATAAACAAATTAAAACCATCATTGGTCAAGAATTATCAGTCAATAATCATGTAAACATGGTATCCAATGGTGATAGAAAGTGTAATGAGAGGTTTTTATTAGATTAATAAAACCAAAATATGGTAGGGCTCATGGGAAGATCAATAAATTATAGATCAAATAAGGAGATAATTAAATCCATGGTTGGAAAATTAAATATGGATGAAATCCATAAATAACATCCCCTTCCTTGATAAAGTATTGATAACTAGTGAAGAACATGTTTGCTAGAAATTAAGAAGGTTTACTATGTTCATTTTTTGCCTCTTAATCCACCTTGATCTGATCGTCTTCATTATCCGATCTTGATCTAGAAATGAAGAATGATTCCCTCCTCCTTTTTAATCTCCCAATGTTATGTGGATAACCCTATAGATTTTACATAATGGGGTATTTATAGAGAGGTACTTAGGTTTGGTCATTTAATTAAAATAAATAAATAATTTATTTATTTTATTAAACACACCCACCAACCATCACCTCTCATATAACATCTAATGTTGTCCAATATTAGGTCATGCCTAGGGTAAACCTCATATTCTAGAATCAACTATGGTCTTAGATTTCCCATCTAAGGTCCCAATCAATGGGAAAAACCATTTATACTGAAATGATGCATGTGTGTACATTAAAATATATTAATATTTTTAATATATTAATTTTGGGGTCCCAAGACACTCAAACACCCTGCCAACTATAAGGATAAATCCAGATATATACCTAGAAATATTCAAATGACTAAATCAACAAAACTAGAGTCATTATACCATTATTAAGAGTATTTTGGTTCCCATGAAAGTTGATATTCCATGCATAGTTTTTCACTCATGATGTATCATAAGAATGGGTTATGGGATTATTATAAAACTATGTTTTGGAAAATTTGATAAGTATACATTATAGGCTTATTATGAAACTTAAATCAAGATTATGGATAATTCATTTGAAATTTGAAAACTTTGACATAAATAAATTACTCTTTCATTTTTTTGGTATGAATATAGTTTTATACTATTAGTATATTTACATGTTGTATTCCAGCTTTATAAATTCATAGATGGGTTGAAATATTAGTGTCTTTTTATCTTTGAATATTGTAAAATGGAAAGAATTCTTAGTGATGACTATTAACAATTTGAAAGTTTTCTAAATAAATAAATTTATCACATTTTCCAATCATGGTTGAAAGCTATGATATGCTAGATTATTTGTGTTATTGAACATCTAAATGTGAAACTCATGTCACGTGTTTCCTTTATACTCATAATATATGGATTTCATGATTTAGAATTTTATTATAAGGATAGATTTTGATTATTTGTTTTAAATTATAGAAAAATGATGATCATGCCTCATGAAAACATATCGAGGCTTGAAACTATTTTTCATGATTGAACCTATTCTCCCAATATTAATAAAATTTTTAGGGGTGTGTATCCTAGTATCTATTTCCTTTGAAAGTTTGAGGTGTTGGAGGTGTGGAGAGGAGACTCAAGGTGGTGCACGGGATTTATGATATAAAATATCAGTTGTAGAGTAGAATATGGTGTAGAGGCTTAGAGTAGTGTTTTAAGGTACCATTGTGTTATGGAGATCTTGGATATGGTGTAGGGTCTTGGGAGGTAGGATTTAGAAGCTACTTTCATTTTTGGAATATCTATAGCATGGATCATGGTTTTAGAGTAGGTTGGTTGAGAACTACAATGTAGGTTTTAAAAGGGTGTTCTACCTTTTTCAGGGTAGTTTCACCATGGAGGTAGGCTGAAATGTAGCCTCCCTTCTTAGAAAATAGGTTTTAAAATGTGGTGGTATCCATTTCCTCATATTATCTCCCTGGTTTTATAGGATCTATGGAATGATTTGTGTCATGTTCCTTGGATGCGGGTTTGACAAAGCATGTTCCGGTGTGGTACCTTTTGTTGTTCCATAGTACTTCATATTTCAACCAGTTCTATAATGTAGTAAAAAAGGTTTTCCATGGTGTTATATTTTATAGAATGCTGATAAATAACTCAAATCCACTTTTTCTCCAAATTTTATCTCCCAAACCCTAGGCATCCAAGAGAGGTTTTTTAATTCCTTTAAATACACTTTCGATCAAAATCAATCCCTTTCTTCTAGGGATTAATCTGTGGTTATCTGGGGTGATTTCTTTATCTTTTATTGAAATTTATTCTTCTTTTGATCTTGTTTCCTCCCATTATATATTGTCATGTTATGAAGTTTTATCACCATTATTATAATGGAGTTTCTTTTGATGTTTTTTGGCATGGTTTTGGCATGGGGTTCTTGGAGGGAAATAGTTTTCTTTGCAGGAAAGTTGATCGGAGATTTGTGTTGTGGTTTCATTATTGTTTAAAAAATTTTGATGTCCTGAGATAGGGGATTCGTTTCTTATATTTATATATTACATGAAATCATAAATTTATCATGATTTATCCTTTTGGGAGGTGGTATAATTAACCCTAATAAAGGATAAACTAGATTAATGAAATAATGGTTTATGTTTAGTTATTGTAATACTTTTTTCACTATGATAATAGTTTTCCTCTTTATTTACTATATAGTGTGCTATATATGTTATTCTTAGTTAAGCATGTTTGTTATACTTAGGTTAGCATGTTAATTTTATGAAATTGGTAAAGAAATTAAATTTGGTAAACTTTTTTGTTGGATAAAGAACTTAAAGAGGCATGTTTAATGAATCCTTAGATTCTTTTAATTTTATGGTGATCAATTTTTTTCTAAATTCATTTTTAATTTAATTTTTTCTTCCATGTGCTAATGGAATTGGTTAAAGAATAAGAATTTATAATTCTTTTTGTGGATAAATATAAAAGGTGTGTTAAATAATAGTTGTCCTTGTCATAGTTTTTTGAAATTAGAATTGATGTTAGAGAGCATGTTTAAATAATTTAATAGCTTGTTATAAATTATGCCTTAGTTTACCCATATTAATAACCTATAATAATTGAATAAATTAATTAAATATGGGATAAAACCAATTATTTGATAAAGATAAATGTTTGGGGCTAAGTGATCCCATTTTCTTATAAAGGATTAATTCTTTATGTTTAGGGATGAGTGATCTAGTTTTCATGAAAAAGTTGAATGCCATATTTTTAGGTCTTAGTTTCCATATTGAGCTTATTTGTGGTTTTCTGATTTTTGTGTTGGTCAGGATGTGATCCATGCTATGTGATGTGATGTTAGCCTAGGATGGCTATTGGATGATAAGAATTGGGTGGGGAGGCCTAGGTTTGTGGTAGTAGTTGAATCTTGTGATGAAGATATGCATGGTGATATGCATGTTGGTGTTAGGTATGGCACCAAGATTGATAGAATAAGTTGAAGCTAGGATTACTCATTTTTGTGATGAATCTAGATGCTTTATTGATAATAAATCCGTTTAAAGGTTGGATGACTGAGTTTTTTAATCTTCATTTCTTTCCATACTTCTTGATGCAACTGGTTTTACTTAATTTTCATATTTATAGTAGCTTAGATGATGTGATACATGAGATTCATGTTATGATAATATAGCCAAGGATTTTTTGAGATAGATTATTTAGAGAGAGATGGTTAGGGACATATGATATTGGGGAAGAGTGGAAAAATAGTGGGGAAGTGTAAGTAGGGTGCCCATATTTTTATTACTATATTATGGTCTCTTGTATATGATACTTGGTGAGAGGTAGTCATAGTGAGGCTGTAAACTCAATATATGTGTTTAGGTGATGAGTTAGCTTCACTTGTTCTTAATTGGTATTTAACATGATTTCTTTATCTTTTATAGGAGAGTATATAGGATGGATCCTACTAAGTATACATGTTATTCTCACTATATATATATATATATAAACTATTTTTCAGATCAGAAGGATTGGGTTGAAGATTGGGCTAGATATTACTTCCTCGGGGTTGTTTGGGAGCTATTTGAGCTTCATGGTCATTGTCGAGTTTATGTTTTTGTACTTTTACTTCCCTTTTTAGTTGTATTAGTTCTTTTATAACATTATATTCATTTACATGGGGTCTTTCTTTTATCTTTATGAGAAGTAGTTGATTGGTATACTTGTCTTATCTCTCTTATCTCACTTTCTCTTAAAGGGTAATACCTCCCATTTTTATGTATGATATACCCTCAATTATTTTCCTCAACCTGTTTCATATTGGAGGTAGGCTTCAAGCATCACTATCTCCTTTCTCTTATTTCTAGCCAAGGTTGGTATCTTTGTGGGGTGGGGGTCTTGAAAGAGTGGCATCAGAGGTTTAGGTTAAGGGATAGGATTGATTTTAGAGTTATTCGTAGGAGATAATATATAATTTGGTAGGAAAATAGCCTTAGCTAATTTTTGTAAGTGATTTAAACAAGGAATGTCATCTAAGATATGGGTATTTAGGGCCCCTATGGTATGATACGTGGACCTTTAAGTTAATTGATCCTGATAAGAGAAGTGATAATGGTTATGAGGTAGATACCTTATAAAGGATCATGCATCATCATTCTTTGATCCTATATTTAAAATGGGTAAACCCTGGTATAGGTTAAACATTTAAAAAATAAAGGAAATAATTAATTAATTGAAGTTAAATATTCTATATTCTAGGTTTAGGATTCACTAACCATTTTTTATTTTGCAGGTATGGCTCTAAGTTGAAATCCCAATTAGGTTCACACTAAGTATATTTAGTACGAATTTTCAATATATTACCGTAGAGTATAGGTTGATGATAATAACACTTGGATAAAGACACTATAAGAGTTTCAGAACCAAAGCCTTCAGAATTATAAGGGATATTTTTCAGACTCAATGACAGAAGATAGGTTATAACAGGTTGAGATAGCTTTCAATTTGATCTATGCTCGGAAGGAACAATGGTTTTTTTGGTCATGATGATGTATCATGTAACAGTGAGGTAGTGGTGGATCTTGTTCCTCAAGGATCATGAGGAGTCATTGGTATCATGGGAGAAGTCCAGGGACTAGTTCCAAGTAGAGTTTATTTCTTTTACTATGAAGTTGGGCAGTCTCCAAGATATGCTTACCCTTCAATAAGGAAGTTCCATCATACATGAGCTTGAGATCTATTTCAAGACCCTTATACAATATGATTTAGGACTTTTTCCAGATGAAGAGGTCAAGGTGAGGCATTTTGAGGAGGCTTTGTGTCCAGATATTCAGCATTATGTCACCCTATTTATGTTGTAGGCATATATCAAAGAGCTGGAAAGAGTATATGTTGTTTATAGAATTCTATCTAGAACTGGTTCATCATGAGAGGGTAGTCATCAAGATTCCTCATGAAGTAGAGTTGTGTTCCAAGGTTCCTAGTTTCCGGGACTGAAGATATTTTAGACAACCTAGGCTAGGTCACATCCCTCATCATCTCATTTATCTAGGGTTGATGACTTTTAGGCCTTTTTTAAGGGATCAAATGCTTATTTTTCATGTGGAGGTCAAGTCCATTAGCAGTGAGAGTGGAAATGGAGCAGTTTCTTTATCTAATCCATTGAGGAAGTTTCAAATAATTCATTAGTATTAGGATTTTCTAGTAAGGTATCAATAGAGATGAAACAAAGTAGGCATAGGATGGCCCCAAGATTCTCCTCGTCCTTAAAGAGAAGATTACATCCATGTAGATGGTAATCATCGGGGTCATAGAGGTCATGAATCAGGTCATGGAAAATAGAATTCTCTAGAATTGTCAGTTTTGGGAAATTTGGACATTGTTCAAGGTACCCTTTTCTCGTTTTCTACTTGGGTTAATGCTTTGTTTGATTTAGGAGTTTCACACTCCTTCATATCAAATTTCCTAGTCCACATTTTGGGACTTGTGGTAGAGAGGATTATAGTTCCCTTAGCATTGACTATTTCAATTAGAGATTAAGATTATCTGTATAAAGTATGTAGATATTGTGATCTAGTGTTGGGGTAGCACCACTCTTTGGGAGACTCCCTCTATTTAAGAATATAGCCATGTAACATAATCCTCAAAAATTGACTATGTGTACTTTGTATAGGCTATTTTGGATTTCTTTAGGATATAGATTGTGTTGTATGATGCTGATAGAGAGTCTATCATTTTTTTGTTAATGAGTGAGACCCTTGGATGGGTTAGATTCATGTTTTATCCTTATCTTACTTAATGGATAAATTGATGATTGAGTTCATTGAAGGTTCAACTGTCGGTGTTTCCCATGTTTTTGGAAGAGTACCCTGATATTTTTCCAGAGAAGGTTGTGGAATTAACCTTTTGATGAGAGATCGAGTTCGGGATAGATCTATAGTCTAGAACTTATTTGATCTCAATATCTCTGTATAGGATGATTCCTTTTGAGTTTTTAGAGCTATGGATACAACTTAATGATCTGTTATAATGAGGTTTTGTTTGGCCAAGTCTGTTACCTTGGGGTGCATCATTTTTGTTTGTGAAGAAGTCTGATAGAAGTTTGCATCTCTATATCTATTATTGATGATTGAACCAGGAAACTGTGAATAACCATTATCCTCTTCCATGTATTGATGATTTATTCCGTCAGTTGAAAGGATCTATTTTTCTCTAATATTGATCTATAATCAGGATATCATCAAATATAGATGAAATATGATGATATTATGAATATTCCTTTCGATGTTGTTTTGGTCATTATGAGTTCATTGTGATGTCATTAAATGAAAAATTCTCTAATAATGTTCATGATTTTTATGAACATGGTGTTCAAATAATTCCAGGATAGGTTCATAGTGGTTTTGATCAATGAAATTCCCATGTACTACGCATTTGAGGAGGAGCATGTAGAGTATCTATAGGTAGTTTTGGGAGTCCATCGTCATAAGAAACTAAACAGGAATCTATCAAAGTGTGAGTTATGGGATTTTGAGGTTCTTTTAATGGGTCATGTCATGTCTTAATAAGAAGTATTTATGGATCCTTTTAATATTGAGTCAGTAATTTATTTGGAATTACACAAGACAATTGTGGATGTGTGGAGTTTCCTTGGTCTTGAAGGATATTATAATATTTTCATAGTCTAATTACCTCATGTTTCAACTCCTATGACATCTTTAACCTGAAAGGATCAGGATTCCTTGTGGACTGAATAGTGTCAAGTAGCTTTTGAGTACCTAAAGGAGAAGTTGTTCAGTGCACCAATCCTTCGTTTTATAGTATAGAGAGTTCAGTTTGAGGTTTTCTATGATGCTTCACAACTTGGGTTGGGTTGTGTTCTAATGAAATAGAGATCATTTGTTTCTTATATGTCTTGGTAGTTACGTCCCCATGAGAATGACTATTTCACCCATGATCTTGAGTTGATAGTAGTTGTGTTCACCTTGAAGTTAAGGAAACATTACCTCATCAATGATTGTTTTGTGGTTTTTATTAATCATAAGAGCCTAAGGTATGTCATATCCCAACATGATATGAACTTGTGGTAGTGACGATGGATGGAATTATTGATGTATTATGACTTCAAGATTTTTTATACACTAGGAAAGGGTAATGTTATAGCTGATGTGCTGGGAAGGAATTCATACAGTGATTCTGTGAATGATTCTAGAGATTCTTATAGAGTATTATAATAAATCTTAGTGATGAATATTGATATGGGATAGGTTTGTGGAAGAGTTTTTCTTTTTCAGATGATGGTGCGGTCATCTTTAGTACATCTAATAGAGGAGTCCTGACTAGGGGATTTTGAGGTGGAGATCCATATAGACTGAGTTTTTTCTTGGTGATGCCCCTAATGGATATTATAAGGATGAAAAACATAGTGTTTCATTACAGGGGAGTATTTTCATCCCTTTGGTGATGCATTAGGTGGTTCTTCATGAGTTCCATAGATTACCGTTAGCAGTATATCATGTAATGAAAAATATGTAAAAACTCTAAGAGGTATTGAGGCATTTAGTTTTAATGTTTGTGTTTTGATGTTTTCTCTTCCATAAGGTGAAGTTTGAGCACCATTTTCTTAGTGGTTTTCTCCATCTATTTAGATTTTCCTCAATGAAAGTGTGATTACATCTCGATATACTTCATTTCCAATTTACCTCAAGTTCAAGGTGGTTTTGATGATATATAGGTGATAGTGGACCATTTAAAAAAATCATCCCACTTCACACTGGTTAAGTAGTCAATCTCAGTGTAGGTTTTGTCGAGTCAGTACCTATAGGAGGTGATGAGACTCCACGAAGTCCTAAGGAATATCATCTTTGATCATGATTATCATTTTACCTCCATGGTATGGATAGGTATTCATCATGATTTTGGATATCATTTCTTCCTTAACACTACTTTTCATTCATAGATGGGTGTTTAGAAAAAGTGTATTATCCAAATTCTTGAGGACATGTTTCATTCTTGTGTCCTATATTTTGGAGGCTCGTGGATGAGGAACATTCCCTTGGTTGAATTTTATTATAATAATATTTTTCACTCTACCATTGGTATGAAACCATTTTAATCTTTGTACGGTTGAACTTTTCATTCTCTATTATGTTGGACTGGAGTTAGAGAGTCGGTAATTCTCGATCTAGAACAAGTGAAGAGCATGAAAAATATGGTTCAGGTGATTCAAGAGAGGATAAAGGTAGTGTGTTATCGTCATAATTCATATGTCAATCATAGGATTAGACCTCTATGATTCTATTTTGGAGATCATTTGTTCCTTAAGGTGAATCCTCATTATGGATAGTGAAGGTTTGGTCATGTGAGTAAGATTTATCCCTAATTTGTTGGGACTTTCAAGGTATTATCTCATATTGGTTTCATGGTGTATCATATAGCACTTCCCCCATGGATGATTCAGATGCATGATGTATTCCATGTGTCTTGGATCTTTCACTGTCTTCATGATGATTCCCACATCATTAATTAGGGTGATATCAATGTTTATGATGATGAAACCTTCAAGGAGCATCCTGTGGAGATCTAAGACCACTAGGATAAGTTTTTGTGTTGGTGTATTATTCCCTTGGTTCATGTATTATAGTTACATGGTGATGGGGAGGAAAGAACCTAGGAATTCAAGTCTCATATATGCGCTCAGTTCACCGGGTTATTTTTTTAGCTCTTCTCTTGTAGCGATGATCATTTGTGGTAGTTAGCCCTTTCTAGTTTATGATATGGTTTCCTATTATTTGATGTTTTTTTGGTGACCTTGATCTTGTTTGAGAGGTATCTTACATAGGAGAGTTTTTAGGATATTGTTAATGTTTTTTCATGGTTTTATTCTTAATTCCTCTAAGAGAGGTGGTTGATCTTCTGTTTTGGTGAGATTCTTGAGAGGTATCTCGTGGGGTGCTTAGTAGGATATCCCTTATTCCTTCTTTCCTCTCCAGGTCAGTTTTAAAATTCTTAAGGATGATAATAGTTTTATAGATATCTTATGTAAGTTATCATATCCTAGTATCTCTTTACATTGTGTGTTTAAGGTGTTAGAGGTTCCAATATGAGGCTCAAGGTAGAGTAGGGGAGTTTAGATGTAAAATATTAGGTGTAGAGTAGACTACATTATGGAGGCTTGGATTTTCATCGTAAGGTGGACCTATATAGTGTGGAGAGATCGAATACTGAATAGGTTATTGGTGTATAGATTTCGAAGCTACTTCCATTTTTGGAATAGATATGGTGTGGATCATGGTTGCAGTGTATGCCAATTAAGCATTGCAGCATAGAGAGACCTGCTACGATGTAGGGGTTTTAAGGTTGTTCTTATTTCTTGGGGGTAGTTACACCATGGAGGTGGGATATAGTGTATCATATCTTCTTTAGAATATGTTATGAAGTGTAGTGGTCTCAACTTCACTATAGTCCCTCCCCAAGTTTATAGGATCTATGGTATGATCTATGTCGTATTCCTTATGTGTAGGTTTGACCAGGTAGGTTATGGTGTCGTACCTTGCACTAAGTTGTAGTCTTTCCTACTTCAGTAGGTTCTACAGCATGGTCAAGGGGGTTGTGTCATGGTTTATGTTTTTCAAAATGACTATAAATACCTCTAAACTCCCCAAAACCACTTTTCTCCCAAGTTTATCAATCAAACCCTATAATCCCAAGATAACTGTTGGAGGTCTTTTAAGCCCATTTTGATCAGAATCAACCCCTACCTTCTAGGGATTGATTTTTGGTGATTTGAGTTGAGTTATTATTCTTTTCTTATAGTTTATTCTCTGTTCGATATTGTTTCCTCCCATGATATCTTATCATGTTTTGGAATTTGATATATATATTTCTATTAGAGTTTCTTTTGATATTTATTGGCATGGTTGTGGCATGGAGTTCTTGGAATTATGTAGCTTTCTTTATGGTAGAGGTGATCAGAGATCCGCATTATGGTTTTATTATTTTTTTAAGAACATTGAGTTATTGAGGTAAGGGATTCATTGCTTCTATTTTTATATTATGTGAAATTATAAAGTTATCATGATTTAGATTTTTTGGTGGTGGTGGAATTAACACTAATAAAGGATAAATTGGATTAATTAAATAATGGTTTATGGTTAGTGATCACATGACTTTTTCACTATGATAATAGTTTGCCTCTTGATTTAAAAGATAGTTTTTTATCTATGGTATAATTGGTTTAGAATGTTTTTTATGCATGGTTAATCATGTTAATTTGGTGAAATTGGTAAATAATGTAAAGTCAATAAAATTATTGGTTGACTAAATAACTTAAAGAGGCATGTTTAAAAAATCCTTTGATTTTTTTAATTTGATGGTAATCAAATTATTTCTAAATTCATGTTTAATTTAATTTATTCTTACATGTGTTAATGTAATTGGATAAATTACCTAAAGATGTAATTCTTATTCTAGATAAAAATTTAATGCATCTTAAATGAGAATTTGTATTCTCACAAATTTTTAAAATTATAATTAATGCTAGAAAGCATGTTTAAATAATTTAATATCCTATTATAGTTGATGCCTTAGGTTACCTGTATTCATAACTTGTAATAATTGAATTGGTTAATTAAATATTAAATAAAACCAATTTTATGTTAAATATAAATCTTTGGGGTTGAGTGATCCTATTTTCTTATGAAATCCAAATTCCTTGTGTTTGTGGATGAGTGATCACATTTTCATGTAAAGGCTAAATGCCTTATTTTTTGGTAATATTTTCCCTATTAACCTTATTTTTGGTTTGAAAAATTATTCATTTCTCTAGATGTGAGTTTTTCTATGCAATGTGATGTGAGCCTAGGATGGTTGTTGGCTAATGAGATAGGGTTTGAGAGGCCCAAGTTTGTGGCAGTAGTTGAAGCCTGTGACGGTGAGATGCACAGTGATATTCATGATGTCGTTAAGTATGGAACCAAGATTGATATAATGGGTTGAAGGTGGTTTTTCCTATTTTTGTGCTAAATCTGCATTCTTGTTTGATAATAAATCTGTTTAAAGTCTGAATGACTGGGTTTCTTGTTTATCTTTATTCCTTTCCCCACTACTTGAGGCAGTTGGTTATACTTGGTTGTGCATATTTATGATAGCTTAGTATATTTCCTAGAGTATCTGGAATTGTGTAATGGTAATGTTTAATCTTGTTTTAACACATGGGGTTAGTTCTTGTTTGAATGAAAAGGATGTTAATCTTTAGAAATTGTGGACTCGGTAGGATTATGAATAGAGGGTATGGAATTCACCCTGATGGTTAATGAAATGTAATTTTGAGTAATATAAACTAATGTATAATGAATTAATTAATGTAGAGTTAATTTATAAAAATTAAATAAGTAATTTAATGAAACTCCTTGAATACTTGTGTGGTTATATGATACCAAGTTCTTAGAAGTGGAAATTGGGTGTCTGAGAGATGATAGTTGTAGTTGATTATAAGACTAGGATAATTCCTATAGTGAGGAAATGATATATATTATATATTTTATGTTTTATGATTTCATATACTACCACACCCATGTTGGTAGGGAAACTTACAGCCAATGAACTATGGGAGGGTGTTTTCTCTAACATCTAGGTTAGTGAGGAATGGATGGTTGACTTCCCCCTCTAGCCCTGCTCTCGTCTCCTGGTAGTATTATATATTGGTATGCATAGTGGTTATCTTTCACCATATATGTTTGTAAAGTATTTTAATGGATTTTGGCTAGTTCACACACTTGTATCTCCAAATATAGTTTCTTAAGGATTATTATAGGTATGATGTGTATGGGTTATAATGGATTGAGGTACATTTCTCAATGTATGGGTTGTGATAGCCTGAAGTATAATACCTAACGTGTGATATAAGAAATACGAGTTGTTTTGTCTCCTGAAAAATACTCATTTACTATATGGAGATTTGGAATGGGATGATAAGATGATGTGATTCATGAGATTCATGTTATGATATTATAGGCTGGGTGTTTTTCGTATGGATTCTTTAGAGAGAAATGGATCTTGATGTACGATTTTGGGGAAGATAATCAAACTAGTGGGGAAGTGGAAGTAGGGTAAACATGTTTTTATTACTATATTATGATCTATTGTATGTGATAATTGGTGAGAGATAGCCATGGTGGGGCTATAAACTTAGTATATCTATTTAGATGAGGAGTTATCTTCACTTATTTTTCACTGGGATTTATCATGATTTCTTTATATTTTGTATGAGAGGATTCAGGGAGGATCCTACTGAGTATACCTATTATTCTCACCCTATATATATATAAATTGTTTTTAGGTCATCACGAGAACGTTGGAGATTGTATTGGATATTACCAGATTGGGGTTGTTCGGGAGCTTCTTGAGCTTTGTGGTCACTACTGAGTTTATCTCTTAGTACTTGTAGTTATCTTTTTAGTTGTATTAGTTATTGTATGACATTACATTAATGTACTTGGAATATTTTTTTATATTTATGAGTAGAATTTGATTGGTGTACTTGATTTATCCCTCTTTCTTTATTTTCTCTTAGAGCGTAATTATAATATCCTAGAACCCGCACTCCTAGATCCTGTACTAAAATCTATAAATTTATACTCCTAACTATGATGCTGATATTTTTGACCCAAATGTTTCCATTTAAACCTTACAACATCAAAATGAAAAAATTGGATCACTTACATTCTTGAGTACATTTTAGGTTTAGAGTTTTAGAAAATTAGGATAAACTTCTACATAAACAATTCACAAGTCATCAAATGGACATCTCTCCTATCTTTTCTTATTTCACATTAGGTAATCAACATAATCCTTGTGAAATCCTTTATAGAAATAAATATTTCAACCTAATTCTTTATAACCTGGGTAAATTGAAACATAATAAGGGTGATCTAAAATACTCAAGAAGGGTAAACATAAGAATTAACAATTGAATTTCATCAATGAGCATAAGAAGTGCATAAGGGTACAATGAAAAAATAATAGTGTATGAGTGAATCATAAAATAACTCATACCCATCAATACCTAGATTATAAAATATGAAAACATAGCAGAGTGAAAAGTCAATAGAATCAATAATCAAGGGCTATGTGATATCAATCTTATGACAACCCTTCTCTTTATTTCATACTTAAACATGATTTATTACATAAAATTCACTTGATACAACATAGAAGATCGAGAGGTCTAGTGTATTTGGGGATTAGGATCATTACATAACAACTTAAAACATGAAATACAACATCTTTATTGAAAACTTCCTTTACATGACCACTACATTCCCTCGTACTTAGCATTGCATGGGATAACCTGAGGACATGCATAAGAAAAGGGTGAGCTATAAAGCTCGGTAAGGGAATAAACATGGAATAACATGAGGGATAACATACATGTTAGAAAATAGGAATATAAATGGAGTAAAAGAGAAACATGAACATAAATTCATGATAAAGAATGATAATAATAACATGGAAATGTGGCATAACACTTAACATGGAATTAACATGAACCAAGTCTCATTGCACATGGAGCATGAGTAAACCCTCATTGAAAATGAAGCATGAGTAAACCATAATTTAACTTTAATTATCATGATTAAACACTAATTACACATGAAGTATCATGATACTATACTTTACCAAATGCATTGGAGCGCTATCAGGGCACACCCTTTTTAAACATTTCATTTCATGCATAAGGGTGCCACATTGATCATATAACATAGAATCAATCAACATCATAAGTTATTACATTATTAATTAATGTGTAATAAATACACAAAAGTACCATTCAATATGTATATGTGCATAAAGGTTAATACCCTTGATAGAGACATGGGTATGGTATTCACTACACAATGATCTTGTCTTGGAAAAACGCGGTGCAATTTCAGCAGCATAACGGCGTGAAATAAGAACTCATAAAAAATGATTGATGAGAGATAAATGGGTGTTTCATCATATTTACATGAAATGGATAGTAATTAGGTCATATATATACATTTCCCAATGAACATAATGGATTTTAGATGCATAATACAAAATAATTACTTGGGTGAAAAAGAGGAGAGAGAAATCCCTCACGAAATTTCGGCATGGTAACAGGTGTACATGGGAGGCACTAATGAGAGAGAAATGGGTCTCCCATAATCAAAAGATAAATAGGGTAGTATGGGGGAGGTGTGAAATCATACCCCAATATTTGTAATTGAAAACAAAATGGCATAACAACTTAAGGAAAATTGGACAAAAATTAGAAAGGAAGAAATCCCTTACTTGGAAGTGTGATCCCAAAGGCTTGAGAGAGGCTTGAGAGAGGATTCTTGGGAGCTTGGGGAACCTTGTGAGTATTATAGAGAGAGGATTTCAGGGGTTAGTCAAACTCCAAAGTATTTTAGTGAAGAGGAAGTAGGAGCTTGGGTGGGTTTATATAGGAAAGGAGAGGGAATTCTTTATTATTTAGGTTTGGAACACCTCACATTAAAATAATCAAAACCACAAACCAACCCATGGTTTTTGCCCATGTTTTTTTCCAAAGGGGAGTGTAAAACAATATTTTATGAGTCCAATGGCCTAAATTCTTAAAATAATAGGGTTTCTTAGGTGGAGGTGAGTCACACTCTCAAGGAAAACAATTTAAAAAGACAAAATGTTTTATAAGCCTTGAAGGGTCCACTAAAGCTTTGTAAAATAAATCAAACAAACAAAAAATCACATTATTTTAATGGTAAAACTTATATTGGATGAAAATAATGTTTATATTATTTTATTTCATCACTATTGGGTTATTATGATGTCATAAAACACATTATATATTTAAACGGTATTTAATTTTTACCCAAAAAATCGATTGTCTCAGAAAATTATGAAAAATTCACCGTTGGATAATTTCGACATCCTGATTAAAAAAATAATATTCATTTTATATAAATAATTTTATAAATATGTGAATTTTTTACTTTTAAAATAAAAACTGACATTTACCGAAAATTCATGGGTTTTGACCAAAATAGCGTTCAAACCTTAATAAAATTTACAATTTCATTCATAAAAATTGAACGATCATTTATATTTAACAAAAATTAATTTATTAATAATTTATTAAAATATTTTTTAATTAAATAATCCATTAATTCATCAATATATATTTCTTAGTTGAATATTAACTAAAAATACTATTTGTGCTTTAAAAAATATTTATGAAGTAACAAAAATAAAATGAATGTATATTCATTATTATATACAAAAATAATGCACATAATCATAGCGCTAAAGTATTGTTATGTAACTCCTTATAAAACCCACATAAGATCAAAGGGTAAGGTATGCGATGGTGATAGACTCTTGGTGTGGTTCAGATAACATCACTCAGGTGGTAATCTCTATTAACTTCCACTTCTCCCATAGTCAGATCCGCTCAAGCTTAACATGTTCAAGATCCGCTTGGGCTTGGTCAAGAGCGAAGACCAATGACGCTACCTCCTTTATGAGCTCCGAAAAATGGGCTTCGTATAGGGAAAGTCTACTGGATGAGGTCATCGCTTCCTTTGTCTGAGTAAATTGGATTTGTTAAAGCCTTATATTTATACTAATCAGGTGATCAATGTTCAATGGCTATATTATCAATGGTCACAATTATTAATAGTATTTTAAAATTTGAAAACATAAAACCAATGAAGTTCAAATCTTATATAACCATAATAATACATTTAATTTGATAAAGAATAATTTCCATTAATGAATGTTTGGGTCGTTACAATCTTCCCCCCTTAAAAAAATTGTGTCCTCACAATTTGATTACATACAAAAAGAACTCTAAAATTTAAACACGCCTTCAGGTTTTCTTACCCACAACCATTAAGCATTCCCCAACCCTCATTATCACATCAATCATGGAGAGAGAGGGTCCACTCAGTGCTACAATACTTTAATGCACATTCAAAGTCTTCCACTTCCCTAGTCCAGACGTAGTCCGTGCAACATGGATCGTACCGATGGAACATATGATGCACTTTTCGAAAAAAAAATCTAACGTATAGTTTCAAAACATCACCATGTACAAGGTTTTTGTAAAATAGTCTGACAGAGTCAGATTTGAAATTTTTGAAATGTGGTTCTTCAAATATATTGTCTATGATTCCAAAAAACTGGAAGACAAGATTATATATATATAGGCTTCTCAAAGGTCTCCCTCTTCGGCAGCTATTCTAAAATCAAATAGTGCATCATACTCTCTGGATAGGGTGAAATATTTGAAAATACCCTGATGTTAGCTCCCTCATCTTGAATGGTGGTAGAGTTGGGAGCTTAATATTTGATCATATGTGTGTCATGATCCTTGATGATTCTGTGGTATAGAGGAGGTGTTTGATATGTCATAGAGCGTCTTGTAAGAAATTTGGACATTGGAAAAGTTTTTGATGCTATGTGAGCTTGACTTCGTAATAATTATATCTAGTAAGTCCTCAGGAAGGGAAAAGAGTGTTGTATGGGGTTCTTCCCCTTTCATCTCAAAACTATCCTTTATCATGCTGACAAAACATATCAAATTTTGAGTTACACTCTAGTCATGATAAAATTGTGATATAAAACTACTTGAAGTCTAACGATTTATTATTCCTTAATGAATGGAAAATTAGGGGTAACACACAAAGTGTAATCCAAGGACAAAACTTATGACTTATAAATAAATTTTATTTCATTAAATTATGAATCCATAGGCTTCAATCTATGCTATTCATGATCTACTTTCTAATATATATTCTTAAGGGCATTTTTTTTAATTCTCTTAATAATGGTTCATACTAAGCTTGTGAATTTACCAATGCATATCCCATGGGAGTGTCATAACTAAGAGTGCAGCAAGGCCCATTTTTATATACCAGGATACCCCGAGTTAAGCCCAAAACTTCTTTTCAGGGTTTTTACCCCTAGTTACATCTGTGCCAGAGCCGCCTCTACCTGCTCGTATCCAGACAAGGATGTATTTGCTTTGATAAACCACTTACTCAATACCAACCAAAACTTAGGGATGTTTTCATTATACTTAGTCTTGTCTCTAAGGCTTCACTAGGGTTTTCTAATCCTAATCCCAAAAATAACTAAACCTATCCTCTGATACCAACTATGACAACCCTACTCTTTATTTCATACTTAAACATGATTTATTACATAAACTTCACTTGATACAACATTGAAGATCTAGAGGTCTAGTGTATTTGGGGATTAGGATCATTACATAACAACTTAAAACATGAAATAAAACATCTTTATTGAAAACTTCTTTTACATGACCACTATATTCCCTCGTACTTATCATTTCATGGGATAACCTGAGGACATGCATAAGAAAAGGGTGAGATATAAAGCCCAATAAGGGAATAAACATGGAATAAAATGAGGGATAAAATACATGTTAGACAATAGGAATATCAATGGAGCACAAGAGAAATATGAACATAAAGACATGCTAAATCATGGTAATCATAACATGTAAATGTGGCAACAACACTTAACATGGAATTATCATGAGCCAGGGCTCATTGCACATGGAGCATGAGTAAACCCTCATTGAACATGAAGTATGAGTAAACCCTAATTTCACTTGAATTATCATGAGTAAACACTCATTTCACATGAATTATCATGATACTATACTTTACCCAATGTATTAGAGTGCTATTAGGGCGCACCCTTGTTAAACATTTCATTTCATGTATAAGGGTGCTACATGGATCATATAACATGGAATCAATCAACATAATAAGTTATTCCACAATTAATTAATGTGGAATAAATAAACAAAAGTACCATTCAATATGTATATGTTCATAAAGGTTAATACCCTTGATAGAGACATGGGTATGGTATTCACTACATAATGATCTTGGCTTGGAAAAACACGGTGCAATTTCAGAAGCATAACGGCGTGAAATAAGAACTCATAAAAAATGGTTGATGAGAGAGAAAGGTGTGTTGCATAATATTTACATGAAATAGATAGTAAGTGGTTCATATATATACATTTCCTGATGAACTTAATGAAATTTAGATGCATAATACAAAATAATTACTTGGGTGAAAAAGAAGAGAGAGAAATCCCTCACGGAATTTCGGCATGGTAACGGGTGTACATGGGAGGCATTAATGAGAGAGAAAGGGGTATCCCATCATCAAAAGATAAATAACGAAGTATGGTAGAGGTAATAAATCATACCCTAATATTTTTAATTGAAAACAAAATGGCATAACAACTTAAGGAAAATTGGACAAAAATGAGAAAGGAAGAAATCCCTTACTTGGAAGTGTGATCCCAAAGGCTTGGGAGAGGCTTGAGAGAGGATTCTTGGGAGCATGGGGTACCTTAATAGGATTATATATAGAGTAGGTCATGGGTTGGTAGAAATCTAAATGATTTTAGTGAAGTGGAATTAGGATCTTGGGTGGGTTTATATAGGAAAGAAGAGAGAATTATTTATTATTTAGGTTTGGGACACCTCACATTAAACGAATAAAAACCACAAACCAACCCATGGTTTTTTCCAAAGGGGAGTGGGAAAAAATATTTTATGATTCCAACTTCCTAACTTCTTAAAATAATAGGGTTGCTTATGTGGAGTTGAGTCACACTCTCAAGGAAAACAATTTAAAAAGACAAAAAATTTTGTAAGCCTTGAAGGGTCCACTAAAGCTTTTTAAAATAAATAAAACAAACCAAAAATCACATTATTTTAATGGTAAAACATATATTGTCTGAACATAATTTTTATATTATTTTATTACATCACTATTGGGTCATTATAATGTCATAAAACACATTATATATTTAAACGGTATTTAATTTTTACCAAAAAATTCGACTGTCTCAGAAAATTATTAAAAATTCACCGTTGAATAATTTTGACATCTTGATTCCAAAAATAATATTCATTTTATCTAAATAATTTTAAAAATATTTGAATTTTTACTTTTAAAATAAAAACTGACATTTACCAAAAATTCATGGGTTTAGACCAAAACAGCTTTCAAGCCTTAATAAAATTTACAATTAAATTCATAAAAATTGAATGATCATTTATATTTAAAAAAAGTAATTTATTAATATTTTATTAAAATATTATTTAATTCAAAAATCCAGTAATTCATCAATATAGATTTCTTAGTTGAATATTAACTAAAAATATTATTTGCGCTTTAAAACTAATTACAAAATAACAATAATAAGATGAATGTATTTTCATTATTATATATAAAAATAATCCACATAATCATAGTGCTAAGTTCTTGTTACATAACCTCTTATAACACCCACATAATACCGAAGGGTAAGGTGTGTGATGGTGACAGACTCTTGGGGTGGCTCAGATAACATCGATCGGGTGGTAATCTCTATTAACTTCTACTTCTCCCGTAGTCGGTTCCACTCAAACATAACATGTTCAATCTTGGCTTGGGCTTGGTTAAGAGATAATCCCAATGACTCCACCTCCTTTCCAATCTCTGACAAATGGGCTTTGTACGGGGAAATTCTACTGGATGAGGTCATCTCTTCCTTTGTCTGAGTAAATTTTATTTGTTAAAACCCTATATTTATACTATTTAGGTGATCATTGTTCAATGGATATATTAGTAGTGGTCACAATTCTTAACAGTATATTAAAATCCAAAAACATAAAACTAATTAAGTTCGCATTTTATATAACCATAATAAGACATTTAATTGGATAAAGAGAAATTTCCATTAATGAAATTTTGGGTCATTACAAATCTCGATCATTAGAAACATTATAAACTCATAACAATAAATTAAAACTCTTTATGGTAACTTGGAGCATAAATTTCATAAATCCCTTTAAAAATCATTTCAAACCCCATTTAATTGGAATTACCATATGAAAAACTTCTAATATAATAATTACCCAATGCATTGGAGAGCTATAATAAGCTTAACTGACACTATCTGGGCCACCCCATATTAAACTGTAATGAACATTACCAGTTCTATTTGGGCCACCCCAGGTTAAGCTGTAATGGGATTTCCTAGTGATATTTGGGACACCCCATTTTAAGATGTAATAGGCTTTCCAAAAGCTATCTAGGCCACCCCATTTTAAGTTGTATTGGGATTTCCTAGTGCTATTTGGACCACCCCATGTTAAGCTATAATGGGATTTCTCTGTGTTATCTGGGCCACCCCATTTATCATTTATAATGCTAAAGTACCATATAATGAATGATACACTTTCATTATAAAAATCATATAAATAATCATTATTCATTTATAACCAAAAAATAGATGGAAAAGAAATGGTTTTAATGTTAATCTCTTTCAAACATGATTAAATCATGAAAAATAAATAGGTTCTTTAACAATCTCTTTGAAAAATGGTTATCATGTGGAAAAGAAACAGGTTCTATAACAACATCATTGAAACATGGTTATACCTTGGAAAAGAAACAGGTTCTATAACAATCTCATCCCTTATTTCTAGGAAGTACCTAAAGTGAAGTGATAAACTTTTTAATCCAAATAGATTCCTTCACAACATATGATATAATGATATATTATGCTTCTATTGTCAAGTCCTCCATGGTGGCCTATTTGGAAATTTTCCAAGTGATATCTCCATTATTAAGGAAGAACATAAAACCAAATTGAGATCTCATATCATCTTTGTCATATTGGAAACAAGAATTGGTGTAACCCTTTACAATGAGAATATCCTCTCCTCCAAATACTAAGAACATGTTCATACTTATTATTAAGTATGTAAGGATGTTCTTGACAATGATCTAGTGACCCTCACAAGGATTTTATTAGTATATATTATTGGGTTTCTGGGGATTATTTATCACTTAATCAATGTAGTAGAAACAACAAAAACCCCTTAAACCCAAGATCCACCATGGTTGAAGCTAAAACCATGATTCATATAAAATAAAGAATTTTGTGCATGTAATTTTCATCATAGATGGATTCAGTAATAATATTCTATCAAATTATTTATAAATATCACTAAGAGGTAGCTGAAGGACTCTATCCTCTAGAGTGTATCCGTGAGATAATTCAAATCAGTCATTACATGGGAAGGAACCTCCTCCAAACCATGATATACAATTATCCTATGTAAATTAAGATAGGAGAAGGAATAAATCTTCAATGAAAATCATAGGAGGATATTTGGGATCGATTAATCATAATCTCATGGAGATCACCTCTTTATATATCCCTCTGGGATACACTTGAGTGACCATGCATGAACTCATACATTACAAAAATTATGAGTTAATGCGTCAACTATACATGCATTCATCACATGAATATAACATCCTAATATTTCATCACACACACACACACATATATATATTTATTTAAATAATATTAAGTTCAATATCTTCCTTCATATGCACTAAAATGAAGGTCATGATACATTATTAAATTAAAATAATTATCTTTAAAATATCATTATGATAACATTAATATATATATATATATATATGATATAAAATATTAAAATTATTTAAATTATAAAATTGGTATGAAATAATATTAAAAACACTTAATGTTTAAGAAGGTCATTCTTAAATAAAACAGTTTATCTGTGTATATATATATATATTTAAATTTCTATTAAAAGTTATATATATAATTTTTTAGAAATAGAATTTATAAAATTAAATTTATTTTTATTTTAGAATATCAAAATTTACTTAGTATTATTTTTTTTATCATTTTATGAAAATATTGTTTTTAGTCAAAAATCAATTTTTAGGAAAATTATAATTTTCAAGAATTTATCAATATTTAAGAATGGAATAGAAAGTCATAAAAAAATTTAAGTGATAAAATATCAAATTAATGAATAAAATTATGCATTTTAAAATGTTATTTTAACTTTTAAAACACATGACCAACATTTTTAGAACTAAAGTAGAAGGTTACTTTAATAATAAAAACTATTTTATGTATTTTATTTTAATTAATTAATACTTTTTTATAAAATTCGGTTATGGATTGATTTTAATGTCCCGTAAACTTAATTTGTTTTATAATAAATCAATTACTACCATGAAAATAAGTAACCATGAAAATTTTATCTTATACATAAGTTTAAGGTTTAAACACACTCTTTTATTAAAAAACATTATTTTATGTGTTATGTGTGTTTAATTTAAAATAAAATTTTCTCATATTTATGAAGTGGATTTGGTTTAATGTATCCAAAATTTGGAATAATCATGTCATAATTTGTTAATAAGATTCTACATATATTTTTAGTAATAAATTAATTACTATGATTAATATTTAATTAAGACTAATTCATGTTTAAGAGAGTAATCTATTTTGACACAAATTTTTCTAAGTTCACATGAACTATAAATCTTCGATAAGTCATTTTTTTAGGTTTTAAAGTCTTTCCTAAATTTATTACCAAGCTTACCTCACCCACCTCACCTGAATTTCACATCATTTCATTCTTTCCCCTTACTTAACATTCTTTTCCATGAAAAGTGCCCTTTTCTACACTTATAAAAGGGAGAATTACCACCCATTAAAGGTTAAAACTTTCCTTAAGTTACCTAGAAACAAATCTACCAATTTACTCCTAATAGAACAATATCCTATGAACCGAAGCCTTTATCCTCCTTTAGTTAGCTAAAGCCTTCATTTCCAAGGACAATTCCAAGGAAAATCAAAGTTCCCAACATGAGTATCACTCTCCTCTAAGTTTTTAATTTTTAACTTTAATCTTACTAATATTACCTAAATTTTTTTATATAATTAATTAAGTATCATATATATACTGAAATTAAATTATATTAATGTAACATCAATTATTCATTCATTCTGTAACATCTGTTAAGAAAAAAACACATCAATCATGTGTATGTATGGACTACCGCCTTCACGACACGATGTTGTTCATTTTTCATAACCACATATTATTGTTGGTTTAAACGGTGGGTTTTATGAATAATTATGTTTTTATTTCACTTATAAAATTATGAAATTATCACCTTTTACTTTTACCTTCTTTTTGTCCATTTGTTAATGAATGAGATTATTAATCATGCATATGTGCGGACTACTATCTCCATGAATGAAATATCTTATTTCTATTAAACACCTAACATGGATGGATATAAGAGTTGAATTAATTAAATAATAATATTTTTATAAATTTTAATTTATAAATTTTTATATACCATCACTCTGTCCATCCACTGGGAAATGGGTTCATTAATCATGCGTACATGAAAATTACCACCTCTACAAATGAGGAGTTTCATTTTTCAACAACACCCATCATTAATGGTTATAATAATGGATTTTATGAAGATATATTATTTATATTACATGTATATTATTCTTTAAATTTTATATTAACACCATGTAATAACACTTTCTTAATCATTTGATGATTACAACACACTTTTTTTGGGTCAGTTTACCGCCCACTTGAGAGATGTTGTAATTTTATATAGTGAATGATTAATTAATGTCATAAAGTGTTAATGAAATGTAATAATAAGTTATTAAATACTTTATAAATGTTTTTGGTTCATAATATTAATATCTAATCATGTTAATAATATATCATCTTTGTTCATTAAAAACTACAGAAACAAACTTGTATCCAACATTATCTTCAAGAGTTGGAATTAAAACTCCCATGAGATGAAAGTGGAATATTATAAATAATCATGGTATATATATTAAATAACCATATGTAATTTAATATTGATAAAATTGGTATCAAATTGTAGGGATCAATATTTACATTACATAGCATGTGCAAGACAATTAAAATGGTTAATGCCTGATGTTAAAAATAATCTATAATGAACCAATATATTCATAGTAATAATTATAAATGAATTATATAAAAGTATTATAGATATTAATAAATTTACTAAATATATTATTAATATAGTTATGGTTTATTTATATGAATTTATAGTGTTATCAACTAAGTGAAAAATTATGGTAAGATATTTTTGTCTCTAAGTCCCTTCGTTGAGACACATTTTACTTTATACACTAATTTACTTTTATATGATGTATATTATACCAAATTATTATTTTATCATGAGATATATTTTACTCATTGAATTTAAGGTTCATTTTAAATCTCTTTATCCTTTAAGGGGTTTGGTTAAAAAGGATTCTCAGGTCTTGACTCGAGTTCTTTTCCATGGGTCATGAATTTTCTTTTTTAAATTAATCTTATAAGTATTCTTTCTCATATAA
The DNA here is from genome assembly GCA_963277665.1 of Viscum album. NCBI lineage: Eukaryota > Viridiplantae > Streptophyta > Magnoliopsida > Santalales > Viscaceae > Viscum > Viscum album. The sequence goes on from OY728160.1 coordinate 754,413,945, forward strand.
TTTCATTTTAAATATGTTTTATTTCCTTTATATTTAAGTAAATTAATTAATTTCATTAAAATGTTTCACTTTGGCGGATCATGATCTCTTTCAAAATCTTTCACTGATAGGAATGAACCCCTACCTAAGCACATGACTCTTTTTCTTCCATATCCATACTTTACCTATAAAAAGTATTTTCTATAATTCTTCATGTGGTCTTCATAATTCTCCTCACCTCTTATCAATTAAATGTTTTATCACCCTTTTTATTATGTGTGTTTTACTAAAAGTTTTTAAAGGAATTTAACTTTTTCACATAAATAGTTTTTAAAAATGTTTTCTTAGTGCCTTAAAATGATTCAAAAGTATTATCACAAAATTATTTTAAAAGTTTAATTTAAAATAAATCATATTTATTAAATTTTTTAAATAAAATATTTTAAATTTTTTCTGTATGGGTCATTTTTGACAAAAATAATCTCTTTAAGAATTCTTTGTGAACATATATTTCTATAGTATTTGTCTTTTTCTTTTAAACTCCCAATCCATAATTTAAATATTTCTAAAGGAAGTTATTTTTTTATAAAAATGTTCTTTTAAAATTATTTTTAGTAGATTAGGGATATTTCTCACATTTTTCCTAATGTTACTTAAAAATATTTTTATCAATTCCTATTTCCTTTAACGTATCTTATGATTAATATTGGATTTTATTCAAATGATACTATACACTTTATTTACATGGATAGTTTATGTAATATTCTTATCCATTAAATAAATTATTTTTCACTACCTTTTTCTTGCCTAACCATCCACTGTGTATAGGCATGATTTTTCTACTAATGCCTTTCCTTTGCGGATACCATATTTTTTATTCCTTGAGAATGGGTTTTCACCTATTTATTAACACATTTATTTATTGGGGAAATGATTAACTAAACCATATTCCATTTACCTATATAGTGTCAATACCATATTTTTCATAATCTTGATTGAATGGTATTTACCTAGAATGCTGCTTTGAATCATTGGATACACATTTATTTTCCATGGGTTATCATGTTATGATTATTTATGTAATTATGAATTCTTTATTTATTTTATTCCGTTTTAAAGGTGTGAAACACATTTTCTTTAATTGGGTTATTTATGATATGATGTTTTTTTCATGGGTTACACATATGTGTATACATGTTATATGATGGGTGGGCCTAAAATTATATATCCTACCAATGCATAGGGAAATGTTTTCATCTCATGTGATATAATGGTGCGTGGGAAATGATCCTAGCTAACTATGATGCGTGGGTAGTTATCCAAACCAACTATTTAATGTTAACAAGGAAGGTGGCCTTGAATTATGCTTATGATGCCATTTTTATGTTGTCTCCATATTTCTATGATGCCATGCACTTATGTTATGATCCTATTTTAATCCATATACTTATAATATCATCTCTTTATTACATGCTTCCATGCTTAAGATCATCCTCGTTATGATATCATGTTATGCCTCACATCTCCATATTATGATTTATTATTATGTTTACCCTTACTGATCATTTGAGCTCATCCCTTTATTATGTTTTCATTTCCCTAGTTTATAAAAAAACATTAAGTATATTAATCCTATAATAGTATCTTGTGTGGAGAATTTATGGTCAACATTTGAGACTCATTATGGATTTATTAGCTTCTTATATAGTGAAAAAGTGTCCATTTAATTAGGGAGACTATACCCTCATATTAGAGTAAAAAATAACAAAAATGTACATTTAATTATAATACTTGATATATTTCTCACATTTACAATCCAAAAAATAATAAAAATAACCAAGAAACGTATATAAAAAAAATATGAGTATTCATAACCCAATAAAAATAATTATACTATAACATATGTAAATTCAAAATAATACAGTCATACATCCTAACTGGTTTCCCACTGGGATGACCACATATAAAAATAAAAAAATGAATAAAAATACAAGGAGACTCTACCACCATCCCTAATACTTATCTCATCCCAGTCTATAATCTCCATCAAGTTACTCCAACTCAATCATGGAACATTGTTCCACTACCCAAATCAAACCTATAAACATGAGGTTAGGTTAGTTACTAAAGTGTTATGGCCACTCAACCAGGGTGTGATTAAAACTTAGTAGGGAACTACCAACAATTTTCCTAACATAACTGATAAATATAGTGCATACACATGTGATATGACCAGAATAATAAAACAGTGTGCAAGTGAAAATAAAATAACCAATGTCGATCCTCAGGCTCTAAGGTGACACTCAGGATCAACCATACTTGTTTCAGCTAGTTTTGAATTGTTTCTAATCAAGTTATATAACATCATGGGGATATATGCCCTACCCCACAATATCATTGAAATTTATAAATATATATATATAATCACTCATAGGGAAAATAGGTCTGCTTAGATCAAATAATATATATAACTCTTTGGGAGAAGAGTGGACCACCCAAAAATCTCATATAAACAATCAATTAGGGGGGAAAACCCACCCATATCATCTCATGAAAATAGTTGGGGGGAAGAGTGGCCTCACCTAGAATCTCTAAAATAATGTTCATGGGAGAAGAGCGGCCCACCTAGAGATCTCAGATAAATAACACTTACAAAGGGGAAGATCGGACCACCTGGTGATCCTAGAAAAATAATACTTAGGGGGAAAGAATCCCTCCCCAAAATATCATTCATAGCATATAGTGGAGAAGCATCCTACCTAGGAAACATCACATATAACTCATTTGGGGCCAACATCCAATCAGTAGTATCACATATAATCATCTTCCTTACATGGGTTGGACACCTTCCAAAACCCAACACACATCACCTAGGTTGGCTACTCAAGTGCACAACCCATATTCATCATTAAATACATAAAAGGGTTGTCTTATATTATCCTCTCTACACCAAACCTATTTGGGGCCATCATAAGTCTAGGGAACCTAATAAGGTCCCCTAAGTCACGCAACAACGTGGACACCCTACACATGATATATTAACTCGACATAATCTCTAGTGATAATCTCATAACCCTGTGGGAATAAAGTTCCTTAACATCACCATGATCATATTACGACATCATCAAGCACATAGGGAAATCCAAACTTTCATCACTCTAGAGATATTTTATAATTCCAATCTCACTTCCCATGTTATCCTTGGTTAGTCCACTCACCCAACCTATCATAAATCTTCCTAGGGTATATCCATATGGGTACTCACATGATAGTGGTGGAGGATCACTCAACCCACTCTCTAATGAGGTTTCCAAAAGGCTATAAGGTACCTCAAGGTTCTTTTATGGCCTATCCATGGTTTTTAAAATGACTCCTAAGGTAGATCATACTTGGTCTATCAATGCTCTTATCATGAAACCCTCTCTAAAAATATTCCCCTCATAGAATGGAAATGAAGGAAGAGAGATAATGACCCCCAAGTCTAACCTCAAGTAGGCCATGAGTTGGTGACTAGCACTGAGGTTATAAAAAAATCTCATATATGGAAGAAATTATCCTAAATAATAATAAGAATAATAAGGAGATGGGATATCAATAACCAAAAAACTCCATCAAATAATATAAAATAAAGGAAACCAACCACATCACAATGTATTTACAATGTCAAAAAAAATATAATAAAAGTCTCCATGAGAAAACAAAAAATTTAATCCTATGGTATTAACTCAACATCAGCTCTAATATCCAAGCTAGTTATGTCCAACTCAATCCCTTAAGTCCTCTTGGAAACCCAAAAAAATATTTTTTATATACATGGGGTGATAATAACATGTATACCCAATAGGATCAAACTGAAATTATCTCTTGTACATGTGAAAAGATAGTACTAATGCACCGATGGACAAAAAATAGAACCAACACACACCTAAATAGGCCAACTAACCAATCTCATCCTCACCATGATACACTCACCAAATAATGAATTCAAGTATAGTAAAATCATATAAATCATATCGATTGTGTGTACCCCACACCAATTTCCCACTGATTTTATACTCTCACGTGCCAACTTTGTACATCTAATAACTCCTATCCCTTTCATATAATCCCACCCGAAGAGGCCCAAGAAACCACATCATACCAAGAACCCCGTGTGAAATTGGTCATCACATCCCACCTGAAGACACTTGGGAAAACACATAATATTAAGTACCCCACGTACAACTGGACATCACACCCACATCCTCCCATAACCACTTCCATATATATAGGATAATAAGGTATAATGAACATGAAGGAAATAAACCCTATTCCCTCCTCATACCATCTATTACCCCAACTATTAATAATCTCATTTATCTCATCAAACAAAATCATAAGTTTAGTATATACACAATCCATCATAGACAATATATAATAAACTCTTATGGTAGAGAGATCGGGGAAGATGGGGTAGCCAACCAAACATCCTCACAATCTTGGATGTTAGGATAAACACCCCCCAAAACATTTGGTTGTCAGAACATAGTGCTTGACATGGGTGGGGTGCGTATATAAATCAAAATGAAAATAAAATATATAATAGTCACACACAATCCCAATATATGGGTTCATAACAAGAGTACCATCCCAACTAACAACATTGATACAAGGCCTCACATCCTTGAACAATTTTTCTACAACCTCTAAATTCATCACACCACACAAGCAAGCCACAACTACAAGCCACGATCCTTTCCCCCTTTTTCAAGTAAAGACATTTCTGAATTTTCCTATTACTAACCATTCCACTTTATCAAGACCATTCATTTTATATTTAAAAAAACCAACATTAACCACACCTATAATTTTATTTAAAGATTTCATTAGCCATTCCAACTAATTCCATTAAAATTTCATCATTATAATTTCATTCCATAACTTCTGGATAACTAACACATGACACCACAACAAAAACATCCCATCTTACTCATGTTAACAAGCCACATGTCTCAATCACCGCACATCACAACCACTACACATAATAACCACCACATATATAAACTACAAAAAATTATATTTATGTTTTAAAAAATGAATTTCATTATATTTATTTCAATATTTTCAAGGGAATTCTCACACAAATTCAAGATTATTGATGATCTTATCTTGTGTTTATGTTGTATTTTTTGTCAATGTATTATTAAGTGATGAATAAAATTATGTCAATATTAATTTAGTAAAGAAATAAAGTAAGTTAATTAGTGTTCCCAAGTATATTTATTAAATTTAAGATCCCTCTATGAGAATTTAAAAGTCCAATTATTAGATTTTTGATGAAGTGCAATTTAAGTGAGATGATTGTTGAAATATTCTTAATTCTAAAGGACTTGTGCTAATAGTGTTTTGTGTTGTAACATTATCTACTAAAATGAAGAATTAATATGATAAATACAATGTTGTTTATTATTGGATGAAGTTTAATGAAGTTAATTCAAGGCCATGTAAAAGAAATTTATTTATTTATTTGCATGATAAATATTTGAGTATTTGACATGATATTATGTTAAAGATTTGATACTCCTTTATAATATTTATCCAAAAAAAGGGCCATACCTTGGCCAACTAAAGACCCCCTTAAAAACATGTGTGGGATATAGGGTTAACCATGTGGGAGAGGGTCAACATGGCATGTTGCAGGTGGCATAGTGGGGGAGCATAGCACCCACAGAGAGCACATGGAGAAATACTAGCATGGAGGGTGCATATAACCCACAAGGTGTGCACATAGTGAGTACATAGAACATAAATAACATGTAGAAGAATTCCCAGGGGACTACATGATTGTGTGGCTCAGTTCATGCAAGGGTGAGTGTGTGTAGTGTTTTGGGTGCTGACCCTAGTGCTGGATTGGAAGCTCGATGATAAGAAGATGTTAATTAAGAAGAGTCTGAATAAAGGCAAGTTTGATGTGAGATGAGTCAGACATGAGAATAGTTCACGTGTTAAATAAATTTGTGGATAAAACATGGACCACTTGATCAAATTTATCTTGGCCATCTGATCACTTAATTTGATCATATTCAACCTCCAGGAATTGAGGATTCTACATGTGATCTTTAGATAATAAATGTTTCCATTCTAAGTGTTTTATACACATCAGTCCACCATATTCTATGATCAAGTTGAGAGATTGAAATAAGCTCTATCAATACAAGGCCATGTATACATTACATTGCTTGAATAATATGATATGACTGAGGATGAAAATAAAGTAACAATGAGCATTCTATCAAGCCAACACATGAACAATGGAAATTGTTAGAGGTGATCGCATATCCTCACAACATCGCTTGAATAAGATAATAAATTCCATTGAATGAAGATTCCATCATGGATAGATTAGATCACATGAATGATGTGTCCACCAAGATGTCATGTGATCAAGAAAATTCGATCATGAAAATCACATATCCACTCTAGTTCATGAAGTTCAAAACTCTAGGAGTTACAAAACCTAAAAAATAAATGAGATACTAATATATTCAATGATTTTAATGGGTCTCTTTCATGAAATTTTTATTGAATCTAAGTAAGTGGATCCTCCTCTATAAATAACATGGATGGGGAAATGAGTTAGTTATTTCCATTTAATATATTGGATAGATATATGAAAACAAAGATGCTTCATTAGTTCTGCATGAACCTGTTCACATGAATAGTTCTCATGTGATCCCCTCAAATAAAGTGAGAGAATTCATGAACCTCCTTAGTTATGTGAAGTAGTAGAAGAACCCTAAAACCTTACTAGACACATGAAGGAAGAACCCACATGATTAGTTTATTTAAAGAAGAAAAAATTTATTTCAAACCTCCCTGGTTACTTGAATAAGAAGTGTATTTAGCATGATCTCTTACGCATAAAAGAATAATGATACTAACTAAGAAATTACATGAAGTCCTTACGTGAAGAGTATCCAACAATAATGTAATTTATTACATGCATGAGATATTGATGATATTCCATGAATTTTATACATGATATGATTACATGAAGATACTTTGATAATTTTAAACATTTATTTAATATCTCATATTTTATGGTAAAGATCAAAATAGGATGAAGAATTTGTGACCGAGCTTATATTTACGGATCATTATTTGAGTCAAGAAGAAGAAATTAGATATCCAGTCTATATAGATTGATCATATTATTCTATCTGAAGAAGAAGAGGATTCAAAATATAACACCCCAATATTTTATGGTATATATCTTTTTAAATAAATTCAATTTATTTGATAGCTTACATTTCACACAACATCGAGCTTAAACGAACTATGATATACTATTAAATATTAACATGACCACTGAAATAGTAATGTTACCATTAGGAATAGTAATATAGATATTAGAATAATAACCTGACCTATGAAATTATAAATAAAATTTAGGCATCTCATGAATGAAAATATGATATATTTATATAATGGAATAAGTAAATAAATGTTTTAAAAATGAAAAATTAAGTGTTGGTATTTTTGTGAAATATAAATATTTATTTACAATTTTATAATTAATATAAAGATTTAAAAGAAAATTTATTTTTATAAAATAGATTAATAAATTAATATTTTTTAATTATAACTATAATATAATTTCAAGAGACCATAATTAATTTTTCAAAGTTTCGTAAAATCGGTTATATATTAAAATTAATATTTTTTGAATAAATGATGATTTTATTTAAAATTTAAATTTATCATATTTAGAAAATTATTTTCATAAAATGGAATCAATTTTTGAAAGATATTCATTTAAAAATTGTTAGGGTAAATTTTTGGGGATTTTCTAAAATAGTTGAATTTTTTATGAATAGTGAAATATGGTAATTTACGGTATTTAACATTATAAGTTAAATACATGAATTTTTTAGTAATTAATGATGTAAGAAACCATTATTTATAACATACATTCACTATTTACTTTACTTATTCACATGGATCAAAACTATTTATATTCTTGAGCTAAAATAATAAAAAAATGAATAAAATAATAAAAAACACCCCTCTCCTCCCCGATAAATACCACCCCTCACCACCCCTTCTCCTCACACCATATAAACCTTTATTATTGTCTAAATTATTCCCAATTAACTTCCTAAGACTCTTACTCATGTTAAATATCTTATGGTATTACCAAAAGACCGAATCCAAGTGTCTTATGGAGGTTCCCAAGGAGACGATATTCAAGAGGTAAAATCCCCCTTTCTCTTTTAATTTACTTTATTTTCTTATAATATCATAAAATTTCCTATAAAAAGTGTCATGGTAACTAAAATATCATATATATACTCTAATTTTATTGTGATAATGGATTATCCATCATTAAATCTCTTCTCATCTCCTTTTATTTTAAAAATGAATACATCGTCTGTGATGTGTTGATTCACCGCCTTCATGGATGATGAGTTTTCATTTTCCATTACCGCATTCAAAACTGGTCATAAAACCATTATTATAGTTAAATAATATTTTAGTATACATATTATAATTTATATCATGTTCTGGAACCAATATATATATAAATATAATATTAAATAAAATGACACAGGTTCGTGATGGTTGTAAAAACCACCAAAATAAATCAAGACATTCTCATAAACATTTTATCTAATGAATCATCCTCATACCATATAATCAAATGATACATGAGACCATTTAAAATTATGGAATCTAATTAATACTAAATAATATTAATTTTGGAAAAGTTTTTCTTATTTGAAAATAACCCCCATATTTATACTCAAGGGACCTGACCATAAAATCATGAAATGAACGCTCACAGAACAATGAAATTAAACATTATAACTCGTCAAAATAGCCATAAATAAACTTAATAAAATTATTATAACTAAAATATATGTTTAATAGGTTTTTAATTAAGTAATTAATTAATCTAATTTGATTATATAGGACATTAAGTACAAGTGAAAAATGTTTTCATACATAAGGTAAGGGTTTCATGTATCACTTTTACTTCTGTGAGATATATTCCTTAATCAACCCTTATTTATTGTTTGTTTTATACATAATACCATTTAATACATCATATCATAAATCTATTTATCTTCATGGCATTTAATTTTTCATTTTATGACCATTAATTTTATGGGGCATACAGTTCAAATGATTACAAAGTGGTAAGAGAATTACTAAACCAATTTCCATTATTTGGGTTAAAATTATACTCCATTGATTATGTCATGTTATTATTACATATGAAATGGTTTTTATTATCTTATGTTGTATTTAAACTTATTTTATGTGGATTTAAAGTTGATACACACAATTGATTCATTTGGTAAACGCTGACACTTTCTTTTAGAAATACTATTTTAAATGTTTCTTTTTCAAAATTTAAAAGGATTTTTTAACTTATACGGCATAAAAGATTTTTCTACTTTCATGATTCCTTAATAACTTGATAAATCATGAAAAAATTTACAAGTTTATTTTAAAATAATATGTTTTATTTTATAAATGTGCATATTTTTAAATAAATGGTATTAAAGTTAATCAGTATTGCTCTCAAGAATTTCTTAATGATTTTACTAGAGTATTTTCATCTATGTTAATACCCTTTGTTGAATCTTATTCTTAATTGAGGTTGATATATTATTATACCATCTACAAAATTTTATTGAATTTTTTTATGATCAGTTTGATTTTGGATGTTCTATTTTGATACCATTCATCGTATTACACTAGATGGTTTATGATTATGTTAATTGTTTGGGAAAAGTTATTTCATATGCTAGTATCAATATGAATTTATATATTGATTTTATTTCAACCCTTTCATATGAGGAATGAATTAGACTTATTAAGTGATGTTAGAGGCCCACTATATCCCCTCGATGCATCAGTAGGTTTTATGAGACAAAATAGTTTGGGTATTGGCTCATGTCTTACCCGATTATGTATAGTGTCTTGGCCAAAGCCTTGAAGATATATTTATGATATCCTGCATTATTCATTCACTAATTATGATATTAGTTTTTGATAATCCATGTGATTATTCAACTAGTAGAATATCCATGGTTAAGTTTCATTCACATATGATTATTTATATGACATTATTTTATCAGATTTTATTCCTACCATATTATGCTCAAGATTATGTTTTAATGGCACATGTTTTTAGTTATTCATCTTAAATTATTGTTTTTGTTTATTTATGATAAATTCCACTACATTATTACCCTTACCAAGCATTTTAGCTCACCCCTTTCTTATATTTTATTTTTTCCCAAGATACCAAGATGTATATTAGGATTGACATGCAGGGATAATATAAGAGAATAGGGGTGTTTCCAATGGAGATAATATGTTTTTTACATTCTAAGTAGAAATGTAATAATTATGTTTTTATCTAGTTTTCCAAAGATACTAAACTATTCGGTCCTTTAGGATACGATTTCTTGTACTCTGTACCAATGTAATAAAGTAACCACCAACTCTAGGCTACGGGGGATGAGGTATTTATAGTTGGTATTAGAGTTGAAAACTAGATTTAGGAAAACATAGATTAGGGAAATATAACCCTATAAATGACTTTGGGAATATTATTAAGGTAACAAAGCTTATGATTTTGAGATTTTTTATACATAAATTTTTTAACCATTTCGTTAGTTTTAAAATTTCATAATCTAATCTAGTGTATTCCATTATTTAGAAATGATGCCTAGTGGAAGGAATGAAAACCATGTCAATGGACATATTCCATATAGGGATTACCCTCCCTTTAAAGATAATGATGTTCTATATGGAGCTATAACTAGAGTTGAATAACTTATAAGTATACTGGGACAACTGACTCAGGTTATGATCAATAACCTTACTTGCATAGAGTAGCCTTATCCACAATGTGGTGTAACAATGTTAAATTATTTCATGTGACAACAACCTCCATCATTCAATAGGACTAGAAACCCATTTTTAGCTAAGAAATGGACAATTTACATAAAGAATATATTTCTCATTTTTGTAATCAATGAAAGAGAGAAGGTTATCATGGTAGTTTATCATCTTCTGGGAGATGCAGATCAATAGTGGTCATTAATTCAAATCACAAAGTATGAGGAAGAAATTGAAAATATGGAATGGATGGATTTTAAGGAAATTTTATTGGAAAAATATTTCCATTGAGAACAATGAGAGGATATGGAGATACAATTCTTGAGTCTAAGAAATAAAGATGATGAAAACTTTACTAAGTATGAATCCAACGTCACAAGTTTATCAAGGAAAGTTGTGAACTACATACATAATACAAAGAGAAAGATTTACCATTTCTTTGATAGTATTAATCCAATTCTATGAAGGTAACTAATATCCCAAACATTCTAATCATACGAGGATATAGTATCAGGTTTCATCAAGATGGAGAAACAATTTTCCAAGCCATGTGGATTGAAAGAGAAGCAATATAAGAAGAGGGATGCTAAGTACTCTAGAAAAGCAAATAAGTAAAAATGGAATAGAGGAAGAATATAATTTTAAACTTGAAATAAATGTGGAAATACACATCATGAAACATGCATATTGGGAATGATAGTTTTTTACAAGTGTGGAGAAAAATTCCATCAGGCCCGTGATTGCAAGGGCAAGAAAGAAGTCCGAAATTTGTAATGATTTAGATGTAAGAAGATGGAACACTATGCACATGATTAAACTAGATGTCAATGAAACTTTCCTCAAAAAAGTACAAGGGAACAAGGATATGATTATATAGTCACAAAATCTAAGTTTGAAGTTCCTAATGATTTGGTGGTAGGTACTTTAATCATCTACTCAAATTTTTCTAAAGCTCTATTTGATTATGGATCATTGAATTCTTTTATATATTACCAGTTCTCTATTAAAATTATATATTTCAATTCACCTTAACAAGGTAGTTTTCAATCAAAAATCTAAGTGGAAACCTTATTGAAACAAATATGTGTCAAGAAGTTCCTATTGTGAAACATAAAAATTCTCTAACTATTAACTTTATTATCATACATATGGTTGATTTTTATATTTTCCTTGGTATGGACTATATTTAAAAATATAATGAAAAAATTTATTTCAAATAGAATGAAATTATGATTCATGATGAAGATATGGAACTTCTTATATTTATAGAGGAGACTTCATCATCTGAATCATATCTGGATCCACCTCCAGTATCTCTTCTAAATAAGATTCTTGGAGAAGAAGAGTGGATAAAACCCATTGATGAAAAAGGTGATCTTAAACTTGTGTATGTAGCTATTATACATGAATAAATTGATGTATTTCTAGAGGAATTACCTAAACATCATCTAGAGTGGGAATTTTAGTTTTCTATTGATTTAATCTCGGATGCAAGATCTATATCAAATACTCCCTATAGAATGGCTATGGTGGAGTTAATAGAGTTAAAGAAAAAAATAGAGGAATTGAGTGGTAAAGGATTTATATTCCCTAGTGTTTTACCTTGGGGAGCTAATTTTCCTTTCATTAAGAAAAAATATGGATCTATGAGTCTGTGCATTAACTATAGGGAGATCAATGCTATTATAATAAATAACAAGTATCATATGCCTCACATTGATGACTTATTCGACCAAATTCATGGATCTCATTATTTTTCAAAGATTGATCTTCATTCTGGATATCTTCAATTTCATGTAAATAAGGAAGATATTCTAAATATAACATTTTGAACATGGTAAAGACATTATGAGTTTACAGTAATGCCATTTGGACTAACTAATTAAACCTGTGTTTTTATGGATCTAATGAATAGATTATTCAAGGAATATCTTGATAATTTTATTGTTGTATTTATTGATGATATCTTGGTGTACTCCAAAATCTATGAGGCCCATGAGAACCACTTAAATATTGTTCTGGAGACTCTTAGAAGAAAATAGTTACATGGGAAGTTTACCAAGTGTAAATTTTGGATTCAATCTGTTTCTTTTCATGGACATATTGTCTCTAAGGATGGAATCGCAATTGATACTGTGAAGAAAAAGGTAGTCTAGGAATGACCTAAACTAACAAACATAACCTTGGTACATAGTTTCATTGGTTTAGCAGGTCACTATCGAAATTTTGTTCAAATTTTTTCCCGATTATCTATCCTGTTAACTAAGATTACTTGTAAAGGGGTTAATTTTATTTGGAAAAAGGAATTTGAATAATTATTTGAATAATTGAATAGAATATTAGTGAATTATCCACTCTTGAATCTACCATCAGGAATTTGTGGATTTGTGATTTATAGTAATGCATCAAATAAAGGATTTGATTTTTTTCCTTATATAAAATGATAGAGTTATTGCATATGCATTAAGGAAGTTAAAAGCTCATGAATAGAACTATACAATTCATGATATTGAGTTATAAACTGTAATATTTGCTCTGAAGATATGGAGACACTATATATATGGTGAAATATGTGAGATATATATAGATTTCAAGAGTTTAAAATATATCTTCTCCTAGAAATACCTTAACAAGAGGAAAAGGCGATGGCTTGAGCTACTCAAGGATTATAATTATTCAATACACTACCATACAAGGAAGGAAAATAATGTAGCATATGCATTGAGTAGAAAGGATCATGGAGTTCTGAACAAAATGAGGATTGATAGGGATCTCGTGTACATGGATCTAGTAAATATGGATATGGAAATTTTCAAGGAAGGTGAAACATCACTATTTTTGAAATGGTTTCCAAACCATATTTATTACAAAAAATAAAAATTTATCACTTTGAAGATGATAATTTTCAAAAGAAAATTAATGTAGTGAATGATGGTAAATTGATAGACTTTGTATATGAAGATGAAATTTTGAAATTTGGGAAGAGTATTTATGTTCCCTATATATCTGAGTTAAAAATGTAATTATTAAATGATTATTATAGCTCAAATTTCTCTATACACCCTGATAGAACTAAGAATTTGAAGGAACATTTTTGGTGGGATAATATGAAGTCAGAAATTTCTAATTATGTATCAAGATGTTTAGTTTTTAAATAGGTGAAGGATGAAATACAACATCCTAGAGGATTCATGCAACCTTTACCTATTCTAACATGGAAATGGGATTAAATAACTGTTGGTTTTGTCACTATATTACCAAAGACTCCAAGAAAGAATGATTTAATATGGTTAATTGTTGACAGGATTACCAAATCTGTACATTTCCTCGCTATAAGGGAGTATTTTCCACTAGATAACCTTTCACAACTCTATATTAATGAAGTTGTAAGAATTCATGGTGAACCTCTTTCAATCACGTCTTATTGAGATCCCTGTTTTACATCAAAATTCTTTAAGAGTCTTCAGAAGGATTTAGATACTAAGCTTCATTTGATTACTACTTATCACTCACAAACTGTTGGAATGGATTAAAGGACTATTAAAACATTATAAGACATGTTGAGATCCTGATCACTTTACTTTCAAGGTATGTGGGATAAATATTTACCTTTGGTATAGTTTTAATACAGTAATAGTTTCCATTCTAGTATTCAAATGGCTCCATATGAAGCATTTTATCGAAAGAGATGTTATACTCCAACTTTTTGGGATGAATTTGGTAAGAGTAAATGTTAGGAAAAATCCCTTAATGTTTCCTCTAGGTATGTTTTGGGTGTGATTCTATTATTTGACAAAACCATATGACCGCAAATGAGTATGGTCCGTGTTTGTCGAATACATGTTTTTAAGGTGGTGCAATTTCCGGGTGTTTTCCAAATTTTTGGGCCACAAAATCAGGACTGTGTGTTTAGAAAAGGAAGGTTTTAATCATAGTAGTAAATGGTATGAATAAATGAGAATACAATTGAAAAAAATAAGGGAACAATTTACCTTGGAACATGGTTCGCATACCATGTCCGGGAATGGTTTACGGCTGCGTACCAAGAAGCGAGAATGGTACAGGGAGTAGTGAAAACAGTTCGTGACAACAGTTTTCGGTGAAGGGAATTCAGTATATGGAAGGAGTTATGGTTTGAGGGATGGTGGAATAGAATGGCACCTCATAGGAGTAAAGTCAGTATGAAGACCACTTTGGATAATTGGTTCACGGTATGGGTGTAGTTCATGGTAGGAAGATCGGTATACGGTGGAGGTGGTACCGAATCAAAGATTTTTTAAATCTTGTATTAGCGGATTTTTTGGATATCTTTACCTATATAAAGATCTATAATCCCACAAATTTAATGTGAGAGAAAATGTCATTAGAGAATATCTCTTTGCTCTAGGAATTCGGTGAAGTTTGAAAGTGGTTTGTGGGAAGTGATTCTGCAAAGGCTGAAGAAGCTCACAGAACAGTTCGCAAAAGTGTTTTTGCAGGACATGGTAGTCCACAAAGGAAGAATAGTCCATGGAAGAAGAACATAGTCTATGTAGGAAGAGGTTCAGTATGCACAAACAAAGGCAGTCTGCGAATAGATAATAGTTCGTGGAAAGAGGGTGGTTCACAGAGGAGGTTCATGGAGTTGGTACATGGAGAATATATGTGATAAAGAAGGTGGAGGTAGTCCACTAACGAAGGGAGGTCTACAGAAGCATAATCAGTAGGTGGAGGAGGTGTTTTTCATACCATAATTGGTATACAATACGCGGGAGGAGAAGGTGGTTCGCATAACACACAAGGAATCTTGAAAAATCTTTAAGTCAGTTTGCCGAAGTCATTTTCGTTACTTAACAGTACACATAAAGGTGGATTTCATCTGAAGGTGAAAAGGGGACTTCAACAGAGCATTTACCTAAAGTTTAGGATAGAGTAATTAATGAAAATAAAGGGACCTACATGTCCATAAACTATGTTTTACCTACAAGTCTATAAATAGTGAGCAGAATTATTTCCAAGAGCAGTGAGTGATGGAAGAGGAAGACGATGCCCCTTTCCACCGGTAGTGAGCCATAGAAAGAGGCCTAGGGAGTGACCCTTAGGAATTCAGTGATAAGACCCTAAACCTTGTAAAGGTAGTGAGCCTAGGTATAGAAGATCGAGCCCGTACATTTTACTCATTATTGGCAGTGATCCTTAGTGAATTTGGTACATCAGCACACTGCTGTTGTATGCTCCTTAGACGTAGCCCAGTGAGAGAGAATGGAGTAAAAATTTCTATGTATTGTGCATGATTTAATTTTTTTCATAATTTGTCATGAGAATGAGAGAGAAGAGAGTTTTTTTAATGAAAAAACAAGATCTGAAGGGGAATAATTTTTATTCTTTCATACCCTAATTCACCCCCCTCTTAGGGTATTCAACCTAGTGGACCTAACAGGAAACTTATAGGCCCAAAATTTATTAATGAGACAATGATAAAGTTGAATACTATTTAGGATAATATTAAAGCATCTCAAAGTAGGTAAAAGAGTTATGCTAAAAACTAGAGAAAGGATTTATAGTTTCAAGTGGGAGATAATGTATTTCTAAAAGTATCACCATTGAAGGGTGTTATAATGTTTGGTAAGAAAGGGAGACTGATCCCCAGGTAAATTGGACAATTTGAAATTATAAAAATAATTGGAGTTGTGGATTATTGTTTGGCGATGCCACCTATCCTTTCTAAAGAACATGATGTGTTCTACATCCCTTTTTTAAGGAAGTACATGCCAGACCCAACACATGTACTCACCTATGAAGAAATATAACTGGAATCTGATTTGTTTTACTACGAAGATACTATTGAGATTCTTAATAGTAGAGAGAAAGTATTGAGAAATTGGATGACATTACTGGTAATTTTTTTTAGAGAAACCACAAAATGTAATAAGCAACGTGAGAACCTAAGGATGCTATGAAGAAGAAACACCCTCATCTGTTTAGAAGGTAATGCTCATGAAAATTTAGAGGAAGAAATTTTTTGAAGTACGAAAGAATATAAAAACCCAATATTTTGCAACATATATCTTCTTAAATAAATTAAATTTATTATAAATCTTATTTTTCACACAACACTAAGTTTAAATGAACCGTTATGTACTATTGAATATTAAGATGATTGTTGCAATAGTAATGTGACCATTAGGAATAGTAATATGACTATAAGAATAATAACCTCACCTATGAAAGTATAAATAAAATTTATGCATATCATAAATGAAAATATGATATATTTATATCATGTAATAAGTAAATAAATGTTTTAAAAATGATAAATTCAGTTTTGTATTTTTTGTGAAATGTAAATCTTTATTTACAATTTTATAATTAATATAATGATTAAAAAGAAAATTTATTTTCAAAGAAAATTTATTTTCATAAAATATATTCACAAATAATTATTTTTTTCATTAAAATTATAATATAATTTTATGAAACCATAATTAATTTTTCAAAGTTCCGTAAAATCGGCTATAATATTAAAATTAGCATCTTTGAATAAATGATGATTTTATTTAAAAATTAAATTTCTCATATTTAGAAATTTATTTTCATAAAATGGAGTCTATTTTTGAAATATATACAATTAAAAATGGTTAGGGTGAATCTTTGGGATTTTTCTAAAATAGTTGAATTTTTTATGAATAGTGAAATATTGTAATTTACTGTATTTAACATAAGTTAAATACGTGAATTTTTAAGTCATTTCTGATGTAAGCACACATTATTTATAACTCACATTCACTATTTACTTTACTTATTCATAATAATCAACACTATTGATATTCTTGAGCCAAAATAATAAATAAATGAATAAAATGATCAAAAAACACCCCTCTCCTCCCCTATAAATACCACCCCTCACCACCTCTTATCCTCACAACTTCTAAGGCTTGAAGATTATCTAAATTCTACCCAATTACCTTAACATTCATCTTACCCATGTCCAAGACCTTTTGGTATTTCCAAAAGTCCAAATCCAAGTGTCTTAAGGGGGTTCCCAAGGAGATGATATTTAAGAGGTAAAATCATCCTTCTTCCTCTTTTAATTTCTTTTATTTTCTTATCCTCTCTTAAAATCCCCTATAAAAAGATTCATGATAACTAAAATATCATATATATATATATAATTTAATTTTATTGTGATAATTGATTATCCATAATCAAATCCCTTCTCTCATTTTATTTTAAAAATAAAAACATCGTCTATGATGTGTCGATTCACCGCCTTCATGGATGACGAGTTTTTATTTTCAATTAACACCTTAAAGGATGTCCATAAAACCATTATTATGGTTAAATAATATTTAATATATATATATATATATATTATAAGTTATATCATGTTTTATAACCAATATATATAAGAATAATATTAAATAAAATGACACAAGTTCGTGATGGTCGTAAAAACCGCCAAAATAAATTAAGACATTTTCATTAACATTTTATCTAATGAATCATCCTCATACCATATATCCAAATGATATATGAGACAATTTAAAATTATTTAAGTTATTTAATACACAATAATTTCACTTTAGGATAAGTTATTCCCATTTGAAAAGAACTCCCATATTTATACTCAAGGGAACTGACCATAAAACCCTGAAACAAATACTTTCAGAACAACAAAATTAAAAATTATAACTCATAAAAATGGATGTAAATGATATTAATAAAATTATAATAAATAAAATATAATTTTAATATGTTCTTAATTAATTAATTAATTAATCTAATTTGATTATCCAGGCCATTAAGTACAAGTGCAGGATGTTTTTGGACATAAGGTAAGGGTTTCTCGTCTCACTTTTACTTATATGAGATATATTCATTATTAAAACATTATTTATTTTATGTGGTGTACACAATTACATTTAATATATCATATCATGAATCTATTTATCTTTATGTAATTCAATGTTTTATTTTATGACCATTAATTTTACGGGGCATACGGTTCGACTGATTGCAAAGTGGTAAGGGAATTCTTAACCCAATTTCCATTATTTGGGTTAAACTTATAATCCATTAAATATGTCATGTTATGATTATGTGTGAAATGAATTTTTATTATATTATGTTGTATTTCAAATTTTTAATTTGGATTTAAAACTTATACACATAATCGATTCATTTGGTTAATGCTATGACTTTCTTTTAAAAATACTCTTTTAAATGTTTCTTTTTCAAAATTTAAAAGGAATGTTTTTTAACTTATAAGGCATGATCAGATTTTCTCGATTTTATGACTCATTAATGTATTGAGAAATACTTTAAAAATTTTCATGGTTATTTTCAAAGAAAATGTTTTATTTTATAATTTCATAACTTTTCAAATAAATGATTTCAAAGTAAAGTGGTATTGCTCTCAAGAATTTCTCAATGACTTTATTAGAGTATTTTTATATATGTCAATACCCTTTGTTGGATATTATGATTAATTTAGGTTGATATTTTATGATATCATCTACCATATTTTATTGAATTTTTTATGATCATTTTGACTGTGGATGTTCTATTTTAATACCATTCATCATATTACACTAGATGGTTTATGATTATGTTTATTGTCTAGGGAAAGCTATTTCATATGCTAGTTTCAATATGAATGTATATGTTGATTTTATTTCACCCATTTCATATGAGGAATGAATTGGACTTAGTAATTGATGGTAAGGGCCCACTATAACCCCTAGATGCATCAGTAGGTCTCATGAGACAAACTAGTTTTGGTATTGGCTAATATCTTACCTGATTATGTATGGTGTCTTGGATGAATCCTTGACATCATGTTTATGATGTACTACATTATTCATTCCCTCATTATGATATTGGTTATTGATAATCCATGTGATTATTTGACTAGTAGAATATTCATGGTTAAGTTTAATTCTCATGTGATTATTTATATGGAATTATTTGATAAGCTTTTATTACTGCCATATTATGCTCAAGATTATGTTTTAATGGCATGTGTTTTTAGTTATTCACCTTTCCTTATTATTTATATTTATTTATGATATCTTCCACTATATGATTACCCATACCGAGCATCTGATCTTACCTATTTCTTATGTTTGATTTGTCCCCAGGATTCCAAGATGTATATTATGATTGATATGTAGGGATAATCTAGAAAAATAGGGGTGTTTCTAATGGAGTTACTTTATTGTTTTCCATTCCAAATTTTAATGTAATACTTATGTTTGAATATAGTTTTTACAAATATTCTAAACTATTCAGTCCTTTGGGATGTGATCACTTGTACTTAGTACCAATATAATAAACTAACCACCAACTCTGGGCTACTGGAGATAGGGTCTTTACACAACCTGCTTGATTACTGCATATCTGAGATAGCCTACTGATTACTATGTTTGAGGAAACTATTTGATTATTGTATTTTAGGTAAATTTATCAAATTCATTGGAGCCCATATAATAATACTTGTGATAAACTTCTAATCACTTTATAATGGAGAGGTTGATATATTGTAATCTTGTTCTTTAAAGTTAAATCTTTCATTTTACTTATTTATTACCAAGAGAACGGGTCCAAGTCTATCCCCTTTCCTATTCTTGATTTTATAATAAAAAAAGAAGTTGTGTGTGAGTGGAATAATAACCACCATAAATTGGAACATAGTTATCCACACTAGAGGTGGAAATTGTTAACAAACCCTGGTGTCCATTGAAATTTACTGTTTTATTTATATGCTTAATAATTATTGGTGAAGACAACAAGATATCCATTTACTGAATAATCAATATAGGAAAAGGAATAGATAGAAGTTTAAAGTGATAATCAGTCATCCCACATTAATTCACCCCATCTCAATGTGGTTATCCCAAATTGATCCTAACAATTGGTATCAGAGTGAAAAGTAACACCTCTAATTGGATTCTTGAATTTAAATCTTATTAAAGATTTGTTTTATATTCTCAATTTATAATGGATTAAAAACTTAGAGGAGTTATATATATTACATATTATAATTCTATCTCAACTAAGACTTTGAAGAATAAAACAAAGAAAGAATTGAGAAAGATGGATAATTCATCCCTCTTATGCAAAGAGGATGATGAATCAATTTCACCATGTTATAATTCTTAGAGATACATGTTTAACATGTGAGTCAAAGATTTGGTAGTTTATAAAACTATTAAATATAAGGACAACAATTCTATCTTAGGAGGTGTTTTACCTCTACATTAAGTGGAGGAAAAAAATATATCTTCAAAATTTTCCTCAAGAATGTCTAATAATTAGTTTGAGTTATCACATGTCAAAATAATTCAATACTAAACCAGTTTCTACTTTGAATGATATGCTACATAATTTTTCCAAGGAAATTGACACTTTATCCATGGCTCATTCATATGAATACAGAAAGAGATAACTAAGATTGAATAAAATTTAAATAACTTAGAGAAAAATTTAAATAAATAATTCAGTTTAATATTAAGATCTCTATGAAAATTGGAGCTAAAGAAGCAGAGAATTCCAAACTTGAAGAAAGGTGCTCTAGTTTTGAAGACCGGTGGATAAATAAAATCCATGAAAAAGATATTTCCACTAATTAATTTGAAGAAAATTTCCATGAATTATAGGAAAAACAAAATGTTGTCATTGATGTCAAAAATTATCAACTTGAAATCGAAGTAAACAAGACCAAGGATCTTGACACCTTATTATAGGAGAAACATAAAATTCATGATAAATAAGTTATGAATATAAATAAATAATTTTAAGATAGTATGAAATAAATGGAGGGTGAGAAATTCATCCTAAATATGAAATTTCTTGAACTTGGGGTCAAACTAGAAAATATTGAAAATGTTCAAGTTGATTCTTTAAAACAAGTTGAAAGAAGAGATGTTACTATAAGATCTGTAGCCACACAAACTTCTAAGGAGGAATATTATCCAAAAATAACTCTAATTAGTGGTAGGAAAAAGTTTAAATCATTAAATTTTCAATATAAATCAGTATATATGCATAAGTTACTATCCACATCAAATAATTTTATTTGTGCTAATTCTATAACTATACATAGTGCAAGTTCAAAATCAAAACCCTATGAAAAAGTGGATAAAGAAGGGAAATGAAGAGACCAAAACTCAATTTTTAGTGATGAAAGATAAGTGTAAAATAAACTATTCACCTAAAGAATCAAATTTGAATAATGAAAATAAATAGACACAATAAGCATGTAAATCTATTTAGAATGTTATTCTAAAGAATAGATCAAAAAAATAGCTATTGTTGGTGATATTAATGATTCAGGCACATGGAATTTTATTATTAGTTTAATATTCCAATATTTAAAAATAAAAGTAATTATACATAAATGGAGATAAAAGTAGTGATAAATAAAATCCAATAATAGAAATGGGAGAGTCTTACTATTAAAAATATATTTGAAAGATAAAATAACCTCTATAAAATTTGGAATGGTAGTGGTCATAGTGAATAGGTATGAAAATATAAATCCTTCAAGAATTCCACTAATACAATTTAGAATAAAATACCACAAGAGATGAATAATTGACAGAAGACACCCTTAGGTGAAAATTTGAAGATGAATGATACTCACAATAATCCCAAGAAGCATAAAAGGAGTGTTACACCAAAGATAATAAGCTACTTCTTTTTTAGAAGAAGAGGTCACACCATGGATCACTATAAGTAAGCCATGTATATCATAATGAATGTAATAAAGCTTAAGAAATATAGGGTAATACCAGTACAAGAATAAAATAAAGGGTCTATACTGATAATGATAAAACTCAAGAATCCATGTGGAACTACCAAGCATGCTGTATGTATTCCAACATACATACTCGTAATTTTCTTAACTGGTTTGGAAAGTGATTTTTTTGGAAGAAACATAGATTAAGGAAGATGATAAAGGAAAGAAAAATATTACATATTAAGAAGATGAATTTCATGATATGTTTTTAATAAATGATGACAAAAAAATATCAAAAGTACCATGTAGAAGGTGAAAGAAGGGTGGAAATATCTCTAATGAATTTTTATTCATAACACCAAATCAAGAAAAAATTATAAAGAAGAATAAAAAAGAACCAAGAGATTAATGTGACTTGATGTCCAGTGTGAAAATAAAAATTCTACAAAAATTTATCACAAAAGAAAGGAAAGACACCATGCTTCCCAATACTAATGAGAAAGATAGTAATGTCAGTATGAAGAGTTCACCTTCACATGGATTAGAAAAGAATTTAGTTTCATGGTTGAGAAACCATTATAATATTTATTACTCTCACTAAAAATTAAAGGATATCCCCCTTATTACTATATACTTTATGTTTATTCATTACTTGTAGAGAATTGGAGGTGATTCACATATTTAGGGGGATAAATAAGTTGAAGAAATCATATTTCTATATCTGCAAGATGGAATATTAATTCCAGGTTTTATGAAAGTTGCCATTTATGTTTTATCTATATACTATTATCTTGAAGATTGTTTATTAAAAAAATTCAAAGATCAACATTGATGAATATGATCAAGCTACCATAGTTTAGAAATAAATTTTAAGTCACAATCATGAATGTGATCCCAATAATTGTTATACACATAAAATGGAATTCATAAGAAAAAATAATGATAAGATCCATCTGGATGAAGTGAAAGATGATATCATACCTTGATGGGGAGTATCCAAAGAAGTTCCAAGGGAATTATACTTATATCAAAGTTGTTATATATATATAAGGAAATTGTTTAATAACTCATTGATGTGGTATATTGGTGCACTCTCCTATCTATATTAACAAAAATTAAAATGAATTATATTATTGGGGGGGAGTAAATGAATCGATGAAATGAAAAAAATAATATTGAATAAGTTACATAACTAATTTCATAAATATTACATGCCTATTATAATTTAATTTCTTTAATCTATGTGTTGAGATGAGTGTAGGAATTTTAGGTTAGATGCATCTTGAGAATTTTATTTACAAGTGGTATAAAAAAAATTCCACTTACATTGAATAAATTTGTACCAAAAAATTAAATTTAGCCTAAAAAATATTTGAACAATCTTTCATAAAGGATACAAGTTGTGCTATATAATTTGGTACCGTATTCTAAATTGAGAATGGACAACATTGATGTTTAAGTTAGACCCTCTAATTTTATACCATGAGTTAGACCAAGTAAAATTAGAGTGGAATAATTGTTGGAACATTTATTAGGAAATAAATAATTCCATACACTCTTAGTTACTATGATTTTTTTTATAAACAAGGGGAGATAAGAAAATGAAAAGAGATAATAATTAAAGAGAACATATTGACATATCATTTTCTACATCAATACTGACAAAAAATACAAAGGGGGATATTGATGATCCTACTTAGTGTTTGTGTTTTATTTGTTGTAAATGTGTTATTAAGTGATGAATAAAATGATTTCAATATTAATTTATTAAATAATAATAGATTGGAACTTCATTGGATTCCCTAAGCATATTTTTTAAATATTGAAGATCTATCCATGATAATATCAAGGTCACATATTATATTTTTGATGAAGTTAATTTTAAGCATAACAATTATTAAACCATTATTAATTCCTAAAGACTCATGCTAGTAGTGTTTTGTATAAGAACATTGTCTAATACAATGAAGAATAAAGATGACCCATCTAATGATGTTTCTGATTCGATGGATTTTAAGTAAGTTAAATGAATTTCATGCAAAAGAAATATTCTTTTTTCATGAGAAATGTTTTAGTATTTGGAATGATATCATGTTAATGGTTTTATATTATTTTATAATAGTTAGACAAAAAATTGGCCAGACCATGGAAAACCAAGGACCCCCTCAACCATATATATGGGACCCAAGGGTCAACCACATGGGAGAGGTTTGACTTAGCCAGCCACAGACAACATAGTGGGGGTGCATAGCACACACATGGAGTTCACAAAGGAATATAAACATGGTGGGAACATAGTACCCATAGGGTGTGTTCCTAAAATGTGAATAACATATAGGAGGATGGTCGAGGGACTTCATAAGTGTGTGGCATGGACCATGTAAGGAAGAGTGGATATAGTGTTCTAGGTGATGACCCAATTACCAGCTCAAAATCTTGATGACATGGAGATGTTAATTAGGAAGAGGTCGAATGAAGGAAATACTGATGTGGTATTGGTGAAACATGGGAACTGTTCACATGTTAAAAAAAGTTTTGTATAAAATAGGGATCACTCAATAAAATTGATCTCATCCATATGATCACATCATTTGATCATCTTCAACCTCCATTCTTCGAGGTTTCTTCACACGAGATCAATACAATCAACATTACCATTCCAAGTGTTTGACACACATCATTCCAACCATATATTATGATCAATACAATAGATCGAGACAAGATCAATTGGTCTGAGGCCATACATTCATTCCATTGTTTGAAGAATATGATATGACTGAGGATGAAAGAAAAATGGCAGTGATCATTCCATCGAGACAGTGAATGAACAGTGAGGATTTCGAGAGGTAGTCATATATCCCCACAAAATCACATGAAGAAGAGTGTAACTTCCATTGCATGAATCTTATTTCATGGAAAACGTTTCTCACATGAATGATGTTTCCACTGAGATATTATGAAATTAAACAATATTGATCACACAAATCGTGTTTCCACTGTAGCGCATAAATTTCAAAACTCTGAGAGTTACGATACTTAAAAATAAATCAGATGATGATGTATTCAACTCTCTGAATGGGTCTTTGACATGAAATTTTTATCAGAGCTAAGTTAGTGGACCCTAATTTATAAATATCAAAGTAGGGGTTGATGAGTTAGTTGTTTCCATTTGAAATATTCAAGATCTCTCTAAAAACTGAGTTTTCATATCAGTTCTATGAAAAATAGTTTTCATGAAGAGTTATTGTATGATACCTTCACATGAAGTAAGAGACCCCATGAACCTACTCGATTACATGAAGTAATAGAAGAACCTGTGAACCTTCATAGCCATGTGAAGTAATAACCCTCTTTCTTTTTTCATGCGAAATAGAATAAAGGTATCATGAACCACTTTGGTTACACTAAGAAGAAGTGTATTCAACATGAGTTCTTATGTAAATAAGAAGGGTTATCTAGACTAAGAAATTACATAAAGTCCTTATGAGAGTAGGATCCATCCATCATGTACTTTTTTTTACATAAAGAATCCTAGTTTTCATAGACATACAAGAATAATGATAATTATTATCACATGAGGAGGAAGAATAACTTGATTAAATCCATGCATGTTTAACTCTTGCATGAAGTAATGCATAATAGTTCATACATCCCTAAAATGAATTGAACATTTAGGATTTTTTGTGTTGCACTATGAAGAAAAAAGGAGGGATAGAATATTCCATGCATGATACACATTGTACATGCAAGAGATATTGGTGAGATTACATGCATGCTATACATGATGTGATTTTTCAAAGATACTTTGAGAATATGAAATCATGATTTTATATCTCATATTTTTTGTCAAAGATAAAACACAGAAGAAGAATTTGTGATTGAGCTTGCATTTTATAAATATTGTTTGAGTAAAGAAGAAGAACAAAGATATATAGTATATATAATATGATCATATCATTCTAACTTGTAGCGACTTGGGTTTTTGGTCCTGTCAGACTTTGGAATATTTCTACGAATAATTCCAGAGCTAGGTGCGAAGACGGCGTGCGATTCCGAGGCCCGGTATGCCCGAAATTAATTCTATAAAAATATTAAGTATTTTTTTACTATGCACGTGGAGGGGGTGTGATATCTCCTAAACGGTAGCTCAAAACGGGAATCTGAGGGCACGGTTGCGTCCGGAACGTGCCGTTTACCCTAGGCGGGGTGTAATCTTTGCGGTCGCGGGCCTGCGGTGAGAAACGCCACCAGGGGCGTTTCCGTAAATAAGTAGCAAGTTAGTGTGCGAGCGTCGGCTCAAATAACTTCTGAACGGAGTCTCGGATGGAAAATATGAGACCGCCGTTGCGTTCAGAATGGCGCGTTTACCCTAGGGGTGACCTTACTTTTGTTCGCATCGGGCGTCGGGTCCGAGGCGGGTTTGGCGCCGGCGGGCGGCTAATATAAATATCAGCGCCCCCCCCCCCCCCCCCCCTTTATCGTTCTTCGCCGTTCTTCGCCGCCACTCCACCGAATCGAGCAAACGAAGCGCCCACGAGCTCAGAATTCGACGGCGGACGTTCCAGGAGCGCGCAGCCGAAGCTCTGGAGCGCGGATCTGAGGCAGAACGTCAGCGTTTCGCCCGCGAGGTAGGCGGTTTGAGTTTTACAATCTCGGATCCCATTTTTGTGTTGTTTTCCTTCAAATTTTCGTAAAGGTTGTATAGTTTGGGTCCCAAGCTTTCCAAAACATGTTTCGGATCTGATTTTGGAGCACCGGGGTGCTCCCGGTGGCTCCTGGAAGTTTTCCGGCGAAAACCCGGTTTTCCGGTGACAACGGGCGGCGGCCATAGCGGAATCCGGCGACGGCGCGGCGGCGGTTTCCGGTGACGGCGGCGGCGGCGCGGCGGAATCCGGCGCCGGCGCGGTGGTTTCCGACGAGCCTGGCGGTGGTCCAGCCAGGATTTTCCGGGGGTTCTTTAAACCCCCGTAACTCGCAAACCGTAACTCCGATTTGCGAGCCGTTTGCGGCGACGCGCTCCTTGCGTCAAGACGGACCTTTTGAACTCACTTTGAGGGTTTAAAGGTTCGGTATCGTGGCCCGGGAGCTAGAAACGTCGTATAAAATAATATTATTTTATTATTTTACGACTTCGGGCCGTTGTAACTTCTACCCGGAGCGTCCGATTGACGTGTCGTCAGTGGCGTTGAGACCCTGATGGTACGACGGACTTTTTGTGATGGTTTCCGGGAGTTGGGTCTGAGAACGGGGTGCGGGCCCCACGAGGCCGGGTTTTGGCGTTTACGGAGAAATGCAGCCTTTGCACCAGGAGTCCGATTTTGGAGGATGAATAGTCGATCCTGTGTGTTTTTCCGAGAGGATCGCAATGGTACGATCCGTTCGATGAGTTTCGGAATCTAGGCGTGGGTCCCACCCGAGCCAGCCATCGGTGAATAGTACCTTTTTCACCGGGTGTCCGTTTTGGGCGAGCGAGTAGTCGATTCCGCTTGTTTTTTCGAGGGGATCGTCGTGGTGTGATTCTCTCGATGGGTTTCGGGATTGTTGTGTGGGCCCCGCACGAGCTAGCTACGGTGAATAGTGTCTTTTTCACCGGTGCTCCGTTTCGGGTGAGTAAACAGCCTATCCTGCGTATTTTTCCGCGCGGAACGCAATGGTGGCCTCGGTTTTGGCTTTAGAGGTGCGCAGTGTGGTGTTGTGGAGAGTCGCTCCGGTTAGCGACGTTTGGACCAGCAGTGGTTGAGGGTTCTCCCTTGGTCCGTTCCTACGAGGGTTCGTGTGGTATCAAACCTTCGTATGGGTTTATGATCCTCTCGATGGGATGTTTAAACTGTTAGAGTTGTGGTATCCCTCCGGTGGGCCCGGAGTGGATCCTCTAGCATCTTTACCCTAGATCTGGTTTTTGGTATCGATGTGACTGTTTATTTACGGGCGGCGATCCCCTATCTAGCAGGTTAACCCCGTAGGGTTTGTGGAATCATCGGACATATGATCCCCTACGCGGTGGGTCGTGCACAGTAGGGTTGTGGCATCGTCGGGCTTACGATTCCCTACTCAGCATGATGTTTATGGTAGGGTTGCGGTATCGTTGGTTATACGATCCCCTACTCAGCGCGTGGTTTCGGTAGGGTTGCGGCATCGTCGGTTCAATCCCCTACATCGCGAGTTATACCAGATAGGGTTCCGGTATCATCGTGACCATCTTTATATGGACGATAATCCTCTATCTGAGTGTTGAGCTTCTGTCGAGCGCCAGATCGGGTTGTGGTATCCCCCAGCGGATCCTGGGTGTGATCCCCTATCTGTGAGAACTACGTATGCCAGATCGGTTCGTGGTATCCCCCAGCGGAACCTGGGAGTGATACCCTATCTGTGAGCTACGTATACCGGAGTGGGTCTTGGTATCCCCTAGAGGACCCTAGTGGCGATCCCCTATCCGATGAGTTTGGTGGTTGTGGTGTTTCAGCGATGTTTCCTCAGTGATGTTATCCGGCGAGCATGGTCTCTCGGGTGAGCGTCTGAGATGTTTGTTTGGGACCCGATGGAGTGTATCTCTTGGATGTGTGTCATCTGGTATGACAGTGTTCGTGGTGTACTCTCCCGGTTGTGGACAGTTGCTGGTGATGAGGTCGGTACCTCTTGTAGCTTTGTGGCGTGATCTGTGTATATCTGGATTGTTCAAGGTGTATGTATGGGCATACACCTGAGATGAGCTGAGATGACTAGTTGTGTTTAGCCGAGGATGGTCACGAGATGGATTTTCTCTCTCGTCTGGGTTCCCTCTGGCTGGGTTGAGCGGACTATTGCCTTTCAGTTCCTCCCTTGGGTTTCGGGTTTTTGGGGTGCCTACTGAGTATGTTTATACTCACCTCTGCACGGGCTTTGCCCGCACATGTTTGTGTCTTGTGCAGACCACAGGCCTTTTGACGGAGTCCCAGGAGGACCCGGAGTAGGCGGAGCTTAGTGAGCGAGTTGACCGGGGTGTTTACCGGAGCTGTGCCGAGGGAGCTTTCTGGCGGGTGTTTGTGGCAGCGTTCCCCTTCTTCAGAGCAGGTTGGACGCGCTTTGTAGTTTTCTTTTGGTGGGCCCTGTTTTTCCCTTGTACTTTTGCTGTTGCTCTCTGGTTGTGGGATAGTGTATGCGTGCATTTACTTTCCAGTTTCTATATCTCTGCACTGTTTCATGGAGGTGTTTTTGGGTGCGTGTGTACAGGTACCTTAGGCTAATGCCTCCCATGTGTGTGATAGCCTACTCGGCGCCAGTCGCCAGCCCCTGTCCTATTGGAGGCGGGCTTGGGGAGTCGCGGCTCGAGCCCCGTTGGGTCGGGTCGTGACAGAGTGGTATCAGAGGAGGTTCCACCTTTGGGATCTCAGAGCGTAGCTGGTCTAGCTGTGAGTTTGGTTTGGGTTGCATAGCGGCAGTGTTAGGGTGTTTCGAGTTTGGCTTTCCGGCCAGGGACTCCAGTGTTGGTGCAGCGGCCGACGTGTCCATACACCAGGACTCTGATAACCTGCCTTTCGACTCGGGACATTTGTACACTGGTCGCAGGGACATAATGGTACATGCATCATATAGGATCGGGTTTTTGGGTTTTCCTTGTCCTTCTTGAGTCAACTTTCCAGATATACTTTTTGACCGTGGTGCATCTTGAATGTATTTCAGGATTCCTCCATGACGATAGCCAGCGAGGGTTTCGCAGCAGGATTGTGCTGATGACCCGCCCCATGTAGAGGCTGTGGAGCGGGGCGCAGGTTCTGAGGTTGCACCTCCAGGTGGTCTGCCAGTTGAGCCACCACCTGTCGAGCAGCTGATTGTGCCGGCGGTGCAGGACGAGGTTGCGCGCAGGCTGAGTGCGCTGCACGAGTTCCAGAGGCAGTGACCTCTGAGGTTCCGGGGTGATCCAGACCCCCAGGCAGCTAATGACTGGCTTGAGACAGTCACCCGAGTTTTCCGCCTAGTGAGGACACCTCCAGATCAGATGGTGGTCCTAGCGGCGATCCTTATGCAAGGTTCTGCCGGGCGATGGTGGAGTTTGGTGACGCAGTCCCATGACGAGGAGACGCTCACGTGGGAAGAGTTTGAGCGGCTCTTTAGGGAGAAGTTCTATTCGGTGACGCTGAGGTCAGTGCAGATCCAGGAGCTTCTACAGCTTCGACAGGAGAGCATGACTGTGTCGGAGTACTCAGCGAGGTTTACAGACCTATCGCGCTACTCCCTGGATATGGTTCGAGACCCGTTCATTAGGGATCGGACCTTAGAGCAGGGCTTACGCAGGGACATCCGAGCAGGTGTGGTTTCCTTGTGCCTGCCCACCTATGCTGGAGTGCTGGAGCGAGCGTTGGTGGTGGAGAGTTTTCTGGCTGAGCAGTTTTCCCCTGTTAGTGCTGGGCACTCAAGGGCTGAGACTTTTTCAGTCGGATCAGCATCTGGTAGCCGACGACAGACTCAGGGGTCTGGACATGGTCGACGTTTCAGGAGGCGACCCCTGGATGGAGGATCTGAGCCTCAGGG
This sequence comes from Viscum album, assembly GCA_963277665.1. Lineage (NCBI taxonomy): Eukaryota > Viridiplantae > Streptophyta > Magnoliopsida > Santalales > Viscaceae > Viscum > Viscum album. The sequence goes on from OY728160.1 coordinate 754,445,047, forward strand.
CTCACAGGGCTCGCAGGTTAGTTTTGGTCAGCCGCAGGAGAGGCGGTGTTACGCTTGCGACGGTCGGGGACATCTTGCTAGAGATTGTACGACCCGACGTGCTGCTGAGAGGGAGTCGGTCGATGGACCGCCTTGGCAGAGGCAGCGTCTCGAGCAAGGAGGTTAGCAGGGCGGCGAACGTGGCGGCGGAGCTGGTGCAGCCGGAGACGGTGGTAGGCAGTACCAGTTGCCAACACCCCCACCCCCAGGTGGTCCACGCCAAGCTCAGGGAGCTGGTGGTCGAGGGCGAGGAAATCTGAATGCCCTGGAGGCAGTCGACCCAGAGGCACTGCGGATGGATAGGGGTACGCCTTGTGTCTTTTCTACTTACTGCAGTAGTTTGATAGACACTGTTTAGTGGTACCCTCCTTTTTTTTGCTTGCTCGAGTTTTGTTCAGGACATTGGTAAGACCCTGTGTGGGTGTTTGTTGGTGAGCTCGCTGGTGTGTGAGACCCAGTTGAGAGTCCAGTCGCTTTCCTTGTGCTTAGAGCTTTTCGGGGACGAAAAGTTATAAGGGGGGAGGATGTAGCGACTCGGGTTTTTGGTCCTGTCAGACTTTGGAATATTTCTACGAATAATTCCAGAGCTAGGCGTGAATACGGCGTGCGATTCCGAGGCCCGGTGTGCCCGAAATTAATTTTATAAAAATATTAAGTATTTTTTTTTTACTATGCACGTGGCGGGGGTGTGATATCTCCTAAAAGGTAGCTCAAAACGGGAATCTGAGGGCACGGTTGTGTCCAGAACGTGCCGTTTACCCTAGGCGGGGTGTAATATTTGCGGGCGCGGGCCTGCGGTGAGAAACGCCACCAGGGGCGTTTCCGTAAATAAGTAGCAAGTTAGTGTGCGAGCGTCGGCTCAAATAACTTCTGAACGGAGTCTCGGATGGAAAATCTGAGACCGTCGTTGCGTTCAGAATGGCGCGTTTACCCTAGGGGTGACCTTACTTTTGTTCGCATCGGGCGTCGGGTCCGAGGCGGGTTTGGCGCCGGCGGGCGGCTGATATAAATATCAGCCCCCCCCCCCCTTTTATCGTTCTTCGCCGTTCTTCGCTGCCACTCCGCCGAATCGAGCAAACAAAGCACCTACGAGCTCAGAATTCGACGGCGGACGTTCCAGGAGCGCGCAGCGGAAGCTCTGGAGCGCGGATCTGAGGCAAAACGTCGGTGTTTCGCCCGCGAGGTAGGCGGTTTGTCTTTTACAATCCCAGATCCCATTTTTGTGTTGTTTTCCTTCAAATTTTCGTAAGGGTTGTATAGTTCGGGTCCCAAGCTTTCCAAAACATGTTTCGGATCTGATTTTGGAGCACTGGGGTGCTCCCGGTGGCTCCCGGAAGTTTTCCGGCGAAAACCCGGTTTTCCGGCGACGACGGGCGGCGGCCATGGCGGAATCCGGCGACGGCGCGGCGGCGGTTTCCGGTGACGGCGGCGGCGGTGCGGCGGATTCCGGCGCCGGCGCGGTGGTTTCCGGCGAGCCTGGCGGTGGTCCGGCCAGGATTTTCCGGGGGTTCTTTAAACTCCCGTAACTCGCAAACCGTAACTCCGATTTGTGAGCCGTTTGCGGCGACGCGCTCCTTGCGTCGAGACGGACCTTTTGAACTCACTTTGAGGGTTTAAAAGTTCGGGATCGTGGCCTGGAAGCTAGAAACGTCGTATAAAATAATATTATTTTATTATTTTACGACTTCGGGCCATTGTAACTTCTACCCAGAGCGTCCGATTGACGTGCCGTCAGTGGTGTTGAGACCCTGATGGTACGACGGAATTTTTGTGATGGTTTCCATGTGTTAGGTCTGAGAACTGGGTGCGGGGCCCACGAGGCCGGGTTTTGGCGTTTACGGAGAAACGCAGCTTTTGCACCAGGAGTCCGATTTTGGAGGATGAATAGTTGATCCTGTGTGTTTTTCCGAGAGGATCGCAATGGTGTGATCCATTCGATGAGTTTCGGAATCCAGGCATGGGCCCCACCCGAGCCGGCCTTCGGTGAATAGTACCTTTTTCACCGGGTGTCCGTTTTGGGTGAACGAGTAGTCGATTCCGCTTGTTTTTCCGAGGGGATCGTCGTGGTGTGATCCGCTCGATGGGTTTCGGGATTGTTGTGTGGGCCCCGCACGAGCTAGCTACGGTGAATAGTGCCTTTTTCACCGGTGCTCCGTTTCGGGCGAGTAAACAGCCTATCCGACGTGTTTTTTCCGCGTGGAACGCGATGGTGGCCTCGGTTTTGTCTTCAGAGGTGCGTAGTGTGCCGTTGTGGAGAGTCGCTCGGGTTAGCGACGTTTGGACCAGCAGTGGTTGAGGGTTCTCCCTTGGTTCGTTCCTACGAGGGTTCGTGTGGTATCACAACCTTCGTATGGGTTTGTGATCCTCTCGATGGGATGTTTAAACTGTTAAAGTTGTGGTATCCCTCCGGTGGGCCCGGAGTGGATCCTCTAGCATCTTTACCCTAGATCGGGTTCTTGGTATCGCTGTGACCGTTTATTTACGGGCGGCGATCCCCTATCTAGCAGGTTAACCCCGTAGGGTTTGTGGCATCATCGGACATATGATCCCCTATGCGGTGGGTCGTGCACAGTAGGGTTGTGGCATCGTCGGGTTTACGATCCCCTACTCAGCATGATGTTTATGGTAGGGTTGCGGTATCGTTGGTTATACGATCCCCTACTCAGCGCGTGGTTTCGGTAGGGTTGCGGGATCGTCAGTTCGATCCCCTACATCGCGAGTTATACCAGATAGGGTTCCGGTATCATCGTGACCATCTTTATATGGACGATGATCCTCTATCTGAGTGTTGAGCTTCTGTCGAGCACCAGATAGGGTTGTGGTATCCCCCAGCGGATCCTGGGTGTGATCCCCTATCTGTGAGAACTACGTATGCCAGATCGGGTCGTGGTATCCCCCAGCGGACCCTGGGAGTGATCCCCTATCTGTGAGCTACGTATACCGGAGTGGGTCTTGGTATCCCCTAGCGGACCCTAGCGGCGATCCCCTATCCGAGGAGTTTGGTGGTTATGGTGTTTCAGCGATGTTTCCTCAGTGATGTTATCTGACGAGCGTGGTCTCTCGGGTGAGCTTCTGAGATGTTTGTTTGGGACCCGATGGAGTGTATCTCTCGGATGTGTGTCATCTGGTATGACAGTGTTCGTGGTGTACTCTCCTGGTTGTGGACAGTTGCTGGTGATGAGGTCGGTACCTCTTGTAGCTTTGTGGCGTGAGCTGTGTATATCTGGATTGTTCAAGGTGTATGTATGGGAATACACCTGAGCTGAGCTGAGATGACTAGTTGTGTTTAGCCGAGGATGGTCACGAGATGGAGTTTCTCTCTCGTCTGGGTTTCCTCTGGCTGGGTTGAGCGGACTGTTGCCTTTCATTTGCTCCCTTGGGTTTTGGGTTTTTGGGGTGCCTACTGAGTATGTTTATACTCACCCCTGCACGGGCTTTGCCCGCACATGTTTGTGTCTTGTGGAGACCACAGGCCTTTTGACGGAGTCCCAGGAGGACCCGGAGTAGGCGGAGCTTAGTGAGCGAGTTGACCGGGGTGTTTACCGAAGCTGTGCCGAGGGAGATTTTCCGTGGGTGTTTGTGGCAGCATTCCCCTTCTTCAGAGCAGGTTGGACGCGCTTTGTAGTTTTCTTTTGGTGGGACCTGTTTTTCCCTTGTACTTTTGCTGTTTCTCTCTGGTTGTGGGATAGTGTATGCATGCATTTACTTTCCAGTTTCTATATCTCTGCACTGTTTCATGGAGGTGTTTGTGGGTGTGTGTGTACAGGTACCTTAGGCTAATGCCTCCCATGTGTGTGATATCCTACTTGGCGTTGGTCGCCAGCCCCTGGCCTATTGGAGGCGGGCTTGGGGAGTCGCGGCTCGAGCCCCGTTGGGTCGGGTCATGACAGAGTGGTATCAGAGGAGGTTCCACCTTTAGGATCTCAGAGCGTAGCTGGGCTAGCTGTGAGTTTGGTTTGGGTTGCATAGCGACAGTGTTAGGGTGTTTCGAGTTCGGCTTTCAGGCCAGGGACTCCAGGGTTGGTGCGGCGGCCGACGTGTCCATACACCAGGACTCTGATAACCTGCCTTTCGACTCGGGACATTCGTACACTGGTCGCAGGGACATAATGGTACATGCATCATATAGGATCGGGTTTTTGGGTTTTCCTTGTCCTTCTCGAGTCAACTTTCCAGATATACTTTTTGACCGTGGTGCGTCTTGAATAAATTTCAGGATGCCTCCACGATGACAGCCAGCGAGGGTTCCGCAGCAGGATTGTGCTGATGACCCGCCCCATGTAGAGGCTGTGGAGCGGGGCGCAGGTTCTGAGGTTGCACCTCTAGGTGGTCTGCCAGTTGAGCCACCACCTGTCGAGCAGCTGATTGTGCCGGCGGTGCAGGACGAGGTTGCGCACAGGCTGAGTGCGCTGCACGAGTTCCAGATGCAGTGACCTCTGAGGTTCCGGGGTGATCCAAACCCCCAGGCAGCTAATGACTGGCTTGAGACAGTCACCCGAGTTTTCCGCCTAGTGAGGACACCTCCAGATCAGATGGTGGTCCTAGCAGCGAGCCTTCTGCATGGTTCTGTCGGGTGATGGTGGAGTTTGGTGACGCAGTCCCTTGATGAGGAGACGCTCATGTGGGCAGAGTTTGAGCGGCTCTTTAGGGAGGAGTTCTATTCGGTGACGCTGAGGTCAGTGCAGATCCTGGAGCTTCTGGAGCTTCGACAGGAGAGCATGACTGTGTCGGAGTACTCAGCGAGGTTTACAGACCTATCGCGCTACTCCCTGGATATGGTTCGAGACCCGTTCTTTAGGGCTCGGACCTTCGAGCAGGGCTTACGCAGGGACATCCGAGCAGGTGTGGTTTCCTTGTGCCTGCCCACCTATGCTGGAGTGCTGGAGCGAGCGTTGGTGGTGGAGAGTTTTTTGGCTGAGTAGTTTTCCCCTGTTAGTGCTGGGCACTCAAGGGCTGAGAATTTTTCAGTCGGATCAGCATCTGGTAGCCGACGACAGACTCAGGGGTCTGGACGTGGTCGACGTTTCAGGAGGCGACCCCTGGATGGAGGATCTGAGCCTTAGGGCTCACAGGGCTCGCAGGTTAGTTTTGGTCAGCCGTAGGAGAGGCGGTGTTATGCTTGCGACGGTCGGGGACATCTTGCTAGAGATTGTCCAACCCGACGTGCTGCTGAGAGGGAGTCGGTCGATGGACCGCCTTGGCAAAGGCAGCGTCTCGAGCAAGGAGGTCCACAGGGTGACGGACGTGGCGGCGGAGATGGTGCAGCGGGAGACGGTGGTAGGCAGTACCAGTTGCCAACACCCCCACCCCCAGGTGGTCCACGCCAAGCTCAGGGAGCTGGTGGTCGAGGGCGAGGACAGCTGAATTCCCTGGAGGCAGTCGAACCAGAGGCACTGCGGATGGATAGGGGTACGCCTTGTGTCTTTTCTACTTGCTGCAGTAGTTTGATAGACACTATTTAGTGGTACCCTCCTTTTTGTTGCTTGCTCGAGTTTTTCTCAGGGCATTGGTAAGACCATGTGTGGGTGTTTGTTGGTGAGATCGCTGGTGTGTGAGACCCAGTTGAGAGTCCAGTCGCTTTCCTTGTGCTTAGAGCTTTTCGGGGACGAAAAGTTCTAAGAGGGGGAGGATGTAGCGACTCGGGTTTTTGGTCCTGTCAGACTTTGGAATATTTCTACGAATAATTCCAGAGCTAGGCGCGAAGACGGCGTGCGATTCCGAGGCCCGGTGTGCCCGAAATTAATTTTATAAAAATATTAAGTATTTTTTTACTATACACGTGGCGGGGGTGTGATATCTCTTAAACGGTAGCTCAAAACGGGAATCTGAGGGCACGATTGTGTCCAGAATGTGCCGTTTACCCTAGGCGGGGTGTAATCTTTGCGGGCGCGGGCCTGCGGTGAGAAACGCCACCAGGGGCGTTTCCGTAAATAAGTAGCAAGTTAGTGTGTGAGCGTCGGCTCAAATAACTTCTAAACGGAGTCTCGGATGGAAAATCTGAGACCGTTGTTGCGTTCAGAACGGCACGTTTACCCTAGGGGTGACCTTACTTTTGTTCGCATCGGGCGTTGGGTCCGAGGCGGGTTTGGCGCCGGCGGACGGCTGATATAAATATCTGCCCCCCCCCCCCCCCCCTTTTATTGTTCTTCGCCGTTCTTCGCCGTTCTTCGCCGCCACTCCGCCGAATCGAGCAATCAAAGCGCCCACGAGCTCAGAATTCGACGGCGGACGTCCCAGGAGCGCGCAACGGAAGCTCTGGAGCGCGGATCTGAGGCAAAATGTCGGCGTTTCGCCCGCGAGGTAGGCGGTTGGAGTTTTACAATCCCAGATCCCATTTTTGTGTTGTTTTCCTTCAAATTTTCGTAAGGGTTGTATAGTTCGGGTCCCAAGCTTTCCAAAACATGTTTCGGATCTGATTTTGGAGCACCGGGGTGCTCCCGGAAGTTTTCCGGCGAAAACCCAGTTTTCCGGCGACGACGGGCGGCGGCCATGGCGGAATCCGGCGACGGCGCGGCAGCGCGGCGGCGGTTTCCGGTGACGGCGGCGGCGGCGCGGCGGAATCCGGCGCCGACGCGGTGGTTTTCGGCAAGCCTGGCGGTGGTCCGACCAGGATTTTCCGGGGGTTCTTTAAACCCCCGTAACTCACAAACCGTAACTCCGATTTGCGAGCCGTTTGCGGCGACGCGCTCCTTGCGTCGAGACGGACCTTTTGAACTCACTTTGAGGGTTTAAAGGTTAGGGATCGTGGCCCGGGAGTTAGAAACGTCGTATAAAATAATATTATTTTATTATTTTACGACTTCGGGCCGTTGTAACTTCTACCCGGAGCGTCCGATTGACGTGTCGTCAGTGGCGTTGAGACCCTGATGGTACGACAGACTTTTTGTGATGGTTTCCGGGTGTTGGGTCTGAGAACGGGGTGCGGGCCCCACGAGGCCGGGTTTTGGCGTTTACGGAGAAACGCAGCTTTTGCACCAGGAGTCCGATTTTGGTGGATGAATAGTCGATCCTATGTGTTTTTCCGAGAGGATCGTAATGGTGCGATCCGTTCGATGAGTTTCGGAATCCAGGCGTGGGCCCCACCCGAGCCGGCCTTCGGTGAATAGTACCTTTTTCACCGGGTGTCCGTTTTGGGCGAGCGAGTAGTCGATTCCGCATGTTTTTCCGAGGGGATCGTCGTGGTGTGATCCACTCGATGGGTTTCGGGATCGTTGTGTGGGCCACGCACGAGCTAGCTACGGTGAATAGTGCCTTTTTCACCGGTGCTCCGTTTCGGGCGAGTAAACAGCCTATCCTGCGTGTTTTTCCGCGTGGAACGCGATGGTGGCCTCAGTTTTGGCTTCAGAGGTTCACAGTGTGGCATTGTGGAGAGTCGCTCGGGTTAGCGACGTTTGGACCAGCAATGGTTGAGGGTTCTCCCTTGGTTCGTTCCTACGAGGGTTCATGTGGTATCACAACCTTCGTATGGGTTTTTGATCCTCTCGATGGGATGTTTAAACTGTTAGAGTTGTGGTATCCCTCCGGTGGGCCCGGAGTGGATCCTCTAGCATCTTTACCCTAGATCGGGTTCTTGGTATCGCTGTGACCGTTTATTTACGGGCGACGATCCCCTATCTAGCAGGTTAACCCCATAGGGTTTGTGGCATCATCGTACATATGATCCCCTACGTGGTGGGTCGTGCACAGTAGGGTTGTGTCATTGTCGGGCTTACGATCCCCTACTCAGCATGATGTTTATGGTAGGGTTGCGGTATCGTTGGTTATACGATCCCCTACTCAGCGCGTGGTTTCGTTAGGGTTGTGGCATCGTCGGTTCGATCCCCTACATCGTGAGTTATACCAGATAGGGTTCCGGTATCGTCGTGACTATCTTTATATAGACGATGATCCTCTATCTGGGTGTTGAGCTTCTGTCGAGCGCCAGATCGGGTTGTGGTATCCCCCAGCGGATCTTGGGTGTGATCCCCTATCTGTGAGAACTACGTATGCCAGATCGGGTCGTGGTATCCCCCAGCGGACCCTGGGAGTGATCCCCTATCTGTGAGCTACGTATACCGGAGTGGGTCTTGGTATCCCCTAGCGGACCCTAGCGGCGATCCCCTATCCGAGGAGTTTGGTGGTTATGGTGTTTCAGCGATGTTTCCTCAGTGATGTTATCCGACGAGCGTGGTCTCTTAGGTGAGCATCTGAGATGTTTGTTTGGGACCCGATGGAGTGTATCTCTCTGATGTGTGTCATCTGGTATGACAGTGTTCGTGGTGTACTCTCCTGGTTGTGGACAGTTGCTGGTGATGAGGTCGGTACCTCTTGTGGCTTTGTGGCGTGAGCTGTGTATATCTGGATTGTTCAAGGTGTATGTATGGGCATACACCTGAGCTAAGCTGAGATGACTAGTTGTGTTTAGCTGATGATGGTCACGAGATGGAGTTTCTCTCTCGTATGGGTTCCCTCTGGCTGGGTTGAGCGGACTGTTGCCTTTCAGTTTCTCCCTTGGGTTTTGGGTTTTTGGGGTGCCTACTGAGTATGTTTATACTCACCCCTGCACGGGCTTTGCCCGTACATGTTTGTGTCTTGTGAAGACCACAGGCCTTTTGACGGAGTCCCAGGAGGACCCGGAGCAGGAGGAGCTTAGTGAGCGATTTGACCGGGGTGTTTACCGGAGCTGTGCCGAGGGAGCTTTCTGGCGGGTGTTTGTGGCAGTGTTCCCCTTCTTCAGAGCAGGTTGGACGCGCTTTGTAGTTTTCTTTTGGTGGGCCCTGTTTTGCCCTTGTACTTTTGATGTTGCTCTCTGGTTGTGGGATAGTGTATGCATGCATTTACTTTCCAGTTTCTATATCTCTTCACTGTTTCATGGAGGTGTTTGTGGGTGCGTGTGTACAGGTACCTTAGGCTAATGCCTCCCATGTGTGTGATAGCCTACTCGGCGCTGGTCGCCAGCCCCTGGCCTATTGGAGGCGGGCTTGGGGAGTCGCGGCTCGAGCCCCGTTGGGTCGGGTCGTGACTTAACTAAAGAATAAGAAGAGGTATCCTACTTGATTTCTACATATCTAAGACATCCCATTTATTTTTGTGTTCAAGGAAACCATTTGATTACTATATTTCTAAGAAATTGATCAAAGTAATTGGAGCCTATAGAAGAAGAATTTTTCTACACTACTGATCACTTTAGAATGGAAATACCAATATCCTATAGTCTTGTTCTAACAAATTAAATCTTACATTTTAACTAGCTAGTTCTAGGAAAATGATTCCAATTCCATTCCCTTGCTTGTGCTTTCTTTGATAATAAAAAATAAGTTTTGTGTAGGTGGGATAATAACCACTATACATCAAGGATATAGTTATCCACATTAAAGGTGATCATCATTAACAGACCCTGGTGTCCAATGTGATTTACTATTTTATGTGCATGCTTTCTAATTATAGCTGAAGATAAAAAGAGGTCCATTTACTAAATAAGTAATATAGGTAAAAATAACTAAAATTTTTAAGTGATAAATAGCCATCCCACACTGATTATTCCTATTATCATGGCTATACCAAAGTGATCCTAATAATTCCATGGGAATCTAATTTATTATCCAGATATATGCAATTATCCATTTTCATGTGTGGTGAGTCAAATTAAAAAGCAAAAAAAGGTTCAATAATTCAATATAAACAACATTATAACAAAACTAAATATAATTCAAAGTGAAAAATAATTATTAAGCATGATCAATCATATAAGAAAAAATTGCAGAACAAGTAGATCTCATATGATTTCTTCCCCACCCCTTCAATTTTAATTAAACCAATTATTTATCTTCATTAATTTAATTCATATTATCATACCAAAGGAAATATAAAGTATAATATTTTCACAAGTACATCTAAAGAAGATAAAAGAAGGATACCCTACCTCAAAAAATATTTCCAAATCACTGTATGAGGATGGAACAATATATAAATAACCACTAAGAACCACAATCACAAGGAAAAACCTTGATCAACATAAAACACAAAAACACACATCATTATCTCACCAAAGGATCACCAAAACTAGTTTTTATTTTGACACTATTCTTCACCAGATGAAGAATGAGAAGAAACATGGAAGATAAGGAAATGAAATACACCTAGAATCATTAAGGATTGATCTCCCAAGGATGGGGTTGAAATTATTTCTAGGGACACACATAGATTTCATAAAAACCAAGAGAAAAGTCTAGAGAAAGATGGTGTTTGAAGGGGATTAGGAATTTATAGGAAACCTAGAAATTTAGAAGACCATGGTATAACACTTCTTACTACGACACAAAGGTGATGACACAGAACAAGACTATGGTGCAAAGGAAGAGACCACACCACAATGGGGATGATAAAAATTGCATATGAGAAACACATCAAATTCAACACAAAATATGATAAAATAGGAGAGAGACCATAGTGCAAGTGAAACCACTATACTGCATAAAGTAATCACCAAGATGAAGGCCACACCATAACCCATCCCTACAATATAGCTACCTCAAAATCGATAAAACCACAAAAATAATTCTTCTTGGGATCCACACTATAGCCTAGAGGCCATGCAACAAATATGTTTAAAAATATAGAACCATCAAAACCCACTACCCAAGTCTCCACACCAAAGTCTATATCTCCACACTATAGATATTACCTTTATGGTGCAACATAAGCCCCCGCACCACAAAATCCTTCCCCAGATGAAATTTTAGCTACAACTACACCATCCAATCCCCAACTCCCTCAAGATTTCCCCCAAACTATATTATCACCAAAATTATTACAATGAAACAAGTTGGAAAGTACATAAAATTACATTAGATACCTCTCAAACAGTTATTGTCTTTGAGAATCAAAATCCAACACCAAAAAGGAATGGGTCTGAACAACCACCTCATGAAATAACTCCCAAGGACCTCATTATATCTAAAACACTATCACTAGTTGAGCTCACAAATAATAGAGAAGATGTACATCTCATAAACCAAAAAATTCCAAGTGTTACACCACCAAAGTAAAACAAAACAAATCCAAATCTTAAAACAACCTGGGATTCCTAGCACACGTCTATGTCTTATGTTCTCAAACACCATGCCTCCACAACATGAGAACTAAGGGATAACTCATCCACATAGAACCTTCTCTCAAATATAAAAACCTACTACCAAAAACCTTATAAAGATATAGATATTGATCCTTGTATATAATATCCCCCCAAAACCCTCACAGCTACTAGAGATACCTCTAAAATAGAGCACCACCACTAGATGAAGCCAAAGTGGAACCATACTCCTCACTCATTAGTAACTTTTACCAACCACTCATTCCAAATTAACCAGGTTTCTAAGATATCCACACCATGATAAACAATTTCATCACCTTGATCAAAACATTTCATTTTATTTTAAAAGGAATGTTCTATAAATTTTCATGAAAATTTTTATACTTAGATTTTTCAAATCATTCAACCTAGTTTACAAAAAAGTATCAAAATTAACTTTAAGGTTTTATTTAAAGGATTAGAACTCAACCAAGACATTACCCTTTACTAAATATTCACCAAATAATGGGAAACATGTTAAATCATAGAATAATAATATTTAATGTTCCCAATAACATCACACTAAAAAAAATCATTACACTATACACAATACACTACAAACCACTCAACCTTAGAGCACCAAGATGCACCCTAATCTTAAAAGACTTCCCCACTCTCTTCCCCTAAAAATCCTAAGACACCTAACCTAGAGTATTCAAATCCACCTTCAAAACCACTCAGGAGGTACCTTCATCAAAACCCTTCTTCAAACAATCATTCATCTTTACTTGGTAAAGTAAATATTTCTTGAATAATTTAAGAAATTTCCCCTAATACATATTTCTCATATCACCATACTTCATCTACCACCACCTTTGAACCTCATTACAAAATAATCCAATGACCAAATAAAACCAAAATTCATCTAAGGCTTTCAAAAACCAAAAAAAAAAGAAACCTCAACCTTTTTTATACACTCTAAACTTAGATTTCATTTTTATGACATGGATTTAAACTAGGAAACAACAAGTTCAACATAAACTATGACAACCCATATCTTTAATAAACTTTATTTCATGATTTATTACATAAAATTTCACATAATACAATCCCAAAAAATCATAAATCCTGGATTATTTGGGAAATTAGGCACATAGTATAACAAATCGCAAAATGAATATAAATACTTTATTGCAAACTTCCTTAACATGCCCCTAAAATTCCATCATTCTTCTAAGGTTGCACGAGATAACCTTGGGATGTACATAATAAAGGGGAGAGATATAAAGCCCAGTAAGGGAATAAAAAACATAGTATAAGGTAAATAAGTACATGTAAGACAAGATGCATATCAAGGTAACATAAGAGGGATGAGAACCATAATATTAAACAACTAGTCATGATATAACTTAATAGAAAAAAAAAAGCAACATAGGAATGTCGAAAAAATATAAAACATGACATCATAGACATAAGTCAAGGATAAGCACCAAGAAAAAATAACATAGTTTTCTCATGATAACCTCCCATACACAACACATGGCATCTATTGAGACTAAAACATTACCCAATGTATTGGAGGGTTATACAATTCTTGGACCACCTGTCACATTCGTATCATGTACATGCATCAGTGCACCACATAGATTATTCAAAATAGGATAATATTTAATCATATTTAATCCCATGATTAAGTAGTGTTGTATAAATATATGGAATTAAAAAATTAAATAAGGATAGTTACATCTAGGTGAATACTCTTGAGTGGAAATGGGGATGAGTATTCACAACATAAATGTTTGACATGAAAAATTATAAGATAATTTTGGCAGTATAATGGGCGTACATAAAGATTCATGGGAGGTATTAATGAGAATTAAAGGGGTATTCAATCACTTCAAAATAATAAGGTAAGTATGTGGTATATTTTAAATCATATACCAACATAAAGAAGTTGAAAAAAGGCATAATATAAAGGAGGTTCTTGAATAAAGAGGATAAGGATAAGATCCCTTACCTTGAGAGGGCACTTATAAAAGATAGAGGAGATATTATTAAGAGATTGGGGGAACCTTTGGAGGAATATATAGAGGTAAGGCTAAAGTAATTTCATGATAAAAGGGTTTTTATTGAAGAGTAATGGGATTTTGGGTGGGTTTATATAGAAAAAGAGAGGATAATGCTTTATTAATTTCCAAACATAGGTTTTGGACTCTATATGATGATGTAATAAAAAACACAATCCTTATAATGGTTTTTCCCATGGTTTCTGCCAAAGTGAATTTATTTTTATTATTTTAAAATTTTAAGAACCAATTTCATTAAAATAATAACCTTGGTGATATGGAAGTGAGTCATGTTTATAGAGAATTGATTTTAAAACCTTAAAATATAATATAGGTTTTAGAGGATTCATTTAGGGTTTATAAAATTAATAAAATAATTTTAAAAACACATTTTTTTAAATGGGAAATATGTATTTGGTCATGGATACCTTTTATGTCATATATTACATCACTTTTGTGTCATTATGATGTCATAATACATACCATATATTTATACCACATTTAATTTTTACCCAACAATTTGACAGTCTTAGAAAATTATGGAAAAATCACCATTGGATAATAATAACATGATTATTAAAAAATAATATTTATTTTATCAAAATAAATCTCTAAATATAAAAATTTATATTTTTAAATAAAAAATCCCCATTTATTAAAAAATACTAGTTAATTTGAAAATAACATTTTTCTGACCCTTATAAAAATTATTTATGAATTTTTAAAATTATATTATCATTTATATTTGATAAATATAATAATATTTTATGAAAATATAATTTAATTAAAAAATTATTGAATTAATTAAAATATATTGTCTTGATTTAAACTATACATTTCCAAAAAATACAATTTGTGTTTCATAATATCAAAATATAATTTTTATCAAACTCATTATTTAATAATTTAAAAAGTAATATTAAAATGTATAAATATAATCATTGTTTTATTAAAAATAAAATATAAAAATTAATACTGTTAGGGTATAGATACATATCTCTTTATCACACTAGTGAATTTCCTAAGGGTAAGGTGTGTGATGGTGAGATTTTCATGGGGTAGTTCGGTGAACATGGTTTGGGTTGTGATATCAATGATCTTGAACTTCTCTTGTAAACATTTTTTCACAATATTAAGTTATTGAATCTCATATTGGGATTATATAAGGGAAAAATCCAGTGATTCTATCTCCATCAGAAGATCTGATAAATGAGCTTCATAGGGTTTGATCCTACTGATCGAGGCCCTCGCTTCCTTTATCTATGTCAAAAGGACTTTATCATAACCCTTAATATATTAATATTGATGTTCACTATAAAATGACAATGTAATCAATGGTTATGATTATTAATGATTTTTTAAATTTTATAGACTATATAACGGTCTAAAATAACCAAATTAGTGCATGTGTTTTCTATAACTTCATTACTTGATGAGATATTTAATCATTTAAAAAAGGTAATTTCATTTATAAAAGTTTAGTTCATCACATTATTCCCCCCTTCATAAATTTCACCCTCAAAATTTTTATTTTTTACACTAATATAGATGAGGGTACTTTTTTCATCATCTCTTTCGGTTACCATGTCACTTCCTTAAACTTATAATTCCTCCACAAAACTTTGATCATGTGAGTTGTCTTATTTCATAGAACCTTGTCTCTATGATATAAGATCTTCACCAGGTGCTCCTTGTATGAAAGATCATTATCCAATGGTACCAACTCTAGATTTATTACATTTTAGGGGTTTAGTATGTACTTCTTTAAGAGGGATACATGGAACACATCAGGTACTTGAGATAGGTTAGGTGGGTGTTCTAGTTGATATGACACCATTATAATGTGATCAAAGATATAAAAGGGACTGATGTATATAATACTAAGCTTTACCTTCTTCTCAAACCTCATGAATTTCTTCCATGGTGATATATGAAGGAATAATTTATCTTTGACCTCAAAATATAGGTTTTGTTAATGACTATCTGAATATATTTTCTATTAAATTTGTGAGGATTTCATATAAAACTTAATTCTTTAAACCTTATATATCATTTCTTGGATAAGATCAGGTACCATTAGCTTCCACTCTCCAAATTAATCCCAACATGTTGGAGAATTAAACCTCTTACCATACAGAGTCTCATAAGTCACCATTTGAACACTATAATGAAAACTATTGTTATATGATAAATTCACTAAAGGAAGGTGTTGATCATAATATACATTTAAATCCATTGAACATGGTCTCAACATATCATCCAGAGTTTGAATGGTTCTTTGAGATTAACCACCCATATAAGGGTCATAAATAGTGCTAAATCTCAGTTTTATATCTAACACTTTGTCAAAGGCTTCTCTAAAACCTTGAGGTAAATCTCAAATCTCAATCAGATAAAATAGAGAGTGTAACTCCATGCAGTCTTACCACTTACATTATGTATATCTTGGTGAGTTGGTCAAGAGATAAATATTCTTTGATAGCAATGAAATGTGCTAACTTGGTGAGGCGGTCAACTACCACCCAGATGGCGTTATTTCTTTTAGGTGTCATGGGATGTCCTATGATGAAATCTATGGTTATGTTTTAACATTTCCATACTGGTATGGAAAATGGTTGCATCATACCCTTAGACTTTTGTAATTCTTCTTTGACTTGTTGGAATACCAAGCATCAAGATACAAAATCCACAATCTCCCTCTTCATGTTATCCTACCAAAAGTTTTTCTTTAAGTCTATATACATCTTAGTTATTCCTAGATGAATAGATAAGGATGAGATATGTAAATAATCCAGAAGTTTTCTCTTTAATTATGGTTTTAATGAGACACATATCTAGGTTCCAAACCTTATAATTCTACCTTCCACTACAAAAAAACAGCATATTAACAATGATTATTTAGTGGGGTTCATGCAAACCCCCCTCAAAATTCATTTTTGTATCAAGTATAGGGGATTATAAACCCCCTCTAATTTCTTAAATTAAAGGGGATTTTAAACCTTATCTAAATTTCTTAAAATTATTTTTTTAATATTTGGTTGGATTTTATAGGGGGTTTCAAACCCCATCTAATTTAAGAATTTAGAGGGGGTTCATAACCACCGCTAATCATTGATATTAGTGGTGGTTCACAACCCCCTTTAATATCTTAAATTAGAGGGGGTTCCAAACCCCCTTTAATGTCTTAAATTATAAGGGCTTCAAAACCCCTTGTAATTTAAGAGATTATAGGGGGTTTTGAACCCTCATTGTTTTCTTAAAAAAAACAAATTCCATAATATATATATATATATATATAATTAAAACACAATATATAAATGTATTTAAATACATTATATGAACATATTATATAAAATATTTATATGATTATATTTAATCATATTTATATGTATACATAAATGTAATTGTATAATGTGTACATTAATATATATTTATTTGTAAAAAAATTTATTTCATATAATATTAATTATAATATAAAAACATAAATATATTATATAAATACATACATAAATATAAATTATTTAAAAAATGTATCATGTAAAAACCCTTACAGTTTTAATAATTTATATAATAATAATAATAATAGATTATATAGATACTTAAACACGTGCATATAAATAAACATGTATATATTATATAAATAATGGATTTGATTGTATGTATATTATATATATTTGTATATATTATATATATTTGTATATATTATATATATTTGTATATATAATATATAATATAAATTAAATTAATTATATACATAAATATGTAATATATTACACACACACACATATTTATATAGTTAATGTATTTAATATATATATATATATATTGAAATACAAAATATAAATATATTTTTAAAGGAATTATATAAATATATTAAATAAATACTTATATATATATATTATATAAATAAACACGTATATAATATATAAATATGTATTTAAGTATATAAATAATTTACATAAATATATTTATAAATATATAAATATATGTGTATATACATAACATAAATTAAATTATAAATATATAAAAAAAAATATTTACTAAAATGTATGTGAATACACATATAAATATATAGATTATATAAATTTCCAAACTTTAATAAAATATAAATGTATTATAATATAAATACATAAATAGATAAAAACATAATATAAACAAGAATACATCACTTTATATAAATATATAATTTATATATTGAAATGTATTTAAATATATTATGAAAATAATATTTATTTGAATAATCATCCAAATATATATAAATATAATCATTTGTATATGATAAATAGAAAGGTTGATCAAGAGAGTGGTGGAGGAGCGATTGTGTATATGAGAAACCATAGTTCAAAACCCCATAGGATGTGTTTTCAATGCGTGTGTATAGGGTAGCACATAAGTGCACATGGAGGCCAGGGGAGATTTCATAGGTGGGTGGTGGTGGGGTGTATTTTAAGGGGTGGGGGGAACAACACAAGTTTTAAAAGGGGCATAGAGTTGATGGGTCCAGGGAGGGGGCACAAGTATAGGGGTGGGGGTTGGACAATGGATTGATTAAAAAAATAATGGGAGGGGGCATGGGAAAAAGAGAAAATTTAGGTGTGGTTTTTGACCTCCCCAAAATGTGTACTTAAAAATTAATTAGGGGTGGTTAGAAAACACCCCAAAAATAGGAAATTTATTTGAGGCAGTTGAAAACCACCCCTAATTATTCTTTTTTCTAGAAATTTTGTAGTGAAATTATAAGGGGTTTAAACCCCCTCTAAAATAACCACCACTAATTTCCACTTTACCTTACCATTAGTTCATTAAAACAACTTATAATGTATTTATAGGGGTCTTTAAACCACTAAAATCACAAAAATAACCCCCTAGAACAACTATATTTTTTTAGTGTTCGACAAAGTTGAACTCTAGATATATTCACTACCTTATTCTGTAGCAACCCATCACCTTTCTATGATTACTTATTCATATAAAGAATATATGGATGAGAATTTATTCAAGAAATTTAGTATGAATATCCTTTTATTATTCTCATACCCATCCTTTTCATGACTAAGAATATTAGATTCTTTTCAATACTTATCATGGATTGGGTTGTAGGATCCTTTATACTCGGTGCATCTTCTACTATGTTTGCTTTCTTAGGATGGTAATGGATAGAACAGTCATAATCATTTATTATCTCTAAACACCTTAATTGGTGAATATTAATCTTCTTCTTTTTTTAATATATAATTAAGGATTTTATAATACATATATATGTCACACTTTTCTCCATAGAGATAATGTCTCCAAATCTTCAACGCGAATATCACTGCTACCAATTCTAGATCATGAATTGGGCAGTTATGCTTATAGATATTTAATTTTTGGGAGGTATAGTCTATCACTTTTTCATATTTCTTATGTAAAAAATCCAAGCCCTTTTTGGATGAATTGCTAAAGATCACAAATCCTTCCCCACTGGTGGGTAATGTGAGCACATGGGCAGTGATTAGACTCTTATTCGGCTCTTTAAGTATTTCTTTATATTAATCATTCCAAAAATAAGATGACTCCCTTATGAGTAATATTGGTTAGTGGTCTTGAAAATCATGATAATTTTCTCACAAATTTATGATAGTACTCAACCAATCTAAATTAAATTTGGATTTTCATCACAGATGTTGGTCTTGGTCATCCTTCAGTTGCCTCAGTTTTTTAAGGATCCACAGATATCCCTTTTTTGGTAATAACATACCCCGATAAGGTTACCCCCTCCATACAAAACTCACATTTACTATACTTAAAAAACAACTTTTCCTTTCATAGAGTCTTTAGTATGAAATTTAAATTCTTCTCATGCTCCTCTTTGATTTTGGAATATATGGGAATATCATCCATAAAGACTACCAAAAAGTTGTCGAGGTAATCTATAAATACCCTATTCATCAAGTCCATGTAGATTTATGGATTATTAGTGAGTCCAAATAACATCACTATGAAATTTTAGTGCCCATACCTTGTATTAAAACCAGTCTTGGGGATATCCTCCTTCTTCACCTTTACATGATAGTGTCCTAATCAAGGATCCACCAGAAGTACTAGTCTCCACATAGCTGATCGAACAAGCCATCAATCCATGGAAGAGGATAATTGTTCTTTATTATAATCTTATTTACCTTAATATAATCAATTCATAGGTGCATTGACCCACATTTTTTTGATGAAGAGAACTAGTACACCCCATGGTGAAGCACTTGGGCATATAAACCCTTTATTTAGATTCTCTTATAATTTTTTATTCAGATCCTCAAGTTAAAAAACGACCATTATATGAAGTATTGGATATTGTAAAAGATTTGGGTATGATATTTATTGAGAACTCAACATTGTGGTTATGGGAATACCATGAAATTATCAAGAAACACACCATCAAATTCCATTACAATGGGCATGTCATCAAGGATGATCTTTTCTTTAGTATCAATCATTTGAGCTAGACACACTTTCTCAAATGTCCATAATATCTATTTTTTAGTTGTTGATACCAAATAAGATCCATCCACCTCCTTTCACTTATATAGAATCTTAGGATAATTCATAATATGGATGGTGATTTCCTTTTATCATCAATTTATATTATATCTATAAAAATAAATCCAATCCTTTCCTATAATTGCATAAATTTTTTATAAAGGGAGTATCATAGGGTTTGTTGGGAAATTCATCCTAAAAATATGGATAGAGGATAAGTTATATTATTGGGATGAAATAATTGACCCATTTTCCTCTTTACTGATAACTCAACTTCCATGTTTTTCGGTGGTGTTTGAATAGTTCTACTAAACTTATATCACATGTAATAATTCATAGAACTAAAATCAAATAGTACATTTACTATTATTGAATGAATAACTAGTGTACCTATCACCACTTCATTTTCAGGATCCATTTCAGTATTTGTGATGGAATATGATCACCCTTTCTCTATAGGCCTTGGAGGTTGTTTTTTTGTTATTATCAACAACCCTTGGTTTAAGGCATTGATTCACATAGTTTCCATGTTACTTGTAGTTGAAACATTGGATGAAAGGCCAAGGGTTGACTGGAGAATTACATTCTTCCATCACATTGGTGGGTTTCTCTCATCGGAAATTTCTAGATAGGTGTCTTTTCTTCCTACACCTAAAGCATTTCCTCACCCCCTTCAAGTAAAATTTCAGATGATTATTCTCACAATTTCAACAAGTGGGATGATGGAATTTCTTACCACCATGAGTTTTTTCCATCACACTGCCAAAATTAAAATCCATTCTCTAATTCTTATCTCCTAACCCATGAGACCCTTGAGATTTTCTGATATCTATTTTAACTTTAAGGGCACATCAGAAATTTTTATTATAGCTATTCAAGTCCCAAATGGATAAGGATTTTCATAGACTCACATTTATCCCACTAAATAAGTGGTCAAATTTATTTTTAGGGGAAATGAAAAATCTAGAGGTGTATTATGAAATTATTGTGAAGTTTTCCAAATACATCCTAATGTATTCATTATTCCTTATCAATACTAAGGAAATCCCTATCCATTTTAATCCCAAGAGTTTGAGGAAAATATTTGTTATTTTTTTTTTCTGAAATTCCTTCCACTCCATCGCTTTGATCTCTTCCTCAATAGTTTCATTTTTAACCAATGTCTACTATTGATCAGCTTCCCATTTCATATAATAAATAACTAGTAGGACCTTATATTACTTAAATAATTAAAATATAAAAGAATATATTTTCAATGGAGTTGATTTATTGTTCCACGATTAAGGGAATTATAGATCTAATAAAAGTTAGAGGCATTTTCCATATAAAGGTCTCAATTGAAACTTTCTATTTCTTGGGGGGATTTGGGAATTCCTTGTAACATCCTATTACTATTTTTAGGTACTCCCTAACCCCTATTTTTTCCTATGCTTTAGTTGGGGTTCTTCTCATGTTTTTTCTATAAGAAATCTAAAAATTATAGATCTTTCTAAGTTATTCATGGTTGGAACATGGTTTTCCCAAACCGTGTGCCCACCAAGGGTAAAATGTGCAAACCCAGGTAGAGGGGGTTTATATAGTTGATGCATGGTTTGAAAAATCATGTTCCCACCAAGTATAAACTATGAACTCTATAGTAGGGGTGTACAGTTTTGGAAATCATGTGGCCTAACCAAACTAACCATGAAGACGATGATTTTTAATTCCAAAAATTTATTAAATTTTTTCCAAACCCTTTTTTACCTCCTGCTCATCCCAAAATCCTCTTGGATTGATTTCCTAGGTCTTGGAAGCTCTCAAGGACCCATTTTGGATCCTCCAGACTCTTTCTATGGTGGATCAAATCTTAGAGAATTTCATTCAATCTCTCCCTGATAAGAGTTATTCCCCCATCCCTTCTCTCCAACTCTCTCTATGTATCCTCCTTAGGGTTTGTTATATATCGTTATTTTTGGTGGATCTAAACCTCATTGTTTTTTATATTGAATCTAAGTTTCATTTATTGATCTCTGTTTCTGACATTCTTTATTGGAAAATTCCATTGTGGGTGTCATGATCCCATGATCCCAAGGTAGGTGGTTTTGTATAAGTTTGGACAATTAATTTAACCTAGAATTTCTTGATTGTTTTAATTTATTTCAATTAACTGTGAAAATCCAATTTGGTGTGAATTTTTATTTTAAATTGAAATGGCATGGATTTTGGGGAAAATCTCCAATTCCAATGAATTAGGGTGTTATTTGGATTTGATGAAAGTTCTGGAAGTTGATTTGTGATTTTTTTTTTAGAAAAATGGATTAAATTGTTTTGATAAGAACCTTGGATTTATTTTATCCTAAAAAAGGCACGAATTGATTAAAAAATGGTGTTTTTGTTTTTAAATAGAAATTGGAATATTGAAATTGATGATGGGGAATTTGTATTTTGAATAGTTTTGAAATAATTTTCCCATTATTTATTTTTTTAGCACATGAAAGCCTAGGTAGTTAGTGATTTATTTGGAAAAAACAAGCTAGTTTGGGATTTACCTAGCAATAGATTAAAATTTTACAACTATAAAATAAACCTATTGTAATATATTATCCCTAGTGGGATGTTAGTTAGTCCTCTTTGACCAGTATCAAAGGGATATGTGTACACAATGTTGTTATAACTATATGAGTGTGTGAGGATCCCATAACTTGGAACTATTGTACCTCTTTTGTAAAGACCCGTAAAATTCAAGGGAAATTTTTTCTTAATTTTCTTTGGGATTTTACAAGAACGCGGTTTCTGACGGCACTTGATTCCGAGGCCCGGAGTGCCCGGAATCAATTTCCGAACTTTGGCTCGGGTACGTTCAGTGAATGAACGAGTGGGTTTTCCTATCTTTTGAACTGGTGCTCGGAATTAAAATCTGATGGCACCGATGAACTCGCAACGCCGGTAATCGCTTAAGGGAACCTTTACCGTAGTTGCGTTTATGCGGGAGAAGAAGTTAATTTTTGGGTTTTAATTAAAAAAAGTAAATAAAATTGTTGAATCAATTTTATTTCATGTCATGTGGTTAACTTCTCCCATGGGAAGTTGGTGGTGGGCCCACATCCACCCAACTTCCCATGTGTGGATATTTGAAAGGGTGGGGCCCACACGAACCCCCCGCCTTTTCAAATTCCTTAAACTCCCTAACCCCTCTTAACCCCTCACTTTCCTAACTCCCCATTAACTCACTTTCATTAACTTTTGACAACTTGTTATAATTAATTAAGTGAGTTACTTAATTTCAAACTCTTGAAATTCAAATGGTTAGGTTGTGTTAATAAAATAAGACTTGGTATTATTTTATTATTGTTATAATTTTGCAACCTTGAGAGGATTGGGAAGCGTGGAGTCTTCTTCTTCTTCAACCTCGATGAAGAACGCGAAGAACACCGTTCTTCAACGAAGAACTTCTCCGCCGAAGAACACGGTTCTTCCGCGATGCCGTATCCGCGACGCGATGTTCTTCTTCCGCGTCGTCTCTTCCGTGACGGTTTTCCTCGACGAAATCTCCGTCAATGACTTATAATCCTCGCTTCGCGACATCGACGTTCATTTTCTGTGATGCCCAACCTCCGCGATGCTCGTCTTCCACGACTCGTTGACGAACACCATTCCTGAACCGAGGTAGGGGTTTTATTTATTTTATTTTTTCGTGAATACCAACTTGATGAACTTTGTGGATTTAAACCATTTGTTATCGAAAAACGTGAGGGGGTCAGACCGCACAAACACGGCCAACCCTCCTCCTTAATTTATGTGTTGGTTCCTTTGTGGTTGGTACGGGAGAGCATGGTGTCGTCGCACCATGCGGATTCATGCGGAAGGAAATGTGCGGTGTCGTCGCGCCGCGCCATGGAACGAAGTTTAAGAACACGACGTCGTCACGCCGCGTCAAAGAAAATTGAAGGCGCCGTGGCCGGAGCAGGGCCGCAGTGGAGGGGCGCGGTGTCGTCGCACCGCGCCGGACGACAAGGGCCGCGGCCGGTTCCGGGCCGCGGCGGAGCAAGGTGACCGGCGGCCGGACCGGGCCGCTGGTGTAGGAACTGGAAGGGGACCGGCCACCACCGGTCCCGTTGAGAAGGAGCCGGCCGGAAAGGGGAGAAGCTGGGGGAATTAAATTCCCTCGACCGGCTTCAAACGTCCCTCCATAAATGGGGGGGGTTACTCAAGGGGGGCAGGTGCCCCCCTTTTTCCAACAGCTCGGCCGAAGGTCGAGCTGGCAGCGCGCTGGGCGCGCTATGCCCAGCCGAACCGGCACCTGGCCGGTCTGCCAGGTCGGGTCGCACCCAGCCGGCCGGGCCGCACCTGGCCGCGTCAGGTCGGGCCAACCTGGACCGGGGCGGTTCGACCCAGGTCGGGCCGACCGGGGGGTCTCAGGCCGGGTCGGTCCGGGCCCAAAACCCCCGTTTTCGGACCGCTTGGGTTCAATTGCCCATAACTCGGGCTACGGACCTCCGATCGACGCGCCGTCAGCAGTGACACGATCCTTGGAATGAGACGGTAGTTTCGGTATATCGTACTCAAGGTTTCGGAATACTTTGTGTTCAGCCGGCTTGGTTCGTACACGAAACCAACTGGGCCCTCAGAGCAGAAACGCTCATATCTTGAGCTACGGACGTCCGATTGACGTGCCGTCAACTTTGTTGAGTTCCTCTTAGTGAGACGGATCTTTTGGCATACTCTGCCCGAGGTTTGGACGCATGTGGAGTACGGTCGGGTTGTTTTTGCCGTAAAAACCAACCGGGCCCCTGGGACGAAAAAGCCAATAACTCTCAGACCGGGCGTCCGATTGACGCGCCGTCTGCGACGATGAGTTCCTGTTGATGATACAGAACTTTTGGATATATCAACTCTAGAATAAGTGTCAGTTGATGTATCAGCCTCTCGGCTCATGGAGCGGACCCTCCTGAACGAGCTTGCTGTGTGCGGGAACCCTAGAGCTGGCTGCGACTGCTACTGTGACTGCGACGACGACAGTGCAGAGATCCTCAGTGGATTCGACGATGACGACTTCAGCACTCAGCGATCCTATGTGGATCAGTGCTACCGATCCTGTGTGGGTCCGATCCTGTGTGGGTCAGTGCTCAGTAGTTCTGTGTGAGCCAGCGCCTACAGATCCTGTGTGGGTCCGATCCTGTGTGGATCTTTGCGGGGGTTAGTTTCCTACCGATCCTGTGTGGGTCATTGCGGGGGTTAGTACCTATCGATCCTTTGTGGGTCCGACGAATTAGATGAATCAGTGATCATCTCTATAGTCTTTTGAAGAAGTATTCATGTGTGAGTTGAAACCTGTTTGCTTTCCTGTGTGGATTGTGTTGTGCTATCCTGTGTGGATTACGTTTTGCTTTCCTGTGTGGAATACGTATACTTTCCTGTGTGGACTGGGTTGTACTTGGGCTCAGAGGTTGGAGCGTATTGGAATTGATGACTTAGGTATATGTATGGGCATATACCTAAGCAGTGTCGGTTGTTACTTCGTGATTGTATCTTTCCTTTGTGGTTTATCCTTTGTGGATTTTGGGAGACCTTCGGGGGTCTCGGGGTCCCTACTGAGTAGCTTATACTCACCCCTACATGGGCTACGCCCGCACTACGTTGTGTTGGTTGCAGATGACGGACAGCGTTGATCGTGGTGGAGGCTCGTGGAGCAGGACGGTACCTGGAGGTGGACCACTGGCCGGAACATACTCGGAGCGGACGGCGGGACCTGAGGAGCAGTGGAGCTATCTGTACCCACCCTTCAGGTGGGATTTCCAGCGGACAGCTCGGCATAGCGGCTTTTACTTTTCAGTTGTTGTTTTCCCTTTCGAGTTGTACTTTACTTTCAGTTTGGGTTTGTATACTGGCGCACTTACTTTCTGCACTTACAGTTGTACTCAGTTTTTACTTAGTGTTTACTTTTTCTGCTTTCTTACTCGGTGGTGCTTGTTTACTTTACAAAGGCAATGCCTTCCCTTTTTACCGGGATTTACGTCTTGGTGCTAGTCGCCAGCCCCTGGCCTATGGAAGGCGGGCTTGGGGTTGTCACGGCACGGTCCCTGAGGACGGGTCATGAAAAATTGGTATCAGAGGAGTTCGGTTCTACCGCGGACTCTGATCTTTTCTATGTGAAGCAATAGTGTTTAGCATATTGGGTGTGGTTATCTATCCAGGGAGTCCAGTGTTGGTGCGGCGGCCGACGTATCCGTACACCAGGACCCTGACTTCTTATTTCCGAATTAATGCACGAAAACATTTGATTGCATGTGTGTTTCAAGTTTTCTTTGTGATTACTTTGTATCAGCTCACCAGGTATACTGTTCTGACCGTGGCGCACCTGTTTCCTTTCTAGGATTGCCCCACGACGGCAGCCAGCTAGGGTTCCGAGAGTCAAGCGTGATGACAGCCCACCGAGCGATGAGGCCTCGATGCAGGGCCCTTTTTCAGCAGTGGCACCAGCGGTAGCTCTACCCACCGAGCCACCGATGCTTCCAGCACCATCCGCTGAGGATGCGCGTCGCCTTAGTGCACTGCATGACTTCCAGCGCCAGCGACCGCCCAGGTTCCGCGGGGAGACGGACCCCCAGGCATCTGAGGACTGGCTGGAGGCAGTTGTATGAGTTTTCAAGCTAGTGAGGACATCAGCAGACCTCATGGTGATCCTCACTGCGAGCCTACTGCACGCAGTAGCGGGCCGATGGTGGAGCTTGATGCTCCAGGTGCACGATGAGGCATCTATACTTTGGATGGACTTTGAGAGCCTCTTCCGCTCAGAGTTCGTCCCAGCCACCCTCCGTACAGTGCGCATTCAGGAGCTTCTTCAGCTGCGGTAGGGCAGCATGACGGTCGCTCAGTACTCGGCGAGATTTACTGATCTCTCGCGCTACTCGACCGACATGGTATGGGACCCATTCTTCCAGTCCCGGACCTTTGAGCAGGGATTGAGACACGAGATCTGGGCATCACTGATCTCCTTCAGCATTCCGACTTAGACAAGAGTACTGGAGCGATCCCTTTTGATCGAGAGCTTTCTTGCTGAGTCTACACCAGCACCGAGACCCACCGCAGGGTGGCACGTAGCAAAGTCTTCTGCAGAAGGCAGTCAACGGATGACTCATGGGTCCAGGCAGACCAGACCCTCAGGCAGATGACCTCAGGATACTAGCTCGGAGGTGCGGGGCACACGCAGCAGAACCAGTCTTACAAGTGGAAGACAGTGCTATGCATGCGGCGGGCAGGGCCACATGGCTCGTGACTGCCCGACCCGCCATGCAGAGGAGCAGCAGACGGTTGAGGAACCACCTAGGCAGAGGAAGAGGTTTGACCGTGGTGGTCCGCAGGGAGCAGGCGGACGAGGCAGAGGAGTTGGCCGAGCAATAGGTGGTGGGCGACGCTTTGAGGTTCTACCACCACCACCACCAGGAGGTCCACCCCGACCTCAGGGGAGAGCACAACTTCAGGCAGCTGAAGCCTACGATCATGGAGCTCCGGAAGCGGGTGGACAAGTGCGGGACTAGCTCCAGGCATAGAGGCCCTTGACCATAATGCCTCTAGCTTCTTTGTTTGTGTTTCCTTGTGTCCTTGTACTTTGAGTTGAAGTAATAAAAGATGCTTGAAATAGTGACGTTTTCTTTCTTGTCTTTTTTTTGTTAATACTAAGAGGTGCCAGTTAAAAAAAATATTGACTTGACCCTCACTTGTGAGATTCTTACTGGAGGAGACCCAGTGACCACACACTGATGCCGACAGTGTGACTCAACCCTTGGAGGTGAGAGTAACGGTTGGATCTCTTGGTAGTAGCGTCGAGGCCTTATGATGTCATCTATGCCATGAATTAACTAATCATGATGGGATTGACTGTATTAGGCAAGGAACGTGGTTCATCCAGGGGATGAGACTGGATTTCCCTTTTCGGTAAAGGAGAAATCATTGAAGCTTTGCAGAACGTTAAGGAGGAAGGGGAAACCCTTCGTGTGGACAGACAGATGTCAGTAGAGCTTCTAGGAGCTGAGACAGAGTTTGACCAGTGCCCCTAGAGGCGTGGATAGAGATGGAGCAACCTTCCTTCAGTCTCTTACAGTCACCCCTCCACTACTGCAGCGGGTCAGAGAGGCACAGCGTGGGGACGCTGACTGTGAGATGCGGAGTGCACAGATATCCTCAGGACAGACACCTGATGGTTTCTCCTTGGAGTAGAGCACGACATCCTTTTCAGAGGACGTACCTTGGTACCAGTTTCTTTACAGGGGGAGGTGCTGAGAGAGTTTCACACTTCTCCTTTGGCGGTACATCCTGGAGTGGCGAAGATGTACCAGGATCTCAGACGACAGCACTGGTGGCCAGGCATGAAGAAGGCTATGGAAGAGTTCGTTTCTCTATGCCTCACCTGCCAGCAGGTGAAGGCTGAGCACCAGGTACCAGCAGGTTTGGTACAGCCCTTGGAGGTTTCGGAGTGAAGTGGGACGGGATATCTATGGACTTCGTGACTGTACTTCCACGCACTTCCAGAAGTCACGACTCCATTTGGGTGATTGTCAACCGACTCACCAAGTCGGATCGCTTCTTACCCATCAGAGAGAAGGTCTCAGTGGAGAGCTTGGGATGACTTTACATTCAGGAGATTGTTCGACTTCACGGTGTGCCATCATCTATCGTCTCTGATCGAGATGCTCGATTTACTTCCCGGCTTTGGAAGGGGTTTCAAGAGGCGTTCGGGACGCAGCTACGTCTGAGCACAGCCTTTCACCCTTAGACGGATGGTCAGACGGAGAGGACCATTCAGACTCTCGAGGACATGCTCCGCGCATGTGTCCTCGACTTTGGTCGTAGCTGGGAGGACCACCTACCCATGGTGGAGTTTTCGTACAACAACAGCTACCACTCCACCATCGGGATGGCACCGTACGAGGCATTGTACGGTCGACCATGTAGATCTCCTTTGTGCTGGACAGACCCTGGGGAGTCAGCACTTGTGGGGCCGGAGATGGTCCAGGCCACGATAGAGAAGGTCTAGGTCATCTAGGAGTGGATGAGGACAGCTCAGAGCCGGCAGAAGTCATACGCTGACAGGAGGTGTAGGCCACTAGAGTTCGAGGATGGAGACCACATCTTCTTGCGTGTCTCACCTCGACGTGGTTTACAGAGATTTGGCCGAGGCAGAAAGTTATCTCCGCGCTTCATCAGACCCTTCCAGGTCCTCAGCAAGATTGGCGAGGTGGCTTATCGCCTGGCTCTACCACCTCAGTTGCACCGGGTGCACGACGTCTTCCACGTATCTCAGCTGAGGAGATACGTGCACGACCCGACGCACATCATTGACCATGGGGAGCTTGACGTTGACGATGGGGAGACTTTTACGGAGGTCCCGGTGGAGATCGAGGATCGACAGGATCAGGTCCTACGTGGATGGTCGATTCCTCTAGTGCGCATCATATGGCAGCACGGGAACCTCCAGGAGAGAACTTGGGAGCGGGAGGCTCAGATGAGTGCTCAGTACCCTAATTTGTTTCCCTAGTTTTGATGTATCTTTACGGGGAAGTAAATACCTGAGGTGGGAGTAATGTAAAGACCTGTAAGATTCAAGGGAAATTTTTTCTTAATTTTCTTTGGGATTTTACAAGAACGCAGTTTCTGACGACACTTGATTCCGAGGCCCGGAGTGCCCAGAATCAATTTCCGAAGTTTGGCTCGGGTACGTTCAGTGAATGAACGAGCGGGTTTTCCTATCTTTTAAACTGGTGCTCAGAATTGAAATCTGATGGCACTGATGAAATCGCAACGCCGGTAATCGCTTAAGGGAACCTTTACCGTAGTTGCGTTTGTGCGGGAGAAGAAGTTAATTTTTGGGGTTTAATTAAAAAAAGTAAATAAAATTGTTGAATCAATTTTATTTCATTTCATGTGGTTAACTTCTCCCATGGGAAGTTGGTGGTGGGCCCACATCCACCCAACTTCCCATGTGTGGATATTTGAAAGGGTGGGGCCCACACGAACCCCCCCACCTTTTCAAATTCCTTAAACTCCCTAACCCCTCTTAACCCCTCACTTTCCTAACTCCCCATTAACTCACTTTCATTAATTTTTGACAACTTGTTATAATTAATTAAGTGAGTTACTTAATTTCAAACTCTTGAAATTCAAATGGTTAGTTTGTGTTAAGAAAATAAGACTTGGTATTATTTTATTATTGTTAGAATTTTGCAACCTTGAGAGGATTGGGAAGCGTGGAGTCTTCTTCTTCAACCTCGGCGAAGAACGCGAAGAACACTGTTCTTCAACGAAGAACTTCTCCGCCGAAGAACACGGTTCTTCCGCGACGCCGTATCCGCGACGCAACGTTCTTCTTCTGCATCATCTCTTCCGCGACGGTTTTCCGCGACGAAATCTTCGTCAATGACTTCGAATCCTCGCTTCGCGACATCGACGTTCATTTTCTGCGACGCCCGACCTCCGCGACGCTCGTCTTCTGCGACTCGTTGACGAACACCGTTCCTGAACCGAGGTAGGGGTTTTATTTATTTTATTTGTTCGTGAATACCAACTTGATGAACTTTGTGGATTTAAACCATCTGTTATCGAATAACGTGAGGGGGTCGGACCGCACAAACATGGCCGACCCTCCTCCTTAATTTACGTGTTGGTTCCTTTGTGGTTGGTACGGGAGAGCGTGGTGCCGTCCCACCACGCGGATTCATGCGGAAGTAAATGCGTGGCGCCGTCGCGCCACGCGATGGAAAGAAGTTTAAGAACGCGACACCGTCGCGCCGCGTCGAAGAAAATCGAAGGCGCTGCGGCCGGAGCGGGGCCGCGGTGGAGGGGCGCGGTGTCGTCGCACCGCGCCGGACGACAAGGGCCACGGCCGGTTCCGGGCCGCGGCGGAGCAAGGTGACCGGCGGCCGAACCGGGCCGCCGAGGTAGGAACTGGAAGGGGACCGGCCACCGCCGGTCTTGTTGAGAAGGAGTCGGCCGGCCAGTTCGGGCCGGCCGGAAAGGGGAGGAGCCGGGGGAATTAAATTCCCCCGGCCGGCTTCAAACGGCCCCCCATAAATGGGGGGGCCATGGTTACTCAAGGGGGGCAGGTTCCCCCCTTTTTCCAACAGCTCGGCCGAAGGCCGAGCTGGCAGCGCGCTGGGCGCGCTGTGCCCGGCCGAACCGGCGCCTGGCTGGTCTGCCAGGCCGGGCCGCGCTGGGCCGCGCCCAGCCGGGCCAGGCCGCGTCGGGTTGGGCCGACCTGGACCAGGGCGGGTCGACCCGGTTCGGGCCGACCGGGGGGTCTCGGGCCGGG
This sequence comes from Viscum album, assembly GCA_963277665.1. Taxonomy (NCBI): domain Eukaryota; kingdom Viridiplantae; phylum Streptophyta; class Magnoliopsida; order Santalales; family Viscaceae; genus Viscum; species Viscum album. The sequence goes on from OY728160.1 coordinate 754,476,002, forward strand.
TCGGTCCGGGCCCGAAACCCCCGTTTTCGGACCGCTTGGGTTCAATTGCCCATAACTCGGGCTACGGACCTCCGATCGATGCGCCGTCAGCGGTGACACAATCCTTGGAATGAGATGGTCATTTAGGTATATCACACTCAAGGTTTTGGAATATTTTGAGTTCGGTCGGGTTGGTTCGTACACGAAACCAACCGGGCCCTCGGAGCGGAAACGCTCATATCTTGAGCTACAGACGTCCGATTGACGTGCCGTCAACTTTGTTGAGTTCCTCTTAGTGAGACAGATCTTTTGGCATACTTCGCCCAAGGTTTGGACGCAGGTGGAGTACGGTCGGGTTGGTTTTGCCTTAAAAACCAACCGGGGCCCTAGGACGAAAAAGCCAATAACTCTCAGACCGGGCGTCCGATTGACGCGCCGTCTGCGACGATGAGTTCCTGTTGACGATACAGAACTTTTGGATACATCAACTATGGACTAAGTGTCAGTTGATATATCAGCCTCTCGGCTCGTGGAGCGGACCCTCCCGAATGAGCTTGCTGTGTGCGGGAACCCTAGAGCTGGCTGTGACTGCTACTGTGACTGCGACGACGACAGTGCAGAGATCCTCAGTGGATTCGACGATGACGACTTCAGCACTCAGCGATCCTATGTGGATCAGTGCTACCGATCCTGTGTGGGTCTGATACTGTGTGGGTCAGTGCTCAGCGGTTCTATGTGAGCCAGCGCCTACAGATCCTGTGTGGGTCCGATCCTGTGTGGGTCTTTACGGGGGTTAGTTTCCTACTGATCCTGTGTGGGTCATTGCGGGGGTTAGTACCTATCGATCCTTTGTGGGTCCGATGACTTAGATGGATCAGTGATCATCTCTATCGTCTTTCGAAGAAGTATTCCTGTGTGAGCTGAAACATGTTTGCTTTCTTGTGTGGATTGTGTTGTGCTATCCTGTGTGGATTACGTTTTGCTTTCCTGTGTGGAATACGTATACTTTCCTGTGTGGACTGGGTTGTACTTGGGCTCGGAGGTTGGAGCATATTGGAATTGATGACTTAGGTATATGTATGGGCATATACCTAAGCAGTGTCGGTTGTTACTTTGTGATTGTATCTTTCCTTTGTGGTTTATCCTTTGTGGATTTTGGGAGACCTTTGGGGGTCTCAGGGTCCCTACTGAGTAGCTTATACTCACCCCTGCACGGGCTACGCCCGCACTACGTTGTGTTGGTTGCAGACGACAGACAGTGTTGATCGTGGTGGAGGCTCGCGGAGCAGGACGGTACCTGGAGGAGGACCACTGGGTGGAACATACTCGGAGCGGACGGCGGGACCCGAGGAGCAGTGGAGCTATCTGTACCCACCCTTCAGGTGGGATTTCCAGTGGACAGCTCGGCGTAGCAGATTTTACTTTTCAGTTGTTGTTTTCCCTTTCAAGTTGTACTTTACTTTCAGTTTGGGTTTGTATACTGGCCCACTTACTTTCCACACTTACAGTTGTACTCAGTTTTTACTTAGTGTTTACTTTTTCCGCTTTCTTACTTTGTGGTACTATTTTACTTTACAAAGGCAATGCCTTCCCTTTTTACCAAGATTTACGCCTTGGTGTTAGTCGCTAGCCCCTGGCCTATGGAAGGCGGGCTTGGGGTAGTCACGGCACGGGCCCCGAGGACGGGTCATGACATCTTGGAAGATGACCATGTTTCTCATTTGTGAATTATTATGATATACATATATTTCATTGTTTTTTAAACTACTTTACATATTCTTTGTGAATTTATATAAACTATTTTATATAAAAAAATTATTAATCCATTATTTTGAAATATTTCCATTAATTGAAATGAAAAATATGTTTTTATTTAAATATTATCTTGTACTTCCATGCTTCTTTTATTTAAAATTGAAAACATTATTTGGTTAATTGTTGTGTAATCTTATTATGGAAAACTTAGTGAGACCCTACCGGGATTTTAGCACATACCTTACCTTTTCCATGAGGCATTTGTAGATTTCCTTCTGCCAGGTTTGCGCAAGGGGAAAACACCACTTAGAGGAGGTGGTTGTTGATCTTTTGGGCATGGAGTTATATTTCCATTAGGATGTGGGATATCTATTTTGTCTTTCTGTTACTTTTTTGATGTACTATTTGTGTTTTTTTACCTTTTGACTTATGGTACTATCTACTTTTTGATTTTTATTTGAGTAGGATGATATGTATTTGTTTATTTCACTATATTTTTGTGGAAAAACCATTCCCACTCTATATTGTATGATGAAAGGAACTCATCACTGACCCAAAGGGGATTGGGAAAACCATTTAGGATATTTCACTAGTGTCGACTTAGGTATCAAGGTACCAGAGTGTCTGATCCAATTCATGACAAAGTGGTATCGGTGCTCCAGGTTGAGCTTCTTTTTTTGATGTTAGTATGCAGTTGTGTAATCTTTTCAGGACTTAGGAGGTATTTTTGAGTGAGTGCCTATACATATCTCACTGTAATGATCCTTAAGTCATTAGGGTTAGTTTGGTAAAGACATCTTAAGGATGAGTTCTAGTCTTTTCCCTACTTTTGATTTGGATAGGTTGAAATCCAAATCTTGTTTATCTATATGATGAGATTAATTTTCCATGTTTCTCTTGTTTGAGTATTGATCTGAGTAATCCTATGATGCCTTAAAAGTTTTATAATGATGTTGTGTAGAATCATGCCTATGAGAAGATGTGAAAATATAATCTAGGAGGAATTTACTGATGAATCATAGTGATAAAATCCTCCCATGGACCAGAATCTGGTTGAGGTTATTGTGCGTGCTACCCAAGCTTTGGGACAAGCACCTGCACCCGTTCCTATATAGGATCTAGTTATCAAACCTTAGAGGAATGGATTTAGGATTCATGCTCAAGAAATATTTCTCCAGAATCCACCAACATTCCAAGGCTCAAACAATCCTCAAGAGGCTAAGGATTGCTTGAGAATGGTTGATATTTTATTTTAATTGTCAAAAATTACTGATTATATCAAGGTGAAATGTGCCACCTTCAAGCTCGAGGGACCTAGTAGAAGATGGTGGTACATGATGGTGATAGAAATTTTCATGAGGGATTAGAGTGGGGGGAATTTTAAACACTTTCACTGACCAGTTATATCAAGAGTTTATGGTGTTGGATAAGGCTATAGAGTTTTTCAAACTCAATCAGGATGACAAGACTATGACAGAATACCCAAATTGCTTTACTAATCTTATGCATTTCACACTTCAGATTGTATCGAATGAGAATATGAAGACTCAATGGTTTGAGAATTGACTTCGATATGATATTTTTTATCTGGTTTTCTTGATGAATCTCCCTTATAATGCTGAGGTAGTGGATAGAACATTGATGGTTGAGATGGACCTGGTTGGTAAGTCAGGGTTGACGGGAGTTCCTTTTTCTCCCAATGGCAGTTCTGTGAGTTTTTTCAATGGAAATGTGAAGTGTAATGAGTCTCATGGTGGTTCTCAATAGTAGGTTTCTTCTAGACCTCCTATAGTTCCTAGTAGAGACCCTTTGATTTTCTACCAGTGTAGAAAGCCTGGGAACTTGAAACGGTTTTTCACTAAGGAACCCAAGGTATGTGGTTCCTACAGATGCTCAAGTCACTTACAGAAGTTCTATCATATCTATTTTACTCTATCTAGTGGAACATGATCATTAGTTCTTAAAAGTACCATAGTGTAATCATATGATTTATGAACTAAGGATTTCTAGCTACAGACATCCCGAACGAAGATTTTTCACGCAATGAAAGAGTCTATAGAGGAAGAAGATATAATATAACACCTCAGTCTTCCACGGTACGCTTCTTTTTGAATAATACAATAGCGTGTGTTGTACGCAACTTCGAGTTCTAACACACCACAACCAATCAAACTAGCCGTTATTAATAGTAATACCCACTTTTTGAAATTTTATAAATTTTATCTTTCAAAATGGACTTCATTTTTGGATTCAGAGTATCGCAATTAGCTTAGGGTGAATTTTTGGTATTTTTCTGAAAACTTTCACTTTTTGGTGAATAGTGAAAACACCGAGTTATAGTTTAAAACCGATTTTTTATTTAAATAATTATTTATTTTATTTAAATTTATTTTAGGTAAAAAAGATTCATAATACCTATATAAGTTCAATTTAATTCATTTGAGTCAGTTTATAATAATTTTAGATATATAAAAAATTTATTGAACTTTTTACCGTCTTTTACCCACCTCCTATTAACATTTTCAAATTTACATAAAACTTAATTTTACCACTTCTATAATTTGAATTTAAAAATCTGAGTGATACAGTTGATATCAATAAATAAAACTTGGTTCAATAAGATGAAAATAATTTTTGGTGAATAATAACTTTTTACTTTTATTTACCACGATTAAAAGTAAATAGGGTAATTAAGGGTAAAATGACATTATTATAACCATAAAACATGTTATAATTCTATTTTATAAGTTTAATTAGACCAAAAACAAAATTATTAATAAAATATTATTAATTAGGTGACTTGGATTATATTAGGACATTTATTATTATTTAATTCAAAGAAAAGTTAAAAGTGTTAAATTCAATGTTTAATAACTAAACCATTTTTAATATAGGGTTAAACATAAGATAAATTAGACTATAAATATTAATTATGAATATAAAAGGATTTTCTACATAATTTTATTTTATTTATATTTTTTAGGCATTTAATAATTAAATTTATTTATAACACATTGATGATGCAGTAATTACCGTATTAATCAAAGATTAAAATAATTGATATTATGAATATCCAAATAAATGTAATTTGAGACTTTTTATGAATTAAACTAATTTTTGAGGTTAATATGACATATTAGGGTTGGTTATATGAATTTTTTTCGAAGTAATAATGCTTTTATGAATTTATCAAAAACAAAATACCAAATAGTGTTAAAATTGACATAAAAGAGTTTTCAAAAAAATATTATATTATTAATTGATATTATATTCATAAAAATCTAAGTTTCGGCCAAAAGACTTATATAATAATATTTGTATCATTAATGAACTACTTGGGGTTCTCTTGGAAGTATATAGTAAGTTTATTAACCATATAATATAAAAATACAAAGAGACATGGTAAATGTCAAACTATTTAACTAAGAGTTAAATCTAAAAGATAAAGTTAATATAGTGACCCAAACCTATCTAAAACCTATTGTTTGAGTGGTTTTCAACCCATACCCACCTTATCATTTAAATAATTCATTTTTGAGCCATTATAAATCGAAAATGATTTTATTATAAAATAATATTTCTATCTTTTCCTAAGGTGCCCATCACCCCTCTTATAAAAGGGCAGTTCCCCTTCTCTCTAATTAACACCTTGAAAGCCATTTGTCTCTGAAAATCCCTTCCCAAATAACCTCTCAATAGTCTTTACTTAATCATAAATGCCTTACTTTAGTCATAAAGCCAACCTAAGGATCCCTTTTCATCAAATCAAAAGAAAGAACCCAAAGAAGAGGTAAATATTTCATCACCTCTTTCAAGTTCCTTTCTTCTTCCACTTCCTCTTTATTTGTTTTTTGCATTATAAAATAATAAATACAGTATATTATATATACTTTGATGGTATTATAAAAATGGTACAACCATATTCATTATTTTATTCATCCTTTGAATGACATGTCATCATACCTGCGTGCGTACGGTTTACCGTCTCCACGTCGTGGTGTAGTTTGTTATTCAAACACTTCATCATTTGGATGGGTATAATAATGAATATAAATGATTTAAATAATAAATATAACATGATAATTATTCTGTATATATATTATATACCATCTAATTATATACAATTTTAATATCAAAAGAATGCTATTGTCGCTCGTGTGTACGTACGGATTACCGTCTCCACGAACATGATGAGATTCATTCCCCATCGTATCCATTCAAGAATAATTTTAATTAGATGATAAAAAATAATGTTTAAAGACTTAATATCATTCTTAATATGAATAATATACATCCTATCCATAATAAACATTACTTATGTAACAAATCATATAAAGTAAAATGAATCAGTTAACACCCGAAATGACGATAATACTAAGATATCATTAACAAAACAATGTTAAAAGATCATATATGATATCATATTAATGTATATGATTCTTGTATAATTTAATAACAATTATTTCACCATTATATATTAGGTTAATCTACCCTCGACCAAGGAAAAGTACAAGGTAAGAGTTAGTTTCACAATCTCTTCATTATCCAAGGTTGTTTATATGTAATTATCTACTGGGACCTCTTTATCATCCACATCCATGATTCTTACAAATGTATTTAAAAATAATTTTAATATTTACTATACAATGGGTTAAAGTCATGTATACCCTTATTTTACCTTATATGTTTTGAAAGGAATATTTCTATCGTTTTCCAAACAAGGTACTTTTTGACCTTTTTGACAAATTTAAGGTAAGAATGTTTTTTTAACTTATACGGAGGGTGCGGCTATTTTCCACCATTATAACATTGTCGAAGCTTCCCTTACAATATTATATGAATATTTTAAAAATAAATGTTTTCTTTTATAATTATATGACTTTTAAATGATTTCAAAATAGTAAGATATATTTCTCTAAAAAAAGGTTTTGATTTCATCTATGTCAATATCCTTTGATGGATTTTAAGCTTATTTGAAGTTGATTTATTATGATACAAAACTTCTATATTTTATTGAAGGTTTTGTGATATGTTTGACTATGGATGTGTTATTTTTATACCATTCATGGTTTATGGATAAAGTATTGACATTTCGTATGCTAGTTTTAATACGAATGTTTATGTTATGTTTAAAAATTTTCATATGAGGAGTGTATTAGACTTAGTAAGTGGCAGGTGGAGCCCACTATAGCTCCTTGATGCATCGGTAGGTCTCATGAGACAAACTAGTGACTTGGAATAGGGCCTTGACAAAATATTATCTGTAGTCTTGGCACAAGGCCTTGACTATGTGGTTATGAAACTCTGACATTATGCATTCCATAATTATTAAAGTGGATATTGATATTGCATGTGATTATTCGATTAGTAGAATATCCATGTGAATAAGTAAATGGAATTATTTGATTTTATCTTTTCCATATTATGCTTAAGTTCAAGTTTAAAGGGCTTTTTTTAGTCTTATACATTGCCTTAAATGTTTATGCTTATTTATGAAAGTTTCTGCTATATTGTTATCCTTATTGAGCATCTGATCTCGCCCCTTTCTATGTTTTATTTTTTCCAAGATGCAAAGAAGTATATTATGACTGAACTGCAAGGATAGTCTATGGGATCTCAGTATTCTGTATGGAAATAATTTTGTTGTAGTTTTCCATTTTATGATGTAATGTAAAACTTATGAATGTATCTAGTACTTCCAAGTCTAATAAACTAATCAGTCTTTCGAGACTTAATCTATTGTGATCATGATAATGATACGTAATAATGCACCGACTCTGGGATTCTGGGGTCAGGGTGTTACAGTTGGTATCAGAGGAAGTTTAGTACAAAACTTGGAAACTAGATTTAGATAAACTCTGATTAGAGCACATAACCCTAAGATAGATTTTGAGGATTAGTATAGAAGAACTTACTAGAATTTTGGTATTGTATAGATTTTGTGAGTTTTCCAAGAAATACATCCCTATATGGATATGAGTTGGAAGAGACAACTCTGGCATAGATGTACCTAGGGGTAAAACCCAAAAACACCGCTTTGATCTAGACTTGAACGGGAACTGGTGCACGACAATGGGCCTTGTTGAACTCTTGGTTATGACACTCCCGGGGGATATTCTTAGGATAATTCTCATTTTATTTAAAAACTATTATGAAGGGTTTATGAGTATATACTTCCTCAAAGAAATCATTTTTTATGATTATGGATTATATCCATAAACTATTCAATTTATTTTAAGTGTTTTACAAGTTTGGAATTATGTATTTCGATTCATAAACTAATCTAGTTTATGCCATTGTTTAGAAATGGAGACTAGTGGAAGGAATGGAAACTATATCAATGAACGCACTCCATGTAGGGATTTCCCTCCTACTTAAGATAATTATAGTGGAGCTGGTGATGAAACTGGTGCTGATCAGCTTATCACCATGCTAGGACAACTCACTCAGGTTATGAATAATAACCTTACCCATATGGAGCACCCTGATCCACAGCATGGAAGATGAATGTTAGATCTCCTCATAAGGAAAAAACCACCAACATTCAATGGGAATAAAAATCCATTAGTGTCTGAGTAATGGATAAATTCCTTAGAGAAAATATTCCACACCTTAGGGAGTATCGAAAGGGAAAAAGATGTCAGGACAGTTTACCGCCTCACTGGAGATGCTGATCAATGGTGGTCATTGATTCAACACACAAAGGAAGATGATGAAGTATCAAATATGGAATGGAGGGAGTTTAAAGATATTTTCTTAGAAAAATACTTTCCTCATGACCATCAAGCAGATATGGAAAGGCAATTTCTGAGTCTGAGGCAAAAGGAGGATGAAAATGTCACAAAGTATAAGGATAACTTTACAAGGTTAGTGAGGCATGTTGTATATTATATATGTAACCCAAGAAGTAATATTGATCATTTATTTTATGGGTTAAAACCATTTCTTTGTTGAGAATTAGTCTCACAATCCTTCTCATCGTACGAATATATTGTCTCATGTGCTATCAAGACAAAAAATAATTCTCTAAGTCTTACGACTTTAAAGAAAAGTAAGAGAAGAATAGATCTACTGAACACTCTGGAAATGGAAAAAAGGGGAAGAAGGGAAAAGTTTAATATCCATCCTGCATTAAATATGGGAAGAAGCACCCCGATACTTGCCTGAATGGAATGGGAGTCTGTTACAAGATTGGTGAAAAAGTCCACCAAGCTCATGATTGCAAGGGGAAGAAAGAGGTTGTCGATGTTGAATGCTAAAATTGTAGAGAAATGGGGAATTATGTGAATGAATGTCCTAAGAGTCAGGGGAACTTACCTTAGAAAATTCCAAGGGATCAAGGCTAAGCTTATGATATCACTACTACTAAGGTTGAAGCTCCAAAAGATGTAGTGGCAGGTAATTTAATGGTTTCCTCACTTTTATAAAATGCTTTATTTGATTTTGGATCATTGCATTATTTCATATCTTCCCAGTTTGCTAAGAAAATTAGATATTTCCAATTTGATTTAACAAGGGAGTTGTCAGTCAAAACTCCTAAGGGAAGTATCATTGCAATAAAGTTTTGTGAATCAGTCCCTATTAGAGTATATAAATGTTTTTTATCTGCTGATATCATCGTCATACCCATGATTTAATTTGATATAATCCTCAGTATGGATTGGATTTCGGACCATGATGTGAAAATTTATTGTAAGAAGAAGGAGTTTATGATTTTTGATGAAGATGATAAAGAACACCTTATCTTTAGAGAAGAATTTTCACCACCTGATTCTTATCTAGACCCATCCCCAATAGCTCAACTAAATTCAATTATTGGGGAGGAAGAGAATGAAATAATTGTGGGTGGGGAAAGGAATGTTCAAATAGAGGATGTACCTATTTTGAAAGAATATGTTGATGTGTTTTTAGAATATTTACCTGGACATCCTCCAGAACAAGAAATTGAGTTTTCTATTGATTTAATTCCTGGTTCAAGGCCCATATCGAAGACCCTTTATAGAATTGTCACTTTGGAATTAGTGGAACTAAAGAAACAACTAGAGTAATTGAGTAATAAGGGATTTATTCTCCCTAGTGTTTCTCCATGGGGATCCCCTATCCTTTTTGTTAAGAAGAAAGATGGATCTATGAGGTTATGCATTGACTACAGGGAGATCGATGCTATAACAATAAAGAACAAGTATCTCCTACCTCGCATTGATGATTTATTCGACCAACTTCATGGAGCTCAATGCTTTTCAAAGATCGACCTTGAATATGGATATCATAATTTTTGTGTGAAGAAGGAAGACATTCTAAAAACAACATTTCAAACCAGGTATGGGCATTACGAGTTTACAGTAATACCTTTTGGATTGACTAATGCACCCTCATTTTTCATGGATCTAATGAACAGAGTTTTCAAGGAATATCTTGATGAATTTGTAGTGGTATTTATTGATGATATCTTGATATACTCAAAAAGCTACGAAGATCATGAAAATCACTTGCGCATTATCCTGAAGACTCTTAGAAGACATGAATTATATGAGAAGTTTAGAAAGTGTGAATTCTAGCTTTAGGATATTTATTTTCTTGGACATATCGCCTCTAAGTATGGAATCTCTATTGATCATTCTAAGACAAGAGAAATCCAATAATGGCTAGCACTGACATTTTTAACTGAGGTATGCGGTTTTATTGGTTTATCAAGTTATTATCGGCGTTTTTTATGCTTTTTTAAGGACCCAACCCCAATTGCCTAGAGTCGGTGCCTTATTTGATTACATTGGCATACATACAAGGAATACGAATCCTGAAGGACCGAGTAGTTTAGTATTATTAGAAATAAGTTACATACATAATTTGATCATTACAATATGAAGGGAAAAACAACACTAATTTATTCCACTAGCAACATCATGTCTCCTAGATTATGCTTGCATGTTATTCATAATTTACTTCTTCATATCCTGAGAAAAATGAAACATAAGAAAGGGGTGAGCTCAAACGCTCAGTAAGAGTAAGCAATACAGCGAAAGATAATATAAACATTAGACATGGTGAATAATTGAAAACACATGTCTTTAATAATAAACATGAACACATTATGGCAGGAAAACGAGCTGAGTAAATAATTCCATAATAAAACATAATCAAGGGTATTCTACTAGTCAAATAACCACATGAAATTTCAATTACTAGATTCATAATGAGGTAAGTGCATATTCCGGACATTTTGAATCATTTTGTCATGGCCTTAGCCAAGACATCTAGTGATTAAGGCCTCGTCCAAAATCCATATCACATTGGGAAAGGTCTCGGCCAATTCCATGTCTATTTGTCTCACAAGACCTACCTATGAATCAAGGGGATATAGCGGGACCCACCCATCACATAATAAGTCCAATGAATTCCTCATATGAGTGGGGATAAACATAAACAACATATAAATTCATATTGAAACTATCATATGAAATGTAACTATCTTTCCCCAATCATTAAACATAAGACACTAACCATTCCGAGTAATATGGTGAATGGTTTTAGGATAGATAATCCACAATAGAGTTAGTCTTAAACCATTAAATCAAATATGGTAGATGACCTCATAAATTATTAAACCCAATAATACCATGGAATCAACAAGAGTGTTTAATTAGATGAAAACACTCTTATAAAATCATTAAGCAACTCTGGAGATAAATACTCTTTTATTTTGAAAAGAAGGGTTCTTTTGGAAAAATATTTGTATAAAACCATAAGTGAAGTAATATAGTATTTTCATAATAAAATGAGTTATTTTATAAAGAAAATGGTTTCCAAAAACATATTATAGAGTGCCCTTGTAAATAGGTAAGAATTTGAGAAATTCCCTTGAATTGGGATTGTATTTTTGAAACAATTTTGAAAGTTCCTTTTAAAACGTGTAAATATCCATAAAATAAGGAAGGATTATGATTTTTAAACATATATATGATACTCACACAGAATATATGAGTAGTACATAACAATACATAAGAATTACATCGAGGTAATTAGACAATGAAAGTATCCCGAATGAAAGTGGAAGTTCGGGTGGAAAAACCCTTACCTTAACTTCAAACGTGTTCCGCTCTTGTACTTAAGCTCCTAGAATATGAAATTATACTTGTTAATAACTTATTTCAGACCCTATTAGACATGTATTTAGTTACCATAATTCTGGTTAGTTCATTTATGTCTTTATTGATAAGTTATTGTATTGAATTTCGTCGTTCTGGAGTGTTCGTTTCCTTTATTTTCATATTCGGTTCACTTGTTTTTATGTAATGAAGTTCATGTGGAATGGTTATAAATATCCAGGATTAGAATTATATATTATTAATGAACATAAATAGTTTATAATGGTAATTTCTATCATCTTTTTACATGGAATGAGTATGAATCATTAGATGACCACCAATTTGATTATTCGGCGGTATTTGGAATATTATGAACTTGTTTTGTCATATAACTTAATTATATGTAAATATTCTGGTTACTGAATATTAATTAGGTTATAAAACATATATTATAGGCTTTTTCAACCATGAATATGGTTTCATGACCAGTAATGAAGAATAATTTGAATAATGAAACTTCATCATCCACGAAGGTTATAAATCGGAACCTCATGGACGTCGATTTAGTTTATAAAATAAAAGGGAGGGAGTAAGAATATTTATGACGGTTATTCCATTAGCATGGTATAAATCCAGTATGTAGATGTTACTAGAGTTATCATGAACATTTTTATAGAGGAGGAGAGGATAGGATAGCAAAAGAAGATAAATTGAAATGAAACCAAATGAAAAAGAAGGGTTCTTTACCTCTTGAAATAACCTCCTTGAGAAACTCTTTAAGGGAAGGGGTTTTGGTCTTTTGGGAAGACCAGAAGATTCTTGGACGTGGAGAGAGCCTAGGGAAGGGTAATTGGGCAGAACTTTGAGGAGCTTAAAGGCTTAGAGGTGTGAAGAGAAGAGGTAGTGGTGGGGGGTTTTTATAGTGGAGGAGAGGAGTAATTTTTGAATATTTAATTCATTATTTTATTATTTCCCTCAAGACAACCAATAGTATTGTTTCATGTGACCCCTAATAGTAATAATGGCATGTGAGTTCAAACCAAGTGGGATTAAATCATCCTTGCATCACCTATGATGCAGTAAATCAAGTATTTAGCATTTATCGTATTTTATCGTATTTTACTATTCATCAAAAATTCTAGAATTTCAGAAAAATCCCAAAAATTCACCCCTACCATTTTTCGATGTGTAGAATTAAAAAGTGAAGTAAATTTTTGAAAAATAATTTTCTAAATATTATTAATTTAACTTTTAAATAAAATCATACTTAATTCAAAAATTAACAGTTCTAATTCTACAACTACTTCTTTATCATAATGAAAAATTAACCAAGATGTTATTATCTTCTAGCCTTAAGAAAATAAAATAATAATAAAATTTACTATTCATTAGGGTCATAATACTATTCATATTAATATTCATAAGGGTATGTTACTATTCACTAAAAAACATGTTTGTTCTATCGGACTCCAAATGACTTACTGAACACAACTCTAGATGACCATTTTTCGAAATTCAAAACATAGAAGAGATAAAGTTGTGTTTAATGGTTAGATTATAAAATTGTATTCTATATTTATTTTCAAAACCTTGGGGTGTTACATTCTCCCCTCCTTACAAAAATTTCATCCTCGAAATTCACAGAATATTACCTAAAAAGATTCAGGTATATCTTTAACATAAGCTCCTCAGGCTCCCATGTTTCTTCTTCCATATTATGGTTCCTCCATAGAACCTTCACCAGAAGATTCATCTGATTTCTAAATACTTGTTCTCTAGTATCAAGAATCTTGATAGGCTCCTCACAATAAGATAGATCGGGCTCAAGTTATACTTCTTCATAAGTGAGTACATGTGTTGTGCCTGGCATGTACTTTCTTAACATTGACACATGGAACACATTGTGAACCTTGGAGAGACTTGGCAGCATTGCCAAATGGTAAGATACGGCTCTAATTTGGTCCAAAATTTCAAAAGGTCGGATGTACCTGGGACTTAACTTTCCCTTCTTACTGAATCGTATAATACCCTTCCATGGAGATACCTTTAAGAAAACGTGATCACCTTCTTGAAACTCCAAATCCTTCTGTCAATTATCTGCATAGCTCTTTTGCCTACTTTGAGCTATTTTGATATGGTTCTGGATAATCTTCACCTTTTCCATTGTTTCTTCAACAAGTTCTGGCCCCACGATCTTTCTTTCACCAACATCATCCCAGCAAGTTGGTGTATGACATCGCCTCCCATATAATGCTTAATAGGGTTCCATCTATATACTTGAATGGAAGCTATTATTGTAGGAAAATTCTATGAGAGGTAAATACTGATCCTACATGCCTTGAAAATCAAGTGAACAAGACCTCAACATTTCTTACAATGTTTGAATTTTCTATTCTGATTGTCCATCAGTTTATGGGTGGTAGGCATTTCTCAAATAAAGATCAATATCTAGGGCCTTCTGAAGACTTTTCCAGAATATTGATGTATAATGTGGATCATGATCAGAAACAATAGATAAGGGTACTCCATGAATAAAAACTAGGTCGAATAAATCCCTTATTACTCAATTCCTATAGTTGCTTCTTTAGCTCCACTAATTCCACAGTGGCCATTCTATAAGGGGTCTCCGATAGGGGCCTTGAACTGGGAATTAAATCAATGGAAAACTCAATTTCTCGTTCTGGAGGATGTCCAGGTAAATCTTCTGGAAACACATCAACATATTCTCTCACAATAGGTACATACTCTATTTGAACATTCCTTTCCTCACCCATAGTTATTTCATTCTCTTCCTCCCCAATAATTGAATTTAGTTGAGCTATTGGGGGTGGATCTAGATAAGAATCAGGTGGTGACGATTCTGCTCTAAAGATAAATTGATCTTTATCATCGTCATCAAAAATTGTAACCTCCTTCTTCTTACAATAAATTTTTGCATCATGATCTGAAAGTAAATACATACCGAGGATTATATCAAACTCAATCATGGGTATGATGATGAGATCAGTATATAAAGAACATTTATATGCCTTAATGGGAACTGATTGACAGAACTTTGTAGCAATGATACTTCCCTTAGGTGTTTTTACTGACAACTCCCTTGTTAAATCAAATTGGAAATATCTAATTTTCTTAGAAAACTAGGAATATATGAAACAATGCGATGATCCAGAATCAAATAAAGCATTGGATAAACTTGAGGAAACAATTAAAGTACCTACCACCACGTCATTAGGAACTTCAACCTCTGCAGTTGTGATTGCATAAGCTTTTCCCTGATCCCTTGGCCTTTTCTATTGCATATTTCCTTGACGTTTTGGACAATCATTATCATAGTGTCCCATCTCCTGAAAACTATAGCATTAAACATCATTGGATTCCTTATTCCCTTTGCAATCACCATCAAGATGTCCTTTCTGACAACATTTTTAGCATACTCATTTTCCTTTTAAGCATGCACCAGGATGTTTCCTTCCACAATTGTCACATGGTGTAAATTCAACTCTTCCCTTCTTCACCATTTCCTTATTTCCTTTCCCAAGGTTTTCAGCATCCCTCTTCTTTTCTTGCTTTCCCTTAAAGTCATAATACTTAGAGAATTCTTTTTCTGTCTTTATGGAACATGAAACTATATCCTCATATGATGAAAAACTTTGGGAGACCAGTGCCCGCCTGAGTAATGGATTTAAGCCATCAAATAATCGATCAATTTTTCTCCTTGGATTCATATGTAGTCTACATCATGTCTTGCTAAGCTTGTGAAGTTAGCTTCGTACCTTGTAACATTCTCATCTTCCTTCTGCCTCAGATTCAAGAATTTTCTCTCCATATCTGCTCACTGCTCACGAGGGAAATATTTTTCTAAAAAGATTTCCTTAAAATCCCTCTATTCCATATCTTCTATCGCTTCCTCCTCCTTTGTGTTTTGGATTAATGACCACCACTAATCCGCATCTCCTGATAGACGATATGCTACCATGAAAACCTTCTCTCTTTCATTACATCCCAAAGTGAGAAATATCTTCTCAAGGGAACATATCCACTGCTCTGCTACAAACGGGTTTGTAGTCTCGTTGAATGATGGAGGTTGTTGTCGCATAAAGAGATCTACCATGTCTTCTCTATGTGGTGGATCCGGATGCTCCATACGGGTAAGGTTTTTATTCATAACCTGAGTAATTTTTCCCAGTATAGTTATGAGTTTCTCAGCACTAGTCACAGCACCAGAGCCAACATCATTTTCTTGCATCGGAGGAAAATCCCTACAGGGGACACGTGCATTCATGCGATTTCCATTCCGTCCACTAGGCACCATATCTAGATAATGGCTTACACTATATTAGGTTATGAATTATAATGTATAATCTTAACTTAATAATACTCAGAAAAATTGAGATCCTACGCATGGCTAATCCTATATTCACAAAAATGGTTTCTTTGAGGAATATTTACATTAAACTCCTTCATAATGGCTTGTAAATAAAATGTGAATTATCCTATGTATATCCCCCGAGAGTGTCATAATCAAGAGTGCAGCAAGGCCCATTTTCATGCATCTGTTCCCGTTCGAGTCTAGCTCAAAGTGGTGTTTTTGGGTTTTACCCCTAGAAACATTTGTGCCAGAGTTGCCTCTACCTGCTCATATCTAGACAGGTATGTATTCTTTGAAAGATCCACAAAATCTATTCCTTACCAAAATACCAGGATGTTATTGTATGTATATCCTCAAAGACTAACTTAGGGACTCTTTTCTAATTCTACGTTTTCTAAATCTAGTTTCTAATTATTCTACTAAACTTCCTTTGATACTAACTGTAAGGACCTGACCCCAGTTGCCCAGAGCCGGTGCCTTATTTGATTACGTTGGTATACATACAAGGAATATGAATCCCGAAGGACCGAGTAGTTTAGTATTATTGGAAACAAGTTACATACATAAGTTTATCATTACAATATGAAGGGAAAAAACACTAATTTATTCCACTAGAAACATCACATCACCTAGATTATTCTTGAATTTCATTCATAATTTACTTCTTAATATCCTCAGAAAAAATGAAACATAATAAACGGGTGAGCTCAAATTCTTAGTAAGAGTAAGAAATATAGCGGAAGATAATATAAGCATTAGACATGGTGAATAATTTAAAACACATGCCTTTAATAATAAACATGAACACATTATGGAAAGAAAACGAGATGAGTAAATAATTCCATAATAAAACATAATCAAGGGTATTCTACTAGTCTAATAACCACATGAACTTTCAGTTACTATCTTTATAATTAGGGAAGTGCATATTTCGGTCATTCTGAATCATTTTTTCATGGCCTCGGCCAAGACATCTAGTGATTAAGGCCTCGGCCAAAATTCATATCACATTGGGAAAGGCCTCATCCAATTTCACGTCTATTTGTCTCATGATACCTACCAATGCATCGAGGGGCTATAGTGGGCCCCACCATCCATGGTCACCAGGGAGTACGCTCCATTGGGATAAACCTTATGAACAATGAAATCTCCTTCCCATTTGGGATCCAACTTGGGAGGTTTCCTATCGGAAATCATTGGCGCCCTGAGAGCTAATACCAAGTCGCCTTGCAGGAAAGAGTGTAGGTGAACCTTCTTGTTGAAAGCTTGAGTCATCCTGCTCTAATGCCTTTCTAGGTTGTGCAAGGCACGAAGCCTATTCTCATCCAGTGCTTCCAATTCAGCTAGATGGATTTTAGCCACTCTATCTGGCACTTTCTGGTCATAGACTGTTGTGCACAATGAGGGAAATTGAATCTCGATGGGCAGGACGGACTTCGTTCCGTACACCAGGGAGTATGGGGTCACCCGAGTGGAATTTCAGATCATCGTCTGATATTCCCAGAGGGATTTGGGGAGATTATCTGGCCAACTCTTCTTGTTATGACCAACCATTTTCTGCATAATGTTGGAGATGGTTTTGTTGAATGCCTCGATCTGTCCATTTGCATGTGCCTAATAGTGAGAGGTATGGTTGAAGTTAATGTTGTACTTGGCATACAATTTCTTTAGCTTGGCTGCTCAGAAGTTGGTGCCGTTATCGGTGAGGATAGCATGAGGAACCCCTAATCGATGGATGATATTGAAACTCACGAAGTCAATGATAGAATGGCTCATGACTTCCTTGAGCAGAATCTCCTTCGCCCACTTGGAAAAGAAATCCATAACAGTCAGAATGAATCGACATTGGCGAGTCGTTGCTGGTGAGTATGGTCCCATGACATCTAATCCCCAGACTACAAAGGTCCAAGAGTATTTGGTGGTATGGAGAGGCTCCAGCGGCCGATGCACAAAGTTATCATGAACTTGGCACACATGACACCTTTTGGTGAACTCGATGAAGTCGTGGATCATGGAGGGACAAAAATAACCTAATCTCCGAATCTGGTGAGATAGTTTTGGCCCAGCCTGACGGGCAACATAGGAACTGACATGAACCTCTTGCATGACCTATGGAGTTTCAACCCCTTGAATGCAATGGAGGATAATGCCATCAAATCCACGTTTATAGAGGATCTGCTCAAGGCTGGGACCACTCTGGAGAGTAAACTGCAGCGCGCGGCGTCGGATTCGCTCGCGCTCGGCCCGGCCACCCGGGAGGCTACCACTTTGGAGATAATCAACAAAAGGTGCTCTCCAGTCAGGAGTTACTTCGACCACTACATCTGGAGAACCTGGGGTTCCTAACGTGGAAGTTATGGTAGTAATACGGCTTACCCGTGGGTCGTCATCATCCTCTGGGGTGACAGGAGCTATGACTCTCCGGTGCTCCACATGGATGATTAGACAATCCTGTTTGGGCTATGAAAGTGATGCATCCAGGCTAGCCAAAGCATCCTCTCGACCGTTCTGGGACTGAGGGACATGGATAACTTCTTGCCGAGAAGGGAATTGGGCTATAAGCTGGAGAGTGAGCTCTAACAACAGTATGAGCTCTGTCTTCCTGACAACATAGTCGTTATTCACCTGATTGATTACTAACTCGGAATCCCCTTTCACGTGAAAATGGGGCACGTCGATCTCAAGGGACAGGTCGAGACTAGTAATGGGGGCCTGATACTCTTCCTCGTTGTTGGTGCAGCCTTCTGACAACATAAATGAGTAAGGCAGGATAGCTTGCACCGGGGTGATGAAGACGATGCCCAGGCCTACTCTGTTGAGCCTAGGATCATTGAGCCTTCTACTGGTGGGGCTCTGGGAGGCACCATCAAAGTGCATCTTCCAACACAGGGTGGTTTGATCAACCGAGAGGATTGCCTCATTGGGAAAATCCAAGTCCAGGGACTGGTCCACGGGGGTTGGATGGGCAGCTAAGAATTCCTCCAATGCCTGTCCCTTGATAACCTCATGAGGCACGAACCTGATGTCAAACTGCTGGAGGATCACCGCCCACCGTGCCAGTCGGATAGTCAACATGGGATGGCTCAGAATGTACTTCAGCGGGTCTACCAGAGAGACCAATTGTACCTCATGGTGCTACAGGTAATGTCGTAGTTTCTACATGTAAAATACAAGCTCAAGTCATCTCTTCTCGATGGGATAGTATCAGGCCTCTGTATCGAGGAGCATACGGCTGAGTTAGTAGAGGTTGTTCTCCATCCCCGCATTGTTCTTATGGGTGAGAAGGGCACCGAGGGAGCATTCCAGGGCAGTGACATAGAGAATCAGCAGCTTTCTGGAGACGGTTGGCATCAAGACTGGAGGCTGGAGAAAATATTGCTTGATTTCCTCGAAGGTGGCCTGGCACTCTTCATCCCACTCATAAGCGGTGCCCTTCTTCATGAGCTGAGAAAAGGGCATACACTTTCCATCCAGATTCGTAATGAATCGGTGTTTGTAGGCTAAGTGGGCTTAGAGGCCTCGAAGCTCTGGAATATTTCTTGGGGGAGGCATCTGGATGATGTCCTTGATCTTCTCCAGGTCGACCTATATGCCCTGGTACCAGACAAAGAAGCCAAGGAATTTATTGGATGTGGCCTTGAAGGCACACTTTAACGGGTTCATCTTCAGGCGGCGGGAATGGAGGAATCCAAACACCTTCTCAAGGTCCTTGAGATGGTCTTAGCACTGGCGAGATTTGACTACCAGGTCATCCACATAGCACTCCACCAATGTTCCTAGGATTGGATTGAATATGTGGTGCATGGCCCACTGATAGGTGGCACCTGCATTTTTCATGCCGAAGGGCATAACCTGGTAGAAAAAGGTACCTTGGGGTGCTCTAAAAGTGGTAGACTCCTCATCCTCAGGGGCCATATGGATCTGATTATATCCAGAGTAACCATCCATGAAGGAGAGGGCTTGGAACCCAGCCGTAGCATCAATCAATAATTCATTCACTGGAAGGGGAAAATCATCCTTCGGACAATGGCGGTTGAGATCTCGAAAGTGGATACAGACTCTGATCTATCCATTCTTCTTCTTGACTGTCATGATGTTGGCTAGCCACTTGGGGTACTGGACCTCCTTGATTAAGTTGCCCCTAATGAGCTTGTCAACTTCGGCCATGAACATGGAACCGTGAGAAGGGTGCATCTTTCTAGGAGGCCGCTTGAACCCGCGGTAATTCGTCGAGAGACCGAGGTGGTGGAAGGCTACCTGAGTATCTAGTCCTGGCATCTCGTCGTAACTCTAGGAGAATACATCATGGTGTTGTTTGAGGAAGCCAATGTACCACTGCTGCTCTTCGAGGGACATAGCGGCGATGATCAATGTAGGTCTCGGATCTGCCTCGCTATCGAGGTTCACCTGTACCAATTCATCGACCGTGGATGAGACGCCTTCCTCAAAGGCAGGGGGAACATCTTCTATATCTTCTTCTCCACTTATGGAGGGATCCTTCATGGGGGGATCTACTTCTGAGCTACCACATCGTGATGGGAGGTTGCTACCAGCCTGTACGGTAGTGGTCATTGCATCAGGGAACTCCGGTGCTGCCGAGACCATGGCTATGAAGGCTGTCGACCCGATCCCATATTGTCTCCATCCCAAGGGGCCATGCTTGATAATATAAAAGAAGTAGTGGTGCATTGGCTGGAGTGGACTTATTCCGGACCAGAAAAACAGACAGTTATGACGCACTGTCGTTGCTATGATCCGAACATCTCGATATCTGACAAGAGTGGGAGGCTCTGGGATCACTGGATCCTGGTTTGTATAATAATACGAAGTGATCTTTTGACACCTCCTAGACTTGGGGGTGTGGTTCCCTCTTGTCCCAAAAATGACAAAACACTGCCCCATATCGGGGGTTGTGGCCTCCAACCGATGGATCAGGAAGACGTAGGCATCATTCAGGCATGTCCAAGGGTCGGTCAAAGTTGTGATGGGCTCAACTTCGCTTGCCTGGACTTGTTTATCCTTGCTCTAGTAATAATCATCATACAAGTAGCGGGCTTCACAAGAGGCAAAAGGAGATGCATCACCTTGGAGTATGCCTACTCGACCATTAAGGGAGTACTTGAGGCATTGGTGATATGACGAGGGGACCACCGCGTGTAGGTGGATCCATGGTCGACCCATGAACGCGTTATATGCGGTGTCCTGGGAGACAACCATGAATTCGGTACTGGAAACTAGGCCTATGAACTGGGTCTTCAGGCGGATCTTGCTGACTGGGGTATGTTATGTCCTGTCATATCCCTGGATCCTTAAATCATAGGGAGTCAAATCATCCTCGAATAATCCTAGCTTCTGCAGCGTCCGTGTCGGGATGAGGTTGATCTTAGAGCCAGTGTCAACGAGACAGCGGCGAACCTCCACACCGTTGAATTGGTCGGTGATGTACAGCAGGCAGATGTTCCCCTGTATGGGAGATCATTCATCTTCTCCTAATAATGAGATGACATCCTGGAATTCGGCATTCTCAACTACTTCAGCATGGAAAGCTTCTATAGCTTCTACCTCCGTCTCAAACTGGATGGGGCTTCTTAAAGCCTCGGCGAGGGCTTCGCGCATATCTGGTGACAGGCGAAGGGCTTCAAGGATAGAGAGCCTCTTTAGGATGCCGACGTGGTGCTTCAGAACATCATACTTTCGCACCAGGCACGAACTTCTGCTTATAGGAGGTCGCTCTGCGACTGGAGGCACGGCGAGCCCAGTCGGCTGGACCGGCAGCTAACTGGTACTGGGGACATCCCGCTGCTCACTAGTCAAAGGTCAGAGGGTAGCGGCCGGATGAGGACTGAATGGCTGTGATTGGCCTGTGGCTGGGCGAAACTGGTCACGGCATGACCAAGGTGGTTCCGCTTGATCTAGTAGCACAAACGGTGGTGGAGGCGGGCCTGTCGACACCAGATGAAGAGGTTGTGCGTGCTGAGTTCTGTGTTGTGTCTGCTGTTTGGTCTCAGCGGCATGAACAGCTTAGCTAGAGGTGTCAACTGACATGCCCCAGTGACTTATATAACCATGGATCTGCCGATGTTGGCGTCGACTGGGGACATTGGGGAGGTTCTCCTGGCGCTCCCCCTCATCGGGAGTCATAAAGGGATTTACCAACTCGATGGTGTTAACCAAATCGTACCCCTAGCTATCACTTGACAAATCATCCACCACTAGGTGGATTCTGGGAGGGATTCCCATCTATGGGGGCATGAAGTTACCGAGAGTGCGAGACAACGACGACACTGGCGGAGTGTGTTGCTTCTTCTTGAGCTTCCGATGCATGCTCTTCTGGGAAAAAGCCGGCTGAGATGATGATGCAAAAGTGTTGGCCGCAACTTATGAAGGCTTCAGATTATTCAGGCACGCCCGAATTATGCCATGGGAACAGGCGACCATTTCATGGGCCATCCAGTCATTGTACTTCAGGGATCCATGGCTGGGAACCTACTTCCACTCGTCTTTGTCGTCACTACCTCTATCTGACCCTACAAAGACACCTGCCACTTGTGCCGGGGATGGGTCCAACCTGACTATGTTGTTGTCAATTTGGTCTTAGATCCAGTCTTTGAACACATAGAATTTCTTGATGGTGTGCCCCAGGATCCGGTGATAAGGGCAGTAGTCAGGGTGGTCAGTGAGGTGTGCCTCCTCCGACTTCTAGCACTCAGGCAGTTTCACAATTCTCTGCTCTAAAGCACTGTGGAAGTAACCGGGGACCTGAGCCTCGTCAAATGAGTATTCTTGATTTATTCTATTCGGAAAGGGGGCTCTAGAATCTTGGCCCTGACAGGGGGGCGGAGGAGCCTACTGGGGAGGCGGAACTTGATTATCTCACCTAGGCAGTGGCGGTGCATTACGCGGGGGTGCCTGCTGATTCTGGGGCGAGCACTGGTGGGATGGAAACTGTGCTCGTAGTGGTGGAACTTTTTGGGGCTACGGATCTGGTGCTACTAGTAGAAACTCTAGCTTCCTGGGAGCTTCTATATGGGCCACAGCGGTGGGATCAGCTCTGGAAATCCTCCTTGCTGGAATTGTAGGGGGCAGCAGGCGTGCCTGACTGGCCTGTTGCAGGGCTTCTTCGAGGCGTTGGGCCTTATCCAAGAAATCTCAGAACCCTCCAGGAAAATTCTAATTGATCAGGGAGGTAACTAGTTTCATCTTGACATTTCCTATTCACGTCGTCAGTAATTTATCCTGAGTCAGTGGCATGTCAAGGGAGTACATGAGTGCCTTCCATCGGGCGATAAAGTCCGCGACTTTCTCATCGGGTCTTTGCTTGCACTTAAAGAGGTCTGCGATGTTCATCTTCTGGGTGGTAGAGTTGAACTGGTAAAGGAACTGCCTGTGAAGGTCCTCCCAGCTAGTCACAGATCCAACGGGGAGCTGGCTGTACCAAATGAATGTCGGCCCCTCCAGTGTCTGAACAAAGCAACAGAGCTTGGTGGCCTCCTACTGCGTCGGGGTTCCTAGCATAGGCCCACACCTCGAGTTGAAGTGGTCCAGGTGCTACGGTGGGTCCCCCATCCTATTAAAGTGGGAGAAGGTGGGATTTCCGAAACCTGGGGGTGCCAGCATGTCATCCACCCATGCCGGGTATAGCTTACCATCATGTGGGACTACCACCTATCATTTTTTCAACGCTTGCAGGAGGGCAATGAGCGCCGCCATCAGATCATCCGGACGAGGGTACCGGTTCTGACAGGGATCCCTAACCACGAGCACATTTCCGGGCTCTTCAATGCAATAGACAAGCTCAGGGGCTCGGGGAGTGGCTGGTGGAGTGGCCCTTGGGGCTGCTGGAGAAGCCCGAATGGGGTTCCCTGGGCGGTTGCGCCATTCGAGAGGGTTTAGCGAGACATATTGTGCTCTCTTTCCATGAGTTACGGCTTCTTCTCTGTCAACGAATGCGGCATGATCATGTTTTTCTGGGAGAATATCGTCGAGGGGTAGTTGTTCATTCCCCTGATGCCCTGGCCTAGGATCACCATAGTCGGGTCGTCGCTCTACAATGCACTCAGCCATAAGTTCATCGACCAAATTCTTTTGCTCAGTAAGCTGTTGGCGCAGTGTAGCCTTCTCAGGGTCCTCTTCCATCTTCTACACTGATGCGGATGGGTTAGAGTGCTTGACAGCTCTGACGTGCTCTTTACACTTACTGACATTCCGGCTTATTACCAATGCCTCGATGGGCGGATGGAGACCTAGGAGTTTCTTCTGTTGGCGGGTAACCCTTCCTAATGGGTCCAGGGGTGGAACGTCCTCAGGAGGGACGTCCCCATTAAGAATTAATTGCTCGTTCTATGCTCTCGACATATTGGTCATGTTGACTGCCACTCTTCTTGGGGGCATGTCCTCACTACCGCCAAGTGAGTCAGGCTGCCGGTGAATTGCACTGAAGAAGAGGGCAGCGTACTACCCCCAGCCATGGACTTGTGTGTGGGGGGTAGCCTCCCAAATAACTTTTCATAGTACTTGGAAACTCTGAATGCATTGTTGTTGGAGGACCCTGTGGTGGCCAGATGACTCAGGGTGCCGGACCACAGGAAGTGTGGCTAGGTCAATCAGGCGACATTGTTCGCCGATGTCTTTGAGGTGCTCTTGGATCCCGGGATAAGTCATTTTTCGGTGGCAAAGATGGAATTAAGTCACCCAGAGGGTTCGGTGGAAACATTCAAACTTCTCTAGGGTGAGCGATTCTGGCATACCAAAATCTGATCCTGCGATCGGCCAAAACTTCTCTGGGAAGTGGCCTGCTATGAGGATGGTCCAGAAGTTCCCTAGCTCAGACCCAGACTCTGTACTTTGATTTCCTTACTCGTCAACTGAGGGTGGTTGAGAAACTGGCGGCGGCTCTGAGGCAGACCACTGGGATGGAAAGCTGGCAGGTGGAGAATACGGTGAGTAGGCTGACTAGCCACCGAATCTCGGGTTGCCCTCTGAGGGTTGTAGCGACCTGGCTGCCATATCGTGCTTGGATAGACCGGTGATCGGAGCTCCTGACATAGCAGCAGTTCCTGCTGAGGGTGGGTTATGTCACGGCCCTTCCGCCATTAATCCCCAAAATAGTTCCAAGTCAGAGGGTGATTTCGGAGACGATGGTGGTGACTGCGTGGTCGGCACCTGGAGACATGCTAGAGTCTCATCCTCCTGGATATACCTTCAGAGGGAGATAGGGATCCTATGGGATTCAGATTTTGGGAGCACGAGGCCGATGTGCCTCTCTCCTGCCCCATCCCTTGACTCAGAGGACTGATGGGAGGGCTCCTGCGTTGAATCGTGCTCCGCCCCGGAGTCTGAGAAGCGGACTGGTCTAATTCCTATCTGGCTTTTCCCATAATTTCTCTTGTGGCGATGGTGACCTTCTCTCCTGACCCTGGGTGGTTCTTCGGGGAAGGGCTGATTTCCCACATGGGGTCCTCCAGCTGCGCTAGTGCTGGGGCAGAGATGGTTTCCACCCGAGGAATCCGGGGTGCGAGGAGCACCGAGACAAATGTCGAAAGAAACATGGGGAGGAACTTTGTATTGGCGGGTGACTGGACATGCAAGGCCTCTGTACCGGCAGTCCACGGCAGGGGGAGTGACTCTGTACCCAGTGTAGTGAGCGTGGGAGAGGCCCCCACATGGGGTGTTGCTGTCACGGGGGAGACCCTCACCTGGGTTGAATGTGTCATAGGGAAGACCTCCCATCTGAGTTTGGAAGTAGGGAGGACCCGCACCTTCCGCAGTGGTGGTGCGGAGTGAGCCTCTGCGATGTGTGGCACTGCTATGAATTGGTCCGCAGTGGCCACCGCCTGTGCCGGCGACTAGGAGAGTCGACCGAACCTTCCCGTGGGGCAGTTGGGGCCTCGATCTAGGTCAGACATGTATCTTCCCCTGATCAACATATACAGGGATTTGAGGATTTGAATCAGTAGTGGATTGGGCCACAGCAGTCGCTGATGTTGACGACCCACGACAAGCATCTTCTTCTGCTCGTGCCCGACGCTGGCATCGGGTCAGATGGACTAGATCCAGTGGTGTGGGTGCGTAGATTACCTGCTCCTCAGCTCAAGGGACCGGGAGGCGATGCTGACGCGGCCTGGTGGGGGCCCTCACCGGGAGCCCTTGAAGCGGGACTCCGATCGAGCCGACTCGGATATACCCTACTTAATCGGCATAGGGGAGTGAGTTTTCAAGGCACTCCGGGGATAAGCTCCCAAAGTAATTGAATGATGGGGTGGGGAGCAGCGGCTCCCTGCGCGGCCCTCGGGGGCAGCGTTGACGTCGAGGCGCACCTGCCTCGAGATCCAAGCGGGCCATATCCCAAAATGGGATTATGCCCTCCTCCTCATACCTACGTACAAGGTCATTGATTACCCTTCTCTGGATAATCTCTTATGGGGAGAGGGGGCGTGGGTGCCCAGTAGTTGTGGTGGTTGAGGCCGTCATAGAAGAGGTAGAACCGCGCGGGGTAGCCGCATCGATATTTCCCCTTCCCCTGCACTGGTGGGCAGGTAAACGAGCTTCGGATGCAACAACTAAATTCCTGAAGTAGGGAGATGAACTTATTAGTACTGCTATGAAAAGGAATCGACAACTAGTTCCCCAACGCCATTCCGTCTTCCGTGGCCGGAAAGAGGGATCCACACTAACAACTTCATAGAATGAAATGCTCAACGTCCTAACTGTCCCAACTTCTATCGAGTTTCATGTCAAGCCTGTTTGGTGAGACCTAGTACCGGATGACAGGGTCATATGATATTCTAAACCACCAATTCCCCAAACATTACTAGCCTCTATGATGAGGAGAAGCGATTCACGTCGGGTTCACCATTTTCTGTTTCCGATGCTTTTGTCGGGGCGCACGCATCTGTCACGTAGAGGACGCGCAGCTATTACCCTGTATTCCCACTTTCCATAGGCGATCGTTAGCCTCTCCTTATTTAGGTACGTCTGCTCCTTGATCGAAACAGTATGATGGGATGTCGGTTCTTCCTTTCGTGGATTCCTCCTTGGAACTCATCACCTAGTCCGTGTCTCCCCCGTAGATTTAAGACATAGTTTGTGAAGCTCTTCCCAATGCCATATCTTCATGGACACTAGTTAATTATGTCGCCTCTATTAGGACCTTCCAAGGGGTCCGATCAGGTCAGCAACCTTCGGTTAGGAGAGTAATCACGTTGGGCATCTCTGGCATGTCTTGACACTAAGGAATTGGCATATCTGTCTTTTATCCCTTATTATAGGGCTTCTTGAGGGTGTGTAATACCTAGGCATCCCACATCAAACACGGGGAATTGTATGCCGTAGGCATGTACCTAAGGTTTTCCTCAGCTTCCCATGTTTAACATAGGGTATGCCGCAAGTTTAACGCCCAACGGAGACGGATCAGACTGATTGGAACACTAATAGAAGTGGATCAGATTGAAGAACCCCCTGGAGGGAACATCGATGTTGGGGCCGACACGTGGGTGGCTTCCCGAATGTGGTTGAGGGGAATGGGGAATGGGGTGGCATGATCCCACCGGTATGTGGTGGCCCGGGTAAGAATTATGATGGATGATGGCTTTGGTCTTGATCCTCGAAGAGAATTCCTACGTATCCTTGTGGCAGGGAATCAAAGCCCGCGTAGTTCGATGGATCAATGGGACGCCTGAAGAGGCGGCCCATGAGAATGGATGCATGGATAGGACCCAGAGGAAGTGGAACCTCCGGGTTAGGGTGTGAGATTCCCGAGACACGTGGGCTCAAGGGAGAGATCAGGATGAGACATGAGTGATGGTCTTGAACCTCATGGAGGTTTCCTACATATCCCTGTGGCAGGGAATCAAAGACCACTTAGTTCATGTGGAATGAAGTTTAACATCATGCAGGACGAGGGAATTTGTGGCTTACTCTCTGAGACGGCCCAAGGTGGGTATGGGGTTGGTGAATCAACGTGAAGGGGGACCTGGGGTCCCAATGGATTGGGGCTTACGCTCTGAGGTGGCCCAAGGTGGAAATGGGGCTTGGCACACCGACACAGAGATGAACGGGGCCAATAGTTTGTTGTGATTAAACCTCATGGAGGCTTCCTACGTACCATGCCTTAGCACGGATCAAATTCCCCATAGTTCGGGTGGTTAGGGCTTACGCACTGAGACAGCCCAAGGTGGGTATGGGGATTACACTCTGATGATGCCCAAGGTGGTAGGGATTGAACCTCGTGGAGGCTTCCTATGTACCATGCCTTGGCACGGATCAAATTCCTTGTAGTTCGGGTGGTTGGGGATTACGCACTGAGACAGCCCAAGGTGTGGGGATTGAACCTCATGGAGGCTTCCTACGTACCATGCCTTAGCACGGATCAAAGTCCTCGTAGTTCGGGTGGTTGGGGCTTATGCACTGAGATGAACCAAGGTGTGGGGCTTGAACCTCATGGAGTCTTCCTACGTATCATGTCTTAGCAAGAATCAAAGTCCCCGTAGTTTGGGTGGTTGGGGCTTACGCACTGAGATGGCACAAGGTGTGGGGCTTGAACCTCGTGGAGGCTTCCTACGTACCATGCCTTAGCACAGATCAAAGTCCCCATAGTTCAGGTGGTTGGAGCTTATGTACTGAGACGACTCAAGGTGTGGGTCTTGAACCTCGTGGAGGCTTCCTATATACCATGCCTTAGCATGGATCAAAGTCCCCGTAGTTTGGGTGGTTGGGGCTTACGCACTGAGACGACCCAAGGTGGGTTTGGGGCTTACACTCTGAGGAGGCCCAAGGTGGTGAGTATTGAACCTCGTGGATGATTCTTACATACCGTGCCTTAGCACGGATCAAAGTCTTCGTAGTTAGGGTGGTTGGGGATTACGCACTGAGATGGCCCATGGTGTCGAGACTTACTCCAGGATGGAGGCCCGCGGGCGACAAAGTGCAGCGGGAGAGGGATTTGGCACCTAGGAAGAGAGGAGGAGTCCCATTCCCTATAATTCCCTCTACTGGCCCTGGCACCGAGGAAGTGAGGAGGAGCAGGGGTGCTTCCTCTTGGAAGGAAGGCTAGGGGCTTACACCAAGGTGGCTGCCCTGCCCCACGGACAAACGCCACACCAATAAATCACCCCCTGTGAGGGATGACCCCACCATCCCCGTGGAGATGAGTGGGCATGGAGAATTTCCAAGGCGGGGGACCCTACGTGCGAGGCATGGGATCAGGTCACAGTTTAACATCATGTGTTGAGGATGAGGTTCTTGGCAGTTTAACGTCTTGTAGCTCGGACGAAGTGGGCTCACTCCGCACCTATAGGACTTACATAACTGGTGCCCTCTGCACCTTGTGGAAGGGAAGGCATCGGCAAGGCCGTATTGATGGGGTGTCGTGGAGTGAACCATTGATGGGTCCACGTTAGCGTGGCTATGGGAAGAAGAAATAGCCGTTAGCGTGCCTATGAGAATAAGAAAGAGGCAAAGCAACACAACAGGAAGGATTGTCCAAGGGAATTTGAAGTTACTTCGTACGATCCTAGAAGGTCTTACAGGAAAACCATGTATGATGCGGATGCCTGGGGTGCACAAGACACCTATGAATGGTACTTGGAATGAGGACATTGGGCGTTCGCGCAAGAGTACGCCTAGGGAGAACCGAGGTGAAGGCCCCTGGGGGATTACGCGCAATTCTTGAGGTTTGCGCGAAATAAATGGGGTCGACGCGAAAAACCCCAGGTTGTCGCGGAATTGGAGGGCTGAGGTTTTGTGTGCAACTCAAAGGGATCACGTGAAATAGAGGGGGGTTGTGCGTAAAGGAAAGAGTTTACGCATGACTCGGAGGGATTGCGCGCAATGGAAGGGATTGCGCGCAAAGGAAACGGGGTGCGCGCAAAGAAAGGATTGTGCGCAACTCGGTCGGCCTGTGCGCAAAGGAAGGAATTGCGTGCAAGGGGCAGACCCCAAAGGGGGTTGGAATTTAGTCTAAGCCATGGGGATCTCGCGCGAAGGCATATTCCGAGGTGAATCGGTGCAAAAAAGAACCATACCTGAAGGCCATATTGTGCGCGTGCGGAATGCCAATTATGCGCAAGAGAGGCGGTTCGAATTCTTTGCCGAAAAGGAAGGGGGTCGCCTTCCATTTATAGGAATTCGGCAGCACAGAATCCAGGGTTGCGTGAAATTATTACGCGACATAGGCAGCGGTGCGAAAGATCAACCACACGGGGCACGGGCACAAAAGTATTTCACGTCGGCGCCGGGACTCTTCGCGAATCCTGGTACTTTCCGCGCGGGACAAATTTTTTCTCGCGCCTCACCCTTTTTTTACACAACACTTCCGGGCCCTCCGGACCAAGCCTCTAGGTCTGAATATGACTTCGCTTTTTCATTTCAAAACTTTCTCTGGCAGTTAAACACTTTTCGGCATCTACAGGCATTTCGTCCATAATTTTTTCTGATTGGCTAACCCATTAACCAAGCTCACACATAAAGGGGTGAAATTTGTTTGGACAAAAGAATGTGAAGAATGTTTTTAAGAATTGAAGAGAAGATTAGTCAATGCTTCTATATTGAATCTACCACTGAGGAATGATGGGTTTGTTATTTATAGTGATGCTTCAAAGAAAGGACTTGGTTGTGTCCTTTTGCAGAATGATAGGGTTATTGCCTATGCATCACAACAGCTAAAAATTCATGAGAAAAACTATCCTACTCATGATCTTAAGTTATCAGCTATAATCTTTGCTTTGAAGATATGGATACATTATCTATATGGTGAAAAATGTGAGATATATACTGATCACAAGAGTTTGAATTATATTTTCTCATAGAAAGAACTCAACATGAGGCAAAGGCGATGGCATGAACTACTAAACGATTATGATTTCACTATACACTACCACCCGGGGAAGGAAAATAAGGTGGTAGATTCTTTGATTAGAAAGGATCATGGAGTTTTGAACAAGATGAGAGTTGAAAAGGATCTTATATAAATGGATCTAGTAAAGATGGATATAGGAATAACCATGGAAGGTGAAACATCAATGCTTTTTCAAATGGTTTCCAAACCATCTTTACTAGAAAGGATAAAAAGTTCTCATATTGATGATGAGGAATTTCAAAAGAAGATTAAAGCTGTGAATAATGGGGGATTGAGTGACTTCATATATGAAGATGGAATTTTGAAATTTGGGAAGAGAGTTTGTGTTCTTGATATACCTGATCAAAAAAGGGAATTGTTGGATGATTCTCATAGTTCCAATTTCTCTATACACCCTAGTAGCACTAAGATGTATAGAGATTAGAAGGAACATTTTTGGTGGGACAACATGAAGAGGGAGATTGCTGATTTTGTGTAAAGATGTATGGTTTGTCAACAAGTGAAAGCTATAAGGAAACATCCTAGAGGAGTCATGCAACCTCTTCCCATACCTAAGTGAAAATGGGATAATATTATGATGGACTTTGTCATGGGACTAACAAAGACTCCTAGAAAGAATGATGCAACATGGTTCATTGTTGATTGTCTTACCAAGTCAGCACATTTTCTTGCTATAAGAGAAGATTTACCACTTGAACGATTTGAAAGAATATATGTTAATGAAGTTGTAAGACTTCATGGAGTACCACTATAGATTGTTTCTGATCGTGATCCACATTTTACATCAAGATTCTGGAAATGTCTTCAGAAATCCCTGGATACTGAACTTCGTTTGAGCACAGCCTACCACCCCCAAACTGATGGAAAATTAGAACGAACTATTAAAACCTTAGAATATATTTTGATATCATGATCAATTGAATTTCAAGGTATGTGGGGTTAATATTTACCTCTGGTAGAATTTTCCTATAACAATAGCTTCCATTCAAGTATACAGATGACACCATATGAAGTGTTATATGAAAAGAGATGTCGCACACCAACCTGTTGGGATGATGTTGGTGAAAGAAAACTCATAGGCCCAGAACTTGTGGAGGAAACAATGGAAAAGGTGAAGGTAATCCAAAACCACATCAAAGAATCTCAAAGTAGACAGAAGAGCTATGCTGATAACCGAAGGAAGGATTTGGGATTTCAGGTAGGAGATTAAGTTTTCTTAAAGGTATCTCCATGGAAGTGTGTTATATGTTTCGGTAAGAAGGGAAAATTGAGTCCCAGGTACATCAGACCTTTCAAAATTCTATAATGAATTGGGGCTATAGCTTACCGTTTGGCAATGCTGACAAGTCTCTCCAAAGTTCACGATGTATTCCACGTATCACTATTAAGAAAATACATGCCTGAACCAACGCATGTACTCACCTATAATGAATTAGAATTGGAACCTAGTCTATCTTATTGTGAAGATCCTGTTAATATTCTTGATACAAGAGAACAAGTGGTGAGAAACCGAACAACTCGTCTGGTAAAATTTCTATGGAGAAACCATAAGATGGAAGATGCAACGTGGGAACCCGAGGAACTTATGATGAAGAACCACCCGAGTCTTTTTATGCAGTAATATTCTAGAAATTTTGAGGATTAAATTATTATGAAGGAGGGGAGAATGTAACACCCCAAGCTTCCATGGTATGCTTCTCTTTGAATAATACAATAGCATGTGTTCTACGCAACTTCGAGTTCTAACACACCGCAACCAATCAAACTAGCAGTTATGAATAGTAATACCCACTTTTTAAAATTTTAAAAAATTTATCTTTCAAAATAGACTTCATTTTTGGATTTGGAGTACCGAAATTAGCTTATGGTGAATTTTTGGTATTTTTCTGAAAACTTTCAATTTTTGGTGAATAGTGAAAAACACTGAGTTATAGTTTAAAACCGAATTTTTATTTAAATAATTATTTATTTTATTTAAATTTATTTTAGGTCAAAATAGATGCATAATACTTATATAAGTTCAATTTAATTCATTTGAGTCAGTTTATAATAATTTTGGATATATAAAAATTTTATTGAACTTTTTTACCGTCTTTTACCCACCTCCTAAGAGCATTTGAAAATTTACATAAAACTTAATTTTAACACTTCTGTGAGTTAAATTTCAAAAATCCAGGAGACACGGTTGATATCAGTAAGTAAAATGTGGTTCAATAAGATGAAAATATTTTTTGGTGAATAGTAACTTTTTACTTTTATTTACCACAGTTAAAAGTAAATAGGGTAATTAAGGGTAAAAATGACATTATTATTACCCTAACACATGTCCTAATTCTAGGGGATAAGTGTAATTCGACCAAAAACAACCTTATGAATAAAATATGATCCTTTAGGTCCACTTGGATTAGATTAGGACATTTATTATTATTTAATTCAAAGAAAAGTTAAAAGTGTTAAATTCAATGTTTAATAATTAAACCATTTTTAATATAGGGTTACACATAAGATAAATTTGACTATAAATATTCATTAGAAATATAAAAGTATTTCCTACATAATGGTATTTTATTTATATTTTTTAGACATTTAATAAGTAAATTTATTTATGACACAATGATGATGCAGTAATTACCGTATTAATGAAAGATTAAAATAATTGATATTATAAATATCCAAATAAATGTAATTTGAGACTTTTTATGAATTACACTAATTTTCTAGGTTAATATAACATATTAGGGTTGGTTAAATGAATTTTTTTCGAATTAATAATTCTGTTATGAATTTATTAAAAACAAAATACCAAATAGTGTCAAAATTGACATAAAAAAGTTTTTAAAACAAATATTATATTATTAATTGATATTCTATTTATAAAAATCTAAGGTTCAGAAAAAAGACTTATATAATTATAGTTGTATCATTAATGAACCAATTTTTGTTCTCTTGGAAGTATATAGTAAGTTTATTAACCATATAATATAAAAATACAAAGAGACATGGTAAGTGTCAAACTATTTAACTAAGAGTTAAATATAAAATATAAAGTTAATATAGTGACCCAAACCTGTCTAAAAACTATTTTTTGAGTGGTTTTAAACCATCCCCAACTTAGAATTTAAATAATTCATTTTTTATCCATTATAAACCTAAAATGAGTTTATTATAAAATAATATTTCTAGCTTTTCCTAAGGTTCCCCTCACCACTCTTATAAAAGGGAACTTCCCCTTCTCTCTAATTCACAACTTAAAATCCATTTGGCTCGGCCAAACCATGCCCAAATACCATCTAAAATTTCCTCCCTTAATTCTAAAGGCCTTACTTTAGTCAGAAAGCCAACCCAAGGATCCCTTTTGATCAAATCAAAAGGAAGAACCCGAAGAACAGGTAAATATTTCATCACCTCTTTCAAGTTCCTTTCTTCTTCCACTTCCTATTTCTTTGTTTTTTCCATTATAAAATAATAACTCCAGTATCTTCTATATAATGAGATATTATTATAAAAATGGTACAACCATATTCATTATTTTATCCATCCTTTGAATGACATGTCACCATACGTGCGTATGTATGGCTTACTATCTCCACGTCGTGGTGTAGTTTGTTATTCAAACACTTAATCATTTGGATGGGTATATTAATGAGTATAAATGATGTAAATAATAAATATAACATGATAATTATTCTTTATATATATGATATACCATCCAATTATATACTATTTTAATATCAAAAGAATGATATTGTCACTTGTGCGTACGTACGGATTACCATCTCCACGAACGCAATGAGATTCATTCCCCATTGTATCCATTCAAGTCTAATTTTCATTAGATGATTAAAAATAATGTTTAAAGACTTTATATAATTATTAATGTGAATAAGATACATCCTATCCATAACAAACAATACTTACATAACAAAGCATATAAAGGAAAATGAATTAGTTAACACCTGAAATGACGATAATACTAAGATATTATTAACAAAGCAATGTTAAAAGATCATATATGATATCATATTAATGTATATGATTCTTGTATAATTTAATAACAATTATTTAATTATTATATAGGAGGTTAACCTACCCTCGACCAAGGAAAAGTACAAGGTAATGGTTAATTTCACAATCTCTTCATTATCTGAGGTTGTTTATACATAATTATCTACTGGGGCCTCTTTATCATCCACATCCATGCTTCTTAAAAATGTATTTCAAAACACATTTACTATTTACTAGACAATTGGTTAAATTCATGTATACCCTTATTTGACCTTATATGTTTTGAAAGGAATCTTTCTGTCATTTTCCAAACAAGGTACTTTTTGACCTTTTCGACAAATTTAAGGAAAGAATGTTTTTTTAACTTATACGGTAGGTGCAGCTATTTTCCTCCATTATAACATCGTCGAAGCTTCCCTTAAAATCTTATATGAATATTTTAAAATAAATTTTTTCTTTTATAATTATATGACTTTTAAATGATTTCAAAATAGTAAGAGATATTTCTCTAAAAAAATGTTTTGATTTCATCTATTTCAACATCCTTTGATTGATTTTAAGCTTATTTGAAGTTGATTTATTATGATACAAAACTTCCATATTGTATTAAATGTTTTGTGATATGTTTTACTGTGGATGTGTTATTTTTATACCATTCATGGTTAATGGATAAAGTATTGACATTTTTTATGCTGGTTTTAATACGAATTTTTATGTTATGTTTAAACATTTTCATATGAGGAATGCATTGGAATTATTAAGTGACAGGTGGATCTCGATATAGATCCTTGATGAATTGGTAGGTCTCATGAGAAAAACTAGTGTCTTGGAACAAGGCCTTAACAAAATCTTATTTTTAGTCTTGGCACAAGGCCTTGACTATGTGGTTATGAAAGTATGGAATTATTCATTCCATCATTATGAAAGTGGCTATTGATATTGCATGTGATTATTCTATTAGTAAAATATCCATGTGAATAATTAAATGGAATTATTTTATTTTATCTTTTCCATATTATATTGAAGTTAAAGTTTCAAAGTATTTTGTTTTAGTCTTAAACATTGCCTTAAATGTTTATGATTATTTATTAAAGTTTTTTCTATATTGTTATCCTTACTGAGAATCTGAGCTCACCCCTTTCTATGTTTTATTTTTCCCAGGATGCAAAGAATTATATTATGACTGACCTGTAGGGATAGTATATGGGATCTCAGTATTGTCTATGGAAACAATGTTGTTGAAGTTTTCCATTTTATGATGTAATGTAAAACTTATGAATGTATCCTGTACTTCCAAGGCTACTAAACTAATCGGTCTTTCGAGACTTGATCTTTTGTGATCATGCCAATGATACGTAATAATGCACCGACTCTGGGATTCTGGGGTCGGGGCATTACATATGAGTCCAGTGACCATGAGAGGTAACATCACTATAGCTCTATCTTTTGTGACTGATTTATTTGATATTTTTGAATCTCATTCATTCATTTAAACCCATGTTGTGAATATGCTAAATATTCCTACATAGCTTTCATCTTATTTAATGGATATTACTACACCCCTCAGAATGAAGAGAGAGTAGTGTCTTAATTGTCCTTCTCATGTTGTCTCTTTATCAAAGACTGATATTTCTTAGGATTTTCTATTTCTTGACCTGAAACCTCTTGATTTCATATTCAGGATGGATTTGCTCATTTCTAATAATTCCAAAATTTATTTCTATCTTTGACAGGTCTCCTTTACCACACCTAATAGAGTGTTCCATATCTTTCAGGGACAATGGGACCCATGGTCGAGTAGATCTAAACTTTATTATCTAGATTTGGGGAAGTAAAATAAGTGTTTTCTTTTGAGTTGGAGTGTGAATTTTTGAGTGATGATCTCACTCTATTTTCATCTATCTTCCTTGTATTTTTCCTTCTAAATTATCTAGGTTTTCATCAGTAAGGGAGGTAGAGTTTTCTATTGATTTAGTGCATAGTTATCAACTAGTATCTATACCTTCTTATAGAATGGAACCATCTTAAATTAAAGAGTGAAAGTCTTAGTTGGTTGATCTTTTGGAGAAATTATTTTTACACCCAAGTCTGTCACCTTGGATAGTTCCAGTTCTCTTTGCTAAGAAGGCCGATGGTTCACTTCTCCTTTGTGTTGATTACTAGAAACTCAATCAAGTTATGGTAAAGAAAAATTATACATTTCCATAGATTGATGATTTGTTTGACTAGTTGAAAGGGTCAAAGTGGTTTTTGAAGATTGATCTTTAATACAGTTAT
Source organism: Viscum album (assembly GCA_963277665.1). Taxonomy (NCBI): domain Eukaryota; kingdom Viridiplantae; phylum Streptophyta; class Magnoliopsida; order Santalales; family Viscaceae; genus Viscum; species Viscum album. Next base: position 754,513,329 of record OY728160.1, read on the forward strand.
CACCAGTTGAGAATAAAAGAATATTACTTTCAAAACCTAAATTTTGGAGTAATTATGGACATTATGAGTACCTTTTCATTCCATTTGGTCTAACCAATTCTCCTACATTATTTATGGATTTAATGAACTAGATTTTCCATGAGTATCTTGGTAATTTCATGGTAGTCTTTGTGGAAGAAATCCTTATTTACTCTAAGTCAGAGGAGGATCATGTGCATCATTTGAGAGTAGTTCTAGAATTTTTGAGAAATCATCAACTTTATTCCAAGCTATCAAAATGATATTTTTGGATCTGGGAAGTGAATTTCTTGAGAAACATGGTGTCAGAACATGGAATATCAGTTGATCATGAGAAGGTGAAAGATATTAGGACATGGGAACAACCATGGAATGATTTCGAGTTTCATATCTTCTTAGGTTTATCTAGATATTATCACCAATTTGTGAAGGATTTCTCAAATTTGGATTCTATGATGACTGCTCTAATTTAGAATGGAGAAAAGTTTATTTGGTATAAAAAAATGTTAGAGTTCTTTTTTTGAGATGAAACATCATTTGACTTCTGCACTGGTGTTGACTCTTCTAGAGGCCGGATAGGTTTATATGGTCTTATGTGATGAATTAGGTTTGGGATTAGGATGTGTTCTTATGAAGGATGATCATGTCATTTCCTATGGATCTTGACATCTTAGGCCACACAAGAATAATTACCTGACCCATGAACTTAAACTTGCAGATGTGATGCATGGACTTAAGAGTTGTTGGCATTAACTTTTCAGAGAAAGGTTTACTGTGTATTCCTAGCACAAAATCTTGAGTTATATCTTCTTTAAAAATTATTTGAATCTCTTCCATAGGCATTGGGTGGAGTACTTATAATTTTTTTTAATTCGACATTGCCTGAACCCCGGTTAAAGGGAATGTCATCACAAATGATTTGACCATGAAACTTTTAACCCAGTCTATGAAAGAATCATCAAAATAGTGGAACTTGATGGATCTTTTTGTATATTTGTATATTGGAGTCTGTAAAACAAGGGCTGATGTTTTGTTTTCCAGTGTTCAATTGACCTATGCTCTTCTAAATATGATTCTTTCAAAACAATAGATTGATGATGAATTTTGTATCATTAGAGACTCTTTATGGTGGGAAGATAATTGTTAAGTGGTCATTATCCTTGGAGGGTATTCTATGTTTCTAGAACTGGTACATAGTACCTTTTCTTATGAGAAAAGTTGTTATAGGGGATTTTCAGAATTCCCAGTGGATAGTTCACCCAAGAACCATGGAGATTTTCTATTCTGGTGGCAAGGTATGAGATAGGGAATTGCTGAATTTTTCTCTCATTGTTATACATGCTAATAGGTTAAGTCCAAGAACTAGATACCTTTAGGTTTGCTTCATCCACTTCTAGTTCCAACATGGAAGTGGTATGGGATCTTTATGGACTTTGTGGTTGGGTTTCCACATACCTAGAAAAAGTTGAATGTGATACTGGTTGTGATCGATAGGCTGACCAAATAAAATCATTTATAACCATTCATGATATAGACAAATTTGAGGAGCTAGGAAATATCCATGTGAAATATATTTTCATTTTCATGGAGTTCTATCTATTATAGTCTCTGATAGGGATCCTTAATTTTTCTTCTTTCTTTTGGAGAGGCATTTAGGAGGCACTGGGATCTTAGGTTTGTTTGAGTATGACATACTATTCATAGTCGGATGTCTATATATAAAGGGATATAAATATTCTTGAGGATATTATCCATACATGTATCCTCTATTTTGGTGGATCTTGGGATGAACATTTAGTACAGGTTGAGTTTTCTTATAATAATAGTTACCAATCCGTGATTAGAATGGATCCTTTTGAGGCCTTTAATAGTCGGCCTTGAAAATATCTATTGTGTTAGTCAAATATTGGTGAAAATTCCTTGTTTAGAGTGAGATTTGTTCAAGATATAACAAAAAATATTCAGTTGATTTTCCAGATAATGTCGACAGTACAGAGATGGTATAAGTCTTATGATGATCATCATTGTAAACCATTGGAATTTTTAATTGGTTATTAGGTGTTCTTAAAAGTTTCACTTTGTTTAGGTCATCAACGACTTGGGAGGAAAGGGAAGATTTATCCTCATATTGTGGGACCTCTTGATATTGTTGAGAATGTGGGGAAAGTGTCTTATCATTTAGCACTTCCACTATAGTTAATGTCGATACATAACATGATCCATGTATCTTAGCTATGAAAGTATCTTTCTGATTTATCTCATGTTATAATCTAGAGTGATCTTGATGTCGAGACTGATTTATCTATGACTAAGAATCCAGTCATGATTTTTTATTCTAAAACCAAGGTACTTCATGGGAGGATGATACCCTTGATTCGAGGGATCTGGCAGCACGGTTCTAATACTCATGAGACTTGGGAGAGAGATGAACTGATGAGAGAAAAATGGCCTCATATTTTTGGCATGGAGACTTATTAACATGATTTTTAGGGATAACAAGTTTCTATGGTGTGGGGGTGGGGGTTGTAACATATTATTACTATTTTCAAGTACTCCTTAACCCCTTTTTTTCCTATGATTTATTTGGGGTTTTTTCATGGGTTGTTTTGGGAAGAAAGTTGAAAATTTTGGAGCTTTTTAGGTTGTTCATGGTTGGCTCATGGTTTTCCAAAATTATGAACCCACCCAGGGCAAACCATGAAAATCCAGGCAGTGGGGTTTTTAGGGCTAGCCCACAGTTTGACAGACCATGGGCCCACCAAGGAGAAACTGTGCAACCCATCCTAGCTAACCACATGGATGATGATTTTTAATTTCTAAAATTTATTAAAAATTTCCCTAACCCCTTTTCACCTCCCACTTAGCCCCAACTCCTCTTGTATTGATTTCCTAGGTCTTGGAATTTCTCAAGGACCCATTTTGGATCCTCTAAACCCTTTCCAAGGATGATCGAATATTGGTGAACATCTTTCAATATCTCCCTAGTAATATTTATTCCCTTATTCCTTATCTTCCACTCTCTGTCTCTCCTCCTTTGGGTTTGTTAGATCTTTTTGTTTTTGGTGGATATAAACCTCATTGTTTTGGATCTTGAATATAGGTTTTATTTCTTGATCTCCATTAACAATTTTCTTTATTGGAAAATCCCATTGTGGGTGTCATGATCCTGTGATCCCAAGGTAGGTGGTTTTATATAAGTTTGGCCAATTAATTTAACCTAGAATTGCTTGATTGTTTTAATTGCTTTTAATTAAATTGTGAAAATATAATTTGGCATGAATTGGGATTTTAAATTGAAATGGTATGAATTTTGGGGAAAACCCCCAATTCTAATGAATTGGGGTGTGATTTGGATTTGATATAAATTATGGAATTTGATTTTTGAAATTGAATTGTGAAATTGATTTCTAGAAAAATGGATTAAATTGTTTTGATAAGAACCTTGGATTTTTTTATTCTGAAAAAGGAATGAATTGATTAAAAACCCATGTTTTGGTTTTTAAATAGAAATTTTCGTATTAAAATGGATAATGCATCAATTGTATTTTGAACAATTTTGAAATATTTTTTCCATTATTTATTTTTGTTTGAGAACATGAAATCCTAGTTAGTTAGTGATTTATTTAAAAAAACATGCTAGGTTGGAATTGAACTAGAAATATATTAACATTTTACAACTCTAACATAAACCTGTTGGTATATCTTATCCCCAGTGGGATGTTGGTTAGTCCTATTTAACCAGTTTTAGAGGGATGTGTGTGCACATTACCATTATCACTACATGAGTGTGTGAGGATCCCATAGCCTATAACTATCATACCTCTTGAAAGATGACCATATTACTCATTTTTGAATTATTGTGATATAAATATATTACATTATTTGTAAAACTAATTTACATGTGCCTTGTGAATTTATATGAACTATTTTATATAATCTTTTTTATTAATCCATAGTTTTGAAATGTTTCCATCAATTGAAATGAAAAGCATGTTTTTATTTAAATATACTCTTGTACTACCATACATATTTTATTTAAAATTTAAATCATTATTTGGTTAATTATTGTGTCATATTATTATGGAACACTTGATGAGACCATACTGGGCTTTTAGCTTACACCCTACCCTTTCCTTCAAGCGTTTGTAGATTTCCTTCTTCTAGGTTCGAGCAAGAGGAAAGCACCACTTGGAGGTGGTAGTTTCTGATCTTTTGGGATTGGAATTATATGTCTGTTTGGACTTGGTATGTCTATTTTGTCTTTCTGGTACTTTATTGATATACTATTTGGGTTTTTTTACTTTTTTAATTCTGGTACTATCCCCTTTAGGAGTTTTCTTTGATCATGCTGATATGTATCCCTTTCTTCAACTATGTTTATGTGGAAAATTTTTTCCCACTCTATCTTGTATGATTCCAGGTGCTAGTTGACAACTCATGGGGATTTATAATTCCCTTAGGGCTATGTCAGTGCTGGCTTGGGTATCAGGGTACCTGAGTGTTCAGACCGGTTTTTTACATTCCTCTTAATTTAGGTTTTGGTTCAAAACTTGAGTTAATTGAGAAATTATTGTCATTAAGTCCTCGAATCCTACTCCCATTAGGTTGGGCATCTCATTTGGGAAGCCATTACATTTCTCATCACATTGGTTGTTGACTCAGTTTATCTTATTTCCAGCCATTTGAGTAGAAAAAAGGAAAAATTTGGGATGATTATTTTTAAAATATTAAACACATAAATGAGAAACCATGAAACTTAAATGGATAACTCATAAATGATATATATTCCTTAACCTATGATTTTCTAAGTTTCAATATATGTTATCCATGATCTATTTCTTAATATAAAATATTTTGAGAATTTTTATTCCCTTAATAATGGTTTATACAGGGATTGTGAATTTACCAAAGCATGTCCCATGGTAGTTTCAAACTAGGCATGGAACAAGGCCCATTTTCATGCACTAGGTGATGATCGAGTCCAAATCAATGTTCACTTTTTAGGGTTGTTTCCCCTAGGTACATAAATGCTAGAGCCACATCCACTTGTAGTATCCATAAAAAGATGTATTTTATTGGAAACCACTTACCCTATACTTTACCAAAATTTATGGATATTTTTATATGTTTATTTTTATCCCTAAATATTTCACTAGAATTTTCTAATCCTAATTCCAAAAATAACCAGACATTTCTCTAATACCAACTATGAAAACCCATATATTTAATACAATTTATTTCATGATTTATTACATTAAAGTAAACATAATAAAATCCCAAAATATTGTGAAGCCTTGTGTATTTGATAAATTAGGTACACAACATAACAAATTGAAACATTAATACAATAAAATTATTGAAAAATTGCTTAACATGCTCTTAAAATTCCATCATAATTTTAAAGCTATACGGGATAACCTGGGGATGTACATAAGAAAGGGGTGAGCTATAAATCCAAATAAGGGAATAAACAAAGAATAACATAAGCTAAATCAGTACGTGTGATCTAAGAGGCATATAAAGGTAACATAAAAGGGGTGGGAATCATAATCTTGAAAAATGAGGCATGATATAACTTGATAGCATAAAGGCAATATAGGAATGTCGATACAACATAAAACATAACATCATAAACACAAGTAGAGGCTAACCACCAAGAAAACATAACATAGTGTGTTTAGGATAAATTCACACACACACCATACATGTCATATCATGAGATTAAAATATTGCCCAATGCATTATAGGTCTATATAATTCTGGGCCCACCCATCACATTTATATCATGTGCATGCATAAGTGTTCCACATATATCATTCAACATAGGATCATATTTCATCACATTTAATCAAATTATTAAGGAGAGTGATATACATAAATTAAAGTCCCAAATCAATTAAATATAGGTACATCTATTTGAATAACCTTGAGTGGAAATGTGGATGATTATTCACAACACAAATGTTTGGCATTAAAAATCAAAGGATAATTTCAACAACATAACAAGGCTACTTAAAGATTCATGAGAGAGATTAATGAGAGTCAAAGGGGTATATAATCATTTGAAAATCATAATTTAAGTAATAGGGATTTTTGAAAACATATCCAAAAATGAATAAGTGGAAAAAGGCATAATATAATAGAGGTTACTAAATAAAGAGGAGAAGGAGATGATCCCTTACATTGAGAGGGCGCTTCTAAAGTATTGTGAGGGGATTCTTAAGAGATTGGGGAGACATTGGGAGGACTATATATAAGGAATGGAAGAGTAATTTAGTGCTCTAAGGGTTTTTAGTGAATATGAATGGAAGTTAGGGTGGGTTTATACACCAAAATAGAGTATGATTCTTTATTAATTTCCAAACATAGGTTTTAGACTTTATATAATAAAGTAATGAAAAACACAAACCTTCCCATGTTTCTACCAAAGTGAAGTGTTTTTAATTATTTTAAAAGTTTAATAGATGATATAATTAAAATAATACCCTTGGGGATGTCTAAGCGAGTCATGTTTACAAATAATTTATTTTAAAACCTTAAAATATAATATAGGTTTTGGAGGATTTATTAAGGGTTTATAAAATTAATAAAATAATTTAAAAAACAAATTATTTTAAATTGGAAATATGTATTTGGTAGTTTATACCTTTTATGGAATATATTTCATCACTTTTAGATCATTATGATGTCATAATACATACCATATATTTATACTGTATTTAATTTTTACCCGATAATTTGACTATTTTAGAACATTATGAAAAATCACCATTTAATAATTTCAATGTTCTGATTTCAAAAATAATATTTATTTTTATCAAAATAAATCTTTAAATTTTAAATTTATATTTTTAAATAAAAATACCTATTTATTGAAAAATACTATTTTTTGTCAATAATAATTTTTCAACCCTTATAAAAATTATTTTTCACTTCATAAAATTATATTATAATTTATATTTAATAAATATAAAAATATTTTATTAAAATATTATTTATTTTTAAAATTCGTGAATTCATTAAAATAGATTGTATTGACTGAAACTATACAATGCACAAAAATAAAATTTGTTTTTCATCATATCAAAATCTAATTTTTATCAAACTCATTATTTAATCATTTTAAAAGTAATATTAAAAAGGGATAAATAAAATCATTTTTTATCAAAAATAAAATATAAAAATTTGTTTTGTTAGGGTCGAGATAAATATCCCTTTATTACACTAGAAAATGAACTAAAGGTAAAGTGTGTGATGGTGATATTTTCATGAGGTAGTTTGGCGAACATGGTTTGGGCCATGATCTTGATGATCTTGAAATTATTTTATAAATGGGTTTTCTCAAGCTTCATTTGTTGAATCTAAACTTGGGTTTGGTCAAGGGAAAAACCCAGTGATGATATATCCCTCAAAAACTCCCATAAATGGGATTCATAGGGTATAATCATATTGGTTGTGGCCATTGCCTCCTTTGTTTGTATCAAAAAAATATCATAACCCTTAATATAATAGTCTTAATGGTCACTATAAAACAACTATATAATCAATGGTTATGATACTTAATGGTTTTTAAACTTTATAGACTATATAATGGTCCAAAATAACCAAATTAGTGCATATGTTTTTTATAAATTCATTACTTGATGAGGTATTTAATCATTGAAAAAGGGAATTTCATTTATAAAATATTGGGTCATTACACAAACCAAAAATTATCTATATACAACACACAAGGAACATCCATGCATCATAATAAGCACACTATTCAATGCCAAATCTTCCACAAAACATCCCACACAACCACATCACCGTCCTCCACTGGGCACATCACTACCCCATATCACATCAACCAAAAGCCACCTCTCTTCTACATAACTATTCATACCACCATTTCAACCTCTACACAACCTAAGCCAAAAACCACCCAAACCACCACACAACATTTCCTTAAGCACAAAAATTAAGTAAAACCACCTTTGATATCAATATATTTATACTTTGGGAGATATTGTCTCGCCCATAAAGATTTAAAACATGTTATAAATATAATGAATCTTGATGGGATGGGGTTTTCCTCTATTCATATGCTTAGGGTGTAACACATGTCACCGGTATAAGATCAATAAAAACCCAATTAAAGGGATATAGAAATCAATAACTTATTTAAAAAAAATAGGCATGGAAAGAAATTTAATCTTCATCAATTCCAAGATTTTACCAATAATTTTTTTATTAGTAAATTTAAGTGGTTAAAATTTTATAGGAGGTAGGTGATTCCTTCAACACAACTATAACATAACACATAATATTAGCAGGTGTACATGTTCACAATAATAAGAAACATTATCTTAAGGATCACACAGTTTCTATGATAATAACTATAAAGGGTTCATAGCTTCATCTTAATTACAAAACATCTTCTTCATAAATATACTCTAAAACATTATATTATATTCTTAGAAACATTTTTTTAGCAAGGAATATCAATGCTTCAATGAAAAAAATCAATAAATAATGAAAACACAAAAAACAATCAACATTTACAAGTAATTTTTAGGGAAACATCATGCCTCACTTTTAAATAACCCTAACATACTGCTAAATTAAATAAAAAACTACACATGATATATTTCTACAAATCAATCTTTACACACTTATGCCAACCATTTAATATCAAGGGAGAGATACTTTCAATAAAATAGAAACTGTGCATGCGCTATCTCATGAATCATGCTTAACATGCTTAAACTAAACATTATATAATTATCTTATTATTGTGGTAACACATTTACAACTTCATATGAAAATTTGTACATATTAGGTCCTTGTACTTAATTAAAATTTTCCATTATATATACAACATGATTTTAAAATCATCAAAATAAAACATACCCTCAGATCAAAAAATTGAAACTTTACATGTTTTATTACTATGTGTAATGCTTATCATGATTTAACTAATCATTACCTAATCATTACATTACTTAAAAAACATGTTTATATATTTCAATAAGGGTAACATGTTTTTTATTCCATATTCTAATACAATATGATCAATACCCGACATGTTTTTATATTCTAATTACAATATACAAAACATGCTACATGCTCAAGATATATATGATAGAAATTTTATAATAGGTCATAAAAATGTTTTAAACTTTATAAATTCTCTCATTTTATATTTAATGAAATTATCATCTATTTTTTAACACCTACTCATAGCATGATACTTATGACTTAACATTAAATGAATAATTATTTTAACTATATGAATTTTTTCAGAACACCTTTCCCACAAAGGTAACCCTACTAGGTTGGTAATGAGATAAGGTAGATAGTGACAACCAAATACCACCTCTAATAGGCCATGGGTTAGTTACAATCACCTAGGGTATATCATACTTACAAATGGAAGGCATTACTGTAACATCCTAATATTTTATGAAATATATTCTTTTAAATTAATTTAAATTATTTGATAGTTTAAGTTACACACAATGAAAAATTTAAATTAATTTATATGCAACACAAAGTTTATCTTACGTTGCACACAACATCTAGTTTCTTCGATAACATGTGTTACATGCAAGACCAAGTTTTATAAAACAACAATATACTATTCATATTTAATATGATAGTTATCACCTAGCCATTGGAATGGAGAGAGTAAATAATATTAACTTAATTATGAAAATATGGTTTAAAATTTATCTAAAATTAATTCTTTGATTACCAATTTATTATAAATTAATATAAAAACCAATTTAATATAAATGATGTGTTTTTATGGAAAATACTATTTTATACCCACAAAGTAATTTTATCCTAATAAATTGAATTAATCACTATTGGTGAACAATATTAATGAAATTTATATTTTATATATTAAATAAAATATTTTAAATTTCTTATAATAAGTTTTATAGGAAAAAAATAAGTTAAAAATCCAATTTTAAACATAAAGAGCTGTATTTTTCTTTAAGGTAGTTTTACCGTCTTTTAATAGAAAGATTGTTTTAATTTTTTTGACACTTTTATAAATTTTATATGAAAAAATAAACTTAATTTTTGGAAGTTTAATATCAAAATTTATTTTGGGTAAATTTTTTATCTTTTTCTAAGAAGTTTTATTTTTTGATGAATAGTGAAAAAATGCTGGATTTTAATTGAAAACTGTTTTTTCATCTAAATAATTTATCATGTTAAATTATATTTTTAATTGGTTTTAAAGTATAATTAGATAAATTTTATATAAATAAATCTAATTTAGGTATTTGGAATCAATTTCACATTGAAATTGGATAAAAAAACATTTTAAACTTTTGAACCTTTTCACTTTAAAAACCCTCTTTCCCATCACATCTACGAGAATAATTTTAAATAATATTATGCCAATTATGTGATTGGAATTTAAAATAATGGATTGAATATTTTTAATAATCATAATTTATAATTTATAATAGGTTAAAATTATTTTTTGACTAAAAATATTAGTGAAATAAATTAAAATTAATTACAATGATTAGGGTAAAAACGAGTTTACTTAATGATTAAAATAAGAATATAAGGTGTAAAAATGTACCTAAAATTATCTAAAAAATATTTTATATCAAAATTTAAACCATTAAAACTATAATTTTCTATAATAGTATATTTTTTTACCCTTGGGGTATAATTAAAATTTGGGTATCACACAACTCTTTTCAAGAATACCAAATGTGTCCTCTTCTCCACTTAAAAAAGTTCACCACATCTCCCCTCTCTTCATACCTATAAAGCATTTTGAATCATACAAAAAATACCCAAATAAACACCAAAAATCCATAGTATCATCCTATAAGTGTCAATTTTGGTATAAATAAATCCAAGGAAGTCTTTTGGTGCAAAGAAAAAGGAGTTACCCGAAGAATATGCAACGTTCTTCAACGGGCACTTTTGTGTTATTTATTTATCCACCCATTAAATTATTCTTATTCTATACTTATATAATAAATTAAGTATAATAAATATATTTATATGTTGTTATTTTTATGTTTCTACCTAAACCTACACACACTTCCATCAAATGGGTAACGAAATCAATGTTCTTGTGTATAGCGAACTACCGCCTTGCGAAATGATGTCGTCTGTTTTTCCTTTACCACCACTCATGGTTGGAAATTAATATGTAAATACTATTTTTATATTATATATATGATATTTATTATGTATTTATGTATTTATAATTATTATATAGCTTATACCTTTATGATTTCAATTTTGTGGGAATACGATAACATCATTTGTGGATGTGTGGACTACCACCTCCTCAAAGTGATGCGATTCATTCATGATTTAAATGGAATGTATTAAGGATGGATTTAATAAAAATATATGATATAAATTAAATATTTATTATATTAATTATATAATTATCTATATGTTCATATAACATATCATTTCCTTAATTCTATTTCACACATTGGAAAAGTGATAACGTCATTCATGGATATGTGGACTATCACCTCCTCAAAGCGGTGTGATTCTTACATTTTCATCACCATATCACAATAATTATATATTATATATAATTAAATAATATGGTATTTATTATATAATTTTCATTATGGAAATATAAAATTAACTTAACTTATTTCCATACTGATCATTGAAAAATGGGAACATTACTCATGCGTATGCACGACCTATCATCTACATGATCGCAACATTGGTTCATTTTTTATAAACATATTTCCTATTTGATTTTAAAAGTATAATTGATGTAAAAAAATTTAAAATTATTTAATTTTTATTAATATGGATATGTTTAAATAATGACCTCACTGACCTTAGTCAACCTATCAAAGTCAGTTTTGACACATAAACTGAATATGGTCAAAACATCTGACTTAAAAATTATTGGTTAAGTAATTGTATATAATTTTTTATAAGTGAAATAAAATCGAAAAAATTTATTAATAAATTAAATAATTAATATAAGTTTATTATTCAGTAATATAGATGACAATGATGACAAATCAGACTCAAGGTAAGGGATTTTCATCTCACTTTTTACATTTGTGAGATAAATGTCATATTCACCACTTAATTATTTTTTGTGGTGTATATAATGAATATTTTGATATATTATATCATTAATTATTTTATCTTAATGGTATTTAAATGTTTCATTTGATTATTATTACTTTTGGTCCAATTCAAATGATACCACAATTGTAAGGGTTTATCTCATCTCACTTTTATTTCTGTGAGATACATGCCATATTCACCACTTATTTTTGTCGTGTGGTGTATATAATGACCATTAATGTATTTTATGATTATTTTAATTGAATTTATGGTGTTTTATATATCCATTTTAGGATACCTCTTTCATGGGGTTTATGGTTTGAAAGTTACCAAAGCAGTAATGGATTTTTGTCACAATTTGGCTTATGACGTTTGTTATGTTATAAACCTATATTATTTTAAAAGGTGTTTATATAGAACATTTGAAATATAATATCATGAATTTATTTATTCTAATTTTATTTAATGTTTTTTAAATGTTATTTTTTCATTGGTATTATGATTCAAATGTTTCAAAGTAGTATGAGACACTTTGAATGTTTAAATATTATTTTCCTCAAGAATGTTTTTAATGATATTTTATGAAAATTTCCATTCATCAATGTAAAAAACCATTGTTTTTACTTATCCTACAATATGGATATTTTATATTGATACCAACATCATTTTTTATTTGGATGGATTATTATTGTTTTAAAGATATGTTAAGGAACCCATTTCTTTTTCACAGGTTAATCATGTTTCAATGAAATTGTTATGGAACCCATTAATCTGGATAAGGAACACCAATATCACCAAAGGACCAAACAAATCCTTCATAAATTATATCTCATTTGAAAGATTGTTGAGAGGGGAAATATAAAGATCTATTTGGTGGCTACATAAGATAATATAGCAGATCCTTTAAAAAACCATCAACACAAAAAAAGTATGAGAATCATGTTGTATCTCTTGGTATTTGATACATTAGAGATTGGATATTATGGTTGTAAAATTTATTATGGTTTTATAATAAAGGTAGTATCCATTTATCATTCATTTATGTGTACTATGTATTTTATATGAATAGTGTGATGATAATATCCCCTCAAAGTATGAATTTGAGTTATCCCTAATTGATGATCATCATAGAGTGTTATGGGTTGTGATGATATATTAATATTGGTGTGAGAAGAATCTTGTATGTGATAAAAAGAGTGGCCTCATGATATAATAAGTAAATACTTATTATCTGGACTGACCCATAAAAAAAATATCACATGGAATTTTATACAGTCATTGATATACTTAAAGGTGTATGCATATTATGAATCACTATTACCCAAGGTTGAAGGATACTTAGTATGTAAACCTTTATACATAAATACCTTTTTACTCCAGCTTTGAAGCTAAGCTATTCAAGGCACGGTTGTGTATGTTGTTGATCATGTCATTAGTTGGGTTCAACAAAGATGATATTCTTTCACTTATATGACAAAAAAAGATATCTAGTATTCTATTGAGTGATTGATGAAATTCATGGTCATTATAATATAAGTGACATGTGATGTGTTTATCTATTATAATGACTGGAATATTATGTAATCATTCTATATGATCAATATACTCAAATAATAAAAAAAGTGTGAGTTATCCTATACTATATCAACATTTCCCAAGCCTAGTGATCACTCAATGTCATGGATAAATGGATTATATAAGTATACATATGATGTATATAATTAAGGTTATGGATGTGGTGGAATCACATCAGTGGGTGATAAACCAAAAGGTTTTTTCATATTTGATGGATCATTTTCATATTGTGTATAACGTGAACTCAATGGTCAACATAATTCTTCAATCAGATATTGACATAGGAAATACTGAAACCCAAATAGGATCTTTTTCAGGTTAAATTTATGATTAATTTAAATATGATCAAATGAAAGGTTACCTCATCTTAGGAACTTTCTTTGATGAAGATATTTTTTATTGTCTAAAACTCTTTTTGGGTTACCTTCATTGTGTAGAGTGGATCAAAGTGTAAAATCTCTATAATGGTGATCTACACATTCTCCTTTCATATTAAATAAATACTAATAGAACATTAGGTTCTGGAATGTAAGATCAATCATCTTGTGTTGTTCATCTTCATCACTCAATATCCTTCGAGCTTGAAGGAGTTCTTCTCATTCTTGAGAAAATGAGATAGGGAAGAGTCAAAAGAGAAGTGTGTTGTGTGCAATGATTCTCAATCCTTGATTCTAGATTAACCCTATATAATAGATATAGTAGTCTATTTATAAAGTTAGGGTTTAGGTTAAAATATTATTCAATTTTACAATGGACCTTAAATACTATAATAAACTTTATATAACCTCATTCCAAATAATAATAATATTATTATTATTATTATAGATTACGCTATCCGGTGCAATGATAAATAGTATTTTATCAGCTTGTAAATGAAAATTTATCACTGGACATAGTATTGGTCTACTCATCCTCCTCAAAATTTATTGAATACCTAAATAAATATTTAATTAAATATTTAATTCATTAATAAATACTTTATTCACAATCTAGAGAATAATTATTTATTAAATATTAAATAAATAAAATAAATATTTTATTCATGGTCTAGTGAATAAATATTTATTAGGTATTTATGTGATCAATAAAACTTGAATACAATTATTCATTGGTCTTGAGAATAATATTTATACTAATAATTAAATTCAAATAAAATTTAATCAAGATCAATGGAAACACTTAGTATGTGGCCCTCTATGATTCTTTATCATTGGAATTAGGCCGGATTTCCTGAAGTCCAAGATTACTATATTGCGATGGGTTAAGGAACCCAAGAAAAATAAATTAATGTCGTTGTGTCAAAAAACACATATTAATTTTTACCATGTAATATAATCTCTTTTTCACAATATCTTATCAAGCATATTTCACATATATGACATCATCCTATATGTTTGATACGTCTTTCTTTGACTATCTAAAATGGACATTTCATTACACCATATCCATGGAATTTAATGAAACAGTTCTATTTCAATCAAAGGGTTGATATATAAACTTCCATAAAGATGGAAGAGGAAAATCCTTCCTTGAATTATTGATTAATAATGTATCACTTGTGATGCACCCAGTGTATCTAATTTCACCACGAACTATTATCATCATGGTTTATAAAATGCATCTAATTGCATGAGTCATAAGATGTATTAATAATAATATTAAAGTCTAAGGACCATTAAACACACTCATCAAATAGTAATATCTGATGAAACATAAACATGAATAATTTTTATTGGGGAGTTTGTTCTCATAATCTCCCATCTTGGATATTACTAAGTGTGAACTTCATGATAATAAGTTTCATTAGTTTTTGAGCACTCACACCTAAACCTGAAAGTCAATATTCTATGTGTCTCATCATAGTATTTTATTAAACCATATAACTATATTTAAGAATATCTTCATAGAACTTCAAGGTTCTCATCATAGTGGGGAACTGTTGTGACCTTATCAATGCAATAGATACTCTAGGACGCTATTATATTAAATTTTATGAAGAACAATGGAGAATATATATATAAGATATTTTTTTAATATTAAAATCTTCAAATATAAATATAATACAAAGTAAAAATAGTTAGTTTTAGAACACTAACTCTAATAAACTCCCACATGGACTACAGATAACTGTCTATGACTTTCAGTCTACTAGACCTCACATGATGATCATGTTTGTGATGAGTTAAGGTTTTAGTCAAGTGGTCTTCTATATTGTCTTCTATGTATATTATATTCACTATGAAATCATCTATTTGAGAAAAATCCATCAAGATATGATACTTTTAAAGTGTGTGATTTTTATAATGATGTGACCTTGGCTCCTTTGTGAGATCCACCACTACAGTATTATCATAATAGAGTGTGATAGGATCTATACCGCTAGGTACCACATCAATATCTTATAAAAAGTTTCATATCCAAACCTATTCTTTAGTTTTATTATAATCTATAACATACTTGAACTTTACTGTGGAATATACAACCACAAATTACTTTTATCTCTTCAATATCATAAAACCTCCATCGAGAGTGAATATTTATCCAATTTTTAATTTTAGATCATCTTGATCAATTTGGAAACTAGAATCTGCATATCCTCTGATGACTATTTTCTTGTCTAATCTATATACTAGGAACATATCTTTAGTATTACTCATATACTTAAGTATAATCTTGAGTATCATCCAATGGTGGTCACCTAGGTCATATATTTCTACCATACTTAAGGTGTAAGTGACATCTAGCCTAGTACATAACATAACATAACATACAGAACTATCCCAATCACTGATGTGTGTAGAATCCTTTCCATCCTCTATCTCTCCTCATGTATCTAAGGATACATTTTTCTAAAAATATGAATGTTATGTGACATTATCAATAATTCACTCTTATATTGTTTCATACTAAATCTCTCTAGTGTCTTGTCAATATATATATCTTGAATTAGACCTAGAATCCTCTAGGATCTATCATAATGGATCTTGATCCCAAGAATATATGTTTTCTCTCCTAAGTCCTTTATAGAGAATTATTTATTCAAACAAGACTAAATAGACTGTAAGACTGATATTTAATTTCCAATAAGTAATATGTCATTGACATATACTATTAATAAAATGACTACACTACCACTAAATCTCTTTTAGACACAAAGATCACATTAATTTCTTATAAAACCAAATTCTATTATGACTTCATCAAATCAAATGTTTTATGACCTGGATGCTTTATTTAATCCATAAATGGATCTTTACAATTTTCCTACCTTGTTTGAATACTTTGGAGTCACAAACCCTTTGGGTTGTGTCATATAAACAACTTCCTAATGTTTCTATAAATAAAATTTTGTTTGAAATCCATTTACCAAATCTCATAGTCATGGAAATATGAAATGGAAAGTATAATTTTGATGGATTTTAGTATAGAAACTGGAAAAAAAAGTTTCATCCTAATAAATGCCTTGATTATATTTGAACCCTTTTGCAACCTTTTGTAACCATTCATGCCTTATAAGTATTGACTTGTCCATCAATGTATTATTTCTTATTGAATACCCATTTACAACGAACAATCTTTAAATCTATTGGAAGATTAACCAAAATCCAAACTTAGTTTTAGTACATGGAATCTATTTCAGAATTCATAGATTCCTTACACATGGAAACATCTATTCCACTTACTAATTCTTTGTGGGTTACATGATCATTATTATCAAATAATAATGATTCATCACCCTTGGAAACTAGAAAACCATAAAGTTCTGGTTTTCTAACCTCTCTTGTACTACTATGCATTACTTATGTATCTGAAACTTCTTCTTTCATGGGTAATTTTGGAATCTATTTCTATGTAAACTCTTGTGTATCTTGATCCTATACATCATTTAAGTCTATCTTGATCTCATTATCTCTTTTAGATATGTAATCCTATTCAAAAATATTGGATTTATGTTAACCGAAAAAATTATTTTCTATAGAGTTGTATAGGTAATATCCTTTAGTTTCCTTAAGATACCCTATAAAGATATACTTATTGACTTGGGTTGTAAGTTTGTTTCCAGAAATAGCCTTAACAAATGATTTTCAACCCCAAAATTGTATGTACAATAACACGGGTTTCTTTCCTCTAAAAAATTGGTATGGAATGCTGCCTATTAATTTAATTGTCACTCATTTTAGTATGTATGTTGATGTTTGTAACATGTATACCCAAAATGATAATGGAAGACTTTCATGACTCATCATTTATATCACCATTTCCAATAGGTTATAACTCCTCCTTTTTCTTACACTATTATACTGAGTTGTATGAAGAGGAGTGGGTTGATATATAATCATAAACTCTCATAAATAATCAATAAAGTATTGATTAAGATATTCTCTACCATAGTCTAAGTGGATTTTATTAATATTTATACCAAGTTGTTTTTCAACTTCATTCTTATATTCCTTAAATCTATCAAAGTAATATTACTTATAACTCATCAATTATACATGTCCATATCTACTAAAATCATCAGTAAAAGTTATGAAGTGTGAGTACACATCCCTTACTTCAACTGGAAATAGTCCACACACACATCAGTGTGAACCAATTCAAGAAGCACTTTATCCTTTTTACATTTCCCACTAAATTGGGCTTTGGTCATTTTTTCTTATAAACATGTGTGACATATACCAAATGGTTTTAGTTCAAAGGAATCTAAATATCCATCTTGGTGTAAGTTAGTCAAATGTTTTTTTACATGACCAAGTCGTTGATGCCAAAGTTGGGTGTGGTATGAGTTACGTGAACTTGTTTCATTATCAGTTTTTATTACTTGGTTTGGGCAATACAACACATAAAAATCATTATTTAAATGTGTCTTACCATAAAAAATTTTATCCTAATGAAATAAGCAACATTTATTCCCAAATTTTAAAATAAATCCATATGTATATAGTTTGGATACAAAAATAATGTTTTTGGTATTGTATGTAACATAATAAAAATCATTCAAAACCAATATCATTCATGTTGTGTTAGTCCCCTATAGCTACAACAATAAGTATGTCTCTGTTGGATACTTGTAGATATACCTCCCCTTGGTCAATTTTCATGTATCTAATTGGTTATTATATTTAAATACATTTTTTAGTACCAAAAGTTGTATCTAATAACCAATTTGTAGAAACAAATAAATTGAACTTGATAATAAACACACTGGAATATTCTCCTTTATTCTTTGCAGGGTTGAAATTTTTATTCCAGTGGCCCTTCTTTTCACATACAAAATAAACAACATCATGTTCTCTTGATTGTCCCTTGATATTTCTCTTCGTGGAAGGGAGTTGTGAAAAGGATTTGGACTTAAAGTTCTTTGCATGAATTTTCCTTTTATTCACCATAAGTAAGAAAGGATATTCATCATCACATTATCAAATTGGATAAGTAATATGAGAAGATCTAGAAGATACTTCTAAATGTTTTTCATATTGATATTCTCAACAAATCTTTAGAATGACTAAGAAAATGGTGAAAAATGAGATTAGAGCACATTTCTTTAGGAAATTTAAACCTAAGAACCTCTAGGTTCTTAATATATACAATTATTTTGACTATATGAGGCCTAAATAGTGCACCTTCTCCAAGATTACTCTGAAAGAGCACCTTGGAAATATTAAATTGTTCCTATTTTACTCTCTCCTAGTATAAACCACAAATATGATTGAGCATGCTATAAGTATACATGTTTTCATGAGACTTCATGAGTTCAATTGACATGGATGAAATCATTAAATATTAAACATCAACCACATCGCTCAAGTGTTTATTATAGGTAGTGAACTCTTCATCACTCATCTCATTAGCAATTGTATCAGTCAATGAAGATTCTAACATGTAATATTTTATTTCATGGAACAAAACAAACCAAAGGCATGTCGACCATTAATGGAATTTACTGCCATTATAGTGATGTTTTTTCTCTAATATTGATCAAAGCGATAATGTGGATGATGATATTTACATTTATTATAAAATTTAAAAGAGCATATTATTAGTACTTTTCTTGATTAAAAATTATGTGAGATGTAATGAATTTAATTTTTATTAAGTCTCACATGATTTTATCAAGTCCCAACAGACCTCACCATTGAACTTAGAATGTCCCATCACTCAAGACATTCTATTGGAAAATCTCCCTTATTAATGATCCAAATTTTGTCCATGAAAACCATAAGAAGGTATTTAGGTAGGTGATCTTCCAAAATGTGGGCTTGAAATTCCTTGATCTATTGAGTTGACTCCCCAATCTAGAAATCCTAACTGGGATTTCCTTGACACTTGCCTCAAAATTTATATTTAATAGACTTTAGACATTAAATTCAAAATAAGTTTTGTTACATCATCCCATCAACTTAGTTAATACTCCTAGATAATTAAAAGTGCCCCCAACTTTGGTCTGAATATACACTTTAACTATAGTTTCGTCTTAATTTAGACATTGGAAGGCTTAATGACTTAATATTAACTTGGTATATTTTTTTATTATGCATAAATATTTCTTGTTTTATCCTTTACATGTATTTTTATTATTAATTGGATTTTACTTAAGTGAGTAACCATATTTTGATAAAACATTTACACATAATCCATTTATTTAAATTTCTTTTTTAATATTAGTTCATTTATTTATGTGATCACAGTATTTCATCCATAAAATAAATAATGTGTAAGATATAAATAAATTAATGACCTGATCATAAGCTAATCAAATAATTAATTTATTGAGGGTGTAATAAATCAACTTATGACCTTGGGGAAAACTCATTGTGTTAGTCTTGGCACGGGTTGTATCATTCTACTTATCCACCAATATATCACCTAGGTTGGTATTGTCTCGATTCTATCTTGAACCACCTCCACATGCCTTGGGATACTCCTTTTATAAAATTTATCTATAACTTACACGCATTTGAGGGGAACCAAAGGATTGTTTTAAGGGGAATTACATAAATAACCTTGAACACACAGGTCTAACATAATAAAGGATGGAGGTATGACTCACGGACCATCATATTTAATTTAATAATTAATAATTATAAAACCATTCAATAAATTAAATTAAATAAAACCAACATGCATAGGTCTTGTTCAATCTCATGATCGGTCATATACATGCAACGAATATGAAAAAGTACACTGGTTAACATTTATTTATATTAATTCTTTATTATTAAGATAAGAATGCTTATATTAATTAATTAATTAATTAAATTAATTTTATCTTAATGACCATTTAAATTCCCTTGGAGATACCCATCATAAATGTATTCATGGTAAATAAACGGCATGACCAATAATTATAGATAATTACATTAAATTAACTGAGTGTTTAATAAATTTTAAAACCTTTATTAAATATTTAAACACATTTGATGCCAACAATGTAATTATATTTTAATGTTGTAATTAATTATTTTAAATTAATTTGATTTTTTTTATTGGGAGACTACATGGAGTGTACTTATGAGATACACGTCATGTACTCGGAGTTGAGTATCAAGTGTTTTTTCCTGAGAATCAGGAGTTTTTTGGGGGAAAGGAGGGTGGTGCATGGTTGGCACATAGTTAGGGTAGATTGTGCACCAACCTAGGGAAAACTGTGTGATCCAAAAATTGGTTATATCTAGTCCACATGATTAGGCGTATGGTTTTGCACCAGCCCTTGCAGTCCATGTAGTCCCTGATAGAGGTGATTGCATGGTCTGGCAGACCCTATGGCCTTCCTAGTTTTAAAAATATAATTAAAATTAAAACCCCAAAGTGGGGGGGGTCTCCTTCCCTTTATTCACAACCTCATCCCCTCCCCATTCCTTACTTATTTAATGCCACCCAGGAGGGGCTCCCCAACCATGCACACACCTCCTCCACTCTCCCACCAATCATTGTTTTTCCTCCCAATCCATAGTGTGATCTCCTTGGGTAAGACTTTATCCATTTCTATAATCTATTTATTCCTTTTTCTTCTTCCCCTCACTACATTTTGAGTTCATTTGAACACTAGGATTTCATAATAGTCATGTTTTTTTGGTTTTATTTGTGGATGGGGTCTCCTTCCATTTTACGAGGTTCCTCATATCCAGTTGAGATGATTTTGGGCCTCACACATCAAAGGAAGTGAGTTCACCATCGGTTTTGAGTAGGATTTATTTTTTTATTCTTATTTAGACCAATTTTATTTAAGGATTTTGTAACATTTGAGTTTCTCATATTTTTCTAGGGCACCTTAGACCTCCTTGAGGTAGTTTGGGCCACCATTGGTGAAGGTGATGTCTTGTGGACCTTTGAGAATGATTTATATATATACATATATAGTAATATATATAAGTTCCCAAATTATATATATTAACTCATTGTGGTGTGAATATATATATTGGTATAAGGGGTGCTTATATATATGTAAAGGTGCATATGTGAGTAAGTGTAAAATGGATGTCATCAAAGGTGACATGTTTTAAGGTAGGTGTTTCTATCCTTTTCTTTTTTGAAACTTTTCATGTGATGCTTAATATTTCCTAAATTTATTTTAAATGTGATATTCATACTTTTGATTTTTTAGTATAATTTTTTATGTATTTAACTTATTGGTAGTTTGATGAAAATGGGTTTTCAAAGAATTTTCATAGTTATGCCTATATGCATATGTATGTAAGGGGTTTCATAAAATGAAAATTGGACCTTAAAATGGTTTTGGGTATATTTTAATGGTGTTTGTCCTTGTTGAGATTTGGTAAAATTTTGTGACATGGAATTATGATTTGTATGGGTTTTGGTGCCTCTTTATGGTTTGGTGTTTATGTGAAAACTCTTGAACTCCATTATAATGTTCCTTATGTTTCTTTAAAGTGAATTTTAGGCATTCATATAAATTTCCATTTATATACCAATGTGGTATGTGTATCTACATATGTTTTCGGGGTGTGCATATAGAGTTGTGTATTCATATTAATGGTAAATTCCATTTAGTGTCTATTTTCTAAAACCTTTTTTTTCTCAAATGGTTTTTTATAAAACTCCAAATTTTTTTAAATGGTTTATTGGTTTTTCAAATGGATTAAAATGATTT
This sequence comes from Viscum album, assembly GCA_963277665.1. Lineage (NCBI taxonomy): Eukaryota > Viridiplantae > Streptophyta > Magnoliopsida > Santalales > Viscaceae > Viscum > Viscum album. Next base: position 754,536,106 of record OY728160.1, read on the forward strand.
TTTCAAGTATGTTTCCTAAATCTTTGCTCATTTTTTAGCTTATAATTGTGTTTTGGTGACCACTTGACTTAAAGGCCCATTTGGCACTTTCCAAGCATGATTAATGTTTTCCTTTGGTTTTGGAAATAGTTTTGGAGTGAAAGGTGTTTTCCTTGGAAATGGTTTTAGGTTTCAAACATTAAGTCATATTTTTCACTTTTTAAATGTGTTTTATATTATGGGAACCCCTATGGTTATCCTAATTTGGATAGGGTATTCGTGTAGATGGTGTCGGGTGGTGGGCAAGGCATGCATGTTGGCATATTCTAGTTATTGTTCATGCCAAGCATGTGATAACCTCATCACTTAACCTTGTACTATTATCATGGGATTCCTTAATATCATCTAGAGGGTTGAGTGATAGTTTCTTTATATTCCTAATTAGATGGATTAGAATCCCATAGGTAGAGGATAGGCTAGGTGGGTTGTGCCACTTGTGAGGATAGATAGAGAATCTAGGTTGGTTATTGATAATGGATCATATCACATGCTAGAAGATGGGTCTGAAACCGAGTATATATGGGATAACCTCTATAGATGTTTAGTAAATTCCCATGATTACATATTTTTATGTTCCATTATTACTTTTTGTCACTTTGGTTACTGGTTTTTTTCATATATTCTTGTTTATACTTATGTTGCTTCCTTTTCTTTTAGCTTTGTTCTATTAATATACTCTTCTGATCGTGTTTAGTTTGATCCCTACTTCTATGAATTTATTTGAGCTATGTTTTCTTATGGATATTGGTTTTAAAATTGGTATTTAAATGGAAATGTGTTTTAAAAGGAAATCCATGTTTTTTTCAAGAGTATTTTGGGAAATCTATGTTTGGTTGTTTTAAAGTTAAAACCCTATTTTCTAATTTTATTTAAAACTAGCATTTATAGACTATTATGAGAAAGGAAATTTATGGATTCTATGGTGCTTAACTACTGAGTTATTTTATGCCCACACCCTACTCATGCCACTCATCATCGATATACCTGAGTTGTTCTACAGGTTCAGGTTCTCATTATAATTTTCCCATGGTGTGGGATAGGTTTGTGGATGGTGGTAATCAAGGGGTCACATGGAGGTACACCTAGTTTTATTTCATTATCATTGTCAATTTTTTCTTTTATTTTTCATTGGTTTATTTATTTATCCTCTATATTTTGGGATAAACCATTCCCAATTGAGTTTTATTTGATGCTCAACATTGGTTTCTAGACCAGAAGGATAGGGAACAACTCTCAGGCCATGTTGTGGGCCAGCTTGGGTAACCATTTCAGGTTTGAGCCAAGTTTTTTCATGAAAAATGGTATTAAAGTAGCCCTTTTTATTTGGGGTGTTAGGTAGACTAGAGATAGGACTGTCAAGACTTGGAAGGTTGGTTAAGGATCGGTGCCTGATCACCACCACCCATGACGAGACCTAAGTTACCAGGGGTGGTTGGGATTTGATTATTTTATTTTGATTTTGGCTTTATTTTGTTGTTTTCGGTTTGGTTTGATGAGATTATTCATATTGGGGGATGATAATAGAAGTGATATGGTGTCATATGATTAGCTTCCATGTAATAGATAATCATGTGGAGCATGAGTGTGTGGTTCAATATGCTTCCAATGGTTGGTGCATGCTTAGAACATGGTTTGATAAACCATGTGGTCAAGTCATGCATGACTAATAGTTCCCCACTTGGGTGGTTTTGGTGTGAGTGATTCTATTGATCTAATTTTGGTTGGTGTGAGTGGATTTTGAAATCAAAATGGTTTTTAAAAATGGTTTTTGAAAATGGTTTTTGAAAATGGTTTTCTGGGTGAAAAATTGGTTTTTGAGAAGAAAATGGTTTTTGTAAATGGTTTTAATTTAAAAAGGGGCTTCTTTTACAATTGGATTTTTGGTTTATAAGGAAGGTGAAAGTGTTGTTTTGGATTTTGAAATGGGTGGAAAGAAATGCTTTTGGTCCAAGGGGACTGGAAATGGGATATTAGAATTTGGAAGGTTGGTGTAACGACTCGAACAACTGGGGCCTTCCTGGTCGACAGAAGACCAAGTTACCACAATCCCAATCCTTCCTCCAAAGGCCAGTGGATAGAAACAAGCACCGAGAAGGAATAACTAAAATGTGAGGTCTTTTCCTAAGGTACTTGTATGCATGAAACCAACCATATCTATGTTGAAGTGCATAGGAATAAAAAGTAAAGACTGTAACATATAGAGATAAACCATGCATGCAATAAAATCTAAGTAATACATAATAGTATAACATAATACAACCAAAGTTTAAAAGGGAAAAATACAAAAGGATAAAATAGTGTGAATAAAAATTTAAAGGGTAAAAATACACACCCAACTAGAAATGATGTCAAATCCTAAAAACAACCAAAATAAAGTAAATTTTAGAGAACCTGACTTCTGATCTCTAAGACTGAACACTATATGTGGACTATACACTCGATTATCCATATGATCCTCTGAAATCACCATTGATATTTTTATCATTTGTATAATACATGACATGTGTGAGAAAAGCCTATGTAGGGGTGAGTATATAAATACCTAGTAGGACACCCTAAAAACTGAAGTGGGCATAATAGGAGACGTGATAGAAGTATTCAGCTCAACCCAATGAAGTCATGACAATCATAAGATGAGATAATAATTATAAACATCCAAATATACTCAACAAGAATCCAAAATTAAGAGAGAAATGGGATCTCCATCTCCACATCCCAACTAAGAATGACGAGTCTGCCTGTTGGAGTCCATTCCCTAGAAACCAACTTCTTTGTACTTTATGATAAAACTGTATTCATTGGATGAATATTCATAAAATAATTATCACATCATGATTATTCTTCTGCATGACATAGTATGTGATAATGTCCTAAGAATATTTTTCACATTAAAAGGTCATAGTAGATCCATACTATGATGAGAACTCGGAAGTGCCATGACACTATTTTTGAATATATGTTATATGGATGGATGATATAATTTAAAGAGACACAAATGATACAGACTATCAAGGGTGGAGACTCGTGAAACTTTGAGGTGCCTTCTCATGGTGTGTGCCCCTGGTAATATCAAGAAGGATATTATGAGAACAAGACCTTTCAGTAAGAAATCCACATTCATAAGTGTCATTGGAAGTTCCTATTCGTTGACATGTGTATTGGTCCTTATACTTTAATATTATTATTAATGGGTATTATGAATCACACACTAAGATGTATTGATGAAAATCATGATGACAGATATTCACAGCAAGTTAGGATATGTTGGGTGCGTCATGAGTAATACTGCATTAATAAATATTGCAAGAAAGGATTTGTCACTTCTACAGAAGTATATATCTCAGGCCCTTTGATAGAAATGTTATAGCCAAACTAAATCCATGGACATGGTGTTCTTTAGGCAATTTCAATTATAGGTAGTCAAAGAATGAGAAATCGAGCACATGGGTTGATGGCACTTGCATGCAACCCGCTTGATTGGAGATATCGGGACAAAGGTGTTTATCCCCTAGGTTAGGGTTAGTTTATCAACTTCTAGATAAACTCACCAATAGTAAAGCTCATGATCATACCATTTATTTTATTTATGTCAGTTTTATGGTTATTCATTATGGATGTTTGACATGATCACATAATTAATGAACTAACAAGCATACAAGATATAACTAAAATAAAAATGGCTTATGTGTAAATATTATCTATATATGGTTAATCACTTAAGTATATCCCACTTAACATTAACAAGAATGTGAAAAGATAATAAGTGGAAATTTACGTATAAAGGATAAAATCCCTCAATCAAATATTAAGTCGGTATAGCCTTCCATTACTTCAGTTAGAATTGAACCATAGTTTAAAGTGCTTGACCAGCCCAAGTTGGGGTGCTTTCAATTATCAGGGAATTATAATTTGAATTTTTGGGTTGAATTAACTTATTTTAAATCAAAGTTTGACTTCCCTAGTAGGAATTTATGTAACTAAGAGGAAAAAGTTGAGGAAATCCAAAATTAAGGATTTTAGGATTGGGGAGTCTAGTCAATAGATCAAGGAGTTGTGAGTTAATGCAGTTAGAATTTGGAATTCCTACCTAAAACCTTTCATGTTTTTTGACCAACCCTAGTTGGGGTAATTTGAAGGGTAATATGTATCCTTGTCGCTAAAATGTCCAAGAAATAGGATATTCCAAAGCCAATGGTGAGGGATATTAGGTTTTGACAAAATAGTGGGAGACTAATAGATATTAATTTATTTATTTGTCTATATTTATCAAGATAAAGTACTAAAACTCTATTCATATTAATTTTTAGAAACAAGAATCAAAATTACATAAAACATATCATTGTGATCCATACTCAAGAAGGAAAAACTTCTCATCAGAACTAATTTACAATAGTGGCAAAGGCGCCTTCGAGTTATCCTTCGCCATGAGAGGAAACTTTATGTGTTAGAAGATCCTTTACCAGTTGCGCCTGGAAATGAGGAAAGTGATGAGGAACTATCTTTGTATTAGAAACATATGAAAGATGCTACAGATGTTCAGTGCCTCATGCTATCATCCATGACCAATGAGATCTTGAAGTAACATGAGGAAATGGATTCTTATAGCATGATGTCTCACCTTTGGGACCTCTATCGAGAGAAGGTGATGTAGGAGAGGTATGAGATCTTCAATGATTTTTTCACTACTAATCTTGGAGAGTCTATGCCAGATGGACCACATGTAGTTAAGATTATTGGATACATTGAGCATCTAGACATCTTAGGGATTAAATTCCCAGATGAGTTGCATATAGATCTCATACTATCATCACTGCCTAAGACCTTCTCTAGTTTTATTATGAATTATAATATGAGAAATAATGAGAAGAGTCTATCAGAGCTTCTTACCCTGATTCTCCAAGTTGATAAGGAAATGGGGTATGAAAAACCCATATTCCTTATGGTGAATAGGAAGAGGAAGGATAAGGGAAGGGTTCTAAGATTTATAAATAATCTAAATCCTCTAAGCACCATCCGACCAAAATAATAAGATCCAGAGGTAGGGCAAGAAAAAGGAGTTAGCATGCTTTTCATGTGTCAAGTCAGGCCACTAGAAGTGGAACTATAACCAAAGGTAAGGGGAATCCAAAGGTGTGTTTGTTATCGAGTGAAATATTTCTATTTATACACATTGGGTATTAGACATAGCTTATGGGTCTCACATCTATATTCAAATGCAGGAACCAAGTAGATTCTAGAAAATTGACCAATGAGAGGTGGATCTGCGAGCTTCCAATGGTGCGAGGTTGGTTTCTCTTTTCATTAGTGAATACCATCTCACATTGTCGATGGGAATGATTTTGGTTTTACATGGATGTTATTATATACCTAGTGTTACCAAGAACATAATTTTTTTATTGAGTTTAGATACATATGGATTTATTTTCAAGTTCGGAAATAAATGTTGTTACTTTTATAAGTAAAACATATGATATGGTATGGCGCATTTAAATAACAGTTTGTATGTATTAAATTATGAGAACCAAGTGTTGGCAATTGATAATGAACCAAGTTCACATGACTCATATAACACCCAATTGTGGAATCACCACCTTGGTCATGTAAACGAGAAGCTCCTGACAAAGTTATGTCAATATAGTTATTTAGACTCTTCTGAACTAAAACCACTTGATAAATGTCATGATTATTTATAGGGGAAAATGACCAAACCACCATTTGGTGGACAAGGTGAAAGGTTCACTGAGATTCTAGGATTGGTACACACTAATGTGTGTTGACCATTTCTAGTAGAAGCTAGAGGTGGATATTATTACTTCATTACTTTTACTGATGACTTGAGTAGATATGGCTATGTCTACTTAATGAGGTATAAGTTTGAGTCTTTTGAGAAATTCAAGGAGTTAAAGAATGAAGTAGAGAATCATCTTGTTAAGAAGGTAAAGAATCTTTGATAGGATTGAGGTGGAGAATATCTTAACCAAGAGTTCATCGACCTTTTATAGGAGTCTGGGATTCTATCTCAACTCACTCCACCTTATACACTACAGTGGAATGGTGTTAGTGAAAGGAGGAACCGTACCTTGTTAGACATGGTAAGGTCAATGATGAGTCATGCAAATATTTCATTATCCTGTTGGGGATATGCACTGAAAATTGTGGCATACACATTAAACCAAGTACCAACTAAGGAGAAAAATGGGATTCCCTTCATGCTATGGAGTGGAAAGAAACCCACTTTGTCACATACACGTGTATAGGGATGCAAGGAATTTGTTAAGGCTTTCTCAGTCATCAAACTAGAACCTTAGGGCACGAAGTGTATCTTTATAGGGAATCCTAAGGAAACAAAGGGATACTACCTATACAACCCCTCGGATAAGAAATTGATTTTTTCCATAAAATATATATTTCTTGAGAGGGATCACATCCTCAAAAAGGATAGTGGGAGAAAGATTGAATTCAATGAAGTTGATGATCAAGATACACAGGATTTGGTACAAGAATAAGTTCCACAGGTCCCCATGAAAGAGGTTGTTCCTAAAACACAAGTACTCTGTAGGATCACAAGATAGGTAAGGGAACTAGAGAGATATGGTTTCCTTGTCACTGTGGAAGGTGACTCATTATTTTTGGATAATGATTAACCTCTATCCTACAAATAAGTAGTAGAGATCTCATAAGCTACAAGATGGATAGAAGATATGAATTCTGAGATGGATTCCATGTATCAGAACTAATTCTAGGTTCTGGTTGATGAACTAGCTGATGTAAATCCTATTGGGTGTAAATGGGTATTCAAAAATAAACTAGACATGGAAGGTAAATTTAGTAATTGTAAAGAAAGGCTAGTGGCGAAAGGTTTTGAATAGCATCAAGTAATTGACTATGAAACCTTTTCACCAGTTTCCATGTTTAAATCTATAAGAATCATGCTTTCTATAGTAGCTTTCCATGACTATGAGATTTGGTAGATGGATGTCAAAACAGCATTCCTTAACAAGAACCTTCACGAAGATGTCTATATGACACAACTAGAATGGTTTGTGACACCAAGTGATGCTAAAAGGGTATGCAAGTTATAGAGATCAATTTATGGATTAAATTAATAATCTAGGTCATGGAACATTCAATTCAATGAATCTATAAGAGAATTTGGTTTTATTAATAATGAATGTGATCCATGTGTTTACAAGTTGTTTAATGGGAATGTGTTCATTATCCTAGTAGTGTATGTTGATGATATATTTCTTATTGAAAATGACATACCAGTCTTGTAGTCAGTCAATGATTGGTTGAATAAGTGCTTCTCTATGAAGGAATTAGGTGAAGCGACCTACATTCTAGGGATCAAGATCATTCATGATAGATCCAAGAGGCTTCTTAGACTAAGTCAAAGTATATACATTGACCAGATACTAAATATATTTAGTATGAAAAAATCCAAGAGGGGATTGGTTCCAATGTCACATGGTGTACATCTTTCCAAGAAAATGTGTCCCCAAAAACAACATGAGAAATATAGGATGAGTAAAATTCCATATGCTTCAACGATAGGATCTATCATGTATTCCATGTTATATACCAGACTTGATGTTTTCTGTGCACTGAGAATAGTAGGTAGATATCAAGTAGATCCAGGATAACAACATTGGACTGCTTTTAACACTATCCTTAAGTATCTAAAAAACTAAGGATGTGTTCCTGGTGTATGGAGGAGATGAGGATCTTTTCATTAGAGGGTGTGATGATGCTGGTTTTTAAACAGATCAAAATGATCTGAAGTCATAATCATGATATGTTTTTTGTCTCAACAGAGGATCTGTGAGCTAGAAGAGTTCAAAGCATCCAGTTGTCACTAATTCTACATTAGAGTTTGAATATATAATGGCTTCTAATGCATCCAAAGAAGTCAACTGGATTAGGAACTTTGTCCAGGAGATTGATGTGGTTCCTAGAAGTAAGTATCTCATTACATTGTATTGTGATAATAATACAATAGTGTCTCTTGCAAAGGATCCAAGGTCACATCAACGGATAAAGCACATACTCTGAAAACATCACCTATTGAGGGATTTCTATCAAAGGGGTGAATTTGTAGTGAGAATAGTGTCCATGGAAGAGAACATGGCAGACCCCTTGACTAAAGTCTTATCTCAACAGAATCATGAATATCATATGAGAGCTAACGGACTGAAGGTTATTAGAATTTGTCTCTAGTGAAAGTGGGAGTCCATTGGAGTTGGTTCCCTAGAAACCATCTTATTTTTACTTTATGATAAACCTATATTCATTGGATTAATATTAATAAACTACTTATCACATCATTATTTTTCTTCTACGTGACATAGTATGTGATAATGTCCTAAGAATAACTGTCACATTAAAATATTATAGCAGATCCCTACTATGATGAGAACCCGGAAGTGTCATGACACTATTCTTAAATATATGTTTTATGTCCGGATGATATCATTTGAAGGAACACAAATGATATAGACTATCAGGGGTGGGGACTCATGAAACTTTGAGGCACTTTCTCATGGTGTTCACCCTTGGTAATATCCAGGAGAATATTATGAGAACAAGACCCTCTAGTAGGAAATCCACATTCATAAGTGTCATTGGATGTTCCTATCTATGGATGTGTGTATTGGTCCTTAGAATTTAATATTATTATTAATGGGTATTATGACTCGTTCACTTAGATTTTTTGACAAAAATTGTGATGAGAGATGTTTGCAGAGAGGTAGGATATGTGGGGTGATTCATGAGTAATATTGCATTAATTAATAATGTGAGAAAGGATTTGTCACTTCTATAGAAGTAGATATCTCAGTCCCTTTGATGGAAATTATATAGCCTAACTAAATCCATGGTCATGGTGTTATCTAGGAAAGTTCAATTTTAGGAAGTCAAAGAATGAGAAATCGAGCACATGGGTAGATGGAACTTGCATGCAACCCTCTTGATTAGATATATCAAGACAAAGGGATTATATTACAAGATAAGAATTTGTATGAGGTGACATTTCATTGCAACATAAACTTCTATCTCTTGGGTACCTTAACCCATTGCTATATAGTAATCTTGGAATTTAGGAAAGCTTGCCTAATGCCAATAAGAAAGAGTCCTAGAGGGTCACACACTATGTGTATCCAGTATCTTAGTTAAATAATTTATTTAATTAACAAGTTGAATAAATATTATTCCCTATTTTGGTTTAATAATTATTCAAGTATTCCTGATCGCATTTATTTTGTCACTAGTTATTTGAGAGAATATATTGCGGACGAAATATTTATTTATTAGTGAATAATGCAGATATATTTAATTAATAAATAAATATTCATTATTCAAGGCTCGGTAAATATTGAGGAGGATTGGAAGACCAAGTTATGGGTCCAGTGAGAAATAATTTTAAATATTATTTGGTTAAATAATATTTAAATATAATGTGAAATTTAACCAATCATTGTGTTCACAACATCCTTCGAGAAAATCTCTTATGCCTAGAGAACTATTCCCTCTCAAAGAATGCTCTCAAGAAAAAGATAGATCCTCCTCCACTAGATCAAGGAGAATGTTTTGGAAGCAATTCTCAAGGCGATCAAAGGCGGACATCACAAGCACAAGGATCTTCCACGCTAGCATCCAGAGACTCCTTTAGTGACGTCTAGAGATACGTGGAGCATGTGTAGATCACCTCTATATGATTCTTATCTTGGATTCTCCATCACAATTAAGCCACACCTTAGACTTGTTTTCAGATGCATCAACGAAGAAAGATCACCTTGTAGGTAATTCTATAATTTAATTAAATTAATTATAAACAAAATATGTTGATCCTATCTTCTTGGTTTCATGTTTTATCCTTTTTATTTTATTATTGATTCAATTTTGTGGCTACTAGAGTTCATCATCATATTGATCCCAGATTAATCATCAATTATGGAAAATTTTAAAGTTGGGTACATGCTTATCATGCGCTTCCACTATGCCCGGAACCTACACTACCCACTGCTCCAAAGGTTAATCTAATATGCCTAGAATCATGCACAACTATATAAGAAACCATGGGGAGGGTCCTGCACCCTACCACTACTACACACCACAAACAAGGGAGCCACAAATTCGAACCATGCATCTCATGTAACCTCACCAGAAAAATAGTGGAGGGTCCTGCACCCCACAACTATGCTTCACATTTGAGGGAGCCACAAATCCCATGGAGGACCTGCACACCGCCAAAGATTGAAAAGATAGGAGAGTGCCACTCTAATATATAGAGAGCCTACACCCTTTATAGTATGGTGGAGTACTATATCTATCTGTATAAATAGTATGGGGGACTCACACCCTGGTGCGATAGGGTAGTACCATCTCCAAGTATAAAGGATCCATGCCCTAGTGTGACAAAGGAGTACTGCCTCTGTCTATAAAAAGAGTATGGGAGACCCACACCCTAGAGAAACAATAGGGTGCTTTCCCATTAGATAGAGGACTCGCACCCTGATGTGACAGAGGATTAATATCTATATATGGAATAATGAGTATAGGTTACTTACACTCTGATGTGGTAAGGGAGTTTCACCCCCCCCCCCTCCCCCCCCCCCCAATAACACTCCAATGATCACACCTGATCAGTACCATCATAAAACATCACCTAAATAAGTGTCACACTCAGAACATCTTGTGTAATATCTCAAAAGACCTTAAAAATGATACGATCATGTTCTATGTGGAAAAACACACAAGATAGGTTGTTCACAAGCCAAAATCTGAGTTTATCCAAAAGCTTGATGAGAACATGAGGCTCATTGTCAGTCCATCAGGATAAAATCTCAATCCACTGATATATCATTGTAAATGTCCATGAATGTCCAAACATATCACATTTTTGTGATCCTTGTGGAAAAATACTTGAGATGGGATATTTAATTTCTCAAATTTGACATCCAATGAAAAAAAAATCATTTTGTCATAACATGTATGTACATCGCTTTGTGATCCCAATCAACAAGTTTGAAAAAGGTACCCAACATTGGTCTGGAATCGGATGCCTCAATTTCAGGGTCATGAGGTCATAGATGGATCATCAATCCAACATTGTACGGATAAATTACAACTAAATCATGGTATTAATAATAATATGATTATTAATATTACTATTATTATTATTATAAAACTTGTATAAATAGTATATAAGTCAAGGGATCTATAGGGGATCCTTCCCCTAACTTCTTCACATGCACAACGTGACTAATCCCTCCCCTTTCATTTTCATTTTTTCATTTTTTCATTTCAATTATTATTATCACTGATAATATTAATAATAATATATATACATGGAAAAGGGCTCTTCCCCCATTATTTCAGGAATACAGTAGGGTGGAAATCCCCCTTCATTCACCCCTTAATTTTATTCCTCATTTATTATTTTAATTTATTTTATTTATCCTAATAATATGGAATATTAAATTTAATTAAATAATATATATTCAAGGTATTTCATGCTAGAAACCCCCCACCGTCTCCACGTCGGGTCACACATAGGATCCCCTTCCTCTCTCAAAATGGTGCCCCACCTTAAATCCTATTTTAATTATTTTTTTTAAAATGTTATTATTATTAAAAATAATAATAATAAACCCCCATTTTCCAAGTAAGAGGTACATATTGGTCCTCCACCTCTCCAGGCACCTCACCCCTCATGCTTGAGTTTTCCGATCTTCATTTGTTTTATTATATTAAAACAATATTATTATTATCAATAATAATATTAATCACACATCAAACATTATTATCATTAATAATAATAAATATCACATGTTATTATTATTAAAAATTATAATAACACACACTTCCATCCATGTCCAGTAGGAAATTAGATTCTTATCATTATTCACCGGAAAACTATCCACATTTATCTGCAGAAATTGTGCATCCCCGGACGCGCCACCCGTGCACCTACCACTCAATCCCATAGCCCCTCAAAATCCTATATCCATGGAGTATCTTCCATATCCTGTGTTTTCCATCAATATATTAACAAACCATCAATTCTCATGTCATTCATGCAACCACAATGAATCTAGGGGTTTGATCATGCTTGAACCCGCCATGACAATGTCAAACCATGAACCCATAGGCCAATAGTGAAGAATGTGGTGAACGGAGAGAGAAAAAACATAAGAAAACAGTGAATCGTTATTTTCCAATAATTATTGTCCAATGATTATTTAAATGGGGTCATGTCAAGTACAACAATAAGTTTAAAAAATTGATTAAACAATAAGGTAGCAGGGCTCATGTGAATGAATAAATAAATCACATATCAAAAGTATATAATTAATTCATGCTCAATATTGTAATCAAAAGTTATAAATACACAATTTATGAGTCTTACCTTGATTATAGATTAATATTTTATGGAGAATAGTTTTTTCAATGATAAATAATACCCATTGTTGTCACGACCCCCTCCCACCAAAGATGCCCCTCCTGAGCTGGCAATGGTGAAAGGGAGATAATGACCCCCGAGTCCCGCCTCCAGTAGGCCCCGGGGTGGCGACTAGCACCAAGGGTATGAGTTTTCACATATATGGGAGGCATTACCCTTTTTTTATTTAAGATCGGGAAATAGGACAAGTCAACCTTTGAAAAGGAAAAGAACAAGTGTATATAAATAAACCCAAACCAATCCCACATGCATGTTTAAATAGTTCTGAAACAAGGTACAAGTATAAGAAAGCTCAAAAGTACAATACCAAAAGAAACAAGTACAGAAAACTGCAGCAACTCCAACTGTCCCGACTAGTAGGGTCATGCACAGCCCTGGTAGTCCTCCTAGAAACCTGAAAGTAAACGTAGGGTGAGCATACAAGTATACTTAGTAGGGAAACCTAAAGCTCTCGTGCACAAGTGGGGAGACATCCTAATGTCCCATGAGAACAACAAAAGAAACCTAGTAAGGAATTCTATCCACCCAACCTCACCATCCATACTCACCAAAACACAATCACAACAGGTAGTAGTATATAAGAACAAGAGTATCGGGTACCCTGCACCATTTTCCTCCACTAGCTAGCTGCTCTTCCTAACGGCGAACGTCCTGATGCTACCACACTCTTCCCGCCCGCACACACCTAGGCCTCACAACCACGTATCCCTCCCGCACACTCCTGGGCCTCACAACCACGTATCCCGCCTGCACACTCCTGGGCCTCACAACCACGTATCCCGCCCGCACACACCTGGGCCTCACAACCACGTATCCCGCCCGCATACACCTGGGCCTCACAACCACGTATCCCACCCGCACACACCTGGGCCTCACAACCACGTATCCCGCCCTCACACACCTGGGCCTCACAACCATGTATCCCACCCGCACACACTTGGGCCTCATCCTGAAGGTTCTTGGAAAATAGTAAAAACATGCTCGAAGAGTCTTGGGCTAAACCACACCAATCGAAACCTACCTGAAGAGTCTTGGGTGTAAGGTTGCCTCAAGCCATCACATCCTGGGGAAGAAGGAGCAGGAAGGAGCTAGTAACTAAGGGGAAAACACCCTCTCCCATGAAATGGGAGTGTTCGGCACTAAGTGCTCAACATGGGTGGGGTGCGATAAAACACAAAGATACAGATATATATATATATATACCAAACACTCAGCCCAACTTATGGCTTCTAATCAGAGAACTGAGCACGTGCCTCGGCACTGCTACTACGAAACATGCATACAACAAACAATCCTGAAACCCCATTTAAGTTTTCATGTTTCAGCAGAATCAGTTTATTAGTTCCTTAACTACTGGGAAAATATCTACAACCAACCACATCGATCGTTTGTAAAGCATATCCTTGCCATCCACAAATCAAGTTAGGAAAACACAAGCAGCACAACAAGTCCCTTCTTAATAACCAACCAACCCATTGATTATTATTTCGTTTCATTACCAAACCCCATCATTCATTAACTCTTACACTTTTATTTATTAATCACAACCCATAGTTCGTTCACATTCAAGCCCATCCCAGCAGCCCCGCTACCAACCATCATAACCACAATCACACTGAAACCTGTACATAATTATCCCTTTAATACCATTTAGTGCAGCCCCCCTTCCCATCACCAACATAACATTCACACAAACCCACAACCAAGCCAATCATAGCCCTGTTGCTCACCCGATCCACAACAACCCACAAAAACACCCCCATCACATGCCACGTATCCAAACCAACACCCACATGTTTATTATTCCATTTTGTTCAACCGGGGTGATCACACAAGGGTTTCAGATTTTAAATCAGCCAACTTTACATGATTAACCAAATTCCACATTCAACAAAGTTCCATTCACAAAAACGGTCTAGAAAGATAGGGAAACATTTAATTGTGCAAGCAAAGGCCCCCAATGACCATGATTTTCAATAGGCATAAGCCTATTTAATTCACAACATAATATCACAGGATATAAAGATAAACATAACAACTTCCCCATCCCTATTCTTTAACCAGTTATCATCTTCTTTTAATGGTTCAACTATTTCTCATGAAAACAATAGGATACCCACCCTGCATGATGCACAATTTAGAGAGATGAAGGTAAGATTTCTACCTCAACAGGTTTTGATAACAATGCTCCTCCCCGGATCAACTTTAGAAGACGTCCATCGGCATCTGTCACTTTTGGAAAAACCTGGAAAAACCTCCTTGGGTGGAAGTTGGGAAGGAAAGGCCGACGGATCCAAGCTCAGAAGTTCCTCCTCGTCGTTACGATCTCGTGGCCACTAACGGATCATAAATCGGAGCTCAGACAAAGAAGTTATGGAAGAAAAGGAGACTTCGAGTCTCTTGGGAGAGCTCTGCTCAGAGGAAAGGGGAGGATAGGGGTGTTTTGAAAAGGAGTAGGGGACCCCTCCTTTTATAGGCGTGAAAAAAAAGTACACGGCATGTACTTTATGGTACACGGCGTGTACTTGGCCATTTCACACGGCCACCACGCGGCTTCCAACACGGCCTTCAACGCGGTACGCGGCCATTGACTGGTCAACACACGGTTTGAGGGTAACGCATATGTGGGGAAGGACTACACGGCGTATAGTATTGGCTACACGGCGTGTACTCATTTATTTCACATGGTAAGGACATGGCTCCCATACGGCACATGGCCGTTGACTGGTCAACACACGGTTTGAGGGTAATGCGTACGTGGGGAGGGACTACACGGCGTGTAGTATTGGCTACATGGCTTGTACTCATTTATTTCACACAGTAAGGACATGGCTCCAACATGGCACACGTCCGTTGACTGGTCAACACATGTTTTGAATGTAACGTGTACGCGGGGAGGGACTACATGGCGTGTAGTATTGGGTACACGGAGTGTATCCATTTATTTCACATGGCAAGGACACGGCCTTCAACACGGGGTATACCCGGTGAGGGGGTACACAGTGTGTACTAACACTACACGGCATGTTGTTTCAAAATTCTGAAAAGTGTGGGAAAAGTCCATTTTACCCTCCAGAACACTTCAAGACCCTCTTTTTGACAAAGGAATGGGCCTGAGGGGTCCGGGACATTACATCAGATACCTCTTAAAACATTCTCGTCCCTGATAATTCAAAATCCAACCCGGAGGAACCCAACAAGATACCTCTTAGGGCCCTTGTTATAACAGGAACCCAACCATCAACCCTAATTATAAGTGTTAGGAATTCCTTCTCCTATATCGAGATATTATCCACTTTAGGAGGCACTGACTCGCCTGCACGGGTTCAATCGCATCCTCATTAATGCGTCTCGATTAAGGATTGGGTCTTCCCACTTCCATACATTAGGATTTTCAACTCGTACTGCCCCCAACACCGTACAACCCACACACTGCCTGAACACATGGTTTGGGGAAAATTCCTTTTCCCTGTGTCAAGATATTATCCGCTTTAGGCAGCACTGACTCGCCCAAACGGGTTTAATCACATCCGTATTAATGCGTCTCAATTAAGGATCAGGTTTTCCCCTTTTTCCCACACATTCGGACATGCTACACACTTCCATAGAATGAGGAAACAAAAAGGTTTTCATAACCGACAAGCCAAGCATTCCATATATCAAAGGTACATAGTACAAAAACAAGCTTAGAAGAACAAGGTAAAACACAAGTCAAAACAACTCCAGGTACTGAGCATGCATCTGGGTCTCCCACTCCCAAGTGCTCTCCTCGAAGCCTCCATGCCTCCACAACACACGAACCAAAGGAATGGTTTGTCCACGAAGCACCTTTTCTTTACGATCTTCGATTATGACTGGTCATTCCTCAAAGGTCACGTCGTCTCCCATATCTAACTCTCCCCAGTCTATAATGTGAGAGTCATCGTTCAAGTACCAAAAAATCTGGGAGATGTGGAAGACGTCATGAACTTTCTCCAACTGAGGTGGCAAGGCCAGTTGATATTCCACCTCGCTGACTCGCCTCAACACCTCAAAAGGTCTGATGAACCTAGGTGAGAGCTTGCTCCCTTTCCCAAACCTCCTCTACCCCCTTCGAGGGGAAAACTTCAAGAACACATGATCTCCCACCTCGAACTCCAAGGGCCTCCTCCGACAATCAGCATAAGACTTATGTCGGTCTTGATCCGATTTCATCCTCTCACGTACTAGCTGGACTTTCTCTGTGGTGCTCTGCACTCCCTCTAGCCCAAGAGCACCTGTCTCGCCAACCTCTACCCAGAAAATGGGTGAACGACATGCTCTTCCATACAAATCCTCAAACGGTGCCATGCCAATAGTAGAGTGGAAGCTGTTGTTGTAGGAAAACTCTACTAAAGGCAAGTGTTGTACCCATAATCCTCCGAAATCCAGAACACATGCTCGCAGCATGTCCTCCAACGTATGGATAGTCCGCTCTGTCTGCCCGTTGGTCTGGGGGGGAAAGCAGTGCTAAAGTGTAGCTAGGTGCCAAAAGCATGTTGTAACCCCCTCCAGACTCGTGAGGTAAATTGAGTATCCCGGTCTGAGATGATAGTCTTTGGAACTCCATGAAAACGCACCACCTCGTCTACGTACCTCTGTGCTAAGGTATCCACCAGGCCCGACTCCTTAATTGCTAAGAAGTGAGCTGATTTCGTCAGATGATCCACCACTACCCAGATAGCATCATAACCTCCCTGAGCTCTGGGTAGTCCTATGATGAAGATCAACGAGATTTCATCCCACTTTCACTCAGGGACATCTAAAGGATGCAAAAAACCACTGGGAACACGGTGTTCAGCCTTTACCTGCTGACACACAAGGCACTTAGCCATAAACTCTGCCACTGCCCGTTTCACCCTGGGCCACCAAAACTGTTCCCTCAGGCCTTAGTAAATTTTTGAAACTCCTGGATGTACCGCCAAGGCTGAGCTATGGAACTAACGGAGAACTCCCTCACGCATCGCCTCCAAAACAAAAAACCTTCCATGGAAAAGCATCTGATGTCGGATTTCCTCTGACCATCCCTCCGGAATGTTTACCTGATCGACACGATCCCGCATTACATCCGCCTCGGAGTCTCCCCACTAAGACTCTTCCACCTGCTGCGACAAGGAGGACTGCACCATCATCTGAAACAAACAGCCTCTAACACCCTCTACCCTTACATCCAAGTGCAAGGCAGCCAACTCTCCCATCGCTTTCCAAGCATCAGTGGATTCCCGAACCACTTCCTTATGTGACTTCCTACTCAAGTCATCAGCCACAACGTTGCCCTTACCTTGAGTGTAAGAGATATCAAAGTCATAGTCTTGGAGAAACTCAACCCATCTCCTCGCAAGTTCAGGTCATGTTGGGAGAAGATATAACATAAGATCTTGTGATCTGAGAAGACCACAAAGCGCTCCCCAAAAAGGTAATGTCGCCACAACTTCAATGAAAACACTACTTCTGCAAGCTCTAGGTCATGGGTGGAATAGTTACGCTCGTGAGGGCGCAACTGCCTAGAACCATAACAGATCACACCCTTCTTATGTATTAGCACGCACCCCAGACCAAGGCCAGAAGCATCACAAAACACCTCATACAACAACCCTTCCTCTAGAAACCTGAGTACGGGAGCACTAACCAACTTCTCCTTCAGGTAGTCGAAAGCCTTCTGGCACTACTCGCTCCATAGGAAGACCTGGTTCTTCCAAGTCAAAGTTTTAAATGGAGAAGCAACTCGAGATAAGTCTGAAACGAACCTCCGATAGTAACCTGCTAACCCCAGGAAACTACGAACTTTTTCCATGCTCTTGGGTGCTGCCCAAGAAACAACTGCCTCTACCTTCGATGGGTCCACTGACACTCCATGTTGAGACACTACGTTCCCAAGGAAGTGTACTTATTGTGTCAAGAACTTACAATTCGACAATTTCCTGTAAAGATGGTGGTGTTGAAGGACTTCCAAGACTACCCTGAGATGCTCAACGTGCTCCTCCTCTGATCTTGAGTAGATCAAGATGTCATCGATAAAAACAACAACGAACTGGTCCAGAAACTCTCGGAAGACAAAGTTCATAAGTCCCATGAACACAGCTGGTGCATTCGTAACTCCAAATGACATCACTAAAAACTCGAAGTGCCCATACCTGCACCTGAAAGCCATCTTCGAGATGTCACTGTCCTTCACCCTCAGCTAATGATATCCTGATCGTAGATCAATATTAGAGAACCAACCTGCTCCCCACAGCTGGTCGAAGAGATCATCTATCCTTGGGAGGGGTAATGGTTCTTGACTGTTACCTGGTTCAACCTTTGGTAGTCTACACATAGCCTGAGACCACCATCTGCCTTCTTCACGAACAAAACTGGAGCACCCCATGGCGACACGCTAGGTCGAACAAAACCCTTCTCCATCAGATCGTCAATTTGAATCCTCAACTCCCGCAACTCTGAAGGTGCCATCCAATAAGGGGCCATCGAAATCGGACAGGCACTAGGCTGTAAGTCTATCCCGAACTCGACATCACGTCGGGGGGGTAGAGTCACAACCTCCTTGGGAAAAACATCGAGGAACTCCCCAACAACCTATGGGATATCCATCATCACTTCTTCATCTGAAACCACTGATAACCCGCCTAACAAAGAAAGGAGAGGCTCCACACGCCAGCTTCCCACCTGATAGCTCCTCTCACCAACAAAAGCTACACGTTGCCTGTCCACGTCGGAGAACAAGACTCTTCTCCGGAAGCAGTCGATAATGGCACTAACAGAAAACAACCAGTCGATGCCTAGGATGACATCGTATGGATGCATCTGTAACAGAATAAGGTCCCCACTAGATCGATGTGGTCCCAACGTCATCCCACATCCCCGGAAAACACATGATATGCTGGTCTGGCCTCCAACTGGTGTACTCAGCACCAGTGGTATGTAAAGTCTCTCTACGTATAGTCCCATAGCGTGGGCTAGACCAGGTGCAACAAAGGAGTGCAAATATCCTGAATCGAACAAAGCAGAAAAGAGAGTGATGAACAAAAAAATCTTACCTCACACCACCTCTGGTCCTGCTAGAGCTGCCAACTCTGTTGCATGCAACTGTCCATGCCCAGCTCCTCTTCCTCTCTGATGTCGTCCACCTCCACGACCATGCCATGGTCGAGGTCCCTGAGGAGCACCCTAATGTCGGCCTCCTCCCGCAAAGTCTTCCCTCGGAGGAGCATGGTCCTGCTGCTGCTGGAAGGGCCTCGCCGGAAGCTGGTGCTGCTGAGGTGGGCGTTGAACCTTCCCACCTCCACCGTACTGAGCTTGGGTCGGGCACCAACTCTGAATGTGCCTGAAACATCCACAAGATAAACACTTTGGTCCTGGGCTCGTGAAAAAGGGACGAGGACCCGAATATCTGAACTGGAACTGCTGGGGCCTGCTCCCCATTGGCCTGAACCTGGAAGGTCCCGTCACAGGAGACCTACTGCTGACTGCCTTCCCCTTCGACGAACCTTGCTGGATCCCCTCTCGTGGTGCACCTCCCAGCAAGTGCATCCTCTCTACAACATCTGCCTTCTTTTATACTGCCAAGTACGTCGGAAGGGTGAAGGGGGTGACAACATACTGGAGCAAAGGATGAAGTGCCTCCTCCAAACGTCTCACCTGAGACTCCTCGTTCGGAAAGAGATCCAGAGAAAAGCGTAGGAGATCCTTTAACTTGATCCCCAACTCTCATACAGACATACTCCCCTACTGGAGGGAGAGTAACTCCTGCCTCTTCTCTGCCTTGATCATGGAAGAAAGTAATTCCTCTCAGAATTCATTCTCAAAGTCAGCCCACGGAACCTCTGACTCTATCCTCTCTCTGAGGTAGAGCGTCCACCACTGTCGCGCCGCACCTCTCAGCTGACTGACTGCTAGGGGAACCCAGTACTCCCTCGGAGCACGGATCAAGGTAAAAGTGATCCCTAGCTCCTCAAGCCACCCCTCCATCTCCGTATCCGAAGTACTACCCTTGTACTTCTTGAGGTTCTGCCACTGGAAATAACGGAGAGTCTTCTGCCAATGGCTATCTTCCTCCTCTCGGTCAATCCTCAACTGATCGACCGCCTAGATCTGCTGGGCCTCGGCCGTCTGAGTCACCCGGGGACGACGTCTAGGTGCCATAGCTGTACGGTAAACAAGGATCGCCTAAGCACAAGTAGTAAAGAAAATTTCTCAAGTTTTTATTTTATCACATTATTTCAATTTATTTCCCAGAATGCCTAAATCAAGTAAAACACAATCATGATGATGCATGTACCTTCCCTAGGGTCTCTACCTTGCAATCAATGTGGTCTCACTTGGTCATTAGGTAGGCTCAGAGTCCTTGCATCGGATCACGGGGGGCCCTAAAATCTCGTGTCCTAGCCAGTCTTCCCTGGCCTATGTCACGCACCAAGATTAACCAACACTGTTGCCCTACCATCCCATGAAATACTCACTGTGCCTAACTCCAGACTCCATCCTATCTCTCAACCATCACCTCTGATACCATTCTGTCACGACCCCCTCCCACCAAAGATGCCCCTCCTAAGCTGGAAATGGTGAAAGGGAGATAATGACCCCCGAGTCCCGCCTCCAGTAGGCCCCGGGGTCGCGACTAGCACCAAGGGTATGAGTTTTCACATATATGGGAGGCATTACCCTTTTTGTTATTTAATATTGGGAAATAGGACAAGTCAACCTCCGAAAAGGAAAAGAACAAGTGTATAGAAATAAACCCAAACCAATCCCACATGCATGTTTAAATAGTTCTGAAACAAGGTACAAGTACAAGAAAGCTCAAAAGTAAAATACCAAAAGAAACAAGTACAGCAAACTGCAGCAACTCCAACTGTCACGACTAGTAGGGTCCTGCACAGCCCTAGTAGTCCTCCTGGAAACCTGAAAGTAAACGTAGGGTGAGCATACAAGTATACTCAGTAGGGAAACCTAAAGCTCTCGTGCACAAGTGGGGAGACATCCTAATGTCCCGTGAGAACAACAGAAGAAACCTAGCAAGGAATTCTATCCACCCAACCTCACCATCCACACTCACCAAAACACAATCACAACAGGTAGTAGTATATAAGAACAAGAGTATCGGGTACCCCGTACCATTTTCCTCCACTAGCTAGTTGCTCTTCCTAACGGAAAACGTCCTGACGCTACCACACTCTTCCCGCCCGCACACACCTGGGCCTCACAACCACGTATCCCACCCACACACACTTGGGCCTCACAACCACGTATCACACCTGAACACACCTGGTCCTCACAACCACGTATCCCGCCCGCACACACCTGGGCCTCACAACCACGTATTTCGACCGCACACACACCTGGCCCTCATCCCGAAGGTTCTTGGGAAATAGTAAAAACCTGCCCGAAGAGTCTTGGGAAAAACCACCCCAATCAAAACCTACCAAAAGAGTCTTGGGTGTAAGGTCGCCTCAAGCCATCACAGACTGGGGAAGAAGGAGCAGGAAGGAGCTAGTAACTAAGGGGAAAACACCCTCTCCCATGAAATGGGAGTGTTTGGCACTAAGTGATCAACATGGGTGGTGTGCAATAAAACACAAAGATATAGATATATATATATATATATATATAAAACACTCATCCCAACCTATGGCTTCTAATCAGAGAACTAAGCACGTGTCTCGGCATTGCTACTACGAAGCATGCATACAAAAAACAATCCTGAAACCCCATTTAAGTTTTCATGTTTCAACAGAATCAGTTTATTAGTTCCTTAACTACTGAGAAAATATCCACAACCAACCACATCAATCATTCGTAAAGCATATCCCTGTCATCCACAAATCAATTTAGGAAAACACAAGTAGCACAACAAGTCTCTTCTTAATAAACAACCAACCCATTGATTATTATTCTGTTTCATTACCAAACCCCATCATTCATTAACTCTTACACTTTTATTTATTAATCACAACCCATAGTTCGTTCACATTCAAGCTCATCCCTGCAGCCCTGCTGCCAACCATCATAACCACAATCACACCGAAACTCGTACATCATTATCCATTTAATACCATTTATCGCAGCCCTACTGCCCATCACCAACATAGCATTCACACCAACCCACAACCAAGCCAACCACAGCCCCGCTGCTCACCCGATCCACAACAACCCACAAAAACACCCCCATCACATGCCATGTATCCAAACCAACACCCACATGTTCATTATTCCATTTTGTTCAACCGGGGTGATCACACAAGGGTTCCAGATTTTAAATCAGCCAACTTTACTTGATTAACCAAATTCCACATTCAACAAAGTTTCATTCACAAAAATGGTCTAGAAAGATAGGGAAACATTTAATTGCACAAGAAAAGGCCCCCAACGACTGTGATTTTCAGTAGGCATAATCCTATTCAATTCACAACATAATATCACAGGGTATAAAGATAAACATAACAACTTCCCCATCCCTGTTCTTTGACCAGTTATCATCTTCATTTAATGGTTCAACCATTTCTCATGAAAACAATAGGATACCCACCCTGTATGATGCACAATTTAGAGAGATTAAGGTAGGATCCCTACCTCAATAGGTTCTGATAACAATGCTCCTCCCCGGATCAACTTTAGAAGACGTCCATCGGCGTCCGTTGCTTTTGGAAAAACCTAGAAAAACCTCCTTGGGTGGAATATGGGAAGGAAAGGCCGACGGATCCAAGCTCATAAGTTCCGCCTCATTGTTACGATCTCGTGGCCACTGGCGGATCGTAAATCGGAGCTCGGACGAAGAAGTTATGGAAGAAAAGGAGCCTTCGAGTCTCTTGGGAGAGCTCTGCTCAGAGGAAAGGGGAGGAGAGGGGTGTGTTGAAAAGGAGGAGGGGACCCCTCGTTTTATATGTGTGAAAAACAAAATTACACAGCGTGTACTTTATGGTACATGGCGTGTACTTTGCCATTTCACGTGGCCACCACGTGGCTTCCAACACGGCCTTCAACGCGGTACGCGGCCGTTGACTGGTCAACACACGGTTTGAGGGTAACACGTACATGGGGAGGGACTACACGACGTGTAGTATTGGATACATGGCATGTACTCATTTATTTCACATGGTAAGGACACGGATCCCACATGGCACGCAGCCGTTGATTGGTCAACACACAATTTGAGGGTAACGCGTACGCGGGGAGGGACTACACGGCGTGTAGTATTGTCTACACGGTGTGTACTCATTTATTTCACACAGTAAGGACACGGCTCCCACACGGCACACGGCCGTTGACTGGTCAACACACGGTTTGAAGGTAACGCGTACGCGGGGAGGGACTACACGGCGTATAGTATTGGGTACATGGCGTGTATCCATTTATTTCACATGTCAAGGACACGGCCTTCAACACGGGGTATACCCGGCGAGGGGGTACACGACGTGTACTAACACTACACGGCGTGTAGTTTCAAAATTCTAAAAAGTGTGGGAAAAGTCCATTTTACCCTCCATAACACTTCAAGACCCTCTTTTTGACAATGGAATGGGCCGGAGGGGTCCGGTCCATTACAATTGTGTTTGCTACCCATCAATCCACCTCGACCCGCTTGTCATCCATCATTCGATGTTGATCCACCAACAAAGAATGTTCTCTGCCTACTCTTAGATCTAGAAAGGGTTATGTGGATAAACCTTAGTAAATAATAATAAGAGTGTATTTATAGAGTATTTTAATTAGTTTATTTAATAAAACAAATTATTTATTTATTTATTTTAATTAAACACAACCGCCAATGGATTCCTTAACTGAACGTCTGGCGCCGACCAACTTTAGGTTGTTCCTAGGGTAAACCCCATGTTTTATACTCAAATTTGGTCTCAAATTTCCAATATGAGACTATATTTGGGTGTTATTACACTTTTTTAGGAAAACTATGTGTGTGCAATATTAATATATTTAATACTTTTATAATATCAATTTTGGGCACACCGGGGATCGGAATCTCACGGCATCTTAGTGTCTAGATCTGAAAATATTCCTGAGAATATTCCAAAGTATTATATAAAAAAAATAGAGTCTTCAAATTATTCCCCTATTCAAGTATTTTTGTCCTCAAAAAGTATAATCTAAACAAAAAGGTGGGAATACTGAGCTTGAATTCGGCTCTCTCACTATCACTCATCCAGGTCGATATTGTGCAATGAGTTGTGCACATGTATCCTTGGATACTAAAAGTGGAAAACACCAAGCACCTGGTATAAATACAATCACAGGGTCAAATGCTACACCACCTCACTAACCTAACATAGTAACTAGAAAAATGGCCTATGATCCTTAGGGATAGTATGTCGTCCTATCCAAATCCCCATGATCCTTGACATGGTGAGATATCTCGAAATAAATGATCTCTTGTTAAACTCTAAATACCACTGTCATCAGTTCACAAAGGACTCCTCATGTTTTCTAGTTAGTCCTCATTATCCCATAGATTAACTGTACCCCTTTCATAACCATCACTAGCACTAACCATAGGCCTATAAGTGTTGAATCCCACTAGTTTCAACCAGTGTAGTGGTAACCTATATGGTCTTACATACATGGACTCAAATGGAGTTACATCAATAGTGGAGTAATAAATTATATAATAAATACTCAAATTATGGTACATGATCCTCCCAGATATGTCCCAAATCTAACATTCAATCCCAAAGCATGTTATCCAAAACTTGAATGGTCTGCTCTCCCTGACCATATTTCTGAGGTAAAAACACTATTCTCAAGCGCAGCTGAGTCCCAAAGTCCTCATAAATACTCTATATAACCATGAAATGAAGTTGTAATCGTGGTTTTAATGATAATAAAGGAAATTCCATGAATTTAGACTACCTCCTACACCCACAGGTGTACCAAACTCTCCACTAAGATCTTCCCATGGATGGGTAGGAAGTGGGTCAAACTGGTGAGACAATCTAAGATAAATTAATATGCATAATGAACTCTCATCAATCATGGAATCCCTATCATGAGAACCAAAAAAACACCCTCTGATTTCCACTTCCACCATGCACCTCAGTCTCCACCTATAGGCAGGTGAGATGTCAGGATTTAAACTCAGCAATAAGCTTCAACATCCTTGTCCATCAAACCCAAAT
The DNA here is from genome assembly GCA_963277665.1 of Viscum album. Classification (NCBI taxonomy): domain Eukaryota; kingdom Viridiplantae; phylum Streptophyta; class Magnoliopsida; order Santalales; family Viscaceae; genus Viscum; species Viscum album. The sequence goes on from OY728160.1 coordinate 754,561,744, forward strand.
CCAAAGTATCTCAGTACAACCACCCTTATCCTGGGTGTACTACTAAGGGAAAAAAACCTCCTCAAAACCCTTTTACCATAGCATGATTGGTGCCTTTGACCATACTTGAATAAGTATTCTATGCTCCCCACCTTCAAGGAATCCATCAGGAACATATATAGTGGATGTTTTTTCATGCAAGATATCCCAGTTGATATCCCCAAGTTGTGTTTCCTTGACTCACTAAATAAGTGAAGGGGTAATAACCATCAATTAGAGGTATGTTGAACCATCCTAACCCATAAGGGTCAACTATAAAGAGGTTATTTATCTATCACCTCGCTCGACAATATCAGATAGAAAACCTTACTATGAGTATCTGATGTCACAACCACACCCTAAGTGAACCTCAAGCTCACACCACCTCAACATATGTAGGCTTCATTATCATTCTTATGTCTGAGAATACATATCCCAATAAGTGGACCTTTGATTATAGAACTTTATATGAGAGCTTCCATATGACTAACACTCCTAGAGCATGTCTAGCGCCATCCTCATGTGTCCCATGTGCTCCAATTTTGACGCTGAGGATATGAGGGTACCATCATAGAATAATTCCAAAAATCAAACCAAAAAAGGTTAAGGATCCGGTTCATAAGTCTTGAAAACTTTGTTGGGGTGTTCAATATGATAAATGGTATCACCAATAACTCAAAGAAACTACAGCGGCTCTAAGAATCCATGATTGATACATCCACCTTGCAAACCTAGAGCTGGTGATAACACATCATAAGGTTAAACTCTGAGATCCACTTCACCTTCATCCACTGGGTGAAGAGGCCATCAATTATCAGGGGTGGATAATCTTCCTATATGGTCACCTAGCTCAGGATAATCCAATATACACCTGACCTCAAGCTCTCATCCGCATCTTAGGAGAACAACACATGGCTACTCAAGAGAACACACTAGGTCTTAAGAATCCCCTTCTCTGTAAACTCCTCCAACCACACCTCCAATTCTTATAGCTATACTAGGTCATCTGATATAGTAGCATATATATCCGTTCATCCTTAGTGAAATTCCATATAGGAAACAAACTATAAATGGTTATGTGAACCTAAAACATCCTCATGATGGATTCCCTTATACTCCTCCACCATTGTAGGAAACTGAAATCTCATGACATCCTCTAATCCAAGGGTAATAGTGGTCAATCTGATAATAAAGTGGATATAATCTATTGAGAATGAGATCATCCTGCCCTACCTAAGTATCAATCCATATCAAAGGAGGAAAACTTCATCCCAAAAAACAGTAATCACAACTACACTCACTGGTAGAAATCATTTAATCATGGATGATAAATTACCATCTCATATTGATTAAAACATTGTAGGGTCCCACTGCCACTACAGAAAGATTTTGTGTGAGAATCTCTCTGCTCACAGAGTCAGGTCATACCATCTATAGAAATTTGTTATTACTGATCCTCTCTATGGTAGCCTCAAAAAGTCCCCCATTAGTATTTTTGGGTCTCAAATAGGGTCTAAATTCTTGGAAAGTGGATTTCGATTGTGTAAATAGAGTAAAGAATATGTGGGTTGAACATCAAACACACCCGGAGCCTTAGGGTCACAAGACTCCACCTATTGAAGCCATCTTTCCCCTTACCTTCCTATTCTACTTATCCAAGTCTTGCTCGAGCACCTTCCTATTAGAATGATCTCAAAAATAAAATTCAAGGAACTCATCTTCCACACCTTGACACTATCCGCTTTAAGCGACACTAACTCACTCTCATGATTTTTAATCACATCACAAGAACATATATCAGTGGGGGAAGTATCCCTATTTATTACATGTTTGAATCCATGTTGAACATCACCAACACAGGGATCTACCAATGCACCATGTCACCCTAAAGAAATATCTCCTCCAAGACCACCATCATGAGGGTCCTATCCAAGTGGTACATTCACACCATAAGCTCACACTAGTCGTATACCACATGAGAAGGGGAGTTTATATCACCACAAAGCCTGGGAAATATCTATCTTCAAAAACTGCTATGTGCACTCAACATAGGTACATCATCTATCAATACATACAAAGACAATATCTACTCTATAGAGAAGATTGGTTTCCAATGAAACCATCTGATTGGTTGGGGTCTGAACAAGCTAGAAAACCCATACCCCTACCTCAAGTCAAACCTCTACTACCTAAGGGTATATATTATCATGAAACCTCAATAGTATCCATCATTGTAACTTACATAACATGCTAAGCCTATGTGTACCATCATCTTGTATTACTATATTTATCAATTCTTAAAACACAGACAGGCATCTACCTGATCCACTGAAGGATCCACACACTGCTCAAAATTTGGTAGCATTGCTCAGTTCCTGCCTGGAGAAGACACCTCATGGGTGAGTCCCTAAACTGATGCCTCGTCACTCAACTAGTTTTCAACATGATACAATCTCAAAATCCTTATTGACTGTCATCGTGGAGACATCTTGAAATTTATCAAGATATACCATGGTCAAAGAGAATATCTGGGGAGTGGACTTGAGAAGGACATGGAATTAAAGAGACTCAATTATCTATGATGTATGTACCATTGATTCTTGTAATTGATGTCTTAGTATTATGATTCAATAAGAAGATAGTCATAGTCCTAGTGAATAGATACGTTAGGCACCGCACCAACACTGGGTTCCCTAGTCTAAAAGTCTCACTTGAGACACCTTGACACTATTTCCCTAATTTCCCAACCAAACATGTAATTCCTCAACTCTAGTTACCTAGAGTCGGTGAATTATTACATAACATTGGCATGACCATAAGGGATCAAATCCTGAATGACTGATCAGTTTAGTAGCATTGGAAGTACTAGATACATACTTAAGTTTTACATTACATTATAAAATGAAAAACAACAACAACATTGTCTCATTTGACCACATTCATATCCCTTAGACTATCCCTGCAGGTCAGTCATAATATAATTATTTCCATCCTAGGAAAAATAAAACATAGAAAGGGGTGAGATTAGGTGCTTGGTAAGGATAACAATATAGTGAAAACTTTCATAAATAAGCATAAACATTTAAGGAAAATGTATAAGACAAAAACACAAGCCTTTTAAACTTAAACATCAGTATAATATAGAAAAGAAAAATCAAATAATTCCATTTACTTATTCAAATAGATATTATACTCGTTGAATAATCACATGTAATATTAATAGACAATTTCATAATGATGGAATTCATAATGTCAGACATCATAACCACATAGTCAAGGCCTTGTGCCAAGACTACAAATAACATTTTTTCAAGGCCTAGTGACAAGACACTAGTTTGTCTCATGAGACCTACCGATGCATCGAGGAGCTATAGAGGGCTCCACCTATAACTTACTAAGTCCTTTTAATTCCTCAATTGAAAGGGTTGAAACTTAACATAAACATTCATATTAAAACTAGCATATGAAATGTTAATAATTTAACCATAAATCGTGAATGGTATAAAAATAACACATCCACAGTCAAACATATCACAAAACCTTCAATACAATATGGAAGATTGTATCATAATAAATCAACTTCAAATAGGTGTAAAATCCATCAAAGGATGTTGACATAGATGAAATCAAAATTATTTGAGAGAAATATCTCTTTCTATTTTGAAATAATTTAAAAGTCACGTAATTATAAAAGAAAAATTTTACTTTTAAAATATTATCATAATATTTTAAGGGAAGCTTCTAAGGTGTTATAATGGGGGAAAATAGCCACACCCACCGTATAAGTTAAAAAAACATTCTTTCATTAATTTTGTTGAAAAGGTCGTAAATGACCTTGTTTGGAAAACGACGGAAAGATTCCATTATAAAAATTTTATAAAAAGTAAAAAAAGGGTATAAATTAATTTAACCCATAGTATAGTAAATAGTAAAAATGTTTTGAAATGAATTTTTAAGAAACACGTATGTTGATGATAAAGAGGTCCGAGTAGATACTCACGTATAAACAAGCTCAGATAATGAATAGATTGTAGAATTAACCCTTACCTTGTACTTTTCCTTGATTGAGGGTATGTTAACCTCCTGTATAATAGTTAAATAATTTTTATTAAATTATAAAATAACTAAATATATAAATATTATATCATATATGATCTTTGAATATTTCTTTGTTAATAATATTTCAGTAGTATTATTGTTTCGGGTGTTAACTAATTCATTTTCCATTATATGTTTGTTACGTAAGCCATGTTTGTTATGGATAGAATGTAATTGATTCATATACAGAATTATATTAAGTTCTTAAACATTATTTTTAATCATAAAATGAAAAATATTCTTGAATGGTTATGATGGAGACTGAATCTCATCGCGTTCATGGAGATGGTAATCCGTACGTACGTATGAGTGGCAATATAATTCTATTGATGGTAAAATCGTATGTAATTGGATGTTATATAATATATAAAAAATCATTAAAATGTTATATTTATTATTTTACATAAATTATACTCATTATTATACCCATCCAAATAATAAAGTGTTTGAATAACAAACTACACCACGATGTGGAGATGGTAAGTCGTACGTACGCACGTATGGTGACTTGTCATTCATAGGATGGATAGAATAATGAATATGGTTGTACCATATTTATAATAACATAACAGTATGTATAAGGTATAGGAGTTATTATTTAGGTATGGAAACAACAAAGAAAGAGGAAGTGGAATAAGAAAATAACTTTGAAAGAGGTGGTGAAATTATTACCTCTTCTTCAGGTGTTTCCTTTTGAGTTGATCAAAAGGGATCCTTAGGTTGGATTTCTGATCAAATTAAGGAATCTAGTTAGAATTGAGGGTATTTGGGAGGATATTTGAGTGGGTTTTGGATGATCCAAATGGCTTTGGAGGTGTGATTTTGAGAGAAGGGGAAGTACCCTTTTATAAGAGAGGTGAGGGTCACTTTAGAAAAAGCTTGAAATATTATTTTATTATACAATAATATTCATTTTATAATGGCTCCAAAAGGATTTATTTCGAGGATGAGGTGGTTCTAGATCGAAAACCTCTCAACCAATAGGTTTTAGATAGGTTTATGTCACCATATTAACCTTATATTTTAGATTTAACTCTTAGTTAAATAGTTTAACTTTTACCATGTATTCTTGTATTATTATAATAAATGGTTAATAAACTTACTATAAAAATCCAAGAGAAAACCAAGTGGTTAATTATTGATATATATAACCTTATCTAAGTCCTTTGGCCGAACCTTAGATTTTTATAAATATTATATTAATTAATAATATAGTATTTGTTTTAAAAACTCAATTATGTCAATTTTGACACTATTTGGTATTTTGTTTTTGTGAAAGTCATAAAAACTTTATCACTACGAAAAAAATTTATTTAATAAATCCTACCATGTCATATTAACCTATAAAATTAGTGGAATTCATCAAAATTCTCGATTTACATTTATTTGGATATGTATAATATCAATTTTTTAATATTTCAATAATAAGGTAATTACTGCATCACTATTGTGTCATAAATAAATTTAATTATTTAATGTATAAAAATTATAAATAAAATACCATTATGTATCAAATATTTTTATATTTTTAATGAATATTTATAGTTATCTTATTTATAACCCAATATTAAAAATGTTTTATTTATTAAACTTTGAATTTAACACTTTTAACTCTTCTTTAAATAAAATAATAATATATGTCCTAATCTAATCCAAGTGGACCAAAAGGGTCATATTTTATTTATAAGGCTGATTTTGGTCGAAATACACTTATTCAATAGAATTAGGACATGTGTTAGGGTAATTATAAAATCATTTTTACCTTTAATTACCCTATTTATTTTTAACTGTGGTAAACAAAATTCAAAAGTTACTATTCACAAAAAATTATTTTCATCCTATTGAACCACATTTTACTTATTGATGTCAACTGTGTCTCACAGATTTTTGAAATTCAATTTACAGAAGCGGTAAAATTACGTTTTATGAAAATTTGCAAATGCGCTTAGATGGTGGGTAAAAGACGGTAAAAAGTTAAATATAATTTTATACATCTAATCTTATTATAAAATAACTCCAATGAATTACATTGAACTTATATAGGTATTATATATCTATTTTTACATAAAATAAAATTAAATAAAATAAATAATTATTTAAATAAAAATTAGGTTTTAAATAATAACGCAGTGTTTTTCACTATTCATCAAAAATTGAAAGTTTTCAGAAAAATACCAAAAATTCAACCAAATCTAATTTTAATATTTTGTATCCAAAAATGAATCCCATTTAGAAAAAAAAATTAAAAAAATTAAAAAGTGGGTATTACTATTCATAAACGCTAGTTTGATTAGTCGTGGTGTGCTAAAACTCCATGTTGCGTACAGCGCAAGCTATTGCATTATTCAAAGAAAAACATACCGTGGAAGCTTGGGGTGTTACATTCTCCCCTCCTTAAAATAATTTCATCCTCAAAATTTCTAGAATATTACTGCATAAAAAGATTCGGGTGGTTCTTCATCATAAGTTCCTCGGGTTCCCACATTGCCTCTTCCATCTTATGATTTCTCCACAAAAATTTTACCAGATGAGTCATCCGGTTTCTCAATACTTGTTCTCTAGTATCAAGAATCTTGAAAGGATCTTCACAATAAGGTAGATCAGGTTCTAGTTTAATTTTATCATAGGTGGGTACATGTGTTGGGTCTGGCATATATTTTCTCAATAGTGATACGTGAAACACATCATGCACTTTGGAGAGACTTGGCGGCATTACTAAATGATAAGCTACAACTCCAATTCGTTCTAGAATTTCGAAAGGTCTTATGTACCTGGGACTCAATTTACCCTTCTTAATAAATCATAAAACACCCTTCCATGAAGATACCTTTAAGAAAACATGATCTCCTACTTGAAATTCCAAATCTTTCCTTCAGTTATCGGCAAAGCTCTTTTGCCTACTTTGAGCTGCTTTGATGTGGGTTTGGATAACCTTCACCTCTTCCATTATTTCCTCAACAAGTTCTGGGTCTATGAGTTTTCTTTCACCAACATCATCCCAACAAGTTGGTGTGCAACATCTCTTTCCATATAATGCTTCATATGGTTCTATCTGTATACTTGAATGGAAGTTATTGTTATAGTAAAATTCTATCAGAGGTAAATATTGATCCCACATACTTTGAAAGTCAAGTGAGAAAGATCTCAACATTTCTTCTAAGTTTTGAATAGTATGTTCTGATTGTCCATCAGTTTGAGGGTGGTAGGCAGTGCTCAAATGAAGTTCAGTATCCAGGGCTTTCTGAAGACTTTTCCATAATCTTGATGTAAAATGGGGATCACAATCAGAAACAATCGATAGGGGTACTCCATTAAGTATTATAACTTCATTAATATATAGTCTTGTTAAACGTTCAAGTGATAAATAATCTCTTATAGTAAGAAAATATGCTGACTTGGTAAGATGATCAATAATGACCCATATTACATCATTCCTTCTAAGATTATTTGGTAGTCTCATGACAAATTCCATTGTAATATCATCCCATTTCCACTCAGGTATGGGAAGATGTTTCATGACTTCTCTAGGATGTTGTCTTCCAACTTTCACTTGTGAACAAACCATACATCTTGACACATAATCATAAATATTTCTCTTCATGTTGTCCCACAAAAAAATGTTCCTACAAATCTTTATACATCTTAGTGCTACTGGGGTGTATAGAGAAATTGGAGCTATGAGCATAATCCAATAATTCCCTTTTTAGATCAGGTATATCAGGAACACAAAGTCTCTTCCCAAATTTCAAAATCTCATCTTCATATACGAAGTCAATCAATCTTCCATCATTCACAGCTTTAATTTTCTTTTAAAACTCCTCATCATCAGTCTAAGAACTTTTTATCCTTTCTAGTAAAGATGGTTTAGCAACCATTTGAAAAATTATTGATGTTTCACCTTCCATGATTATTCCTATGTCCATATTTACTAGATCGATGAACATAGGATCCATTCCAACTCTCATCTTGTTCAAAACTCCATGATCTTTTCTACTCAAAGCATCTGCCACCTTGTTTTCCATCCTCGGGTGGTAGTGTATAGTGAAATCATAATCCTTGAGTAGTTCAATCCATCTTCTTTGCCTCATGTTGAGTTATTTCTATGAGAAAATATACTTCAAACTCTTGTGATCAGTATATATCTCGCATTTTTCACCATAGAGATAGTGTCTTCATATATTCAAAGTAAATATTATAGCTGATAACTCAAGATCATGAGTGGGATAGTTTTTTTCATGAATTTTTAGCTATTGTGATGCATAGGCAATAACCCTATCATTCTGTATAAGGACACAACCATGTACTCTCTTTGAAGCATCACTATAAATAACAAACTCATCATTCCCCAATAGTAGAGTCAAGATAAGAGCATTGACTAATATTATCTTCAGTTATTCAAAAAAAAATTCACACTCTTTTGTCCAAACAAATTTCACCCCTTTACGTGTGATATTGGTTAATGGGTTATCCAATCGGGCAAAAATTTGGACGAAACGCCGATAATAACCTGCTAAACCAATAAAACTGTGTATCATAGTTATACTCATCGGTGTGGTCCATTCTTTTATTTATCTTGTCTTAGAAGGATCAATAGAGATTCCATCCTTAGAGACAATGTGGCCAAGAAAATAAATCTCCTCAAGCCATAATTCACACTTTCTAAACTTCCCATATAATTCATTTATTCGAAGGTTCTTTAGAATAGTGCGCAATTGATTTTCACAATATTCATAGATTTTGGAGTATACAAAGATATCACTAATAAATACCACTACAAATTCATCAATATATTCCTTGAAAACTCTATTCATTAGATTCATGAAGACATAGGGTGCATTATTCAATCCAAAAGGCATTACTGTAGACTCTTAATGCCCATACCTGGTAAGAAATGTTATCTTCAAAATGTCTTCCTTTTTCACACACAACAGAAGATATCCAGATCGAAGTTCAATCTTTGAAAAATATTGAGCTCCATGAAGTTGATCAAATGAATCATTAATGTGAGGTAGGGGATATTTGTTCTTTATTGTTATAGCATTGATCTCCCTGTATTCAATGCACAACCTCATAGACCCATCTTTTTTCTTAACAAAAAGAATAGGGGCTCCCCATGGAGAAACACTAGGGCTAATAGATCATTTATTACTCAATTCTTCTAGTTGTTTCTTTAGTTCCACTAATTCTAGAGTGGTCATTCTATAAGGGGTCTTTGATATGGGCCTTCAACCAGGAATTAAATCAATGGAAAACTCAATTTATCATTATGGGGGATGTCCAGGTAAATCCCCGGGAAACACATCAACATATTCTTGAACAATTGGTACATACTCTATTTGAACATTACTTTCCTCACCCATAGTTATTTCATTCTCTTACTCCCCAATAATTGAATTTAATTGAGCTATTAGGGGTGGATCTGGATAAGAATCAGGTGGTGACGTTTCTGCTCTAAAGATAAGGTACTCCTTATCATCATTGAAAATTGTAACCTCCTTCTTCTTATAATAAATTTCCTTATCATGGTTTGAAATCCATTCCATACCGAGGATTATATCAAATTCAATCATGGGTATAATGATGAGATCAATAGATAAAGCACATTTATATGCCCTAATGTGGACTGATTCACAAAACTTTCTTGCAATGATACTTCCCTTAGGAGTTTTGAATGAAAAATTCCTTGTTAAATCAAATTGGAAATATCTAAATTTTTTAGTAAACTGGGAATATATGAAACAATGTGATGATCCAGAATCAAATAAATCATTGTCAAAACTTAAGGAAACCATTAAATTACCTGCCACCACATCATTCAGAGCTTCAACCTCAGCAGTAGTGATCGCATAGGCTTGGACTTTCTCCCTTGGCCTTTTTTAAGGTAAGTTTCCTAAGTTCTTAGGACATTCATTTGCATAATGCCCCATTTTTCTATAATTGTATAATTCAACGTTGATAGTCTATTTTTTTCTTGAAATCACGATCTTGGTGGCCTTTTTCACCACACTTGTAACAGACTCTCATTCCCTTTAGGCAAGTACCAGGGTGTTTCTTCCCACATTTACTTCAGGATGGAAATTAAAATTTTCCCTTCTTACCCTTGCTTCTATTTCCAGAGTGTTCAGTAGATCTCTTCTTCTCTTACTTTTCTTTAAAGTCGTAAGACTTAGAGAATTCATTTTTTGTCTTGATAGCACATGAGGCAATATCATCATACAATGAAAAGGATTGTGAGACTAATGCTCAAATGAGAAATTGTTTTAACCCATAGAAGAATCGATCAATATTACTCCTTGGGTTTCATATATAATCTGTTTCATGCCTTTATAACCTTGTAAAGTTAGCCTCATACTTTGTGACATTCTCATCCTCATTTTACCTCAGACTCAGAAATTGTCTTTTCATATCTGCTAGATGGTTATGAGGAAAGTATTTTTCTAAGAAAAGCTCTTTAAACTCCCTCTATTCTATATTTGATACATATTTATCTTCCTTTGTGTTTTAAATTAATGACCACCATTGGTCTGCATCTCCCGTGAGGCGATAAACTACCATGAAAACTTTTTCCCTTTCACTACTCTCCAAAGCATGAAATTTTTTCTCTAAGTAACTTACCCATTGCTCAGCTACAAATGGATTTTTAGTCCCATTGAATGTTGTTGGTTTTTTCCTCATGAAGTGGTCTAACATTGATCCTCCACGTTGTGGATCAGGGTACTCCATATGGGTAAGGTTATTATTCATAACCTGAGTGAGTTGTCCCGGTATGGTTATTAGTTGTTCACCACCGGTTGCATCACCGGGTCCACTATAATTATCTTGAGTAGGAGGTAAATCCCTACATGGATTATGTGCATTAATACAGTTTTCATTCCTTCCACTAGGTACCATTTCTAAACAATGGCATACACTAGATTAGTTTATGAATCATAATACATAATTACAAATGAGTAAAATACCTAACATAAATTGAATAGTTTATGCATATAATCCATAATCATAAAAAAAATGTTTTCTTTGAGGAATTATTTACTCATAAATACTTAATAATAGTTTGTAAATAAAATGTGAATTATCCTAAGTATATCCCCCAGGAGTATCGTAACTAAGAGTGCAGCAAGGCCCGTTTTCATATACCAGGATACCCCAGGTCAAGCCCGAAACTCCTTGTCAGAGTTTTCACTCCTAGGTACATCTGTGTCAGAGATGCCTCTACCTGCTCATATCCAGACAGGGATGTATTTATTTGAAAATACACAAAATCTCTACATTAAAATTTTTTTATAAAGTTTTTCTATACTAATCCTCAAGTCTATCTTAGGGTATTGTTCATTAATCAGAGTTTTTCTAAATCTGGATTCCAGGTTTTTTACTAAACTTCCTATGATACCAATTGTAACACCCTGACCCCAGTTACCCAGAGTTGGTTCATTATTTCATAATATTTTCATGATCACAAGGGATCAATTCCCAAAAAAACTGATCAGTTTTGTAGCCTTGGAAGTACTAGATACATACTAAAGTTTTACATTAAATTATAAAATGAAAAAAAAACAACATTGTCTCCTTTGACCACATTCATGTCCCTTAGACTATCCTTACAGGTCATTCATAATATACTTCTTCGCATCCTAGGAAAAATAAAACATATAAAGGGGTGAGCTTAGGTTCTCAGTAAGGATAACAATATAGTGGAAAGTTTCATAAATAAGCATGAACATTTAAGGAAAATGTATAATACTAAAAAACAAGCCTTTTAAACTTAAACATCAGCATAATATGGAAAATATAAATCAAATAATTTCATTTACTTATTCACATGGATATTCTACTAGTCGAATAATCACATGTAATATCAATAGCCAATTTCATAATGATGGAATGCATAATGTCGGGCATCATAACCATATAGTCAAGGCCTTGTGCCAAGAATACAAATAATATTTTGTCAAGGCCTTGTGCCAAGACACTAGTTTGTCTCATGAGACCTACCAATGCATCGAGTAGCTATATCATGCTCCACTTGTCACTTACTAAGTCCAATGCATTCCTCATATGAAAGGGTTGAAACATAACATAAACATTCGTATTAAAACTAGCATACGAAATGTTAATATTTTAACCATAAACCATGAATGGTATAAAAATAACACATCCACAGTCAAAAATATCACAAAACCTTCAATACAATATAGAAGATTATATCATAATAAATCAACTTCAAATAGGTGTAAAATCCATCAAAGGATGTTGACATAGATGAAATCAAAACTGTTTGAGAGAAATATCTCTTTCTATTTTAAAATCATTAAAAAGTCACGTAATTATAAAAGAAAACTTTTATTTTGAAAAAATTATTATAATATTATAAGGAAAGCTTTGAAGGTTTTATAATAGCGTAAAATAGCTGCACCCACCGTATAAGTTAAAAAAACATTCTTTCCTTAGTTTTGTCGAAAAGGTCGCAAAAGACCTTGTTTGGAAAACGATGAAAAGATTCCTTTGTAAAAAAATTATAAAAAGTCAAACAAGGGTAAAAATTAATTTAACCCATAGTATAGGAAATAGTAAAAATGTTTTGAAATACATTTTTAAGAAACACAGATGTGGATGATAAAGAGGTCCCAATAGATACTCATGTATAAATAATCTCGGATAATAAAGAGATTGTAGAATTAACCATTAACTTGTACTTTTCCTTGATAGAGGGTATGTTAACATCCTGTATAATAGTTAAATCATTTTTATTAAATTATAAAATAACCACATACATAAATATGATATCATATATGATCTTCTAATATTTCTTTGTTAATAATATTTCAGTAGTATCATTGTTTCAAGTGTTAACTGATTCGTTTTCCTTTATATGTTTCATTACGTAAGCCATGTTTGTTATAGATAGGATTTATTTTATTCATATCTAGAATTATATTAAGTTCTTAAAAAAAATTAATCATAAAATGAAAAATATTCTTTAATGGTTATGATGGTGACTGAATCTCATCGCATTCGTGGAGACGGTAATCCGTATGTACATATGAGCAACAATATCATTCTATTGATGGTAAAATAATGTGTAATTGGATGTTATATCATACATAAAAAATAATTAATATGCTATACTTATTATTTACATTGATTATACTCATTATTATACCCATCCAAATAATAAAGTGTTTGAATAACAAACTACACCACAACGTGGAGACGGTAAGTCGTGCGTATGCACGTATGGTGACTTGTCAATCATAGGATGGATAGAATAATGAGTATGGTTGTACCATATTTATAATAACATCACAGTATGTATAAGGAACTTGATTTATTATTTAGGTATGGAAACAACAAATAAAGAGGAAGTGGAATAAGAAAAGAACTTTGAAATAGGTGGTGAAATTATTACCTCTTCTTCGGGTGTTTCCTTTTGAGTTGATCAAAAGGTCTCCTTAGGTTGGATTTTTTATCAAAGTAAGGAATCTAGGTAGAATTTAGGGTAGTTGGGAAGATATTTGAGCATTTTTTGGAAAAGAAAAATGACTTTTTAGGTGTGATTTTGAGAGAAGAGGAAGTACCCTTTTATAAGAGAGGTGAGGGTCACTTTAGGAAAAGCTTGAAATATTATTTTATTATACAATCATATTCAGTTTATAATGGAACAAAAAGGATTTATTTTGAGTATAATGGGGGTTATGGGTATAAAACCTCTCAAATAATAGGTTTTAAATAGTTTTATGTCACCATATTAACCTTATATTTTAGATTTAACTCTTAGTTAAATAGTTTAACTTTTACCATGTATTCTTGTATTATTATAATAAATAGTTAATAAACTTACTGTGAAAAACCAAGAGAACACCAAGTGGTTCATTATTGATATATATAACCTTATATAAGTCCTTTGGATGAACCTTAGATTTTTAGGAATATTATATTAATTAATAATATGGTATTTGTTTTAAAAACTCAATTATGTCAATTTTGACACTATTTGGTATTTTGTTTTTGTGAAAGTCATAAAAACTTTATCACTTAGAAAAAAATTTATTTAATCAATACTACCATGTCATATTAACCTATAAAATTATTGTAATTCATAAAAATTCTCAATTTACATTTATTTGGATATTTATAATATCAATTTTTTAATCTTTCAATAATAAGGTAATTACTGCATCAGCATTGTGTCATAAATAAATTTAATTATTTAATGTCTAAAAATTATAAATAAAATACTATTATGTATGAAATAATTTTATATTTTTAATTAATATTTATAGTCTAATTTATCTTATGTATAACCCAATATTAAAAATGTTTTAGTTATTAAACTTTGAATTTAACACTTTTAACTTTTCTTTAAATAAAATAATAATAAATGTCCTAATATAATCCAAGTGGACCAAAAGGATCATATTTTATTCATAAGGATTATTTTGGTCTAAATTCACTTATTAAATAGAATTATGACATGTGTTAAGGTAATTATAATATCATTTTTACCTTTAATTACCCTATTTATTTTTAACCATGGTAAATAAAATTCAAAAGTTACTATTCACCAAAAATTATTTTCATCCTATTGAACCACATTTTACTTACTCATTTCAACTGTGTCTCTTGGATTTTTTAAATTCAATTCACAGAAGTGGTAAAATTACATTTTATGCAAATTTGCAAATGCGCCTAGAAGGTGGGTAAAAGATGGTAAAAAGTTTAATAAAATTTTATATATCTAATCTTATTATAAAATAACTCCAATGAATTACATTGAAATTTTATAGGTATTATGTATATATTTTTATATAAAATAAATTTAAATAAAAAATAATTATTTAAATAAAAAATAGGTTTTAAACAATAACGCAGTGTTTTTCACTATTCATCAAAAATTGAAAGTTCTTAAAAAAATACCAAAAATTCGCCCTAAGCTAATTTTGATATTCCAAATCCAAAAATGAATCCCATTTAGAAAAATAAAATTTAAAAAATTTTAAAAAGTGTGTATTACTATTCATAATGGCTAGTTTGATTGGTCATGGTGTGCTAAAACTCCATTTTGCGTATAGTGCAAGCTATTGTATTATTCAAAGAAAAATGTATCATGGAAGCTTGAGGTGTTAAATTTTCCCCTACTTCAAATAATTTCATCCTTGAAATTTCTAGAATATTACTGCATAAAAAGATTCGGGTGGTTCTTCATTATAAGTTCCTCGGGTTCCCATGTTGCCTCTTCCATCTTATGATTTCTCCACAGAACTTTTACCAGATGAGTCATCCAGTTTCTCAACACTTGTTCTATGGTATCAAGAATCATGACAGGCTCTTCACAATAAGACAGATCAGGTTCTAATTTAATTTCCTCATTGGTTAGTACATGTGTTGGGTGTGGCATGTATTTTCTCAATAGTGATATGTGAAACACATCATGAGATTTGGAGAGACTTGGCGACATTGCCAAACGATAAGCTACAACTCCAATTTGTTCTAGAATTTCGAAAGGTCTGATATACCTGGGACTCAATTTACCCTTCTTATTGAATCGTAAAACACCCTTCCATAGAGATAACTTTAAGAAAATATGATCTCCTACTTGAAATTCCAAATCTTTCCTTCAATTATCGGCAAATCTCTTTTGCCTACTTTGAACTGCTTTGATGTGGGTTTGGATAACCTTCACCTTTTACATTATTTCTTCAAAAAGTTCTAGGTCTACGAGTTTTCTTTCATCAACATCATCCCAAAAAGTTGTTGTGCGACATCTCTTTCCATATAATGCTTCATATGGTTCCATCTGAATACTTTAATGGAAACTATTGTTATATGAAAATTCTATCAGAGGTAAATATTGATCCCACATACCTTGAAAGTCAAGTGAGAAAGATCTCAATGTTTCTTATAAGGTTTGAATAGTATGTTCTGATTTTCCATCAGTTTGAGGGTGGTAGGGAGTGCTTAAATAAAGTTCAGTATCCAGGACTTTCTAAAGACTTTTCCAGAATCTTGATGTAAAACTAAGATCACAATCAGAAACAATCGATAGGGGTACTCCATGAAGTCTTACAACTTCATTAATATATAGTCTTACTAAACGTACCAGTGGTAAATATTCTCTTATAGCAAGAAAATATACTGACTTGGTAAGACGATCAACAATGACCCATATTGCATCATTCCTTCTAAGAATATTTGGTAGTCTCATGACAAAGTCCATCGTAATATCATCCCATTTCCACTTAGGTATGGGAAGAGGTTTCATGACTCCTCTAGGATGTTGTCTTCCATCTTTCACTTGTGGACAAACCATACATCTTGACACATAATCAGAAATCTCTCTCTTCTTGTTGTCCCACCAAAAATGTTCCTTCAAATCTCTATACATCTTAGTACTACCAGGGTGTATAGAGAAATTGGAGCTATGATCATAATAAAATAATTCCCTTTTTAGATTAGGTATATTAGGATCACAAAGTCTCTTCTCAAATTTCAAAATCTCATGTTCATATACGAAGTCGATCAATCTCCCATCATTCACAGCCTTAATTTTCTTTTAAAACTCATCATCATCAGTCTAAGGACTTTTTATTCTTTCTAGTAAAGATGTTTTAGAAACCATTTGAAAAATTATTGATGGTTCACCTTCCATGATTATTCCCATATCCATATTTACTAGATCCACGAATATAGGATCCCTTATAACTCTCATATTGTTCAAAAATCCATGATCCTTTCTGCTCAAAGCATCTTCCACCTTATTTTCCTTCTCTGGGTGGTAGTGTATAGTGAAATCATAATCCTTGAGTAGTTCAAGCCAACATCTTTTCCTCTTGTGATCAGTATATATCTCACATTTTTCACCATAGATATAGTGTCTCTATATCTTCAAATAAGATATTATAGCTGCTAACTCAATATCATGAGTGGGATAGTTTTTTTTCATGAATCTTTAGTTGTCGTGATGCATAGGAAATAACCATATCATTCTGTATAAGGATACAACCAAGTCCTTTCTTTTAACCATCACTATAAATAACAAAATCATCATTACTGGATGGTAGATTCAAGATAAGAGCATTGACTAATCTTTTATTTTGTTCCTCAAAACATTCTTCACACTCTTTTTTTCAAATAAATTTAACCCCTTTACGTGTGAGCTTGGTTAATGGGTTATCCAATTAGGCAAAATTTTGGATGAAACACTGATAATAACCTGCTAAACCAATAAAATTGTGTACCTTAGTTATACTCATTGGTGCTAGAAATTCTTGTATTTCTCTTGTCTTAGAAGGATCAATAGAGATTCCATCCTTAGAGAAAATATGTCCAAGAAAAGAAATCTTATGAATCCAGAATTCACACTTGCTAAACTTCCCATATAATTCATTTATTCTAAGAGTCTTTAGAATAGTGTGCAAGTGATTTTCATGATCTTCATAGTTTTTGGAGTATACCAAGATATCATCAATAAATACCACTACAGATTTATCAAGATATTCCATGAAAACTCTATTCATTAGATCCATGAACACAGAGGGTGCATTAGTCAATCCAAAAGGCATTACTGTAAACTCATAATGCACATAACTGGTATGAAGTGCTATCTTTAGAATGTCTTCCTTTTTCACACACAACTGATGATATCCAGATCAAAGGTCAATCTTTGAAAAATATTGAGCTCCATGAAGTTGATCGAATAAATCATCAATGCGAGGTGGGGGATACTTGTTCTTTATTGTTATAGCATTGATCTCACGGTAGTCAATGCACAACCTCATAGACCCATCTTTCTTTTTATTAAAAATAATAGGAGCTCTCCATGGAGAAACACTAGGGAGAATAGATCCTTTATTACTCAATTCCTCTAGTTGTTTCTTTAGTTATACTAATTCCACAATGGCCATTCTATAAGGGTTCTTCGATATGGGCCTTGAACTAGGAATTGAATCAATGGAAAACTCAATTTCTCATTCTGGGGGATGTCTAGGTAAACCATCTAGAAACACATCAAAATATTCTTGCATAATATGTACATCATCTATTTGAACATTCCTTTCCTCACCCATTATTATTTCATTCTCTTCCTCTCCAATAATTGAATTTAGTTGAGCTATTGGGGGTGGATCTGGATAAGAATCAGGTGGTGATGTTTTTGCTCTAAAGATAAGGTACTCCTTATCATCATCGAAATTTGTAACTGCCTTCTTCTTACAATAAATTTTCACATCATGGTCTGAAATCCAATCCATACTGAGGATTATATCAAATTCAATCATGGGCATGACGATGAGATCAGTAGATAAAGCACATTTATATTCCCTAAAGGGGAATGATTCACAAAACTTTATTACAATGATAATTCCCTTAGAAGTTTTGACTAACAACTTCTCTGTTAAATAAAATTGTAAATATCTAATTTTCTTAGTAAACTGGGAAGATATAAAATAATGCGATGATCCAGAATCAAATAAATCATTAGCTAAACTTGAGGAAACCATTAAATTACCCGCCACCACATCATTTGGAGCTTCAACCTTAGCAGTAGTGATCGCATAAGCTTGGCCTTTCTCTCTTGGCCTTTTCTGAGGTAAGTTTCCTTAGAACTTAGGACATTAATTTTCATAATGCCTCATTTCGCTATAATTTTAGCATTCAACATTAAGAGTCTCTTTCTTTCCCTTGCAATCACGAGCTTGGTGGCCTTTTTTACCACACTTGTAACAGACTCTCATTCCCTTCAGGAAAGTACCAGGGTGTTTCTTCCCACATTTAATGCAGGATGGAAATTCAACTTTTCCCTTATTCCCCTTATTTCTATTTCCAGAGTGTTCAGCAGATCTCTTCTTCTCTTTCTTTGCTTTAAAGTCGTAAGACTTAGAGAATTCCTTTTCTTTATTGATAGCACATGAGAATATATCTTCGTACGATGAAAAGGATTATGAGACTAATGCTCAATGGAGAAATGGTCTTAACCCATTGAAGAATTGATCAATATTAATCCTTGGGTTACATATGTAATCTGCTACATGCCTTGATAACATTATAAAGTTAGCCTCATACTTTGCAACATTCTCATCCTCATTTTGCCTCAGACTTAGAAATTGTCTTTCTATATCCGCTCGATGGTCATGAGGAAAGTATTTTTCTAATAAAAGCTCTTTAAACTCCCTCCATTACATATTTTATACTTCTTCATCTTCCTTTGTGTTTTGAATTAATGACCATCATTTATCTTCATCTCCCGTGAGGCAATAAACTACCATGACAACTTTTTCCCTTTCACTACTCCCGAAAGCATGAAATGTTTTCTCTAAGGAACTTATCCATTTCTCAGCTACAAACGGATTTGTAGTCTCATTTAATGTTGGTGGTTGTTGCCTCATGAAGTGGTCTAACATTGATCCTCCGCATTGTGGATCAAGGTACACCATACGGGTAAGATTATTATTCATAACCTGATTGATTATCCTAGTATGGTTATAATTTGTTCAACACCGGTTGCATCACCAGTTCCATTATAATTATCTTGAGTAGGAGAGAAAACCCTATATAGATTATGTGTGTTGATATGGTTTCCATTCCTTCCACTAGGTACCATTTCTAAACAATGGCATACACTAGATTCGTTTATGAATCGTAATACATAATTACAAACGAGTAAAATACCTAACATAAATTGAACAGTTTATGCATATAATCCATAATCATAAAAAAATGTTTTCTTTGAGAAATTATTTACTCGTAAATCCTTAAAAATGGTTTTTAAATAAAATGTGAATTATCCTAAGCATATCCCCTGGGAGTATTGTAACCAAGAGTGCAGCAAGCCCCGTTGTCGTGTACCAGGATACCCCAGGTCAAGCCCGAAACTCCTTGTCGGAGTTTTCACTCCTAGGTACATCTGTGCCAGAGCTTCCTCTAACTGCTCATATCTAGACAGGGATGTATTTCTTGGAAAATACACAAAATCTATACATTACAAAAAAATTATAAAGTTCTTCTATACTAATACTCAAGTCTATCTTAGGGTAATGTTCTCTAATCAGAGTTTTTCTAAATCTAGCTTCCAAGGTTTGTACTAAACTTTCTCTGGTACCAATTGTAACACCCCCACTACGGGAAAAATGGATAATAACGACGGGTTATTTGTGATGGGAATTATTCCCATCATAAATACCTTACGGAAAGGCTTATTTGTGACGAGAATAGTTTCCCGTTGCAAATAAGCTGTTATTTGTTATGGGTTTCTTTTATCCGTCGCAAATGGTTTGGCGCGAAATGTGTGCCAAACCACGCAAAATTTGTTTGCGACGGGGTTCTAACCCCATCGCAAATAACCGGCGGTAGTTAAAGACTATTTGCGACGGGTTTCTTTTAACCGTCGCAAATGGTTTGGCACGAAATATGCGTGAAACTGCGCGAAGTTTATTTGTGACGGGGTTAGAGCCCCGTCGCAAATCTTCCGGCGGCAGGGGTTATTTGTGACGGGTCTCGTCGCAAATAATTGTTTTAATGTCACCCATAATTAAATGCAATCGGGGTTATTTGCGATGGGAATCTCGTCGCAATTAATCTAACCTATAAATACTGCCAATCGTTACAGTTTTTTTCACTCTGAACTTCTTACGACGATCAGTTATAATTTTTTTTTTCCGATTTCGAGGAGTCAGTTGGTGGTGTCCTACAACTACAGTGGCTCGACATTGACATCAAGTTTAAGGTTTTTATCTGAATTTTAATTTAATATTTATTTTATTTATTTATTTTGAATTTTTATAATTTTTTTTCTGATTCCTAATTAGAAATAATTATGAATAGCTATTAATAATTAACAGTAATTAGAGACAATTAAACACTAATTAATTTAAAATAGTTAGCTGTAATTACAATTAATTAGCAGTAATTATGAAAAATTAAAATTAATTTGAATTAATTAATAATAATTAGAAATAATTAACATTAATTAGTAATAATTAATAATAATTACCAATAATTATCAATAATTAACAATAATTACCAATAATTAGTAATAATTAGTAATAATTATCAATATTTACTAATATTTACCAATAACTGTCAATAATTGTCAATATTTTTCAATAATTACCAATATTTACCAATATTTACCAATAATTGCCAATAATTGTCAATATTTACCAATAATTAGGAATAATTACCAATAATTAGGAATAATTACCAATAATTAGGAATAATTACCAATAATTAGGAATAATTACCAATAATTAGGAATAATTATCAATAATTAGTAATAATTACCAATAATTACCAATAATTACCAATAATTAGTAATAATTAACAATAATTACCAATAATTAGTAATAATTAACAATAATTAGTAATAATTAAAAATAATTAGTAATAATTAGTAATAATTACCAATAATTGCCAATAGTTGTCAATATTTACCAATAATTCCCAATACTTGTCAATATTTACCAATAATTAGGAATATTTACCAATAATTAGGAATAATTACCAATAATTAGGAATAATTACCAATAATTAGGAATAATTACCAATAATTAGGAATAATTACCAATAATTAGGAATAATTACCAATAATTAACAATAATTACCAATAATTAACAATAATTACCAATAATTAGGAATAATTACCAATAATTAACAATAATTACTAATAATTAACAATAATTACCAATAATTAGGAATAATTACCAATAATTAGGAATAATTACCAATAATTAGGAATAATTAGAAATAATTACTAATAATTACCAATAATTAGTAATAATTACCAATAATTACCAATATTTACCAATATTTACCAATATTTACCAATATTTACCAATAATTACCAATATTTACCAATAATTAGGAATAATTACCAATAATTAGGAATAATTACCAATAATTAGGAATAATTACCAATAATTAGGAATAATAACATTATTACATTATTAGTATATTTTATTATTATTATTAAAATAATATAATTTTCTATATTATATACAATTCTCCTTTCATCTGTGTGTTTTCTATCTCCACATGTAATATTTGCATTCTTTTTCAAAATTATCAACCTACTCACCAATGGAGAGGTGAAAGTGAATGCAAATATTACATATGGAGACAGAATGTTAAACACACAGATGAAAGGAGAATTGTATATAATATAGAAAATTATATTATTTTAATATTAATAATAAAATATACTAATAATTTAATAATGTTATTATTATATAATTAATATTTATGAAAAAATAATATTAATATTATTAAAATAATAAAAAAATTATATAATATTAAAATTATCAACATTTGTAACAGGTTTTGCTTTATTCTTAACATGTCCAATTCTTAAAGGGTCAATTTTTAGGTCTATCCCAATAAAAAGTTTGCGTCAGTCGTGTCTGATGTAAACTCTATAATTATCCTTGATTGAGTGTTTTTCTAACAAATTATTCAAAACCTGTAATGCTTTTATATTTTATAGAAAAATATGGAACAACGAGGTCGTCAACAGTCATTATTAGATGACCGCATATGGATAAATAACGTAGAAATCTAAACGGTTCTGGTTTAAATCCAATATATATAGAGGGTGTGGAGACTTTTTTATCATTTGTGGTATCAAATCCAGAATTTGTTTCAGAAGGCACAATAAAATGCCCTTGTAGAAAATGTGCATTGAGAACGTTTGACACATTTGACAAAGTGGGGGAACATATCTTGCGTTTTGGTTTTCAACTAGATTATGTTTTTTGGTATCAACACGGTGAACGCAGTTCCAGAGTAGGTGATACCAACTTGATTCTGGATCCATCCCGATTTCAAGATTTAGTACATGATGTTGCAGGTTCATCTGTTCAACATACAGAAACTCCGGCTGATATAACTTCAAATCCGGAGTTGGCACCGTCTGAATTTTATGAGTTGTTGAGGTCTGCTGAGGATGCATTATATCCTGGCTACAAGATGAGCAAATTAGAAGCAGTTGAAAAATTTATGGATATCAAATCAGATAACGGAATGTCAAACACCTATTTTGACCAGATATTTTCTTTGCTTAAAACACTATTACCCGAAGGAAATGTTTTTCCTACAAATTACTATGAGAGTAAGAGGTTGGTTCGAAATTTGGGACTTACTTGTCAGAAGATTCATGCATGTTCAAATGAATGCATTTTATATTCTGGGGAAAATGAGTCGTTGGATAGTTGTCCCACATGTGGGCAACCGAGATATAAAGAAGGGAAACATGGGAAGTCTGGTTTGATTCCTGTAAAACAGTTGAGATATTTTCCTCTTACATCCAGACTACAGCGTTTATTCATGTCTAAGAATATTGCAACAATGATGTCATGGCATAAAGCGAATATTTCAACCGATAAAAGCTTGAATCATCCAGTCGATGGTGATTCATGGAAACATTTTGATAGAGTGCATCCATCCTTTGCTTTAGAATCTAGAAATGTTCGACTGGGCCTTTCCACTGATGGTTTCTATCCGTTCAGATCTTATGGTAGTCAGTATTCATGTTGGCCTATTTTTTTAACTCCGTACAATTTACCTCCATAGATGTTGATGAAGGATCCCTATATATTTTTGACTTTACTAATTCTAGGACATCCGAAGAAGAATATTGATGTTTATTTGAAACCATTGATTGATGAAATAAGTTTATTGTGGAGTACTGGTGTCAGTACATATGATGTTGCTACGAAACAGAATTTCATACTGAGAACAGCATTGATGTGGACAATTAGTGACTTCCCGGCTTATGGGATGTTATCTGGATGGAGTACACATGGTCAGAAATCATGTCCTTACTGTATGGGGGAGAACAAAACATTTATGCTCATTCATGGAAAGAAACCTTGTTATTTTGACTGTCATCACAGATTTCTTCCAGTTGATCATCCATTTCGTAGAAACAAATCTCATTTCAGAAAATGAACAGTTGAAAGGGATGGACCTCCAAAAATGCTATCAGGTTCGGAGTTAAAATCAGTTGTATTTTCATTACCTCCCATCACTTTTGGTCCCATAATAAACCAACATAAAATTTCTGGTTTTGGGAAAGAACACAATTGGATTAAACGTAGCATATTTTGGGATTTGCCATATTGGTCTGATTTGTTGGTCCACCACATGTTGGATGTCATGCATATTGAGAAGAACTGTTTTGATAATTTGTTTCATATAGTTTTGGATACTCCAGGAAAGAGCAAAGACAATGTAAATGCACGTTTAGATCTTGACCAAATTTGTAGGCGTCCAGAACTGGAACTGTTTGAGAATGTCAGAATAGAAAATTTACTGAAACCAAAATCAGCGTATACACTGTCTAAAGAAAACCATTTATTATTTTGTTAGTGGATTGTAGATTTGAGACTTCCAGATGGTTGTTCTTCCAATTTGGGTAGATGTGTAAAGAATGGTCATATTACTGGATTAAAAAGTCATGATTATCATGTTATAATAGAAATACTTCTACCCATTGGATTAAGAGGTCTGTTGAATTCTATGATTTGGGATTCCATAACAAACATGTCATATTTTTTTAGGACATTTGTGCGGCTACAGCAGATTATGATGCTCTATGAAAACTTGAAGAAGATGTTGTTGTAATTATATATAAACTGAAAAAAAATATTTCCGCCGTCTTTCTTCGAATCAATGGAACATTTGATATTACATTTTCCATATGAAGCCAAATGTGGAGGTCTAGTACAGTTTCAATGGATGTACCCATTAGAAATATGCATGAAAAAATTGAAAAGAAAAGTACGTAACAAAGAATCTATTGAAGGATCTATTGCAGAAGCTTATTTGCAAGAGGAAATATCTTTTTTCTGCTCCCATTATTTTGAATATGAGTATCCTTCAAAACAAAACCGAATGGGATAGAACGAGAGGAATATTGATGAAATAGACAATTTATTATCTATTTTCAACCAGCCAGAGCTTGGTTTTGGTGGAGTTCATGAACGTTGGCTTTCGGATGATGAACATCACAGAGCTCATACGTATGTTCTACTCAACTGTGAAGAGATGACATCAGTTGTACTGTAAGTGTTTATATCACTTATTCTATAATTTATGTTACAGTAAATAACTTTGTTTTTTATAGGTTGTATGATAATCATATCAAGAAACTAATTCTACAAATTACAGCAGCTGCTCTCGAAGAACGCCGATAGAAAAATTTCTCTCATTGGTTTCAAAAACTGGTAACATAAATTCTTTATCTTTTAGCAACTCATTCAATTTATAGTTTACTATATTTATAATTATTTCACAAATTTTCAGGTGTCTTGACATACTGATAAAATTGACAAATGGCTGTGTATATTGAGTAACCCACCTTCCAAACTTGTTAAAACTTATAATGCATATGTGGTGAATGGATTTCGATTTCATACACATGCATATGGGGAATCAAAAAAAAATGAACAGTGGAGTTAGCTTGAGAGGATCTCATCATCGAGAAAATGAAGTTGACTTTTATGGCATGATTGATGAAATCATTGAACTCTGTTATCTTGGACAACATTACATAACCATGTTCAAATTTTGGTGGTTGGATACAGAGAGAGGCGTGTGCGTTCATCCGACTCATGGAATCATCGATATTAAATGTAAAAGTGTTCTCGCAGTAAATGAACCATTCTTATTGGCTCAACAGAAACATCAAGTTTATTACGCAAAGTACTGTGCTACGTCAAAAGACTTGACTGATTGGTGGAGTATAATAAAAATCAAAATTCGAGACAATCATTTTAGTCAAAGTGAATGTGCTTTCATTGATGTGCAAGGAATTGAAGTTTTTCAAGAGAGTACTCAAAATAAATCTTTTTTACAAAGAGAAATGAGTATCGATGACGATACCCCACATTTAAGAGTTGGTGATGACGATGATGTTAATGATGTCACATATGAATTTGAAATGGTAAGAGATGAAGCAACTGGAACTCGAATGGATATCAATGATGTTGAGGAGGAATATGAAGATGACATTGACATATATGAAGATGGTGATGAAGATGAACACTGATAGAATTCCATGGTAGTTATATATAATCATAACTAATATATATGTATATATAATAGTAATTATCAATTATTTTCTAACAACATTAACATTTTCTATTTCAGATGGACGACGACGCATTTCGTGAGTTGGCGGATGCTGACCTGTCTTTCGATGCAGATGAGTTGCTGGCAGATGACCCTCAGCCTACAGGCGCTTCAGGGAGTACGCCGAGGGGGCGTGGTCTTGTATGATTGATGATTCCTGACCCCGTCCCCGAGCGACATCCACGTCTTGGGTTTGATCCACGCACACGGAGGTGTGATAACCTGTGTGATAACCTGTGGATTTGACTAAGATTTCATTAATCTATTCACATAATAAATGTTTATTATTTTTACAGTTTTCCGCATATAGCAGTCGGATAGGGCAACGCTATTTTGCGCAACTATTTCTCTCAGCCTTGGACCACATGGGAGCAGATTCCCATTGATGTGCAGCAGGCCATGTTCAGCCATTGGTTGGTACGTATGTAAATAAATAATTTTTATTTTGAAAATTATTTCATTTCTAACTTGATATTTTGATTTATTTGTAGGTTTTATGGTATCCGATCGAGGATACCATGCGTGGCACCATCCACAATGCATGGGAGGTGGTCATGCGTGATCGCTTTCATCAGTTTTTGCACAACTTGAGGAGAGCAGCCATGAAGAAAGTAGGAGTATCTGTTTTTGATGACTCCTATAGAGCGCACCGACCATAGTACATTTCATCCCACGTATGGGATGGATTATGTGCGCACTGGTTGAGTGATGACTTTCAGAGGAGATCATCGGTGGGGAGGCAGAATCGGGGGAGACAGGAGGTGACTCATCGAGCTGGGAGTCGTACTTTCAGTACTCATAGACAGCATCTAGTACGTACATTATTTATAAATATTTTATATAACTATAAATATTATCAGTTTATTTTTTATTCTTATAGGTTTTCGAACACCCCGATATTACGAAGTACGACGTATATCAGAGGATGTATAGTGATCCTGCTACTGGGGAGCTTAGAGGTGATTGTCAGCATCACATCGTGGTCAGTATTATTTGTTTTCAAGTTTAAAAACTAACTGCATATAATATATTCACAATTTTAATTTTAAATTGCAACTACAGGAGTCATATGAGGCCGCAGCGTCACAGACCCAGCCTGAGAGTCAGGCCGAGTCATCGGATCAGACCAGTGGCCATCAGTTTGATGAGGCGGCATGGATGCAGGCCACCCAGTATGCCTTCGAGAATGGCTGGGTAGTTGGTATCAGCTCTCGACTGACTCCCAGAGATTATTATGGCAGTGCTGCGATGTCGGCGTCTAGCTCGAGAGGAGCTCGTGCATCTTCTTCTGCTACACAGTATGAGGATCAGTTGCGATCTCAGACTACACTGATAGAGTCTCTGACAGGAGCAAGAGGAGATGCGTCAGCAGCAGCAGCAGCATGAGGAGGAGCGTCGATGCCAGCAGTAGCTGTACGAGGAGCAGATGAGTCGGTGGCAGCAGCAGCAGTAGGAGCAGATCGAGTACATGTGCCGACTCACTCATGCTTTAGGGATGGAGTTTCCTCCACCAGCATCTGCAGATCCCCCCCTCCCCCACTCCCCCCCCCCCCTCAGATTAGAGTTTGTTTTTATGTTATAAAGTTTGTTAAATCAAAATATAAATTTTTTTCTATTCGTAGTTTCTATCTCATTATAAAATATAAATAATATTATATTTTGAAATAATAATATTAATATGAATAATAATATTATTTATATTTTATAATATTAAATTTTATATATATATTAAAATTTTATAATATTAAAATTTAATTATATTTTTTTGTAATATTTGAATTATTTTAATATTTGAATGTATTATAATTTTATTATTATTATATTAATTAAAATAAGTTATTAATATTTATTTTATTTATGAATTATAATTCTAATATTATTATATTAATTAAAATCATTTATTAATATTTTATTATTTTTTATTTTTGAATTATAATTCTATTATTATTATATTAATTAAAATAATTTATTAATAATTTATTATTTTTATTTGTGAATTATAATTCTATTATTATATTAATTAAAATCATTAATTAATATTTTTTTATTTTTTATTTTTGTATTATAATTGGATTATTATTATATTAATTAAAATAATTTATTACTATTTTATTTTATTTTTATTTTTTTATATTATTTGCGACGGGTACTATGCCCGTCACAAATAGTAGTACTATTATATTAATTAAAATAATTTAGTATTATTTTTTTTATTTTTTTTTAAAAATATTTGTGACGGACCTGTCGCAAATAATTGTTGTTGCGACGCCGTTTTCCGCAACGGGCTATTTGCGACGGACCCCCATCGCAAAAGCACATTAGCGACGGGATCCCGATGCAAATGGCCCGTCACAAATGTCCTTATTTCCAGTAGTGCCCGACCCCAGTTACCTAGAGTTGGTTCATTATTACATAACATTTTCATAATCACGGGGGATCAAATCCCGAAAGACGGATCAGTTTAGTCGCCTTGGAAATACTAGATACATACTTAAGTTTTATATTACATTATAAAATGAAAAACAACAACAACATTGTATCATTTGACCACATTCATATCCCTTAGACTATCCCTGAAAGTCAGTCAAAATATACTTCTTTGCATCCTGGGAAAAATAAAACATAGAAAGGGGTGAGCTCAGGTGCTTAGTAAGTATAACAATATAGTGGAAACTTTCATAAATAAGCATAAACATTTAAGAAAAATGTATAAGACTAAAACACAAGCCTTTTAAACTTAAACTTCAGCATAATATGGAAAATATAAATCAAATAATGTCATTTAGTTATTCACATGGATATTCTACTAGTCGAATAATCCCATGAAATATCAATATCCAATTTCATAATGATGGAATGCATAATGTCGGACATCATAACCACATAGTCAAGGCCTTGTGCCAAGACTACAAATAAGATTTTTTCAAGGCCTTGTTCCAAGACACTAGTTTGTCAAATGAGACCTATCGATGCATCAAGGAGCTATAGCGGGCTCCACCTGTCACTTACTAAGTCTAATGCATTCCTCATTTGAAAGGGTTGAAACATAAAATAAACATTCCTATTAAAACTAGCATACGAAATGTTAATACTTTAACCATAAACCGTGAATGGTATAAAAATAACACATCCACAGTCAAACATAACACAAAACCTTCAATACAATATGGAAGATTGTATCATAATAAATCAACTTCAAACAGGTGTAAAATCCATCAAAGGATGTTGACATAGATGAAATCAAAACTTTTTGAGAGAAATATCACTTTCTATTTTGAAATCATTTGAAAGTCACATAATTATAAAATAAAAATTTTATTTTTAAAAAATTATTATAATATATTAAGTGAATCTTTGAGGGTTTTACAATTTCCAAAAATAGATGCACCCACCGTATAAGTTAAAAAAACATTCTTTCCTTAATTTTGTCGAAAAGGTCGTAAAGGACCTTGTTTGGAAAACGACGAAAATATTCATTTGTAAACATTTTATAAAAAGTCAAACAAGGGTATAAATGACTTTAACCCATAGTCTAGTAAATAGTAAAAATGTTTTGAAATGCATTTTTAAGAAACATGAATGTGGATGATAAATATTTCCTAGTAGATATTGATGTATAAACAACCTCGGATAATGAAGAGATTGTAGAATTAACCCTTACCTTGTATTTTTCCTTGATCGATGGTATGTTAACCTCCTGTATAATAGTTAAATAATTTTTATTAAATTATAAAAGAACCAAATATATAAATATGATACCATATATTATCTTCTAATATTGCTTTGTTAATAATATTTTAGTAGTATCATTATTTTGGGTGTTAACTGATTCATTTTCCTTTATATGTTTTGTTACGTAAGCCATGTTTGTTATGGATAGTATGTATTTTATTTATATCCAGAATTATATTAAGTTCTTAAACATTATTTTTAATCATAAAATAAAAAAAAATCTTGAATGGTTATGATGGGGAATGAATCTCATCGTGTTCATGGAGATGGTATTTTGTACGTTGGTACGAGCGATAATATCATTCGATTGATGGTAAAATCATATGTAATTGGAGGTTATATCATATATATAGAATAATTAACATGTTATATTTATTATTTACATCAATTATACTCATTAATATACCCATCCAAATATTAAAGTGTTTTAATAACAAACTACACCATGATGTGGAGACAGTAAGTCGTACGTACGCACGTATGGTGACTTGTCATTCATAGGATGGATAGAATAATGAATATGGTCATACTATATTTATAATAACATAAAAGTATTTATAAGGTACTGAAGTTGTTATTTAGGTATGGAAACAATAAAGAAAGAGAAAGTGGAAGAAGCAAAGAACTTTGAAAGAGGTGGTGAATTTATTACCTCTTCTTCAGGTGTTTCTTTTTGATTTGATCAAAAGGGATCCTTAGGTTGGCTTTATAATCAAAGTAAGGCCTCTAGGTCAAAGTGAGGGTAGTTGGAAGGATATTTTAGTAAGGTTTTTCCAAGCCAAATGGCTTTGGAGATGTGATTTTGAGAGAAGGGGAAGTACCCTTTTATAAGAGAGGTGAGGGCCACTTTAGGGAAAGATTGAAATATTATTTTATTATACAATCATATTCGGTTTATAATAGATCCAAAAGGATTTATTTCGAGGCTAGGGTGGGTCTGGGTTGAAAATATCTCAACCAATAGGTTTTAGACAGGTTTAGGTCACCATATTAACCTTATATTTTATATTTAACTCTTAGTTAAATAGTTTAACTTTTACCATGTATTCTTGTATTATTATAATAAATGGTTAATAAACTTACTATAAAAAGCCAAGAGAACACCAATTGGTTAATTATTGATATATCTTACCTTATCTAATTCCTTTGGCCAAACATTATAATTTTAGGAATATTATATTCATTAATAATATAGTATTTGTTTTAAAAACTCAATTATGTCAATTTTGACACTATTTGGTTTTTTTTGTGAAAGTCATAATAACTTTATCACTTTGAAAAAAAATTATTTAATCAATTCTAACATGTCATATTAACCTAGAAAATTATTTGAATTATTCAAAAGTCTCAATTTACATTTATTTGGATATTTATAATATCAATTTTTTAATCTTTCAATAATAAGGTAATTACTGCATCATCATTGTGTCATAAATAAATTTAATTATATAATGTCAAAAAATTATAAATAAAATAAAATTATTTAGGAAATAATTTTATATTTTTAATGAATATTTATAGTTGAATTTATCTTATGTATAACTCAATATTAAAAATGTTTTAGTTATTAAACTTTGAATTTAACACTTTTAACTCTTCTTTAAATAAAATAATAAAAAATGTTCTAATCTAATCCAAGTGGACCTAAAGGATCATATTTTATTCCTAATTCTGATTTTGGTCAAAATACACTTATCCAATATAATTAGGATATGTGTTAGGGTAATTATAATATCATTTTTACCTTTAATTTCCATATTTACTTTTAACCGTGGTAAATAAAATTCAAAAAGTTACTATTCATCAAAAATTATTTTCATCCTATTGAACCACATTTTACTTACTGATGTCAACTTTGTTTCTTGGATTTTTGAAATTCAATTCACAGAAGCGGTAAAATTGCGTTTTATGCAAATTTGCAAATGCGCCTAGAAGGTGGGTAAAAGACGGTAAAAGGTTCAATAAAATTTTATACATCTAATCTTATTATAAAATAACTCCAATGAATTAAATTGAACTTATATAGGTATTATGTATCTATTTTAACATAAAATAAATTTAAATAAAATAAATATTTATTTAAATAAAATGTTTGTTTTAAACAATAATGTAGTGTTTTTCACTATTCATCAAAAATTGAAAGTTTTCAGAAAAATACCAAGAATTCACCCTAAGATAATTTTGATATTCCAAATCCAAAAATAAAGCCCATTTATAAAAATAAAATTTACAAAATTTCAAAAAGTATGTATTACTATTCATAACAGCTAGTTTGATTGATCGTGGTGTGCTAAAACTTCATGTTGCATACAGCGCAAGATATTGCATTATTCAAAGGGAAACATACCATGGAAGCTTGGGGTGTTACATTATCCCATCTTTAAAATAATTTCATCCTCGAAATTTCTAGAATATTACTGCATAAAAATATTTGGGTGGTTCTTCATCGTAAGTTCCTTGGGTTTCCATGTTGCCTCTTCCATCTTATGATTTCTCCACACAACTTTTACCAGACGAGTCGTCTGGTTTCTCAACACTTGTTCTCTAGTATCAAGAATCTTGATAGGATATTCACAATAAGACAGATCAGGTTCCAGTTTAATTTCCTAATAGGTGAGTACATGCGTTGGGTATCGCATGTATTTTCTCAACAGTGATATGTGGAACACATCATGAACTTTGGAGAGACTTGGTGGCATTTCCAAACGATAAGCTATAAATCCAATTCATTCTAGAATTTCAAAAGGTCTGATGTAACTGGGACTCTATTTACCCTTCTTACCGAATCATAAAACACCCTTCCATAGAGATACCTTTAAGAAAAAATGGTCTCCTACTTGAAATTCCAAATCTTTCCTTTGGTTATTAGTATAGCTCTTTTGCCTACTTTGAGCTGATTTGATGTGGGTTTGGATAACCTTCACCTTTTCCATTGTTTCCTTAACAAGTTCTGGGCCTACGAGTTTTCTTTCACCAACATCATCCCAACAAGTTGGTGTGTGACATCTCTTTCCATATAATGCTTCACATGGTGCCATCTAAATACTTTAATATAATCTATTATTATAGGAAAATTCTACCAGAGGTAAATATTGATCCCACGTACCTTGAAAGTAAAGTGAGAAAGATCTCAACATTTCTTCTAAGGTTTGAATAGTACGTTCTGATTGTCCATCAGTTTGAGGGTGGTAGGCAGTACTCAAACGAAGTTCAATATCCATGGCTTTTTGAAGACTTTTACAGAATCTTGATGTAAAATGGGGATCATGATCAGAAACAATCCATAGGGGTACTTCATGAAGTCTTATAACTTAATTAATATATATTCTTGCTAAACGTTCGAGTGGTAAATCTTCTCTTATAGCAATAAAATGTGATGAATTGGTAATACGATCAACAATGGCCCATTTTTCATCATTCCTTCTAGGAGTCTTTGGTAGTCCCATCACAAAGTCCATCATACTATCATCCTATTTCCACTTAGGTATGGGAAGAGGTTGCATGACTCCTCTAGGATTTTGTCTTCTAGCTTTCACTTGTGGAAAAACCATACATCTTGACACATAATCATAAATCTCTCTCTTCATGTTGTCCCACCAAAAATGTTCCATCAAATCTTTATACATCTTAGTGTTACCAGTGTGTATAGAGAAATTTGAGCTATGATCATAATCCAATAATTCCCTTTATATATCAGGTATATTGGGAACACAAAGTCTCTTCCCAAATTTCAAAATCTCATCTTCATATACAAAGTTGATCAATCTCCCATCGTTCACACCTTTAATTTTCTTTTAAAAATCCTCATCATTATTCTGATAACTTTTTATCCTTTCTAGTAAATATATTTTAGCATCCATTTGAAAAAGTATTGATGTTTCACCTTCCACGATTATTCCCATATCCATATTTAATAGATCCATGAATAAATAATCCCTTTCAAGTCTCATCTTGTTCAAACCTCCATGATCCTTTCTCCTCAAAGCATCTGCCACCTTATTTTCCTTCCTTGGGTGGTAGTTTATAGTGAAATAATAATCCTTGAGTAGTTCAAGTCATCGTCTTTTCCACATGTTGAGTTCTTTCTATGAGAAAATATACTTAAAACTCTTGTGATCAGTATATATCTCACATTTTTCACCATATAGATAGTGTCTTCATATCTTCAAAGCAAATATTATAGCTGATAACTCAAGATCATGAGTGGGATAGTTTTGTTCATGAATTTTTAGTTGTCATGATGCATAGGAAATAACCCTGTCATTCTGTATAAGGACACAACCAAGTCCTTTCTTTGAAGCATCACTATAAATAACAAACCCATAATTCCCCAATAGTAGAGTCAAGATAAGATAATTGACTAATCTTCTATTCAGTTCTTCAAAAAATTCTTCACACTTTTTTGTCCAAACAAATTTAACCTCTTTACATGTGATCTTAGTTAATGGGTTAGCCAATCGGGAAAAATTCTGGACGAAACACTGATAATAACATGTTAAACCAATAAAATTGTGTACCTCAGTTATACTCATCAGTGTGGGCCATTACTGTATTGCTCTTGTCTTAAAAGTATCAATAGATATTCCATCCTTAGAGACAATATGGCCAAGAAAAGAAATCTCGTGAAGCCAGAATTCATACTTGCTAAACTTCCCATATAATTCATTTATTCTAAGAGTCTTTAGAATAGTGCGCAAGAAATTTTCATGATCTTCATAGATTTTGGAGTATACTAAGATATCATCAATAAATACCACTACAAATTCATCAATATATTCCTTGAAAACTCAATTCATTAGATCTATGAAGACAGAGGGTGCATTAGTCAATCCAAAAGGTATTACTATAAACTCGTAATTCCCATACTTGGTATGAAATGATGTCTTCGGAATGTCTTCCTTCTTCACACACAACTGATGATATCATGATCTAAGGTCAATCTTTGAAAAATATTGAGCTCTATGAATTTGGTCAAATAAATCATCAATGCAAGGTAGGGGATACTTGTTCTTTATTGTTATAGCATTGATCTCCCTATAGTCAATGCATAACCTCATAGACCCATCTTTCTTATTAATAAAAAGAACAAGGGATCCCCATGGAAAAACACTAGGGCGAATAGATCCTTTATTACTCAATTCCTCTACTTGTTTCTTGAGTTCCACTAATTCTACAGTGGCCATTCTATAAGGGGTCTTCAATATGGGCCTTGAACCATGAATTAAATCAATGGAAAACTCAATTTCTCATTCTGGGGGATGACCAGGTAAATACTTTGGAAACACATCAACATATTCTTGCACAATAGGTACATCCTCTATTTGAAAATTAATTTCCTCACCCTTAGTTATTTCATTCTCTTAATCCCCAATAATTGAATTTAGTTGAGCTACTGGGGGTGGATTTGGATAAGAATTAGGTGGTGACGTTTCTGCTCTAAAGATAAGGTTCTTCTTATCATCATCAAAAATAGTAACCTCCTTCTTCTTAAAATAAATTTTTGCATCATGGTTCGAAATCCAATCCATACCAAGGATTATATCAAATTCAATCATGGGTATGATGATGAGATCAGTAGATAAAGCACATTTATATGCCCTAATGGAGATTGATTCATAAAACTTTGTTACAATGATACTTCCCTTAGGAGTTTTGACTCACAACTTCCATGTTAAATAAAATTGAAAATATCTAATTTTCTTAGTAAACTGGGAAGATATGAAACAATGCGATGATCCTGAATCAAATAAAGCATTCGATAAACCTGAGGAAACCATTAAATTACCTGCCACCATGTCATTCGAAGCTTCAACCTCAGCAGTAGTGATCTCATAAGCTTGTCCTTAATCCCTTGGCCTTTTCTGAGGTAAGTTTCCTTTGCGCTTAGGAAATTCTTTTGCATAATGACCCATTTCTCTACAATTGTAGTATTCAACATTAACAGCCTCTTTCTTTCCCTTGCAATCACGAGATTGGTGGACTTTTTCACCACACTTGTAACAGACTCTCATTCCCTTCAGGCAAGTACCGGGGTGTTTCTTCCCATATTTACTACAGGATGGAAATTCAAATTTTCCCTTCTTCCCCTTATTTCCATTTCTAGAGTATTCATAAGATATCTTCTTCTCTTTCTTTGCTTTAAAGTCGTAAGACTTAGATAATTCCTTTTCTGTCTTGATAACACATGAGACAATATCTTCATACAATGAAAAGGATTGTGAGACTAATTCTCAACAGAGAAATGGTTTTAACCCATCAAATAATAGATAAATATTACTCCTTGGGTTACATGTATAATCTAGTGTATGTCTTTCTAACCTTGTAAAGTTAGCCTCATGCTTTGCGACATTCTCATCCACCTTTTGCCTCAGACTCAGAAATTGTCTTTCCATATCCACTCGATGGTCATGAGGAAAGTATTTTTCTAAGAAAAGATCATTAAACTCCCTCCATTCTATATTTTTTACTTCTTCATCTTCATTTGTTTTTTGAATTAATGGACACCATTTATCTACATCTCCCATGAGGCAATAAACTTCAATGACAACTTTTTCCCTTTCACTACTCCCCAAAGCATGAAATATTTTCTCTAAGGAACTTATCCATTGATGAGATACAAATGGATTTTTATTCCCATTGAATATTGGTGGTTTTTTCCTTGTGAAGTAGTCTAACATTGATCCTCCGCATTGTGGATCTGGGTATTTCATACCGTTAAGGTTATTATTCATAACCTGAGTGAGTTGTCCCAGTATGGTTATAAGTTGTTCAGCATAGGTTACATCACTAGCTCCACTATAATTATCTTGAGTAGGAGGTAAATCCCTACATGGATTATGTGCATTGATACGGTTTTCATTCCTTCCACTAGTCTCCATTTCTAAACAATGGCATACACTAGATTAGTTTATGAATCATAATACATAATTAAAAACAAGTAAAATACCTAACATAAATTGAACAGTTTATGCATATAATCCATAATCATAAAAAAAATGTTTTCTTTGGGGAAGTATTTACTCATAAATCCTTCATAATGGTTTATAAATAAAAATGTTAATTATCCTAAGCATATCCCTTGGGAGTGTCGTAACAAAGAGTGAATCAAGGCCCATTTTTGTGTACCAGGATACCCCAGGTCAAGCCCGAAACTCCTTGTTGGAGTTTTCACTCCTAGGTACATTTGTGCCAGAGCCACCTCTACCAGCTCATATCCGAACAGGGATGTATTTCTTGGAAAATACACAAAATCTCTACATTACCAAAATTTTAGGAAGCTCTTTTATACTAATCCTCAATTCTATCTTAGGGTAATGTTCTCTAATCAGAGTTTTTCTAAATCTAGCTTCCAAGTTTTGTACTAAACTTCCTTTGATACCAACTATAACACCCTGACCCCAGTTACCAGAGCCAGTTCATTATTACATAACATTTTCACGATTACAAGGGATCAAATCCTGAAATAATGATCAGTTTAGTAGCCTAGGAAGTACTAGATACATACTTAAGTTTTACATTACATTATAAAATGAAAAATCAAAACAACATTGTCTCCTTTGACCACATTCATATCCCTTAGACTATCCCAACAGGTCAGTCATAATATACTTCTTTGCATCCTAGGAAAAATAAAACATAGAAAGGGGTGATCTCAGGTGCTCAGTAAGGATAACAATATAGTGGAAACCTTCATAAATAAGCATAAACATTTAAGAAAAATGTATAAGACTAAAATACAAGCCTTTTAAACTTAAACTTCAGCATAATATGGAAAAGATAGATCAAATAATGTCATTTAATTATTCACATGTATATTCTACTAGTCTAATAATCACATGTAATATCAATAGCCAATTTCATAATAATGGAATACATAATTTCGGACATCATAACCATATAGTCAAGGCCTTTTGTTAAGACTACAAATAAGATTTTTTCAAGGCCTTGTGCCAAGACACTAGTTTGTCTCATGAGACCTACTAATGCATCAAGGAGCTATAGTGAGTTCCTCCTATCACTTACTAGGTCCAATGCATTCCTCATATGAAAGGGTTGAAATATAACATAAACATTCATATTAAAACTATCATACAAAATGTTAATACTTTAACCATAAACCATGAATGGTATAAAAATAGCACATTCGTAGTCAAACATATCACAAAACCTTCAATAAAATATGGAAGATTGTATCATAATAAATCAACTTCAAACAGGTGTAAAATCCATCAAAGGATGTTGACATAGATGAAATCAAAACCGTTTGAGAGAAATATCTCTTTCTATTTTGAAATCATTTAAAAGTCATGTAATTATAAAAGAAAATTTTATTTTGAAAAAATTATTATAATATTTTAAGGGAATCTTCGAAAGTTTTATAACGGTGGAAAATAGATGCACCCACCATATAAGTTAAAAAACATTCTTTCCTTAATTTTGTCGAAAAGGCCGTAAAGGACCTTGTTTGGAAAATGACGAAAAGATTCCTTTGTAAACATTTTATAAAAAGCCAAAAAAAAGTTATAAATGACTTTAACCCATAGTCTAGTAAATAGTAAAAATGTTTTGAATTTAATTTTTAAGAAACACAGATGTGGATGATAAAGAGGTCTCAGTAGATACTCACATATAAACAACCTCAGATAATGAAGAGATTGTAGAATTAGCCCTTACCTTGTACTTTTCCTTGATAGAGGGTATGTTAAAATTCTGTATAATATTTAAATAATTATTATTAAATTATACAATAACCACATACATAAATATGATATCATATATGATCTTCTAATATTTCTTTGTTAATAATATTTCAGTAGTATCATTGTTTCGGGTGTTAACTGATTCATTTTCCTTTATATGTTTTGTTACATAAGCCATGTTTTTTATGGATAGGATGTATTTTATTCATATACATAATGAAATTAAGTTCTTAAACATTATTTTTAATCATAAAATGAAAATTATTTTTGAATGTTTATGATGGGGAATGAATCTCATCGCGTTCGTGGAGACGGTAATCCGTACGTACGTACGAGCGATAATATCATTCTATTGATGGTAAAATACTATGTAATTGGATGTTATATCATATATATAGAATCATTAACATGTTATATTTATTATTTACATCAATTATACTCATTATTATTTCCATCAAAATAATAAAGTGTTTGAAAAACAAACTACACCACGGCGTGGAGACGGTAAGCCATACGTGCACATGTACAGTGACTTGTCATTCATAGGATGGATAGAATAATGAATATGGTCATACCATAT
Source organism: Viscum album (assembly GCA_963277665.1). Lineage (NCBI taxonomy): Eukaryota > Viridiplantae > Streptophyta > Magnoliopsida > Santalales > Viscaceae > Viscum > Viscum album. The sequence continues at coordinate 754,600,990 of OY728160.1, forward strand.
TTTTAATAACATCACAGTATGTATAAGGTACTGGAGTTATTATTTAGGTTTGGAAACAACAAATAAAGAGGAAGTGGAAGAAGAAAAGAACTTTGAAAGAGGTGGTGAAATTATTACCTCTTCTTCGGGTGTTTCCTTTTGAGTTGATCAAAAGAGCTCCTTAGGTTATATTTCTGATCAAATTAAGGCATCTAGGTAGAGTTGAGGGTATTTTGGAGGATATTTGAGCAGGTTTTGTCCAATACAAATGGATTTGGAGGTGTTATTTTGAGATAAGGGGAAGTACCCTTTTATAAGAGAGGTGAGGGTCACTTTAGGAAAATCTTGAAATATTATTTTATTATACAATCATATTCGGTTTATAATGGCTCCAAAAGGATTTATTTCGAGTATAAGGTGGTTTTGGGTTGAAAACCTCTCAAACGATAGGTTTTAGACAGGTTTAGGTCACCATATTAATCTTATATTTTAGATTTAACTCTTAGTTAAATAGTTTAACTTTTACCTTGTATTCTGGTATTATTATAATAAATGGTTAATAAACTTACTATAAAAAGTCAAGAGAACCCCAAGTAATTCATTATTGATATATATAACCTTATCTAAGTCCTTTGGACAAATATTAGACTTTTTATAATATTATATCAATTAATAATATAGTATTTTTTTTTAAACTCAATTATGTCAATTTTGACACTATTTGGTATTTTGTTTTTTTTAAAGTCATAAAAACTTTATCAATTCAAAAAAAAATTAATTAATCAACCCTAACATTTTATATTAACCTAAAAAAATATTGGAATTCATCAAAAGTATCAATTTACATTTATTTGGATATTTATAATATCAATTTTTTAGTCTTTCAATAATAAGGTAATTATTGCATCATCATTGTGTCATAAATAAATTTAATTATTTAATGTATAAAAAATATAAATAAAATACCATTATGTATGAAATATTTTTATATTTTTATTTAATATTTATAGTCAAATTTTTCTTATTTATAACCCTGTATTAAAAATGGTTTAGTTATTAAAATTTGAATTTAACACTTTTAACTCTTCTTTAAATAAAATAATAATAAATTTTCTAATCTAATCTAAGTTTACAAAAAGGATCATATTTTATTCCTAAGGTTTTTTTTTGTCGAAATAAACTTATCCAATCAAATTAGGATATGTGTTAGGATAATTATAATATCATTTTTACCTTTAATTACCCTATTTACTTCTATCTGTGGTAAATAAAATTCAAAAGTTACTATTCACCAAAAATTATTTCCATCCTATTGAACCATATTTTACTTACTGATTTCAACCGTGTCTCTTAGATTTTTTAAATTCAATTCACATAAGCGGTAAAATTATGTTTTATGCAAATTTGCAAATGCGCCTAGAAGATGGGTAAAAGACGGTAAAAAGTTCAATAAAATTTTATACATATAATATTATTATAAAATAACTCTAATGAATTACATTGAACTTATATAGGTATTATGTATCTATTTTGACTTAAAATAAATTTAAATAATATATATAATCATTTAAATAAAATGTAGGTTTTAAACAATAACGTACTATTTTTCATTATTCATCAAAAATTGAAAGTTTTCAGAAAAATACCAAAAATTCACCCTAAGATAATTTTGATATTCTAAATTCAAAAATTAAGTCCATTTAAAAAAAATAAAATTTAAAAAATTCAAAAAGTGGGTATTACTATTCATAACGGCCAGTTTGATTGGTCATGGTGTGTTAAAACTCCATGTTGCGTACAACGCAAGATATTTCATTATTCAAAGGGAAACATATTGTGGAAGCTTGAGGTGTTACACAACATCATAAGGTTAAAAAACTACAAACATTTTCCCAAGGTTGAACCACCTCTAATACCACTTTGTAAGGACCCAACCCACTAGGTTCCTCCTGGCTAGTGGAAGAACGGGCCACTACAACCCCAAACCTACCTCTATAGGCAAGTGGATGGCGACTAGTGATAAGTAGGAATAACTAAAATGGGTGGTATTTTCTTAATGTACCTATACGTATGCACCCAACCATCTCTATGTAGAAGTGAAGAGGAATAAAAAATTAAAGATTGTAACATCTAGAGATAAACAATGATAGCAATAAACTCTAGGGAATACATCAGAGTATGACATAATAAAACCAAAGTGTAAAAGGGGAAAATAAAAAAAGGGTGTGGCAGTGTAAACCTAAATGTAAAGGGGGGAAATATACACTCAACTATAAAATATGTCGCATTCTAACAAAAATTGGAATAAAGTAAAGATGAGAGATCCCAACTCCTGATCTCCAAGCCCAACCACCATATATGGTCTATGAACCCGAGTATCCCTATGCTCCTCTAAAATAACTATTTATTTATCCATTATCTGCATAAGGCATGACATGTGTGGGAAAATCCCATGTAAGGGTGAGTATATACATACCCATTAGGACGCCCCAAAAATTAAAGAGGAAACAATAGGAGACATGATAGACTAGTCAGCTCAACCCAATAAAGGAATGTCAATCAAAAACTAATACAATGACCATAAACATCTAAATATGATCAACAAGAATCCCAAATGAAGAGAGAAATGGTATCTCCATCTCTATATTCCAACTAAGAATGATGAGTCTATCCATGGCTCTAAACTTCTGTCTCGGATGCCCAGCATCATGCACAGCCGCATAAGAAACCATACAGAGGGACCTACACCCCACTACTTCTACACACCACAGCCAAGTGATCCATGATTCTAAACTATGAATCTCACATAACCTCAATAGGAAAAGAGTGGAGGGGAACGCACCCTGAAACTTCACTCCACAGCCGAGGGATCCATAACTCCCATGGAGGACCCACGTGCTGTTGGAGCTTGAAAAGACGGGGGGTGCCACTCTGGTAAATAGAGGACCCGCACCCTTTGTAATATGGGAGAGTAGCATATATATCTATATAAATAGTATGGGGGACCCATGCCCTAGTGTAACATGGGAGTACCATCCCCAAGGATAGAGGACCTGCACCCTAGTGTGATAGGGGAGTACCACCTCTGTTTGTAAAAAGATTATGGGGGATTCACACCCTGATTCGATAGGGGAGTATCATCCCCATGGATAATGGACTCATGCCCTGATGTAACAAGGTAGTATTTTCTCTACATGGAATAATCATTATGGGGGACCCACACCCTGATGTAATAGGGGAGTTCCACCCCTGATAACACTTTAATGATCACACCTGATTAGTACCATCATCAAACGTCTCCTAAAGAATCCTCATACTTGAAACATCTCACATAATATCTTAAAATCCATTATAAAGTTTATCATTATGTTCTATGCAGAAAAGAACTCAAGATAGGCTGCTCGTGAGTCAAAATATTTGTTTGGCCAAAAGTCGGGTGAGTTCACAAGGCTTGTCATTAGTTTGTCGGGCTAAAACGTCAATCCATTGATATGTCATTGTAAATGGATATGAATGTACAAATAGATCACACTATTGTGATTCTCATGTAAAACACTCGAAATAGGCTAATTACTTTCCCAAATTGGACACCCATTGAAAAAAACACAATTCGTCATAACACATACGTGCATCGCTTCATAGGCTCGCGCCTCGAGTTTGAAAAAGGTAACCAACATCAGTCTTGAATTATCTACCTTAACATCAGGGTCATGATTCCATAGATGGCTCACCAATTAGACATCACACAAAGAACTTATGAACGAATCAAGGTATTAATAATAATAATAATAATATTATTATTATTATTATTATTATTATTATAAAACTTATATAAATAGTATATAAGTCAAGGGGTTCATAGAGGATCCTTCCTCCATCTCCTTCACACGCATAGTGTGACTAACCCATCCCCTTCATTTTTCATTTTTTCCTTTTTCATTTAAATTATTATTATTATTGAAAATAATAATAAAATATATATACATGGCAAGGAGGCTCTTTCCCCCACTCTGTCATGTGTACAGTAGGGTGTAAATCCCCCTTTATGTGACCCTTCATTTCATACCTCATTTATTCTTTCATTTAATTTACCTCTCATAATAATATGTAATATCCAATTTAATTAATGAATATATATTCAAGGGGTTTCACGTTGAAAACCTCCCACCATCTCCACACTAGGTCACGCATAGGAGCCCCTTCCTCTCTCAAAGTGATTCCCCACCTTAAATCCTATTTTAAATTTTTTAAACATTATTATTATTAAAAATAATAAAAAAATCCCATTTTCTAAGAAAGAGGCACATATAGGTCCTCCACTTCTCCAGGCACCCCACCCATCATGCCCGAGTCTTCTGGACTTCATTTGTTTTGTTGTATTAAAACAATATTATTATTTTCAATAATAATACTCATCACAAATCCAGCATTATTATTTTTTTTTATTATTATTATTAAATACCACATGTTATTATTATTAAAAATAATAATTACATGTACCACCATCCACGGCCAGCCAGAAATCATATTCTAGCCATTCTTCATTGAAAAATTGTCCACATCCATCCGCAGCAACCGCGCATCCCCGAACACGCCTCTCGTGCGCCTACCACTCGATCTCATCACCCCTTTGGATTCTTGATCTATAGAGTATCACTAATATCTTGTATTGTTTATCAATTTATCTGTAAACCATTGATTTGGGTGTCATCCATGCTACTGCAATGAATATGAGGGTTCAGTCACACTTGAGCCCACCCCAACAATGTCAAACCACGTTTTCATAGGCCAACAGTGAAGAAATTAATGAATGGAAAGGGGAAAATACATGAAAAGGGTGAAACATAATTGTCCAAATGTTCTTTTCCAATGATTATATAAAAAAGTTTATATCAAGGGAAAAAATAACTTTAATGGATTAATTACACAATACAACAACAGGGTTCATGCGAAGGAATAAATAAACTGCAGATTAAAATAAGATAATTAATTCATCCTCAATATTTGTATCAAAAGCCAAAAATACACAATTGATGATCCATACCTCAATTATAGATTGATATTTTTTGAATATTATGTTTTTCAGTGATAAATAAGACTCGTTTCGTTCACTACCTATCAAGCCACCTCGATTCCATCATTGTTTGTTGTTCAATGTTGATATGCCAATGAAGAATTCTCTTCACCTACTCTTAGATATAGAAAGGTTTGTATGGATAAACATTGTAAAGTCATAATAATAGGGTATTATAGAGGATTTTAATTAGGTTTTTTAATAAAACAAAAAAATAAATTATTTATTTATTTTAATTAAATGCAATTGCCAATGGATTCCTTAACCGTACATCTGACGATGACCAACTTTAGGTTTCATATAGGGTAAACCCCATATTTTGGACTAAACTGTGGTCTCATATTTCCTATCAGATACTCTATTTAGGATTTATTCTATTTTTTCAAGAAAACTATATGCACAGGATATTAATATATTTAATATTTTTATAATATCAATTTTGGGTTCACCGGGCCTTGGGATCTCACATTGTCTCAATACCTGTCTCCAAAAATATTCTTAATAATATTTAAAAATTCTTACAAAAAAAAAGAGTCCCTAAATTTGGATTTGAAAGTGGTATTGGGTGTTTGAAATGGTTTTAGAACTGGAAAATGGTTTTGAATTTGGAATAGAAAATGTGGTTTTTGAAAAAGGTTTTTTGGTTTGGTATTTTTATGTTTCAATTTATGAGATTGGTATTTTTCTTGGAGGTTTTTTTTTATTGATTTTTGGTTAAGGGTTGGTTTGATGCTGATTTTGGATTTTTTTATATTAATTAGAGTATGTTGCCTAGAAAGGTCCAAAAGGTTTATGAGGGGTCTCTTCCAGTTATTGGTTTTGTCCATACTACCTATGGGTTGGTGGAGTTGAGTTCTTCTCATGTTTTTCCTGTATTACATGGTAATAAAGATTCACTGAAGGTTGTAGAGTGGTTTTAGGGAATTAAAATTATCTTTAGGCCCTTGGAAACTCCAGAAGTTTTGAGGGTGTGAGTTGTCTTGGGTCTGTTTGAGGGATCGGGTTTGGACCAGTGAAAGGTAATTGTTTCATCCTTATTGAAAGATGGGATGCCTTCTCTAAAGGATTATCTTCAGTGTGGTAGATTGGATCATTTGGAGAAGTTTTTTAAGTTGCGTTTTCTTAAGAGGAAGTTATGATCAAGGATTTTAGCTTTTCACTACGTGCAGTAGGTGCTTCAAGACATTAGGTTTCCAACCATAGGTCTCAAAGTGAAGCTTTTCACGCAATTCAATATTTTCTAGGTGTAGGGATGTTATCCTCACTTGTATTTTTGATGTCAAAAACATCATAATGAAAACCATTTAAGTTTCCCCTTGTTGTGGTTTTCTGCTCTTGGGAACCTTTTTGTTTTTGAGGTTTTGGTGGCATCGTTATTTTTGGGATTTTTATGTATTGTATTGGTCCCAGATAAAATAATTCAATATTTCATCTAATATACCATAAAATTAAACTTCACTTTCTTTATGATGATATCCTTTCAAAAAAACATCGTTATTCATTATTTTTTTTGATTCACCATATATGCATGTATGGAATCAAAATCCATTAACCACATACCCATTATAATATTTTACCAATTTAGATTGAGGATTGTTTAGCACACATAATTGAATATCAATTTTATTTTCAAGTTATATTTCCTACAAATAATAAAAATTATTAATAATAGATATCATTACAAAATTGGTTTGATGTTCCATCAAAAGTAACTTAACTTACTGGTCTTTGAAACCAAAATGAAAAATTTTGTTGACTATGTTCTTGAAGAGCAGTGGATGTAATTTTTATAAATTGATTTTTGATATGGTTATCATATAGTCTACAAAAAAATAATGTAAATAAAGGTATTTATTGTAAAATTTTAAAAAAGTAATAAAATGTCACGACCCATCCCCCGGGGCTCGTGTCGTGACTACCCCAAGCCCGCCTTCCATAGGCCAGGGGTTGGAGACTAGCATCGGAAAGGTGTATCCCTATAATGGGAAGGCATTCCCTTTAAACCTATACAAACACACAATCCAAGAACATAACAAGAAGCAACCATGAAGTAAACTGCTGTAGTAAAAAGTGTACTGAAAGTAAGGGGTCCGGAATACAAGCCCAACTGGAAAGTACAAGTACAAATGAAAGAGAAAACAACTCATGGAATGTCCACCGAGGATCCTACCTGAAGGGTAGGTACAACTCATTATCAGTAGTCACTGCATCACGTCACATCAAATGGTCTACCTCTGAGCATCGTCCAGTCCTGGCTCCCTCAGCCTCAATCAATGTTGTTCGTCATCTGTACAAGACACAGAAAGGTGTGGGAATGTCCCATGAAGGGTTGAGTATAACAATACTTAGTAGGTACCCCAAGACCCCTGAAGGTCTCCCAGATTTCCACAAAAGAAAAACCATAAAGCAAGACCTCAATCACAAAGAACGAAGCATTAGTCATCAACTTTACTTAGGTATATGCCCATACATATACCTAAGTTATCAAAATATACTCTTCTCATACATGAGGAAACATAAGGCTACCACTTTTAAGCTATTTTCACAACTGATCCACAAGGTAAGAATACCACAAAGGTAACACCATGAAGGTAACTCCACGAAGGTAAAAGTACCACAAAGGTAACACCACGAAGGTAAAAGTACCACAAATGTAACACCACGAAGGTAACATCGTGAAGGTAAAAGTACCACAAAGATAACACCGCGAAGGTAACACCACGAAGGTAAAATACTCAGCTCACGCTAGGTATATAACTTAAGTACATAAGTACATATGATTAGTCGTAAAACTAGATCATCTTATTATGTCGAGAGGCTCTGCTGCTGACCCACACAGGATCGATAGATTCTCACCCACATAGGATCGCTAGGTACTGACCCACAAAATATCGATAGATACTGACCCACACAGGATAGCTAAGCGCTTACCCACACAGGATCGATAGATGCTGACCCACATAGGATTCATGTTCTTTCTTCATTTTACAACCAGCCACGAGATTTCCGTACTAAGCACGCTTGATTCTGGGAGGATATGCTACTCAAGTCTCCATTCATACCTCAACCTCTATTAAGTTCCATTGAAAAGTATCCCAAATAACCTTTATGTCATAAGGGTTCCAACGTGATAGACAGCGCATCAATCGGACACCTGGTCTGTAAGTTATAGGCATTTTAATGCCGAGGGAACGGTTGGATTCGGGTTCAATCCAACCCAACCATACTCCAACTTTCTCCAAAACTCAATTGGAGTATATCAAAAATAACTTCTTTCTCTAAGGATCCTATCACCATAGACGTTTCGTCAAACGAATGTATGGATTTCAAGTTATGGTCCTTTAGGTGAAACTGGGACTGGTTGGGTCCGGGTTTGGTCAGACCCAGCCCGACCCGGTTGGGATGGGCCATAGTGGGCTCAGCCTACTGGGCCACGGTCTGACCAGGCCCTTAGAGGCACGGCCCATTGGGCTCTCGCAACCCAGCCTGCAGAGGCACAGCCTGAAGGGCTCTTGCGGCACACTGGGCTTGCGCGGTCCGCTGGAGCGGGGCCCACCCTAGCTCGCTCGAGGGGTGATCCCCCTTACCCGAACAATATCCATTTGGGAAAAGGGAGTGGCGGTGCCATGTGGCGTCACTTGGGATCCTGCAGGACTCGCAGGGAGCAGATCCTAGGCCTTCGTGGCTTCCGAGCCGCGGACCCCTACTCTAGCGGCACGTCGTTGCGCGCCGCTCCACCTCCTGCGGTCGGCCAGTGTCGGTTGCTCTGCATATCCACCACAGCTGATGAGCCATGTCCACCCTCTCTAGTGACGCTCGAGGGCACGTCGCCCTCCCTTCCATGGTCAGTCGATGTCATCCGCTACTAACCACCGCGGCTAAATGCCATGGTCATCTTCGCTAGCGGCATGCGACGGCGCACCACCACCCCCTCCACAGTCAGCCGGTGCCAGCCGCCGCCATCACCTCCTCTGTCGGCTCCGGTTGTTGGTGGTCTTCTGTGGGTCACCAGGTGAAAACTGGTGGCTCGTTTTTTCATCCGAAGGTTCCAACAAACTCCTCGGGATGCCCTCTTCATCACTAAACCCACCGTTTTGGGTTTCTTCCAACCCAAATAAATCACTCATGAAGAAAACGTCAAATTTCAACAAAAGGCAGAGGGTCTGGACCTTGTTCATTTGGATCGTTCCCTCCGTGTTAACTTGATATCAAGAGGGTAGTATAATGATTCAAAAACTCTTGAAATTAGACAAGAAATAAACACTACCTCAAGATCATTGGAGAGCATCTGCGTTTGAGGAAGAGTCAGTGTTTTTCATTCGTGATTCAGTGGGACTCATCACCACTCACTAGAACCGGTTCCATACTCCAAGTGGTTGTATTCATGGTACCTTATTAGAACTTTGTCATTTGGTGAAGTTGTGCCAATACCCCTCCCCAAACTCCATATAAATAGGATAGGGAGAGGTGAGTAACTCCATTGAGAATTTATGAGGTCCATTTAATTAATGAACCTCCCAAATTCCAACGGTGTTGTTACAAAGATTGGGGAGTCAAGACAATTAATGGCTTAACATGTCGTTGGTCCCGCCACCGTCGCTTTTCCATTGGAGGAAAAGAAAAATAAAATAAAATAACTTTGTTATTTTATTTTTATCTTAAATTTCCATAAACTATTTTTTTCTCTCTACCTACTATGGTTGAAGTGAAGCATTCCTTAAGTGAATCCCGACACTACGGATTCAACAGTGCTCTCATATTTTTAATTCGAGCACTCGTTCAAAAGTTAGAAAATGCCGCTCACGCGTTTACTGAACGTACCTTAAAAAAATTTCATAAATTCATTCTGGGAACACCGGGACTCGTAATCACACGCCGTCAATTTTCACAGACTTGTAATAATTTCATATAATTAAAAAAATACATGGAAAATTTAAATCTTTACATTCTCCCCACCTTAGTTATTTTTTTCCCTGAAAGCCACAACATAGACTAAGGAAACAGATGTGGGTACTGGGCACAAATCTTAGCCTCCCGCTCCCATATTCTCTCCTATAGGTTCTCATGCTACTAGTGAATGCACACCAGAGGGATAGATTATCTATGAAGGATCCTCTCTTGTAGATCTTCAATCTCCATTGGAACCTCTATAAATGTCACCTCATCATCGATGTCTAGCTCGCCCCATTCGATGATGTGTGGTGGATCATGCATATACCTCCTCAACTGCGACACTTGGAAAATTTCATGCACCCTGTGCATATATTGGGGAAGAGTCAGACGATACGCCACCTCTCCAACTCTACTGAAAACCTAAAAAGGTTTGATGAACCTTGGAGATAACTTGTCACCCCTGCCAAATCTCTACAAACCTCGTCGAGGTGAGACCCATAGGAAGACGTGGTCTCCCTACTTAAACTCTAAAGGTATTTGTCTCCTGTCATAATAAGACTTTTGTCTGATCATTTCAGTCTTCATTTTCTTCTAGATGACCTGCACCTTCTTAGTGGTAGCTCGTACTAACTCTGGTCCCATAATTACTAACTCCCCTAGGTCTATCCAACATAAAGGTGACCTAGAAGGTCGACCATACAAGGCCTCAAATGGTGCCATACCGATGGTGGAGTGATAGATTTTGTTGTAAGAGAACCCCACCAAGGGTAAGTGATCCTCCCAACTGCGGCCAAAATCTAGGACGTAAGCATGAATCATGTCCTCCAGTGTTTTAATGGTCTACTCCATCTGACCATCCGTCTGTGGATGAAAGGCGGTGCTAAAACGTCACTGAGTCCTGAACGCCTCCGGTAATCCCTTCCACAACTGAGATATAAAACGTGTTTCATGGTCAGATATGATCATCAATGTCACCCCATGAAGCCATAAAATATCATGTACGTAGAGGCGTCCCAAGACCTCTATTGATCCCTACTCTCGAATGGGTAGGAAGTGAGCCGACTTGGTGAGTCGGTCAATGATCACCCAGATGGAATCATGTTCCCTAGACGTACGTGGAATCCCTATCACAAATTCCATGAAGATTCCATCCAAAATCAACTCCAGTACATCTAATGGTTGTGCTAAGCCTACTGGAACCTGATGCTCAACCTTCACTTACTGAAAAGTGATGCATCATGAAACAAACTATACCACTATTTTCTTCATCCCTGGCCACCAGTGCTGATGTCGGAGGTCCTTGTACATATTCACCACACCAGGATGTACCACCAGTGGGGACATATGGAACTCCCTCAATACCTCCTCCTGTAGCACCACTGATACCATGGTGCATCCTCTGAAGAGGATGATGTGCTTCCCACCTTTAGAAAATCCATCGGGTGCCTGTCCTGAGGATATCTGAGTACATCGAGCCTCATAGTCAATGTACCCAATATGTGCCTCCCAAACTCACTGAAGAAGTGGGAGAGTGACAATCATGTAATGGAGGTAATCATATTCATCTCTATCCACAAAGGACATCTGCAATGCAGCTAGCTGCTCTGTCGCCTCACTCGGCAAATGTAGATCAGACCTCCTAATGAGTGTGTCTGCTACTATGTTCCCCTTCCTAGAAGTGTAGACTATCTCAAAGTCATAGTCTGGGAGGAACTCTAGCCAACGTCCTTGTCTCAGGTTTAGTTCCTTTTGTGAGAATATATACATGAGACTCTTGTGATCAGAGTAGACTATAAAATGTTCTTCCATCAAGTAATGTTTCCACATCTTCAAGGAAAAGACCACTGCTACTAACTCCATTTCATGGGTAGCGTAGTTCTTCTCATTTTGTCTCAACTATCAAGAACCATATGTGATCAATACTTGCTCTTGCATCAGGACACATCCAAGTATGGTTCCTGATGCGTCGTAGTAGACTACATACCCAACGCCCTCTTCCGGTAGCCTCAAGATGGGGGCACTCGTCAGTCTCTGCCTCAAATCCTGAAAACTATGTTGATATCTCTCCATCCATATGAAGGTTTGTGCCTTCTTTTTCAATGTTAACAAGGGTGACGCAACTCTAGAAAATTCGGGTAAAAATCTCCGGTAGTACCTAGCCAACCCCAGGAAGCTCTGCACCTCGATCACACTCCCGGGTGGCTCCCAAGCAAGCACAGCCTCTATCTTCACCAAATCCACTGCAACTCCAGCCTCCGAGATAATGTGTCCTAGAAAGTGGACCTCCCATATCCAGAACTGGAACTTTAAGAGCTTACCATAAATCTATTGCTCTCTGAGTGTATCCGAAACTATCTGTAGATGATAGGAATGCTCCTCCTCCGTCGCTGAGCACACCAAGATGTCATCAATGAAGACCACCCTGAAGCGATCAAGGTATGGCTAAAATATCTTGTTCATGAGTCCCATGAACACTGCTAGGGCGTTGGTCATGCCAAGTGGCATAACCAAGAACTCATAGTGGCCATCCTGACATTTGAAGGTTGTCTTCTGTACATCCCCATCTCGTACCCTAAGCTGATGATAGCTTGATCTGAGGTCTATCTTCAAAAATCATCAAGCTCCCTTCAACTGATCGAAAAGATCATCAATCCTCAGGAGTGGATACTTGTTCTTCACAGTCACCTGGTTCAGGAGCCGATAGTCCACACAGAGTCTCAAACTCCCATCTTCCTTCTTAGTAAATAAAACCAGGGCTGCCTATGGAGAAACATTGGGCCTTATGAACCCCTTCCTCTGCAAGTCCTCTAGATATACCGATAACTCACAAAGCTCTATGGGATCCATCTGATATGATGGTGTAGATATCGATGTCATCTCGGGGTACAGGTCAATATAAAATTCAACCTCTATGCGATGAGGTAGTCGTAGAACATCATTAAGAAAGACATCAGCATATCGGTCCACCACTACAGGATAACTCGGACTCTCAAAATCAAATACTCCAAGGATAAGGCTATCCAACTGATGAGTGATCGGTTGCACCCTCCTTCGGGTAAGTCCATCCCATGCTGCTAAGGTTCACTTCTCGCCGATGAAGGAAAAACGGATCCTATCCTCATGGACACACCGCACTTTGCACCTAAAATAGTCAATCTGAGCATGGACTGTGGATAGCCATTCCATACCCAAGATGACTTCATAAGGCTTCGATGCCACTACTAGAAGATCACAGTCGAAGATCTTGCCTCCTAGAGTAAGCTCACACTGCTGGAACCAGTGTGTAATCATCGAATCCCCTCTCGTAGGAGTCTCTATCTATAAGAATCGAGCCAACAAATCCACCTGAATCTTCAAGCCCTAAATGAGTGTTGTGGAAATGAAAGAGTGAATAACACCTATGTCTATAAGTACTACAGATAAGGTGTATTAGACACATATTGTACCTCAAATCATCTCTGGAGAATTTTGGTCATAGGCCTCAGCTGCCTGAAGCTGAGCTCATCCATGTCCACCTACTCTCTGTGGTTGGGGTGGACCACCTGGAGGTGGTGGTGGTAGAACCTCAAATCGCCACCCACCGCCTACTACACGGACAGCTCCTCTACCACCTCTACCGCCCTGCGGACCTCCTCGCTCAAACCTCTACCTCTAACTCAGTGGTCCCTCTACTGTCTACTGGTCATCTGTATGGTGGGTCGGGAAGTCGTGAGCCATGTGACCTTTCCCACCACATGAGTAGCACTACATGCTCCTCATTTTTCCTCCTCTGTCTCATGAGCCCTGTACCACTGACCCAATATCCTGAGGTCATCCACCAGAAGGTATGGCCTGATTGGTCCCCTATATCATTCATCTACTTCCTACTACGGATGACTCTACTACCTGAAGTATGGTGGTAGCTCTCACTTTATGTGCCTACTCAGCTAGGAATCTTTCCACCAAAAGTGCTCTCTCTAGCACCCCAGTCTACATCGGAATGCTGAGCGATATCATCGATGCTCTGATATCCCTTCAGAGACCCTTCTCAAAGGTCCAGGTCCTGAAGAAAGGGTCACGTACCATGTCGGTGGAGTAGCGGTAGTGATCAGTGAACCTCACTGAGTACTGGTCCATGGTCATGTTGTCCTGTTGTAAGTCCAGTAGCTCATGTATACGCACTGAGCGTAAGGTCACTGGGACGAACTCTACCCTAAAAAGGCCCCTGAAGTCCGCTCAGGTAAGGTTTGACTTGTTCTGTAACTGGAGTGTCAGACTCCACCATCTCCCAGCTACTCCTTGGATGATACTGACATCTAGGATCACCATCAGATCAGTTGGTGTCCCAACTAAGCAAAAAACTATGGCCACAGCCTCTATCCAGTCCTCAACCGCCTACGGATCCATCTCACCTCAAAACCTTAGAGGCCTTTACCATTGAAACTTGTGAAATGTGCTCAGTCAGCGTGCACCCTCTGCTGGTGGGGATCGTTGAATCTACTTCCCAATGGGTGGTGGTGCTACCGGTTCACCACCCGATGGTACTATCGCTGTAAGAGGGCCTTGCACTGAAGCCTCATCGCTCAGTGGGCCATCATTGTGTACTCTATCTGTAATCCTAGATGGATTTCTACGTGGAAGCATCCTGAAAGAAAATAGGTGCACCACGGTCAATAATTTATACCTGGTGATCTGACTCAAAGAGATCATAAGAAAAACTTTTCAAAAACACATGCAATCAGTGTTTTCTTGCACTAATTTGGAAATCAAAATTCAGGGTCCTGTTGTATGGATATATCGGCCGTCGCACCAATACTAGATTCCCCAAACTGAAAATCACATTCATAACACTTAACACTATTGCCACATAGAAAAGATCAGGGTCCTAGTTCTTCGGTAGAATTGACTCCTCTGATACCACTTTGTCATGACCTGTCCCTTAGGGCCCATGTTGTGACTACCCCAAGTTCGTCTTTCATAAGTCGGGGGTTGGCGACTATCACCAGAAATGCATATCCCTATAATGGGAAGGCATTACCTTTAAACCTATACAAACACACAATCCAAGAACACAACAGGAAGCAACCACAAAGTAAATTGTTGTAGTAAAAAAGTGTACTGGAAGTAAAGGGGCTGGAATACAAGCCCAACTGGAAAGTAAAAGTACAACTGAAAGATAAAATAGCTCCTAGAATTTCCACTAAGGATCCTATCTAAAGGGTAGGTATAGCTCACGATCAGTAGTCACTAAGTCACGTCACGTCAAATGGTCCACCTCTAAGCATCGTCCAGTCCCATCTCCCTCAGCCTCGATCAACATTGCCCGTCATCTGCACAAGACACAGCAAGATGCGGGCATATCCCATGTAGGGGTGAGTATAACAATACTCAGTAGGAACCCTGAGACCCCTGAAGGTCTCCCAGAGTTCCACAAAGGAAAAACCACAAAGAAAGACCTCAATCACAAAGCATTAAACAATAGTCATCAAATCTACTTAGGTATATGCCCATACATATACCTAAGTTATCAAAATATGCTCGTCTCATACATGAGGAAACATAAGGCTCCAACTTTTAAGCCATTTGAACAACATATTCATGAGGGAAGAATACCACAAAGGTAACACCGTGAAGGTAAAAGTACCAAAAAGGTAACACCACGAAGGTAACACCACGGAATTAAAAGTACCACAAAGGTAACATCATGAAGTTAATGCCACGAAGGTAAAAGAATCAACTCACACCCAGTATATAACTTAAGTACATAAGTACATATGATTAGTCGTAAAACTAGATCATCTTATTATGTCGAGAGGCTCTGCTACTGACCCACACAGGATCGATAGATAATGACCCACAAAGTATCGCTAAGCACTGACCCACATAGGATCGATAGATGCTGACCCACATAGGATCGATGTTCTTTCTTCACGTTACCGCCAACCACGATATTTCCGCACTAAGCACACTTGATTCCAGGAGGATCCGCTCCTCAAGTCGTCAATTGTACCTAAACTACAATGAATTTCCACGAATAAGTATCCCAAAGGACCGCCATGTTATAAAGGTTCCAATGTGACAAATAACATGTCAATCGGACGCCCGGTCTGTAAGTTATAGGCATTTTAATGTCGAGGGACCGGTTGGATTCGGGTTCGATCCAACCCATACATACTCCAATTTTCTTCAAAACTCAAGTGGGGTATATCAAAATGATTTTATACATCTTAGGATCCCAACACCACAAACAGTTCATCAAACGGACGTCTGGATTTCAAGTTACGGTCCTTTAGGCGAAACTGGGCCTGGTTGAATCTGGGTCCGATCTGACCCGGTCGGACTGACCTGGCCCCACCCGACCTGGTTCGGGTCAACCTCAGCCAGTCCAGGTCTGACCCGATTGGGATGGGCCGCGGAGGGCTCGGCCCGCTGGGCACACGCGGTCCACTGGAGCGGGCCCCGCCCTGGATGGCACGGGGGGCGCTCCCCCTTACACGAACAGCAGCCGTTTGGGAAAACGGAGCGGCGGTGCCAAGTGGCGCCGCCTGGGCTGCTGCGGGACCTGCAGGGAGCAGGTCCCCAGCCTCCACGACTTCCGAGTTGCGACCACCTCCTCCAATGGCGCGTCGTTGTGCACCATTCCGCATCTTGCAGTCAACCGGTGTCGGCTGCTCTGCGCGTCCGCTACAGCTGATGAGCCACAACCACCCTCTTCGGCGGCACGTGAGGGTGTGCCGCCCTCCCGCGGCCATCCAGTGTCGGCCGCTACTAACCGCCGCAGCTAAATGTCATGGCCATCTTTGTCGGCGGTGCGCAATGGCATGCCGCCACCCCATGGCTGGCCAGTGTCGGTTGCCACCATCACCTCCTCTACCGGCACCAGTTGTCGGTGATCTCCCGCATGTCACTAAGTGAGCTTCGGTGGCCCATTTTTTCATCTGAAGGTGCCAACAAAATCCTCGGGACTCCCTCTTCATCACTAAACCCACCGTTTCGGGTTTCGTCCAACCCAAATAAATCCCTCACGAAGAACACGTCAAATTTCAACAAAAGGCAAAGCGTTCGGGCCTTGTTCGTTTGGCATGCGCCCTCCGCATTAACTTGATAGCAAGAGGGTAGTATAATGATTCAACAACGCTTGAAATTAGACAAGAAATAAACCCTACCTCAAGATCGTTGGAGAATGTTCGAAATTGAGGTAGATTCAGTGTTCATCATTTGTGATTCAGTGGATCTCATCACTGCTTGCTGGAACCGGTCCTGTCCTCCAAGTGGTTGGTGTCGCGGTACCTTATCAGAACTTCATCACTTGGTGAAGCCATGCCAATACCCCTCCCCAAGATCCATATAAATAGGAGGGGGAAGAGGTGGGTAACTGATTAACCACTAAATGAGGCTAATATTCATTGTTAATATATATAATATTCATGTTCTTTATTATTCATAAACACCATTTTAGTGTATTTTACACTTTGAACATCATTTCACATTATGATTGTAATTCCTTCTTAAAATGCATTATTATGTGGTACATTTTTTAACATCATTTAAAGTACCCAGTGATCTTGATTTTATTTTCATATTTAATTTTTAGGTTTCTAATTATATTTGAAATAATTCATATTTGTGGAGTGTTGGAAGATCTACATTGGAAGACCACCAAAATGGGATTTCATGCAAACAATTCTGGAGAAGTCAGATTGGACATCATCCCACTGATGAGAGTGTGGGGCCCAACATACAGGACCAATGAAGCCCAAATTTCGTTTGATGTTATAATATATATATATATAGGAACAAATAATTCTTCAGGATCCAGTGATAATTTTGCCTCCATGGTGGTTATTAAGGCGGCCCAATTTAGAGATAAAATTCTGAACCAGATTCTGCTTCCCAAAAAACATCCTACCAATCTAATCATATCTCGGAATAAACAACTCCAAATGGGCCTAAATTTTACATACGGTTAGGAGACATCTGGGGATCCATTTTATTCTTCTATGGCTCACTCTAATCCATCCATCTATAAGGTATTACAAGCGCTTTTATTTGGTGGTTTCAAGCTGGCTGCCACCTCGGGTCAAGAGTGGAAAAGTTCAAGTTCCACAAGCTTTCCACCACCCTAGGCCTACCATAATCAAGTGGGATGATTTGTACTGTTGGAGGATCGACCCAAGGCTCCCAAAATTTCTATATAAGGCAGTTTTGATGGAGGAGTTTTTCATCTTTGGTGTTTTGTTCAATTTTAATGTTATGCTGTGATTTTGTTGTCTCAAGTTTGTCTTTCACATGTAAGTTGTTCAATTCACTTTAGTTTCTTAATAAAAGTTCTTATTTTCCTATTATTATATTGTTATTAATATCACTTTGATATCATTAGTTCAAGGTGTGAATTTATTCACACCAAACCCTGTGAAATTATCACACAACAGTGGAGTGATCGTTATTTCATTGTTTTTTTTTACTTCTCCATTTCCTCCCTCATGAGTCTACTTTCCGCTTCCATTGAAACCATAGAATCAATGGAGGGATAATTCACTTATGGTTTGATCAAATGGAGTATAAAGGGTCTGTATTGGATGTTATTTATCACCCCATTAATGTTTAATCACTTCTTTTAATTGATATTTTTATTTAATGATTTTTAAACTCCATCATTCTTGTTGAATTTAAGGCCACACACTTCAAGTGCTAATACAAACCTTTACCTTGAAGTGCTCAAAAAATTTAATCCTTAAAGTGTATAGGTGATTAGTATTAAATTTTTTAGGTATTAAACTAGTAAGTGAGGATGTTGTTTGATCTTCTTAAAATAACCCATCTCAAATATAAGAAATTGAAATAGTTGAAAAAGAATTTCATCCAATCCACCGCGAGCGATAACCTAGGATCAACTCATTATTTTAAATTGAATTCATTTAAATCTGTTATTTATACTTTAAAACCATATAAAATCAACCCATGTTGGCCACTTCATAGCTAAAAACAGTCCATAGAATGTATGTGCCTATAAGTTTCTTCTTAGGTCTCTGAGGATTCAACAACCCAAGCTAAACTACAAGGACTGTTGTACCTTCATATCTTGGGTAAGTTTGAGCATGAATCAAATTTTTATGCCGTTTATGGGGACCTAAGTAAGTTATCTTAGACACTAGAATCCTTTTCTTTTCATCCCACTTCTCTGTTCTCACCCCCTCACTTCTATGGAAGGCAATTTTGAACAAATCCAAACATGGGGAACCTATCCCTACTTTGATCACCCAGCTCCATGTGTGATGTACAATGACCATCCTAATTTCTACTGGTGGGATCATCAACAACCTAATGGACCACAATGTTTTAACTCTTATGATCCACAAAACATTCCAACATATAATGAGTTTCAATCCCCACAAATCCAATATGAACACCATCCTGTGCAATTCCAACAACTTAATTATCCACCTGGAATAGACCATTTGGCTCAACCCCTTTCCCATAATGATCCATAACCATTACTTGAAAAATTGTGTCAACAAATGGAGAAAATTAATTTTGAGGTTTCATCTTTGAGGTTATAACTACAAATCATTAAAACTTATGAGGAACACATCCCTACACCAACTGTCCCTTCCATAACCTTATGTGACGTTTCTTGTTTCCCACAAACCCCACATGAATTTATTGAAGAACCAACCTTTTGATTTGGGATAGATGAAGAGGATCAAGGAATTGTTGAAGGGTCTTTAAATCAGGAGGAAATTGACTTTTTGGATTCAAAAGAGGATAATTTAACCTCATGTATTGAGTATCCTAAGTATAACTCCATTGATAAATTTTCAAAAACACCAA
Source organism: Viscum album (assembly GCA_963277665.1). Lineage (NCBI taxonomy): Eukaryota > Viridiplantae > Streptophyta > Magnoliopsida > Santalales > Viscaceae > Viscum > Viscum album. The sequence continues at coordinate 754,620,746 of OY728160.1, forward strand.
CCATTGAACCATTGAGAGAAATCACAAACATTGAGTCCATACCCTTTCCTAAAATTGATCTTTCCAATTTTGTGTTTGAATATTCTATTCAAAAGGAACCAAATCTATTGAGCAATTTTTAAAATGAAATTGAGTTTGATTCAAAGTCCCAACCTATGTCTGAAAGTGTTAGCCTACCCGAACTTGAATGAAAGGACTTTCCATCCACCCTTAAGTTTCCATTCATTGGGGATAGAAAAAAACTTCCAATTTTCACAATTTATTATCTTAAAACCAATAAATAAGTAATGATTCTTAATGTATTTGGAAATACTAAAAAAGAAACTGGATCAACCATTTCTGATATTCCTTGGATTTTACCACTCATTATAGAACATAGGTTTGCACACGACAAAAATTATAAACAAATAATAAATCTCAATCTAGTGGACATGTAGAAATATGTGGTCCTTAAAATGTTGAAAATTGGTATTGGGTAAGTTGGGGGGTCCATGTCAGGATAACGACGATAAACAAAGCGATGCACGGGAGGCAACCCGTGGTTTTCATGTTTCCAATATTTTTGGAATCATTTTTATTTTTCAAATAGGATTAATGAATCGTTTTGATATATAAAAATAAAAAAAATAGACTTTTGACATGTTCTTCTATTATGAGTATGGATGGGTATGAAAGGGGAGCACCATATTCATCTGTGTCACGTGGTGTGATCCTTGAGTAATACCTTACCCAGAAATTTAAAAAGAAGATAATGTATCATCAGTTCATTTTATTTTTATATGTTTGTAGGTTAAAATAAAAATACAAAATAAAAATATATTAATAAATAAAAAAAGGACACGTCATAGGTCGTGGGTCAAACCTCGTCACAACCGGCGAAGCCGCGGGGAATCGAACTCGGGACCGAAGGGAGACGCGGGTGCGCGCTTACCACTGACCTATGGATTTTTGTGATTCCTTATTCTATAATTTTTATATATATACTTATATTTTGCTTTATGTATTTTATATATATATATATATATATTGTTTTTTTGTTTGTTTTTTCTCCACTAGGGAATTCTTAGAGTGACATTGAGATCAAGGGATTAAAAGGGAGCAACAATAATTTCAACTTCAACCACCAGGTGACTTCATTCCATGATCCTCATATTTCAATTTCCTTTTTGAACTTCCCTTATCTACCTCTACTCCTTATAAATTTTCTTTTCTTCAAACACTGGGGACAATGTTATTTTAATTTGGGGAGAGATGAAATAAAAAAAATTGCTTTTGTTTGAAAAAAAATGATTTGAAAGAAAAATGTGTGTAAATGGAAGGAAAAAATCCTTTAACTTTGAACATGGTAATACACATTGCACACTTTGAAACTAAATATCAAATAATTTAGCATGCCCTGATTCTGATTTTAATCCTTGTATAATTTCATGAGCATATATTTTGGAAAGTGTGGTTATCCAATGTGATATTTCATTGTTTATATTTTCATCCAAATAAAAAAAGATTACAATGCATGACCTTTGGATAGTGGGGTATTAGTTTGAGTTCATGGGGTTCCCCAAATAAATAGCATATTTTTGGTGATCATTTTAGTTTTAATATGAGTATTCAATAAAAAAATCAAAAAAACAATAAATTTGCACGTAGAGCAATGAAATGACCTAATGCGTGGCTTTCGGCACTTGGGGATCGTGACTCCATAGTTGTATGGACCAGAGTTAGTAATTTTATCTCTATTTTTGGTAATTTGAATTTTTTTTTATTGATTTAACTTGAGATTATGCCCTAGTATGTGGAATTCACTTAGTTCCCTAAGGTCTTTGAGCCTGGGAGTCATCGGAAAAGTCTCGCTACAGGGGTTGACTATTTTGAGTGCAATTTCAATTACCATGGAAAAATTGCAAAAACAAAAAAAAATACAATAAAAAAATTGAATACTCATCTTAATATTGAAATTTGATTCCACCTAGCACTTCCATCATTTCCCCCTTGAATAAAGATGAACCCCCATGTCTATTGTAATACACAACACATCCTCATACTTAATTGATATTGGATGAAATATGGAAATGAATTTGAACAAAGGAATGGGCTTGGTATTGGGATCTTCTTATGAAACTATCATGTATTAAAATATTTTGATGGGTTTCATGATTGTTTGGTATAAGGGTTTTTTGTGATCATTGTGTATTAAAATGTTTTTGGAAAAGGGAATTTGAATTTCATATTGTTGAGATATATTTTTCTCAGGACTAGAAAAACTCAAGTTGGGGAGTGTGATTAGCCACTAAATGAGGATAATATTCATTATTAATATATATAATATTCATGTGCTTTATTATTCATAAACACCATTTTAGTGCATTTTACACTTTGAACACCATTTCACATTATGATTGTAATTCCTTCTTAAAATGCACTATTATGTGGTACATTTTTTAACATCATTTAAACTACCCAATGATAATGATTTTATTTTCATATTTAATTTTTAGGTTTCTAATTATATTTTTAACAATTCATATTTGTGGAGTGTTGGAATATCCACATTGGAAGACCACCAAAATGGGATTTCATGCAAACGATTCTGGAGAAGTCAGATTGGACACCATCCCACTGATGAGAGTGTGGGGCCCAACATAAAGGCCCAATGAAGCCCAAATTTCATGTGATTCTATAATATATGTAGAGTAACAAATAATTATTCAGGATCCAGTGCTAATTCGTCCTCCATAGTGATTATTAAGGCATCCCAATTTGAAGATAAAATTCTGGGCCAGATTCTGCAGCCCAGAAAACATTCTACCAATCTAATCATATCTCGGAATAAACAACTCTAAATGGGACCAAATGTTACAGGAGATTAGTAGACATAAGGAGATCAATTTTCTTATTCTATGGCCCACTCTAATTCTAACATATAGAAGGTATTACAAGTGTTTCTGTTCGGTGGTTGCAAGCTGGCTGCCACCTCGGGTCAAGAGTGGAAAAGTCCAAGTTCCACAAGCTTTCCACCACCCTAGGCCTTCCATAATCAAGTGGGATGATTTTTACTGTTGTAGGCTCAACCCAAGTCTCCCAAAATTCCTATTTAAGGAAGTGGTGATGGAGTAGTTTTTCATCTTTGGTGCTTTGTTCAATTTTAATGTTATGCTGCGATTTTGTTGTCTCAAGTTTGTCTTTCACATGTAAGTTGTTCGATTCACTTTAGTTTCTTAATAAAAGTTCTTCTTTTACTATTATTCTATTTTTATTCATATAACTTTGATATTTTTGGTTCAAGGTGTGAATTTATTCACACCAAACCTTGTGAAATTATCACACAACAGTGGAGTGATCGTTATTTCATTATTTTTTTTACTTCTCCATTTCCTCCCTCATGAGTCTACTTTCTGCTTCCATTGAAACCATAGAATCAATGGAGGGCTAACCCACTTATGGGTTGATCCAAGGGAGTATCAAGGGTCTGGATTGGATGTCATTTATCACCCCATTAATTTCTAATCACTTATTTTAATTGAGATTTTTACTTGATGATTTTTAAACTCCATCGTCCTTGTTGAATTTAAGGCCACACACTTCAAGTGCTAATACAAACACTTACCTTGAAGTGCTCAAAAACTTTGATCCTTAAAGTGTATAGATGATTAGTATTAAAGTGTTTAGGTATTAAACTAGTAAGTGAGGATGTTGTTTGATCTTCTTAAATGAACCTATCTCAAATATAAGAAATTGAAATAGTTGAAAAAGAATTTCATCCAATCCACCCCGAGCGATAACCTAGGATCAACTCATTATTTGAAATTGAATTAACTTAAATATGTTAGTTATCCTTTAAACCCATATAAAATCAACCCAAGTTGGCCACTTCATAGCCAAAAATAGTTCATAGAATGTACGTTCCTATAGGTTTCTTCTTAGGTCTCTGAGGATTCGACAACCCAAGCTAAACTACAAGGATCATTCTACCTTCATCTCTTGGGTAAATTTGAGCATGAATCAGTAATGTTGTTGGAAATTTATGAGGTTCATTTAATTAATGAACCTCCCAAATTCCAACGTTGTTGTTACAAAGATTGAGGAGTCAAGCCAGTTAATGGCTTGACATGTCGTTGGTCCCGCCATTGCCGCTTGTCCGTTGGAGGAAAAGAAAAAAAGAAATAAAATAACTGTTATTTTATTTTTCTTTTAAATTTTCATAAACTATATTTTTCTCCCGACATACTGCGGTCGAAGTGAAGCCTTCCTTAAGCGAATCTTGACGCTGTGAATTCAATGGTGCTCTTGGATTTTTAATCTAAGTACTGGTTCCAAAGTTAGAAAACATCACTCATGCGTTTACTGAACGTATCTTAAAAAAAGTTCAGAAATTCATTCCGGGCACATCAGGCCTCAAAATCACGCGTTACCCATTTTTGCAGACTCGTAATAATTCCATATAATTAAAAAAAATACATGTAAAATCCAATTCTTTACATAAAAAGTAGTACTTACTGCACAAATAGTGTTATTTCTTCACAATTCAGCAGAACATATGTATGAGCTCTCTGTAGTTCTTCATCTAAAAGTCATTGTTCATGATAACCACCAAAACCAAACTCGGGTTGATTAAAAACTAACAAGTGATTACAAATTATTATTATATTTTAGTTATGTCTAATTAGTATTTCATATATGTTATTTATACAATTTGTTACAAATTATCATAATTTACTAACATTTACTAATTTTTATTGATATTGACTAATTATTTATTAATTAACAAATTATTTAATGATTAATACTAATTATTTTAATTAATACTGCATTTTTATGATTTATTGTGAATTTCTAATTGTTATTATTGTTTTTAAATTTTTTTTACAAGGTATGAAAAAAATTAGTAATTATTATAAATAATTTTTAAATTTTACTAATTGATAAAATTATTTATTAATTATAACTAAATTTTTAATAAATATTACCAAATTTTAATAATTACTAGTTTTGATATTTTCTTCTTTTACAGTTTATTTAAAATTATCATAATTTCATCAAATTTACAAATTATTAATAATATCTTGTAATTAACACTAATATTTTCTATTTATTAATAATATTGGACAATTAATTATTAATTATTATAAATTATTTAATTATTATTTCTAATTATTTAAATTATTATTATATTTTTAGTAATTACTATTTTTTGTGAATTTTTAATAATTTTTACTAATTTTTATATTTTTTATGAGGTATTACAAAAAATTTACTAATTATTATTAGCTAAGTTTTTAATAAATATTTATTATTTTTAATTTTTAATTTTTTCATTAAAATAATTTTTATAACGTTTTTATAAAAAAAATCTTATAAATATCATTTTGTTAAAACATTTTCTTTAAATTGATTTTCTCATCATTTTTATAAAACACTCATTTCCTATTTATTTCATACATTATATATATATATATATTACATAATTTTTTAATCAAATTTATTTTTACATATTTTTTAAAAAAATATACATGTCAAATCTACATATATATATACATACATACATACATATCAAAAACCTTACATGTTTTTTTAACATTTTTACATGTATATTCACATGTTTATATATATATATATATATATATATATATATTATAAAATTTCTTAATCGAAATTATTTTTTCATGTTTTTTAAATAAATATACATATCAAATCTAGACACGCATGCGCATATCAAAAACCTTATATGTTTTTTTAATGTTTATATATATATATATATATATATATATATTCACATGTTAACATACATACATACATACATATATATATATATATATCAAAAAACCTTACACATTTTTTTAAAACGTTTATATATGTATATTCACATGTTAATATACATACATATATATATATATAAATATATATATTAAAAACCTTACACATTTTTTATATAAAGATATATATATTAAAAACCTTACACATTTTTTTAACATTGATATCTATATATAACATGATTTCTTAATTAATATAAATACATCAAATATATTATGTCACTTTTTTAAAATAAATATACATATCAAATCTACACACACACACACACACCACTACTAGAATTCAAGGTATTTGAGACGGGATCCTGTCACAAATAGGCTTTAGCGACGGGGCCCCATCACAAATAGCTCATTGTAGAAAACTCCGTCACAAATAAGTCTCTGATTATATACTTTATATATATATATAAGCTCTTTTACGGTGGGACCGTTGTTGCGACGGGCCCGTAATACCGTCGCAAATGTTTTTTGAAAATATTTTTTTAGACTATTTGTGACAAGCCCGTAATCCCGTCGCAAATACTTTTTTTAAGAAAAAATTATTTAGACTATTTGTGACGTGATCCCATCGCAACAGATCCCATCGCAAATAATAAATAAATTTTAAAAAAAATAAATTTAATAAAATTATGATTATTGAAAAATTAATTTTAATATTATTAAAAAAAATATTAAAATTCTCAATATTCACAAAAAAAATATAAAAAAATCATAAAATATTATTATGATTATTGAAAAATTAATTTTAATATTATTAAAATAATAAAAAAATAAAAAATATCAAAATTCTCAATATTCATAAAAAAATATAAAAAAATCATAAAATATTATTATGATTATTGAAAAATTAATTTTAATATTATTAACATAATAAAAAAATAAAAAATATTAAAATTCTCAATATTCACAAAAAAATATTAAAAAAATCATAAAATATTATTATTATTATTATTATTATTATTATTATTATTATTATTATTATTATTAGTAAAATAAACAAATATTAAAAAATATAATACTGAAAAAATATATTTAATAAAATTATGATTAATGAAACAATAATATTAATATTATTAAAATAAAAAAAATATTAAAATTCTCAATATTCACAAAAAAAATCATAAAATATTAAAAATTAAATTATGTAATAATCGCACTGATATAAAAGATAGAAACTGTAAATAGTTCATATTACAACAAATTTAAATTCAAATGTTTTTTACATAAAAAAATCATTGGGGGTTGTTTTCTGGAGGAGGTGGAGGAGCTGAAGGAGCTGGTGGAGAAAACTTCATCCCTAAACTATGAGTCAGACGACACATGTACTCCATCTGCTCGTGATGCTGCTACTGCCATCGATACATCTCCTCCTCATGATGATGTTGCTGCTACTGCCATAGATGCATATCCTCCTCGTGATGTTGTTGTTGCTGCTGCCCTCGACGCATCTCCTCCTCGTGTTGCTGCTGATGATGATGTATCTCTTCTTGCTGCTTCTGCAAACTCTCTATAAGGTCATTCTGACCTCGGAACTGCTCCTGATACTGTGAGCCAGAAGATGATGTCTCTCCATGAACTCCTCTCGAGATGGATGCCAACATCGCAGCAGTGCCATAATAAGTACCAGGAGTCACATGAGAGCTGATACCAACTACTCGGCCCTTCTCAAAACCATACTGAGTCGCCTGCATCCATGTCGCCTCGTCGAAATGGTGGGCACTAGTCTTATCAGTCACCTCATCCTAACCCTCATCCTGTGTCTGAGAAGTCACAACCTCATATGAATCCTTCAATTACAATTTGAAATTAAAATTGTGAAAATATTATATGTAGTTAATTGTCAAATTGAAAAAAAAAATAAGACTAACCACAATCTGACACTGGTGATCTCCTCTAATCTCTCTGGTGGCTGGATCACTGTACATCCTCCGATAAACATCGTACTCTGTAATATCGGGATGTTTGACTACCTATATGATTATAAAATAAACTGTTTATATTTGAAGTTATATAAAATATTTAAAAAAAATACTTAACAGATGCTCTCTATGCGTACTGAATGTACAGCTACCAGCTCGATGTGTCACCTCTTGTCTCCCCTAGTTCTGCCAACCCAATGAAGACCTCCTCTAAAATCCACCACCCAACCAGTGTGCACATAATCCATCCCAAACCTGAGATGAAATCTACTCTGGTCGGTGGGCTCTATACGACTCATCAAATATTGTCTCTCCTTCTTTCTTAATGGTCGTCTTTTTCAAATTGTGCAAAAACTAACGCAAATGATCATGCATAGCCCCCTCCCATGCTGCATGGATATCGTCATGCATGCTATCATCAATTGGATACCATAAACCCTACAAATAATTTATAATATCAAGTTATTAATAAAATAAATTTCAAAATAAATATTATTTATTTACGTACCAGCCAATGATTGTACATGTCGAGCTGCACATCAACGAGAATCTATTCCCATGTGGTTCATGGCTGAAAAAAATAATTGCGCAAGATAGCGCTCCCCTGTCCAATAGCTACATACACAAAACTGTGAAAAAAGAATAAATAATCAAACAATTAGTATATATATAAATAAATTAATGAAATCTAAATAAAATATACAGGTTACCATACCTCCGTGTGCATGGATCGAAGCCAAGACGTGGACGTCGCTCGGGGATAGGGTCAGGAATCGTCAGTCACGCAAGACCGCACCCCCTCCGCGTACCTCCTGAACCACCAGTAGGCTGAGGGTCAGATGATCTCACATCCCCCTCATCCAAAGGTAGCTCAGCCTCCTCTAACTCACGCAATAGATCAGAGTTCATCTGAAACACAAAATGATTGTTGTTAGCAGATAGTTGAAAATAACTATTATATATATATATATATATATATATTAGTTATGATCATAACCAGCATTTAACTATGCCAATGTTCATCTTCATCATCATCTTCATATCTAACGATGTCAATGTCTTCATATTCCTCCTCGACATCATCAATATCCATATGATTTTCACTTTCATCATCCCTTGTCATTTCAATTTCATTTGTAACATCATTAACATCTTCATCACCATGGACCCTTAATTGTGGGGTGTCCTCATCGATATTCACGTTTCTTTGTGAAAAAGATGGATTTTGAGTAGTCTCTTGAAAATTTTCAATTTCTTCCACTTCAGTGGAACCACATTCAGTATGAGTAAATTGATTTTCCCGAGATTTCATTTTTATTATGCTCCACCAATCACCCAGGTCTCTTAAAGTAGCATAGTACTTTGCGTAATAAATTTGATGTGCCTGTTGAGCCAGTAAAAATGGTTCATTTACTACAAGAAGACTTTTATATTTAATATTGACGATTCCATGATTTAGATGAACACGCAAGCCTCTCTCAGTATCTAACCACCTACATTTAAACATCGTTATGTAATTTTTTCCAAGATAACATAGCTTAATAATTTCATCCAGAATGTCGTAAAAGTCAACTTCAGTTTCTCTATGATACGATCCTCTTAAACAAACTCCATTGTTCATTGTTTTTTTATTCTCCATATGCACGTGTATGAAATCCAAAACCATTCACCACATATGCATTATAAGATTTAACCATTTTGGATGGTGGGTTACTCAATATACATAGTCGCTTATCAATTTTATCAGCATGTTGAGACACCTAAAAATTTGTAAAATAATTATCAATATAATAAATAGTAAACTGAATTGATATTAAACCATCAATAATTTATGTTACCATCTTTTGAAACCATTGAGGAAAAAAAATTCTGCATTCTTCAAGAGCAGCTGCTGTAATTTGTGGAACTTGTTTCTTGATATGATTATCATATAACCTATAAATAAAATAAGTTTACATGCTATAACAGAAATTATAGAATAAGTGATAGAAGCACTCACAGTAAAAATGTTGTCATTTCTTCATAGTTGATCAGAATATATGTATGAGCTCTGTGATGTTTATCGTCTGAAATCCATCATTCTTGAACTCCACCGAAGCCAAGATTTGGCTGATTAAAAACTGATAAATGATTGTCCATTTCATAATTAACATTTCCCTTGTTTTATCCCATGTGGTTTTGTTTTGAGGGATATTCAAATTCAAAATAGTGAGATCATAAAAAATCAATTTCCTCTTGCAAATAAGCTTCAGCAATTGAGCCTTCAACTGATGCTTTATTACATACTTTTTTCTTCAATTTCTGCATGCATCTCTCGAATGGGTACATCCATAGAAACTGTATTGGACCTCCACATTTAGATTTATGTGGTAAATTTAATATAAAATGTTCCATTGATTCAAAGAAAGTAGGTGGAAAGATTTTTTCCAGTTTACATATAATTACAGAAACATCTTCTTCCAGTTTTCTTAGCACATCGTAGTTAGTTGTCGCTGCACAAATGTCTCAAAAAAATATGATATGTCTCTTATTGAATCCCAAATCATAGAATTCAACAAAACTCTGAATCCAATCGGCATAAGTCTTTCCATTATAACATGACAATCATGAATTTTTAATCTGGTAATATGATCATTCTTAACAAATCTACCCAAATTGGAAGCATAGCCATCTGGAAGTCTCAAATATGCAATCCACTGACAAAATAATAAACGAATATCTTTGGACAATGTATAAGCTGGTTTTGGCTTCATTAACCTCTGTGATCTGATATTTTCAAATAGTTCAAGTTCTGGTCACCTACAAATTTGGGCAAGATCTAATTGTGCTTTTACAGTATCTTTGGTCTTACCTGTTGTATCCAAAAATGTATGAAATAAATTATCAAAACATTTCTTCTCAATGCGTATGACATCCAACATGTGGCATACCAACAAATCAAACCAATATTGGAGATCCCAAAAAATACTTCATTTTATCCAATTATGTTCTTTCCCAAAGCCATGAATTTTCTGTTGGTTTACTGTTGGCCCAAATGTGATGGGAGGTAATGAAAATACAACTGATTTTAACTCTTTACCTGAGATCATTTTTGAAGGTTCATCTCTTTCAATTGTGCCTTTTCTGAAATGAGATTTGTTCCTTCGAAAAGAATGATCGGTTGGAAGAAATATGCGATGACAGTCAAAATAGCAAGGTTTTTTTTCCATTGACGAGCATAAAATCTTTGTTGTCTTTCATACAGTAAGGACATGATTTCGGACCATGTGTACTCCAGCCAGATAACATGTCATAGGTCAGAAAGTCACCAATTGTCCACATCAATGCATCTTTTAATGTGAAATTTTGTTTCGTAGCAACATCATATGTACTAACAACATTACTCCACAATGCATTTAACTCATCAATCAATGGTTTCAAATAAACATCAATATTCTTTTTCGGATATCCTGGGATTAATAAGGTCAAAAATATATAGGGCTCCTTCATCAACATCCATGGAGGTAGATTGTACAAAGTTATAAAGACAGACCAACATGAATACTGACTACCATAAGAACCAAACAGACAGAAATCATTAGTAGAAATACTCAATCGTACATTTCAGGCTTCTAAAGAAAAAGATGGATGCAGACGATCAAAATGTTTCCATGAATCACCATCAGATGGATGATTCAATATTTTACCAGTTGAAATATTGGTTTTGTGTTGTGACATCATTGACACTATGTTATGAGACAAAAATAAACATTACAGCCTAGGTGTAAGGGGGAAATATCTCAACTTTTTTACAGGAATCGATCTAGACTTCCCTGGTTGAGCTTCTTTATACCTCGATTGTCCACATGTTGGAAAACTATCCAACGACTCATTTTCACCAGAATATAAGATGCAATCATTTGCACATGCATGAATCTTCTGATAACTAAGTCATAGATTACGAACCAACCTCTTTCTCTCATAATAATTTTCAGGCAACACATTTCCTTCAGGTAACAGTGTTTTAACCAAAGAAAATATCTGATCAAAACAGTTGTTTGACATTGCATTATCTGCTTTAATAGCCATAAATTTTGCAACTGCTTCTAATTTGATTATCTTGCAACCAGGATATAATTCATCTGCAGCAGACCTCAACAACTCATAAAATTTGGATGGTGCCAACTCAGGAGTTAAATCAATATCATCGTGAGTTTCAGTTTGTTAAACAGATGGACCTGCAACATCATGTACTAAATTTTGGAACTGTGATGGATTCGGAATCAAGTTATTAGTATCTTCTCTGGAACTGCGTTCACCATGTTGATACCAAAAAACATAATCTGGTTGAAAACCAAACCGCAAGAGATGTCCCCCAACCTTGTCAAATGTGTCAAACGTTCTCAGAGCACATTTTTTACAAGGAAACTTAATTGTTCCTTCTAAAACATATTCTGGTTTTGATGATGCAAATTCTAAGAAAGATTCAACACCCTCAATATATACAGGATTTAAACCAGAACCATTTGGATTTCTATACTGATTTATCCAAGAGCGATCATCTAATAATGACTGATGTCGACTTCCTTGTTCCATATTTTTCTACAAAATATAAAATCATCACTATTTTTGAATAATTTGAAATTATAAAAATACTATCTGAAAAAAGAAGATAAATAATTACTGTTACTTCTTAATAATTACCATTAATTAAAGGCGACACAATTTCCAGTGGATTGACGGCTCCTCTTTTGTCGGACGACTCATTTACTTGCATCTTTCTCACACTGAAATCACAATGAAGAATCTGGTCGGAGGTACGCATATTCATTCTCATATGCACGAGAATGAATATGCGTATCTCCGACCAGATTCTTCATTGTGATTTCAGTGTGAGAAAGATGCAAGTAAATGAGGAGTCGGACAAAAGAGCCCCCTTTTCGTCGATGAATCGTCTTCTTCCAACTATCACCGCTTGAAAACATTATAAAAAATATGATCCTATGAATGCATATCCAATCTCATGTATACGAGATTGAATATGCCTATGTAGCAGCACATTTTTCATATTTTTTTGAGTCGGTGAGAGTTAAAAGGAGAAAATTCATTGAGAAAAAGGAGTGTCATCAATCCATTGGAAATTGTGTCAGGCTCTTGGAATTTATTAAAATTTATTAAAATTTCTTTCAAACTATTCCTAACTAATTATTACTATTTATTAATATTTATTTCTAATTATTACTAATTTAGCAATACTTAGCAATACTTAGCAAAATGAAAACTACTTGAATAATGAAAGGAAATTTGGTAATCATCGTTGTGGAGATGATTACAAATTTTCCCTTCATTATCCAAGCAGTTTTCATTTACTAATTATAATTATATCTAATTATTACTAATAAAAAATTATATTATCAATATTTATGAAAAAACAATACTAATATTATTAAAATATTAAAAAAATATTAAAATATTAAAATTATCAATATTCGCAACAGGATTTGCTCTATTCTTAACATGTTCAAATCTCAAAGGGTCGCCAATTGTCAGGTCATGTGCAATAAAGTTTGTGTCAGACATATCCAATGTAAACTCTATAATTGTCCTTGGATGGTTGATCACCTCGCAAGTAGTGTTGCAATAGGACGACCAAAGTAATGTTGTTCTCGTCTCTAAGAATCATCTCGCTCCCTTTACATAGATCATTCTTCCTTAAAATTTTGAGGGGACATCAGTATCATTCCCTTAAATTTTCAAGGAATAATGGTCTATGTAAAGGGTCATGTGAGATAATTCTTATAGATGAGAAGGGCATGACTTGGGTTGTCCTATTGCAACGCTACTTGTAAGGTGATCAACCAAGCAAGGACAATTATATCTAATTATATCTAATTATCACTAATTATGACTAATTATTACTAATTATTACTAATTATGACTAATTATTACTAATTATGACTAATTATGACTAATTATGACTAATTATTACTAATTATTACTAATTATTACTAATTATTACTAATTATATCAAATTATTACTAATTATATCAAATTATTACTAATTATATCTAATTATTACTAATTATATCTAATTATATCTAATTATTACAAATTATATCTAATTATTACTAATTATATCTAATTATATCTAATTATTACTAATTATTACAAATTATTACTAATTATTACTAATTATATCTAATTATATATAATTATTACTAATTATTACTAATTATATCTAATTATATCTAATTATATCTAATTATATCTAATTATATCTAATTATATCTAATTATATCTAATTATATCTAATTATATCTAATTATATCTAATTATTACTAATTATTACTAATTATATCTAATTATATTTAATTGTTACTATTTATTTCTAATTATTTCTAATTATTAGTATTTATTAGTAATTATTAGTATTTATTAGTAATTATTAGTATTTATTAGTAATTATTACTAATTATTGCTAATTATTCCCAATTATTGCTAATTATTCCTAATTATTGCTAATTATTACTAATTATTGCTAATTATTCCTAATTATTGCTAATTATTACAATTTATTCCTATTTATTGCTAATTATTTCTAATTATTGCTAATTATTGCTAATTATACCTAATTATTGCTAATTATTCCTAATTATTCCTAATTATTAGTATTTATTAGTAATTATTACTAATTGTTAGTATTTATTATTAATTATTACTAATTATAGTTAATTATTACTAATTATTGCTAATTATTCCAAATTGTTGCTAATTATTCCTAATTATTACTAATTATTACTAATTATTGCTAAATATTACTAATTATTGCTAAATATTACTAATTATTAGTATTTATTCCTAATTATTAGTAAATATTCCTAATTATTATTAATTATTCATATTTATTACTAATTATTCATAATTATTACAAATTATTACTAATTATTACTAATTATTACTAATTATTCCTAATTATTACTAATTATTCCTATTTATTAATATTTATTGCTATTTATTACTATTTATTGCTATTTATTACTAATTATTTCTAATTATTGCTAATTATTGCTAATTATTGCTAATTATTGTTAATTATTGCTAATTATTGCTAATTATTGCTAATTATTGCTAATTATTGCTAATTATTGCTCATTATTTCTAATTATTGATAATTATTGCTAATTATTGCTAATTATTTCTAATTATTGCTAATTATTCCTAATTATTGCTATTTATTGCTAATCATTGCTATTTATTGCTAATTATTAGTATTTATTGCTAATTATTAGTATTTATTAGTAGTTATTACTAATTATTAGTATTTATTACTAAATATTACAATTTATTACTAATTATTACAATTTATTACTAATTATTACAATTTATTACTAATTATTACAATTTATTACTAATTATTATTAATTATTGCTAATTATTGCTAATTATTGCTAATTATTCCTAATTATTGCTAATTATTCCTAATTATTGTTAATTATTACTAATTATTAGTAAGTATTACTAATTATAAGTATTTATTCCTAATTATTCGTAATTATTCCTAATTATTACTAATTATTACTAATTATTCCTATTTATTACTATTTATTGATATTTATTTCTATTTATTACTAATTATTGTTATTTATTACTAATTATTGCTAATTATTGCTAATTATTACTAATTATTCCTAATTATTTCTAATTATTGCTAATTATTGCTATTTATTTCTATTTATTGCTATTTATTTCTAATTATTTCTAATTATTGCTAATTATTGCTAATTATTAGTAATTATTAGTATTTATTACTAATTATTACAATTTATTACTAATTATTACAATTTATTACTAATTATTACAATTTATTACTAATTATTACAATTTATTACTAACTATTACAATTTATTACTAATTATTATTAATTATTCCCAATTATTATTAATTATTTTTAATTATTACTAATTATTCCTATTTATTACTGATTATAGCTATTTTTTACTATTTATTGCTATTTATTTCTAATTATTGCTATTTATTGCTAATTATTGCTAATTATTCCGAATTATAGCTAATTATTGCTAATTATTGCTAATTATTGCTAATTATTCCTAATTATTGCTAATTATTGTTAATTATTGCTATTTATTTCTAATTATTGCTAATTATTCCTAATTATTAGTATTTATTGTTAATTATTAGTATTTATTAGTAATTATTAGTAATTATTAGTATTTATTACTAATTATTACAATTTATTACTAATTATTACAATTTATTACTAATTATTATTAATTATTGCTATTTATTGCTATTTATTACTAATTATTGACAATTATTACTAATTATTGCTAATTATTCCTAATTATTACTAATTATTCCTAATTATTACTAATTATTATTAATTATTAATATTTATTCCTAATTACTCCTAATTATTACTAATTATTCCTAATTATTACTAATTATTCTTATTTATTACTATTTATTGATATTTATTACCAATTATTATTAATTACTACAAATTAATTATATACATTACTAATTATCGTTAATAATTAATAATTACTACTAATTATTAAAAATTAATACTAAAAAATTCAATTTATTAGTACAAATAAATACTAATGACAAAACAATTTAAATTTCGTTTAATTACAAGCAATCAACAATAAAAAAAATAACATAAAAAAATGAAATTAATAATAAATTAAAAAAACATAAATACCTTTAAAACTGATTTTCTATTGATGCAGACAGCTTCACAACTTCTTCGTGAACAAAAAAAATAACTTAGAAAAATTCTCTCTCTAAAATCCGAGTTTAGAGAGAAACAGGATCTAAAATTTGAGAGGAATGAGAGGAAAAACGGATGGGGGTATATATAGGTTAGATTATTTGCGACGGGTATCCCGTCGCAAATAGTATCATTTGCGACGGAACCCGTTGCAAATACCTACGCCCGCATTAATTACTGTCGGCGGTTAAAAAGTTATTTGCGACGGGACTCGTCGCAAATAGTTCCTGCCGACACAGCTTTTGCGACGAGACGACATCCCATCGCAAAAGGCTATAAACCGCTGCCGGTTATTTGCGACGGGCCCCGTCGCAAAAAGCTATAAACTGCCGCCGGTTATTTGCGACGGGCCCCGTCGCAAATACTTAACTATTTGCGACGGTGGGATCCCACCGTCGCAAATAACCTTCGCGCGGTTTGGCACGCTATCCGCGCCAAACTATTTGCGACGAGAGACGAAATCCCGTCGCAAATAGTTAGTTATTTGCGACAGGTCGTTACCCCCGTCGCAAAAAGCCCTTTTCCCGTAGTGCACACACACAAATATATATATATATATATATATATATATATATACAATCTTACAATTTTTTTAAAAATGTTTATATATGTATATTTACATGTTAATATATATATATATATACATATATCCAAATATTTACAAAACAATATTCACATGAATTTTAAAAAATGAAAATCAATCATAATCTAAAAATCAAGCATCGTTTAAAATCACTGCCACAATTAAAGTGTTATCATAATTCATCAAAAATCATATCACTATAAACATGAAATACAATTGCCCAATTAAATATATTTATATAAACTCTATCAATATCATATATCCCTAAATAATTTCCATAATAAACATATTTCTAATAATAACATAAAATAATATACTTGTAGTAACTAAAATACCAAACAGAAAAATCCATTAAATCTAAAGATTAATCAATTAGGAAAATACTTCAAATCAATTGGAATAACTCATGTGGACCCGATGGGCAACCAAATAGAGAATAATATATTTACAGTAACCCTAAATACCAAATAAACCATAAAAATTAGGTAAATTTATTAACCTAGGGTTTTCCCAAACTAATTCATCTAATATTAAACTAAAAAATCACAATAATAATGAAATGGGAGATAAGAGGAGTTTTTATCAAGATGATTTGAACCCAAATCTTAAAAAACTAAGTGCAGTGGAGGATTTTGGAAGGGGGTCAGTTGTCGGTGGTGCATTGCACAAAGGGGGTTAGGATAAGTGTGGAGGGGAAGGAAGAAGGAAGGTCACATGTTTTATAATTTATTATTAACTATGATGGGTTATTAACGACTAAATTTATTCCATCGCAAAAGATAATTTTTGTCAAAAAAATTTATGATGGACATTATTACTCATCGCAAGAGGTTCACGCAGGATGGATAATAACGACGAATATAAAAATTCATCGCTATTATCCATTGCAACTAAGTTTCCCATGGGATGGCGCATAGTCACACCAAATGTATTTACGATGGACCTTATTTTTCATGATAAATAATTGGTATTTTCAACGGAAAATTAATTCTGTTACAAATACCTATTTATTCGGAATTATTATCAATGGGGATCTTCCTCATCACAAATACCCTTTTTTCTAGTAGTGTATGGATCACATCACACACTGACAGATGGGTTTGAAACTGAGTATGTCCAAGGTCACCTCTAGATATATTTAGGACATGCCCATGATTACATATCTAAATGTCCCTGTATTATTATTTTTGTCACTTTGGTTACTTGTTCTATTTACATATATGTCTTCTCATACTTATTCTACTTCATTTTCATTTGTCTTTGTTCTATTGATATACTTTGTTGCTTGTGTTTAGTTTGATCCCTCCTATGCATTTATTTGAGTTGTGTTTTCTTATGGAGTTTGGTCTTCAAACTGGGATTTAAAATGGAAATATTTTTAAAGGAAAGATGTGTTTTGTTTTCAAAAGATTATTTTGAGAAATCTATATTTTTTGCTTTAAAGTTAAAACCCTATTTTCTATCTGTAATTCAAACTAGCCTTTATATATTATTTTGGGAAAGAACATGTATGGATTCTATGGTGCTTACCTACTAAGATTTTTAATGCTCACACCCTACTTGTGCCACTCGGTGTCAGTAGACCCGAGTGATTTTTTAGGTTCAGGTTCTCATTCTAGTTTGCCCATGGAGTGGTCCAATTTTATGGATGGTGGTGACCAAGGGGTCACATGGAGGTACACCTAGTTTTATTTCATTTATGCTTCCATTTTTTTCTTTTATTTTGTCATGATTTATTTATCTATCCACTGTCTTTTGGGACAAACCATTCACATTTGAGTTGCATTTGATGTCTGTCACTATTTTCCAGCCCGGGAGGATCGGGAATGCCTCTTGAACCTTGTTGTGAGCTGACTCGGGTTACCGGTTCGGGGTTTCCCTAGTTGGTTCATGACACACAATGTGTACAATTGAGCTACACACCATGTATTTCACTTGCTGTGTGTCCGAGTAGCCTACCAATGGACTCAGTGTGTCCTTTGGATGTGAGACTACACAACATGTACTCCAACTACATGTCGTTTGTTCTGCTAGTCATGTATTTGAATAACTCACAAAATTAATCAGTGTGCATTTTGAATGTGAGAATTAATGAATTACATGCCTTGTATGCCATCTACATGTCGTGCATTTCATTAATATTTTAGGTTGTCAGTATCATGTGGTTTTGAACTAATATTTTACCACATGGTTAGTATGAATTTCATCGCTAAACCATGTAGACTACACAATGTGTATATTAGCTACACATCGTGTAATCCAAAAAGTTGTGTGCTGGGTTGGGCTGGTCTACATATGGTGTCCAATAAATGCATTGTGTGTAATAACTTATCGGTGTGGTGTGTATACCATGACACATCCAAGTGTAGTACACTTGGGTACATGATGTGTACTCTGACTACACTCTATGTAACACATGCTATCCATCTAGAATCCTTAACACTTCTCAATGGCATCTTCATTCATTCTTCATCTGTTCTTAGTCCTTTAAGAAAATGTGAATATCGAACAAATTAATTTAAATGTTGAAATCAAGTTAATTAAACATTGGATTAAAGAATGAATAATATATAAATGGGCTGGGCCTACAGGTCATGTATTGGGCATGGTATACCTCCAGGCCTTCGGTTCATGTATTACGTGTTTGTCGGGCCTTATGCCCTGGGCCTACGGGTCATGTACGGGTTCCCCTTAAACCCTTAAAAGGGGGATTATCCATAAAAAAAAAGGCCTTCGGGCCATTCAGAGTATAAATAAAATATCTAACCACTATTGTGCATATAGATCAAAAATCAAATAAATAATTATAAATATAAAACATAACCACCCTCTGATACCACTTAAAAGTTCTGGGTGAATCGAAAACACCTTGGTGGGTGATAAACCAAAAGGTTTTTTTCAGATCCAATGGATCATTCAAATATTGTGCATTATGTGAACACTGTGACCAACGTAATTTTTCAATCAAATATTAACATAGGAAAGCTTGGGAGCCAAAGAGGATCATTTGCATGTTAAATTTGTAATTAATTTAAATATGATCAAATAAAAGGTTACCTTGTCTTAGGAACTTTATTTGATGAAGATATTATTGATCGTCCAAAACCCTTTTTGGATTACCTTCGTTGCATAGGGAGGATCCAAGTGTAGAATACTTATAGTGGTGATCCACACATGCTCCTTTGATCTCCAAGAAACACTGATGGGACATATGTTGGAGTTGGTTCCCTAAAACCAACTACTTTTCACTTTAGATTACTTATATATTAAAATAAGTGAATATTGATATAAATGTATTATCACATGTTGATTGTTCTTCTACATAACATTAATGTGATAATGTCCTAGGGTATCTATCACATTAATAAGGTCATTGCAGTTATCTGTTGTGATGAGAACCTTGACATGCTATAACGATATTCCTAAATATAGTTCCACGGTTGGATAATATACTATGATAGATCACATAGTATATAGACTATTAGAAACAAGTTCTCTAAGTAGATGAGACTTTTTCTCATGAAGTTCATACATGGTAATCTCTAAGATGGGAAATTATGAGAACAGACCCACCAATAGAAATTTTTCATCTTTTGGTGTTATCATGTATTTCTATCGGTGAATGTGTGTAATGGTCCTTAGACTTTAAGATTATCATTGATGCATGTCATGACTCACACACTTAAATTTACTGACCAAAACCACCACACAATATGTTGGTGAGAGGTAGGGTGCATTGGTTGTGTATTGAAATGCCATTAGTGAATAAGTAGAGTAATGATTTGTCTCTTCCATTTTTATGGAAGTTGATATCTCAGCCCTTTGATTGGAATAGAATTGTCACATTAAATTTCATGTTCATAGTAAAACGACATTTATTTCAGATAATCGAAGAAATTCATATCAATCATATAGGTTGGTGACATAGGTGTGGAACTTTCTTGATGAGATATTGTGATAGATGAATTATATTAAATATTGAGTGTTTGTATGTGGTTTTCGTTATTGAAAAATTAAGTTATTTCTCTTGGGTTCATTAACCCGATGCTAGACAGTTTTCTTGGATTTTAGTCAAGCCCGCCTAATTCCAACAAGAAAGAATCCTAAAGGGTCACACACTAAGTGTTTCCATTGATCTCGATTAAATTATATTTGAATTTAATTAATGGAATAAATATTATTCTCAAGACTTAGGAATAATTTTATTCAAGTTTTATTTATTGCATAAATTAAATAAATATTTATTCACTAGATTGTGGATAAAATGTATTTATTTAATGGTTTATGGATAAAATATTTATTTAAGAGAATGAAATATTTTATCTGGGTATTAAATAAATTCTAGAGGAGTTTTAATAGACCAAGACTGAGTCTGGTGACAAATATTAATTAACAAGTCGGTTAAATAATACTTGTTATTGCGTAAGTTGGCTCACGACACAAAATAATAGTAATAATAATTTATTATGTGGAATGGGATTTATTGAAGGTTATTATATTATTTAATGGATCACATTAAATTAAATAATTATTTTAACTTAAACCCTAGATCTATAAATAAACAGTTATTTCTATTGTGTAGGGTATCTAAAAATATCGATCGGTGAAATCGAAATAAAAAATTGTTGCGCACAAAGATTTCTCTCTCGACTCCTCCTTCTCTCTCCCTCTCAAGAATGAGAAATTCAAGAGATATTTCATCAAGATCAAATAATAAGAAATAAATAACGAACAACACAAGACATTCAATTCACCATGCTAGCACCCATAGATTGAGAGGTGTTGCTCAGAGATCATAGGAGCACATGTGGATCATCGCTAGAGGGATTATATCCTTGAATCATTATAGTGAAATGAAGGTAATATGAAAGGGTATTTTCAAAAGATCAACATTCATCAATGAAGAAATTTCTTAAGCCCATGTATTCATTTATTTATATATTAAATAAATTCATTATAAATTTGATGTGTAAGATCCTCACTCATGGTTTTAGGCAATAATAATTAAAATAAATTTTAATATATTGACCACCACCATGTGATTTTGTTGTGTTCATATCCCACAAGTGGTATTAGAGTGGTCAATTTTAAATTTATAATTATTTATTAGATTATTTATCTATGAAAAAATCTGGTTATATTTTCATTGCATGTTATTTATTCTTTAATCCGATTTAAATTAACATGGTTCAACATATTAATAATTATTCATTCAGTGTTTCATTTTATTAAAGGTTTAAGAATATATGAAAAATGATAGGAGATTCCATTGTGAAACTGCTAATTTTTTGTCAATAATATAGGGTTACACGACATGTAGTCATAAGAACACATTGTGCACTCTAGTGCACTACATCTGGATGTCTCGAGGGATATACGACGTGCCATGTAGTAATTACACATGGTGTATGCCGCATGTTGACTAACCAACCTAGCACATGGTTTTCAGACTACATGTCATGTATTGGTGTACTTGTTGTGTAGTCTAGATGGGTTAGAGGTGTAAATTACACAATTTTTTTTGGTCATTATGCATGGTCAAAACCGCGTGAGACTAACAACTTAGAGCATTTATGATATACATGACATGTATGCGGTGTACACATCATGTAATTCATCAAATACTACCTCTGAAGAACACGTCAAGCCACTTTGTGAGAAAACGGACACACAACTCAAAGAGATACATGGCATGTAGTTGGCCTGTAAACACCGTGTAGTCCACCAAGACATGTGATTAAGACCTGGGCATGCATCTCAAACACATGGAAAGTGGAACACATGGCATGTAACTAGTATGTACACATCGTGTAGTCTGTCTGAGGTACATGCCGCAGACCCAGGTGTGCACCCTAGATACACGAAAATCAAGATACATGGCATGTAGCTGGATGTACATGTCGTGTAGTCTTCCATTAATGGATAAAATTAAAAATTACATTAAATTGAAAAAATTGTATCATTGAAACCTTATTTTATTTATTGGAATACCATTATGTGTTTGAAATTTTAATAATGGTTTTAAGGAATTTTAATTGATCGATTAATTTATTGTAATAAACATATGTCATTATTGGTTCAACCATTTATTTTCCATGAATTCTATAAATTATGGGTATTTCCAATAAAGTTTATATGATCATTAAGATAAAAGTTAATTAATTAATGCAATCATGTTCATCTTAATAATAAATAATGAATAAATAAATGAATGTTAGCCAGTTACTTTTGTGTATTCATTACTTGTGTGACCATTCATGAGTTTGACCAAGACCTATGTATGTGTTGGATATTTTAATTTAATTAATTTCATTAGTTTATGATTATTTATTATTAAATTAAATATGATGGTATGTGATTCATCCATCCCTCTATTATTATGTAGGACCTACATGTCCAAGGATATTTATGTAATCCCCTTTTAACCAATATTTTGGTCCCCCTCACTTGTGTGTGAGTCATAAATACAAGCAATTAATGGAGTATCCCAAGGCGTGTGGAGTCAGTTCAAGGAAAAACCATTATGATGCCAACTCAGGTGATACATAGGTAGATAGGTGGAATGTTGTAACTCATGCCAAGACCAGCAATATGAGTTATTTCATCTAGGTCAAAGGTTGATTTAATGTTCGTTTATTAAATAAACCATTAGATAAATCTCATGAATGGGTCATTTAATTAATTATTTATTTCTGTCTATACAATTATCTATTTTATGGATGTAAGGTTGTGATCACATAAATAAATGAATTAATGTATAAATACAAAAATTAAATAAATGAATTGTGCATAAATTTTTTATCGAACATAGTTAATTAATTAAGTAACATCCACTTAATATTAACAAGATGTATAAGAG
The DNA here is from genome assembly GCA_963277665.1 of Viscum album. Classification (NCBI taxonomy): domain Eukaryota; kingdom Viridiplantae; phylum Streptophyta; class Magnoliopsida; order Santalales; family Viscaceae; genus Viscum; species Viscum album. Next base: position 754,644,687 of record OY728160.1, read on the forward strand.
GTAAAACAAGATAAAATTTATGCATAAAAAAATTTAATCCCTCAATTAAATATTAAGTCAAACTTTTCCTTCCATTACTTGATTAGGAATGAAAATTAATATAACTAAGTGTTTGACCAACCCTTTTTGGGACACTTACTTTTATAATGAGAGTTATTGCGAAGGTTTTGGGTTGGCTTAACCATTTTACATCAAGAGGAGTAGTCCCTGCTAGACTTGGTATAATTTAGAGGCAATTGTTGAAGAAATACAAGTTAAGATTTTAGGATAGGGGAGTACACTCAATAGATCAATGAATTATAAGTTCGTAGTTAGCAAAGACCTACCTACCTAAATACCTTCAAGTAGATTGACCAACCCTTATTGGGGTCATGTGAAGGGGAATGTGGATCCTTTCCACTATAATGTCCTAGAAACTATATATCACTGTAAACTAAAAGTTTTCAATCTAGATATTGATCATGCTTTCAAAATGTCAGGGTATATTGATCAATTAGAGAGATTTAACTTCCACATGGATGAGAAATTATCCATTAATCTTATTTTATTATCCTTTCCATCAAGATTATCTTTATTTTTTGAATCCTAGATAGACAAAAAATATAAGTTGCTCAGGAAATTTTTATCCATACTTCACCAAGAAGATAAGAACTGGTTGAAACCTGTTTCTCCACCACTTATAGAGAAAATTTTGAAAGATAATGTTGAATATACTATAGATAATATATAGCCAAAATATCCTTCACAATATCCTTTAAAGAGACAAAGGATTATAAGGTAGAATAATGAATAGGAGACTATTTTCTTCTCATGTGGAAAACTTGGGACATTGGAAAATAAATTATAATGAATTTAAGAAGCAAGAAGTTGCATCAAATTCATGTATATTAATCATGTTTCCATTAATCACTCATATATTAAATGAAATATTCTTATAACATACATGTATTTAGATACAAGAAACAAGATAGAATAGAAGGGTTATAAAGTGAACTCAAAAGGAGTTGAGAAAGGGAGATTCTTATGTCAGCCAAGAGGATCTCGCTACTTTTCATTGATAAATGTATTGATTCAAGTTTTTAATAATTATTACCAATAAATTTATATTAGTGTCTGGTTATACACAATGAGACATTATTTTACATTTGTAATAAATATTGTTATGGTACTTTAAATACTAAACTATTTATTTAGTAGCTCTTGAATCATGCATATTCATTGAAATGAATGATGAATATAAAAATATAAGACTCTTACCTAATTTTGTAAATATAATTATTTATCAAATAAAATTAAATAAAGTTGAATTTTTTATTCCCTTCAAAGTTTGTATAGTCTCAATTGAGCTAAGGTACTAGATATACAAAAAACTACTTATCATGTTTTAGATAAAAGAAAAATTTATAAATAAAGGTACATCATAAAGATTTTAAATTTGGTTCAACATGGCCATGCAAACTATTCTAAAGTTGAAGGTAACTTCATTCACTTCATGAGATTCCTTTAAGAAATTTTAGAAATTCTTAGTGAAGTAAATGAGTGCACTTGGTAGAGATAGAGAAATCTTTGAGCTAGCTTTTCGGATAAAATCTTATCCAAATAATCATTGATCAAGCATGTGGAGTAAAGGTTATACTGAGCTCAAATTTCCTTATATATATAAATGATTTGATGATAGTAAAAGGAATATTAATGATGATTATTATATATATTGAAAATATTCCATTATACCATCTAAAATATATTTTTCAAATAGAGGTGAAACAATTAACCATATGTCAACTATATTTTCTAATGCATGTCATATTAATTATGATATGATGAGAATCTATTTATACACTACAATAAGTGTTTGTTGAATTTTTTTAAAGTTGTTCATAGCTACAATTGAACATTAAAACACTAAAGTGCATCAATGTTAATGATCCTATATCCACTAAGGATATTAACATCTAGTCAAGATTGACTATATTTCTATAAAGGATGATTATCACTTGGAATATAGTGGGAACAAACTTAAATTCTATGGATTAAGGCTCTAGATGCAAATAAGTTGGCATAGAAATACTGGACTCCACTGAGCTTAGTGGGAGGAGTAGTTCCAGAGACACATACTGCATAGGAATTTATAATCAAATAGGTGGTTTATGTTCACCGCAGTGGGTGATACATGTATTATACTTTCAAAATAATTATTCCTATAAATAATTGGTAAATGGTAATATGATAAGATTTACAAGTAAATATAAATTCAAGTAATGGACTCCATGTACCAAGATTCAGGATTTTATATTTTGAATGTTTCTAAGACTCAATACTACTGGGGAGTATTCAAGAGAAACTGGGAATGGATGGTACAAGACGGTACCAATAAAACATGATTTATTATCAAAAGTTTAGTATATGACAAAAATTATCACCTCTCATCATGACTAAAATACTTTTGAATTATACTTGTCAAATCATACTTTTATGATCATCATATTAGAATATTGATTGTCAAGACCACCTCATTTAGAGGATACCTTATGGAAGATGTCTATACGACACAACCAAAAGGATACCCTATGATATATTTCTACTAGGCATATCTGAAAGGGTTGGTGATATCAATAAACATCAATAAGATATGTATATTACATAAATTCATTTATGAATAAATCATGCATGGTGATCATATGATATTATTTTGGAAAAAAATGAGTAACATATATCTCAAACTTGTTAGTTGGAGCACTATAAATTTTCAAGATAAATATGGTAACAATATATGAAAACATTTGTTATGTATTAAAAGTTTTTTAAGACTAAGGAATGAAATTTCTCCAATTTTGACTTGAAGTAGAAACTGTGTTTTGGGAAACAATATCTACATAAATGGATATATGTGTTTTATTAATCTAGTCACAGCACATATATTAATAAAGTATTGAAAAATACAAGTTTAAATAACTCAAGACCAAATTTTTATTGGCATATAATCCTTCCATTAGAACATACATGGGAATTGGAAGTGATTATGGATATTAAAATAATTTCATGAGATTAAGTGCTATAAATTCATCTCATGTACCATGATATGTACTAACATTTGATACTATTGATGCATAAATCATAATAGGTGAATATCAAATAAATCCAACATAATTTCATAGAATTTCAGTTGGAACTATCTAACAATACTTTGAAAATTAAAACTGGATGAGTTCCTAGTGCCTGAAGAAGTGAGAATACTAGTGATCAAGGGAATTGGACACCTATCTTTATTTAGTTCAAGTTGATCTGGTGTCACTAATAAGGATATAGTAATATGTAAGAAAAAATTACTATAAATAATATCCTGAATTTTTAAAGATAATAAAAATCCTCTTTTTGATAATTTATAAGTGTTTTATGTGAAAATGTTATTTTTCAATAAAAATCAATTAATAAATATTTTAAAGGCTTTGTGTTCATGTAAAATCCCAGTTAGCATCTTGGAATATTCTATGGAATATTTTTAGAGTCGGGCACTAAGTTAGTGCGAGATTCTGAGACCCTTAGAGACTCGATGCAGACAGAATAAAAATATTAAATATATTATTTTATGTGCATGTGATTTATCCAAAATAATTGAATAACTCACAAATGGTGTGTTGTATGAGAAATTCAAGAACACTGTTAGGCCCAGAATGCGGTGTTTACCATATGCAGGGTATAACATTTGTGAGCATCAGACGTTTGGTCAGATTTCATGTGAGGATAAGTTATTTAATATTTTTAATTTAATATTTTTAAAAAATAATTGAATATCTCTCAAAAGGTGCATCATATGAGAAATATGAGACCGTCGTTAGGTCTAGAATATGGGGTTTACCCTAAGTGGGGTATAGCTTTTATGTGCATTGGATGTTTGGAAACATCACACATGATAACAATTTTTTTATATTTAATTAATTTATTATTTAGTTTTTTAAAATAATAAATAACTAATATATCTCAAACGGTGTATCGTATGAAAAATCTGAGACTACCGTTAGGTCTGTGATGCGGGGTTTACCCTATGTGGGGTATAATGTCACGACCCGTCCCTCGGGGCCCGTGTCGTGACTACCCCAAGCCCGCCTTCCATAGGCCAGGGGCTAGCGACTAGCACCGGAAAGGCGTATCCCTAAAATGGGAAGGCATTGACTTTTAGCCTGTACAGACACACAGTCTAAGAACACAATAAGAAGCAAACACGAAGTAAACTGCTATAGTAAACGTGTGATGAAAGTAAAGGGGTCGGAATACAAGCCCAAATAAAAAGTACAAGTACAACTAAAAATTGAAAAAAAGCTCCTAGATCATCCTCCAAGGATCCTACCTGAAGGGAAGGTGCAACTCACGAACAGTAGTCTATGCATCATGTCACGCCAAATAGTCCACCTCTGAGCACCGTCCAGACCTGGCTCCCTCAGCCTCAATCACTGTTGTCTGTCGTCTGCACAAGGCACAACAAGGTGCAGGCGTAGCCCATACAGGGGTGAGTATAATGATACTCAGTAGGGACCCCGAGACCCCATAGGTCTCCCAGAGTTCCTAAAAGGAAAAACCACAAAGAAGGACCTCCATATCAAAGTAAAAAGCGATAAACATCATCTCTACTTAGGTATATGCCCATACATATACCTAAGTTATCAATATATACTCATCCCATACATGAGGGAAGAATACCATGAAGGTAACACCACAAAGGTAGAAGTACCACATAGGTATCACCACGAAGATAGAAGTACCACACAGGTAACACCACGAAGACAACACCATGAAGGTATAAGTACCACACATGTATCATCACAAAGATAGAAGTACCACACAGGTAACACCACGAAGATAAAATTACCACACAGGTAACAACACGAAGACAACACCACGAAGGTAGAAGAATCATATCACAATCTGGTATAACTTAAGTACAAAAATACAGATGATTAGTCATAAGCTAGATCATCTAATTCTGGTATGAGGCACTACCACTGACCCACACAGGATCGATAGGTAATAACCCCTGCTGACCCACATAGGATCGGTATGCGTTGACCCACACAGGATCATTGAGCACTGACCCACACAAGATCTGATAGATGTTAACCCACATAGGATAGTTAGATAGTGACCCTCTTAGGATCGATGTTCTTTCTTCACGTTAAAGCCAGCCACAAGATTCCTTGTACCCAGTGCGCTCGTGTTCCATAGAATTTTCCCTTTGAGATATTGGTCGTACCTCGACCTCCATTAATCTACACAAATGAGTAACCCAAAGGACCTTCATATCGTAAGGGTTCCAATGCGACAAAAAGAGTGTTAATCGGATGTCTGGTCTGTGAGTTATAATCATTTTAGTTTTGAGGGACCGATTGGATTAGGGTTCGATCCAACCTGGATATACTCCAACTTTCTCCAAAACTCAATTAGAGTATACTAAAAGGACCATCTCTCTCCAAGGGTCTCATCACTGCAGACGGTTCGTCAAACGGACATTCGGTTCTCAAGATATGGCCCTTTAAGTATTTCTCGGTCCGGTTGGGCCCGAGCCCGGTCCGGGTCCGACCTGGCTGGGCTGGGTCACGACGGGCTCAGCCTGCTGGGTCGCGGTCCAACTCGTCCTGCATGGGAGTGGCCCGACCCGCAAGGGGAGTGCGGCCCGCTGGGCGCGCGGCCCGCTGGGCAGGCTGCCCACAGTTGGGTGGAGCGGCTCGCTGTGGCAGGGCCCGCTGTGGTGGGGCCCGACCTAGCCGCCACCCTGGGGAGTGACCCCCAGTTTTCCCAAATAACCACAAGGGCTGTTTGGTTTCTTCCATAGCGGCAGTTCCATGTGGCGCCGCCAGGTGGTATGTGAGACCCACTGGAGTGGGTCCTGCCTCCCACCGCGGCCAGTCGGTGCCGACCTCCGTCTCCAGCGGTGCACGACGACACGCCGCTCCACCACCCATGGCCGGATGGTGTCTTGGTCTCCTCCTCCGGTCCGCCATGGATGATTATTCGTGGCCCGCATCCTCCAGCGGCGTGCTGGTCGCGCCGCCCTCTTCTTCCTCGGCCAGTTGGAGTGCCGGCTACCTCCTTCGACCGTCGCAGCTTCAACTGCGGCCCCTTTCTCACCGGAAGCATGCGACGACGTGTCACACATCCTTCATTATCGGTCGGTGTTGGCCACTCCACCAATTTCCATGGCTTAGTGTCATGGCCTCCTCCTACGGTGCGCGATGGCGCGCCGCCTCCATTGTGGCCAGTCGATGCTGCTACACTAGCGGTCTTCCATGGAGGATGTAAGGGTAACAAGGTAGCGGAGGGTTTGGGTTGGGTTCGTTAGGCCTGCACCCTTCGCGTTAGCTTGAAAACATGAGGTTGGATTAAAGGATTCAATAATCACTTGAATTTAGACATAAATCAAATCCCTACTTCAAGAGCGGTGGAGAAAGCCTGCGATTGAGGAAGTGGTTGGTGTTCGTCTCTCCCGCAATAAGCGCCCAACGACGTCACTTGTACATCGTCCTTCGGTTCGTAGTTCGGTTTCACCCATCGCCACCCGCTAGAACTGGCTCCGTCCTTCAAGGGTTTGGCGTCACGGTACTTTGTCATCACTTTGTTGCTTGGTGAAGTAGTGTCGATACCTCTCCCCAAGCTCTATTTAAATAGGAGAGGGGGAGGGTGTCTAATGCTCATGGAATTTATGAGGGTTCATTAGTTAGGAACCTTCCTAATTCCCAATGATGTTGTTACTTAGGATTTGAATGGTCAAGCCATTTAATGGCTTGACATGTCATTGGTCCCACACTGTCGCTTGTCCATTAGAGGTAAAGAAAGAATAAAATAACAAAGTTATTTTATTTATTATTTTATAAAATGTCTAAAATCTAACTTTTTCTCCAGACCTACTACAGTCGAAGTGAATCCTCCCTTAAGAGAATCTCAGCGATGCAGATTCAACGGTACCCTCAGATTTTTAATCCGAGCACTGGTTCAAAAGTTAGAAAATTTCACTCGCGCATTTACTGAACGTACCTTAAAAAAAGTTCAAAAATTTATTTCAGGCACACCGGGCCTCAGAATCATGCGCCGTTAATTTTCACAGACTCATAATAATTCCATATAATTAAAAAAATTACATGGAAAAGTCTGGGTCTTTACATATACATTTGTGAGTGTCAGACGTTTGGTCAGATTTCACATGAGAATAAGTTTTTTGGTATTTAAATATTTGTTGGGTAGTTAAAATAATAATAATAATAATAATAAGTTTTTAATATTTTATTATTATTTTTTGTATTCAGGAAATTAAAATTACACGTGTAATTGAATTTTCTTAATTAATGAATGACATTTCATCATTGGTGATTATTTATTATGAGGTTAGATAATAATTTTTATATTATTATTTGTCTCGTATAAATGCGATTATGTGGTTAATTTATTAACTACATGGTATTTAAGGATGATTTTTTTTGAAACATTAATGGTGAAAATTATTATAGATAACTAATAATAATAAAAATTATTATTATTATTATTAATTATGAAAAATAATATTATAATGGAAGTGTTAAATGTATTTGATGAGGATGCAAGGTTAAGCATGGCACCTAGATGCAAAGAAAAAGGTGGGGGTTTCCTTCCCATGTGAAACCCATAATAAATTCTTTAATTTATTTGAGTATTTCATGTTATTATGATGAAACATAATATAATAGAATTAAATGAAAAAAACGGGGGTTAAAATGGATTGAAGAGGTGTGTACACCAAGTAGGAGGAGGGGGTTGAGCATGGCTCCATCATCAATTTTAATAGCGTTTTTTTAAATAATAATAACAACAATAAATTATTATTACTATTTATTTATTGTTCTTAAAACCTTAATCTGGCTGTAAATTTTTCATACGGTGTTAGATTCACAAATTGTTAACGGTAACATGACCCTAGAATTAAGGCATTCATTTCAAGACCAATATTGGATATTTAATTTGAGCTCATGGTTTTGGTCCAAGAAGTGATCAATATGATGATGGGTTTGGCGCATGGAATTAATAGGAGAGAGTAATAAATAAGTGATGAAAAGAATAAATATTATTAAATTAATTGATTAAAATATATTATAAATAGGATTTGGGGTGGTGTGCATGATATGGGTAGGAAGCTCATTATTTCTCTCCATTTCTCACCTCTCTCTCTCTTCTTCTTTTTTATTAATATTTTTTAAATCTTCCCTCCTCGAGATTTTTTTCAATATTGATCAGATTGATGCATCATCGGTGACTTTGGATTTGTCTTGATGAGTAGAAATTTATTTCTAAGATTTTTTTTAAGGCGGTGAGGAGTCGTTCACAGGTGATCATCTTTCGGTTGGGTGAGAGTGTGGTTCGAGTGACAGAACCCTTTATAAACCTCGACATCAACTTGGAAAATCATGAGGTAGGAAGTTCCTTACCTTTTAGGCTCTTATTTACACATGTTTCCATGTTATATTTTATGTGTTTTCATAATTGATATTTTTTCTTGATTGCGATCACATGTGGATGTGTGTATAGACCATGAAACCTGTTGTGATTCCATGAATGGAATTATTGTAGCCTTTTCCATGTTTTATTATTATCACATGACGTTATGTTGTTGTTATATACTCATGATGATATATATTATGTTATGCCTAATTGTGTCCTCACCCTATATGTATTTTATCATGGATTACTGGTTGTTAGTGGTATTTGAGACAGGTAGACCGTCGTGACATATTTATCCCTTAGAGGGGGAGTGTGTTGTTTTTTGATGATGGCGAAAATGATCTAGGAAAGGGTGGGGGTATGAGGTAGCCATGGTGTCATGTTGTGGATGCATTCAAGGTAGCCTTGATTCCAAGTACTTTTCACATCAAGGAAGCCTGATTACGACTGGAGGATGTCGTATGATATGGTTGACTTGAGGTATATATAAAGTCCAGTGCATGTTAACATAGAACCAAGAGGATACTGTAAATGGGTAGATTTGGTTATTACTGAATTTTCCACAAGATGTATTTTGAGTGCCATGTGATGGTTCATTCAGAGATGGATTTTGAGTGTCATGCTTAGGTCCATTAAAAGATGGATGTTCAAGCACCATGCAATGGACCATGGTCTTTGAGACATTCCATGATTATATTTCTGATATGAAGCCAAAGATGGCATGATTGTGGGTTTGGTGGCAGCTTGGTTAGCGCTCCACCACTTGTTTTTGATTTGTATGTTTTCTTCTTGTTACACATTGATTATTATTATGTCATACACTTGTATACTTGAGAAAAATAGGTAAGGACGCATTAGTGGTGTCCTACTAAGTCTTGTACTCATACCCTACTTTGGTATTTCTGTTGGGGTTAAACCTTTAAACCCTAAAACATCCAGGACCCACTATCATGAATTTCTAGGATACAAATTTGGTGTAATGTAATTAAAATTAAGGTGATGAGAAAACATTATAGATTTATTATGAAATTGAGCTACTCGAAGAATTAAAATAGAAAGAACATAAAGAAAAAAACATGGGATATAATGTGATTCAGATTGGCATGATCCTATGTGCATGGTGAGAACACCACCCAGGTCAGTCTTTATATTACCAAGAAAACGACAAGCAAACAATTATAGACTTGAAGAATCAAGAATCAAAACTAGGGAAACTATCCAAGGAGGTCGACCCTATTGAACTAGGTGGAAGCAATGAATCCTACCACATAGATTCAATGTTTTCCAGTCCTAGATAGACTCACACACACACACACCCAAAAAGGATATAAATCTATACATGAAAAAAGTAAATGAATCACTACAGAGCCAAGAATCTAAATCGAAACTTGGTTATGATGAAAGATGAGTCAAGATATGGAACCTCCTTGATGTACAATTATCCTGAACCCAATATCATTTTGATCTCCATTGAATCTCCACCGAAGAGGTACTTCAGTTCCAGGAGGAGACATGTGCTCAGTCGAGGGGAGTGCAGATGGTCAGAATGCCTCAGTCCTCCTTCTTTTTCTCCTCTGATTAACCCTAGAAGTAATAGTATAACCTCATGTTGGGAGATACATTGGTGAACTAGACAAAAGGCACTAAACCTAGAGAACGGATCGCATGAATCCAAGTGAACAGTTGGGGAAATGATGGTGTTCTAAGGAGTGTCATATGGAACAGATAGAAAATGCAGGATCAAACCCACATGGATGACTAAGATGAAATCGATGGATTTACTAATAGAAGATGGTTCAATGGGGAGCATAGGTGGTGTTGAAGCATTGGTAAAGAAGAGGTGATATAGATTGAAGTCAATCCAAACAAGCATAATTGGATCCAACCATAGTTGTTGGATCTCTTTTAATCAATGGTCCAAAAAATAAACCACTAGGTAAGGAAAAAAATAATTATTGTATGAAAAATAATCAGATTAAAATAAATAAGGGAATCCCACGTAAACAGTCCCATGAAAAAAAATAAACACCCCCATGAAAATATAAACACCCTTTAACCAATATGAATAAATCATATGAAACAATATCAAAGGAATTAAATTGAAACAATACAGGGGCATAAAACAAAAACAAATATCCACCTTGTAATTAAATGTGTTTAATATGGTGTTCTTGAAACCTAAGTTATATAATTGGGACTAGATTCATTAATTTAATACAATGAAAAATTTTAGACAATGGTACGACCTTAGTTAAACTATTGGTCGGATTTTCCCCAGTGAGTATCTTAGTGACACTCACCGTCCCAGATTCCATAACATACCTAAAAAAATGAAGTCTAATTTTAATGTAATTCGATCTACCATGAAATATATAGTTATTAAATAGATGCAATGAAGATTGGATATTAGAGTGGACTATTATACTATTAGTAGATAAAGATAACTAGAAAAGAAAAAAATTCAACCATATGGCCTCTTTTATGGATTTTTTCAAGGTAATATACTCTGTCTCAGTAGTGGATAGTGCAACCACTGACTGCATATTGCACTTCCTGGAGATCAGTCCTCCATATGCAAGAAACACAAAACCAGTGATTGATTTCCTAGTTTCAATATTTACAACATAATTAGAGTCAACGAAGCCAATAATGTCATCATTAAAACTACTATTTAATCCATATAATATGCATAACTTATCATAAATTGAGACATACTTGAGGATCCACTTCAAGGACTTCCAGTGAGGCTTACCAGGTTTTCCCATAAACCTACTCAAAGTACAAATAGAAAATTATATATCTGGCCTAGAATAGACCATAATATACATAAGACTTCCTAATATATTAGCATAAGGAATCTTATTCATAAAGGAAACCTCATCATCATTTTTATAGGATTGATCCAAATACAATTTAAAATGTTGTCCTAAAGTAATACTAATAGGTTTAATATGAACAAATAGATACCTTTTTAATATCTTATTTACATAAGAAAAATGAGATAATACAAGGTTCAAACCTTCCTATATCTAATTATATCCATACCTAAGATCTTATTAGCATATCCTAAGTCTTTCATTTCAAAGAAAAGGTTTAATTAGTTCTTGATATAATTTTAAATCCTCATGTTTTTATATATTAAAAGCATATCATCCACATATAATAAAAGATAAACAAATTCATATTTAACAATCTTATATTATACACATGCATCATAATTACTTCTAAAAAATGATTTTAAATCATAAAATAATCAAACCTTTTATACCATTTCCTAGAATATTGTTTAAGCCCATATAAAGACTTATTAAGAAGGAAAACTTGATTGGGTTTAAATAGATTTGGAAATCCTTCAAGAGGAGTCATATAAATTATTTCATCAAGGGTACTATGCAAAAAAATAGTCTTTACATCTAATTCTTCAACATGTAAATAAAATTTGGAAAAAAAGCAAGAAGAATTCTTATAGATGAATGTTTAACAATTGGGGAGAATATCTCACTATAATCAATTCCTTCATGTTGAATAAAGCCTTTAGCAACCATTCAGGATTTGAATTTGATTTTAGTTTCTCTAACATTGTTTTCTTTCTTCTTATATATATACTTAGAACCTATATTTGTTCGGGTTACTAGGTCTAGAAAAAACAACCTGAGTGTTTTTCTTGAGGATAGAATTCATCTATTCTTATATAGTACCTAACCATTTAGTGGAATATTTGGACTTAAGGTCATACTTATAAGTTTTAGGTTCATCATTAAACAAATCCTAAACAACATTAAATTCATAAGCAACAATACCAGCATGATTAAAATGGGTTGGAGGCCTAATCACTATTCTCTCTCTATCTCAAGTGAGTTGATAATTTCTTAGATTACCCGGTTCCTATATTTTAGGTTTAAAATCAAAATCATAATAAAACTCTCCTTGATTTTTGGTAATGGGAGTGTCATAACTAGTCCCTAATTGGGATTGGGATTGGCCTTCGAATTCTAATAGAACTTCAACACTAATAGGTGTTGGGGGTTCAAAGGATTCTCCATCATTATCAGAAGACTCTACATATTCTGATCCTTTACCATCAGAGAGACCAAACTCATGAAACACAACATCTTGAATAATTATACACTTTTGATAACCTGGTTTATCTATCCAAAAACGATACCCCTTAACACCCTCTGGATAACCCATAGATATACACTTCACATCCCCAGGAGCTCACTTATCTATAAGGGTATGAGCATAAGTTATGAATCCAAAAAACCTAAGGTGTGCAAGGCTCAAGAGGAACCTTTCTAGAGATCTTCAGGTGTCATAAAATAATTAGCATAAGATGGGAAAAGATTTATTAAGTATACTTTCATAGAGGCATCCTTGTCCTAGAAGCACCTTGGGGGTTTAGAGAAAGATAGCATGCATCCAACCCTCTCAAGAACAGTCTTATTCATCCTCTATTCTAATACATTTTACTGTAGTGTTTCCACAAAATTATTTTATTTTTTGATTCCCTTAGATTCACATAATTATATGAATTCATTGGATATATATTCTAAACTATTGTCAGTTCTTAATGCTTTGAGTTTCTTACTAGATTCACTTTCTACCATAATTTTCCATTTATTAAAAGTCTGAAAAGTATCAGACTTATTCTTGAGTATATAAATCCAAAATTTCCTAAAGTAATAATCAATAAATGACATGAAGTATAATCATCCACCATGGTAGGTAACCCTATAAGGACCCCACATATTAGAGTGAATACACTCAAGGGGTTCCTTAGCCTTATATACCGACCTACTAAAGATGACTCTTCTGGAATTTCCATATACACAATATTCACAAAAATGATGACTTCTATGAGTGACATTACTCATAAACCCCTGTTTTTTAAGTTCATTAAGTCCTTTGAAACTAATGTTTCCTAAACTTCTATGTCAAAGGGTGGTTGTATAAAGTTCTGAATCACAAGAGGTGTTTAACTAACTTCTATAAACTTTACCATCTAACACATAAATTCCATTGTGAAGGTTTACTTTAATAACAATAAGATATCCTCAGGAAACCCTGAGACTCCCAACATCTGACTTAAAGTTGTAACCCTTTTGTTCAAGGATTCCTAGAGATATTAGGTTTCTTTTCAATTTGGGTGCCCACCTAACTTCCTCAAGAGTTTTAACAGTCCTATCATGAAGATCTAATGAAACTGAGCTTATTCCCATGATGTGATATCTCCTATTATTCCCTATAAATACCTAACCAGACTTAATTTATCTCATCTCAATAAATAGCTCCATCCTAGGAAACATGTTTAAAGAACGTTCTGAATCAAGGATCCATTCAACAAAGATGGAAATTTCAAAAACATTTAACACATCAGTAGTTTCAAAGTCCTAGTTAACTAATAAGGAATGTTCATTATTATTTTCTCTATAGTCACATTTCTTATTAGGAAAATTCCTATTAATGTGGATAGTTTGTTTGCATTGAAAACACTTGATTACTTTGTTTTTAGACTTTTACCATTTCTTCTTAGACTGGACCCTATCCTTCCTCCTACCCTTGGATTCACTTATACCTCTAGATTCACTTTTATCCCTAATATTCAAACCCTCTGCCTTAGTCTTAACACTACCCTTCCTTTTAAGGCCTTTAGAGAGTAAAGAAGATTTAACTTCTTCAATAGTAAGGGTGTATTTTCTATACATCATAGAATCTTTAACAGAATTAAAGGAACCATCTAATGAAGTTAACCGTATTAAGGATTGATATTTATAATCTAATTTAATGTCTATATTGGATAGATCTAACAAGATTTTATTAAATTCATCAATATGTATCCTAAATGTAGTTCCAGGGTGCATTTTGAAAGTATACAATCTCATTTTTTTGTATGATCTACCAACAAGAGACTTAGTCATGTAAAGAAAATCAAGTGTAGAACATATACCGGTAGTAGAAGATTAATATGAAACCTCTATAAGAACTTTATCTCCTAAAGATAAAATAATTAATCTATGGGATTTCCTAAGAGTTTCTTCAGGGATATCTACATAACTGATGGCGGTCTGCCCATCTAGAGTAGGGGTGGTGGCTTTATTTCTAGAGTTAGTAAGGTAATCAATTAAATTGTTATGATCTAGTAGGGTAGTCATTTTAATTCTTTATAGATTGAAATAATTTCACCATTAAATTTATCAAAATAAAATTTTGTAGAACCCATTATTAATGTTACAGTAGGATCTGATACCACTTGTTGGGGTTAAACCTTTAAACCCTAAAACATCTAGGATCCATTGTCATGAATTATCAGGTTATAAATTTGGTGTAATGTAATTAAAATGAAGGTGACAAGAAAAAATATAGATTTATTATGAAATTGAGCTACTGGAAGAAAGAAAACAAAAATAACATAAAGGAAATAACATGGGATATAACATGATTTGGATCAACATGATTCGGATCAGCATGATCCTATGTACACAGCGAGAACACCACCCAGGTCAGTCTTTATATTACTAAGAAAAAGGAAAACAAACAATTATAGACTCAAATAATCAAGAAGTGAAACTAGAGAAACTATCTGAGGAGGTCGGCCCTATTGAACTAGGTGGAAATGATGAAGCCTATCACGTAGAGTCAACATCGTCCACTCTTGGACAGACTCATGCACATGCCCAAAAGGATACAAATCTATACATGACAAAAGTAAATGAATCTCTACAGATCCAAGAATCTAAATTGAAACATGGTTTGTAGGTTCCGGGCACAGCAGAAGCGCGTTGGTGGGTTTGTCCAACTTTAATTTTAGTGTTAAACAATGTTCAATCCGAGATCCATCAAGATATAAAACACCGGATCTTCAGAATGGAACGAAGAATGAAAAAGAAAAGAAGAGTCCAGGAACCATTGAGATAGGATCATCATATGTTGGTTATAATTAATTTAATTAATTCACAAGAATTACCTCAGTGGAATTCTTTATTCATCGATGTCTCCGGTCACGATCATGTGATCCGTTGTTGCGTTGTAGAATCCAAGTATAGGATTCCTCTAGCAGTGATCCACACATGCTCCACATATCTATGGACGTCACCGAAGGGATCTCCGGGTGCTAGCGCGGAAGAACCTTCGCTTCCAATGTCCGCCTTCGACCGCCTTGATCCGGTGGAGGATCTCGCTCTCGTAACTTGAGGGCGTTCTTGGTGGAAAGGGAATTCTCTCTTGGCTTGAGAGTATTTCCAAATCCTTTGTGCACAAAAATGGCTCAGGAAAAGTGTTGGGGTTGTGAGGATATTTATAATCGGTTTTGAGGTTAATAGAGTTATGACAATAAATAAACGTGTTACACATTTTTTTATTTATTTCATTAACTCTTATTGAAACCCCATGTCAAATTATTAATTCCTTGACATGCACCCACACTGATTATAATTAATATCATTTAATAAAACAATATTATATCCTCAAAATCCTGACTGGAAAACTACATGGCGTG
Source organism: Viscum album (assembly GCA_963277665.1). Taxonomy (NCBI): domain Eukaryota; kingdom Viridiplantae; phylum Streptophyta; class Magnoliopsida; order Santalales; family Viscaceae; genus Viscum; species Viscum album. The sequence continues at coordinate 754,660,639 of OY728160.1, forward strand.
TAATAATTAATACACGGCGTGTACTTGTTTTCCATAAAACTACACGGCGTGTATATTTAATATACACGGCGTGTACTTTTATTTTCCATTTTTCTCCACCATATTTATTAGACCTTGAGTAATGGATATTTATTTCTTAAATAAATGTAACTGCATTACTCGCTAATAAATATATTATTTCACCCACAATATATTCTCTCGAATAACTAGTATCGAAATAAATGCGATCAGGCATCCTTAAATAATTATTAAACCACAGTCGGGAATAATATTTATTTAACTTATTAAATTAATATTTAACTGAGATACATGGACACACTTAGTGTGTGACCCTCTAGGCCTCTTTCTCAGTGGCATTAGGTGGAACCTGCCTAAAGTCCAAGGTTAGCGTCTAGCAACACGCCAAGGCACCCATAGAGAAAGAATTTAACGCCGCAATGACGTGTCACCTCCTACGAACGCTTACCATGTAATATAATCCCTTTTTTTCAATATCTATAATCAAGCGGGTTGCATGCTAGTGCCATCAACCCATGTGCTCGATTGTTCTTTCTTTGACTTCCCAGAATTGAACTCGCTCATACCTTACCATGTCCATGGATTTATTTAGGCTATATCAATTCCATCAAAGGGCCTGAGATATCTACTTCTGTTATGGAGAAGAAGGGACAAATCCTTTCTTTCATTATCTATTAATGCAGTATTACTCGTGACGCACCCAACGTGTCCTACCTCGCTGCGAACAGTGTGTCATCACAGTTTTCGTTAATACATCTAAGTGTGCGTGTTGTAATACCCATTAATAATAATCTTAAATTCTAAGGACCAATACACATGTCCACAGAGAGGAACATCCAATGACACTATGAAATGTGGATTTCCTACTGGCGGGTCTCGTTCTCATAATATCCTCCTGGATATTACCAAGGGCACACACCATGAGAAGGTGCCTCAAAGTTTTATGAGTCCTCACCCCTAATGGCCTGTATTATTTTTGTCCCTCAAATAACATCATCCGGCCATAGAACATATATTCAAGAACAGTGTTATGGCACTTCCGGGTTCTCATCATAGCAGGGATCTGCTATGACCCTTTAATGCAACAGTTATCCTTAGGACATTATCACATGTATTGTCACACAGAAGAACAAGCAATATGTGATAAGGATTTTATTAATTAATAAAGTACAAAGTAGTTGGTTCTAGGCCACCAACTCCAACAGACTCCCACTTGGACTAGAGAAAACTGCTAACAACCTTTAACCCGCTAGCTCTAACATGATATTCATGTTTCTGCTGAGATAGGCCTTTAGTCATGGGGTCCACCATGTTCTCTTCCGTGGACACTCTGCTCACTATAACTTCACCCCTTTGATAGAAATCCCTCAAGAGGTGATACTTTCGGAGTATGTGCTTTGTTCGTTGATGTGACCTTGGTTCTTTTGCAAGAGTCACCGCTGCAGTATTATCACAATACAGTGTAATGGGATCTTTACTGATAGGCACCACATCAAGCTCCTGGACAAAGTTTCGAATCCAGACGGCTTCCTTGGATGCATCAGAAGCCTCTATATATTCGGACTCCGCTGTAGAATCGGCGACAACTGGCTGCTTTGAACTCTTCCAGCTCACAGCTCCTCCATTGAGACAGAGAACATATCCAGATTGCGACTTCAGATCATTCTGATCTGTTTGAAAACCAGCATCAGCATACCCTCTGATGACAAGATCCTCGTCTCCTCCATACACCAAGAACATATCCTTAGTTCTTCTCAGATACTTAAGGATATTCTTAACAGCAGTCCAATGTTGTTCTCCTGGATCTGCTTGATATCTGCCTACCATGCTCAGTGCATAGGCAACATCAAGCCTGGTATATAACATGGCATACCTGATGGATCCTATAGTCGAGGCGTATGGGATCTTTCTCATCCTATCTTTCTCTTGTTGTTTCTGGGGACACATTTTCTTAGAAAGATGTAAGTCATGTGACACTAGAACCAATCCTCTCTTGGATTGTTCCATACTAAATCTCTTTAGTATCTGGTCAATGTATGTACCCTGACTTAGTCCAAGTAGCCTCTTGGATCTATCACAAATGATCTTGATCCCTAGAATGTAGGCTGGTTCACCTAAATCTTTCATGGAGAAGCACTTGTTCAACCAGTCCTTAACTGACTATAAGGTTGGTATGTCATTTCCAATAAGCAATATGTCATCAACATATACTACTAGGATAACGACCGCATTCCCATTAAACCGCTTATAAACACATGGATCGCATTCGTTCTTAATGAAACCAAATTCCTTTATGGCTTCATCAAATCGAATGTTCCATGACCTGGATGCTTGCTTCAAACCATAAATGGATTTCTACAACTTGCAAACCCATTTGGCTTCACCTGGTGTCACAAACCCTTCTGGTTGTGTCATATAGACATCTTCCTGAAGGTTCCCATTAAGGAATGCTATTTTGACATCCATCTTCCAAATCTCGTAGTCATGGTAAGCTGCTATGGCAAGTATGATTCTTATGGATTTAAACATGGAAACTGGCAATAAGGTTTCATCATAGTCAATTCCTTGACGTTGTCTAAATCCTTTAGCCACTAGCCTTTCTTTATAGGTGCTAACTTGACCTTCCATGTCCAGCTTTCTCTTGAATACCCATTTGCATCCAACAGGCTTTACATCAACTGGCTCATCGACCAGAACCCAAACTTGGTTCTGATACATGGAATCCATCTCATAATTCATAGATTCTATCCATATTGCAACTTCTGAGCTTTCTACTTCTTCCTTGTATGAGAGAGGTTCATCATTTTCCAACAATAATGATTCACCATCCTCGGTGACTAGGAAACCAAATCTCTCTGGTTCCCTTACCTCTCTTGAGCTCCTACACAGTACTTGTGTTTCTGGAACCTCTTCCACGGGGTCTTGTGGAACTTGTTCCTATACCAACTCTTGTGTATCTTGAGCATCAACTTCGTCGAAGTCAATATTGCTCCCACTATCCTTCTTGAGGATGTGCTCCCTCTCAAGAAAGATGGCTTGTCTGGCGACAATCACTTTATTGTCTTGAGGGTTATATAGGTAATATCATTTCGTTTCCTTGGGATATCCTATAAAGATACACTTTGTGCCCCGGGGTGCTAGTTTTTTTCCTGAGAAGGCCTTAAAAAACGCCTCTCATCCCCATACACGTGTGTGCGACAAAATGGGTTTCTTTCCATTCCATAGCTTAGAGGGAATTCCATTTGTCGCCTTAGTTGATACTTGGTTTAATGTGTATGCTACAGTTTGTAATGCATATCCCCAAAAGGATAATGGAAGATCCGTATGACTCATCATCGACCTCACCATGTCCAACAAGGTGTGGTTCCTCCTTTCACTAACACCATTCCACTATGGTGTATAAGGAGGATTGAGCTGAGATAGAATCCCAGACTCCCGTAGAAGATCTATGAACTCTTGGTTCAGATATTCTCCACCTCGATCCGATCGAAGCTTCTTTATCTTCTTACCAAGCTGATTCTCTACTTCATTCTTAAATTCCTTAAATTTATCTAAGGCTTCTGACTTATACCTCATTAAGTAGACAAATCTGTATCTACTCAAATCATCAGTAAAAGTAATGAAGTAAGAATATCCACCTCTAGCTTCTACTGGAAATGGTTCACATACATCCTTGTGTACCAATCCTAAAAGCTTTGTGGCCCTTTCACCCTGTCCACCAAAAGGAGGCTTGGTCATTTTACCTTGCAAATAAGCGTGACATCTATCAAGTGGTTTTATCTCAGTAGAGTCTAAATAACCATCTTGGCAGAGCTTTGTCAAGTGCTTCTCGTTTACATGACCGAGACGGTGATGCCACAACTGGGTGATGTATGAGTCATGTGAGTTTTCTTCGTTATCGATTGCCAACACTTGGTTTTCATAATTTAATACATACAAACCATTATTTAAATGTGTCATACCATAACATACGTTGTTCTTATAAAAGAGACAACCCTTATTTCCAAACTTGAAAATAAATACATCCATATCCAAACAAGATACGGAAATTATGTTTTTGGTAACACTAGGCACATAATAATAGTTATGTAAAACCAAAATCATCCTAGTCGGCAATGAGAGGTGGTAGTATCCAATAGCCAATGCAGCCAGCCTTGCACCATTGGCAGCTCGAAGATCCACCTCTCCTCTGGAAATCTTTCTAAATCTACTTGGTTCTTGAATTTTAATACAGATGTGAGACCCATAAGCTGTATCTAATACCCAATGTGTAGAAATAGAAAGATTACACTCGATAACGAATGCACCATTAGCGTCCTGACGCTTCTGGGTGCAGTTCCTCTTCTAGTAGCCTTGCTTGCCACATTAAAAACACATTGTCTCTCATTCCTTGCCCTGCCTCTAGATCTTCCCCTTCTTGGAGGGACGGTGCTCGGGGGATTCAGGTCATTTATAAGTCTTTGACCCCTTTGTCTTGTCCTTCCTTTTCTTATTCACCATAAGGACTGCATGTTTGTCATGCCCCATTTCCTTATCTACCCGGTGAGTTAAGGGTAGAATTTCCGATCTAGGCGCAACTGGAACAAGCTCTTCCAGCACATACAATTTCCTCTCGTGGTGATGGATAATGCGAAAACACCTCTGCCACTCTTGGAAATTAGTGCCGGTGAGAAGGTTTTCCTTCTTGAGTATGGTTCACAATGATATGTTTTAAGTCATTTTCTTGTTGTTTCTACAAATTAAGATGAGCAAAGGTTTAGTACTTTATTACCAAAATGAGACAAATAAATAAATTAATACTTATTAGTCTCCCACTATTTTATCGAAATCCAATAGCTCTCACCATAGATTTCGGAATATTCTGTTGCCTGAATATTCTAGTGGCAAGGATCCATATTGCCCTTCGCATTACCCCAACTAGGGTTGGTCAAGAAACTTGAAGGGTTTTAGGTAGACATTCCAAATTCCAACTGCATTAACTCACAGCTCCTTGATCCGCTGAGTGGACTCCCCAATCCTGAAATCCTTTTATTTTGGATTTCCTTAACTTTTGCCTCTTGGTCACACCAAGTCCTATTGTAGAAGTCAGCCCTTGATTCGAACCAAGTCAAGTCAACCCAAAACCTTGAATTAGAATTCCCCGATAATTGAAAGCACCCCAACTAGGGTTGGTCAAGCACTTTGAACTATGGTTCGATTCTAACCAAGATTATGGAAGGTTATACCGACTTAATATTTCTTTTGAGGGATTTTATCCTTATACGTAAATTTCCATTTTATTATCTTTGATTACATGCTTGTTAATATTAAGTGGGATATACTTAAGTGATTAACCATGTCTAAAATAATATTTACGTATAAGCTGGTTTTATTTTAGTTTCATCTTGCATGCTCGTTTAATTCATTAATTGTGTGATTGTGACAACACACCCACAATAAATAAACCATGAAACTAAAAAAAAATGGTATGATCATGAGCTTTTTCTATTGGTTAGTTTATCTAGTGGTTGATAAACTAACCCAAGACTTAGGGGAGAAACACCTTGAACCTTTCGGGTTCGTGTTTACAGCTTTCCACATGTCCACCTTTGTATCTCCTTGGATTGGTTTCACCTTGGCTCCTGACTTGATCCGCCTCCACTATCTTGGGATCTCCATAAATTACATATGAATTTATCTCACATGCAGGTGAGGGGTAAAAAGGGGTTTTACATAAAAGAATCATTGGTCGTGTGGACCCTACATATTAATGATGAGATGTCTCACAGGCCAACAAATTTAATTTAAATAAATAAATTAAAAGAAACCATTCACATACAAAGGTCTCGGTCAAGCTCATGATCATCCATACATGCAACGATATTTACGCATAAATAAAACTAGCATTCAATTCTTTAATCATTCTTGTTTAAGATAAATCACGCTCGAATTAATTAATTATCTTTAATTAATAAATCCTTTTATCTTAAATCCTTTTTTGAACTTCCTTGAGATTCTCATCCATCATAATTTTAAACAAATAAATTCATTTAAAATTATCCTTGTACGTAACTTGTACCTTGGAGGCAACCCAGTGAATTCTCATTCATTACGCAGATGTTAAATTAAACACATATATATAAAACACCTATCACGTGTTGTGCCTTAGCTTTATGCCTACACCATGGTACATGTCTCAAGGGTTTGTATAATATAATAATAAATTTTAATAAATCTGCCTAATTTGGGTGAGTACACGGCGTGTAGTTCCGACTACATGGCGTGTCCTTTTCTTCACCGTCCATCCGAAGCACACACCCGGGGATAGGGCGTATTAATGTACTTCGGAAATTTTTGGAGTACACGGCGTGTTCTGTGGGACACACACCGTGTAGTTTCCACGTTACACGGTTTGCAGCCGGGCAAGCTGTCACGAACCAACCCGGGTCGACCCTGAACCGGTCACCTGAGCCGGTCCTCGGAAAGTCCCAAGGAGAGTTCCCGATCCCCCCCGGGATGGCAACAAGTGTCGGGCATTAAAAAATTTCAATCGTTGGGAATGATTTCAGCCCAAACTAAAAACAGGATCAAAATAACAAAAATAAACTAAACAAACAGACAAACACTAAAGACATAAACAAAACTACTCCACGACATACCTCTACGTGACCTCGCAGGTCACCCCCCAACTACAACCAACGTCACTCCCACACTGTGCGACTCAAGCCAGGAAAACCTGGACACAAGGAACCTGCAACTGAAATGGTAAAAGATAGGCGTGAGCACAAAAGTACTCAGTAGGTGAGCCCCACAACAAATCCCAAAACACTGCCAGTAAATAAAGAATCCACATATTCCAGGTTTGAACTACAATGTATAAAATTAAGCTTTCTTAATGTTTCACTTGAAAATCAAAACACGAGACATTTCTCTTATTCTTTTTCGAAAGTTGGTTCCCTTTCATTAGTTCTAAGCTCATTCTAAAAAAAAGTGTTACATTTTCAAATCTTACACAAAGAGAATAAAGTATTTTCATTTGAAAACCATTTTCCCAAAGTCTAACAGTATAGGCTGTGAAGGATGACTGAAAGTAAACAAGCAGGGAAAACAAGTGCAAGTAAAAATAAACCAGAAGTTATCAGCAATAACCATGGACGATCCTAAACATCCCTAGAAAACCCTTGGATGTACTCGGGTTCAGACTACCTTCCGGCGTGGTACTCCATAGTCAATAACCAACTGGCCGCCCTAATAGCCAACCAGTGGCACATCCCTCCTGGCCTATCCACAACTCCAGGGGGTACTAACCCGTCTAATCAGGGTTAGCAAGCAACCGTCACTCGATAATCTACAAGATGCCCAGGAACCCATGGTGGTTTTAGTAACACTGTGTAAGTGGGAGACCCTCACACGCGTGACTCATCTCACCGCACTTGCCAACCCCTTACACGGACATCGCTACACGACAACCCTCGAAGGGAAGTCCCCCTGTAGAGATTCCCTCATAAGTACGTATATATATATATAGATATATATGTATAATCACTTCACATTTAATAAAGTGCCAACCGGGCCATCATATCATTTACATTTTGACCATTTAATACTGAAGCATTTCTAAAGGGATATGACACACGCCATTTCATTGAAAACCAGAAACACACTTAGAACTTTATTTAAGAAACCCAAATCAGCGTATTAAACCTGAAACACATTGGTTTCACAAGTAGAATCATTTTCCAATATCCAAACGCACCCCACCTTTATCAAGAGCCAAACGGGCCTTTAATCACTTTTTGAAGGAACACTATTTCTCAAATGAAATCCAAACTTTTACTCACGCGTCAAAGGAAACCATTTTTCAACAACCAAGAACCACACTTATGTTTCCAAAAATCAAGTTTAAAGGTCACACGACATTTCCTCTAATCAAGGTTCTAAGAAAAACACCATTTTCCATAAACAATACACCTGCCATTTTACACACACCAAAACCGTTTCAAAACCCAATTCAACATGATCTTCATATTTCATAAAGAACTCATTTAGCAATATCACCAGGAAAACACACACAATTAAAACCAAGAAAAATACTTCCACTGAAATGCTAGAAATAATCAGAGCAGACCACCACATTATAAATTACTACTTATTAATACTTTTAAATTTACTGAAACTTAATAAAAAGTCACGAAATAAATAAATTCTAAATTTAAAGGCGAGTGAAAAGGGAGACCTACCTCAAGACGCAGCTCGGAACGAAAAACGACACGGCGTAAAACTCCCGTTGCGCAATGGTCGCACCGTATTGTGCCGTCAAATCGGTCCTAAAACAAAAGACCGTTAAACAGGTTCAACGATAATAATAATAATAACATAATAGTAATAACAATCATAATAATAATAATGTGAAAATAATAATGGTGATAAAAATAACATCATAATAATACTAACACAACATAATAATAATAATAATGATATAATAATAATAACAATCATAATATGGCATAGTTATAATATAATAATATAGTAATAATAATAACAATAATAATAATATAATAATAATAATATTAGCATAACCACAATATAATGTTAATATCAACAATATATTAATAATAACATAATCATAATGATAATAGTATATTAATAATAATAATAATAATAATAATAATGTAATAATATTAACATAATAATAATAATAACATAATATAATAATAATAATAATAATAATAACAATAACATAATATAATGATAAAAATAATAACATAATATAATAATACTAATAATAATAATAATAGAAAAATATTAACATAATAATAATAATAATAATATAATAATAATAATAACATAATAATAATAAAAATAATTATAATATTATTAATATGATATAAATAATAAACGTTATATAAAAATAAGATTAACATAAAAATAAAAATAAAAATAAAAATAAACTCACAGCGCAGGGGGATTGCGGAGCAGCGGGGTGAGGGAGGAGGCGGCAGGCGCGACGATAGAGGGTGGCCGGGACAGGGGGAGAGGGAGCCGGGACGGCGGCGGCAGGGAGCAGGGAGGGCGGCACGGTGGTCGGTGTGGCGAGGGGGAGGGTGTGCCGGCGATGGGGTCGGAGGGAGGTGGCGCGGGCCGACCGAAGCGGGGGGTGAGGCCGAGGGAAGGGGCGGACGGTTCCGGTGAGGGCGAGGCCGGGGCGTGCAGAGGTTGGGACCGGCAAAGGGGAGGGGAGCGGGAGGTGCCGGAGCCGGGCCGAGAGGAGGCCGGAGCGGACAGCACCGGATGAGGCGGACAGGGTGCAGCGGCGGCGCGCCTGGGCGGAGGCCGGAGGCGGGGTCGACGCTGAAGGAGGGGGCCACCGGGGTGCGAGGAGGCCAGACGGCGGCGGGCTGGAGGGGAGCAGGAAGCGGCGTGGGCCGGCCGAACTAGTAGGGGGGAAAGAAGAAGAAAACGAAAAAAAAAAAGAAACGGGGAAGAGAGAGAGAGGGGAGAGGGGAGAGAGAGCGCCGCATGGGGGGGGGCGGACGGGATTAGATTTAGGGAGGGGGTTTAGTTTTAGGTCTATAATATATATATATAATAATAATAATAATAATAATAATAAAAATGAAAAAGGAAATAATATTAATAATAGTAATATGATAAATTAATTAAATAAATCAAATCAAATCTTAATGGTAATAATAAAACTTTATAAAAATAGTAAAACTTTATAATGATAATAATAAAATAAAAATTAGATAATTATAATAATTATTATTATAACCAAAATATTTAAAATAATAAAACCATTTAAAAATAACACACACAAGTATATACATATATATATATATATCTATATATAGATATATAGATATAGATATATATATACCTATATATAAACTCATAAACATAGATATGATAAACATATATATATATATATACTTATATAGACATAACACATATAAGCATATATATATATATACCTATATAGACATATGTATATATATACATACATATACACATATATAAACATATATACAATAAAAGATAACTACAATAATGATAACACAACTTAATTTGTGATAATAATAAAATGTCAACATAAAAAAAATTAATATTTAAAACGCCGGGTGAACACATAGTCACCCGGGCCGAACGCACGGTCACCGCTAGCGATGCGATGACCGCGCACTGGCGCGAAACCGCCAACACAATTAAACCTCGAAAAATTTAAATCGGAACCAAGAAAGAAGTAAAATAATGACATCTTCGGTCGGGGTGTGACAATTCTCCCCACCACAGACACTTCTGCCCCCAGAAAGTCACCAAGCCAAAAGTCAGCCAAAATTCAAGTCTATGCCCAAACAGAACTAAAGGAACCGAAGAGAAAAGAGAATCTCAGGATGATCTTACTCTACACAGGTCACACCTGACCCATCCAAGAGAAGACTGGAGTCCGGGGTTGAGGGGAGAACACGAAGGGGGTTCTCCCCACCACAAGAACTTAACTAGTTCGAAAATTTATCACCCAAAACATACTACCACACGAAGGCAGGTCCATGGAGGGAACTCATAACCGATCCAAACCGACTCCTATTACACGATCAGATTTACACCTCCGTCGAAACATTGAACCCACGACTAGAGTCAACAACTTCAACACCCGGGAGGACCCACAGAAAAAACTTAACCAGCATCAAATTGGAGACATGATCCATTGAAGTCCACAAAACATAACCACATCGACAACATAATTAAAACGAGGTCAATCCACACAAGGGTCAAACACACTTTTAGGAAGGACACCCGATTCAGAATATTACATTCACATGACAAGTCCGCTTAGATTATCATAGAGCAAGTCCATCGTCACTTTATAGAAAAACAACGCATTTATAATGCTATTGGAACTTTAATAGCAGGAAAAAAATTATGAGAAGGTTTTTAATTGTTCCACCATCAATACGGAAAACAGAACCTGGACCAAGGCTTCACAACCCTGGGAACTCCTAACTGTGCGTGAGCTTCACCCCAAGACCTGTGGTTGGGGCTCTGATGGCTGAAGCATCTTCTGCCTCACAGTCAGGTACTGACGTTCTCCCATCACGGCGTCCTCTTCAAGCGACGTTTACTGCAAAACTTCTCCAGATGACCCAGACAGCCGCATCGATGACACGTCTTCGGAGGGTTGCGACAAGACGGCTTTAAATGCCCGAATCGACCACACTGATAGCACACCACTAAACAATCTGATGAACTGGAAGCTGGGACCAAGGAGGATAACTCCTGAGGAACAGGTATCTCTGGCGTATTTTCCACACTAGAGGGGGAACTCTTACGAACAACCCGGGATGCTGGAGTACTAACCAACTGTGTTCCGGAAACCAACTCAGCCAAAAATGCTTCCTCTACCAGCTTCTCGAAACAAAGGTCTTTAGAAGGGAGGACTCGCTCCTTGATCTCCGGACGAAGACCCCTGGTGAAAAGAGAGACCTTCATGAGCTCATGTGACGCTGCCTCTGGAGAAAAGGAAATTAGTTCCTTGAAATGGTCAACATATACCTTCACCGTCCATTGGCCTTGTTGAATATGCACAAGCTCTCTCTTTTTCTCCAGCTTCACTTCCTCAGGTACAAACCATTGGATGAAAACGACTCTAAAGGCATCCCACGTCATTTCAACTTGCGTTGATGATGGGGCAACCACCTTCCACTGGTCCAGAGCTAGACCTTTACACAATCCCATAACAGCACAAACCCTAACGGTCTCAGGAGTTCCCAAGGTTCTAAAGATACTCTCCACTTCTTCAAGCCACTCTACTATTTCTAATGAGCCTCGATCACCACGAAGAAAAGGCAACGTCCGAGAAGGAACAAAAACTGGGCATGACTCATCAGAATCCTTAGAGACCTTTTTGGGCGGCATTTCCTGAGCGAGAATTAAAACATGAAGCCAAAACCAATATCAAACCGAAGCAACATCAATAAAAGCGCCTTCATCAATAACAGTCAGCACAAAGACCAAACAACCACAAACACAACCCAAAATAAAATCTCTTTTTTTTAAATCCCCTTTTTATTTTAGACTTTAAAACCACCCTTTTTCAAGACCACTTTCCAAAAACCAATCCACTTTCAAACCAAAAACTTTCCAAAATCGTTTCCCCTTTAAAACCAATTTAGAAAACAAGGTCAAGCCTTTAATTTCAAATACACACCCAAGTAATCTCATGAACCGTTGCACATGTCTTCATCCACTGTCCAGTAATACTTGCACCAACACGCATTTTTTTCCCATACATTCTCACACATGTGAAAACATTCATAAAGAGGACCTGAGGTTTCACCCCAAATCATTCTTAACCAATTCGAAGCAAACAACAGATTTCCAAATCAAGAGATTTCAGTTTTAAAACTCATTTCATACATTTAAAATCTTTTAAAAGAAACCAGTCCAATTTTTCAAAAACCCTTTTCATTTCCAACAACGTACTTACGCAGAACAAAACAAAAGCAGCATCCGAATTTGCATCAACCACTGGAGTGAGGGACTAGTAGTCACGCTCAACCTGGCGACATGGTAGTGGGTCATGTACCAAGTCAGCGTCGACCACTAGGAGGAATTCAAACCGTGTACTCAGACTCCACATGGGTCACTACTCCATGTGAAATCACAATGTAACGTCAGCTTTCCTCCATTATCATCTCTCAATCTAAGACAAACCAGAAAAGACAAGGGCACAATTCCCGAACTACCCCTGGTAACTCGAGGATCAATGCGATCAAGAGTTCGCGACGCTCTTCCCGCACCCACCCCTCGAGTTCCGACAGTCCTAATCTCCTTCTATCGGACAACCCAAAATAACAAGAACCACCTTTGATACCATTTTTTCACGAACCAGCCCGGGTCGGCCCTGAACCGGTCACCTGAGCCGGTCCGCGGCAAGTCCCGAGGAGCGTTCCTGATCCCCCCGGGATGGCAACAAGTGTCGGGCATTAAAAAATTTCAATTGTTGGGAACGATTTCAGCCCAAACTAAAAACAGGATCAAAAGAACAAAAATAAACTAAACAAACAGACAAACAATAAAGACATAAACAAAACTACTCCACGACATACCTCTACGTGACCTCGCGGGTCACCCCCCAACTACAACCAACATCGCTCCCACACTGTGCGACTCAAGCCAGGAAAACCTGAACACAAGGAACCTGCAACTGAAATGGTAAAATATAGGCGTGAGCACAAAAGTACTCAGTAGGTGAGCCCCACAACAAATCCCAAAACACTGCCAGTAAATAAAGAATCCACATATTCCAGGTTTGAACTACAATGTATAAAAGTAAGCTTTCTTAATGTTTCACTTGAAAATCAAAACACAAGACATTTCTCTTATTCTTTTTTGAAAGTTGGTTCCCTTTCATTAGTTATAAGCTCATTCTAAAAAAAACAAAGGTTACATTTTCAAATCTTACACAAAGAGAATAAAGTATTTTCATTTGAAAACCATTTTCCCAAAGTCTAACAGTATAGGCTGTGAAGGATGACTGAAAGTAAACAAGCAGGGAAAACAAGTGCAAGTAAAAATAAACCAGAAGTTATCAGCAATAACCATGGGTGATCCTAAACATCCCTAGAAAACCCCTGGACGTACTCGGGTTCAGACTACCTGCCGGCGTGGTACTCCATAGTCAATAACCAACTGGCCGCCCTAATATCCAACCAGTGGCACATACCTCCTAGCATGTCCACAACTCCAGGGGGTACTAACCCGTCTAATCAGGGTTAGCAAGCAACCATCACTTGATAATCTACAAGATGCCCAGGAACCCATGGTGGTTTTAGTAACACTGTGTAAGTGGGAGACCCTCGCACGCGTGACTCATCTCACCGCACTTTCCAACCCCTTACACGGACATCGCTACACGACAACCCTCGAAGGGAACTCCCCCTATAGAGATGCCCTCATAAGTACGTGTATATATATATAGATATATATGTATAATCACTTCACATTTAATAAAGTGCCAACCGGGCCGTCATATCATTTACATTTTGACCATTTAATACTAAATCATTTCTAAAGGGATATGACACACGCCATTTCATTGAAAACCAGAAACACACTTAGAACTTTATTTAAGAAACCCAAATCAGCGTATTAAACCTGAAACACATTGGTTTCACAAGTAGAATCATTTTCCAATATCCAAACGCACCCCACCTTTATCAAGAGCCAAACGGGCCTTTAATCACTTTTTGAAGGAACACTATTTCTCAAATGAAATCCAAACTTTTACTCAAGCGTCAAAGGAAACCATTTTTCAACAACCAAGAACCACACTTATGTTTCCAAAAATCAAGTTTAAAGGTCACACGACATTTCCTCTAATCAAGGTTCTAAGAAAACACCATTTTCCATAAACAATACACTTGCCATTTTACACACACCAAAACCGTTTCAAAACCCAATTCAACATGATCTTCATATTTCATAAAGAACTCATTTACCAATATCACCAGGAAAACACACACAATTAAAACCAAGAAAAATACTTCCACTGAAATGCTAGAAATAAGCAGAGCAGACCACCACATTATAAATTACTACTTATTAATACTTTTAAATTTACTGAAACTTAATAAAAAGTCATGGAATAAATAAATTCTAAATTTAAAGGCGAGTGCAAAGGGAGACCTACCTCAAGACGCAGCTCGGAACGAAAAACGACACGGCGCAAAACTCCCGTTGCGCAATGGTCGCACCGTATTGTGCCGTCAAACCGGTCCTAAAACAAAAGACCGTTAAACGGGTTTAACGATAATAATAATAATAACATAATAGTAATAACAATCATAATAATAATAATGTGAAAATAATAATGGTGATAACAATAACATCATAATAATACTAACACAACATAATAATAATAATAATGATATAATAATAATAACAATCATAATATGGCATAGTTATAATATAATAATATAGTAATAATAATAACAATAATAATATAATAATAATAATAATATTACCATAACCACAATATAATGTTAATATCAACAATATATTAATAATAACATAATCATAATGATAATAGTATATTAATAATAATAATAATAATAATGTAATAATATTAACATAATAATAATAATAACATAATATAATAATAATAATAATAATAATAATAACAATAACATAATATAATGATAAAAATAATAACATAATATAACAATACTAATAATAATAATAGAAAAATATTAACATAATAATAATAATAATATAATAATAATAACGACATAATAATAATAAAAATAATTATAATATTATTAATATGATAAAAATAATAAACGTTATATAAAAATAAGATTAACATAAAAATAAAAATAAAAATAGAAATAAAAATAAACTCACAGCGTAGGGGGGTTGCGGAGCAGCGGGGTGAGGGAGGAGGCGGCAGGCGCGACGACGGAGGGAGGCCGGGACAGGGGGAGAGGGAGCCGGGACGGCAGCGGCAGGGAGCAGGGAGGGTGGCGCGGTGGTCGGTGCGGCGAGGGGGAGGGTGTGCCGGCGATGGGGTCGGAGGGAGGTGGCGCGGGCCGGCCGAAGCGGGGGGTGAGGCCGAGGGCAGGGGCGGACGGTTCCGGCGAGGGCGAGGCCGGGGTGCGCAGAGGTCGGGACCGGCAAAGGGGAGGGGAGCGGGAGGTGCCGGAGCCGGGCCGAGAGGAGGCCGGAGCGGGCAGCGCCGGATAAGGCGGACAGGGTGCAGCGGCGGCGCGCCTGGGCGGAGGCCGGAGGCGGGGTCGGCGCTGAAGGAGGGGGCCACCGGGGTGTGAGGAGGCCGGACGGCGGCGGGCTGGAGGGGAGAAGGAAGCGGCACGGGCCGGCCGAACCAATAGGGGGGAAATAAGAAGAAAACGAAAAAAAAGAAACGGGGAAGAGAGAGAGAGGGGAGAGGGGAGAGAGAGCGCTGCATGGGGGGGGGCGGACGGGATTAGGGTTAGGGAGGGGGTTTAGTTTTAGGTCTATAATATATATATATATATAATAATAATAAAAAAAATGAAAAAGGAAATAATATTAATAATAGTAATATGATAAATTAATTAAATAAATCAAATCAAATCTTAATGGTAATAATAAAACTTTATAAAAATAGTAAAACTTTATAATGATAATAATAAAATAAAAATTAGATAATTATAATAATAATTATTATAACCAAAATATTTAAAATAATAAAACCATTTAAAAATAACACACACAAGTATATACATATATACATATATATCTATATATAGATATATATATATATATATACCTATATATAAACACATAAACATAGATACGATAAACATATATATATATATATACTTATATAGACATAACACATATAAGCATATATATATATACCTATATAGACATATGTATATATATACATACATATACACATATATAAACATATATACAATAAAAGATAACTACAATAATGATAACACAACTTAATTTGTGATAATAATAAAATGTCAACATAAAAAAAATTAATATTTAAAACGCCGGGTGAACACATAGTCACCTGAGCCGAACGCACGGTCACCGCTAGAGATGCGATGACCGCGCACCGGCGTGAAACCGCCAACACAATTAAACCTTGAAATTTTTTAATCAGGACCAAGAAAGAAGTAAAATAATGACATCTGCGGTCGGGGTGTGACACAAGCCATGTACGGGGTACACGGCCCAACCCTAACCTGAAGGGACTACACGCCGTGTTCATTGGACCACACGGTGTGTAATCTGAAAACCGTGTGCCACCTGTTTCTGGTCAACACATAGTGTCTTAAATTCTTAGAAAGAATCCAATACACAACATGATTTGGCGGATCAGTCAATGCATTGAACCTAGACTACACGGCGTGTACTTCCGAATACACGCCGTGTATTCTGGTGTTGTATGGCCAGAAACGTTTGGCTCCTCTGGATGAGTTCCTCTATTTTATTTTAATCAAAATTAAAAGAAAAAATTCATTTCTGTGAGGTGAACAAGAAACGAGGGAGGATGAACAGATATCGAGATTCAGATTTCCAGAACTATTAAACATGAATTTAAATAACTAAATTATTAAATGCGTAAATCACCAACAAAAAACTAAATAATTATAATCAATTATATGACCCCTTTGATACCACTTGTAGGTTTCGGGCGCAGTGGAAGTGCGTTAGTGGGTTTGTCCAACTTTAATTTTAGCGTTAAACAACGTTCAATCCGAGATCTGTCGTGATATAAAACTCCGGATCTTCGGAATGGAACGAAGAACGAAAAAGAAAAGAAGAGTCCTAGAACTATTGAGATAGGATCATCATATGTTGGTTATAATTAATTTAATTAATTCACAAGAATTACCTCGGTGGAATTCTTTATTCGTCGATGTCTCCGGTCATGATCCTGTGATCCGTTGTTGCATCGTAGAATCTAAGTATAGGATTCCTCTAGCGGTGATCCACACGTGCTCCACGTATCTCTGGATGTCACCGAAGGGATCTCCGAGTGCTAGCGCGGAAGAACCTTCGCTTGCGATGTCTACCTTCGACCGGCTTGATCCGGTGGAGGATATCGCTCTCGTAACATGAGGGCGTTCTTGGTGGAAAGGGAATTCTCTCTTGGCTTGAGAGTATTTTCAAATCCGTTGTGCACAACAATGGCTCAGGAAAAGTGTTGGGGTTGTGAGGATATTTATAATCGGGTTTGAGGTTAATAGAGTTATGACAATAAATAAACGTGTTACGCGTTTTTATTTATTTCATTAACTCTTATTGAAACCCCATGTCGAATTATTAATTCCTTGACATGCACCCACGCTGATTATAATTAATATCATTTAATAAAACAATATTATATCCTCAAAATCCCGACTGGAAAACTACACGGCATGTAATAATTAATACACAGTGTGTACTTGTTTTCCATAAAACTACACGGTGTGTATATTTAATATACACGACATGTACTTTTATTTTCCATTTTTCTCCACCATATTTATTAGACCTTGAGTAATGGCTATTTATTTCTTAAATAAATGTAACTGCATTAATCGCTAATAAATATATTATTTCGCCCACAATATATTCTCTCGAATAACTAGTGTCGAAATAAATGAAATCGGGCATCCTTAAATAATTATTAAACCACAGTCGGGAATAATATTTATTTAACTTGTTAAATTAATATTTAACTGATATACATGGACACACTTAGTGTGTGACCCTCTAGGCCTCTTTCTCAGTGGCATTAGGCGGAGCCTGCCTAAAGTCCAAGGTTAGCATCTAGAAACACGTCAAGGCACCCATAGAGAAAGAAGTTAACGCTGCAATGATGTATCACCTCCTACAAATGCTTACCGTGTAATATAATCCCTTTGTCTCGATATTTCTAATCAAGTGGGTTGCATGCTAGTGTCATCAACCCATGTGCTCGATTATTCTTTCTTTGACTTCCCGGAATTGAACTCACCCATACCTTACCATGGCCATGTATTTATTTAGGATATATCAATTCCATCAAAGGGTCTGAGATATCTACTTCTGTTATGGAACATAAGGGATAAATCCTTTCTCACATTATCTATTAATGCAGTATTACTCGTGATGCACCCAACATTTCCTACATCACTGCGAACATTGTGTCATCACAGTTTTCATCAATACATCTAAGTGCGTGAGTTGTAATACCCATTAATAATAATCTTAAAGTATAAGGACCAATACACACGTCCACAGATAGGAACATCTAGTGACACTATGAAATGTGGATTTTCTACTAGTGGGTCTCGTTCTCATAATATCCTTCTGGATATTACCAAGGGAGCACACCATGAGAAGGTGCCTCAAAGTTTTATGATTCCTCACCCCTAATGGAATGTATTATTTGTGTCCCTCAAATAACATTATCCGGTCAGAGAACATATATTCAAGAACAGTGTTATGGGACTTCCGAGTTCTCATCATAGTAGGGATCCTCTATGACCCTTTAATGCAACAGTTGTCCTTAGGACATTATCACATGCATTGTCATGCAGAAGAACAAACAAGATGTGATAAGGCTTTTATTAATGAATAAAGTACAAAGTAGTTGGTTCTAGGCCACCAACTCCAACATGGTTATCATGAAAGATGAGTCAATATATATAACCTCTTTGATGTGAAGTCGTCTTGAACCCTTGATTGAGTCGATCTCCACAAAATCTCCAATGGAGAGGTAATTTGGTTCTAGGAGGTGGCACAAGATCAAATGAGGGGAGTGAAGATGGATGGAATGCCTCAGTCCTCATTCTTCTTCTCCTTGGAGAAACCCTAGAAGTTGTAGTAGAACCTCATGTCGGGAGAGCCATCGATGAACCAGATGAAAGGCACTGAACTGAGATAATGGATCACATGAATCCAAGTAACCATTTGGGGGTAATGATGGAATCCTGAGGAGTGTAAGACGACGTAGACAGAAAATGTGGGATCAAATCTATGTGGACGGCTAAGATGAACCTAAAGGACCACCTAATAGAAGGTGGTTCAACAGGTAGTAAATGTGGTGTTACAGTGTTGGTACAAAAGAGGTGACACAGATTGAAGCTGAGCCAAACAAGCACAACCGGATCCAACCATAACTTTTGGATCTATTTTAATCAACGGTCCAAAAAATCAACTATTATAGGTAAGTAAAACAATAATTCCAATATGAAAAATAATCGGATTAAAAGAAATATGGAATCCCACATAAATATTCCCATACAAAAAATAAACACCCCCATGAAAATGTAAACACCCTTTAACCAATATGAATAAATCATATAAAACAATATTAAATGAATTAAATTACAACAATGTAGGGGAATAAAACAACAATTTTTATGCACTTTTAGATTCCATGAGAGACCCAATTGAGGGCAAGGACCTATGGTGGATGGCTAAGTAGGTGGAACATGGAAATGGAGCAGACTAGGATAGACACTAGAGGCCCCCATAGTTCTTTTATTTATTAATTGCTTATATTAATCTGGACAACTTTCCACTTTGGGAGCTTTTATTTATATTCCATGTATGTCATCTTTAGTTTATATATTTACTTTGATTATTTATTCATTCTTCTATTATTATTTTTTATTATCCTTCTCGGTGACATGATACAAAGGGTAGTCTCCCCATGGTTCCAATTTAGACCCTCATTTCTAGTCGACAACCTCTTATGTACAGTGAGGTGCACATGAGGTCATGTAGTACCTATATTGGACCTGGTGGTTCGGGTCAGGATGTTACAAAATTTTATCAGAGTTCATGATTCACTAACTTATTCTTCTCTTTGTCTGGGCATGGAACGGGATAGATAGGAGATTAGACAGTTATGAATCGGGTAGGGGAACTGTGATAGTGTATGTCCAACACTATATAGTGGACCTCTGAGTTTCCATTAAAAGTAGGAATTTATTTTTTGATGTTACAGTTGATTAAATTCAACTTGAGTGATGCACATGATGTTATTATGTGATTTATGATATTTCATGTATGTTCATGCATCATGACTAGGCATGTAGGTTTACATGCCATATATATACTTATTATTTTATTGCATAGTGATTTATTAATTAAATGTTTTGATTTGTGCTATTTGTTTGTGATAGTTTCTGTTTGTGTGATATATCTATGTTGAATGTTGTTGTGATATATCTTTATTAGCATTAATTAGTTGAATTGAGCATACTGTTTTGTTAATATATATGTGATTATTGTGACCAAAGTTCAGGGATAAAGACAAGGGTTATTTCTAGGAGTTTTATACCTTGGGTTAAGGGTATACTCCTAAGAGAACCTTGTGTGATCACATAGACTCTTAGGAGAACATTGTGTGATCTCATAGACTGACTATGATCTGGATGTGTTCCTAATGATCCTCTTATTATGGAGACGTGAAATCAGGAGTCTGATATTCGAACTTAGTGGTCTGAGTTGTTTGAGAAATACCGTTAGGAGTAGTTCTCGAGGATGAGAAGTTAATTGAGAGGGGAATTGTAATATACAGAATTTTTAAAGATAATAAAAACCATTTTTATTATAATTTATTAGTGTTTTTATGTGAAAATGTAATTTTTAAATAAGAATAACTTAATAAATATTTTAAAGGCTTTGGGTCTGGGTAAAAGCCCAGTTAGCATCTTGGAATATTCTATAGAATATTTTTGGAATCAGGCGCTGAGTTAGTGTGAGATTTCAAGGCCCATAGAGCCTCAACACAAGCGGAATAAAAATATTAAATATATTATTTTATACGAGTTTGATTTATCCAAAATAATTGAATAACTCACAAATGATGTGTCATGTGAGAAATCCAAGACCACTGTTAGGTCTGGAACGCGGTGTTTACCCTACGCGGGGTATAACATTTGTGAGTGTTGGGTGTTTGGTTAGATTGCACACGAGGATAAGTTATTTAATATTTTTAATTTATTATTTTTTAAAAATAATTAAATATATCTCAAACGGTGTGTCGTATGAGAAATTTGGGACCACCGTTAGGTCCAAATGTGGGGTTTACTTTATGTGAGGTATAGCTTTTATACACGTCGGGATTTTTGAAACATCGCACGCAATAACAACTTTTTTATATTTAATTAATTTATTGTTCCATTTTTTAAATAATAAATAATTAATATATCTCAAATGGTGCTTCATATGAGAAATATGAGACTACTATTAGGTCTGGGATGTGAGTTTTACCTTAGGTGGGGTATAACATTTGTGAGCGTCATACGTTTGGTCATATCGCATGCGAGAATAAGATTTTTGGTGTTTAAATATTTGTTGGGAAGTTAAAATAATAATAATAATAAGTTTTTAATATATTATTTTCATTTTTTGTGTTGAGAAAATTAAAATTATATGTTTAATTGAATTATCTTAATTAATTAATAACGTTTCACTATTATTGGATATTTATTGTGGGGTTAGATAATAATAATAACATTATTACTTGTCTCACATAAATGTGATTGTGTGGTTAATTTATTAACTACACAGTATTTAAGGGTGGTTTTTTTTGAAATGTTAATTGTCACATACATGACTTATTTTAAAGGTAATTTTCATTTAATTTTCATTATTGCTTTGTTTTGGGTGTTTCCCATGCATTTTGGTGGAAATGGTGGGTTTTCAAAATTTGGGCCAAACCGTGAGCCCAATTCCAGATTTAAAAAAATATTTATTTTATAACTCCTTAATTTTTCATCATTTTTCATTCATTCCAATTCTTACTTGGCCTCCCTTGACCTATTAACACCACCATGTCAATTTTGAACCTTTAAGAATCTATAATCATGGTGTATTTGAGTTTTTATTTAAGGAATTGGGTCAGCCCGAAAGCCCATTTCCAGTTTTAAAAAAAAATATTTAATATCTTATTCAATTTTAATGATTTTTAGGTAATTCCACATCTCACCCGAGCACAATAAACCTAGGTGCACCCATATTCTCTTCTCCCCCTCTTTGGAGCTCATTTTCTTTACGTATTAGGTCAAAACATCTGAAGCTTTTACAATTCATCCAGATTTAAAAAGGTAATTTGATTCCTTCGTAACTCCTTCATTTTTTCACTCTTTTCCCCCATTTCAGTTCTAAATTAACATTATATTTCTTATTACAACCTCAATTGAATTTTTTTTGTTTGAAAATTCAACTACTGGTGTATTTGGGGTGATTTCTTCAAGATATCTCAAGTAAGTGGGTCTCCTTCATTCTTCTTTCAATTTGCTTAGGGTTTCATTCAATTTTCTTAGAGTTTCTTCCCTTATCCTTGAAGTAACAAATGAATAGAGTATATAGTTTCAAACCTAGTGTTTAACCTTGGGTTTTCTTGGTCCAATCTTCTATTTTTAGGCTTGATCTACCCTCCTTGCGGTGCGGCGGTGGTAAGATTAAGTTTTCACACAGAGGATTCAAGGTTTTAACCATTTTGGTAGGTGATTCCATTATGTATGCAATACTTGTGACCTATCCTGACGTTTTTATAGTATTTTAATGTTTATCTCATTTGATTATTGCTGCAAAAATTGGTTTTAGTGGTTTTTGTAATGAAAATGAATTTGTAGTGTCATTTTTATGTAAAATTGGGGGGTTTCATAGAAATATCTTGTTGGTTCATTTTGGGCTACCCCGTAATTACTTAGTTGATTTTATTGAAGTAAATTAGGGATTAAAATACTATTTTTAATGTTTATATCCTTTGTTTGTTGCTGCAAAAATCTATTTTAATGGTGTTTGTGAAACACATGAATTTTTAAGTGTTGTGTTTGTGTGAAAATGGAGGTTTTATAAAGACATCACTTCATGGTTCATATAGAGCTGCCCAAAAACTGATTTTTTGGTTTTATTAAAAGGTATTGGTCTTAAACTTCTGTTTTGGTGACTTATGAGTGTGCAAATGGTGTGAAAAGTATGAATTTCAAGGAGTTTTGGGTGCAAAACAATGCGGGATTTTGAGAAGTTGTTTTATTGAAAATCAAAATCTTTTGTTGTGTGTTTTAAGTGGTATAAAGTGTTTATAGCTACTATATTGTTTTTATGTGACCATTAGTGGTGTTTTATATGCAAAGGGATTTATGTGTCATTCTGAAATTATTTGAGCACAAAGGGGGAAGCCCGGGTACCTAGGTGGGTGGATATGTACTAGTACAGCTAGTGATCCGGATGGGTTTTGTCTCTGTTTCACTGAGAAAATGGATAATTAAAACTCTAACTAAAGTGTGTGGATGGTGTTTTGGGGCCACTAGGTTATGGTTATGTTTCGTACTAGTGTCTCGTGCATGGGAAAGGATTGTGACTTGGATTCTTTACACTGAGGTATGAGGTACATAGGGCCCGAGACTATCTAGTGCCTAGGGGTGTTCCCAGTTTTGGTGCTCATTGGATTTGTGGTATTTACCCTTGAATTAGGGTGTGTTTGGATGTACTTTACAGTATATAACATTTATTATTTAAATGTGTTAACATTTTGAAAGTTTTAGTTTGAAAATTGTTTTCAATTGAAAGTTTCATTTCTGGAATTTATTGTTGTTTTTCCTTACATATTAAAATTGTCTGCCTTTTCTCCTTGTATTGCATAATATTTAGAATATTTGGGTGGTATCCTATTGGGATTAGGATCACACCCTACATACACCCATTGGGTGTAAGTAGACTTGATTATGTTTGAAACAAGTAAAGGTAAAGCCTCAGGTGAAAGCGGTTCAGGTTGTTGGTCCCCTCCTATGGTGCGGTGTTGTAGAGATGGCCCAAGGGTGATGACCCCTTGTCATGTGGAGTCTTTGTGGATGTTTTTATATTGTTTTAATTTATGTTTGGACCTCTTTTAATTTATTTAAAACCATAAATTCAGATCTTTATTTTTCATAAGTCTTGTTTGGCATTAAAGTTTCAGACTCATATTATTGATTGTTTTTAAGGTTTTATGATTTCATACTCAGGTAAATTGTTCCCAAACCTAATTTATTAATACCCGATCACTTGTTCCAGCCTGTGGGGATAGGTAATTCCCTCTGGGCCTTGTCATGGACTAGATTTGGTGCCGGTATTATTGGTGACCGGATTTGGTTCGTGACAAAATGGTATCAAAGGAGGTTTATGTTTTTCGGTTACATTATTATTTTGGGATGAGTCGGGCTAGATAGGAGCTAGGATTTTCAGGACTCAGAGTTTTGGTCATGATTAGGGTGATTGGATCACACCTCTCTTAGCAGACCTTGAGTCACCATGGGACATTGGAATTGTTTATTTGACTTCACTTCTAGGTGAGACGTGTGGGCTATAGACTACACGTGGACATAGGGTGGGGTGGAGTAGTTGTTTATTTTATTACTGTAATGTGTTTAGATTATTTATATTTGATGTATTTGATTAAAATTTTCAGAATTGTGGTATTGACTATTGTTTTTGTGACTGTTTCATTTTTTAGCAACATGCCTCCCTGAAAAGCTCACATGCGCCCGTGGGAGGAAGCCGAAGAGAGTTCTCCCACACCAATTGATCAGAGGCTAGTTGAGGTTGTGGTCCGGGCTATCCAGGATCTAGTACAAGGACTATCTTCTATTCCATCTTCTGTTATAGAGGATGATACTGGTCCTAGAAAGGAAAAGTCCCAAGAGTTCCTGAAAAATAAGTCTCCCACCTTCTGAGGTAGCATAGAACCCCGGGAAGCAGAGGAATGGCTTGAGAAGATCAAGCACATGTTTGAGTTCTTGGATACACCCAAGGATCTCAGGGTGAAATTTTCCTCCTTTCTGTTGGAGGGTCCCAGCCACAGGTGGTGGGAATCGGTTCTTCAGACTGGGAAGAATGAGCAGATGCACTGGGGAGACTTCAAGGATGTCTTCAATGAGCAGTACTGCCCAAAAGTCTTGGCTTAGGTCCCAAGAATTTATGGATCTTGTTCAGGGGAATCTTTTTATCATGGAGTACTCTAACCATTTCATTGAGTTAGTTCGGTATGCTCCTAAAATTGTCTCGAATGAACAAGTGAAGTCCCAGAGGTTTGAGAAAGGATTGCGACCAGATATATACTCCTAGGTGTTCTTGTTTAAGCTGAGGACTTATGTTGAGGTGGTTGATTAGGTGTTAATGGTGGAGATTGAACAGAAATGAATGGATGGTTTCTTTGGGTCAGTATCAGTAGTGGGTAGTGGCAGCTCTTCAGATAAGAAAAGGAAGTGGGAGGAACAGGTGAATAAATGAGGTAGTAGTTCATGCCACTCCTCCAGGCAGTTTTCTTCCATGGCTTCTGATGCGAGATCAGTTGTGTGCCACCAATGTGGGAATCTGGGGCACATCCAACTAGAATTCCCACTTCCTCCTAAGCATTGTTACCAGTGTGGAGGTATAGGTCATTTGTAGTGATTTTTCGGGGTGGCACATCCACTTCAGAGTGGGGCAAGGTCAGTGGCTTCAAGAGGAGTGCCAGCACAGTCTGAGTCATCGAGGACTAGGGGATATGGATTTGGTGTTCATGGTGGTAGTTATGGGTCATATTCTTGGTAGATCCAGTTCAAGTCACAACCACATACTAGCAGTTTTCCTCAGGTAGAGACCAGACATCTCCATGCGGTGGATCAGGCACCAGCAGGATCAGAGGTGAGACCAATGACAGTTCGAGGTACCGTTTTGATCGCATATTCTATAGTTGTTGCTCTTTTTGATACTGTTGCCTCTGTTTCATTCATTTCTACCCATTTTGTGGACACACTTAATTTACCAACTGAGTTATTGTCTTTTGTGATGGAGTTGGTGACGCTGCTTGGAAAGAAGAAGGAACAGGGTTTCAGGTGCCCGTCATGTGCGCTCTCTATGTCAGGGATTGAGATGGAATTGGGCCTATTGGTCTTAGATATGGAACTGTTTAACATAATACTCAACATGTATTGGCTATTACACTTCTAGGAACACATAGATTGCTACAGGCGGTGAGTGAGTTTCACGACACCTGATGGGAGTCGTTAGGTTTTTTGTGGATAATGGGATCCTCGGTCGGGTCACGTTGGACCTCCACTCCCAGAGTTGTGGAGTATTATCTTCCAGTTATTATCACTCATTCTAGAGGATGATAGTATTTCCCCTGAAGGTTCACTACCTCATGTAGTGAATGAGTTTTCAGAAGTATTCCTAGATGATTTTTTAGGTTTTCCCCTGGAGCGGGATGTGGAGTTCTTGATTGAACTGGCACTGGGAACACATCTGATATCTCTTCCCTCATATCGCATGGCCCCTACCGAGATAAGGGAATTAACGATACAGCTGGATGACTTATAATTAAAATAATTCATTCACCCGAGCATCTCTCCTTGGGCCTCTCCTGTGTTGTTCATGAAAAAGGATGACAGATCCCTCTGGTTGTGCATTGACTACCGAAAACTGAATAAGGTAACAATAAAGAACAAATAACCTTTACACAGAATAGATGATTTGTTTGATCAGTTGAAGGGGGAAAAGTGGTTTTAAAAAATATACTTGTGTTTGGAATACCATCAACTCAGGTTGAGAGAGGCAGATATCCTGAAGACAGCCTTCTGAAGCAGGTACGTCCACTTTGAGTATTTGGTCATGCCCTTTGGATTGACCAATTCTCCAGTAGTCTTTATGGAACTCATGAATTGGGTGTTCCACCGGTATCTTGATTCCTTTGTTGTGGTGTTCTTAGATGACATTCTGGTATACTCTAGCTCTGAGGAGAAACACAAACATCACTTGAGGATCATTTTGGGCACTTTGCAGGGTCACCGCCTCTATGCAAAGTTGTCAAAGTGCACTTTCTGGATCAGGGAGGTGAAATTTCTAGGGCATGTAATCTCGAAGCAGGGGGTTTCAGTGGACCCCGAGAAGATCAGTGCAGTCATGTCATGGGAGAAACTGGAGAATGAGTTTGATATTAGGAGTTTCCTTAGCCTAGATGGTTATTACAAGCGGTTTGTTCGTGAATTCTCTCAAATTGCTTCACCAATGAACACGCTCACCCTGAAAGGGGTGAAGTTTGTATGGGGATCATAATGTTAGGCATCGTTTGAGGAGATGAAGCGGTAGTTGACTACCACCTATGTGCTGATTTTTCCTAAGGTTGGGAAGGGGTATGTGGTCTATTGTGATGCTTCAGGTAAGGGTCTTGGGTGCGTGCTTATACAGGATTATCACATGGTGGCGTATGGCTCCCACCAACTCCGACCACACAAAAATAATTACCCTACCCATGAATTGGAGTTAGCAGTTGTAATTCATAATTTGAAGACTTGTAATCACTACCTATTTGGGGAGAAGTTTTTGGTCTACTCTGATTACAAAATTTTGTCCTATATCTTCTCATAGAAAGAACTCAACTTGAGGCAGTGTCGTTGGATCGAGTACTTCCAGGATTTTGACTTTGACATTTTCTACACCCTAGGAAAAGGTAACATGGTGGTCGATGCCTTGAGTAGAAGATTTCCAGTGTAGGCTTTGAGGAATTCAAGTGATGAGTGGACTTTGATGTGTCTCTTTGCTCAGATGCATGTGGAGACCAAGGAGAAAAATGGGGGTGTGTTCTTGGAAAGCGTCTAGTTAAATCCTTCTATTTTGGAGTTGATTCAGTGGGAACAGCCTAGTTGTTGGAACCAAGCATGCAGCAGAAGCCCCAAACAGGTGGTTTTTTAAAACTTTTCCATCGACAGTCGATGTAAACTTGTCGATGTCGATGCAGAGCAGCCCAGTCAAAGCTGAGGATCTTGCGTGGAGGATTTTAAGCACAAAAATTAAACCGTAAAATACCTGGTTTAAATCTAAAGTTGTGCACGACGTCTGCTCATCGTTGGAAATCGCTGCTCAAAGAATTCGAAGTCAAATTCCTCTAGATCGTCCACACGCACTTCAAGGAATCGGCGGGAGCGTCATTCGTCGTAATTTGGGTGCTAGCGCGGATTTGCGACGATGTCTTCGATGCTCCAACAACCACCGCATCGCATCGCTAGCGATGCCCGAGAGAGATCTTCATCCAAGCTCCTTGGATCCAGAGCATCTCTCTCTAGATCATGGGAGAGAGAAGAGGAGAGAGAAGCTACATGAATAGTATTTGGTAAATGCCCCTCCTCTTCTATTTATAGTGCTTAATTAAAATACCTGGTATCGCCTCACCGGCCCCGAATACTTAACGCACTATCAACGACATTTATGACTACTAAAATGAGTCATAAATATTATTATCACTCGCTTGTAATATATTAAAATATATCACATGATAATAATTGAGTCATTAACTCAACTAGTCGCTCCCATAAATATTAATTGAACCTAGAATAATTTAATATTCATCAATTAATATTTTTCATGTATTTACTAAAACTTTTAAATACATTTAATAAATAAATTCAATACTCATTATTCTAAACTCGAATAATATGAATTTATTTATTTCATTGGTGATCGTTTAACTTTGGACAATTCCCAGACCCCTGTGGCAGGGCCCACTATGTCCAATACTCCTATTCAACTGAATAGGGAAGATTCTTGAATACGCTATTGTGTGTGACCCTCTAGGACCTTATTTCGACAGCAGTGAATAGTATTCACAGACTAAGAGCGGGATCTAGCAACCCATCATGGCCCCTGAAGAAATAAGTATTGTCACAGCAGTGATATCCAACCTACGAACACGCACTGTGTAATATAATCTCTTTGTCTATAATATCTCATAAAGCATGACTCACTCTCGTGTAATCGCCCTTTTCTTGATTTATAGTTTGTTGATGTAACTGGATGGATTTACCCTCAACTACCATGGCCATGGTCTTATAAAGGTACTGTCATCCATATCAACATGGCCTGAGATATATTACTTCCATAACCCGGAAGCGACAAATCCTTTCTTGACCATTCAACCAATGTCATGCCACCAACGACGCACCCGACACAAACTACCTCGCCACGACTTCATCTCCATGGTTTTCATCTTGCATCAAAGTACGCAATCAAATGACATACATTGGTAATGATCTCAATTCAGGAGACCATTTCACATGATCGTAGATAGGAACATCCAATAACACCCAAAACATGTGGTGTTCCTATTGGCGGGTCAGTCCTCATGATCTCACTTCTAGAGATCACCAAGTGCGAACTTCATGAGAAGAAGTCTCAATGCTTATGAGCCCCCAGCACCTGATAGTCATACATCTACTGTGTCTAATCAGTAAGATGTATCTAGATTATAGAACATATATTTAAGATTAATGTCATAGTATCTTGAGGTTCGCATTATAGCATGGGAACTATTATAACCTTTCGATACGACAATTAACCTTGGACATTACCATTTCAATAGTGGATGCAGAAAAATCTACAATATAATGGTAAGAAGACATCATGTATAGCTTACTGTACTCACGATATGGTAATATAAAGCACTAAATAGTTAGGTCTAGGGAACTCACTATTTCAACACTCCCACTTGCACTAGAGCCAACTTGCTAACCAAACTTGTTAGCCACTCACATGATGAACATCATGTTCCTGCTGAGTAACGACTTTAGATATTGGGTCTGCCACGTTTCTGTCGCGTGGCTATTCTGCTACAGCGACCTCATCTCTTTGAGTAAAATTACTCAAGAGATGGTATCCCGAGTATATCTCAATTTTTGTCCACTTTCATAACATAACATCTTGGCTAGTAAGAATATCATAATCTACATTCTGATAATACTTTTCTCACCAGGTGCGATTCCAAGAACTGGAACAAATCATTGCATTTAACTGCTTCTTAGATATCTTAAAAGTTGAAATGTACTCGGTCTTGTAGGTATGGCCACCACTGGATGATATGAGCTTGACTCGCTCATCGCCTTTAGCCTAACTACAATACCAGATCCCATTGATCTATGGAAGACTAGTTTGTATCCCCAAAAACTAGTATCCTTTCTTCTCCACTTACCAGGTACATATCTTTTGTACTTGCCGAAGTAAAATTAGATTGTTCTGACTGCATCCCTTGTAGTGCTCCTAGATATAACTGATATTTGCCTATTATAAAACATACCTTGGAAATATCAGTTCTTGTACATATCATGACATACGTGATTGATCCATTGCTCCGACGTATGGATTTAAACTCACCACATTTATCTCTTCCCATGTCACGGACAAGTCAATATGGATATATTATGCCCTATGACATAGGCAACAATTCATCTCTTGAATTGTTCCAACGTGTATTTTTCAATACAATGTCACTATATGTACGATTAACTAGGACCAAGAAACCTTTAGATCTACCATAGTAGATCTTGCTCCCTAGAAATTAGGTTGCTACTTTAAGTCAATCATAGGAGAATAAATTTCATTTTGGTCTTAACTAACCATAAAACCAATGTATGTTTTCCATATGTTACCGAACATATTTCTTATTGGAAAACCTTAGCGCTCCCACTAACCTCTGGTAGACACATGGAAAACATTTTTTTAAATGTATATACTATGATCATGTTGCTTACTTTAATCCTAAACTAGATTTCAGTAACTTTCAACCTTTATTAGCATTTTGTGATGTGACCATCCCTTTCCGGTTGCATCGTATAGACACCATCCACAATTGGTGGTAATGACATCCAATGCTAAATAAATTGATCATAGATATTAGCTATGATAAGTAAAATTCTAACAGATTTAGGAATAACAACTTGGTGAAACCAATCGAGCCTTATTGGTACTACACTTGTACCATCCATGTATTAACTCACTTGAATACCCACCGCAATATTCAAAATAATAGCCCCTTTTTCACTTTGATGCATGGAATCCATTAATTGAATTTTAGTTGGTCTTATCAATGTTAGCTAATTGCCATATACTGCTTACTTGTAGGAAATGTTATTCACTTTGAATAATAGATCACCGACTATGGTGAATATAAAAACCATCACCATGGTTTTATCCTTCCTACATAGTATGTGTCTCCAGAACATACTTTGTTTCACATGCGCTTGTGGAACTAGATCTTATGCCAGCTATTTTGTGCATCTTGAGCATTGACTAAACACAAGTCAATATAGCTCCCATTATCTCTAATAGATATGTGCACCCTTATATAGATATATAGTCCCTTACTTGACTAAAACTTTTCTATCTTAGGGATTTATGTAATATCCTAAGAAATCCTTAGGATAAGTACCTTAGATTCACAATGTGTTTATCTTGATGCAAGTTTATTTGTATCCGAACAAACTATTTGCATCCAAACACATGTACTTATGGCATAATAGATTTCTATCATACTATGACTCGTATGATATCCATTTGTCATTATATTTGGCATATGGTAGTGGGATATCATTGTTATTTGTAAAGAATTTCATGAAATACAATGGAAGTTTCTTATAGTTGCAACATTGATATTACTTACATCAATACTTTGATGTATAAAATGTGCGTTTAGGAATTACTCCATGCTACATTTTGTTGATCAATGTTGATATGTAAGACATCATCATTAATCCTCCTCATTAACATCAATGTTGTGATGTCGATAAGGTAATGTGTGTTTAGGAATTGCTCCATGCTACATTATCATGATTGATGAATGCTTGGTCGAGATATTCTTCAGTATCCCAACCCGAAGCAACCCATATCTCCTGACCATGCAAATACTTCACTTTGATATTCCTTAATTACTTAAAAGAATATTATGAAGTATATATACCTCTAGCTTATACTTGGAATAGTTCACGCTTACGTGTTGAACTATTTCCAAAATCTTTGTGATGTACCTTTATTTCTAAAGGCTCCTTTGTCCAAACTAAAGACATCGATAATACCATAAGTATTTAGCTATGCTGAGCCTAAATACCATACTTGGTATATTCATGATGTCCATTTTTAGTATTACTTGACAAAGAATTATCCTGTCACAACTGGGTATAAGTCTTACATTTATATTCATCACTAATTGCCTATGATTCATGTATCACTGAACTAGTGATTGAGTTTACCAAAAACAACATTCATTCCAAAAATTGAAAGAATGTCTCCTTGCATCCAAGGACACATGAGATTAATGTTTGTGGTTATACTCAACAATAGTTCAACATGAATCTTTCACTTGGAAATTTAGGAAGTCGTGTACTTCTCTCCACTGGCCTAGGTATCACCCTTTCACAGCCACTTGGAGAATACACCTGACTACTAGTAATGTTTCTATACTTACTTGGTTATCGTATTAAAATACACATATGTTACCAACATATTGTATTTAATACCCAAGTAGTAAAAGAGAAACATTACATTGATGAATATGTCTGATGTAGAAGCGGAAACTTACTCTTTTAAATCAGTTTATTGCTTTTAAACTTCAATAGTATTATTTTATAATATGCAATACAAATAAACTCTATTAATACCTCATTAATTGAAGGATGTCGGGAATATGTCATTGGCATTGAATGCCTTTGACCTTTTCACATTGTCTTTCAATTTATCCATCATAAGAATTAAAGCTTAATTGTATTTTATTCTTATTAACTTGGAGAACCTTACCTACATTGGTAATGAAGCGTTTACTCAATAATTGTTCGTTTTGTAACTTAAAAAAAGACTTGAGTAATGTGGTGAAAATGATATTTAAAGATCATGATCAATCTTTAAATTTACACATGCCGATGTAAACTTCGCCTTATTCATATCATTGTTTTGCTTTCTCTTTGCAAATTTCTCGGAGATGAGACTTTATGTTATATCATCTATGTCCTGGTGTAGTGACTGCAACTGACACTAGATGTTGATGAAAGCATAATGATATAACTATCATATGCTTTGTACATTAGTCTCCTGTAAGCAATTTTCACCCCCGCTTCTTGAGGTAGTTTAACAGTGTTGGGGACACTGACACCTTGAGTTTCCTATATCATGGTACTATGTGCACGCACCTGTACTATTCATGGATACTCGTGTCACTATGGACATTTACTTTGTCCATTATAATATTGCAGTTTTAATCTTGTGGTATAACTTTCCATTTTTCTACAAAAATAAATTTTAGCAGATGAGTGCCTTTTATCTGAATTACTAGTTTATAAATTTTGATTAATTACTTAAATCATTTAATGTCTCCCACTATTTTATCAGATTCTAGAAACCCTCTGTGCTAAAATCAGAATACTCTGTCTCTTGAGTATTCTAGTGGCAAGGATCCTGGAACCACCCATCATAGTCTACAAGCTAAGGCTACGCCACTACTTGGAGGGTTCTAGGTAGGCTTTTGGCTGGCCGACCACTTTAACTTGCGATTCCATGATCTATTGAGTGAAGTCCCTGCTTCTTAAAGTCAAAATTTGATTTACTCAATGCTTGCCTCTAAAATGATATCAAGTTAGTTATGGATAATCCTTACTAGCACTTTAGTTAAGTTGACCCATCATTCTTATAAGGACTCCCTAGTAGTAAGAGGCACCCTCAGTTAAGGCATGACCGGCACCTCAAACAACTGGTTTTGTCCAAATTTGAATGACAGAAGGCTGTTTAGACTTAATATATCTTTGAGGGTTTTATTATTTTTAGT
Source organism: Viscum album (assembly GCA_963277665.1). NCBI lineage: Eukaryota > Viridiplantae > Streptophyta > Magnoliopsida > Santalales > Viscaceae > Viscum > Viscum album. The sequence continues at coordinate 754,694,723 of OY728160.1, forward strand.
GTGATGAAAGAAATCCTTTTATATTTTTATAAGCACATACTATGTGATCGCACTCACAACTGACCATGCAAGAAATAGAAATTTCATCGCGTCACATGTTCATTTTATCTTGCATGCTTGTTTGTAATTATTCTATGTGATCACGTTATACTACACATTCACAAAATAATAAAACCATGCAGAAATAAAATGATAAATCTGATCATGAGATGGTACTATTGTTTGATTCGTTGAGTGAATAACGGACCAACTGAAACCCTAAGGGTAAATACCTTTAGTCGTGTGGCTTGCAACTTGAATAGCAATGCCTGCTCATCCATTGCATCCAACTCTTGTCTGGTGCGTCGTCGTCACTTGGCGCGAAATGCGTCACCGGTCATCTCATCATTATACAATTGTACTCGCACGCAGGTGAGGGGGTCTCGGGGTATAAATATACAACTCTGAGAATGGGCGTGCAGACCCTTATACATATAACGACTCTGAGACAACACGCAGATTGCCTTTTTATTTAAAATAGTTATTACAAAACCACATGCAATAATTAAATAAATAATTAAATAAATAAACAAACACCAGACATGCATTGGTGGGTCTCAGCTCATGATCATTCATATACGCATTAAACTCACGTATATAAAATAAATGCAGAATAAAATTAAACTTGCATTAAAAATAAACTTGAGGTCATTTTATTGAAATAAAAACATAACTCTTGTTTTTAATTCAATTTAACATCATTCAATCCCGATTTAATTAATTTAATTTTAAAAAACTAAAAATTAAATTAATTAATTAATTTCCCAATTAATTAATTACACCACAACAACCAAAAATTAATATCTAATTAATTTAATTATCAACTATAATTAAATTAATTGTTTTAATTAATTTTTGATTAAAATAAAATACCTGAGCCCCTTAAACCTCGGGTAGTGCTTGTGCGGGTCGGGGCGAACCTCTGCAGGCTCATCCCGGGCTGAGCCGACCTTGTGCGGTGTGAACAGGGCCAGGCAGGTCCACTGAAGCCCAATTCGGGCTGAGCATACCCGTGAATGCCCATTTCGGGGTAGCGAATGTTACCTACCCGCTATAAGGACCGGGCGATGGCCGGAACGAAGCAGATCTGGGACGGTGTGGGCTGGCTAAGAGCGGTGTGATGCACCACTGAGGAGACTAGTCCATAGAACTGGCCCGAAGCATTGGCTGGGTGAAAGAAGACAGCCGGACAGGGATGTTCGCGGCCGGCGGGGGAGGCATCCGGAGCACCGGCAGCACGTAGGTAGGAGGCGGTGGTCGGCTGGGTGTCAGCCTGGTGTGCCGCGGTGCTGCGGGCAGAGGGAGATGCTTCGGTCGGGCTGGAGCATGCACCTAGTGCACGACGGAGCAGCACAGGGTAGTGGGTCCGCTGCATGTCCAGGAGGAAGTGGGTTCATCGAGCTGGTTTGGTGCATTAGGACCAAGGAGCGGGAGGGAGACCAGGGCGAGCGGCCACTGTCACTACAGCATGGTGAAGGGGAGGAGTCGGGATGAGGTGGTCGGGTGCCGATTGGGTCTGGTGCAGCGCCTGGATGGGCACCTGCTATTGGCTACATGCAGCGCGTCCGGGGAGCCGCGAAATGCGGGGAAGGAGGTCTTGCGCCTACTGCCCGGGGTGTGGTGCCTGGACCTACTGCAGCAGCGTGGTGAAGGGGAGGAGCCGAGATGGGGTGGATGGGTGTCGTGGTGAGTCTGTCGCTGCTGGTTTTCGAGGGCAAGGAAGGAGGATAGAGGAGCTGGAGTTACGGCCTGGGCGAGGTGCTTTGCAAGTCCACCCCAACAACCCTTTTTTTAACAAGACCTAAAAGAAGGTCTTGCTCCCCTTTTATTTATTTTTTAAGACTCAACCCTTTAAAAAATCTAAAGCCTATTTAGGCTTTATAAATTAATAATAAAATTAAAATATAATTATAATAAAATTATAATAATAAAATTAATATTAAGATAAACCATTATTATTATTATTATATAATTATTATAATAATAACAATTATTTGAATCACCGGAAAATACTATTCCGGTGACCTAATTTTTTTTCAATTCTGAATTCATAACTTCAGATGTCCTCAGACTGGACATCTGACATCCGATTCATATTCCGTTTGCGGCATTGGGACCGTATCGATGCCATTTTCAAGAATTAATGCAAATTTAATTTTTCTTGGCTTAAAATCGACATGCATCTCTTTGATACCACTTGTTGGAAGCAGGCATGCAGCGGAAGCCCCAAACAGGTGGGTTTTTAAAACTTTTCCACCGACGGTCGACGTAAACTTGTCGACGTCGATGCAGATCAGCCCGGTCAAAGTCGAGGATCTCGTGTGGAGGATTTTAAGCACAAAAATTAAACTGTAAAATATCTTGTTTAAATCTGAAGTCGCGCACGACGTCTACTCGTCATTGGCGATCGCTGCTCAAAGAATTCGAAGTCGAATTCCTCTAGATCATCCACATGTACTTCAAGGAATCTATGGGAGCATCATTCTTCATAATCCGGGTGCTAGCGCGAATTTGCGACGATGCCTTCGACGCTCCAACGACCACCGCATCGCATCGCTAGCGATGCCCGAGAGAGAGCTTCATCCGAGCTCCTTGGATCCAGATCATCTCTCTCTAGATCATGGGAGAGATAAGAGGAGAGAGAAGCTCCATGAATAGTATTTGGCAAATATCCCTCTTCTTCTATTTATAGTGCTTAATTAAAATACCCGGTATCGCCTCGCCGACCCCGAATACTTAACGCACTATCAACGACATTTATGACTACTAAAATGAGTCATAAATATTATTATCACTCACTTGTAATATATTAAAATATATCACATGATAATAATTGAGTCATTAACTCAACTAGTCGCTCCCATAAATATTAATTGAACCTATAATAATTTAATATTCATCAATTAATATTTTTCATGTATTTACTAAAACTTTTAAATACATTTAATAAATAAATTCAATACTCATTATTCTAAACTCAAATAATATGAATTTATTTATTTCATTGGCGGTCGTTTAACTTTGGAAAATTTCCAGACCCCTGTGGTGGGGCCCACTATGTCCAATACTCCTATTCAACTGAATAGGGCGGATTCTTGAATACGCTATTGTGTGTGACCCTCTAGGACCTTATTTCGACAGTAGTGAATAATATTCACAGACCAAGAGCGGGATCTAACAACCCATCATGGCCCCTAAAGAAATAAGTATTGTCACAACAGCGACAACCAACCTATGAATATGCACTGTGTAATATATTATCTTTGTCTATAATATCTCATAAAGCAGGATGTACTCTCGTGTCATCGTCCTTTTCTTGCTTTATAGTTTGTTGATGTAACTGGACGGATTTACCCTCGACTACCATGGTCATGGTCTTATAAAGGTACTGCCATCCATATCAACATGGCCTGAGATATATTACTTCCATAACCCAAAAGCGAAAAATCCTTTCTTGACCATTCAACCAATGTCATGCCACCAACGACGCACCTGACACAAACTACCTCACCACGACTTCATCGTCATGGTTTTTTGTCTTGCATCAAAGTACGTAATCAAATGACATACATTGGTAATGATCTCAAGTCAGGAGACCATTGCACATGATCATAGATAGGAACATCCAATGACACCTGAAACATGTGGTGTTCCTATTGGTGGGTCAGTCCTCATGATCTCACTTCTAGAGATCACCAAGTGAGAACTTCATGAGAAGAAGTCTCAATGCTTATGAGCCCCCAGCACCTGATAGTCATACATCTACTATGTCCAATCAGTAAGATGTATCTAGACTATAGAACATATATTTAAGATTAATTTCATAGTATCTTGAGGTTCTCATTATAGCCTAGGAACTGTTATAACCTTTCGATACGACAATTAACCTTTGGACATTACCATTTCAATAGTGGATGCAAAAAATTCTACACTATAATGGTAAGAAGACATCATGTATAGCTTATTGTACACACGATATGGTAATCTAAAGCACTAAATAGTTGGGTCTAGGGCACACACTATTTCAACACTAGTGATGATATTTGTCAGCGATCGAGGCAGTTTCTTCGTGGTATGGAGACATCCTTTGATTGGTCGTCATCTCCCAAGGGTATCTTGTGCTTCAAGGGTCGTTCAGTAGTGTCATTATCTCTACGAAAGGTGGTGTTAGAGGATAGACACCAGTCTCAGTGGGTTGTCCATCTGGGTGCCACCAAGGTGTATTATAATGTGCGGCAACATTTCTGGTGGTCAGGTATGTGACGAGACATCGCAGACTTCGTGTCGAGATGCTACACATGCTAGCAGGTGAAAGGAGAGCATCAAAGGTCCTTCGGTTTGCTCTAGCTATTAACCATTCCTACCTGGAAGTGGGACAAAGTTACCATGGACTTCATTGTTGGATTTTCTCATACATCTCAGGGTAAGAATTCCATTTGGGTGGTGATTGATTGTTTGACCAAATCATATCACTTCATTTTGATCATAGATATAGCTAAAGAGGATGAGTTGGGTCGTTTGTATCTTCAGGAGGTGGTGAGACTCCATGACGTGATATCAAAAATTGTCTCAAATAGAGACCCCTATTTCACTTCTCAGTTTTGGGGAGGCCTTTAGAAGGCCTTGGGGTCTCAGATTAAGATGAGCACGACATACCACCCTCAAACAGATAGTCAGACTGAGCAAGCGAATTAGATTTTGGAGGACATGCTCTGTGCATGTGTTATGGATTTTGGAGATTCCTGGGATAACCATTTGGGATTGGTTGAGTTTTCTTATAATAATAGTTACCAATACTCAATTCGAATGGCTTCTTTTGAGGCGCTTTATGGTCGTCCTTGTTGTTCCCCCTGTGTTGGGCTGAGTTAGGTGAGACCTCACTACTGGGGTCGAGTTTGGTGTAGGAGACGTATGAGAATTCAAGTTGATCAGGCATCACTTATTGACAGCTCAGAGTCTCCATAAATCATATGCTTATCAGAGGCATTGATACTTAGAGTTTTTGTGGGTGACATGGTATTCTTGAAAGTGGCCCCTCGTCTGGGCCATCATCAATTGGGAAAGCAAGGGAAGATAACGTCGTAGTATATCAGACCTTTTGAGATCACCAAGCGTATTGGCAAGGTGGCATACAGGTTGGCCTTACCTTCTCAGTTAACATCCATCCATGACGTCTTCCATGTCTCCCGGTTGAAGAAATACAACTTGGATCCATCCCATGTACTGAATTGGGAGGAGTTGGATATAGAGCCCGATTTATCTATTTTTGAGCAGCTGGTTCGAATAGTGGACTTCCAAGAAAAGTTGCTTTAAGGAAAGTATATTCCACTGTTTTGGGTTCTTTTTCAGCATGAAAATGATACACATGATACATGGGAGCGGAAGTCATGGGTTGATTAAGAGTATTCATTCCTGTTTTCCGATCAAGCTTCAGGTTGACTTTCCAGGATGGAAAGTTTTAATAGTGGGGATAATTGTCACATACATGACTTATTTTAAAGGTAATTTTCATTTAATTTTCATTCTTTCTTTGTTTTGGTTGTTTCTTATGCATTTTGGTTGAAATGGTGGGTTTTCAAAATTTGGGCCAAATCGTGAGCCCAATTCCAAATTTAAAAATAAATTTTTTTTCTTTTATAACTCCTTAATTTTTCAACATTTTTCATTCATTATAATTTATACTTGGCCTACCCTGACCTATTAACACCACCATGTCAATTTTGACCCTTTAGGAATCCATAATCATGGTGTATTTGGGTTTTTATTTAAGGAATTGGGCCAGCCCGGAAGCTCATTTCCAGTTTTTTAAAAAATATTTATTTAATATATTATTCAATTTTAATGATTTTTTAGTGATTCCACCTCTCACCCAAGAATAATGAACCTAGTCACGCCCTCATTCTCTTATAACCCTCTTTGAAGCTCATTTTCTTCATGGATTAGGTCGAAATATCTGAATCTTTCAAGATTCGTCCAGATTTAAAAAGGTAATTTGATTCCTTCATAACTCCTTCATTTTTCACTCGTTTCCCCCCATTTCAGTTATGAATTAACCTTATATTTCTTATTCCAACTTAAATTTCATTTTTGAATGTTTTAAAATTTAGATACTGGTGTATTTTGGGAGATTTTTTCAAGATCCCTCAAGTAAGTGGGTCTCCTTCATTTTTCTTTCAATTTGCTTAGGGTTTCATTCAATTTTCTTAGGGTTTCTTCCCTTATCCTTGAAGTCCCAAATGAATAGATGGTATGGTTTCGAACCTAGGGTTTAACCTTGGGTTTTCTTTGTCCAATATTCTATTTTTAGGCTTGATCTACCCTCCTTGAGGTGGGGCGGTGGTGCGATTGAGTTTTCACACGAATGATTCAAGGTTTTAACCATTTTGGTAGGTGATTCCATTATTTATGAAATACTTGTGACCTATATTGTTGTGTTTATATTATTTTAATGTTTATCTCATTTGATTATTGCTGTGAAAATTTGTTTTAGTGGTGTTTGTAATGAAAATGAATTTTTAGTTCCATTTTTATGTGAAATTGGGGGTTTTCATAGAAATATCTTGTTGGTTCATTTGGGGCTACCCCATAATTACTTAGTTGATTTTATTGAAGTTTATTAGGGATTAAAATATTGTTTTTAATGTTTATATCCTTTTTTTATTGCTTCAAAATTCTGTTTTAATGGTGTTTGTGAAACACATGAATTTTTAAGTGTCGTGTTTGTGTGAAAATGGAGGTTTTATAAAGATGTCACTTCATGGTTCATATAGGGTTTCCCAAAAATTTATTTGTTGGTTTCATCGAAAGTTATTGGGTTTCCACTTCTGTTTTTGTGACTTGTGAGTGTGCACATGGAGTGCAAAGTGGGTATTTCAAGGAGTTTTGGGTGCAAAACAATGTGGGGTTTTGAGAAGCTGTTTTATTGAAAATCATAATCTTTTGTTGTGTGTTTTAAGTGGTATAAAGCGTGTATAGCTACTATATTTTTTATATGTGACCATTAGTGGTATTTTATATGCAAAGAGATTTATTTGTCATGCTGAAATTGTTTGAGCACAAAGGGGGAAGCCCGGGTACCTAGGTGGGTGGATATGTACTAGTACGACTAGTGATCTGGATGGGTTTTGTCTTTGTTTCACTTAGAAAATGGATAATGACAACTCTAACTAAACTATGTGAATGATTTTTGGTGACCAATAGGTTATGGTTATGTTCCATACTAGTGTCTTATGCATGGTAAAGGATTGTGACTTGGATTCTTTACACCGAGGTATGAGGTACATAGGGCCCGAGACTATCTAGTGCCTAGGGGTGTTCCCGGTTTTGGTGCTCATTTGATTTATGGTATTTACCATTTTCTTAGGGTGTGTTTGGATTTAATTTATAGTATCTAACATTTATTATTTAAATGTGTTAACATTCTGAAAGTTTTAGTTTGAGAACTGTTTTTAATTGAAAGTTGCATTTCTTGAATTTATTGCTGCTTTTTCTTAGATATTAAAATTGTCTGCTTTTTCACCTTGTATTGCATACTATTTGGAATCTTTGGGTGGTATCCTACTGGGATTAATATTATACCCTACTTAAACCCCTTTGGTTTAAGTAGACTTGATTATGTTTGACATGGGTAAAGGTAAAGCTTTGGGTGAAGGCGGTTCAGGTTGTTAGTCCCCTCCTATGGTGCGGTGTTGTGGAGACAGCTCAGGAGTGATGACCCCTTGTCGCGTGGAGTCTTTGTGACTATTTTTATATTGTTTTAATTTATGTTTGGACCTCTTGTAATTTATTTAAAATCATGTATTCAGATCTGTATTTTTTATAAGTCTTGTTTGTCATGAAAATTTTAGATTCATATTATTGATTGTTTTTAAGGTTTTATGCTTTCATACTTGAGTAAATCATTCCCAAACCTAATTTATTGATACCTGGGAACTTATGTCAGCCTATGGGGATAGGTAATTCCCTTTAGGCCTTTTCATGGATTGGATTTGGTGCTGATATTAGTGGCGACCAGATTTGGTTCATGACATTAATAGTGACAATGATTAAAGATAGCTAATAATAAAAATAATAATTGATATTATTATTATTATTATTAATTATGAAAAATAATATTATAATGGAAGTGTTAAATGGATTTGATGAGGATGCAAGGTTGAGCATGGAACCTGGATGTAAGGGAGAAGGTGGGGGGTTTCCTTCCCATGTGAAACCCCTAATGAATTATTTAATTTATTTGAGTATTTCATATTATTATGATGAAATAGAATACAGTATAATTAAATTAAAAAATGGGTTTAAATGGCTTGAAGAGGCGTGTACATCAAGATGGAGGAGGGGGTTGATCATGTATCCCTCGTCAATTTGAATAAAGTTTTTTTTATAATAATAAAATATCATTATTTGTTTTTTGTTCTTAAAATCTTAATTTGGTCATAACTTTTTCATACAGTGTTGGATTGACAAACCGCCGGCGGCAGCGTGACCCTAGAATTAAGGTGGTCATTTTAAGACCAATATTAAATATTTAATTTGGGCTCATGTTGCAGGTCCATGAAGTGTCCAATATGATGATGGGGTTGGTGCATGGAATTAATAGGATAGAGTAATAAATAAGTGATGCAAATAATAAATGTTATTAAATTAATTAATGAAAATTTATTATAAATAGGTTTTAGGGTTATGAACAAGACATGGGTAGTAAGTTCATTATTTCTCTCCATATCTTACATCCCTCTCTCTTCCTCTCCCTCTCTCTTCTTTTTTTATTAATATTCTTCTAAACTTCTCTCCTCAATATCTTCTTTGATATTGATCAAATTGACACATCATCAGTGTTGTTGGATTCATCTTGATGAGTATAAATTCATTTATAAGATTGTTTTTGAAGGAGTAAAGTAGTCATTCACAGGTGATCATCTTTTGGTTGGGTACGAGGACGGTTCGGATGATGACACCCTTTGTAAACCTCGACATCGACTTGGACAACTGTGAGGTAGGAAGTTTCTTAACCTTTTGGACTCTTGTTTATAAATTTTGTCATGTTATATTTTATGTGTTGACATAATTGATATTTTTTCTTGATTTTGATTTCATTTGGGTGTGTTTGTGGCCCATGAAACCTATTGTGATTCCATGAATGACATTAGTGTAGCCTTTTCTGTGTTTAATTGTTACCGCATGATTTTATGTTTCTCCTATATACTCATGATTATATATATTATGTTATGTCTACTTGTGTTCTCACTATGCATGCATGTTATTATGCATTGGTGGTTGTTAGTGGTATTTGAGAGAGGTAGATCGTCATGACATATTTATCCCTTAGAGGGGGAGTGCGTTGTTTTGCGATGATGGTAACGAAGGACCTGGGACATAGTGGGGGTATGAGGTAGCCATGGTGTTGTGTTGTGGATGCATTTGAGGTAGCCTTGATTCCAAGTACTGTTCATGTTGAGGTATCCTGGTTGTGACTAGAGGACATTGTATGATACAGTTGACTTGAGGTATTGATGATGTCGGGTGCATGTTCACATGACACCGTGAGGACGTCATATAGGGGCAGATTTGGTTACTACTGACTTTTCTAAGAGATGGATTATGTGCACCATGTGTTGGTCCATTCAGAGGTAGATTCTAAGTTCCATTCTTTGGTCTATTCAGATATGGATGTTTGAGCGCCATGCGCTGGTCCATTCTCTTTGAGGCATTCCATAATTATCTTTCTGGCATGGAGCTGAAGCAGGTACGACCGGGGGTTTAGGGGTGGCTTAGTTAACACTCCACCGCCCGATTTTGATTTGTATGTTTGTTTGATTATTACACATTGATTATTATTATGACATACACTTGTATACTTGAGCACGTCAGGTAAGGACACATTGGTGGTATCCTACTGAGTCTTATACTCACACCCTTCTTAGGCATTTTGATGTGCTTGTAGATTCCATGAGAGACCCAGTTAAGGGAAAGGACCTTGTGTTGGATGGCTGAGCAGGTGGAACATAGCGCTAGAGCAGACCGAGACAAACATCAGAGGACCTCACGGTTCTTTTATTTATTATCTGATTTCATTACTCTGGACAACTTTCCACTTTGGGAGCTTTTATTTATATACCATATATGTTGTCATTAGTTTCCACATTTACTCTGATTATTTATTCATTATACTATTATTATTATTTATCATCCTGCTCAATGACACGATATGGAGGGTATAGTCTCCTCATGGTTCCACTTGGGACCCTCTTTTCTAGTAGGAAACCTCTTACTTAGGTGGAGGCACACATGAGGTCATGTAGCACTCAGCTCGGACCCGGTGGTTCGGGTCGGGATGTTACATAGTGGTTGCCATATCTACAAAATTCGAGTATGTTGTGGATTTTGATACAGTTTAAGAAGCGGTTTAACAACATCTTGTTCTGATTTTGGGTTATACCAAAAGAAAGAGGTTTATCATTTTATGATAAATATTGACTATAGATTTAGTCAAAATGTCAGGATTCTGACATGGGAACAATAAGTGGATACTCGGTTAAATCACTACTTGTGGGATTTTCTCAAGATATCTATATTGCAGTAAATAGATTCACTGCACAAATGTGTGGCTTAACCAAACCTAACCATAGAAACATGGTAGGCCTAGCAACTATAGCCATACTTAACAGAAGCATGTTTAACATGTTATTACTAACCTTTCGATTAGAATTTGGCTCTAGTGAAAGTGGGAGTTTATTGGAGTTGGTGCCATAAAACCAACTACTCTGTAATTTAGATTACTTGTATATTAAAATAAGTGAATACTGATATAAATGTATTCACACATATTGATTGTTCTTCTGCAAAACATTAATGTGGTAATGTCCTGGGGTATTTGTCATATTGATAACGTCATAACAGTTCCCCTCTATGATGATAACTTTGATGTGTTGTGATGATATTCCTAAATATAGTTATGTGGTTGGACAATCTACTATGATAGAGAACATAGTATGCAGACCACTAGGTGCGAGTGCTCTTAAATGGATGAGCCTTTTTCTCATAAAGTTCACACTTGGTAATCTCCAAGATGAGAGATTATGAAAACAGGCCCGCCAGTTTGAATTCTATTTATTTTTTTGTCATCGGATATTCATATCTATGAATGTGTGTAATGTTCCTTGGACTTTAAGATTATCATTGATGAATTTCATAACTCGCGCACTTAGATTTACTGACCAAAACTGTCACACAATATGTTGGCAGGAAGTAGGGTACGTTGGGTGCGTCATGATTGACATTTAATTAATAAATAATTTGAGGAAATATTTGTCTCTTACATCTTTATGGAAGTCAATATCACAGCCCTTTGATTGGAATAGAACTATAGCATTAAATATTATAATTATTATGTAATGGTGTTTATTTTAGATAGTCAAAGAAATACGTATAAAGAATATAGTTTGGTGACACATGTGTGCAACATGCTTGATGAGATATTACAACATAGTGGTTATATTACATAGTGAACATTCGTATGTGGTCATCATCGTGGTGACATTAAGTTCTTTCTCTTAGGTTCCTCGACCCATTGCTAGATAGTAATCTTGAACTTTAGGAAAGACCGTCTAATGTCAATGAGAAAGAATCCTAGAAGGCCACAAACTAAGTATTTATGTTGACCTAGATTAAATTCTATTTGAATTTGATTAATGGAATAAATATTATTATCAAGACCAAGGAATAAATTTATTCATGTTTTATTGATCGTATAAATTAAATAAATATTTATTCACTGGATTGTGAATATAATTTATTTATTTATTTTATTGATTTTATTGAATATTTAATAAATATTTATTTACTGGTTTGTGAATAAAATATTTTATTTGGGTATTCAATAAATGATAGAGGGGTTTGAACGGACCAAGATTGAGTCTGGTAACAAATATTAATTAACAAGTCGATTAAATAATACTTATTATTACACAAGTTGATGCGCACCACAGGATAATAATATTATTATTTTATTATGTGGAATGGAGTTTATTAAATATTATTATATTATTTAATGTCCAACATGAAATTAAATAATCATTTTAACCTAAACTTCACCTTTATAAATAGATGATTATGTCTATTGTGAAGGGTATCCAAAAATATCGATCAATGAAATCAAAATAGAGAATTGTTGCATACAACAAATTCTCTCTCAACTCCTACTTCTCTCTCCCTCTAAAAAATGAGAAATGCGGGAGAGATATCTTTAAGACTGAACAATGAGCGATCAAGAATGAACAATGAATAACATTTGATTCACCATGCTAGCATCCAAAGATCAAGTGATGTTGCTCAGAGATCGTAGGAGCACGTGTGGATCACTACTAGAGGGATTTTATCATTGGATCCTCGTGGTGCAACGAAGGTAATCTGAAAGGGTCTTTTCGGATGATCAACATTCATCAACGAATAAAATTCATAAGCCTAGGTGTTCATTTCTTCAAATATTAAATAAATTAATTATAATTTTTACGTGAAAGATCCTCACTCATGCTTTCAGGAAACGATAATTAAAATAAATTTTAATATATCTCCCACCGTCGCACACTTCCATTATGCCTGGATCCAACAATATCATGTGTTATCATGGTGAATCGATCATCTTGTGTTGTTCATCTTGATCACTCAAGATCCTTCAGGATTGAAGGATTTCTTCTTATTCTTGAGAATATGAGAGAAGGAAGAGTCAAGAGAGAAGTTTTTCATGTGCAATGATTCTCAATCTTTGATTCTCAATTAACCCTACAAAATAGACATATCGGTTTATTTATAGAGTTAGGTTTTATGTTAAAATATTATTTAATTGCAAAATGACCCTTAAATAATGTAATTAACATTATATAACCACATGTCATATTATTATTATTATTATTATAGTTTGTGTTAACTAGCATAATGATAAATATTATTTTACCTGCATGTAAATTAATATTTATCAGCAGACGTGATCTTGGTCCACTCTTTCTCCTCAACATTTTTTGAATACTCGAATAAATATTTAATTTATTAATAAATACTTTATTCACAATCTGGTGAATAAATATTTGTTAAATATTCAATAAATAAAATAAATATTCTATTCACAATCCGTCAAATAAATATTTATTTAGTATTTATGCGATCAATAAAACTTAAATAAAATTATTCATCGGTCTTAAAAATAATATTTATTCCAATAATTAAATTCAAATAGAATTTAATTGAGATCAATGCAAACACTTATTGTGTGACCCTGTTGGATTCATTCTCATTGACATTAGATTGGTTTGCCTGAAGTCCAAAATTACCGTCTGGTGACGGGTCACGACACCCAACAGAAAGAACTCAATGTTGTAACATCAACAGCCACATATGAATATTTACCATGTAATACAATCTCTCTATCATAGTATCTCATCAATCAGGTTGCACATATGTGTCGTCAACATATATGCTTGATACGTCTTTCTTTGACTATTTAAAACAAACATGTTGTTACACTATGACCATGTAATTTAATGTGACGATCTCATTTAAATCAAAGGGTTGAGATATTGGTTTCCATGAAGATATAAGGGACAAATCCTTCATCAAATTATTAATTAATAACACATCACCCATGACACACTCAATATATCCAACTTCGTCGTGAATTGTTATCGTCATGGTTTACGAAATGCATCTAAGTGCATGAGTCGTAACATGACAGTAATAATAATCTTAAAGTATAGGGATCATTACACACGCTCATGGATTGGAATATTCAATAACACATGAACATGTCAAATTCTTACTAGTGGGTCTGTTTTCATAATATCCAGTCTCAAAGATTACTAAGTGCAGACAACATGAGAATAAGTTACATCAACTCACGAGTATGTGCACATGACAATCAGCATTCTATGTGTCTCATTATAGTATGATATCCTACCATAAAACTATATTTAAAAATATCATCATAGCACTTCAAGGTTTTTATCATAGTGGAGAACTGTTATGACCTTATCAATGTGACAAATACTCTAGGACATTATTACATTAAAGTCATGCAGAACAATGAACAATATGTAATAAGATGTTTTTATTAATATTCAAATCTTCAAATATACATGTAGTCTAAAGTACAAACAATTGGTTCTATAAAACCAACTCTAGTATATAATACATATTATAAAGGACATATTCATATGAAGATATGAGTATGTTTGATCAAAACCATGCTAAAACACTTTGCAGCTTGAGGGGCAGTGATGTTTTGTTAGAGGAAACTATTTTCTTACATCCATGAATTAGGGAATTCATATTTGTTTTCAATGCTATAAAAACCTATGGGATCAAATAATTAGACCTTAGAATAAGGATTAAAATTTTGGACAAAGTGTTTGTTCCAAAATGAAGAGAGTTTGATAAATCAAATCCAAAGAAGTTTGGATGGATTCACAAAGAGGTATGAAGTTTGGCATAAAGTTCTTGTGGGGTTTCAATGCAAGTGGGAGATTGATGGATATGAACTAAAATTGGGATGAATCGTATTATGCAATTCATCTATATAAAAATTCATGTAATGTATTTGATGCACATCGTAGACAATGATATAGTGACATCATTAAAGACTTGTGATGCTTGTATCGTATTGTACAATTCAACTAGTTATATGTGATATCAGGTGCATGGTTGTTGCTACATCTTCCAAACAATTTTTCATTGTTTATGAATCAAATTGTTGTTTCATTTATGGCATGCCAAATATATTAAAGTCATTAAAACATTCAACAATTGTAATACTCCAGCGAGAATACGTTATGGTAATGTATGTCATCTTCTAAATGTTGGCAGTCGACGCTTGACCTCCTTCATTGAATGAAAAGGCTATGCATAGATGACTGGATCCGCTTGTTCGGTGTGTGTGGTGATTCTATTAAGTCGAAGTTGAAACTCTATTTTCTTCCTTGTTCTCCATTCATCTTCAAGGAGAAGGTGTTAGCACTCCTTTCACGATTCAAAGGGTCCTCTCACAGCGAGTGAGGATTCTAGTGGTCGATGTACTACCTGTGAAGGCGAGAGTATTCAAGTTGTCGTTAAGTGATATTAATCAAACAATCTTCAACGAGATGGAGCTTACTAGACAAGAGGTGCACAAGTTTATTTTACGTTCTCTATTTACAAGGTGATTTGATGATGATAGATTAGGTATTTAAGTTGGTTTCTTTCGCTATTATGAACGTGAGATGTTTCTACAAAACCCAATAGTTATTACATGTGATATAACATTAGGTTGCGCCGGTGTAAATCATGTTGTGGTTTGCACTGGTGTAAACCATGACACAGTGAAGGTCGCTACACTGTAGTTTTATGCATGACAGTGTATGAGTTGTGCAATAACGTGTGACTCAACCACTTTCTCATGCTATAGGTTATCATGTTCGGTTGGATCATCGTGTGATGGTGATTTGGGGAGTTTGAACATCCAAATCAATTGTTTTTGCCACAAATCTTTATTTTTGTATTTTCCATAACCACTTTATGGTTGAGTGGGAACCACACAAATACAAAAACCGATTCAAACACCAAGAAACATACCTCACAAATTTCAAGATGGTCACATACCAACTATCGGGATTCACCAAATTCAAAAATTAAAAAAGGTCACGCCACTGCCTCAGGTTGCAAACCGCGAGCTGGAGCCTCGAGCCGCAAACCTTGACGTACCCAATCACCCATCGTTGTCCACAACACCATCAAGAACCAAATCAATTTTTTAAATGTTAAATAATTTATCACTGTGATGAGTCGAGAGTTACAAATCATTGCAATTTATGAAATGTTTGTGAATGTTTGCGTGGTGTGTGTATGTCTGTGATTTGATCATTGCAAGACTTCTCAAAGTCGAATCTCTCTCTCTCTCCATCTCTCTCTAAACAAAGGTTCCAACAGACTATGATGAAGCAAATATCCTTCCCAAGCATTGGAAGATTCATTTAGCATGTGGGTATCCTAGGAGGAAGGGGTCCATTAAATGTTTCTTAGTAACCCCTGTCAAACTCATGTATAAGAGTTTGGACAAATCATATTCAACATAAAAAAGGCATGTGTTCTTCAATTATATTATTCAGTCCAAACAAAATGGATGGATTTGGGCTAAATGAGTTCTCGTTGATTGTTTTTGCTAGGTCTAAAGAAGGGTTGTCCTCTTCAAAACCCTTAAAAAATATAGTTTGTTTTATCATGTAAACTTATATGAGTACACCGTCTTGTCAATGAGTTGCAATATAAAGACATCCACTTCAGGGGTTGACGCTGAGCCAACTATATGAGATTTACGATTTTTCAAGAAAAACTTTAACACGATGCTATAAGACTTTTTTTAGCATTTTCATACTGGGACATTATATTTCATTCCTTTATAATAAACACCAATAAAATATTTTGGTGTATTACTTTAGAAAATGGAATTGAAGTGCGTTGATGGAGGGACTCGGTATTTAAAAACAGGAGTTTGTTGTTTTAAAAACACCATGTAAAACATTGAAATAATAATTTGATATAATTTAGCATAAACAATTGTTTTATTTATAATGTCATCTTCACGATCTTTTCTATTAATATCTTCGTGCCATGAGGTAGATATATATATATGCTCTTCTAAAGATTTTGATTAGTCTAGTATGATAGATCAAGGCACGTACATGATCACTTCCCATTTTAAAATAGGTAAAAAATTTCTCATGTTTAAGTATTGCATATATTACGACAGTGACAATAAGAGAAATATATTCAACGTGCATTTATCAATGGCAAAGTTCAACAAAATGTTTTTTTGGATGACATGTATGTGGGGTGCTACGAATGTGGTTGTTAATCATTCAACCACTCCTAATGGTGCATTTTTTAATTTTCATTTGATACATTTTTACCATCACCTCAAAAACGGGTTTTGTCTCGACCTCAACATGTTGATGGTTGGTAAGACCTCCCATCTAAATTCTTATATACATCCACATCCGCTTTAGAAAATGGAGTTGGGTCATGCGATGATGATTTGTAATTTCTCGTTAGGAGCTGATTATTCTTCACAATCTCAATGAGACATGGTTATACAGAAACACTAAAATCACATATTCAAAAGTTTATGAAATTACAACGAATATTGTTATCAATCACCCGTTATAAATGATTTATTTTAAAAATTACATGGATAATGGATTTTTTTTAAGATGATTTCAATACTCATAATATGAAGTAAATTGTATGACGAATTTACCCTTTTACAAACTTAAAACATAACCAACACTTTGTAAAACCCATCAAATATTTTAATTAAATTTACAAAGTAAACAACAACTCTGAAAATATAATATATTGTCTCAATACATGGAAATAAAAGCTGTATTGTAATCTTGTAATAAATTATAATTATTACCCTATGGTTTATAAAATCTCAACTTTATCACAATTCAATAAAAATAAACACGTCGATAATTCATCAGAAACAAATTTCTTAGATTTTTTTTTTAAATTGAATACAATTTAATTCACACACATTGCGTGTTTTGAAATTAAATTAACAAAATCATATTGTCCACGCTCTAATATCACTGTAATAATTCAGGAAACTTCCAAAATTTCATATCCATAAAAATTTTAGCTCAAATTTCACCAATGATCGTTTAGTAAAACAAAAAATCAAAGAGTAAAGCAAAATAAAATTAAAACTAAACAAACCTATAAACCGTGAAATGGAAAGTTCTTTGAAATCTAAAACATATAATCATTCAAATTATATTTGACAGTACTTAAACTGAGGATCACCGTCAGATGGTTTCATTACCTCAATAATTTCGATTTTGTATTAGGGACGGCGCCGACTGCACCCGAAAGTTATGCCCCTGCCCTTTCTCGTCCATCTCCCATTTCTGGCGGTGCATTTTTTCAGAGCGCCTCCCGGCACCCTCGCAGCGCCGCCGTACCCTCTTACCAGTCTCCTCCAATGGCGGTCTTAACCACCGACTCCCCCATCTCTCGTCGCATTGTTCGGTCCTTCTTGGATTTCTTGAATTCGCGTACCGACTCTATTTGTCTCTGCATAGTTATTTTACTGTGGATTTTTTATACTCTCGTTACTTTATTTAAAATGATTTAGCGTTCTCCTCAGCATCGATATCATTGTTTGGTTACATCTCTTTAGCTTTTGTTGTTTGACGGCAGCGATTTCTCGCGTGACAGTGAATCCTGCTGCCGGAGTTGACATTGAAGGTCTCGAGGTTGCCAGACAGTGCTTGATAGAGGCTTTTAAGCTTGATCCATATTCTGTTGATGATCCTTTGGAACCTGATCACGTGCTGGTGAACATTTTCAATTCGCTGGAAACAGGTAAGGGGCAACAAATCCCATCAGAAACTGTTTCGGGGGATGCTCCTTCTACATCCTCAAGGCAGAAGGCTACCGACCCTAATATTTTCGAGGCAGCAAATTCTTCAGTTATTCTTCCATTCATATATATTTTTAACATTTTGGTTGTGTTGGTTGAACGTCGGTGTTCTTCGGTTGTGCAAATCCAAGATGCATTTTTCTGCTTTTATGTGCTTCTGCGCCTTTATTGGCAGATCCTGTTTTTTTTTTCAACAATAAGTTTTGGCCATAAAATGTAATGTGAATATAATATGCATTTCTCTGAGAACCCTAACTGAGACACCCTAATCGAGCTTGAACATTGTGCTTACAAGGATTATATTCTGTTACAAATGTATTCTGTTCCTCTCCTTTTGTGTTTTGGGATGTCTCAAAACACGACCATTAGCACGTTATTGTTTCCAGTAAGTGCTCACATTGTCTTCCGGGTTTACAGTTTGCATGTCCTGTCTTGTGTAATTGGAAGTTAAGTTTTAAATTATTTTCAACCATTTTATATTATTAAATATATCTTAAAACAGCCATTGATCCGTCCAGTTTTTTTTCTTATGAATCTTAACTCAGCAGTTTTATCGCTGGATGATTGCAAAGAATTGTTGTGCATTTGCTTATTTGTGATTTTCCAAATTTTAGCTCCCATCTATTCCTAAAATTTCTTCAAACCAACACTACATTGTGAAAGTGACCTGTGCACTCTTGCACTCAAATTCCATTTGTTCCAATAACAAATTGGATTGTGTATTTATTTCCATGTAGTTGATGTTTTCAGTTTTTCTGTCATTGTTTCGTGCTATGACTTTCGTTTTAACATTTTTTGATTTTCAAGGGCAAGGATGGATCAAGAGAGTCCCATGCATTAGGTATGTTATTGCTCTGCTTAAATTCCAAGTTATTTTATATTCTATATTCATTTTATTCTATTTGTATGGCATGCTTATCAAGTGGAAAGAAGCTAAGCATCATATTTTTATAAAATTGAAATTTTAATTTGATCTTTTTTATGTTGTATGATCATTTGAATTGCCTTTAAAATGAATTTCATGCATTACCCAAATCAATGATTTTTCCCTATACCTTGGCAATCTAGTTTGTCATTTAATGATTGACATCTTCCATTTCATTGGATTTTAAGCAAGGGGACTGGTGAGTGGAGTATGTAATTCTTTCCAGGGTCTTCTTTGATCCTACCTTATGCATTGGCCACAACGACTGAATAAATCACTTGCTGCTATTATTGATCATTGTCTCATATTTTCTGGAAGACTTGGAGGGATATATTATTCATTACATGCCTTCATTATATAAAATTGTTATTAAGAGTATTTTTTTGAGTCAAAACTGTGTCAAATTTTGAAAGATAGATCTATCACATTTCTTGAGCATGAACTTTATGGGAGATCTTATGCTATCTAAGTGTTGGTGTTGCCTAGAGTTCCTGGACTGTGTATTTGTCACGAACCAGCCCGGGTACCCTGGTAACCCGATAACCGAGCCGGCCCTGACATAACCCGAAGGGCGTTCCCGATCCC
Source organism: Viscum album (assembly GCA_963277665.1). Classification (NCBI taxonomy): domain Eukaryota; kingdom Viridiplantae; phylum Streptophyta; class Magnoliopsida; order Santalales; family Viscaceae; genus Viscum; species Viscum album. Next base: position 754,714,717 of record OY728160.1, read on the forward strand.
CATGAGTCGGCGACTAGCACCTGACATCGTACAACATACAAGTGGGAACGATTTTTGCCACAAGAATGCGGAAGCAATAAAAACAAGACAGTATGCATAACAAAAGAAACTCGACCGGGAGTAATGTACCAGAATACAAAGAGGCATAAAAAGCCCAAAGTACTACAACTCAAGTACTAAAAATGGGAAAACAGCCCCAAGGTCCCTAAGGACACAACTCACTAAGACCAGAGATCAACAACTGGATCCACCTCAAAGAGATCCCTTCCCTTTGCTCGATCCTGGAAGAAGAAAGTCTATAAACACCCGAAGACAAAAGTAGGGTGTGAGCCTAAGCCCAGTAGGATATCACCAAAGATTCCGTAATAGATGCCAAATATAGATTATTCAAAGAAAAACTTTCAATTTTCAAATAAACAGGTTTGACAACTCCAAAACATATTTTAACAAAACATGTTATACATTTTCAAATGATGGAAAAATTACTTTAAGCAAAGGCTTTACAATGATGGAATATTTCTAAAACAATGGCTTAAGTAGAACATTTATATAAAACAGTTTATATAAATTCAGCAGGCATGTAAAGCAGTTCAAAAGTATCGACATACATTTATATCTCAAATATAAATAAACAAGCGAGCAACATGATCATCTGTCAAAAGGTACGATAGTATTAACCAGTTATAGGATTCCGCACTCTCTATGTGAACTCAGCAAAATGTGTATACACACGTCCCTATGACACTTGCCAAAGGAGACTCGTCACCAACCCGTTGGGAATGTGACTCGCCGCAAGTATGTTTTAGAACGTTGTCGTAGCGTAGAGTGTATCCAAATAACTCACTAACTACCTAAGACTTGCATGCGCTCTTATACGATGGACGAACTATTTTAAGAATGCTTAAAATATGATCAATCCCATTCTTTCATTTAAAAAATGCCAATTTCATTCCATTTAAAACCAAAACAGGTTTTATTCAAAACATGTTTTTTTCACAAGATAAAACCAATGAGTTTCTATCAAATCATTTTAAGTCATTTTCACCGGTTTGAAATCCATTCAAAACCAATTCCATCATCACACAATTTATTTCCACAATTAAATTCAACAATTTAATTGAAATCATTTCCATCAAATCCACAATTTAAATTAAACAATTTAAATCAGCAAATTTCCATAAACACACCCAATTCAATGGAATTGGGGTTTTCCAAATTTCCATGCCACAACCATTTCAAATATCTCGATTCACTGGAATCGAGTTTTTATCAATTTAATTGAAATCAAATTTGAGCAATTGAATTTAAATCAACAATTGAAATAAATCAAGCAAATACAATGATAATCAATTTGGTAGGTTGGGACGGAACCACCTACATGAAAGGTTTTGACGAAAACCACAACGGTCGAGAACGCTCAAGAAAACCGGGTTGATTCTTTAAGAACCTGCCTTAGATCTCTTCTCCTAGCAAGATCAAGACTCAAATCTCATTATATTTGGCATCCACACACTTAGATCTACTCATAACGGACGTAGATCTAAGAAACCGAGAGAAGAGGAGAAGTAGATTTAAATAGATATAAGAAACCGATCAAGAACGATGAAGAACGATCACATACCTCAAGAATCCAGCTTCGATTCACCAAGAGAAGCCTTTGGATCGCCTCCGGAACGATGAGAGAACCTTCTCTGACCTTAGGATAAGCAAAATCCCGAGTTAGGGCCTCTTAGGAGGAAAAAACGAGGCACTTAGAGGCAAAAACGAGTGAGATCTACAATTTAAGGATCTCATTTAAGTGCCCGCACGGTTAGTTCGCACGGTTTGACAAACCGTGCGCTAGCCGTGCGTTAGCTACTGCCTCGGCCACCCTTCAGGCACGGTTTGGCCGCACGGTTAGACAAACCGTGCGTTGCCCGTGCGGAAGCTACTGCCTCCAAGACCAACACACGGTTTGGCCGCACGGTTTAGACAACCTGTGCGCCGCTCGTGCGACTTCCCCTTTGCCCCAAAACAACATTTAAAGTTCTCCCGACTCTCCCATTCGTCACTACTCCAAAACAGAGGTATCGTTTTCCCACGAAGTACCTTGGTCTCAGAATCAACAACCCTGACTGGTCGTTTAGTCACAGATAAATCTAGTTCAATCTCAAGATCACTCCAGCTCAAGACATGAGATGGATCAGAGAGATACTTTCGCAGCTGCGATACATGGAACACGTTATGTATCGACGTCAGCTGTGGTGGTAGAGCTAGACAGTAAGCAACTTTTCCTACAAGACCAACAACCTCAAAAGGTCCCACAAAACGAGGAGCAAGCTTCCCTTGCCTCCCAAGCCGTCGATGATCTAATCGGGGTGAAACTTTCAAGAACACCTGGTCACCAACTGAGAACTCTAAAGGTTTACGGTGGCGATCAGCATAAGACTTGTACCGACTCTGTGCTGTCAACATTCTCTGACGAATCAACTGGATCTTAGCTGTCGTCTCTTGGACCAAACTCGGTCCTACCAAGGAACTTTCACCAATCTCCGACCAACATAAAAGAGATTTACAAGGACGACCATACAAAGCCTCAAAAGGAGCCATCTTGATCGCAGATTGGTAACTGTTGTTATAAGAAAACTCAACTAGCCCCAGATGATCATCCCAAAACCCACCAAAGTCGAGAACACATGCGCGGAGCATATCCTCAAGGATCTGAATAGCTCTCTCTGTCTGGCCATCTGATTGTGGATGGTAGGCCGTGCTTAAACGGACCTGAGATCCCAGTGCCTCCTGAAGGCCACTCCAAATGCGAGAAGTGAACCGAGGATCCCTATCAGAGACTTTAGCAGACGGAACTCTGTGCAAACGAACAATTTCTTTCACATAGATATTTCCCAACTCCTCAACTTAGGTTGTATCCCGAATAGGTATAAAGTGAGTCGACTTGGTTAGCTTATCGATCACAACCCATATCGCGTTCTTCTTCTTCTGGGTTTGAGGTAACCCAACCACAAAGTCCATAGAGATTTTATCCCACTCCCATGTAGGGACTGGAAGTGGTTGAAGCAAACCCGAAGGTTTCTGGTGCTCGACTTTCACCTGCTGGCATGTATAGCAACGAGATACAAACTCAGCACTGTCTCGTCTCATACCTGGCCACCAGAACTGTCGCCGCATGTCATAGAACATTTTCGTGGTTCCTGGGTGCACAACCCACTGAGTTATGGCAATCCCCCATCACATCCTTGCCGATAACGACACAACGTAACGGTTTCGATAACACAGAACACCCTCTTTGGAGAACGACCACTGAGTGTCGGTCTCCCCACCATAAAGAGAGTCCCTAATGCTATGAAATTCATCATCCAGTTGTTGTTCCTGAAGAATTAACTCGAGGAGAGAAGAAGTCAACTGAACACTGGCTAAAGAAACTTCATTCCCCTTCCACTGAACTCCAATATGCAACTGAGCAAAAAGAGCCATCAAACTCCACTCTTCTGAAGATTCTTTCACAGCCTGTGATGGAAGTTTCCTGCTTAACGCATCTGCAACTACATTCCCTTTCCCTGGGGTATAGGCAATGTCAAAGTCGAAAGATTGCAGGTACTCCACCCAACACCTTTGGCGTAGATTCAAATCTTTTTGAGAGAAGATATAACTCAAGCTCTTGTGGTCTGAATACACAGTAAACCTTTCTCCATAAAGGTAATGTCTCCAACACTTAAGTGCGTGCATTACAGCTGCAAGTTCAAGGTCATGGGTTGGATAGTTCTTCTCATGAGGCTTAAGGTGACGAGATCCATAGGCAACAACATGATTACCTTGCATATGGACACATCCCAAACCTGAACCCGATGCATCACAAAAGACCACGTAACCTATCCCAGCCTCAGGAAGAGTTAACACCGGCGCAGTAGTCAAAAGACGCTTTAGCTCAACAAAAGAACTCTGACAATTATCATTCTAGGAAAACTTCACTCCCTTTCGAGTCAGAACAGTCATTGGAGAAGCTAACTTTGAGAAGTCTTTAACAAATCGGCGATAATATCCTGCTAAGCCCAAGAAGCTCCGAATCTCGAAAACATTTCGTGGTTGTTCCCAAGTCATAACAGCCTTCACCTTCTCAGAATCAACTGATATTCCTTGTTCTGACACGACATGTCCCAAGAATTTCACTTCCCGAATCCAGAAATCGCACTTTGAAAACTTGACATAAAGTCGGTGATTCCTTAGAAGACTCAGAACTGTTCTCAGATGATGCACATGATCCTCCTCAGACATAGAGCAGACAAAAATGTCATCCACAAAGACTACCACGAAAGTATCTAGATACTCACGGAAAACCTTGTTCATCAAAGCCATGAAAACTGCAGGAGCATTTGTTAGGCCGAATGGCATAACAAGGTACTCATAATGGCCACACCTACTCCGAAAAGCGGTCTTATGAACGTCAGATTCTTTTATCCTCAACTGATGGTAACCAGATCGAAGATCAATTTTTGAAAACCACTTCGCCCCTTTCAATTGATCAAACAAATCATCAATTCGTGGTAACGAATATTTGTTCTTTATCGTAACTCGATTGAGCTTTCGATAATCAACACATAAGCGAAGAGAACCATCAGCCTTGGCGAAGAGAACTGGTGCTGCCCAAGGTGACACACTCGGGCGTATAAAACCTTTCTCAAGAAGATCGTCTAACTGAGACTTCGGTTCTTTTAGTTCAGCTGGAGCCATTCGGTAAGAGGAAATAGAAACCGGTTGAGTACCAGGTATTAAGTCAATAGAAAAATCAACTTCCCTTACTGTTGACAAACCAGAGAAGTCTGAAGGAAACACGTTGGGAAACTCAGCAACGACTGGAGGAAGATCACTACACATTGAATCTCTCTCTAGATCAAAAGCAAACACCGATATAACTTTCCCCAACCTTGGATAAGAGGGTCCAGCTCTACTTGACCTTGGGTCCCATTCTCCTTGAAAAACAAGAGGCACACCACTGGGTGTAGTAAGGTAAACCCGTCGAAGATAACAATTGATCCGGGCTTTATTGGCAATGAGCCAATCCATCCCAAAAATGACGTCAAAAGATTTCATGTTGAGAACCAAGAAACTCCAAGCATGATCAACATCTGATAGAGAGAAGACACAAGCAGGACTACGAAGACCCTTCTCTCTCATTGTACCAAGGGGTGTAGTAATATCCATTGCACAAGATAAAAGTTCCATAGGTAGATTAAGCAGATTAACAATATGGGTTGAAATAAACGAGCGAGATGCACCAGTATCAAAAAGAGCTATCACTAAAGATGAAGCTATAGTAATGGTACCTCTCACAGTTGCAGGACCTGTATCAGCTACCTCTGGCGACTCTTCCACTGCGTGAAGAAGCTTCGTTTCGAATGCCTGTGGCTGGAACCCTTTTGTACGTGAAACATTTGATTGCCCCGCAGTTTCTGGAGGTGCTGATGATCCTGTTCCACTACGTGGAGTAGAGAAGTGATGACAGAATCTCTGTAAGTGCCCTAAACGTCCGCAAGAGCTACAGTTCTTGGGTGCCTCAGTGCAAACCCTCTTAGAATGTCCTGACTTTCCACACTGATAGCAAGTCAAAGAAGCCCCTCCTGTTGCTACCGGAGGTCTGGAATGACTCTGTTGTCGAGAACTGCCATGAGAAACGTTATGCTTTCGTTTTCCTTTAAAGGAACCAATACTGCCACTAGGAGGGAAAAGAACCTCCTTCAACCCTGACTTTCCTGCCAGGTCCATCTCAACCATCATGGCCCTATCCAGCACATCAGCATAAGTGAGTAGTTTCAGTAAGAAAACCTGAGAACGAATATCTGATCGAAGTCCCAACTCGAATCGTCGAGCCTTCATCTTCTCATTAGATACAATCTCATGAGCAAACTGTACCAACTCAGAAAAGCGATTTGAGTACTCAGTCACGGTTTTGTTGGCCTGCTCAAGCTTGAAAAACTCCACAGCCTTGGCCAACACTATTGATTCTGGATAGAACTGGTTAGTGAAAAGAACCCTAAAGTCTTTCCACTCCAAACCCTCATGTTTCCCACCCGTCACCATCGTGTCCCACCATCTCCTACTTGGTCCCTCTAGCACGAAGGTGGCACACTTCACCTTGATCACATCAAGTGTCTCCAAGAACCCAAACAAACGTTCAATCTTACTCAACCATTCCTCAGCATGTTGAGGGTCAGTGGAACCTTTGAAAACTGGTGGCTTCTAGCATAAGAACTCTTGAGAACGATTTCGGAGAATATCACTATGAGGATCTATAGCTGGAGTCTGAATAGGAACTGGAGGTGGCGCCTGTCCTAGAGCTTGGACAGTGCGAACAATCACCTCAACCAGACTCAGATCCACAATAGGACTCGCTTGTTGAGATTCAGCAGCAGCCTCTTTTTGGATCCTATTTTCACGTCTTCTCGGAGGCATGTTGCTACACAACATAAAAAGACATAGATTAACACTCAAACCGAGTAACAAGGAAAACTATTCTTAATAGAAGGGATAACAAGATTTGGATTCCACTTCATCCAAATCAAAACATGGAAAATACTAGAACTAATCCACAAGTCGCATTACTCTAACCAACCCTGGTGACTTAAGGTTCATTGTGGTGAGAGCTGACCAGACACTCAATCACAACTACCTCCTAAGTCCCGACAAGAATACTCAAATGCATACTGTCATCAAGGCAAGATGCTTAACCTGCCTTTGATATCACTTTGTCACGAACCAGCCCGGGTACCCTTGTAACCCGATAACCGAGCCGGCCCTGACATAACCCGAAGGGCGTTCCCGATACCCACGGGTCGGCGACTAGCACTTGGCATCGTACAACATACAAGTGGGAACGATTTTTGCCACAAGAATGCGGAAGCAATAGAAACAAGATAGTATGCATAACAAAAGAAACTCGACCGGGAGTAATGTACCAGAATACAAAGTGGCATAAAAAGCCCAAAGTACTAAAACTCAAGTACTAAAAATGGGAAAACAGCCCCAAGGTCCCTAAGGACACAACTCACCAAGACCAGAGATCAACAACTGGATCCACCTCAAAGAGATCCATTCCCTTTGCTCGATCCTGGAAGAAGAAAGTCTACAAACACCCGAAGACAAAAGTAGGGTGTGAGCCTAAGCCCAGTATGATACCACCAAAGATTTCGTAACAGATGCCAAATATAGATTATCCAAAGAAAAGCTTTCAATTTTCAAATAAACAGGTTTGACAACTTAAAAGCATATTTTAACAAAACATGCTATACATTTTCAAATGATGGAAAAATTACTTTAAGCAAAGGCTTTACAATGATAGAATATTTCTAAAACAATGGCTTAAGTAAAACATTTATATAAAACCGTTTATATAAATTCAGCAGACATGTAAAGCAGTTCAAAAGTATTGACATACATTTATATCTCAAATATAAATAAACAAGCGAGCAACACGATCATCTGCCAAAAGGTACGATAGTATTAACTAGTTATAAGATTCCACACTCTTGCAAAATGTGTATACACACTTCCCTATGACACTGGTCAAAGGAGACTCGTCACCAACCCGTCGGGGATGTGATCTGCCGCAAGTATGTTTTAGAACGTTGTCGTAGCGTAGAGTGTATCCAAATAACTCACTAACTACCTAAGGCTTGCACACACTCTTACATGATGGACGAACTATTTTAAGAATGCTTAAAATACGATCAATCCCATTCTTTCATTTCAAAAGTGTCAATTTCACTCCATTTAAAATCAAAACAGGTTTTATTCAAAACATGTCTTTTTCACAAGATAAAACCAATGAGTTTCTATCAAATCATTTTAAGCCATTTTCACCAGTTTGAAATCCATTCAAAACCAATTCCATCATCACACAATTTATTTCCCCAATTAAATTCAACAATTTAATTGAAATCATTTCCATCAAATCCACAATTTAAATTAAACAATTTAAATCAGCAAATTTCCATAAACACACCCAATTCAATGAAATTGGGGTTTTCCAAATTTTCATGCCAAAACCATTTCAAATATCTCGATTCATTGGAATCGAGTTTTTATCAATTTAATTGAAAACAAATTTGAGCAATTGAATTTAAATCAACAATTGAAATAAATCAAGCAAATACAATGATAATCAATTTGGTAGGTCGGGACTAAACCACCTACATCAAAGGTTTTGACGAAAACCACAACGGTCGAGAACGCTCAAGAAAACCGGGTTGCTTCTTCAAGAACCCGCCTTAGATCTCTTCTCCTAGCAGGATCATGACTCAAATCTCATTATATTTGGCATCCACACACTTAGATCTATCCATAACGGGCGTAGATCTAAGAAACCGAGAGAAGAGGAGAAGTAGATCTAAATAGATCTAAGAAACCAATCAAGAACGATGAAGAACAATCACATACCTCAAGAATCCAGCTTCGATTCACCAAGAGAAGCCTTTGGATCGCCTCCGGAACGATGGGAGAACCTTCTCTGACCTTAGGAGAAGCAAAATCCCGAGTTAGGGCCGCTTAGGAGGAAAAAACGAGACACTTAGAGGCAAAAACGAGGCACTTAGAGGCAAAAACGAGTGAGATCCACAATTTAAGGATCTCATTTAAGTGCTCGCATGGTTAGTTCGCACGGTTTGACAAACCGTGCGCTAGCCGTGCGTTAGCTACTGCCTCGGCCACCCTTCACGCACGGTTTGGCCGCACGGTTAGACAAACCGTGCGCTGCTTGTGCGGAAGCTACTGCCTCCAAGACCAACTACGCACGGTTTGGCCGCACGGTTTAGACAACCCGTGCGCCGCCCGTGCGCCGCCTGTGCGACTTCCTCTTTGCCCCAAAACAACATTTAAAGTTCTCCCGACTCTCCTATTCGTCACTACTACAAAACAGAGGTACTCATAAACATCAAAAGTACTTGAAAACATAACGTGATGTTACGGTATTGTTTGCAACGATGATCAACAGATCACTAGCATTGATCATTTGGGCTTACTTTATTGATTGCAAGACCAAGTGTATTGGTACTATTATATTTTGTTTTTATCCAGTTTTGTTTTCCCCACTTTTTTTTTGACCTGGATTTCATGCCAAGGATATTTGGGGCGATTTAGAGTGATGCCCCCCTCTCTTTTTCTGAAATATCGTTGCATAGAATATATTTGCTTATGTTTTGATGGAAACACTGTTAGGATATCAGATACCACTGCCATGGTTATGATACTGCTGTCAGGATCGGGATTGCTGATGGAATTCACATAACACAAGAACTAAATGAGAAAACATAGAATTGAAGATGCAAACTTAACATGGAAATCCCCCAAATAGATTGGGGTAAAAATCATGGATAAGGATAGAAATATTTCACTATGAAACTTTGTTGGTTTGGTTACAACTGCCATCTACTTTATAAGGCGAAAAATGCTTAATATATTTCTTGAAAATTAGAGAAAATTGCTTACGAATTGTTCATATTAGAAATTCAACACTTGATCTTGGTGGTGTAAGCTCTCATGATAGTAGATTCAGTGTTCACCAGCTCACTCTTCGTGCACCGCTCACCGTTGGGATTTTAAGACAGTCCACCTGAAATGGAACCTGAAGAAACCTGGTTGTAGGAGTGATGTTAGTGTTTCACACCATCAATGTTGCAGTTTGGCAATCCAAATGTGCTTTACCCATTTATATTGAAACATAAGTGGACTTTCTGGTTGAACCAGGAAATGCCATGTCATGTAATTACCATTATATTTAAGTTTTGCACCTTTACTTTATTTTCATAAAAGTATATAAATAGCATTTTTCTGTTCCAAACAAAGCAACTTCAATAGGGAGTTTAATTGAAGATTTAAAAATTTTGTTGATAAAATCCCCTAAAAAAAGAAAACTAAATTTTAAAAACAAGTTGCAAAGTCCGCAAGGTCTAGAACTTCATTTACGCAGTGAAAGCAAAGTAGTTAGAAACAGTTGGAAACAGAAATGAAAAATATGTAATGGTTTTTGTAATCCAGAAAAACTGAAATAAAGCGGAGCCTGAAAAATAAAGCTGGAGAAGTAAAACAAAACTTTAAAGTAAAAACAGAAGAACACAACAAGTTCTTATGCCCAAAACTTCTTCACTTTTTACCTAAAGCGGCAGGCCCCAAATCTGGATGGTCAAGCACTGAGTGCAAACAACGCTCACTTACAAACTGGTTCTTATGATGAGAATTTCTTCAATCAGAAGGTCGACAGAAATACAATGAGATTACAGCAGAGGGAGTGTTGTGCAGTTTTGAGGTAATATAGCAGATAAGGAAGGTAAGGCACAAAATAGAAAAGATCAAGTACAAAAGAAACATGTAAGTACAAAAATTTGATCTTAAGAAGATGAGAGCTCGTAAGATTTTCGCAAGTCCCTTCGCGCACTAGTAACTCGTGTTGTGAAATTGGGTGCCCTAGACCCAACTTGAAAAGTACTTTTTGATTATCATATCATGTATACAATGAATGATGTTATCTTACCATAATAGTGTTGATACTTTTGCATCCATTATTTACATGGTAAATGTCTTTAAATTATTTGATGTGTCAACAGGTTATAGCAGTTCCTGACTATAATGAGAACCTCGAGATATCACGACACTAATCTTAAATATATGTCCCATGGTCTAGATACATCATACTGACGAGACACAAATAATGTTTGGCCATCATGTGTTAGTTGCTCATAAGCATTGAGACTTGTTCTCATGAAGTCCGTACTTGGTGATCTCGAGTAGAGGAGATCATGAGGACTGACCCAACAATTGGAACACCATATTTTTTGAGTGTCATTGGATGTTCCTATCTACGACATGTGATCTCTAGACTTGGGATTATTATCAGCGTGTCATTTGATTGCGTACTTTGATACAAGATGAAAACCATGACATTTATGTTTGTGGCGAGGTAGCTTGCGTTGGGTGCGTCATTGGTGGTGTTACATTGTTTGAATGATCAAGACATGATTTTTTTGATTCCGAAATGAAGAGATATCTCGAGCCTAGCTGACCAGGATGGTAGTATCTTTATTAAATCCATGGTCATGGTGATTGAAGGTAAGTCTATCCGGTAAGGTTATGTATAAATAAAGTAAGAAAAGATGATGACACGAAGGGTGCATCCCGCTTTATGAGATATCACAAGACAAATAAATTATATTATACAGTGCGTGTTCGTTGGAGGTTGTCATTGCAAGTGTTGTCAAAGGTGCGCGACACAATAAGGCGCAAAGGCCGCTTGGGGATGCGCGCGTGGCGCGCGCCTCTCGAAACTATAAGGCACATCCCATGACATAATTAAATATTCACAATTTTCAATAATATTTTAAATTACAAAAAACTTTAATTCAATCACAATAATACAAATTAAAATACATACCGGTACTTTTTAACCAAACTATAATCAAATAATCAATCTTTGAGAACCTAAACATCAAAATCATCATCAATGGAAGAATCAATGAGAGAAGAATCAATGAAAGAAGACGGAAGTTAGGGAGGAGGAGAGCTGCCGCTGCACGTCGCCAGATGCCGCCGCCGCCCAGTGCATTTGGTGCTACTCCAAGTCTTGGTGCTGTGATGTGTATTTTTGGAGGCCGTGTTGTCTATTTTTGTAAAGTCCCATGTAGTTATTTTTATTAATTCATTAAATGTTATATTTAATGCGACTGGAAGCCCACCCCCCTATCGCAACCCCTTTGTGAAAGGCGCCCCTGATTTCCACCCCCTATTGCCGCCCCTTTTTAGAAAGGCGCCCTTGATTTTTTAGGGGGAGCGCCTTTACATCGCCTGGCGCCTTAGCGCCTCCTATGATGGTGCGTGAGGCGCGTGTGGCGTGCGCCTCGTTGAGGCCACAACGCCTCACCAATGGCGAGACGCTCTGGGTGCGCCTCTCGTTAAGGTGTGCGTCTCAGCGCGCCTTTGACAACAATGATCGTTGCTATGACTAAACCTCATCTTTTTAAGAGCCTTGATGGGTTGCTAGACTTCGCTCCTGGTTTGCGAGAATCGGTGCTCCCGCGATCGTGTTGGCGTCAATGTCTGCTTGGATTCTCCACACTAGCACCTAGAGATTGAAGATTGATGTTCAAGCAGGTTTTTGGAGCGCATGTGGACGATCTAAAGGGTTTTGATTTCGGTTCCTTCGAGCAACCATCACCAGCAGCAAACAAACACTCCTTTGATCAAAATCGAATGAGCCATGACTTCGACTTTTTGTATTCCGTACTTGATAATTTTGCTTGTTATCCATGTGTGAATCCGGGCAAGGGGTTTCTGGAATTGATGGTGCAACATGAATCTGGATCCAGAAAATTTTAAAATACCATTTTTCATGCTTCCACAAGTCCCAAGTTCTTTCAATTGATATCAAAGGGGTCATGCAACATATAAGTCAAAATTTTGATTAAATTTGCTAGAATTCAGGTATAGGGCTTCGATACGATCCCAACGCCTTTGACGGCGCATCGATCGGAGTTCGAATGACAAGTTATGGTAATTTGAAGATCGAACAATTATCGGGTTAATATTTGTTTTAATTTTAAAATTTTAAAAAAATCAATTCGTGTTACTATTCATTTGAATAGTGCTACGTGATACTATTTACATGAACATTAAATCGCGGGATGGTGGACTTCAAAGGGGTGACTTTCAATGCTCGGTCTTCTATGGCATCATTTAAAAAAAATAAAAAATAAAAATATATTTTTTTATTTTCGTGTGAATAGTAGCTGGGTCACTATTCATGTGAATAGTCCCCACGGGTTACTATTCACATGTTTAGTTTGCGGGTTACTATTCACCTTCTCCAATCTTCTTTTAGCTTATTTAATTTTGTAATGCAATATTATTGCATTTTGATTGATCATGAGCTGAGATCGCCCTGTGCATGTTTGGTTTATTTAATTATTTAATTTTAATTATTGCAATGATGTTGTTTTGTAATAATTAGTTATTAAATATTATTTTTAGATGGTTTGCACACTGTCCCTCCGTCTTTAAATGTATAAGGGTCTGCATGTCCACATTTTGAGTCATAAAAATGTGATTACACATCCCGAGAACCCCCTCACCTTCGCGTGAGTATGCATTGTAAAAATGGAGGAGTTCACAACGACGCGATTTGATTCGAGAGCCGGTGTGGGACCAAACAAGAAGAATGCACGAGAGTTTGATGGATGTTGCAACTCAAACCGGTGCTTGGCTCAAGGAGTTCCCTTAGACCAGTAGAAACAGTTCATGATCACGTCATTGTTTATTTATTTTATTATGCATGGTTAATTGTATTATGCATGGTTAATTGTTTACCATGTGCGATGAATGTATTCTATTTGTCCTTGGTTAGAGTTGTGATTGCGATCACATAGAACAAACAAGATAAATAGAATTAGATTTCAGTCGCAAACAAAGTAAAAACTTTAGAATCCCATCACTTGAGTTTGAACAAAGTTGTATGTTCAAGGTGCTTGCCAGTCCTAATTGAGGGTGATTTTTACTACTATGGCGTTTATATGAAAGGGGTGTGTCGACTTAACCAAAATTGGTGGCAATGAAGTAATCATAAATAACTTGTTGCAACTTTAGAGACAAAACGTTGAAAAATGCTATGTTATCCTTTGTTGGAGATGAGACTCTACTCAGTAGATCAATAAGTCGTGAGTTAATGTGGTTTGCCAGTCAAACGCTTACCTTGAAACTCTCAGAGCAATTTGCGTAGTCATATTGGACTATGAGGAGAGGTTTTAAGGATCCTTGCCACTAGAATACTCAAACGACTTCGTATTCTGAATCGTAGTTGAGGTCTACTAGGATTTTATAAAATAGCGAGACATTTAAGTTTAATAGATCTTTAATGTCTAAAAATTGGTAATCAAGATAAAAGTACCAATCTGCCTATGTTTTATTTTGTAAAAATGACTTGCAATTTCACAAATTCACTGTAATAAATTTTGGACAAAGAATATGCCTTAACCGACATTAGTTTTCAAGAGTAGTACAAACGATTGTGCGTAGTACTATGAGATAAAAGGAAGTTATATGCGTTGAAGTGCCCAAGTGAGGGTGACAAGGGAGTTTAGAGGAGACCCATGGGTGATGCATTTGATGTTTACATTATAACTCAATCATCATTGTCCAGTTAGTTGTGAAAGCGACATTAGGAATTTGGATGTTATACCATGTTGTCTCATCTCTAAGAAGTTTGCGAGGAGAAAGGGAAGCGGGAAATAAATGAGATTATGATTAGATTGAATTATTGTAAATTGAAAGATGGATTCATATTGAATCACTTGTTATAAAACAAACAATATGGGGAAACCGTTTTAGTATCTTTTGGGTATGGTTCACCTAGAAGATTAAAACTTAAAGAAAGTTAAGTCTTCAGTTCTTACGGTGAACATGGTAAAAGACATGGTAAAAAGGCCAATGGCAAGTACACCGCCAAAGACACCTTTGCAATGTCCTAAGAAATCAAAGATAAAGTAGGAGAACATCGAATAAGAGGCTATTTGCTTCGCACGTGGTAAGAAAGTTCAATGGAAGATAAATTGCAATGACAGAAAGAGCAAGCTGTCACTTTTACTTAAAATATTCATCATTGAATGTAAAATTTATGCTTTATTTCTTGGGTATTAGATACTATATGTGTGTCACACATATGTATCCAAATACAAGAACCGAGAAATTTCAGAAACATTACTAGAAGTTAAGTGCATTCTCGAAGTGGCTGAGAAAGAGTGATACGTGGTAAGAAAGTTCAATGGAAGATAAATTGCAATGACAATAAATTGCAATGACGGGAAGAGCAAGCTGTTGCTTTTACTTCAAATATTCATCATTGAATGTAATATTTATGCTTTATTTCTTGGGTATTAGATACTATATGTGTGTCACACATATGTATCCAAATACAAGAACTAAGAAATTTTAGAAACATTACTAGAAGTCAAGTGCATTCTCGAAGTGGCTGAGAAAGAGTGATTCCTATGTCAACGGTGAGAAGTACACGATTTATTATTGTAAAGTGAATGATTCTTGTATAACTATAATTGTGTATTAAAGCTACCAAAACATTTATCTTGGTGTTCTTCGGACATAAAGACATTATTCTTTTTGGAATGAATGCTATTTGTGGTGTCTCGTACCCAATTAGTAGTTCAGTAATGCTTGAATCATTGACAATAACTGATAAATATAAAATGTAAGACTCGGTGATACCCAATTGTAGTAAGATAATTCTTTGTCAATTAAAACTAAAAGTAGTTGTCAAGGATTTACCCAATTTGATGTTTAGACTCTTTGGAGTTAAAAACCTTAGGTATTATCGACACACTTATCATGTTTTAGACAAAAAATCCTTTTAGAAATGAAGGTAAGTGACTATGCTTATAGGATTGGTTCAACATGGTATGTGTGAACTATTTCAAGTAGAAGTTAGAGGTAAATTCATATATTTTACAAAATTCCTTCAATAAATTTAAGGAATGTAAGAGTGAAGTAATGAACATGCATGGTTTGAAGATATGAGTTGCTTCGGGCCCATGAGTCGAAGAATATCTTAACCTAGCATTCATTATGAAAATGTAGAGTGAATTTATTCATAAACTCACATTTTCTTATGCACATCAGTGCCATGATGTTAGTAAAAGGAGGATCAATGACGTGTCTTTGTCTTGCAAAGTCATCTATTCAAGACATGCTTCGCAAATAACGACATTAATCTTTAACCATATGCCAACTATAATGATGAATGAATATCATGAGTTATAATAGTTGCCATGAGAATAAGTCAATAAACAAACTTGCATCAATAAAAACACAAAGTGCATCGAAGGTAATTGCCCTAATGATCTTAAGGATATTACATAAATCCCAAACATGGAAAAGATATACTCAAGTGATAGACTATATTTCTATAAAAGGGTGCACATCTATGTTTAAGATGGTGAGAGTAAGATTGATTTGGATAAAGTCAAAGCTCGAGATGCAAGAATAGTTGGCATGAGAACAAATTCTACAAGAGTTCGTGGAATAGGAATGTTTTAGAGACACATACTACGTAGGATGATTAAAACCAAGAGATGGTTTTATATTCATTACGACAAGTGATATATTATTCATATATCCTACAAGGAAGCATTCTGTGGCAATAAGCTAAAATGACAAGTGAATATGAATTCCATAAAATGGATCCATGTACCAAAATAAAGTCTTTATTTTGAAAGTTTCTCTAATTGATGTAAATCCGTTGTTGGGTATTCAACATAAACTATACATGGGTGGTACAAACGTGACATCAATAAGGCTCGATTGGTTTTTCCAAATCTTCATGCTTACATCCATTAAAATTCTACTTAAGAGACCACCTTGAGTGTTTATATGATGCAACCAGAAAGGGTTGGTGACACCACCGAATGCCAATAAGGAATGCAAGTTATAGAGATCCGTTCATGGATTAACGCAAGTGTCATGATCATAGAATATTCGTTTGGAATGAAAGTATGCCATGTGTCTTTGAGTGGTTAGTGGGAGCACCACAATTTTCCAAGTAAAATATATTGATAACATATGGAAAACAGTTGTTATTCTTACAATTAGTTAAGACTGGGTTGAAAGAAACTCTTCAAAGATTGTCTTAAAGTAACAACCTAGGTTCTAGGGAACAAGATCTACTGAGGTAGATCTAATGGGTTGTTTGGACTAAGTCAAAGTACATATACCGACAAAGTATTGGAATAATTTGAGATAGAATTGTTGCCAATGTCACATGACATAACTCTCTCCAAGAAGTCATGCATAAGACATAGGAGGAGATTAAAATGGTGATTAAAACTCCATAGACTTCTGCGATGGATCTATCACATATTCCATGCTATGTACTAGATATGATATTGCTAATATATTTATTATGGTAGACAAATATCATATAAATTCAGCATTACGTGTGAAACAGTCAGCACTGTCCAATAGTACTTGAGAAAGTACAAGGGATGTGTACCTAGTACATGGAGAGGAAGGAACACTAGTTATCAAAGGGACGCAAAAACTAGTCTTCCTATAGATCAATTTGATCTAATATCACAGTAGGGCTAAGTAAATGAACAAGAGAAGCTCATTGAAGCCAGTGGTAGCCGTATCTACAAATACCGAGTATGTTGCAGCTAAAGTAGTAGTATAAAATATGCAACAAGTACCAGTTCTTGGAATCGTATCAAAGGTACTAGTCAAGATGTCAAGTTTAGACAGTGGACAGGGGAATATACTCGGGGATATCATTTCTTGAGGGATTTTACTCAATGAGGTGAAGTTTCAAATAGCAGAGTAGCCAAGCAGGAAGACATGGCAGACCCAATGGCCGAAGTCATTACTCAGTAGAAGCATGATCGTATTATGTGAGAGCTAACAAGGATAACAAGTTGGTTCTAGTGCAAGTGGGTGTTGTGAAAGTGGGTGCTCTAGACCCAACTCGAACAATATTTTTTGATTATCATATCATGTATACAGAGAGTTATGCATAATGCTATCTTGCCATAATAACGTTGATACTTCTGCGTCCATTATTTACATGGTAATGTCCTTAGATTATTTGTCATATAAACGGGTTATAGCAGTTCCTAGCTATAATGAGAACCCCGAGATACTATGACAGTAATCTTAAATATATGTTCTACGGTCTAGATTCATCATACCGACGGAACAAAGATGATGTCTGACAATCAGGTGCCAAGAGCTCATGAGCATTGAGACCTTTTTTTATGAAGTTTGCATTTGGTAATCTCGAGTAGAGAGGATTATGAGGATTGACCCGTCAATATGAACATCACATGTTTTGAGTGTCATTGAATGTTTCTATCTACGAGCATGCGTATTGTTATCTAGATTTGTGATTATTATCAGTGTGTATCATTTGATCGCGTATTTTGATGCAAGACGAAAACCATAACATTTATGTTTGTGGCGAGGTAACTTGCAGGTAAGTCTATCTAGTTAGAAAAGACAATGATATGAAGTGTGCATCCCACTTTATGAGATACCGTGAGACAAAGAGATTATATTACACAATACGCATTTGTAGGAGGTTGTCGTTGTTATGACTAAACTTTATCTCCTTAGGGACTTTGATGGATTGTTAGACTCAGCTCTTGATCTGTGAGTAGAAACCACTGCTATTGAGATAAGGGCCTAGAGGGTCACACACAGAGCGTATTAAGAAGCTTGACCAATTCTAACGAATTGGAGTTTCAGACATAGTGGACCCCACAATGGGGGTTGGGATATTGATCGGTCAAAATAAATAAATGAATTCAATATTATTCAAGTGTAGAATAATAAGAGTTGAATTTATATACTCAAGGTATTCGCAAGTGTTAAGTAAATACAAGGAAAATATATTTTACGAATGAATAATATTTTATTCAAAGTTCGTTAATATATTTATGGGTGAAGCGAGTTGAGTTACTCATATCTTATCACGTAACAGAGTTTAGATGGTACAAGTATGTGATAAAATATTTATGACATTTATGACATGCATACTAATCCGTAAGCGTTGTTAAAGACTTAATTAGAAGGTTAAGTTTATTCGGGGGCCGAAGTGGTATTTCTGTAAGCTTAAACCTATTTATATAAACCATGAGAGGCTCAAATTCATGAAACTATCAATAGCTCAAATCCGAGAGCTTCTCTCTCCTCGCTCTCAAGTTCTAGAGAGAGAAGAGAGAGATTTGAGCACCTCGATCCAAGAACTCCCTCATGGATCGAAGAATCGGGTGCTTCCGCTATTGTGATTCTCCGCGCTAGCACCCGAAGATTGAAGATCGACGTTTGAGCAGACTTTTGGAGTGTGTTTGGACGATCTAAAGGGTTTTGACTTTAGTTCCTTCGAGGAACGATCACCAGTAGTGAGTGGGCACGGGTTCGATCAAAATCGAACGATGTACGATTTTGATTTTGTGTTTTCCGCACTTAAATTATTTTGCACGATCCATGGGTGAATTTGGGCAAGGGGTTTCTGGAATTAATTCTGCAGCATGAATCCGGACCCATAAAATTTGAAAATACCATTTTTCATGCTTCGGAAAGCCCCCGGGTTTCTTCAACCCCGGGGCTTGATTCCTTTTGTCTATTTATGGGAGTCTTGAATATGACCGTTGAGGCCTTTCACTCCGATATTTTCGGTACTTTGAAGATTGCAGTCTTCCCATAATACCGGGCTCGTTAAAATTTTCCTCCTATTTCATCGTTGAAAGTAGCCATTGGGATATTAAACACTTAAGTGTGAATCTGGACATGGACCCAGTCTTCAGTAGATCACATTCTATTATCGTCATCATCCGTTTCTTAGTCTTCTGTCTTCTCCTATTCGAAAGTCATTCCTTCAAGAGTGTCTTCAGTTAACTTCCATACTTTCTTTTTTGTATTATTCAATAATTTAATATGGATAGATACATTTCGTTTATATAGTCCAGTATGCATGTATTCTGGTAGAGATGTAATTCAGTTGATTTAGCCGTGCAATCCGGTAGGTATGCAATACTTGATACAATTTTTATACTTCGCTAAATCATTAAAAATTCTCCAAGTAAAAACATCAGTAGAACATAGACGTTTATTGTGATTAATCAAAACCAAGGATCCAGAGACCGTCATTAAAAGAACGACCCAACACATTTTAGTTGTAATTTAAAATAAAACTGATACAAGTTTAATTTCTAATATTATTCTTCCACCAAGATTAATTATTTTACATTCAAATAATGTTATGTATCCTTCACAGTTTAGATTTAGAATTTGATAAATCATCCTCAAGTGTTCAGACCTCTAGTTTGGGGAATCCATCAGGCTCTGAAGTTGGATTGGTCATTCAAACTCTCAATGTACCTCAATTTTAAAACAATATTAGCATTAACTGTTTTCTGTGGCTTACCATTAGCAGGGTTATGTGAAGATGAACTCTTTGGGCAATTCTTTGCGGCACTTGAAAAAAACGACTTCTTCAAAACGCCTGGCGATGAGCAGGGTCTATTGGACAGGGCAACGAATATCTTCCACGATGCATTAGCTGTATGGTCATCTCATATTTGAATACACCTTTTGTTGCATCTACTGGTGTTGAATGTGTACTACACTTATCATGATATTTGATGTCCATACCAGTCTCATTATGTGTTGAATCATTGGCATTCAAGGAAAGAATATTTAAAAGATGTGTATATTGTTTGAAATATTTTGTTAGCTGTTGCTCAGTTTTGGTGTTGCGTTATTATTGAAATCCATACCAGGAGAAAATTGCCTTTTTGCTGCATTCGGTGTTTTGGAAGCTGGACTGGTCATTGAGCTGTGTAAGCAACAGCTCAAGGTTTAAAGGTTAAACTGCAGTCGAACCAGGAGTCAATCTTCGGGTTGAACCGGTACTAACATAACACGAATAGATGCATATTTTATAAGGCATAGAAAAAAACATAATAAACATTCATTGTTTTTCTGTAAATTTTAGTCCAACAAAGAGTTCAATCATATAAGTCATTACGATTATCATGTCCTTCAATTAACCCCGAAACAACATCTGCTAGAGAATAGGGTTTGGTCTGGAAAAAACTGAAAAAATCAGAAAAAAACTGATCTCTGTACTGCCTGAATAAAAGACATTGCATCTGTTTTCAATTAACATTCCATTGCATGTATCTTATAGACGCTTTCTGGATTAAATCTTTCATGATATATTTTAAAAACATTTATTCATCCTAGCAGGAGATGGAAAGAATGGGATGCGAGAAATTTGACCAGAGTAATCTGGCCGAGGCGTTAAAATCACTAGGTATCTTGCGCTTATAACCTTTTATTAGGTTAAAATGATTAGAATATGTCTTATTGTGATCACGTTCTCTTTTCAGTATATGTGATATCTGTGTGAAGTTGGTGTTTCAAACCATCTTTGTTGAAAAACCCTTCTGATTGCCGATTTGCCGCAGTGTGTTTTTGATAACCTACTGTAAAGCTATTTTATAATGTACATAGGTTCCTTTTGACAACACTTATTTAAAACTGCTTATAGTGCTTATTAGTTTGTGATAACCAGTTTGAAAAAAATGATATTTATTTTGTTTCTAAAAACAGTCTTACACTCATAGTCACTCATAGTGTGCCATGGCGTGTGGTGCAGCGCCAAGAAGGTCTGCGCCTTGCCACGGCCTTGTCGTGGCACAAATGAAATGGCCCGCGCCATTCTTGTGCCATGTCATCATTGGCATGGGTGATGGTGAGCGCCATCGCACACTTATCCCCCTCTGTTGTTGATGATTCCTGTGGAGTTGACCAGGCTGGTCAGACCAGCTATTGTTGCCTGCTTTGGTTTTTTTTCTATTTTATTTTTTGTATCTTATTATTATTTTTTTCATGACACCTGGCTCCATCCCCTTACTCCACGACCTGCTGTTGGGCCCCAGTACCTGCTGCCCCACTAACTTTTTTCTTTTGTTTTATGCGTGTTTCATTTGTTATATTTAAGTTAAAATTTCCATCCCACAGCTTCCTTTTTAGTTTTTTTCCTTTTGATATTTTATATGCATTATTTTTTATCTGTTTTATACTTTATTTATCATATTTATAATTCATTATTTTTATATATCATATTTGTGCCATAAATGAAATTTCCACGTGCAACTCAATGTGCCATAGGGCCAAGGGTCCTCATCGCCATTTTGCGCTGTGCGCCATAACAACTATGCTTACACTTAAATTTCAGAAGAAAACCACTTAAAAAAATGGCAGAAAACCACTTTTACACGAAGTTTTATAAGCAGTTTAAACGGGCCTCGGTCCATTGTCTTTCTCTGTCTTTGTCTGTTCGCTTGATTCTGGTCTTTTACAGTCTCCGTTCTTTCTGTTTTTTTTTGTTTGACGATGTATAAACTGGTCGGAATCTGTTGCTAATTTTCCATATGCAGGTAACAGAGCCATGCAGGCAAAGCTGTACTTCGATGCGATTGAACTATATGATTTTGCTGTTGCACTTTGTGAAAATAATGCGGTTTACTATTGCAACAGGTGCATTCCTAATACGGTTCGTTTGTTTATTATCTATGCATGGTTCGTTTGTTTATTATCTATACATCGATCTTTTAATGGTCAATATAATGAAATTGTTTGCTTTAAGCCCCCCTTTGATACCATAAAACCTGCACTTGTCAGGGCAGCTGCATATACCCAGGTCTATAGGTATAATGAGGCAATCAGTGACTGTGAAAAATCAATTGAAATCAACCCGCAATACAGCAAGGCATACAGCCGCCTTGGATTTGCTTATTATGCTAAAGGAAATTACAGTGATGCTATTAGTGAGGGATTTTCAAAAGGTCCGTTTCATTCTGTTTGTCAAGAACTTTACTCTCATTCTAAATGGATCTAAAACTGGGTCATTTGTTTTGCTTTTTGTTGTTTTGAATCTTTATTTTTGATGAAGCAAACGATTTCATGTCTTAATGTGTGGCTTAAATGTTACAGCCTTGCTTCTGGATCCTGACAATGTCATGGTCAAAGAAAATATCCGGGTCGGTCACTTTTGTCCCTTCTTTGGTTTCCTTGATTTTTCTTATTCATTTGTTTTGATGTTCGCATCCTCTTGATGTTTTCAAAACAGACGGCTGAGCAAAAAATGATGGAAGAAGAGCTACGACAGGCTCAACACGATCAGGTAATATAAAGAAAAATTAAACCTAGGTTAATTCTTTTGGGTTTGTGTTGGTACCTGGGCCCGTGAATCCGTCTGGTCTGATAGGCCGGATCTGAAAATTTTGAATTATTGTGTCTATTTTTTTTTTGGCCCAAATAATAAATGGATCCCTTTTAAAATCTCAATTAATACCCAAGTCAGGTTGGGGTCATTCGTGACCAGGCCTGCCTGATAATAATATTATATATTATTATTTTTAAATGAAATCATAATATTATGAATTTTGATAATCGGGTGGGTTGAAACCAAAAAATAAACCATAATATTATAATTTTTGATAATTGGGTGGGTTGCAGTAAAAAATAAATCATTATATTTTGTATTCAATGTTTTAAAACAATCATCATCATGTATTTTTTATTTTAATATAATAATATTTTAAATCTAGATTAATAACCACTTTGGATTTTTGGCTGTTTTTTAAAAAATAAAATAAATCAATTTACTGTGTTTGGGTTCAGGCTGGGCTTTGGATAATGAGTTGATACATATTTTGCCTGTGTGTTGTGTCATCCTTAGCATTGTAGCATGTTGCCATTCATGACTGAATTGTCTTGGGCGATATCGCCCTGTTGTTTGCGACCAGCGGCTTTCTATTATATCTGCCTACCCCGAACCTCATGCGACTTCTCAATCGCAATTGGCGACTCAATAGCCGCTGCCGATATCATCAATCACCTTTTGTGACATTGCTTGCTCTTGTCGTTGTTAGCAACTCACAATGTTGTCTTTTGCGATATCCAAATTTCAATTATTCAGAACAGAGCACTGTGACCTGGTTGAGATATAGCCATGTTGTAATCGGCAACCCTATCATGGCCTCTGATAACCGATATCACCGTTTGTGATATCCTGGTTTCACTCACTTTGCCGTATCGTGCCGCTTCCTGTGACATCCTCACTTCAGCATGCAGTGCCGCGCCCAGCGACGTACGAGGCGCTGCTTGCCACATGCTGGTCTTACACCATTTTTAGACATTATTTCCAGCCCATGAAATGACATAGCTCTGACACTACATCACCTCAGATTTGATGACTATCTTTATAGTTCACATTTTCGATATTAATTTTCTTCGGTTCAACTGAATCGGTCCTCCTGGCTGTGATATTCCAAATGTATGCAGCCTCTTCACTCCAACCCTCCTGTAAGATAATCTACGATCACGCTGCAATCTCACATTGCATAGTGAGATGACTGCGATCAGATTGTGTAGGATTTAAGCCATGATGTTCTATTGTGGTTTGAGATGTCATATATAATGGGTGTAAGGTGATTGCAGGGTATTAAATTACAGTGCAATGCAATTAAGATTTTGTTGATTGTGGATTGATGAGTATTTTTGTTTGGGTTTTAGATTTCTGGTCCGGGCGGGCAGTCAGCGGGAGGGGGGGATCCGGGCGGCGATGGTAACCCACCCCCATTTACGACATCCATGGCATTCGACAGGGATGGCCTGCCGGCTGATTTGAGGAACTTATTTATGAACATGAGTGTAAATGCAAACCCGAGCGGGACAGAAGGAGAGGGCGGGAGAAGGATGAACGGGAACATGAGCTTGAATTTGGGGGATCAAGTGCCGGAGGAGCTGTCGGGAGCTTTGAGATCGGTGATGGAGATGTTCTCCAGTGTCGCACCCCCGGGGAATGGAAGCCCCCCTAGCTAGAACCCCTGAAGTCCTCTTTCCCTTGAACGATGCTGGTGTATGTTTTTCGCTTGTAAGTCCCTCCCACTTTGATTCGTTTTTACATTTGACTCATGTTTTGTATTTTTTTTTTATTTCAGGCGAAGTCTCGTGAAAAAGTCCACCTCGATTTTCATGAATGCCTGTACCACCAAAAATCCACACAAATGGTAACATTCCAAGTAAACATCCATAAACCACCGTAAGCATGATATGCCAAGTATAGTGAATGCATACATAAAGCAAGGTCAATAACATGCAACAATCATGATCTAAACAAGTTATCAAAAGATTTGCAATACTATATAGAAACTTACTATGCAACTTCAGAAGTCCATTTGCATTACCGGCCCTAGGGTCTTTGGAACCATTATTATGATCAAATCCAGAACTTTTTTGCAAATGCATCTATGTGGCCCCAAGTTTGTTGCCACACCGGTGTCTATGCAGAGGTGTAGTAAGCTCCACAAGTCATTCATTATTGGCTTTAGGGGTGTTTGGAACTACCACTATGACCAAATCCACCTCTTGTTTTCTGCAAATTTATCTACGTGACCACAATTTGTCGCCGCATCAGTCTGTAGAGGTGTCGTAAACTACACTAGTCTATCTGCGTTACTGACTCTAGGGGCACCAAATCCACCATATGTTTTCCCAAATGCCTAAAGTTCATTATGACACCAGTGTCTGCAGGTGTGAATGCAACTATGTAGTACGACCATTCGAAGTACCAAAACGCATCTAATCAAATAATATGTGCATGAAACAAATCATGTGAGCTGAAATATCAACAACGTAATCTCACAACACTAGCCTGATCCAACATCTCAGGTCTACCTAATCTATCCTAAGAACTCGCCATAAACAGACTCTCCCCAATTAACAGTCTGTACCTTGGTCTTGTTCATCACTCTACATGCGAACACTCATTTTCTTATGGTAAGTACTTCGGTTAATTAAAAGGACGTCACTCAGAACCATATTTAAACGCAACTATCCCAGTCCACACAATGACCATGTATGAAAATGAGTAGTTAGTGCATTAAAAGCGTACTTACTCTAACATGCAATGATGGTGCACAAGATAGGAGGATAAAATTTAGAATAATGTGATAAAAGGAAGACTTTACTAGGTATAAACGTAACAACCCATCACGAATTAATCATAAAAGGAAGACTTCACTAGGTAGAATCCCCTCATTACATGATTAGGGTCGGAACTCACCCCCTCATGCTAGTCATGAAGGTTTAAAATAGATTCAAAGAAAACAAACCTAGCATCGCCAACATTCTACCCAAAGACTCAAACATCGCCCTCTCGATCGCATGACCTCCTCTTTAAATAAATAGATTTTCCCCAAAGATATCTCCATGTATATCCCATATCTCTTGTCTCCATATCTTCAACACTTCAACCTCAACTTAAAAGACCACTTAAATACCATAGAAGTTACATGAAACATCACTTATATCCCTCATAAAACATCTCTAATTTCATGCATGGAGAGAGCTAGCCAAACCTTTGTTATATCTATGGTATACATATTCACTATGGCGCACTCCATGCTTACGACGCAATCTAGATCCCTCGACACAAGGTTGTAATGTGGAGTGGTTGGCTATGGTGTAAAACTTCACAGATCAAAACGTGAACCACTGCCAAATACCGTACATCTGCAGTGCAATTGTACGCTACAACTCTTGCACGTCAAACAAACCCGCTCCACCTTAACCTTACATCTACGATGCAAATGAGAACACCATGTCGTAACTATCTTCTCCCTCAAGTCCTATTCTCAAGGTACATTGAAACTCTGAACCATGAAACATCAGTCTCATGCAAACCTCGAGCTCTCCTCTCCATTCATACACACTCCTATGATGCAATGACACATGCCGCGACACATGCTCATTTTATGCACATCACCTCTTTAGAAAGCTGCAACACAAGACCATCTTGTGGTGCAACTAGTTCCCTTTGAGAAGCTTGGCTCGAGCTCTATTGAAGATAACCATGGCGAATTACGATGCAAGGAAACCAGCTGCGTCACAATGCAACAAACCCTACTTCATGCGAGGGAGGCGATGATTAGTGAACTGGACGACATCGTTTTTATAAAAATGAGCAGTGCTTGGAAAATGTTCACCCCGCATCAAACTTCAACGGGGTCGACCTCTGCTAAATTACCCCAGATGGCCAGCGCTCATCGGATGAGCAACATCGAAGCCTGCCCATGCTAGTCCTCTAGCCCAGCATCGACCTGTGTTGGGTGATCCTCTCTTAACACGTCCATTACCTAGCGCCGAGCTACGCTAGGCTTGCATTGCCCTCCTATTCATTCGCTGCCCTCGTTGGTGCTGTGTTTGAGGGGCCGACTGCCTCACGGTGGCTAGGTCTTCCCGCAATGTTAGCTTGAGGGGTGACATATTTTTTACACTTCTTTATCAACTTTCCTTTGCAAAAAATTATGGTTCAAGCTAATAACTCTTTGTAACACTTCAAGATTTTAATATATGATTACCTTTAAATAAGTCAATGTGTTCGATTGCTTGCTCCAATGTAACATCGAACTTAAATGAAATCATGATATATTTTGATAAAATATAAATATTTAATTACGATTGTTAAAACAGTCATTGATATAGTGAGAATGAATATGATTAGCCATTTTATGAAATGTTTATAAAAAGAAAATAAATACTATTAATATGAATGAAATTCAATTGGTATAACTAAAATGACTAATATGAGCTATGCTTTTCATCATAAGAAACTTATGATTAATTGACGATAATATATATTGATACGAATAATTGGTTAGCACTAATTAGTAAATGATATGAAATAAGAAAAAGAATGGATTGTGTTCTAAAGAGTCGTTTTCCTATAAAAATAGTTATTCATTATGTTATTTAAAAGTTAAATTTCTAAATTTTAAAATTTGAATTAGAAAAAATGAACATTATTTTTGGATTCATCGTACTAATATTTTCTTAAGATGAATTTTTGGGATTTTTCCAAAAAGATTGCTTTTAAGGTAAATAGTGTAATATATAGTTTTGACAAATACCGTGATTTAATGACATTATTAGTATGTAAGTATGTCAGAGAAATTTGTGAAACCTTTTTCTACACAAAATATGTATTTTATAAGTGACATTATAAATCTAAAAAAATTGACTATAGTTTATAAATCTATATTCGATATTTTAGAACTTAAGTCATATTTTCTCAAGAAATCGCTTTCAATACATTTTACATTTATTATTTTAAAATTAATTTTTATCACTTTAAAGGACAAATTACTTAGATAAAAACTAGTTACCACGATAAGTGTAAATTGAGGTTAAAAAGGTTTAACCTAGTGCAAAAAGCGAAAACATAATAAAGACGTGTGTTGATGTGTGGTTGTGGCCTTGCTCGACCTTATCTCTCCATCACTCCATTATTTCTTAATTTTGGAGCCACTAGCTTTGAGAGTGACTTCCTATTATTAAAAAGTTAAGGGTATTTACAAGAATGTCATCCCTTCTCACTTATAAAAGGGGCCTCTCACCACCTCTTCAATATCACTCCTAAAATTCGGTTTCCTTTTGAAACCCTTTCATTTTTCCTTCCTCTAGAATCCTATTCCCCCTCCTTGAGCTTATAGACAAGAGATTAGCCTAAACTCTCATTTCCAAGGAATTCTCAAAGGAAGAACTCATAGTTCTCGTTTTCCTCAACTTCTTTCCTTTTTTTATCTTACCTTGATAATTCTAATTTTCAAATCCCTATATAATGAAATTAGTATTGGTTATACAATGAATGCTATCATGCTTTGGGAATAACCATTAACCACCTTTCCCTTTTCCCTTAAGGACAATAAAAACTTTCATGTGTGCAGATTACCGCATCCATGAAACATCATGTTTTGTTTTCCTTAACCACCTTACACGAACGATACTAATGTTGCATTTAATAAATAAGTTTGATATTTATAACATATTTTAGATTCTAAAATTATAAAACATATTATACATTTCTCATATTCTATGGAAAACGAAATCATTAACCACGCGTATGTCTGGATTACTATCTCCATGGAACGATTGATTTTCATTTTTCTTTTCATCATCATCTCACATGACTGATCATGAGAACGAGTTTAATGGATACATATGATGTTTATTATATCATTAAGTTTCTAGTATGAAAAATTGGAGAACTTATTAATGATATGATTAACAAATGATGATCGTTAATTCAATCGTTTAAAACATGCGTACTAAGAGGTAAATCTTTTTATTCACATTATGTAATATTTTCATATCCATTACTTCTTCCAATTCCTTCCAATTTTGATATATCATACCAATAAACACTAAATAATATCATTATGCTTCTAGTATAATGATATTACAACTAAACCACCACATAATCATTCATTAATCATGATATGTTCATGTTTGGGTTGGTTTAACCACCTACATGAACAATGCTATGAATTTATATCATGGATGACTATGAGAACTTAATTACTGGTATAACATGATATAAATATGTAAACATTGATTTTTTTTGGTTCTGTAATGGTAACATTATTATTAAACTCATTAATCAAGAAACCACTTTTCGTTCGTTAAGAATCACTAGAACATGATCATCGTCGATTTTATCTTCATGGATTATAACCAAAAATAAAATGGAATGAAATTATACCTTTATAACTATCATGGAACATCTATTCCAATAGTTTGAATGACCTTATAATGGTAAACTATATAACAAGAATAAATATCAAACCCGTTTTTACAAAACTTGTTCAAAACAATCAAGATCACTTACACCAAATATTAAAAATAAGTAATAACTAACTAGAATTTATATAGAAAATGATTATAAATGAAGAGTATAAATGGAAATAGATATGCATAAGTTTTTGAATTAAGTGATTAATATGGTTATGTTTGTGGTACAGGATGATAAAATGTATTCATGGAAGTTTGGGAAAGATGTAAGAGTTTTCTTGGTCTCAATTCCGATTCTTTGAGACATATTACATGTCACACACCATGTTTCTTTTGTATAGTGTTCTATTGATTTACTATCCCATGAATGACCTATAATTTATTTCCTTGTAATTCATGTGATATACTGATCCATATCATGCTTTTTTCTTCAAATGTATTTTGACTCAAGTGTTACCCCAGTCGTAAGAGTTATTGGTAACTCAATTTTAATATATTGATTTTTGATCATTCTCTTGAACTTATTTCATATAAGTTTGGAACATTCTTTCCTTTGATTGTATTTTGTGGTATTTTCTCACTGTTTACATTTTTACCATATAAACCTCTTTTCAAATGTTTCATGCTTTACAGAGTATGTTTCCTATAAAAGATATTGATGACTCAAATCTCATTTCTTTGAGTTATAAATTTTTTTCTTGAACATTGTTCTTCCATGCTTGGGTTCTCCCACCCTAATATTATATTATATTATATTTTATAATCCTATTTAAGAAAATGAATTTTTAATAAAAATAATGTTTTATTACTCTTTACAATTCGATTTTTAAACAAAGGTAATTTCAAAGTATTAAAAAGGTTCCTTTCATAATCAAGTGTTTTATCTTTGGCTCCACATTTTCTATAGACAATTTTATGTCATTTTCAAGGCTTCGTTATTGGAAATTATTTTTAAAAGTAAAAGTTTTCAAGATCTTTCACTTCACTTTTTCAAAAGTTACTTTTGAAAGTGACATGTAAGTTTGTATTTTAGATCAATGTTAAAAATGTTTTATAAAAAATCTTTTATGTTTTCACCTCAATTTTCCTTTTCATATTCAAAAGGATTCACACATGAGATTTATGTTACATGATTTATCCTCTAATAAATATATATATATTTATAATTTGGGGGATTGAATTTGTGGTATCAAACAATTCAATTCTTGATCCCTACTTGTGTGATACCGTTCAAAGCTTTCTCTTGCACAATTTTTTTTATCTATGTCAACATCATTATGAGTATCCTTTGTTACATTGAGGACATGTTCTTTTGAAACCATCTGCACTCTTTCTCTAGATTACTTATGTAATATTATTTTCTATTAAATAAATGATCAATTACTGCTATTGTCTTTCCAAATCATCATCTTTTATAGGCACAATTTTCCTTCTAATGCCTTTCATCTATGAAAACTCTATGTTTCATTCCTTTGATTGAAGAGTGTTCACCTAGATTCCATATGTCAATTGATTGGGGAAATTATTGACATAACCGTGTACCCCTTCCTCTATATGATGTTAGTTTGAGGGATGCTCATATAGAAATCTATTCTATTTATTGATTGAGGAACTATTAAAAATCCATATATTTGTTATTTTGATATGAATATTTATTGATTACTCAGGAAATTTAACTATGTATTGTTTAACCATCCACCTTCTTTCTCTAGATGAGCTATGATCATGTTATCCCTTTTATTATCATGGAAAAAAGTATTGATGTTTCGTATGTTTTTATTCTAATAAGAATGATTATTGGAAAATTTGATTATGTATTATTTACTCATAATCTCATATGATGAATGCATTGGACTTAAACAAGTGATAAGTGGGGCTGAGAATTTTACACCCCTTGATACATTGGCAGGTCTCATGAGATAAACATGTTTGGTTATTTTGGAGTATGTCTGCCTAGAACAAGATATTGCCTTGACAAAAAGATCATGATGTCTAAGATCATGATGTTTTGGCTAATGGTATTGAATTAATTATCTTGTATTATGAATTTCATCACTAAGGTACTGTTTATTATTATCCATGTGATATTTTTATTTCCATTGTTATCCATGAATATATCATGCTTTCAATTTCATTCTATTAAGACATTATTTGTGATCATCTATTCCTACCATAATATTTATGCTTATCTTATGCTCACTTATGATCTTTGATTTGTATCACTCATGTTTAACCGTATTGAGTGTTTGAGATCACCCCTTATTATGTTTCCATTTCCACAAGTTATGAAGAAAAGTATTATAGATGATATGTCTAACAGGATAGCTTCTGTGGAGAATTTGTGGGTGATGATGAAGACTTATTATGGATCAAGTAGTTTCTTATATAGTAGAAAAAATGTCCTAATAATCTAAATCTCTAAACCTAAAAGGTCCTAGGAATGTATTTAATGCAATATTTTCTTTATGTTATGTAATTATGGGAGTATGCTCAATATTCTATAGTTGGTATTGAATCTAGGATGTAAAGTATATATTTTTGGCACTAGGATCGGGAGTATAGGTCTGGGGTGCTACAATTGGTATCAAAGTAGGGTTGAGACAACTTTAGAGATTAGGATGTTATCAGTTGAGGATAATTTAGGATTTAGAACTTTTATCAAAGTTTTATAAGTTATGGATGATCACAATTTCAAAGGTATTGATTACCCTTTAGGTTCATTGAGATAATATTGAATATTTTGGGGATTATGATAAAATGAATTTAGTGAAAACTTTAGGGATAAGTCTAAGTATAGGATGATATTCTTAAGTTTTGGTAAAGTATAGATTGTGTAGTTCTCTTAAAAATTACTTCCCTCTTTGGATATTTTCAAGTGAAAGTGCTTCTGACACAGATGAACCTAGGGGTAATCACCTCAAAAAAGGTTGGTTGAGCATTAACTTGATCTTCACTCTGGTGCATGACGAGTGGACCTAATTCTGCACACCAAGCTAGAAACTCCTGAGGGATATGATTTGGTCAATCACATTCTATTACAAAATACTATGAATGATTTATTTCCTAATTACTTTAAGGATTAGGTTAAGAAGTATGAGATAACACAACTTAAAGTAACTTAGGAGAACCAAGAGATTTATAGGATGAACCGAGTGTGACATAGTTAAAATGAAAGTATCATAGGTTGAAATGAACGTGTAATTGGAAAATACATCTTGGGATTGAGATTTAATATTCATATGATAATTTAATCTAATTTTATTGGATATTATCATAATAATTTTGGTTTTAGTATTTGGTTGAAACAAGATCACAAAAATAAAGATGAGAAAGACATGTATCCAGAAACCACTATGTCTTATAATTGAATTTGGGAGAATATTTAAATGGTTGATAATTTTAGTATATTCTTATTATGATGAAAAATGATACTTTTATTGTCTTAACTAAGGTAGTGAGGTTTATATCTTAATAGAAATTAAATCTTGACACTCTTATC
Organism: Viscum album; assembly: GCA_963277665.1. Classification (NCBI taxonomy): domain Eukaryota; kingdom Viridiplantae; phylum Streptophyta; class Magnoliopsida; order Santalales; family Viscaceae; genus Viscum; species Viscum album. The sequence goes on from OY728160.1 coordinate 754,747,391, forward strand.
TATTTTCATTAGTGATTGATATATATCAATGATATTCTAGTATATTCTAAAAGTTATAAGGATTATGTGAAACATATAACGATTGTTCTTGAGTAATTTTGATTTAAAGGTGTGAAAACATATATTAAATGATATCAATAACATTAAAAAGCGATTTTATATTTTTAGGGATAACTATTGGAGAACACATTATTGAGGTATGGGTAACACTTAGTTTTAATATATGCTTGATGTTGAGATAAAAAGGTTGATATATTTTGAGAAAAGTGAGTTTGATAGTATTGATAGATTTGGAATTGATTATTTATTTAACAAAAAATTAATCCATGATATTTTTGTTGAAGTTTATCTCATTTTTGGGATCATGATATATATAGATTAGTGTGAAAATGTATGAATTAGTGGTTGAAGATAAGAGTTATTTTTTAAAGGAATATATGACTTTGAAATGGTTTAATGTCTTAGAGATTCAAATGGTTTTGGGAAAGGTATGACATAGAGAATATATGATTAGGGTATATATATATTGAGGTATATGATTGTATGAATGATTAATGTTTTTTGAGGAAATATAAGTTACTTGGTATAGACTAAGAGAGTAAGGTATATTTCATATTAGAAGTTATATCTTGAATGATAAATATGTTAAGAATACCCTCACTTACTTTCAATAGTGAGTAATAATTAAAATTATGAGGATGAAATTTATTTAATTGGGGTAGAATGTAACACCCTATGATTTTAACATATGATTACCTTTAAATAAGTCAATGTGTTTGATATCTTTCTCTATATACAATATCAAACTTAAACGAAACCATGATATATTTAGATAAAATATAAATATATAAGTATGGCTGTTAACCAAGTCATTGAATTAGTGGGAATGAATAAGAGTAACATATTTATGAAATATTTATAGAAATAAAATAAATTCCACTTTTAATATGAATGAAATTTAATTGTTATAGCTGAAATGACTAATAAGATCAATTTAAGCTTAGAATTGTATTTTTTCTAAAAAATTGCCCTTTATGGGCTATGATTTTTATCATAAGAAACTTATGATTAATTGATGGTAATATATATTTATATGAATAATTAGTTAACACTAATTAGTAAATGATATGAAATAAGAATAATGAATTGTGTTTTAAAGAGTCATTTTCCCTATAAAAATAGGCTTACATTATATTATTTAAAAGTTAAATCTCTAAATTTTAGAATTCAAGATTGAAAAAATGAACATTATCTTTGGATTCAACAAATAAATATTTTCTTAATATGAATTTTTGTGATTTTTCTTAAAAAGATCGATTTTAAGGTGAATAGTGCAATATATCGTTTTTACAAATACCGTGATTTAATGACATTATTAATATATAAGTATGTCATAGAAATTTGTGAAACCTTTTTATACAAAAAATAGGTATTTTATAAGTGAAATTATAAATCTAAAAATATTTATTCTAGTTTATAAACCTATATTTTATATTTTAGAACATAAGTAATATCTTTCTCAAGAAATTATTTTTAATACATTATAAATTTATTATCTTAAAATTATTTTTTACCATTTTTAGAAATTGAATAAAATAAAATGGATTTAAAATTTGGAATAATTAGGTATAAATTATTTAATAAGAACCATTTTATATTTATTCATAAAGGAAAAATTATTTAGGTAAAAACTAGTTATCGCGGTAAGATTAATTAGGGTTAAAATGGTTTAATTTAGTGTAAAAGGATAAAACATGTTAAAAAAATGTGTAAAAATGTGTGTTTTAGGAATTTATCAACCTTATCTCGTCCTCAATATATTATTTTTCAATTTTTTATCCAATTTCCTTAAGAGTGACTTCCTATTATTAAAATGTTTTGGGTATTTACAAAATGCCATCCCTTCTCACTTATAAAAGGGGACTTTCACCACCCATTAATTACCACTCCTAAAATTAGATTTCATCATGAAAACCTACCATTTTTAATTCCCATAAAATCTTATTCCTCATCCTTGAGCTCTTGGTCAAAAGAGATTACCCTAAGCCATCCTTTTACAAGGAATTCTCTAAGGAAAACTCAAAGTTCTCAATGCGAGTAATCATTTTTCCGCAGCTTCATTCCTTTCTATCTTACCTTTACAATTATAATTTTTAAATACATATTCAATTACTTCATTATTGGTTATATAATTAATGTTATTATCCTATGGTAATAACAATTAACTACCTTTCCCTTTCCCCTTAAGGAAAACAAAAACGATATTCGTGTATGTGTGGGGATTATCGTCTCCACAAAGTGTCATGTTTTGTTTTCCTCAACCAACTTAAATAGATGGTCCTGATGTTATATTTAATAAATAATTATGATATTTATAACATATTTTATATTTTTAAATGATAAAACATATTATACATTTCTCCTATTATATGGAAAACAAAGTCATCAACCATGCATACATGTGGACTACCGCCTCTAAGGAACGATTGATTTCTATTTTTATTTTCATCATCGACTTACATGGATGGTTATGAGAATGATTTTAATGGATAAATATTATGTTTATGATATTATTAATTTCTTTTATGATAAATTGGAGAATATATTAATGATATGATCAATAAACAATCACCATTAATTCAATTGTTTAAAACAAGCGCACTAAGAGGAAAATCCTTCTATTAATATTATGTAATAATTTCACATCCATTACTTTACTAGTATAAAAACTATTTATAATGTCGGATTTTTCATGTCGGTTATTCAGAATCGATGTGAAAAAGGAATTTGGATGGCCTTTTCACGTTGGTTCTAAATAACCAACGTGAAAAAGCAATTTCCGCAGCTTTTTCACGCCTTTTTCATGTCAGTTATAATATAACCAACATGAAATATTGTTTAAAAATTTATTAATTATCGTGTGGAATCATTTAGGGATATTTTTCTCATGACCATAGTCTTGTTTCTCTCACTCTAAAGCCCTAAACCTTTGTTTCTTTGATTCCGGTGGACTTGAATCTTGCATTACCGACTTCATCAACCCTCACCTATCATTGTCCACCACTTTCTATATTATTGTGCATAATATTCCATTTTCATCATCTCCTCAGTCATCCACCACCATGTTTATATTTGAGGTTAGTATTTATTTTTTCAATTTTCCATGAAACAAGGTATGTTTTAATTGATGCATGCTGATTTTGTCTTGTTGCTTAAATCATATCCTCTAGTGCTAATATATTTTTTATCGATTGATTTTTTACTTCTCTTCTACAATGATAATATATTTTTTATCAACCAATTTGTATATTTTCAATTGATTTCATGTCATATTACAATGCATGTGAATTCTTCTTTGGATTTCTAACATATAGATGACCAAGATCTAAAATGAAACATAGTTGATTTTTTATCATTGTTCCAGTAAAACAAATATGATATTTTCAAATCATATAAAGGTTCCCAAAAATATTATTTCTCTAAATATAGTTATATCGAATAAATTATTTTTTTTGATAAAGAATAAAAACATTTACCTTGAAAATGAATATTTATGGAGGTATATTAATTAAATTATCAAATTATCCACTTCTGAAAAATGTAATGTACCATTATAGTGTAAAAAAAATTATTTTTCTAAATTTTAGGCTTATCATTCAATGTAAATATTTTCTAGGAGATTAGATCATTAAATGTTAATATTTTCTTTTAAAATTTGTGATTATTCACTAAGATTTGTGTTTGAAATTTTATTAGAGTTACTATTAATGTAAGAAATTTTTCTCAGTGAGTGTCTTAACTTCAACCCCCATCTTGTTTTTCCGGAAACTACTTCTTCTTACAATACTTCTATACTTAATCTCTTATATTCCAATTGAAATTAAATTTCATCTCCAATGTTATTAACTTATTTAACATTATATTCACTATCATTGAGAATAATATCAATATTTTAATGATGTATAAAACCACAAGCATGTCTTCTTTATTATCAATGAAATAATCTATTATTACCCCCTCTAACTCACTTTTATCACCACTATATTCTTTTGACAATATTTTTTTTTTGATATTTTTTATAGGTAATAACGAGTTGAAGTTGGATTAATGCACTTTTAATAAGTGATGAATATGAGGAAGGGGTTGATACTTTTTTTTAATTTACTAAATGAAATTTTCTAAACAATGACATATTTTTTTCCATGCCTAAAATGTTTAAATTTGAAGAAGTTAAAAAGTAGATAGATCAAAGATCATTTAATTTTTCTTGGTTTTAATCTAAGTTACAACCCCTTAGATTTGGCATAGTGAAATTGGGTAGAATTTCAGATCTATTGATGATGATGTATTACAAGATGATAAATTTGATCAAATTGAAGAAATGATTCAAGATATTGAAGTAGAGGAAATTGAGAAAGAGTAATTGAGAGTCTATATGGTAATGTTGAAAAAACATTGTATCCAGGTTGTATAGAATTTAGGGTTTTATCGATGGTGTTAAGATTGATTAACTTGAAGAAAAAAATGGATGGAGTGACAAGAGTTTTATAGAGTTTCTATAATTATTGAAAGACATTCTTCTTAAAGACAATAATATTCTAGATTCACATTATAAAGTGAAGAAAATTTTATTCCTGATGGGATTAGGGTATAAGAAAATACATGCCTACATGAATGATTGTGTGATATATATGAATAAATACAAATTTCTATCAGAGTTTCCTAAATGTGGGACGTCACAGTATAAGTTGAAAGAAAAATCACTGGATGATTTAACAGTTATAGAGACCCCTACCAAGGCATTTTGGTATCTTCCTATAATTACTCATTTTAAATGTTTATTTTAAAATTAAAATGATTGAAAAAGGTTAATATGACATGTATATGAGTAGATATTTAATGGAAAATTATAGAATCTGGCTGATTGTCCACAGTGGAAGAAAATTGATCAAAAATTTCCTACATTCGAAAATAAAGATATAAATCTCAGACTTGGACTGTACATGGATGGGATGAATCTATATCGAAGACTTTGTAGCACACATAGTTCATGGAATATTTTATTGGTAATTTACAATTTATCTCTTGAATTTTGTATAAATAAAAAATATGTCATCCTGAGTTTAATGATCTCTAGACCAAAAAAAGATGGAAATGATATTAATGTTTTATTGTCACCATTAATTAATGATTTGAAACTTCTATGGGAGAAAGGTATTAGGGTGTATGATTCTTATAAAATATAATATTTTCAACTGCATGCAATGATTATGTTCACTATAAATGACTTCCTAGTATATGGAAATTTGTCTGGATATAGTTTTAAGGGGCATAAAAATAGTACACATGGGTCATCAAAGGTTTCTATCCATGGATCATTCTTATAAAATATTAAAAAAGACATTCAATGACTCACAATAATTTTATATTTCTAAAAAACCTTTGTCCACCAATCATTATTTTGAGAGGGTGAAAAACATTGATGTGACATTCGTAAAGACACAAAAATCTAGCAATGATAGAAATATTTGGAAGAAATGGTCAATATTTTTCGAGCTACCATATTGGAAATATTATGAGTTCAAATATAACATTGATTTCATGCACGTGGAGAAGAATATTTGTGATAGATTGATTGTAATATTGTTAGATATTAAAGGAAAGACTAAAGATGGTTTGAATGAAAGATTGGACTTACTCTCAATTAGAATACGTTTGGATTAGCTCCCACTCCTAATGGAAGATGAACATTCCTGCCCTCAAATTTTCATACATTATCTTGGAGGGAGAAAATTATCTTTGTTCAATGACTTCATGATATCAAAGTGCCGTAGGGTTATTATTCAAATGTAGAAAAAAATTTGATTTTAAAGGATTTGAAGTTGATAGGTATGAAATCTCATGATTGTCACATCATAATGCAACAACTCCTTTTAGTTTCATTATGTAGAATATTTCCCATATGTGTCAGAATGACTATCTTAAAGGTGTTTTATTTTTTTGATTCAATTTGTAATAAGGCGATTGATCTGAATGATTTGAAAAATTTGGAGAATGAATCGATTTCTATACTATGTCAATTGGAAATGAATTTTCATCTATCTTTTTTTTGATATCATGGTTTATTTAATGGTTTATTTGATGTGAGAAATAAATATTTTAATACTTGTATATATACATTGGATATATCATTTTGAAAGGTATATGAAGATATTGAAGGGGTATGTTAAGAATCCATATCGACACGAAGCCTCCATTGTTGAGAATTATATTTATAAGGAGGTTGCAGAGTTTTGTACAAGCTACTTTTTTTGTAGTGAAGCACATCTATTTACCTACATATTTCCATGAATGAGTAAATTTTGGGGGAAAGAGGATCCTTGGCTTGAAAGTAAAATCATTGATAGGTGAAAAAATAAATAAGGTACATTTATACATCGTGAATAATATAGATGATGCTCATTCTATATAACATTGCATATTAATGTGTTAAAAAAATTTTATCCAAAGAAGAAAGATATGTGGATTTTGAATGAGTATAAAAAAACTTTTTTTCCATGGTTTAAAGAGATCATGATTGGTAGATCAGATGCATAAGAAACATTGAATTTTTTATAGGGCGGTTCAAGTTTAAATTTGATAACATGGTATGGGTATGACATTAATGGATATACATTTCATACAAAATATTAGGACAACAAAAGTGTATTTCAAAATAGTAGTGTATTAGTGTTCGTAGAAGCAATAAATTTTTCAAGTTCTAAAGACAAAAAACCAATCTACACATATATTTCATATTATGGAGTCATTAAAGAAATATGGGAGGTTTATTATATTAAATTTTGAATTCCAGTGTTTAATTGAAAATGGTTTATCGGTAACAACAGTGTCAAACACAATGAATTTGGAATGAAACTAGTTATTTTGAATAGATTGGAATACACAATTAATCCTTTTATCTTAGAAACACATGAAAAACGAATTTTCTATGTTTTTGATCAATCCAATGTGCAATGGTCTACTGTTTTACAGGGAAAAACAGTATTTTGGTGATGATAAACTTGACGAAGATGCTGATTGATATGAGATCTCTACTTCCATGGAAATATTAACAGATAATATTGATGAGCACATCATAGACATGGTTTGTGACATACAAAATGATCATGAAGAAGTAATTTTGGAAAAAAAATCCTTTAGCACATTCCTAATATTTCAGGTAACATATGTTTATTTCTGGTTTACTTTTTAAAATTTTATAAAATGTTAGATATTTTAGATTTATTTTCTTTATTAAAACACTTAATGTAACTAATTAGTTAATTTGTTTGTTTATATTCATTTAGTTTTGTTTATTTTTCCATTTTTACCCTTACTTAACTTATATATTTATTGATTTTATTTAAAAAAATTGTTTTAAATACAATATGTTAAATAAAAACAAAAAATATTGTATAAAAAGTATATTAAAAAAATATTTTTTTTTGTAAAAAATGATTTATTAGGTTGGAGAATTTTTACTATTTAGAAACAATTTTTGGATTAGTTTTCATTATTTTATATCTTTTAATCTCCCATTAATGTTGTTATCATTTTAGCTAATTAATATAAAATATATTAATAAAAATGTGGTTAGTTTAGTGTAATTTTTTTGGATCATTTTTCATATATTCAAGGAATATTATTTATGGTGTAAAAAATGGTATTATACATTGGAGGATTTTTACTATTCACACACCATTATTGGATTTTTTTTTCATTCGTTTATTCCATTTCATTTCTCATTAATGTTGTTAGAATTTTAGTAACTATAAAAAATATTAATAAAAATGTGTTTAGTTTAGTTTACTTTTTGTTTGATAATTTTTCATTTTTTATTTACATGTGTATATAATAGTTGGATATGTATATTTATGTACTAATTGTTTGTTACTTTGATTTGTAGGATAATGACCGATCAAACATCTGATCTACTACATAGTTATAGATAGGAGTGTACACATACCTATGGGGAGGAATGTACACATGCTCCCATTGATGTGCCTCCTCATCCTTCTTTACAAGAGACATCTACCTATATAGGGGCAAAAAATATTTTGAGGTTTGGTAAATGTGGCTGCATACATTTACCAAAATTATCAATTTCCCATACCCATGACCAGAGGATACCAGTAGAATTTGATGACAATGATATTCCAAGAAGTCCTAACTCAAAAAATTCAAGGGTTTTATTTTAGTTAAGGATAAAAGAAAAATTGGTATTTTGATTGATGATTGGAGAAGTGTTGATAAAGTGAAAATATCTCAATTATTGGAGACCATTTTGGTAATCTTGTTTTTTATTATTTTACTTATCATGAAATGTTTATAGTAATAAATTTTTTCCAACTTATTATTAGATTAAATATGATATACTTGATACTAGATGAATCAAGAGGAAATGTTTATCATTTACTGATAAGAGATGGATGGATTTTAAATCAATCCTCACATCAGATTTCATTTTTGGGGATAAATAACATCATAATCCATGTCATATTTATAAACATTTATAGATGAAGATACATAGAATCAATTTGTTGAAAGTAGATGATGGGAATTTATTTTGGTAAGTGCAATGTTACCTTTTAGAAGTTTTTTTATATTAATGATCATATTAATGATTTCTTTATTCTTAATTTATAGAAATCGAGGAGATATTATCAGGAGATACAATCTAGAAACATATAACCTCATACTTTATCTTAGGGAGGGTATATGTTACTGGAAGAACAAATGATGGCTGAAAATTTTCAAAAACTGAGAGATGAGTCTTCAGGAGCTACAGAGGTTGACCCTCCCCCCTGCTAGACATAAAAAATAGAAGAGGGATCAAATGAGAAAAAAGGACAATATCTTACTTAAGAGTCAAAGGTTGTAGCTGATAGGATTATAATATGTTTACTTAATTTATTTATTTAAGTTAAATCAATTCTTTATATATTGTGATTAATTATGGATTTTTCAAATATTCTATATAGGATTATCTTGAGGATCAAATCATATAGGTGGTGTTCATAACTTAGGGTAGGAAGGATATTTTAGCAATAGTATTGGTAAATCCCAAACACCCAGGTTGTGTATGAGTAAACCTGGGAAGTGTATCAGTAAAAAAATCATTCCCACATTTTGAAGCCTCTTTAATGGAGTATGTTTATAAAAAAATAGAATATTTTGAAGCTAAAGTTTAGGATATTCATGTGACTATGGTGGAAAAGATCATATCTTTGGTACATTCAATGTTTGTAGACATGAAAAGATAGTTTCAAAACTGTTGATCCCACTTCTCCACCTTCTCCAGTAGATCTCACCCCTCTACATCCACCAGCAGATCCCACTCCTATTTATCCTACTCATACACCTCTGTCTGTAGACCCCATTCCTTCTACTTATCCCACTTCTACACCCCACTTTATACTCCCATTTATTGTGAGTTATATGTTGATGATCCCCATCATCATATTATTACATATGGAATGATATATTATATTAAAGATACTATTCATTATCAACGAATAGAGATAGAGAATAATAGGGTCACTGTATAGGATATTATAGATAGATCATCAAGAATACCATTTTCTACATATGAGGTGAGTACATTTGGTAAAAGTATTGACCATTTTTTAGTTTTTCCATCTTGACTTGTTCAAAATATTAGCATAGAGGTATGTGTATATTATATCTTTTATTTTATTTTTATATTAAATTTGTTTTGAAATTTTAAAATTTATATTTTATCTATTTTTATAGGAATACTTTGAAGGTAAAGAAATAATATATAGACAAAAACAAATTCAAAGTGTTATGATTTCAGATACAACTCATACTAGTCTTGATAGATTGTAAATATAATCAAATCTATTGTTGGATGTTTATGAGATTCTGATGAAAGATGGAATTTATGGGTGTACAATAACTGTGGGGATTTTGAAAACTAATATCATGTAACTTGTAAATGGATATCAGTTGGTAATCAACAAAATGTGATTTTTCCATGTAAGTCGATTAACAAAAATATTTACATACATTTAATTTATTGAAAATTTATACTTATGTCTATTTTTAATTAATCATATTTATACAATTTGTAAGAAGAATGGAAAGACATATGTATATGGGTTTATGGACCCAAAATTTATTTCAGCTACAGTAAAGACAATGAAATATGTAGAACAATGGTTTATATTACTGAAAGATTTCAGTAGAATGAAATTATTTAGTGATGAATGTTTCCTCATCTTCAAGATTATGAAACATATATCTCTTAAAGTGTTATATATATCTTAAAAAAATAACCGCTCACTTTAAATTTTCTTATATATTAGTGTCCATTGGACGTTGGGTGTTTTTTTGTCCAAGGGAGAAGACACTATACTAGATATTCTCTATCCATGGTGAAGTGTGAGAAAATTTTAAGTCTGTATTGAACACATAAGTTTGAATATTTTAATACTTGTTTATATTATAATGAAATTTAAATTTATTTTATTCATATTATTTTCAATTAGGTCATGATATTTCTTTAGATATACAATAATAAAGAAGAGAGTAAATATCAAATATGTAAAATTAAAGGTTATTTTTCATTTAAAGTTACTAAATTTTTGATGTACTACTTAAAAATGTTATATTGAATTGAAAATTTATTTTGAACAAAAATTTCATAAACAAGGAGTAAAGGATTTTTGATATTATGTTTTAATATTTATGTATGAAATAATTTCAACCAATATAGTTATGAAGTTCCAAATGGTTATATTTATTTATAAAATTTTCCTTAATATTTTTTATTCATTTTATTTAGAATACATCTCAACTACTTTTTTTTAAAATTTGTAGCTTTTTGATAACACTTAGCCTTAAAATGGAAAAGAGTTGAGTCACTTACAAGCTGAATGGAAAGATAATTTCATAGTTTTTATTGAATTTTAGTTTATTTTTAATAAACATTGTAAACTTGAAAATTCAAATTTTAAGTGTTTGTGATTCTGTTTTTATATTGGTGTTTTGCTGTTTTTTCTATTTTTCTAATATTCTGCTATTGCTGAGGAGGGGATGAATTAATTGTAATTTAAAAAAAATATTTTCTTTTATTTTATTTATTTAAATACTGACATGAAAAATTTTATATAAATGTTTTCCACATTGGATTTTCAAGTCAGTTATGTCATAATCGATGTGAAAAATCATTTTCCATGTCATTTTTTGAAAAAACTGATGTGGAAAATGATTATATACCATTTTTCACATCAGTTATTTAAAAACCAATGTGAAAAACTTCCTTATAAATATATTTACAATGTAAATTTTTATTAACTAATGTTAAAAAATTATTTACAAGTTCTCCTAAAAAGACATCACGTAACAACCGACGTTAAAAGGAAAAAAAATCGATGTGAAAAACCATATTTTTTACTGGTGATTCTTCTTTTAATGTCTTAAAATTCTAATACATCACACTAATAAATACTAAATAATATCACTTTGCTTTTGGTATAATGATATTATAAATAAAATACCACATAATCATCCATTAATCATGATATATTCATGTTTGGGTCGGTTTATCCTCCCACTTGAACAATGCTATGAATTTATATCATGAATGACTATGAGAACTTAATTAATAGTATAATATGATATTAATATGTAAAAATTATTATTTTTGATTCTATAATGGTGAAATTATTATTAAACTCATGAATTAATAAAACACATTTCGTTCATTAAGAATCACTGAAACATGATCATCATCGATTCCATCTTCACAGGTTATAACTAAAACTACCATGGAATAAAATTATAACTTTATAAATATTATGGGACATATTACAGTATCTTGAATGATTTTTTAATGAATAAATATGTAACAATAATAAACACCAACACCATTTTTATGTAAGTAGTTCAAAACAATCAAGATTACTTACACCTGATATTGAAAATAGGTAATAACTACGTATAATTCATATAGAAAATTATTATAAATGAAGATTATAAATTTAAATAGATACGAGTAAGGTTATAAATTAGGTTGTTAAGATGGTTATGTTTTTTATATAGGAATTTAAAGTGAATTCATCGAATTTCAGGCAAGAGGTAAGGGTTTTCTTGCCCCCAATTCCGATTCTTTGAGACATGTTACATGTTATGCACCATGTTTATTTTGTATGAAATTCTATTGATTTACTATACCATGAATAATTTATAATTTATTTCCTTTTAATTCATGGTATATTTACACACTAATATTTCATGCTTATTTTTTAACACAATTTAAGGATTTTGAAAGGATTTTAATGAATAATGCCCTTGAATTTAAATATTTTACTAAAATATGGTAAATTGTAAATATAAAATTAAAATATTTTGAAATGATTAAAATTGTTAAAGAAGTTTAATGTTGGTTTTAAATGATTTAAATTTATTTTAATAATTGTTGGATGATATATTTTCAAGCATTATGAAATTTTCTAAGTGTTTTATAATGAATTTTAGGTAAAAATTTAGCCAAGCCCAGTAGCCCCTTAACTAAAGTCCCACAACAAATTAGCTAGACCCATGAAGGGGATGGATGAATAAGAAGGCCATAGGAGAGACCTCATGGGATGGTGAGGAGGTGAGCCACAAGGGGGCATCAAGCCCTTGCAGTGCACGACCCGCAACAAGAGCCCATAGGTGCATTATTTGGGCCAGAGCCCACTCAAGTAGCACAGTGCGTGTGGCCCATTTTGGTGTGTGCAATTGAATATGGGATCTCTTCCCAACCACAAGTGTCTGATCTAGATATCACATGTCGTGATTGATAAACACTACCAAATCCACTTATCCTTTTCTATATGGGATTAAGAGTTTCAATTACTATTCATTTTTTATCAAAATGTTTCTATCCCATCTCGCTCCCATGACCCCATGCCTCAAACACCTAGTGCTGTTAAGCTCCGCTGCCTACCACAACTGATCATCACCACTACCACTTCTACTTCATTGAGAAACCACCATGGCTTCCACTAGAGAGCTCGGTCTCGAGATCTGCCTCCACTGTTACCACCTGGGGTCACCATGAATCACCTCTGGTGCCTTATACACCCCCTATGAAGAATATTTATAACTACCTATAGCCACTGAAAATGATGGAGGGGTTGAGGAAGGGTTGATCACCACTACCTCTGTTTCCGAGCTGCACCGTTTCACCACTGCCTTCCCCGACCCTGCCATATCGCCCACGCACCCCATGCACTACATGAACGCATGAAGGAGGAGACCATGCTACCCCATGCTATCCCCATGGATTTTAGTAAACACTAAAAAGATTTAAACACCTAAAATCATCAGGTGTTTCCCTTTTACTCGTAGGTCTTCAGGGATATCTTGAAGAATTGATTCTTATGAGGCCAAGATTCCTCCTTTTATTTCCTATATAAGAAGAGGCCACTACCGAGGGGGAGGGGTGGGACACACCAAGGTAGAGGAGGCCGAGTGATCAAGGCTAAGCAGTTGATTTGTTATTCTTTGTTTTATTTTTATTTTTTTAGTTTTATTATTGTAATTTTTCTTTTCTTTAAAACAAAACATGCATCATTATTTTTTAACTAAGTGTTTCCACCCAAATTCCATTCTTCTTTTCTTATCATTCTTCTCATTCTTCTTCTTCTTTGGTTAACACTCTGTATTCATATCTTTAGTTATTTATTATTCTATTTTATTTTATTTTTATTCTTTTTTCACTTTCTTATTTTAATCTATTACTTCATGTGTTTAATTTTTCTCATTCTCTTATTATTCTATTTTATATTTTTATTTTATTATTATTATTCCATCTCTCTCTCTCTCAAATTATTCTTTTTTTTGTTATTTTATGTATTTTCTTATTTTATTTTATTCTATTATTTTATCTCTATCTCTCTTATTATTTTTATTTTATTCTCTTTCTCTTCTCTCTTTCCACCATTGTGACCTATTACCCTCGAAAATAAGGGGCTAACTTGAGTCTTGGAAGAGAGGATGTTAGGTGTTCTTGAATTATTTTTTAAAGTTTATTTTATTTTTGTGATAGATGTCAATAGAATGAATGAGTGTGGTGATTTCCCACCATGACATGCAACTCAAATATATTTATATGCTTTTATTTAAATATATTACCTAAATTCTAATAGATACAATATCTTCATAAGATGGAGTTGATACATTCAGTGGATGAAATGACATAGAATAGAGTCAGGTCTTGAAAGATGTCACACTCTCGATTGAGGTGTGATATTAACCTTAATTATAGGAGGAGGTGGAATTTAGATTGCTAAATATATCCAAGATTTTTCACCACTAAATAAAACAATATTATCTTAAGATTTATATTTCATAATTAAGCTATAAAACTTAATTTAAACAAATAAATAAAAATAATGATAGAATGAAAAAACAAACTCAGGACCAAGTGCTTTATTTCTAATCACATTTAGTTTATCATTGCATGTTAGTTTAGTTTAAATTTTCATTATGTATTCCTTTACATTATTTAGAAAATAAAAAAACCCAAATTCACATTTCATTTTGTTTCATAAACAATTAACACAAAAAAATTAGATTTAGGTGAATTAGAATAAGTAGGTGAACAAACTATGAAGCTCATCAAGTGAGATGACTCTGGTCAACCACTATGTTATACTAGTAAAACTTAGAAATTTTCCTTTTTCATGCCCCGCAATATGTGTGCATCAAATATAATAATCTAAATCTTTTTATTTTCTTCCAATATCTTTTGACTCAAGTGTTAGCCCAATCGTAAGAGTTTTTGGTAACTCAATTTTTCTTCATTGAGTTATGGTCATCCTCTTGAACTTATTTTATATAAGTTGGGTAAATTCTGTACTTTGATTTTATTATCTGTTATTATCTCATTGTTTACATTTTTACCACATAAACCCCCTTTAAAATGTTTCATGATTCATGGAATATGTTTCCCATAAGGGATATTTATGACTTAAATCTCCTTTCTTTGAGTTATAAAGTTTTATCTTGAACATTATTCTTTCATGCTTGGGTTCTCCCACCCTAATATTTTATTATATAGTATTTTATAATCCTCTTTAAGAAAATTAAGTTTTAATACAAATAATGTTTTATTAATATTTTTTACAATGTGTTTATTCAATAATAATTATTTTAAATTATTAAAAAGGTTCCTTTCATAATCAAATGTTTTATATTTGGATCCATATTTCCTATAGAAAAATTTATGTCATTTTCACGATCCATTATCGAATAATATTTTTAAAAGTAAAAGTTTTCAAAATCTTTCACTTTATATTTTCAAAAGTTACTTTTTAAAGTGACATGTAAGTTTGTATTTTACATCAATATTAGCAATATTTTCTAAAATATCATTTAAATTTTCACATATATTTTCCTTTTCATATTCAAAAGTATTTACACTCATTGAATTTATGTTAAATAATTTATTATCTAATAAATATAAATATTTCTAATTTAGGGGATTGAACTCGAAGTATCAAAAAATTTGGATTCTTGATCCCTGCTTGTGTGATACTATTCGAAGAATTATTTTGTAAGGATGTTTTTCATCTATCTCAACATCCTTTAGAGTTTCATTTGTTATATTGGAGATATGTTCTTTTGAAACTATCCACCTTCTTTATCTGGATGAATTATTTAATGTTCTTTTCTATCAAATAAATAATCCACCACTGCCTTGTCTTTCCAAATCATCCTCTTTTACATGCATGATTTTCCTTCCAATGTATTTCCTCTATAAACACTCTATATTTATTTCATTTGATTGAATGGTGTTTACTTAGATTCCATACATCAATTGATTGAGAAAATTATTGACATAACTATATACCCCTTCCTTTATATGGTTTTAGTTCGAGGGATGCTTACATAAAAATCTATTACATTTATTGATTGAGAAACTATTGAAAATATGTATATTTGTGATTCCAATATGGATTTTTATTGATTACTCAAGTAAGTTAACTATGTATTATTTAACCATCCACCTTTTTTTTCAAATTATTTATTATCATGTTATCCCTTTTATTTATATGGAAGAAATTATTTATATTCCATATGTTGTTATACCAACACAAATGATTATTGGAAAAGTTGATTATGTATTGTTTACTCATTATCACATATGATGAATTCATTGTACTTAAACAAGTGATGTGTGTGGCTTGATATTATTAGCCCCTCTATGTATCTGTAGGTCTCATGAGGCAAACATGTTTGGGTATTTTAGTGCATTCTTTCCCAACACAAGATATTGGCTTGATGGTAAGATCATGATGACTAAGATCATAATGTCTTGGCTTATGGTATGGAATTAGCTATCTGACATTATGTATTTCATATCTAAGTAACCAATTATTGGTATTCATGTGATCTTTTAATTTCCATTTTTATCCATGGATATATTATACTTTTAGTTTCATTCTATTATGGCATCTTTTTTTATTATCTATTCATTCCATAATTTCATTTTATTCTCACTTATGTTCTTTGATTTTCATTGCTTATGTTTACCTTTAATAACCATTTGAGGTCACCCCTTATAATGTTTCAATTTTCCCAGGTTATGAATAAAAGTATTATCGATGATATGTCTAATATTAAAACTTGTGTATATAATTCACGGGATATGTTTAAGTCTTATTATGGATCAAGTAGTTTCTTATATAGTGGAAAAAATGTCTATTAGTTGAAAAATTCATAAACTTTATTAGTTTATGATTTTTCTTAATTAAATAAATCTCTAAACCTAAAAGGTCTTATGAATATATGCAATGAAATATTTTCTTTAAATCATGTAATTATGTGATAGTTATGTTTGATATTATATAGTTTCTATTGAATCAAGTATGTAAAGTATGTGTTTTAGGTACTGAGATCAGGATTGCGGGTCTAGGGTTTTACACTCTTCCTTCTTAAAAAACTCTTCTTTTTTACTCAATTTCTTCCAAATATCCATTTAGTTATTTCCTACCATAAAATAAATAAAATACACAAAATTAATAAAGTAAAAAAGTAAATTGTAAAAATATAACAAAGGCGGTGCTCACACTCATTTCCCCACTGATCTAGTTTCCCTCACATCCCAACAACAAATATCTTAACACCACCATACCTTCATATATGTACATATAACAAAAAATAATTCATCTACATACCACATGAATATAACATATCCATATACCACATCCACATACCACATTCACAACTACATACCACCTCATCATACTACAACCACATACTTCAACCTCATACACAACCAAGTCCACCCCACACCACAACCACTATCATCACCAATAACCACAAAATGATCAATAGGAAGAGAAAGAGAGGAGGAGTATTCATCCATAATTATCACCCACATCCTAAATGTTAGAGGTTCAATCCGTACACAAATCCTCATATGGGCATCAACCAGGTTACCCAACCTGGGGGAAGTGTATAAGAAATTAAAAAAGTATAATGGTACATAATAACAACAATACTAACCTAGGGTTCACATCCTATCAAACCATATACATAACAATATACCATCACCAATATGAACATTTCTATAACTACATTTACCACTTATATCCAGACAATGAAAATACACCAACCACTTAATTCAATATACACACTCTTTCCACTTCTTAATTATTTATCTTTCCACATCATCTCTTTTCCACATTACATAATTCATTTTCACCTTTTTTTAAATCATTTCATATCACACACTTCAATTCATTTACCCACATTAGAATTAGTTAAAAAATATATAAATTTTACATAATCACTCTTTACTTACCATGCAATTCATCAATCTTATTAATTCATTCCTTTAAATTTTCATTTATTTATTATTAATTACATTAATAAATTAATTCACCAATTCATTTAATCATAAAATTATCAAAATATTATCATACCCATTTCTATTTTGGTTTATTCATTAATTTATTTCACATTCTATATCTAAGGCATAATTATTCTCTATAACCTCCACACCTCCTCATCAAAAATAGACTACATAACCACCTTTATACTATAAAACCCCATGTTTAAAGAAGTTACCACATCTCATATCAATAAATTACATAACAATTATGAATCAAATAAAAATAAGGAAATTCACATAAACCATTAACATTACTAAATAATTTATTTCAACAACTGTTTATTAATTTAGATTAAACGTCACTTCTCCTTTTAATATTTAATTATTAATTCCATATTAACCTCATTAATTAAAATATATTACCACATGTTTAACCTAAAAATAATTTAATAATAAAAAATAACAACATCATATAAATATATCACACATATCACATCAATTTCACAACCCTCCTGAATTCTATTTTTTCATAAAATTAGACCAATTCCAACCACTTACCCAAGAAAACTAAATCATATTAATTACAAAATAACATAGTAATAATATTAAGAGAATTTTTTGAATCAAATAACTTAAGAGAAGCTCAAATAATCATAACTCCAATAATAGATAAACTTATATGATCAAACATACATGTTTTCACAAGGATCCTCTATCCAATCTAGATCCCATCATCCTCACATCAATACTTAGACATAAAAAACATATCAAATAATTATAATAAAACCATGTAATATAAGAATAAGAATAAAATTTAATGATAAATAGGATGAAGGTACATTGGATCCTGAAGATTTAATCACATTAGTTCAGGAACCCAAGGATTCACTAAGGCACTTAAAACTATATAAAAAACAAAATCTCATTCATATAGGGTTGGAAGAGGCTTGAGAGAACCAAATGAAAGAAATAGGATCACTTGAATTTGTAACATCCTAGACCCATTTCACCTTCCCCATGACTGAACCAGAGCACTACACACCACAAAATTACCTCCTTGTATGCCATAGGTTGTGAAAAAATGGAAAGGGTTGTAATGTAATAGGTGGGGAGACTATACCCTAAGGTAAAGATCACCATAAAACCATAATGAAGGAAATATCAAAGAGATAATCATCACAATGTAACAACCACATAAAATATACAATATAGCTAAGTTCTACCAACTAGTAAATATAAACACATTCTATATTAAAATGAGCTACTATACATGTTATATGAGTCAAACAAGCATAAAAAGGATCCCCTATGAGTAGATCATATATAAATATGTCCAAAATAATCAAAATTAATGTAGTCCACAACTAATACCGAGTCTTGGATCATACCCATCTTCCATATCCCATGAAGCCCCACTAGTTCAACCATCCAAAGTTGCAATCCCCTTACCCTTACCTAGGCCACAAAACATAAAGTTTTAGTGGGAACCACGATGCCCAATCAGAGTGAGTATAACTTAGAAGGCCACCACCAATGACGCTCCTAACAACTCCAGTATATACAAGTGCATGATAAATATGAAATTATAGTAAAGTAAACAATAATAAATAAACAACCCATAAACCCATGTAGTGCTCTCACAAAAATATGGGTGACCATACCTACTTCGGCCAGTGCCAAAATGGGGAAATATACCCATGTTTTGAACACACACCTTGGGGATAAAAAATATATCACTCATTGTATATCTATCAAGGTGAATGATCTATCACCATAAAGCACCACTAGGTGAATGAGACATCACAATCAAGCATCACTTTGAGCTATTACCATAACAATCCATCTAGGTGAATGATTCTTCACCAAAACAATGCCAATGGTGAATGAGTCATCACCCGGTGAACGAGGAATCACTAATCCCAAGTGGATGATACAAAACCTTTATCCAAGAACAATTGGATGATACAACCCAATTTCATATCTTGAGTGGAATATATAACACTAAAATATCTCATGGTGAATGATGGATCATCAAATCAAATTAGATGGACGGGATACCAAAAACGCATCAAGGGTGGAACTCAAGGTCTTATTACTAGGCCATCTATCTACCACATTAACAATTTATCAAGTAATTACTCACTAATAAATACTAAATGGATCTAAATTAGGACCCTGGGGTTGGTTCTTAGTTATAGACACCTATCTCAGGTCCAAAGTCATAGTTTCAAACTCAATTCTACATATAAATTGGTCACTAGTGACTAATGTGTTGTACACATGACTCTCTTAGATGGTTTTAATGATCATAAACACATTCATTTGTGTTTCTAATATTTTATTTTAATGTATTTAAATGTTTAAATTTTAGATATTTTTTCCATCGAGGTACTAAACCAAACAAAGGGATCAAAAGGAGAGTGAAATACTTTTTTAGATCCTTCCACCAACCAATTTAAGTGGCTACTCAGTGGGATTTGTATAGAAAAAAAATTTCTATCCAGGTGCCACTAGTTGGACTATTTTACCCGACAGCTATCCAGTGTCACCCAGGAAGAGAAAAAATAGTCATTGCAGAGGGACCCACCTACCCCCAATGGCTCTCTAATCCCCTCATAGGTTCTATAATGATACTAAAGATATTATAGGTTATAAATACACCCCAAGGGTTATTGTATGTATTTGGATACCTTGAAGATAATTTTTGAGGTATTTTGTGAAACTTTGTGTCATTCCCAAGATCTCTTCACTCTTGTTTCACTTTCTCCCATTATTCTCTTGTTGTATCTTTCTAGGAGGATAGTGAGTGTGCTTTAAAAGAATTTCACAAATAAAGTCTCTTCTTTTTTATTTTATTTGGTTCTCACTACCATTGAGTGTGAGGGGTAGGTGATCACTACCTATAAAGTGAGGGATTGGGTGCTCAATACCATTGAGTTTTAGGGGATAGACAATCATTACATTTAAAGAGAAGTATTAGGTGCTCACTACCATTGAGTGTAAGGGGGATAGGTGATCACTACCTTAAAAGTGAGGGATATTGGGTTTTCTTGGTACAACTACTAAAATCCAAGGGTATTACTTCTTTTAATTAGTTTCTGAACACAACTTATAAAAAGAAAGAGTTTTGGTTTCTTGCTAAAACTATTAGAAATAAAATTTTAAACTAAAGACTCTCAAGGATCTTAAGGGAATGAGATGCAGGGAACACTTTTTGGATTATTATGGAAATAATTTATCAATACCTTGTGATTTGTCTTTTAAATTTATATTTTCACTATGCTTAAAATCTTTTATTTTTAGTTATTACTTATATTATTTTAATTCCATTTAATTTAGTTTTAATTTATAAAAAGTGTTTTTAAAAGGAAATTCACACCACTCTTTCCATATTTACTCAGACCAACATAATGGTGTTAAATCACACCTCACATAATCCACTCATGACCAATTAAGTTGCAATCACACCAAAGGAAACCGAGTAAACCAATTTAATTTAGTTTTTGGTCATAAAAATAAATAATTGTTTCCATTATTTCACACAATGCATGAAAACTGAGTAAAAACTACCGATAAAGTAAGGGAACACCTATCTAGACCTAGAAGGTTCCTATTGGGGATAAAATCACTGGCCACTAGAAGTTAAACTACTATAATCTCAATCACAGAACAAGCTTCAAAACTTAAGTAATCATAAAATCCCCATGTACTTGGTGTATGAGAACTTATAATTCATGTTGCACCTAATAAATCACACCAGATCACCATTCCACCTAGTTTTTCTCATATCATGGAATTTGAAAAGATATTTCCTTTGAGATAATAAATAATCAAGAAAAAACTCACAACATAGATAGAACAAGCACAACATACATAAATAACGTGGTTTAGATGTTAGTAATACACCATGGGGGAATAAAATGAATCTTTATATTAAGGTAGAAACTTATTTATAAGGGAAATATATCTTTCAATAACCCCACCTTATCTGAGTTACAAGGGACTCCATTTGGATGACTCCTTTTAGAAACCCTATTGAAAGAACCATAAAAACACCTCTGTGACTCCTTCCAGCCATAAAGACTTTGTAGGGAAGCCCATACCTCCAAGGGGATGATCAAAATATCATCAACTTCCTTTAACACTTGTGTTTTGTAACAACACACATCAATTTATATTCATTTGAACTTATGTTCCCAACCCATTCTAATTGACGAGCTCTATAAATATTAGTTGATAACTCCCAGTTGTACCACCTTATGATCTCCATGGAGAGAATTCCACTCAGATCAAATCTTCACAAGAATATTTCTACTTGTTAAAAGGAAATAACTACCTCAACTGGTCCTTCCAATGAATAATTCAAACTTACAAACTTCTTAAGTTCACCATTCTGTATCATCAAAAAGACTCTTATATAATGCCTTTACATCTCTGTACTTTATCCTCACTCAAAAATAGTTTTAGCTGACACCTACATCATCCATAACTTCATCCTCCTAAATGTGGTTTATCCTTAGGTGCATGCATATTGAAAATACTCATTTTTTTTCTCACACCTGAACACTCCTGGCACCATTTTTGTTTCTTCTATGCTAACCTTCACTAAGATAATTTACACTCAACTACTTATGTTGGTCTGAATCCATAATTCTATAGTGAATGTGTATTATCTTCATCTGGATTCACTAAGTGTATCTTTTGGTGGATTAAATTCTAGAAATTTCAATAATTAACTAGGAAATACTACTCACACTAAATCCTAACAATCTCCCACTCAGGAATTATTTTCATAGATTAGGCCTAATAATATACCACTTAATGATCATTCTTAAGGATTTCACCATAGTTCCACTAGTAAAATACCATTATTTATCTTTTTTAAGTGTCACCATGGGTCCCCACCATGTCTGTGATCTTCTAAGATCCACTAAGGCATATCCACTATAGTATTTTGATCTCTGATCACTCATTTAATTGAATCCACAAAAACATTTTGAATACCTCCATGGAATAATTCCAAATAAAATTGGTTGATCTATAATTTAATTTTTTTGAATTCCCATCAATAATATGCATTGTGTACTATATATATGTCCCCTCTCCTTTTGGAATCCCATGATTCCAAAGACCATGCCCCTAAGATTTCACAATTTGAGATCTAAATGGTACATCAAACTCTAATGATACCACCAGAATTGAACTCCATCTAAAATTTAACATTAGGAAAGATTGGTATCATTTAAGTGATGAAATCCTATTAAATAAATCTGGGACCTTCTAGTAACTATTGCATAGTATAACAAAAACATGAACTAGTCTTTTTCCCACACTATATTTTATCCTGGTTATAATCATTCAAGGGTCATCCCAATCATAGAGTACCTTTTGATACTCTGATGAACTTCTAAAAGTCATTTCCATTGAGTCAGAAATTACAAAGCCTTCATCACTAATTTTTTAAAGAAACACACCCAGGACTTGAGGTTGTACTTATTCTAGCATTGATGTGATCATGATCAACTTCCCAAAGACTTTACAGATAAGAGATTAAAAAAATTGCCATCCTTATGAACTTGGAGAGTCTTTGGATGAAATTTTCCCAAATTAAGTAAACATCATCTTCATGACACCTTATGGTGTTTTGGGTTTAGTTTCCTCATATTACAGGCCAATTTTCAAGCATATCTTCCAAAAATCCCACTGCTTCCAAAACTCTCATCCCCTAGATCCATACCTCAAGAACCTAAAATTCATTATGATATCTTCCACACCATAATTCTTATTCTATGAAGGTTCCAAAACACCTTGGAACAACACCCACACTCCAATGACACCTCATCGATGAAGGTATGAAGTATAATGACCTAGTGAAAAAAACTAAAACTATCAAAGTTCTAATACACTCATTGTATCCTTCCAAAACAATAAAAAATCCACTAATTCTGAATATTTAAATATTCATAAGTTCCAAAATCCTTAAAACCAAGTTCCATCAAGCCTTTAAGAAACTAGGTTTTCACCCCCTTATCACTTCCATGTAATTGAGATGCCCATATCACATACTATATATTCTAGAAATACGATTCTCCGAAACATATTTTTTCTTTTGAAAGTATTTATTTAGAAAAAAATACCTTCGTACTTTCCATAACCATGATTCCACACCACATGAATCCCACACCATCCAAAAATCTTTAGTACAAAAACCCAAAAACTGGATGATCATCATAATCACCTTATGTTTGTTTGAGATCTTGTCACATCCCTTTATTTTCTTCTTTATCTTGATGAAACAAACATTTCTACAAAAATCATGAGCACTTACCAACTAAATACACAAACACCTACTCCTTTTCTTAGACATTGAGTGATGAGAACCCCAAAGTTAAAATACTTGACTCAAAGTGGGTTGGTAGATAGTTTATAGTAAAGAACCCACCACCTCTCAAATATGTGATTTAAGAATCCTTAATAAGTTAACCATCTAAAATGGACCTTTCTACCCCATCAATTTCTTTTCAAAACCCTTTCCTTATAAAATTCTATATTCAGAACTGAGCAATAGTTGACTGTCATCGACTCATTATTCCTTAACCTTAATTACATTAGAGTTCTTTCCATTGACTTTACTATTGAACTCCTCCTTCCCGATCATGCATAATTTCTCCTAGCCATACATTTTGAAACATCTCCTTTAAACTTTATTTCATGGTTTTTTATGCGAAACAACTCATTTTCAAATAATTCACCATCAATGGAACTTGTGAAATCTCTAAGACTAGAAAAACAACATCCTCTAAAGTCTAAATATTCCACCATAGAACATCAAACCCAATCCTTACTTGTTTTAATGCCATACTTTAGAAACAATGCACTCTCACTGAATTTGAAAAGTGTAAGGGATCAAAACCATTTTCTAAAATCTTTCAGTAAATTTCCAATCAAATTTTGACAGCCACATCAATAAATAAAACATTATATTTTATAAAAAATATTTATGGAGGAAGTTAAATATACCTAAAACACCTCGGTACCATGATATCTTCTTGTAAGATCCTTCAAAAAACTTAGTAAACCACTTAAACAAAATGAACCTAACTATCTTACAACCAAGATATGATTTTGAGTCGTGATAAACTACCCACCAGATGAACTACAACCATGTTATGATACCACTTGTTGGGGGTTAGATCACCTACCACTAAAAATTAAATCACCAGAGTATCAAGAATGAAACAAGATCCAGAACTCTAGTGATTGGTATATCCTCATGAACTTGGTGTACCAGAACTTAGAAGTCATGAAGCACCTAAGCCACCGCACCAGATCACCCATCCACTAGGTTCTAGTCACCTCATGGTATTTGAAAATATCTTCCCTCCAATACAATGAAAAATCAAGAAAAAACTCATGAAATAAATGGAACAATCTCAACACATGAACATAACATGGTTTTAGATGTTAGTCCCACCCATCTTGAGTTATAAGGGACTCCATAAGGATGATTCCTTATAAAAACCCTACATGAAGAATCATAGAAACACCTCCAGTGACTCCTTCTATCTTCAATAACTCTATGTGGAATCCCCCCATGGGGATAGAAAAAATACTATCCACATCCTTCTACACTTATGTTCTTTCACAATTCACAACACTTTCAATTAATTAGAACCTATTTTACTAGACCATTATAATAAATGAGATCTGTAGATTCCAGTTAGTAACTCTTGGTTGCACCACCTTATGATCTCTATGGAGAGAATTACACTTAGATCCAATCTATATGGGAATCCTTCCATTTTTTACAAGGAAACTGTTTACTCAACTGGTCCTATTGAATAGTATATACTTCCAACCACTTCAAAAATTTACCTTTGTCGTATCAAAAATACTCTTATGTAATGGTTTTTTATCTCTACACTTTCTCCTAATCTAGACATAATTATATTCTACATATATATCCTCCATAATTTAATCCTCCAGAATGTGGTTTATCTTTAGGTGCATGTGTTTGAACAATCCTCCTTCCATATTATCACTCTTAAAAATTTCTACTACTATTAATACTTATTCTATGTTAACTTCAGATGATATAATTTCTACTTAGATGCTTCCATTTTACTGAATATGAAATTCCATGGTGAAAGTGTACTGTCTCCATATTGTTTCACTAAGTGTATATTTTAGAAACTTAAATCATAGAAATACCAATACTTATAAAAAAAAATTATCACACTAAATTATAATAGGTCATGCCTATCAAAAACCACTAGCATATTTGAACTCAAATAGTCAAAATCACCAAACACGAAAAAACCCCAAAATTAGGGAATAAATGATGATATATAAAAAAATGATAAAAAAGAATAAAAGATTGAAGAGGAGAATTAGCATTACCTGAGGAAACTTACTATGCTAGACAACCCATGATTCTAAGCCTGGATAATGAAGATCCCAATTTTGGAAGAGGAGAACCTAATAGGGAGATTTAAAAACATGAATGATGTAAAAAATAAGGAACACCTCATTTCATATATTTTTAAAATTTAAACCATTAAAATTTAATATTTAAAAAAAAACTTCATAGAAGATGTGTTGCGGTGTCACCACTATGGGTCACAACACAGTGACCCTTCCAGGGTCACATTACAGTGTGAACCCTCCAACCATGACATAACTTCTTGCTCCTAGAAAACCAAAATCCTGAGTCCATGCCTTCACTAAAAAACCGTCTCACCTTCACAATATAATTCTTATTTGATTTCCATCTTCAAAACACATCCTTGGGGCACTGTGACATGACACCTCTTCCTCGGGCAGACCTTCAAAAATCATCTTCTTAAGGCTATGACACAAAAACATACTTTCATAAGATAATAATCTTATGAAAGAAACCCACCATGGTGCAATGCCCTAGGATATTATGGGGTATTCAACCTTAAAAAACACTTAATCTTATATAAATATAGAATTACTCTTATGTATCCCCTTTCATACCATAAACCACATAGTATGATGCAACAAACCCCTAATATGTCCTCTTCATTATATAACCCTAATGTGTTATGGTGTGATGAGCCACTTACAGTAGAACATCAGCCCAAACTCAGGGACCAACTCCTAAAAACAACCCCAAGTCCCCCACCAACACCTCCAATAGCTAAAAAAACTAAAATAAATAAGTTTTAAAATTTTAAATCAAATTTATACCTCATATGAATATAGAGTGTTATATCCTTCCCACTATGTAGCATATCTTCACTAAGATTCACCACCAGGCATCACTAAGCCTCATCAATAAAAATCTCCAACCACCGTACCCATATATCAGACTCCCGATCCTATTTCTCCTCTCGTATATGCCTATGCTTATATAAAAATAATACTATAGGGAATGTATTCTTTCATAGTGCCTTATTACTATGATCCACTATATGGTCTTCTCATTCCTCTAATGACACACCCAAATCTTATTCTTCATCATTAATTATGATCACATGTGATGGATTAGGATGGTATATTCAGATATGTGATACATGTAATATATCATGAATAAAAATTAATCTCTAAGAATACGCTAACCGATACACCATAATATCGATCCTATTAACAAACTCAAATAGACCCAAGAACTTGGGATTCGACTTCTCCTACCTATGAATTTTTTGTGTCCCAATGGAGGAGACACTAAAAGAAATGCTCAGTCACCCACCTCAAACTTTAGAGTATGGTGTCTCCAAATAGCATACTGTAAGGTCCCAAATCCATATAGTCTGACCCTTTGTGTGTTTCCAAATCCCAGGGTTCTCGGAAGAGTATTAATGGGGTTGTAGAGGTGTTTGGATTATAAAAGATAGAGGTAGGGATAATTTATGGCATAAAGTAGGGGTTTATGGTGTAAATGAGTTTTACAGCCTAAAAGGGTTTTATGGATTGTGTGGATGGGCCTGTGGAATTGATATCATAAACCTGACATTTACAACATAAGTTTAATGCAGGCTGTGCGGTTTGAGGTGACATATTTTTGGGAGGATGTTAAATTAAAGACCATTTAAGGTGTAAATGTATGATTCATGTTGTAAATATATATTAGGAAGTGTGTTTTATAATGTGATGTCTCCCTTAGTTTCACCCAAAACCCTACATTTTTTTCCAAAGACTCAAATCATCCAACAACATTCTTCAAGTATTTTTGGATACCTTTGAAGGGGATTGATTCCCAACTTCTATCTTTGATCTGCAGTGATCCATGATATGTTATACCTATTCTCTCATGGTTATTTGGTCTAGTTCCTCCCTGGTTTTCTTTCAATGCGATGGTGGTTTCCTCTCCATGATCTAAATGGATTTTTTATTGTTGGCATGGTTGTGGTGAAACGTCTAAGTAGGGATGCAGTCTTCTTGTGGGAGAGGTGATTTGGATCTGCAACATTGGTCTATCCTTATATGAATAAAGTTTAGGCCTTTGAGGCAGGGGATATTCTACTTTTATTTACTTGTAATCATAAATTGATCATGTTTTATCCCTTTGTATGATAGTAAAATTAACCTAATAATGGTTTAACCTGATTAAATATGGAATTGGTTAGCGATCACATGCTGTTGCTTTTCACCATGATAACGAATTGCCTTTTTATTTTCTAGATTGTGTTCTATCTATACTATTATTTTATAACAAGTTTTTATGCTTGGTTTATGATTTTTATTTCATTATAAAATGGTAAAGAGTATAAAGATGATAATTGATAATTAGTTGGATAATAAATTTAAAGAGGCTTGTTTAATTGAATATGGTGTTTCTTATAATTTGATGATAATTTAAATTGATATAATTCACATATTTAATTTAATATTTTCCATATGTTAATGGAATTGTATAAACAACCCAAATCATGCTAATTCTTGTTGATAAATAATAATAAAAAGGAATGTTAATTAATAATTTTTCTTCTCACAGTTTGATGTAACTGGTTTTATGCTAGGTTGCATGATGTGATAAATTGTTATAGATGATGCCTTAGGTTTCCCATAGTTGGATCTATGAATAGTGAATTGATTTATTCAAGATGGAATAAAAATTGGTTATTTTCCAAAGATAAATCTTTGGGGTCATGAGTGCTAGTTTTCTTATAAAGGCTTGATGCCTTGTGTTGGGGGCTGTGAGAGCATGTTTACATGTGAAGGATCAATGCCTTTTTTAGGGACTATATTTATATATTGACTATTTTTGTTCTTATTTCCTTATGATTTTCTATGGATGTGATATTTTCCATGTGATGTGTTATGATCTTGGGGTGGCTAATGTGATATGGGATGGGGAGGCCCAAATGATGTGCCAGAAGTTGATGCCTGTGATAGAAAGATAAATAGGGATATGCATGAGGGTTTTAGGGATGGAACTAAAGATAATGGAATGGTTTGAATCTAGTATTACCCTTGTGATTACAGATAGATGCTTTCTTATTATGAATATTTTTAATGATCGATGACCAGGTTGCTTGTTTTATCTACATTCCTTTCCCCACTGCTTGAGGTAGCTAGATGTACTTGGTTTCATCTCTTAATAGTAGATTAGGTTGTTTTCCTAGAGTAACTATAATTATTAATGATGTTTAATAATGTTTAATAAATGAATTAATCCATGTGGTTGATGTATTTGGAATTAAAATTAGATGTTACTCTTGAGAAATTGTGGACTCGGTTCAGTTTTTTACTGGAGGTCATGGACATGGATTTGATGGATAATAATTTTTAATGTGGAATAATGATGATGGTTAATTAATGGACAATGAATTAATAAATTTAATTTGATTTTTTTAATGAAAATAAAGTAATTAATGTATCTCTTTAAAATTATTACGTGCTTATAGAATATCTAGTCTTATTAGTGGAAGTTGGGAGTCTAAGTGACATTATCTACAATTGAGTCTAAGACTAGGTTATTCTCATAGTGTGATTATGAGCTATATTATATCTTATATATTCTATGATTTCAAATGCAACCCCACCCATGTTAGTTAGGGTGATTAAAACCCATTGGACTTTGGGAGGGTGTTTTCCCCAACATCCCAGTGGGAGGATGGATGGCTGAATACCCCCTCTAGTCCCACTATCTTCTCTTGGTAGTTTATGCGCTAGTATGTACAAAGGTTAGTTTCTCTATATATATGTGTATATAGGGCTATGATGGATTGTGGTTATTTCACACACATGTATCTTCTGATACAGTATCCAAAGGATTATTATGGGTATGATGTGTATAGGATGTGATGGCTTTAGGTACCTTACTCGATGTATGAGCTATAATGGCTTGAGGTATAATACCTGATGTATGATACACATCATATGGGATATGATGGATCCCAAAAACTATTTTGTTACTAAAGAACATTTGTGATGTTCTGTTTTTAACAAGGTTTTGTATTTTTTGACAACTATCCTTTTTGTAAAATAATTTTTTTTGTTTTTCAGGATCGAACCCAGTCCATCATAATGATTTTTTATAAGAAATATGAAAGTTGCTGAATATTTGAATCCAAACATAAAGGGGGAGAAAATTTGTTTTTAGAACTCAGGGTTTCATACTAAGTAGTACTGGATGCAGGAGGTTCAAGAAATATGGAAGCTGTAAGTGTTGATCGAATGCACAATCAGATTCATATCCAAAGAACATGAAGTTAAAGATTCATCAGAATCAGAATTGGTTAGAAAGTTAGAAGTTGCTAAGTGAAGAAGTTGTAATGTTGTTTAAGAATATATTCTTAAGAAAGTGAAGTTAGGATTTATAAAGTTTTCATACTTTCTAAACCTAAATTTAGATGATGATTTTTTGGTCATGAAGTTCTCATGATAAAATCTTTTAAGGAAATGAAGGAATTTTAAAGTTTGTATCAGTTCTAGAAACCCAGACATGGAAGATCAGATCCAGAATTAACAGATGAAAAAGTTTCCAGAAGCTATAATGTGTAAAGCTGATGAAGTTTGAAGAATTTCAATGTTTCTAAGTGGATTCATCATCGGATTCAGAACATCATAATTATTATTCCATCATAATGAGAATCCCATCATTATGAGGTTTTTAACTAGAATGAATCTAAGGAAGGAGATAAATTAGATCAATAACAAGCACCAATTCATCAAATGGATACCTCACACCAATAAAACATTGGATGTAGACCATCGGAGTGATCAGAGTTGCTGATGCTGATCCATCAAAGGGAGATTAGTTAAAAAAATAAGTTAATATTCTAAAAGAGTCGCGTTTTATTGAGAAGAAAACAAGAGAGAGTTTAAGTTTACAATTGAATAATATTGTGACACCAATAAGTCATATGCTGAGGAGTTCATCGTAATGGGATGAGTAAGATAGTAAAATTGTAATGAGTAGTGCAATAAAGTCAGATTTTAATGAATAGTGTAATAAAGTCAGATTGTAATGAGCTCAGAAAGAAAGGTAGATCAAAATGGGTAGAGGAAGATGAAGCTGAGGAAGTCATATAAAACTGAATAAAATTTATATTGTTTCATAAGATTGATCTTACAGAATTATTGATAAGGTTTAAAGAAGTCAAAGTTGAAGTTTAAATGTGATTATATTTTTTGGAGTTTTGAAATTTGGTAAGTGGATTTTTTTTCTTCAGTTTACCACTTTTTCTTTTTTAAGTCACCTATAAATAGAAGCACACTTCATTATCATTATGAAACTTTTCACATAAGCATAAAATGTAGATCACTAAAGAATTCGAGTGAAAGTTCCTTCTAGATAGAGATCTCATTAGAAGATCATACATCTATTTTTTTGTTTAAAAGACTAAGAAACATCATATTGAGAAGATCATATTGAGTTTATTAGACTGAGGAAGATCATTCAGAGTTTTTGAGAAGATTTTGAGAAGTGAAGATTGAGAAAGGAAAGATTGAATTGAGTTGATTGGACTGAGTCAATCAGACTGGGTTCATTAGACTGGAGGCCATCGGACTCAGGGTCATCTGACCCAAGAACTTTTGCAGATTAGTTTGAAAAAATTCTTTATTATTACTTTTTGGTTTAATTGTTTTTAAGATTTTTTTTTAAAATGAAGGGAGCCGGTATAATATTTCCTATTTAGAGATATAAGGTGTCTGACAAGAGTTGAAAAAAGTTGTATTCACTTCTTCATAATAGTTTTCATGACTCAACCCATTCTAGGGCTTGAGATACAACTATCCCAAGCCCACCTACATAGGCTAGGGGGTGACGATAAGTGACGAAGGAATAAATAACTTAGGGAGGCCTTTTCTTAAGTGCCTGTACACACGCACACAACCAAATCAATGAAGAAGTATAGTGGGAAAGTAGTAAAAGATGCAAAACTGCTATAAATAAACCAATTTGCATGGACCACTAAACAGAAAAAAGTACAATAGTGTAAATAGAAAAGAAAAAGGGAAAAAATACACAACCACACAAAAAATGTGTCCCAACCTGAAAAGACTAGAAAATAGTAAACAGTTGAGAGAGCCCATTTTTGTATCCCAAGATATGACCACCTCATGCAGTCCAAGAAACCCGTATCCCTAAGCTCCTCTAAAGTGACGATCAACCTATTTTTTATCTGTAAAAGAAATGAAACGTGTTGGGAAAAGCCCATGTAGGGTTGAATATATACATACCCATTAGAACACCCTGAAAGGGTGAAGGGGGAGAAGTAAGAGATACAACTAAATATGGAATCAGTAGATAGAACAAGGCATAGTAAGAGAGTATAGATTAACCCAATAAGAAAGTGAAAGTGATCTCATCCAAACACAAGGAGCTCAATACGGTGAGAATATGAACTTATCATCGAGTCTTTGCTACCTATAGTAGGAGAGTAGACTCGTCCAAACATGAGAATCTAGACACGGAAAACAAATGGCATACCCTATGTGTCTTCACATATCCTAGAAGGAGAGTAACCAAAACCCAAGGTGTTGGTACTAAAACAAGATGTATATATATGCTCAGTCAAAGAATCCCAAACAAGAGAGTAAGGGGATATCCATCTCACAGATCATCCCAAGAATAAGAGTCACCAATAGTCCCAAGGTAAGTCCATCTATGATGCCCAACACCTCATGCATCAGCCAAGGATGCACAAGTTAAAGGGTCTCAATCACTGCACCTTAATACTATCCTCTTTGGGTGGAATTGACTCACCTGCATGGTTTTGTGTCATGTCACAAGAACGCATCTTAGTGGGGAAAGCATCACTCTTTCTCATGATCATAAAGGTACGTCAATCCATTCCTCATCACTATTCTGCATAGTTGAGGGGTTACTAGTTTTAGGAAAGGATCTCATGACCTAGTATGCCAGGAGGGTCCTACTTTGGTAGTCACTGAGGAATTCCATTTCCCAACACAGTTGGAGGGTACCACTCGGGGAGGTCACTGGGGAATGCCACCGCCCAGTCCTATTGGAGGGTAATCCTAGTGAGTCATCAGGGAAATGACACTGCCCAGACCGGCTGGAGGGTTATGCCTGGAATATTTCATTGGGGAATTTCACTAACCAGCCTAACTAGAGGGTAAGACTAGAATGTCGAGGAACTCCACTACCCAATCCTACTGGAGGGTAACTCAGAAAGATCATCGGGGAATGCCACTACCCAGCTTGGTTGGAGGGTAATATCGGAACTACCATCGGGGAATTCCACGATCCATTCCAACTATAGGGTAATCCAAGTACTACTATGATGATTTTGTATGATCACTTCCATCATCAGGTGTCGCCTCAGTGTGTTCCAAACCCAAAACATTTCACACAGTATCTCAAAATCCATTTTCAAGGGCCCCATCGTGTTCTATGCAGAAACAAATCCAGGATAGTCTACTTACAGTCCAAAATACAAGTTTAAATAAAGAATATATGAGAGGTAGAAGATTCATAAATAGGTACACAATGAATATGGGGCCCACATGACCTGTTTCCCTGCCTCATCACCTGGGCGTGTACCTAGCCATATCAGGTACTAAACTATGTGCATGAACCCCTAGGCATGCCAGCGTACTCCCAGAGTACATGGAATATCTGGCTAAAAGGATGATGAACAACGATGCTCATCATTGGTCCGAAGGGAAAAATGAAATTTCACTAACATGCCTCCTCAAATGGACCTGGATAATCAAACAGATTACACCATTGCGATCCTTATGGAAAAGTGCACATGATCAACTATTCATTCACCCAAATTGGACACCCAGTGAAGAAGATGCATTTCACAACATTGTGAATGAATAACACCTCAAGAGGCCCACATCTCAATCTTGAAATAAAATATATGTATCTCACCATTGTGATCCTCATGAAAAAATTCATGGGATAAACTATTCATTTATCCAAAATGAACACCCAGTGAACAAGTCACATTTCACCACAACATGCCCAAACCGGGCTTCATGGGGCCCATAAATCGACCTCAATTTAAATTATTGAATTTGGTATCAAAATATCCGCCTCAAAATCATGGTCACGATACCATTTATGGTTCATCAATCAGACGTCATACCAAGAAGCTATGTTAGATACAATATTTCACAACAACAACAAAAATATTATTATTCTTAGGCATTTCATGCATCCAAGCCACAAGTCCAAATTAAGTATCCAAAATTGGTCTTAAAAGGGCCACCTCAAATTTAGGGTCACGCAGTCACTGAAAACACATCAATTGGACGTCGTATGCGGGAGTTATGGCAGGTCAAAGTTTTAATAATAATTATATATTTTTATTATTTGAACATTTCGGGGGCCCAATCCATAAACCCGATAAAGGCATCCAACATTGGTCTTAAAAAGACCGCCTCAAAGACAGGGTCACATCACCACTGACAGTGCGTCCATTGGACACTCTATGAGGGATTTATGGTAGGAGAACCATTTAATAATAATAATAATAATAATAATAATAATAATATTATTATTATTATTATTATTTATTTTTATTTTATTAGGGTTAAGGTTCCGAGTTTTGTTTATGCATTTTTAATTTTTTTTTACAAAAAACAGTTAGGGCGATTTTTTTTTTCAAAATGCACCTGAAAGGCGGCATTAGGGATGCCGCCTTTGCATTTCAGTGAAAGGCGGCACCCGCGATGCCGCCTTTCCCCTATAAAAAAATTCAAATTTTTTTATTTATTTTTTGTTTTGTTTATATATTTATTTATATATATAATTCATAAAAAATGTTTAGGAGGATGCCACCTTTCACCTAACAAAAAAATTTTTAGTTTTTAAAATTTTGTTTCAAAACCACCCACTTGAAAGTTAAAAATGTTTCAAGTACATGACTTTGAAAGAATATAAAATATAAATAATAAGACCAATATAAATGAAACTCTAAACATTCATTAAACATATAATCAATTGTTGAAAACACAAATCATTTCATAAAAATTGTTCATGAAAAATAATTTATAAGCTTTCAAAACCGCCTACTTGAAAGTTAAAAAAAATGTTTCAAGTACGTGACTTTGAAAGACTATAAAATATAAACCATAAGACCAATATAAAAGAATCTTTAAACATTCATTAAACATATAATAAATTTCTGAAAACATAAATAATTTTAGAAAAATTGTTCATTAAAAATAATTTATAAGCTTTCAAAACCGCACACTTGAAACTTAGAAATGTTTCATGTACGTGACTTTGAAAGACTATAAAATATAAACCATAAGACCAATATAAAAGAAACTTTAAAAATTCATTAAACATATAAGAAATTGTTGAAAACACAAATCATTTCAGAAAAATTGTTTATGAAAAATAATTTATAAGCTTTCAAAACCGCCTACTTGAAACTTAGAAATGTTTCAAGTACGTGACTTTGAAAGACTATAAAATATAAACCATAAGACCAATATAAAAGAAACTTTAAACATTCATTAAACATATAATAAATTGTTGAAAACACAAATCATTTCATAAAAATTGTTCATGAAAAATAATTTATAAGCTTTCAAATCCTCCTACTTGAAACTTAGAAATGTTTCAAGTACGTGACATTGAAAGACTATAAAATATAAACCATTAGACCAATATAAACGAAACTTTAAACATTCATTAAACATATAAGCAATTTTTGAAAACACAAATCACTCAGAAAAATTGTTCATGAAAAATAATTTATAAGCTTTCAAAACCGCCTACTTGAAACTTAGAAATGTTTCAAGTACGTTACTTTGAAAGACTATAAAATATAAACCATTAGACCAATATAAAATAAACTTTAAACATTAATTAAACATATAAGAAATTGTTGAAAACACAAATCATTTCATAAAAATTGTTCATGAAAAATAATTTATAATCTTTCAAAACTGCCTACTTGAAACTTAGAAATGTTTCAAGTACATGACGTTGAAAGACTATAAAATATAAACCATTAGACCAATATAAATGAAACTTTAAACATTAATTAAATATATAATAAATTGTTGAAAACACAAATCATTTCATAAAAATTTTTCATGAAAAATAATTTATAAGCCTTCAAAACCGGCTACTTGAAACTTAGAAATGTTTCAAGTACATGACTTTGAAAGACTATAAAATATAAACCATTAGACCAATATAAAAGAAACTTTAAACATTCATTAAATATATAGAAGTCAACCCTGCATCAATAGGATGCACGGTGTCGCTAGTATCACATACATCTATAATCTTTGATGCATGAAAACATGTTATATCTCCTTTCACGGGACAACGAAATCCATTCTTTCACCCGCCATGTCTATATCCATATCAACATCCGGCCTCATAAGGGTATGGTGAAAGATATGCCACATGAAATTCTCATAGGTTCAAATTCCTATAAATATCAACCCCTTCAACACCACCATGCATCCAACCATTATAATTTCTTCTACAATTGTCACCTCATTTCCCCAGGCCCAGTTGATCAGATGAAAACACCAACGATTCCACATATCCCATCGAAATCTTCATCACCAAATATTTATCCTTTATCATCTTCAAAAGGCCACTGTAGGACCTCATTGATATATCCATTCAAAACACTCACATACAAGAATACTATAAACATAAAAACCAATAAATTTTCAGGTTTTTATGTTTATAGTATACTTGTATGTGAGTGTTTGAAATGGATAGATCAAGAAGGTCCTACAGTGTCCCTTTTAAGATGATAAAAGATAAAGATTTGGTGATGAAGAGTTTGATGGGATATGTGGAATCATTGGTATTTTTATCTGATCAACTGGGCCTGGGGAAATGGGGTGACAATTGTAGAATAAATTATAATGGTTGGATGCATGGTGGTGTTGAAGGGGTTGATATTTACAAGAATGGGAACCTATGAGAATTTCATGTGGCATATCTTTCACCATACCCTTATGAGGCTGGATGTTGATATGTATATAGACATGGTGGGTGAAACAATGGATTTATTTGTCCCATGAAAGGAGATATAACATGTTTTCATGCATCAAAGATTATAGATGTATGTGATACTAGCGACACCGTGCATCCTATTGATGCGGGGTTGACTCTTATATGTTTAATGAATGTTTAAAGTTTCATTTATATTGGTCTTATGGTTTATATTTTATAGTCTTTCAAAGTCACATACTTGAAACATTTCTAAGTTTCAAGTAGCCGATTTTGAAAGATTATAAATTATTTTTCATTTCCATAGACATAAAACATATAAATGAACATAAACAATCAATGTATATGTCTATGGTGAGGAGATCCTATCCCACATGGTGGTCTAACACAAATCATTTCATAAAAAATAATTTTTCATTTCCATAGACATAAAACATATAAATGAGAATAACCAATCAATGTCTATGTCTATGGTGAGAAGATCCTATCCCACATGGTGGTCTAATAATAGGATGTCCACGACGAGATCTCTGGGGAGTCTGATGACCTGGAGAGGTCTGGTACTTAGGCACTGGAACGTCAACTGTCATATCCTAAAACTCTGTGCCAGTGGGAGAAAATTTCAACTCCACCTCGTACGACCCTCTTGATCCTTCTCCCACCTCGATGGTAGAAGAACCTGACATCATCGCAGTGAGGAACAAATCATATGGTGGTGCTATACCCCAACTCTGTGATGGGTTTGGACCCCAAGGCTGCGATGACTTTGGACCCAAAGGCTGTGCTCTATATGGACCCCACGATAGAGAAAAATGAGGATATCCTGTCAAAAAGGATGGATCCCATGACGGTTGAGGCACATCCTGCATCGACTCAGACTGGACTACTAGAGGGCCAACCTCTACCTGTGGAACTGGTGAGGCATGACGTGCAGGACGACGCTGTCTACGTCACCGTGGTCATGGCTCCTCAGCACCAGCAACTGCTGTAGGATCTTCCTCTATGGAAGGAACCTGCTGTCTCCGTGCCGGACGCTCAAAGAGGCTCTCGGAAAACACATGGACAAATGACCTCAACTCCAACGCTTGATCATGAACGAATTCCTGGCTGAAGACTTTATCCTTAGCCTCATCACTCATATGAATAAGTCTGTATGCGTGACTCTCTTGTAAATAGATTAAAAATGAGTTAGAAAATAACTCAATAAACATAGTAATATAATTTAATTGAATTACAATCATATGCATCTCTCTATCGGCTTGGGTAAGATACAATATAGACTTCAGTCTATACCATGGATCATACTCGTGCTGTGCTGAAAGAGAGAACTGTATTGTAGGAACTCCCTGGACATGAAACTCTGCGCGTCTGTACCAATAGTAGAGAAATACAACATGTACTCGACACCAGTCGTTATCCTGACTCCCTGTCAGCTTCATCCCATGAAGCTGATCTGTCTGCCTCGGCAGTAATGGAATCCACTGAGTGAAGAGAAACTGGCACATGACTCTGTCAGGCTGGTGCCACTCAACAATATGAAAGTGAATGAGTGACACTACAACCGTAACATCGTCCAGACCAACTGTGCAGTATGAAGGCAACTGGTCCATAATAGACCAGTATGGAACCCATAAAATCTGAAATAACATATTACCCTTGTTACAAAAACTGTTAACTAAAAAAAAGATGTTATTATTAAATTTGTTAGACAGTTATAGATTGTATATACATACCTGATGGGGTAAGAGAAAGTCCAACTCGAGCCGATATACGGCCAAATTGTGTCTCAGAACCGCATTGAAATTGTGTCGCTGACACCACCTATAAAATAAAACATAGATAGTGATAAATAATGAGAAATTAAAGTCAATAACTTGTATTAGCACCAGAAACTGATAGAAATGAGTGATCATACTAGCGTCCACGCGGAGCGTCATGTAGCACCGCCATATCGATCGGCAGACCAGCAAGATCAGGGCAGAATGCGGGGATGTGCTCCCATGCCCACATCTGAATAAGGATGACGCATCCCCCGAGACCTGTGTGCCACATGTCGGATATCCTACATAATGATCTGTATGTGTATGCCAAGTAAGAGGATCCCCAACTGTACATCCCCACCTGATCAAAATCCTCTAACAGGGGTCGATACATCATGTGCACGTGCATCCCTGAATGATCCGTACACATGGTCCCTCCAATAAGTCATAAGATATATGAATGTTCATAACACATCATCGTCTACTCATCAGCATCATCAGCTAAAAGTGGAATCTGTGACTCCATCCAAGGCATGGATATCGATTCTCCATCGGTAGCACTACGATCGGACAAAATTTCAATGCCTAACAAGCGCTGAGCAAGGTCAGGCCAAGCTGCCCGAGTGGATCCAATAACGGGTGTCCCCTGGATATGAAGACCAAGAATCACATCCACATCCTGGAGGGTGATGGTCATCTCTCCCTCAGGCAGGTGTAATGTGTGTGTCTCTGGTCTGCACCTCTCCATGAGTGCAGCTAACAGGTGATTGTCTACAAATGTAAAATCTGATACTGCAATACCATAGAATCCAGCACAACACAAGTATGGTATAATGGCAGGAGGAGGCTCTGTGTGATGAAAATGGTGTGCTCGACGCACCCTGATCAATTGATCTGGACCACCCTCTATCACAACCTGTGAATAATGGGTAGCCTGCTGACTCAGTAGTATGGTGTTAGTCATCTGCATATAAACAAATGAAGTTTTATCAGGGATTCACAACATGGATCATTCACAACCTATAGGTGGTTCCGTCTCTAATCTATGTTGGACGAACCATGATTTCAAATTGTTTTACAAATTTTTTTATAAAATAATTGGCATGATTTATTTATTTTCTGAAAAGGGTTTTTGAAAAAATATGGTTTCCCCTAATTTTGGTAAATAGAAGGGTGTTTTTAAAAAATTGTGAAATGAAGTGTGAACTAGTTTTCAAAGAATGTTTTTATATCAATAAATGGTTTTTTTGTTATTTTTGAATGTTATAATTCCCTTTCAAAATGATTTTATGTATATCTCACATGTGATCCTTGGGTATACAGGTGGAAGGTGTAGTACTAGGGCTCATATTTTGATATTGTAAGGGAGTTCACTTTTTGGGGTGTTATAATATTACTAGATCAAGATTCATTTGTCTCTATGACTTCATTAAAAATGTAGGAGGGTTAAATTTCTAGGGTTCTCATATATTCCCTAGAACTTTATGCATGGGTTATAGGGATTTGTAGGGCGCATTAGTCATATTGATGTATGATTGTACTAGATAACCTGGTCATATGTTTCATGATTATTTTCTTTCGATTTTAGGATTTAAAGATTAGGGATTCACATTTTTCCTTTTGGATCTAGGCTTTTGGATTTCTTTTAACATTTTATGGTTTAGGTTAATGATTTGAGAAAAGATTTTCAGGATTACGATTTAGAATGTTAGGATTATGGTATACAAAATATGTTTCTGAGTTTACTGTTATGATTTTCAGTTTTGGGGGTTAGAAAACTGAGGTAAAAGGAAGAGATAACAACATAAAATTTACAATATGAGAATCTCCCAATAACGACAATACATCATTGTGGATTAGAGTGTGAAATCGACCTAACAATGTTAGGGAATCATTTCCAATTATGACCTTTTTGATGACATATGGTGCATCTCAAACTCTGTCTTTGTTCTTGAGGCCAGTCCATCTCATTTCGCATCCTGCTGGCCTTTGGTCTCCCACGTGGATGCAACCGATTCATATCAGGTACCACTATCGGTTGACCTTCGGGCATTGGGAAATAACAAAACTCCCCAATAGGTGTCCATGATGCAACATAACAGTTAGCAATGGTGTTCATCCAGTACACTGGATCAACATATGCTTCCCATGATATGTTAACAGAGGCACATGCTGCGATGACATGTGAGCATGGAAATCGTAAGGCCTGAAAATTTCCACATTGACATTGCCTCGTTTCTAATAATACCACCATTTTTTCATCAATGCTATTTGTGATGGATTTCGTCTTCTCTTGAACTTCAAATTGAGAGTCTTCTTGTCAAAATAGATAGACATGATAACCAGAAGCTTCTTCAATATTATTTTCAATCTCTCGTTGAAAATGTCTTCTGTACGTTAGCCCCTGATTTATTTCATCTGATGCTAGTTTTTGTCTATCGACAAAGTACTTCAAGAAACGATATAATGTCTCCTGAACTAGGGCATTTATAGGTAGCTTGAGAATCCCTTTGAAGACACCATTGATGCACTCTACAATGTTGGTGGTCATGTGTCCGTACCTCTTCCCCCCATCTCCATTTTTCTTTTGGAATTCACATCATATAATCGTAAACTTCTTCATTAACCTGAAAGATTTATTCAAAACATTCTTCAAACCATCATTGATCAGACTCATATGCTACACAAAATAGATGACATTTCACATATTTTGAATTTATCTTTACGTTGATATACAAAAAAATAACAAATACAATGCGTACCAAGTCTGATGATTGCCTTCTTCATCGGTTCGTTGTGGAATTTTTTATGTAAGTTACTAGCGATGTGTCTAATGCAGAATCGATGATATGCATTTGGATAACTCCATGTATTAGGATCCACATTGATTGCCTCATTAATTTCCCGATGCCGATCAGATATCAAACAAACACCCCGAATATTGGAAAAATGGGTGTTGATACATGCCAAAAACCAACTCCATGATTTATAGTTTTCTTTCTCTACAATGGAAAAGGTAAGTGGAAGAGGTGAATGGTTTCCATCTTGGATTGCCGCAATCAACAATACGACCTTGTATTTTCCATACAGAAATGTTCAATCAATCTGAATAAACTGTTTGCAGAAACGAAAGGCAGAGATACAGGGAAGGAATGCCCAGAACAACTGATGAAATTGAACACGAGATGGATCAAGTCAGTTATCATGAGACACACGTTCATTTGTATCCATATGGAAGACAACTTGGTTATGATGCCTTAGTATGGCTAGCAATTGCAGCAACACCCAATATGAGTAATCCCAATCACCATATACCTTCACAATTGCCTTCTGTTTCGCCTTCCATGCCTTATTATAAGATATCTTATAACTGAATGTCTGTTGTATCCTCTCTTGCACAAGGGATATCAGAACATCTTGACATGTCCTAATCACCTCAACAACAATGGATGACACAAATTCTGCATCCAATGAAGTATGATCTTGTGTCAGGCTTGGATGAACGCAAGTATGAGCTTCTTCAATCCTTGAGATTCTCCAACCTCCAAATGAAATGTCTGGAATCACCCTCAATCAAAATCTACAATAATCTCTATACTTATCACATCATATTCCATATTTTCTATGGCCTGATTCGTAAAATACATAGCTATAGTGCCTCTCAATGTGAAATCTCTTTAGCGTACTTTTTAATGCATCTTTACTTGGAAAATTCCTTCCAACATATAAAGTTTTATCCATCTCACTAAACCTATTTCATATAACTCCGGGAAACTCAATTTTTGGTGTGAGAACATTATCTTCAAATTCAGGCACACGTTTCATTGCTTCTGACCAAGATGCAAAGAGCAGTGGATGATTTATTGTAGGTTGATCATGCTGTACAACTAATGCATTTCTCGAAACTTCTGTTGTTACTTACTCATCATCACTACTATCATCATCTGTTTTGTTATTATGAAACTCCTCATCTGATGTCGGGTTGACATGTATATCTGGGAGATCAAGTAGGTTTTACTCTTCTGCATCATTTGAAATAGTATCAACTTCATGGGGCAGACTATCTTCAAAGACTCTTGTAAGTCTACGTCTTCATACAACAGGATGTTGTTGTTGTATAGTAGAAACATCAACATATAACTCCATTATGGTACCATCTGACCATTGAGAAAACAAACCAACTGTTTGGATCCATTGCGCATCATCAACCAATGGAAAAGCTAGATGCCACAATGTTGCTGGGAACTGCAAATGTCTATAACTCATTGACTTGATCTTTTGATCGGGTCCTAGATTTAATGAGACATGAAATCTGTCTTGAAGGTCACTTAGGGTTACACAATCAGTTGTATTAACCACTGTTATTGGTTGTGTGCTGTAAGAAGCTCCTTGCTCAGTTTGAATAACCTCCCCATAGCAGTACACACAGTCAAACATTATTCTCTATGTAAAAAAATTTTTCTGATCAAAATTTTGATAATGTAAGTGAAATTCAGAATAATGGTTACCAATATAAGTTGGATTTTATACTTTAAAGATGTAATTAAACTACTTATTAAAAATAAGTTGGATTTTACCTCACATTCAAATAATAACTATTACTTCTAAACTATACAATCTTTATGATACTTCAATTTTAAAAGATCTTATATCCTAAACCAGGATATTTCTTATGATACTAAATTATTAATTGGTTATTCAATAACATAATAGAGTTAAAATATAAATAACATAGAGTTAAAAAAATAAATAACAGCATGTTTCGAGCTTCTAGCCTTTCTTGTAGTGAATGGATATTAAAATTTCAGAAAACCCGTTGTCACATGGGATTTCTGAAATTTTGATATTTAATTCACTACAAGAAAGGCTAGAAGATCGAAACATGCTGTTATTTTTTTTAACTCTATGTTATTTATATTTTTAACTCTATGTTATTTATATTATTTTAACTCTATGTTATTTATATTATTTTAACTCTATGTTATTTATATTATTTTAACTCTATATTATTTATATTATTTTAACTCTATGTTATTTATATTATTTTAACTCTATGTTATTTATATTATTTTAACTCTATGTTATTTATATTATTTTAACTCTAAGTTATTTATATTTTTAACTCTATGTTATTTATATTATTTTAACTCTATGTTATTTATATTATTTTAACTCTATGTTATTTATATTATTTTAACTCTATGTTATTTTTTCACTTTCACTCCATGTCATTTTTTAACTATGTTATTTTTTAACTCCATGTTATTTTTTAACTCCATGTTATTGAATATCATTTGAATTGTAGTTTTATTTTTAATTATTAATTAATTTCTAATTAATCATTACTAATGATAACTATCAACATCATTACTAAATTATCAATTTATCATTTCTTTTATTAGATATTTTAGTAGTTTATAAAGAAATTTGCATATCTTAAGCATATCCTCCAGGAGTGTCAAACCAGAATGCAACAAGGCCCGTTGTCGTGCACCAGTTCCCATTCAAGTCTAACTCAAATCAGTGTTTTCGAGTTTTACCCCTAGATACATCTGTGTTAGAGCCACATTCACTTGTT
Organism: Viscum album; assembly: GCA_963277665.1. NCBI lineage: Eukaryota > Viridiplantae > Streptophyta > Magnoliopsida > Santalales > Viscaceae > Viscum > Viscum album. The sequence continues at coordinate 754,791,997 of OY728160.1, forward strand.
TGTATCTAGACAAAGATTTGATTGCTTAGATAACATAGTCTTTATGCTACCAAAATTTCATTAAAATAATCCTAAATTAATTTATACTAATGATAATTATAATTCCTAAATATATATAACTAATTAAATAATCTAATAAACAAAAAAATTTAAAACTAACTAAACTACTAAAGAATTAAAATATTTAACTATAAACAATTCAACTAAATAAAAAAAATTAAATTTATAAAAATATTTAATAAAAAACAATTCTACAAAATAAAAAACATTAAATTAAACATCATACCTCTAAAAGATTTCCAAAAATTTCAAACCGCAAAACTTTGCCACAATAGAGATAAATTTAGTGGTAATTAGTGTTTGGAAGTGAGGAGAAGGGGAGGGGGGCACTGCCCTTTTATAGGGCGCGGAGGCAAAGGCGGCACCATGGGTGCCGCCTTTCGCAATGTCTTCAGGCGAAAGGTGGACCCCGCGGTGTCGTCTTTCGAATGACGTCATATAGAAAGGCGGCACTGTGGGTGCCGCCTTTTCCACGTCACTGATCCTTGTCAGCAGTGAAAAGGCGGCATCCGCGATGCCGTCTTTCACCCGTAATGCAAAGGCGGCATCCGCGATGCCGCCTTTGAGGCGCATTTTGAAAAAAAATTCTCCCTAACCATTTTTTGTAATTTTTTTTTAAAAAAATGCATAACAAAAACTCTTAAGGTTCCCCACTTCTTCTCCCATGTGGGTCACCACATGGCCGCCTCCACCGCACTAACTTCGGCCGACCTTCGCTATCCTGGTCGCACGCCGCCGCGCTGGTCGCCTGCTTTGTCATGCTGCCGTACTCACCCACAAGCCACTCAAACCAGCCACCTCACCACTGATGACTCTAGCCTGTTGCGGCGCCACACTCTTCTGGCTACCTCGCTTGCCCCGACCACCAGATCACACCACTGTTCTGCTACCGCGACCTCGCAGGACCCCCTACCACACACCACCTCCGCCGATGACTGCTCAGACCTTCCCTGTCTAGATCTATTGAAGATCACCAGACCTCAACTAGCCTTGTCGCCTGCTTGCACATCACCGTAGTAAACCCTAACTGTGCAGATCAATGAAAAACATCCAGATTCAACCTAATTTCCACAACACATCACTTGTTAATTGATCTCGATTCTGATCTGAATCCCAATCTACGTTGTTGATCCGTTGTACCAAGAATCGAGTGTGAAACAATCGATTATCCGATTGTTCATCGAAACTGGTTGCACAACAATTAATTATTGGGTGTTTTTCAAAATTTTGATCAAAAGAAAAGACAATGATGAACATGTAAAGAATTAAGAACAATAATCACCAATAAAAAATTGAGGAATGAACCTCAACCATTGTTTGGGATGGCCTTGATTCGTTGCCATTAGAATTACGAGTGAGGATCCATAATAATAATTAACAAACTATGACCTCATGTGAAGAACAATAATTGTAGATCAAATATGGATAAAATAAATAATCAATATTTTAATATAAAGGGGTGGAAAACAATAATTGATGAGTCCTACCTGTATTGGATCGACCGTCGTTGACAAAGAACGCACTTTCCAAGATCCGTTGCATTCATCGCGCTTCAAATCACCTCAATCCGAAATTTTATTCTCGTCTGCTGTCATTTGTCATAATTTGCCAATGGAAAGGAGAGGATATGTCATCATTGTAAATCCTAGGGTTATGAGGAAACCCTAGGAAAACCATTATAGTGATATTTTTATAGATATATCATTAGGTCAAAGATTGAATTAATTAATTAAATTAATAATTAATTAATCTACTTAAATTCACCGCAAACGAGTGAGGGGTCCAAACATCCCATGATGACTCATTTTATGTTATGTCTATGAAAAAACTATGTTCTAGACTCAAGTGTGACCTTATGTTTCTAATTTGAGCTTTTTTTTGAGATATTCCATTATTTATGAAAAACCGTGCTCACGCATTAAAAATATATTTCATATTTTCATAAAAATTAATTTTGGTCACAACGGGTCTCAGAATCACGCGCCGTCTCAGTGCCTGGCACCAAAAATATTCCTAATAATATTAAAAAGTCTTACACGAAAAAACCAGAGTCTCTAAATTATTCCCTTATTCAAAACTTTTCATCCTCAAAAAGTACAAACTAAGAAAAGAGGTGGGGACACTGAGACCAGAGTAATCATTTGTGAACAACAAAGTCTCCGGCAACATGAAAAAAATCATTTTTTATCCCTAAAAAAGGATGAAGTGATTCCATTCTTCATAAAAAATATATCAGGTGAAACTTCTAAGGATATCTGGTTACATAATATCTCATAGCCGATGTCTCCGAGATGAGACTCTCTCACACACTTTATAAGTGAAGGATTCAACACCATCGACTAAAGAAAAAATGTACCCTCCGGCTTCAATAGGGTTAGCTGCAAGGAAGCTAACTACTCTGAAGATTCCTGCACTAAGAGAGCCCGAGACTTCCTATTAAGGCAATCTACTACAATGTGGCCCTTCCCTATAGTATAAACTATCTTAAAGTCATCATCCTACATGAATTCCAACCAGTACTGCTATCTCAGGTTTAGGTCCCTTTGAGTGAAGATGTACCTGAGACCCTGCTGGTCTAAGTAAACAAAAAAGGGCTCTCTTAGAAGGTAGTATCTCCACATTCTCAGGGTGAAGACTATCGCTGTCAGCTCTAGGTAGGGAGTCACATAGTTTTGTTCATGGGGTATCAATTGCCCCAACCCATATGCGATAACTGTCTGATGCTATATCAAGGTTGATGTTGAGCATGCAAGAGTACCAGTTGTCACGAACCAACCTGGGTCGACCCTAAACCGGTCACTTTTGCTGGCCCACGACATGGCCTGAGAGGCGTTCCCGATCCACACGAGCTGGAAACTAGTGCCAGGCATAAAAATCTAACCATTGGGAACAATTTGGCCCATGAACAAAAGATATCCAAATAAATAAAGACTGATGATAAGGAAATCAAATTAGAAGTGGAAAGAAAATAAATGTACATACCTTCTTGTGACCCTTCAGGTCACCACCCAACCCAGAACAAAGTCTTCTACAACATTGAGTAGCTGAACCATGAACCTGAATAAGAAAATAAACCTGCAACTGGAATGATATAATAGGCGTGAGCACCGAGATGCTCAGTAGGGATGCCAAAAATAAACCACTAAATCCAAAATTTCTCTTTTCTGAAATAGTCCACTAACACAAGTTTGAAATATAGATATAAAAGTAGGTTTTTCACATTTTAAAATAAGCAACATGTTTTTCCCATTTAAAAACCCAACACACACTACATACCATTCCCAAAATCATTTGTCATTTTATAAATAAAAATCTGAAACATAAAATACTGAAGCTGGGCTAGAGTAAAACAAGTAAAAAGTGAAAACTAAAAATAAACTAGTGAAATGAAAAGTAAAAAAGCAATTTAAATAATCCAGTAACCATGGGTGATCCTAAACATCCCTAGAAGACCCCCGGACATACTCGGTTTCGGAACCACCTGCCAGTGTATGGTGAAGCTCCTAAGTCTATAACCAACTGGCCGCCCTAACTGACCAATCCAGTGGCAAAGCCCACCTGGCCTAACAACAAATCCAGGGAGTACCAACCCATCTAATTGGGGTTGGTCAGTAACCGTCACTCGATCATCTAAAATATTCCCAGGAACCCATGGTGGTTATAATAATACTGTGCAAGTAAGAAGGCCCTCACACGCGTGATTCATCTCACCACACTTGCCTACCACAAACACAGATGCTTCCTATGCGTTCACTCATAAAGGGTTACCCTAGATAGGAGTGCCCCATATACTTATATATATGCATACATGTCAAACATACAAAGTGCCAACCGAGCCTTCACATCATTCGGTTATCAAAACCAATTTATTAAACACTTGGATTTGTAAATCAGACCTCTAGTTTTACATAATCAAATGCCTTTATGAAAACATTTCACAAGCTCTTCTAAAACAAATCTAAACACCAATTTTGTATTTAAAAAGCCAGATGGTCCCTTAGGTTCCAAGTTTCAAAGCATTGCCATAAAAGTCTTTAGTGATACTATGATCAATTTTGTAAAAAAACAAACCAAGTGTTTCTTTACACCACACACTCAACAAAATATATACACCAAAATCCAAATAGGCATATACACATGGATTTATTTTCAAACCAATTTAAAGAACCGCCCAAAGAGACCCACATCATTTAGAAAACAAGAACTGCTTATAAAACCAAGGATTTGAGAAAAAGACCAATTCAAAGGGACGCAAAAACATTTCTACAAAAACACTAAGTTCCATAAAACTAACCAATGCAGGACAAACAAGTTCCATAAAACTTTTCTACAAACAAAAACCACTCAAGACATCCAACAGTACCATTTGCAGATAAAGGCAGCTAGCTCCAACCAAGTTGGCAAGGTATAGGCATGTGCATAAATAGAGGAGCATCCAAAAATCCATTTTTTGATCAAATCTTTCAACAGGAAAACACTACCATAAGTTAACTATAAACAAAATAGAGGTGCAAAACATAATCAAGATTTAATTAAGAAAACACAAACATTAAATGGATTAAAATTGGGAGCAAAGGCATGGAAACATCTACACATAACCAAGGAACTATTTCAAAGCTATTTTTAACACTTTTAACTATTAAAGAAACACTGCAATGAATAAACTATCAGAATTATAAGGGTATGAATAACATTCATAAATTAAATGAAACCAAGAAAGTGCCTATGGAAAACTTCAGAAAAAGAGAAGGGATGGAAACTCCTACCTCAAGAGCAGGACTAAGCCAAATATTTCTAACTCAAGCAACAACTCACTCGCTGCACACACCTGGAAATTATTTCCATGCCCTAACGACATTCAGAAACCAAAGCCAGTGTGGTGAGGACCAACTCACAACCAAATAAAAAGAACAGGACATCAAGACATAATAACGACATTAAATTAAACGTGTGTGTGATAAAAAAATAACTCTTACCTTGGATGATGACGACGGACCGAAACGAAGCGAAACCGCCTCGCCTTCGACGACGAATTTTAGAAAAAGCTAGAACAAGACCCAAGAGGTCTTCACCCACTCAAACTTGATTTGTGAGCTGAAGAGGGAACTAGCGAGGTCACACACACCAGATCAGGCCGCTGCCAGTGAAGGCGGGTGGCCGGAAAGGCAGGCACGTCGCACCGGCATGGATGCCCAGAGCAGTGAGGGTTGTGGTTCCAGCGAGTGTGTTCCGGCAAGTGTGGAAGATACGGAGCGACTGTCCGTGGGTGGCCGGAGTGCAAGCAGGAGGTTGGAGGGCCTGGATGGAGTGCGGGACAGTGGGGGGAGAGAGGCGGTCGAAAGCCGAACGAACGGGGGAGGTCGCGCTAGACCAGGAGGGGGTCGGCTGGGTCGGCTGGGCACCCGACTTGGTAGGGGCGAGGTGAGGGCGACGAGGACCAGTCTGGTGCGTCATTGAGGGTGAACCAAAAGAAGGCGAAGGGTACTGGGTGAGCTAGAGCTAGCTGGCCGGGCAGAGGGGAGCGGGCCGCCACCGGTGGGTCGCGCCAAGAAAGAAGGAGGGTGGCTGGATTGCAGTAGGGGGCTGCAGAGGGTGCGCGATGGGGCGGTGCTGTGCGGGGCACGCAACAGAGGCGGCCAACCAGGAGGAGGGGGAAGGCTGGGATGAGGTTAGATCGAGGGGTAGCAGGGGGAACATCAGATGAGGAGGTGGGGTCACGGGTGATCACAAAGGGCATGCAGGGAGGCGAGGGCCTGGGCAGGAGGGGGCTCACGGTGCATAAAAGAGACGGGGAAGGGGGGATGCGGGTAGGTTTAGGGTTAAAAAATAATAATAAATAATAATAATAATAATAATAATAATAATAATAATAATAATAAAACTAATAATAATACTAATAAATATTAATAAAACAAATAATAATTATTATCATTTCTTGTCCATTTTATTTTGAGTAATAATAATAATATCAATGTTACAATAATAATATTAGTAATAATATTAATAGCAAAATGATAATAAAAATATTAATAACAAAAAAGGAAATTAATAACAAACTTAATGATAATTAAAGTGATAATTTTATTATGTTTCATTAATAATTATATTTATAACAATTTTATAATAATAGTATTATTACCAGATTAAATAATAATAAAATTACCATTTGCGTGAACATATTCTCATTATTATAATTTAAACATTAACCTTGTTTTATCGATATAAAATTTTATCTAACTTCTTTTTTTTCAATTAAATTAATTAATTTAGTTAATTTATTATTTATTTGAAGTGTCGCACCGCAACGCATTCACCAGGACCAAATGTACGGTCACCGCTAACAATGCAGTGACCGCACACCGGCCCGAGACCCACTGAAAACATCAAAGCTTCAAAAATTTCAAACCCGGACCCAAACCCAACTTTTTCCAAAAGACGCGGGACTGAGAAAAGGATAAAATAAATGGAATCTGAGGTCAGGGTGTGATACCAATGAACAAGGCAGGTGAGTAGACTCATCCAACCACGAGAAGATAGAAATGGAAAGCACGTGGAATATCCCATGCATCTCTGACTCTCTTGGAACGAGAGTAACCTCAAACTAGAAACTCCTCCACACTTAATGAGAATGCAAGAGTACCAATGAAAAGGGCAGGTGAGTAGACTCATCCAACCATGAGAAGATATAAATGGAAAGCACATGGAATATCCCATGCATCTCCGACTCTCTTGGAATGAGAGTAACCTCAAACTAGAAACTCCTCCACACTTATTAGCGAAATCCCAAGCTAAAAATGGTCAAGTATAAAAACTCCACCGGTAATGCTAGGACTTGTTCTGACACTCCATCACAAAACACTGACATAAGGTTACACCGACACTCCGCATCACCCCAGTTGAACCTCGAGCAAGGAGTTGAAAGAAAAGAGAACCTCACAACAATGTCTACAAATTTATACTACAGAATGTAGAAATGACATGGAACATGCATCTTATCATCTCATTCACTTCAGGGTCATAGAAATCCAAAGAATTCAGCTATCTGTGGCCCTGGCCACCATCTCCCTAAACCTGACGTGGGCCACCTGGTGGTTGTGGTAGAAGGATCTCATACTGGATTCCACCACCCATAGCTCTTACTGCTCCTCTTCTAACACCGCCTCCCTAGAGACCACCTTTTCCCCACCTGGTAGATCCCTAATCACAATGTTGTCTCTGTTATGGAGGTCCATTACCTATCTACCTATGCTCCTCAACACATCTGGTCAGATAGTCACACACCATGTGACCTCACCCATCAAAATCATAAAACCTAACCTCTCTAGGAATCCCTAGTGCTCTGTGTTTTCCTTTCTCTTCAAGACCATGTGCCTGAGACTGCTCACAGAAGGGTCTCCTATTCCAAGATATCCAGTGCCTACCAGCTACTGTAGATTAATCAGCTATGTTGCACCCACTTCTAACTCCATCTACCTGGAATCCCTCTAACATAAATATCTATATCACAATTTCCTGCTCTAGCACCCCATTATGGGTGGAGATGCACAAGGGAACAACATTGGCTCGAATCTCTCTATAGATTCCCTGCTCAAACTTTTGTGCTTGGAAGTAGACATCACAGATCATGTCAATAGAGTATCACATATGGTTTGTAAACCTTTCCGCATACTCTACCACTATCATCCATCCTTGCCGAAGCTTCAGAAGCTCCTGAATCTGAACATAGCGTAAGTAGGAGGGGTAGTACTCCTCACAAAATAGTTATTGGAAGTTATCCCACGAGAGTGTCGAATCATCATGCATATGAGTAGCTAAGATACACCAATACCTAGTCACTCCCTGGAAAATACTGGATACCAAATCCACCATCTAATCTGTCGAGGTCCAAACAAGCCTAAAGATGCAGACCACCGACTCTAGCCAATCCTCTACTACCTGGGGATCTGGCTTGCCATGGAACCTCAATGGTCTCTGATGCTAGAATTCACAGAGTGTGCTCAACCTACATACATACTCAGCTTACTCTATTGGGATTATCTTCTACTCAACAGGTGGAGGTGCTTCTGCCTGTCTACATGGAATAAAGGGATCACATAATGGACCTTGAACTATGGCCTCGTCACTTATAGGGTTGTTGTCATGAACCAGAGCTGGTATCCTGGAAGGCTATTGTCGCAGAGGCATCTTGAAAGTTATCAAAGATTATCATGATCAGATGAGCACACACACACACACACACACACACATATATATATCAATAACAATAATGAAGAGATGACTAAAGAAGTACAGTCAAAGACTTGATCCTATATGATTCATGTTCTATTTATCCCTACAACAAATATCTCAGGGTTCTGAGTTGACAAGTGGGTAATTAGGGTCCTAGTGAATGGATACGTCGGCCGCCCATACCATAATTGGACTCCATGGCTTGAGAGCCGCACTCGAGACACTTTGAAACTGTTGACCTAAACCAAACCAATACTTTTAAGGGGAAATGTCCGAACAACGTCCCAAGGAATGAACTTGCTCTAATACCAATCTGTCATAACTTGACCCATGCTGGGGTTCGAGCCACAACTACCCCAATCCCGCCTCTATAGGCCAAGGGGTGGTGACAAGTACTGAAGGCATAACTAACTTAGAGAGGCCTTTATCTAAGTACCTATACACACACACATAGATAAATCAATGCAAAATTGAATAGGGAAATAAATAAAAGATGAAACACTACTATAAATAAACCAATATGCATGGACCACTAAACAGAATGAAGTACGATAGTGTAAACTGAAAAGAAAAAGGGGAAAAATACACTCCCACCTAGAAATGTGTCCCAACATGTCAAAACTAGAAAAAAGTAAACAACTAAGAGAGACCAGCTCCTGTATCCCAAGCTACGAACATCACATGTGGTCCAAGAACCCTGTATCCCTAAGCTCCTATGAAGTCATGATCAACCCGTTCGACATCTACAAAAGGCATGACACATGTTGGGAAAAGCCCATGTAGGGGTGAGTATATACATACCCAGTAGAATGCCTCTAAAGGGTGAAGGGGGAGTAATAAGAGATACAACTGAAGAGGGAAGCAGTCGATAGAACAAGGTACAATAAGAGAGTATATCTCAACCCAACAAGAAAGTGAAAGTGAACTCATACAAACACAAGGATCTCGACACAGTGAGAATATGAACTTCTCATTGATTCTTTTCTACCTATAGTAGGAGAGTAGACTCATCTAACCATGAGAAGCTAGACATGGAAAGTATGTGACATACCCCATGCATCTTCGCCTATCCTAGAAGGAGAGTAACCAAAACCCAAGGAGTGGGTACCAAAATATGATGTATATATATGCTCAATCAAAGAAGCGCAAATGAGAGAGTAAGAGGATCTCTATCTCACAACTCAGCCTAAGAAGAAGAGTTGCCAACAATCCCAAGGAAAGTCCATCTACGATGCCCAACACCTCATGTGTCAGCCCATGACACACAAGTCAAAGAGACTCAATCACTGAACCTTGATACTATCCTCTTTGGGTGGTACTGATGCGCCAACACGGTTTTGGGTCACGTCACAAGAACGCGTCTTAGTGGGGAAAGTGTCCCTCTTTCTTGATTTAAATACCCAAATTTTGTATCAAAAGATCTGCCTCAAAATCAGGGTCATGACACCACTGGCGGTTCGTCAATCGGACACCGTACCAAGAAGCTATGTCAGATACAATATTTCACAACAACAACAACAATATTATTCTTAGGCATTTCGTGCATCCGAGACATGAAACCGAATTAAATATCCAACATTGGTGTTAAAAGGACGACCTCGAATTTAGGGTCTCGCAGTCGCTGACGGTACGTCAATTGGACATCATATTCGGGAGTTATGATATGTCAAAATTTTAATAATAATAATAATATATTATTATTATTTGAATATTTCAGGGACCCAATCCGAAAACTTGATAAAGACATCCAACATTGGTGTTAAAAATACCGCCTCGAAGACAGGCTCACATCACCACTGATGCCACATCCATTGGATGCTCCACTGGGGATTTATGGTAGGAGAACCATTTGTTAATAATAATAATAATATTATTATTATTTTATTTTTATTTTTCTTTTATTAGGGTTAATGTTCCCACTTATTATCCCACGCGAGCCACTGCTTTTCCACCTATAGCTGCCTCCGCCAGCCACTTCGCCCTGCCGCGGTGTCCGCCTCAGATCGCCGCACGAAGTCGCCGACCACCGCACACCCCGGCCGACCTCCACTGTCCTGGTCGCGCACTGCTGCACTGGTCGCCCGCTTCGTCCCATCGCCGTGCTTTGTTGGACGCCTTGCACACCCCAGCCGCTTGCTCACGCCGCCTCCCTGCTATCGCGACCTCGCCAGACCCCCTGCCGCATGCCACCTCTGCCGGTGACCGCTCGGACCTCCGCTTTTTAGATAGCTGATGATCTCCGCACCTCAACCAGCCTCGCTGCATACTCTCACACCATCGTGGTAAACCCCAACCACGTAGATCCACGAAAAACATATAGATTCAACCTCATTTCAACAACACATCACTTTTTACTTGATCTCGACACCAATCCGAATCCTGATCTATGTTGTTGATCCGTTCATCAAGAATTGAGTGTGCAATGGTCGATTATCCGATTGTTCATCGAAACTGATTGCACAAAAATTTATTATTGTGTGTTTGTCAAATCGCCAGTCAAAAGAAAATTCGATGATGAACAGTTGAAGAACGAAGAACAATAATCATCAATAAAAAATTGAGTAATGAACATAATAATAATTAACAAACTGTAGTCTCATGTGAAGATGGATAAAATCAATAATCAATATTTTAATCAAAAGGGGCATAAAACCACAATTGAAGAGTCCTATTTGGATGTGATCGACTATTGTTGATGAAGAACGCGCCCGCCGAGATCCATTGGGTTCGTCGCGCTTCGAATGCCTCGATTCGAAGTTTCGTCATCATCTACCGTCGTTCGTCGTCGTTTGCTAATGGAAAGGAGAGGAGATGTCGTCGTTGGTAATCTCAGGGTTATGAGGTAACCCTAGGAAAAACTCAATAGTGATATATTTATAGATATATCATTAGGTCAAAGATTAAATTAATTAATTAAATTAATAATTAATTAATCTACTTAAATGCACCGCCAATGAGTGAGGGGTCCGAATATCCCATGCCGACTCATTTTATGTCGCATCTCGGGTAAACACTATGTTACGGACTCAACCGTGCCCTCATATTTTTGATTTAAGATTTCGTTTATGAGATATTCCATTATTTCTGAAAAAATGCACGTGCACATTAAAAATATATTTAATATATTTATAAAAATTAATTCCAGGCACATTGTTCCTCGGAATTGCCTCCTGTCTTAGCGCCTAGCTCCGAAAATATTCCTAGGAATATTCCAAAGTCTTAAACAGAAAAACCAGAGTCTGTACAATAGTGAATTTCTATAAACCCATGAGAGTGGCTATGAAAAGGATATAGGTTCTCATACTGAGGCCAAACCTTGTAAATCTCTTGTGCTTTACTTACTTTCCTATTTTCCATGCATGAGTATTTACAAAAATAAGATAAGGATATGAACTTTAACAGGTTTTTGGGGTTAAGTTTTAAAAATTATTGAAACTTATAAAAAGTGAACAAGTAATTCAACCCCCCTTCTCAGTTGTTATTCGATCCTTTGGAACTTCAATTGGTATCAGAGGAAAGATTCCCATGTTGAATTCTTATCATGGATAATATCAATTCAGTCAACAGTATAGGAATTCCTATATTTGATGGAAAATATTATTATGTATGAAAAAATAGGATGATTCCTTATCTCCTATCTATTGACCTGAAATTTATTGATGTTGCTAGAATTGGTTTTCTAATTATTGAGAAAGATGCCCGACGACTTTTGATGAAAAGAGAAATATCGAATTTGATGGAAAAGATAGAAATGATATCCTTATATCCTTATTAGAAAATGTTTATATAAAGGTGATGAATCTCAAAACTTCAAAGAGTATACGGGACAAGATGGAAAGTATTTTCAAATGTAATACTAAAGCGAAAGAATCAAAGCTACAAATTTGGCGTAGTAAGTATGAATACATTAGAATGAGAGATGGAGAAAATATTGTTGAATACTTCACTAGAGTAAATGAAATTGTTTGCAATATCAGAGGATTTAGTGATGTCTTGGAAGATTATACAATTGTGAAGAAACTTATGAGAAACATTTCAGACATGTTTGATTCTAAAATTTTCTCTTTATAAGATAAGGATTATTTATCTCTTGATGAATTGCATAACTCTCTTATTTCTTATGAAATGAGGAAATCTATAATATTAAAAAATAATATGAAAGATGAAATTTCTTTTGATGCCATGAGAAAAATGAAAATACAAGATGTTGAAGATGTTTATCCCTGTGACTTCAATGATAAAGATGACGATGAGTTGAATGAAAAAAATTATGTCTCTTATATCTAAGAACTATCAAAGAGGAAGAGGAAAGTATGGAGGTAAAATTCCTCTAAAATATTTTGAGTGTGGTGGAATCATAAACTTTGATATGAATTTTCCCAAGAATAAATTTGGAGAATATCTAGATTATTCTGATGAAAGACCTCGATGGAAGAAGTGGAACAAAATTTCTAAAGAAGAAAAGTCATAGAAAAAATCTAAAAAGAAGTTTATTGGGAACATGATAAGTATGTTGAGTAATAAATATGAATCATACCCATCTAATAACAATTATTCAGAAGTTGAAAGTTCACAAAAATTTATAACCTTCATTAAAACATTTGAGAAAACAAAAGATTCCTTTGATAGTGAAGAAGGTGGTGAAGAATCATATAGAGAGTATCAACTCAGAATAGAACTTGTTGCTTGTCTTGAGAAAAACAAGACTCTTAATAATGAAATCAGAGTAATGAATAAAGATTGTGAATAAGTTGCTGAAGGTGGAAAATATGTCATCAAGAAATTCAAGAATACACTTAGGAGATATTAAGTTACAAACTTAGAATTGATGAATATGTAAAGATGGTTGAAGATATCAGCAAGAAGATGGAACCTACAGAAGAAGAAGTTAACAAGTTTCAATTAAGATTTATTAAGTCTAAAAGTACCTTGAGGAAGATGAATGAAAACTTCAACAAATCTTCAGAAGTAAAAGTTGAGACTTCTAAAGTTACTGAGAAGGATCAAAACAAGAATCAAGTGAAATCCTCAATCACCAAAAATAATATTTCATCTAATTCTTTAACATTTTAGGTTTTGGAAAAGGAGTTGGGAAAGATTGGGTAGAGAAAGGATGTGAGAAACCTATCACATCTACAAAATTTGAAAACTCACTCATAAGTAAAGATGGACCATATCCTAAGTATGATAGAGCATGAAGAAGTTATCAACCTCAAAAAAGTTTCTACAGAGAAATATATTTATTTAGTAGAAAATCAAGATTTGATGGCTATTACTAGTGTTGTGGAATCTATGGGCACAAAGATTATAATTTTTGTCATAACTTGTTACTTCTCAGAAGAAGGTTTGAACAAAGATAAAGAAATTGTGGAAGAAGAATGAGTAACTTTCCTAACCCACATAAAGTCAGAAAAGGAAAAACTCAAGATGTTATAAAATTTACAACAAAAAATAAGTTTTAATGTCTAGAAAAAGTTTTTGGAAGATGTGATTAGGCTGTTCATCATGTCAAAAGATTTATGACACTCCTTATAGAACAAGTTTCTTAATATAGAAAAGAAAAGGAAGCTGGAAAGAAGAAAATTGAGAAAATAACCTTTTTTGTTGAGACAACTTTGAAAGTAAGTAAAAGGAAAAAACCATGTATACTTGATAGTGGTTGTTATTAACATATTACAGGTTATATAAATATCATGAAACATGTTGAAATTCATGATGAAGGATCAGTTACCTTTGGTAACGATAGTTCCTTAAAAATCAGAGGATTCAGAATGGCTGAGATTGAAGCTAAAATGTTGTAATCTAAGGAAGTTTTATTTGTTGATGGTCTAAAACATAACTTACTTAGTGTAAGTCTACTTTGTGATGATGGAAAAGAAGTGATATTCAGAAAATATTCTTATGTTATTAAAAGTGTGAAAGATGGAAAATTTATTATAAAAGGATAAAGAACCAGTGGGGATCTCTTAAAAATAGGAGAGTTTAATAGCTCTTGTTACTTGAGTGTTGAAGATGAAAATAAGTTGTGGAACCAAATACTTGGGAACCTTGGGAAGAAAAACATGAACAAACTTTCTAAAGTTGATTTTGTCCGTTATTTTCCATAATTGAAAAGAAGATATGGAGATTTTTGTGTTACTTTTCAAAAAGGGAAGATGACTAAGAAAAGTCATAAGAGAGTTGAGATTCAATCTACCAGACCTCTTGAGATTATTCACTCTAATTTATGTGGACCGATGATACATCAATCAACAAAAGGAGATTTATACTTCATCACTTTTATTGATGATTTCACTTGGATGAAAAACATCATGTTTATGAAACATAAGTCAGAGGCTATAGAAATGTTCAGGTTTTTCAGAAAAGAAGTTGAGAAAGAAATGAGGGTTTATATAAAGATGTTGAGAATAGATAATGGTAAAAAATTTGTAATCAATAATTTTGAAAATTATCTGATAAATCATGGTATCAAACATCAGTATAGTCCTCCCTATACTCCATAAAAAAATGGATTAGTAGAAAGAAAGAATAGAAGTTTGGTGGAAATGGGAAGAAGTATGTTAGCAGAAAACAAACTTCCAAAGATATATTAGAAAGAAGTTGTTATTAATGATTTACAAGTTCAAAATAGATACTAGTTGATATTTGAAACCAACATGAATTCTTATGAAATGTGGTTTAACAAAAAACCTTCTTTGAAGTACCTAAAAGTTTTTTGAAATCCATGTTTACTAAAAATAAAAAATCCAGATCTCTGAAAGTTTTATGAGAAAGCTAAGGAAGAAATTTTTATGGGTTATTCACCCAATAGAAGAAGTTAAAAATGTTAGAACAAACCCTTACAAAGGTTAGTGAACTCATATGATGTGAAATTAATTAAAAACCAAAATTCCTTAACAAAATTTATTGAGATGACGAGGAGGATAAACTGGAGATTTCCAATAACAATGAAAGTAATTCAAAACATACTCACAAAGATTCAAGAGAATCATGTGATGAGGAAAGTTTATATGGAAAAGAAACTTTGAAATTATCTACCTTACAAAAACATGTTGAGTCTGAAAACATTATTGGAAATCAGAAGGATCTAGTTCAAACTAGAAGAAAGTTGATATTAGAAAATCAAACTTCACTTATCTCAAAAGTTGAACCTGAATCAGTTTTAAAATCTATTCAACAAAAAGAATGGGTGCATTCTATGAATGAATAGTTATATCATATTAAGAAAAATGAAACATGGTAACTTGTTCTATGTCTGAAAGGTAACAATGTTATCAAAACAAAGTGGGTTTATTGAAACAAATTGAATGATCATGGATAAGTTTTAGGAAACAAAGAAAGAATTGATTGTAGAGGCTATGAATAGGTGGAAGGTGTGGATTTTGAAGGAAAATTTTCCCCAGTTGCATGATTAGAAACTATTATAATGTTTCTATTAGTGTCCACACATCTTAATTAAAAATTTTATCAGATGGATGTAAAGTTAGCTTTCTTAAATGACGAGATTTAGGAAGAAGTTTACATTGAACAAACTTATGGTTTTCAACTTGATAATGATGAAAACAAGGTTTGTAGATTGAATAAATCTTTGTATGGGTTGAAACAAGACCCATGTTCCTGGTTTTCAAAACTTGATAGCTATTTTATAATGTTGAATTTCTCCAAAGGAAAGGTTGATAGTAAATTATATGTGAAAAAATTTAACTCCAATACAATAATTATTATTGTGTATATGGATGATATAATTTTTTCTGGTGAGGAAGAAAAGGTTTGTAAATAATTTTATGAATAAATGAAGAAGAGTTTTGAAATGTCAATGTTGGGATAATTAACTTTATTCCTTGGATTACAATTTAAAAAAAGCGCATTTTCTTATCTCAAGAATAGTATTCCATGGAATTGTTAAATAAGTTTGGGATGGAAGAATCCAAAGAAGTTTCTACTCCTATATCTATTAGCACAAAGTTGATTAAAGATGAGTTTAGAAAAAGTGTGAATCAGAAATACTTTCAGAAGCTAATAGGAAGTTTACTTTACCTTATATCCTCAAGAACTGATATTGTTTATACTATAACTTTGTGTTCCAGGTATCAAAGTAATCTGAAAGAATCATATATGTTGGAAGAAACAAGAATTATAAGATATATAAAAGGAACAATTTCACATGGGTTTTTATAAAAAAGAAATTCTAAGATTAAGTTTCATAGTTATACTGATGCCGATTGGGATATAGCTTGTAATGATAGAAAATCAACCTTAGGAGGAATATTTTTCTTAGATGAATGTTGTGTGAGTTGGTGTAGTAAGAAAAGAAGTTTAGTAACTTTAATCATAGATGAATCAAAATATGTTGTAGCTTCTCAAGATTGTACTCAAATTTTGTGGATGAAAGTTTAGCCGGAAGACTTGAAAGTGAAAGTTTCTAAACCATTGAAGATACTTTGTGATAATCACAGTGCAATTGATCTTTCTAAAAACCCTATCCAAAATTCAAGATCAAAACATATTAATATAAAGTTTCACTTTATGAAATATAAAGTTACTACTAGAGATGTTATGCTAGAATATATCTCAACAAAATATAAAATAGATGATATCTTCACAAAAGCTATGCCGAAGGAGGGATTTGTGGAATTGAGCCTACAACTTCATGTTCAGACTCCTCCCATGACTTTCTAAACCTCATAAGGAGGATCCCCACCATGATTTGGATTATGTTAACAAAGGGGGAGATAAGGTAAAAACTTTATACTTTGTAAGAAGTTTTTAATTATCTTTATTTAATGAATCTGAAGCTATGGTTATCATAAAATGGGGGAGAGGAAAAAAAATGAGATGAAAAGATAAAAGTGAGGAGAGTTTATCTTTACATGGACATAAAATTTTCTTATCACCGAGGGATGTAATTCCTTAAAAAATATTACTTTATACAGTAGCATGGTGTCAGGACACTCTCTTTTGATAAAGTCTATGTTTTGTTAAAAGTAAAAAAACTTGAGTTGTTCAAAAAATTTGAGTGGTGAAAAAATTCTTAGAGTTGAAAAAAGTTGTTAACAAATATTGTCAACAAATCCAAAGGGGGATATTGAAGAACCTTTGTGATGTTTTGTTTCTAACAAGATTTTTTATTTTTTGACAATTAAACTTTTTGTAAAAGAATGATTTTGTTATTTAGGATCAGACCCAATCCATAGTAATGAGTTTTCATAAGAAAGATGAAAGTTTCTGAATGTTTCAATCCAAACATAAAGGGGGAGAAAATTTGTTTTCCAAACTCAAGTTTTTGGAATGAGCAGTACCAGACATAGGAGGTATAAGAAATATGGAAGCTAGAAGTGTTGATCATATGCGCAATCAGATTCAAATCAATCAGCATAAAGTTAAAGATTCATTAGAATCAGCATTGGTTAGAAAGTCATAAGTTGCTGAGTGGATAAGTCATAATGTTGTTGAAGAGGATGTTTTTAAGAAAGTGACATCAAGAGTTAGAAAATTTTCATACTTTCTAAACCAAAAGTTAAACGATGATTTCCTGGTCATGAAGTTATCATAAATCATGAAAACTCTCATGATAAAATATTTTTAAGAAATGAAGGAATCATAATGTTTGTATTGGTTCTAGAAACCCTGATACAGAAGATTAGATCTATAAGTACTATAAATAGAAGTTTTCAGAAGCCAGGATGTGTAAAGGTGATGAATTTTGAAGAATTTCAATGTTACTGAGTGGAGTCATCATCAGATGCATAACATCGTAATGATAATTCCATCGTAATGATTATTGGAAGATGATGTCGGGCTTGAAGGGTGGGGTGGTGGCAGGAGGGTTTATTTCCGCTTTTTTTTGGAGCCTCTCTAGTGATAGCACAGGTGGTGGCTGGTAACAAAGGGTGGAATTCCAAGGAGAAATATTTCAAGGAGGTGGTCTGTGGTAGCTCTTCAGAGGGATATTTTGGCCAGATTTGTATTCCGCCGATCCAAATGGATCACCGAAAGCTGGAGCTTCTGGATGGAGCTCCGGTGGTGGTGATCTCATATAAGGATATGGGTTGTGCGGCGGAGTTTCATAAGCTAACGGTGGTGGCTAGGTTTGGACCTGTGAAACTATCGTTGGAGGTTTTCAGGGAGTTCGTGGGTTCATGGGGTCTGTAACACTCAGCGGTGGTCTCGGAGTTCTCAAGGTTTTCCTTTTGCATTCATTTCGGCAACAGAGAGGACTTTGTGCGAGCTTGGGCGAGGGAGGGGAATCTCGTTGGTCTTGGGAGTGTCATTATGGAAAGGAATCGTGTATGGGCATGGTCTGGATAAATATTTCAGGCCCTCCACTACCTTTCCATAACCCTTTGATACTGACGGCGGTGGGTGACGCTCTAGGGAGATTTCTGTGTGTAGATGAGAGCACGGGGCGGTTGCTGGATGCAGCCAATCCACGGGTCTATGTAGAGAAGAATCTCTCAGTGAAATTCCCATCACGAATCCTGATTCGATCGAAGTAGGGGTTTAAGTGGTGGAAGTGATTGGTATTCCAGGCTCCCCCCAGGTTCTTTTCTTCATGCAGGTTCCAAGGACACATGGTGGATTTCTGTAGGAAAGGGAACAAAAGAGCTCAGAGTCTTGGGGTCCCTTTCTTGCAGGGATCCAACAAGGAGGCTCAGGTGTTAGAGTCTGGGATCGACACTGGGGGTAAGGGAGGGTTCCAAGTCCATTCTGGTGCGGCGGCGATGATAAGGGTTTGTTCTCCGTTGTCTTCATCAGAGGTGGTTAAAGTCAACGATCTGACAACATCCTCGAGAAATTCAAACGTTTTCAGACCCGGGGCGGTAAACCAGATCGTCTTTTCTGAAAAGGTGAAGGCAGACAGATTTTTTCTAGAGGTTTCTGACCATTCAGAAATATTACTATTGGTTTTTGGGGGGATTTCTTTTGTGGAAGCGGATGGTTGCATAGTTACGAGGGTGGCGTCGTCGGCATCTGCTGAGTATTTAAAAGGGAAAAGCAAGTTCACTACTACGTTGACACCAGGAATTCAAAGAGGGTTAGCACCTCTGGTTCTAGAGGTACGTATTTATTCTACGATGTCTTCATAAGTGTTGAAGTTCTCTCTATTGGGTACGTTGGGACTCGACAAGGATGCGCAGTCAAGTTCTACAAAGATGGCTTTGCCGTATGGGGTGGTGAGGGAAATCGCAGTGGCTCGCAACTCTCCGCCCTGGTTGATGCTGGTTTCTTTGATTCAAGAGTAGACAATTCCATCGTCCTTGCCGGCCATGTTGGGGAATAGGTTTTCAATGCTGGAGGAATTGGAGAGTCCTTTGAAGAAGAGGGTTCTTGTCCTAAGGAAGGGGTGTTTCTCAGAGGGCTCTTCCAAAACAGTGACACGCTCAATGGCCAAGGAGGAGTTTGGCAGGGAGCTATTCATTCCAAGACTAGGTAGCAATGCCCAAAGGGCTAGGAATCCTCTATAATAATCTCTTATTTGATCACTTGGAATGCCCGTGGTCTGGGGGTGCATGCAAAAAGTTCCTTTTTGGCTTCTAGGAGATGCATGTCGTCTATGGTGGTCATTTTGGAACCAAAGTAGGATCATGGCAAGATCAGTCTCTTTTCTAGGAAGATGGGGTTCAGTTTTAAATTGCATGGGAACCCGGTTAATAAGCATATATGGGTTTTTTGGAAGAAATATCTTTAGGTGGAGTTGGTGTAGATGGAAGAACAATGTGTCATGGTGAAGCTCGGGTTCAGCAGCTCCGAAGTCTTTTCTCCTTTATTTATGCCAGTAGCGATGTCGTGGAAAGAAGAAACCTGTGGGAGTATCTTGGCACTTTTAATGCGGCTAGATTATCATGTTTTGTAAGAGGAGATTTTAATGCTATTTTAGACATTTCAGAGAAGAAAGGTGGATCAACGACTTACAGTAATGGCATGTTGGATTTTAATAATTTCATTTATAAGAAGGGACTTATGGACTTGGGTTTTAGTGGGAGAAAATATACCTGGTGTAACAATAGGAGAGGTGGTAGTTTCATTTGGAGTAGATTGGATAGATACCTTGGTAACATACATGGATTAGAGTCTTTTTTCAGGACCTCGGTTACACACTTGTCTTGAGATCTTTCAGATCATGCACCTCTGTTGGTGGAGCTGAAGCAAGGGAGTTTGGATAATAAGGCGTTTCTATACTCGATTAATTGGCACTATGTGGATGGGTTCATACAAATGATGAATGATTCCTGGGAGTAGGAGTTGGATGGTAGAACCTAGTTTGGATTATCTAGGCATCTCAAGCGACTCAAGAGTGACATTGGAAAGTGGTTCATGAATAGAATAGCAGTGGTCGGGTCTGTGGAGGCGCTTCAGGAGGAAATCGACAAGTTGGAAGATAGGCTTCAATAGAGTTGGGATGACTCTTCCTTTCTACTGTTATGTGACAAACACTCTTTCCCGGAACACCGATTGTTGGAGGTGGAGAGGGACTACAGACAAAGATCCAGGGTCCAGTGGCTTAAAGAAGGTGACATGAATAGAGGTTTTTTCCATGCTTGCATGAAGGAATGGCAAAATTTGAAAATCAACATTATGCTTGAGGACGGGTCATTTTCCTCAGATGTCGATGTCGCTGGTAGTATGGCACTGGAACATTTCGAGTTATTGCTTATGGGTGATCGTATAGGGTATTTGGGGGAGGTAATATTAGAGATTGAATAGGAGGTTTTCATGGGAAGTATTTCCAGGAAGGTTTATGATGAGGATAATGACTCTTTACGTTGCATACTGTCTGGTGATGAGGTTTGGGAGGTTGTTCGCAGCATGCCATGGGAGAGTGATCTCAGCCCAAATGGTTTCTTGGTTTCTTTTTACATGTCATCATGGAATTTTGTGGGTCCTCTTGTCATTGAAGCTGTACAGGACTTCTTCAGGGGGGGGGTGCTATTAACATAAGATCATGTTCTTGTAGGGTGGTTCTGTTGCCTAAAGTCAAAGATCCTTCCTCCATTAACCATTATAGGCCGATATGTCTTTAAAATGTTTCCTACAAGATTTTATCAAGTGTATTGGCTAGGAGGCTAAGCAGGGTGATTCTGAGGGTTATCTCACAGGAGCAACATAGTTTTTTCCAAGGTAGGGGTATCCAGGGGGTGGTCGGAATTGCTCAAGAATTGTTGGTGGATGTAAATAAGAAGGTGTTAAGGTCCAATGTGATTATTCAGATGGACCTGGATAAGGAATATGTTAAACTAGAATGGAGCTTCATTATTCAGGTGATGAGGAATCTAGGTTTTCAGGAATGGGTTTGCGATCTTTGCTTCTGTTGTTTCTCCTCACCTTGGATCACCATTTCTCTCTTGGGGAAGGGTTGGTTTTTTCAAGAATGTGTGGGGGGTGCGCTAAGGGGATCCCCTTTCCCCCATTCTATTTATTATTTCTTAGGAATATCTTTCACATAACCTTCAAAGATTCTTGATGGACCAGAGGATTTTTCCTTATAGTGTTAAAGGTTCGGACAGATCCTTCTCACATATTATGTTTGATGATGATATTCTCATTTTTTTGAATGGAAGGATATATTCCATGGTTAATTATATGCGACTAATGTTGCTCTATGGTAAGATCAGTGGTCAAAAGATCAATGCCAGGAAGAGAAATGTCTTTATAGCCAATAGATGTGCTAGAAGAAGGATTCAGGTCATACAAGACATTCTCAGAATGCAGCGGAAACAGTTGCCAATGATCTATCTTGGGGAACCCATTTTGACTGTTAGGGTGAAAAAGATATTCTTTGAGGATATTATCAACAGGATACTTGGGAGAATTCTAAATTGGAAAAACATGATTCTCTCTTTCAGGGGCCAAGTAGCATTGATTAATAGTGTGATTTCGTCTATTCCGATGCATGTTTCGTCCATTATCACTCCACCTAAAGGGATATTTTCTTATATGGAGAAGTTGATGAACAAGTTTTTGTGGGATGATAACTCATCGGGTAGGGCTCACTGGGCTGCTTGGCATCAGTGGCCAAACTGACGGAGGAGGGAGGGGTTGGCCTTAGGGACATAGCTGTTTCCATGCAGACCATGCAAGCTCGATTGGCATGGGAATTTATGGTTGGGAAATCAATGTGGCCCAAAACTCTTAGTATTAAATATGGAGGGAATTGGGAGGATTGGTAAAATATAAAACTATACAGGCTGGGAAGACTATGGTGTTTTATCTTGAAATTCTTCAGGAGTCTTCTCGATGGGTTGTGGGATGAGGTGAGGTAAATTTATGGAGAGACAACTGGGTTGGGTAGAAACTGTTTTCCCATTCTTTCTTAGGCCGAATATGTTGGTTAGAGAGGCTAGCCATCATCCAAGGTTACTGGAATCCATTATGACCCCAAATCAGATGGAACTTTTCAAAGGAGTTGTGTTCAATGAGGAGGATGACCGATGCTGTTTCACAAAGTTGAGTTCAGGGTATTTTAATGGGTTAGATTATCGGGGTTTGATCTATCAGGGAGGGGATCAGGATGAATGGGGGTTACGACTATGGTGTAAGGAGGTTCCCATGAATATGTGTTTTCTAGTGTAGAGTGCTCTCCATCAAGCACTCCCCACATAGGATAATATTCAGAAGAAAGGAATTCAGTTGGCCTCCCGATGCTTCTGTTGTTCTAATCCGTAGGTAGAGACGATGGTTCACCTATTTATTAAGAGAGGATGGGATGTCATTATATGGTCTTGTAAAAATAGATGGGGTAGATATGATGGAGCATTCTCTTCCATGTAGGAGTTTTTTATGAGCTGATTTTTGGGATCAGGTCAGCAGGGCATGGAGAATAAGATCAGAAACATCACTGTTACTACAATCTTCTGGATGCTGTGGGTGGCCTGGAATAAGGTTTGAATAGAAGTGCGGTCGACGGTTCTGCTGCTACAGGTGCGTATGAAGGCTTTGATACATTAATTGGTCTTGCTATTTAAGGGTGGTCATTAATGCCTTCTGTTTGGAAATCTCATGAACAACCAAGTTGCTTGACCGAGATCTTAGTTCTGTTAGGTTAGATGGGATCCTCTGATGAATGGATTCAAACTTAATGTCGACAGATCATTTATGGGTGGTCAGATGCATGGGGGAGGTTTGGTTCGGGACAATAATGGTTCAATTTTATTGTCTTTTAGAAGCTTTCATGGTATGGGGAGCTCATTGGGTGTGGAAGTAAGAGCACTGCACATGAGTTTCATGCTTTGAAAAAGGTTCTCATTGGTGTTATCAGAAGTGGAATCAGACTCTGAGGTGTTGATTAGGGCCTTTTAGGGGAAAGTTGAGTCGTTGTGTCTTGTGACTTATCTTATACATAGCTACGCCTTGGAGATTGCTAATGGATGTTCAGTTCAGAATATTCATAGAGGGAAACTTTGCGATCGACACTCTTTCTTGGGGGAGTAGTCCTGAGGAACCCCTATTGGTTTTTTCTAATGTGGGGTTGTTACCTTAGGAATTTAATGGTTTTTTTCTTAAGGACTCCCTTGAGCTCCATCACTTTAGACCTCCTTGAGTGCCTGTATTCATGGAAGGGTTTTTTTCCACTGCTCAAATAAAAAAATAAAAAAAACCAATTATCAATCGATAATTCCATCGTAATGAGAATTCCATCATTATAAGGTTTTTAAATAGAATAAATCTATGGAAGAAGATCAATTGGATCAGGAACATGCATCGATTCATCAAATTAATACCTCACACTGATAACACATCAGATATAGAACACCATAATGATTAGAGTTGGTGATGTCGATCCATCAAAGGGAGATCAATTATGAAAATAATTGAAAATTCTAAAAGAGTTATATTTTCTTGAGAATAAATAAAGGGAGAGTTCAATTTTTCAATCAAATAATATTTTGAAACCAATGATTCATCCATTGAGGAAGTTCATCATAATGGGATAAGTAAGATAGTCATATCATAATGAGTAGTGCAAGAAATTCAAATCGTAATGAGCAGTGCTAGAAATTCAGATCGTAATGCGCTGAGAAAGAAAGGTAGATCATAATGAGTAGAGGTAGAAGAAGTTGAGAAATTCATATCAAACATAATAAAAGTTAGTTTGTTTGAGAAGGCTGATCTCAAAGAAATATTTATTAGGTTTGAAGAAGTCAAAGTTAAAGTTAAAATGCAAGTGTTTTTCAAAGTTTTGAAATTTGGGTAAGTGGGAAAAGTTTTTCAATTTCACACTTTTGATTTTCTAATTCTCCTATGAATAGAAGCACGTTTCATTCAAATTTTTCAATTTTTCACATAAGAGGAAAAGACAGAGCATGGAATAATTTGAGTGAAAGTTCCTTTCAGAAAGAGTTATCATTAGAAGATCAGACATCTATTGTTTTTGTTTATCTAACTGAGAAACATCATATTGAGAAGATCATATTGATTTGATCAGACTAAGGAGTATCCTACTGAGTTTTTGAGTAGAGTTTGAGAAGTGTAGATTGATAAAGGTAAGATTTTATTGAGTCAACCGAACTGAGTCAATCAGAATGGGTTCATCGGACTGAAGGCCATCAAACTCATGGTCATCATACCCAAGAACTTTTATGGAACAATTTGAAAAAATCCTTTATTATTATTTTGGATCATTTGTTTATAAGAAGACTTTTTAAACTAATAGGTGTCAGTATAATATTTCCTATTATGAGATAGAAGGTGTCTAACAGAAGTTGGCACAATTTGTATTCACTTCTTCATAATAGTGAATTTCCATAGACCCATGGGAGTGGCTATGGTAAGGATATGGGTTCTCATACTTAGGATGAACCTTGTAAATATCATGTGATTTAATTACTTTCCTATTTTTTCTTGCATGAGTATTTAAAAAAAGATTTTAAGGATATGAACTTTAACAGGTTGTAGGAGTTAAATTTTAAAAAGTATTGAAACATATAAAAAGTGAACAATTGATTCAATCCCAATTCTCAATTTTTATTTGATCCTTTGGAATTTTAGTTACTATATGGAGATGTGATATGGTATTATGTGATTCACAAGGTGCATGTGGTGATTCTTACCCCAAGTGGCTATGGGATGGATTACATTTAGAGAGAGATGGATCATGACATGCAACACTGGGTACCCTTGATGTTTTATTACTATATTATATTGTATCTTGTATATGATACTTGGTAAGAGATATCCATGGTGAGTATGGGAGCTTAGTATACCCATTTTGGCTACAAGTTAGTTTCACTATTGTTTACTATGCTTTGTTATGCATTCTTTATCTTTTTCATGAGAGGTTCTAGGGAGGATCCTAATGAGTATACTATTATGATCACCCCAAATATATATAAACTATTTTTAGTTTAGTAGGAGTAGGTTGGAGATCAATATGGATATTACTAGCTCATGGTTTGGTAGGATCTATTTGGGATTTGTGGTTAGTGTTGTTTTTACCTTAGTATTTATAGTTTCCCTTTCAGTTTTTTAGTACTATATGACATTACATGTATGCACTTAAATTTCCTTTTATATATCTAAGCATTTTTTGAATGGTGTATCTATTTTATCAGTTTCTTCTGCATGTTTCTATTAGAGGGTAATGCATCCCATTTATATGTATAACATACCCTCAATGCTAGTATCCAACCTGAGGCCTACTTGAGGCAGGACTTGGGTAGTCACTATCCTCCTTCTATCATTGCTGAATTGAGAGTGGTACTCTTTTGGTGGAGGGGGTATTTAAAGAGTGGCATCAAAGATTTAGGTTGAGGGATATGATGGAGTTTGGAGTTAGGAACATGTGAGATTTTATGGGTTGGTAGGTCCATGATGTCAGCTACGTTTAGTAAGTGATGTGAACACATGATACTAGCTAAGACATAGGTATTTAGGCCCCCTTATGATCTGATGAACAAACCTTTAAGTTTACTGATCCTACTAAATGAAGTGATACTGGTTACGAGGTATGGAACTAGGAAAGTATCATTCATCATTCTTATTTATACCATTGTTTTAAATGGATAGACCTTGGGATAAGTTAAAAATTAAATGAAATTAATTAATTAATTAATGTTAAATATTCAATATTACAGGTTTAGGAGTCTTACCATTTATTATTCTATAGATATGGATCCTGGTCGATGTACTCATCAGGTTTTTGTTGAATATGTTTAGTAGGATGTGCCAACAGATCACCATGGAGTAAAGTTTGATGATGAATACACTTGTAGGAGGACACTATGAGAGTTTTAACACTAGAGTATGTAGAATTATGAGGGATCTATTTCAGATTCAGTCACAGAAGACTGATTGATGGAGGTTTAGATAGCCTTTAGTTTGATTCATGCTCAGAAGGAGCACTAAGTTTCATTGGCTGTGATGATACTATGTGGGGAAATAAGGAAGTGGTGGATCTTGTTCCTTGAGGATCATAAGGATTTGACAGTCTGTGGGAGAAGTTTTGAGACTAGTTATGAGCATATTTCTTTCTTCGATCATGAAGGTGTCTAGTCATCAGGAGATTATTACCCTTCGATAGGAGATTTCCAACATGAAAGAGTTCAGGATCCATTTCAGGACCCTTAAATGATATGATTTAGACCTATTACCAGATGAGGTGGATAAGGTGAGGCATGTGGAGGAAGCTTTGTATCCAAATATCCATTTCTAGGTCACCTCATTTATATTGTTAACTTATCTCAAGGTACATGAAAGAGTAGAGTCCATTGAGAGGATGCAGAAGTTAACTGGATCATCATGAGAGGGGAGTCTTCATGATTGATCATGAAGTAAGGATGTAGTATAGGGTTCCTAGTTTTCTATACAGAAGAGATTTTAGTCAGAAAGGGGTAGGTCTTAACCCTCATCATCTCATTTCTCTAGGGTTGATGGATCTCATAACTTTTATAAGGGATTATATGCATATTTTTCTTATAAAGGTAGAGATTATCGGTGACAAGAGTTCCCAAACTTTATGACCAGTTAACACGTGCCATGCGTTTCACTCCAAGTTCCTCCATTGAGGTAGTTTTAGTTGAGGCAAAAACAACATGGTGTTCCTATTTTTGATTAGTAGAGAGAAGATAGAGTGGGAATATGATAGCCCTGAGATGATCCTCTTCCTAAGAGAGAAGAGAATGTCCATGGAGGTGTTCATCAGTAGGGTTAGAGAGGCCGTAAATATGGACATGGTCAGCTTCATGCTCTAGTGTTTCCAATTTTGGGTGATCTAGATATCATTCAAGGTACCCTTTTATTGTTTTCTACATTGGTTCATGATTTGTTTGATTCGGGAGATACACACTTTTTCATATCACCTACCCTTGTCCATGCTTTGGGACTTGAGGTAGAGATGCTTCTAGTTCCCTTGACATTGACTTCTCTATTTAGAGGTCGAGAAGATTTGTATGAAGTATGTCAAAACTATGATCTAGTTCTATGGTAGAACATATCTTGGAGATACTTTCTATGCTTACAGATATAGCTATATGAAATCATCCTTAGTATGGATTGGTCGTATTCGGTGCAGGATATCGTGGATTAATTTCAGATGCATGTTTTTTCTATAATTATGATGGATATAATATAGTGTTTTTAGGATATTGAGACCCTAATATGGGTTAGAGACGCGTTTTTTTCCTTTTTCATCCTTGGTGGCCAAGTTGATGCCGAACTTGTTGGGGGTTCAGTAGTTGGTGTTTCCCAAGGTTATGGAAGAGTACCATGATTCTCTCTAGAAGAGGTTTCAATGTTAACCCCTTGATGAGAGATGAAGTTTGGGATCAAGATTATCCAAGGATGTTTCCTATCTTGATGTATTTATATAGGATGGAGCCTTCTGAGTTGTGATAAATACTAGTACAACTCGATGATCTGTTGTAGTTAGTTTTTTTTGGATGAGTGTATCACCTTAGAGTGAAATTATTTTTTAATGAATAAGGCCGATGTAATTTTTGGCTTTGTATTGATTACCATATCTTGAATTAGGTGATAGTGAAGAACTGCTATCCTACTCCATGTATTATTGAATTATTCGATCAGCTGAAAGGAGAAAGTTGGTTCTCGAAGATTGATCTGTGGTAAGGATATAACTATATATGGGTGAAGGATGAGGATATTATGAAGACTAATTTACAATTTCATCATGATCATTATGATTTATTTGCAATTACATTTGGTGTGATAAACTCTATAGTCATGTATATGGGGTTGATGAACATAGTGTTCTAGTAATTTTTTGATAAGTTCATGGTATTTTTCATTGATGACTTCCTTGCATACTCTGCATCTGAGGAGGATCATTCAAAGTATCTTTTCACTTATTTATGAGTTATTTATAATTAGAAAATATTTAGGATGTTTTCAAAGTTTGAGGGCTTGTGAAGTTCGTTTCTTGATGCATGTTGTATTCCAATATGGAGTAGCTATAGATCCTTCAAAGATCGAGGTAGTGGTTTCTTGGGAATCCCACAAGACAATGGCAGAGGTTTAGAGTTTCCTTGGTCTTGAAGGATATTATAGGATGTTTTTTATAGCGACCCATGCTTAACATACATGGATATTAATTTTAGATGAATATTAATCACAATAAAAAAGTACATTATTAAGGACTGTAATAATTTATTGTCTTTGGAAACTTTGAAACAAAATCTTTTAACTTGGTGAAAGATCTTCAAAATATCCCATAAATATCTCCCCCTTTTAGTAATCCTACTCAAAACCTTTCTTCATAACCTAGGGAAAGTAAACATAAGAAAGGTTGAGCTCAAATTCTTAGTAAGGGTAAACATATGAGATATAAATCTTCGATCATATGAAAGTATAATATTATCAGAAGGGTATGTGATCATAAACATGACTTTTGAAGTTTATTCCCAACCTATATAGATTATAGACATGAGTTATAGAATAAATAATGGTAGTTCAAATGGAATGAATTATAAGGGTATTAAATCATCATAAATTAATAATGAACCATAATATTATGTCATATAAGTGTGGAACAATCATAAATATAGAAAACCATTTCATGTGTCAAGTTTAAATACTAAGATTATAAACATAGTGGATCAATACACACCTATTTTCCATAGTGGACTAGGACACACCGGTTTCCCATTGTGGATTAGGACACACCTATTTCCCATTGTGGATCAAGACACACCTATTTACCATTGTGGATCAATCCCATTGACTTGTTTCCCATTTTATCTCATGATATATAAATATTTACCCTATTCATTAGAGGGAGATATAGGTCCCACCGATCACATAATGAAATCATACATACATGTCCCACAAGATAATAAAACACTCATCATATCATGACCTATAAAAAGAGACGAGTTTCATAAAAAACATATCATAACCCATGAAATGAAATGAGTATAATAAAAATTTCAAAATATCATAACCTTTGGAAAATAGACAGGTTTTATAATCATTTAATCATATAATAACCTGTGAAAGGAAACAGGTTTCATAATCATTTTATCATGGTATAATCCATGGAAGATAAACAGGTTTCATAAAAAACCTATCATCTTAAATATAAATAATTAAAATAAATAATAAGAATGGTATCCTTGGATCATATCCCTAGTAAATTATAAACTATATCAAAGGATTTCATCTTAGATAGAGAAGGATTTTGAAAGATCAATTAGATAATTTCTTAAGGAAAATAACCTTTATTTGATAATCATTTTTAATACATAAAACATTTTAAAAATCCCTTTCTTTTAAAACTAAGTTTAAAACCTATTATGTAAGATTTTAAAATCATTTAAAACATTTCTTGAGGAAAATATCATTTTCTCTTTAAAAAACACTTTTTAAAACATAAAACATTTTGAAAACATTTTTCTTTGAAAATAGATTTGAAAACTTATAAAGTAAGATTTAAAATAATTCTAAACAATTTTTAAAACATAAAACATTTTTAAAATCCTTTTCCTAGAAAATTAGCTTAAAATATAATTTAAAATAATTTTTGAAAATATGGTTTTTAAATAACACATATTTCTGACCAAAGAGAGAAATAAAGTCATATTTTCTTAAAAACATTTTCTTAATTATTTAAAGTACCAAATAGTAAAAAAATAATACCATTGCATGAATATATCATGAATAACTGTTACACCCTAACCTATGTGATTATTTTATTTTATTATTTCCTTAGTTTGGAATAATTTTTTTGAGGTTCAGGTTGAGCCCTAGAATTTTTTTTGAGCTTATGTTAAAAAGTGCATGTTTTGGGTTTGACGTTGTCGGGCGCACAGGCGGAGCATGATTTGGAAACCATGTGGCTTCACCCGTGACAACTGCACAACCTGTCCGTCTTCAAAAAATTAAAATGAGTAATAAAATTATAATATTTAATAATAATTACAATATTCATATTATAATTATTAGGTATATTTATTAATATAATTTTTATGAGTAAATAATGTAATTAAAATGAATATTAATTATAGTTGTCATTAAGAATTTTTATTACTATTATTAAAGTTGTTATTATAATTATTAATAATTTTATTATTATTAAAATGAAATTAATATTTTTATTACAATCTTTTTTATTTTTAACATTATGTTATTATTATCTTTATTATTATTATTATTATTATTATTATTATTATTATTATTATTATTATTATTTAGATTCTTTTTTTATAATGGGGTATTATTTTGTTTAAGGTTTTAATGAGGAAAGAATTTTTTTTTATCAAACCCTAAACATCTAACCTCTTCCCCTCTGCGCGGCGTGTAACCCAACCCCTCTCCCCTGGTGCGCTCTCTCCATTCCAGACACCACCCCCTTCTCCTTGCCCAGTACCGTTTCCTCCTCTGACCACCTCAGCTGACACCACTCCCTCCCTCATGTCCGGCATGCCTCGCGACCCTCCAACGCACCCCCTGCTCCGGTCACGGTCCTCTTGCTCAGTGGCACAACCACCAGACGACACACCTCCACCCATGAATCCCTCCTCCGGTAGGCATGCACAATAGTGGCGCCTCTACTGCCGGTCGCGGCCCTCCCCCGGTCGATGCGCACCATGTCGTCCGGTCTTGCTCTGACCAACACCTCCTTTGCACCTTCTCAATTTATTTTCCTTATTTGTGATGGGGGTTTTTATCATTTAAGGGTTATTTTTTTTGGTTTATGGTTGTTCTTCATAGGTTAGGGGTTTTAAAACCCTCTTAGAGTAGTTTTGGGTTTGCGTTATTGCCCCGCCATGAATTTGAGGTAGGTTTCCCATGTGTTTGTTTTAAATTTAAGAATCATTAATTTTATGTTTTTTTCCACTTATATTCATGATAAATATTATTGAGTACCCTATTGGTTAGAATTTTGGTGTACATATAATGTTTTAAGGCTTTTTTTGACAATTTAGATTGTTATGCTAAATTAGCACAACATGTGTTAAAAAAAAGCCCGGTTATCCCTTGGAATTGTTTTGTGACATTGAAAGTATAGTGTGGTTTCATTAACAAGTTTTTGGAATTTGAAATGTTGGTTTGGGGTTTCTTGAAAGGGTTTTTTAATGTTTTTATGCTAAAGGAAGTGTGTTTTGTATTTTAAAATTAGTTTGTCTTGTGATATTGAGTTGTAGCTCGATTGGATTTTTCATATGAAAGAGTTTTGGTTTAAAGTGTGATGGAAATGTTTTATAAAGGGGTTTTTATAAATTATTTTATGTGGAAATGGTGTGTTGTCTCCTCTTTTGAAAATTGGATTGCGTTATTAATAAAGGTTGGTTTTATGGTACGTTTAAGGGCCCGTTTGGCCACTTTGGAAAATGATGAAAAGTGTTTGTCATAAAACCCCCATTGGATGTTCCTCATGCCTTTTTGTCATGGAATGGTTGGGACTTCCTCAAAATGGAATACCCATGTTCCATTATATGGGTCCTTTGGTTGGGAACCCTTGGTAATCTATTGAATTTAAGGAATGAGGGTAATATTTGGGGAGAATCATGGTGAGACCTACTGTGATTATTATTATAAATATAGGTTGTGATTTGATGCTCAATGACATCTGATGGATCACCCCCTTTAATACTTGCGACATAGGAACCTAGCATATTGAGAGAATTGTCTGAGACGAGTACTGCACTGGTAGGTTATAGTAATGACCAGTGGCCCATAGTAGACGGATATGTTTGGGTTCATTGCTATGGGATTTTCCCTTATCCTATCATGAGAAAGGGTGGATGAGCATATAGGGTGTTATATTTCATCGTATGTGGCATGCTACAGTAGATGGGGTCGTAGGTATTAGTGTCATCTGGATTATTCTTGATCTACTGAGTTTGCTTATATCTAGTGTCTTTTAGCTGTTTGAACTGTTGTTGAGATAATTGTATACCTGTTTACGTTGCCCTTGCTATATGACTTCCTTGGTACTCTTATGTGGTGGTTTTCATGGAAAGTGACATTTTGGTTTCTTAAATCCTATGAAAATGTTTTTCAAAAGCAAATGTGTTTCAAACTCTTTAGTTACAATTTTAAATTAAGTTATCACTTTCCCCTTAAAATAGCATGGTAACACTTAAGGTTAGAATCTGGTTTTGCAAATGATTAAGGGAAATGAATTGTACTTTTTTTAATAAAAAACTGTTGAAATTAATACTTTAATTTAATGTAGTTCAAACTTAGAATTTATATTTCTTTAATTTTTAAAGGTAGTGCATTAGGGAATAGAATATCGGGCTAGCCTACTGAGTTTTAATACTCACACCTATAGTTATTTCTTGTTTTTAGTCCTTGTGCAGGTTCTAGCTTAGGTGTGTTCACCTTGGGCGGCGTTTGATCATTGAGTCTGAGAGTGAACTGCTGGGTCACATGGAGTTATTTCGATATTCGATTTTAGTTAGTTTTTCTTTTCAGTTATTTCTTAGTTATTATTTTCAGTTTATTTATTTTTGGGCTGCTCTTTTATTTTTACACTGCTTCTGTTTATTTGTATTGGTAGAAATCATTCCCATCGTCACTTTGTTGATGCCCTTGGCACTTGTCGCCAGCCTTTGAGGATTGGGAACACCTCTCAGGTCTTTTTTTGGATTGGATCAGGTGACCGGTTTAGGGTCGGCCCGGGTTGTTTTGTGGAAAAAGCGTATCAGAGTAGGTTAGCTCTTACCGGCCCTTTCTTTTCAGAGCACCCTTTGCTATTTGGGGATGACAAGGTAGATGGAGTAGGATTGTCGGAACTTGAGGGGTTGGTTCAGGAAGAGCGTTGCGAGCTCTTACTCATTCCGATCCCTAGGTTTCTATGGGAAGTCCGATTTAATTAGTTTCTTTTGTCTTTAGGGAATGTATTACGATTGGGATACGAAAAAGGGAGTTGGTCTAATAGTTCTTGTAAGATCTAATGACCTGGAAAACCATGTGGAGCTAGGGGCATGGTCCCAGAAGGCTCTCCGTGTTGGTGATGTGTTTAACATATAGCCACCAACCATATGGCCAAGTCACCCACTGACACTATTTATCTCTTTTTTGAGTTGTCTTGGATCTCCTTTGGATTCTGAAAGGTGTTTGAATCAGATAAATTGGTTTTGAAAAATGGTTGTTTAAAATGGCTTGTTTGATTTAATAATTTTTTTAAATGAAATGGGATGGGTTTTAAACCAAATTAATTTTTACTTGGGTGGTTATTGTGCCTTTGGAAGGTACATGTTTTTTAAAATGGGGTGACTGATTTGTTTTTAGAAAATGAATTTGTTTTGTTTTAGCCTTTAGTGTTTTCATGGGTTCTCACATGCATGGTTTTATATGGAAATAGGGATGGATTCCTAGTATGGCATGGTTGATGGGTGCTTAGGGTGGTACAAAAATATGAATTTGAGTGAGGCTCGATGAAACACCATTGGCGAGGGTGAAAATCAACCAATTTTGTTCTTGAAATAAAAATGTTTTCAAAAAGAATATGTTTGTTGTTAATAATGGTTTTCTTTTTTATGTTTAAAGTTGGTCTCTTATGTAGTGTTTGATCTTGAGGAATTTTAGTGTTGAGTTGACTTTTATTTGGTTCTTAAATTTTTCTTGTCCAGTGGTTATTCCCATGTAACTTCAATGGGTGATCGTAGTGCTCTTGATCAACCTAAGGATTTTATGCTTGAGTTCCGAAATCTATATCCACCTCTCTTTTATGGTCAAACAGACCCTTCCATAGTGGAGGAGTGGATGCAAAATATCGAAAGGGACTTTAACATCATTGAGTTGCTCGTGTAGTTGAAGGTCAAGTTTGAAACCATCATGCTTGAAGGTTCACTATGGATGTGGTGGAAGTCAGTGTCTCAGAATAAGCCCCGTCAAGAGTTTACTTTGGAGTTTTTCAAAGCCTTATTCATTCATCAGTATTTCTATGAGAAAGAAAGGGTGAGAAAGGGGATGAAGATGTGTTTTCTACAGCAATGTGATGGATCAATGTTTGAGTATTTCTAGTGCTTTGTGGATCTAGTCCCTTATGATTTAGGGTAATCTATAAATGAATCCATGAAGGCTCAGCATTTCGAGGCTAGTCTCCATCCCGATCTGAAGTCGAAGGTGTCAGAGTCTAACCAAGATTCATTTGACGATGTGGTGAGACAAGCTTTTATTGTCGAAGTTGGGATGGAGGGAATGCATGAGGTAGTCCTACCACCTTCACTCCCTAGAAGTAATGGTGAGAATTCTGGCATGGATATGAGGAAGCGATTGAAATTTGATGGATAAAGTCATGGAATCAAAAGGCCTCGGGATATTTCATCAACCTCTTTGAAGTGAAAGACCCTTGTGTGTTTTTAGTGTGGAAATATGGGTCACAAAAAGCCGTCATGTACAAATTCTCTGAATCCCTTCCAAGATTGTGGATGCTTAGGTCACTTGCAATGGTTCTATCAAGGTGTTTCTAGAAAGCCTCATGGAGGAAATTCTCAGAAGTGATGCATTGTTGGGTTTTTGTTTAAAGTTTATTATGTAAGTTTTCTTCCAATGTAAGGGATCTCTTATTGTGGTAGTTGTACTGATGATGTTTTGGGTTTTTTAAATGAATGTGAATGTCGCGTGTCTTTTAATGAACTTTGGTTTTCAATGCCAGTGTGGTTTTCATTTCAAAATTCCATCCTTTCATTTTTCAAGTCAATAGATGTATGTTTCTTATTGGTATTATCAAAACCCGACTGCTAAGGCAGGATACGTTTCATCCATCAGAGCTCCAGGCTAAGGCCTCAAAGTGAAGCTGACGCATTGTATGAAACCCCTAGGGGGTTTGAGATGTTTGGTGAAGGTTGTGAATCTATCATTGTGGTGATATAGTTCTAGCGCTTCTGTTGTGGTTTCTCTATTGTTTTAAATTTCCCTATGGTCGCAAAGGGCATGGTGCACTTACCCTTCACACAATGTCTGTGGTTATACTTACTTGGATGTGAGTTTCTAGTCAGTTTCCTTGTGTGGACCACCCATGTGAATTGGGTGCAGTCTTGATCTTTACTTATCCTTAGGTGAAAAGTGGTGGGTGGCTTAAATATTCATGTTGTGTTCCTTTTATCTTGGAAAAGGCCCATATTTGGGTTCAAGTTGAATTTTCATTTAGTCATTTTTAGTTTGGTTCTTATGGTGGGGAGACCCACCGCGGGTCTCATTGAGTTTTCTCTTAAGACATTATCAAATGCTAGTTGAAGTATAATGGTGGGGAGTCCATTCATGCCTCCCCTATACTAGTGATATGTTTTAGGAAATGAGGTTAAGTTCCATTGGTGGTCAATAAAATGTCCTCAGATTAAGAGGTTGGGTCGTGTTGATGTAGAGTCCTTAGGTGTTGATCAATTGGCTAGAAAGTGTTGTGTCTTTCCAGGGGTAGAAAGCGTTATGGTGTGGAGAATTGTCACACCCCGACCCATGTGATTCTTTTATTTTCTTATTTTCTTCATTTTAAATAATTTTAGTTGAGGTTTGAGTTGATTCCTGGATGAAAGTTTTGAGTTTATGTTAAAAAGTGCGCATTTTGGATTTTACATTGTTGGGCGCATGGGCAGAGCATGATTTATAAATTGTGTAGCTTCGCTCATGACAACTACACAACCTGTCCATATTAAAAAAATTAAAATGAGTAATAAAATTAGAATATTTAATAATAGTTACAATATTCATATTATAATTATTAGTTATATTTATTAATATAATTTTTATGAGTAAATAATTTAATTAAAATGAAAATTAATTACAGTTATCATTAAGAATTTTTATTACTATTATTAAAGTTATTATTATAATTATTAGGAATTTTATTTTATTAAAATTAAATTAATATTTTTATTAATATCTTTTTTATTTTTAACATTATGTTATTATTATCTTTATTATTATTATTTAGATTCTTTTTTTATAATGGGGTATTTTTTTAAGGTTTTAATGAGAAAAAGAAAAAAAATATCAAATCCTAAACATCTACCCTCTTCCCCTATACACAGCGCGTGACCCGACCCCTCTCCCCTAGTGTGTTCTCCCCATTCTGGCCACCTCCCCCTTCTCCTTTCCTAGCACCGCTTCCTCCTCTGACCGCCCCAACCAACACTACTCCCCCCCTCCTGTCCAGCATGCCTCACGACCCTCCGACGCACCCCCTGCTCCGGTCATGGTCCTCTTGATTAGCGGCACAACCACCAGATGGCCCACCTCAGCCTACGTAGACCTCCTCCAGCTAGTGAAAATAACACCAGTGCCGCCCCTACCAGTCACAACCCTCCTCTGGCTAGCGTACACCTTGCCGTCCGGTCTTTCTCTGACCAACACCTCCTTCGCACCTCTGGTAGCACCTTCTCCATTTATTTTCCTTGTTTGCAATGGGGGTTTTGATTATTTAAGGGTTATTTTTATTGGTTTAGGGTTTTTATTTATAGGTTATGGGTTTTGAAACCCCTGTGGAGAAATTTCAGGTTTGCGTTATTGTCGCGCCATACATTTGAGGTAGGTTTCCCATGTGTTTGCCTTCTAAATTGAAGAATCATTAATTTTATGTTTTTCAACTTTTATATTCATGCTAAATATTTTTGAGTACCCTATTGGTTAGACTTTTGGTGTGAAGATAATGTTTTAAGGCTTGGTTTTTGATAATTTGGCTTTTTATGCTAAATTAGTGCACACCATATGTTCGAAAAAAAATGCCCGGTTGGCCCTTGGAATTGTTTTGTGACATTGAAAGTATAGTGTGGTTTCGTTAACAAGTTTGTGGCAAGTGAAATGTTTGTTTGAGGTTTCTTTAAAGGGTTTTTTAAATGTTTTTATGCTAAAGGAAGTTTATTTTGGATTTTAAAATTAGTTTCTCTTGTGATATTGAGTCATAACCTGATTGGATTTTCATATGAACGGGTTTTGGTTTAAAGTGTGATGGAAATGTTTTATAAAGTTGTTTTTATAAATGATTTTATGTGGAAATGGTGTGTTGTCACCTCTTTTAAAAATTTTATTTCATTATTAATAAAGGTTGGTTTTATTTTACATTTAAGGGCCCATTTGGCCACTTTAGAAAATGATGAAAAGTGTTTGTCATAAAACCCCCGTTGGATGTTCCTTATGCCTTGTTGACATGGAATGGTTGGGACATCGTTGGAATGGAATCCCTGGGTTTCATTATATGGGTCCCTTGATTGGGAACCCTTGGTAATATATTGACTTTAAGGAATGAGGGTAATTCTTGGGGAGACTCTAGGTGAGACCTTCTGTGATTATTATTATAAATATAGGTTGTGATTTGATGCTCTATGGAATCTGATGGGTCACCCCCTTTAATACTTGTGACATAGGAACCTGGCATATTGAGATAATTGTCTAAGATGGGTGTTGCACTGGTTGGTTATGGTACTGACTAGTGGCCGATAGTAGGTAAATATGTTTGGGTAATTGATATGGGATTTTCCCTCAACTTGTCCTAATAAAGGGTGGATGAGCATATAGGGTGTTAGATTTAATCGTATGTGGCATGCTACTATAGATGGGGTTGCGGGTATTAGAATCGTTTGGATTATTCTTGATCTCTCTCAGGTTCTCCTATGTCTAGTGGATTTTAGCTGTTTGAACTATTGTTGATATACTTGTATACCTGTTTACATTTCCCTTGATATATGACTACCTTGGTACTCTTGTGTGGTGGTTTTTATGTAAATTGACGTTTTGGTTTCCTAACTCCTATGAAAATGTTTTTCAAAAGAAAATGTGTTTCAAACTATTTAGTTCTGATTTTAAATGAATTCATCACTTTCCCCTTGAAATAGCATGGTAACACTTAAGGTTAGAATCTGTTTTTGAAAATGATTAAAGTAAATGGATTGTACATTAATTTATAGTAAAAAACTGTAGAAATTCATACTTTAATATAATGTAGTTCAAAATTGGAATTAATGTTTCTTTAATTTGTAAAGGTAGTTCTTTGGGGAATAGAATACCGGGCTACCCTACTGAGTTTTAATACTCACGCCTATAGTTATTTTCTATTTTTATTCCCTGTATAGGTTCCATCTTGGGTGCATTCGCCTTGGGCGATGTTTGATCGTTG
Source organism: Viscum album (assembly GCA_963277665.1). Lineage (NCBI taxonomy): Eukaryota > Viridiplantae > Streptophyta > Magnoliopsida > Santalales > Viscaceae > Viscum > Viscum album. The sequence continues at coordinate 754,830,797 of OY728160.1, forward strand.
AGTTGGAGAGTAACCCATGGGGTCACATAGAGTTAGTTTGGTCATTGAGTTTGGTTAGTTTTTCTTTTCAGTTATTACTTAGTTATTATGTTCAATTTATTTATTTTTTGGTCTTATCTTTTATTTTTCCACTGATTCTATTTATTTTTATTGGGTGAAATCATTCCCATCGTCACTCTATTGATTCCCTTGGTGTTTTTCGTCATCCCGGGAGGATCGGGAATGCCTCTTGGGTCTTGCCGCAGATCGGCTCGGGTGACCGGTTCAGGGTCGGCCTGGGTTGGTTCGTGAAAATAACCATAGGATAATAAAATTCATGAGATTTCTTGAGAGATGGATCATAATATTTTATCAATAGAAGCATAGTCATAAACAATCCTGATAAACCATGAGATTGAAACAATAAACTATTACCACTTTGGTAACTTTGAATCATAATTCCCATGAAATAATAAAATTAAATAAAGCTTAAAATATAATTAAAATAATTATATTCATGATATAAAATTTAAAAGGTCATTATATACACTTTTTAAAAGAATATAGGTTCATAACATAACATGTGTCCCAAAGAAGGAAAATTGAGATAAAATTATCTTACAGATTTGGTAACTTTTGAACTGTAAACCTGATGAAATATAGATACTCAAATGGATATTTAAAAAACAATAATTCTAAGTATAATAATAATAAAATACATCCATGGTCAGTATAAACACCACATATATGAAATATAATTTGAACATGGCTTGGTATCATGAAAAATAAAAGTGAGATGGAAATATGTTACCAATTGAGTAACTTTTGAATCGTGATCCCCATGAAAGAATAATAACAATTGAAAAATTTAATATAATGAAATAAATTAAATTCATGATATAAAATTTCATAGAGAATTACATACACCACACAACAAGAATAAGTGCTGAATATAGCATATATCTCACATTAATAAAAGTGAGATGGGAAATCCCTTACCTTAAGTCTTGATTCTTATCGTACTTGTTCAAACCTCATATATAATAAATATAAGTTTATTATAAATCTATAAAATAACCATATTTATATATATAATACAATATATTATTTACTTATGACTTTATATTACCCATTTATTAAAAATTCCATGTTAATGTTATGTTTCGGGTAACAACCGTTTGGGTTTTCTTACATGTTTTGACTTTTCATTCTTAGTACTCTTAATTAGATAATGATTTACTTATTTAAAGAATTTAAACCATGATATTAATATCATATATACTAATTATATATTTATTTATAATAATATATAAAATATAGAAATAGTAAATGATATACACCGTTCATGGAGATGGTAGACTGTACGTATGCATGAACACTATTTCCATTTTCTTGTCGTATTGAAAGAAAGAAAAGTAAATGATGTATATATATATATTATAATTATATTAGAATTATTATTTCATAAATATCACATATTTTTAATAAACCCATCCTTAATACATTCCATATAAAGCGTGAACGAATCACATCGCTTTGGGGAGGTGGTAGTCCACACGTCAACACACAATGTTATTGTATTCCCACAAAATGGAAATCATAACGATATTTATTATTTAATAAATAAATAAGAATAAATACATCATAAATATAATATAAATCATATAAAAACATAAATTAAATCATTATTATCAACCTTGAGAGGTGGTAATGGAAGAACGAACGATAGCGGTTCGAGAGGTGGTAGTCCGCCGTACACACAAACAATGATTGTGTATCCCATTTTATGGATGTGTGTGTAGGTTTAGGTTTAACCATTAACATAAAAACACATGAGTATATTGAGTATAATTATTTTATTATATAATTATGGAATAATAATAATTTAATGGGTGAATAATGAAATAAAACAAAAGTTCTCATTGAAGAACGTTACCTCTTCTTTGGGTAACTCCTTTTGGTTTGCACCAAAGGACCACCTTGGTTTGATTTATTCCAAAAGTGAGGATTCTAGGATTATATTATAGATTTTTTATATTATTTTTAGGTTTTTTATGATCCAAATGTCTTTATAGGTTTGAAGAAGTGAGGGGGGGTGAGTTCCCTTTTATAATGGAGGAGTAGCTTTTTTGTAAATACCAAAAGGTAAACACCATTGAGAAGAATCCCTTACATAATGTGCCTCCAATAATGATCCATTTTTAGATAAAATATGGTAAATGGTCTAAATATTTAAATTAAATTTGTATTGTACATGTGTCTAGGTCATTTTCCCCCTTAAGTTAAAGTTTAGTCCTTTGGTAAACTCATTTTCCCCTTAATCGCTACAAATAATTTTAACCGTTTTCACTAATATTTTTGGTCAAAAATTAAGTTTAAATTATTATAAATTATAAATTATGATTATTAAAAATATGGAATACATTTTTAAAAATTAAAATCACATAATTTTCAGAAAATTAATTTAAAAATAATCCCACAAACCGGACGAAACAACGGGTTTTTAAAGTGAAAATGTTCAAAAGTTTAAAATATTTTTATATCCAATTTCAATGTGAAATTGATTAAAATAACCTAAATTGTATTAATATATGTATAACTAATCTAAATATACATTAAAAATAATTTAAAATATAATTTAACTATGTAAATAAATTAGATGAAAATGCATTTTTCAATTAAAATTCAGTGTTTTTCAGTATTCATCAAAAAATGAAACTTCTCAGAAAAGTAATTTTTTTTTACCCAAAGTAAATTTTGATATTACGATTTAAAAAATAAAAATATCTTTCCAAATATAAATTATAAAATTTTCAAAATTATTTTTAAAACAAGTCTTCCATTAAATGGCGGTAAAACTTCCTCTTAGAAAAATACATCCTTTTATGTGTAAAATTGGATTTATTCTTATCTCTTGTCTAGAAAATAAATAAGATGAATGTCAAATATTTGATTTAATATATAATATATAAATTAAATTAAAATCATTCATAAAAATTGGTTTGTTTAATTTATTGAGATAAAACATGTTTGTACATAAAAAATAGTTTTCCTAAAAAAGGTATTTATTTATTTTCAAATAATTCTTACTTTAATTTATAACTAATTGATAACAAAAGGATTCATTTTATACACAAGTATAAAACATATTTTTACAATTTATTTAATATTATTCATAAAATCCGTCCAAATAGCTAGGTGGTAACTATAATAATATTTTAATATTGATATTAATTGTATATTGTAGTTTGGTAAAACTCAGTCTTGCGTGCAATGAAAACTATCAAAGGAAATCAGAATTGTGTGTATCAAAAGACAAACATAGTTTTGCATGTAACATAAGCTAATATAAGTGTTGTTTATAGTGCAATATTAACTATGTGTTATGTATAATGCGGGAAAAACTTATTGTTTACATATAACAAAATCTATATTTAGTGTTGTGTGAAATGAAAAATATCAAAAAGATTAAATTAATTGGATTTTTTTTTTCAAAAAATCTCAATGTGTTACATTCTAACCCCATTAAAATGAATTTCACCCATGAAATTATTCTGGTTTGTCACAGTTTTAATACTTAAAATTTTCTTTCATAGAACCCCACATCATAAAAACGAATACTAAAGAACTTCCTTTAAAAAGGGAAAGTTGGAAACATAAAGGTCACCCAAAGTAACTCATAACTAGGTTTCCATATAGGGGACCATAGGTGGAGATTTTTATATGGAATAAAAGAATAAATAATTATAGAGATTAATAGAGATCACTAATCACAAGAAAGTGGGTGATCCAAATAAATTTAACGATAAAAAGCATAAATCTATGATGATCTAAGGGACCATTTGATTAATCAGAAATGAAGGTACTGGGATAAATTTTTTGTTACAAGATGCTTTTCCTAGAGTTGAATAATTTTCACAAGGAGATATAATTACTTTATTTCATTCCATTTCATATACACAATATCACCCTTTGGTTGTAACTTGACTAATTCCCACTTTATCTCTTACTATAATAAATGAAAGTGATTTTTTCATTACGAAATCATTAAAAAATCATGAGATCCATAAATATAATAATAGGTAATTCCATCTATCTTTAGTTAACATAACATCAAAATGGATAGCATAGGTTATCCAATATGCATAAATCCTCATATGGAAAGATAAAACTTTAATATCTAAAACCTAATCCAAAGTTTAATTTAAACCATTCCATAAATGGTTAACCTTGTAACCCTTTTGAAATATAAAAATCCAAAACATTATAAATAATGTCACTGAATTTCTCAAAATCATCATAACATTGATTCCCCATATATCATAAAGTAGATCATATTTTTCACACACCAAACATGTGAATACCTTCATTATGTACACTCTTGAAACATATTAATATCCTAAACTACTATAAATACTTATTGAAAACATGCATGATTCTTTATTCCAAAGATTATTGGATATATTCCTTAAATCCAAAAATGTTGTAAACTTCATTAATGATATCATAAACCACTTTTTCAACAAATACTATATCACTTATGTGGTCATAAATACTATCCAATTTACTTTATTCATATCATCATCTCTTTATCTATACTAAATATCACTTTATCATCCTTACAAACATGTTAAGGGTTACCTTAAATTAATGAAACCTTACCATTAAATAATTTTTCTACATCATTAGTATCATTTAACATATTTTTAAAAATACATAAATAAAAACTTCTACAAACAATCATTATATACTTCATGATTCATATAACATAATACTTGAATTCAAATACATTAATACTTCTATCATTCCACATCTTACTTAAGCCATTAACTAATATTAATTATCTTATTACTTAATACCACTTTCCTAAAATATGAAATATGAATCATGTCTACACAATTTAATCATGCTTATAAACAATAATATTAGAAAAGAATATACCTTCCATATGTTTCTCGTGGTATCTTCACCATCAGAAAAAAGACCATTAATCTTAAATACTTATATATTTCCTTCATGATATTTCCCCCAATACATTTATTTTCATAATGCCCACACTTTACACATTTAAAGCATTCAAAAATTGATGATAACTTATAGAGTCCATTATTCTCATCCATTGCATTAAATTAACTTTTAATTTTATTTTTTATTTACTTTATTTATGTCCTTATATTCAAAACATATTCCTATTCCCATAATACATCCACTTATATTATCTAGATAGGGATATAATCTATTGTAAACCACTCTATCAATCATTTAACAAACTTATAGGACATTTTCTTAAACTTTGAATCGTCCTTATAATTATGCTTAGAGACATCCCTATACATACCCTTAGAAATATCCCTAGGTATATCACTAAAGTTTTCTCATCCTAGTTTACAAATGTTGACAAAAACTTTACTTTAATACCAACTATAGAGACCCATGATTAATATACATGGATATTAAATTATTTTAGATGAATATTCAGAACATTAAATAAGTACATTCCCAAGGATTGTAATAGTTTAGTGTCTTTGGAAACTTGGAAACAAAATCTTTTAACTTGGTGAAAGATATTCAATATCTACCTAAAGATATTACCCTTTTATTAACCCTACTTAAAACCTTTCTTCTTAACCTAGGGAAAAGAAACATAACAAAGGGTGAGATTAGATGCTAAGTAAGGGTAAACATGGAGGATATAAGTCTATGATCATATAAAATCATGAGATAAGAATAAGAATATATGATCATGAACACGAATTTATAAGTTCACACCCAAACTGTCATAGATTATAAACATGAGTCATAACATAAATATTTTCAGTTCATAATGCATGAATTACAATGGTGTTAAATAATCATAAATCAATCATGAACCATAAACTTATGTCATATAAGTGTGGAACCATCATAAATATAGAACACCATTTTATGTGTCAAGAATAACTACCAAGACCATCAATATAGTGGCTCAGGACACACCTTTTCTTATAGTGGATCAGGATGCACCTATTTCCAATTGTGGATCAGGACACACCAGTTTCCCATTGTGGACCAAGACACACCTATTTCCCATTATGGATAAATCCCTTCAACTTTTTTTCCATTTTATCTCATGATATATAAATATTTACCCAATTAATTTAATTAAGATACAGGCCCCAACCATCACATAATGAAATCAAAAATACATGTGACATAAGATAATAAAACATTTATCACATCATGACCCATAAAAAGAGATGGGTTTCATAAAAATCATATCATAACACATGAAATGAAATTTTTATCATAAAAATTTAATCATATCATAACCTATGGAAAACATGTATGTTTTATAATCATTTTATCATAGAATAACCCATGAAATGAGGCGGGTTTCATAAGCATTTTATCATGGTATAATCTATGGAAGAGAAATGGGTTTCATAGAAAAAATTCATCTTAAACACAAACCATTCAAATAAATGATAATTATTTTTTACTTGGATCATATACCTAGTAAATTATAAACCATATCAAAGGATTTTATCTTATATAGAGAAGGTATTTAAAAGATAACTTAGAGCATTTATTAAAGAAAATAACCTTTCTTTCAAAATAATTTTTTAAGACATAAAGAATTTTAAAAATAATTTTCTTTGAAAAATAATTTTAAAACATATGAAGTAATATTTAAAAATTATTTAAAACATTTCTTGAGGAAAATATCCCTTTTATTTAGAAAAACTATTTTTAGAACATACAACATTTCAAAAAACTTTTTCTATGAAAATAGCTTTGAAAACTTATAAAGGAATATTTTAAAACCATTTTAAACAATTTTTAAAACATATATATTTTTTAAAATCCTTTTACTATAAAACTAACTTAAAATATCATCAAAAAACATTTTGGAAAACATAGTTTTAGAATAATATAGATTTTATATTGAAGAGATAAATAAATTCATATTTTCTTAATTTTTTTCTTAATTATATTGAGTACCAAAGAGTGGAAAAAATGTTACCATTACATGAATATATCATGAATAAACATATTATAATAAAATTCATAAGAGTTATTGAGATATGGATCATAATATTTCATCAACAGAATCATAATCATAAACAATCCTGATAAACAATGAGATTAGAAATAAACTATTACCAATTTGGTAACTTGGAATTATAATCCAAATGAAAGAATAAAATTAAATCAAGCATAAAATATCATGAAAATAATTATATTCATGACATAACATCTCTAATTTCAGTACATACACATTCTAAAAGAATATAGGTGCATAACATAACATGTGTCCCATAGAAGACAAATTGAGACAAAATTATCTTACTGATTTGAAAATTTTTAAACAGTAAACCCCATGAAATATAGATAATAAAATAGATATATAAATACAAATAATTATAAATATAATAATCATAAAATACATCCATGTACAATATAAACACCACATATAAGAAATAGGTGGTGAACATGGATTGTGTCTCACATAAAATAAAAGTGAGATGAAAATCCCTTACCACTTGAGTAACTTTTAAATTGCGAGTCCTGTGAAAAAATAATATCAATTGAAAATTTTAATATAATTAAATAAAATAAATCAATTATATAACATTTAATAGGGAAATATACACACCACATAATAATAATAAGTGATGAATATAGCATATATCTTAGAGAAATAAAAGTGAGATGAGAAATCCCTTACCTTAAGTCTTGAATCTCATTGTACTTGTTCAAAACTCATGAAAAATAAATATAAGTTTATTATAAATATATAAAATAACAATATTAATATATATAATACCATATATTATTTACTTATTACTTTATATTACATATTTATTAAAAATTCCATGTTAATGTTATGTTTTTTGAAATAACCGCTTTGTATTTCATACATGTTTTGAATTTTCATTCTTAGTACCCTTACTTAGATCATGATTTAATTGTTTAAATCACATAAAAAATGATATTAATATAATATATATTCAGTATATATGTATTTATAATAATATATAAAATATATAAATGGGAAATGAAATACACTATTCACAGAGACGGTATGCCGTACGCACACATGAATGCTGTTTAAATTTTCTTGTTGTATTGAAAGAAAGAAAAATTAAATGTTATATATATATATTATAATTATATTAGAATTATTATTTCATAAATATTACATATAATTAATAAACCCATCCTTAATACATTTCATGTAAAGCGTGAACGAATCAAATCGCTTTGAGGGGGTGGTAATCCACAAATCCATAAATGTTGTTATCGTATTCCCAAAAAATGGAAAGCATGAATTTATGTGTTATAAAATAATTAAATATGAATAAATAAATTATAAATATCATATATATCATATAAAAATATTAATTACATCATTATTACCAACCTTGAGAGGTGGTAATGGAAGAACGAATGATATCTGTTCGTGAGGCGGTAGTCTGCTGTACACATGAACGATGATTGTGTATCCCATTTGATGGAAGTTTGTGTAGGTGTATGAAAAAAAATTAAAATAAAAACCAATAAGTATATTGAGTATAATTATTTTATTATATAATCACAGAATAATAATAATTTAAAGGGTGAATAAACGAATAAAACAAAAGTTCTCGTTGAAGAACATTACCTTTTCTTCGGGTAACTCATTTTGGTTTGCACCAAAGAACCACATTGGTTCAATTTATTCCCAAATAGAGGAGTATAGGATGATATGATGTATTTTGGGAGATTATTTGGGAAGGTTATTTATGATACAAAGGGCTTTATAAGTGTGAATAAGTGATGGGGGTGAGTGTCCTTTTATAGTGGAGGAGGAGTGGATTTTTTTATAAATACAAAAAGGTAAACACTATTGAGAGGTATCCATTACATCATGTGACTCCAATAATGGTAAATTTTAGATAAAATATGGTAAATGGTAAAAATATTTCCATAAAATGGGTATTGGACATGTTTCTAGTTCATTTTGTGCCTTTAAGTTAAATATTATCCCCTTGGTAAACTCGTTTTTTATCTTAATCACTGTAATTATTTTTATCTTTTTCACTAATATTTTTTGTCAAAAATTAAGTTGTATTTATTATAAATTATAAATTATAAAGATTAAAAATATGGAATTTATTTTTAAAAATTAAAATCACATAATTTTCAGAAATTAATTTAAAAATAATCCCACAAAAAGGACGAAATAATGAGTTTTTAATGTGAAAATGTTCAAAAGTTTGAAATGTTTTTATATCTAATATCAATGTGAAATTGATTATAATTACATAAATTATATTAATATATGTATAATATATATAAATATATAATAAAACCAATTTAAAACATAATTTTAATATATTAATAAATTAGATGAAAATGCAGTTTCAATTAAAATTCGGTGTTTTTCACTATTCATCAAAAAATGAAACTTCTCAGAAAAGTACCAAAAATTTACCCAAAGTAAATTTTTATATCAATATTTAAAAAATAAAGTTTATTTTTTCAAATATAAATTATATAAGTTTCAAAAATTATTTTTAAAACAAGTCTTCCATTAAAAGGTGGTAAAACTTCCTCTTAGAAAAATACATCCTTTTATGTGTAAAATTGGATTAATTATTATCTCTTATCTAGGAAATAAATAAGATGAATGTTAAATAGTTGATTGAATATATAATTTATACATTCTAATAAAATCATTCATCAAAATTGTTTTGTTAAATTTATTGAGATAAAACATGTTTGCACCTAGAAAAATAGTTACCTTAGAAAAGTAATTTCTTTACTTTCAAATAATTATTACTTTCATTTCTAATTAATTTATAACCAAAGGATTAGTTTTATTCATATGTGTAAACCATATTTTCACAATTTAGTTAATATTATTCATAAAATCCATTCCAATAGTTAGGTGGTAACTATAATAATATTTTAATAACAATAATTATTGTATGTTATAGTTTGGTAAAACCTGGTCTTGTGTAAAACACAAGCTATCGAAGTAACTAAAAATCATGTGTAAAAAAAGTCAAACATAGTGTTTTGTGTACCAAAATATAATATAAGTTTTTATTTTAGTGCAATATTAACTTGGTGTTGTGTAAAATTCATGACAAACTTATTACTTTCATATAACAAAAGCTATATTCAGTGTTGTGTGAAATGAAAAATATAAAAAAGATTAAATTAATTGAAAAAATATATTTCAAAAAATCTCAGGGTGTTACATTATAACCCCATTAAAATTAATTTAAACCTATAAATTCATCTAGATTATCAAAGGTTTAATACTTGAAAGTTTCTTTCATAGAAACCCACATTATAAAAATGAATACCAGAACTTCCTTTAAAAAGGGAAAGTTGGAAACATAACAGTTACCCAAAGTAACTCATAACTAGGTTTACACATTGGAGAACATAGAAGAAGATTTTTACATGGAATAAAAGAATAAATAATTATAGAGAGTGAGAGAGACCACTCATCACAAGAAAGTGGGCGATTTAAAGAAAGTTAATGATAAAAAAACATAAATGTATGATGGTATAAGGGACCATTTGATTAATTAAAAATGAAGGTACCAAGATAATTTTTTATTAAATGATCCTTTTACTAGAGCTTAATAATTTTCACAAGGAGATATAATTACTTGATTTCATTCCATTCTATATACAAAATCTCACCATTTAGTTATTTCATTATCAATTCCTACTTCATCTATTACTACAATAAATGAAAGTGAATTTGTCTTTCCTAAGGAATTAAAAAATCATGAGATCCATAAATAGAATAATCGATCATTCCATCTGTCTTTACTTAACATCACATCAAAATAGCTAACACAAGTTATCCAATATACATAAATAATCATATAGTGAGATAATAATTTAATCTCTAAAACATCATCTGAATTTTAACTTAAACCATTCCATAAATGGCTAACCTTATAACAATTTTGAAAGATAAAAATACAAAAATTTATAAATAAGGTCACTGAATTTCTCAAAATCATTATAACATTGATCCACCATATATCATAAATCATATCCTATTTTTCACATACCAAACATGTGAATACCTTAATTATGTACACTCTTGAAACATATTAATAGCCTAAACTACTATAAATACTTATTGAAAACATGCATACTTCTTTATTCCAAAGATTATTGGATATATTCCTTAAATCAAAAAATGTTGTAAACTTCATTAATGATATCATAAACCACTTTTTATATAAATAATATATCACTTCTGAGGTCATAAATACTATCCAATTTACTTTATCCATATCATCATCTCTTTATCCATACTAAATATCATTTTATCATCCTCAAGTATATGTTAAGGATTAACTTCCCTTAATTTAACCTTACAATTAAACCATTTTTCTAGGTCATCAATATCATTTAACATATTCTTGAAAACACTTAAATAAAAACTTCTACAAAAAATCCTTATATACTTCATGATTCATATAACATAATTCTTGAATTAAAATACATTAATAATTCAATCATTCCACTTCTTTCTTAAGCCATTAGCCAAGATTAATTATCTTATTCCTTAATACTACTTTCCTAACATATGAAATATGAATCATGTCTACTCAATTTAATCATACTTATAAACAATACTATTAGAAAAGAACATACCTTTCATATGTCACTCATGGTATCTTCACCATTAGTAGAAAGACCATTAATCTTATAGCCTTGCATATTTCCCTCATGTGATTTCCCCCAAGACATTGATTTTCATAATGCCCATAATTTCCACATTTAAAGAATTTAAAAGTTGATGATACCATAGGGATGCCATTATTTTCATCCATTACATTAACTGAACTTTTCTTTTTCCCTTTTCTGTTACTTTATTTATGTCCTTCTATTCAAAACATCTTCCTGTTCCCCTAATACATCTACTTGTTGTATATAGATATATATGTAATTTCTTAGAAACCACTATATCAATCCATTACTAAACTTCTAATAAATTTTCTTAACCTTTTGTTTGTCCTTATAATTATCCTTAGATACATCTCTAGACATGTACTTATAAATATACCTAGGAATATCACTAAATTTTTATCATACTAGTTTTCAAAGGTTGAATAAACCTTTCCTTCAATACCAACAATAGCAACCTAGGCTTAACACACATGGATATTACATCATTTTAGATGAATATTCAGAACAATACAATAGTAAATTCCAGGGGACCATAATAGTTTTTTGTATTTGGAAACATGGAAACACAATATTCTAAATTGGTAAAATATATTCAACATCTACCATAAATATCTTACCCTTTTAGTAACCCTACTTAAAACCTTTCTTCATTACCTAGGGAAAGGAATTATAATAAAGAGTGAGATTAGATGCTCAGTAAGGGTAAACATAGAAGATAACAATCCATGATATATAAAATTATAAGATAATAATAAGTTAATTTTATCATGAACATTACTTTCAAAGTTCATACCCAACCTGTCATAGATTATAAACATGAGTCATAGTATAAAGATTGGTAGTTTATAAGGCATGAATTAGAAGGGTGTTAAATAATTATAAATAAATCGTGAACCATAAGATTATTTTATATAAGTATAGAGAAATCATAAATATATAAAACCATTTCATGTGTCAATGTTAACTACCAATACCATAAATATAGTGGATCAGGACACATCTGTTTCCCATAGGGGATCAGGATGCACCTATTTCCCATTATGGACTAGGACACACTAGTTTCCCATTGTAGATCAGGACACACCTATTTCCCATTATGGATCAAGACCTTATAATTTTTCCCATTTTATCTCATGAGATATAAATATTTACCCAATTAATTTTAGGGATATATAGGTCCCACCCATCACATAATTAAATCATACATACATGTGACACAAGATAATAAAACATTAATCACATTATGACCCATAAAAAGAGACGAGTTTCATAAACATCATATCATAACCCATGAAATGAATTGGATATCATAAAAATTTCATCATATCATAACATGTATAAAACAGATAGGTTTCATAATCATTTCATCATAGAATAACCCAGGAAAGGAAGTAGGTTTCATAAGCATTTTATCATGGTATAACCCATGGAAGAGAAATAGGTTTCATAAACAACTTGTTATATTAAAAATAAACCATTAAAATAAATAATAATAATAGTTTCCTTGTATGATATCCCTAGTAAATTATAAACTATATCCAATGATTTTATATTATATAGATAAGTATTTTGAAAGATCAACTTAAGCATTTATTAAAGAAAATAACATTTCTTTCACAATCATTTTTTATGAAATATATTTTTTTAAAATAATTTTATTTGAAAAATACTTTGAAAACATATTAAGTAATATTTAAAAATCATTTATAATATTTCTTTAGGAAAATATCCCTTTTTCTTTGAAAAAATCTGTTTAGAATATAAAAAGTTTTGAAAACCATTTTCCTTGGAAATAGATTTGAAAAATTATAAAGGGATATTTTAAAACCATTTTAAACACTTTTTAAAACATAATTTTTTTTAAAATATTTTTCCTTGAAAAATATATTAAAATATAATTAAAAAAATATTTTTCAAAACATGGTTTTTGAATAACATAGATTTTTGACCGAAGAGAGAAATAAAGTCAGATTTTCTTAATTATCTTAAGTTACAAAGAGTGGAAAAAATGTACCATTACATGAATATATCATGAATAAATAGATGATAATAAAATTAATTAGATCTCTTAAGATATGGATCATAATATTTTATCAACATAATCATAATCATAAATAATATCGATAAACGATGAGATTAGCAATAAACTACTACCACTTTGGTAACTTTGAATCATAGTCCCCATGAAATAATAAAATTAAATGAATCATAAAATATCATGAAAATAATTATATTCATTATATAACATATCAAAGTTTAGTATTTACACCTCGTAAAATATTATAGGTGCATAACATAACATGTGTCTCAAAGAAGGAAAATTTAGACAAAATTATCTTACCGATTTGGTAAATTTTAAATCATAAACCCCATGAAATATAGATACTCAAATATATATGTAAATAAAAATAATTATCAGTATAATAATAATAAAATACATCCATGGATATTATACACATCACATATAAGAAATAGGTGGTGAACATGACTTGTATCTCATAGAAAATAAATATGAGATGGAAATCCCTTACCACTTGTGTAACTTTTGAATCACGAGCCCTGTGAAAGAATAATACCAATTGAAACTTTTAATAACATGAAATAAAGTATATTAATTATATAACATTTAATAGTGAAGTACATACACCGCACAATAATAATAAGTGGTGAATATAGCATATATCTCACAGAAATAAAAGTGAGATGAGAAATCCCTTACCTTAAGTCTTGAATCTCATTATAATTGTTCAAACCTCATGAATAATAAATATAAGTTTACTATAAATATATAAAATAACCATATTAATATATATATAATACCATATATTATTTACTTATGACTTTATATTACCTGTTTATTAACAATTCGATGTTAATGTTATGTTTCAGGTAAGACCCGCTTTGTTTTTTGTACATGTTTTGAATTGTCATTATTAGTCCTCTTACTGAGATCATGATTTAATTATTTAAAGAATGTAAACCATGATATTAATATTATATATATTTATTATATATATATTTATAATAATCTCTAAAATATAGAACTGGGAAATGAGATACACCATTCATAGAGACGGTAGGCCATACATATACATGAATGCCGTTTCCATTTTCTTATCGTATTGAAAGAAAGAAAATTAAATGATGTATATATGTATATATTATCATTATATTAGAATTATTATGTCAGAAATGTTACATATTATTAATTAAACCATCCTTTATACATTCCATGTAAAGCATGAATAAATCACATCACTTTGAGGAGGCGATAGTCCACACATCCAAAAATGATGTTATCGTATTCCCAAAAAATGAAAAGCATGAAGTTATGTGTTATATACTAATTAAATAAAAATAATTAAATCATAAATATCATATATATAATATAAAAATAGTAATTCCATCATTATTACCAACCTTGAGAGGTGGTAATGAAAAAAACGAATGACATCGGTTTGTGAGATGATAGTCTGCTATACACATGAACAATGATTGTGTATCCCATTTGATGGAAGTGTGTATAGGTGTAGGATGAAACCTTAACACAAGAAAATATAATTATATTTAGGATAATTATTTTATTATATAATCATGTAATAATAACAATTTAATGGGTGAATAGAGGAATAAATCAAAAGTTCTCATTGAAGAACATTACCTCTTCTTCGGGTAACTCCTTTTGGTTTGCACCAAAGGACCACCTTGGTTTTATTTATTTCCAAAGGGAGGATTTTAGGATGATATGAGGGATTTTGTTAGATTATTTTGGAAGGGTTTTTTTATCCAAAGGGCTTTATATGTGTGAATAAGTGAGGGGGGTGAGTTCCCTTTTATAGAGGAGGAGGGGGGGGGGGGGTTGTAAATACAAAAAGGTAAACACTATTAAGAGGTATCCATTACATCATGTGCCTAAAATAATGGTCCATTTTCAATAAAATAGGTTAAATTGTATAAATATGTCCATAAAATGGATATTTTACATATTTCTAGGTCATTTTTCCCCTTAAGTTAAAGTTTAGTCCCATGATAAACTCGTTTTTCTCTTAATCACTGTAATTAATTTTATCTGTTTTCACTAATATTTTTGGTCAAAAATTAAGTTGATCTTATTATAAATTATAAAGTATGATAAAAAATATTAAATATGTTTTCTAAATTACAATCACAGATGTTATAGAAATTAATTTAAAAATAACCCCACAAACAAGACGAAACAACAAGGTTTTAATGTGAAAATGTTCAAAAGTTTGAAATGTTTTTATATCCAATTTCAATGTGAAATTTATTCCAATTACCTAAATTGTATTAATATATATATATAATATATCCAAATATACATTAAAAAAAGTAAAATATAATTTAACTATATACATAAATTAGTAGAAAATGTAGTTTTCAATTAAAATTTGGTGTTTTTAACTATTCATCAAAAATTGAAACCTCTCAGAAAAGTACTAAAAATTTAGCCAAAGTAAATTTTGATTTTAGAATTTCAAAAACACAGTTTATTTTTTCAAAATATAAATTTTTAAAATGTCAAAAATTATTTTTAAAACAATTCTTCCATTAAAAGGTGGTAAAACATCATCTTAGAAAAATACATCCTTTTATATATAAAATTGGATTTATTCTTATATATTGTCTAGAAAATACATAAGATGAATATTAAATAGTTTATTGAATATATAATATATAAATTCCAATAAAATAATTCTTCAAAATTTGTTTTTTTAAATTTATTGAGATAAACGTGTTTGTACGTAGAAAAATAATTTTCTTAGAAAAAAAATTTCTTTATTTTTAAATAATTATTAATTTCATTTCTAACTAATTGATAACCAAAGTATTAATTTTATACAGATTTATGAACCACATTTTTACAATTTAGTTAATATTATTCATAAAATCCATTCTAATGGCTAGGTGGTAACTATAATATTATTTTAACTACAATATTAATAGTATGTTGTAGTTCGGTAAAACTCAGTATTGCGTGAAACACAAGCTATAAAAGGAACTCAAAATTGTGTGTAACATAATCCAAAGATAGTGTTTTGTATACCACAATATAATATAAGTGTTTCTTATAGTACAAGATTAACTTGGTTTTGTGTATAATGCAATGAAAACTTATTTCTTTCATATAAAAAAATCTATATTCAGTGTTGTGTGAAATGAAAAATATCAAAAAGATTAAATTTATTCAAAAAATATATTTCACAAAATATCATGCTGTTACATTCTACCCCCTTAAAATGAATTTTCCCTCAAAATTCTTCTGGGTCATCAAAGGTTTAATACTTGAAAGTTCCTTTCATAGAAACCCAAATCATAAAAATGAATACTAGAACTTCCTTTAAAAAAGGAAATTTAGAAACATAAAAATTACCCAAAGTAACTCAAAAATAGGTTTCCACATAGGAGAACATAGGTGAAGATTTGTACATAGAATACAAGCATAAATAATTATAGAGAGTGATAGAGATCACTGATCACAAGAAAGTGGGTGATATAAAGAAATTTAATGATAAAAAAACATAAATCTATGATGATATGAGGGACCATTTGATTCATCGAAAATGAAGGTACGAGGATAATTTTTTTGTTTAATGATCCTTTTAATAGATTTGAATAATTTTCACAAGGAGATATAATTACTTGATTTCATTCCATTACATTTACACAATCTCACCCTTTGGTTGTGCCTTGATCAATTCCCACTTCATCAATTACTCCAATAAATGAAAGTGAATTTGTAATTCCCGAAGAATTAAAAAATCATGAGATCCATAAATATAATGAAAGGACATTCCATTTATCTTTAGTTAATATCAAATCAAAATGGTTAGCACAAGTTATCTAATATGAATAAATCCTCATATGGTGAGACAATAATTTAATCTCTAAAACCTCATTCAAAGTTTAACTTAAACCATTCCATAAATGGTTAACCTTGTAACCCTTTTGAAATATGAAAATACAAAACTTTATAAAGAAGGTTACTAAATTTCTAAAAATCAACATAACATTGACCCCCATATATTATAAAGTAGCTCCTATTTTCTACATACCAAACATGTGAATACCTTCATTATGTACACTCTTGAAACATGGTATTAACCTTAATTACCATAAATCCTTATTGAAAAAAATTCATGGTTCCTTATTCCAAAGATTATTGGATATATTCCTTAAATAAAAAATACTTTAAACTTAATTAATGATTGCATAAAACACTTTTTCAAAAAATCCTTTATCATTTATGAGGTCATAAATACTATCCAATTTACTTTATCCATATCATCATCATCTATTTATCTATACTAAATATCATTTTCTCATCCTCAAGAACATTTACGGGTTACCTTCCCTTAATGTATGTGACAAATGGGTCCCGGTGATAGCACAACCACCCCGCCTTAACATGGTCATCGGGTCCTGGCCCACCAGGTACCACCAGTTGCCCCGCAGATATGTGATCCCCACCCTAGGGCCCACCCACATGCCCGAACGAGTCATCTGACTAATGATTGTCCTCACAGGCCAACACATGTCCTTTCCAGTGTGCTTTGTCATCACTCACACACACCTTGAGAAACTTCCCAGAAGGTCACCCATCCTGATCACTACTCTAAGCCAATAACACTTTACTATGGAGTTCTAATCAGGTAGGCTCTCAAAAAGAAAGGTTCATCTTGTTGACATGAGTCA
Organism: Viscum album; assembly: GCA_963277665.1. NCBI lineage: Eukaryota > Viridiplantae > Streptophyta > Magnoliopsida > Santalales > Viscaceae > Viscum > Viscum album. The sequence continues at coordinate 754,849,181 of OY728160.1, forward strand.
TATCATTTAGTCATTTAACCATTTATCATTATAGGGTGCCCCACTTTATCCATATCATCATCATCTATTTATCCATACTAAATATCATTTTCTCATCCTCAAGAACATTTTAAGGGTTACCTTCCCTTAATGTATGTGACAACTGGGTCCCGGTGACAGCACATCCACCCTACCTTAACATGGTCATCAGGTCCTGGCCTGCCAGGTACCACCAGTTTCCCCACAGATACATGATCCCCACCCTAGGGCCCACCCATGCACCCGAACAGGTCATCTGACTAATGACTGTCCTCACAAAAAAACACTTGTCCTTTCCAGTGTGCTTTGTCCTCACTCACACACACCCTGGGAAACTTCCTAGAAGGTCACCCATCCTAATCAATACTCCAGACCAAGCACACTTAACTATGGATTTCTAATCAGGTAGGATTCCGAAAAGGAAGATGCACCTTGTTGACATGAGTCATATCATTTAGTCATTTAAACCTTTATCATTCTGGGGTGTTACATTCACCCCCACTTTAGAGCACAACGTCCTCGTTGTGGGCCATACATCTCAATCCAGGAAGTGCGCTGCACTTAAGCCTGGGTAACACCTCTAATACCAAATATAACAACTAGGTCCCGATGATAGCATAACCACCCCACCTTAACATGGTTTTTGGGTCCTTTCTAGTGGGCTTTGTCCTCACTCACAAAAACCTTGAGAAACTTATGAGAAGGTCACCCATCCTGATCAATACTCTAGGCCAAGAATGCTTAACTGTGGAGTTCTAATCAGGTAGGCTCTCAAAAAGAAAGGTGCACCTTGTTAACATGAGTCATATCATTTATTCATTTAAGCCTTTATCATTCTAGGGTGCCCCACTTTATCCATATCATCATCATCATCTATTTATCCATACTAAATACCATTTTCTCATCCTCAAGAACATTTTAAGGGTTACCTTACCTTAATGTATGTGACAACTGGGTCCCGGTGACAGCACATCCACCCCGCCTTAACATGGTCATCGGGTCCTGGCCCTCCAGGTACCACCAGTTTCCCTGAAGATATGTGGTCCCCACCCTGGGGCCCACTCACATGCCCGAACGGGTCATCTGACTAATGACTGTCCTCACAAGACAACACATGTCCTTTCTAGTGTGCTTTGTCCTCACTCACACACACCCTGGGAAACTTCCCAGAAGGTCACCCATCCTGATCACTACTCCAGACCAAGAATGCTTAACTATGGAGTTCTAATTAGGTAGGATTCTGAAAAGGAAGGTGCACCTTGTTGACCTGAGTCATATCATTTAGTCATTTAACCCTTTATCATTCTGGGGTGTTACATTCACCCCCACTTTAGAGCACAACGTCCTCGTTGTGGGCCATACATCTCAACCCAGGCAGTGCACTGCACTTCAGCTTGGGTACCACCTCTGATACCAAATATAACAACTGGGTCCTGGTGACAGCACAACCACCCCGCCTTAACATGGTCGTCAGGTCCTGGCCTTCCAGGTACCACTAGTTGCCCCGCCGACACGTGGTCCCCACCCTGGAGCCCACCCACGTGCCTAAATGGGTCATTTGACTAATGACTATCTTCACAGGCCAATACATGTCCTTTACAATGTGCTTTTTCCTTACAGGCCAACACATGTCCTTTCCAGTGTGCTTTTTCCTCACTCACACACACCTTGGGAAACTTCCCAGAAGGTGACCCATCCCGATCACTACTCTAGACCAAACACGCTTAACTATGGAGTTCTAATCAGGTAGGATTCCGAAAAGGAAGGTTCACCTTATTGAAATGAGTCATATCATTTAGTCATTTAACCCTTCATCATTTTGGGGTGTTACATTCACCCCCCACTTTAGAGAACAACGTCCTCATTGTGGGCCATACATCTCAACCTAGGAAGTGCGCTGCATTTAAGCCTGGATACAACCTCTAATACCAAATATAACAACTGGGTCTTGGTGCTAGCACAACCACCCTGCCTTAACATGGTCATTGGGTCCTGGACTTCCAGGTACCACCAGTTGCCCCGCTGACACTTGGTCCCCACCCTAGAGCCCACCCACGCGCCTGAATGGGTCATCTGAATAATGACTATCCTCATAGGCCAACACATGTTCTTTCCAGCGTGATTTGTCCTCACTCACACACACCATGGGAAACTTCCCAGAAGGTCACCCATCCTGATCACTAATCTAGGAAAAGTACTCTTAACTGTGGAGTTCTAATCAGGTAGGCTCCCAAAAAAAAGGTGCACCTTTTTGACACGAGTCATATCATTTAGTTATTTAACCCTTTATCATTCTGGGGTGTTACAATGTAACCTTAGCATTAAATATTTTTCTAATTCATCGGTATCATTTAACATATTCCTGAAAATACTTAAAATAAAAACTTCTATAAACAATCCTCATGCTTTATTATCTTATTTCTTAATACCACTTTCCTAAAATATGAAATATGAATCATGTCTACTCAATTTAATCATGCTTATAAATTATACTATTAGAAAATAACATACCTTTTATATGTCACTTAGGTTCTCTTCACCAATAGAAGAAAGACCATTACTCATAAAACCTTTCATATTTCCTTCATGAGATTTCCCCCAAGACATTGATTTTCAGAATTCCTATACTTTACACATTTAAAGCATTCAACAGTTTATGATACCTTAGAGAGGTCATTATTCTCATCTACTGTGTTAACTGAACCTTTCATTTTCCCTTTGAAGTTACTTTATTTACATCCTTCTATTAAAAAAACTTTCCTAATCCCATAATACATCCACTTGTAGTATCTAGACAGGGATTTAATTTTCTGGGAACCACTCTATCATTCCTTCACCAAATTTCTTGGACATTTTCTTAAACTTTGACATATCCTTAGACTTATCCTTTGAGACATCCCAATAAATATTCTTAGAAATATCCGTATGGATATCACTAAATTTTTATCATTCTAGATTTCTATGGTTGACTAAACCTTTCCTTTGATACCAAATATAGTGACCCAGGCTTAACATAAATGGATATTACATCATTTTATATGAATATTTAGAACATTACAAAAGTACATGAATGAGGACCATAATAGTTTAGCGTCTTTGGAAACTTGGAAACACAATCTTCTAACTTAATTAAAGATCTTAAACATCTACCATAAAGATATCACCCTTTTATAAATCCTACTTAAAACCTTTCTTCATAACACAGGGAAAGGAAACATAAGAAAAGAAAAGAATTATAAAGGTTTTAAATAATTTCATCATAAAATAACCCATGAAATAAATCAGGCTTCATAAGCGTTTTATCATGGTATAACCCATGGAAGAGAAATGAGTTTCATAAAAAACTTTTCATATTAAACATAAACCATTAAAATAAATAATAATAATGGTGTAATTGGATCACATACATATTAAATCATAAACTATATCAAATGATGTTATCTTAGATGGAGAAGGATTTTGAAAGGCCACTTAAAGAATTTCTTATGGAAGACAACCTTTATTTCAAAATAAATTTTTAAGATATAAAATATTTTCAAAATCCTTTTATTTGAAAAATAATTTGAAAACTTATGTATTAAGATTTAAAAATCATTTAAAACATTTATTAATGAAAATATCATTTTCTCTTTGAAAAATTACTTTTAGAACATAAAACATTTTCTTTGAAAATAGATTTGAAAACTTATAACGGAATATTTTCAAACCATTTTAAACACTCTTTAAAACATATATTTTTTTAAAAATCATTTTCCTTGAAAATGAACTTAAAATATTTTTTTTTGAAAACATGGTTTTTGAATAACACATATTTCTGACTGAAGAGATAAATAAAGTCATATTTTCTTAAAAACACTTTCTTAACTATCTTAAGTACAAATGAGTAGAAAAATGACACCATTAATGAAGATATCATGAATAAACATAGGATAATAAAATTAATGATATCTATTGAGTTATTGATCATAATATTTCATCAATAGAAGCATAATTATAAACAATCTCGATAAACGATGAGATTATAGTAATAAACTATTACCACTTTGGTAACTTTGAATCATAATCCCCGTGAAAGAATAAAATTACAAGACAATTAAAATATCCTGAAAATAATTATATTCATGATATAACATGTCAAATTTTAGTATATACACCTTATAAAATAATATAGATACATAACATAACATGTGTCCTAAAGAAGGAAAATTGAGACAAAATTATCTTACTGATTTGGTAACTTTTGAACCGTAAACCCCATGAAAGATAGATAATAAAATGGATATGTAAATCCAAATAATTCTCAGTATAATAATCATAAAATATATCCATGTTCAGTATACACACCACATTTTATAAATAGGTGGTGAAAATGTCTTATGTCTCATAGAAAATAAAAGTGAGACGGAAATCCATTACCACTTGAGTAACTTTTGAATCCTGAACCACATGAAATAATAATATCAATTGAAACTTAAAATATCATGAAATAAAGTATATTCATGATATAACATTTCATAGGGAATTATATACATCACAAAACAAGAATTGGTGGTGAATATATCATATATCTCACAAAAATAAAAGTGAGGCAAGAAATCCCTTTCCAAGTATTGACCCTCATTGTACTTGTTCAAAACACCTTTATAATAAATATAAGTTTATTATATATATATATATAAATATAAAATAAAAATATTAATATATATCACCATATATTATTTAATTATGACTTTATATTACATGTTTAATAACAATTCCATGTTAATGTTATGTTTTGGGTAATAATCGCTTTGTTTTTCGTACATGTTTTGACTTGTAATTCTTAGTCCTCTTACTTAGATCATGATTTAATTATTTAAAAAATTTAAACCATGATATTAATATCATATAGATTTAGTATTTATTTATTTATAATAATATATAATATATATAAATAGTAAATTAAATACACCATTTATGGATATGGTAGGTCATACGTACGCATGAACACTGTTACCATTTTCTTCTCGTATTGAAAGAAAGAAAATTAAATTATGTATATATATATATTATCATTTAAGTATAATTATTATTTCATAAATATAAAATATTTTTAATAAACTCATTCTTAATAAATTCCATGTAAAGAGTGAACGAATCACATCGCTTTGAGGAGGCGGTAGTCCACACATCCACAAATAATGTTATCATATTTCCACAAAATAAAAAGCATGAAGGTATGTGTTATATAATAATAAAATAAGAATAAATACATATTAAATATAATATATATCATATAAAAATATTAATAACATCGTTATTCCCAACCTTGATAGGTGACATTGGAAGAACGAACCACATCAGTTTGTGAGGCAGTAGTCCACCGTACACATGAACAATGATTGCGTATCCCATTTGATGAAAGTGTGTGTAGGTGTAGGTTAAAATATTAAAATAAAAATATCTCCGAATATTTATTATTATGATTTTATTATGTATTCATATAATAAGAATAATTTTATGGGTAGATAAAGGAATAAAACAAAAGTTCTCATTAAAGAACGTTACCTCTTCTTCGGGTAACTCCTTTTGGTTTGCACTAAAGGACCGCCTTGGTTTTCTTTCTACCCAAATTTAGGATTATATTATGAGAGGAGGAATTTTGGGAGCTTATTTTATAAGGTTTTTTCCAATAAAAAGGGATTGATACGTGTGAATAAGTGAGGGGTATGAGTTCCCTTTTATAGTGGAGGAGTGACATTTTTGCAAATACAAAAAGGTAAGCACTATTAAGAGGAATCCCTTACATCATGTGCCTACAATAATGAACAATTTTATATAAAAGTGGGTAAATAGTCTAAAATTTCCATAAAATGGTTATTTGACATGTTTTAAGGTCATTTTGGTCCCTTAAGTTAAAGTTTAGTACCTTGGTAAACTCAATTTTCTCTCAATCGTTGTAATTAATTTTAACTGTTTTCACTAATATTTTTGGTCAAAAAATAATTTGACCTTATTATAAATTATGAATTATGATTATTAAAATTATTTAATCCATTTTTAAAATTCGAAGCATAGAATTGAAAAAAATTAATTTAAAAATAATCCTGCAAACGGGACGAAACAATGGGTTTTTAATGTGAAAATGTTCAAAAGTTTGAAATGTTTTTATATCCAATTTCAATGAGAAATTGATTACAATGAGATAAATTTTATTAATATATGTATAATTTATCTAAATATAAATTAAAAAAATTTAAAATAAAATTAAACTATATAAAAAAATTAGATAAAAATGCAGTTTTCAATTAAAATTATGTGTTTTCACTATTCATTAAAAATTGGAAATTGTTAGAGAAGTACCAAAAATTTACCCAAAGTAAATTTTGATATTAAAATTTAAAAAATAAAGTTTATTTTTTCAAATATAAATTATAAAATTTTCAAAAATTAGTTTTAGAATAAGTTTGTCATTAAAAGCCGGTAAACCTTCTTCTTAGAAAAATACATCTTTTTTATGTATAAAATTGGATTTATTATTATCTATTATCTATAAAATACATAAAATGAATGTTAAATAGTTTATTAAATATATAATATATAAAATACATTAAATCCATTCATCAAAAGTGTTTTATTTAATTTATTGAGATTAAATGTGTTTGTACATAGAAAAATAGTTTTCTTAGAGAAGGAATTTAGTTATTTTCAAATAGTTCTTACTTTCATTTATAAATAATTAATATCAAAAGGATTTATTTTATAAACATTTTTAAACCATATTTTCAAAATTTATTTAATATTATTCGTACCATACATTCCAACAACTAAGTGGTAACTATAACAATATTTTAATAACAATATTAATAGTATTTGTAGTTCAATAAAAATCGGTCTTACATGCAACAAAAACTATCAAAGGAATTTAGAATTGTGTGTAACACAAGACAAAAATAGTGTTGTGTGTACTACAAGATAATATATGTGTTTCTTGTAGTTCAATATTAACTAGTTTTTTATATAATTCAATCCAAAATTAGTGCTTTCATATAACAAAATCTATATTCTATGTTGTGTGAAATGAAAAATATCAAAAAGATTAAATTAATTTGAAAAAAATATTTCAAAAAAACTTGGGGAGTTAAATATATAGATTATTTCTCTTGAGTTTTAACTCCTATTAAATCCTTGACCAAAAAGGATTTGGAATTCTTGTGGACCGACCAATGTTAGGAAGCTTTCGAGTACCTAAAGAAGAAGTTGTTTAGCGATCCAGTCCTTTATTTTCCAGCAGAGGGAGTTCAGTTTGAGGTTTTCTATGATTCATCACATATTGGTTTAGTCTACATTCTAATGTATTATAGATTATTTTTTTCTTATAGTTCTTAGTAGTTATATCCCCATGAGTGTAACTATTCCACCCATGATCTCGAGTTGGAAACTGTTGTGTTTACCTTAAAGTTGTAGTGATATTACCTCATCAGTGAGAATTTTTTAGTTTTTACCAACCATAAGATCATTAGGTATCTATTATACCAACATGATTTGAACTTGTGGTAGTGAATTTGGATATAGTTTTTACAAGTTTAATTACCCCTATGCCTATAGTTATTCATTAACATGTATTGATGTGAAGATATATATTTATTAGAGGTTCTCTATATTTATTATTTACTAATTAGTGATGCTTTGGTTTTAAGTTGTGTATTCAGGAACTATATAATTTATCATAATCTAGGGAGGTTTTAGGTGTTGTGGAGTTAGTATTGGGACCTTGAATGGTTCTTCTTACATATCTTTGGGAAAGGAATCAGAACCCACATATTTTGGTTCCACTTAAATGGAAAAATAGTACCTTTTAAGGTCATCTAATAAGGACCAATCCATAAAATTTAATTTCGTGTTGTAAAGAATATTGGGAAATTTTTTATTATAATTTATTGATATAGGTATTACTCCTGATAATCCATTTTTGATTGACATTAGAGGGAATATATCCTAATGAGGGTGGGTTGGTTTTTCTAGTAGAAGTATAACCCACTAAAAAGAATATGATTTCATCAAGATTATGGAATAACAAAAGAAATATGGTGATAAATGAAGGGAATATATCCCTCAAGGTGGGTTGTGGTTTCATCAAGAATATATCCCAGTAAAATAAAGGTTCATAAGGAATATAATCTTAGTAAAATTAAATGGGGGTTTCAAATGGAATATGGCCCAATAATCAGGGACATCCAAGACTTTGGAAGATATAGCCTAGTGAGGGAGGACATATAATATCGCATGAGGAATATGGTATCCTGAGGATAGATGTTTAGGGTAGGTGATATTTGGTTTAAATCTTTTGGAGGTATTCTGTTTATCCTTCTTGGCAGAAATCAAATCCCACATAGTTTCTATTGCATAGTTTAAGGTTGTGTGGAAGAGCCATACCATGTAGTTTTATGACATTCGATAAGGTCATTGTCATGAGGTTTTAGGTCATGTGATTAGGATATTGTCATGTATTTTTACATAATGAGACTAGGATGTTGGCCACAAATTTTAACATCATGCCATGGAGACGTATGTGTTGTAAAAGATGTGATAAAAAGGGATTATGCATATAGGGATACCCTATTATATCAAGGATCATTAATGAATTACTAGGATAAATCCATTAATGATGGAATTATAAATTGTGTATTAAACCTATAAAGGAGGCCTATTTACTAACTACTTGAGTTATTCTCAAAGTGGCTATATTAAATCCAAATTCTATGTTGAATGAGAACATTATAAAGGGGTAATAAATACCCTAAAGTCCCTCCATATTTCTTAGGTGAATTGAAATGTGAAGTAGAGGTCCAAATGAAGAATATTCATTTGTGAATGGATTATTGATTTAGTTTATTCATGAATCATTTTTACAGGGCCCGTGAACTAACTCCTTCATGAAATGTTTTGAAAATTTTCTCCTTTGTAAAAGAGGTCACAAACCCTCTTAATCCGTGATGGGATTCATAAGATTTTTAAGAAACATTTTGTTTTCATTTATGATAAATTGATCACCCAAGGATTTATTAATTAAGAGATATTCAAGCCTCAAGTTTCTAGAAATAGGAAAGTATTCTCTGAGAAATTTTCTATGTTTTTCTATGTGTGTGAATTTAGAGAAGGAATGAGGTATTTATAGGCGGTACTCGGAAAAATGATTTTCCAAAATAGGGGGCCATGTTGTGATTTGAAAAGGGGATTTATGATGTAAAGCATGTTCACAAAGTGCTATGCATGAACATCCAAACCTCCTCCTCCAATCTGTAAATGAAAACAATATGTTGGATTCTAGAAAAATAAACCTTCATACTACAAACAATAATGTCTTAGAGGAGGATAGAAAGTCATTCCTTCAAGTTTTAAATGATATTGATTCACTGGAGGAAGTGCTTCATGGACCATACCAAGTGATTTGTGAATAAATACCTCATGAATGAACTATTTCTTCACATAGAATTGGATGTTCCACATGAAGAACATGCCATTATCAATTTCCAAATGATTATTTTTCTTTTTTCTTGATCTCCCTTTTGAATTTTCATCTTCTTTTCATTTTTTCTTGGGCCTTATTTATTTTCAGGCCTTAACAAATACTCCCCCTTGGAATGTGGTTTGATAAAAAAACATAGGAAGTGATCATGAATAAGAAAATTGGCCTCCAGAGGTCCTTTGTGCTACAATGGGAAGTGATCCCCACTATATAAGTCAACGATGGACCCTCATTTGTTATTTTTTCTTCTTGAGTCCATTTCAAACACTTGAGAGCTCATATACCACTCTTATTGTACATAATAGGCCCACTTTATGGATGACCAATTTTAAAATAAGATGAACATCCATATACCAGGTACTTTATAACTCATTTTGATGATTCATGTAGATTTTATTTAACAAAAATTGATAGCCTCACATGGAAATCATGTAACCCACGTAGTGATATAGGTGTTACATAGTTCGCGTAGTGCTTATAACACTATGAGGTATTTTGTAATTTGTCAAATATTATATCCAAAATAGCTAAAATCTAAAAAAAAATTCTTCTTGAAGAAAATGGATCCAATGAAATTTCTTCATATCGTTAAGGAGAACATGAATTCCATGATCAAGTGTCAAAGTTGATGCAAGATTTCATGTGTGTTAGATACATAATTTGTTATTAGAGTTCCTAGGTTCTAGTATCTAGGACTACCTAGTATCATATTTTTATCTAATTTTTAGATTCAGTTTTTAAATAAACATCCCCATGCCTATACCGCATCATAAGAATCATCCTATCACCTGGATAAATCATCATCGGGAGGCCGTTCAAGAAAAAATCTCAAAAAGGGGGACATTTATTGAGGAAGACCACTCTAAAGGGTATATAATAGGCCACACTCCCTTTATGTTGGAAAAATATCAGTGGGTACCAAAGAAATATATCATGGATCAATCTTGAATAGGGACACAACTAGCATGATTATAGAATGGTCAAAGATGTGGTATCTTTTCCCTGGGGGATTATTTGGGATGGACTAAGGATAACCCTTTTTGGGTACACCAGAGCTACAATAAATTCAATCTAGAGTTTAAGGCATTGGGAATATATGAGATTGTCTAGTCCCATAGTTCTTCTCTTTTTGAAATAATAACATCCTCCTAAAATTTATTAGTAGATAGAGTTCAGATAAAATTATGTTCCACCTGGTGCATGGGGAAGTCAACATCAATCTTTGGGATGTCTGCATGATCATGATGTTGCTAATATTGGGAGAGATTTATGATGATTTTATTCCACCTTCTTTTATATGGGATGATGTGGATAGGACACCACCACTTTCCATGAAGATGCTCATAATAACATAAAATCTATTAGTAGAGGAGAGGGCTCACCTCAAGCTCAATATTTCATTTCTCAATCGAGTCCAAACAACCATGGGAATACAGTGATGAGGCTAAAGACCTACCCAACCCATATAACCTATATACACATATTGTCTAATGATGAAAGAAGGTAATTTTTCCAAATTGGTTTGGAAAGTGGATCCTGGGGTAAATCAGTTGGTTCAACTAACAACATTAATTTCCATGTTCTTGGGTGGCTTTTTACTACTAGTACACAAGTCCCAAACCAGGGTTAGAGTCATGACCATTATAATGGAGTCTCAATTGGTAACCAAGAAACGTATTAACCTGGTGGTCATATTTATGGAAAAGTTATATCATCACCTTGGATATATTTGTAGGGGGATGACCCCTTTTGGAATTTTAGCTCGTTTTTAGTACTCTATGGTTGGATAATAGCTCACATTAGGGGATATGAATTTATAAATGACTAGCCGATCCTGAAGGCCCAATTTACGACATATATTCAGTTCATAAGAAGAGTCAAACCACTATTATTATAAGATAAGGACTTAAATATTATGTTAAATTATCATGAATGATTTATCTATTTGGAATATATACCTCCAACTGGCACTATGATAGAAAACATGTATAAAAATCATATATCCTATAGGCACCTCCTATCCTTGAGAGAAGGAATATTTGTTTCTAGGATTGATGGGGATATGATCTATGAGGGATATTCACCATACAGATTTGGGTGATAGTTCCTTTGTGTCCAGAAAATATGTCCCACTCCTCTGAGTAGCGTACAAGAAGATAAAATTTTTACGGATGAATTCTAGATCTAGCTTATTTTCACATGAGAGGAGATAAGTATCTGAGTGGAACTTCCACCTATTGATGTTATGTTTGTATTTATAAAGAACTATTCTAAAGAATGGATTTTATCATATCTGAATGGATAGTTGTACTACCAGTTCCCTTAGTCAAGGGACCACTAGTAGTCAAGGAATAAAAGTGAGACCCACCAATAGATGAAATAAGGCATCATAAATGAGATGTTCTAAGAAATACTTTGATATCTGAGAGGCTGAAGAAACAAATAAGACGTATGGATTCCAAACCATTAATAATTTGGGTGACTTTTTCATTATCTATTCCTATCATGATGGAATTCCTAGATTCTTTGAGGGAGTGGGATTCCTGGAGAAAGAGTATATCTGCTGAATAATCCTAAAAGATACTTCAGGAAGAATATATTGACATACCAGGTTTTATACATGTAATTGCTTATATACCGATTTATTTAGAAGAGAAACTTGAAGAGGACATAGATTATCTTAAATATATATACACCTAATTCCATTATTTAAAGGGTAGAGTTTTCTAAATGGATTAGGTGATATAATTTCTAATATTAAGAACAGAAGTGATCGATGATGAAATTCAAAGAAATATCGATGGAGATGTGTAATAGATTTAAATTCCAAATTTTTTTACTATTAATTTGATTCTCAATCTTATAAAACTCTTATATGAGGATGGAGGGGAGTAATCTCCCATTGAATCCCCACAATATACTAAAGAGGGTACAATTATTGAAGTGGATTCCCTTTCTAGTGAAAGGGTTGGAGTAGAAGGCTCTCCTGAAATGGTATAGAATATACGGGTGGTAAGTGATGACCCTAAGGGAGTGTTTCCACCTACAACACACAAAACTAATCCTATAATATATTATCCTCATAGGAGGATACTATAAGGAGTTAGGAAAGATCCCTAGTGACACAAATTCATTTGGGAATGATAAGTGAGTACTATATCTTCTCACTTATCTCTCAAAATATTCTAATAACTACTTACAAATGAATTTATTTGTGATGAGGTGGGATTGAGTTCCACACAAAAGGAATTTATTTTTTTATTTTTTGATAATCCACCTTTCAAGGGGTGAGGTGGAACCCTTATAAGTACCTAAGGCTTAGAGACAATTACTTGAACTGTAGGTCTTAGAGGAAATAACCTAGATAAGGCAACTTGGAACTGCTCCTCCCCAGCACATGTCATGATATTAGTACTCCACCTTTGCAAGGCTAGTCAGCTAGCTATCCTGTACAGAGCTGCATAGGCCCAGTACCAATTGCAGTGCCATACCCTCTCGTTCTTCCAATTCTAGTTAGCTCTTCTCTGGTGAATGTGCCTACTCTGATCCTCATCTAGAGCCTTGTCCCTTTTATTCTAACTATTACATCAACATATTCATGCGTCTTGAAGGCCTTGGGGTGTCCTGAAATCCTTAAGGTGGCCTGAAGGCCTTGAGATACAACTAGCCCGAAGGCCTTGGGTGGAACGAAATCCTTGCAAGAACCAAGGACCAAACCAGTGGCCCAAAGACCTAGATAGATGAATAGTCTCAGCTACTACAGTACCAAATAGTACCCGCTACAGTGTCTACTACAGTACTTCTATAGTGCCCGTTACAAGACTGCTACATTATTGGTATAGTACTGTGAATATGTCTCCACCAGGATTTGATCATGGGTCTCTTAGATTAACTTTCCGAGTCCTCACCAACCGAGCCAAGGATCATGTGAAAAACTTGTGTATGGTTAATGATCAAATCTCACTCGGGGGGGGGGGGGGGGCAAAACAGGCCGCATATTTCCCAACTAGATAGATGGATTTGAATTGACTTGTGCATAATACACATAGTGTCCGAGTCTGGAGGGACTCGATCATGGGCCAGTTCCCATGGAGAGAAAGGGGTAAAACTAGCAAGAACCACTCGACTAACACCCCATTGGTGGTATTGAGTTCCACACACCCAAGGATATTAATCACTTGAAATCACACAACTCTCATGCCTCTAGAAAGGGAATATATGAATAATATGATGGGATAATCTCAAGGGAGGTTGGATTTAACCAAGGACACAACCACATCAACAATTTTCTCTATGGATATGAGGCCAATAGGTGATACTATAAAGGATGTGGGTTTTAGGGCATCAGTTCCTCAATAAAAAAGAGTCCTCAGACCTCAAAAGGGTTATCTATGAGAAAAATAGCGAGTTAGGCTCATGAGAAACTAGAACCAGTTGTATTAAAGTTTACCCATACTAATCCAATATTTGAAAATGTTTTTATTGGGGATATAGATTTTGGAACACTAACTCCCCAAGAGAAACTGCTCTCTAAAATTCTCGAAGGGTTTTTTAGGGGTGTTGATAACAGATGAAACCCGAGAGGCATTAGGGATCATCAATGATACCAATGAATATGTTGATATCCCTATACATTCTAGGACAATGAAAAACCTAGATGATATCATATACCTAACTAATTAATCCACTATTGATCTTTACATGGTAAAATAATCTTTAGAAGTAGGTTAATGGTTCTAAACTCCATAACTTTTATCTACAATAATATTAACCCATGTTAATTTTTTACATACATTTATCCAAGATGATAGATCATAGATACTAATGTGAGCCAAAAGTATTGAAAAATTTACTTGATTTTCATTGACAATTAACCCCATTATTAATTCAAATATTTGGTGATTAATTAATTTCTGATAATTTGTGAATTTTGTAAATTATTGAAAATTGGATTGAAATATAATGTTTATTGATTTATTTAATTTTTGAATTCAGTGGTGAATCCAAATTTTATTTTTTATTTTTAAATTTAAAGGTTTTTGTTTGATTCTATCTAGAACTAAAATTATTAAATGGATTTATTTTTGGAGTTTTAATGTTTTAATCATTTTTGAATTAAAAAAAAATCCAAACATTTATTTTTTTTGTGAGTTTTAATTTTAAATTTGGAAATAAATGTAATTTTTAAATGATGAAATTTTTTTATTTGAAAAAATAATTGATTTGACTTAAATAGAAATTAATTAATATTTTATCTTGGAATTTATTGAGGGAATTTGATTTTTATTTTTTTATTTGAAAAAAAATCAACTAAAAAAATTATGTTTTTGAAATATAGGATAATTTTTTTAAAAGGTATGGATTCAAACATAAACAAGAGGTGCATATTCAGTAGTATCTTCAATCTTGGTTTGTGTAAGCTTCTGTTTTCTTCATCGGTTAGTGGAGTTAGGTTTTTTAGGCGACAACACATCTATTCTTTAGCATTATCAAAGATGGACATCTGTTGAGATGAGTTTGTAAAGTTAAAACTAGAGAAATTATATGATAATACATATTTTAAAAAATTAAAATGGAATAAATCCAGTTCAGTGGTATCTCCCTCATCAGTTTCATCATGTAGGTCATTTTCCAAGTGCAATGCCTATTTGAAGTTTTCTTGTGTGGATAGAGGAGATAGTGGGCATTCTATATTTTATTCAAAGATGATATCATCCACTTCATATTTTTCTTAGAAAATATGGTTTCAAAAAAATTAAAAAAATAAAATTTTGAAAAAGAGTCTCCCTCAATAGTTTCATCCTTTAGTTTCTTTGTAGGGCACACTAGCTTTGGGTAGATGTGATAACTCTAAGATACATTCCAAACCATGCCACTTTTTTTATATGTAGTTATCCAAGGTGATAGGTCAGAGATACCTTATGGTTCTATTGTTCCATTAGAGGGGATAATTCCATTTACAGTGCAAGTAGAATCCCAAAGTCTATTAAAGGACACATTTTGGGGAGATCAATCCACCGTGTCTACCGATGGGTGAAAAAAACCACAAGGATAAATGCTATGATAAGATTAACCTAGGTATTTTTTTATATACAGTTATCCAAGGTTATAAGTCAGAGATACATTTTATGATTATTGTTCCATTAGAGGGGATAATGCCCTGATAATGGAAGTAACATATTAAAGTATATTATGTGACACATTTCGGGGAGATCTATTTATCTTAGTCCACCGATGGGGTGAAAATAGCCACAAGGGTCAATTCTTTTGTAGATTAGGGAAAGTATCAACCTTAATCAGTATTTTATCTCTTTCATCACTGGCCAACTAACATATTTTAGGCATCTATTTAAAAAAATCTATGACATGATACCAAAGCACAAGGTGTTTCTACTTTGATATATCAACCAATAGATATTATAAGGATATTGTATGGTAAGACATTAACTCATTTAGGATGTGTCAATACTATCACCTCACTGAGTGATCTGATTCTAAATCACATGTCTATACACAAAAATATCTTTAATTTAGACCTGAAAGAGATATTAATTCAATAAAAAATGCACCAAAGAGTGTATAAAAGGATCCTGGTGTAGATATTCAGGACCCATTTAAGTGAACTTGATGTTCAACTACATATACTCTAGTACATGTTTTTTACTCTGGGATTTAGAAACTATGACTACCTCACAGTCCATGCTAGGGTAAAGGAAATAATTTTTACTCTAGAGTGAAAAAATTCACTTCAATTTTGGATTTCCAATGAAAAGTACATGACCTAATTTGTTATAAATATAAATTTGGTAGTTAATGAAGCCCACAATATACAGTGGTGGCCTTAGATTGGAAGGATTAGGCCATAAAAAGAAGGGACCTAGTAGAATGGATTCACTAGAAGTTTTAATGTCTCCCCCAAGAACTGGGATAATTTTTACAATAACTAGATATTACCAAAAAGACTATAAAAGATAAATAAAACCTAATTTAAGTGTATGATAAAGTTGATATGGATGATAATTCAAGGGAAAATGAATTTCCTCTTTCTATAGAGGCAAAAACCTCCATATTGGCTTGAATTCACCAATCTATGGATGAATCTGAGAAATAAATAACGCAACTTTGTAAAAATATTAACCATCCCTTGTAATAATATCATCTCCCACATTTCCACCTGTATGTAGTGAGAGAGACTCTAGATTACATATTCTCATATATTATTTTGATAATGAATGAAAAAATATGTTTTCAATCAATTTCTATCTTTTAATTCTTATTTCACTTTGATTATTAATTCATAATAATATGTGGAACTCAAGAAGGAAATGTCAAGATAATTTGAAACCATTTGAATGTTAAATGATATTTAATTAATTCAATCACGGTTTCCAAAAATTTGAGTTAGAAAAG
Source organism: Viscum album (assembly GCA_963277665.1). NCBI lineage: Eukaryota > Viridiplantae > Streptophyta > Magnoliopsida > Santalales > Viscaceae > Viscum > Viscum album. The sequence goes on from OY728160.1 coordinate 754,866,117, forward strand.
TTTCCTCCTGGGTGTGGCTCACAAATGAGTATAATAAAAGGTTCTATAACCATACTATAGATTTTGTCCATTTTAATAATGTCCTCATGGGTGTGTCTCACAGATGGGTATAGGAAGAAATACCATCACTATACACTAGAATTAGTATTTTGGATTATTTCCTCCCAGGTGTGGCTCACAGATGAATATAGGTAGAAATACCATCACTTTGCACTATATTTTATCCATTTGGATGATTTCCTCTTAGATTCATCTCACGAATGGGTATAGATATAAATATCATCCTCATATACTAGAGTTGGGCCATTTGGATGTGGAATGATGACTCGATGTGATGTGGATCATGAAGGAAGATTTTTTTATGAGAATTACAATGTTTGATAGGGTTTGAGGACCCTGAAATTAGGCTTCTATGATATTTATAGAAATATCCAAACCAATGTGTCAGGAATGACATAGTTATCTAAATTTTTACTAGGCCAAAGTACTTAACAATAATAGATTTAATTATGCTATAATCATATCAAAAACCCTATAATCTATAATTAATTTTCTTTATTGACCTAAAATTTTCTTAATCCTTGAAATAAGGTGGATTAACCGATAATAAATTGTCCTTTTATTAGGTCCACCTTCATGGGTTTTTGTCCTAACAAGTTTTACTCCTATTTTTCTTTTAGAACGCTCAATTTTTCTTGGTCTACATGAGGTGCATACCAAGAAAGAAGATGTTTGACTTTTTCCTAGGATTCTATTTGTGGTTTTTAAAACTAGAAAGTTCTACATATATTTCCTTTGTTAGATTATGGTTATAAAAGTTAGACCAACACAGTTGGTATTTTAGCTAAAAAAATTGAATAAAGAAAAGTGAGGGAGTTTGTATGGTGACTCGGGAAAAATAAACCTAAAATTAATAAGGGACCACACATGATGAATATAGACAGCCTTGAAGGATAATGCATGTAGTTTAGGGTCATAGTGATCAGACCTGAAGTTTCTAATATTTTAAGTCAAATGAAATTAACTAAATATTGCTATAGTTTAAGGTCATACAAATTTGACCAAAGAAAAGTGAGGTGACCCATCCAGTAAAATGAGTGAGATCGATCCAATGTGAATTAGAAAAGACTAGTATTATTGATATTAATAAATTCAAAAATAGGTGTATATAGTTTATGATCATGGAACTTAAACCAAAATTTGTTGTAGTTTAGAGATACACAACTTTGATCATATATTGATATGGATTTAACTATAATCCTAAGAAAATATAACCCAATAAACCCGATCAGAGTGACCATTACCATCAATGATGGTGGATTTTTACTCTATGAGAGTATTCTAGAGCTTGATTGTGTGATATTGGAAGGACTATATGATCTGGAGATCATCAATATAGAAGTTAATAGACAGGAAATCCCATTTTTAGTACTTGGGCCAAAGGTTTCTAATATTTTAGGTTAGAAAAAATTGAACAAATGAGTGGGGCAGTCTACATGACAAGGGTAATAAAAACCAATGTGAATAAAGAGGATAATTTCATTATATAATACTTCATAAAGGGGAGCATTCGATTTATGTTTGTGAATCTCAAGGAATTATGTCATATGGTCTAAGTTAATGTGACGATCACTGATAAAAGTACAAGGTATAGATTTCAAATCTATACTTTGATGGTGAGTATGATGCACAAGTGCATAACATTGGAGTATCGAGTCCACTTGAATAGTTGGGTTTTGGGTTGCGTAAATCATAACTCAATAAATTTGAATCAGGGATGATGAGATGAGACATGTATATTGGGTATGACCATTGGACATATTCAAATGATAGGTTAAACTATAATGGGTTTTAGGTGTACAAAGATTATATGGCCCTACCCTTAGGATTCAAATACCTTTGGTTGATATAAGGGTCTCTATTTGATCTCTTTGTCCTGAGCCATTCAATCACCACAGAGGGATCGTATTCAAACTTCAGTCCTCAAAGGATATCTAAATTCACTTGAGATAACTGAAAAATACTAATATCCATGATTCCAATCATCTTCCATGATCATACTAAAGGAATGAGGTATTTTGGATCGATCCAAGGCCATGTATATAATCAGTTTGTTGCATGCATGTGACCATTCAAATATATACATTTTTTGAGGGTAATATAAAGAAATAGGAGGCCAATAATGTATCTACTATACATAGATGAGTTCATACTTTTAAAAGAAAATGGTTCACACTAATATTTCCATATTAATGTGAGAATCTCCTTTATGAAGATGCCTATATTTTTTGTGTATATTTTAGAAACATCGATCACTTCGTTGGTTTACTAAAATAGCCTTGACATGAAATATTTCTTGGAGCCTTAACATGAATTATTTATCAAAAGAGAGGCAATGTATAACTCTATATGAATAATAAGGGACCATGATGAGGAATAAGTGCTACCATTTGAGAAGAGATATCATTTTATAAAGAAAACCAGAGTGCTATGAAACCTTCTATATCATGAAGAGATTTTACGAAGCACTCTACAATAATGAATAAATTGAGATAACCATACATCTTCAACTTATGCTACACAAACTCAAAGTGATTCATGAATAAATGGTTCCATGAAGCCATTTAGGTTTTCATTAAATAACTAAGAAACAACATAAACATATAGTTATGAAAAGACAAGAAGTACCTATGTTTCATGAAGCATTTAGTTGGGTGTAGGGTGAACATGAAGGTAGTGTGAGTGATAATAAGATAGTGGATTTCATGAATTTGGAGAGAACATGAGGTAGAGATGAGAGTGAATTCATGTATACATTAATGCACAACACTTGAGAATCTTTAAACATACTCAAATAACAACACATGAAATAATACACAAATGAATATTTCATGTGCTAGGGTTTGGTATATTTGATGAAAAATATTTAGGAAATTTTGTGAATCAATTTCACATGTTTAGTGAGGATGGTTATTCATCAATCAGAATAAATAATTCTTGAAAAACATTTGAAAAGTCTGAGGAAGCTGATTATATATAGTGATCAGAAGTTGTTTGAGAAATACCATCATATGTGCAAATGTTCTTGTAGTGCACACAAGAAAGTGTGATATAAAAAGCTTGTAGAGGATTATTATCAATTTATCTTTTTATAGTGTATTAATACATTTTAATAGGAAGGTTGTAGCTGGGGGTATAACTAGTTGTTGGAAGATTTTTATTGGTGTAACAGACAAACCCGGGTCAACTAGAATAGTCACCCAAGTCATCCCATCATGGGGTGGGGATAAATCAAGGATAAAAAAACAAGTCACTTATATAAGGAAAATAATACATACAACTAGATTATAAAGAAGAAACTATAGAAGATACAACTGATCCAAACATGATAAACTAGAAAGAAAGAAAAGTCTAGACAAAACTAGTCTATATATGACCAAACATAACCTCCAAAATATCCCAAAACAAAACAACAACATAAAGAGAAGCATATATGATATAGAATTCTCTTACCTTTACCTAAATCTTAAAAAAAAGGTCTACATCCACAAACATGTAAAATTAGGGTGTGAGAAACAAATCCCAGTAATATACCACCAAGATATCTATATAAGTTCTAATAACAATAATGCACAAGTCAAAGATTTAAAACAAAAAAAATTTATAAGAATTTTTATAAATAAAAAATTTGAAAGCCTTTTTCAAACGATCTTTGAGTTTTAAAAAATTTAATATCATATTTTCCAAATCCAAAAACAAAATAGGTAAAGATACTAATATATATATATACATGTGAGCTAACATACATGAAATAAACTATCATGAAATAAACAACTAGAAACAACAATGCACCTACCAGCCGGGCTCTAGCCTATGGGACAATATGTAATAGAAACTCACAAGACTAACAAGGAATAAGGTTGGATACAACTAACATCAAGGCCTTCCATAGACCATCGATATACAATAGGTTACCCCATAGCGGTGTCACATACACTAAGGCTACCCGTGTCTCTATCTCAATGTACCCAAGGTTTCCACTGTGCAGTGTTTGTCAATTCCTATTTTTGAAACTGTGCTCACATTTTTATAAAACAATTTAAAATCCAAAACAATCTGATTTAGGGTTTGAAAATACATTTTTCTATTTCAAATCAAGGAAATTTTGTTTTCAAAGAAAAAATCATTTTCAAATGCAAATACATGCCCTTTTCAATTTAAATGCATACAATTCCACTTTAAATCTCAAGAAATAAATATGAACAATAATAAATTCAAGAAATTAAAATAATTGAACAGATCCACCTACCTCAAGAGAATAGATGACCTAATTTCCTTTGAAAATGGATATTGGAAACCACAAGATCTACCTTCGAAAGACAAGGCATGACTAAAGACTGAAAATGATTGAAAAAAAACACAATCCAATTGAAAATCTCTACAAAAAATGGTGCCGTAACCATAAAGGATAGGGTAAATGAGAGTAAGTCATACTTGGAGAGATAAAGTACCTAACCCTACTAATTAACCATTAAATGAATCAATCCATATGAAAGGAAGTTAACCAAAATTGACTAGGGTAAGAGTTTTGATCAAGTGGAGAAGGATGAAATAAAAAAATTAAGCCTCAAACAACCGTACGACACCCTAAAAACTAAAACTCAAAGAATTACATGGAATGTAATATTTTACATGTCACGAATCCCTTTTATTTTAATTTACATTAAAAAAATGAATCACCTTTTTAATTCTAAACTAGATTTTCACATTACATGAAATGTAAATTCTCATGTTATGAATTCAACTCATGGGATGAGTCCATCCATAATTATATATCATGAAACCCCATTACATGTTGTGTAACTACCCATAAAATAGAATAAAGGTTGAGGGAAAATATGAAAAGACAAAAAATCCCTAACTTCACCATTTTAGGTATCCTCCCAATTCAGGGTAAAAAATACTCACCCAAAAAACAAGGGAAACCAAAAATAGAGATAAGAACATACCTGGAAGAAAGGTAATAGGGTGTTACAATATCCCCACCAAAAAATATTTCTATCCTCAGAAAGAGCTCAAGATCCTGGATCCACAAAAAGAGATGGCCATTACTGCCTCATCAACGAATCTCACTCCCATGTCTCGTGGTGATGTTGTTTGAACTGCCATAGTACATGGAATAGGGGTATTGTTTTACCATGAAGTACCTTATACTGGAGAACTATAATATGAACTGGATGCTTAACCAAAGTGGCATCGATCTTAAGAACAACATCCTCCAATATAATCACCTGGTAAGGATCTGGTATATACCTCCTCAATTGGGAAACATAAAACACATCATGTAAAGAAGTCAAGATAGAAGCTAACAATAACCAATAGACCACCCTCCCCAGTCACTCAATGATCTAAAAGGCCCCCACAAAACATGGTGCCAACTTACCCTGCTTACCCAACCAATGTTGTTCTGAGCGAGGTGAAACTCTGAGAAAGACCTGATCACCAACCTCAAACTCTAGTGGCCAATGTAGATGGTCCACATAAGATTTATGATGACTCTATGCTGTGATAAAATTAATTTGGATCAACTAAACCACATCTGTTGTCTCCTAAATAACACTCATCCCATCCAAGGACTACTATCCCAACTCTACCCAGCGTAAGGGAGATCGACATGGCCACCCATACAAAGCCTCAAAGGGAACCATCCTGATCAAATTTTAGTAAATATTTTTATAGAAAAACTCAACCAAAGGAAAATGTATTTCCCAAGATCCACTGAAATCAAGCACATAAGTCTAGTTCATATCATTAATAACCTGGATAACCCTCTTTGTTTGTCCATCCATATATATATGATAATCCATAATCAATTTCAACTGGGAACCCATTGCCTCCTACAAACCTTTCCAGAATATAGATGTAAACCTTGAGTCCCTATAAAAAATAACTATAGAGGGAACCCCATGAATCTTCACAATCCATCAGACGTAAAAGTCCCCAAAATGTTCCACTTTCATCATTTCTTTTATTAGAAATAAATGTGCTAATTTAGTGATCCTTCCAACAATCACCTAAATTGCATCCTTCCCACTAGTATTACACGGTAAACCCATGATGAAATACGTGGAAATATCATCACACTTCTACATAAAAATGGTTAAATTCTAGAAAAAACTTTAAGGTCTCTGGTGTTCAGCCTTAACTCTTTAACAAGTGAGAAACCACGATACAAAATCTTCAACTGAACTCCCCATCCCCATCCACCAATACCAACATCTCAAATCATGGTACATATTTGTAGCCCTAGGGTGAATGGACTGACATGACTGGTTTCCACTGTCTAGAAACTTCCGTCTCAAGGAAAATAGATCAACCAACCTACTTTAGAAGCACAAAGCTTCAATGGGAGACCAAGACAAATCACATAAGGTCTCCCCACCATTTATCTAAGCACCGTCTCTCAGTGCCTATCTTATGATCAAGTCAAAATTGCTCAAAAAAATACGATTCAAATTTTATTAAATCCAAGAACACCTATCCACCAACCTCATCCACCCCCAAGATCTCTTTAGTAAAAAAACTCACCAGAGATCACTATTCAACTGATTCCTTCATGGTTTGTGTTGGTAATTTTTTTCTCAATGCATCAGTCACCATATTCACTTTCTCAGGGGTATATAAGATATAAATATAAATAAAAGGTCTAAAGATACTCAACCTAGTGTCTCTATTGAGAGTTCATATCTCTATGAGTGAAATTATACTTCAAGATTTTGTGATTATAATATACAATAAACTGTTCAGTCAAGAGATAATGACACCATGTTTTGAGAGAATTCATAATATCTTCCAACTCAAGATCATGGGTAGGGTGTTTATTCTCATGAGGGTGTAACTATCATGAGAAATAAGAAAAAACATGTTTCCCCTACCTCAAGACACATCCCAAACCCATACCATAAGAATCATAAAAAACATCATAAGCCAAACCTGGTTCTAGAATAATGAAATTTGGTGTTGAATTCAACCTCATCTTCATCTCCTGAAAAGATCTCTAACATTTTTAATTCCATTAAAACTTTATACCCTTATAGGTAAAAGATGTCATTGAATATGAGAGATTGGAGAAGTCCAGAACAAACTGTCTAGAGTAACCTGCCAAACCCAAGAATCTTTGAATCTCAAACACATTTATGGGATACTCCCAATACATAACTACTTGTACCTTTTTAGGATAAAATAATATGCCCCTATTAGATATCATATTCCCTAGAAACTTCACTTACCAGATCCAAAACTTAGACTTGGAAACATTACCATACATATAATATTCCCTCAAAGTTCTAAGAATGATATCCAAATTGTTTATGTTCTCCTCCTATATCTTGGGGTACAAAAATATATCATCTAAAAACACAAAAAAGGGTCCAAGAACCAATGAATCATTCAGTTCACCAAATCCATAAATACCATAGGATCATTAACGAGTTTGAATGGAATAACTAGAAACTCAAAATGCCTATATCGACTCCAAAACACTGTCTTGGGTATATCCTTTTCCCAAACTCTCAACTAGTGGTACCCCAACCACAAGTCAATCTTATAAAACCAATGAACCCCACTCAATTGATCAAATAGATCATCAATTCTGGGTAAAGTATTCTTGTTCTTAATGGTCACCTAATTCAACTTTTGATAGTCAATACAAAGTTGAAGGCTTCCGTCTACTTTAATAGAAAAGTGTATAGGTGAAATCCATGGTGAAAGGCTGGGATGAATAATTACTTTTACCTCTAGGTCCTTAAGATGGAATTTAAGTTCCACCAACTCAATAGATTCCATTCGATAGGATGACATATAAATGGGCATAATTCTAGGTAATAGGTCAATAGTAAACTCAAACTCTATTTGTGGCAACAAACCAAAAAAAAAATCATCCAGAAATACCTCAGGGTATGAACACACAAAAACATGTAGCTGACCACCTAAGCACAGGTCAACTATATCAAGAAACATTTTTCACAACTGACATGAGATTAAACCAACATAAGAAACATCTGACCATGCCCTTCCCAATCTAGAGTCCCACTCACCCTGAAAAACACGAGTGATCCCATTGGTAGATAAGAATAGTACCCGATAGTGATAATAGCCTATTTGGTTCTTTATGATAATCATCCAATCCATGATAATGGTCAAGTAAAATATTTCAATATCAAGCACTAAGAAGTCCCAAAACACCTCAAATTCACCTATCACCATCCAACATGGAGTAAATTTGAAACCTTATTCGGACCTCTTTCCCAAATGTGTGGAAAGACAAAAAAATAATGGAATAATATCCATACACAAACCCAACATGTTAACCAACTTTTATGATATAAAAGAATTATTAGAACCATAGGAGAGGAAATAAACTCCGTACCTCTAACAGTAGTTGGCCCTACACCATATTACTCTAGAACAAAATATGATCCATAAATCCATCTGAACTTAGCCACCTGAACATCCCCATTAGCTTGAGAATGAGACCCAATACCCATGAAATCATCAACATGGACCTAAAAACCCTTGGTGAAAGTGGATCCCGCTTTACTGCCTTGGGAAATAATTTCACAGAAATGCTTTATATAGAAAAATCTCCCACAAATATGACAAGTTATAGGAGCCTCTATACACTGAGTCCTAGTATGACCACACCTCCCACATTGGTAGAAAATAACATATTTCTTCCCTATATAATCCCTTGAAACTGGTATTGAAAAAAACTAACCACTCTTTCAATTTCTTTTCTAACTAGAAGAAGCACCATAGCGAACTATTTCACCCATTGAAGCTCCTCCCAAGCCTATCCTACCAGTTATTTATACCCCAACCAAAGTTTATTTATCCACTAACTCCATAAAGGTCAGAAGGCACAAAAGAATTAGCATCAAATAAACATCATCCCTCACCCCCATGTAAAACCTACAAGCCTTTGGTTAATCATTGGTGATAATATCTGGTGCTAGGTACACCAAATTATTAAAGTGGGTGGAGTACTCTATAATGGTATACTCCCCTTAATACAACATCAAAAAATCTCGGGTCTTTTCCACACAAAAAATATCTGGATAAAAATGGTGATTAAAGATCTTCTTGAAAGAAAACCAAGTAAGACCTTCATGAAACTTAGTTTTAACTATCGAGTCCCACCATCTTCTTCCTAGTACTTCAAGCATATACATGGGAAAACCCACTTGAGAATACTCAAGAGTCTTCAAAAAGTTGAAGATCCTCTCAATCTATTCAATCCACTCCTCTGAATCTTGTGGTCCTTTGTTATCATGAAATATAGGTGGATGCTGCTTGGTAAATTATTAACCATGATCCACTTCCCATCCCGAGATTACTACATCCACTGACCCTTGAGTATAAATAATAGACATTACTACTTCAACCAAAGAAGGGCCCACTAGAGGATCGGCTTGTGGAACATTCTTCACAGATTCACCTCTTGAATTTGGAAGATATTTTATAGTATAAATTGTTTGTTAAACACAATAAAATAACCAATCATCCATGAGAAAATTCCAAAAACATAAAACAGAAACAAGAATAAAAAACTACACTTTTAAACAAAAAGAATTTAAAACAGTTATGAATCCTATTATAAAAATGAAAAACCTTTTTAAAGGAATAGTTATATCTAAATAAAATCCCCACTTAGTTTATTAAAATGAACTTACACACACCAAGTCCTCAAAAATTTCAGATAGGTTAATTTAAATAAAATTCCTATAAAATTTATTAAAATGAACCTAAATACTTAGTCTTGGACTTTGTAAATATTTTCTGACCACCCATGGAAACTTGGATTCAGTAACATGAGTGAGATGGCCATGACCCTTTTCTGCACCTACTATCTAAATCCTAATAATCCTACTCCTTTATACTCAATACACTAAAAAAAATTAGGTAGTACTAACACAATTTAGGTTGAGTATGGATATGATAACAAATTATAATTGATTAACTCAAGTCAACCAGACCAGTTACTCAAGTCAACCCATCATGGGGTGGGGGTTAAACAAGGATAATAAAACAAGTCTCTTATATAATAGAAACAAGACATATAACTAGAGTACAAAGTGGAAACAATGGGATATAAAAATGAGCCAAACAGGATAAACTAGAAAGAATGAAAATTCAAGAAAAAACTAGTCTTCATGTGACCACATTTCACCTCCAAACTATCCCAAAATAAAATAGCAACATAAAGAGAAGCCTTCATAATACATAATTCTCTTACCTTTACTTGAATCCTACCAAAAAAGGTATACATATACCTAAAGGAAGAAATAGGGTGTACGAAATAGATCCTAGTAGGATACCAATAAGCGATCTATACAAATTATAACAACAAGAATGCATAAGTCCAATCTTTAAAACAAAAAATAAATAAAATCATTTTTATAAATAAAAAATTTGAAAGCCTTTCTCTAACGATCCTTGAGTTTTCAAAAATTTCATATAATATTTTCCAAATCCAAAAAACAAATAATGTAAATATACCAAAATATAAATATACATGTGATATAACATCCATGAAATAAACAATCATGAAATAAACAACCATAAAGAACAATGAACCTACCATTCGAGCTCTAGCCTCTGGGAAAATACAAACATGACACCCACAAGCTTAACAAGGAATAAGGTTGGATCCAACTAACATCGAGGCCTACCATAGAACATCGATATACAAGAGGTTACCACCTAGTGGTGTCACACACACTAAGGATACCTGTGTCTCTATCTTGACATACTCAAGGTTCTTGCTGTGCAATGTTTGTCAATTTTTTTAAAAACCATGATCACATTTTTATGAAACAATTTCAAATACAAGACAATATACTTTGGGTTTTGAAAATCCATTTTCTATTTCCAATAAAGGAAATTTCATTTTCAAAGAAAAAACCCCTTTAAAACATAAACCCATTACCTTTTCAATTTAAAAACTTTCAATTCGACTTCAAATATCAAGAAATAAATATGAACAATAAGCAATTCAAGAAATTAGAACAATTGAATAGATCCACCAACCTAAAGATAATAGAAAACCTAACCACCTTTGACAATGGAGATTGAAAACCACAAGATCTTCCTTTGGAAGACAAGGTATGACTAAAGACCGAAAATGATTGATAGAAAACACAATCCAATTACCAATACCTATAAAAAATGGTTTTATAACCACAAATGAGACATAAACTGAGAGAAAGGATTATCCTGAGATATGAAGCACCAAACCCTACTGATCAGTCACTAAACAAATCGATCCCGATGGAAGGAAGTCACCCAAAACTACCTAGGGTAAGAGCTTTGGCTGAGAGGAGAAGGATACAACATAAAATGAAACCTTAAACACCCACATGACACCCTAAAAATTGATAATCATGGAATTACATAGAAATTAATATTTTACATGTTATGAATCACTTTTATTTTAAGTTAGGCCAAAAAATGTGTCACCTTTTTAATTAAAATCTAAATTTTTACATTACACGACATGTAACCATTAAATGATGTGTAAATTCTCGCATTGTGAATTCAACTCACAGGATGAGTCTGACCAGTATTAAATGTCATAAAACCACATTATATTTCAAGTAGCTACCCAATGAACAACATAAAGGTCAAGGGAAAATATGAAAATACAAAAAATCCATGACTTTATAGTTACAGTAATCCTCCCAATTCAGGGTTGAAAATACTCACCTAATGAACTAGGGAAAACAAAAATAGATATCTGAATATGCATGATAGAAATGTAACATGGAATTATAGAGGTATAACCAATAACTAGAGAATAAGGAGTATATGGGGGTATAAACAACTGTTGAAGGTGGATTGGATTTAGGAGGTATAACCAGCTAGTAATTGGGGGGGGGGGGGGGGTAAAACCAATTACTATTTGTAATCACCTTCTGTTATAGTGAAGAATATGTGTTGGGGAGAATAACCAACACATTAAGGATTGGGTATTTGTATCAAAACTTGTAAACATTTGTGTTATGTGACTTTGATTTACAGAACTATTCAGGGTGAGGATGGGGGACACAAGAAGAGTGGATGAAGGCCTTAACTATCCACATAGGTTGAATTGAATAGAAAAAATTTGTAAAAAAAATGGATAACTTAATCACCCCCTCCCCCTCTCAGTGATCTCACACTGATTTAGGATCTACAAGTGTTATCAGAGTGGAAGGTCACCTTTGAAAGATCTAAAAGATTACTAAGGATGGAGAACATGAATTCAGTAAAAAATAACGGTTTTCCCACTTTTAATGGTGAGAACTACCATGGATGGGGAAATAGGATGATACCATATCTCCTATCACTTGGGAGTAGAAGTGAGAGATGCAATTATTGTGGGATTTACACCCTTTGAATTTTTCAAAAAAGAGAAACTTGGAAATATATTAAAAGTCTCAAAATGAAACCTTGATTTCTTTATCAGAAAATATACATACTAAAGTGATGGGTATCCAAAATACCAAATAGATATAGGATATACTAAGATAGATTTATAAAGGAAATCTTAAATTCAAAAAAGAGAAGTTGAAAATATATAGAAGCAAGTTTTAATATATCAAAATGTCTTAGGATGAAATTTTTGATGACTAATTTATAAGATTAAATGATATTTTCAACAATATTATAGGTTTTGGTGAGAATTTGGATGAATATACTATTGTAAATAAGTTAACGAGAAATTTACCAGATAGATTTGGTTTAAAGGTTTCAGCTCTAGAAGATTGAGAAGATCTATTATTGGATTAACTTCATAATATTCTCATAACATATGAAATAAGAAAAGTAACAACATTAAAGAAGAAGGTAGGAGATGATATGGCATTTGAATCCATGATAAAAGGTAAATATAGAATCAAAGAAGAACCAAAATCAAGTAATTCCAAGGATAAGGAAGTTTAAGAGGAATTCAATCAAATGTTGGCCTTATTTACAAGAATTTTCAAAAGGGTAAGCTGGATAAGAAATGAAAATAAATCACTCAAATTATAGAATTTAAACATCAATTGTCATTTATATGATAACTGTACAAAGTATAACTTTGTTGATATAGACCCAGATGAATAAGATAATAAGTTTCAGAAAAAGATGTGGAAGAAGAACAAGAGGAGGTTTACTCCTAAGAATAAGAATATGATTGTCATATAAATGGATGAATATTCATTAAACTTAGTGATTCAGAATATGGGATTTCTTCTAAGAATCATATGTTTATTATGGGTAAAGACAATAAATATAAAGACCCATTTGAAGGTGATGAGAGAACTAAACTAGAATGTATGTTAAAGTAGAATTTGGATGATACTATTATTTATAATATACAACTCAATAAGGAGAATAAAATAAAAAATAAAGAAATTAACAGGATCATATTTGAGAATAAATAATTCCTTAAGAAAGAGGAGACGCATCTTAATGAAATAAAAGAAAATAAGATAAAGCTAGATGAGTTAAAAGGAAATCCAAAAACTATTAAAATAAAAACTATCTAGAAAGGAAGATCTTGACAAGGAATAATTATCACTTGTTGAATAAAATAAAAAAACAAATTGATGTTAGATAAATTTGAGAAGATGGTGAATGATCTAGGTAAAAATATTACTAAGAAAGAGGAATAATTATCTGAGACACAATCAATGTACCTTTCATCTCAAAATGAGTAGAAAAATATGAAAGAATACTTCACTAGAGTAGTTGAACTTAGAGGTGAATCATCACATACTGCTAAGAATAAGGGTTTACATAGACATTTTGTTTCTACTCTTAATCAATCTCAATTCATATATTTTATCTCTAATAGTTAAGCTTTGAGAGGGAAGACTGAACAAGTCAGAACCAATATAATAAATAAGAAAACATCTTTTACAAAGTAAGAGTGGACTAATTCATCTAGAAGGTTTCCACCCAAGAAGAAACAATAACAATATGTGAAAATAAAATAACAATAATCTTCATAGTAAAACTAATATCAGTATGGAAGATCAAGGTTTATAAGATATGCTGGTGTTATAGAGTGTTTGGTCATATAGATCATTCATGCTAGTATAACATGTCACTACTAGTATAGAGGCATGAATAAAGGGGGAGTAATGCTAAAAATATGATATCATATTATTATAAAGAGAATACTATGACCAAGGCATCATATAAACTATAAAAAAAATGAATTCTTAAATGAATTTTGTGGAATATGTGGTCAAGAAGGTCACAAAGATGAGAAATGTAGAGTTAACTCACCAAGTGAGATTCCTCACAATGTGAATGTCAAGAAAAGTTAGATAGTGAATAAAGATATAATCACTAGTGAATTATGTGATAATCTCAAACAAACTAATAAAATTAATAAAGAATGTATAGTTATCTAGACTAACCAATTATACAAGGATAAATATATAGAAAAAGATCAAAAACTTTTTGAGTAAAAAGGAAATCAAGCGGTGATAGATAAAGAAGTTAAAGTTGATTAAAATTCATATAAAAATGAGGAATTGAAAATTTAGATGTGTTAAAGGTGTGAAAAAATTTAGCATGATAAAAAACATTGTATGAAAATTATACCAATCCAAGAATAATTCATGAAGAAGATGTGTAAATCACAAAATAATGCTTCTCATACTGAATAGGAAAAGTCATCCACATCAAAAGTGTCAACTGATTAGGAAAAATAAAACACACATTTTAAGAAATATAAGAATAATAATAAGTCCAAATTGAGAGGAGAATCTTAGTATGAATATTACTTTTAAGGAAATTTGAGGTCCCTCCTTATTACCTTACTCCTTTATATGAACTAAAATGTAGGGAATTGAAGGATAAGAGTTATTCATCATGGAGAACACCTATATACATGATGATGAATGAAGTGTTTAACTTCAGGGGGAAAAAAACTAAAGCTAAATCATGCTCATCACACTTGAATATATTCCTTTATTATGATAAAATACTTCTAAATGGAGAATGATGGATCATGATAAAGATGAGATGTAAGAGGAGTAATATTTTATGGACTTGAAATGTTTTGATGTGTTTGTTAAGATGTGTGTAGGATACCTCTTGAAAAGTTTTCCTAGAAAACCCCTAAAATGAATAATTCAAATGATATTGAGGATGGTATCACATTACTAAATTTCTTTTCTAACACCTTTTCTGATTTGGTGACATAACTCTTATTTTCTTCATCGGGTTATCCCATGTATAATTAGAGTTTATTAAATAAAATATCATTTCTTTGAGAAATAATTTGGTTTGATTCTTTAAATTTAGAGGAGTCTAAAATGTATGAAAAAATAGTGATAAGTTGTGATAAAAACCCCAACATAAACCTTGGTGTTTATTTTAAATAATGGGAGAAGAAAAAGGAAGATATTTCACATATTGACTTGGTGAATTGTTAAGGGTATTGACAATAAATTCAAAGGTGGATATTGTTGAACCCAATGGACTTGAATTTTATTTGTTGTTAATTAACCCTCAATATGTTTTGGAGATTATAAGAGGAGATTAAGTTGAGAAGCATAAATAATTACTATTATCCATATAATTATAATGATTATTATACTGATCTTGAAGTCCAGAACATGTGCTAGAGGAGTTTGGCATGAGAACATTGTTTATAACACTGAAGAATTAAAATAAGACCATGAAAAATATAATTTATTTTGTATGATTATTTTTGAAGAAGGAATTTGAGGTGGGCTTAGTATTATATTCCATACTTAGAATATAATATTAATTATATGAATGTTCCTTCATTAAAAAATATGTCCAACCCTTGGCTAACCAAGTATCCCCTTAAACACATATGTGAGACCTAGGGGTCAACCACATGGGAGAGGATAAAACTGGCCATCCGTGGGAAAAAGGTGTGAGATTGGGCATGTATAGTTCCCATATAATGAACATAGGAATGTGCATGGAGGTTCAAGAGCCACCGAATGGGAAAAAATCATGGCGTGAGGGAATGTGTGATGTGTTCTAGGTGCTAAAACCCAGTGGAAAATTGATAAATCAATTAAATGACTTTAATTATTAAGTGTGTCATGAGATGAACCATATGGGATTTCTTGGATGATAGAAGACAAACCACAACTACCCCAAACCCACTTTCATAGGTCATGGGATAAAGAAAAGATCCAAAAGGAATAACTAAAATGGGAGGCCTTTGCCTAATGTACTTTTATACACACACACCTAACCATATCCATATAGAAGTATAGAGGAATAATAATAAAAGGCTGTAACATCTAGAGTAAAAACCATGCATTTAATAACCTCTAGGGAATAAAAAGAGCACGTTAGTGTAATTTGAAAAGTAAAGGGAAAAAATATACACCCAACTAGAAAAGATGTCCCAACCTAGAAGAAATTAGAAAAAAAAAAGATAAGAGAGTTCGACTTCTGATTTCCAAGACCCAACCACCATGCATAGCCAAATGCACTAAAGTATCCCTAAGATCCACCAATTCCAATTCTGACCTATCCATCCCTAAGCTCCACTAATGCCAATGACAACCTATCCACCATACGTGGTCAAATGAACCAAATTATTCCCTGACACCACATGAGGGTTCCACTCTAATGGTAGAGGACCCATGACTTGAATCTGAAGGAGGGTTCCAATCAGATGGTAGATGACCCATGACCTAACCCTGTAGGGGGGTTACACTCTGATGGTAGAGGAACCATGCCCTGACAGCGCAAGAGGGTTCCACTTAGAGGGTAGAGGACCCATGCCCTAACACCGCAGGAGGGTGCCACTATGATGGTAGAGGATCCATGCACTAACAATGTAGGAGGGTGCCAATAATATGGTAGAGGAACCATGCCCTAAATTCATATAAGGGTGCCATTCATATGGTAGATAAAGGACCCATTCCATGTCCCAGCAGGAGGGTGCCACTATGATCTCTCTAATGATCCTTCCCGATCACTGCCATCATTAAGTGTTTCCTAAAGAAGTGACACACCCATAAAATCTCTCACCATATATCAAAATACACTAAAAATTCCACCATCACATTCTATGTGAAAAAACACTCAGGATAGGTTACTCACGGTCCAAAATATGAATTAAAATGAAGAAGATACAATAGGTAGAAGTTTCATAAAGAAGTTCACAGTGTGTAAGGGTCCCACATAGCATGTGGACCCACTCATCTTTCTGGACGTGTCCCCGCTATCACATGGATTTATGTCCATGTACTACCATATGAATTTTAAGGGCACTACATGACGTTTCTTAGTCAAATTCCTAATGAACGCACATGGCTCATCGTCGGTCTAACAGGTAAAAATGCCAAACCACTGATATGTCATCTTAAATGGCCATGAATGGCCAAATGAATCACACAATTGCGATCATAATGGAAAAATTATAGTCAAATCAAGGTTTACATAACAAAAATAAATAATAATAATATTTATATGATTATTATTATTATTATTATTTTCTTTTCACCTTATTTGAGAGGAAGGGGATACGCGCCTCACTTCATTTCACGTGCCCAGCACCCACCTTGGGGTATATTTTATTTTATTTATTTATTCATTTATTAAAACCTAATTTGAAGAGGTTATCCATGCACCTATTTCACTTCACATGTTCAAAACATGAACGCCTCTCCAATGCGGCTCCTCCTTCACGATTTTCTCTCTTCATTGATTTAAATTAATTCCATTATATTATTATTATAAATAATAATTATAACAATATTATGATTATTAAAAATAATAATAATAAAAAAAAATGTTATTATTATTAAAATTAATAAAAATAACACAAATCCCATTAATCATGTCCACATATAGATTTGATTGCACTCCACACCGGGAAATGGCCCTCGCACCTTCAAGCCACCATCATGTTCATGTTGAGCGGCCTCCTCCACGAGACATTAAGCATGGCCATTGATCAGAAGTGATACCAATAAACTGAACATCATCACCACTTTTCAACCAGGAAAAATAGGGATCATCGATCCAATCCCAAACCACCTCTAATAAAACACTGTCCTCATCGTACCTCGATCGCATCCTCGAACGTGAAACCATACCTGCGGTACCCATCCAATCCATTCACAAAACATAATCCCTCTCATTAATCAATCTATCAAAAAACCATTGATCTGTGTTTCATTCATGCTATGAAAATGAATCTGGGGGTTGGACCGCACTCGAACCTTCCTCAACAAAGTCGAATCGTGGCCCCATTGGATGACGGTGAAGAACGTGGCGAATGTAGAGGGGAGAAGCACAAGAACAAAGTGAACCATCATAGGTTAAACATTCTTATCCAAAGATTATATAAATAGGGTGATAACATATGAAACAAGTGAATAATTATACCAGATCAATATTTTAATGCCCCAAAAATCTAAAATAGGAACATTGTATTCGATAGCGTGTATGACACGAAACACCAATAATGTAAGGGAATATAATATCACAAGAATTTATAATATATTTAGTATTTTAAATAAATTAAATATATTTTATAGATTGAAATACACATGACAATGAGTTAGCGTACGTGACACACAACAATGATTTTCTTCAATGGCTTGCGTTACATGCAAGACTGAGTTTTACCAAACAATAATATATTATTCAAATATTATTATTTAATATAATAATATATAACCTAGATGGTAAATTAGTGGTTATGAATAAGATTAAATAACTTATGAAAATATATGTTTTAAAAAAATTTGAAATGAATTCATTGGTTACTAATTAATTATAAATTAATATAAGAACTAATTGAATATAAATGAAATATTTTTATAGAAAACTATTTTTATGCTCACAAAGTTATTTTATCTTAATAAATTAAATTAATTAAAATTAGTGAGTGATATTAATTATATATAAATATATTATATTCAATAAAATATTTTTATATTTATCAAATATATTTGATAGGCATGAGATAAGAACAGTCCCGATATTATTTATAAAAAACTATATTTTTATTAAGGTACTTTTACCGCCTTTTAATAGAGAACCTATTTTAAATACATTTCTTGGAACTTTTATAAAATTTATATTTCAAAATAAACTTAATATTTGAAATTTTAACATAAAAAATAGTTTAGGGTAAATTTTTGATATTTTTCTGTGAAGTTTTATTTTTTGATGAATAGTGAAAAATACTGAATTTTAACTCAAAATTGATTTTTTATCTAATTTATTTATAAGGTTAAATTATATTTTTATTGGTTTTAAGGCTTAATTAGATAAATTTAATATCATTTAATACAATTTAGGTAATTATAATTAATTTCACTTTGAAATTGGATACAAAAACTTAGCAAATCTTTGAACTTTTTTACTTTAAAAACCCACATTGTTGTCCCATTTGCAGGATTAAATTTAAATTAATTTACACAAATTATATGATTGTAATTTTGAAAAATAGATTCCATATTTAGAATCATAATAATTTATAATGTTTAATAATTTCAAATTATTTTTGAAAAAAAATCTTATTGAAAGTGATTAAAATTAATTACAATGATTAAGAGAAAAATTAGCTTAACAAGGGACTAAAACTTAAACTTAAGATCCAAAATGAACTATAAAAATTTCCAATAGACATTTTATGGCCATAATTAGACCCTATAATCCCATTTTTTTTTACTTTTTTCTATTATTAGACCCACTTTCAATGAGAAAAGCGTGGGTGGAATTCCCTTTTCCAAAATTTACAAGAGTGACACTCCTCCTCCACTATAAAAAGGAACTCAACCTCCCACTTACTCAATCTTGTAAGTCCACTTTGGATCGAAAAATATCTGACCAAATAGATATTAAAAATCCCTTCCCTCAACCTATAATAATCACCTTTTTTCGTAAATCCATCCAAATAATCCCTTAGGTTCAAATCAAAAGGAGTTACCCAATTAAGAGGTAATATCTTTCCTCAAGATCTTTAGTTTTAATTATTTTTACACTCCCTAAATTATTTTTATTCCATTATTATATAAAAATAAATTATCCTAAATATACTTATATATTTTTATATTAAGTTTTTTACCTACACTTACACACACTTACATCTAATGGGTGATGAACTTACTGTTTATGTGTACGATGAACCGCCTCCTCACAAAACAAAGTTTTTTGTTTTTTATTTTACCACCTATAATGGTTGGGAATTATGATGGAAAATATGTTTATATGTGGTATATATGATATTTATAATGTATTTATACTTTTTCTATTCTTTTATAACACATTCCTTTATGTGCCCCATTTTGTGGGAATAAGATAACATTGTTTGTGAAAGTGTGGACTACCGCCCCCCCAAAGCGATGTGATTCATTAAAACTATATATGGAATGGATAAATTATGATTTTAATAAACTTATGTAACATATATTACACATATATGATACTGTAATTATAATATACACATATATAATTTTCTTTTCATTCTTTTAATACGATAAAGAAATCAAAGCAGCGTTCATGTATACGCACAACCTACCATCTCCATGAATGGTGCATTTAATTACTTATATCAAAACATTATAGATTATTATAGGTAAATATATAATGAATATATATAATTAAATCATGGTTTACATCCTAGATGTTATTAAATCATGATCTATGTAAGAAGAACAATAAGTAACAAGTCAAAACCAACTTGAAAGACTTGGAAGTTAACACCCAAAATAATGAAAATAATGAAAGATTGTTATCAAACAGGTAATAAGATATTATAAACATGAATATGGTTCTATAATAAGTTATTAACACTATTAAAACTATTATACATGATGTTAAATTCTGTTCACACAAAAGGAAATGTGAGTTAATCGATTTCGTCTCAATTTACATTCCATTGAGAATTATTTGTTGTTATAAACCAATTCAATTTTATACACCATATATAATGTCGTTTAAAATGTTATACCATGAATCTAATTATTATCATGATATTATAAATTTAGTTTAATTTCATTCTTTCATTGGGATTATTATTCAAAATTTTCAAAGTGGTATGTGACACTTTGGAATGCTTAAAGATTATTTCCTTAAGAATGTTCTTAATGATTATCTTTGCAATGTCACTTCCTTTTGTGATTGTTAATTTTCTCTTGAAACAATAAATTTATTATTATGCACCTAATTTATTATATATGGTGTACATACTTCCACTTTGACTTTTAATATCTTGGTTCATTTATTCTTCATGGTATTTTGAGTTTCAATTTGAATTATTTCTTCTAAGGGGATTTGAGTTAAAATTTACCAAGTAATAAAAAATTTCACAACCCGATTCCTTTTCATTAGGTTATACTACTTCCTCGTTACTATTAATATTCTATGATTATATTTATAAAGACTTTTTAATATATATTTATGTATTTACACTTCTATTATGTTGATTTATATTTGATACACATAATATATTATTTTCTTGATTCTCACTTCAATGTTATGGTCTTTTCAAGGGTTTAATTTACAATCTCATTTTGTTTAGGATTACTTTCACTTGAATTTTCA
Organism: Viscum album; assembly: GCA_963277665.1. Lineage (NCBI taxonomy): Eukaryota > Viridiplantae > Streptophyta > Magnoliopsida > Santalales > Viscaceae > Viscum > Viscum album. The sequence goes on from OY728160.1 coordinate 754,887,708, forward strand.
TCATAGGTTTATTTGATCATTGTATAATAAACCCATTAGTTTTCTTCTTATCTGGTTATTAATGATCTTTTTCAAGTAATATTACCATTTTTCCACTCGTTGGTACTCAAAATGTTTTAGAAAATATTTTTAAGAAAACCTGACTTCATTCTCTCTTTAGTCAAAGAACCTGTTTTCTTTTAAAAACACTATTTTCTAAAAGGGTTTAAAAAATGTTTTTAACCTTTCCAAAATTATTTATTAAATACATTTTTACCCTTTTTTGTTTAAAAATGTTTTCAAAGGAATCTTCATGTCACTTTATGAAAAAGGTACCTTTCTAACCTTTTACCATGAAAAAGGAATGTTCTTTTTACCTTGTATAACATGTGCAGATTTAACCACCATTATTCTTTAAAAGATTCCTTTTTAAGTTTAAAAGGTTTATTTTTAAATAAAATGATTTTAAAATTGATTTTTATATAAAAGGATTTTTAAAATGCTTTTCAAAATCAAAAAAATATTTTCTTCAAGAATGTTTTTAAAATATATTTTTATAGTATTTCTATTCATCAATGAAAAAATCATTAAATTTTACTCCACTTAGGATATGCTGTATTGATACCATCCTTACTTGTCCTCTGGATGGGTTATGATTGATTTGGCCAAGGATAGTATTGATATTCACTTCCTTGATTCCTTTTAGTCCCCTTGAAATTTTCATTTTATTATGATCATTTGACATTTAATTTCACTTAAGTATCCATATCATTTTTCATGGATATGATTATTGCCTGAACAATATACCATTTTTATATGATGTTTACTTTAAAATTTATTTGATTATTTGGGGAAATATTGATAAATACACATCCTCCATTTACTATGGATATTTGATAAGGCATATTTCTATTGATTAAATTGATTACTCGATGTGAGGAATGATTTGGATATGGAATGAAAGGTGGGGACATAACTTTATATAACCACTAGATGCATCGACAGGTTCTCATGAGGAAAATAAGTTTTGAAAATTAAACAGGTTTCTACCTGTAGTTTTAAACTATCTGGAGGATGGATCTTGATATTAGAGGTTTTCATGAGCCTGAGACATGATATCCAATAATTAATTATTTCCTTCATTTTGATTTAGTATATATTATCCATGATATTTTCACTATGGAAAAGTCTATGGCTGCATTTCATTTTTAGTTTATTGATTAAATGAAATGTGTTTTAGTTTATTACCTTACCATATTTATTTTTCCTTATCTATTTAATTTAGTGACATGCGTTTCTTGTTATTACTATTCCATATTGTTTATCAATTTCCTTCTTAGTTTGTTGATTTCATGTATGTGTGTTCAATTATTTACCATACCACAATTAATATTATCATTGATTCATTATTGCTTCCACTATACTTTTCACTCACCAATCATTTTATCTTGCCCTTAATTTTTTTCCTTTCCCAATGAATCTAAGAAGCATACTATGAAAGATATGCAGGGATATACTAGATGGAATAAATTTATCCTCAAAAGAAAAAAACTATATTTTAATTAGTGTATTCATTTGTAGTAAAAGACTCATATATTTATATGGTTTACCAAGACTACTAAACTCTTCATTCCTTTGGGATTTGATTCCTTGTAATCAAGAAAATGTAATGGTTGTTGAAACCGGTTCTAGGCTCTTTGGGTTTGGGTTGATAAAAATATAATAAATAAATATTATGAGGCTCATGCAAAGAACAATGATCATAGATCAAAAGAAGATAAAATCCATGCTCAACATTTTAATAAAAGGGGTGTAAAATAAAATTGATGAGTCCTACCTCGATTATGGATCCATAATTAGTAAAGAACGCATCTGTAAGTGATGAAGGTGATGATCCCATTGTGTTCATCATTCGACTCATGATTATCCTCGATTCGATTGTCTGTCGTTCTCCAATCCCGATCCACCAATGAAGAATAGGTGGAATCTCCTCTAAAAAATCATAGGGTTAAGCACCTAACCCAGGTGATTCACCATAGAATCTTATTTATAGTGGAAAATGGTTTAGGGAATTTAATTTAAAATAAATAAATAAATTATTTATTTTAATTAAACACACCCACAAACAGTTTCCTCTATCGGAAACCCCATTTCGACCAACTATTGGTCGTTCCTTGGATAAAACCTATGCTTTAAATTCAACCATGATATTAGATTTTTGATCCAAAACTGAATTTAGTAGATATTATATTATTCCTGAAAGATTGTGTGTGCATGATATAAAATATATTTAATATTTTTATAAAATTAATTCCAAACTCACCGAGCCTTAGAATTGCAACCCGCCTCAGCGCCTGGCTTTAGAAATATTCCTAGGAATATTATAAAGACTTACACAATAAAACCATAGTCTCAACGTTATTCCCTTATTCAAATATTTCCATCTTCAAAAAGAAAAAACTAAGGAAAAAGGTGGTAATACTAAGCTCTCATCCGACTCTCCCACTCCCTTGATCTCCCTATATGGTTTTCCTATACTGCCAAAAAGTATGCACCCAAGGAAAACACTTTCCTATGAAGGGTATTTCTCTGCCGGTTATCAATGCTACTGGATCCTTGAAAAAATGAAACTTTACTCTCACGTACAAACTCATCTAGGTCGGTATCATACAAAGATTCATGCACATAACTTCTTATCTATGGCATATGGAGAACACCAGGAACTCGATCTAACTTCAAATAGGTCAACTGCTATGTCACCTCGATCAATAATAGTGGAAATAATATCACTATCTGAGAATCTACTACCATGACCACACCATGGGTGGCCCTCAATCTCAAAATTCCTCAACCTATGTAAGGTCCACTGTCACTCTCATGTTAGAGAATACATATCCCGAGAAGTGTATGTTTGAAGATAAAACCGAATCTATTAGAGCGTTCATATGAATAGAACTCCCAAATCATGTATAACACCATCCTCCTATGTCTCACATGCTCTAACTCTGATACTGAGGACATGAGGGTACCATCTCATAAGACTACAAAAAACTGATACAAGAAAGGATAAGGATCCAACTCATAAGTCTTGAGAGCTCTAATGGGGTGTTTAACACACCAAAAGGTATCACCAAGAACTCAAAGAAACTATAGTGGCTCTAGGAAGACATGCTCGATACACCCACCTCTTGAACCTGAAGTTAGTGATAACCCATCCTGAGGTCAAAATACAATATCCACTTCACCTCCATACACTAGGCGAAGATGTCATCTATTCTCGAGGTTGGATAATCCTCCCAGATAATATCCTGGCTTGGGTGATTCTAATCCACACCCAACCTCAAGATCTCATCCACTCTTTAGAAAAAAAAACACAGGGATTCCTAGTAAAACACACTATGTCTTACAGAGACCTAGCTCTATAGACTCCTCCAACCGCACCACCAGATCTCATAGCTACTCAGAGTCATCCAATATACTAGTACAAATATTATTTCATCCACAGTGAAGGTCCATGCAGAATAAAAACTCTTGATGGTGAGGTAAACCCAACACATCTTCAAGATGGATTCTCTTATACTCCTCCACCATCATAGGAAACAGAAAGCTCATGGAATCCACTAATCCAAGGGTAATACTAGATAATACAATAAGAAAGTGTCTATAAACTTATGTGATGCTCATGGATCAATCCTTATCCAAGGAGAAAAAATTCATCCAAACAAACTAGAAGCACTAATACACTCACTGTTAGTAATCATTTGATCATGGATGATAAACTACCATCCCATACTGAGGAAAACATCATAGGGTCCCACTTTCACTATAGAAATATTTCATGTGAGGCTATCTCTCAATATCCCATTGTAGAGTCAAGTCACATTGTCAGCAGAAATGAGTGATCACTTATCCTCTCTGCAAGAGCCTTTAACACAAGGTTTAAGAAAAAAAGACCCCACTAGTATCACTAGGTCTTGAATAGGGGCTATGTCCAGGGAAATGTGGTTTAAAACTCTATGCTATAACTATATCTAGAGTAGTGGAGACATATTTCATACCCCAAACTACACTCGAAGCCACTAATCCAAAAGATCCTACAACATAAAGCTATCCATTCCCTTTCCCACATGCTCACCACAACCAGGGCTCACTCTGAAACCTTTTCACATCAAAAGGACATCAAACACACAAGTCAAAGGAACTCATCCGCCACACACTACTACAAAATTTATTTAATCCATTCCTTTATCAACACTAAAAAAAGCACCGATAAAGGGACCCTTTATTAGTGCTATTAAAAAACACTAGGTGGCTATCAATGCTAGAAAAAAATCACTAATAAAGGGGAGCCTTTATCAATGATTTTTTACTAGCGTTGATAAAGCCCCCTTTTATTAGTGATTTTTTTCTAGCACTGATAATAGATATATTTCATAAAAAAATAATATTTTATTAAAAATAATATATTAACATATAAATATATTTATATTGATATAAATATAATATGTATTTTTAAATATAATTTAGATAAGGATTAATAAGAATTTAAATTTAATAAATAAAATATTTAGTGAAAATTAATTATAAAATAATTAAAAAAATAACATTAATTAATAAATTGCTAATTATTAACAAGTAATAGTCATTTAATAACAATTATATGGCATAAAAATTAAATTAATTAATGAGCAGTCTAAGATAATTTGAAAACATGACTTGAACTTCAAACAACCATAAATTTTGATTCAGGTGTCTATTTGGTCTCTACCACATATCAAATAGAATCATGTGAAGAGATATATGCCATGATGTTTAGGGGAAACCTCTGTAATTGATTTTTTTAGGCCAAAAAGGCCCATAAGTTCTCCAAAACTGAGTTTTTAGTTGGGATACCCTATTTGTTTTGATATTTGATAGTATTTAATCTTTATTTAAGAGAGTCTTCTTGTCCCTTTTCAATGGGGGATGAATTTATTCCTAGGGATTACATTCATATAGATATTATGGTTTTAAAATTTTATCATTTTTCATAATGTAGTTTTAATTATAATTAAATATATGCATATTTTATTATATTTACCTATAATAAATCAATTTTATAAATAAATATTTACATAAAATTGTATTTTTAAATATTTAAACCATATGGAAATAAATATTTATTACCAATTTCATTTAAAATAAATAATTATCCATTTTATTTACCTTATAAAAATGCATTAATATGTATATATAATGTTTATGTATACATATATGTGTGTATTAATATATATATATATATTCTAATATATTTAAATGAATATTAATATATAATATATTTACATAATTATAAGTGTGTGTATATTTATATATCACACACTTCTAAAAAAGATGCATGTTAGTAAATATAAATAAATAGAAATATCATAAAATGAAAAATAAAATAAGCTAGGGAAGTGGTAAGGGATTCACATTATAGAAGGAATTTACAAGGTTCAAGTCCATGTGTACGCGGGTGGATGATAATATAGCTAACAATGAGAAAGGGGGGTCATGAGTGCTGTTAAAGGGGTGGGGGTGCATGAGGGACAATTGAGGGGAATAGATAATGCTGATAAAGTGGTCCCATGAGTGATGAGAAAGGTGGGGTCATATAAGAAAATATTTTTTTTTCAAATTTTATCAGCACTAGGAAAAACATTGATAAATCCCCACTTTATCAGTGCTAAAAAAGCATTGATAAAGGGTTCCTTTATCAAACTTTTTTACTATCTCTAATAAATTCCAGTTATTAAAATAGATTTGGTACTCAACACTTTCTTAGCACTGATAAAGCCTCTTTCTAGCACTGTTAAAAGCATGTTTTGTAGTAGTGACACTTTGATACTATGCTATTTAGGATGGAACTGACTCACCCACATAGTTTTATATCATGTCATAATAATGCATCTTGATGGTGTAAGTATCCCTATTCCTTGCATGTTTGATGCTATGTTAAACATAAAAAACACAGGTCTCCATCGATGCCCCGTTTCACCCTAGAAAAGTATCACCGCCAATACCACCATCATAAGGGGTCCTATCCAATAGGTACATTCAAAACTTAGGATCACGTTATACCTCAACTACACGAGACAGGGGAGCCTAGATCACCACAAAAATTGGGAGATCTCTATCTCTGAAACCTGTGATGCGCACTCAGCATAGGTTCTTCATCATTTGGTACATCCTAAGCCAAAAGTTTCTCTATGGAGAAGACTAGTCACCAACACATCTATCTGATCAGTTGGGGTCTACACAATCCAAAAAAACCATACCACTACCTCGAGTCAAACCTCTACTACTTAAGGGTTTGTATCATTATGGAACCTGAGTGGTATCCATTCCCAGAACTCACATAACGCGCTAAGCCTACACATACCATTGTCCTGCCCTGCTAGAGAAATCAACTACTCAACACACGGATGATTATATGCCTAATCCACAGAAGGATCCATGTGATTCTCAATAGGTGGTAGCCCTTCTCGGTGCCAACATGAAGATAATACCTCATGGGTGGTTCCTTTAACTAAGGCCTCATCACTCAACTGGTCATCATCATGACACTATCTCAAAATCCTAGATGACTGTCATCATAGATTTATCTTAAAAGTTATCTTGAAATACCATATTCAAATAGAATATTTGGAGATCTAACTCTAGATAGAAAGTTAAAGGAATCAATTCTACATGATTCATGTTCCATTTATCCTTGAAACTGATGTCATGATATTCTGAGTAAACATACAGTTAGTTAGATTACTAGTGTATAGATATGTTGGCCTCCACACCAACACTCGGTTCCCTAGCCTGCACGCCACACTCATGACACTCTATCAATATTTCGCTGAATTCTCAACCAAACCTCATAAGGGAAAAAAACTCCAAACACTTTCCCAAGGTCGAACCACCTCTGATACCAATCTATTATAACCCAACCCATAGGGGCCTACCAATATGATGGAAGGATAAGCCTCAAGTACCTCAGGCCAATATCCATAGGCTAGGAGATGATGACAAGCATCAAAATACATAACTAAAATCGGAGGTCTTTTCCTAATGTACTTATATGCACACACACCCAACCATCTCCATGTAGAAGTGAAGAGGAATAATAATAAAATATTGTAACATCTAGATTAAAAAACATGCATGTAATAACCTCTAGGGAATACTAAAGAGAAAAAAAACATAATCTGAAAATTAAAGGGAAAAAATACACACCTAATTAGAAAAGATGTCACAACCTGAAAAAATGGAAAATAAAAAAAGATGAGAGATTTCATCTCTTGATCTCCAATCCCTAACCACCGTATGCAGTCAAATTCACCCAAGTATTCCTAATATTATCCAATGCCACTTCCAAATTCTATTTCATCTATATAAGACATGACACATGCAGGAAAATCCCATGCTGGTGTGAGTATATACATACCCAGTAGGACACCCCGAAAACTGAAGAGGGAGTGATAAAAAACATCATGAAGTAGTTATATCCCCACAATGAAGGTATGTTAATCACTATATGAGACAACAACCATAAAGAAAAACCTAGATATACTCAACAAGAATCCCAAAAAAGAGATAAATGGGATCTAAATCTCCACATATTTGCTAATAATAATGATTCTTCTAATAGTTCCAAGATTCCATCATTGATTCCCAACATCTCACATGTCTGTCTGAAGAAGTATCCATGTGAAGCCACACCTCTCCACTATGCCTAAAAGTCAAGGGGATATAATCTCTAAGTAGAGTACCCATACCTTGTTACAAAAGGAGGGTTCCACTCCATAGGTAGAAGATCCATACCCTGATCCAACATGAGGGTTCCACTCATATGGTAGAGGATCTTTGCCTTTACTCCATAGGATCATGCCACTCAGATGGTAGAGGACCCATGCCATGACTTAGTAGGAGGGTACCACTCTGATGATAGAGGACCCATGGCCTAAAATTGAAGGAGGGTGCCACTTTTATAGTAGATGAACCATGCAATGGCTTCATAGGAGGGTTCCACTTAGATGGTAGAGGAACCATGCCCTGAATTCACAGGAGGGTTCCACTATGATGGTAGATTATCTATGCCCTGAAATCACAAGAGGATTTCAATCATATGGTATAGGATATATTCATTGACACCATAGGATGGTTCCAATTAGATAGTAGAGGATTCATGCCCTGACTCCATAGGAGGGTTCCAATCAGATGGTAGATAGAGGACCCATGCCCTGTCCTAGCAAGAGGGTGAAACTCTGATCACTCTGATGATCCTTCCTGGCCACCACCATTGTAAAGCATCACCTAAAGAAGTGCCAGGAACCTAGCATTTTTCATCATATCACAAAATCCTCTATGAAGTCCACCATCGTGTTCTACATGTAAGAACAATCAATATTGGCTACTCATGGGCCAAAATACGAATCAATACGAAGAAGATATGAGAGTTATAAATTTCATAAAGAAGTGAACAAAGTGTAGGGGGGCCACAAAAAATGTGGCCCCACTTCTCTGCTTGTCCATCTCCTTACCATCACATAGTTTTCTATCCATGTAGTACTACATGGAGTGTAAGGATACTACAAGATGTGTCTCAACCAAATGCCCAATGAACGCACAAGGCTCATCATTGATATGATGGGAGAAAACATCAAACCACTGATATATCATCACAAAAACCCATTAATTGCCAAAAGGATCACACCATTTTGATCCACATGGAGAAAAACTCAGAATAGTCTATTCACTTTCCCAAATCAGACACCTGGTAAAAAAAATACATTTCTCTACATCACATTTGAATGAAATTTCATGGGTCCGAGCCATAGTTTCGAATTAAAAAACCAATATTGGTATCAAAACATCCACCTCAATATCAAGGTCATAATGCCACATATGATTTGTCAATCTGACATTTCATAAAGAAGTTATGACTGATACTAGATTCCGTAATAATAATAATAACAAAAAAAACAAAAACAAAAACAACAACAACAACAACAATAATAATATTATTGGGAACTTCATGGACCCAATCCATGAGCCTAAAAAAGGTATCCAAAATTGGTCTTGAAATGACCGTATCAATGTCAGGATCACATTTCTACTGACGGTTCGTCAATCCGATACCACATAGAGAAATTATTACTGAATTAAGTTTTATATAAAAAAATAATAATAATATTTTATATTATTATTATTATTTTATTATTATAATTATTATTTTATTTTTTCCCACCTTATTTGTTAGAAAGGGGATATATGCCTCCCTTCACAGTGTGCACCCAACACCCCCTTGGGGTCTCTTTTGTTTGTTTGTTTTTTATTTATTAAAACCTAATTTGAAGAGGAGATCTACACACCTATTTCACTTGACACATACAGTGAATGAATTCATTTCCAAGGTGCCCCACTTCATTATTTTCTCTCTTAATTGATTTAAATTAATCCCCTTATATTATTATTATATAAAATTATAATAATAACATTATAATTTTTAATAATAATAATAATAACACAACATTATTATTATTAAAATTAATAATAATAACACAACTTCCATTAATCATGCCTATATCTAGATTTGACTGCACTCCACATTGGGTAGCGGCCCTCACACCTTCGAGCCACTATCACATTGATACTGAGGAGCCTCCACCATAAGGCATCACACACAGCCTCTTCTCAAAACCAATCCCGACGCACCGCACATCATCACCTCATGTTAACTGGGAAATATAGGGACCGTCGATCCGATCTCAAACCACCTTTGATAAACCACCACCCCCATCGCACCTCGATCATATCCTCGATCAAAAACTCGCACCTGTAGTACTGATCTGATCCATTCACAAAACACTGTCCCACTCATTCATAAATATTCCCACAAACCTTCAACCTGTGTGTTGTCCAACGATGAAGAATGCGATGAATCTGGGGGTTTGACCATTCTTGAACCCTCCCCAAAAAAGTAAAATTGTGGCCTCGTTGTCCAACAGTGAAGAACATGATGAATGGAGAGGGGAAAATCACAAGAAAAAATTGAACCATCATTGTCCAATATTTATTGTAAAAATATTATATAAATGAGGAAATAACATGTACAATAAGGGGATAATTATATTAGATCAATATAATCAATAAATATTATGGGGATCATGCGAAGAATAATTATCACATATCAAAAGTAGATAAAATCCATGATCAATATTTTAATCAAAAGGTGAGGAAATCATAATTAAAAAGTCCTACCTCAATTATGGATCAATTGTTGGTGAAGAACACATTTTCTATAAATGAAGGTGATGATCCCGCTATGTTCATCATTCATCTCACAACTATCCTCCATCATCCATCATTCTTTGATCCCGATCTGCCAATGAAGAATGGGTGGAAGATCATCTAAATGATCCCATGGTCATGCAGTTAACCTTGGAGATTCTCAATAATAGATTATTTATAGAGTAAAATGGTTAAGGTCATTTAATTTAAATTAATTAATTAATTAATTAATTATTTTAATTAAATTCACCCACCTACAACTGCCTCTATTGGATGCCCCGTGCTGACCAACTTTAGGTCATTCTTAGGGTAAAACTCATAATATGGATTCAAATGTGGTCTTATATTTTGGATCTAGGACTTCCTTTAGGATATATTCTATTATTTATGAAAAATTGTGTGCGTGTGATATAAAATATATTTAATATTTTTATAAAATTAATTTCAAACTCACTGGGCCTCAGAATCATGTTCCGTCTTAGCAGCTTTATTTGAAAATATTCTGAGGAATATTCCAAATTCTTACATGGAAAAACCAGAGTCTTTACAAAGTGTGCCTCAACTGTGATAGAAATTTATGTGGGACAACAAAATGAGGGTACTGTTCACCCGTATTAAAAACATACAAATAGAAGCATGGCCGTATAGTTTGATCTAAACCATTCGATCACTAATGAGGGATTATATTAAACCTTAATCCCTTATAGGATGTTTATGAATGATTGAGACAATTTAAAATCAATAATATCAATGATTCTAGTCATATTCCATGATCATATTAAAGGAATTAGGTATTATGGGTAGATCTAAGGCCATACATGAAATCAATGTCTTGAATTCATGTGATCATTTGAAGATATATATTTTAATAAGGAAAATAAAAAGAAATAGAAATATGATCATGTATTAGTTATACATGTATGAGTTCATGCTTCTAAAAGGATATGGAGCATACAAATATTTTCATATTCACTTGAGAGGATCCATCTTAAATATTCCAGGATATTCAGTGTATATTTGAGAAACATTTATAGCTTTAGTGGTTTATTAAAACATCATTGACATAGAATAATTCTTAGAGAATTTATGTGGATTATTTATTAGAGGATATTTGGTAGAAAACTCTATATAAATATTGATAGATTGTACTGACGAATCAGTGATTCCATTTGAGAAGAGCTATTATTTTCCAAAGAAAACTAGAGTGTTGTAAAACCACCTATTTTGAAAATAGGTTCCCTGAATTACTTTACTATCATGAATAAATTGAGATAACTACAAGACTTTGATTTGTGATACACAAACTTGAAGCGATTCATGAAGAACTTTTTCCATGAATCCCTTTTTGGTTTGTGAAAAATAACTGAGACACTTCATATACATACAGTTATGTAAATACAAAAAGTTACTATTTTTCATGAAGAATTTGGTTATGTTCAAGGTTAACATGAAATAAATGATTGAAAAGAATACATTGGCTTGAATAAATTATGATATCACATTAGGAAGGGAGGAGAGTTCATGCATGCATACATAAATTCATAACACTTGATAAACTTTAAACAAACATGGATAATAATACATGAAATAATAAATCCATGAATATTTCATGTGCTAGGGTTTGGTGTATTTGATAAAATAATCTTGAGTAAATTGTGTGCATCACTTTCACATGTTTAGTGAGGTTGAGTATTTATTTATCAAAATAAATAATTATTGAATGATCATTTGACAAGAATAAGGAACTGATTATATACTATGATCAAAAGTTGTTTGAGCAAGACCAACATCTGTGAAACAATTCTTATTATGTACATGAGAAAGTGTGCTCCAGAAATATTATGAAGGATGATTATCAATATATATTTTTATAGTGGTTAAATCCATATAAAGAGATATTTTGAAGATGGAGGGTATAAATAGTTATTATAAGATTGTGATTGGAGGGTATAACCAATCACTAGAGAAGAAGGTGAAGTTAGGGGTATAACCAACTACTAAAGATGGACTAGATCTAGTGGGAATAATTAGATTCTAATTAGGTGGTATATCCAATTACTATTTGTAATCACCTTCTAGTATAGTAGAGAATCAATTTTTTGGGGAATAACCAACATATCAAGGAGCATGTCTTTGTATTGAACCTTGTAAATCTAAGTGCTCTATGATTTTGATTTACAACATTATTTAGGATGAGGGTGAGATACCCAAGAAGAGTGGACTGAGGCCTTAAATCATTCAAAGTGGTTTAATTGAAAAGAAAAAATTTATAAAAATAAAATGTATCATTTATTCAACCCCTAACCCTCTCATTGATCTTACACTAATTCAATATATAAAATTATTACATAATTTTTAACATAAATATCCAATAAACACAACTTAAAGATTTATAAGACTAATGTATTTGGAAGAATGAGTTCATAATACATAAAAATGAGACTAAAACATATTATAAATACCTTTTATTTCCTAAAAATGCATAGGATAAACTAAGGAATATATACATAAAAGGGGTGAGCTATAAATCCCAGTAAGGGAATAAACATGATACATAGTATACCATATGTGTTAAAAGGCATAACATGATATCATAAAAGACAAGGATTATGAATAATCATATAATATATTAATATAAATAACATGGAATTATAAGACCATGTAAACATAATAATGTGGTAGCAACAAAAAACATAACATAAGCATAAGTTAAGGCTAACTACAAAGACAACATCACCTGATGGAAAGATACCCATCATGGATTATGTTTACTCTCTAATCCCATAAATATTGTCTCATGAGACATAAATATTACCCAATACATTAGATCTCTATCTCATAACCCCCACTATAACATGTAAATTAATATGTGGGCCACATTAGGGAATCAAAAAAGGGGTATAAACATAAGAAATACCCATGGAAATAAATGGGATACATAATATTGTCTCATAATATTTCCAAATTGAATTTCATAATGAATTACATAAAATAAGAGAACAAATAATTCTTGGATTTTTAGACAAATAAAGAAACATATTATATGAAAATGAGTCTAATATAATTGAATACATAAAATGGAGTGGATACTTTTTTTTTTGAAATATTCCTTTTAAGTGGGGTTTTAGGAAAAAGAGTAAAGAACCATTAAAGAGGGAAAGGGAATAATAGTTTCCATAAAACCCAAAAATGAACTAATTTTTTTCTATAATAAAATGAGTGTTTTCTGAATCCATGGAATTTTTAAATTTTTTTATTTATAAGTACTTTAAATGTGGTAATAAAATATAAAATATCCCTTTAATCAGTTCTACTTACTGAAATAAATTGAGAAGGGAAACTTTAAAACATGTATAACCCAATTAAGGAAAGTTGAATTAAACTAGTTATATATGTTTGGGACATATATAGATAATATATAATAAGTAAATAATAATAATAGAGAGATAAATTGAAGTAAAGTGAGAGAAAACATAACCCAAATAAAATAGGGTTGTTCGGAAAGATCCTATACCTTGTGTTCATAATTATTATGCACTTTCAGTGAACATTATGAATAATAAAATTAGATTAATTAATTACTTAATTAAAAACAATTTAATCTATATTTTATTTAATATAATTATATTATTTTCATTTATAACCATTTCAATGAGATATAAACTTTTATTTCATTATTTTGAGGGTGTTCGTTTCATGGTTCCAAGGTCGAATCACTTGTGGATAATTATGGAAGTTATTTTAAAATGTAACTAAAAATCTAAAAGTTAAATGAAATAATATTAATAAACTTAAAAAAATTTAAATGGTCCCAAAAACACATATGTGTTATGATATAGGAATTATTTATTTAGTAAAAATGTTAACGTTATATAGTTAGTTCATTTTGGCGGTTGTACTGACCATCCTAAACTATATTCATTTTATTTAATTAAAATAAAATTAATATATATAATAATATGAAATAAGTTATAATATACTTATTATAATCATATTTTACCATAATATTATTTCTATAACCAACCTTGAAGGTGATGGAGAAAAATGAAGTATATTGTTCATGGAGGTGGTGAAAGAACCATATTCTGAATGACATTTTCATTTTAGAATCATTCGAGGGGAGGATAGAAGATGGATATTACAGTATAATAATAACACATAAGTATATTTATTATAATTATGTTACTATTTCATTGTGGATAGAAAACATATGGTGGTGGTAGAAGAATAATAAAATTGAAAGAGGTTTAGTTGAGAATTTACCTCTTCCTTTAGTTATCTCCTCTTAGGGTTCCTTTTAAGGAACCTTGAATTGGTATTTTTATGATACCACAAATTATATTGATATGGGGGGATATTAATAGATAATTTGTTAAATCTTTATTAATTTAAGGAAGTTATAATGTGCAATAGAAGAGGTGGTGAGGGGGATATTTATAAGGGGAGGAGAGGGGTGTTTTTTGAATATTATATTCATTAGTTTATTATTTTAGATAAAGACTATATATAGTGATGAATATTGTGACTATATAAAAAATTTAGTGAACTTTAGTCTTATACAATGGTCACTTACATCATCCATGACTAATTTCTTCATGTATTTTTTTTTTATTTTGAAAATTGTCATATTTTTCCGTATTTCACTATTCACTAAAAATTGAACTATTTTAGAAAAATAAAAAAATTAAACCTAACTATTTTTTGATGTGTATATTCCAAAAATTAAATTCATTTTATGAAAATAATTTTATAAATATGAGAAATTTAATTTTTATTTAAAATCCTTATTTATTTGAAAAATACCAGTTTTAATATTATGATCAATTTTCCGACCCTTTAAAAAATTAATTATAGTCTCGTAAAATTATATAATAATTATAATAAAACTTAATATTAATTTATAAAACCAATTTATAAAAATAAAATTTCATTTAAATCATTATATTTTTATAAAAATTCAAATAAAACATTTATGTTTTAGAAATATAAACACGTATTTTATCATTTCTAAAACATTTATTTACTTTATAACATAGAGATGTAATATTTTCATTTTATAAGATAAAAAAATATTACTCTACACTTTCATAGGTGAATATACTATTCAAATGATCATATTACCATTCCTAACAGTCATATTACTATTCCAACATTTAGATTTCTATTCTAATAGTCAGATTTGTATTGGTCATATGAGTTCCATACTTTCTATAAATACTTTATATTTCATTCATTATTCATTCACTTCTATTTTATATCAGGTTTATATATATATATATATATTTATATTTTAATTTCTAATATGAATATTGAATTACTAATATTTTGTTTCATTTTTACTGTTTGTTCGTGAGTATTATTATTATAGTGGATCAAGTATATCCAAATTTTCATATTTTAATTATCTTATTTTAATTTTTTATCCCATTGTAATATTTTCAATTATCATGGACATATTTATTCTCTAAATTTAATGTTTAAATTAATATAATAAAATGTTATTAGTTTTACCATGTAGTTCATGTGTTTTATATAATACTACATTACTAAATATGACACGTTTACATAAGAAGGAAAATTATATTGATAAAAATTTTGAGTCACTGTATTCTTCCCCATTTAAGAAATTTAATTTTATATACTAAGGTGAAAATAGGTGAGGGTACTTCTTTATTTCTTCCTCTAGTTACCATGTCACCTCTTCTTACTTATGGTTCCACTATAGTACTTTGACTAGTTGAGTTTTCTTATTGAGTAAAACTTTACCTCTATGGTCCAATATCTTCATTGGATTATCCTTATAAGTGAGATCATTTTATAGTTGTACCAAATATGAATTCAATATATGCGAGGGATCTAGTATGTACTTCTTCAAGAGGGCTGTGTTGAACATGTCATGTAATTGATATAGGGTTAGTGGTAGTGCTAGTCGATAGGCCACAACTCCGATGTGATCAAGAATCTCAAAGGGTCTGATGTGATTAGGACTCAAATTTACCTTATTCAAAAAAATCATGACTCTATTCTATAGAGATATATAGAGTAAAACTTTTTCTACAACCTCAAACTCTAGGTCTCATCAATGATTTTAAACATAAATCTTATATCGACTTTGAGAATCCTTAATGTGCTACTGAATGGTCTTGAAATTTTATACCATTTATTAAATTATTTCAGGTCCCAACATCTTGTGTTCACCAACTTCATCTCATCACATAGGTGTTATAAATCTATTACCATAAATGGCTTTATATAGATCAATTTGGATTCTTGAATAGAAACTATTATGGTATGAGAACTTGACCAGAGGGGGATAATGATCCCATACTACTTTTAAGTCCATGAAGCTCGATTTCAACATGTCCTCAAGTGTCTAGATAGTCCACTTAGACTGACCATAATTTTATGGTGATAATCCAATCTAAATTTCAAATCATTATTTATATCGTTTTGGATACTTTTCTTGAACTTGCAGGTAAATCTCAGACTTTGGTTTGATACAATAGATTGTGGTATTCCATTCTACATCACCACTTCTCTTATGTATAAAATTGAATCCTGATAGAGTGATAAGTAATCTCAAATATAAATGAAGTGATTATTCTTGGTAATATGATCCACCACAACCCATATATAATTATTTACTCTGGATATATTCATAAGACTCGTGAAAAATTCCATAGTGATGTTTTCTTATTTCCATATAGGTATGGGTAATGATTATATCATCCCCTTATAATTTTTCCTTTTATACATCACCTATTGACAGACCAGTCACTTGGATGTATATTTTGTGATATCCTTTTTCATGTTGTCCCACTAATAGTGATCTTAGAGATCTCGACACATCTTCAAGATTCCTGGGTGGATAAAGAAAGTTGATCTATGTATATAATTCAACCATTTCTTCTTTATCTTAGGATTTGATGGTAAACAAATTCATGAACCAAATATTACAATTCCTTCCTAATCAATTTTGAATTCTAAGGATTTTCCTTTTCTTATATCTTCCACCTTCTTCTATATTTCAACATCATCTACATTAACATCCTTTATCTTATCTAAAAGGGATATTTGAACGATAATTTGATAAAGTAATGATGATTTCCCTTTTATTATGGTTCCCATGTCCATCCTTTGAAATTATAATAAGATCGGATCCTTCTAAATTCTCATCATTGATAAGGTTGATGGATCCTTTCTACTTGGAGCATCTCTACTTTATTTTATTTCATAGGATGGTAGTGGATTGAAAAATAATAGTCCTTGATTAGATTCAACCATATTTAAAAGATAATATTAATCACCTTTTATGTGAATATATATTTTAGGTTCTTATGATTTGTACATATTTTAAACCTTTTCCCATAAAGATAATGCCACCAAATTTTCAATGAAAATATTTCTACAGCCAACCCCAGATCATTCATTGGATATTTATGGTCATGAAATTTATACTTCCTTGAGGTGTAGGATATAAATTTTTCATTTTTCATTAGTACACAAACTAATAATTTCTTTGAATAATTTATATATACCACAAAAAATTTCACACTTGAGGATAGTATGAGTACTATTGCAGTGATAAACATCTTTTTCAATTCCTTGAATCTCTCTTCATATTCATTAATCCTAAAAAACTTCACTCCCTTCTGAGTTATCTTGGTTAGAAAATTTAAAAATCATGATAAGTTCTTAAAAAATAATCAATATCACCCAACAAGTCTAAGGAAACTATATATATCCATTATAGATGTTGGTGTAACGTCCCAGTTCTGAAAGCCACCCAGAGGTTCCCCATACCCAGTTGTTCATATGGTATCAAGCACATTTCCCCAAACACCAGAGGCTGCTGACTAGCAATGAGGGCATTGGGTATTATAGTGGGAAAACTATTCCCTCACTGGTAGAGTAATGCAACAGAAATAAACAAATAACAATAGAGGAGCAATAATAACATGAAATAAGTGAACAACGGAAGAATGAAAGTAATAAATAACCAGAGCACACATATATATGAATGATTCATGATACATATGTCTAGGAAAATATCCAAACAAGTCACAATGATGGAATAAAGTACTGAACGAAAGTACGAATAAAAAAAATAAACTCCAGCAACATCGCAAGCCTAAGCTTGGTCCCATTCTCTCTAGATCCACATCAATCAAGTACCTAAAGTAGAAGGGCACTTTCCCTTATCTAAACCTATGAAAATATAATCTGTTTGGGCCCAAAATCATGACCCAAATAGGGTGTGAGATGAATACTAGTAGGAAACCACCAAAATATTTGTGCCTAACAGTCAGTGAATATATATATGGTAGAAAATATTAAAAATGAAGCAATAAACAAAGAAGTACTCAAAAGTAAACAATCCTAAAGTTTCAATTACATCCATTTTCATTTATTAGTTAAGAAACCAACAATAATAAGTAACCCTATAGGAATTAATCATATCTTAACCCCTCTGGCTTAACCAATCAAACACAAGTAACCCTCTGGTAAGTACTCACAGTCTAACCCCTCTATTTCATCCTTAACACATACTCTATGAGGAAGGACTCACCATCAATTCCCCATTTGGTCTCGTATCAATAAATATAGACAATATAAGGAAGCACTCAATATCCAATTCCCCCTATGGTCTCATAATGAGGAACTATAGACACTCTGAGTGAGCAGTCACATCCACCCCCCTATGGTCTCACAATGTGAAAAGTAAACAGACACTCTGGAGAAGCCCTCAGCGTCCATTCTCCCTATGGTCTACTAAACCTGGTTCCCACAACCCTATGTAAGTCAATCGTACAAAATAGATATATAGAATACAAAGTAAAATACAAGAATTACTTGGATAAATAGTCTACAACATCTCACCACATTTCAGATAAAATCACTCAATCCTAACAATACTAGGCATGGAAAGCAAAGCAGCCTAAAAGGAAAAGGTAGACCAAACAGTTGATATCAAGAAAACATGGGCAACACATCCATGGAAAGGTAAATAACCCTATTTACAATCATAAATCCTCCACTCAAGAACACAAGTCATAGTATGAAAATACAGGGCTAAAAACCATAAACATGCAATACCCCAAACAAGGGTATTGGGTGCTTTTGGATATATAACTCAAAGACTAAGTGTATAAAGGCACAAACCACCTACCTCGGCATTGTATGATCGATATAATCTGACATCAGCCCTTGAATCAATCTAGAACATGGTATATCTACAAAATCATCAAAAAAATTCAACCAAGAATATCTCATGAGAGAGGAGAAATCAAGAGATAAAGCTCTAGAAGAAGGAATAACTCACTGATGCAATTCCAATTCAACTTATGGAGTTCGATTTGGAGAACGGATGGTGAGTCAGAGGCCCATAGAAGATTCATTAGTATCTGTCACTCTTGGATTATATGAGTCAAGAAGAAACATTTTCTGTGAATGAGATACGACCCCGACCTGACATAATAATTAAAAAGAAAAGTACATGACATGTTCTTTAAAAGTACACAACATGTACTTTCCTTAACCGTCCTCCACTTTAGGTGGTTTCCAGGTCACCCCATACAACCATGTACTCGAACATTACACAATCATTACATGGTCACCTGCGACAACTGGGTACATGTCGTGTACTTTCAAAGTACACAGTGTGTACTCCTTAAATTTCCAAATTCTCCTCTTTTCCTGAAAAACACCATAAAAGAAAAACCCATACCTGAAAAAAGGATCCAGGTTATTACAAACTTCCACCCTTAAAGAATTTTTTCCCCAAATTTTCTTATCATGGTAGCTTAGAAGAAGAATCCTCAAACAAATCCGGCCACTGCGATCGTACATCAGCCTCCCTCTCCCAAGTCTCATCCTATATTCTCCCATACTGCCATAATACTCATACCATAGGAACATACCAGCCATAAAGAACCTTAAAACTGTGATCAACAATCTAGATAAGATGCACCTCGAATGATACATCCACCTCTATCTCAACCTCCTCAGGTTAAAAAACACAAGACGGGTCTAAGAAGTAACGCCCTAGCTGAGAAATGTGGAAGATTTTGTGCATAGCCCAGTACTTATGAGGTAAATGCAATCAATAGACAACTGGACCAACTCTCTCAAAAACTTCAAATGGTCCAACATAACTCAGTGAAAGCTTACCCTGTCTTCTAATACTCCTGTGTCCCAAACTTAGTGAGACACACAAAAAAACCTGATCTTCAACCTCAAACTCCAGAGGTTGTCTCCGTCGATCATCATAAGACTTATGTCATGACTGTGCAATAACCATCCTATTCTGAATCCACTCTATCTGCTCTATGATCTCCTGGACAAGACGAGGTCCTAGCATAGCTACCTATCCTGCCTCCAACCTACATAAGGGTGATTGGCATGACCTACCATAAAAATCCTCAAAAGGTTCCATCTTAATAGTTACTTGAAAACTATTATTTTAGGAAAACTCCACCAGAGGTATGTGCTTATCCCAAGAACCACCAAAATCTAGGACGCATGCTCGAAGCATGTCCTCCAGCACCTGAATCGTACGCTCGGACTAGCCATATGTTTGGGGGTGGTAAGATATACTCAGAAGTACCTATGTACCCAAAGCCCCCTGTATTCCTTGGTAGATTCGAGAAGTAAAACATGTGTCCCTTTCTGAAACAAAGGAGTGTGGAATCCCATTTAGATGTACAATCTCCCAAATGTACAACCTTCCCATCTCATCTACATTGAAGTTATCCTTGATCGGTAATAAGTGATAAACCTTCATGAGTCTGTCAATGACAACCCATACTGCATAATTCCCTCGAGGATACCTCGATAATCCTATCACGAAGTCCATCGTGACATCATTCCACTTCCACTCGGGAATGGGTAATTGCTGTAAAAGCTTTGCTGGTCGCTGATGCTCCGCCTTCACCTGCTAATAGGTGGAACACCTCATGAAAAACCCAAAAACATCTCTCTTCATATCTAGACACCAATACTAATGGTGCACATATTGTTACATATTGGTGACACTAGGATGAACTGCCTAAATTGAGGAATGAAAGTACCGCATCAGCTCCTCACATATGTCTGCTGACACCCATACATGCCCATGAAAGCGCGAGATATTATCCTCTCCCATGGTCTATCCAAAAATAGGGTCCTCCCTTGACACAATCTCCCATAGGACTAGGAATTTAGCATCTGATAGCTGCCTCATTCGCACTCAATCAAGTAGAGTAGAGGTAACAACTATAGAAGAAAGGAACATCTGCCCCTGTCTGTCGTGAACCTCCAAATGCATCTCAGAGAATAGATCCATAAGCTGCCACTCACTACTGGCCTCCTGGACTGCTTGTATCTGATTCCTCCTGCTCAATGTATCAGCTACTACGTTGCCTTTACCAGGTGTATAGGAAAGCTCAAAATCAAAGGACTGAAGGTACTCAACCCACCTTCACTGTCTCTGATTCAGATCACACTGAGTAAAGATATACTTGAGACTTTTTTGATTGGTGAAAACCACAAAATGCTCTCCCAAAAGATAATTTCTCCAACAACTTAAGGCATGAAAAACTGTAGCCAACTCGAGATTGTGCATTGGGTAATTCCTCTCACATGGCCTCAACTGTTGAGACCCATATACGACGACTCCTTCCCCCTGCATAAGAACTTCCCTAGCCCGATACCTGATGCATCACTATAAAAAGTATAACTCTTTCCTGGATCTGTAAATACTAGTATCGGTGCTAAATTCAACCTCCCGTTCATCTCCTAAAATGTAGACTCACAAGATTCTAACCACAAGTACTTCATACCCTTCTTAGTCAGGCTCATCAGTGGCTCTGCTAAGCGTGAAAAGTCTTGTATGAAACATCTATAATAACCAGCCATCCCTAGAAAACTTCATAAATCAAAGACATTATTCGGATGATCTTAGGAAACTACTTATCTCACTTTCTCTGGGTCTATTGATACTCCTGTCTCTAAGATAACATGACCCAAGAAGTGAATTTGGTCCATCCAAAAGTGGAATTTTGAGAGCTTAACATATAAATGATGCTCTCTCAGTGTACTCATAATGATCTCAAGATGGTATCATGGTCGTGTCGAGTGTGAGAGTACACCAAGATATCATCCACAAAGACTACCTCAAAATAATCCAAGTATGGATAGAACACTCGGTTCATCAGTGCCATAAAAACTGCAGGCGCGTTCGTGAGACCGAACGACATAACCACATACTCATATAGACCATACCTACTCTGAAAAGCTGTAAGAGGTATATCAGATAGTCTAACATGCAGTTGATGGTAACCAGATCTCAAGTCAATATTTGTGAACACCCGGGATCCTCGAAGCTGATCAAATAGATCATCAATCCTCATCAAAGGATATCAGTTCTGGACAGTCAACTGGTTTAGTTTTCGATAATCCACACATAGTCAGAGGGTACCATCCATCTTCTTCACAAACCGAATAGGAGAACCCCAGGGAGAAGTACTGGGTCAGATGGAACCATTTTTTTGCAACTCCTCCAACTGCTTCTTGATCACATGTAACTCTGGTGTAGCCATTTTATAAGGAGTAATGGACACCAGTGTCGATCCTAGCACGAGATCAATAGAAAAGTATACCTCTCACTCTAGAGGAAAACATAAAAATTCCTCTGGAAAGACATCCCTAAAATGATCCACCACTGGGAGAAATTCCATCTGTGAAGTCCCACGGTTATCTAGATATAGACTAGCAATCTGGGCTGTAACTCCTCCCAACCCATGATGCTCAGGTCCTGCTCTGCTCACCCAGACATCCCATTAACCTTTGTGTAAAAGCAAACTTCCCTCTAGTGATATGAAACTCACCATACAAAAATAATAGTTGATGAATACCTGGAAGGGAACTAACTAGTCCATCCCAAGAATGACATCATAGACTATAATATCTAGGTAATAGAGGTCCCATAAGAAGTGACACCCATCGACCACAAGAGGGCACTCCTTGCACCGACATACACTAGCCGTCCTTGTCCCTAACAAAGTGCTTAGAATAAATACATCATTAGAAGTAAAGATATAGATCCCAAGGCTCTTCACAATAGCAACAGATACGAAACTATGGGAATCCACTATATTGAAAAGTACAGAAGGTAAAAATGATGCAAATAGGATTGTACCTCAAACTGTAGAGGGTTTGGAATCCTGATCCTACTGGGTCTGCTACACTGCAAAAGTCTGGCCTGTACCACGACCCTATGACCCTTCCTGACCACTTTGAGATAATCCACTCTATTTTTGCTGAATGCCTGGTGATTGGATATCAAGACCATGACTTCCACCTCGGCCTGAATATCCAGAAGAACTCCAGTTTCTAGACTGATGGGAAACTGGTGGTGCTACTTCTGAATTAGGATTCATAGAGGAACCCCTATCACTATATGTCGATGATAAAAACTGATAAAAACACTGAATATGTCCCATATTTCCGCAATATCGGCACTCCACTAGGTCTCTCAGGAAATGTGTCCTTGTTTTTTCGCTCTTTATGCACTAGTAATACAACACCTAGATACCAGAAGAAGTATCCCATTTCCTCAGATCTTTGCCCGTAGACTCCCTGTAGTGCTTCCTACTATCAGTCTAAGGGGTACCAACTCTGGATGCCAAACCGACCGGGATTATAGCTCCAAAATCCCTTATATTGTGCTCCGTGATCAGTGCCTAGTTGACTATAGAAGTGATAGAAGTCAAACTGAAGATGTTCACCTAAGATCAAATGTAGTTCCTAATACCATCCTCAAACTTCCTTTACAGAAATAACTCATCACCTCCTATAATATGTGTGAAGAACTACAACTCTGTGAAGAAAGAAGAGGAATTCATGATGGAGAGAGTACCCTGATATAGACTCATAAACTCTCAGGCTCGATCAGCCCTCAAAGTCTCTATGTTGAAATAGTCATAGAAGGTATTCTAGAAATCATCCCAAACCATGACCTTTTGGCATCCCGCCTGATAGATCACATATCACCATCTATTGGTAGAGTCCTGAAGAATATAAGTAGCGAGATTCACCCTACTCTTTAGAGGAGTCTCCAGATGCTTGAAGATAGATAGCATGGATTCTAACCATGACTTTGCAACTTGAGGTCCTCTGTCCCCTGTGAAGGTGGGAGGATGATGCTACTGGAAAAACCATGTCAAATCTGCCATAGATGGGGCAGGATGTGGTACTCCTCAGAAGGTCTGCATGAACCTCATGAAGCCCTCTCAGAACGGTGCATCAGCACCTGTATCTAGAATAACGGCTAGATCCAAGACTGGAACTGCAAGAGGATCTACTAGCAGTCCCTGATCAGCCATGTATGGTGTCTGATCACTGCCCAGTAACTAGCGTACAACCAGAGGATGTCTTGGTGGCATGACTCTGCAAGGTCAAGCACACACTTAGTTAAAGACTATCAAGGATTGAAACTTAGGAGTGTAAGAAAGGAATGGGAGAAAGAAAGAATTAAAAAGTTTCAAAATAGGGATACACAACATGTATGACCCCTACACGGTGTGTACTTGAATCGTTTTCCTTTCCTTAGTTCTTCTACATGACTTAACCCACACGGTTCTACTAGAGAAAGACTACATGACATGTTTGTTCCAGACACAACATGTACTAGAAATAACTTCATCGACCCGTGTTTTTAGTTACACGGCTAGTTATATAGCTGACTCTACATGGTGTGTTTGTGCTAGACATGGTGTGTACTCACTACCTACGATCCACCTGTGATGTTGGTCACACGGATGGAAACATGGTCTATCCACACAACATGTACATCCGGTACATGGCATGTTCCACCAAGGATTTCCCAACCCAGTGTCTTTTCCCACATAGCCAGTGACATGATTAGAGACTACACAACGTGTACTTAAGAAAAACAGTTCCTTCCCAAATAGAAGGATACACGGTGTGTATTAATCATTACGCACTGTGTATTCTGGGTTTTTCTGGACCGTAAGCCTCAAAAACTACTTCAGAACCTAGAAAAATACTGAAACAAGCATCAAAGTGCCAAATTATGATCTGTGGGGGGCCATACTCCCTGCGAATCAAAGTTTGGAATCTTATACACGTCATAAACAAGAATAACAGTGTAATGATCCACCAAATTTCAATCCATGAGGGCCCATAACGCCTCAAGAACAAAATTTTGGCATTCATTCAAATGAACCCTTACACAATCCAATACCCTATAAAATAGAAGGTATTCTATCAAGGTATTTTTCAAAACAACATTCATATATAGCACAACATCTATCACAACAACATGCAATCAACAATTCACCCTAAATTGCATGGAAAGAATGCATGACATGTGATCTCTAGCAAGTGCCTATATGATGAATGAGATGGAATACCCTCATCTCATTGGGTTTCAACAGAAATAGAACCTTAATAATATCAATAATAATAGCACAAAACATGTGAATCACCCAACGATGAAATAAAATCAACTATAATAATTGAAAAACTAGAAAAATTGCAATATACGAGGTAAATTGGATTTTCCCTATACACAGGTTAGATACTCCTAGGCACAAATTATTACCAAGTACCTATTCCATCCTATCCATGACTATAGGCTCCAAATAGTAAGTCAAAAAGAAAGTAATTCTTTTGATAACACTTTGTAAAGTCCCAGTTCCAGAAGCCGCCTAGAGGTGCCCCGTACCCGGTTGGTCACATGGCCTCAAGCACATTTCCCCAAATTCCACAGGCTTCCAACTAGAAGTGAGGGTCTTAGGTGTGATAGTGGGGAATCTATGATCCCATTGGTAGAGTAACATAGTGGAAATAAATATATAACAATAGAGAAAGCAGTAATAACATGAAATAAGTGAACAATGGAAGACTAGAAGTAATAAATAACTAGAGAACACATATATATGAATTATGCATGATACATATGTCTAGGAAAACAGCCAAACAAGTCAAAATTCTATAATAAAGTACTTAACCAAATTACTAAGAAAACAAATAAACTCCAGCAACATCGTAAGCCTCAGCTTAGTCCCATTCTCTCTAACTCTACAATAATAAAGTACTTGAAGTAGAAGGGCACTTTCCCTTATCTAGATCTATGATAATATAATCTGTTTGGGCCCAAAATCATGGCCCAAATAGGGTGTGAGATGAATCCCAGTAGGCAACCACCCAAAGATCTATGCCTAACAGTCAATGAATATATATATGGTAGGAAATATGCAAAATGAAGTAATAAACAAGGAAGTACTCAAAAGTAAACAATCCCACAGTTTCAATTACATCAATTTTCATTTATTATTTAAGAAAATAATAATCATAAGAAAACCTCTGGGAAGTAGTCACAACCTAAACCCTCTATTTAAACCAATAAAACTCAATCAAACCTTTGGGAAGTACTCACAGTCTAACCCCTCTAGTTTAGCCTTATCATAGAGTCTCTAAGGAAGCAATCACTGTCAATCCCCCCTATGGTCTCGTATCAATAACTATAGAAACTCTAGGGAAGAACTCAACATCCAATTACCCCTGTGGTCTCATAACAAGGAACTATAGACACTATGAGGGAGCACTCACATCCATCCCCCCTATGGCATCGCAATGTGAAAAGTAAACAGACACTCTGGAGAAGCCCTCATCATCCATTCTCTCTATGGTTTACTACACCAGGTTCCACAGCCCTGTGTAAGTCAATCGTACTCAAAAGATATATGGAATCCAAATTAAACCTCAATAACTACTTGGATAAATAGTTTACAGCATCTCACATCATGTCAGATAAAATCAGTCCATCCTAACAATACTAGGCATGAAAAGAAAAGCAGCCTAACAGACAAAGCTAGACCAAACAGTCAATATCAAGAAAACATGGTCAATACATCCATAGCAAGGTAAGTAACCCTATTTACAATAATAAATCCCCTACTCAAGAACACAAGGAATAACAGGAAAATAAAAGGCTAAAAACCATAAACACGCAATACCTCAAATAAGGTTATTGGGCACTTTTGCACATATTACTCACAGACTTACTACATAAAGGCACAAACCACCTACCTTGACATTGTACAATTGATACACTCTGACGTCGGCCCTTGAATTGATCTAGAACGCAGTAGATCTATAAAAGTTTCAAAAACATTAAACCAAGAATATCTCATGAGAGAGGATAAATCAAGAGATGAAGCTCTATAAGAAATAATAACTCACCGATGCGATTTCAATGCAACTGATGGAGTTCGATTCAGAGAATGGATGATGAGTCAGAGGCCCTGAGAATATTAGTCGGTATTCATCACTCCTGGATGAGATGATTTGAGAAGAAACATAGTCTATGAACGAGACGTGACCCCTGCCCGACATAACAATTAAAAATAAAAGTACACAATGTGTTTTTTAAAAGTACACGACGCGTACTTTAATTAACCAGCCTCTACTTTAGGTGATCTCTAGGTCACCCCACACATCCATGTACTCGGCCATTACATGGTCAGTCCCTGGTCACCCACTGAAACTGGGTACACAACATGTACTTTCAAAGTACACTGTGTGTACTCCTTAAATTTCCATATTCTCCTCTTTTCCTCAAAAACACCATAAAAGAAAAACCCATACCTGAAATGAAGATCTGGGTTCTTTTAGTTGGTATGGGCCACTACTCAATTTCCTTTGTCTTATAAGGGTCTAAAAATATCCCTTTTCTAGTGATAATATTCCCCAATAATGATACCCCCTCCATATAGAACTCATATTTACTATAATCTACACATATATTCTCCTTTAAAAAATTATTTAACACAATATTCAAATGCTCCTAATGATCTTCCTTGCTTTTAGAGTATATTACAATATCTTCTATGAAGGCTACCACAAAATTTTCAACTTAATCTATAAGGAATCAAGTTCATGAATATTTCAAGATCATTAATGTGTCTAAATGGAATAAATACTAACTCATAGTGTCCATAAATTATTCTAAAGTTAGTATTGGGAATATCCTCCTCTCCCAGCTTTAATTGGGGATATCTTGACCAAAGGTCCACTATAGAGAAATATTGGTCCTCACAGATTTAATAAAAAAATCCATCAATCTATGGTAGGGTATACTTTTTCTTTATCATTATTTTTTTGAGTTCATGATAATTAATGTATAGGCACATTAACCCATCATTATTCTTGAATAAGAGGACCAATGCACCCCATAGTGAAGCATTCAGGTGTATAAAACCCATTTCTAGATTCTATTGTAATTATTTATTCAATTCCTCTAACTCAATGGTGGTCATTATATAGAGAGTATTGGATATTAGAAGAGATCCAGGTATAAATTGAATTGAGAACTCAACCTATCGGTCAAGAGGAAGACCAAACAACTCTTTAGGTAATATATCAGTATAGACGCTAATAATGGGAATGTATTCAAGGATGATTCTATCCTTTGTCTCAATCAATTTAGCTAGATATGATTTCTCACAATTCAATAATATCCATACTATAAAATAATATTCAAAAGAAGATTCATCCCCTTCTTACATTTGTAAAAAATTAGAGGATGACTTAGGATATGAAGAGTGATATACCTCTCCTGATAGTTGATATTCTATTTATATAAGGATATACAATGCATGTATAATATGACATAAAATTCCTTTAAATTAAGTATGATAAGATTTTCTGGGAGATTCAGTTCATGAAAATTTACTAGGGAAGGGTTATATATAGTTGGGATGTAATAATTGATTTGTTTTTTATTCTCACAGATAGCTCAAGCCCCATGTATTGAGTTTGTTTTTAAAAAGCTCTAATAAACATACAATATATAAAATAATATATAGAACCAAAATCAAATATCATATTATTTATTCTTGAATAAATAAGTAGAGTACCTATCACCACATTGCTTTTGGGATTAACCTAAGTATTGGTGACAACATATTCCCTTCCTTTCTCCCTAAGACTTGGAGTTTGTTGTAATTGTTTTTCTATGAAAATCCTTGAATTAGGGAATTGGATTTCATAATGATCATGTTCCTTGTAGTTGAAACACTATACCACAAATTAAGTGTTGATATGAACCTAATTTTATTCTATCTTATTATTGGGTTTCTTCATCTCTCTTTGGAATTTATTATCTTGATTACCCTATTCTCCACACTTGCAACATCTCCCAGTTCCCTTGAGATAGTTTCTGGGATACTTATTCCCACACTTTTTATATGTGGGAAATTGATTCTTCTTTCCTCCATGATATTTATCTATTGAACATCTTGAATCTCCAAATATTTTCATAGAATTAACTTTAGTCTACTAAATAAGTGTCCCACCTTTCTTTCAATGTCGATGAAAAATATGGAGGAATACTTTGCAAGCCTTTTTAATTTTTCATTATATACATCGATAGGATCATCTTATTTTTGTTTTATTATGAGTAAATACCTCTACATATTAAGATGGTGAGTTTGAGAAAATATTTATCGAAAAATATTTTCTTGAATCTTTCCCATTCCATGGAATCTATTTCCTCATCAGGTTTTGTGTTCTTGATCAGTGTTCACCACTGATCATCTTCCCCCTCCATGCAGTAAATAACTAATATTTTTCTTATTTCAACAATTAGAGGATATATAATATATTCCCAATGGAGTTAATCCATTGTTATATGATGAGTATATCAGAATATCTAAAAAAGTTAGGATTATTTTATATCAAAAAGGAATGAACCGTAACTTTCTCTTTCATAGGAGGAGGGTGTTCCACATGATTCAAGATATTATTCATAACTTGAGTTAGTTGAACTAGTAATACCATGAAGTTCTCATATCCTACACCCATTAATCTAGACATATCATTAGGGAAATCATTACATTGCCTATCATATTGGTTGTTGACATGTGTCCTCCTATTTTTGACCATTAACTAAAATTAAATAAAATAAAATTAGGGATGAGTATACTTAAACTAAAAATAATATAAAAGGAAAAAAATGAACTTAGACAGAATAAATTATAAATGGAACATATATCCTAACTTATGAGTCTCTAGTTTTAAGTCCAGGACACCCATGGAAATTTCCCTATTAAGTTATCCAAGCTAAAAATTTATTCAAGTCCTTAATAATGTTTTGTAAAGAGTTTGTGAATTTTCCAAAGCATATCCCTCATGAGTATAAAACCCAGTGTGCAATAAGGAATATTTTCCATACACCAGGTATAAGTCAATTTAATACCCAAAATCCTTTTTGGGGATATTAACCCTAGGTAAATCTATGACAGAGACACATCCACTTATTGTATCCAAATTGGGATATAATTTCTTAGTAACCACTAGATCTATACTTTACTACAATTTCAAGATATTTTCCTGTACTTAGACTTATCACTAGTTTTTTCACTAAATTATTCTAGTTATAATCCATATAAATAACTATAAATTTATATGATACTAACTATAGTGACACAATCCTTTTATACATATTAAAACATATTTTTTAAACATAAATATCCAATAAACACCACCAAAAGATTGAGATGCCTAGTGTATTTGGAAGACTAGGTTAATAATTGTTGGTCGGAGAGTGATGGAAAGAGGGGGGGTGAATTGACTTTTAAAAAATAATTAACAATTTAAAAAACAAAGTTAAAGGTGCAGTGGAAATAAAAGAGGCAAGACAAAAAACTTGATAACGGAGTTCGGCTTAACCCAAAGCCTACGTCTCCGCTCCCAACTCAACCGTTGAGAGATTTACTACCGCTTGCTTTTCAATGGTTTTAGCAAGAAACCCACTAGACTTTAAGGTAGTCTAGGACCTATTACAGCTTTCTTTTAATGGTTATGCAAGAACCCACTTGCTTTTAATGGTTGAGAAAGAACCCACTAGCCTTCTTACAGGTGAAGGCTAGCTCACCTTTGATTCAAGCCTTTTAAAAGGGAAGGCTTGACTAACCTCTTCACACATTGAAGGTGGTGTGAAAACCCAAAAGAGAGGATGAGAGAAAGAGATGGGGGTTTGTAGGCACAAACCCAATTTGATGCTCAAAATAAATAAAACAAGAAAAACCGTAATGGGGAGAAGCCTTGGGCGCCAAAGGATTGATGGAGTTGATGAAGGGCACTCCCAAGCTTCTTTGATGGTGCTCCTTGATTGTGGAAGTGAGTTGGAGCAAGTGGGGTTCCTTGAAGGAATTCTCCGGAGGTTCGCCAAATGATCAAAAATGTGTCCGTGGGATTCCTTATGGCTTGGTTAAGTTTCCGGGGCTTCCTAGTCCTTTATTTATAGAGGGGGAACCCTCAAATGGCCTTTGGGAGGCTTCAGAGCCGTTGGAGAGGCCTACGGAGCCATTGGGAGTCAAGTGGACAAGCCTGGTCAAAGCCCAACGGCTAGTTTGACTGGCTCCACCGGCTGACCGGTACAGAGCCACCGGTTGGACGGTGCCTTGACAGAGGGAAGATCCTTCTGTCCAGGCTCCACCGGCTGGCCGATGCTGAGGCCACCGGTTGGCTGGTGAGGAGGCAGTAGCTGTCCCTTCTGCCCAGGCACCACCGGCTGGCCGGTGCTGAGGCCACCGGTTGGCCGGTGCTGAGGCAGTGGCTCAGCCTTCTGTCTGGGTTCCATCGGCTGGCCGGTGGTGAAGCCACCGGTTGGCCGGTGGACATGAAAACAGTCCACTTTTCCTCCTTTTCCACTTCTTGCTCCTGAAATCATGCCTATTAACAAAAACACTTGAAAACAAGATTAGATAAAAAGGAAAGTGATTGTGATCATGAAAATTAAACCACGAGGGGTACGAGAGGTACAACAATCTCCCCCTATTTTGATGATCACAATCACCAAAACAAGCAATGTAAAAGACTGAAATTAGAGGTATGATTTAAAGGATAAAGCAAAGTAAAGTAAAGCATGAGAGAAAGATTTCTCCCCCAATCAACCAAGAATTTCTCCCCCTTTGTGATTATCAAAATAGCACGGGGCATAAAACTTGATTGAGGGAATGAGTTGAAAAACAGGATAGAGATTTTAAACCAATTGAAATTTTTGAAATTTGAATTGAAAGTTTTGAATCGAAAATTTTGAATTGAGAGTTTTGAATTGAAAGTTTTGAATCGAAAATTTTGAATTGAGAATTTTGAATTGAAAGTTTTTAATTGAAAATTTTGAATTGAGAATTTTGAATGAAAATTTTGAATTGAAAATTTTGAATTAAAATTTTGAATTGAAAATTTTGAATCGAAAATTTTGAAATGAAAATTTTGAAATTGAAATAAAAAAGGCTTAAACAATCCTAACTCCCCCTAAATAAAAACAACAAATCACCGGGGAGAGGATTTTGAAACCGAGACAAATTTTGGTCCGGTGAGACTCGCTAAAAGGGATTTTTCAATCCACACTTGTCTAGTGGCGGGTCTTCTCCTTTGAAATTCATCATTAAAGAAAATAGTTTTGGGCCTTCCATACCGGGCATTTTTGCAATCGCACTCATAAATTAAGTTCCCGGGATTTTTGCAATAATTACAAAATTTAAATTGGGAGCTCCCCCTTACAAAAATAGTTGGAGCATGGGAAGAGGAAGCTTGCTTGGAATAGCCAAGCCCTTCGATGGTTCTAGATATGCGTTGGGAACCAAGGAGTTTGGTCAAATTTTGTTCACCTTGGGTGAACTTGGCGAGAGATTCCCTTAAATCTTTGATTCTTGATTCCATAGAATCAACATCGGGAAGGTTTTGGACTTTGAGGGACAACTCTTCCTTTTCTTTGAGAAGTTGTTCCTTTTCGGAAGAGAGTTTTTTGAAATTCTTTTTTAAAGCAACAAATTTGGAAGAAAGTTCGTGAAAACCTTCCTCCAATTGATCTCTAGCATGTTGGAGATCCTCATAAGATAAATTATTGAAAGAATTTGAAGAACTAGAGGATGAGGAGTCGGAAGATGTTACCTCATGAAATGCCATTAGGCATTTTTTACCGTTGTCACTTGAGGAGGAGGAGGAGGATGTGGAGCTATCACTCCATGTGGCCTTGAAAGCCTTATTCTTTTCCTTTTGCTTGGCCTTTTTCTTGTTGAGTGGACAATCGGGCTTGTAATGGCCTTTCTTGCCACACCCATAGCATGTTACCTCGGGCTCGGATTTTTCGTTGGGTTGAGCCTTGCGGGTTTTCTTCTTTTTGTGCTTCTTCATGAATTTGTGCATCTTGCGGGCAAGATTCTCCATTTCGGAATCGCCGCTTGAAGAGGAAGACGATGAGGAGGAGGAGCTTTCTTCTTGTTGAACTTTGAAGGTGATGTTCTTTGGAACTTTGATCGGTTTGCCTTCCTTTTCAGCTTGCCTCCTCATGGTGATCTTGTAGGTCATAAGGGATCCGATGAGCTCTTCGACCGACATGTTCTTGATGTCTTTTGCTTCTTGAATTGCCGTGACTTTCGGTGCCCATGTGGTTGGTAAAATCCAAAGGATCTTCTTGACCATCGTTTCTGCAGAAATATTATCTCCAAGAGATTTTCTACCATTGCAAACGTCAGTAAAACGAGTAAACATTTCAGAAATTGATTCGGATGGATGCATGGTAAAAGACTCAAAATCTTGACGGACCATATCCAATCGAGTATCCTTGACTTTGTTGGTCCCCTCATGGGTAACCTCCAAAAGTTTCCAGATTTCATGTGATGAGGTGCATGTGGAAACTCGATTAAATTCATTACGATCAAGGCCGCAATGTAGAGCGTTCATGGCTTTGCCATCAAGATCGAAATTTTTAATATCGGCTTGGGTCCATTTGGATTCATCGGGAGAAGAGAGAGTGTAACCATGCATGACAATTTTATAAATAGGATAACCTATGCTTCTAAGAAAAGTGGTCATGCGGGTTTTCCAATAGTTATAGTCGGTTCCATCAAAAAATGGAGCACGACCCAAAGAATATCCTTCGGGGGCGAAAGAAGTTGAAGCCATAAAAAAAGGATCTTGAATTTGAAACCGGTTAGGGTATTACTCAAATTTTTCCTCTGATACCAATTGTTGGTCGGAGAGTGATGGCAAGAGGGGGGTGAATTGCCTTTTAAAAAATAATTAACAATTTAAAAAACAAAGTTAAAGGTGCAGCGGAAATAAAAGAGGCAAGACACAAAACTTGATAACGGAGTTCGGCTTAACCCAAAGCCTACGTCTCCGCTCCCAACTCAACTGTTGAGAGATTTACTACCGCTTGCTTTTCAATGGTTTTAGCAAGAAACCCACTAGACTTTAAGGTAGTCTAGGACCTATTACAGCTTTCTTTTAATGGTTATGCAAGAACCCACTTGCTTTTAATGGTTGAGAAAGAACCCACTAGCCTTCTTACAGGTGAAGGCTAGCTCACCTTTGATTCAAGCCTTTTAAAAGGGAAGGCTTGACTAACCTCTTCACACCTTGAAGGTGGTGTGAAAACCCAAAAGAGAGGATGAGAGAAAGAGATGGGGGTTTGTAGGCACAAACCCAATTTGATGCTCAAAATAAATAAATCAAGAAAAACCGTAATGGGGAGAAGCCTTGGGCGCCAAAGGATTGATGGAGTTGATGAAGGGCACTCCCAAGCTTCTTTGATGGTGCTCCTTGATTGTGGAAGTGAGTTGGAGAAAGTGGGGTTCCTTGAAGGAATTCGCCGGAGGTTCGCCAAATGATCAAAAATGTGTCCGTGGGCTTCCTTATGGCTTGGTTAAGTTTCCGGGGCTTACTAGTCCTTTATTTATAGAGGGGGAACCCTCAAATGGCCTTTGGGAGGCTTTGGAGCCGTTAGAGAGGCCTTCGGAGCCGTTGGGAGTCAAGTGGACAAGCCTGGTCAAAGCCCAACGGCTAGTTTGACTGGCTCCACCGGCTGACCGGTACAGAGCCACCGGTTGGCCGGTGCCTTGACAGAGGGAAGATCCTTCTGTCCAGGATCCATCGGCTGGCCAGTGCTGAGGCCACCGGTTGGCCGGTGAGGAGGCAGTAGCTGTCCCTTCTGCCCAGGCACCACCGGCTGGCCGGTGCTGAGGCCACCGGTTGGCCGGTGCTGAGGCAGTGGCTCAGCCTTCTGTCTGGGTTCCATCGGCTGGCCGGTGGTGAAGCCACCGGTTGGCCGGTGGACATGAAAACAGTCCACTTTTCCTCCTTTGCCACTTCTTGCTCCTGAAATCATGCCTATTAACAAAAACACATGAAAACAAGATTAGATAAAAAGGAAAGTGATTGTGATCATGAAAATTAAACCACGAGGGGTACGAGAGGTACAACAATCTCCCCCTATTTTGATGATCACAATCACCAAAACAAGCAATGTAAAAGACTGAAATTAGAGGTATGATTTAAAGGATAAAGCAAAGTAAAGTAAAGCATGAGAGAAAGATTTCTCCCCCAATCAACCAAGAATTTCTCCCCCTTTGTGATTATCAAAATAGCACGGGGCATAAAACTTGATTGAGGGAATGAGTTGAAAACCAAGATAGAGATTTTAAACCAATTGAAATTTTTGAAATTTGAATTGAAAGTTTTGAATCGAAAATTTTGAATTGAGAGTTTTGAATTGAAATTTTTGAATCGAAAATTTTGAATTGAGAATTTTGAATTGAAAGTTTTGAATTGAAAATTTTGAATTGAGAATTTTGAATGAAAATTTTGAATTGAAAATTTTGAATTAAAATTTTGAATTGAAAATTTTGAATCGAAAATTTTGAAATGAAAATTTTGAAATTGAAATCAAAAAGGCTTAAACAATCCTAACTCCCCCTAAATAAAAACAACAAATCACCGGGGAGAGGATTTTGAAACCGAGACAAATTTTGGTCCGGTGAGACTCGCTAAAAGGGATTTTTCAATCCACACTTGTCTAGTGGCGGGTCTTCTCCTTTGAAATTCATCATTAAAGAAAATAGTTTTGGGCCTTCCATACCGGGAATTTTTGCAATCGCACTCATAAATTAAGTGCCCGGGATTTTTGCAATAATTACAAAATTTAAATTGGGAGCTCCCCCTTACAAAAATAGTTGGAGCATGGGAAGAGGAAGCTTACTTGGAATAGCCAAGCCCTTCGGTGGTTCTAGATATGCGTTGGGAACCAAGGAGTTTGGTCAAATTTTGTTCACCTTGGGTGAACTTGGCGAGAGATTCCCTTAAATCTTTGATTGTTGATTCCATAGAATCAACATCGGGAAGGTTTTGGACTTTGAGGGACAACTCTTCCTTTTCTTTGAGAAGTTGTTCCTTTTCGGAAGAGAGTTTTTTGAAATTATTTTTTAAAGCAACAAATTTGGAAGAAAGTTCGTGAAAACCTTCCTCCAATTGATCTCTAGCATGTTGGAGATCCTCATAAGATAAATTATTGAAAGAATTTGAAGAACTAGAGGATGAGGAGTCGAAAGATGTTACCTCAGGAAATTCCATTAGGCATTTTTTACCGTTGTCACTCGAGGAGGAGGATGAGGAGGATGTGGAGCTATCACTCCATGTGGCCTTGAAAGCCTTATTCGTTTCCTTTTTCTTGGACTTTTTCTTGTTGAGTGGACAATCGGGCTTGTAATGGCCTTTCTTGCCACACCCATAGCATGTTACCTCGGCCTCGGATTTTTCGTTGGGTTGAGCCTTGCGGGTTTTCTTCTTTTTGTGATTCTTCATGAATTTGTGCATCTTGCGGGCAAGATTCTCCATTTCGGCATCGCCGCTTGAAGAGGAAGACGATGTGGAGGAGGAGCTTTCTTCTTGTTGAACTTTGAAGGCGATATTATTTGGAACTTTGATTGGTTTGCCTTCCTTTTCAGCTTGCCTCCTCATGGTGATCTCGTAGGTCATAAGGGATCCGATGAGCTCTTCGACCGGCATGTTCTTGATGTCTTTTGCTTCTTGAATTGCCGTGACTTTCGGTGCCCATGTGGTTGGTAAGATCCAAAGGATCTTCTTGACCATCGTTTCTGCAGAAATATTATCTCCAAGAGATTTTCTACCATTGCAAACGTCATTAAAACGAGTAAACATTTCAGAAATTGATTCGGATGGATGCATGGTAAAAGACTCAAAATCTTGACGGAACATATCCAATCGAGTATCCTTGACTTTGTTGGTCCCCTCATGGGTAACCTCCAAAAGTTTCCAGATTTCATGTGATGAGGTGCATGTGGAAACTCGATTGAATTCATTACGATCAAGGCCGCAATGTAGAGCGTTCATGGCTTTGCCATCAAGCTCGAAATTTTTAATATCGGCTTGGGTCCATTTTGATTCATCGGGAGAAGAGAGAGTGTAACCATGCATGACAATTTTATAAATAGGATAACCTATGCTTCTAAGAAAAGTGGTCATGCAGGTTTTCCAATAGTTATAGTCGGTTCCATCAAAAAATGGAGCACGACCCAAAGAATATCCTTCGGGGGCGAAAGAAGTTGAAGCCATCAAAAAAGGATCTTGAATTTGAAACCGGTTAGGGTATTACTTAAATTTTTCCTATGATACCAATTGTTGGTCGGAGAGTGATGGCAAGAGGGGGGGTGAATTTCCTTTTAAAAAATAATTAACAATTTAAAAAACAAAGTTAAAGGTGCAGCGAAAATAAAAGAGGCAAGACACAAAACTTGATAACGGAGTTCGGCTTAACCCAAAGCCTACGTCTCCGCTCCCAACTCAACCGTTGAGAGATTTACTACCTCTTGCTTTTCAATGGTTTTAGCAAGAAACCCACTAGACTTTAAGGTAGTCTAGGAACTATTATAGCTTGCTTTTAATGGTTATGCAAGAACCCACTTGCTTTTAATGGTTGAGCAAGAACCCACTAGCCTTCTTACAGGTGAAGGCTAGCTCATCTTTGATTCAAGCCTTTTAAAAGGGAAGGCTTGACTAACCTCTTCACACCTTGAAGGTGGTGTGAAAACCCAAAAGAGAGGATGAGAGAAAGGGATGGGGGTTTGTAGGCGAAACCCAATTTGATGCTCATAATAAATAAAACAAGAAAAACCATAATGGGGAGAAGCCTTGGGCGCCAAAGGATTGATGGAGTTGATGAAGGGCACTCCCAAGCTTCTTTGATGGTGCTCCTTGATTGTGGAAGTGAGTTGGAGCAAGTGGGGTTCCTTGAAGGAATTCGCCGGAGGTTCGCCAAATGATCAAAAATGTGTCCGTGGGCTTCCTTATGGCTTGGTTA
This sequence comes from Viscum album, assembly GCA_963277665.1. Classification (NCBI taxonomy): domain Eukaryota; kingdom Viridiplantae; phylum Streptophyta; class Magnoliopsida; order Santalales; family Viscaceae; genus Viscum; species Viscum album. The sequence goes on from OY728160.1 coordinate 754,926,157, forward strand.
AGTTTCCGGGGCTTCTTAGTCCTTTATTTATAGAGGGGGAACCCTCAAATGGCCTTTGGGAGGCTTCAGAGCCGTTGGAGAGGCCTTCGGAGCCGTTGGGAGTCAAGTGGACAAGCCTGGTCAAAGCCCAACGACTAGTTTGACTGGCTCCACCGGCTGACCGGTACAGAGCCACCGGTTGGCCGGTGCCTTGACAGAGGGAAGATCCTTCTGTCCAGGCTCCACCGGCTGGCCGGTGCTGAGGCCACCGGTTGGCCGGTGAGGAGGCAGTAGCTGTCCCTTCTGCCCAGGCACCACCGGCTGGCCGGTGCTGAGGCCACCGGTTGGCCGGTGCTGAGGCAGTGGCTCAGCCTTCTGTCTGGGTTCCATCGGCTGGCCGGTGGTGAAGCCACCGGTTGGCCGGTGGACATGAAAACAGTCCACTTTTCCTCCTTTGCCACTTATTGCTCCTGAAATCATGCCTATTAACAAAAACACTTGAAAACAAGATTAGATAAAAAGGAAAGTGATTGTGATCATGAAAATTAAACCACGAGGGGTACGAGAGGTACAACAATAATACATCAGAATGAGACTAAAACACAACATATTTATTTTATTCTCCATAATGTGATCCTAGATACCTTTGATATACTAAAACTACATAGGATAACCTAGGTAATACATAAACAAAAGGGGTGATCTATGAAGTCCAATAAGGGAATAATCATGATACATTGCATAGAATATGAGTCAAAAGACATAACATAATATCGTAAAATAAAAGGCTCATGAATAATTATATGGGAGAATAACATAAATAACATGAAATTATAATATCATGGTAATATAAAAATGTGGTAGTAACATAAAACATGACATAAGTACAAGTCAAGGCTAATTGAAAAGACAACATCACATGGTGGATATAGTCCCATCAAGGATTAAGTTTACTCTTGAATCCCATAAATATCATCTCATGAGAGTTAAAAATTACCCAATGAATTAGATCACTATTTGGAAACACCCATCATAACATGTACATGCATATGTGTTATATATAATATAATCAAACATAGGGAATAAACATAAGAAATACCCATGGAAATAAATGAGATACAAAATCTTGTTTATTAATATAGCCAAATAGAATTTCATAATGAATTACATAAAATAAGGGAAAAAATATTTTTTGTATGTTAATATATAAATAAATAATAAAAGAACATGAAAATGAGTACAAGTGAATTTAATACATAAAATGGAGTGGATAAATAATTTTGGAAATATTCTTTTTAAGTGGGGTTTTATGAAAAAGAGTAAAGAATCATTAAAGTGGGTAAGGGAATAATAGTTTCCATAAAACCATAAAATAAAATAAAATTAATTTAAATAATAAAATGGGTGTTTTAATAATCCATTTAAGTTTAGAAACATTTCATTGAGTAGTACTTGAAATAAGATAAGAAAACATATAATTTCCCTTTAATTGGTTCTTCTTAATAAAATAAATTGAGAATGGAAAATTTAAAATATGTATATCCCCATTAAGGAAAGGTGAATTAAATAGTTATATATTTTTGGTAAATATATAAAGAGTATATAATAATTTTATAATAATAATTAGTGATAAATTTAAGTAAATAGAGATAAATAATAACCCAAATAAAATAGGGTTGTTTAGAAAAATCCATCACCTTATGTCCATAATCATTCCGCACTCACACTTAATGTCTAGAATAATAAAATTAGATCCATTAATTACTTAATTAATAAAATTTTAAATCTATCTTTTATTTAATATAATTATATTATGTACATTTATAATCATTTTAATGAGATATAATGTTTAATTTCATTGTTTTGAGGGCATTCATTTCATGATTCCAAGGTCTAATCACTCGTGGATAATTATTGAAGTACTTGTAAAATGGGAATACAACACTTGAAGTTAAATTAAATGATATTAATTTCCTTATATAAATTTAAATGGTCCCAAATATCCATATTTTTTCTAACATAAGTATGATTTATTTAGTAAAAATGTTAACATTATATGGTTAGTTCATTTAGGAAGTTTTATCGACCATCATGAAATATATTCATTTTATTTAATTAAAATATTATTAAAATATTAAAGAATATGAAATAATTTATAATATACTTATTATCGTAATATTTAACCATAATATTATTTCTATAACCATCCTTGAAGGCAGTTGAGAAAAACTAAGTACGTTGTTCATGGAGGTGGTTAACCTACCATATTGTTAACAACATTTTTATTTTAGAATTATTTAATGGGAGGGTAAAAGGTGGATATTAAAAAATAATAATAACATATTAGTACATATAATATTGATGTTACTATTTATAGGTGGATATAAAACATATGATGGTGGTAGAAGAAGAAAAAAATTGAAAGAGGTTTAATTGATAATCTACCTCTTCCTTTAGTTATCTCCTCTCATGCTTCCACTAAACACACCTTGAATTGGAATTTTGTTGATAAAAAGGATTATAAGGACATGTAGATATATTTGGAGATAATTTTAGAGATATTTTTTAAGGTAATTAAGTGATAATGTGTTAGGATAAGAGGTGGTGAGGGGTGATATTTATAAGGGGAGGGAATAGGTGTTTTTTGAATAATATATTCATTAGTTTATTATTTTGGATCAAGAATATCAATAGTGATGAATATTGTAAATATATACATTAATTAGTGAATGTGATTCTGATCCAATAGTCAATTATATCATTCATAACTCATTTATACATGTATTTTTCTTATTTTGTAAATTATCGTATTTTGCAGCATTTCACTATTCACCAAAAATTCAACTATTTTAAAAAAATAATAATAATGAAACCTAAATTTTTTTTATGTGTAGATTCCAAAAATAAAATATATTTTTTAAAAATTATTTTATAAATATGATACATTTAATTTTTTAATTGAAATCCTTATTTATTTGAAAAATACCTATTTTAATATTATGATGAATTTTACGACCCTTTGAAAAATTACTTATGGGATAATAAAATTATATATTAATTATAATAAAAATTATTATTAATTTATAAACCCTTTTTATGAAAATTATCTTTCATTTAAATCATTATATTTGTTATAAAAATGCAAATAAAACATTTATGTTTTACAAAAATACAAACATTTATTTTATCATTTATAAAACATTTATTTACTTGTATCATGATAGAAATATGTCATAATTTAATTTTATAAGATAAAAAGAATATTATTTTACACTTAAATAGGTGAGAATATTATTATAATGGTCAAATTACTATTCCTAATAGTAATATTACTATTCCAACGATCATATTATTATTCCAATGGACAAATTTTTTAATGGTCATATGGGTCCCCTATATCTTTAAATACCTCATATTTCATTAATTATTCATTGAATTCTATTTTTTTTCAAGGTTATATATATTTATTTTCATTTCCAAGATGAATATTGTATTACTAACATCTTATTTCATTTCTACAATTTTGTTCATGAGTGTGATTATTTTAGGGGATCGAGTAGATCCAAATTTTTATATTTTAGTTATCTTATTTTCTATTTTTTATCACATTTTAATATTTTAAATTATAATATACATATTGATTCTCTAAATGTAATGTTCAAATTAATATAATAAAATATTGTTGGTTTTATCATGTGGTTCATTTTCTTTATATAATAGTACATTAATAAATACACCACATTTATATAAGAAGAAAAATTCTATTTATAAAAGTTATGGGTTATTATAGGTTTTCACTATGATGCTATGATGGAGTATGGATATTATAGGATCTTCTTATCAGGACATATATGCCTCTAGTTGACAGGCCATATTGGGGCCACATATGCAGAGCCATATTGGGGGCATTTATGCATACTCATACAAAAGTGTCATTTGGAGTCGAATACACTCATTAATTGTAACCATGAAAGGTTTATGGAAATATAATACACTCAATATAAAAATTGTGATTTATGAAAAATAATGTTCAGGTAGGGTGATGGAGGAATTTTTGGCTTGATCTTTCCATGACCAGTCTATAAGGATTCCCTTGAATGGAGTGGAAATGGATAATGACTCATGACTGAGTACTAAGTATATGATTAGAACATCACTATGTATTTTGAGGAAATAGGAATCAAGACATAATTAGTTATTATATTTTAGGGTAATCTCTAAACATCAGGATATAATATTGAGGAAGGGGAATTTTATACTGATGCATGTTTGGAAAAAAACCCTACATAAGGCACCCTTATATAGACCTAGATCTCATACTAGGAAATTAAGCCACATATTATAGGATTCTTTGAGTAGTTTAAGCTCATGTAGGGTGGGCCATATGTCATTTAGTTTAATATCATGTGTCAAGGACATATGTATCTCTATATAAATTTTTAAATTAAAAGTGAAAACCTAATGTGAATTAAGAGGTACAAAAATTAGACAAAGTGATGGTTTCTATCAAGATTCAAGATTAGAACCAGGAGATCCTTGCATCACCACATATCTTATAAAAATAAAAATGAAACCACATATTGTTATTATGTGGCCCCTTCTTTATACATATCAGGATATTGCATTGGGGTTAACATTTTTTATCATATGTTTATAGATAAATAACTCCATGATGAAAGCTCCTTTATATATCTAGTTCACACATGGGAGAGGGGAAAATTTTAGTAATATATTTCAAGGATGAATCTATATTAGGGGTATCTATGTAAATTTATCTTATACATAAAACTAATGATTTTTATATGGCTATACACTATTTTTTGAGGTTTCTTCTACATAGATAAAATTCATGTTAAAGGAAATAAAATTGGGATTAAACTTTGTGTATTGAACCTAAAAAACTAAATATTGCTGGATAGACCTAAACACTAAGGAAAAATAGATAATTTTCTTTGTTGAAATTCTTTATTTTTCCTAAGACATGAGATCTGATCATTACTATGTATCCTGAAGTAATAAGAATCAAGACACACATAGTTCATGAAGAGAAATTCATCACATAAATCTAACTCATATGTAGGGAAATAGTATTTTTGTTGTTGGGATTTATAGATTATTCTAGGATAATAGATCTAGGAATCACTAAATATAATGTGAAAATATGAATCAATCCACACATAGTTATTTTAGGCCCTCACTATGAAGATATAGATCTTGTATGGGGTGAAAGAATTTGTATTCCCAGACATAGATAGATCGTTTTTTGGGAATCCATACATAGATCTGACTCTTATATAAGGGAAATAGTCCATAAAGAGCAGTCCATTAGAAGTAGTTAGAGTTCTTGAAAGATGTACCATATCATCTCTTATCTTTAGAAATGATGAATCTCAGTCATGATAATCATATAAATCGACCAATACTTCTAAGATCACATGAGTGATGCTTGGTGTGAGATCTAAGAGGGGATTCAAAGATTACTTGTACCACACTATATTTTTAGTCAGGGACATTTATGACACACACCATGTGATTTAGCATTTTTTGGTGGGGATATTGTCATCCAATTTAACATCATGTGACTAAAACATAAGTACTATATAGTTTTATGACATACTGTAAGGTTTCAAGTGCTATACAGTTTTATGTCATAATGCAAGGAAAATTTCATGTAGTTTTATATCATGTGACTCAGATGAGTGTGAACCAATGTGAAACTATAAAAAGTATTTCTTGAGAAGCTTTCCATTGGTGGTTGATGTCATTCATTCCCCATACATTGTGATCAAGTAATAAGCTCCATTGGAGTGAACCTTATGTATAAAATAGGGTCCCTACCACTTTGGTTTGATATTTAAAGGCTTATTCCCTAATATCATCAGAGTTTTAAGAACTAATACCAACTCTACATGTAAGAATGAGTGGAGATGAACTTTCTTATTAAAATCTCATGGAATTTAGTTTTGATTGATTTATAAGTAGTGAAATGTGCACAATATTTTATCATCAAGTCATTCTAACTCATTAAACCATTTATGAGACTTCTCATCTTTAGAAAACTAATTGTAGATGGTAATTTAGAGTTAAGGAAACTAGAATTTAATGGGAATGACTATCTCTATACCGTATACAAGTGAATATGGGGATTCTTGCATAACAGTACAAATTTTGGTGTAAAAATCCCATAAATAATAAAGATTTTTATCTATTTAGGATTTATTGTATCTATCCACAATATTCTATAGTATATTGGAAAAAGTATTATTTAAATACTTTATCTATCCATTTACCACCACATAGTAGCAAGATGAGTGGTTGTATTGAATGATATATTGCTGATATAACCTTTTAAACCTAAAAGAGTAGAAGTTGAGGACATTTTTTTTCAATATTTTATGAAGGAAAACAAATATGGTGAAGATTTTTAAAATCATGAAGTTGATGATAAAATTCAGTTGAACTTCTTTGGGGGATATAGCCTCATCCAACTTGGAGAAAAAATCTGTGGTAGAATGATTTACTTGAATTGCTTGGTTATAGCTGGTGGATATAGCCCCATGATATCTATTACCTAGATGAAAAATGAACAAGAAAATTTAGTGATATGCAATATATATGGGGGTTTATGGATGAAATTGACATGTATATCACAATCATTACATCTTCTAGTGAACTCCATGAAATCTTATGTCATCAATGGAAAAAAGTATCCAAGCTCTCTGATATGGTGGGAGAGCTTGGTTCCTGATTATTGAGAATGAAATGAACCTTCATGGAACTATTATATAATGGTATGGGTCTCTCCTCATTCATTGATTCTAAGGAGGATTCCATCAAATCCCCATTTATAGTGAACTTTTTGGGAATTCAGGTCATCATAAAGAATAAATTTGACTTCCTTACATCAGATCTACTCTTTCTTTTCTCATTATAATAGAATAATTATGCTTTAGAGGTAGTATAATATGGGGGAAATTCATCAAATAGTATTATCAGTAAGAGAAGACATCATATCACCTTGATCTAATGCAATTTTGATCTCATTGATATCCTCTATGTTACTGATAACTAATGGAGAAACCATGCTATGATATGTGATACTGATGATTGCCTCATCCTGGTCTGTATTGTAAATGGATGTAGATATATTATCCAAAGAATATGAATGGGTTTTTTGTGAATATTGGGAATGATATAATGTTGAATCATAGGATAATTCTTTAATAAACTCTTATATATAATCAAATAGGGGAATCACTTCCTCTTTATTAATAGAATATCAACAATTAATCTGTTTGATAACCAAATCTAAATCACCCTTGATATTCAATCGGGTAACTAGTATCTATAGATCTAATTTCAAGATTGTAATGAGGGATTGGTATTTTTCTTCATTATTGGTACAACCTTCAAATAACAGAAATGTATAGGGTAGGAATACCATTACTAGAAAGATAAGGAGAATTCCCAAGTCGGCTCTATTTAGTTTTGGGTTCCCATCATTCTCCCTATTGGTAATTGATAAGTGATATAGAAATAAATCTCCCATTATCAAGGAGGAACATAGAATACCTCATAATTGGGATTTTATGTATCTGCCAATGTGTTTTTTGAGGTGGGATGTGCTTTAATAACGTTGACTAATGTTTTCCCTTTGAATTCCTTTTAAGATATGAAATTGATATCAATCTACTATAGGATGACCAACCATTGTGTTAGGTGTCCAGAAAATATTATACAAATGAGGATATATTTGAGTGGGTTAATTTGGGAGACCAATTAAACCTCACGATGCTGCATGAAGTTTCTTAATTTCTGAATTGTGAATATTAGTGCAAGGAAATTATTCTCGATGTCAGAATATCAATTCTCAGTATCTAGAATATTTCTTCTAAGAGAGTAAAGCCCATTTTATTTTTATTTTTCATGTTATTATTATGAATGATAAAGGCACTAAGTGATCACTCCAATATTTCCACATAAAAAATGAGTTGATTTGTTTCTACTGGAAACAATAACATTGGTGGGTTAGAGAGGTATTTCATGAGTTTTTTCAAAGATTCTTGAAAATATTTGTTCCACTGATAGGTGATTCCCATCTCTATCTTCTTGGTAAATGGTAGGAATTTTCCTATGAGGTTCTCTATGAAGCATATAATTTAGTCGATGCATCCTTGAATCCCTATCAAATCTTTAAGATTTTGAGAAGATGTCATGTTAAGGATTACCTTGGTCTTATTAGGTTCTACCTCAATGCCATGACTTCATACCAAAATACCAAGAAATTTTCATCATATGGCCTAGAAATTGAATTTTAAGGGGTTAATATTTAGGCTATTCTGCCATAGTTTTTTGAAAACTATCTCGATATTGGCATGAAAATAACAATGTTACTAAGATTTGATCACCATGTCATTGACATATCATTCCATGGTTCCCACAAAAATAGATTGAATATATGATGCATAGAACACTGGTATGTGGTTCTAACATTCTTCAAGACAAATTGAATTAATCAATAAAAATACATCCCATGGGGTGACATGAAACAAATGGCCTCCTAATTTTTGGAGGCCATATAGATTTAGATATAGCTGAAAAATTCATTTATGAAGGAGAGGGCCTAGAGACCAAAAATTTCATTGATAAAAAGTTTCATGATAAGGAATTGGAAGCCATACTTTAGGAAATTATTATTGAGATCCCTGAAGTTTATGAAAACTCCAATATGTCTATTCTTCTTATTAATGAGGATGATGTTAGAAATCTATTTTAGAAATAGGAACTCTCTAATGAAGTTGGATTTTATGATCTTTTAAACTTTAGATTCCACCTTGGTAACATGAGTTAGATTCATTCTCTTAACCACATAATTGTAGCATGGTGATCTTTAGGAAAACCTAAATAATGGGTGACCACATTAGAATCGAGTCCATGTATTTATTTGTAATTTCCAAGTGAAGAAATCTTATTATTATTTGAATAAATATATATACATATCTTGATATTATTAATGCATAAAGGCACTGATTAATATGGTCCATGGGTCTTTATACATACCTATACTCACCTATTTATGTTCATAAATGGTAGTAGAGACACCTTCCTCAAATACTAGGGGGGTGTCCATGGGATGTTGATATTTTTCTTACCCTTCTTCCTCTGCCACAATTTCAATGTAAGTGGGAAATAAAGGGATATTTCTAGATTTGAAAGATGATGTGATGTAATTTTTATCTTACATGCATAATGAGGAGGTTTTTACATACCTCAAGGGTGATAATTAATGGGAATAATTATTATATAAATTCTATATTTGTTCTCCTTCCTCTCCATTATATTCTAAGATTCAAGAGATGACATAAGAGAACTTTTAATTCATTTGGTTACTGTGAGGGTATTTTCTAATCCAAACAGTGATGCAAGGATCTCATTAAACATTGGAGAAAAAGTGGGGTCATTTTTATATGGGTAATCTTAAATTTTAATAGGATAAAATCCTTGTTTTTTTACAACTGGACTTAGTCGATGTGACTGATATCAAGAGGATAGAGAAAAATTTACCTAAACCTAGAGATTTCCTTCTTCCCCTTGGATTAATATCCACTTGGTCTAATATTATTGGTTGTGTTTACTAGGGATATGGATTAGTTAGGATAGCCTTATCATAGATACATTGAGGAACAAGATTAATATATTTGAATAGTATGGTATTCTTCCTTTCTTCTAGAGGTAGATATTCTTATGGAAATTTCACTTGACCATCCTATGATAGAAAGACAATAAAATGATTCATACTCTTAGAATAGGTTTGTATGAAACATTTAATCCCTAAATATAGAGATAATACTTCTATTTGATTTATGGGAATTATATAATCTTCAAAAAGTTCATGTAATGGGTTGACATGGGTTATTTTCAGATCATTAGGGGTAGCAGTTCGGATAACATCACCTATCACTGGTAGTTTTCCCTCCTTCTAATAGAATCACTCATATATGTGTTGAGATTCATGGGAATTTAAAGGGTCTCCATCACTATGAATAACTCTTACTTATCCATTGATGGAGTACTTGGGACACTAGTGGTATGATAAAGGAATTGCTTTATGGGAATGAATCCATGATCTTCCTAACTGATCATTGAAGGTTTTGTTGTGAAAAGAAAATATAAACTCATAATCATAGAAAAAGAATCTAAATTGGGATTTTATCTTGCTATTACCCAAAGGATTTTTCTCACTCTCGTTACACCCTTGTATTTTCAAGGCAGAGAGATACAAAATGACTTCACTGTAACCCAATAGTTAGAGAGTCTGAACTGGAATGAGATTGATTCTGGTACCATTATCAATGAGGGATATATGAATGTCAATGTTTTATATCTATCCATATATATAAAATGGATTGATGTGGGCCTATTTTTTGGATCCCCTATATTTATCTATGAAGGAGATGACTACATAGAATTTTGTGGGGTCAGTCTCTATGTGATATAATTATGTGAAAATGAACACAAATTTAAATTCTTGTGGTCTTAGTAGAGCCCCAACAAGTGATTTCCAAAGCTATTTTGAAAAAATGAACGGAATAAAGGATTGAAACTTTGTCCTAAATAATGGAAACATATTTCAATATGTCATAGATATGTACTAGAGGCCTAAAATTATTTTCATGAGGATTCCCCTTAGTCCAAATTTTGGAAGTTGAGGCTACCCGTGATGGTGGTTTCCTTCCTTAATTGGAACTAGAGGGTATATTTGTCATTTGTAGATTGGAGTGAGATAACCCTATCATATTTTTATATTGAAAATGAATATTCTAATTCACCAGTAATTCCTCCAATATGATTATTCTTAAATGATCCCTATATGATTCAAGGGTAGATTTGTGATCTTGTTGAGCCTGCTGGAGTGCTTGTCTCTAGGTATCTACAACATATATAGTTTCAATTGGGATATGACCTGAATTTCAAGATCTATTAAAACCTCATATTACACTGCCCCATCAGTCTTAATGGTTTCCCCCTCATTCTTCTTGAATTTCGGAGAGGAAAATAGGGTCAAATTCTTCTTCTTGACCAGAGAAGATATTTTCCAAGTGAGTTTCATTGAAAATTATATATTGCGACTCTTCATTAGAAGAGGATTCTATTTTGTGGGATGGTGACCATTGGACCATTTGGTGGGATGGTTACTATCCTCCTAATGATGAATGAATGAAATATTGGATAGTTTAAACCAGCTTAGGCATTAGTATGGGTTCCTCCTTTTTAGTCTTACACTTTTTATGCTAGTTGTTCTAATTCTTAGAAGACTAACTCTTAGAGGAATGTGGAACTAAAGAAGTTAGCTCAGTCATCAAAAAGGGAATTGGGGGCATAACTAGTTGATTCATCTATTCCCTAAGGATAACATGAGTTAGGTTGACCATTTCTCTATTCATACAATCATCAAAATTCCATGTTCTCTTACTTGGGAATTCATACCATTCTCCTTCCTCTTATAATGAGATAGAATAAAAACAAGCCAATTGTGATATTTTCTTACCCAACATGAATTTACCAGAATATAAAATATTTTGGAGGATTTATTTAAATAAAAAAACTCTTGGATGGTGTGCCTAAACATTTTTTGGAAATTATAATAATTAGGGAAGTTGTTGAGACCAACTTCATTGGGATTCATAGGATATGGAAGCTTTAGCAAGTTATTCTGCACATCTGTGATGAAGTACCCAAGAACCTTCTCATTTTGGAAAGAATAAAATTTATTATTTTTATATTTGAAATACCTTATTGATGTGAACAACACTATTTCCTTTTCCTTTCAGGAGGAGGTACCATGTGGCATTACATAAATTTGGGTGATGAAGCTAGTGTTAGAGCTGGCTTAAGTGTAATGGTTACTATTTTTTATTTTTCAATCCCCTTTCCATGAGATACTAGTGATATCCAAGACTTATCCTTTAAGTTCCAAATTATGTAATATAGCCATTGAGAAAATGCAAAAAACTCATGTAATCCTTCAGGTTATTTTAGTAGGATCAATGTAATTTTCAAATCATCACAGATATTTTTCCATGTAGATATCCAAAATATTCTCCTATGGGAGTCACATGTTTAAGGAATAGTTCATACATTTCCACCTAGAAATGAATTTTGAGACCCTATAATTCTTAAAATAGTTGAAATTATAGATATTGAAAAATTTCATCTTTCTTAGTGTTGAGATGAATTGATAGAAAATTTTCCAATAGAGATCCTCCCATTCAGTGAGGGACCCAACCATTAAGCCACTATACCAGAAGAATGTTTGTATTTCTAGTTTGTGTAAAAAACATCATAGATTGGATGCCTATTACTACTTTAATATTCCTATCATGGGGCTACATCAGGATACAAAGTGCATAAGATATTTCTCCAGGTATCTAGTTCAATTGAAAAGTGAGAACATTAGATTCCCAAATTTAGGTAAAGGAGGAGTCGTTTGCACCAACCTCGGGTACGGATTATTATTTGGTTGAAACAATGATTTATTTCCTTCCATAGACTCCATTCATACCATCCAAGATTCAATAGAGTTGATAAGTTAGGGTGGGATAGTTGGCTAGGCAAAAACCTGAGCATAGGCATCAAGCATAGATTGATATGGTTGGATTTCCAATGTTTGATACTGATAACTAGTATGGGTTGGACCAAGGTATATCTTTTGATATGGATTTGGATAATACCCTAATTTAGGGAACTTCTAATATACCTTGACCATTGGGTTCAAATAAATTGGTTGTCTAAATTTAAAGGTGGCCAGATAATCTGTTTCCACCCTCATCAGTAAAGAAAATTCTCTATATTTAGGAAGATTTTATGAAGGAGAAATGTGAGTTTCTGCTCTGAGGATATACCCACTGGGAATATTTCCCCCAAGAAGTTTAATATTGATTCATCCAAGGTATTCCAACTCTGCTTTACATCGGTCCAATTTGTCCTCAAGGTGAGTGTATAATTCCCTTCTGGTCATGGGTGGGATGTAGACATTCCCTAAACCTTTTCATTAGCTGAATATCTCTGAGCAGGAGGTGGTTGGTTATTTTTTGAAACTACCAAATTTTGAACCTATATCTAGTTTTGTGTATGCAAACCTTATTCAATCATTTTAGTATGGAAAGTGTTCCAGACAAGAACTTTCTCACCATAGTCTTCTTCATTGGAATGATCATCGATGGGGTCAATGTTTATGAAATTCACCAATGTGTAATATTCCACAGAGACCATGTTCTCATTATAAGGGTAAGAGTATTGGTCATATCCTTAATATATATCAATCATAAATTCATAATTCTCTTTATTATTTCCTTTATTGGAAGACCATTTTTTCTTCCACCCCTTATGATGTTTTTCCTTCTCCTTCCAATTCTCCCCTAAAACTGATTTATATAGTGTGATCCTAAGAAAGTATTTAAAAAACCTTTCTGAGTGCATCATGAAAAATAAAGACGGGTCATGGAATGAGAAGAACTATATAGGATTTTATCATGAAATTTCTCCCATTCTTGTGAATACTAATTTTCATTGGGGAGAAGAAGATTATGATATAAATTTTACCATCCCTATGGGTTAGGGGTGATTTTTTTTCCAAAAATATTAAATCTTGGACTTTCTTGTGATTTGATGATCATAGGGGTGGCAGTGGTGGTAAAAACTCTCTTAGCCCTATGTGCTAGGGTTGTTCATGTATTAACACTTCATCGATCACTAATAATACCCTCTTATTTTTTTATTATTTCATTCTAGCATGATTTGGATTTAATTCACATTCTAAATGTGATATTCTCACCATTAAAGATGACAATGTATCTAAGGGCTTTGATTTTCTCAAGTGAGAGGCCTGTTCAACCTTTCTAGAATCTTGATGTAGGTGTTTGTTGATGTCTCATTTCCATTGATTTTATCATTCCTAGTATTTAGAAATGATAGGGTTTTTATAGATATACTATATATCATGTTAAGATCTTGTAATAGAGTCTTATCTTGAATCAATGAAATTACATGACATCATTCTCATAAAACTTTGCTGATCAGGGAGCGGGGTAACGTAGAAAACTCTATGTTCACCCCATCCTCTGATATTTATGTTAGATAGTGCATCATAAATCAATCCAATAGAGGTATTTATACTATTTAATCATTATTATTGGATATACATATGATTTATTTATGAATTTGTGTGTTTTTATTTTGAGAGGGTGACAAAGTTTATCTAGAAGTTAAGATATACAATTATCTTAAAATGGATGGAATATTTATCATAAGGAATATGATTTGGATACAAAATTTTGCATGTCGTCTATATATTTAGATGAAGAGAATGTATACATTACTCTATAAAAGTTTTTATAATTTCATACTGGGAAGTGATTATGGTCCAGAACATAACTGGTATGTTTTATTTAGATAGTTATTTCCTTATGATCATGAAATTCCCTTTATCTTTGGTTAGAGATTCCCCTACTTTATCTAACTAGAGTGGTTGTTTCCTGGATATCTTATTAAGGGAATAAATATTGGTTAAAATATTTTCTGTTATACTGAAGTTTGGATGATTTGAAGGTGGCAGAGATAACGATTGTTGATTTGGGATATATTTTGATTGAGAAGGGATATCGCTCATTAGAGATCAGGTTCTTAGAGTAATTGATCTTAGTCTATTGAATAAATATTGAAATGAGAAAATTATCAAAGTATCTTTGAAAATCGGAGGACCTTATTATTGAAATGAGATGTCACTATAGGGGGTACCTTCACAAAAAACTATATCATGGATTGAATTACCATTATGGATCAATATCTATATACAAGGAGTATTCCTATAACATACTCCCTATGTGGATCCTTTGGGGTGGATAGTGATTAATTTGTGGGAAATATGTGGATATTATTTACATTTTATATTTTTTTCCATGAGAATTATTTTCTTATCTCTCACCATAAGAAGAGTTCCCATGATCTATCATGACATTTCCATAGGGAAGACATTCATGGAAGGAACTATGGAGGACCTCTAGAGCTGTTGATGACAATATCACAGAGAGGACCTCCATAATCATGACAGCTTCATATACTAGAATACGAGTCAATAAATTTTTGGGTTTTTATTGAATGATGTTTTAAGGCCTCAAGAACACCAACATTGACTGGGGAAGGTATATGAGCCTCTACTATGTTTTGGGCTACCCCTAATGAGTCTTCTTCTTATATTCTCTATGTTGGATAGCTAGGTTCGAGTGGTTCACACAAATAAATTCACATGTGGGGGACCTTTTAGGTGACTCCCATATTTACATAATTATATTTAACTTATATCTTGAATATCAATAGGGATATAGTCTCTCTCTGAAGTGACCAATAGAATGGGATGATGAGCTCCAGTTGGAATGGGGATATTACCCTGATCCTATTTTTCATTATTCATAAAAGGGTTCTGATGATCATCTTAAATATAAGTATGGATATTTTATTACTCTTGATTATCTATCATAGTGTGATGCTGGGATACTCTAGTGGCAGGGGTGGGAATATGTTCCAGTCCCCTGTTGGCCACTGAGATATGTTGATGATACCCTTATGATGTTTCCACTAGAAAATAATGACAGTATTACAAGGTATGATTAAAGATATGAACATACCCATTGATCATTGATATGATATATTGATGATATTATTTTATAGGAGTGAGGATATGGGTCCATTATTTGATGAGAGTGGTGGTATAAACTCGCTCTTGTTCTCCTATTGTCATTGATATATGCTATTGGGATTCATGTGAGAGGGAAATAATATGGTATTTCACCCTATTTAATTACAAAATATGATTAAATTTTCCTCATAGTATTGACAAAGTATTCTATAACACTTGATAAGTAGGATAAGGAATATGGATCCATCCCCTATTGGATGTTGTGATATACTGACATGGTTCATCCAGTGTTGCTAGGGTATGTTGGCCAACTTGCTGAGTGAAAATATAGATATGGGTCCAATAATTGGATACTTACAAATTATTATATTATAATTATTCATTTAAGGTGGGGATATGATCCTTCTCTCTCTGTGATTGGTGATTTTATTCTTTAGGAGAGATCTCTTGGGTACTTGAGTTTGGGTGACTGGAGTAGAGACCTCTAAGGTGACGTCCTCAATGGATTGTTGAGGAATTGAGTTTTCATGACATTGGTGATGGATGTGGTTGGTAGGATTCCTCCTAGGTGACTCTTGAAAAGTGGTGAGGCCATACACTACAACATATTCATTGTTTAAAGGCAGTTTATTAGTGCCGGTTTACTAGACCACCGCTAAAAAAAATTATTTCAAGGTGTTTTTTTATAAACCAATACTAAATTTTTTGTTTTTATTAAAAAAATACACTTTCCTCCCATGACCTTTCTCCCTCCTCCAAACTCCTTCACCCCTGACCTTGAACCTAAGCATACCGACCCTCCGATCCCATGCCCCCTAAGCTCCACCATGACCATGAGCTCCATCACGCCTTACCTTCTCCCTCGAGATCCCCTTACCCCTCAACCCCGAACCCTAGCACCACCCACCCTTATCGGTGATACCAAGGCCTCCACCCCGACCCCAAACCCTAGCACCCCCTTATTGGTGCTCCCGATCCCCCTGTCGCACCCCACTCTTCTCCCCTAAGATCCCCTTTCCTGAAGACCATGAACCCTAGCACCACCATGCTTCCCTCCTCCCTGGTGCTCAGGAATATCTTGAGCCCTCCGATCCCATGCCCCCAGGCCTTTGTTGGCACTATAGTCACAACCCCATTCCCCCCAATCCTTACCAGTGTTGTGGTCACAGACCTATGCCCCCATCCCTTTGACGGTGCTGAAGTCACAACCCCATGCCCCCTGATCCCTTTTTTTCACTACGGTCATAACCCTCTACCCTTTCCATTTACCGAGTCATCGTCCTTGCCCGAGCACTCTCCCTACCATTTCCTTCACTCGATCCCATTCCAGAGGTGAGGTCATAAGGTTTGATTTCTCTCTTTAAAAAGAATACAAAATTGTGTCATTATATTTGTTGATTTTCCATGATATGTGATTTTTGAAATGATTTTTTGATGTTTCATATTATATGTTCTCAATAAAACATGATAAAGAAATAAATATGAAATTAAAATATAACTTATAATTCACTATGATTTTCATTGGTTAACATGTTAATTTATTCATTGATAGTGCTATGAATATGTGAATTTTGGTGATGGATGTTTATGATACATGTAACATGATAGTTATTGAGTTTTAATATACACGATTTTTTCACTCATGTAATGTAATAGAATACTATTATCTGAATTTTAGTATCATGGTTTTTGATTTATTAATGGGAGGTAAGGCCTAAAGTATGGATTCAGTTTGACAGTTTATCAATATTTTTCTATGAACCACAGGTATATACTTCAAAGAAGAAATCCAAATGGATTATATGTATATTTCCTTAGGGTATGAATAATGTAGATGATTCTTGTCATTATTTTTTCCCTCTTGGTATGACCCTGCTAGAGGAAACTAAAAAACATGAGTAATT
Source organism: Viscum album (assembly GCA_963277665.1). Classification (NCBI taxonomy): domain Eukaryota; kingdom Viridiplantae; phylum Streptophyta; class Magnoliopsida; order Santalales; family Viscaceae; genus Viscum; species Viscum album. The sequence continues at coordinate 754,943,734 of OY728160.1, forward strand.
ATTACCTCTATATAAATTCAAAAAGAATGATCCCAATGATATTATTATTTTGATCTTATCTCATGAAGATGATCCCCTTAAAATAGTTATCTTGATTTAGGTTCAAAATAGGTGGTGTTTTCATAGAGTCTTAGTAAGAAAAAATTGATTTTATTTTATTAAATATTACACTCCATATATTTTTGATCTTCCATACTGATTATATTTATGTTTACAAAATGGGGGGGGGGGGTACTAGGAAATGTATATTTTCATTCATTATATTAAATGATCAATTTTATGCACAAATATCTTATGATAGTGATATAGAGTCCTATGGATACATCCTACTAATTAAATCATACTCACACCCTAATTAACCCCTTTATAAAGTGTATTTGGTGATTTTGTTTATAAAAAAATTTGTGGAGAGGGATAAATTATTACCGATTCCACCAAGGGATGATACCCTGAGGGGTTGAATCGATGCTTTTCAAACAAAATTCACCCCCTTTTAATGATCTTGTTCTATGATTAGTCAAAATACACCTCTAGTCCTCACTAAATATGAAATTAATATAGGATGAGACATAATAAATTTTACTAAGTTCAATCACACTAGGATATGTATAAGTAGAATACACATGATGATGTTTTGTTGAACTAAAATTCAAAATATCTTATTGTACAATGTTTACAACAAACTCATTTTCCCCTTTTGATCAAAACCACTCACATGACAGAAAGATAACCATTCTCTCACTCAATAAGGCGAACTATTTTTGTTTTGGTTAATTTTAAAACATAATAAATAATTATGTTTATTATTCCAATTTATGTACATAGTTATAAAATTATGTCTATTATAATGAGTATAACAGTAAATAAAATAGAACAATTTTAGAATGGATAGATGGATTTAATTTTTAAGCTATTTAATATTCTCTCAATTATTAGATTATTGTCCATGATTTAATTTCGAAATATATAAAATCATTTTGGGTTTTTAATTAATGAATTAATAGGGAATGATTGTTTGGAAAAAAAATATTTTTTAGAAGTTGTTTAATCAATAAGAATATTTACATGTGTTGTTGATGAATTTAATAACATTACATGTAAATGAAATAATTATTGAAAATTATTCAATTGTTTTTATTGCTGATTAAATGTTTTTTACTAATGTTTATGTGATAAACTTTGATGATCCATATTTTTTTGATAATGTGGTATTTAAATTAAATAATTTCATTGGATGGTTTTTTAAAATTTTATCTAGATTTAAGATAAGTTTTAAAAAATCTATTATCATGGATTTTCTATAATATGTTTTGGGTATTTATACATGATGAAATATTTAATGAATTCTATTTTAATGGTACATGGGGGAAAGAATTTCTAAATGGAAACCTCTGTTTTTTTGAAATATAAAATATTTAATGAGTTCTCTTTTACCATTATATATATTCCTACTTAGTAATACCGATGTATTTAATTTTTTTTAAATAATGTGTAGGCACATTGTGCTATATATAGTTAAAAGCTAGATCACATTACCAAGGAACACACCTCAGTATTCGAAGGGTTTGAAGGAGTTTTTGGATTTTTCAATTTCCAATCAATCCGTTGATGAGAGAATAAGATTTTCATATCCTAAATATAAATTTAGAAGATGGTTGAAGAGAGGTGAAGTTTATAAATGATTGATATTGAATAAATTCTCTTCTCAATATTTGTTTTAGATTTGGAATGGAGAATAAAACTTTACAAAAAAGTTTGATCATTGATATTAATTGACAGAATGGGCTCCCAATTTCATCAAAAATGGAAAATTAAATGGAAAACCTTATAAACGATGCATTCAACATTGAAAGAAACCAACATCAACATAAAAACATATCATAACAACCTATTGAGGGTGCTATAAATAAAAACTTGACAAGTGATGTTTTTGAGACTATTGATAACCAGATCAGGATTGTAATATATCATTGGATCCTGCTATTGAATATGTGGAGACTAATGTAAGAGAAAAATTCATTGAGTAGAAAAATTAATTTCATGGTTCAGTTGATGATTGAAATCAAGAGTTGTATAGTGGATTCTCGAAATATTCAAAAAAAAAATTTTCTTCTAAAGTAGTACTATATCAAATTCCTATGTTGAATTACAAATAAGGCGATGTCCATGATATTATAATTGTTTTGTGATGCATTTCTCGAAGAAAATATCCCTGAATATTTTTATGATATGAAAAAAGTTATTAACAAGCTTAGTCTGAATTATAAAAAAATACATATGTGTCACAATGATTGTATACTTTATTGGGGAGAGGATTCAAGAAGATAAGATTGAAAAAAATGTTCTTCTTTTATATGGTAGTCAATGGGTGATGTTGGAAGTCTTAATCAACATACTACCATGAATAAGAAGAAAAGGAACACACCTACAAAGGTTTTGAGTTATTTTCCTTTAAAGCCTCAATTACAAAGATTATTCATGTCATTGAAAACCACTGATCACATGAAAATGATGGGTTAATGCCACATCCAATAGATTCTAAATCATGGAATACATTTGATTCATTACATCCATATTTCTCATTTGATCCTAGGAATGTTTGATTGGGTTTTTTTTCTGATGTATTCAACCTATTTGGTACTTTTATCACCAGTTATAGAATTTGGCTAGTTGTTTTGATCCGTTACAATCTACCTCCATGGATGTGTATGCAACATATGTATTTTATCATTTCAATGTTTATTATTGAAAAAAGGATGGAAATGATATTGATGTATACTTATATACTCTAATTGAATAATTATAGGAGTTATGGAGCAACAATGTTGAGACATATGATTCATCTTCTAGAACAATGTTCAAAATGCAAGTTGTTCTAATGTGAACCATTAGTGACTTCCTGGGACTTGGGAATTTAGCTAGTTAGAACACTTAAATAGGTTTGGATTTTCCTATTTGTATCTTTGATTTTGAGCCCAAATGACTACCTCATAGTAAAAAATTCTACTTCTTATGTCATCAAATATTTCTTGATGCATCTCATAGATTTCGATTGAATAAGTCAAAAATTCAACGGTTTTATTGATCATCGACCACCTAAAAAGTTTTTGAAAGGTTTTGAAATATTTTCACAACTTGTAAATTCTGAAACAAAATTTGGGAAGGTGCATAATTTGAATTATAGTGGGAAATGAGTTTGAAGTACATCGTCAAGTGAAATCAGAACACAAAAATGGAAGAAAAAAAGTATATCCTTCAAACTTCCGTATTGGGAATTTAAATTTTTGCAACATAATATTGATGTTATGAATATTTAGAAGAATTTTTCTGAAAATTTGATCTTCACATTTCTTAATGAGCATGGAAAATTAAAGGACCATCTCAATTCTTGGAAATACTTAGAAACAATGAACATAAAGCATGATCTATGGACAAATGAGAATGGAAAGTGTGCTTCAACAATTTTTGCAATGAAAAATAGGGATAAAGTTACATTCCTTGGAATTTTAAAACATGTAAAGGTATCTGATGGATATTCAAGTAACATATCAAGGTGTGTTGACTTAAATCATCATAGGTTACATGGATTGAAAAGTCACAATTTACATATTTTTTTACAGTAGTTACTACCATTGGCATTGCGTACATTATTACCTAAAAAGGTTACTACTGTTGTAATAAAATTTTGTACATTATTCAAAAAACTATGTGAGAAAACTCTACAACCATTGGATCTTGAAAAGATTCAGTATAGATTTGTATTGAAACTTTGTGCAATAGATATAATCTTTCACCTATCATTTTTTACTACAATGATTCATTTAATTGTGCATTTGGTTGAGGAATCTAAATTAGGAATCCCCATACATTATTGATGAATGTATCCAATTTAGAGACACTTTATTTATATGTTTTTCATTTAATTAAACAATTCTTCATACTTCATTAAATACACAATTATGTTTATTTTATTTTATTTCACATATATCTTGGGTATTTCAAATCATACATGAAAAATAAAACTATACCCGAAGGCTCTATTTCTAAAGGCTATTTGGTAGAGGAGTGTCTTTCCTTTTGTTATAGATACTTTTATGATATTGAGACAATATTAAACTGAGTTGGACATGTTGATGACACATGGACTAAAACTCAACTACACGGGGAATCAAAAATCATTCATGTTATTGGCCGATCAGTGGGAGGGGCTCAAATGTTACACTGATAGAAATGGAATTGTTATAGGTACATAGATATGCGCTGTTGAATAGTGAAATTTTAGATACATTTATTGAATATTTGAGGATACAAACAAAGACATGAATGAGATTCTGAACATGAAATGATAAATATATAAAAATCTATTAATAAAGATTTTGTATAATGGTTTGCACGATGTGTATGTTCATAAATATTGAAATCAATATGGATATTTGGTTGCACAACGTGTAAGTATAATAATGTATATTACTTATTTTAGATCATGAATACATATACTATAGCTGAGTTTTCATAAGATTTGAAGTTTCTTTCTTGAGTTACTCTAAAACAGATTAGAAAGTTTGACACTTATAATGTGAATGAATTTAAATTTCATACATCTGATTGGGAGGAGGATTTGAAAACACATAATAGTTTTATATTTACATTTTCTAAAGTGGGATACTTTATAAAGTTGATTTATATTATCAAATTAAACTACCACATTCATTTTTCATTTGTTTTATTCAAATTAAATTGGTCAATATTATCAAGGGTGTTAAAAGAGATTCTTGGAAATTTAGTTTTGTAAACTTCTCTCACTTGATGGATTTCAGTGACCGTGAATTACATGATATTTATATCTTAGAATCACAAGAGAAAATGGTTTATTATGTGGAAGATTTCATGGATGAAGGGTAAAGTGTAGTTTCTCATGTAAAAAAAAGAGACCTATTTGATATGGGTGATGAAGTGGAATATTTGACCTCTGAAGTTGAATCCCATCAAAAATAAGAAGAAAAATTATTTTTCTATCATGATATTGAAAATATTAGTCTTTAAAGGGTGGATGAAGTATATTAATTAATGATGGGGCAAGAAAATGACATGATTAAAGGATAAAATGATTTTATGTGCATTTAACCATTCATTTATCAACCACTTATGTTATTTGTGCAGTTATTCATTATTATAGCTATGTATATTTTGTTTTTCAGTACTATACATCTATTATCATTTCTATTTTTTTTGCATTAATTTCTTGAAATATATGTTCTAAAGTTAATTTTATTTAATTAAATGATAGGAATTCCAAGGGAGAAGCATTATACTAATTATAGTCGACTCTCAGTCAATGTTCCCTCGATCATAACAACAGATGATGATCCATCGGTCTCCCTCCCAATAAAATCTGATACACCCTACTCTTTCCCCCCACACCATCTCTCACACCCTCCATTAGTTTCCCATCAGCAGCTCAGCGAATGCCTCCCCATTCAATAGCCTCAGTAGTGAGGGAGCAGGTCGCCACTCCGGGTTCTTTTTGGGTATATGGGAGGGTGACAATTATAGGTAAAATTATTAATATGAATAAATTTATGACACTTTTTTTATACTATTAACTATTTTTTCATAAAATATGGAAACAATGCTACTATTGAGAGAAATATGAAAAGTATAGATGTCTAGATCTAAACGGACTAAAGATAATTGTCTCATTTGATTTTTATGGGGTCCCTATGGATGATGCTGTAGGATTATTTGGCCATATTCTATGCTAGCTTGCATCTGAGTTGGTTACCATTTTAATTATGTATGTTTATTGGAGGCATATGCCTTCATCTTAGAAAAATGATGTTTTTTATTCATAGATTAAGATAATTTTAATACATTATGGTGTAATTTAATTTCATTATATAATTAAATTATAATATTTTTAAAAGTAATCTCTTTGTACATACGTTTTTCCACTTTCCTTTTTCTGATCTTATAGCAAAAAAGTGGACATTAAAAAATTTGGGTAAGAAATGGAAGGATTTTAAATAGAGATTATGGAACGAATTCAATGATACTTCATTGAGAATCCAACAACTATATGATAAGGTACCCAATCAGGTACCTAGAGAGAAATGCAAAGTTTTTTTTTGATATCCATCATTATGAGAAGAACATAGTATTTAAATATATATTATTATATTAATATCATTTTACTTTTTTACATGAATATGACAAGGAGATTAAATTTCATACATTACTATTAAATTACATGTTACTTATTTCAGGATGTTTCAAGGAAGAATACATCGAGTTGAGGTAAGAAAATAATCCCACACACCACTGAGTCAAATAGTTTTTCTAGAAACTGATCAACTCTAATAATATTTTCATTAGATTAAATATTTATAAGACAATATTATCTGTTCCATATATTAAATTGTTGATTTATCTTTGTTTAATGTAGTCATAGAATTTAGGGCACTAAGTCTCTTGAACAGAACTGTTGTTAGATGTTCAAAAAAAATATTATGGGAGTTATGCTAATGAGAATGTCAAAGAAGTTAGGGTATGAATTAATTTTTCAATATAATAACTTATTATTAGTTGTAAATATGTTAATATATATTATTTGAAATATGACTGATATTTGATTTATAGGTAAAAATTAAAGAACTATGAGATGCCAATCTCGTGCAGTCCTTCTCAGTATCCCAGGATGACCTAGTTGGTAAAGTTATTTGGAATGATCATCCTAGTCGAGTGCATAGGATGGGTTTGGGACCATTACCATATGAGGTATTTCTCATTCCATCAGGGATTTTAGTGGCATATACTCTTGGTTATAGTCACTTTCTACCTCAAGATTCTTAGAGAGAATTTTATTCTATGAAAAGAATAATTCACAAACGGGGGGCTAAGATATCTACTTTGTAGAAAGTGCTGGTTAATTTATATCAGAAGATGATTGGATCTATCCTTGGTGATATTGCATCTATTAATGGTGGTGAGAAGGTAAACAAAAAAACTTGAAAATCATTTAGTTCAAAAAAATTTATTGGTTTTAATTTTAAATATAAATATACAACAATTTTTAATTTTCAATATAATTACCTTGCAGGTGCGAGTTGTAGGAAGTAGAGATGGATATGGAGAGGGTGAGAAGAAGAGTTCATCATTGGGTAGTTATTAGTGGTCTCTTTGATCTCTTAGACCAATATGGAAATAGAGGGTTTATTCATGTATCATTTTTGAAATAGATTATTCACACGACATTTTCATGATTTACCATGTCTGAAGAGGCTAAAACCATTTATATCGTGTTTTTTAGTATAATTATATGGTGGAATGTTATGTTTTGTGTAAATTAATATACTTGTTTATATATGATTATTTTCCTTCATTCATGTTTCAGGGGACTGTGTAGATGAATATGGTCTAAGAAAATTATAGAGAAATATATAGGATTGTTTTTGGCCTCTTAAACTTGAAATAAGTTCTCTTTAGCACTATAGGTAATTAGAATTGTCCGATGACCACATCTCCATGGTTAAAAGGTATAGTGTAAGTTGAAAATAGATTTTTGGGTGGTATGTGGATATGATAATTGATATGGGTATCCTTGGTTAGTTTCCCTAAGGCTAGTCCGATATGTATGAGAGGATTAAGACCAGGGAAAAATAGGTCAGATGACCATATGAATAAGGATTCAAGAGAAACACCCTCATAAGTATGGGTTAAGGATTAATGAGCACTATGAGTGGGATGAGTCCTTTGGGATGAGATGATGTGTGACAGATAAGGGTTCTAACTAGGTGAAAGGATTAAATATCTTCCTTAAGATATGAGAAATGGAACCTAGGTGCATGTTATGGGAGTTGTTTGATACATGGAATCATGTTTCCAAGGGGTATAGAGAATGATAGGTTGGGATGATACATAGGTAGTAGGAACATTAGAGATAAGGGATTTTTTATAGATGGAATAGGAACCAAGGTTTGGTTTAGGGGAGTTTTTGGGTAGTGGTGTGACTGATAGGTGACAGGTATGAGATCATATCAATGATCTTAGATCATGATAGGTATGGGAGATCTAGTAGATGCCCTAACATAAAATATATGCTTTGAGATGAGGGGTTGGGTCTCAATTGACTAGTACTATGGGATATTTTGGTGAGCTATGTGATTGGATTCATTCCATATTTTTTATTTCATGTGTAATAGACCTAGTGGGGGAGAGGATCCTGAGGCTTGGCCTCTCTACGAGTGAGATGGATCTTCCTAAACTACTAGAGGTGAGATGTATTGCTTATGTTCATGAAGTAGTACCATGCCCTGAGTAGTCTTGCATTAGAATATTGGAACTTTCCTTGAGTAAGATTGAGTTGTGATAGTGGATCATGCTGAGTGAGAGGGTTGATTCATGGTATAAGGATGTGTAGTGAATTGGAATAGAGAATCTTGAAAGGTAGTTGGAGGCAGGGTAATATGGCATGGGGATTTTAGTAGGTCTAATGTCTATATTTTTTTTTATCTTTTTCTTATATTTTAGATGGGATCAGGATAGTGGGTGACCTATGTATGTTTTTTATAACCATGTGTCTTTATTTTGTGTTTCATTTTTAATGAAATTATGTTATTTATTTATGTGTACTCTGATTACAAGATATGTATATTTTGGTATAACTGTATAGTGGAATTTTCTGGTTTGTGTAAAATGGGAATCTGTAAATATTATCTATGACTTTGTATGGAATGTTCTATGCATTGTTTTTTTATAGGGTTGTTTTGGGGATGTAGATTTTGTAGATGGATTTTTTTATTAAATCATCATATTATTGAAGTTTAAACCACTGCTAAATATGTCATTTTTTTATAGTAGTTTAAACTGCTGCTATATGATGATGTTTTTTTGGTCGATGTTTAAAACCACCGCTAAATATGTTTTATTATTATTTAGATGTGGTTTTAACCACCACCAAATCCTCATCAATTTTTTTGTTTGGAAAACTACCACTAAAATGAAGAAAACCAATGCTAAATATACGCTCTACGAAACTTACTAGAAACTGCTGCTAAATGGATGGAACCGCCGCATGTTGGATGCCGACACCAAATTTAGTAGTGGTTTTTTGAAACCGTTATAGAAACATTTTGTGGTGGTTTAAAATACCTCAAAAAAAGTAACCTAAAAAAATGGTGATTTCTTTTAGTGATAGTTGAATTCCTATTATAACTCTCTAAGGTAAAATAGGTACTTATTGTCACACTCCAAGGAGTAACTCCCAAAGAGATTAGAGATGGTGACTGGTGCCACCAGATTCTTCATAACCTGTCATTGATTATATGGTTGGTGAGAATTAATGTATATTATGTCTTCATGTGTAACCTCAAGAGTTGAGATAATACCATTTAAATTTCACTCTTTAACCAATACATTCATCACTGGAGATGCTGTTTTGGCGACAATGTTCCCTTTCTTGATGGGGCCTTATCCTTTATGATGGATGTGGCATAAGTATAACATTGAGATGATTCCATTTGTTTGTATTTAAGGGGGGATATTATTTAAATTATTCTGTAACAAATCAATAATTATAAATAATAAGTAAAAAAACATGCTCAACCAGTCACTTTCATAGTTAAAGGATTCACGTCGGGTTCACTGTTTTTGTTTCTGAAGGAAACTATCAATATGATTCCCACTCTGTGATGGTTTGATGAAAATATCATTGTGGAAATACTTTCCAAAGGAAAGTGGTGTCTAGGTTTTCTACCAAAATTCTACATAATTCATGTTGTTTGAGAGGGTGGGAATTTGTTCTCATCACACCTTTTTGAGGGAATTCTTACCTACTCTTAAACTCTCTTATATATTTCCATCATATTATTGAATCCTTCCCAAATCCTAGTGTGGTAATGGTTAAACATTTTCCATAGGTTATTAACTAACATGTATTGATGTGAAAATCTATATGTATTAGAGGTTCCCAATCTTTGTTCTTTACTAATTAGTGATGCATTGGTTTTAAGACATATAGTTGGATAGTCTGGAATTTATCATGATATAAGGTGACGTTAGATGTTGTGGAGATAGGATCAGGCCTTTGAGAGGGGATTCCTATATATCCTTGTGAAAGGAATTAGAAACCTCAAAGTTTGGTGACACTTTATGGGACACATTGTACTTTTCAAGGTCATGTGATGAGGACCAATCCATACATTTTAACATCATACAGTAAGAACAATTAGGATAAGAGTTCTTAATAATGGTTGATGTGGGGATTACAGATGAGAAACCTTTTCTAGATGACCTTATAGGGAATATGTCCCAATTATGATTGGTTGGTTTGGATAGCTGGAGTATGACCCACTGATCATAATATATTTTTGTCATGAATATGGCCTAAAGAAGGTAATATAGTGATACTTGGAGGGAATATGGACCTCTAGGAAGGGTATGGTTTCATTAGGAATATGTCTTAGTAAAATAATAGTTAATAGGGAATATAGACCTAGTATAAGTAAATGGGGGTCTCAAATGGAATATATTCCAATTAGTAGGGAAATAAAAGTCTATAGAGGATATTATATAGTGAGGGAGGATGTAAATGATCTCATGAGGAATATGTACCCATGAGAATGGATGTGGAGGGTTGGTGATGTTGGGTTTAAACCTCTGGGAGGTGTCATATGTATCCTTCTTGGAAGAAATCAAATCCCACATAGTTCAAGTTTCACAATTTAAGGTCATGTGGTAGAACTATACAATTTAGTTTTATGTCATGAAGTAAGGACATTGTCATGATGTTTTACACCATGCGACCAAGATTTTATCATGTAGTTTTATGTGTGATGACTATGATGGGACATATATGTTTTAAAATGTGAAATAAGAGAGGATTGAGTGGGGTTTTCACATATGAGGATGGATTATTATTGTGTGTCTCATTAATGAATTACTGGGATAAATTCATTAATGAGGGAATGATGAATCGAGGCTCACACCTAACAAGGAGTCCCATTTCCCAATAGTTTGAGTGCTTCATAAAGGGGCTATTATGGAGCCAAATTTTATGTGGAATAGGAGCATTATAAAGGGTGTAATAAATACTGTATATTACATCTATCTCATATAGGGTAATTTCTATGCCAAGTGTTGGTCCTCAAGAATCCTATCCATTCATGAAGGGATTTACAAATTGATTCATTCACGAAGCATTTTTATAGTGTATGTGAAATTACTCCTTCATGAATGAGTTTCAAAAAGGTCCTCCTTCATGGAAGGTTCCGTGAAGGACCTACTTTGTAAAGGGGCCCACAGAGCCTCTTTATTTTCTAAGGTATTCATGAGCTTTGTAAGAGTTTTCTTTCTTTACTGTAGCTTGGTTAGCTGAGGATTGATTCATGAAGAGAGATTCGGTCCTCAGGTTTTTGAAATAAAAAAATATTCTTTGATAAATTTTCTATATTTCTCTTTGTGTGTGTATTTAGAGAAGGAATGGGGTATTTATTAGTAGATATGGGAAAACCTATTTCTTGAAATAGGGGACTAACTAGTAGTTCATGAAGGGGATTCGTGGTGTAAATCATGTTCATAAAGTACTATGTGATATGATTGAAACTTCCATCTCTGATTTATGAATGATAATGGTATGTGGGAGGTAACATGATGAATTTTTTTCATTATGTAGCATTGATGTGCTACGTGAAGAACATTCCTTTGCCAATTTACAAATGATTTTTTTTTCTTAACCTTCCTTCTGAATTTTCATCTACTTTTTGATATTTATTGGGCCTCATACATTTTATGATCCTCAAAAATGACATCACACAAGAATGGACGACTACCTTATATATTCCCCTACCATATCATGGGGTTTCACACCTTTTCAAGGGTTACCACATAACCAATCATCTACCAAGAGTGATTATATACTAATACATTAACATCCCACTACCTTTCTCAAAGAAATATGGGAGAACTAAGAATTCCTAGACCCAATCTCTATATATAGGCACCCCTCAATGTCTTACCCCCAAAGGATCTTGAGGGACCAAATATGCCCTTATTAGCTTAACTTGCCAATCGAGGAAGCCTTATATTAAATATTTTTGATTATTAAGCATCAACATGACCTAATACACAAGAATCACATGACCTTCACAACCCAACCTCCCTATACCACATATTTTCTAAAATCTACCCATTGATGTGTACCCCACATATTTCTAGCCAAAACACGCCAAACAAAAACACTAATCACTCTCTCTAAGGCCATGCCTAGTTCATACCATCCCATGTATCTTGTATATTAGGTGAATTCTCACTCTCTTATTCCTAATGTAAGAGAGTATCCAATGAACTTCTCATAATAGGAATCACTACCCTATTCATAAAACAACACATAACTAGGATGGTTTTCACCCCAAAGTTATGCTTCCACATAAATCAAATCATATCACCTTGATTTATATTCCATTATCCTAAAGTTCATGCACCCAATTCAAACAACTGATCATGAATCTCATTCATACCAGACATATTCCTTACATGAAGAACCATATGTTCCCTTATTTTCAATACATAACTAAGGAATCCCCCATGTTCATGTACTATATACTTGATCACACCTCTTGTGCATAAATCCCATAACACAAATATTCTACCCATGATTCCATTAATTGAAGGCATTACCATTCCTAGGCTAAACCATCTCTCTCGGGTTACCCTCACAAAACTCAACTCATCTTGAGGAATAACAAGAAAGCACCTTGTTATTCTGGAAACACTCTTGACTCACTAATATGCTGAGTCGAATCCCAACATTACTAGACTATTTAAACTTGTCCAAAAGGCCTTAAACTTATATGTAGAAACTTATAAAACACCCTCAATGCTTTTTATATTAGATACCATAAGTTAAACCACATGTCAACACACCCATCCTATGGTTTCCATGAATATTGAGTATCCTCATACCAAAGCACACTACCAACTCAAGTTTCACCATCAACTCATATTCTTATATGATAGAGGTAATGAAACAATAGATAATTTTCATTACTATTACAGACAAACACTATGATAAAAGGATCTCAAAAATCTTGGTTCGAATCTATATTAATATACTCACTCTTGAATCAGGAAAACATCTCACAAGGGGTCACATAATAGTCATAGCATATCACAATAGTAAACAATGATCATGGGTTGCTCAAGTATAATTCAAACAAGAAGTTATATAGGAAAAATATATATGAGTTATTGTTGACACTTTAAGTGACCCAACCTTATATCAGAACTAGAATATCAATCATAAAAAAAATATGAATTTCATGTGAGCACTATGTGCTGGGAATGATTCATGAACACACACTATCTTTCCACACTTGTCCAAGAGTAAAAATTCATAACTCATAAATAATAATTCAACATCAAAATGAATCCTATTTTGTAAATTAATCTAACCATAAAAGTGGAACCCAATAATAATAGTCCCATCCCCAGTAACATGGACTTACCTAGTATGTGGGTTAGCTACTTCCAGGCACAATATCCACACCACACCCTAAAAACATCCCATCTTCTATCTACTATATCCCAAATAGTAAAAAATAAAAATAAAAAGAGGCTATGTTACCAATTTTGTAACATCCCTAACCTTTTCACCTTTTTCATGATCAAATAGGAGCACTAAGAACCTCAAGAGAAATTGTCTATATTATAGAGGATTCCATCAAGTAGTGAGGGTTGACATACAACTCATGGGGAAACTATACCCTCATATATAGATAACAATAAGAAATATCAATGAAATAATCATCACAATGTAATAGTTGTGTAAAAGAGATAACCAATAGTAAATATCAACACATGTTATATCAAAATGACATAATGTAAATGTTATATGAGCCACATAAGAATATAAAGGATCCATCATGGCCAGATCATATACTATTGGGTCCAAAATAATCCAAAGTAAAGAAGACATCCACAATTGGTCATGATTCTTGGTCCAGACCTATCTCTCAACTCCTACCAAGATCTACTATCCCAGCTAGGGGTGGTTAAAAATTGATTCAATTCATTTTTGGATAAAAAACAAACTAAACCACAATTTACAGGTTGGTTTTTATATATAAAAAACAAAACCATTTAATAAAGTTTTGGTTCATATTAAAAATTTTATAATCCATTAATTTGTGTGTTTTCTTAGTTCAAATTTCAAATTAACCATTTTTATGATAACATCATATATATAGATCTATGATATTTTATAATGATTGGTTAATAATTTTAATATAATTTATATATAATAATTAACATGAAAACATGATATTATCCTTGAAAAAATATTAAAATAATTATTTTTCTAATAATAGCAACTAAAAAAATATGAAATAGGGTTTCATTTAGGAAATTTATGCTTGGGATAAACTGATGAAGAAGTATAAAATTTGGTTTTGTTTAAAAATAGGTTTGATTCAATTTAATAGGTATTATTTTCTAGAACCATAACCAAATAAAAACCATAAAGGTCTATTTAATCTTCACCAAAAACCAAATCACACAAAACCCCCACTTTTTCATTTTGGTTTGGTCCTGTTCGTGGGTTGGTTCAATTTGGGTGGATTTTTTTTACATATCTAAGCCCACCTTTTAAATTTGTAGGTTCCTTTCCCTAACCTGGGTCATGAAACATAAAGTCTCCTTGGGTACCAGGGTTCCTAATCTGAGTGTGAGTACAACTTATTAAGCCACCACCAATGGTGTACCTAATAATTCAAGTATATATAGGTGTATGATTGATATTAAATATTTGTAAAATAAATAACAATAAATAAATAACTCATCACCCCGTGGAGTGATCCTACCAAACCACATGTGACTAAACCAACTTCGACCATTTCTAGATATACACATGGTTTAAGCATAAACCTTGAGTATGAATGATATATAACCCCTCACATAATTTTTATGTGAACAATCTATCAATATAAAAAATTACTAGTTGAATGAGCTATCACCATTAATAATCAGTATGTGAATGTGGTATCATCATCATAATCTATCTAGGTGAACAATCTATCTCCAAATGAATGCCAATGGTGAATGATTAATTTCACAATGAATGAGTCATCACCAATATCAAGTGGATAATACACCATCTCTATCTATAAAAATTTTGAAGATAAGTCCCTATTACAAATATTGGGTGGATGATATACCACCAAACCATCTCATCTAGTAAATATTATAACAAAGATACCACTATCAAAGTGGATTATATACCATATCTCAAGTCTCTAAGTGGATGATGCGCCACTGAGATGATATCCAAAGGTAGACTATGCACCACCATTTTTTCCTCTAGTTAGATGATGAACCCTTAGAATCACATCTCTAGTTGTTGATACACCACCGAAATTGAATCCTAGGTATACAATATAAAACTGAAGAAAGCCCTTGAGTGGATGATTCACCACTTGGATGAATCTCATAAGGGTACAATGATCCACTAATATGAAAATATCAAATGGACGACATTACACTAGTATTAAAACCAAAGATTATGAGGTTTCCCCATTCCAATGGCCATATGGTGAATAATGAATCACTAACCCAATTCTGGTGGAAGAGATACCACCAACATTCCAAGGGTGAATATGCACCTCCACTAGTCAAATATAGGTGGAAGGAGTACCACTATATATAAAATATCCATTAAAGTGAGAAATAAATAATTTAAGATTAATTTAAATCATTTATAATTAACTATCACATTGAGGATTATGCACTCAAGCCAATTCACAATTTAAGTTCCCATACATAGGCTATATATCCACTTAACCACCACTTTATTATGTAATTATTCAATAATGAATTATTAGGGTATCTAAAATTGTCCCATATGGTCATTTCTCAGTCATAGGCACCCATCATTGGTCCAAATTCATGGATTCAAATTAAATTCCACATATTAATTGGTCATAAATGACCAATGGTGTCAATGAACACCTCATACATGACACTCATAACCTATTAGGTTCCAATAACTGTGAAGTAATCAATAAAAACTAATTTAATAAAGTTTTATGTCATACACAACAAAACAATAATTATTGTGTTTCATACAATGCATTAACACCAAGTAAAAACCATGGGAAAGTAAGAGAACACCTACCAAGGCCTAGAAGGGTTATTCTTATTGAAAACTACAAGTTGATTCATCCTCAAATGCTCGAAATGGAAACATATTAAAAAAAAATCTCTAAATTAGGTCATAACTGATGATACATGGTTAACCAGTGAGATAAAATAAGAAATAATCTTGGGGGAGCATCAAATTTACTTGAAGAAACCTCCTATAAAAAATAACCTGCAATTCTGAGGCCAGATGATAGTGATCCAAATTTTGGAATTGGAGAACCCAATATGGAGAATTATGGCCTTGGATGCTATGAAATATGAGGAAAACCTCATTTAACATGATCTTAATGTTTAAATGACTTTAATTTAAGTATTTTTTTTAAACTACCAAAACATGAATTATGGTGATACCACTATGGTCATGGAACAATACCCTTGCTAGAGTCATATTTCAGTATGGCCCCTCCCACCATGATGTAGCCCCCTGCTCTTAAATAACCAAAATCCCTATCCCTATCCTTAAAGATGTATAGAAACTCTTAATCTTATTAAAATATGAAATTAATCTTATATAGTCCATGCTATGCCACATATCACTTCACGAGGCACAATGAAACCCTGCTTAGGCCTTGTTATAGTGAAAATCTCATGCTTTGCAATTTCACTAGTTACTTATAGCAGAACTTCAACCTAAACCTAGGGCCAACTCATAAAAATGATCCTAGAGTCTCCCACCAACACCTATGGTAGCTCAAAAAACTTAACTACATGAGGTTTGAAAAAATAAATAAAATCAAATTCATACCTCACATAGTTCAAAAGTGTTAACGAATTTATAATTAAACTTGGTTGGAACAAACCATGGTATGATACACTTAAACCATGTTGTGGTTTAGCGTAGTCAATGATGATCTAAAAACCATAATGAATTAAAAATTGAATCCCAAAAATGTCTCTTGTAATTTCCATTACAAAAACATACCTTTGACATACCATTGAATAAATACATGATGTGGTTAATCATACCTTGATGTATTTTTTCATGACCTACTTTAATCCTCAAGACAAAACATGTCAGATCACTCCATAAACCACATAATTTTCTCAACCATGATGAAGACCTTGACATGTTCAGTGCCTCAGTTTAAATAAAGG
Source organism: Viscum album (assembly GCA_963277665.1). Taxonomy (NCBI): domain Eukaryota; kingdom Viridiplantae; phylum Streptophyta; class Magnoliopsida; order Santalales; family Viscaceae; genus Viscum; species Viscum album. Next base: position 754,961,017 of record OY728160.1, read on the forward strand.
CTCTACCAAAATATAAATCCAAAACAACATATGAAAAATAACTATTTATACCAAATATATCATAATGGAAAAATCATGAAACTATTCTATCTCTAAAATGACCAACCATAACTCTTAAATCCCTCCTCTAGAACCAATATTTTCATATCATGATGGAGGAAAAAACTATGACCAATCTAGAACACCATGAAATATTCATAAGTTGACGATGACATGGATGCTTTAAAAATTCCATTCTTAACCTAAATACAATAATTTAGTTCTAAACTACATTTCAAAATCTTCAAAATATTAAAAAAATAAATTAAATGACCAAGAGAATTTAGACATAAACATTAGATACCTCTTAAAAAATTATCATCCTTGAGAATCAAAATAGCATCAAGAATAATAAAACAAACTCCAAAAACTTAACCAAATTACAAGATACCTATTAAACATGAATATTGACCTCCAAATAGGCTTAAATAAAACATAAATAGAGAAAAGAAAACATAAATTTCTACACAACATAACCAAATATTAAATTTTTATAATAATTATGGTTCAACATTTCTCAGAGTATTATGTATGCACTTGTGATGCTTTCTCCCACATACATTTCTCCAAGGAACCATGCCTCTAAAAAAACATACAAAATGAATAAAAAATCCTTGTAACACCTTCTTCTATTGATATTAAATATCAATAGGTATTTCCATGAATGTTTAATCCTCCTCGATATCTAACTCACCATAATCAATGACATGGGAGTTATCATGAATATATCTCTGAAGCCATGGTATATGAAAGATGTCAAGAATTAAATCTATATAGGGTGGAAGTGTAAACCTATAAACCACCTCACTAGATAACTCAAATACATAAAAAGGTATGAAAAATGACTGATAAATATTTATACCTCTATAGAACCTCAACTATCTATGAAAGGGAGAAACCTTCAAGAATACATAATCCCATTACTTGAACTTAAATAGTCTCCTACTTTAATCCACATAATATTTTTGATGATCCTGAGAAGCCTTTATCTACTCAAAAATCACCTACACTTTCTTGGATGCACTTTATAAAAAATTTGGACCAATGATCATAGAATATATAACTTCAGTCCAGTAAAATGTTGATCCACATGACTACCCATATGACACCTCAAATGGTGTCATGGTAATGGAAGAGTGACAACTAACAATATAAGAAAAATTAACCAAAGAAAAATGATTCACCTAAAAACCTCCAAATTAAAGAACACATTAAAAAAATGTACTCTAGTGTTTTGATCATCCACCTTTTCTAACTGTTTTCTTGATAATGAAAAGTTATGCTAAGGTATAACTGAGATCTATAGGCAGATTATAAAATCTTCTACACTCACAAGGTAAAATGAGGATATTGATTTGAGGCGATCATATTTGGATCTCTATAGATCCTTACAAACTCCTCCATATAAAGCTTCACCAACACATCTATCTCACTCGACTTGTTGATTTCCAATAAATGAGTTAACTTATTTAGTCGATCCACAAAATCCAAATGATATCATGTAACAACCCTCAAATGTAGAGGTATGAATTGTTTTTTTTGTAAAATAATGATTATTTTTAACTATTTTGGTTATAAAAGGGACCAAGGGAAGTATGTGATCAAATTTTATAAATAAAAGGAAAGGAATCAGAAATCTACCCAAGAGAATATTCCCCACTAGAAGCCTAGTGGGGGTCCACTGGACTTATGTTGGACCTGGGTAATGTGGGGTACCACTTAACAACCCACTTGAGTTCTAATGGAATCACACTAGAGTTATGATGTTAGCTTAAAAACCTTGAATTTTAATAAAATTCTCTTTTCATTTTTATGGGTTTTCTCTCTTTTAATCTATTTCTTGGAATGGATTTCCCTATATGTACTCCCACTTGGATTCCCTCCATTTCTTGGTGATTTTGGATCCAACAACATCAATTTTTTTTTCTAAATTGAGTGATTCGGTTATGATTGGAATCAAGAGGTAATTATGCACTTCCTGTCCCCTTAAATCACGATTTCTCTCTTTATTTATTTATTCTTCATTGGTTCACCCTCATTTTTGGATTTTTTCTAGTGATTTCAAATTCTATTGTTTGAGGCCAAAATTTTCATTGATATTCGACAAGTGGGATCCTAAAACATCAAGGCAGGTGTTCCCTAAGATTTAAAGATGTTTTATATTGGTTTTTATACATGTGTGATGTGTGGTTCACACTAATCATCCATTATTGGACCTAATTAAATTAAAAAACATGTTTTCTTATCATTTGAGAAATTATTATTATTAACAGGACTATGAGTGGGTTCCCCATGGTTATGGATATTTTAGACACCAAAGTATATGAATATAAATTAAATTTCCATCAATGGATGATGTTTGAACCTGTAGGGGGTATCCTTTATTTATTTTTAACTTAGAGGGCCTTTATATGTGTCATTATCCATCCATTGATGGGAGGAAATACCAAATTGATAGGACAGTGTGTGAAAATTTTCAATGTTGACAAATTGAAATTTTATTATAGAATTTTTGGATAGTTTTATTAGTATATGGGGTGAGTGTTATTTCCCTTTTAACTTATTGGAAATAGGATAAATTATTCCTTGGGTATGATTATGACCAAAGGTTGAACATATGATGACTGACCTAGATTTTATTTAATGCGTTATAGATGTTAGGACAACCTTAATGTAAAATACTTAATTTTGTTACTTGATCCATTTATTATGTTATGATGTGTTTCATTCATGTATGTGGGATGACATGCCCATTTATATCATTGATAGATATGATTGGGATAAGATACCCACTTGTGACTGGGATTTTATGCTTGTTACTTAGGGATAAAATTCTCATAATGTTTTATGGTTGCGTCGGAGATAATATTCATGTGGTAATTGTATGGAATTTCTATGTGACTTAGATTATTTTGGAAATGGGATGTTATGCCAAATCATTTTTTTTGTGAGTGGGTGACTAATCCCAAATCATTTATGCACTTTTATTACCATTACATATATATAATTTAATATATATATATATATATAGAAATATATACATATGTTTATATTACCATAATAGTGTTGATAACTTTTCATCCACTAGTTATATAGTAATGTCCTTAGAGTATACATCACATAAAATGGTTATAACAGTTCCCAGGATATAATGGGAACCTAGAGATACCATAGAAAAAATCTTAAATTTTAGTCCTATGGTCCAAATACATCATGTTGACAGAACACATTTGATGTGTGACTATCAGGTTCTAGGGTATCATAAGCATTGGGATTTATTCTCATGAAATTTTCACTCGGTGATTATGTGTAGATGAGATCATGAGGACTTACCTGAAAATAGAATCACCACATGTTTCAGGTGTTATTGATAGTTCCAATATTAAAACACATGTATTGGTCTCCTGACTTGAGATTATTATTAGTGTGTACCATTTTATTACATATGTTGATGCAAGAAAAAATCCATGTCATTTATGTCATAGTGAGGTATATTTCATTGGGTGTGTCATTGGTGGCATGTAATTTATTGAATGTTCAAGATATATTTTTTCACTTTTGAAATTAAGGGATATATCAGTATTAGTTAATCAGGATGATAGTACCTTTATTAAATCCATGGCCATGGTAGGATAAGGTAAGTCTATCAAGTTAGGTCAATGAGTAATAAATCAAGAAAGGATGATGTCACAAAGTGTTCATCCTTATTTATGAGATATCATGATAAAAAGAGATTATTTTACATCACTTGTGTTCATTAGAAAGGTTTTTGTTTCTATGACTATAACTTATCTCTTTATGGGGCTTGATAGATTTCTATAAACTACTCCCAGTTTGTGAGTAGTGCACTCTATCAAGATAAGGGTCTAGTGGGTCACACACTTAGCATATTCAAAATTATAGACTATTATTATGAATAAGATTTTAGGACATGGTGGGACCTACCATGGGGGTATATGTAATGTTTTAGTTTTGATGATCTCCGTGAAAAAAATAAATTCATATTATTTGAGTCTAGAATAATTGGTTTGAATTTATTTATTAATAGTTTTCACAAGTTATATAGTGAACAATTGGAAAAATATTTAACGAATGAATATTATTTTAATATTAAAATTTCATTTAATATTTATAGGAATAATGAGTTGATTTAATGGATAACTTTTATCTTGTAATATATTTATTATATTACAAGTAAGTGCTAAAAATATAAATGATGTTAATTTAACAATTAATAGGTTATAAGATGTCATTTATGGATTATTTGGTAGGTAATATATATTAGGGGTCCATGAATCCATTTATGGGTGTTTTTACTTAAATATTTAAGAAAGTGGAAACTCTAATTAGATGGACTATTCATCCACTTTTACTTGAGAGATCCTCTATCATCTCCCCCATATCTTAGATAGTGAAGCAACCCATTCCAAGAATAAATCCAAGTTATCATTTGTAGATTGAAGGAATGATATAATGGTGATCATTGAGATGCTGAATGAATCTTCCATTATCTATGCTAGATCTTAGATATCAATGATCAACATTCACATAGTCTTTCGAAGCATGTGTTGACAATTTAGAGGGTTCCAACATTGGTTCATTCTAGAAACAGTCATTGATGATGAGCGATTTTCACAAGCATCTTCATATCAAACAAGATATTTGTTTTATTTAATTCTTGTGCTTAAATTATTTCATGAAGGGTCCTTGGGTTTCTTAATGGACAATGAATCTATGGTGATGATGTTGTTATAGTTAATTAGAGATAAAATTTTCAAAACCTTGGTCCATCCACTTCCACTGCACACCTTAGTACCAACAATTAGTATCAGAGAAAACAAATGATTATTTAAGACAAGATTAAATAAAAGTTTCTTTAAATTTGTGAATAGGGTATTGTAATGGTCCCGTTGCAATAAAACATGATTCGATCTGATCACAAAAGGCCAAGTTATATCCATTCAAAGATTTCAGTTGGATCTAAATCATTTTTTATGGGTTTAAAATTTTAATAAAGTTTATGTGTTTGTGTGTGTGCATGTTGAAAAATATTTTAGGCTAACAAATACAATGTTTTTTATGGTCTTCAATGGTCAGAATAGTTTCCAGGAGGGGTTCTCAATTTCACCGATTTATGAAATATAATTTTATTTATCAAAAGCCTAAAGTTATAGTCTTTTAAATACAAAGAAGGATAAAATTTAATAAAATACGGGGGGGGGGGGGGTGCTGGTTTCCCATCAACAAAAAATGGTTGATATAAGGGGAAGATTTCCCACCCCCATGAATTCATTAAACCCCTATAATGCGCGTGTGTGTATGGGGGGGGGGGGGGGTGATTTAGCCACCCACATGGCTGATGAAACCTTATAAAATATTATTTTTATTTTCATTTTAATATCATGGTGAGGTTGTGCCACCCTTTCCACCTCCGTTGACCACAACCCATGAAACGTGTAGAAAACCTAACATCGACTGACCTATACTGGGTTGGGTCGGGCCTTGTTGGACCCGTTCAACCCATTCATGCCTAGAAATAGCCTAGAAATCTTTTTGGTTTTTTTTCCATCTGAGGGACCAAAAAAATTTAAAAATTTCAAAGATTAAATTTAAATTTTTTGAATGTTTTAAATGTTTTTTGGAAACATGTGATTAATAATTTGTGAATTAAAATTAAATGAAATTATTCTAATTCATTTAAAGAACCCTTGGGTAATGTTTATTTCAAATTTAATTTAATATCACATGTTTACTTCTTTCCAACTAATTTGTAGATCAAATGACTAATGTATATATGGAATTTAATTTATTTAATTATTTATTTCAATTGCATGTGATTATTGTAATAATTTATTAGTAAATGAATTTATACCCATTGTCCCTATCCCACTTTATATGTATAAGTAAAATCACTCACATGAGTATTATTTTCAATGTACGTTTAGAATTCATGAGTGTTTATATATAATTTTGAAGACAATATAAGATGCGGACCATGCTGAGATTTGGCATCATTATAGACAAGACATGGATACATTGGATAGGGGTGCGAGCTGAAAAATGAGTTATAAATGACTCAAGTTTTCAACCCATAGGTTTATAGTTGATCCATTTACACTCAATGGATCAAATAATAGAAAATTGTCAAGATTAGTCATTTAATTTATCCATTTATTCATGGTTTATTATTATTTCATGAATGTGCATATTTACATGATCACATATAATATTAAATTAGTATTTATAGAAAAAATAAATTAAGACATGATGAATATTTTTTATTTAATGCATTGTTAATTTGTGAGTGTAATCACATGGTATGATCATGTTAAATAGAAAATATTTTATTCACCAAGTAATAATAAAATCTCCCAGAGAGATGTTTAGTCATAATGGCTTCTATCACTTGAATTAGGAAAAAAATGGGTATATGAGGTTCTCCATATCCCTAGTTGAGGGTGACTCCTAATATTGGGGAATTATTATGAGAATGAGGAGTCAAATTAAATAAATTTGGTAATAAATAAATATACATATCTACCTTGTTTCATATTCAGAAGAAAAGTGTTAAGTAAATCAAGGGCACAATTACCAAAATATGGGACTTTGCTCAAAAGTTTAAGGACTCATGAGTCAATGAGGATGGCTTGTAAAAATACTAACTTGAAACTATATGAGTAGTGGAATAGCTATATATTAGACTATGAGGAGAGTTTTAAAGGATACTATCCACTAGAATAATCAAGTGAATGAGTATTTTGAATCTTATAGTGAGGGATACTAGGGTTCAATAAAATATTTGGAGACATTTAATGATTTAATTAACCAAAAATATCTAATCAATAATCAAGATAAATTACTAATATGCTAAATTTATTTATTGTAGATTAAATTGAAATCACCATCACTAGTTACATATCACTATAATTAATACTGGATAAATAAAATATAATGACCAACCATAACTTCTAGGAGTGGTATAGGAACTTGTTCATAGTACTATGCCAAGAGAGGAATATTTATGTACTAGAATACCTATATCCAGCTTATCCTCATTAGGGAGAAATCAAGGAAAATAAAGATAAATATAATCATCATATAGATGATGCACTAGATATAAATTTTATCATGTTTTCATTGATTTCCAGTGAACTTTAGAAAATGCATGAGGATAAATATGCCTATAGATGATATCTCATATCCAAGAGTTATATCAGGAGAGAGCTTTACAAGAAATATATAAGATGTCAAGTGAACTATATAGGTGAAGGATAGTAGAAGGTAATCATGAAGGACCTTATATACTAAATATGATTTGGTAAATTGAGATATTGTAGTCCCTTAAGTTCAAACTGAACCAATAACTAGCGATTGATCTTATTATTGACTCTTTACCATCTATATTTCTGATTTTTTTGTTAATTATAACCTAAATAACCTGAAAAATTCAATCTTATACCTATTATATTTAGTTTACCAAGATTATAAGGATATAAATAATACCAAAACTTTAATTATTATAGAGAACAAGAGGAGGAAGGGCAAGGATAAGGTGTAAAAGGATAAACCTAAGACAAAGACACCAATGCACCACCCTTCCATGAATCCAAAGATACATAGGGAGAACAATGAGCAGGAGGTTTCCTACACTACATGTGGAAAGAATGGCTACTAGAATAAGAATTTAATTTATGGGAAGAAGGAATAAGGTGATGCTTCTCCCTCAGGTATTTTTTTCATTGAATGTAATATGTATTTATCTACAAGTTGGGTATTGGAAAAACATGTGGCTCATATATTTGTAATCACATACAAGAACCAATTAGATTACATAATATTTCAAAGGGTGATGTAGATCTCTAGGCTATAAATGGTGTGAGATTAATAACCTTGAAAGTGATGGATTATCATCTAACTTTTCCTCGTGGTTTTGTTTTTATATTAAATAATTATTATACACCTTATATTACCCAAAACATAATATCAATGTTGAGATTAGGAACTACAGGTTTTTATTTCATGTTTTGAAATAAATTTTGTCTCTTTTATAAGGATAATATATGTTATGGTATGTCATATGTTGTATATACTTGAACTTGAAAACCCTATATTAGAAATCAATGAAAAAACTGATAATAATGAACCACATAATACTAACCTATAGAACTTTAGGATTTCTCATGTAAATGAAAATAATTTACATAAATTTAATCAAGAAGTTTATTTAGACTCTACTGAGTTAAATCCCTTGGATGTATGTCACACTTTTTTATAAGGGAAAACAACCAAATAACCTTTCACTAAGAAATGAATAGGGGCCATAGAACTACTGGAATTGATTCATATTGATGTGAGTGGACTATTTCTATCAGAGTTAAGGGGTGGGTTTTCATACTTCATTAATTTTATTGATGAATATAGTGGGTATGGATATATCTACTTAATGAGGTATAAGTCATATTACTTTGGGATATTTAAGGAATATTAGAATGAAGTAGAAAACTAGATTCATAGGAAGATTAAGGAACATCACTTAGACAGAGGTGAAGATCATTTCAACTGAGCTTTCATTGATAACTTAACAGAGTGTGGGATAATATCCCAACTCACTCCTCCTTATACACCTAAGTGGAATGGTGTTAATGAAATGGGGAATCATACCTTGCTTGACATGGTCATATCAATAATGAGCCAGATGACTCTTATATTATCCTTTTGGGGATATGCGATATAGACATCAATATATACCCTTAATAGAGTACTAAATAAAGATGTAGATAGTATTCCAAATGAGTTATGGTATATAAAGAAACCCAATCCATCACCCATAAATGTATGGATATGCAAGGATTTTTTTCATGACTATACCTAACTAGAAAATCAGCATCTTGAAGTATGAAGTGAATCTCTATAGGTTATCCAAAAAGAAACTAAATGATATTACCTATATAAACCTTCAGATAGAAAAGTGACTATGTAAATTCATTCCATATTTACAGAAAGGGGACACATTTCTAATGGAAATAGTGGGATAATGATATAATTCAATTATGTTGATGCTCCAGATGAACAAGAGTTGTAATAGAAAAATATCTATAAGATAAAGTGAGAGATGACAATTTTCTCTAGACACAGGAACCATGCATGTCTACTAGAGTGGTTATAGAACCAAAGAGATATGATTTTATTGTAATTGAGTTAGGAGACACATTACTCCTAGATAATTATGAACCTCTTACCTATATAGAGGTAGTATATAGAAAGGATGATACTAAATGGGAAGAATCCATGAATTCTGAAATAGAGTCCATATACTAAAATCAAGTTTGGATTTTGGTAGACCCTCTATATAATGTAAAAACTATTGGATATAAATTGGTATTCAAAAAATATATATACATGGATGGTAAAGTAAATACTTATAAGGCATAAATAGAAGTTAAGGGTTTTAGATAATATCAAGGAATTGACTATGATAAAACCTTTTCATCAGTCATGATTCTAAAATATATCAGAATATTACTTGAAATAACAAACTTTAATGATTATGAATTTTTTTATATGAATGTTAAAACTTATTTTCTAAATGGGAATTTGGTTGAATTCATCTATATGACTCAACCCAAAGGGTTCATTAGGTCAAATAGAACTAAAAATTATGAAAGATGTAAAGATCCATATATGGATTGAAGAAGGAATCATGATCATGGAATGTTTATTTTAATGAGGCCATAAGAGAATTTGGTTTCATTAATATTGAAAGCAATCCATGTGTATATAAGAAGTTTAGAGTAAATTCCATCATTTTTTTAGTATTATATGTTTATGACATATTGATTATGGGAAATAGAGTGACAATCGTGTAGTCAGTTAAGACTTGGTTAAATGATTGCTTCTCCATAAAAGACTTAGGTGAAATAACCTATATTATAGGGATCAATATCTATCGAGATATATCTTAGAGGATACTTGGGATATGTCAAATTACATATATTGACAATGTACTCAAAAGGTAAATATGTAACAATCTAAGATAATATTATTTCTAATGGTATATGGTATCAATATCTATATGAAAATGTGTCAAAAACACACCAAGAGATTGAAAATATGAGTATAATTCATTATGCTACAATAGTGGGATCTATAATTAATTACATGATATATACTTGGTTTGATATTGCCTTTTCTATGAGCATGGTTCATAGATATCAAGTAAATATAGGAGTGCTACATTGAGATGTTGTAAAAACTATCCTAAAGTACTTAAGAGATCCAAAGGATGTGTTCCTGGTGTATGGATAATATGATGAACTAGTACTGAAGGGATACAATGATACTAGTTTCTATATAGATCATGATGATCTGAAATCATAGTTAGGCTATGTATTTTTCCTAAATATTGGTTTCATGATCTTGAGAACCTCAAAGAAACCCATGGTCGCCGATTCTATAACAAAATCTAAGTATATAGAGGTTTCCGATGCAACTAAGAAGGTAGTTTGGATATGTATATTTGTCTTAGATATTAGTTTTATGACTAATAGAGTAGATCATGTTATAGTTTATTGTGATAATACTACAACAGTGGTGCTATCCAAGGATTCCAAGTCACACCAGAGGATAAAGAATACACTTTGTAAGGTTTATCTCTTGTGGAATTTTACTTAGAGAGGTGAATTCATAGTTATCAGAGTATCTATAGAGGATAACATGGAAGAACCCTAACTAAAGACATATCTTATAAAAATAATGATTCTCATGTGAGAGAAAGTTGGTTGAGATTTGTTAGCAGTTTGATCTTGTGAAAGTGTGAGTGTTGTGAGTGGGTACCCTAGACCCAAATTATTTGTGTAATTTGATTACCATAACATGTATAAAGTTTTATATATATACATGTTTTTGTATTACCATAATAGTGTTGAAACTTATACATCCAATAGTTATATGGAACTGTTCTTAGATTACATGTCATATCAAAAGGTTATAACAGTTCCCATATTATAAATAGAACCTTGTGATACCATGACAATAATATTAAACTTATGTCCTATGGTCTAGATATATTTTATAGATATCAAAAATATTATGTGTGAATATCAAGTTCTAGTGGCACATAATAATTGATACTTCTTCTCATGAAGTTCACAATTGTCGATCTTGTGTAGATGAGATCATGGGGATTGACCCCCAATAGAAACATGACATGTTTCAAGTGTCATTAGTAGTTTCTGTCTGTTAACACATGTATTAGTATCTTTAATTGAGATTATTATTAATGTATACCATTGTATTATGTACATTTATTCAACATAAAAACCATGTAATTTATTTTATGGTGAGGTATCTTGTGTTGGTTGATTCATTGGTGGTGTGACATTAATTGAATGATTAAGATAGAATTTATCACTTCCAAAAGGAAGTGATATCTCAGTACCAATTGATATAGATGGTAATAAATTTTCAAAATCCATTTATATGGTAGAAGAAGGTAAGTCCTTATAGTAAGGTCAATGAATAATAAATAAAGAAAGAATGATGAGACAAAGCATGAAACCTTATTTATGAGATATCATAAGATAAAGAGATTATATTGAATAGAGTGTGTTTATAGGAATGGTTATCATTTCCATGAATACAACTTATATATTTAAGGGCCTTGATGAGTTTCTAGACTCCCCTCTTGGTTTATGAGTATCACGCACTGCTATCAAAATAAGGTCCTAGATGGTCACACACTTAACATATTCAAAAGTCTAGCCTATTCTTATGAAAAAGAGTTTAGGATATTGTGGGACCCACCACATGGGTTTGGGTAATGTCAAGTTTGAACAATCTATGAAATAAATAAATTCATATTATTTGATTCTAGAATAATTTGCATTGAATTTATTTATTAATACTATTCACAAGTTATATAGTGAATACATGGACACATATTTAATGAACAAATATTATTTTAATATTAAAGGTTTTTTTAATATTTGAGTGAATAAAAATTCGAGTTAATGGATCACTTTTATCATGTAATATATTTATTATATTAAAAGTAATTTATAAAAATATAAAAAATGTTAATGAAATAATTAATAGGTCATAAGATGTCATTTATGGATTATTTAGTAGGTAATATATATTTGGGGGCTATGAAGCCATTTTTGAGTGTTTTTACTTTACAATTTAAGAAAGAGGAAGTTCTAATTTTATGGAATATTCATCAAATATATTTTGAGATCCCCTCTATTCCCCCCACTACATCCTAGAGGGAGAAGCAGATCATTCCAAGAATAAATCCAATTTCTCCATTATGGATCGGAGGAATGACATAGAAACAATCATTAAAACATCAAATGAATCACCATTTCTCCATGATAACAACCAGATATCGATGATTGGAATACCCATAGACCTTATAAACATGTTTGTATGATCTATAGGGTTGCAATGTTAGTTACATTTAGAAATGATCACTGGTGAAGAGTATTTTTCACCAGCTCTTCAAATCTAATGTGGTATTTTGTCGATTTAATTTTCGTTCTTAAATTATTTCATAAGGGGTCCTAGGGTTTATTATGAGGAAGCACATCACTAGTGAAAAAATTGTTACATTGAATTGGTGAAAAAAATTTCAAAACCCCATTCCATTCACTTTCAATGTGTGATCAAATAACACACATTTGTTATACCCTTAGAAGTTTGATTTTCTACCCATATTGTGATACTTATAAAGAAGGGTATGGGATGAAATTATGAGTATGATTTCTTATGGAATGCGATGAACTCAACCTTATGATGTGATCTGGGACTATGGATGGATATCCTTCTTATAGTTATACCCATGGTTAGGGACACTATTCCCTATTTTTATGATGTTATTGGGATGTGATACCCACTTGAGTATGATTTATCTAAGATTTTATGATTTCTTATAGACCATTGTTACTATTATGCTATTAATATTAATATATGTTGCATTGGTAATCTATGGCCAATTATGGAATATTGATACTGGGATGTTATTCCCACTGTTATGACTATGTTATTGGGGTGTACTGCCCATGTACTGGTTATTGTGCCATGAAGAAATGATATTCCCATTTTCTATGTCTTGGGTCATGATTCTAAATTGGTATTTTTGTGAAATATTCCAAGAAAACTCAACACTGGATGAAGCTGGTATAGTTGCATTTGGGTGGCCATGTAGTACACATGGCTATACCTTATTTATTATTAATTCCATTACATGTTGTTTATTTATAAGAATATCACACCATACATGAACTTGTGTATACTAGAATATTATAAATACCATTGAGGGTGAACTACTACGTTTTAATCACACCCAACTCAAGCGCTTTGGTACCCAGACAGATCTCATGGATATAAGTATAAATAATTTTAAGGGATCTATTTTTAATGGGTGAGCTAGTGAAGCATGGTTGGTTCTAAGAGATAGGTCTGAGCAAGGAATTGAGACCCTATCTTTTAGTAGTCTCCTTTATTTTCTTTGGATAATTATATATATGGTCGGCTATAGGCGATCCTATTTTTATTATATTCCTACCTGAAATTTTAGTTTATCTCATCTTATTATAACATGTGTCAGATTATTTATTGGTGGTTGGTTTGTAATTGCACTACTACATTATGGTGTTATTGTATTTTGATGTTTGATATTACTTGAAATAAGATTTATTCCCATAAATACTAGAGGGTATAGTCTCCCCAACTTATTCATAGACTCTCACCACTATTCATAAGTCTTTGGAATATGGGGAGGTGCCCTAAAATTCTCTAGTGGTTCGGTCATGGTGGAGGTGAAGCAGGTCAGAGGATGTTACATATCATATCCTCCAAAAAACTCAAAGTGAACTCATAAAAAAATCCATTGATATATCCTCTCATTTATATTGATTAACCTCCATGGGATATAAGAATCCAACTAAAACTCAATGTTTAACATTAACCTACTAACAGAAAAGACATACATACATGAACTCCACCCATGATTTCTTCATACCATGGCAATATAACTGCTAATTCAAGGAATGATACATTTTAGATATAGAAGGATGCACTGTTAGAGGTGATATATGTATCTCATGATAATTATAGTGAATGGTGTAAATAGATGTTGGTATAACTCAAGTATTAGTGATCATATACCATGGGTATAGTTCCATATGATTAGAAAATGGTGGGATTACTCTATTTACTTATCATGGGAATTGTGATTTATGGAGAAGTGGATTTCACCACTAAATAATTGAGTACCTAGAGTGATGAAATGTTCCTAGGATAACCAAAACCCACTGAGTGTATCCATTTTTTATGAAATAAGTGGTGTAATTATTGATGACGGTGGAGGGTTGTGGGATATATGTGTCTAGATATGTATGCATGCGGTGTGATTGTTTATAGACTAGGGATATAAATCCAGGTAGGTTGATGCCCAATATTAAGGTTTTGGTTATTCTGGTGATTAGTCTCTAGGTGATATGTTGATTTCCAAGAGACTTTTAGGATGGATTTCTCCTAGAATTCAGGTTATTTTAGTGGATTTATATGCATATGTCATATATAACTATGATATATTTAATTTAGGTCAGAGAGGCTTGTATTACCTTGACTGGGGATAATAAATTCACTATTTATTGTTTAATACTGTTGATATACCATTCATATTTTCCTTACTACAGGATTGGTGATAGCCCATTCACCCCTACTTTGTTAATGATTAGTTATAATCCATTTATCATTTCTATAATTTATGATTAGTGATAGACCATTCACTATAATTTTATTTAGTATTAGTCATATCCCATTAAATATTTACTAGTTTTATGATTGATGATAGTGCATTTAACACTACTTTATTATTGATTGGGGATATAACATTCAACATTTCTTACTTGTAATTGGTCATATCTCGTTCACCATTTCTTGTTTATAAGGGGTGATACTCCATTCAACCCTAGTGATATTTCCTTCACTATTGAGAGGGAATTATTGTTTACCTTAATTGAAATAGGTGATACTTTATTCACCATATGTGATACTGCACTCACCACATAGTACAGGTTGGGAATTAGGCTAACCTAGGGTGTCTACCCTATGACGATATGTTGGAAATTACATACCACTAGGATATGGATGTTTCATGGTGGTGCCAATATTATTATGTGATCATACCATTGTAAAATATATATCATTCTAGACACTTATTGAAGTAGAAATGATTCAACCACCAGGTTGTTTTCTTTATCACCTGATAGTATGAAAGGTGGTATGCATGAAAAGGTTTACAAGTTTTGTTTCATATGGTATATTCATGCACATACATATAAATTATCATTAGGGGAAACATTGATGTCTACCTACTAACTTTTATTCTCACACATTGTACATACACCTTGGTGTATGTGTATAACTTTTGGTCAATATTCAAGTTAGATTAAGGCCCGGACCTAAGTGAGAGGATAAAGGAGCTTGAAAGATATGTAGGGAATTCTTTGAGGAATGTTTAGGAAAAAATGTATGTCAAATTTGTTGTTTTATTTTTAATTTCATTTTATATTATTTTTTATCTAACCACTTAGTGATCTTGTAATGTTTCACAACTGTATGATTTTCATGGGTATAATTCTATTATAACATGGTGATTGTTTATTTAATATGGTATGACTTAAACTACAATTCCTTATTGTAATATAATGTTATATATTTTATATTTTTTTTATTATTTAAATTTTATTTTTTTATAATGATTCTGAGGGTATAGTATCCCAACAAGATATTATCAGACTCTTATCACTAGTTGATGGCTTATAGAGTACCAAGAGTCACGCCTGAGGTCTTGTGTAATCTTAGATTGGGAAAGAATATGGTTACCTGGGTTAAGAAGTTATAAAGTGGTTTTGTAACATTTTTTATTTGTTTTATGTTTTTTATATGGAATATAGAGGTAGTACTAGTCAGAACATGAAATGGAAATCATATTTTTACCTAGACAACACAAGTATGGGTGGGAATCCAAGTTTCAATAGAGGTTGGATTGTTTTTATTTCATTTCACTATGACATTTGAGTTGTTTAGTTAAATTATGGAATTTATAAGTTATGGTTTATAATTTTTCTATTATACTAGGGTGGAAAGTGGTGTGCATACTTGAATCATACTTGGTACATAGGTTTTTATGATATGTGCATGATTGTGTGCAATTGAGAAAATGGGTCCAAATAAAAAAGTGGATCTAGCTTTTTAAAGTGATAATAATAACATATTTGGTGTTTTTATAAATAAATTATTAGTTCTTATCTACTTAACCATGTCTTATTGTGATTATTTCTATGATATAAATAACTAGATAATGATATTTTTGAGATTCACATGGTTGTGAAATTTAAAAATATATAGTGGGTAATAGGGTTATGGGGACACCTAAATGTATATGAGTGCCATAAAATTTGGGTGATTATATATGAGTTTCCTTGAGTTAAATGAGGCTAAATTATGAATGAATACTTCATGAGATATATCATTGTGGTATATGGTCCATAAACTAGGTAGGGGATCCTAGATATAATGAGATATGACTCAAGATAGTGGATATTCAAGTGAATAAGCTCAGTAGTATAGATATTATCCTATTTCATATTATGATGGGTTATAATTTATGGAAATAACATGAGAGATAGGGTTTATCCTCAAAACATGTTTGCTGTTAGAGATGAGAATCATGGGTTGAAACTTTGTGTAATGAAAATAACAAACATGAGAAGTGTGATTGAGTAGATTAATTTGATATATATTGAAGGTAATCAAAAGTAGAGATTCAATTGAGATGTAATTACCATGAATAGATGCTTGATTTGTCTTGTGAACTTAGGATAGATGGGATAAAATTCATGGTTTCATAAGTTGAATTGGGTAGTAGGGAAACACAAGGGTATTGTCTTGTTTTTAAATAGGATTTTTCAATAATTATAGTGGTTATGAACCATTGTGAGAGTTTTTTATTGAACCGTATCCTTCTATGGGAACAATACAATGTGAATTTAATCTACATATGTGGTATGTGTTTTGGGTGACCTGTAATTACCAATAAATTTTTGGGTCAAAATTTTCCAAGTAAATTTGAATTTTTAGTCCCATAAAAGGGGATATTTTGAGAATTGGGAGTCATATTGGGATTCCAAGTCTTAGAACGTCTCAAGGATATTTTTTTGGATGTGTTTAGAGGCCCATTAGGTATTTTAGGTTCTCGACTAAGTGTTTGAGTAGTATCAGGGTGACCCTATTGCTTTATTGTTGTTGTAGGTGGATTATAACATTGTTATGGGTAAGAGACACACCTTGATGAGGGAATGATTAAGGAATCATGCTATAGTCAAGGGAAAACCATGATGTGAAGGCATCAGGTTACACCATGATCGATGGCTGTCATGACATGGTATATTTTTTGTGGGATTTTTATAAAGGAAAAAAATTATATATAGAGGTCATGTCATGGAATAGGGCATTATGTAATGAAGGTGGAAATCCTTATGTATTAGTTGTAAAATATTACATATGCCTTTTGGAAATTTCTTAAGAATGGATGGTCATGGTGTGAACCCTAGAGTCACATCATGACTAGGGTTACAATGAGTTATTCCATTACATAGGGATGCAGGATACACCATGAATCTAGATTGAGGATTAATTTGAACCATGAGGATAAAGGACACAATTTAGTGGCATTGGGCATGGTTTTTTGTTTTTTCTAAAAGGAATGTCACCACATCATGACCAAAAGGGTCACACCATGATGTATTATAGAACATAATGTTGAATATTATTAAGAGAGGTGTGCCACATCATGAATCAATGGGTGGGGGGAGGTGTTTGGTAAATTAATCATGACTTGAGCCATAAGGGTTATTCTGTAATGGGTCTATTTTCCAAAAAAGGGAATAATGTACTTTGTGGATTTAAAATTGGAAACCCCATTTGAGGTTCTTTATTTTTTGGATATGTGAACATTAGTAGATTGAGATCCTCTTCCTCTCCTATTTTCCACTTTTACCTCCTTGATCTATGGAAATGGATGGTGGAATTATTTATTGTTTAACATTATATTTCCTCCTCATTACTTGGTTCTTATCCTCTTCTTTATTATCCGATGATCTAGGTATATCTTGGCTAGGGTTTGATGTTGATTCTATCAGAGAATGTTGGAATCAAGTTTAAATGACAAGGCTTCATGTTTTTATGGGTTATGAATGTATAAATAAAGAAGATGCCGCATGTTTATCATAATTTAATTGAAGGAATTTTACCCAATGGATTTTCTAAGGTTTCAACCATTGGGAATGGAATTGTAAATTGGATGGGTACCAGATGATGGGTATTTTATTCATAGTGATACTAGAAGAACACCACAAGTTGTTGGTGTGTCATTGTTTGAGGGTTAATCCATGAGGATACATCTAGTGAGTTATTTTACATTATTCTTATTTGTTTAAAATTGAATAATTAATTATCAATTGTTATAATTAATTATTTGAATATCGTGACTTGTGATAGTGGCTCATGTGCATCGTTAGATAATGTATTGGATTGGATGAGTATTAATGGAGTGTGGAAGGAATGGTAACCCCATACTGGAGGTTGGTGATCCCTTTAATAATAAACCATATTCTTACTGATGAATGATTGTGAATTCTTACCTAAGAATGTGTGTTTGGGTAAAAGGGATAGAGACAAAGGGAACCCTAGGTAAAGAGACATGATAGATTTGAGTCTCTTATAGTTGGAGCAAGTGATCCTATAAACTCTGGGTATTTTAGAAGCACTAGGAGACTATGTCACCAAGGGGTCAAGGATGATTATTGGGTTTATAATATTTATGAGGTAAGAATTTGGGTTTGAGATGATATGTTAATAGACTAAGTAATTTTTATAGGTATAGTTGGAAATTAATTAGATAATTATTCCTAGTAATGATGGATGAGATGGTCATACATCTCATATATGATGATTAACACCCTCTTGAGGGTAGATTGGAGCCTTTTTGAGTGCCATGAGTGGGATAAGTCCCCTGGATATTGACATGTTGTGATGGGTATGGGTTCTTCTAGATGGAATTCTTGAGATATCTCTATGGGATATGTGAGATGGGACCTAAGAATGGGTCATGAGAATTATCTTGAAGACTTGGCATCAAGTTTCCAAGGGATATATAGAGAGTAATATTGAAACTATCCTTGGTTAGGGGTATTGGGGTGTGATGTGATAATTGGAAGAGGATTTGGTCCAACCTCTTGAGGATAAGGATTGATAAGGTCTATAGGTCATGGGGTTTCCATGGTGTCATAAGTTTGGGTTGGTACCAATGAGTAGAGACTTGGTTAGGTATGAGGGAACCCAATGGATGCCCTCATGGGTGAGATATAAATTATTATGTGTTCAAAATATGTTTCTTGTGTGATTGAGACAATCTTAAGGAGAGTATCCTATGGGGATAGCTGAATTTGGGAAATGATAACCAAAAGAGAGGGTATTTGAGGTCTAGGGTCTCAATGTATGGGTTATAGTGAGCATGATAAATGGGACATCCTTCCATGATAATTTCTATGTGAATTTCATTAGAAATGTGTATTCTTGATGACATTATTGAATGGTTGGAATCACCTTGAGTTAGAAGGTAGTGATAGGGACCACCCTAAGTGAGAGGTTACTGGTCCCAATTGTGTTTATGAGATCCACCATAGGAGAGGGGTGTGGTTAGTAAGATGTGGTATAATGTGGATGATTGTCTCACCATGATTGATAAGGTGATGGAATGGAACACCCTAACATAAAGGGTATTGTTCTAGGTTATTATTGTGAACCTACCTTTTGAGAGTAGAGTGGTCAATGTGATATAGCTAATGAGGAGACTAGATATATAACCTCACCTTGAGTGAGGAGGTGTTGGAATTAATCTACCTTCAGTGAGAAGTTTCTAGTCAGGTTATTGTTATGATACCCACCCTAAGAGTGGGGAGTGTTTGGTCTGATGTGAGACTAATATGGATGATGGCCTTGACTTGAGCGACAGGGTAGTGGTAAGGACTTCCTTGAATGAGGGGGAACTAGTCTTTCTTGTGTTTATAAGACACACCTTGAGAGAGTGGATTTTTCATTGTGTTATGGTATAAGAATGGATGCTGGACCTCACCTTAAGTGAGAAGGTGTTGGAATTTATCACCCTAAGTGAGAGGGTACTATTCTAGGATATGACCGTGAGACCCTACCCTAAGAAAGAGGGCATATACCAAGATTGGGCATGATATGGATGAGGTTTGGTATATTCATTAACTTGAGTAAGAGTGTTTATTATTGGTATGGTATAACACCCTATCCTATATATTCGGGTGTGGGTTGGGATCTATGGAATGAGGTTACTTTTCTCCAGTATAGGCCGAAGTAGGTATGGTCGGGTGTCATAGTGTCCTAGTTAACACACGGTGACTTGACACACATGCATGCATGTTGAATATTTTATTTATTTACTTTGATCATGAATACACATGGATGTTTTGATGTATATTATGGGTAATTTGTTCAATCTTACTAAGATATATTTCTCATACCCTGCATGGGTACCATGGTGCTCTTTCCGACCTTATGTTTGTATACAGGTTTGAGCATAGATTGTTTGGTGGATTATGATGAATAAAATCAATATATATTTGGATAAGGGATGGATGTGAGGCATGGGTATGGTAGTATATATACCTTGTGTATTTATTCCTTTCTTTATTTTTTATTCTCAATTAGCCCAGTGGGTAATCGATTGGGATGTATGATCATGGGGATTCATGTTCATTTGTTATAGCATGTTTTCACTATTTATTACACATACATTGATTATTTTTAAATGATGATGATTGGTTATTTATTTTTTATTGAGGGTTATGATATCAATTGAATAGTATTTCAAATGTGTTATTTAGGACCTCACCGCTAGTTGGTAGCCTATAGAATACATAGAGGTGAACTTGAGGCCACATATCCCTTCGACTTGAATACTATCAAGTTATTTTTTCCAGGGAATTACAAAGTGGTATCATAACATTTTTAATTTTTAATACTATTTTGGGACTTGTAGTTGGAGATATAAATTTTTGGGAGATTGTGATGGACCTTAAACCAATGAGTCATAAACACCTTTTCATTGTGAAGTTAAGGTTACTAGGGTTTTGGGATTTTTGTTCTATTTTTTTAATATTAAAGTTTAGATATTTATTCAAGTATGATATTAGGGTATTTATTGATTTATGGATTTTGATATTTTACTATAGTGAAAATATTCATATTCACATGCTTTTTTAGAATATAGGATGCACACGACATTCATATCCTTGTGTGTGATTTATTTCACTAATGATAGAGGGTTCAACTGCTTAAATTTTCAACAAATCATATGGTGTTTTCCTATATAAAATATTTTTGTAATTATAGTTATCTAAAACATGGTATTTTTTATTGAATATAGGCCATGTGAATCCCATTGTGGGTTTTTCACTGATGATATCAATATTATCCCTAGGTATAAGGTATTTATAATAACTTTTTATGGGTTGATTCAGGCATTAAATACCTTGGTGATGGTTTGGTGCAAGTGAGGTATGATTGAGAGAAGATTTGGAATTTGAATAAGTTTTATTGATGAGTTGGATACCTTTGATAAGGTTTAGGAAAGGCATGAGAGATGCCTTGGGATTCTAGGATGTAAATCACTTAGAGTTATTTTTTTTATCAAGGTTGGGTTTGGAAGGTGGGATTGGTTTGATGCCTAGCCTTGCTGGGTTCTATTATGGTTTTTAATGGATTAGTGGATAGTGATCCTAGATGGTTGGGTCAAGGATGGGTAGACCATAGGTAGAGGCTTTGTATTTTTTAATAATCATTGAATGGTGGGAAGTCATACAATGGGCCTTGGAATGACTGAGAAGCCTTAAACATGTTAGAAAGGAATCATTATCGGTAATTTTAGGCTATATTAGATTAACATAAAAGAAACTCATACCCGATTTACTAGGAATATGATCCTAGGTTTGATGGAATGCAACTCATGGGATCATGGGTATGTGTACATGATTGAGTGTTATAGTAACATATTTTGGTTGGGTTTGAAAGAGATAGAGTTAGATAGTAGAATAAGAAACATCGAAATGGTTCTTAGAGGATCACTCTACCTTGGAGGAGGAGAGTGAGGGTTGAAATGGATTCTTGAGGGAAGTCCTGTTGTGTGAAGGCAAGTGTATTCTAGTTATGAACAAGTCCCGTTTGGTTCATGGATCAGTGGAGATGGTAATGTATAGGCCCATTTAGAATTTTCTTGGTTCTAGGTGAACTATAGTAGTGTAGTGATAGTGGTGTGGTGTACTGCTAGTCCTTATAAATTGGGATATGGGGCATGAGAATTTGGTGGGTTCTGAACACAATCACACTTAGGGTGTTTTTATAATACCTTATCCTTGAACATTTTTTGAGTTATTGTGGGCCTAATTTCTAAATGAAGGTGGCCCCTAGGACTTATAGTGACACCTTGGATTGTGTGTTGGTTGGGAAGATGGAAGGTCAAATAATCCCTCAAGGGGTAATGTTTTCTATTATGGGGATATCTTATAGATTTAATATGTATTTGTGAAATCCTTATAATAAATAATAAGTCCTGAGAGTGATTGATCATTACCATGCATCTATGTGAATATTTTTATATAGCATAGGTTCTCCATATATATCATATTAGTTGATTATACTATGGTTTAAAGTGACATAGTGTGGAACTATAGGATTCACTATCATATAAGGAGGTGATATGTGTTTTGTAGTTGGTATAAGGCCGATAAGAGGGCCGTATTATCTAACTATATGAAGGTAATTAAAACTATTTTTGTTAAACACCACTTAATAAGACATGTATTAACTTTTAAGGTTTTGTGATAAAGACTATTGTGGTGTCTTTTTTGGTCATACAACCATGACCAATTGTAGAAACTTTTAAGTTAATGCATCTAAGACTTATTGAAGTGCCTTTTAAGGTTATGTTTCTGAGGCCCATTGAAGTCCATTTTAAGTTTTTTCATATGATAACTATTACAAGTATTTTATTATCATACATAATGTACCATATTCTATATATTTTAAAGTCATATATCTAGGATACTAGGTGAAAGGTTCCCAATGATGGTTGGTTTTGGACTTATGCATGAGCGTCCCTTTTTAGTTTATCTTGTTTATTTGTAACTAAACAATATAGGGTATTTTAGGGATTAAATATATTAGGTGCCCCATATATGATTTTCTACCCAATATTTTTTGATAAATAGACGAGGTAGAAAGACTTTAATCACGGGGGATTTGGCCTAATGAGGAAGGGTTGGGGATTACACCTAATAAGAGACATAAATATATGTATCTACCCTTATATATTGATAAATAGGTGATAAAGAGAGATAAAAATCATGGGTAATATAGCCCATTGAATAAAGGTTGGACCTTATACCTAATAAGAGGCATTGATATGAATGTCTACCCCATATATATTTATAACTATACAAGGTAAGAAGACCGAACTCATAGGGGGATATGAACTAATGAGGAAATGTTGGGGATTAAAATTAATAGGATGCCTATATATGTGTTTCTTCCCCTTTCCCGTCGGTAATAATATGAGGAAAGAAGACTGGATTCATGGGGTATATGGACTAATAAGGAAAGGTTGGGGATTACACTTAATAAGAGGCCCATATATTAATAAATAATTCATATAGTAGATCAAAGAATCCACATTATATTCTAGAGGGAGATGAAAGTTACCTTGGGAAGCCTGGTTGAGCATCTTGATCTTGGGGAAGGGGGGTCACCAGTGGCTTAATTATAGAGACACTTGTTATTAAGGGAATACATGATTGTTCCAACCCTGAGGGTCCTATTAGTTATGGAGAAAAAATAAAGGGTTATTTCTAATGGGATACTCAATAAAAATTATCAAAGTAATACAAAATATAAGGGGATAAATCAGTATGACTAACCTATTCATGTATTTTAGGATGTCGTGGAGGAGTATGGGATATATGAGCACCCAAATAGGTGACCTAGGCGAATGGGGTGCCCAAGTTGGTGATATGGGTGAATAAGAACATAGGTAGGTGACCTAGGTGAGTGGTGTGATTATTTATATGACTTTGTAATGGACCCTTGGGGAGTATCTAAGTGAAACTCAACTTAGGGATACCTAAACACCATTTAAAGGAGGTCTCAGGGGTTGGATTCCCCTATTCCCTAGAGATCTGAGCAAACATGCACTGTCTCTTCAAGAAGAACTGGGTGAACCTCTTTTAGGATAGACAAGTCTCCTAAATTATGTTCTATAGTCTCTTGTATACACATCTTTAGGAGATTAATTTTCCCTAGTCTTGATGAAGACTTTGGAGAAGTGATCTTTGTATGGTCATATTCATTAAAAGACACAAATACCCTCTACTTCCTTTATTTTCCTCTTAATTTAGAGTCAAAACTCACCTAAAGGGGAGATTAGAAGATATAGGTATCAATTAATTATGATAAAGTGCTATGTGGATTCTCCACAACCACACCAAGTGTTAAAATTTTGGATTTAGGGGTCCTTATATAGGAATCAGGAGCTAGATTCCTAAGTAATGCCAGTTAATTGCTTGAGGAGACTAGCTTTTTAAGTAGGTCACACAATGAAGGAACAAAATAGGACTAATCACATAGTGTGACATAACACTAAGGAGTAAATGGAACATGGTGTGTCTTATACAGGATATGAAACTTCTACATGTGGATATACAAAATAATCTAGTCACCCATCCAACTTCTTTTCCACTTGGGATTAATATTCACAAAGTATGGATAAATTTATCCATTTAAAAAATTCAATAACCAAAAAATCATCCCCCTCATAATTTTATCCCATAATAATTAATAGGATCAAATTTAAAGGTAAATATATGAACTGGGATTATTTTGGGCTCAATACACATGCTTAGGTAGAGGGTGCAGTTGCGCACTTAGGTAACGTGTGATCTGTCTAGCATGAAATGTTTGATGTAATGCATCTGACGTGGGACACATTCAAAACCTATAAATTTGAGGGGACCATATTTGACAATGCATACTTGCAACTAGGTTGAAACCGATAGAATAATATCTCTATTTTTAATCAAGTGATGTGTCGATATATCAGTAAATCCTAAGAGACACTTCCCTTTTAATGTTTAGTGTAAGAGAAAAAGCATAGATGTAGGAAATGATAAATAAGTCATGAATTTAAGGGCATGAACTACCTATGAGATTGTTCTAGGTATGGATATTTGGGCATGATTACCAAGTCATCCACATCTTGGCATGATCAACTAGGCATCTTGACTTGAGTGCTAGGTGTTGACTGTAAATTTAGAATTAGTAAAAAAAATTCTCACTTATTTTTGTGTCTTATCTCCCATTTTTCTTCCTGATCACCCTTATTATGTTTTTTCATTTTTTCTAATAGATCCAATATTGTTGAATTATCTTATATAAAATAGACGAATCTTTAAATAGACTCCATATTTAGGTTTCTTTTGATAATATTGAAGACATGACTGAAGTCACCAGGTTTGGTTCACAATATCATACTGAACCACATCATCAATCACTTTAAATTATTCTTATATTAGTTATTATTAGTTATAAATCATTATATATGATTCCTTTATACTGTTTTGGCCTCCAAACCAAAGTACCAATTCTAAAATTAGATACTAATCTTTCTACTATAAAAATATTTTCATCAAGAGGTGTCACTCAGATAAATATTTCCCTCAATGGACTGATCATCCACATTGGTAGTGATATGGATTGGTATTGTACATCTAATTCCCCAAAAATTATAAACAATTAGCCTTAGGCACACTCCAAATAAAGATATCCTCTGTACAAAGTTAGTGGAAAGGGTGGACCATTAGTGGCATGTCCATTATGGGGGAAACTTCTTTGAAGAGGGGTCATGGCCACACTGGGTGAGTTAGAGCTGGTTTGAGTTTAAGAAATATTTAAGACATGTAGAGCTTCACAAATCCATTTGAACTTCACATTTATTATTATATCATTTTCTTAATATTTTCTTAGATTTGGGCATCCGGTGGTACCCTGAAACCAATACCTTCCACCTATCACATGGGGAAGTGGGAATAATCCTCTATGATATCTATAATATTGGGGAGTACCTACTCGCTATTACATGTAAAAAAATCTACCCACTCACATTATATGGGATGATTCTAGTAAGATCCAATTATAGTGAGATATTTTTTTAATCTAGTTAAGGATAACCTGAGGAGAAAAGTTTATCCATCTCTCAACATCCCCTTCAGTTCTTGGATCAAGATATTTCTATGTTCCCATGGACCAAAGCCCAATGTTAAAATACTAAGGATATGACCAAACCAGTATGCTAGTATGAATTAGAAAACTTATTGGTACATTTTAGGGGACAATAAATATATGAAATGAGGATATTTAATCTGATTAGTGCTAAGACCATATATTTGGTTGGCAGGTCTTCTGGTGAGGTTTCACAACAGATGGCTATTACCGGCCCAAGATTCTCACACTAGGTTAAGGGATACTAATCTTATGATGAATATATATATATATATAATTTAGAAGATGAGTAAACCTCACCATACCAACCTTAGGTAGATTTTACTAAGTTTTGGGAAAATTTAAATGGGTTAAACCCCCCATTGGTCTTATAGTCTAATTCAGTTCTTGTATTGTTGGGTAGCAATGCATCTCAGTGGCTATGTCCTATGGACATGATCTTAGAGCATTATTTTTCCCATAGGACCATGTTATTGGATACTATATGTTTATAGAAAATCAAAATGGATGAAAAAAACTAGAGTCCATGTTTTATGGAGTTATTCAATGTTAATATTCAATCCTTATGAGGTTCCTATAGGAACACTTTTGGTTGATGTCATTGGTTTAGTGAATAAGCATTTGTATTGGATCTCACTACAGGATGGGGTGCTCATGGAGAGAGTTTATGGTGTCTCCATATATAATCCTTATATTCCATATTGGTTTGGATTCCAATTTTTGTATATATAGAAGAAAATCCCTCCTCCTTATTATGGGTTGTGTGGGGAGAAGCACACTATGGTTTTATAGAAACTATGGTTAATACTTATCCATAGAGATATTGATACTCCAATTATCTTTCCACCAGTTAATGATACATTTGGTCTATCCTTGGAGTATTTTCAATCCGAGATTGAATATTATTAGGGAAAAATGTTGAGATATGTCACCCCATGAACATGTGGATCACCCTTCCAAGATAAGGGGGAATTCTAGAAGGAAACCAAGAAGAAAGATGATATTATCAACCTGGGTTCCATGATTGATGAATAGGAGACCTCAACTATTAAGTTTTTTCTTATAGTCAATGATAATATATATAAATTTTCCCATGTAATACCTCTAGATGATTATGTTGCCTCAGATGTTTAGGGAATCCACTCTGATCAAGCTTCTCCAGAGAAAGAACCTCTTAGTATGGAAGTCCCAAATTCAGTTCCAATTACATATTAATTAGTTTCACAAACCCTTCTAATAATAAACCTTATCCTAGAGTACATTAGTGTCCTCAAATATGAATAAACCTTTGTTTCTAAAGTTACTTCCATAAATTGAATGAAATGTGAAAGTTTATGGAAAAAATCCCATGAATTGATCACTTAAACTCCCATAACCATGATGGGGAGTAAGGTAGATCATCTATGCTATATATTTATGAATATAAGGATAGGATTATTATAATATATGGAGTTATAATCAATTATCTATGAAAACATATCTATACATGAGAAATTGGAGATTAAAAAGATATATCTCAATCTCTTTGAAATAATGAACTATTCGGTGGAATTTGTGGAAGGGGATACTTGAGATATGACTCAACAAGTTGTTGAGAAATCACAAATTTTTAACTAAGTATCCACTTAGACCATGAAAATATATGAATATGAGGTTCATTTAATAAAATCATACTTATTGGAATTGGAAATCATATTTGAGACCATCAAGTGAACGAATCAAAAACTAGCAACTCACATCGAGTAGACATGTCCCCTACATGAAGCTAAAATTTTATAGGAGGCCATGTTTTCCTAGATAACCATGGAAGGTAAAATACAAGAGGCATGTGGGTGAATTTTAGTATAAAAAATACATACAATTTTTCAACCACCTTAAGAGTTAAACTAATAGAAACATGAATTTTTGATAAACCCATAAAATAAAAACCCATGATATATGAGAGTAAAATAGGTATTCATAATGGAAATTAAATTTTCCATAATTTTATGAACCTCAAGAATTAACAAAAACACAATAGAAATAAACAAACTACTCAATTTTGTAGGAACAATTTAAATTATAAAAATACAGAGCACTGATTCAAAAATAAAGTACCATTTTAAAAGATATTATAAATCATACTTTTACCTAAAGAACATGGGGAATCTATAATAATATTTTAATGTATCCTTAACATTAAACTATTTAAATGTATTTATTCAAATCCCTTGGAATCCATCAACTTAACTTCTCATAAGTTATCATTTCACTTCTACAAATAGGAAGCTCATCTATGTCTTTCTAAATGGAATCCCTCAATCAACCCAATCATTAGAAACTCTTATTACACACACTAGAAGCTCTATCTTTATCCTTAGAAGTTCTAGGTCTCTAAGGATTAAAAACACAGTGATTATAAAGAGATTCTAAGTTTTTTACAATGAAAACCACTCAATATAAATCTTAGAATAAACACCTCAAAAAGAAAATATATTAGGAAGTGATCTCATTAAAACATGATATTATAGACAATAAGTGATTGCAAGCTCTAAAGTTTATATTTTCATTCTTTAAATCCCTAAATCTGTAACCATATTTAGAGGCAATTCTCCAGTGGTTGAATTTTTTATTCTTCAGTATCAATTATAACTGCATCAGAATCATCTTTATCATTATTTGATGGACTCAAAAATGATTTACATCTTCCAATGGAGTTATTTATGTACCACTATAGTGCTTATCAATCAAGTGAAAGTAGTTTGGATAGAAAAATAATTTCTTTAGATTATCATAATAAAATCCTATGGAATTATGGTTATAAATTTTTTATTCTATTGAATAAAAACACATAAATAAAAACCTTTAATTTAGGATGAGTTAAAAACATGAGTGTTATGTGATTTTCAAAACTATGATTAAAGTGAGTATATGAAACAATGATATCACACTTTTTGAAAAACAAAAACATGAATAGAAAATTTAAAATTAAACTTTCATTTTGTAAAAATTTCTCTCCTTTTGTAAAATATAGAAACTCCCCCATATTTGAAATTTTAATTTTTTTTTTGATAAAACTAAAATTTTCTCAAATTTATTCCATTTTATAAAAATATAATATCACACCCATAATAATAATTTTTTTATATATATCTATCTCATTGACTTATATAAAATTTTAAAATTTATCCCCTATTTTTATTTTCAAATAGAAACATAAAAATAAAATAAAAATGAACAATATAATTGAGTACAGAAATTTGAAATAAATATCCCTCAGAAAAATATATTATTTAACTTCAAAAAGAAACTCCCCCTTTTAAAATATAAGGACTTTGATAAATTTTTTCTCATTTATATTTCAATTTGAATTATGTAAATAGGGTGAAAATACCTTTATTTTATTTTAGATTATTTTTGGTGAAATAATTCAAAATATTCAAGCAATGAAAAATTAAAATCATCAGTACAACTGTAATTGGAAGTAAAATATTCCATAAAAAATTTAGTCCTTTTTAAGAAGTTTATTAATCATGTGCTTTAGATTCATAATTTTCTAATTTTTTTCAACCAACTTATCCTCTTTGGTAGATAACTTCACTTATTAGGTAGCTATCTTCACTTCTTCAGTGCATTTCTTCCATTCATTTTATGATTGTCTTTCTTCTTGAACTTAATTATTTATAATTTTATCCTCTAATCAGAAATTCTGAGAGACAATTAGATTATTAAACTCATCAAATGATTTAAAATGATATTCAACCCTCCTATCATGATTATTTAAAAATAATTTAATCAATTTTAATCTCTTTCATAGAACATAAAAATTATCATACAATGAAAACAAATTCTTATATATGGAGTGGATATAATTACCTAGAGATCAAAGATACTTATAAAAATATTTCAACTTCTAGATATGAAATTGAAATTCTTTGTGAACATTTCTTAGGTCCCCTTTAACTTCCACAAAATCTTCAAATATCTATTTATTCCACTTAGTAACTTGAGTTTTTTTAACCTAGTCTTAGATAAAATTAAATCATGGGTTAAGTTTTAGAAAAATGTTCATTATTGTATCCAAATACTTTACTAGATTATATGAATAATATAGGTTTTTTTTTCAATCTTTTCAATATGGAACTTGAATTAGATTTCAATGAACTATAAACTTTTTCTTTCCAATCGTCAATATTAATAGGTTGATATTCTGGATCTCTAACTTTATCTAGATTAATATCAATAACATTAATGGAATAAAAAGTTTCAACATCAATTCCATCATGACCATTTTATTCCTCTGATAAACTTTTATTCTTACTTTTAGTTCCACCTGATGCACTATTACTTGATCAATAACATTTTTATTCTTACAAAGAACTAATAAATACATAGAGAGATATGGTATGAGATTAGAATTATGAAAAAGTCTCTTTTAATGAAGGTTCATTTTCAACTACTTTACCTTTATCATCTTGAAATTATTGAACTTATTCCATTTCTTAATCTTTAAAATAATCCCTTCCAAGGGGACTTCAAAAGAAATAATTTCTAATTTTGAAATCAATTATGGATTTAAATATGTTAAAATTAATTTGGATGAAATTACTTCCATGGAATTATCATCACATTATTTAACTTCACATATAGAATAGGAAAGTGATTAAGATTTATTTTGAACTTTCACTATAGGATCCTTTCATTTTCCTTCAAAAAAAGATTTATATGGATAGAAGGATCTTCAAAAATATAATCATGAATAATAATGTAAGGTATTATGACCCTTGATACTTGATAATATCTCACATTTTTTGAGTATCGCTTCTTATTCTTATCCTCAAATAGCTTTTGATGTGTCTTTTCTCTTAATGATTTATATTCCTCTTTATCTAAGCCAAAATAATGATTTTTAGTAGCCTTTTTCTCTTTTTTATTCCTTATTTATTCATCCTTTTACTTCCATGATTCACTATGAGTTTCTACTAATTTCTAAAACTCTTTAACATTAATAGTAACTCTCTATTCTAGAAGTTTTTTCATTCAAACTTTACCTTCTATATGTTTATTCTTATTTAGAGATAGAGATTTTAAAAAATATACCTAATTTATTTTAATCTTCTCCTTTGATGTATTTTTTTGAGATTTTACCCACATTTCTTCATAAAAGATTTTGGGAATACGATACCAAAAATTCCAATGACTTATATAAAAACTTCATTTAATTGAAGTAATAAATCAAACCCACCTAAGAAATTGTATCATTAATAATAAAATTCTTTTTCACCCTTTCAAAATTAGCTTCAATTTCAAATCCCTTGGATCTTTATAGCTTTACTAAAACTATGCTCAACTTCTAATAAAACAAAAAAAAATTCAATTTCACCATTCCCACATAAATAAACTCTACATAAGTCAAATATAACTTTTCAATATTCAACTTCCTTATGTTTATAAGAAAATATAATAGATGGACATCATGAATTTTCATTATGACCTTTTCACCTTTCCCCAAAAATAAAAATGATTGAGAAAATTGAAACATAGTTAATACTTATAGTGACATTTGTTTCATATTATGAGCGTTATACTTGACCAAAAAAAGTATATTAATATTTTATATTTATGAAATATCTATAGACATTAAAAATTTTTTTGAATACAAATAATGAATCCCATTATAGTGGTATTCTCAATGGATCAACAAACTTTTACATGCTTAAACTTAGTGTTTCTCAAAAAGAGTAAAAGATACTCTTTTCTCATCACTAGCCTCAATGAATTATATTATTCCATAGAACTCATAGATAATTGAAGTGTAATTCAAATCATAATCTTATTTTTATACAATAATATCTTCCCATCCTTAAAACTTAATAACACACTTCAATAAAAACTGATGATTTATAGACCAATAATGATCTACTAACCTCTCACAAACCATCTCCCTTCCCAATATTTATCTAAAAAATTCCTTTCTTAATTAGAAAATGAAAACTTCTCCATAAATTTGAAAAAGGTCTATATGTAGTTCATAATTGAATGTGTCCAACCAAATATAGGTACACCCCTTCATATAGGCATTATAAGTTAGCTCACAACAAATGTTGATCATCCAAGACAATATGATCCAGAATGTTTCCCTCCAAAAGATATGATTTAATAAATTCTTTAAAATAATTAAATTTCGTTTTTTTATGATTTATATTTCTTAATATTTATCATATTCCATTAAAAGTCAAAAAATCACAACATTATGAAATTCAGTTCAAATTAAAATATATGTTCATCTAAATAATCCATAGGTATGAAAACAAAAAGGTGAAATCTACTGAAAGTTATCTTTTGGTAAACTGGAATGATCTTCTTCTTTCAAAGATAGTTCCAAATTGATTTATCTAAATATTAAACTATCTAGAAATTAAAATTTTACTATATAAAAATTTAGAAAAAAATTTAAAACTCTAACTCCCCTTAAAAAAAGGAATTAAAGAAATATATTAATAAAAATTTAAAATATTAAAAACTTATAAACCAACAAACTCATAAAAGAATTATGTTTTGGTAAACTTAAGAATTATTTCATGGTAGTGGATATATGTATCCAGATACCAGTATGTTTGGAATTAATGTCTTTAGAATTTAGTTATTAGGATGATAAAACTTATTAGGTCCAGAAGTTTTCTTAAAAATAATATTTGGAACCCAGACTTATTTGGTATCACTATGATCATAAGTAGCCAAATCTATTGAAATAAAATCTCACAATATTCCAAAATATTGATTTTTTAGAGAACAATATTTCCTATAATAGCCTCCCATTTTTCACATTTAACAAAGTGGTTCTCAACTTGGAATAAAATATTTTTAGAGATATATCAAAATTTTGGTGGATTTACTTCCAAATAGAGAAGTATTTCTTTTAGTTCGCAATTGTCTATACTTATTTTCAAAACTTTTACTTCTAATATTAATTCTTTTCATAAACTTATTTTAAATTTAAATATTTTACTTCAATTTAAAAACATCATTTTTATCTTAAGAAGATTTCACTTTCTTCTCAGACTTTATAAAAATTCAATCATCAAAATTAGAAATTTCTTTTTATGTTTTAATAACTTCTTTACATCTCATATTATAATAAAATTTAAAAAAATATATTTAGATTAATAAAAATCAGTAATAATCTTAGTATTCTCATCCTTCAATTTTCATAACTCAACCATGAACTCATTAAACTATTCATTTCATTCATCTGACTAAGTATTAAGATGAGTTTACTATTTATAAAGTTTAAAAAAAATATGTTTTAACTTTATCACATTCATATTTTATTAGTCTCTATCTTTTTTCAAGACATTTTATATACAAATCCATCTATTCAATAGTAGGTGCATCTTATTTATATTCACTTCCACTTTCACATTCACTTTAATTGTAAAAAAATTTCAATTCAATTGTAATATTGGTAACTACTATGGCAGTCATAATTAGCATGAATCATTTTCCAAATTTTAGAGAATTATCATAAAAAACTATAATATTTTTTCTATCATCACTATCTTCCAATGAGATGTTGGAAGTATTATATCCTTCACTATAAATCCATGTATTCAACACTTTCAATATTTTCTTATTTTTTATATTAGATTTTTTCATTAAGGATCTCTTATATTTGTTTTTTTATCTTTGAAAAGTTTGGTCAAATATGGATAAGAAAATGTATTTATAGAAAATAGGTTCAAAATAATATTTTTTTCACATAATTCTCATTTATATCCTTGTAAAAATAACTCAAAAAATTATTCTATACCATATATTAATTTATTAATTTATAAAATTTCACTATTTTACCTTCACTTAGCTCAGAATAACTATAACCTTTAGATGTACTTGGTTTATTATTACAAGATCCAGAATTTTAAGATCTAGTATATGTAATAGTAATTCCATTTTTCTTATTTTAATTATCTACATATCTCTTCAAGTGAATTTCATACTATATTAAAGTTCCAAAAAAATCATTAAGACTTAACCTAGTGATATGATTTGTATGATCAATAACAAACCTTTTAGATTCCCACTCTTTTGGTAGTATGTCTCTGAAATTTTCTATAAGTTGATCATATGATAACTCTTTTTCTATAAGTTATTTTAAACTATTAATATTTTTTAATAAACTATGATACATTTAAAAAAAATACTTTCACCAGTTATAAAATCAAAGACTTGATAGTCATCCCAAAGTATAATTATATTAGTTTCAAGAACTTTTGAAGTTCCAAAATTCATAAATTATAACTTTTTTCATATTCCACAAGCAGTTATACAAGAATAATCATGGTTGTATATGTTTCTATGTATTAAACATAATAAGGTATTTTTAACTTAAAATTTTATCTGAAATTCATATTTTTCTTCTCTTGAAATAGTAAAAACTTATTTCTTTGGAATTTTCTATGTTTCGATTATCATAATAAAGTTTTCAACCCCAGTATTGACAATAGAAGTTTCCATCCGATCTGAACAATATTGTTAGTAATTAATATCATAAATAAGAGGTCTATTTGGAATGAAGTTATCTAAACTACCAACATGAATAACACCTTCCATTAATTTTTTTCTATGCCACACTGTTAGGTATAAGGGAACTGAGAACCAAAATTTGATAAACTAATAGAAACAAAAATAATTAATATTATCTCTATATTAAACATATAGAATTACTTTGATACCAAATTCTATCCTAGATTATCATGAAAGGTAAAATATAGGGGGTGAATTTAAATCTAAAATATAGATTAAAATTTTTCATTCACCACAAGAGTAAAATTAACAGAAACATGAAGCCTTGATAAACTAAAAATATATTAGAGTAAAATAGGTATACACAATGGAGATTAAAATTTTCATAATCTTATGAACTTCAAACAATATAAAACACACAATGCAAATAAAAATAACTATTCAATGTAGTATGAATAATAGAAATTAACAAAACATAGAGTTGTGATCCCAAAAATTATGTTCCCCTTAAAAAGATATTATTAACTATACTTTTACCCAAATAATTAGGAGATTATATAAATCTAATTGAAGGTATCATCAAATTTAACCCATCAAATGATTTTTATTCCAATCCCTTGGAAGCACTTAAATTAAGTCAGAAATAGGTATTAATATACTATTATAAATTAGAAACTTGGATTTGTATCCCTCAAAGGAAGACCTTGATCAACCTGATCAGTAGGAAATATACTTCCACACACTATAATCTCTATATTCCTCTTAGAAATCCCTCAATATCAAAGGATCAAAAACTCAGTGATTATAAAGATATTTTAAGAGTTTTACAATGAAAAAAAATCAACAAAAATTTTAGTTGAATCACTCAAATTGAAAATATAATAAAAAGCGCTCTCATGGAAACAAGATATTATAGACTTCAAGATATTGAATTCATTAAAGTGTGTCTTTTTATTCTTTCATTCCTCTATGTTTTGGTCCTTTTTGTTGAACCCTCTGGAATTAAGTGGCTTT
Source organism: Viscum album (assembly GCA_963277665.1). NCBI lineage: Eukaryota > Viridiplantae > Streptophyta > Magnoliopsida > Santalales > Viscaceae > Viscum > Viscum album. The sequence goes on from OY728160.1 coordinate 754,996,996, forward strand.
ATTGTGTTTTGATAATCCCAACCATTCTTTCTTTATATCTTGATTATGCTTAATACATTACAAATATACTTTAATATATGTTGTTACTTTCATTATTCTTAAACTCAGTCTTTTGAATTATCAAATATATGTTTACTATGACTTAACTCATTCTGCTAAGTGAATGCTCAAATAGTTTTCAGCTACTGTTACAAACTAGCTACCGATATAGAATAGTAGCCACCGTTATGGATTAGAGCTACCGATATCAAATATAGCTACCGATACCACCGTTATGGATTAGAGCTACTGATACGAAGTTCACCGATAGAGTTACAGTTACAAGCTCACCGGTACTCAAGCCTACCGCTACATCGAAGTCGACAGCTACCGATACAGAGCTACCGATATGCTGAAGTCCACCGTTATGCAAAGTCTACCGATAGAGAGCTACCGCTACCATTACAAGGAAGATCCACAGCTACCGAAAGAGAGTTACCGCTACTGGTAAAGGCAGAGCCACCGTTACTGTTACAAGTCCACCGCTACCGATACATCAAGTCTACCGACAGACAAGTCTACCATTACAAATGTCTACCGATACTCAGACCTACAGACACCCACTGTAACACAAGTCTACTGATATCAAGAGCTACCGTTCCAGAGACAGAACCCAAAACTGCTTTAATTTCTTTATCATTATTTAATCTAACCAACGGTCATATCAGGTATATTTTAATACACTGACATTTATTTAATGTGTGCTGTTGGATGTCAGGGAACCGTACCTCGTACCTGCAAAAAGTAAATAATCTTTTTCCGGAGCACATGATTTAACTAAAGGAAGGATGTGCTACTACAAAAGAGTATGAATAGACGAATACAGAGACACACAGAGATCACAGGGTGTGCGAGACATAGACGAATACACGAGACATACAAAACACAAAGGTGTGCTGGAAGAACAATTGAGCGTGAATGCAAAGAGACGACAAAACTTACACGAAGAACTCATTACTTCATACCAGTGAAGAGATGAGAACGAGAACATAGCACAAGAGCTTAATCGACTGTCTCTACACCTGGAAGTCAAGGAAACAAACGATACTCTGCTTTCCAGACAAAAACCAGAAGAGGACTCAGAGCGAATTCTGATCAATAAAAGGAGTCCAGAACTATATGACAATCACTAAAGACATTTCTAAAATCTAAATATTTTCTCTGTGATTTATCCTTTTACATATTGAGCAGTGTGTGTTATCTATTGAATTTTACACACACATTATCTCCGGTACTCTAACTGGAGGATTTGTAAATCCTCACTCACCTATCTTACATTTTGTATTTCCCACTGGGATAGTGGTAGTGGTCGTGTGTGACCTGGACAGCTGGTTGCTGTTGTTCTTTTTCCCACGAATAACAGTGGTAGAGGTCTTGGACCTGGACAGCTGGTTGCTGTTGTTTATCCCCGATCCAGGCTGTGGATAATCTTTTTATAAAAGCTTTTGAGAGGACTAAGTCTCAGCTTGAGACTAAACCTCTTGGTTAAATCTGTTGTGTTTATTTATTTTCAAAGTTATTATTTTATTCCGCTGCTAATTACTTTGAAACCAAAACTGTTTTAAAGTCACTTTGATAATTAAATTAGCAAGTGTTTATATCAGTTGTAAATCAGAAAGCTGGTTTCAAAAGTTAATCAACCTTTCTGTTTTGATTAACTGGGAAATAATCAATCCCTTGAGAACCCAACCAAACCCTTAATTTGATATAAATTCACTACAGTTTAATTCAGTATTTTATTTGGGGGTTTTTAAGACAAAGTTTTTACAACAGAAATTTTAATTGGAACTCAATTCACCCACCTCTTGAGTATCCACTCCGACCAACATTTGGTATCAAAGGATTGTTTAAAATATTTTGTACTCTGTTTTTCAACTGTGATTTTAGTTGTATTTTAAAGTTCTTAAAATTTCTGTTATTTCTAAATTTTTATCTCTTTAAAATCTTTGCTTATAGTTAGCTATCATGGATAATAGACTTGAAGGTGTTGCTACCAATAGACCACCATTTTTCAATGGCACTAACTATGCTCAATGGAAAATCAAGATGAAAATTAATTTAGAGAGCATGGGATTTGATATTTGGACTGCTATAGAATCAGAATATAAAATTCCTACTACTGTTCGAACTACTTGGAATGAATCTACTAAGACTGCCTACAATAATAATTGTAAAGCTATGAATGCTTTGTACTGTGCTTTAGGAGATGAGGAATTTAATAGAATATCTGCCTGTAAAACTGCTTATGAAATTTGGGATACCTTAGCTGTTTCTCATGAAGGAAAAACTAACGTTAAGGAAATGAGATTGAACACCTATACTATTAAGTATGATAATTTTAAGATGAAGCCTGATTAACCCATTTCTGATATGTATCTCAGGTTCAATGAAATTGTCAACACAATGACTTCTCTGGGAAAGGATGTTCCAGCAAAGGAACAAATCATGAGAATTTTGATATGTCTACCTAAAAGATGGAGAGGAACCTCTGTCTCTATTAGAGAATCGTGTGACATTGGAGAACTTCCAGTCAAATAACTAATTGGAAAACTGATGATGTATGAAGAGGAACTCAAAGTAAACAAAGAAGAAGATGATGAACCTAGAAGAAAATCTGTTGCCTTCAAAACTATAACCTCAAAGAATAAGGATAAGGAAAAGCTTCAAGCTATCAATGAAAGTTCAAGCTGTGAAGACAGTGAGAGTAATTCTGATAGTGATGCTGAGATGGCTCACATTGCTAGAAGGTTTAAGAAATTTTATAGGAAGAAGAAGTTTTTCAAAAAGTCCAACTACAAAGGAAGTATGAAAACAAAGGACATTAGAAAAAGGATTGGAAGAAGCCTGATAAATCAGATGAAGTTGTCTGCTATGAGTGCAAAAGGAAGGGACACATAAAAGCAGACTGTCCAAAGCTGAAATACAAGAAGAAGTATGAATACAAGGATAAAAAGTATAAGAAATCCATGAAGTCCACTTGGAGTGATTCTGAGGATAGTTCTAGTGAATCTGAAGTTTCTGAAACTGAACACAGAAACAAGGCGAACATGTGTTTTATGACAAACACTTCTGAGGTAAATTCAGAAACTCCTGCTTCTAATTCATATTATTCTGGAGATGATTATGAATGTGATAACATGTCTAAATCTGAACTGTTTGAATATTGTGATATGTTAGAAGAAACTTCTAATGATCTTAAAGACAAATACAAAGGTTTAAAGAAACAGTATTCTTTAACTGTTAAACATAAATCTGATCTGGATATTGAAGTAGAAAAGAATGATCAGTTACTTAAAGAGAATACTGAACTAAAATTATCTAATGAGAAACTCAAGAAAGACTTAGAGAAATTTACCAATGGTAAAGATAATCTTACTCAAATGATAGGTAAGAAAATAGCACCTAGATACACTACTGGTATAGGATACCAACCTGGTCAAAGGAAAATTACCCAAACAAGATTTATTCCTAAATCTGGACATAATGTAGCTAGCTCTAAAAATTTCTATGATTCGACTAGTTATATTCATAGTTATGGATCTAATAAGGTTTATCTTTCAAAATCTGTTGATTCTAGAAATTTTATGAGACCCATTAGAAAAATATGGGTACCTAAAGTGTTATTGGATAACCTGTCTGGACCCAAGAAAATCTGGGTACCAAAATAATTTCCTGTTTAAATCTGTTTTGTAGGACACCTGCTTAAAGAGCTCCTGTAAAAAGACCTGGTACTTGGACAGCGGATGTTCAAGAAATATTTCAGGATAATTCTCATGCTTTAAAAGCTTAGTCAAAGTTGATGGAGGGTTTGTCACGTTTTGTAATAACTCAAAAGGAAAAATCATCGGCTTAGGCTAGATTGGTAACACTGACTCAGTATTAATTTCTAAAGTTTTATTTGTTGATGGACTTAAATACAATTTTTTAAGTATTTCTCAGTTATGTGATGATGGTTTTTATGTTAAATTTGAAAATGATTCATGAAATGTTTTTAATTCTAAAAATGTTTTAGTGTTTGATGCTTTGAGAAATGAAAATGTTTATGCTGTTGATTTAAATTCTTTAGCTAAGCAAAATATTACTTGTTTAAATTCTTTTCATAAAGAGTCTTGGATTTGGCACAGAAGATTAGGACACTGCAATGTGCATTCACTTAGAAAACTTGCTAGGAAGAACTTAGTTAGAGACCTACCCAAACTTGAATTTCCAGCAGACAAAGTTTGTAATCCCTGTCAAAAGGGAAAGCAACATAAATTTTCTTTTAAATCAAAGAAAGAAGTGTCAAATTCTCAACCTCTCGAGTTAGTTCACATGGATTTATTTGGACCTTCTAGAGTTTCTAGTTTAAATGGGAATCATTATGTCTATGTTCTTGTAGATGACTTTTTTAGATATACTTGGGTATATTTTCTAGCTCAAAAAAGTGAAGCTTGTTCCTGCTTTATAAAATACTCCAAGTCTGTAGAAAACCTTAGTGGACTTAAGATTAAAACTCTGAGAAGTGATCAAGGTCGTGAGTTTGAAAATCATGAGTTCGAATCCTACTGCTCACACAATGGCTATAGTCACAATTTCTCTGCCCTTAGGACACCTCAACAAAATGGTGTAATAGAAAGGAGGAATAGAACCCTGCAAGAAATTTCTAGGACTATGCTTAATGAGTATGACCTACCTATTTATTTTTGGGATGAAGCTGTAAATACAGCTTGTTATGTTATTAATAGAGTCTTGATTAAACCCGTTCTTAAGAGGACCCCTTATGAGTTGTGGAACCATAAGAAACCTAAGGTTAACTACTTCAAAGTTTTTGGCTGCAAAGTCTTTATTCTTAATACTAAAGATAATCTTGACAAGTTTGCATCCAAGAGTGATGAAGGAATTTTCCTAGGTTACTCTATTTCTAGTAAAGCCTAGAGAGTTTTCAATAAAAGAACCAAATGTGTGGAAGAATTTTTTCACATCAAAGTTGATGAAATTGATCCACATGAACCTAATACCTCTCTTGAAAATACTGAAGATGATCTCTCTGGTTTGAACCTTAATGATAAAGACAATGGACCTGTAGTTAAAACATCCAGTTCTGGAAATTTTCCAGACCCTGCTTCTGTTGAACCTCAACCTATAGATGAACCTGAAATCTCTAGCCCTACCTTTTCAAGACCAACTAGGATTCTAAAGAACCATCCTTTAGACGCTGTTGTAGGAAATCTAGATAGAGGAACACATACTAGATCTTCTCTTAGAAATTAGGTTGAATATCAAGCCTTCTTGTCATAGCTAGAACCTAAAAATATCAATGATGCTATCAATGATGAATTCTGGGTAATGTCTATGCAAGAGGAACTAAATCAATTTGAAAGAAAAAAAGTCTGGAAATTAGTAGAAAGACCTAAGGACACTATCACCATAGGCACAAAATGGGTGTTTAGAAACAAAGTTGATGAATCTAGAAACATCATTAGAAAAAAAGCTAGGCTAGTTGCACAAGGTTACAATCAAGAAGAAGGGATTGACTATGAAGAAACCTTTTCACATGTAGCTATATTAGAGGCTATTAGGATCTTACTTGCCTATGCATCACATCTAAATTTTAAGTTATATCAAATGGATGTGAAAAGTTCTTTTCTAAATGGTTTTATTGTTAAATATGTTTTTGTAGAACAACCACCTGGTTTTTCAAATCCTCACTTTCAAAATCATGTTTTTAAAATTTCTAAAGCTTTATATGGTTTAAAACAAGCTCCAAGAGCTTGGTATGAAATACTTTCAAACTTTCTTATTTCAAAAGGATTTACAAAAGGAATAGCTGATCCCACTCTTTTTATAAAAAAGATTTCAAAAGATGTATTAATAGTACAAATCTATGTTGATGATATTATTTTTGGATCTTCTAAAAATTCTTTATGTACTGATTTTTCAGAAGTTATGCAAAATGAGTTTGAAATGAGCTTAATGGGAGAGCTTAAGTATTTTCTTGGTTTTCAAATCTTTCAAACTAAAGATGGTATTATTTTAAATCAAAGTAAATATACTAAAGATTTGTTAAAACGTTTTGGTTTGGATAGTATTAAAGAAAGTGATATACCTATGAGTACCACCTGTAAATTGGATGTTGATGAATCTGGGAAACCAGTTGATCAAACTAATTATAGAGGTATGATTGGGAGTTTACTTTATCTTACTGATAGTCGACCAGATATTATGTTCAGTGTATGTATGTGTGCTAGATTTCAAGATAATCCTAAAGAATCACACTTGCTGGCTGTTAAAATAATTTTTAAATATCTTAAGCGTACTATGAATTTAGGTTTGTTTTATCCAAAAGAACAATCATTTGACTTAATAAGTTATTCGGATGCTGATTTTTCTGGCTATAAGTTAGATAGGAAGAGCACATCTGAAACATGTCACTTACTTGGAAAATACCTTGTATCATGGTGTAGTAAGAAACAGAACTCAGTTGCATTGTCTACTGCTGAAGCAGAATACATTGCTACTGGTAGTTGTTGTGCACAGATTATGTGGATGAAACACACACTACTGGATTATGGATTTGACTTTAAACATGTTTCAATCAACTGTGACAACACTAGTGTGATTAATATCTCTAAGAACCCTGTGTCTCACTCTAGAACTAAACATATTGATGTTAAACACCACTTTTTAAGAGATCATTATCAAATAGGTGATATAACACTTGAGTTTATAGGCACTGAACTTCAATTAGATGATATTTTCACTAAGCCTTTAAGTTCAGAAAGATTAAGTTTCATTAGACACGAATTAGTAATGATAACTTATCCTCACCGTTATAAAAACCTCACCGTTAGAAAACCTCACCGTTAGGGAGACCTCACCGTTAGGGAAACCTCACTATTAGAGGATCCTCACCGTTATAAAACCTCACCGTTAGGGAGACCTCATCGTTAGGGAAACCTCACCATTAGAGAATCCTCACTGTTAGAAAACCTCACCGTTAGAAGACCTCACCGTTAAGAGACTTTACCGGTACATCTTGCGCTATTTTAAAATTCTGTAAAGTCGAGTCATCGAACCGTTATTTATTTTATTTATGATTTATGTGATTTATGAATCCTAAATGATATTAAAACTCGAACTAGACTCACTCAATCTCACCGCGAACCTGTCTGCTCGAATTCTCCTAAACCTAAACCTCTCGATCTTCAGAACCCTAGACTCCAATCCGTAATGGCCCGCGTCAAGAGACCCCAAGTCATAGATGGGAGTGATGAGCCGCAAGCGAAACGACATAAAGTATCGAATGCCAGTGGAAGTGGAAGTGGAAGTGTAGCTCGAAGGAGTCCAATAAACCCTCATCTCTTAAGGAGGGAGATTGTTGTTGAAAAAGAAGTGTGTGCAGAATGGATGATGGAAAGAAAACCGTTAGTTCTTAAAGTTTTACATGAACAAGGTTGGCTAGAATGCTTCACAAACAACAACGGACCTTATTTTCCAGGACTGGTGAAACAGTTCTACGAATTCGTTCGTTTTGAAAAGTCTGAAGAAGAAAACAGAATGGTTTCATGTGTGAATGGTCAGGAAGTGTCATTTACTTCAGGAGAATGGGCTGAGAACCTAAGAGTCCCTCATAAGGGCGAGTTTACTTATTATTCCAAGTCTGTACCTTCAACTAGTGATGTGTTTCAATATGAATATGCTCTGCTGGAACTCACAGGGAATGGGACCCCTAGAAAGGTGATTGCTGCAGAGATTGTAGGAGAAGATAAACTTTTGTTTAAGTTTATTCAGCATGTTGTTAGTCCAAGAAGAGGAGACTTTGCCACTTTGAGATTCCAAGACATATATCTGTTACATTTGCTGAAGTACAGTGTGAGAATAAATCTATGTAGATTGATTATGGTTCAAGTGGAAGAGATGACTAGACCAAAGTCAAAATAAAATGCCTTGTTTTTCTCAAAGATAATTTCTATGATGCTGAAAGTGAAGGAGATAGCTGGACCTCAGGATGAGAAGGTAGTGGTCAAGGATAACTTCTTTATTACAAGAACTGTCTGTAAATACATGAAAGTCAGATGGAATCCTTGGAAGAAATCATGGGTGAATGATGATGGAAAAATTTATGACAAGTATACTCCTATGGATCATCCTTCTAGACCAAAGGATGTGAGGGATCCTGGTCTTGGACCAAATGAGCCAGAACTGGTCTACAGTGATGATTAAGCTGAGGAGGAAGAGACATCAGTAGAGGAAGGAGGAGATCCAGACTTACCCCCTAGTCCTGTGCATCAAGTTATTTCTTATGGAGCAGCTAGCCCTCCAAAAGAACTACCAAAAAGAGAAACTGTCTTAAAGGACAATGATACAGAGACTACAGAAGAAGAAGAAGAAGCATGCCAGTATGTTTTCAAGGACGACTATGAGGAGGATGAGACAACCGAATCTGATCATAATGTTAATGGAGAAAAAGAGGCTGATGGTGAAGCAGTTGATGAGTAAAATGTTGAAAAAGAGCTCAGTTTGAGTCCTCTAATAGTCAGTACAGTCAGGACAGTGGATGATCAGGAAGACATAGCAGCAACACCTGTTAATGAGAGAGTAATTTATGACTCATAACAAATGGATATTGAATCTGCTATGGTTGTAGAGGAAAGTTCAGAATTACCTCAGGAAGAACAGTTGGAAGAAATATCTCAGGAGAATGTTCCAAGTGAGGAGGATAATCTTGGCTCAGTATCAGTGTTATATGACATTGAAGGTTGGACATTAGATCTAGGATATATGATTCTTGGAATTTCTTATGGAGATTCGGATGAGGAAGACCAACCCCAAAAGGAATCAGTTACCTTACCCACTGTGGCTGAAAATGTGGCAACCAAGAAGGACCTTGAATCTTTAAAAGCTGCATTGAAAGAAGCAATAAGAGAATCAGTGGCAGACATGAAGAAAAGTATGGCTGAAGAGATGAAAATCGTGGAGAAATCCCTTGAGTTATCCATTGGATGTAGTGTGTCCAGTCTTGTGAAAGAAATGGTGGATGAACTTAAGGTGTTACACACTCAGATTGAGAGTTGGACAGGAGCTGTAGTTTCTCTTAGACAATCAATCGCTTCATTGACTACTTTGAACAGTTCTCAAACCCAAGTGCACACTGACATTTGGTATATCAAAGAAGTGGTCAAACAGTTTGTGGAAGTTTTTGAGGCCTTTAAAAAGTCAGTCAAAGAACATCTGAACAGTCAGGATAAACTTGTTCAGAAGGTAGTTAGTAGTCTAACTCAATTTTTCAAGGAGACATTGGCCTTCTCAATGAAACCTCTTCCCTCAACTAGCTCCAGTGTGAACCTTGACCAGATCCGCACTATTATTCAGGAAGAATTGGCTAAGTCCAATCCCAGTGGTGCATCAGATACTCAGATTCTTGCTACCACTAGGGAAGTTAGTAGTTTTGTTCGTGATCACCTATGGGCAGCTACTGCTTCTCAAGAGGCAATCAAAAATAAGGTGGATGCTTATTTTGAAAAGGTTTATACCAAGAACCAAATGACAAACCATTTCAAGATTTTTCTTGAAAATATGAAGTTTCCTCTAGTTACCCAAGCCTTCAGGGAACAAGTTAGTAAGGTCATGGAGCTTACTACTTCTTTGGATAAGTTTATAGAGAATAGAGATGATTTTGTGTCTACAATGGAGAGAGGAGGAAGCATTATAATGGATTTCCGAAACCTGTTGCTGCCCTTCCTACATGTGGATGCCAGACCAGTGATTGTACCTCCTGAACTTCCTGCTTCTGCCTTTGGGAGTACTCCTCAACTGACTCCAGTTCAAGCCATCAGGAGCCTGACACCAATGTCACTCAGAGGAGCTCAGATTACAGATCTAGTGCTGTATCAGTTGCTGATCCACCGGTGGTTCTTTCAGGAATTCCCAAGCCTGCTGACTCTACCTCTGCACCCTCTACTAATCCCAAGGGAAAGACACATGTTCAAGAGGATGATTGAGTGCTTCTAGCCATTTTTTTGATGGGATTAATTGTATTTTTGTACTTATCTGATTTTCCCACTATATCTTTTACTTATCAATCAAATACTTCATTCCTCTCTTCATTGTCTATTTTACTCTGTCTATTTTCTTTCCTAGTCCTTCTCTTTTCTCTAATACCCTCCTTTTTGTTAATCACAAAGGGGGAGAAATTATTGGAAACCTGAGAATGTTGTTCACCTAAGGGGACAAAGGGGGAGAAAATCACTACTTTGGAGGAGAATCCTGTAGTTAAATTGATAGGGTGAGAAATATGCAAGCCAAATAATCTTTCTTGTTCTTTCCTCTGATACTACACTATTTATTGATATATTCCTATTTCCATATTTTTCCTCTGATACTATACTATTGATATCATACTTTGATATATTTTTGTTGTTGTTTTGTTATGTTTCCTCTGATATTACTTTATTTTGGCATAAGTTGTGATTATCAAAAAGGGGGAGATTGTTGAACCCTCTGGAATTAAGTGGCTTTATTGTGTTTTGATAATACAAACCATTCTTTCTTTATATCTTGATTATGCTTAATACATTCCAAATATACTTTAATATATGTTGTTACTTTCATTATGCTTAAACTCAGTCTTTTGAATTATCAGATATATGTTTACTATGACTTAACTCATTCTGCCAAGTGAATGCTCAAACAGTTTCCAGCTACTGTTACAAACTAGCTACCGATACAGAACAGTAGCCACCGTTATGGATTAGAGCTACCAATATCAAATAGAGCTACCGATACCACCATTATGGATTAGAGCTACCGATATCAAATAGATCTACCGATACGGAGTTCACCGATAGAGTTACAGTTACAAGATCACTGGTACTCAAGCCTACCACTACATCGAAGTCGACAGCTACCGATACAGAGCTACCGATATGTTGAAGTCCACCGTTATGCAAAGTCTACCGATAGAGAGCTACCGCTACCGTTACAAGGTAGAGCCACAACTACCGATAGAGAGTTACCGCTACTGGTAAAGGCAGAGCCACCGTTACTGTTACAAGTCCACCGCTACCGATACATCAAGTCTACTGACAGACAAGTCTACCGTTACAAATGTCTACCGATACTCAGACCTACAGACACCCACTGTAACACAAGTCTACCGATATCAAGAGCTACCATTCCAGAGACAGAACCCGAAACTGATTTAATTTCTTTATCATTATTTAATCTAACCAATGGTCATATCAGGTATATTTTAATACACTGACATTTATTTAATGTGTGCTATTGGATGTCAGGGAACTGTACCTCATACCTGAAAAAAGTAAATCATCTTTTGCTGGAGCACGTGATTTAACTAAAGGAAGGATGTTCTACTACAAAAGAGTATGAATAGACGAATACAGAGACACACATAGACCACAGGGTGTGTGAGACATAGACAAATACACGAGACATACAAAACACAAAGATGTGCTGGAAGAACAATAGAGCGTGAATGAAAAGAGACGAAAAAAATTACACGAAGAACTCATTACTGCATACCAGTGAAGAGCTGAGAACGAGGACATAGCACAAGAGCTTCATCGACTGTCTCTACACCTGGAAGTCAAGGAAACAGACGATACTCTATTTTCTAGAAAAAAACCAGAAGAGGACTCAGAGCGAATTCTGATCAATCAAAGGAGTCCAGAACTGCATGACAATCACTAGAGCCATTTCTAAACTCTAAATATTTGCTCTGTGATTTATCCTTTTACATATTGAGCAGTGTGTGTTATCTATTGAATTTTACACACACACTGTCTCCTGTACTCTAACTGGAGGATTTGTAAATCCTCACTCACCTCTCTTACATTTTTTATTTCCCACTGGGATAGTGGTAGAGGTCATGTGTGACTTGGACAGCTGGTTGCTGTTGTTCTTTTTCCCACGAATAACAGTGGTAGAGGTCTTGGACTTGGACAACTGGTTGCTGTTGTTTATCCCCGATCCAGGGTATGGATCATCTTTTTATAAAAGCTTTTGAAAGGACTAAGTCTTATCTTGAGACTGAACCTCTTGGTTAAATCTGCTGTGTTTATTTATTTTCAAAGTTATTCTTTTATTCCATTGCTAATTACTTTGAAACCAAAACTGTTTTAAACTCACTTTGATAATTAAATTCGCAAGTGTTTATATCATTTGTAAATCAGTAAGTTGGTTTCAAAAGTTAATCAACCTTTCTGTTTTGATTAACTGGGAAATAATCAATCCCTTGAGAACCCAACCGAACCCTTACTTTGATATAAATTCACTACAGTTTAATTCAGTATTTTATTTGGGGGTTTTTAAGACAAAGTTTTTACAATAGAAATTTTAATTGGAACTCAATTCACCCCCCTCTTGAGTATCCACTCCAACCAACACTTTTTATAAGTAATTATCCAATGGTTTCATTACATATTCTTTGGGGTTAGTTGTAACCACATTAGAATAATATTCATCATCATTTGATAAACTCAACAACACTTCACAGCTTCTGATGAAGTTAGCTATACACTACTACAATTATTACAAATATAGTAAAAATTTTCAAAATAGAAAAATCATTCCTCCCAATTTTCATATTGAAATCCTCTCGAATTAAGGTTATCAATTTTTTATTCAGTATAAAAAAACACTTAAACAAAATAATTCAAATCAAGATGAATTAAGAACATGAATGTTATGTGATTTTTAAAACTAAGAATAAAGTGAGTTTATGGCTCAACAAAATTGACCTATGATAATCAGTTAATGCCTCCAATTAGAAATTAGATGATTTAAAGCATTAAGCCAACAAGATCCCATCACATATATTTTTACCTCTTTTTCTTAATTATTAATCCTTTTTCACATGGCCACAAGACATATATATATTTTGATATCCCTCCCCATTTGTTGAAATATTGAAAAAAATTCAATCAAAAAATATTTTCAATTTTCTATCTCCTGTTTTTCCTTGACTATAAATTAAAAATAATTATTGAAACTTATAAAAAATAATATAATGATAACCAAATCCAATTAAATACTATATGAGAATGGATTAGGTAAATAAAAAATACAAAATTCTCTAGTTGATGATGATATTTATTCCTCATCCCCTTATCCTCTAAACACGTAACCGTAAAATAATATATGAGGGATAGATATTGTGGCACATATACCATCTTCCTAATCCAGGGTAATTCCATGAGACAAAATACTATAGTATTCAATTACCTTTTAAAATTTTTCTATTATATGGATATAGATGGGATAGACAATGTGTCACATATACCAACACCATATTCCAAGGTTAGTCTATTTAGATAACTTCCTCTTGAACTTATGTTGTTAGATGGATATAAATGGGATGAATATGGAGATACATGTACCACTACCATTATATGAAGTTATCATTTTATATATGGGAGAGTTAAATGACTCAACATAATGAAAATCATGAATAGGGGTTTTGAATGAGGCTTTTAATGCTTAAAAGGGCTCAAGTACCCTGACTTACACCTTTCTAAATTTCACACAAACCATATAAAATAATAAAATAAAGGAAAAAAATGATAATATATATTTTTCATTGGTTTATAGATAAATTGATCATAGATAAACTTTTAATATATCTAAATAGTGGTCCCCATGAGGTTTATGTCTTTTATTTTAGCCCTAATTTTTTGATAAGCTGTAAATAGGTAGAGGCTTAGCAAGAAGGAACTTAGATTTTTTCTCAGTTTCCATTTAATGGTTTCTAAACTGATAAGTTTTATACATTTTTCCTTTCAAATGCTCAAATTTTTCCTTGTATATGCAATGTTAAATACCAATGAGTATAGACTCAAGTTTTTCCCAGGATTCCCTTTACAAGTTTTCAAGCTGGAAAGTATTATATCTCTTTCCTTGTACCGTTTAAGGCCATGATAGCCTGCCTAATGAGGATAATGTTTAAGGTCATACATATTTGACCATAAGATGAGGTATTATTCATAGTAAAAAGGTTTAAGTAAACCCAACATGAATAGAGATCCCAATAATAACATAGAGAGCCTCAGGGGAAGCTGCATATAGTTTAAGGTTGTAGCGCCTAGACTAATAAAATAATATTTTTAATGTTGTATAGACTATACCAAAATATGATATAACATATATATTAAGTGAAATATAGATCTAATTTTAATTTATATCATGACTTGATTATAGATAGTCTCATGAATGGGTGCATGAAATTATGCTCTTGGTGCTCAGACTATACATTATTGGGGGTTAATTTCATAAAATTTTGATAAAAAATGAAGGGTGAGGTTTCATATATGATATATAGATAATATTGGACCAACATAAATGAGTGAGAGCCTACAAAAATATAGTAAACCTTAGGAAAAGTTTGACACAATTTAGGTCATAGTCTTCAGACTATGAGTTGAGGGGTGTGATATTGAAACCAATATGGGGCTCAAGAGCTAAGATCACAATACCCTATTTGAATAAGGAATGGGAATGATGTAAATAATAACTTGTGGTATTTTAATCAAGAAGTTATTATACGAGACAATAATTTCATGGATGACCATTGATCGAGTTTTAATGATGGGTTTTGTGGAAATGTTTTCAAGGGCATATGGGGTCAGTGGAACTCATCCTAAGGATTCAATTGGGCCTCTAGTTGGTAGGCTACATATGTGACTCATATATCATTAACAAGAAGAGGTATCCTTTTTGGAATTAGATACACTCATTAGTAATATCCATAAAGGTTTTATGGTGATTAAAACATATAAGGTATGAAGTGTGGTATATTGAATGAGGTTATTTAAATGTAATTGGAACACTTCAGTATAGAACTAACCAAGGTCGGTCCATTATGGAAAGTTGAATTATGTTAAAACTAATTTTTATTTGTATTTTATTTTTTATAAATAAGTATAAGTGATAATGATCTTGAGGTATATATGCATGTTTTCAATATTTTAAAAAAAAATAAAAACTTAGAATTTTATTAGAGCATTCAAGAATATTGATGAGAAGAATGCTAGAGTTCTTAAAAAATGGTATGTTGAAGTGTGAATACTACATATGGAGTTGAAGACACCATTAAAGATTTTAAGTGTGGGATTTTGTCTCTATTTTTTGAAAAAGTAAACATTACGATGGAATTGAGTGGATTGATATCCATTCATACATAAAAATGAATATGAAAGCTATTTTGGTAGTTTATGTGTAGAATTGTCTTGAGAAAATTTGAGTACATTTACAAGGAGTTGAGTTCAATGGAGTATTCATAGTACTAGAAATTTTAACTCCATGAAGAAATAAATATGATTATTTTTTAGTCGATCCTTAGTATAAATTAATTTCAAGGGCTAATGGATGATGAATACACCAACTGAATTATTTTCCAAGTGATTTTGGTGGTGGAGGAATATAAGGGATAGCATAGGGTCCACATTAGCATGAGATAGAGTGATCCAACATAGGGAGGTTATATGGAAAGGAACCAATGGATGTAGAGTGGTTAAACTACAAAATAATTCAATGAATGGATATAGATCATCTTGAGTAATTAATAATCAAACATAAAAATTAAAAATTGATGTGGGATTCAGGATTAGTGGGGAATTGTTCACCATTTAAAAAGGTGCATCATATTTAAATGAAACGATACCATTAAACATCATCTCATACCACACAATTCATAGGGTTTGAATGGGAGAAGATTATTCCTCACTACTAGATCTCATCACATGTTCCTGGTTTCATTATCTATAGTCATTAAAAAAGTTATTTTCAAAGCGAGATCACAAGAAACTCATGTTGAGTTTGATAAGTTGTGCCATGAAGATAAAAAAACTGGATAATAGTTCACTAAAAATAGTAATGTATGATGCTTGAGAATGATAAAAGTATAGTATGAAAATATATCATGTTGATTCTTTGATAATATTTTAACATAAAACATCATGGTGATTTATACACCATGTTCCCATCAGAGTCCGAAGAATGTTTTCTTCAAAACATGCTCTAGCCAATTGAGATCCATGCCATTTATAGAAGGTCGATACTGCAATGAGGAGTTGAATTAGACTCATGGATGATAGATAATGATCAGAAGTATAAGGAAAGGAAGGAGAAATAAAATATAGATTGATCAAAAAGAAATATATGTTTGTAAAATAAAGGCAATTTTTTCTTTAGAGTCTTAAAATCTTTAGTGGTTCACCATATTTTTTAGAAGCACAAAGGGAAGACCACCATTCCATTGTTGTATATAAATACCCCCAAGCCATGTCATTAGATTAAGATGATAATATGATACAAATTAAAGTGGAGATAAATGGTAGATCTTATAACACCTATAGTTTTTATGAATTTTTTTTTTGAATAAATTAATTTCTTTAATAGCTTGCATTACACACAACCCTGAGTTTTAACAAACCACAATATACTATTAATATTATTATTTAAACATGACCATTATAACATAGCCATTAAACTTAGTGGTGTAAATAGGAATAACCAAATTTTTAAAATTAAATCTAAACTTTATATAAAAATGAATCATATTAATAAAAAATGACTAAATTTTTGGTAAAGTCTTTATATGCTTCGAAAATACATTTTTCACAAAAAATGATTTTATTGCGTTTTGTGAACAAATAATAACATTTTTTTTCAGATTTATAAAATTAATTGGATAAAATTAACTAATTTTTTTAATCAATGTGTCAAAATTATCTTAGAGTGAATTTTTTAATTTTTAATAAGATTAATTTTTAAATAAATAGTGAAAATACTAGTTTTTATTAAAAACTACATTTTTAAAGAATTTATAAAGTTACATTTTGTTTTAAAATTATTTAAAAATTAAAATTATCTTAATCATATTATAATTAAAACAATATAGTTCATTTCGATCAATTTGGTATCGAATTATGATAGATATATTTTTAAACTTTTGAAAATGTTCTTTTTGGAAAATTGATTTTTCATCGTGTTTGCGAGATTAATATTAAATTAAATCCTACCACTTTTGTGATTTGAATTTGATAAAATTTATTCCATATTTTTAATAATAATAATTTATATTATATAATAAGGTCAAATTTATTTCTTTTCATAAATAGTAATAAAGATAATAAAAATTAATTACCATGATTAAGGTTAAAACAAGGTTTTGTGTGTTTCTTGTGCTTGTGTTAAAATTAATTTTCAACACACATATATTTTTTATTTAATAAATTTTATTTAATATTTATAATAATTATTTCCAAATTATATAATAATTCTCATTTTAATTTTATTCTTAAAGGATAAATTACCTAGGTAATTAAAAAGATATAAGTTACCATGGTGAAAACTAAAATGGAAAAATTAAGTAAACTTAAAGGATAATGAATAAAATGTTTAAAACATGTTTTTTTTGTGATTAAGGTATGGATATACCATATAATATGAGAATTACATTATTTATGAATTTTGGAGGGACTTGGGGTGAGTGTGACTCCCCATTATTGAATAGTTTTGGGTATTTACAAAAATGTAATTCCTTCCCCATTATAAAAGGCAACCTCCTCCCCTCACTTCTTTACACATATTAAGTCCTTTGTATTGACCAAAAACTACCAAAATACCTCCAAAAAAATACTTAAACATTTTATATAGCTTTTTTTTAATTCCAAAATACCAATCTTAGGGTCCTTAATAAGATAACCAATGTGGGTTGTTCTAATTAAAGGTAATTGTCTTCATTAAAATATTTCTTTTTAATTCTTCTCTTACCAACTTCATTTATGTTCTATTAATTACAATATAATAACACTATTATCTAAAATATATTGAGATTTTACTATGGTTAAGGCATAAACTATATCCATATCCTCTTCCATCAAATAGAAAATGAAACCATCGATCATGTGTACGGCTGACTATTGCCTCACGAACCGATGTAATTCATTTTCCAATACCACCTCTCACGGTTGGATATAATGAAATATTTAACACATATATATGGTGTTTATGACATAATTTTACTTATGGAATTATAATATCACATATTAATTCTTACATTATATTCAGTGGGAATACGATAACATCACTCATGTGTATGGTGGACTACCACCTCACGAAGCGATGTGATTCATTATTCAATTACACTTTACATGGAAAGTAATAAGGATATGTTTAATGAAAATATGTGGTATATATGAAATAAAATTTTATATATAATTTTAATATATTATTTATCTTCCTTTATTTTCATCTTTTAATAAAATGGAAACAACATTCATCCATACATATGGCCTACTATCTCCATGACCAATGTAATTCAATTTCTATCTCTAAATTTAATGGATTTATATAAATAATTATATATTGAATATATATGATATTTATATCATGGTTAATATTATATATATGATGAAACCATTATCAAAATTAAATTACCAAATATACCAAAGCAAAACATACATGAAAAACAAAGTGGTTGTTACCCATAACTTGATTTTAATAAGGAATTATTGATAAATGGGTAATAAAAGGTCATAAGTATATCATATATGGTATGATAAATATAATTATTTTTCTTTAATAGATTTATAATAAACCTATATTTTTTATATATGAGGTTATAACATGTACTAAGGTATTTGATACTTAATGTAAGGGATCTCAAGTTTGTCTTATATTTTTGGGAGACATATGCCATATTCACCACTTGTTTCTTTTATGTGGGGTATATAATTCCATTTGACATGCTATAACAAGAAAATAATTATTTTCATGATATTTAAAGTTTCATTTAATTTTATTATTTAATAGGTCTTATGGTTCGAAAGTTTTTAAAGTGGTAAAGGATTTTTGTCTCAATTTTTCTTCTTTGGGACATTCATTATGTTATGCACTTATCTTCTTTTATGAGATTTATATATTGACTTTTTGACATGAAATATCATGAATTTATTAATTATCATGTTATTTTAAGTTTAATTTAATGTTATTTCTTCATGGTTCTTATGATTCAATGTTACCAAAGTGGTAAGGGTTTTATGATAAAATCTCATCATTTATTGGGATTGTTTATGTTTATAATTTTGATGATTAAATCTTATGATATATATCTCAAGAATCTCATGAAATTTATTCTCATATGGTTATGTAATTAAAATAGAATTTTTCCTTTAATTATAATTTATTTATATACTCAAGAGTTAAAAAGAATATTTTTAAGAAAAATTGGCTTTATTTCTCTCCTATATCAAAAATCCTTCTTCTTCCATGTTAATGGTTTCTAAAAAAATGGTGTAAAGAATGTTTTAAATACTCTACAATGATTTTTTAAATATATTTTTTAAACTTTTTTAATTTTTTAATTTTTTAAAAAGGAATCATCATTACATTTTCCCAATAAGGACCATTTGGATTTTACTAAAAATGTGAAAGGAGTATTTGTTTTAACATGTATGGTATGAACTGAATTTCACAACATCATGAACACACAACGTTTTAAAGATTAATTTATAAGTTTTTAAGTTTATTTTAAAAGAAATTTATTTTCACAATGTTTTGTGAATTTTTAGTTTAAAAAAAGTAAATGATCATTAAAATTCATTTATAATTTTCCAAGGTTATTTTCAAATAAAAGGATTTTGAAAATTTCTTATGTATTAAACAGTAATTTTCAAAGTTAAAAGATTGTTTTCCTCATGAAATGTTCTAAGTGATATTTTAAAATAATTTTCCTTCTAAGATGAAATTCTTTGATGTTATTTATGATTTACTAGGGATATAATCCAATGATACAATCCTTATTGTTTATATGGATGATTTTTGTTTATAATGACGTGATGCTTATGAAATCCACTTATTTTTCCACGGGTTATGCTATAATGAAATGATTAGGAAACCTGGTTCTTTTATATAGGTTATTCTATGATTAAATTTTTAAGAAACCCATTTCTTTTCATGAGTTCTAATATGATGAATGTTTCATTATATTATATCATATGTATATAGGATTTTCATTATTTGATGGGTGGGACCTATATCTCCCTCCAATGCATTGGGTACAAATTGATATCTCATGAGATAAAAAAGAATTTAATGAGGAGAGAACCTAATTCAATAAGAGAATCTATCCACTATAATAGTCATGGGAGTAAAACATGACTATTATGATGGTTTGGGGAGAGATACCAATCCATTATGATAGTATAAGGAGTGAACCTTGAATACTATGATGTTTTGGGGATTGAACCCAATCCACTATGATAGTTCTAGAATTGAAGCCTTGAATACTAAGGAAATGTTTTCTATGATTATGTGTATGACACAATTCTATGTCTTATGACAATGTTATGCTTCTATGACATATGTTCTTTGATTCCTTTATGATTTATGCATTATGATCTTCCAAGATGTATGCCATGACTCAAGTTTATGATCTGTGATATGCAGGGTATGGTTTCCAAATGATATTCTCATGTTCTTATACCCTTATTATCACATTATACTGATATCTCCCTTGTTTACCCTTACTGAACATTTGAGGACACCCTTTCTTATGTTTCCTTTCCATGGGGTATGAAGAAAGGTTTTATGTATGATATGTCTAAGAAGGGTTCTATTTATGAATAACTAAGTGGGAGATAATGTGTAACTCTTATGAACCAGTTTTTTATATTTCAAAGTTTCCAAATTCACTAGAACTAAATGATTCTAGTGTGTATCATTATGTTATATAATTAATATTCATATATTAGCATGTCATATTTATGTATGAGAATTTTGGGTCTTTAAGGTTGGTATTAGATTAAGGTTTAGTTAACCTCTAAAAACCGGGAGGATAAATCTTTAGTGATATCCCTTTGTATAGGTATAAGGATAAGTCTAAGGATAATTCATGGTATAAGAAAATGCACTTGAATTTTTGTGAAGGATAAAGAAAGTGGTTTCCAAGAAATTACATCCCTGTCTCAACACTAGATGTGGATGAGGATTTGTAATAGGTGTTGATAAGGGTAATAACTCTAAAAAGGTAATATTGAGTTAGAATCAATTGTTACCAAGTGCATGACAATGATCCTTGATTCACACATAGTTTGAAACTCTCTAGGGACATGCTTTGGAAATTAAAAAACTCTTTATGAACTATCATGTAGGATTTGAATAATGATAATGAATGACCTAGGTTAATCCTATGGTGACATAGATTTAAAAGAAGGTATCATGATTTAGACATCCTATAAGTGACTTTTCACGATTATGTGGTTTCCCACTATGATTATTGTTTCCCATACTATGTTTTTTGGTTTTATTCAATGGATGGAACCAGGAGGAATCATGATAACACTGAATGTGATGGAAAATTTAGTGATTATAAGCAACCAAATTACATGATTAGTGGAGATAAAGATACCATGTTTATGCCGAATCATCTATCAAGATATATGATTAACAACATAAACTTCGGTGAGATTCCTAATGCATCAACAACTGACCCTTAAAATGTCATTTATTACATGTGTTCATTGATCAGATTAAATTTATAATTCCTAAACTACACTAAGAAACTAAGGCATATTAAATTGGAAGTTTGGGGTTAAACCCATGAGAACAACTTGTAGGAAATCAACCTGGTAGAAATAACATTATGGGTATGATTCCTCACAATCTATCTTAGGTTTGGGTTTCCTAAAACTATATATTTTGGGTTTTAACTCAGATTAAGTAAAGGGTTCAGGGTCAATTTTAGTGTTTTGGTTGAAGATAACCCTAAATCTATATTGGGATAGATTTATGGATTATATTGTAAAGTAGTGAAAATGTCTCCAATTGATCTTGGTCCAACTAATTGGGTGCACCTAAGTTTAAAACTACTACTTGGTCCAAATATAGTTGACAACCTATGTTCAGGAAGCTTAATTTATAGGAAGAAAGAATCACATGCTATTGATCCCGACTTGATCATCTCCAATTAGGTTAAGGATTCTTCATTTTTCACCTATGATGGTTAGGTTAATTTCAAAATAATGGGATTGAATTTTTTTAACCTAATTACTATTCAAAGGGTTACCAAATTTTGATCTATAAAATCATTTGGTGGAAATTCACCCATACTCTTGACCCCTAACCCTAAGTATATTAGTCATGCATGATGGTATTAAATGAAAGTATGGAGACAAGAAACATTCTCAAAAAATTAATAAAGAGTTTAAATCAAATCAATACATAATTGAAATCATACAAAAGCAACACAATACTTACTTAAATGAAGAAATAATGAATAACATCACAATGGATGAAGTTGAATGGCCAATAAGATTGGATTCAAGCATTGGAACAAAAACATGAAAATAACTAGTATTAGAATTTAAATAAGCAAAAATAGAATGAATAAAACAATAAAATAAGAAAATAAAAACAAATAGGAAGGAAAATGGGGAAGAAATAGAGAATAAATAAAGAAAGAATTATAGGTGTCCAAAATCCCTCTATGAGTCAGGGTCATTGGATATATATAGACACTGACCAGTTCACGACATGTAACTATTTCACATCATGAATATGATTTAAATGATCTTTGTAGAAAAGATTTCATAAAATTTAATTTTATTTCACATTTTGTACTTTATATATTAAAATTACTTATAATATCTTAGATCTATGGATTTCATGGCTTGTATCTTCGACAAAAAGCGGGTTTCAAACTTTGCACAATGTGTACTAAGCTCATGGAGTGTATCTGATAAAATTTTAAATTTGAGTATTTCATGAAGTTTAATCAAGATTCATGTCGTGTACTTGGTTCAAAAAATATATTTTTGATTCACGCCTTGTAATTTAGTTGGCAGATGGTCTGATCGAAGAGTAAACATTGTGTACTTCAGATTCACGACATGTAATGTTGATTTTTATGTTTTTCTATAATCTCCTCCTTTGAGTCTTGAGTTACTAATTCCTATGAAAATACATCAAAACCCACCATATTATCAAATAAATCGTTATAAAAAATTAAGGAAATGTATCCAAAAGATAGATATGAATTCATCTTATCAAATCCCCCCACACTTGAACAATTTCACATCCTCAAGAAAAAATTATATCCATGGGGATTCTAAATAAAAAAATTAAATAAGAAGCATGTAAAACAATATAAATTAAAATAAGTACAAGTAGAAAAAGTAAGTCCTCTAAAATCAATCCTGTAGAGAAAATTAGTTATGCCTCATCATTCAGTTCTTTATTCATATTATTTTTTCTTTTAATTACAATTTCATAACCATTCCTCAGAACCTATACCCATTTTTAAATTTACCTCACAATAAGTTTTCTCTCATAAATTAAGGAAAAATAAAACCATAATTATTATCATACTTTGAATACATGTTCCTAACCATTAGATTTCAATGGTTCTAACAGATCCACTTTGTAAATATAAATACAACATTAATCATGAGGGCCTAAGAAATATGGTTCAAATGTATCTAATGTTGAGGATAGGTGGGTAGATGATAAAAATAAATCTTAAAAATGAGGGTAAGATCGAAATCATAATTCATGACAATCATGAATAGTGTAATGAATTAACTACTCCAAGAAAATAATGTCTTTATTCTTTAAACAACTCAAAGAAAGTCCATGAATATGTCAAGAAATCATAAATAATGTTTACTGTTCCCTTTTCTTTCTTTATTTCATTTATTTTTTGAAAATCATGTTTAGGATAGATCTCACATCCATCACCTAACCACATATGAATCATTTTAATATTCATTGATCAAGAAATGGTGATTTTTTACCTTCCTAATACAGAACCCATTTTTTTCAAAGGGACATGGTATGCGTAAAAAATTTCAAAAGTAATCATGAACCATGGAAAAAATATCTAATGAAAATTACATCATATGCATCCTTAGTATCAGCATACAATGTATGGTGGAGATAATAGATCCCCCACACTTGTTCAAAATAAAATCATCCATAGTACTAAGATTAGGGTAGGAAGGGATAATAGGCTTAAAAAAACTTCATCTTAACATGGTTATCCATGGATACTATGGGTTACATAAGAAAATATGTACATGGGGGCCTCAGAAAAAATGGATCAAAAAATATTGCCTCAATCATTTTATTAGTGTGTTTGTTTAGTTAAAGCCTCAATAAGAATCCAATGCACGTTCTGAAATGTTTACATGTCCCAGGTATTTCTCAAGAAATATTCTAAGAAAAGAATATGATAATGAAAATCTAAAATTGTCTCATGAATGGGATTATATAAAATAACATAAAATCACTTAGGGAATAGTATCCTATAATAATTCAATAAAAAATAATTTTAAGGATTCAGAATTAAGAATTAAATCACTCAACTTAGAAATCATCCTAAAAAATATAAATAGGAAAAAATGGATTTCGACAATCTCTAACCAAACCTTGTATTTTATTTAAGTGGGTGTAATGATGTTTTTATTTTAATGAATGATTTTAATGAAAAATGCTTCATAGACTAATTAAAACATGAAAAAATTCAAGTGTTCAGATAATAAATCTCAGTAATGACTCCCCCACAATTAAAATGATACAATGTATACACTATTATGGAAAGATTCATGGGAGATTTAGAAATTATGGTATAGAAAAATAATTAAATATAAATTCATGGATTTTAAATTAGGGAATCAAGAGCTCCCTATAATGAAAGTCAAACCATAGGAAAAAATTATTGGATGATGATGGGAAATTGTGATACCTGCAACATTTGTTAGAAACAAAATTCTTGCACTAGATAAACCATTCATATACAAGGCTTAATCAATATATAAGAAAAATAATGGGTTGGTGCACATAGTTAATAGTATGAGAAAAATAATCTCAAATAAATGAAAGAAGTCACTACAAAGAAGATTTTGACGAACAATGAATTTTTTTATAAAAAGTAAAAACATAGTTCCTAATAAAATAATTAAAATAAAGAAAAAAATATGTGTTTCCTCCCATAAATCACTAACAATTATATATAAAGCTATAAGGATAGAAAAAAGAATTAGTCAATGTCATCCCTTAGATCAGATGTCCTTTACATCCAACAGGAACTTATGGTGGTATCATCAAGCTCATGGGGGTGCTTGGGTGGGATTAACCACCTCAGAAATTGGTCTCCCAAACACTCATTTGGAAGTAGTAAATTCCTTGAAAATCATGGAGAAGGATCCTACTAATTATGGATCTAGAGTTGGAGATCTTCAAGATGTCTCTGTATCTTATCTAGATGATGATACATGTCATGTGAATGTTCATATGGTGTCCTGACAGACTCGTTTATGACCATAGATGATTTATCGGAGCTAGAAATCACTAAATAAATATAGAAATAAAAATGAAAAATATAAATCAAGTAATGTAGTAATTTTTTTCTCATCCATAGATATGAAAAATGATACATTAGAAAATATGGAATACAATGAGAATAAAAAAAATACACCTTGAACAATATACAATAGGGAGGGGTACATGGATATAACTAAAATATATAGATTGTGACACCACTATCCACATAATTATTCCCCTTCTAAGTAGTGTGTTTTTGAAGTTTCTCCTCCCAATCTATGTTAGTAATGGTGGTGGAGAAAAGGATGTCGACTGCTGGAGGAGGTACTATAGTGTTGGCAGTAGGCTTGGTCAAGGATGGATTGGTAGAGGAGGTGATTATCCATATAGGTTCTATAAATATGGAAGATGAATCAATTAGATCCACCTCATAGGTATAAGAAAGTTTTAGGCCTTTGTCCCAACGTGCCTTATCCTTTATAAACTCCTTCTAGGTGGTAGGGTCCGTATGCTTTGGGGGAAATCCAACCAGGATGGGAGATGTAGTGGAATAGGAATAGAGGTAGAATATGGGTTTGTAGGTGGTGATGGGTGGGAATATTTAGAGAATGGTGGTGGGGAGAGGGTGGTGAAATGGGATTTATCTGTTAATGGGACATGGAGGCGATGAGAAATTTGGCACTAGTTCTCCAGAAGAAACCAGTGAACAGACCACATGTTAGAGGAAATGGATGAGTAGGTGTTGTGGTGGTATGGGTGAAGCTATGGTGGTTTGGGATGGTGTAGTGGAATTAGTAGAGGTATACAGGGTATATATAGAAGTAGGGGCTAATGGATGAGTAGGGGAAGGAGGATCTAGAGCAGGGGAAGGGGCATGGGCTGGTTGAGATGGATCCACTGCTGGATCGTCCAAGAACTATGAGGCCCATTGATAGCTCACCTAAACCTTACTCAAGAGCCTCATCTTTTGGATCATGAGGAGGTCAATGGGATCCATCCTCCCAAGTGAGGAAAGTGTCTGAGTTGTGTTGAAGGCATCGAGATGGCGCAGAAGGTGAGTAATGAAACTGACTCCCATAAAGGTTCCTTAGGCACATCATACTTGGGTTTAGTAGTAAAGAATTAAATGTTGATCCATATTGATGGTTAGTCCACCCATTGATTATGTGATAATGTGGAACTCCATCTGGTCAATTCTCCCATGAGCATCACTTATGTCCAACTAGGTATGAGTGATGTTCTAGTGGAGAATCTACAGGGTGGTACCCCACAACTGGGTTCTCTTCACTATGTATAGATTATGGATTCTCCGTAGATCCCAAGAAATCAGTGGAAAACTCCCTAACACATCCCCCTTTCTTGGATATAATCTCATGGTAGCATAAGTAGGGGAAGCAATGAATTCCTTAATGTAAAAACCGATCCTAATGCCAAAGTCACCCAATGTGATCTTTCAGGGACTACCACCAAGGTGGAAGGTGACATGCACCTTGTTGAGCTCCAACATGGACAAGAAATTGAGGGAAAACACCATGTATGTCTCCTAACATACCTCTATAATGGAGGTGAGGCGCATCCATACCATAATTTTGAGAATCTCCTCATGGACATGGATGTCCCCAAAAACTTCTAGGTCTAAGGTCTTGTTGGACCTCATCGACTTGTCCTATAAGTGGACCAAGAAAAGCTAATACTCTGATGATGAGAAGTGAAGGAATGGGTGTAGGTGAAGCCACAAGTTAGTGACTTGGGATCCACTATAAGAGGACTCATATTGAGTGGTATCCAAGGGGGTGGAAGAATTTGATGTGGAGGATGAGGTGGATATATTAGTTGGTGGTGGAGGAGGAGCAACTACTAGGTGCTTGGGTGTTGGAGGATCATAGCCCTGTGAAATGAATTTGGTGTGGGAAATTGTGGGTGTAGGGCAGTGGTAAAGAAAGGTAGTGGAAGGGGGATAAGAGTAAGGGGGTATGGTGTAGCAGGGTAGTAAAGGGGGTTTTGGTGTTGAGGGAGAGGGGAAAAGGGAGCAATAGGGGGGATGGGTGACGTGGGAGTG
Organism: Viscum album; assembly: GCA_963277665.1. NCBI lineage: Eukaryota > Viridiplantae > Streptophyta > Magnoliopsida > Santalales > Viscaceae > Viscum > Viscum album. The sequence goes on from OY728160.1 coordinate 755,024,411, forward strand.
GAAAATACGAGGGGGGGGGTGTCCGCCATGAACCCTTGGTTCATGGTTTTTAAAGTTTCGTTGAACTTTTTATGCAATGTAATTAATTAATTACATGTAAATATTAGGTTTTTTTTGAGCCATGACACTTTCATGTCATGTATTGATTTTTCAAGACGTGAATTTGATGATTATTTTTTAGTTTTAAATTTTAAATTATAATTTTTTTGAAGTTCACCTCTAAATCATACACATCATTATTAGACATTTATAAACTCTAATATAAAACATCTTAGGTTTCCTCCCAATAAGTACTTTATTTATTATTGAGATCTAGACATGTTTACATTCAGATGAATTTAGTCATAAGGAAACACCCTAATGGAATGGTTATTTAAAACAAAGGGTATGAATTGTGGGACAACATTCCTCGTCAGTGGTGTAGTATAATTCATATCTCTGTGATCACTGTATCCATTTTAATCAGGAGGTAGTTTAATTATTCTATCCTTAATCATTATATAATCATCTTTATTATCAGTAAGAGTGTTGACTTAACAATCAAATGACTTATCACTTTCCTTAATGAACTTCACTAAATCGAAAACAACTTGTTCTTCACCGACTATAAAAATTAACCTTTCTTAGTTTATATCGATCAATTCCTTACCATTGTCTAGGAATTGTCTCTTTAAAATGATGGGTACTTCACCTTATTCTTCTATGTCTAGGATAATGAAATTTGCAGGAAAGATAAATTTACCAACTTTGACTAAGATTCCCTTGAACAGTCCTTGAGGGTGCTTGACTGAGCGGTCAACAAGTTGGAGTGCCACTATTGTTAGTTTTAATTCTTTGATACCTATCTTTTTGAATAACCTCATAGGCATGAGATTGACAATTTATCCAATATCATACGGGGCTCATTCAAAATTGTGTGTTCCTATAGTGTATGGTATTGAGAAACATTTGGGGTATGGTATTTTCTGTGAGAAATTTTTCTGAAAAGTTATGAAGCATTCATTATTTAATGATATAACTCCAAGTCCTTCCATTTTCTTCTTAATTTAGAGAAAATATCCTAGAAACTTGTAATAATAAGGTATTTTTGAAATCACTTCTATGAATGGAATATTGATATGAAATTGTTTAAACATCTCTAAAAACTTTTTATATTTCCCCTCTCCTTTGGCATGTATCATCCTCTTTGGAAAGGGAAGATGAGTATTTTATGGTGGTAATTACACATAAAAACCATCCTATTTAAGATTATCATGTATGAGATATTGTTAAATTGGATATACTTATTGATATTTTTCTTGACCATATTTATTTAGATTATCATCACCATCCTAGTTGATGATTAACATACATTTTTTTAGGTTTTCTAGTTTATTTTCATCACCTAAGCATGGGTGATAAAAGTATAGAATCTTTACACCCCTAAGAACTATATACTTACCCTCTTATCTCAGATGAGTCTCGGTGTTACCAGGAAAAGTACCCAGTAATCATTCTGATAGGGTCTTTGAGATGTGGATCACTTGGTGTTTAAGGTTTCTGAGGGTTGCACTTTTATTTTTCATTTCATTGTCTTGGGTTGTCATCCCACAATATGTTTTTTTCTTCAAAAATTATGTTATAAATTTCTCAATATTGTATTTAATAGGTTGGGCTTGTTGTGGTGGTCTTAGTGGAACTTTTTGTAATTGATGCTGAGATTTGGGGGTAAAAGGTTATTGTTAATATTATTTCTATAGTCGAAGAGTGGGACTCTATTAGGGGGTACCCATGTGGTCCCTAATTTTGTGGTGTAACTTGACCACTCCTCTATTGAATGTAACCTTGATTAGTTTATTGTAGCTACTAATCCATCCTTTGATGATAATATTGTTGCTGGTACTGCTAATGTTTATAAAACTTCTGAGTTTTTTTATTTTAATATATGTAATTGCAATTATGGATTTGTGGATATTCCATATTTACCCTAAAATCATGATATAGGTGCGGGACACCATGCATTTCACAAGATTTTATCTCCATAACAGGGGAAATAGGGGGTGGTGGTGGAGTAGGCAACTAAAATAATTCAAGCTTCTTCATGAGAGATTTAACTTGTGGTGCTAGGTGGGTGTTGTCCCCCACTTGATGAATTTTACACTATGGCGATCCTTTCTCACTCTTTTCATCTAATTGTGCTATACTAACTTCAGGTGTCTTGATCATGATTCTAACTTCATTGGCGGTATCCAAAACGTTTTATGCAGCTGATTAGAGTCCCTAGTAGAAAGTTTGTATTTGAATCCACACACTGAGTCCATGATGTGGGAATTATGAGTCAATTACTTGAAATGGTCCCAGGCTTCCCAAGATGATTCTCTGTCCACCTGGTTAAAATTTTTTATTTCATTTTTTAGTTTATAGGTTTGGATAATTGGGAGATATTTATTCATGTATTTATTTTCTAAATCATCCAATGTCATGATGGACTCAAGAGCTTGAATTTTAAGCCCATCATTGGCTCTATCATGTAAGGAGAATGGGAAGAATCACAGTATAATGGAATTAGATGATACAAATTGGTTGTGAAAGGTGTCACAAACCTCAAGGAAATTTGAAATGTTCTCATGTGATTATTCACTTTTTAGTTCACTAAAATACCCCATGTTATGAATCATATGAACAAGTCTAGGTTTTATTTTGAATAATTATTCCTAAATAAGAGGGAACAAAATTCTAAGTGCATCACCACTAATGGATGAAAATATTCAATCCATGATGGAATGATCCTAAAACATTATTACATCTTCCTAAAGTTCAAGTGGCGTATAATGAGATTTTTTTGGGTGTGGAAGAATAATATTTTTGTGTTCATCCATTGTGAAATGTCAACATGTAGTTAAAAATCTATTGATCTCAAGATAAAAAACAAGCAGTTCTTGAGAATCAAGGATCCTTGAATGAGTCAAAGGTTCTTGATGAATGCACTAGTTGAGAAGGGGTTAGACACAAGTTATAGTACATATGAAATTTTTTTAAAAAGAAATAGGGGATTCAAAAATAATAGGGGGTGGAGGTAATCCAAGGTTCATACCAAAAGTCACTATGCCTAGGCATAATTTTACTCGATAATGGCATCAGAATTTGATCAGTCTGCATGAAAATTTTGATAAAGTGTGGGTGTTGATTAGATTAAATTTATAATTCCCAAAATATAATCGGTTAATAAAGTGTAGTAAAGTGGCAGTCTGGGGTCAAACCCATAGGGATAACTTTTAGGAAAGAAACTAAGCGGTAATAACCTTTTAGGTTGGAGTCCTCACAATCTCTTTTAGGTTTGGGTTTTCTAAAAATATATAGTTTGGGTTATAACTTGAATTTAAAGAAAGATTACATGGTCAATTTTAGGTTTTAAGCAGAATATAATTCTAAATCTATCTTGGGATAAACCTCTGACTAAGGATAGAAAGTGGTGAAAAAGTCACCAATTGATCTTGGCCAAACCTATTGGATCTAAATAATCTATAAAATACTCCTTAGTTCAGATATAATTGAAAAACTAAGTGTATGAATCTTATATTCTAGGAAGAATGAATCATAGGCTATTGGTCCTAGAATTATCAACTTAAATTAGGAAAGTATCCTTCATTTTTCACCTTTGATAGTCAGAGTAGTTGAAAAATAATGGAATTTAAAATGATTTTTAACCTAATTAATATCCATAGGGTTACAAAATTTTGATCTAGAAACTCATTAGGTTTAAATAAAGAACTAATCTCTACCCCTAACCCTAAGAGGATTATCCATGAATGATGGTATTAAATGAAATAATGGAAACTAGAAACATGCTCAAAAAAATTAATAAATAGTTTAAATAAAAAAATCCACAATTGAAATAATATGAAAGAAATAAAATACTAACTTTAATAAAGAAAAAAAATGAATTATATGGATGAAGTTGAATGATCAATGGGGCTGGATTCAAGCATTGTCACAATAACACATAAATAACTAGTCTTGGAATTGAAAGAGGAAACAACATAATAGATAAAACAATAAAATAAAGAAATTAAAACAAATAGAAAAGAAAACAGTGAGAATCAAAGAAGAAATAAATAAATAACATTTAGGCTTCTAAACTCCCTCTACATTTTGGGGTCACTAGATATGTATATATACCCTAATTTATTTATGAAATATAACTTTTTCACACCCTAAACACGATTTAAATGATTTCTGCACCAAGGATTTCATAGAGTGTAATTGTCTTTCATGTTGTGTACTTTAGATATGAAATTTCCTCTTGAGATCTTGGATCTATAGATTTCACAATGTGTATCTTTGGTGGATATTAGGTTTCAAACTTTGCAAATCATGTATTGATCTCATGAAATATATCTTATTAGATTTGAAATTCAAGTCTTTCACGATGTGTAATCAGGATTCACTTTATTTACATGGGTCATACCTTGTATTTTATAGTCATGCCTTGTAATTCAGTTGGACGGTGGTATTATTGAGGAGTACACATCTTATACTTCATATTAATTATGTTTGATGTTGATTTTTCTATTTTTTGGCATCTCATCCTTTGATTATTGAGTTACTAATTCTTATGACAACACATCAAAACCCAATGCATTATCAATTAAAAAATGATTAAACATTAATGAAATGTATCCAAAAGATAGATATGAATTTTGATTATCAATAAAATAAGAGTAAAATGGAATTTTATGAAAGTTTATGTGGTAACAGATATAAAGGATATAATATTAGGCTTCATACATGTCAAGAATTTAGGAAGAATCACATATAAGAATATCTCAAATGGAGGGGAATATTTTTTTTTTCTATATAGAAATGAAGGTCGTGGAGCAATGAGTTTCAAAGTATTTCAATGTCTTATATGTGGGAAACTTGGGAATAATTTGAGTCAATGCCATAAACTAAAGGCCATCCCCTAGAACATAAAAATACCTATGATATTACAACCAATGAAGTGAAAGGATTAAAGTGTGTATTTATTTAGATTCATGAATTACTTTTTAGTAGTATTTCATAAATGTTATTTCAGTTATAAGAATCATGAAACATATATGCATTGTGTAAATTTTGGAAGTATATACATCTTCATGTAATATTAACTTAAGATTTATAGATACCATAATTGGTTTATGAGTTTAAGGTTTATTATAAGTTAAAATTCACAAAAAACTCTTTTGAGGTTTTATATGATGGTATTTTATCAAGATTAATGATATTTTGAGAGAAATTTATGGAAATACAACCCTTTAGTTTTACATATGTTTTAGTGAAAATGTTATTTAAGGAGTAATGAATTTTATGGATATATGATTAAAGGCATTGGTAACCTTGAGAGTTTATCTTATCTTTGATGTTGAGGTAATTATGGGTTATATCAATTTGGGAATTTTTTAGGAATTATTTTAATTTAGTTTTGGAAAAAGGATAACCCTTATGTTGGGTAACAACTTATTGCATCTGACAAGGCTGCAGGGCTTTAACCCACAATCGAAAAATGAAAAGGGTATATCACCTAACAATGGCCTATGTGAAATAATATTTCTATTAGGAAAACATGAATATATACTCATAATTATGTATATTAGTGCTTAGTATGTCAGAAAAGTATGGCTAAGGGTCAAAATTCTTAGGGTATGTTACAACCAATACCCATACCATATTGTAAATGGGAAACCTCACCATGGAATTTTTCATTGGACTCTCTAAAACATATAAAGTTCACAATCCTATATGGGTTATTGTCAATAAAATTAAAAAATCAGAACACTTCATCTATATTAGATAAGATATCTCTATTGATTAACTTTCCAGGATATACATTAAGGAAGTGGTAAGGTTTCATGGAGTAGTGCATTCCATTGTATCTGATTGGGATTCAAGGTTTATCTTGATGGGGAAGTCTTTAGTAAACTCTTGATACAGAGTTGAGTTTCAGTACTATGTATTATCCTTAGAGATATGGTCAATATAATATAAAAATTCAAACCCTAGAGGATATACTAAGATCTTGTTATACATATTTCAAAGGTATTTGGGATCAATACCTTCCTCTAATTGAGTTTTCTTACAATAATATCTTTCACTCGAATCATTTAAATGGCTCCTTATGAAGCCATATATAGAAAGAAGTGTAGAACTCCAAAGTATTGGGATAAAGATAGAGAAATAAATCTATTGAGATATGATCTATTTAATGAAATGGTTGAGAAGCTTAGATCCATTCAAAAACACATAAGGGAAATACTAAGTTGATATAAAAGTTATGCTGGCAATCACAAGCATGATCTGGAATTTAAAGTTATTGAGAAGGTCTTTCTATAAATTTTTACACTAAATAAGGTAATTATATTTAGAAATAAATTAAAACGAAGTCCTAGTTATATTAGTCCCTTTTAAATTCATGATTTTATTGGTACAATAGCTTATAATTTGGAACTTCCACAAAAAATCTCTCAAATTCATGATGTGTTTCATGTATCTCTCTGGAGGAATTACATACCTTATCTATCGCATGTACTAAAATAAAAGGTCATACCACCAGAGCATGATATTTATTATGAGGGGAAATTGGTTGAGATTCAGTATCATAAAGGGAAAGTGCAACGAAACAAGACCACTCACCTGGTCAAAGTTTTGTGGTGAAACCACTAGAATAAGGAAGCTATGTGGGAACCTAAGGATATTATGAGGTGAAAGAATACTCATTTGTTTGTATCAGAGTGAAAAATTTTGTGGGAAAATTTCATTTTAAGGGCGGTAGAATGTAATAACATGAGTTTTTATGAATTTTTTTGAATAAATTTAATTTCTTCGATAACATACATTGTACACAACCTCAAGTTTTAATAAACCACGCTATAATATTAATATTATTATTTAAACACAACCATTATAAACTACCCATTAAACTTGGAGGTATAAATAGAAATAAATCCATTTTTTAAAATTAATTATTATGGTTATATATAAATAAAACAAATTTATAAAATATCACAAAACTTTTTTAGAGTCTTTATATGCTTTGAAAATACCCTTTCACAAAAAAATATTTTGGTTGCATTTTGTGAACAAGTAATAAAATTAGTTTTTTCCACTTTAGAAAATTTATTTGAAAAAATTAACTTAATTTTTGTAATAAACATGTAAAAATTATCTTAGGGTGATTTTTTTGTATTTTTTTGAAAAGATTATTTTTTCGATGAATAATGAAAAATACCAGTTTTTATTGAAAATTGCTTTTTTTGTTTAAAGAGTTAATAAGGTTACATTTATTTTAAGATAATTTAAAAAGTAAAATTAGATCAATTATATTATAATTAATATAATATAGGTTATTTTAATTGATTTCATATTGAATTATAATATAGAAAATTTTTAAACATTTGAAAATTTTCTCTTTGGAAGATCACTTTTTCATCGCATCTGTAGGATCAATCTTAAATTATATTATGTCAATTATGTTATTTTAATTTGATAAAATGGATTCCATATTTATAATAAAAATAATTTATGATATATAATAATTTCAAATTTATTTTTTTTCCTAAATATTAAAAAGTACAATAAAAATTAATTATCGTGGTTAATGTTAAAATGAGGTTTTGCGCATTTCATACGCTTATATAGAAATTAATTTTACACACGCATAAGATTTTTATTTAATAAATTGGAATTAATATTTAAAATAATTGGGTATAAATTATATAATAATCCTAATTTTAATTTTATTGTTAATATATAAATTACCAAAGTAAATAAAACGATACAAGTTACCATGGTGAAAACTAAAATGGTAAAATTAAGTAAAATTAAAGGATATGGAATAAAAAATTTAAAATATATGTTTTTTGTGGTGGAGGTGTTTCTTGAAAAAAATAATTTATAAAATAAATAAAATATCAATTTTTTAGGGATTTGGTTTTATAGTGGCTTCCCATTATTGAATATTTTTGGGTATTTATTATAATGTCACTCCTCCCCCATTATAAAAGGCCACATACTCCACTCACTTATTCACATCTATTAATCAATTTGGATTGAAAAAAACCCTACCAAAATCTATCTCAAAAATTCATATCCATGTTATATAGTTTTCGGTCATCCCAAAATACCAATCCTAGGGTCCTTAATAAGATATCCAAAGGGGGTTGTTCTAAGTGAAGGTAATTGTCTTCAATAAACTATTTCTTTTTAATTATTTTCTTAACACCTTCATTCATGTTATATTAAAACCAATATAATAACAAAATTATCTATCATATAATAATATGTTATTATGTTTAATTAATATCCTATATCTATCTCCTCTTCTGTCAAATGGAAAACGAAACCATCAATAATCTATATGGAATAATACCACCTCGCGAACCGATGTAATTCGTTTTCCATCACCATCTATCATGACTGGATATAATATTATATTTAACATATAAATATAAATATAAATATATAAATATATAAATATATATATTATATTTATGAAATAATTATACTTCTAGAATTATAATATAACATATATCTTATTACATTCTATTCGGTGTGAATATGATAATGTCGCTCGTGTGTATGACATACTGCCACCTCGTGAAGTGATATGATTCATTGTTCACTTACACTTTACATATAAAGTAATAAGGATATATTTAATGAAAATATTCGATATATTTGACTTAAAAATTACTCTATAAGGGTAATATATTATTCACATTCCTTTTTTTATTCTTTGATAAAATGGAAATAACGTTCATGTGTACGTAAGACCTACCATCTCCATGAACGGTGTAATTCATTTTCAATCTCTAACTTTAATTGATTTCTATAAATAATTATATAATGAATATATATGATATTTATATCATTTTGAGCATTATATATATGATGTAACCATGATAAAATTGAAATTACTAAAGATACCAAACCAAAACATACATGAAAAATGAAGCAGTTATTACCAAAAACATGATTTTAACAAGGAATTATTGATAAACGATTAATAAAAGGTCATAATTAAGTCATATCTAGTATGATACATATTAGTATGATTCTTTAATATATTTATAATAAACCAATACTTATTATATAGGTGGTTCAAACTTGTATGAAGGAATTTGATACTTAAGGTAAAAGATTTTTAGTCTCTTTTTTATTTATGGGATACATATGGCATATTCACCACTCATTTATTTTCTGTGATGTATATAATACCAAATGAAATTTTATATCACTAATATACTTATTTTATTTATATTTAAAGTTTTATTAAATTTTATTCTTTAATGGGTCTTATGATTTGAAATATTTCAAAGTGGTAAGGTATTTTTGCCTTAATTTGTCTTCTTTGAGACATATGTTATTCTATGAATCTATATTATTTTATGATATAAAATTTGAAATTTAATATCATGAATTTATTTATTATCATGGTATTTTAAGTTTCATTTAATGTTATTATTTCATGGGTCTTACGATTCAATGTTACCAAAGTGGTAAGGGTTTTATGATACAATCTCATCATTTATCAGGATTGTTTATGTTTATACTTAAAATTATGAAATATTAAGACCTATATATTAATAATATCATGAATTCTATTATACTCTAGTTATTTCATGAAAATAAATGTGTTTTGTTCATTTTACTCCCTTTATGTACTCAAGAGTTCATAAGAATGTTTATAATAAAAATTGAATTTATTTCTCTCCTCTGCTAAAAATCCATTTACTTCCATATCATTGTTTTATAAAAAAATGTTTTAAAGAAACATTTTAATACTATCCAATTATTTATAAAGAATTTTTTTTAACCTTTTTAAAATTTATACAAATTGTTTTAAAAAGAATATTCATGTCATTTTCCAAATAAGGCTCATTTTGATTTTACCAAAAATGTGAAATGAATATTTGTTTTAACATATATACATGAATTGAATTTACCAATATCGTAACCAAAAAATGTTTTAAATATTAATTTATATGTTTAAAAGTTTATTTTAAAATAAAAACATTTTCATAATTTTTTTGTGAATTTTTAGTTTTTAAAAAATAATTTTTAAATTGGAAAAGATATTTTCCTCAAGAAATGTTTTAAATGATATTTAAATATTACTTAATAATTTTCCAAGGTTATTTCCAAAGAAAATGATTCATATTTTAAAAATTTATTTTCAAAGTTGAAAGACTATTTTACTCTTGAAATGTTCCAAGTGATATTTCAAAATCAATTTCCATCTAAGATGAAATCATTTGATGTTACTTAATATTTATTATGGATATGATCCAATGATACAATATTTATTCTTTCTATGGATATTTTATGTTTATGATGAAATGATTCTTATGGAACCCACTTCTTATTCCATAGAATATGCTATAATTAAATGATGAAATGATCATAAAACCTGTTTCTTTTCCATAGGTTATGCTATAATGAAATGTTTATGAAATGAATTTCTTTTTAAGGGGTTCTGATATGATGAATTTTTTATGATCTTCTGGTACATGTATATATGATTTTCATTATGTGATGGTTGTGACCTATATATCCCTCTAATGAACTAGGTAAATATTGATATATCATGATATAAACTAGACTACAATGTAGAGTGAAACCAATTTAGTAAGGGAATATGTCCACTATGTTAGTCATGAGAGTAAACCATGACTACTACAATGGTTTGGGGAGTGGACCCAATCCACTATTATAGTATGGGGAGTGAACTTTTGCTACTACAATGTTATGGGGAGTGAACCCAATCCACTGTGATAGTCCTAGTAGTGAAGCCTTAACTACTAAGGGAATAATTTTCTATTCTTATGTGTATTCCAAAATTCCATGTATTATGAAAATTTTATGATTTTATAGATTATATTATTTGATTAATTTATGATTCATGTATTATAAACTTTCAATATTCATGAGATGACTAAATTTTATGCTATATGATATGCAAGGTTTGGTTTCTGGATGTTATTATAATATTATCATACCCTTATTCTCACTTTATATTGATATCTCCCCTGTTTACCCTTACTGAGAATCTAAGCTCACCATTTCTTATATTTTCTTTACCTAAGGTATGAATAATGGTTTTATATATGATATGTCTAAGAAGGTTTAATTTTTTGAAGAACTAAGCAGGAGATGATGTAGAACTCTTACAAACCAATTGTTTATGTTTCAATGTTTTGAAAGGCACTATAAATAATCAATTATAGCATGAATATTTATGTTATGTAATGAATATTCATCTTATAAGATATAATATTTATATATATGATGGGTTTGGGTCTTTACAACACCAATATTTCATAAGTTTTATATGAAAGAAGGTTCTACATGAAAACCGCTACACATATAGTTTCATGCAAATCCATCTAATGTGATACTGTTCCTACATGAATTCCATGAAATGTATAATGTTTTTATGAAGGTTCCCTGTACTCAAATTTTTGAGAATCATTCAGAATGAATAAAATTTTCTTGAATTTAATTCTTCCAGCTAGTAGTTATGTGAAGTAGTTATGAAAATTAGTGTTAAGAAGATCAGTTGAGGTTCTAAAAGTGGTAGAGTGATGAAGTTTAGAGAAGAAGTTATGAAAAGAATAATATAAAATGCAAACTATATAGGATCAATATGTTGAGTTTCTAAGACCTAAATATTTTTAAATATAAAACTAAGAAGAAACGATACTGCTCATGTTTCAAACATTTAAATATTGATGAAAAAAGGGTTCATCTTATGATCAAGGTGTATATCCTATGTGTTAAAATGTTGTAAAGAACTAATGTTTTTTGAATGATTTATTATTATATATTTAATAAGTAGGAGAATAGAAAGTGACGATACTATCTATTCATCTGTTGATTATAATTTTGGAAGAATAATAATAATGAGAATACTAGGATATAATATCACTATATTTTAAGGTCTCAATATATGTATAGGTAACTACCTAGATTACTCACATTGATCTAGGAGTTCAAATACATAATTTATAGGAGATACACAAAGCCTTCACTTATAATCTAATTTGATGTGGTACATGATAAATATTGTATTTGAAGAAGCTTTAAGTTGGTGCTTACATTAGACCTGGTTGGTGCCAGGATTGTTTATCTGAGGATATACCCCTTCCTGGGTTCCATCATGATAATAAATGATGAACTACATGTGAGTAGGATAACAAATATTATACATTGGGTATGTAGTCATCTACATTAGAGGTAAACCACATTAACAAATCCTATTGTTCTTTATCATTTGTTTTTTCTTAACTACTTGCAAGAAAACCAAATATAAAGTAAGAGAGAGAGATAGGGAGGGATATATTAATTTAAGAAGTAAAGAGATAAAAATGGATAGAGTCCTAATTAGTGAAAAAGACACCAATAATGATTCACCCCCTCTTAGTATTGAGAATATCTCAAGTAATCATACCAATTGGTATTATAGGAGTATTTCAGACCTCTGATTGGAATCTAAACAATATCAAGTTTGAAGTTTTTGTTTATGATTTGAATTTATATTTATAAAGTAATTATAAACTGCTGAATTGGAAGATAATTATGAACTACTATTCATAATTCTATCTCTACCAAGAATTCGATGAATAGTAAAAATAAATATTAAAATATTGAGGAAAGTATCCCTCTTATACAAATAATAAGAGGAATTTGTTTCCATATGCTCTATCCATGATGAAGAGAGATAAATTAAGAAATAAGATCTAGTAGTTACATAAACTAACAAGGATATGGAAAATATTTATACCTCACAAGACTCAAACCATCATTGTGATCAAATTGAGGTAATTGATATTTATTTCCAAAATTTTCCTATAAATAAACCAAGCACAAGTGGGAATGATCACAATATTTATGATTTAAAAGATGATAAATATCTTATTTTAAAATATATTCTAAATAAATTTTCCAAAATATATACTCACATTTGTTTAGGTATATTTAAAAATTTTCCAGAAGGATATCACCTATATTGAAGAAGAATCCAAGAAAATAGAAAAAGCATATGTGTAACACCCTAAGGTTTTATAAATAAATTCAATGCATGAAACACCGAGTCTCAACAAAACACCACTTCTTTACAACCTAGATAGTAAATATAATTTTCCACCTCTGTTATTTGAATTTTGAAATATTGACAAATGCAGTTTTGTTTGGTAAGATATTTAGAGTTTGATAAGAAAAACATATTATTTTGGTGAATAGTAACATACCCTTATGAATAGTAATATGAATAGTCATATGACCCTTGTGGATAGTAAATGATATTATTATTTTATCACATTAATTTTATAAGATATTGAGATCTTGATTAAATTTTTAAGGTGATATAAGACGAATTATAGTTTTAAAATTGTTATTTTCTGAATAAATTATTATTTTATTTAAAAATTAAATTAATAATATTTAGAAAATTATTTTCAAAAAATGGATTTCATTTTTTAATTCTACATGTAAAAAATGGTTAGGGTGAATTTTTGGGATTTTGCAGAAATACTCAAATTTTTGATGAATAGTAAAATATGGTAATTTACCATATATATACATTATCAGTTAAATTCACTATTATTAGCATCATGAATTATGTAATCACACTCGGTTATAACTCACATAAAATTATTACTATTATGGGTCACATGAATCAACACTATTGTTTGTCTTGAAGGAAATAATTAAATAATGAATAGAATATTCAAAAATCACCCCTCTCTTCCACTATAAAACCCCCTCAGTTCTTCTTCTCTTCAATCCTATAAAGCCTTGTGACTTTTATAAATTCTACCCAAATCTCATCCCAATATATTCCCCCATCTCCAACAGCCCTTGGTCTCATAAAATATCAAAACCTCTCCCCTTAAGAGACTCTCAAGGAAGATTACTTCAAGAGGTAAATTCCTCTTTTCATTTCTTTTATTTCAAGTTCCTTTCTTTTATTTTTCTTTCCTAACCTCATTTCATCCAAATGTTATGATAAATACAGTACCTTAAATTTAATTTAATTTTTTTTATGATAATGTAATAATTCATCATCATCTCTCATTTCCGCTTCTTTTATACTAGAAATGAAAACACCATCCGAGATGTGTTACTTTATAACATTCAAGGACGACGAGTTTTCAATTTCTATTAACATATTAAATTATGGTAATGAAAAAATTTTTATGGTTTAAATTGATTATTATATAGGTAATATATCCTATTTAATGTTTTTTAATCTATTTTTACAAATTTTATTAATTTATAGATGAAAATGAGTTCGTTGTGATAAAAAATCTCCAAATAACCCATACAATTATCATTAATGTTTTATATAATGATTCATCTTCAATACAAATAACCAAATGAATTTTATAACTATGTAATAATATATATGTTCACTAATCACATATAACTTCAGTTTTGGAAAACCATTCTCATTATATATGTTTATCTATACGTGAATATAAGTACACCAATCATGAAAACTAAGGAAGAAAACACTCCCAAATAATGAAATTGAATCTCTTAACCCATCAAAAGGCCATGAATGAACCTAATAATGTTATAAAAAATCAATTAAATGTAGATAATTCTATAGATTCATTAATATATGAACCTAAATTTTATTATTCTGGTCAATAAGATCAAGTGGGGAACACCTTCGAACTTAAGGTAAGGGTTTTCTACCCAAACCTCCATTTTCATTTGAGTTACACTTATTCTATAATTACCTCAATTAAATTATTATTTATTCATAATTACTCATCATAAATTTTGTTTGAATGTTCTATATATGTTTACCAACCAGAATCCTACTTTAATTTATGGGTATTTATATGTTTTAAAAGGGGTTTTCAAAAATTCTTCTCAAAATACAAGCCCGATTCAAGGGAATTTCTCAAATTATTACCTATTTTCAAGGGAAATATATAATATATATTTAGAAACCATTAAATTTATAAAATAAATAATTTTATTATGAAAATACTATTTTACTTCACTTATGGTTTTATACAAAGTTTTTTCCAAAATAAATCGTCCTTTCAAAGTAAAATATTATTTATCTCAAGAATTACTCGATGATTTTATAAGAGTATATTCAACTATTTTAACACTCTTGTTGATTATTATGTATTATTGGGATTAATATTTTATGATTTCATCTAATATATTTAATTTAATTTTTTAGGATTAGTTTGAATTTTGATGTGCTATCTTAAAACCATTCACCAATTTACTCCGAATGGTTAATGTTTATGCTTAATGTTCGGGGAAGGTTATTTACATTTCATATGTTAGTTTCAATATGAATGTAGATGTTGTTTATGTTTATCATAATTCATATGAGAAATTTATTATAATTAGTAAGTGACAGTTGAGTCTTGTTATTACCCCTTGATGCATTGGTGGGTCTCATGAGACAAACTATGGCCTTGGCATAAGGCCTTGACAAAATGATTATTTATGGTCTTGGCACGAGGCCTTGAAAATATGTTTATGATGTATGGAATTATGAATTCCCTCATTATGAAACTAGTAATTTAATGTTCATGAGATTATTCAAATACTATAATACCCATGATTATGCTTTATTTTGGAATTATTTATTCATCTCTTATTCCTTCCATAATGTGTTCATGTTCATTTTTAAAGGCATTTGTTTTTAGATATTCACCATGTCTAGTGTTTATGTTTATGATATCTTCCATAGTATTGATTAACCTTACTGAGAATTTGATATCACACCTTTCTTATATTTCATTTTCATAGGACATAAAGAGTTATATTATGAATGACATGTATAAATAACCTAGGAGTTATGGATGTTGTCAAAGGAGTTTCTAAATTATTTTTCCTTTCAAGTTGTAATGTTGAACTTATGTGTGTACCTAGTTTTTCAAAACTAATAAACTATTCATTCCTTTGGGATAATAATTTCTTGTAATCATGATAATATAATCAAATAAGGCACCGAATCTGGGAAACTGGGGACAGGTCTTAATAGTTGGTATCAGAGGAAGTTTATTATAAAACTTGGAAACTAGATTTAGAAAAATTAAATTAGGGAATAAAACTCTAAGATAGTATTTGAGGATAAGTATACAAGAATATCCTAGAATTTTGGTAAAGAATAAATTATGTGAATATTTCTAGCAAATACATCCTTGTATGGATACTATAAGTGGACGTGGTTCTGGCACAAATGTACCTATGACTGAAAACTCTGACAAGGAGTTTTGGGATTGACCTAAGGTATCCAGGTACATGAAAACGTGCCTTACTACATATCTAGTTTGACACTCATGATGGATATGCTTAATATAATTCAATTTTTTTTTACAATCCATTATTAAGGATTTAAATGTAAATTTTTCCTGAAAGAAACCATGTTTATGATTATGATATTATCTATGTATAGAATTTCAATTTATGTTAAGTGTTTTTCTACGTTGAGATTGTACATTATGATTCATAACCTAATCTAGAGTATGAAATTATTTAGAAATGGATCTTGGTGGAAGGAATGGAAACCGCATAAATGTTCATGTCCCATGTAAGGATTTACCTTCTATGTAAGATAATAATGCTGGATATGGTGTTATGTCTAGTGCTAAGAAACTTATAACTATATTGGCACAACTGACTCAGGTTATGAATAATAACCTTACTCACATGGATCATACAGATCTACAATGTGGGGGAGCTATGTTAGATTGTTTTTTGTAAAAACAACCTCCATCATTTAATGGGACTACAAACCCATTCATAGAGGAGCAGTGGATAAGTTTATTAGAGAAGATATTTCTCACTTTGGGATGTAACAAAAGAGAGAAGGTTGTCATGGCAGTTTATCGACTATCGATTGATGTAGATCAGTGGCGGTATTTAATCCAAAACACAAAGGAGGAGGAATAAATAGAAGAAATGGAATGGGGGATTTTAAGGAAATATTCTTAGAAAAATACTTCCCTCATGAACAATGAGTATATATGGAAAGGTAGTTTTTTAATTTTAGGTAGAAAGAGGATGAGAATGTTGCAAAGTATGAAGCTAACTTCACAAGGTTAGCAAGACATGTCATGGACTACATACATAATCTAAGGAGAAAGATTTATAAATTCTTTTATGGTTTAAAACCATTCCTCCGAAGGGATCTAGTCTCCTAGAGTTTCTCATCATATGAATATATAGTCTCAAGTGCTATAAAGACAAAAAAATAATTCTCTATGTCTTATGATTTTAAGGGAAATAAAGGGAAGAAAAGGGATGATAAAAACTCTGGAAAATGAAATAAGGGAATGGGGAAGAAGGGAATATTTGACCTTCCACCCTGTGATAATTGTGGGAAGAGACATCCTGGTACTTTCCTGAAGGGTATGGGTGTTTTTTACAAGTGTGGAGAAAAAGTCCACCTATCTCTAGATTGTAAGGGGAATAAAGAATCTACCAATTTTAAATTCTACAATTATAGGGAGAGGGGGAATTATTCAAATGATTGTCCTAGGTCTCAAGAAAACATTCCCTAAAAAAGGCCAAGGGAGAAATTACAAGCTTATGCTATCACAAATGTTGATATTGAAGTGGCGACATAGCACTGTAGCGGCGGCGGTACTGTGCGGGTACTGTAGCAGCTGGGTTACTATTCACAGAATGGGAATTGGACCACAAATTTGGGTCTACGGGCTTTGTAATAGGCTATAAGCCCACTGGACCTTCAGGCTATGTAATGGGTCTCCCTCTACCCAGTTAAGAGAGGTCTTTTCTTTGATTTATTAATAAAAATGAGGCTTTAACCCCAACCTTAAAAAAAATGCTGATATTGAAGTCCCTAATAATGTGGTGGTAGGTACTTTAATTGTTTCCTCAAACTTAACCAATGATTTATTTGATTCTAGATCATCAAATTATTTCATATCTTCCTATTTTTTCAAGAAAATTAGATATTAACAATTTTATTTAATAAAGGAGTTTTCATTAAAAACTCCTAAGGGAAGTAGCATTGAAACAAATATTTTTCAGGTAGTCCCCATTATGGAATATAAATATGATTTATCTACTGATTTTATTATCATACCCATGGTTGAATTTGATATAATCCTCGGTATGGATTTGATTTCAAATCATGATGTGAAAATCTATTGCATGAAGAAGGTGGTTACAATTTTTGAGAATGATGTAGAATCCCTTATCTTTAGAGAAGAAACATCATCATCTAGATCTTATCTAGATACACCTCTAGTAGCTCTACTTAATTCAATTTTTGGATAGGATGAGAATGCAATATCTATGGGTGAGGAAAGAAATATTCAAATTGAGGATAAAAATATTGTGCAAGAATATATTGACGTTTTTCTGGATGATTTACCTAGAATTTGAATTCTCTATTGATTTAATTCATAGTTCAAGACCTATATCAAAGAATATTTATAGAATGAACACTTTAGAATTAATAGAACTTAAGAAACAACTAGCAGAATTGAGTGATAAAATATTTATTCACCCTAGTGTTTTTTTCACGGGGAGCCCTTGTTCTTTTAATTAAGAAGAAATATGGATCTATGAGGGTTTTCATTTACTACAGGGAGATCAATTATATAACAATAAAGAACAATTATCCACTACCTCATATTGATGATTTATTTTATCAAATTCATGGAGCCCAATATTTTTCAAAGATTTACCATCAATCTGGATATCATCATCTATGACTGAGGAAGGAAGATATTCCAAAGACAACATTTCAAACTAGGTGTGGACATTACGAGTTTATAGTAATGCCTTTTGGAATAACTAATGAACCCTCTATTTTCATGGATCTAATGAATAGAGATTTCAAGGAATATCTTGATGAATTTTTTGTGGTATTTATTGATGATATATTGGTATAATAAAAAATCTAAGAAGTTCATGAAAATCACTTACACACTATTCTGAAGACTCTTAGAAGAAATGAATTATATGGTAATTTTAGAAAGTGTGAATTTTGGAATCAATCAGTTTCACTTCTTGTCCACATTATCTCTAATGATAGAATATCTGTTGATCATAGAAAGACAAAGGTTGTGAAAGAATGGACTACTCCAACAAACAAAACTGAGGTTCATAGTTTTATTGGTTTAACATGTTATTATTGGTGTTTCGTTCTGAACTTTTCCTGTTTAGCCAACCCAATGAACAAGATTACACATAAATGGGTTAAGTTCATATGGACAAAAGAATGTGAGGAATTGTTTGAAGAATTGAATAAGAGATTAGTGAATGCTCCGATCCTGACTCTACCATTTAGGAATGATGGGTTTGTGATCTATAATGATGAATCAAAGAAATTAATTGGTTGTTTCCTTATGCAGAATGATAGATTTATTTTCTATGCATCAAGGTAGTTTAAAATTCATGAACAAAAATATCTTACTCATGATCTTGAGTTTTCTACTGTGATATTTTCTCTAAAAATATGAAAACATTATCTCCATAGTGAAAGATATGAGATATGTATAGATTGAAAGAGTATGAAGTATATATTCCCATAGAAATAACTCAACATAAGGCAAAGGCGATGGCTCAAACTACTCAATTATTATGATTGTTCTATACACTACCACCCAGGAAAGGCAAATTAGGTAGCTGATGCATTGAGTAGGAAGGATCATGGACTTTTAAACAAAATGAGGATTGAAAGATATCTTGTATTAATGGATCTAATAAGGATGGACATGGGAATTATCAAAGAAGGTGAAACATCATTACTTTTTTAATTTGTTTCCCAACCATTTTATTAAAAAAGATTAAAATCTCTCAGCCTGATAATGATAAACTTCAATAGAAAATTAATGCTTTGAAAGATGGGAAGTTGGATAACTTAATATGTGAAGATGGAAATTTGAAATTTTGGAAGAGGCTATGTGTTCCCTCTATAACCGAGCTGAAAAGGGAGTTAATTGATGATACCCATAGCTCAAATTTCTCTATACACCATGGTAGTACTAAGATGTATATACATTTGAAGGAACATTTTTTGTGGGACAACATGAAGCGGGAAATTGTGGATTATGTATCAAGATGTTTAGTCTATCAATAAGTGAAGGCTAAAAGAAAACATCCTAGAAGAGTCTTGAAACCTCTACCTATTACTACATGGAAATTGGATGACATCACCATGTATTTTATCACTGGATTACCCAAAAATACAAGAAAGAATGATGCAATATGGGTAATTGTGGATAGACTTTCAAAATTTCCACATTTCCTCTCTATAAGGGAGGATTTTACACTGGAGAACCTTGCATGCATATATATCAATGAAGTTGCAATACATCATAAATAAAATCTCTCAATTGTGTCTGATCGTGATCCACAATTTACATTGAAATTTTGGAAAAAAAACTTAAAAAATACCTAGATATTGAGCGTCGATTGAGTACTATTTATCACCCTCACACTGACGGGCAATTAGAAAGGATGATCCAAACTTTAAAATAGACGTTCAGATCATTCTACCTTGATTTTTCAAGGTATGCGAGATTATTATTTACCTTTTTTGGAGTTTTCCTACAATAATAGTTTCCATTCAAGCATTAAAATGGCACTATATGAAGCATTACATGGAAAGAGATGTCATACACCAATATGTTGGGATGAAGTTGGTTAAAGGAAGCTTGTGGGTCCAGAGCATGTGGAGGAAACAATAGAAAAAGTAAAGACTATTTAAACCCATATCAAGGAATATGAAAGCATACAAAAGATCTATATTGATTATCAAAGGAAGGATTTGGAATTTCAAGTGGGAGATCATGTTTTTTTAAAATTATCTCTATGTAAGGGTGTTAAAAGATTTGGGAAGGAAGGGAAAATCAGCCCTAGGTACATATGAACTTTTAAAATTATGGAGAGAATTGGAGTTTTGGATTATCATTTGGCAATTATTAATTTCCTCTATAAAGTACATAATATGTTCCATATATCATTGTTGAGAAAGTACATGCCAGACCCAATGCATGTACTCACTTCTGAAGGTATAAAATTGGAACCTGAATTATCTTACTGTGAAGAGCTTATCTGGATTCTGAAAAATAAAGAACTAGTGTTGAGGAATCAGATGACTCAATTGGTAAAGATACTTTTGGAAAAATCATAAAATCTAAGAGGAAACATGGGATCCTGGGGAGATTATGATGAATAACTACCCAAATCTTTTTGTGAGGTAACATTCTGGTAATTTCAAGGATGAAATTTTTGTAAGGAGGAGAGAACATAACACCATAAGGTTTTATAAATAAATTTAATGCATGAAATAATGAGTCTCTAAAAAACACCACTTTTTTATAACCTAGCTAGTAAACATAATTTTTCCACCTTTGTGATTTGAATTTTGAAAAACTTACATACGCGGTTGCATTAAGTAAGATATTTAGAGTTTGATAAGACAAACTTAATTTTTTGGTGAATAGTAACATGCCCTTATAAATAGTAATACGAAACTTATGAATAGTAAATCATATTTTTATTTTATTATATTAAGGTTATAAGATAATGAGACCTTGATTAAATTTTCAACGTAATATAAGACAAATTGTTATTTTAAAATTGTTATTTTTCAAATAAATTATGATTTTATTTAAACAATAAATTAATAATATTTAGAATTTTTTTTTTCCAAAAATGGATTTTATTTTTTAATTATACATTTCATAAAATAGTTAGGGTGAATTTTTGGGATTTTTCTAAAATACTTGAATTTTTGATGATTAGTAAAATACGGTAATTTACTATATATATACATTATCAATTAAATTTACCATTCCTAGCATCATGGATGATGTAATAACACTTGGTTAGAACTAAAATGCACTTATTACTATTATGGGTCACATGAATCAACACTGTTGGTTGTACTGAGGGAAATAATTAAATAATGAATAAGATATTCAAAAATCAGCCCTCTCCTCCACTATCAAACCCCCTCACTTCCTCTTCTCTTCACTCATCTCAAGCCTTGTTACTTGATTAAATTATACCCAAATATCTTCCCAAGATCCTCCCCCATTTTACTTCAGAACTTGGTCTCATAAAAAGACCAAAAAATCTCCCCTTAAGAGACTCTCAAGGAAGATTACTTCAAGAGGTAAATTCCTCTTTTCATTTCTCTTATTTCAAGTTCCTTTATTTTCTTTTTTTATCACCACATTTAATCCAAATGTTATGATAAATACAGTACCTTAAATGTACTGGATTTTTTTTATTATAATGGAGTAATTCATCATCATCTATTATTTACCCTTATTTTATACTAGAAATGGAAACACCATCTGAGATGTGTTAATTTATCACATTCAAGGACAACAGGTTTTTAATTTCTATTTATGTCTTAAATTATGGTCATAAAATAATTTTTATGGTTGAAACAGATTATCATATAGGTAATATATCCTATGTAATTTTATTTATTATTTCGGTACAAATGGTATTAATTTATAGATCAAAATGAGTTCGTTTTTATTTATTATTTCGGTACAAATGGTATTAATTTATAGATCAAAATGAGTTCGTTGTGATAAAAAATCACCAAATAACCCAAAAAATTATCATTAAAGTTTTATATAACGATTCATCTTCACTAAAAATAAACAAATGAATTTTATAACTATGGAATATTATAGATATTAAATAATCACATATAACATCAATTATTTAAAACCATTCTCATTCTACATGTTTATCCGTACATGAATATAAGTAAACCAATCATGAAACCCAAAGAAGAAAACACTCCCAAATAATGAAATTGAATCTCTTAACCCATAAAAAGGTCATGAATGAACCTAATAAGGTTATAATAAATCAATTAAATTTATAGATGGTTATTTAATCATTAATTTATGAACCTAAATTTTATTATCCATGTCATTAAGATCAAGTGAGGGACACCTTCAGACATAAGGTAAGGGTTTTCTACTCGAACCTCCATTTTCATCGGGGTTTCTCTTATTCTATACTTACCTCAATTACATTATTATTTATTCATATTTACTCCTAATAAATTCTTCATTTATGTTATATATATGTGTACCAACCATAATAAAACTTTCATTTATGGGTAGTTATATGTTTTAAAGGGATCTGTCAAAAATTCTTCCTCATATACAAGCCCAATTCAAGGGAATTTCTCAAATTCTTACCTATTTTCAAGGGCTCCCATAATTTGTTTCTAGAAACCATTATTTTCATAAAAACACTAATTTTATTTTTAAAATACTATCTTGATTGAATTCTGGTTTTATAAAAATATTTTTCCAAAATAGCTATTCCTTTCAAAGTAAAAGAATATTTATCTCAAGAATTACTCGATGATTTTATAAGAGTATCTCCATCTATTTCAACAATCTTATTGATTATTATGTATTATTGGGATTAATATTTTATCATATAATATACCATATTTAATTTAATTGTTAATGATTAGTTTGACCGTGAATGTTCTATCTTAAAACAATTCACCAATGTACTCTGAATGGTTAGTTTTTATGCTTAATATTCGAGGAAAGTTATTTATATTTAATATGTTAGTTTCAATATGAATGTATATGATGTTTATGTTTATAACCATTAATATGAGGAATTAATTAGACTTATTAAGTGATGAGTGGGTCAATATATAGTCCCTTGATGCATTGGTAGGTATCATGAGACAAACTACGGTCTTGGAACAAGGCCTTGACAAAATGATTATTTATTGTCTTGATATGAGCCCTTGATGATATGTTTATGAGGTATGAAATTATTCATTCCATCATTATGAAACTAGTAATTTAAATTTCATTACGTTATTTTACTAGTATAATACCCATGATTATTCTTTACTATGTCATTATTTATTCATCTCTTATTCCTACCATATTATGTTCAAGTTAATTTTTAAAGGTACGTGTTTTTAGATATTCATCATTACTAATGTTTATGTTTATGATATATTACACTATATTTATTACCCTTACTGATCATTTGGGATCACCCCTTTCTTATGTTTCATTTTCAAAATACATGAAGACGTATATTATGAATAACATGCAGAAATAACCTTGGAGTTATGGATGTTGTCAAAGGAGTTTCAAAATTATATTTCCTTTCAAGTTGTAATGTTGAACTTATGTATATACCTAGTTTTCCAAAACTACTAACCTATTAATTAATTTAGGATACAAATTTCTTGTAATAATTCAAATTTAATCAAATAAGGAACCTCCTCCTAGCAACTGGGGTCAGATCTTTACCACAAGCATAAAAGGTGATAATGTTTATAGATATCACCAAGAAATGCAATACCAAAAGTTCCATAATTATGGATCTTGAAGAAAAATACTTCCAAGATGGAAAATATTGTTTTGATACAATCCTCAAGAAGTATTAATCAACATAATTTCTTGAATAAAAGTTTCATACATTAGAGGAAAACCAAAAGTCTTGTAGTGATGTCAAAAATGTTCAACTAGAAGTAAAATCAAAGAAGACCAAATGTCTTGAAAATATACTAAATGAAATGAAAAAATTAAATTAGGATAGTAATGTTAAGATCAATATATTGTTTTAATAAAAAATAAAATCATTTTAGTATGATAAAAATATCTTAAATATGAAATGTCTTGAATTGGATGTCATATTAGAAAATCTAGAAAATATTCATGATGAGTTTTCACTACAGTATGTGAGAATACCTACTACCAATCATAATTAAAAATATAATTATTGTAGTAAAAGACCTATATATTATGGAAATAATATCTTGATATCATCTAATAAATAGTTTCTAGTAGTCTCAAAGGGAAAAATACCATCCATTTCATAAAATATTAATTGGGATAATTCTTATTTCATGAACATTACATGCTCTAAGTCAAAATATATACATAGATATAAGAATAAAAATTAATAATAACTCACCAAAACATCTGTGGTGAATGTAATAAAGTGATGGAAATATTTTTCTCTAAAAGAAAACCTTACGAAGGATGATGAAGTAAAAAAAAATCACGATAGAAAATTTTTATAGAATGCTATTCAGAAGAAAAAAAATGAATAATTGGTTATTACTAGTACTATGGAATGTTTAGTAACAATACACTTGATTGATGGCATAATATGTCAATATATAGAAATAAAGGGAATCCTACATCAAGGGGGAGAAAATATCAGATGAATCAAACTCTAAAAAATAAGATAGAGAATAAATATATCTAAAATAGATTTAAAAGTTTAAATTATATATGTAGTTATTAGAATTTGATTGTTCACTCCAAATTTAAATTTTTTATTTCAAGAAATCACTTTTAGAGAAAAGTGGGAAACCAAGTACACAAAACCAAAGGAACATCAAACCTCAAATGGGTAAGCCAGGTCATTCCAAATGAAATTAAAGGAATTGTAATGACTAATTATATATAATATAAATTTGATAGAAGTTATATATAGGTCCTGACTTTCCTTGATAAACTCTTAAAAATGGAATGCTATCTATTCCCATGCACGTAAATGTTCTTCCAAGCTTGTCTTCCCTTCATTGAATCCACATATTAACACTCTATTATGTTTATCAAACCATGAAAGTTTTTCTTTATTCATATTTACCTAAAGTGGTATTTAAAACATTTGATGAGCATCCGCATTAGATATTTTAATCTTGAAAGAGTTTTCCAACATATCTTCATTAGAATTAAGGAAAATTTATTGAACCATTGCTCTGTTAGAAGCCTCCTCTCCAACACCCCTTTCTAAAATAACATTTGAGGTTGGATTATGCACTAGGATGATTTCCATAAAATATTGAGATTCCCCTAGGAATTATAAATTTAGGCTCCTCTAAATTTGGTCATCCTCGATCCTATCATTGGAGGTTGGATTTTTCTTACTACCAAGATCCTACTTTAAATTGCCAACTCATGCTGGTCTAACTTCACTGTTGTTGTGATCCTCAATGACCAAGAAAATATTCTTTGTCTCACCTATCTTCACTTTTCTATTTTTATTCCAACCTTTAATTTTCTAGTCAAAGGAAGAGCAGACATATATTATCTCTTTGGATGTATACTTCAAGTATGATCTCATCTACATTAGTTTTGGAAGGTAGGAGTAATCCTTCCATCCTTTACTCTTCTTCTTGTTGACAAGGATGAAGCTTCCTAAATCCCAAGAACCCTTCATTACTTTTTTACTCATTAGACTGTAAATCCCTCTATTGTGATATACCTCCTCACCAATTCTAGAAACATGGCTAGATACATCCTCACTTGAATCCACCCCATACATTTATTGTACCTCCTTGCATACTTTTTCCCATTCAGGTTCACTTTGATCCATAATAAATTCTTTAATTCCTAGTTCTTTGAATCAGTTACTAGGATGTGTCATTGGTACTATACTTAGAGGGTTGGGCCCCTTCACTGCTTTCACCTAGCCCTTTGAATCCAGTATTGAGCACTCCCAGATCTCATATCCCATAGAACCTTCTTTGGTTTTCACCTTTAACACTGAACCCTGCTTATGACCATTTTCTGAGTGCACAACCATATCATAATATATAGAGTTTTAAGACTTGAAATTAGGTTCCAAGACTATGCACACTCCTTCACTGCCCACTGTCTCCAATGGAGCTTGAACCAGATCATTCCTTAGCTAATTAAAAATATCTGTAACCTTCAGATCAATATTCCCATGGATTGCCTCCTCCTGGATGGGATTGGTTGGAATTTGACCACTAGGGGCCTTATCAACTCCATTAGATTGTCAAAATCTAAAATTAGAATCCACATGTTCCATTTTATGGACACAATAAAAATCTAATGTCCTTTGACCCATGCACTCACACAACATACAATAATTTATCCACGATTCAAAAACAACAGCTTCTTTGCACCAGGAATCCTCCACAATAGTGACCCTGACCCATTCCAATGGTGTCTTGGAGAAACCCACTTCAACAAAAAGGTGGGGGTGGGAATCAGGCGGCACACCAAGCTCATTCGACTGTCTGAACATGAATATCAACTGACCATTTTTTCCAGTAAGAAAATAATTGAAGGATTTTGGAAATATATGGGAAGTTTGAGGAAACTTACCCACACAATTTTAGTAGTAATATTACACTTCCCATGAAATTCATAGGACCACCAAAATAGAGAAAAATTATTTCCAATAAAGTTATATAGAGCTCTTGACCATGCAATAATTAGGTCCTCTATTGAAGAGAAATGAATCATAATATGTTGTTTATCTAGAAGACCAATGATAGTGCATTCATGAAAACTTCAGGATTTGAAAACAAACCTATCAAACATATTAATAGAAGGCCGATGAGACCTGAATCGAGTGAACAAATTCATATCTAGAAAACCTAAGGATTTAATGAATTCAGAGGTCGAAATTGAGAATTTTGGTGCACTATTAAAGAGATCTGAGACCTTCGAACAAATTGATATATATGGAAAAGGTGGTAGAAAATCATGGTTTGAGAATTGGGTGAAGGGGAACATCTGATTCTTATATAAAGGAATGGGATAATATTCCCCCTCCTACAATGTGGAGCAGGGGTCTAGGGACACTTCCATTGGGTTAAGTAATTACTGTGAGGAACATGGTGAAGATGAAAAACCCTCTTAGTCAAGTCACCAGAGTGGTGAATTATTGTTTAACTCAAATAATCATGTGTCAAATAAAAATGAGAATAAAATAACATAGAAGCAATTAAAAAAAAACTTAGATAACCTATTGAGAAAGGACCATCAAAGTGGTATATTATTCTATTGATTTATGGGAATCTTTATTGTCTATATTAGAAACTCTTGTTTTATACACCAATTGAATTAATAAAATCATCTCTCTCAATCTATCTATATTCATTTTCAATAATGGGGAGATAAAAATGAAAGAAGAAAATGATAAAGGGGTATAAAGGGAAAGAAATGGAATAATATATTTACATATTATTTTCTATAATTTTTATTGGAAAAAAATACAAAGGGGAAGATTGTTAAACCCACTTTGTGTTTGTGTTTTATTTGTTATTAATAAGTATAAATGATAATGAGAATGATTTTTATTTGAATGATTTCAACATGTGAATAAAAATAAAAACTTTGAAGTTGATTGGAGTGATAATCATGTTGTTGAGAAGAAGGATGGAGTTTCTAATAAAAGGCATGCTAAGGTGTGAATACTACTCGAGGATATGGATACACACTTTAATATTGAAAGTGTGAGATGTTGTCACTATTTATATGAAAAAAATTATAATTTCATTGATTGGATTGAGATACATTCATACATGTTAAATAATATGAAAGATACTTTGGAAGTTTATGTATATAATTGAATTGACTATATTTGAATATGCTCAAGAGGACTTGAGTTATATAGATTATTCATATTACTAGATATTTGAACTCTATGAAGAAATAAATTTTATAACTATTGATATGATCCTTATTATGAATCAATTTCAAGTTCTTATGGAAGATTAATTCACTAACTATATCAATTTAAAAGCAAGTTTTTAAATAAAGTATGGGAAAAGATAGTATAGGGTTAACACTATCATGAGAGAGAGAGAGAGAGTGATAACATAGGGATATTATATATGATGGAGCTAGTGTCCATATAGAGGGGTGAATATATATAAATTAAATGGATGACTATGGAGCATATTGAGTAATGAATAATTTCATATAAAAAGTAAAAAATAAATGCATGATTCACATTAAGTAGGGAACTATTCACTATTTCACAATATATGTGATATTTAAAAGAAAAGATTTCATTCGACATCATATCCTACCTCACACTCTCTAGGGTTTTCATGGGATGATCTCACACCACATCACTAGAGATCACCTTGAGTATTTAGTTATATAATGTGCATGACTTAACCAAGTGATTTGCCATGTTAGATCATGCGAAGCTTATGATTCATCCAAGAAGTGAAACCATGAAGATAAAAAAGTTTGGTGATAGTTAAATGGACACAATAATGTATGATGCTTGAGAATGATTGGAGGATAGTCCAAAAATATATTATGATGATTCTTTGATGGTATTTTAATATAAAAAATCATGGTAATTTTAACACTATGATCCTAACTGAGTCCGAATAATGTTTTATTCAGAAGATGCTCAGGACACTTGAGCTCCATTCCATGTAGAGATGGTCTAAACTATTGTTCACAATCGAATGAGACTCATAGAAGATAGTAGATTATTGGGAATATTATCAATGTAATTAAAAACTAAAGGTGACATGTTTTTTGAATTCAAAAAATATTGAATGGAACATTTCATTTTTTAGAAGTGTTAAGGGGGTTGAATTGTACCACTGTTGTCTATAAATATCCCATGAATGAATAATTAGATATAGATGATGAGATGATATAGACTCAAGTGAAGATAATTAGAGGCTTTATACTCACATAGGTTTTATGAAAAATAAGATCTTATGTGAAAACAACTTCACATATAATTTCATGAAAATCCATCTCTTGTGATACTTATCCTATGAAAAGGATATGAAACATACTATGTTTTCATGGTGGTTCCACACAACCTGATTTATGTGAAGCATTGATAATGAGTAACTTTTTATTGATTTCAGTTTCGTTATCTAGCAGCTATTTAAAGAACTTGTGAAAAGTAGTTATGTGAAGTAGTTCTACAAAGAATAGTTACGGTTTTAGATGTAGTAGAGTTAGAAATTTGTGTGAACCAATTTTACAAAGAATAATATAGAAGATCAATTATATAGGATCTTCAAGATGATTTTCCTGGACATAAATAATTCCAATGATAAAACTAAGAAGAACCAATACATTTCCTATTTCAAACCTTAATATATCAAATATAGAAAGATTTGATCCTGTGATTAAGGTTCACATCATGTGTATCACAGAGATGAAAATAAATAAAAAATAATATGAATGATTTATCCTTATGAATTAAATAATAAGGATAAGTGAAAGTGTGGAGGATGACCAGTCTTTTATTGATCATTATTCTAGTCAAAGAAGAAGACTAAGAAGACCAGACTGAAATAGATCTATATTGTAAGGTCTGAAGAGATATAGAGGCATCCATATGGATTTTTTCATATTGAGGATGGTGATAAGGTACATTTTTTCCATGAGAGACATGAATCCTTCACTATTTATTTACTTAAAGGTTGTATAAGATAAATATTTTATTTGATGAAGCTCCAATTTAGTTCTTGAATTGTACCCAATTAGTTTGAGGATTATGGGTCCAAGGATATACCCTTTCCTATGTTTCATCTAGATAATAAAATAGTAAATATGTGAGACTAGGATAAAATCCACCATACACCAGGGATGTTTTCATCTACATTTGAGGAGAAACTTGTTAAAAAATCCCAGTGCTATTTGTTTTATTCTTTCCTACTTAAGTTCTTGTTTACAAACAAAAAGTAAGGAAATATATATATATATATATATATATATATATATATACAGATAGAGAGAGAGGTAGATATCCATTCAAGGAATAATTTTATAGAAAAAATGGATAAAGTTTCAATTAGAGAAAAGACACAAACACAGATTCACCCCCTTAGCGTTAGACATATTTCGAGTGATCTTATCAAAGGGAAGTGGAAGTATATGCTGATTTGTGATTGGGTTAGTGATATGTGGTTTAAATTTCACTATATATCCTGAAATAATAAGAATTAATCCACATTTAGTTTTCATTAAAGACATGTCATCCCATCATAAAGTCTAATATAGAAGGCCCAACAAGAATAGAGAGACTATACACTAGGAGAGGGGGTTGAAATCTACATATGGGATCATGATAGGCAATTATAATGTCACTAAATATCCTATAATATCAATAATAATGTCACAAATAGTTATAGTTGAGGAGTATATAAATTAATATAACTCATAAAAAGTATATATATATATATGGGTGCCCAATTGAGGCAAGATAGGATAAAACCCATTGTGAATAGATAAATGTCTTATTACCATGGTAGAATCAGGCATGAGATTTGTATCTGGGTCTGGGATGAGTGGACCAGGAATAATTGAATATACTATGGAAATAGGAATCATTCCTTGCATAGTTATTATGAGGAGAATTTATTATTATGGTGCAAGTTCAGAACCAAAATTGAGCCCTATGCTGGTACCCAAGATTGGGAGTCTGGGTTTCTTCATACAATGTCCCAGTGTTTGGTCGATGTAGAAAACCTGACATGAATGGAGACCATAAAAAGGATAATTTTTTCAAATGATAGAGATATTTTATCATATTTTAGGTTTATGGATACTTAACCATACACAATTTTACTCTTACAAAAATCTAGTCTCTATGTAATAAAATTTTGTCATATATAACAAACCTCTCTAAGAAGTTTATGGGTCATACGAGGTGGATCATATGTTATTCAGTTTAAATTCATGTGACTAGGACTTGGATGATATAAAATTTAGGGCTGTATGATGTGAACCTCTATGTATATGGATTTATATATATATATGTAATGAACTGACCTAGGTTAACCCGACCCATCACCTGATCCATTTTTTCACATGAGCTGAGGTGTGTTACCGATCACCCCTAGCTAGATAAAAGTTCCAAGGTATCACAAGTGAACATGTGGGAATGGTTTCACTCATAATAAATCCAAGAACAACAATAAGTTCTAATTGGGAACCCAACATGAGGTTTTTATTCATTATACATCCATATTAAAGTAAAAAAAATTAGTTCCAAAATAAGAACATCCAAACATGGAATAAAAAAAATTAATGATACCAAAATATTTTTCCAAAAAAATTCCCTCACAATGAAACCATTTTATAAAAAACTTTTACAAACCAAATCAAAGAAATAAATCTAAAATAAATTAGGATTTTAGAGAGTCCGAAACACCACAATACCCAAACCGATCCAAAGAACTCAGGTGATAGACCCAAACATCTCCATGTGACTCTCAAGTCACCAACATAAAGATATGTAGCATACTAATATAAAATCCATAACATTGTAACCTATAAAAATCATGAAGGCAACATACCCACCAACATAATTATGTAGAGTGTAAGCCAGAGGCTAGTAGGATACCACCATGAGACTATTACATTACTTTTTTTAAAGAATCCAAATCCACTATTTTGGAAGTAATATCAAAATAAGCTTTAATTTCCTTTATAAAAAATGTAAATAAGATTACAATACCTAATATCATTTCTAAAAACACACTATTTATAAAACGCGCCTCAAAGAGGTCATACCAAGGAAACATCATTTCAAAAACTAACCATTAAATTTGAAATAGATTACATTTCAAAAAGAAACAAGTTAAACCATATATTTCCATTTAACAATCAATTTGAAAAAAACCATCAATGGTTTAGATTACATTTTAAAAGAAACAATTTACAATGTATTTCATTTGAAACACCCACCTATTTCCCAATTTAAAACATCAACACATAAACACAACCCTCAAAGATGACTAAAGAATATGGGAATTCATAATAAAGTTTAAATCAATAAAATATTCATAAACAAATGACAATAATAAAACAAGTCAATCCTT
The DNA here is from genome assembly GCA_963277665.1 of Viscum album. Taxonomy (NCBI): domain Eukaryota; kingdom Viridiplantae; phylum Streptophyta; class Magnoliopsida; order Santalales; family Viscaceae; genus Viscum; species Viscum album. The sequence continues at coordinate 755,057,037 of OY728160.1, forward strand.
ACAACAATAATGATAAATCATAGATAACCATCACCTCATGTAGTCTCAAATAACATGATAAGTAACTAACATGAAAATACACAATAAAGAGGCATAAAATAAGATACATATCATGAGAAAACACAACATGGACTAAAGGGGAAAATACTAGATGTGAAAATGTGGAACCAAATATTGGAAGGTTAACAGTCAGAAAACAAGTTACCTGAATCACTATAACTATCCTCATTGGTAGCCCCCCTAGCTAAGTCATAACTTTCAACTAGGGTCTACTATTCAATGCATAAATCTCAACTAGAATAACTAATGTACATTGAATACACACTTAGTATCCTAGGGTTCCTCTTGTCATAGCTAACATATGTGGACTTCTATTAAGACAATGTCGATCAAATGAAAATCACATAGACCAATGGAAATAAAACTCAAAAATCAAATACCTTCCACCCCCAAAACACACACTTAAATAAATATTCCCTAAACCCAAAAAATTAATATGAATCATGATTAAAGTAACTATAAAAAATGCATATAATCATAAATAAGGGATAACATTAAGGATAAAATAGGGTGTAAACATTAGGCAAAAAAATTCACCTATCACACAATATTCCAAACGATCCTTTACCTTGAAACTAAGAACTAAACCTTTGGAAATTCATTTTTAAAAACAAATTTAAAAAATAAAGTGTAAATACAAGGTAACACACACAATACCAAATCATAGGCTTAATCTAATCAAGTAAATCACTAAAGGATGACATCAAACAAATTTACCTTTCTAAAAATAAGGAAAACCCCCTTTGACTGAATGACCCAAAGGCCTTATTTTTTATTAATTTTATGATAACCCCCATTTCAATGGATTAGGGGGAACCCTTACAAGGATTGTAGGCTTAGTAATTACATTGCCTATAGTCTTGGAGACATTACATGACCCGTAGGTCTTAAGGAAATCATACAGACTATGAATACTTTAAACTTCTCCTCCCCAGCATCTACATCGTGATCAGATCTCCACCTTTGTATGACTATTCAGCTAGCATGTCCACGTGCAGAGGTTCATAGGTGTGGTACCGATGGAAAATGTCATACCCTCTCATTCTTTCTAAGTCCGTTTAACCCTGATCTGGTGGATGCGCCCTGCTATTTCCTCCTCTGGAGCGGTTCCTTATAGAATCTTTTTGTGTAACTGCAAATCAGGTGGCCCTCAAGGCCTTGAGATGGTACGAAGGCCATGAGGTGGCCCGAAATCCTTACTTACCTAAAGGCTCGAGTGGGCCGAAGGGCTTAAGGACTCCAAGCCCAAACCGATGGACCAAGGTAAATAGTTCCAGCTGCTATAGTACCGAACAATACCTACTATAGTAACTACTACAGTAATTGCTCCAGTAACTACTACAGTGCCTGCTACAACACTACTACAGTGCCTGCTACATTACTGCTAAATTACCCCAGAAATTACGGCTCCGGTTGGGTTTTGAACATGGGTCTCATAGATGGACATAGAGAGAATACATTTTAAAATAATAAAACCCCCTTTTATCTTAAGGAATCCCTTTTAAACAAAGGAACACTCTACTTTATAAATCCATATTGGCCCAAATCTCCATGAACCAATCATTTTTCTTGAAGAAAACCACCAATGAAATTTTATCAAATAGTTAGAATGCATAAAATGAAATTCAAAAACAAAGTTCCATTGAACCATGAAAATCACCCATTTTTCTAAAGAAAATACTAGAAAATCATAGAGAACTGACTAAAACCATAACGTGAGGTGGAAAAATTATTTTCCCTCACACCACTATAGAAGAAGAGTATCATGGTCGATTCATAGGGATTAAGAAGAGAAGGTAAAATCATGAGTCAACAAGTTTTAGTGGGTTATCTTGGTGACGAAATGCGAGGGAAAAAAATTAAGACCAAATGAAAATAGAAGAATAATAAATGAAAAGGAGAATGAAATGTAGTGTAAATTGTGTCAGGGTTAAAATTTCAACTCAGGTTAATTATAAAGATAATTCTTCAGTGTCTTAATTTTTTATGAAATTACTTTTCCATGGGAATTTAATTTTTACCATTAATTCTTGGTATGATAACTAATGGTTTAATCCTTCAAGAATTAATACAGTGACATGGTTATTAAATTATTTTAAAATATATTTTTATCCCAAAATCCAAAACAATGGAAATAGGTTCTTCCAATGGCCATGTGATCTCCCATTATAATTTATTTAGTTATACCTAGTTATGTCATTCTTGGTCTGAAACAAAACATTTGATAAATTTATAAATTATATTGGTAAATTAATTATAAAAAATAAATCACAATGATTGAACAAACACCATAATTTCAATTAAAACAGACCCATAGTCTGATTATAACCCCAAAATTGAACACTTACTCTCTCATGAATTTGGTAAGGGTGAAAGGATTGATGGGAAACTCAATACTATCCATAGATACAATAGGAAAATAAGGGTAAATGAGAGAAAAAAAAGAAAAATTAATGGAAATGAAATGAAAACACCTACTAGAAAAGGGGGAGGATCAAGCCAATAGATCAGCAACACCTCCCTCATAAAATAACCAACCCTTAATTTGAAGGCATATATTTCAATTTATAAAAAAACAAATTACATGGAATGTACTGAAATTTCATGGTGTGTAATTTGGTAAAATACCATTTTTCCTCACTTTCTATACTGGTGAAAACCAAGTCACACTTTGAATTTTCACATGGTGACTATCAGTCAGTGAAAAGTACACGATGCGTAGTGCTGACATACATGGTATGTAGTAGATAAATTTCCACCAAATTATTCTCAATTAGGCATACATGGCATGATTGATGGTATACATGGCATGTGAGCTCTAGTATGAAACTTGGGTTTGTACTTAGGTAGCTTATTTCCCACATATTTCAAATGTTCATGGAATGTTCTTATAAATTACATGTTGCGCAGTTACTCACTTTACTGAAAAAATTCTCTAAATTGTGCATTCAACTATTAAATCTAGAAAATCTACCATAAACATCAAAATGAATCATTTAAATCATTTAATATTATATAAATGATAAAAATATACTTTTCACTCAATAAAAAACACCAAAATAGTATGAAAAATTAAAATACATTATACTCCCCCACACTTAGCCATTTTCTTACCATAAAGTAGAATATCAACATCAAATTAAAAAGAGTTTATACTCCAATATGAGAAACATTAAATCAATTATAATTATAAACATAAATTCATGACTAATAATTTAAAAAATTAAAATATTTAGTCAAATTATATGTATTTTGGTTATGATTCATATATAATTAAATTTAAGATATTTCCTCACTTTCACTCACATTTTTCAACTTTTCATAAATACTCATGCCATTTCTAATCTACCTCACCTAAAAAACAATTCACTTATCTATAAATATAATTTAATCAGAGTTATGATAAGTCTCAAGTATATGAAATATATCTATAGTATTTCAAGTAATCTTTACTTAGAAATTAAACCACAAAAATCATGAGTACTTATATTAAAGTTCTGATGAATCTAATACTAAAGGATAGTGGGTAATGATTTGGAAATTCAACTCAGTGGATTTAAAAAAGAATAAAAATTCTTTAAATATAATACATGATGTTAAATATAATTCTCAATGGAAATACTCACCCTATCAAGTGTCCTCATGAAAACAAAACATCCACTTCTTTCTTTTACCACTCAGATTTCCAAACCGACTTTGAGTTCAATGAATGAATTTGGTTCTCTTATCACTTTATTATTTTTTTGAAAACAAATTGAGGACCCTATAAGAATAATGTAGTATGTTGTTCAAAACATATCTCAAATTAGAAAAATATGATTTCCTCACATTCACATCATGGTAAGCTCACCTGATGGCACCGTGAATCACCAAACTCCACTATTAAAGATCAATTGAAAAATCATACAATAATATCAAATAATAAGGTTAGGAAGGGTAAGTAGGTTTGTAAGGTAATTCAAGGTTTTTAAGGGTTTCAATAAATATTAATTATAGTGTAATACTCAAGGTCAAATGGGATCAAAATTGATCAATCAAATGCCTTAATCATTTTAATGTGTTTTAAAATCATCATGTTTTAATAAGAAAAACATGAAAGTTATAGTAGTTATGAATATCAATAGAATATTTTAAGACATAGGGTATAAGAAATAATATTTCAAAAATAATTAGTTTACCTTATATGAATGGGAATAAAAATAAATAGATTAACTGTGTAATGGAATGAATAAAGATAACCAATCCACTCAATGAAAATTTTGAAGAATTAAAATCAAAATTAAAAATTATATCAACAATCATTTTAAAATATTCTAAAGTTTAATTTAAATTAAAATTTTATAAAAGATAAAGTGTAAATAAATACACATCATGGGGCCTAAAATGGTGCAACCTGAGGGAATATCCTCTCAAAATGGAAAGACATCCAAGTGGAAGAGACCTGAAACTATAGAAACAAATACATGAACTATGAGAACCAAACCATGAAGAAAGATAGTCTACTACCTAGTTCCATTCTCATCAAGTGTAGATTAGGGTAGTAGGATCATTGATAAGGGACTTTAATATTTGAATATGATAAATAATAGACCAAGGAACCGTAATTCGACCTTTTATAGAGTGAAATATGATCTATAAATTGGTCTCCATAAATGAAAAACAGATATTGTTGTTACAAAAAATCTCTAAACCAATGTGGATAGCATAAGACTCCACCATTAATGAATCTCCCACACCATAATTGGTACTGAATAAAAAAATTACAGAACCACCAGAATCGCACACAATACCTCTGCCTCACATGCAACAAACATTTAACAAACCATCAAAATTTAATTTGAGACCACGGTAAAGAGGTATCCAATAGATCCAATTCCCCCTAAAATATGAAACCTTCCTACCATAGGAAGTAATGCTAGCCTGCCTATCATAGGAAGAAATTCCAACCTTCATACCAGAGGAATAAATACCACCCTACAAGATGCATTTTAGTGATGGGGTTGATTCCCATCATTTACTCAGTGGCACCAGGTCAATTACCAAAATAAAAAATCTAGAAACTATGATCCTGCATGACATGAAGACCCCCTCATGATGATATTTATTCCTAGCCTCCCAAACAATCTAGTAGCCAGAAACCAAAAGAATCACCCTCACCCTTATTTCAGAACAATCCCCATTGACACTATTAAACCAGAGATGGAGGAAATCATTATCAACCAGTTAATAAGTGAAAGACCAAAAAAGTCACCAAAATAACACCAAATGAATGTTGCCCAATAACCTTCAAAGAAAAGGTGAGAAACATATTCTTCATAGGGGATCCTACAATAGGTACACCTTGAGGCAAGATGAGTTCCTTTATGCTTGACCTTCTCATATGTGGGAAGGGAGAAGTTCCATAATCTTCATACTAGAAAGTTGTATTTATAAGGAATATTCTTTCACCAAAGATTATATCCCCATGGATCATGAACTGTGTTGTCTTGCAGAACCCTATGATAAGATTTAGTAAAGAAATCCCATAGGAAGAATCCATGAACACATAAATATCGAGCCCATCATTCATTTCGATACTTTGAAAAAAGGTACACTTATTTCAATTAAGAACAACATTACAAAAAGGATAAGAACAAGATTTCTTGAAAGAATCATAAAGAATGGGACACCCCAAAAAACCGAGTAGCTCAATAGCCTAATTATGACTCCAAAATCCAATATCTCCTCTACCAATGATCCAATGTGAGTTGGCCTGAAGAACCAAAATATAACCTTGGATACAATTCTAAAATCTATACACCTCCCCCTTAGAATTATTAGATCTGACCCATATTTTTTTTAATGAAGCTACACTAAAGTGTTTGACCATCAACTGCTTCCCAAGACAACTTGTATTGAATGTTGTTCATCAAACTCAAGACATCTTTTAAATTGATACCACCTTCATCCTAGGACCTGGACAACCTTCCCAAGAGGCCCAATGGAATCTACCTTCTTAGTGGGAATCCCAAATGAAAGATAAAATAATATTCTCAATCTCTTTGATAACAGCTTTGGGAATGTTGCATGCCAAGAGAACATGCATGGGAATAGAAGACAAGACAAGAATTACTAGAGTGATCCACCCACCAAAAGAGAGAAAATGGTTCTTCCAATTATTAATATGATTAGAAATATTATCAACTACCCTTTCATAGTGTTGGATACAAATATTATAGGTAGAGATAGGTACTCCAAGATACTCCATAGGAAATCTTCTTCTGTAGATACCCAAGAAATCCTCAATTGAAGAGGCATGCCTTGAGAAACTAGAATAAGGGATGAAAAGACTACTTTTGTCAAATTTTATCCATTTTCTACTACACTTAAAATATTATTGCATAATATTAACAAATACTAGGAGTTATATCCTTTTACCATTCACAAAAAATACCATGTCATTCAAGGAAATAATATGAGACAGACTTGTATAGGCACCCTTGCCCAGAAAGGCACAAATATTACTGATAAGAATACTATGATTTAAATATATACTAAAGGATTCCTGATCCAAAATGAAAATAGAGGGAGAAAGAGGGTCCCCTTTCCTTAACCCTCTAACAATTTTCATGAAGTTATACTTCCTACCCATGAAAGAGATTTATAGACACAAAGATCTAAAAAACCTAAAGAAAAGATTAACCACCCACTATGAAAATCCCATGCAACTCATTACCTTGAGAATGTAATTCCATTCAAGTTTATCATAATCTTTGTCCATATTAGTTTTGATGACTATGTTGGACCCCTGGGACTTAATTTTGATGTCTCCAACCATATCATGAGAAAGACCAATGGAACCCTAGATGGACCGACCCTTAACAAAACCATGTTGTTCTCTAGAAATCCACTTAGGAAAAAATAATACAACCTTCTAATGAGAATGATGGACATGACTTTATAAGTGAAATTTCACATACTGATGTGACAATATTGATTGTGAGATGAAGGGTCCTTAACCTTCATAATGAGAACCAAGGTGGTGGAACAAATGACTCAGGAGAGGTTCCCTCCATGGAAGTAGTCATGGATGGTCTCAATGAGATCATTATTCAAAAAAATTTCACCCATGAATTTATTATTTATAGGCATAAATAATCTATAATTTTCAATATACTAAAATATTTCTTCTAAATAATGATTTATCTTAGATTGGGAAAAATGAAAATGACTAGTCTGGTGTTGAGAGACCATCCCCCATACTTAATATAGCACATGGTACCCAATGTGAAACATCAAGGAGGATAAAGGTAATGAAACACAACATGAGGAAAAATAGACTAGGGAAGTAATGAAATAATTAAGCCATGAAAGGAATAAAAATAAAGGGAGGCACTAAAACAATACTCCCTTGAGTGGTGGAGGATAAAAAATATGAATTATTGAGTGTGATAGGATTATCTTATGTTGGAATCCAATATGCCATAAATTTCTTGAAAACCTATTACTATCATTGAAAAGATATAGGAAATTTGTATGAAAGAATAGAATCACATCGAAACACTAATATATATATATATAATAAACAATATGTGATAAAAATAATCATTGTGTGGCCTTATGAAATACTAAGTTGGGAATTTAGGGGTCCTGGTGCTAAATGAGAAGCCTCATTACTATCTAAAGGTACATTATAAACCCCTCCACCTAATCGAGTCAACAGTTTATAATTTTTATTCAAGAGATAACTAAAGTATTAGTCAAGGTTATGGGTGGTGTTGGGGTTTTAGATGTGTGTGAAGTGGAAGGATTGGGGGTGGAAGGCCGGATATTGGTATAAGAAGATGGATTAATAGAAGAGGGAGGAATAGATTAAGGAAATGGTGTAGTAGATGAAGCTGGTGGATATGCTAGAGTAGTTGTACCCTTAGAGGAAGTAGATATTTCTCCAACCAAAACATGTGTTAGGAACTTCTACATGAGCACATAGGAGATCCTCTGCTTTTGGATCATACCCATGTGAATAATCTTGAGATAGTCCATCCATTTGGGAGAACCTAAGAGGTAGTGTGGATGAGAGGGATCAAAAACCCCTAAGCGGTGTTCTAATTGGGTGGCATAAAAACCTCTATTTAGGTTCCCCAATGACTAGTGAACATGGTATGGAAATATGAGGTATAAAATAGGGGAGGTTGGGGTAGTCATGTTGGTAGATTCAAGTAAAGAGAACCATGTTTCTCATAGACAAAACTCACCCTTACTCATGACATGGAAATAAGATAGAGATAAAATAATGATGGATAAAACAAAAAGGGGTTGATATGATTGGAGATTTATTCTATAAAGTAGTATAATACCATACATTAGTTCTATTAATCTCCTATAACATAGTAAGTAGTTCTAAGTAGTTGGATCAAGTGAGGGTGTAAACTAAGGGTGGGGTGGATGGATGGGGTAAAATTCACATCCTCAACCAAACTCAATCATGGTAAATGAAAATGGAGTACCTATTAGGTGTAATTAGATTAGTTTCATAGTGTCACTCATCATCCTGTGATACACTATCCCATCAAACTAAGATATCACAGTGAGCTCCAAAAATAGATCATGATAGGTAGAAGTGTGGTCATGGAAAAATGTGATAAGATGGGTGTGGGAAAACTACTCCTTAATATCCTATATGAGTCCCAGTTTATTTGGAATTCTCATATCAAGCAATAAAATACTTAACTATTTCATGAAACATGATAAATGACACAACTAGTCATTGGTAGGGTATCTCTCACAAAAAATAAGGCATGAGTGATGTTTTGATGCAGGAGATGTGGGAACTGGTTGTAGTTTGGCCCCAAATGTCGATGTGGATGAATATAATGGTGTGGTAGAGGGTGGATGAGGAGGTGGTGTTACTAAATTAATGTATGTCACATCAAAAGATAACATCAATAGAGTAGATGATGATGATGATGCAAACAAAAATACTTTCTCTAGTGATTTTGGTCGGTTTTTTTTCTCATAGAAACTCCTTTGGTGGCTCAATATGAACTCACCATGGGGTGAGTGAATCCTATTATATGTTAGGGTGATTTCCATGTGAACGGTCATCATTATCCAAAATCTTAGAAATTTAAAAATACAAAAGAAAACTAAAGAAAAATAAAACTAAAAGAAAATGAGATTTGTAAAAGTTCATGGTGTGTTCTTTAGAGTACATGGAATGTAGTGTATTATTGATAGAAACCCATTTTCTCTGAAGACATGCCTTGTAACCCCATTTATAGGAATTTTAAGGTACATGAAATGTGTTAAACACACACACACTATGTGTTGGAAAATGGGATCAAAAACCATGTGACATACAGGACATGACCTCTCTTTGGCCGAGTATAAGAAAATGTACAAGGCATGTTACGAATGAACAAGACAAGTGTATTTAAAATTTAGTGCCTACCTATGTTCAATTTTAACATACCATGTATTCTTAGTGTGTTTTCCAATTTTATTATTTGTTTCATAAAAAATACCCCAAATCCTTAATAACCATAAAAATGTGATGGAAACGTTGAAATAAGGGTTATAAAACCAAATACCTTGATCCTAGAACGAATTGAAAGTGATTTTGAGTGGAAAACTTCCTAAATATACTGATTGGAGGGTGGATGATAATAGATTACAATAGATAATTACATGAGAATATGAGGGTCTGTGTCTTTAAATCCTAGGTATACAACATGTATACAAGGCCTCACACCATGTCCACATTTATTTATTTACATGATTAATTAATTATTTTACTTTTTTATTTATATAGTTTTAACATAGAAATATATATATTCCTATACACATAATGTGTTTATAAATACACTATGTGTGTTCTAAAAACTAAAAAGGAGAAGGAAAAGCATCACCCTAGTGCTCAGGGTGGGGTTTGAACTGGTGGCCTATTCAATCCCATTGATCATCCTAAATCATTGGAGAAAAGTTTGTACTTATGATAGATTATTATAATTTTGGTATTTTATTCCTCAAATAAACATATACATGGTTAAATAAACTTTTCATGATGTGTGATTTTATTTTTTAAAGGTGAGATGAAGTTGGGGAGTTTGGAAGGACTAAATCTAGGGTCTTTTGGATCCAAGGTAGTGACCCTTCCCATCACCCCAACCCCTTATTTAGGTGAAAAATTATTCTTATATTATTTTAAATTTTATAAAAATATTAATACATACACACACAAACACATTATGTATAGATACATACATGATATGTTCTTTTATTTAAGGCAAAAAATGATCAAATTTAGTTGGCTGGAAGGAATCTAATCTAGGTCTTTTAGACACTGGGTTTCAAACCTACCAGATGATCTAACCCTATCATAGTTTTTTTATTTTAATATATATATACATATAATAAAAATTCCACATGATTACAATACATGATGTATGATAAAACACACAATGTGTATCTTTATTTAAAATAAAAATATGATGTTGTGGTCAGTTATGAGGATTCAAACATGGGTAGTTTGGAACCTAGATAGTTATCATACCAACTGACCCATCCTCATCATGAGCTTTATTTTTTATTTTCATTTTATTTTAAAATATAATAAAATATCACATGTTTTTTATAAAAAACATGGGATAAAAAGAATGACCCTGTTCCAATGGAGGGTATAGAGGGATTCAAATTAAAGATGGCCCAAATGACCTTGAGCGACCCTTCAATCAACACAAGATTAATTCAGGTTTATTATCTTAATTATTATTTAATTATATTAAACATACTATTCTATGACACATATAAAGCTACAAACATATTTCAGGTATTATTAATACACGTCATGCATTCTTATTTTATTCATATGTTCACAATGCTTTGAATAAAAGAACGAGAATAGGATAAAAGTGGGATATATAAAATGTAAGAATAAAAGTACACACTGTATAGTAATTTAAAATAAAAAATGGAAGAAATAAAAATAAAGAAAGAGAAAAACTTGGTTTCCTCCTATAAAGTGCCTTTATTTAAGGTCTTTGGAACGACTTGAGTGAAATAACCTACTTATAATCTAAAGGATGGTGTAGATTTCACTCTATGAAGCACCACATATGTATGGAAACATCCCTTCTGAACAAAGTGTGATGTTTTCTAGGAGTATAGGGAGGAAGTTTATAGTAGACCAGTTTTGTGACTATGAGGTTCTAGAGGTGGACTTGTACGCTGGTTATGCCCTTTCAGTCTTTCACCTCATTTGGTTCTTACTCTATAATAATAATTATGTGAAAGGTATCATATAAAATATTCATAGGGGGTAATGTATCCACTGAGTAATTGGAATTTAATTAGTAATGAATTTTAATACTATTATGTTGTGATGTTTCCCAAGTTTTAAATTCAGCACATGAGATACAATTTTCATAAAAATTTAATTCAGGATAATCGAGGTCCATTTTACAACATAATTTCTTTGTTGAATCATGAATATAATGTTCAATGTTATAAATTTATTAATTTTCCTCATTTTTTATCACATATATAATTTTTCCTACTAAATATTTAATCCCTTCTAATAATTCAGGTTGTTCTAACTGGAAATTGATGAAATATTTTTATATTTAGGTTTTAATTTTCAAGTGTGGAATCCATTTTAGAAGAAATTGGATTGAATAATTTATATGGTTATTCATCATATTGAAACTCATAATCCATACATAGGAAATACTCCCCGATATGTGAGTAAAGCATTATTGTTTCATATGAATATAAATCCTCTCTAAATGAGGCATGCCATATTTTGATTAAATAATAATACATTCAAGAAGTGAAATCTATGTACCCAAAAAGAGTGATATTAAACGAAAAAGAAAAAACTAAATTAACCAACCTAAAGTCAAAACCCACATTGCTACTTTCATGTTACCTTACAATGATGATAAAATTTTGACTAAAACCATCACAAGGTGTAAAAAAATTATATTCCATTTCTCTACTATAGAAGCAAAGTATCAGGGTTGTTCTAGAGGGAAAAATCATAGAAGAAACAGTCACAACTCAATGAGTTTCATCTGGTTATCCAGGTAATGAAATTTTAGGGAGAAAAAGTTGAAAACATGAATACTAAATGAAAATAAAAGAAGAAGTAATGAAAAAGGAGAATAAAATATAGAGGAAAATATATTAGGGTTAAAATTTTATTTTTGGTTAATTATAAAAATCATTCTTTAATGCCTTAAATTATTGATGAAATTACTTTACCATAGGGATTCAATTTTTACTGTAACTTCTTGGTATGATAATGAGTGGTTGAATTCTTTAAGACTTAATCCCTTGGTCCAATGATTAAATTCTTTAAAAACATATTTTCAACACAAACCCCAAAACATTAGATATAGAATCTTCTAATGGATATGGGATTTTCAATTGTAATTTTATTGGTTATCCCCAGTTGGGTAGTTTTTGGTCCCACACAACACAAATGATGATTATAGGAATTAAATCAGTAAAGTAATTATAAAATAGAAATCAAAATAATTTAAAACACATCATAATTTCTATTACAACACATCCATAGTCTCATTACCCCAAAATAGAACACTTACCCTCTCATGACCAGGTTAAGGGTGAATGGATAGAGGTAAAACTCAATACTTCCCATGGATATAATAAGAAAACAAAGTGAAAAATGATAAAACAAAGAAAAAATAATTAAAATGAAAGGAAAAACCTACTGGATTTTGGGGAGAATCGAGTCGGTAGAGTGGAAGTACCTCCCCCTTGAAATATCCAACCCTTAATTCAGAGACTAACCTATGAATTTATAGAAAAATAAATTAAATGATAAGTACTCAGGTAAAGGAACATTTTCCCCTAACTTTATCCACATGTAGGTGGAATATTGTGTCACTTTTTGAATTCTCATGTGGAAACTGTTGATAGGTTGAAAGTAAAAAATGTTTGGTGATAATGTATATGTTTTGTAGTAGAATTATTTCCAATAAACACTTATATATTTTCCATACATGGAGTTCTTGATGGTATACATAGTGTTTGAATTATGGTGTGGAACTTTGGTGTGTACTTAGACTTGTAGAGCTATGGATCTTTCAAATGTACATGACATGTTATTATTAATTACACATAGTGTATTTACTCACTTTACTCCAAAACTGGTATGAAATTTTCATTCAATTGTAAAATCCTACAAATCATTCATGAAAACCAAAATGAATCATTTAAACCATTTAAGATTTTATATCTAGTAAATATATACTTTTTACTCAATAAAAAACATAGAAATAGTATGAAAAATTTTGGTACATCAAACTTCCTGAAATTTTTCCATTTTATTTCCCTCAAGAAAAATCTCAACATCAAATTAAAAGGATTCCATACTCAAATAAGGTTAAAATATGATCAATTGTACTTATAAACATAAATTAATAATTGAGAATTTCCAAAGGTAAAATATTTATTCAATTTCAATGTATTGCAATGTTTCCTCATATATAATTAAGTTTAATTTATTCCCTCTCAAATTTTTAGATTTTAATAAATAATCATTATATATATGATCTACCTAACCTAAAAAATAATTCAATTATCAATCAAGATCATTTAATTATAGTTATGATCAATCTCAATTATATGGACTCTATTTATAGGCTTGAAAGTAATCTAAATCCCCACATAAATATTAAACCACAAAAAATAATGAGGCCTTGCATTAAGGTTCTGATAAATCTAAAGATAAAGTTTTGTGGGTAATGATGTGAAAATTTAAATGAGAGGACTGAAAAAGGAAGAAAAATTATTTAAATATAAATCATTATATTTAGTATAAAACTCTATGAAAATACACCCACTCTCAAGTGTCCTCACAAAAACAAGATGCCCAATTCCTTCTTTTTTTGCTCAGGTTCACAAATTGACTTTGAGTGAAATGAAAGAATTTAGTCCTATTTTCACTTAATTCTTTTATTAAAAGAAAATGGGGACCCATATAAGCATAATGAATGATGGTATATGAATTTTATCTCAAATGATAAAATGATTCTTCCCCCACACTCACTTCATGGTAAGCTCACCCAATGGTACCATAAATCACCAAACTCCATTATTAAATATCAAATGAAAAATCATGAAATAATATCAAAACATTGTGGTAGGAAGGGTAAGTTGGCTGGTAATGTGTCTTCTTATCAAGGTAATTCATGGTTTCTTAGAAATTTACTAAATATTAAATGTAGATAAGGTCTTAAGGTCTAATGGGATCAAAATAGAATAATCAAATGCCTCAATAATTTTAATATTATTCAAAATAATCATGTTTCAGTAAGAAAAACATGAAAGTTTTAGTATTTATTAATATCCTAGGAATCTATTAAGATAGTGGGTATAATAAAGAATATTTTAAAAAGACTTAGAATACCTATTAGGAATTGGAATAAAAATAAATTTGACAAATAGGTCATGGAATGGATATAGATAACCAATATACTCAATGAAAATTTTCAATAATTAAAATCAAAAATCAAAATTATATCAGCAATCATTTCAAAATGTTCTAAAACTAAAATAATCATGAAACTCTTAAAATTTTGACATATTTTCTCATTATTTATAATCTTAATTAATTTAGAATATCCATCATACTGAAACATTTCTTCTAATTAGTGAATTATCTAAAGGGAAAATGACCAGTGGGGTGTTGAGATGCAGAGTTAGTAATTAAGAGGGTCCTAATGATAATATAGAAGCCTCATTCTTATTTGAAGGCATTCCAACAACCCCTTTTCCTGATCGATTCGATGTAATATAACATCCAAGTGAGAGAGGACCAATGGATCAACCAAGGGTATGAGTGGTGGTAGATCTATGGATGGGTGTGGAGTGAAAGGATTAGTGGTGGGATAATAGTAAAAGAATATAGATCAGTGAAATACGGATGAATGGATGGTGGTGATGGTGTTATAGGAGTTTCTAGTTGAGGTACCAAAGTAACGACAACCTTAGGGGTAGTAGGGTCCACTCCCACTGCAGAATATGCTGGGTTCTTTTGCATGATCATTTCAGTGATCCATTGCTTTTAGACCATACCCATGTGAATATGAATGAGATAGACCATCTGTTGGGCATAACGTAAGATGTTTTGTAGATGATAGCGCTCAAAAACCCCTAAGTGGTGCACTAATTGGGTATTGTAAAAACTACTATTCATGTTTCCCTAATAGTTCATGAAAATGGTGTAGAAATATGAGGTGAAAAAATTAGGGAGGTCAGGGTAGTCATTCCATTCGATGTAGGTAAGGATCTCCATGTCCACCCAAGATACAACTCCCCCGTCCTCATTGTGTGGAAATGGGATGGAGTAGAAATAGTGATGGATGAAATATAAATGTTACGAGATGATAAAATTGGTTTTCTATGAAGTAGGATCATACTGGAAATTCAGTCCAGCAATCTCTTACCACAAAATGAGAAAGTCTGATTGGTCAGGTTGGGTGATGGTGGAAATAGGGTGTACGGTGGATTTATGGGTGTAAAATTTGATCTCTTGACCTAAATCACTCATGTTAAGCATAAATGGATGACCACCTAATCAAAATTAGATTAATTTCATAGTTTCACTTAGTTTCTCCTAACATGTTGATCCTTCAAAATCTAATACTGAAGAGAAATCTAAAAATATATCATGATAGGTATAAGTGTTTACCTAGAAAACTATGATAAGATGGGTGTGTTCTGTAAAATCTTAGATCTCCTCCATGAGTCCCAACCTATCCAGTATGATCTTATCAAGGAAATTACTATTAAATTGAATCATAGACCATGATAAATTATGCATCCTCTCATTGCAAGGGATTCAATCATCAAAAATAATCCTTGAGTGGGGCTATGGTGTGGGAGATGTTGGTTTTTATCGGGGTCTGGATCTAGATTTCAATGTAGATGGATCTGATAGTGTGGAAGTGGGTGGAGGTGGTGATATAGTTTCAAGATTATCAGCTAGTGCACCAATAGTTGATGTTGATAGAGAAAATGACAATGCTGATGTAGGATAAAGTACTTTTGATAGTTCCTAAAACTAGTTAGCTAGTAGGTATACTCTTAATTACTCCTTTAGTGTCCCAATGCAGAGTCTTCATAGTTTGTTTGAATCCTCTAAGATGGTGGGGCACTATACATGTGATCATCCTCCATCATCCATAATCCTAGTAAGATAAAAATAAAAAATAAAACTAATGGAAAAGATAAATGAAAGAAAACAAGATTTGGAAAAGTACATGATGTGTTCTTTAGAGTAAATGGTGTGTAGTGTATTCTTGGTATAAACCCATGTGATATAGAGACATTAATAACACCCCATATGTAGGAAGTGTTAAGATACATGGCATGTTTCGAACAGAAATTCCATGTGTTGGAAAATGGGCACCTGATCCATATGGATTACAAGACATAAACTCTCTTTGGTCAAGAAGGGGAAAATATATATGGAATGTGCTACATGCACATTCTATGTGTATTTCAAATTTGGTGCCTACCCATGTTCAATTTTAACCCACTATGTTTTCTTTGTGTCCATTCCCATGTGCTAGTGTGTTTCATCCAAAAATCCCCCAAAGCCCAAATAACCCTAAAAATGTGATGGAAACATGGACAAAATGCTCATAGAACCACATACCTAGACATGGGAATGTATTTCAAGTTATTTTAAGTTGAAAAATTTCCTAAATCAATTTATTAGAGGATAATAGGTGGTGGATTCCTAAGGATTACATGAGAATAATAGGGGGTAGGGCGTGGGTACTAGCTAAGTAAAGAAGGATGATGTTTTAAAGGTCTAGTATATGGAATCTATACATGGACACATCCTATGTACATGTTTTTTATTTACATGATTAATCAATCAATTTATTTATATAGTTATTATATTAAAATAGAAATATAAATAGAAAGAAAAAGAGAAAGAGAAATATATTTACATGCCTATAAATATAGTTTGTGTAGAGATACATGAAATGTATTCTAAAAAAGGATAAGGATAATATTCACCCCAGTTCTTGGTGTGGGGTTTGAATCAGTGATCGGTTCGATCCCATTGATCATTCTCAACCACTAGAGTGAAGTTTGTACTTATGAATACTTATTATCATTTTTTTTATTTTATTCCTTGAATAAACATAGACACAATTAAATAAAATATGAATATCATGTGGTTTTTTAAAGGAGGGATTAATTTTGGGAGATTTAAAGGACTTTAACCAAGATCTTTTGGATCATGGGTGGAGATCCTACCCATTACCCTAACCCCACCTTCAGGAAAAAACTTATTCTTTTATTATTTTTAATTTTTTGAAAATATTAATTCACATACAAACATAGAATATAAAGATATACATGGAATGTGATTTTATTTAATGGGAAAATTATGGAATTGAGTTGGCTAGAAGGAATCAAACCCGGGTCTTTTGGACCCTGGGTTGCAACCATGCTAGCCAAACCAACCCCATCGTGGGTTTTATTTTTGTTTTTAATTTATATATATATATATATATATTTAAGAAAAATACCACATGATTACAATATAATACATATGATAAAATACACAACATGTGGTTTTATTTAAAAGAATAAGATGAAGATGCGATCAATTAGGAGGATTTGAACCCATGTCTTTTGAACCATCGATTGTGATACTGCCAGCCAACCCATTCTCATCATTAGTTTTATTTTAATTTTTATTTTATTTTAAAATATATGAAAATATTACACAATATTTACCAAAAACATGGGATAAAAATAATGAGCCTTGTGCTAATATAGGGTTTGGAGGGATTCGAACCAATGAATTCTTAGATTTCCTCGAGCAACCCTTCAGTAGACACATGATTTGTTCCTATTTTTTCAGTTAATTATTATTTAATTATATTAAAAATAATATTCTAATACACACATAAAACTAAAAACAAATATCTTGTATTATTAAAAAACATTATGTATTTTTATTTTATTCACATGCTCACAGTGTTTTGAAGAAAATAACCAAAAGAGAAAAAAGACACATACATGAAATTTAATAAGAAAGTTAAGCACCATATATTTATTTAAAATTAAAAATAAATAGAATAAATAGATATATATAGAGAGATAAGTTGGGTTGTCTCCTAGAAAGTGCTTTTTTAAGGTCTTTGGGTCAATCTGAGTGAAAATACCTACCCATAATCTAAAGGATGGTGTTGCCTTTTCTCTTCAAACCACCAAATATTTCTATTTAATTCCCCTTAAAAGAAAGTGTAATGTTGTTTAGGAGGGTGTAGACAAGGTTTTTAGTATCATAATTTTTCAACTACGAGGTTTCAAAGGTGGGATTGTATGTTGGATGAACCCTTTCTATATTTTACTTCTTTCTCAGTATTACTAAATACCTGAACGATGTCACATAATATATCTATATCATGTAATGTATCCATATAGTAATAAAAATTGAACTGATTATGAAGTTAAATACTATTATATTATGATGTTTCCCCATTTTCATATTCAACACATGACATGTGTTTTTTATAAAAAAATTAATTATGATAAATAGGGCTGTCTTCACAACATAATTGCTCAATTGAATCACGAATAAAATGTTCAATGTTAAAAATTTATGAATGTTCCTAATTTCTTATAATATCTGCAATTTTTTCAACCAAGTTTCTAAGAACTTCCAATATTTCAGATTTTTCAAACTAGAACTTGGTGAAAGATTGCATCATAGATTTCAATTTTCCATTTTAGCTTGAATTTTCAAGTGAGGAATCTAGTTAAGAAGTATTTGGATTAAATATTTTATATAGGAATTAATCATAATGAAACTCATAATAAATAAATTGGTAATACAACCTTGAATATGAGTATGACATCAATGGGTCATATGGATAAAAATACTCTTCAGAAGAGGCATACCATTTTCTGATTGAATAAAAATTCATTTGGGAAGTGAGACATATGTAACCATGAAAGAGCAATGAAAAGAAAAATAAAAACCTAAATTAACCAACCTAAACTCAAAACCTATGCTTCTTCTTTTTTATACCTCGAAAACAACACCAAAATTTTGGCTTAACCCATCATGAGGCACAATTTTTTTTCCTCACTCTACTATAGAAGCAGAGTATCAAGGTTTATCCATAGAGAAGAATTTTATAAGACACAATTGTGAGTCAATGAGTTCTAATTGTTTATCCAAGTGATTAAATGTGAGGAAAAATAATATTAAAAACAATAAAATGAAAACCAAATTAAAATATAAGAATAATAAATTAAAAAAGAAAATTGAAATGCAAATGAAATGTGATGGGGTTGAAATTTCAGCTAGGGTTAATTATAAAATTCATTCTTTTGTGTATTAAATTATTGATGAAATTACTTTACCATGGGGATTCAATTTTTTCCATTAATTCATGGTCCAATAATGAGTGGTTTCATTATTATAGTCTTAATACCTTAGTCATGTGATTAAATTATTTAAAAACATATTTTTAACACAAACCCCAAAATAACAGCAACAAACTCTCCTAATGTCCATGAGATCACCCATTGTAATTTATTTGGTTATCCCCATTTGTGTTGTTCTTTCTCAGATAAAACATAATTGGTTAATTTATTAATTAAATCAGTAAAGTAATTTTAAAATAGAAATAACAATAATCGAAAAAAACTGGAATTTCAATTAAAACCTACCCACGGTCTCATTACAACCCCAACACAGAACACTTACCCTCTCATAACCATATTAAGGATGAAAGGATCAAGAGGATACTAAATATTACCCATGGATATAGGATTAAAATAATGGGAAAGAAGATAAAATAAAGAAAAATGAATGAAAATGAAAGGAAATCACCTACTGTCTATAAGGGAGGATCAATATGGTAGAGTGAAAGAACACCCCCTTATAATAGATTACCCTTAATTCATGTGCCTACATATGAATTTATAGAAAAATAAATTAATCAAAATGTATTGAAATTTTATGGTGTGTACTCATGTGAACTTTCCTTTTTCCCTCAATTTCTCCACTAGTGGGTGGAAAACTATATCTCCCTTTGAATTATCACATAGTGGCTATCGATAGGTGAAAATTGCATGGAATGTGGAACATACATACATGGAATTTAATATATATATTTTTTCACCAAACACTTTTAGATTGATAATACATGGTGTGATTAATGGTATACATAGTGTGTGAATTTTTTTGGAACTTGGGTTTGTACTCCAACCAGTCATGCCTTGCCTCTTTCAAATGTACACAACACATTATTATTAATTACATGCTGTGTAGTTACTTACCTTACTCCAAAAATTCTCTTAAGTGTGCATTCAACCGTGAAATCTTGAAAATTATCCATAAAAACTAAAATGAACCATTTAAACCATTTAGTACTATACATTTGTTAAAAATATAATTTTTACTCAGTAAAACACACTAAAATATTATAAAAAATTCAAATACATCAAGAACCTTTGATAAGAGTAAATGGAATAGAAAATCATGCCATAAGATATGAAAACATATCGCATATAAGGGAACAAATCCGATTGAGTCTCCCCAGATGGTTCAAAAACCTTTAGAAACCAAATCCCTCAATTGGAATAACCCTAAAAATCAAAAACATCTAACCAAGGATACTAGGATTAGATAAGATGGGTGAAATTATAATAAACTTAGATAATAAGGAAGGATAAATCCAAACCTTTTGATATATATGATATATCACTAATAAATCACTTCAAATCAACCATGGAAGAGCTTGGAAGATGGAGATAGGCCCTTGGAAGGTTTTTAGGTTAGAAGGTCCAAGTAGGGGAGGCTTATAGTAGAAGACCCAAATAAAAAAATTAAAAATAACAAAAATAACCAAACCCAAGTAGGTTATATAGTTTACATTCATGGTTTAACAAACCATATAGTGACTGTATAGTCACCACTACCCAAAACTACCTAGGTCTCATGATATCCACTTCACAGTTTCTCAAAATATTCATCTAAACCGTGAGGCCCTAGAAAATTCTAAAAAACATAAAATTTCACCCAAAGAGACTCCAAAGTCAAGGGATAAATTAAACATATAAATATTAATAAGAAATTTTTATTTTGTTGTGTCACATTCTGAATCATATGAAAAATGAAATTTTCTCATCTTAGTGCTTAATTAGTGGGGAGAATATGAACTAAATTGATGAAGCCTCAGGAATAAAAATAAAGTGGGAGTTTGGTTGGGATGAAACCCATGTGAATGTATGAAATATATGGTTTTGATATCACTATGTATCATAATATAATTAGAATCAATCTATATATATTTATGAATAAGGGGTCTTTGTGTAAATATTTATCATATACATGAGAAAATAAAATGATCCCTTCCTAGAACAGGGTTATTAGAGAAGACCTTCCCTTAATTGGTAAACCCACACACTAGGATCTATTATGTGGACCCACCTTGTATATAAAAAAATCAGGTCATTATAATAGACCACTTTAACTAGTTTAATATTTTTCAGGATGGACCATTGTGTCTTTCAATTTTAATTGATGTGACAAGAACCATTTATAAGTAGTTTAAATTCATACAATATGAAATTTATACTACCTAGTTTAAATCCATACAACTTTCAATATAGAACCCACGGAGATTTTAAAATATAAGAATCTCAAATCAAGGTTCTAGGGTGTTATGAGGAGTATCTTGACTCATGTAATTATTCTCTTCATAGAAAATGCATACCCAAATATGAAAATATGAAAGAATAAGATGTCATAATATTTATTTGACACTGGGTATGATTCATAAGTATGTAGCATCGAGGGTATTTGAATCCAATTGAATAATTGGGTTGTAGAATTGGTAAATCATAATATAAAAATGTTCAAGTTAATGGAAAATGGATATGGGTGGAAATAAGGTAACCATTTCTAATAGAGGGATTACCACCACACCATTAGGAAGTATCACTCGGGGTTAAAGGATGATTTTATGAGGATAAAAACATTCATTTGGTTGGTAGGTTATACATGTGCCACATATATCATTACCAACCATAGGATTCCATTTTGGAACAAGATACAATCATTATTAGTTTCTATGAAAGGGAAAAACAAGTGGATGTGCTCAAGGTTTTGTAATTCCATGAGGAGAATCATGACTCAAGGATGTGGTTGGTGATGATTTAGATATCAAAGGTATTAAGTAGGTTCATGGTGAGAAGGTTAATTAGGAATTTTTTGATAACCCTAAAGGTTATGACATTTTTCATTCAACACATTATCATGGTGAAGGGATATGATATAAAATCACTTTCATATATGAGCATTTGAAGGGGAGGGCCTTATAAACATGAATAAGTGGCCTCATTGTGAATGATAATATACCCATTGAATAGTTTAAGTTCTTATTCAGTGGGGGGCATAATATTTTATTTATTGTTTTCCTCAACCAGTGGGTCTAATAGGTATAGATTTTATTTTTTGAGGGTCATATTTTAGTCCCTAAACGATCCATTCATTTTCAATTTTGTACTCCAACTTTATCCTAATCCATGAAAGGGAAGGATTAGTGATTCAAGGCTTGAATTTTTATTAGGATTACCTTTATAGTGTTTTAAACTAATAATATTTTTTGTATATTTCATTTTTAGTTTATGGTTATAAAATTTGGATCACTAAGGGATAAATCTTAAATTCATATGACTTTCACCAATAGTGTCCAAAGTTTTAGGTTGCACAGTTTTGACCAAAAATTGAAGGAGTCTACATGAAAACAAGGGAATGGTAAACCTGATGTGAATTGAGATACCAATGATAGCATAGATATCCTTAATGGGAGGTATTCTGGAAAGGGGATAAAATTCTATATCTAACATGAATAATTTGTATCCCAACACTAAAGTGGAGGTGAAGATTGAATGTGATGAAAATTTATGGCTGAGCCTGTGATAAAATCTAATCATCACTATATATCCTTTGGTAATAAGAATTAAAACACACATATTTATTAATATAATATAGTTTTATCCTAGTATTGGTCCATCATAGGATACTTAACTTGAATGAGAAGTCCCTAAACACTAAGATGATATGGGGATTGAAGTTGAAGAGATATGCAGCTGAACCTAAATTAGGAGGGCCGAACATCACTACATATCTCGAGACAACAAAAATCAATCCACATGTATTTATTATATACATTACTCTACAAAAATTAGGCTCATGTGCAGGGAATAGGTATAATGACCTTGTCCCATGGTTGAGCTATAAAATTGGAAAGCCTGACATGAATTATATAGACCCAAATTCTAGGGAATAATTCTTGAAAATAGAGGTTATAATACCCTATTGTAGATTTTTGGATAAAGAGCCCTTTATTAGTGAATATTACATAGATATTTCTCTCATATAAGGAATTTGGGTCTTATGGAATAGAAAACTCCAAGAAATTTAAAGGCTTACATAAATGGACCACTATGTTTTGTAGTTTAGGGTTATGTAATTGGGATCACTTATAAGAAGTTTAATGTCATGAAGAATGGATTATACACTATGAAATTTAAATTAATACAATTATGACTTATATTTATTGAATTTAATGGTCATATGGAGAAGATATGGATGTAAATTAGTTTAGAATAATATGATAATGACCTTGATTTCATGTAGTTTAAGACCATACATTGAGGATCTAGATGCATTACAGTTTAAGGTTGCATGATATGGACATGAATATCATGATGTTTAGGGACATATGATGAGGATATGGATGTAATTTAGTTTAGGGTCCTCCAATTATGACCTTGATGTCATGTATTTTAGGTTCATATGATAAGGACTTGGTTTTCATATAGTTTAAAGTCATATGAGTATAAACTAAATTTCATGCAGTTTAGGGTCATATAATGAGGAGCTAGATGTCATGAAATTTTGGTATATATTATGAGGAACTTGATTTCATGAGATTTAGGGTCATATGATAAATACCTAGATGTCATGTAGTTTAGGGTTGTATAACAAGTACCTAGATGTCATGAAGTTTATGGTCATATGATGAGGACTTGAATGTCATAAAATTAAGGGTCATATAATGAGGATTAGTTTTCCATGAAGTTAGGGTATTATGATGAGGACCTAGATGTCATACAATTTAGGGTTATATGATGAGGACCTCTATATACTCATCACAGAGCTATGAAAAAATATTTCTTGAGAAATATTTCATTAGTGGTGGTCATGATTTTCTCTCCATCCATCATGATGAAGTGATATCTATTAGAGTAGACCTTATATATGGTATAATATTATTACCATTTTATCTCTAGATTTATAGGTTTCTTCTTGGGTATCATGGGAGTTCTTAGAGCCAATACCAACTGTACTTTCACAAATGAGTGGATGATAACCTTCTTATTGAATTCTCATGTGACTAGAATTTTATGAATTTTAAGGTTGTGTAGTGTGTATAAAAATTACTCATTGAGTATCTCTAATTCATTGACAATTATCTAATACTATTCAACTTTAGAGATTTTATCATAAATGGAAATGTGAAGCAGACCAGTTTAAATTCAATAGGAAGATATGCCTATTCCCCGTACAGGAGTGAGTATGGGGTTTCTAATGAGGAATTATAGGTTGTGGTATGATAATCACAAAAAACATGTATGATATTGTTTGACCAAGACTTATTGTATTTGTCTACCCTCTCTTGAAGGATATTAGATAGAGTTTTTTTGAATGAATCTATCTATCCATTCACCACTACATGATATAGGGATTCAAGATTGGATTGAATATTGTATTATTAGTAAAAAATATTCAATTTACAAGAACAAAAATTTGTTATATTATATATTAATATTATGTGAGGGGCACCAAATATGGTGATTATATTAGACTTCATAAAATTTATGATAGGTTTTATTTCGAATTCTTTGAGGGGAACTACTTTAGCCTATTTGGACAAGAAATCAGTGGTAATAAGGATATAATTCAACTACCTATCTTTGACTAGAGGGTATGGACCCATGAAATCTATCCCCCATACATAAAATGGCCAAAATTATTTTATGGTATGAAATAATTATGGGTGTTTATAAATGAAGATGTCATGATTTTGAAAATAATTTAATTTTTTCATGAATTCCATGTAGTCCTACATCATTGATGGATAGAAGTATCTAAGTCTCTTGATTTGATTGAAGATCTTTAATTCTGATTGGTGGAAACCACATGTACTAATGTAGAATTATTTCATGACTATGAGGGTATCTCATAATTCAATACACCTATAGAGGTCTCTATTAAACACTCTTTTATAGAGGATATTTTGAGAATTTAAGATGTCAAAAAGGATAATTGTTTTCCCACTGACAAATCTATTTTTTCTTGGTTTGATCTGGTGGGAGAATCCAATTTAAGAGGTTCTCAATTATAAGAGGCATACATAAAATGGTGTTATAAGTTGAGGAGGTTAGAATTTCTCCTTGACCTATTATATTGTTTACTTCATTGATTTATTCCATATCATTACTGATAAATGGAGAAACCACCCTACAATGTGCAATGGAAATGACTACCCCATCCTGGTCTGGATCTTCTAGAGTTGTGGATACATTGAAAATTGTATCAGCTTGTTGATTCCATGACCCTAGAAAATGAGACAACATTAGATATAAGGGGAAATTGTTGGACAGAGTATGTTGTTCCAATATATCTCAATTTTATATGTTTTTATGATTAAAAAAATCCCTAATTTATTCTAAAAATTTTATTTTAGGTGTTTCATATTGTATTTGTCAAAAATAATTTATCTTAAGCAGTTTCTCTAAGTTTTTATCTTTTTATGAGTAAAGTATTTGATATTTGACAAAGTATTTTATCTTATGAAAATTAAAGAATATCTTCATTTTTCTTAGAATCGAAATGTGTTAGAAGTTTATCATACTACATAAGAATTTATCTTATGAAGAGAATGGTTAAGTTTCTCAAGTCAGATGATTCCTGAAAATGCATTATTTTATGAAAAATATATTTGTAAAAAACTATCTTATGAAAATAAGAAGAATTTAAAGAAGATAATTTTTTTATATCAGTAACATATTTACCTTATGCTAAATAATTATCTTACTCTCAGAACTATTTTATCTTACGAAGTCTCTAAGTAAATTATCTTATGATGAACAATACTTTTAGTTGAATATATTACGAAGTCTTAGACATATATCATGATTACCTTTATAATATCTCGATAAGTCACTTCATTATTTTAAAGTGTATCAGAAAATGGATTATCCATTTAAGAAAAAATTGATTTTCATAGTACGCCACTTTTCAAAGAATGGAAAGATCTAAGGAATGATAAGAGTTATGAAATCACTTACATAAAAGTAATTTCTAGATTTGGAAGGATTGGATGCATATCTTTCATATCCCATATTATCGAGATCACTGTATGGCTTACTCAAACATTACGATTATCTCATTCCTAAGTTTAAAATGATATATAAAAGGATTAGTAATTCATTACATGAGAATCAATGTTGAGGAGATAGATAGTTATGTATACAAAATGAACTTATATACGAATACTCTTGAATACCTATACGTAAAAAATATCAAACGAAAACATTCGTGTTGTGATTATTTGTTATATCAGGTGCACTGAATATCATCCTGATCTAGAAATTAAAGATTATCATATTATTAGGAAAAATATTCATATACTATTAGTTGTTTCTAGAAAATGTGTGCTACAAACATTTCCCTCAAAGTTTTGTTTCATTCTACCTTGTTTACACATAGTGTAAGAGTGTGCTTAAGACCATGGATAGGTCTTGTAAAGGGATTCCATGTTTTAATGCTCTTAGAACTTTGTATTAAGTGAAATCTACTTGTACTCAACTGGGAGCCCCAAATAAAAGTGTTGTTAAAGTGAAAATCACCAAACTCATGGACTAGAGTGTTAATGGAGTGAAGACAAGTATTTTTGTTCCCCGAACCACTATAAATCTCATGTATTTGATCTATTTCATTTAAGTTTTAATTTCAATTGCCTATTTTTTTAAGGAAAAAGGATTTGGACAATCATACCTAAAAAGGGAGGTTTTATATAAAAGAAGTTTTTAGAACTCAATTCACCCCCTATTGAGTGTTCAACTAGCCATTATCTGGGACAAAAATTGGTATTAGATCTTGGGAATCTTGAGTTCACAACTGTTATATCTTAAAGTACAAATATCTACATTCAAATGGAATATATTGATGATAACTGAGAAGGTATTTCAATGGTTAGAGATTCGTATTGCAATGGTCCAAATTATGGTTGCTGGAAAGCTCGCATGACCATTTATCTAAAGAATCTTGGCCTGGAAGTTTATCTCAGAGTAATAAATCCCTAAAAAATTCCTAAAAAATATCTAAATCATGGAATGATAAAGATGAAGAAAATTATGATCTAAGATCCAAATCTATGAATTCTATAATCTATGGATTAGGACCAGATGAGTTAAAAATGTCAAAAAACACATAAAATATGGACCACTATAGCATTTTCATATGAAGGTAATGACAATTTGAAAGTTATTACATATGGATATGCTTACTTTCGATACATTCAAAATGGATAAAAGAGAAAGTATTACTCAACTAAATGGAAGGAACACTGATATTTTCAATAACATTGCTGCACTATGAGAACCTATTACTGAATATGAACAAGTATTGAAAGTTCTAAGAGTATTACCACCCAAGTGGAGTGGAATATCAGATTCTATTAGGAAATATAAAGAAGTCATGAACTTCAAAATAAAATATCTCATCAGAAGTCTCATGATGTATGAAGTTGAAATGGAAATTGGAGTTGAAGAGCATAAAATGACCATGAATGAAAATGTTACCTTGAATGTTTCTACTTCTAAATATGAAAATAATAATAAAATTACACAAATATATGAAGCATATAAATAAGAGGCTTCCTCAACCAATTCTAGATCAAATTACGAGCTTGATAAACTTTCTCAAAATTTCAAAAAGTTATAAAATAAAAGAATAGGTTTCAGTAGGTCCTTCATCAAGAATAAGAATATTAGTGAAAAATCTAAAGAGTTTAGACGATATGAGTGAAATAGGTTAGGAAATATCAAGAATGATTTTCTAAAAATTAAATATGATAAGAAGATAGAAAATAAATAATTGAATAAGGATGGTTATAAATATCCAAGAAAGCTATGAAGGACACCTAGAGTTATTATGAAGATTCTATTGAATGTGCATCATCAAAATCAGAAGCTGAAGCTATTAGTAAAAAGGACAATGTATGATTTATAGAACATTCAAATGAGGTAACTTCCTACTATTCTTATGAGCATGAAGATAAATAAGAAAATGAAAACTTCCCATATGAAGATCTAAATGAATAATGTACCATGTAGGAAACCAAGTTTCAAATCTTGAAAAAGAAAAGTAAATCCCTTTGAAACTCTTATAATAAAATTTTTATTGAAGAGGAAAACATGAAATAAAATATTTTAGATTTAAAAAATCAGTTGATAAAATATACTACCTTGAATACTAAATGAGATAAAACAATATAGAACCTATATAAGAAAGTTGAAACCTTCCAATATAGTGTCAGTGATTTTACAAAACGGGGAAGATTATTTAAGAAAAATCATCAATCATAATCAGCTTAGAAAAGAAAAATTTGGAAGTGTAAGCCAAGGGGAAAGGCCTAAACTTTATAAAACACAATTTTTTCCTTTTTCTAAAAATAAAATACTTTCTAAAGTTACTTGTTTTCATTGTGGATAAGTAGGACACTATGAAAACATTTGTTATTTAAAAATTCATCAATTTTTTGGAATTAAAAACTATTTTCTCACAAAATATTTTTAAAAATAAGTTTCCATGTTTTCTAGGAAACAAAAATAGATATGGATTCCCAAGTATATTATAAATAAAATTTCCAAAACCAAAATATTTTGGTTACCAAATATTTTTTTTAATTTTTCATTGTAGGGAACTGGCCTCATGAACAAAAATGAAAAATTATTTATGGATAGTGTAGGTTTAATGAATATGAGTGGATATTACAAAAAATTTCAATTACTATTCAAAATAGATAAAGGATATGTCACTTTTGGTGACAATGAAAAATGAAATATATTCGGCACTAGATCTGTTGGAAATCCTCAGTCAATTATCATCAACAAAGTACTTTATGTTAAAGTCTTGAGGAAAAACCTAATAAGTATTTATCAAATACGTGATTATGTTTATTCTATTGATTTTTCAAACAATACCTACCTAGTTTTAAAAGATAATCTTCTCAAGTTTAAAGAACCCAGATTAGAAAATGTGTACACATTAGATCTTAATTCTTCATGTAAAAAAATGTAAATTGTTTAAATACTGAAATTGATGAATCATGGATTTGGAATAGAATGATTATAAATTATAATGTTCACTCTCTTAGAAATTTTTAAAAAATGAATTTGATTTCTGACTTTCCTAATCTCAAATTAGACAGAAAGAATCTATGTGATGCATGCCAAATGGGAAAGCAACACAAGTCATATTTTAAACTAATTAATGAGTTTATTATTTATAGAACTATTGGTCTTATCCATATAGATTAGTATGGACCTAATATAATTTCAATTATTGTTGTTAAGTCATTTTTTCATGTGTTAGTTGACGATTTCTCAAGATTTACATGGGGTTACTTTTTGAAATTTAAGAGTGAATCATTCTTCATTTTTATTAATTTCTATAAACTTGTGCAAAATGAAAGGGATGACAAAATCTTGACTTTGAGAAGTGATCATAGAGGTTAATTTGAGAATCAAGAATTTAATTATTATTACTATAAGAAAGGAATTAAACATAAATTATTTGCCACTAGGAAACTTCAACAGAATGGTGTTGTTGAAAGGAGAAATATGACTCTGTAAGAAATTACCAGGACTATATTAAGTGAATAAAACATTCCCATTAATTTTTGGGTCAAGGATATTAACACAGCATGTTATTTCATTAACATATTTTCAATAAGACTAATTTTAAAGAAAACAACGTATGATTTATTGAATAATAGAAAAACAAAGGTAGAATACTTCAAAGTATTTAGATACAAGGTTTGTATCTTGAACACCAAGGATAATATTGGAAAGTTCAATCCAAAGGCTAACATAAGTATCTTTCTAGGTTACTCTTATACTTCCAAAGATTATAGAGTTTTTAATAAAATATCAAGGATTGTTGAAGAGTCAAATAATGTGAAGTTTGATTAAAGTGATCCTTTTGATCTCCAAATGATTCAAACTAATGATAAAAGTGACTTTATCAATGATATGATACATTAACCCCTCTTTAACAATAGAAGGAATGATGATTTGAAACTTTATTACCTTAAACAAAATACAGTAAGGGTAGATACTAGTGAACCAGAAAGTGTGTTGCCTAGAATACCTAGAAATCTTAAAGACCATCCTCTAGAAATAGTTTTTGGAAATTTAGATAAAGGATTAAGAACTAGATAAAATATAGGAAACCTAGTATAATTATGTGCCTTTCTGTCCCAACGAGAACCAAAATCTATTGAAGAAGCTTTATTTGATGAAATTTGGTTTATAGCTATGTAAGAAGAGAGATAAATCAATATAAAAGAAAAAAAATTGGAAATTAGTTGAAATACCCTCAGACTATCCTAAAATTGGAAAAAATGGGTTTTAGAAAAAAAAACAAGATGATCATGGTGTAATAACTATAAATAAATCTAGATTAGTTCCCAAAGGATATAATAAAAAATAAGGGATTGATTATGAAGAAACATTTTCTCCTATAGCTAGGTTAGAATCTATCAGAATCCTTCTATAATATGCATCATATATGAATTTTCAACTGTATCATATGGATGTTAAATCAGATTTTATAAATGAATTCTTAATGGAAGAAGTTTATGTAGAACAACCTCCTCATTTTGATGACCCTCAATTTCAAAATTCCATTTTTAAACTTACCAAGGATATATATGGGCTTAAACAAGATCCAAGGGCATGTTATGAAAGATTAATATCTTTTATTTTATCAAATGATTTTATTGTAGGGATGGAAGACCCTACATTATTTAAGAAAACTTCATCTTTAGATATATTTATATTAATGATATATGTTAATGATGTTATTTTCAGATCAACAAATCAATATTTGTGCAATGATTTTTCAAAACATATACAAAAAGAATTTGAAATGAGTATGATGGACGAGTTGAATTATTTTCTAGGATTTCAGGTTTACCAAAAATATTTTGGAAATGTTTTAAA
The DNA here is from genome assembly GCA_963277665.1 of Viscum album. NCBI lineage: Eukaryota > Viridiplantae > Streptophyta > Magnoliopsida > Santalales > Viscaceae > Viscum > Viscum album. Next base: position 755,088,447 of record OY728160.1, read on the forward strand.
TCGATGAAAATACATACTTGATTTACTCAAGAAATTTAGACTCGAAAACAATAAGACTTATCCAAATCCTATGAGATCCAATATAAAACTTATTTTAGATGAAAATGGAAAACTAGTTGGAAATAAGTGGTATAGAGTAATCATTGGAAGTTTGTTATATATTACTTCAAGTAGACACGATATTATCTTTTCAGTATGTCTTTGGGAAAGATTTCAATCTAGTACAAAAGAACCACATTTAAATGCTTCTAAAATAATTTTAAGATATTTAAAAAGGAACTGTGTCTCTTTCTATTATTTTTCTATTTTTTTATTTTAATCTAACTTTATATTTAGATGATTATTTTGATGTTTGTATACTAGATAGAAAAAGAACCTTAGGAAACTTCCATTTTCGTGGAAAATCCCTAGTGTATTGGTTGAGTAAGAAACAACAATCTATAGCATTATAAATCACAGAAGCTGAATATATTATATAAGGAAGCTGTTGTGCATAAGTTCGGTGTATGAAACAAACTTTAATAGATTTTGGATTTAATGCTACTCATGCTCCAATCAAATGTGATAACATATGTGCTATCCAAATTTCAAAGGATCTTATAAATAATTTAAGAATGAAGCACATTGATTTAAGACATCATTTCTTAAGAGATCATGCAAAAAGGAATGATATTTCTTTGTTATTTGTTTTCCTAGAAAAGCAATCAGTAGAAATTTTTAAAAAAACTTTTCCTACTAATAGACATTAATTTATTAAATAAAAATTAAGAATTTTTAATTTTAGTTAATGTTATTTTACAGTATAATTTTTTATTCGAAATAAATAATTTATCTACCTTATTTTTTTTAATTTCTTGTACCATTGATTTTAGTACTAGTCATATTCAATAGGCTACGTCACATAGTTTTAGTAATAATTACTCTACAAATTACTGCACAACCCCTCAATTATTGCGAACAAAAAGAAGTGTGTATCAACTCTACATGCAAAACACTTTTCAAACCTTTGAACCCTATTTATCTCTACACAAACTTCGTTACCCTAACCTTTCAACCTTACAATCTTCAACACCCTTTCTCAATGGAGAAAACTAAAAGAACCAAACATGCCTCATCAAGTAGAATGAGAAAGCAAAAGATCTCAAGAAAATTATTGAGCAGAAGAGCTATTGATTTCGATTGGTTGGAAAAGATTGATATATTGATGAAGAAAGTCATTAATCATCCACTAGAGGAAAAACCATTCTTTGCGACGAGTTATTTGCAACGGAAATTAATCTCGTCGCAAATAGTCTGTCGTAGAGGTTATTTGCGACGGGAAGTGGTGCCCCGTCACAAAAATTTACGCACAGATTGGCGCGGTTTGAGCGCTAAACTGCGCAAAAGGGTATTTGTTACTGGTAGACACCGCCCGTCGCAAATACCTGGCAGCATTAAAAGGCTATTTGCGACGGAATGTTGTCCCGTCACAAATAGTGTGTCGGGAGGTTAATTTTTGCGACGGGACCCATCTCAAATAACCTTTTAACCGCAAATCGTAATTAATGCGGCTGAAGGTTTTTGCGACAGGAATCCTGTCGCAAATAGTCCCATCACAACCAATCTAACCTATATATACCCTTCATCTGTTTTTTCTTCTCCCCTCCTGAATTCCTTCTTCCTCTGCTTCTCTAAACTCTAATTTTAGAGTGAAATTTTTTTAGAGTTAGTTTTTTTACGAAGAAGTTGTGAAGCCGCCTACAATTATAAGAGATCAAGTTTCAACGTATTTATGTTTTATTTAATTTAGTATTTATTTCATTTCTTTATAGTAATTTGAATTATTGTTGATTAGTTGTAATTAAGTTAGATTTAAATTTTTTTGTCATCAATATTTATTTGTAATAATAAATTAAATTTTTAGAACTAATTCTTAGTTCTTAGTAATAATTAATAATTATTAATGATAATTAGTAATGTATATAAATAATTAGCGGTAATTAGTAATTAGTAGCTGTATTTTGCAGTAATTAATATTAATTAACACTAGTTTGTAATAGTTAGAAATAAATAGAAAAAATACTAATAAATATTTATAATTATTAATAAATAATATTAATTAGTAATAATTAATAATAAATACTAATAAATATTAATAAATACTAACAAAAAGTAATAAATACTAATAAATAGTAATAAATACTAATAATTAGTTGTAAATACTAATAAATAGTAATAAATAATAATAATTAGTAACAAATACTAATAAATAGAAATAAATACTAATAAATAGTAATAAATACTAATAAATAGTAATAAATAGAAATAAACAGTAATAAATAGTAATAAATAGTAATAAATATGAATAAATAGAAATAAATAGTAATAAATAGTAATAAATAGAAATAAATAGTAATAATTAGTTATAATTAGTAATAAATATTAATAATAGTAATAAATACTAATAAATAGTAATAAATAGTAATAAATAGTAATAATTAGTAATAATTAGTGATAATTAGTAAGAAATAGTAATAATTAGTAATAATTAGTAATAAATTGCAATAATTAGTAATAAATTGCAATAAATTGTAATAAATTGCAATAAATTGTATCAAATAGTAATAAATAGTAATAATTAGTAATAAATACTAATAAATAGTAATAAATAGTAATAAATTGAAATAAATAGTAATAATTAGTAATAATTAGTAATAAATAGTAATAAAATAGTAATAAATAGTAATAAATAGCAATATATAGTAATAAATAGTAATAAATAGTAATAAATAGTAATAATTAGTAATAAATAGTAATAATTAGTAATAATTAGTAATAAATACTAAACATTAGTAATAATTAGTAATAAATACTATTAATTAGTAATAAATACTAATAAAGAGTAATAAATACTAATATATAGTAATAAATACTTATAAATAGTAATAAATACTAATAAATAGTAATAATTAGTAATAAATACTAATAAATAGTAATAAATACTAATAAATAGTAATAAATAGTAATAAATAGTAATAAATAGTAATAAATAGCAATAATTAGTAATAATTAGTAATAATTAGTAATAATTAGTAATAATTAGTACTAATTAGTAATAAAAAGTAATAAATAGTAATAAATAGTAATAATTAGGAATAATTAGTAATAATTAGTAATAATTAGTACTAAATAGGAATAAATAGGAATAAATAGAAATAAATAGAAATAAATAGGAATAAATAGGAATAAATAGGAATAAATAGGAATAAATAAGAATAATTAGTAATAACTAGTAATAATTAGTAATAATTAGTAATAATTAGTAAAAATTAGTAATAATTAGTAATAATTAGGAATAATTAGGAATAAATAGGAATAAATAGGAATAATTAGTAATAATTAGTAATAAATAATAATAAATAGTAATAAATAGTAATAAATAGTAATAAATAGTAATGAATAGTAATGATTAGTAATAATTAGTAATAATTAAGAATAAATAGTAATAAATAGTAATAAATAAGAGTAAATGGGATTAAATAGTAATAATAGGAATAAATAGGAATAAATAGGAATAAATAGGATTAAATAGAAATAAATAGAAATAAATAGGGATAAATAGTTATAAATAGCAATAATTTGCAACAATTTGCAACAATTTGCAATAATTTGTAATAATTAGCAATAATTAGTAATAATTTTCAATAATTAGTAATAATTATCTATAATTATAAATAAATAGGAATTATTAGGAATCATTATAAATAGTTAGGAATCATTACGAATCATTAGGAATCATTATGAATAATTAGGAATAAAATCAATTATAATAAATTGTAATAACTTGGCACAATTTCCAGTGGATTGACGACAGTCCTTTTTCTCGAGGACTCTTCTCCTTTCAAATCTCACCGAATCAAAAAATTATGAAAATCATGCTTCTACGTATGAATATCCAATCTCTTATGCACGATTTTTAATATAAATTCATAGGACCACATTTTTCATGATGCTTTCAGGCGCTGACACTTGCAAGAAGAAGATTCATTGACAAAAAGGGGGCACCTTTGTCCGACAACTCATTTACTTGCATCTTTCTCACACTAAAATCACAATGAATAATCTTCTCGGAGGTACACTTATACATTCTCGTATTCATAAGAATGAATATGCGTACCTCTGAGAAGATTCTTCATTGTGATTTCAGTGTGAGAAAGTTTCAAGTAAATGAGTCATCGAACAAAAGTGTAGCCATCAATCCACTGGAAATTGTGTCACCCATAATTAATGGTAATTATTAAGAAGTAGATGTAATTATTTATCTTTTTTTTGGATAGTGTTTTTCTAAATTCAAATTATTCAAAAATTGTAAGGATTTTATATTTTGTAAAAAAATATAGAACAAAGAAGTTGAAAACAGTAATTATTAGATTATCGTGCTTGGATAAATCAGTGCATAAATCCAAACAGTTCTAGTTTAAATCCTGCATATATTGAGGGTTTTGAATCTTTATTATCATTTTCATCATCAAAACTAGAATTTGTTTTAGAAGTAAAAATTAATTTTCCTTGTAAAAAATGTGCTCTGAGAACCTTTGACACATTTGAAAAGGTTGGGTGACATCTCTTGTGGTTTGGTTTTCAACCAGATTATGTTTTTTGGTATCAACACAGTGAACAAAGTTCCAGAGAAGATACTAATAACTCGATTCTGGATCCATCATGATTTCAAAATTTAGTACATGATGTTGTAGGTACATCTGTTCAACAAACTGAAACTCAGGATGATATTGATTTAACTCATGAGTTGGCACCATCTGAATTTTATGATTTGTTGAGATCTGATGAGGATGCATTATACCATGGTTGCAAGATAATAAAATTAGAAGTGGTTATGAAATTTATGGCTATTAAATTAGATAATTCAATGTCAAACAACTATTTTGATCAGATATTTTCTTTGGTTAAAACACTATTACCTGAAGGAAATGTGTTGCCTGTAAATTACTATGAGAGTAAGAGGCTGGTTAGTAATATGGGCCATAGTTATCAGAAGATTCATGAATGTGAAAATGATTTCATCTTATATTCTCGTGAAAATTATTCGTTGGATAGTTTTCCCACATGTGGAAAATTGAGGTACAAAGAAGCTCAACCGGGGAAGTCTAGATCGATTCCTGTAAAACTGTTGAGATATTTCCCCCTTACACCCTGGTTGTAACATTTATTTATGTCTCAAAACACAACGTCAATGATGTCATGGAACAAAAACAAGATTTCAACTGATGAAAGCTTGGATCATCCATCTGATGGTGATTCATGGAAACATTTTGACCGACTACATCCGTCTTTTCTTTAGAAGCCTGAAACATGCGATTAGGTCTTTCTACTAATGGTTTCTGTCCATTTGGATCTTATGGTAGTCAGTATTCATGTTGTCATATCTTTATAACTCTGTACAATTTACCTCCATATGTGTTGATGAAGGAGACCTATTTCTTTTTGACCTTATTAATCCCAAGACTTCTGAAAAAGAATATTGATTTTTATATGAAACCATTGATTGATGAGTTAAATTCATTATGAAGTAATAGTATTAGTACATATGATGTTACTGTGAGACAAAATTTTATATTAAAAGCTACATTGATGTGGATGATTATTGACTTCTCGGTATATGGAATGTTATCTGACTGGAGTACAAATGGTCTGAAATCAAGTCCTTACTATATGAAAGACAAAAAATCCTTTATACTCATCAATGAAAAAAACCTTGATATTTTGACTGTCATTGCAGATTTCTTCCAACTGATCATCCTTTTAGGAGGAACACATATCATTTTAGAAAAGGCACAATTGAAAGGGATGAAACTCCAAAAATTATCTCAGGTACAGAGTTAAAATCAATTGTATTTTCATTACCTCCCATCAAATTTGGGCCAACAGTAAACCAACAGAGAATTCATGGCTTTGGGAAAGAACTTAACTGGATAAAATGGAGCATTGTTTGGGATCTTTCATATTGGTCTGATTTGTTGGACCGCCACATGTTGGATTTCATTCATATTGAGAAGAACTATTTTGATAATTTATTTCATATAGTTCAAGATACACCAGGTAAGACCGAAGATAATGTAAAGGAAAAATTAGATCTTTCCCAAATTTGCAGAAGACCAAAACTTAAACTGTTTCAAAATATCAGATCACAGAGGTTAATGAAGACAGAAGTATCCTATACACTTTCAAAAGATATTTACTAATTATTTTGTTAGTGGATTGTAGATTTGAGACTTCCAGATGGATATGCTTCCAATTTGGGTAAATTTGTTACGAATGGTTATATTACCGGATTAAAAAGTCATGACTGTCAAGTTATAATGGAAAGGATTATGTCAATTATATTTAGAGGTTTTTTGAATTATATGATTTGGGATTCGATAACAAACATATCATATTTTTTTCAGGAAAATTTTGCGGCGACAACAGACTATGATACACTAAGTAAACTGGAAGAAGATGTTGTTGTAATTATATGTAAACTGGAAAAAAATTTCCCACCAACTTTTTTGACTCAATGGAACATCTGATATTACATTTTCCACATGAAGATAAATGTGTAGGTCCAATACAGTTTCAATGGATATACCCATTCAAGAGATGCATACAAAAATTGAAGAAAAAATTACGTAACAAAGCATCAGTTGAAGGCTCAATTTCTAAAGCTTATTTTCAAGAGGAAATTTCTTTTTTATGCTCTCATTATTTTGAATCTGAATATCCCTAAAAACATAACCGCATGGGATAGGACTATGGGAATGTTGATGATTAAATGTACAATAAATTATTAGTTTTTAATCAGCTAGAGCATGGCTTCGGTAGAGTTCATGAATGGTGTCTTTCAGATGATGAACATCACAGATCTCATACATATATCCTGCTCATCTGTGAAGAAATTACATCATTTGTACTGTGAGTGATTCTATCACTTATTCTAGAATTTATGTTATAGTAAGTAAACTTATGTTATTTTTAGGTTATATGATAATCATATTAAGAAAAAACTTCCACAAATTACAACATCTGCTCTTGAAGAACGCCGACAAAAAAAATTCTCAATGGTTTCAAAAACTGGTAACATAAATTATTGATGGTTTAATATATCAATTTAGTTTATTATTTATTATATTGATAATTTTTTTAAAAAATTTCAAGAGTCTCAACATGCTGATAAAATTGATAAGAGACTTTGTATATTGAGTAACCCACCATCCAAAATGGTTAAATATTATAATTCATATGTGGTGAATGGTTTTCGATTTCATACATGTGCATATGGGGAATCAAAAAAAAATGAACAATGGAGTTTTATTGAGAGGATCACATCATAGAGAAACTGAAGTTGACTTTTACGACATGCTGGAGAAATTATTGAACTATTTTATCTAGGAAAAAAATTACATAATAATTTTTAAATGTTGTTGGTTAGATACTGAGAGAGGCTTTCATGTTTAACCGATTAATTTAATCATCGATATTAAATATAAAATTTTTCTAGTAGTAAATGAACCATTTTTACGATATTAACAAGCACATCAAATATATTATGCAAAGTACTATTCTACTTCAAGAGACCTAAGTGATTTGTAGAGAATAATAAAAATAAAATCTCATGAAAATTAGTTTACTCAAACTGAATGTGGTTTTGATGAAGTACAATGAATTGAAAAGTTTCAAGAGACTAATCAAAATCTATCTTTTTCACAGAGAGATGTGAATATCGATGATGACACCCCACAATTAAGGGTCGATGGTGATGATGATGTTAATGATATTACAAATGAATTTGAAATGGAAATAGATGATGAAAATGAAACTCATATGGATATTGATAACATCGATGATGAATATGAAGACATTGACATCATCAGATATGAAGATGACGATGAAGGTGGACATTGAAACAATTAAATGTTGGTTATAATCAGAATTAATATATATCTATATGTAATAGTTATTTTCAACTATCTACTAACAACAATCATTTTGTGTTTCATATGGACCCTGATCTATTTCGTGAGTTGTAGGAGGCTGAGATACCTTTGAATGAGGAGGATTTGGGATCGTCTGACCCTCATCCTACAGGCGGGTCAAGGGGTACATGGAGGGGGTGCAGTCTTTCATGAATGATGATTCCTAAACATATCCCCTAGTAACATCCACGTCTTGGTTTCGATCCACGCACATAGAGGTATGGTAACCTGTTTATTTTATTCAGTTTTCATTAATTTACTTATATAATAATTGTCTAATTATTTGTTCTTTTTAACAGTTTTGCACATGTAGCTATTGGACAGGGGAGAACTATCTTGCACAATTATTTTTCTCAACCATGGATCACATGAGAACAAATTTACATTGATGTGCGACTTGGAATGTTCAATCATTAGCTGGTATGTAAATAAATAATATTTATTTAGAAATTTATTTTATTAATAAATTGATATTATAAATTATTTATAGGGTTTATTATATCCCATCAATGATAGCTTGCATGGCGCTATCCATGAGGCATGAGAGGTGTCTATGCGTGAGCGTTTCTGTCAGTTTTTGCATAATTTGAGAAGGACAACCATTAAGAAAGTATGAGTGTCAGTATTTGATGATTCATGTAGATCCCACTAACCAGAGTACATTTCATATCACATTTGGGATGAATTATGTTCACACTGGTTGAGTGGTGGATTTCAGAGGAGATCTTCATTGGGCTGGCAGAACCTGGGGAGACAGGAGGTGACACATCGAGCTGGTAGCCGTACATTCAGTACGCATAGAGAGCATCTGGTAAGTATATTTTTTAAATATTTTATAGAACATTAAATATAAAAAGTTTATTTTATATTCACATTGTCAATCAAGCATCTTGATATTATAGAGTATGATGTTTATCACTGGATGTACAGTGATCCAGCCATTGGAGAGATTAGAGGTGATCGCCAACATCAGATTGTGGTCAGTATTATTTATTTTTTTTAGTTTGAAAATTAACTGCATATAATATTTTCACTATTTTAATTTCAAATTGAAATTAAAGGAGTTATATGAGGCCATGAACTCTCAGACATGGGCTGAGAGTCAGGCCAAGACGGCTAATCAGACTATTGCCCACCATTTTGATAAGGTGGATATTGGAGTTTGTGGCCTAGAACCAACTACTTTGTAATTTTTTCATTAATAAATACATTATCACATCATGATTGTTCTTCTGTTTGATAATTCATGTGATAATGTCCTAAGGATAGCTGTTTCATTAAAGGGTCATAACAGATCCCAACTATGATGAGAACCTAGAAGTGCCACAACACTATTCTTGAATATATGTTCTATGGACGAATGATGTTATTTGAGAGACACAAATAAATACAGGCCATTAAGGATGACGACTCATAAAACTTTGAGGAACCTTATCATGGTTTGAACCCTTAGTAATATCCAAGAGGATATTATGAGAACAAGACCCGCCAGTAGGAAATCCACATTTCCTAGTGTCATTGGATGTCCCTCTCTACGGACGTGTGTATTAGTCCTTATACTTTAAGATTATTATTAATGGATATTAAAAATCACGCACTTAGATGTATTGACGAAAACTGTGATGACACACTATTCATAGCGAGGTAGGATATGTTGGGTGCGTCATGAGTAATACTACATTAATAGATAATGCAAGAAAGGATTTGTCCCTTCTGTTTCATAACGGCAGTAGATATCTCAGGCTCTTTGATGGAATTGATATATCCTAAATAAATCCATGTCAATGGTAAGGAATGGGAGAGTTCAATTCTAGGAAGTCAAAGAAAGAATAATCGAGCACATGGGTTGATGGCACTAGTATGCAACCCACTTGATTCAAAAAATCGAGACAAAGGGATTACATTACATGGTAAGCGTTTGTAGGAGGTGACACATCATTGTGGCACTAAAATTATTTTTCTATGGGTGCCTTTGTGTGTTTCTAGACACTAACCTTGGACTTTGGGCAGGCTCTGCCTAATGCCACTGAGAAAGAGGTCTAGAGGGTCACACACTAAGTGTGTCCAAGTATCTAAGTAAAATATTAATTTAACAAGTTGAATAAAGATTATTCCCGATTATGGTTTAAAAATTATTCAAGGATGCCTGATCGCATTTATTTGGACACTAGTTATTCGAGAGAATATATTGTGGGTGAAATAATATATTTATTAGCAATTAATGCAATGATATTTATTTGAGAAATAAATATCCATTATTCAAGGTCTAATAAATGTAGTGGAGGAAATAAATAAAATGGAAAACCAAAAGTACACACCGTGTATATTAAATATACACGCCATGTATTTTTTTCTGGGAATTTATGAGAAATAATATTATTTATTTAATTAAATAATATTAGGTGTAATTCGTTGGGTGCATGTCAAGTAATAATAATAGTCAACTGTTATTATCAGACATGGGGTATTGCTAAGAATTAAATGAAATGAATAAATGATTTCAGGTAATTAATTCATTTTATTATTCTAAGTAATTAAAATACCAATTATATAATTCTCATTAGCCTAGACATTTTTGGGGGTTGTGCACAACAGATCTAGAGAAATCTCTCAAGCCAAGAGAGAATTTTTTTCTTCCAAGAATGCTCTCAAGCTACAAAAGAGAGATTCTCCTCCATCAGATCAAGGAGATCGAAGGCGGACATCACAAGTGAAGGCTCTTTCATGCTAGAACCTAGATATCCCTTCAGAGACGTCTAGAGATATGTGGAGGATGTGTGGATAACCGCTAGATAATCCTACACTTGGATTCTATGACGCAATGACAGATCACATCAAATAGTGACCAAAAACATCAATGAAGAAATAATTCCATCAAGGTAATTCTTGTCAATTAATTAAATTAATTATAACCAACATATGATGATCCTTTCTATGGTTCTAGGACTCCCCTATTTCTTTTTTTTTCTTCATTCTATTCTGAAGATTTGGTATTTTATTATCATGACGGAACTCGAATTGATCGTTTTTAATGCTAAAATCAAGTTGGGCACATCCACCAATGCGCTTCCGCTGCGCCCGAAACCTACAAGTGGTGTCATAGTGGCCATATCATTGATTATAATTATTTAGTTTTTTGTTGGTGATTTACAAAATTAATAATTTAGTTATTTCAATTCAAGTTAATCATTCTTTAAATCTGAATCTCGAGATATGTTCCTCCTCTATCTTTTCTCGTTCACCTTACAGAAACAGATTTTTGTTTTAATTTTTATTAAAATAAAATAAAGGATCTCATCCAGAGGTTCCAAAAATTCTTGGACATACAACACCAGAATACACGACATGTATTCAGTAGTACACGTCGTGTAGTCATGATTCAATTCATTGGACCGGTCCGCCAAATCAGGCTGTTTGTTGGAGTATTTCTAAGTCTTAAATAACTCCATTTGTTGACCAAGAACAAGTGGCACATAGTTTCTGGATTACACACTGTGTGGCTTATTGAACACGGTGTGTTGTCCCTTCGGGTTAGGGTTGGACCATGTACCCCGTACACGGATTTCCCAGTTAGAAACCATGTAACGCGGATACTAAACCATGTGTCCCACTGAACATATCGTGAATTTCAAAGATTTATGAAGTACATCTACATGCCATGTCCCTAGGAATGTACTTCAGATGGATGGTGAACAAAAGTACATTCCGTGTATTCAGAACTACAGGCCGTGTACTCATCCAAATTAGGAAGATTTATTAAAATTTATTATTATATTATAAAAACCCTTAAGGCATGTACCATAGTGTAGGTGTAAAGATGAGACACAACACATGATATGTGTTTCATATATATGTGTTTAATTTAACATCTGCATAATGTTCATTTCTACTCATGGGGTAGTTATGAACGAGAATTCATTGGGTTGCATCCAAGGTAAAAGTTACATAAAAAGATAATTTTAAATGAATTTATTTGTTTAAAATTATGATGGATGAGAATCTTAAGGAAATTCAGAAAAAGGTTTAAGATAAAGGGATTGATTAATTTAAGATAATTTATTGATTTGAGTGTGATTTATGTTAAACCAGAACGATTAAATAATCGAATTCTAGTTTTATTTATGCGTAAATATCGTTGCATGCATGGATGATCATGAGCTTGACCAAGACCTTTGTATGTGAATTATTTATTTTAATTTATTTATTTAAATTAAATTTGTTGGCCAGTGAGCCTTATCCTCATTAATATGTAGGGCCTACATGCCCAAGGTTTCTTTTATGTAAAACCCCATTTTACCCCTCACCTACATGTGAGATAAAAGCATATGTAATGGATGGATATCCCAAGATAGTGAAGGAAGCTAAAGTTAGGAGACAAGGTGAAACCAATCCAAGGAGATACAAATGTGGATAGGTGGAATGTTTTAAACCTGAACCCAAAAGGTTCAAGGTGTTTCCCCCCTAGGTATTGGGTTAGTTTATCAACATCTAGATAAACTGACCAATAGAATAAGCTCATGATCATACCATTTATTTTATTTCTTTCAGTTGCAGGGTTTATTTATTGTGGGTGTGTTGTCATGATCACATAATTAATGAATTAAACAAGCATGCAAGATGGAACTAAAATAAGACCGGCTTATGCGTAAAATATTATCTTACACATGGTTAATAAATTAAGTATATCCCACTTAATATTAAAAATCATGTAATCAAAGATAATAAAATGGAAATTTACGTATAAGGATAAAATCTCTCAAAGAAATACTAAGTCGGTATAACCTTCCCTAATCTTGGTTAGAATTTAACCATAGTTCAAAGTCCTTGACCAAACCTAGTTGGGGTGCTTTAAATTATCAGGGAATTATAATTCAAGGTTTTGGGTTGACTTGACTTGGTTCACATCAAGAGTTCACTACCACGGTAGGGCTTGGTGTGACCAAGAGGCAGAGGTTGAGGAAATCCAAAATAAAAGGATTTCTGGATAGGGGAGTCCACTCAGTAGATCAAGGAGCTATGAGTTAATGAAGTTGGCATTTGGAATGCCTACCTAAAACCCTTAAAAATTCTTGACCAACCCTAGTCAGGGCAATGCAAAGGAAAATATGGATCCTTGCCACTAGAGTATCTAGGCAACAGAATATTCTGAAGTCAATGGTTAGGGATATTGGATTTCGATAAAATAGTGGGAGACTAATAAGAATTAATTTATTTATTTGTCTCAGTTTTATCATAATAAAGTACAAAACCTTTATTCATCTTAATTTTCAGAAACAATAAGAAAAATGACTTCAAACATATCATTGTGAAACATACTCGAGAAGGAAAACCTTCTCATTGGCACCAATTTCTAAGAGTGGCAGAGGCGTTTGCGCACCATCCTTCGCCACGAGAGGAAATTGTATGTGCTAGAAGAGACTGTTCCAATTGTACATGGTAAAGAGGCCAGTGATGAGGAACTATCTCTCTATATGAAACATATGGATGATACCACATATTTCCAATGTTTCATGCTATCATCCATGTCTAATGAGCTCTTGAAGCAATGTGAAAATATGGACGCGTATAGCATGATGTCTCACCATAAGGATCTCTACCAAGAGAAGGCGAGACAAGAGAGATATGATATCTCCAATGATTTGTTTATAACTAATCTTGGAGAGCCTATGTCAGCTGGGCCTCATGTAGTTGAGATTATTGGCTACATTAAATGTCTGGAAATCTTAGGGATTAAGTTCCCAGATGAGTTGCGTACAGATCTCATCCTATCATCACTGCCCAAGACCTTATCTAGATTTATTGTCAATTATAACATGAGAAACAATGAAAAGAGTATATTAGAACTCCTGACCAAAATTTGATAGGTAGATAAGGACATGGGGCATGACAAACCCATAATCCTTATAGTGAATAAGAAAAGGAAGGACAAGGCAAAGGGGAAAAGAACTTATAAACATTCTGAAGCCCCTGATCACTGTCCCTCCAAGAAGGGGAAGATCTAGAGGTAGGGTAAGGAATAGGAGGCAGTATGTTTTACATGTGGCAAGCCAGGCCACTGGAAGAGGAATTTCATCGAGAAACATGGGGATGCAAAAGGTGCATTCGTTATTGAGTGTAATCTTTCCATTTCTACACATTGGGTATTAGATACAACTTGTGGGGATAAAATATATATTAAAATGTAGGAACCATGTAGATTTAGAAATATTTACAGAGGATAGGTGGATCATAGAGCTTCCAATAGCGTGAGGCTGGCTGCATTGGCCATTGGTGATTACCACCTCTCATTGCTAACTCAGATGATTTTGGTTTTACATAACTGTTATTATGTGCCTAGTGTTACCAAAAACATAATTTCAGTATCATGTTTGGATATGGATAGATTTATTTTCAAGTTTGGAAATAAGGGTTGATTCTTTTATAAGAACAACATATATTATGGTATGACTCATTTAAATAATGGTTTATATGTATTAAATTATGAAAACCAAATGTTGGAAATTTATAACGAAACAAACTCACATGACTCATACATCACCCAGTTATGGCATCACCGTCTCAGTCATGTAAAAGAAAAGTGCTTGAAAAAGCTCTGCTAAGATGGCTATTTAGACTCTACTGAGATAAAACCACTTGATAGATGTCACACTTGTTTACAAGGTAAAATGACCAAGCTGCCTTTCAGTGGATAGGGTGAAAGGGCCACAAATCTTCTAGGATTGGTGAACACAGATGTGTGTGGACCATTTCTAGTAGAAGTTAGAGGTGGATATTCTTACTTCATTACTTTTACTGATGATTTAAGTAGATATGGTTATGTCTAATTAATGAGGTATAAGTCAGAATCCTTAAAGAAATTTATGAAATTAAAGAATGAAGTAGAGAATTTGCATGGTAAGAAGATAAAGAAGCTTCGATCAGATCAAGTTGGAGAATATCTGAACCAAGAGTTCATAAATCTTCTTACGGGAGTCTGAGATTCTATCTCAGCTCACTCCTCCTTATACACCACAGTGGAATGGTGTTAGGGAAAAGAGGAACTTCACCTTGTTGGACATGGTGAGGTTGATGATGAGTCATGCATATCTTCCATTATCCATATGGGGATACACATTAAAAACTGTAGCATACACATTAAACTGAGTACCAACTAAGGTGACAAATGGAATTACCTCTGAGTTATGGAATGGAAAGAAACCCATTTTTTCACACATGTGTATGGGGATGCAAGGAATTTGTTAAGGCCTTATCAGGAAAAAAACTAGCACCCCATGGAACAAAGTGTATCTTTATAGGATATCCTAAGGAAACGAAAGGATATTACCTATATAAACCTTTAGACAAGAAAGTGATTGTTACCAGACAAACCATCTTTCTTGAGAGGGAGAACATCCTCAAAATGGATAGTGGGAAATTTTTTTACTTCAACGAAGTTGATGCTCAAGATACACAGGAGTTGGTATAAGAACAAGTTCCACAGGTCCCCGTGGAAGAGGTTCCAAAAACACAAGTACTGTGTAGGAGATCAAGAGAGGTAAGAGAACCAGAGGGATTTGGTTTTCTAGTCACTGAGGTTGGTGAATCAATATTGTTGGACAATGATGAACCTATCTCCTACAAGGTATCATTATAAATCTTAAAAGCTGTAAGATGGCTAGAAGCTATGAATTATTAGATTGATTCCATGTATCAGAACTAAGTCTGGGTTCTAGTTGATGATCCAGTTGATGTAAATCCTGTTGGATAAAAATGGATATTCAAGACAAAACTGGACATGGAAGTTCATGTTAGCACCTATAAAGCAAGGCTAGTGGACAAAAGATTTAGACAGTGTCAAGGAATTGACTATGATAAAAACTTCTTGCCAATTTCCATGTTTAAATCTAAAAGAATAATACTTTCCATAGTATCTTACCATGACTACAAGATTTGGAAAATGGATGTCAAAACATCATTCTTTAATGGGAACCTTTAGGAAGATGTCTACATGACACAAATAGAAGGGTTTGTGACACCAAGTAAAGCCAAATGGGTTTTCAAGTTGTAGAAATCCATTTATGGATAAAAGAAATCATCCAGATCATGGGAACATTTGATTTGATGAATCCATAAAGGAATTTAATTTCATTAAGAACGAATGTGAGCCATGTGTTTATAAGAGGTTTAATGGGAATGCAGTTGTTATCCTAGTAGTATATGTTGATGACATATTGCTTATTGGAAACAATGTACCAGTCTTACAGTTAGTTAAGGACTGGTTGAACAAGTGTTTCTCCATGAAGTACTTGGGAAAAGAAGCCTACATTTTAGGGATCAAGATCATTTGTGATAGATCCAAAAGGATGCTTGGACTAATTCAGGGTGCATACATTGACCAAATACTAAAGAGATTTAGTATGGAACAATCCCAGAGGGGATTGGTTCCAATGTCACATGACCTACATCTTTCTAAGAAAATGTGTCCTCAGACACAATAGGAGAATGATATAATGAGTAATATCCCATATTCTTCGGCTATAGGATCCATAATTTATGCTATGTTATGTACCCGACTTGATGTTGTCTATGCATTGAGCATGGTAGGCAGATATCAAGAAGATCAAAGAGAACCGAATTGGACTGCTGTTAATTCTATCCTTATGTATCTGAGAAGAACTAAGGATATGTTCCTAGTGTATGGAGGAGATGAGGATCTTGTCATCAGAGAGTATGATGATGCTGGTTTTCAAATAAATCAGAACGATCTAAAGTCGCAATCTGGATATGTTTTCTATCTCAATGGAGGAGCTGTGAGCTAGAAGAGTTCAAAGCAGCCAGTTGTTGCCAATTCTACAGCAGAGTCTGAATATATAGCAGATTTTGATGCAACCAAGGAAGTCGTATAGATTCAGAACTTTGTCCAAGAGATTGATGTGGTTCCTAGAAGTAAAGATCCTATCACATTATATTGTGATAATACTGCAATGGTGGCTCTTTCAAAAGAACCAAGGTCACATAAACGGACAAAGCACATACTCTGAAAGTATTACCTCTTGAGGTATTTCTATCAAAGGGGTGAAGTTGCAGTGAGTAGAGTGTCCACATAAGAGAATTTGGTGGACCCCATGACTAAAGGCCTATATTAGCAGAAGCATGAATATCATGTGAGAGATAGCAGGTTAAAGGTTGTTACCATTTCTCTCTAGTCCAAGTGGAAGTCTGTTGGAGTTGGTGGCCTAGAACCAACTACATTGTAATTTATTCATTAATAAATAATTTATCACATCTTGATTGTTCTTCTACATGATAATGCATGTGATAATGACCTAAGGATAGTTTTTGCATTAAAGGGTCATAGAGGACCCCTATTATAATGAGAACCTGAAAGTTCCATAACACTGTTCTTGAATATATGTTCTATGGACGGATGATGTTATTTGAGGGACACAAATAAATAAAGGCCATTAGGGGCGAGTAATCATAAAACTTTGAGGCACCTTCTCATGGTGTGCACCCTTGGTAATATCCAAGAGGATATTATGAGAACGAGACCCGCCATTATAAAATTCACATTTCATAGTGACATTGGATGTTCCTATCTATAAACGTGTGTATCGGTATATAGACTTTAAGATTATTATTAATGGGTATTACAACTTGTGCACATAGATGTATTGAGGAAAGATGTGATGAAACACTGTTTTCAGAGAGGTAGGATATGTTGGATGCATCATGAGTAATACAACATTAATAGATAATGCGAGAAAGGATTTTTCCCTTCTGTTCCATAGAGGAAGTAGATATCTCAGGCCCTTTGATGGAATTGATATAGCCTAAATAAAACCATGTCCATTGTAAGGAATGGGCGAGTTCAATTCTGGGAATTCAAAGAAAGAATAATCAAGCACATGAGTTTATGGCACTAGCATGCAACCCTCTTGATTCGAAATACCGAGACAAAGGGATTACATTACATGATAAGTGTTTATAGGAGGTGACATGTCATTGTGGCATTAAACTTCTTTCTCTATGGGTGCCTTGGTGTGTTGCTAAACACTAACCTTAAACTTTAGGCAGGCTCCACCTAATTCCACTAAGAAAGAGGACTAGAGGGTCACACATTAAGTGTGTTCAAGTATCTCAGTTAAATATTAATTTAACAAGTTGAATAAATATTATTCCTGATTGTGGTTTAATTATTATTCAAGGATGCCTGATCAAATTTATTTCGACACTATTTTTTCAAGAGAATATATTATGGGTAAAATAATATATTTATTAGCGAGTAATGCAATGATATTTATTTGAGAAATAAATATCCATTATTTAAGGTCTAATAAATGTGGTGGAGGAAATAAAGAAAATGGAAAACAAAAGTACACGCCGTGTATATTAAATATACACACCATGTATTTTTTATGGGAATTTATGAGAAATAATATTATTTATTTAATTAAATAATATTTGGTGTAATTCGTTGGGTTCATGTCAAGTAATAATAATTGTCAACTGTTATTATTAGACATAGGGTATTGCTAAGAATTAAATAAAATGAATAAATGCTTTCAGGTAATTAATTCATTTTATTATTCTAAGTAATTAAAATACCAATTATATAATTCTCATTAGCCTAGTCTTTTTCGAGGGTTGTTCACAATGGATCTTGCGAAAGCTCTCAAGCCAATAGATAATTCTAAGAACACTCTCAAACTACGAGGGAGAGATCCTCCTCCACCAGATCAAGGTGATCGAAGGTGGACATCGCAAATGAAGGCTCTTACGCACTAGCACCCATAGATCCCTTCAGTGACATCCAGAGATATGTGGAGCACATGTGGATCACTGCTAGAGGAATCCTACACATAGATTCTACAATTCAATGATGGATCACATCGGATCGTGACTGGAAACATCAACAAATAAAGAATTCCATCAAGGCAATTCTTGTAAATTAATTAAATTAATTATAACCAACATATAATGATTCTATCTATGGTTTCAGGACTCTCCTCTTTCTTTTTTGTTCTTTGTTCGATTCCAAATATTTGGAATTTATATTATCATGAAAAATCTCATATTGATAGTTGTTAACACTAAAATCATGTTGGGTACACCCACCAACGTGTTCTGCTACACCCAGAACCTATAGTGGCATGGATGCAGGCGACCCAGTATGCCTTCAAGAAGGGCCGAGTAGTTGGTATCAGTTCTCATCTGGATCCTAGGACTTATTATGGCACTACTATGATGTCAGCGTCCAGTTCAAGAGGTGCTCATGGAGAGGAATCATCTTATGGATCATAGTATCAGGAGCAGTTGCGATCTCAAACTGAGCTTATAGAGAGTTTACAGAAGTAGCAAGAAGAGATGCGTCAGCAGAACAAGGAGGACATGCATCGATGATAGTACTAGTAGAACGAGCAGATGGAGTACATGCGCCATATGACTTATAGTTTAGGGATGAAGTTTCCTCTACCATCTCCTCCAGCTCCTCCAAAAGATGATCCCCGAGTGATTTTTTTTGTTTTGTTAAAAACATTTGAATTGAACATTTGTTGTAATATGAACTATTTACAGTTTTTGTCATTTATATTGGTGAAAATATTGCATAATTTTTTTAAATATTTTAATATTTTTTTATTTATTATCAGTATTATATTTTTTAATGTTTTTTTATTTTACTACTACTACTAATAATGATATTTTATGATATTTTATATTTTTTTTGTGAATATGGATAATTTTAATATTTTTTAATTTTTTATTATTTTAATAATATTAATATTATTTTTTCATTAATCATAATTTTATTATTTTATTATTTTATTAATTATTTGAAAATATTGAGAATTTTAATATTTTTTATTATTTTATTATTTTAATAATATTAATATTATTTTTTTATTAATGATAATTATATTTTTTTTTATTAAGTATTTGCGATGGACCCGTCACAAAAAGTTTATAACATAAACCTATTTGCGATGGACTATCGTCCCGTCGCAAATACTTTTTTTGACAGGCCCATCGCAACAGGTTCTTGTATATATAATGTATTTAATTTTAGATCTATTTGTGACGGGACCTCTTTCGTCGCAAGTAGTTTTTTTTGTGACAGGTCCATAATAAAAAATACTAGTTGCAATGTAGTTTTATATAATGGACTATTTGCAACGAGACCCCATCGTAAAAGAGTTTTTGCGATGGGATCCCATCGCAAATAGCCAAAATTCCCGTAGTGATCAAGGATGGGAGTATGTGTTTGATGTAATGTGAACCTTGTTAGTTTTTAAAATAAAGTTCATGAGTTCTATGAATAAATTTTTTTTTCATTTTGGTGATGATGAAGACTTGGTTACCTAAATAGTAAATCTGAAGAACCACTCGATGAACTTTGTACAGTTATAAGAAGCCCTCAAAATCCATCATAAAGGATACCCATTTTTTAGAACCTCCTTAGTTATAGTAGATGAAGTCACTATGTGAGAGATAATTAAGTATCTCTTCAAAACAATAGACATTTAAAAGATTCCAATGAATGATTTAGAGCCTGAAATAAAAGTGCTGACCAAGTTCATGCAGTCAGGAATAGCATAAAGAAATGGTGATCTTAAGATTAAAGACATTACCTTTCTTTATCTGTTTATGATAGAAAAACCAATAAATCTAGAAAATTATATTTCATAATATATGTTCCATGTTCAGAATAAGTATTTGAATTTATATCCTTTTGGAAGGATATTAACACTTGTTTTTTGAAATGCTGTAGCTTTCTTAGATGAGAGTACTAGAGTAACTTGTCATGGTTTGACAACCTTAAGTGAAAGTGTTTTAAGAAAAAACAATTTCTGTTGGAATTTCTCTCTAAACAAGTTAGTGCCCTTAACCACATTTACTGAAGTAGAACCTAAATCAACTAGGTGGGATTCATCCTTATTATAAGAAATACCAGTGTTAGTAGGAGTATCACCATAGAGTATTGAGATAAGAGTAAGTCAGGATGGTTAATAGACTCTCACTGTGAGGTGAACAAGAGTTCGTGTTGGCATTCAATCAGGATAAAAAAATGCTTGTTAGGAGAGTACACCTTCTGCCCATGTTTTTGTACCAGTAAAAGTTAATAAATAAAGGATATCCACTTATATCAGTAGTGTTTTTTTCATTGGACAAGATAGGACTATCTCAATAATACCCAAAATTTCTCCTCTTATTATTGACTCTAACTCTTAAGAATTGGAAAAATTATCCACAAGAATAGTTGGTAGAAAAAAATCTTTAGAATTGCATCATGTAAAAGAGGTACCTAATGTTGAAGAAAGAAAATTAGTTGGTGAAGAAAGTATGGAAGTTCATATGGAAAGGAATTATCCTATTATGAGTAAGAACTACTAGAAATTTAATCTATATCCACAGATCTATAGCCATGGTTTAATAGAACCGTGGCTATAGCTTATTTACAACCACAATTTAGTATATACTACCGTGGCTAAAAATTTGTGCTATTTTTTTTTGAAATCATGTCGGGCTCCTCCTCTATCTTCCCCTGATCCCGACCCTCCGAACACTCTATGTCTCAAACAATGACACCCTCCTCACTGATAACCTCTGTGTGTGACCCTCCTTCCCTGACCCATCATGTCCTCTCCTCTCCCCGATCCTCCTCCACCGATGGTGCCCCTCGCGACCCTTCGAACCCTCGATGTCTCTCACGACGGCTCCCTCCTCCCCGATACCCTCTACATGCGACCCTCCTTCCCCAACACATCATGACCTCTCTTCTCCCTGATTCTCCCCCACCGACGGTGCCCCTCATGATGGTGCCCCTCGTTGACACTGAACAAGGCAACCCCACCATGATCTACTGCCACCGAACGTGAGACACCTCACCTCCCCTGCTGACGCTGCTCCTAGGTGGACTCCCCATATTCTCTAAAGTTCCTCTGATGTGGACAACTCTCTCTAGGTGATCCTCCTCCTCCTTGTTATGAAAAATTATGTGTTCATTATTTTTTTATCAGTGTGTGTAGAAGTAAACTAGAATAGTTTCACATTTTTGAGTGTGGTAAAGAGGTTTTTTAATTAGATACATTATTATAATTATAATTGATATGCATGGAGTGAGGAAAAAGTGTTTTTCGGTGAAGATCCAATTAGTCTAGATTGGGAATCTACATGGTGGATTGGTGGATAGTTGGAATCGATAAAAAGTGATGGTTTCAAATTTTGATAGTTAAATTGGGAATTAGGGGATTATATTGGATGCTTCTCAATGATAGTAATTCTTATGGTTGGGAGTTTTTAATGACCCACACAATTACAGGGTCAGTAATTTCAGAGGAAATTTGATTTTTTTTCCTAAAGCAGGGAGGTTTTTGAGAATTGGGATATGAATTGGAATTTCAAGAGTTAGTACATCTTTGGGATGTTTTTTTCACTTGAGGATAATGGTTATTTAGAGGGTTGGTTTACAAATATTAGGGTGGTGGATAACTGCAAAAAACTGCAAAAGTCATTGGGTATTTTATTGGGAGGCACTGGGTGCCTCTTAATGGGTTTGTAAAAAATTACAGCCTTTTTAAGGTACCTGATGGAGGGGTACCAGGTACTCAGTGGGATAGAAAGTGTAGTGGACCTTTTATATGGGCCATCAGGTACACAGTGGAGGTGGATTGGTTACCTAGTAGGGATGGGTGTTGTTTTTTAAGGATAAAAAAATAGTTATTCTGAATTCCACCTTTAAAAATGCCTTATGAGGTTCTTCTACTTTAAATGGATAGAGGTAAATATTCCTCTTCTACCTCCATTATTCTTTCTTATTCATATCTTTTAATATTTAGTTTTTTTATGGTATAGTTTATGTAAGATTTCAAAAAGACTTGGTGAAATTGGACCATTATCATGGGGCTTCATAGAGTGGTGGCATAATTGTGATTTTTTTAACATCCTCCCCCAAACCATAATAACGAAGCAATGCCTAGATCAGGGGATTAGTCACTATGACCGTAGACGGTTCTCCTTGAATGCCAAAGGCCGTCCATCACCAAATAAGGTGATGTTTACAAGATTTATTTATCCATTTACGTGTTAGAAATATTGTGGCACATTGAAACATTGTTTTCTTTTTCTCATTATGTTATATACTCCAATTATCTCTTATTTATTAAATTAATCCTTGATGAAATCATTACATTGTCACCAATCCCTCATAGAATGTGGTGCAATGAAATTGAACTTCCACATTCTCATCATTAACCAATATTTCATGTGATCTTATTATTTCTTATCTTTTGATATATTTACCCAAAAAACTTACCAATTGATAGAGTATATGTTTACTAGCATGATTATTATTTATCATGGTTGATTCCCTGCATAAATATTTCCAAAATAGTGTTTCTTAAAGATTATATGTTAATACTATTCTAATATTTCATGGATTCAGGTAAGAGAAAACATGACCAAGATGTATCATGATCAAATTTTGGTGTTATATTTAAAAATATATATTTTCCAGAATCATCCCTAAGCTAATGGTGAGTTCATGGAATTTACGGATCTATCCTATAATGATAAAATCAAATATTTAACCACTGATTATTCTTTGTTGGTTCATCATTATTAGATTTAAAATTCTAAATAGTGATAATGAAGTTACCATCATTAACACTACTATGTGATTACATGGGCCCAATGATATTCTTCCCACTAGGAGAATTTTAAATGTTACATCCTCCTATTTACCTCTAGTTATCAAGAATAATATTTTTTTTCTAAACAAAATAAGTAATTTCATAATTCTGAAACTAAACCTCTAAACATGTTAGAGTTAATTGAGGTTCTTCAACATGTTCAATTTACCACTTTCATAAATAGTACTGAAATAAAACATAGTGGAGACATGATATCTATGAACTATACTAATCCTGGATTCCTCTCCATTCCACATGTCCAACATTCAGAAACCCATGTTTCTTCCCTGACTGACTTCCACATACCTTCTCCATGTCAATCCCTTCCTCTCCCTCCCTCCCTCTTCCCCACGTAGTTTCCCTCGGATTCTCCTCCAGATCAGGGTTCATATCTTATCGACCTAGGGTTCGTAGTCTTCCTTCACGTCATACCATTTCTATTGCCTCACTCCCTCTTCCACACGTGGATTCCCTCAGTTTATCCCTACACTCGCGCTTCTTCTCCTATTGACCTATGGTCCCTGAAGACCCCATTTTTCGTCTTCCTCCTAATCTTGGTTCCTGTCTATTCCTCCTTAGATTCTCATGCACTATTGTTATCATCATACTCCGATACCATCCTTCACATCAATCCACCCTAATTCCCTCCATTGACTGTGACGTATACATCCTTTTCTGGCTCTATAATTTTTTCACATCAATGCCAACTATCGATTTCCCTCAGTTTATCCTCATGCTCTATTATCACCTCTTATCAAGATAGGGTTACTGCCTACCCCGGTCGACATCTCCCTCCATCACTTGGTTCCCCTCCAATCCTATAGGGGTTCTTGGTATTATCTGTCTCCTATGAGATCTACCTAGGTGAAGCACACCTTGTACCCACTTCGTGTTTCCATTCGCCATCACTAAAACCTACTACTTTCTCAAAAAATCTATCTTACTGTTGCTTCGTAGAAATAGATGAGAGGGTATAAATGTTCCCTAAGTGCAGATTCATCCATCTCCTGATGAATCATGCATATGGTATTTTCTCATATGTAGCATCTTAATATAATTTTTCTCTGCTCTATAGTTTCACATTCCACTATGTTCATACTAATTTTTCAGGCTGTAATACAATATAGTGCTTCAAAAATGGTGGGTTCTCATAAGTTTCTGGAAAAAAATTCAGTTCTCTCCAAGATTTAGTTTTTCCAGCTACATATGGATTTTTCAAACATCAATACAGTACATCTTCTGTTTTGATTCACAAATTACTTCTTGTACTTCCTTTTTCTTAGTCAATATTTCTTCATCTAAAATTACTTCCAAAGTTGATATTGATTTCCTCCACCGCATCAATGCGTTCTCTATTTTAGGTATGCCAAACTGATTTGATTCAATACACATTTTTTGCAGTTTTAATCATGAAAATTTGCTGTCGTTCTCATTGTTTTTTATAAATGTATTTGATTACATGCATAGTGGACTCACTAACATTGGGTATGTTAAATAATCATCCACTCAGGTATATAACTGTACTTTTGATTGACTGTTATTTTTATTCAAATATTATAATTGAAAAATATGAATTTTTTGTGATCATTTCCATTTTTTCTATAACTAAAACATACAATTCATTTTTTTCAATTGGCTATAAATTGAAATTATTTATAGATTTATTATACTTACATGTTTGGAGATTGCTTATATTGAAGTGTTTTCATATTGCAGCTTTCTTAAAAGGATTTCATACGTAATTGTTTCACTCATTCACAGTTTCAATTACAAGCTACTTCTTCATGGGTTCTCCTTGGTAGAGGTTTTTATGGAAATTCAATATATAAAGGGATGTTCCAAGCTTGAAATGATATCCTTAGAGAAGAAGGTATACAACTATCCCTTTCTTTATGTTTATTTTTCTTTATGGGGCATTGATAGTGAAATATATATGTATTATTTTAGGTTTTCTTTTATAAAAAATGTTCTCTTGAATATTCCAATCTTCTTGACTCTTCAGATGACCAAGATGCTGACATAGAGAGGTTCTCAGATAAGAATGAGCTGAACAAAAAGAGTGGCCAAGTTGACCATCAGGATTATTTGGAGCTCAGTAAAGATAACTTTACTCTTGAACTAATTGGTATGTGATCTGAAAGTTATATGAATATCAAGAGTTGATTGACTGATTTAGATGTTGCATATGTTGTTTGTGGTTTTCATCATTCCTTTTTCTAATTAATTAATTCTATAATTCTTTAATGATCTATCTCCAGGACTCTCTCTTTCTACTTCCTTACTGTTCATGAACATGTTCATTAGAAGATAGATTCTCAATATAACAGTTTGATGGTCTTCTGTGGAAACATGAAAAGATTACTTGGATGGAAGATTCTAAAAAAATTCCTTCCTTTATAGGTTTGTAATTGTCAAAAAAACATCTTTAAATTTTTTAATTTTTTCTTTATTTTGGGTTTCAATCTGTAAAAAATCAATGGAGATGGTCACAGCTTCCACATGGGTTGTGTTTGGAATTTTGATAGGTGTTTCCTCAATGATTTTCATTCTTGAAATAGTACATCCATCCCTGATTTATCTTATTTCTTTTACTTGATTTTAATTTTAATGAATTCTATTTTGCAATAGATGAACTCTCTGTCACCTATAGATCTTTAAACTCATCCTTTATTGAAACACCCATAGGTTGTTACCAAAAATTTAAACACCACTACATAGTTAATTCTCACAACTATAGATTACATTTATAAAACTATATTTCTTTATTGTCTTCTATCAAGGATTGAATATTTGAATTCTAATATTTTTTAATATATCATTAGAGATTGTAAATAAAATATATTTCGGAATCAATATTAACAATATCCAAAAATTCATGAGCATTGAGTAGATATGGGTTCTAACAAATCCAAGAGGTTCAGAGAGGCTGATGTCGGGGATTGTTTCACCATAAAGGTGTCTTCTCTATTTATCCACACAATGTTAGTTTTCTTTTGATTAGGTGTGAGTTTTGATTGTTGAAACATAATTATAATAGATCATTCTCTCTATTTTTTGTTTGTATTTTCAATTGAAAATATCTTTGTATTTTTTTATCAATAGTTTCAATGTTACATATTTTTGTATTAATGATGTTCTTATTTATAGATAATAGAACATGTGTTTTGTTGCAGTTTGTTTTGTTGATCTACAAAACATGTATTCTGTTTTTATTTTTTTATTTCAAACTGAAAATTCAATTATAACCATTGAATAATAGTTAATTTTTTTTAATGAAGTTGTTTGCATCTGGGTGACTGTTAAGGATATTCACATGGAGAACTTTAGCATATCTGTGGGTGGTCGTGATCTTATTTCAGACGGTTCTATTACTATTTCTAAATATCCTTCTTATTTCTCTTTAATTTTATGTTTATGAATCATCATATACAAGAATATTTCAATTTTTCATTAATTAAATGTGTTCTCATTTTTATGAATTATGTTTATACGATTATTTTATTAGTAACATAATGATATTATATGAATCAGTATATAAAAATTGAATTTTTTCATTAATTAAATGTGTTCTCATTTGTATTCATTATGTTTATCAGGATTCTTCTCTCCTTCCACTGATTTAGGTGCATAAATGTAACGCCCTGACCCTAGTTACCTAGATTCCGTGCATTATTACATAACATTGGAATGATCACAGAAGATCAAGTCTCAAAAGACCGATTAGTTTAGTAGTCTTGGAAACACTAGATATATTCCTAAGTCTTACATTACATCATAAAGTGAAAAAAAACAACAACATATTTTATTCATATCCCCTTATACTATCCCTATAGGTTATTCATAAAATACTTCTTCACATCCTAGGAAAAATAAAACATTGAAAGGGGTGAGCTCAAATGCTCTGTAAGGATAACAATATAGTAGAAACGTTCATAAATAAACATAAACATTTAAGGAAATGTATAACTAAAAAAAATCCTTTTAATCTTAAAATTCAGCATAATATGGAAAATATAAAATGAAGTAAATCCATTTACTTATTCACAAGGATATTCTACTAGTATAATAATCACATGAAATATCAATAACCACTTTCATAATGATGGAATGCATAATGCCAGAATATCATAACCACAGAGTCAAGGCCTTGTGTCAAGACTACAAATAATATTTTGTCAAGGACTTGTGCCAAGACACTAGTTTGTCTCATGAGACCTACCGATGCATCGAGGAGCTGTAGAGGGCTCCACCCGTCACTTACTTTGTCCAATGCATTCCTTATATGAACAAGTTTAAACATAACATAAACATTCATATTAAGAATAGCATAACAAATGTCAATAATTTATCTGTAAACCATTAATGATATAAAAATAACACATCCATAGTCAAACATATCACAAAATCTTCAATACAATGTGGAAGTTTTATATCATAATAAATCCACTTCAAATAAGCTTAAAATCCATCAAAGGATGTTGACATAGATGAAATCAAAACTATTTGAGATAAATATATCTTTTTTTGAAATCATTTAAAAGTCACATAATTATAAAATAAAACATTTAATTTCAAAATATTATTATAATCTTTTAAGGGAAGCTTTGACGATTTTATAACGTCTTAAAATAGCCGCACTCGCCGAATAAGTTAAAAAAAGACATTCTTACCTTAATTCTGTCGAAAAGGTTAAAAATGACCTTGTTTGGAAAATGACAGAAAGATTCCTTTATAAACTTCTTATAAAAAGTCAAAAAAGTGTATAAATGACTTTAAACCATATTCGGTAAAATATTAAGAATGTTTTGAAATACATTTTTAAGAAACATGGAAGTGGATGATAAAGAGGTCACAGTAGATAATTACGTATAAACAACCTCGAATAATGAAGAGATTGTGAAATAACCCTTAACTTGTACTTTTACTTGGTTTAGGGTAGGCTAAACTTATGTATAATAGTTAAATCATTGTTATTACATTATACAAGAATCATATACATAAATATCATATCATATATGATCTTTTAATATTGTTTTGTTAATAATATTTTAGTATTATCGTCGTTTCGGATGTTCACTTACTCATTTTATTTTATATGTTTTGTTACATAAGCCATGTTTTTCATCCATATGTTGTATCTTATTCATATCCAGAATGATATCAAGTCCTTAAACATTATTTTTAATCATCAAATGAAAATTAGTATTTAATGGATACGATGGGGAATGAATCTCATCGCGATCGTGGAGACGGTAGTCCGTACGTACGCACGAGCGACAATATCATTATTTTGATATTAAAATCATATATAATTGGATGGTATATCATATATTCCGAATAGTTTTAATGTTATATTTATTATTTACTTCAATTACACATCATTATCATACCCATCCAAATAATAATATTTTGAATAACAATTACACCACGACGTGGAGACGGTAAGACGTACGTACGCACGTATGGTGACATGTCATTCAAAAGGATATATAGAATACTGAATAGGGTTGTACCATATTTATAATAACATCATAGTATATATAACATACTGGAGTTATTATTTTAGGATGGAAATAACAAATAATGAAGAAGTGGAAGAAGAAAGGAACTTGAAAGAGAGTGGTGAAAACATTAACTCTTCTTCGGGTTCTTCCTTTTGATTTGATCAAAAGAGACACATAGGTTGGATTTATAATCAAACTAAGGCATTTAGATTGAATTGAGGGAAGTTTAGAGAATATTTGGTCAGGGTTTGTCCAAGCCAAAAGGCTTGGAAGGTATGAATTTGAGAGAAGGGGGAGTGCCCTTTTATAAGAGGGGTGAGGGGCACCTTAGAAAAATCTTAAAATATTATTTTATAATAAATTCATATTCGGTTTATAATGGATCCAAAGTAACTTATTTAGAGACTATGGTGGGTATGGATCCAATAGGATTTAGACAGGTTCTAGGTCACTATATTAACCATATCTTTTAGTTTTAACTCTTAGTTAATTAGTTTCACATTTACCGTGTCTGTTTGTATTTTTATATTATATGGTTAACAAACTTACTATAAACTTCCAAGATAACCCCAAGTGGTTCATTAATGATAAAACTATCATTATATAAGTATCTTGGATGAAACTTAGATTTTTAGGAATTTAATATCAATTAATAATATAATATTTTTTCTAAAAACACTTTTATGTCAATTGGTACACTATTTGGTATTTTGTTTTTGCTAAATTCATAACAGCATTATTACTTCAAACCTAATTCATTTAATCAACCCTGACATGTAATATTAACCTATAAAATCTGTTGAATTCATTAAAAGTATTAAATTATATTTATTTGGGTGTTTATAATATCAATTATTTTAATATTTCACTAGTAAGGTAATTACTGCATCATCATTCTGTCATAAATAAATTAAAGTATTTAATGTCTAAAAATTATAAATAAAATACCATTATTTAGGAAATATTTTTATATTTCTAATTAATATTTATAATCAAATTTATCTTATGTATAACCCTATATTAAAAATGTTTTAGTTATTAAACTTTGATTTTAACTCTTTTAACTCTTCTTTGAATTAAATAATAATAAATATCCTAATCTAATCCAAGTGGACCAAAGAGGTTCATATTTTATTCTTAAGGTTGTTTTTGGTTGAAGTATACTTAGCCAGTAGAATTAGGACAAGTGTTAGGGTAATAATAATATCATTTTTATCCTTAATTACCCTATTTACTTTTAACTGTGGTAAATAAAAGTAAAAAGTTACTATTCACTAAAAATTATTTTTATCTTATTAAACCACATTTTACTCCCTGATATTAACCGTGTCTCTCGGATTTTGGAAATTCCACTCATAGAAGTGGTAAAATTATGTTTTATGTGAATTTCTAAATTCTCCTAGGAGGTGGGTAAAAGGCGGTGAAAAGTTCAATAAAATTTTTATATATCTAAGATTATTCTAAACTAAATCCAATGAATTACATTGAACTTGTATAGGTATTATGTATCTATTTTGACCTTAATTAAATTTAAATAAAATAAATAATTATTTGAATAAAAATTCTGTTTTAAACTACAACTCAGTGTTTTTTCACTATTCGACAAAAATTGAATGTTTCCAAAAAAATACCAAAAATTTACCCTAAGATAATTTTGATATTAAGAATTCAAAAATGAAGTCCATTTTGAAAGATAAAATATATAAAATTTCAAAAAGTGGGTATTACTGTTTATATCGGCTAGTCTAATTGGTTGTGGTGTGTGTTAGAACTTGAAGTTGCATACAACACAAGCTACTGTATTATTAAAAAAAAAGCGTATCGTGGAAGCTTGGGGTGTTACATTCTCCCCTCCTTAAAATAATTTCGTCCTCGAAATTTCTGGAATATTACTATATAAAAAGACTCGGGTATTTCTTCATCATAAGTTCCCTGGGTTCCCATGTTCCCTATTCCATCTTATGGTTTCTCCATATAACTTTTACCAGATGAGTTGTCCGGTTTCTCAATACTTGTTCTCTCGTATAAAGAATCCTGAAGGAATCTTCGCAATAAGACAGATCGGGTTCCAGTTCTACTTCCTCATAGGTGAGTACATGCATTGGGCCAGGCATGTATTTTCTCAACAGTGATACGTGGAACACATCGTGAACTTGGGAGAGATTTGGCGGAATTGACAAACGGTAAGCTATAGCCCCAAGTCGTTCTATAATTTCGAAAGGTCCGATGTACCTGGGAATCAATTTTCCCTTCTTACCAAAACGTATAACTCTCTTCCATGGAGATAACTTCAAGAAAAAAATGATATCCTACCTGAAATTCCAAATCCTTTATTCGGTTATCCGCATATCTCTTCTGCCTACTTTGAGCTGCTTTGATGTGGTTTTGGATTACCTTCACCTTTTCCATCATTTCCTCCACTAGTTCTGGGCCTATGAGTTTTCTTTCACCAACGTCATTCAAATAGGTTGGTGTGCGAAACCTCTTTCCGTATAACGCTTTATATGGTGTCATCCAAATACTTGAATGGAAGCTATTGTTATAGGAAAATTCCACCAGAGGTAAATATTGATCCCACATACCCTAAAAGTCAAGTGAGTAAGATCTCAACATGTCTTCTAAGGTCTGAATAGTCTGTTCTGATTTTCTATCAGTTTGGGGGTGGTAAGCAGTGCTCAAACAAAGTTCAGTATCCAAGGCCTTTTGAAGACTCTTCCATAATCTTGATGAAAAACATGGATCATGATCAGAAACAATTGATAGTGGTACTCCGTGAAGTCTTACAACTTCATTAATATATAGTCTTTCTAAATGTTCAATTGGTAGATCTTCTCTTATATCAAGAAAATGTGCTGACTTGGTAATACGATCAACAATGAACCATATTGAATCGTTCCTTCTAGGAGTCTTTGGTTGTCCATGACAAAGTTCATCGTAATATTATCCCATTTCCACTCAAGCATGGGAAGAGGTTTCATGACTCCTCCAGGCTGTTTCTTTCCATCTTTCACTTGTTAACAAACCATACATCTTTTCACAAAATTAGCAATCTACCTCTTCATATTATCCCACCAAAAATGTTCCTTCAAATCACTATACATTTTGGTGATCCCAGGGTGTATAGAGAAATTGGAACTATGAGCATCATCCAAAAATTCCCTTTTTAGATCAGGTATATCGGGAACACAAATTCTCCACCCAAATTTCAAAATTCCATCTTCATACACAAAGTCACTCAATCAACCATCATTCACAGCTTTAATATTCTTTTGAAATTCTTCATCATCGGTCTGAGAACTCTTTTTCCTTTCTAGTAAAGATGGTTTGGCAACCATTTGAAAAAGTATCGATGTTTCGCCTTCCATGGTAATTACCATATCCATATTTACTAGATAAATGAAAATAAGATCCTTTTCAACTCTCATATTGTTCAAAACTCAATGATTCTTTCTGCTCATAGCATCTGCCACCTTATTTTCCTTCCCCAGGTGGTAGTGCAATCATAATCCTTGAGTAGTTCAAGCCATCTCGTTTGCCTCATGTTAAGTTCTTTCTATGAGAAAATATACTTTAAACTATTGTGATCAGTATAAATCTCACATTTTTCACCATAAAGATAATGTCTCCATATCTTCAAATAAAATATTATAGCAGCTAACTCAAGATCATGAGTAGGATAGTTCTGCTCATGAATTTTCATCTGTCGTGATGCATATGCAATAACCCTATCATTATTCATAAGGACACAACCGAGTCCTTTATTCGATGCATCACTATAAATAACAAAACCCATAATTCCCTGATGGTAGATTCAATATAGAAGCATTGACTAATCTTTTATTCAGTTATTCAAAACATTATTCACACTCTTTTTTCCAAACAAATTTAACCCCTTTATGTGTGAGCTTCGTTAATGGGTTAGCCAATCGGGCAAAATTTTGGACAAAACATCGATAATAACCTGCTAAACCAATAAAACCGTGTACCACAATTATACTTGTCGGTGCTGGACATTCTTGGATTTCCTTGGTCTTAGAAGGATCAACATAAATTCCATCCGTAGAGACAATATGGCCAATAAAAGAAATCTCCTGAATCCAGAATTCACACTTGCTAAACTTCCCATATAATTCATGTCTTCTTAGAGTCTTAAACATAATGCGCAAGTGATTTTCATGATCTTCATAGATTTTGGATTATACCAAGATATCATTAATAAATACCACTACAAAGTCATCAAGATATTACTTGAAAACTCTATTCATTAGATCAATGAAAATAGAGGGTGCATTAGTCAGCCCAAAAGGCATTACTGTAAACTCATAATGCTCGTACCTGGTTCAAAATGTTGTCTTAAGAATGTCCTCCTTCTTCGCACACAACTGATGGTTTCCAGATCGAAGGTCAATCTTTGAAAATTATTGATCTCCATGCAGTTGGTCAAATAAATCATCAATGCGAGGTAGGGGATACTTTTTCTTTATTTTTAAAGCATTGATCTCCCTGTAGTCGATACATAACCTCATAGATCCATCTTTCTTCTTAACAAAAAGGACAGGGGCTCCCCATGGAGAAACACTAGGGTGAATAAATCCCTTATTATTCAATTCCTCTAGTTGTTTATTTAGTTCCACTAATTCCAAAGTGGCCATTCTATAAGGGGTCTTCGATATGGGCCTTGATCTAGGAATTAAATCAATAGAAAACTTAATTTCTCATTCTGGAGGATGTCCATGTTAATCTTCTGGAAACACATCTACATATTATTTCAAAATAGGTACATCCTCTATTTGAACATTCCTTTCCTCACCCACAATCATTTCATTCTCTTCCTCCCCAATAATTGAATTTAGTTGAGCTACTGGGGGTGGATCTAGATAAGAATTAGGTGGTGACGATTCTTATCTAAAGATAAAGCTTTCCTTATCGTCATCATAAAAAATCATAACCTCCTTCTTCTTACAATAAATCTTCACATCATGGTCTGAAAGCCAATCCATACCGAGGATGATATCAAATTCAATCATGGGTATGACGATGAGATCAGCAGATAAAGAACATTTATGTGCTCTAATGGGGACTGATTCACAAAACTTTGTTGCAATAATACTTCCCTTAGGAGTATTGACTAACAAATCCCTTGTTAAATCAAATTAGTAATATCTAATTTTCTTAGAAAATTGGGAAGATATGAAACAATGTGATGATCCAAAATCAAATAATGAATTTTATAAACTTGAGGAAACCATTAAATTACCTGTCACCACATCTTTCGGAGCTTCTATGTCAGAAGTAGTGATAGCATAATCTTGGCCTTGATCCCTTGGAATTTTTGGAGGTAAGTTCCCCTAACACTTAGGACATTAATTTGCATAATGTCCCATCTCCCTGTAATAGTAGCATTGAACATCGGTAGCTTCTTTCTTCCCCTTGTAATCACGATCTTGGTGGCCCTTTTCACCACACTTGTAACAGACTCCCATTCCCTTCAATCAAGTACCAGGGTGTTTCTTCCAACATTTACTATAGGATGGATATTCAAAATTTCCCATATTTCCCTTATTTCCATTTCTAGAGTGATTAGAAGATCTCTTCTTCTCTTGATTTTCTTTAAAGTCATAAGACTTAGAGAATTCCTTTTCTGTCTTGATAACACATGAGACAATATCTTCGTACGATGAGAAGGATTGTGAGACTAATGTTCGACAGATAAATGGTTTTAACCCATCAAAGAAACGATCAATCTTACTTCTTGGGTTACGTATATAATATGCGGCATGCCTTGCTAACCTTGTAAAGTTAGACTCATATTTGCAACATTCTCATCCTCCTTTTCCCTCAGACTCAGAAATTGTCTTTCCATATCTTCTTGATAGTCATGAGGAAAGTATTTTTCTAAGAAAATATCTTTAAACTCCCTAAATTACATATTTTATACTTCATCATCTTCCTTCTATTTTGAATCAATGACCACCATTGATCAGAATCTCCAGTGTGGTGGTAAACTTCCATGAAAACTTTTTCCCTTTCACTACTCCCCAAGCCATGGAATATTTTCTCTAAGGAATTTATCCATTGCTCAGCTACTAGTGGATTTGTACCCCCATTGAATGCTTGTGGTTGTTGCCTCATGAAGCGATCTGACATTGATCCTCCATGCTGCAGACCAGGGTGCTCCATACGGGTAAGGGTATTATTCATAACCCGAGTGAGTTGTCCCGGTATGGTGATTAGCTGATCAGCACCAGTTGCATCACCAGCTCCACTATAATTATCTTGAGCAGGAGGGAAATCACTACATGGAGTGCGTGCATTGATACAGTTTCCATTCCTTCCACTAGGCTCCATTTCTAAGCAATGACATACACTAGATTAGTTTATGAATCACAATACATAAATCCAAACTTGTAAAACACTTAACATAAATTGAACTATTTAGGGATATAATCTATAATCATAAAAAAATGTTTTTTTGAGGAAGTATATACTAATAAACCCTTAATAATGGTTTGTAAAGAAAATGTGAATTATCCTAAGCATATCCACCGGGAGTGTCATAAGTAAGAGTGCAGTAGGGCTCGTTGTCATGCACCAGTTCCCGTTTGAGTCTAGCTCAAAGTGGTGTTTTCGGGTTTTACCCCTAGGTACATTTGTGCCAGAGCCACCTCTACATGCTCGTATCCAGACAAGGATGTATTACTCGAAAAAATCACAAAATACCTACAATACCAAAATTCTAGGAAGTTCTTCTATACCAATCCTCAAAGTCCATCTTAGGTCTACGTGCTCTAATCAGAGTTTATCTAAATATAGATTCCAAGGTTTGTACTAAACTTCCTCTGATACCAACTGTAACACCTCGACCCTAGTTACCTAGAGTCGGTGCATTATTACATAACATTTTCATGATCACAAAAGATCAAGTATTGAAAGACCGATTAGTTTAGTAGACTTGGAAACACTAGATATATTAATAAGTCTTACATTACATCATAAAGTGAAAAAAACTACAAAAACATAGTGTCTTCATATCTCCTTATACTATCCCTGCAGGTCATTCATAAAATAATTCTTCACATCTTGGGAAAAATAAAACATTGAAAGGGGTGAGCTCAGATGATCAGTAAAGATAAAAATATAGAGAAAACTTTCATAAATAAAAATAAACATTTAAGGCAATGTATAACTAAAATAAAAGCCTTTTAAACTTGAACTTCATCATAATATGGCAAAGATAAAATGAAGTAACACCATTTACTTATTCACATGGATATTCTACTAGTCGAATAATCACATGAAATATCAATAACCACTTTCATAATGATGGAATGCATAATGCCATACTATCATAACCACATAGTCAAGGCCTTGTGCCAAGACTACAAATAAGATTTTGTCAAGGACTTGTGCCAAGACACTAGTTTGTCTCATGAGACCTACCGATGCATCGAGGAGCTATAGTGGGCTCCACCCGTCACTTACTAAGTCCAATGCATTCCTCATATGAACAGGTTTAAACATAACATAAACATTCGTATAATGTAAGAACCCAGTTTTTGATATAAAAGACTTTGGAATAATCTTTATGTTATTCCAGAGCAGTGCGTTCAGACGGCGTACGATTCTAAGCCCCGGTGTGGCCGGAATTAAATTTTCATTGCGTTCACACTGGGCATGCCAAATAAATGGGATAACTCCTAAATGGAGTTTTGGATCCTAAATATGAGAGTACGGATGGGTCCAAAATGGGGTGTTTACCCTAGGAACGACATAAAACATGTCTGCACGGGATGTTGGGACCCCTCGCCCGTTAACGGTACATTAAATGGATAAATAAATAAATTAATTTATTCGTTTAATGGCTTAACTCAAGTATCTCATAAACAGTGGCTCGGATTGGAAAACCAAGGGCACCTTTGAGTTCAGAGCGCACCGTTTACCCTAGGAGGGGTGTAAGTTTCGCGGGCGCGGGCCTTTTGTGGAAAATGGACTCCGGGGCATTTTCGTAATTTAGTGGCCTCAGTCGTTGAGTTATATAACTTTAGAACGGAAGCTCGGATTAAAATTATGAGACCGCCGTTGTGCTCTTGAGGTGGTGTTTACCCTAGGGTAGGCTCAACCTCGACCCTGTTGAGAGTTTCAGATGCGGGTTAAATTAGGGGTTTAAATTAAATAATTTTTTAATTAATTTTTTCTTCTTTATTTAAACCCTCTCCCCTCCCCCTTGTTTGTTCTTCCCTGGCGCAACCCCTCCCAACTAAGAAGGGGAATAAGCCCCTCCTCCATCCTCTCCTCCCCAAGGTGGTGTGCGGCTCCGGCGGTTCGACCGAGAAGCATCGGGCTGCGCCCTGCAAGGTAGGATCTTGTTTATATTTCAAATTCCCGTACCTACTTTGATCACAATTCATAGTTATGATTTGTTGTTATTTCTTCCATAAAATCCCATATCTGCGTAGTACTTATCCTGATCTTTCCAATGGTTGTTGAAGATTTAAAATCCAAATCCTGACGCGTTCGCAAACGTCCGGCGAAGTTCACAAGTTTTTGATGTTTTCCGGCGGGTCTGGCCGGTCCGGTGAGGGTTCAAGAGGGCGTCGGTCTGGGCGAGTGTGGAGGCTGGTGGCCATACGAGGGCGGATGACGGAGTGGTAGCAGAGGCCGGGTCAGTAGGCGGTGAGCCAGACGGCGGAGCGGTGGAGGCTGGTGGCTGAGGCGAGCGGCGCTAGGCGGCAGGCGGCGGCGCTCCGGGCTCCAGGCGGTGCTATAGCTCCAGGCGGCAGGCGGCGCATCGGCTACAGGAGAGGCCGATCATGGGGGTCCTCCAGCGACGTGAGCTGGGGGTGACGGCTTTCGCCGGTGAGGGTCGCAGCGGTGACCCTGGTCGCATGGGAGGAGAAGGACCCGCGAAACGCAGGTCCTGTTCTTGACGAGGGAGAAGACCAGGGTCTTTGGACCCCGACTGACAGACAAAGGACCCGAAAAAGCGGGTCTATGTTGGATGAGTTGGACTGGCCGAGCCGGTCCAGGAAGTTTGGGGCAGTCCATGCGGTGGACTACGAACCGCCAGTCCAGGGTGGGGGTGGGCCGGCCAAACCGGCCCGACCCCCCGTTTCGATCCGATAAAAACTTTAAAACGCCCATAAAATATAGATCGGGCGTCGGATTCGCATGCCGTTAGTGGCGACGCGTTCCTTAAATCAAGGAGAACTTTTTAGGTGGTTTTAGGGGTTTTAATTCCCGAAACAAGGGGCCTTGGAGGTGCGACACGCCTTTATGTTAATTGGCATCTGTCCGGGGGTTTTTGTTTTGGGCAGCGCGGACACATCCGATGTCCGTTTTGAGCGCCGTCAGTGGCATTGTGACCCTGGCGTTGAGCCGGATTTTTACCTTGAGGTTTCGGGCGTTGAAGCCGGTGTTGAGGCATGGGCCCCACAGCCCGTCTTTCAAGCTGTACGTAGCTTTTTGTAACTTTTTCATCGGATGTCTGTTCGGGGCGCGTGACCAGTCAATTTTGGGTGTTTTTCCAAGGGAATTGCATTGGCGTAGTCTGCCCGCTTTAATTCTGCATGTTGGTACGGGCCCCTCGAGGGCCGTTTTGGGAGTTGGCGGTGATTTCCAGCTTTATCACCAGTTGTCCGTTTTGGACAAGTGAATAGTCCATCTTGTGTACTTTTTTGAGAGGATCACAACAGTGCGATCCGTTCGTGGTGTTTCGGGACCAGGATGTGGGTCCCACATAGCACCGCTCTTGTGCGGTGCGCCAGAATGCATCTTTTTCTCCGGATATCCATTGCACTCAAGTGAGTAGTTCTTTTGACGTGTTTTCCAGAGGGTATCGCAATGGTGCGATGCACCCAACTGTTTTGGGGCGGAGGCTCGGGATCACGGGACGCCATTCAGGTGTAAAGAGGTGTTGGCGACTTTTCCATTAGATATCTGTTAGGGGTGAGTAAATAGTCTATCTCGCATGTTTTTTCTGTGAGGATTACAATGGTACGATCCGTTTGGATGTATGGAGACTCCTTCGAGAACTCATTTAAATGTGGAAGCATGAAAGGTGTGCCGATGGAGGTTCTTCCTGCGGTGTTTGTAGAGAACCCTTAGCGTGTGATCGCGTGCAATCCCATGTGAGTGAAGTAAATGTTTGAAGAGATGTAGTTGGTCATGCCTGGGATGACATGGTGGCAATTTGGAGTTGTTACATTTACACCCTTCGCATTGACGTTGGGTGTCGTGTGCATGATAGCCTTTGGGCTGGAAACGTGGTATACTCTGTGAGTATACGGGGAAGCATAGAGGTCCATGTGGTTGTTTGTACCTGAGAATGTTTTTGTGCTTTGTTGGAGTTTACTTGGGGCCACATGTCCTGTGGGACCCATGTGCGTGCTGTGTTCTGCTTTACGTACCTTTGACCTCTCGCGATGTAGAGGGACACTCTATTCTCATTTGTTGACCAGCAGGGTTGAGTTTTGCCCTATTTTTATTCTCGTTTGTTTGGACAGCAGGGTTGAGTGGGTTTCCCCCTGGTCCTATTCATGATGGTTTCGACCAGCAGGGTTGAGTGGTTTTCCCCTGGTTCGGTTCTTGATAGTCTGGCCGGCAGAGTTGCTTCGTGTTCCCTGGTAGAGTTATTGTGGATTCAGTGTGACCAACACATTACGCGGGCACCGATCCTCTACCCAAGAGGTTGTTTCTAGCAGGGCTGGCCAGAAGGTTGTTTCCAGCAGGGCTGGCCAGTGAGGTACCATCCAGCAGGGATGGCCAGTGGGGTACCATCCAACAGGGATGGCCAGTGGGGTACCATCCAGTAGGGGTGGCCAGTTGTGCCATCCAGTAGGGATGGCTAGTATAGCGATGTTCACCAAGTATTACCATCCAACAGGGATGGCCAGAGAGGTTCTGAGTTTACCTCCAGCAGGGCTGGAAAGTGGTCCCCGATGCTGGGTTTACCTCCAGCTGGGCTGGGAAGTGGTCCCCGATGACGGTTCCTAGCCTCCCTCCAGTGGAGTACCCTTTTATGGGACTGGGCATTTGTACTCGTCGATGACTTTATCCGGGTATCCCTCCAGTGGATTACTCTTTTACAGGACTGGGCAGTGTGTCACCCGTCGACTCTTTCCAGGTCTCCCTCTAGTGGGAACCCGTCGACTTCCAGGGATTACCCTCCAATGGGGCTGGGCAGGGGGTTGCCTGTCGACTTTGAGGAGACCTCTTGACTGAGGGGCAGTGAAGAGGTGTGGTTTGATGTTCCTGAGAACTCTCAAGTACGAGGGGAACTTTCCCCACTGAGACGCGTCCCTGTGACGTGACCTAAAACAGTGTGGGAGAGTCAGTGCCGCCCAAAGCGGATAGTGTCACGGTGCGGTGATTTGAGCACCTTGACTTGAAGTTCTGGGTAGACGTGCGGGATACTGGGCATAGATGGTGTTTACTTCTGGGAATGTTGGCTACTCACTTTCTTGGGCTGAGCTACAGGACAACGATCCCCTTACGATCTTGTTCGGGTTTCTTGACAGCGCATATATATATGAATACCTTGTTCCAATACCCACTTCTTGGGTTTGGTTACTCTCCTTCCAGGAGAGGCGAAGACGCGTGGGGTATTCCATATGCTTTCCGTGTCTAGATTCTCGTGGTTGGACGAGTCTACTCTCATGCTATAGGTAGTGAAGACTCGACGAAAATTTCATCTTCTCACCATTTCTAGATCCTTGTGTTTGGATGAGTATACTTCTTTCGTCTTGTTGGGTTGAGCTATAATCTTTACTGTACTCTCTATTTTACTCCTTTTACTTTTCCCTGTTCGATTTACTACTCACCTCTTCAGTACCTCCTTTGTTTTTCCCTCAAGCCTTCGGGGAATCCAAGTGAGTATTTTTATACTCACCCCTGCTTGGGCTTTGCCTACACTTTGTGTGCCCTTGCAGATGACGAATAGGTTGGTCGTGAGGTCAGAGGAGCTTAGGGGTTCAAGAGCTTGGACCGCGTGCGGTGGTATTAGTCGAGTTATAGGTGTGGGACTCTCCCAGGTGTTTTCTTCTGTTTACCTGTTGCCAAGTTGTGGCACTTTTCTGGTTGGGCACGTGTTTTTCCCCTTTTCTTTTCAGTTTACCTTCAGCACTTGCTTTGTACTATTTAAGGGTCGATGCACTTTTCTGGATTATATATAGTATTTTCACTTTACTTGTATTTTCTTTTACTCTGCACTTCTGCATTGAGTGGGCTGTGTGTTTCTATACAGGTACTTAGGCAAAGGCCTCCCCAAGTTTTTTAGCCTTTGGTGTTGGTCGCCAGCCACTGGCCTACAGAGGCGGGCTTGGGGTAGTTGCGGCTCGATCCCAGGTATGGTCGGGTCATGACAAAGTGGTATCAGAGGTGGTTCGTTCCTTGGGACATTGTTCGGACGTCCCGAAAAAGGAATTGGTTGGGATTTATGCCAAAAGTGTTAACGT
Organism: Viscum album; assembly: GCA_963277665.1. Classification (NCBI taxonomy): domain Eukaryota; kingdom Viridiplantae; phylum Streptophyta; class Magnoliopsida; order Santalales; family Viscaceae; genus Viscum; species Viscum album. Next base: position 755,130,080 of record OY728160.1, read on the forward strand.
GTCTCGAGAGCGGCTCTCAGGCTAGGGAGTCCAGTGATGGTGCGACGGCCGACGTATCCATTCAGCAGGACCTCGATAACCCGCTTGTCGACTCGGCCTACTGAGACACTCGTTGCGGGGAAGATTGGTTTGTGCATCACATATGATTGAGTCTTTGACTGTCCTTCTTGAGTCATATCCCCATTGTTGTTAATGTTATATACATATATGATCATCTGACCGCGATGCTCCTTGATATCATTCAAGATGTCTCTGTGAAGACAGATATCCAGGATACCATCTTTGGTGCATGAAGAGGACCCTGTGAGCTATGAGGCCTTAGTCTAGAACCCATCATGCGAGCCCCTTTCTCCCGGTGGGACGGTAGCAGCACCCCCACCTAGTGAGAAGCATACCGCTCCAGCAAAGCAGACTTGGCTTGAGTGCAGGTTGAGCGCGCTCCATGAGTTCCAACGACAGAGACTGCTGAGGTTCAGTGGTGAGCCAGACCCTCAGGCAGCAAAGGTTTGGCTCGAGATAGTGGTTTGCCTCTTCAGGCATGCGTAGACGCCGATAGATCTTATGGTTGATTTGGCCGCCAACCTTTTCTACAGAGAAGCTTGGCGTTGGTGGAGTCTGGTGACTCAGTTTCTTGACGAGTCGTCACTTTTGTGGGGAGACTTTTAGTTTTTGTTTCTTGAAGAGTTTTCCCCTCCTTCTTATGCTCCGTTCAGATTCAGGAGCTCCTGTAGTTTCAGTAAGGATGGATGATGGTGGCCGAGTACACGGATAGTTTCACAGACTGTGCACACTTTTACCCGGACTTGGTCCATGACGGCAACTTCCGAGCACGAGAGTTTGAGCAGGGTCTCCACCGAGAGATTCATGATATCATAATACCCTTGGTAATTCACACTTATACCAGGGTTCTAGAGCAGGCACTGGTGATAGAGAGATTCCTGTCACGCTCTAAAATTAGAGGTGGCAGCAGGCTCGACAGAGCCGAGACGTCTGCTGCAGCTAGCAGACATCGGTTGACAGAACCTCTACATAGACGGATTTCCGATAATAGGACTCACGGGCGTGGTCGTACACCATAGTGGCGCCGGAGGGCACCAGGGAAAACCGGAGAGCGCTGGTGCTATGCTTGCGATGGACGAGGTCACCTGGTGCGAGACTGCCCGACCTTGCGCGCTGAGAATATCGGTCAGGTAGAAGGTGCACCACCACGACAGAGGCAGTGTCATGATCGGAGTAGCGCCCAAAGAGGTGGTTCTTGTAGAGGAGCAGGAGGAGCTGTAATTGGAGGACGACCTTATGAGATTTTCCCATCACCACCAGGTGGTCCACGTCAGGCTCCAGGAGCTGACAGTTGGGACCACAGACTGTCATGATCTTTGGATGTCTATGATCCTATAGAGTATGAGGTGGTATGAGGTATGATCTATGGATCTTATACTTTTTGCAGTAGAATTATTAAACTCTGTGTGTGAAATTATTTTCTCCCTACTCCTTATTTGAGTGTTACCAGGGTGACGCGGGGCATCAGTGTAACCCTGTGTTTAAAAGGTAGAAGTCATGGGACCTTTTTATTTAGTCGATGGTGTATACTCCTTCATTTTCCAAGTGTGTAAGAGAGTTTTGGTTGCGAGACATCGACTGTGAAAACTTTCATGATCAGATATCCTTGGGTGTTTCCCCATATGGATATTCTGAAGGAGGGAATCACCGGGCTTAGTCCCAGGTTCAAACGGTGACTCCAGTCGTGGAGTGTGACGTAGGAGTTTGGCTGGGGAGTTGAGCTACCCCCAAGGGACTTCGATCCGTTTGAGACCGAGCGGAGGGATGACAAGGTTCCCTACTACCTTGCCCTAATCCCAAGGTTGGGAGTGGGTGCACGACGTGTGCCACGTGACTCATTCAAGAAGAATCATGCGTGATCCTATGCATGCCATCGGTAAGGGCATACCATGCGTGAACAGATCAAATCCTTTGGTCTATGTACGGTGACATGGGACTGTGCAAGAATTCTTCTGGGTACGGGAGAGCCAGGTGTGGGCTCAGTACCCTAAGTTGTTCCCTATTTTTTCTTTTTGTGTATGAAAATATTGAACAAGGGAATTATTTAAGAACTCTATTTTTTCTATAAAAGAATTTGGAATATTCTTGATGTTATTCCAGTGCAGCGCCTTCAGACAGCGTACGATTCCGAGCCCCAGTGTGGCTGGAATTAAATTTTCAGTGCGTTCACACTGGGCATGAAAAATAAATGGGATAAATCCAAAACGGTATTTCAGATCCTAAATCTGAGAGTACAGATGGGTATAAAATGGGGTTTTTACCCTAGTAACGACATAAAACATGTCGGCGCGGGACGTTGGGACCCCTCGCCCGTTAACGGAACATTAAACGGATAAATAAATAAATAAATTTATTTTTTTAATGGCTTAACTCAAGTATCTATTAAACAGTGGCTTAGATTGGAAAATCGAGGGCACCGTTGAGTTTGTAGCATGGCTTTTTCCCTAGTAGGGGTGTAAGTTTCATGGGTGCGGGCCTTTTGTGGAAGATGGCCCTAGGGGCATTTTTGTAATTTAGTAGCCTCGGTCATTGAGTTATATAACTTTCGAACAGAGGTTTAGATTAAAATTACAAGACCTCTATTGTACTTGGGAGGTGGTTTTTACCCTAGGGGAGGCTTAACCTTGACCCCGTCGAGAGTTTCGGATGCGGGTTAAATTAGGGGTTTAAATTAATTAATTTTTTAATTAATTTTTTCTTCTTTATTTAAACCCTTTTCCCCTACCCCTTGTTTGTTCTTCCCTAATGCAAACCCTCCCAATGAAGAAGAGGAAGAAGCTCCTCCTCCATCCTCTCCTCCCCAAGGTGGTGCGCGGCTCCGGCGGTTCGACCGAGAAGCTTCGGGCTGCACCCTGCAAGGTAGGATCTTGTTTATATTTCAAATTCCTGCACCTACTTTGATCTCAAATCATAGCACTGAATTGTTGTTATTTCTTCGAGAAAATTGAATATCTTAATATTACTTATCCCGAGCTTTCCAATGGTTGTTACGGATTTAAAATCTGAGTCTTGGTGTGTTCGCAAATGTCCAGCAAAGTTCATAGGTTTTTGATGTTTTCTGGCCGGTCTGACCGGTCCGGCGAGGGTTCAGGCGGGCGTTGGTCCGGGCGAGTGTGGAGGCTGGTGGCTGAACGAGGGTGGACAGTGGAGCGACAGCGGAGGCTGGGTCAGCAGGCAGTGAGTTGGATGGCGAAGCGGCGGAGGCTGGTGGCTGAGGCGAGCGGCGCCAGGCGGCAGGCAGTGACGCTCTGGGCTCCTGGCGGCAGGCGGCGCTCTGGCTCCAGGCGGCACTTCGGCTGCAGGAGAGGATGGTCATGGGGGTCCTTCAGCGATGCGAGCTGGGGGCGATGGCTTTCACCGGTGAGGGTCGCAGCGGCGACCCTGGTCGCGTGGGAGGACAAGGACCCGCGAAACGCGAGTCCTATTCTTGATGAGGGAGAAGACCGGGGTCTTTGGACCCCGGCTGACAGACAAAGGACCCGCAAATGCGGGTCCATTCTGGATGAGCCGGACCGACTGAGCCGGTCTGGGCGGTTCGAGGTGGTCCGCGCAGTGGACCACGAACCGCCGGTCCAGGGTGGGGGTGGACCGGACGAACCAGCTCGACCCCCCATTTCGGTCTGATAAAAACTTTAAAACATCCATAAAATATATACCGGGCGTCAGATTCGTGTACCGTCAACGGCGACACGTTCCTTAAATCGAGGTGAACTTTTTGAGATGGTTTTTGGGGTTTTAATTCTTGAAAAGAGGGGCCTCAAAGGCGCGACACACCTTTAAGTGAATTGGCATTTGCCCGGGGTTTTTTATTTTGGGCGGGGCGGACACATCTGATGTCCGTTTTGAGCGCTATTAGTGGAATTGCAACCCTGGCGTTGAGCTGGATTTTTCCATTGTGATTTCGGGCATTGAATCCAGAGTTGAGGCGTGGGCCCCACAACCCGTCTTTCGAGCTGTACGTAGATTTTTGTAACTTTTTTCATCAGATGTCCATTCGGGGCGTGCGACCAGTCAATTTTGGGTGTTTTTCTGAGAGCATTGCATTGACATAGTCTGTCTGCTTTAATTCTGCATGCTGGTGCAGGCCCCGCGAGGGCCGTTTTGGGAGTTGGCGGTGATTTCCAGCTTTATCACCGGTTGTCCGTTTTTGACAAGTGAATAGTCCACCTTGTGTACTTTTTTAAGAGGATCACAATGATGCAATCCATTTGTTGTGTTTCGGGACCGGGATGCGGGTCCCACGTAGCACCGCTCGTGTGCGGTGCGCCGGAATGCATCTTTTTCTCCAGATATATGTTTCTCTCAAGTGAGAAATCCTTTTGACTTGTTTTCCCAAGGGGATCACAATGGTGCGATGCACTCGACTGTTTTCGGGGCCGAGGCTCAGGATCATGGGACGTCGTTCGGGTGTAAAGTGGTGTTGGCAACTTTTCCGTCAGATATCCGTTGGGGGTGAGTAAATAGTCTATCTCGCATGTTTGTTCCACGAGGATTACAATGTTATGATTCGTTTGGATGTATGGAGACTCCTTCAAGAACTCATTTAAATGTGGAAGCATGAAAGGTGTACCAGTGGAGGTTCTTCCTACGGTGTTTGCAGAGAACCCTTGGCATGTGATCGCGTGCACTTCCGTGTGAGTGAAGTAAATGTTTGAAGAGATGTAGTTGGTCATGCCTGGGTTGATGAGCTGGAAATTTGGAGTTGTTATGTTTACTCCCTTCTCATTGACGTTGGGTGCCGTGTGCATGATAGCCTTTGGGATGGAAACGTGGTATACTCTGGGAGTATACGAGGATTCTTGGAGGTACATGTGGTTGTCTGTACCTGAGAACGTTTGTGCGCTTGGTTGAAGTTGACTTGGGGCCACATGTCGTGTGGGCCCCATGTGTGTGTTATGTTCTACTTTACGTACCTTTGACCTATCACGACGTAGAGGGTCCCTCTGTTCTCGTTTGTTGACCACTAGGGTTGATTTTTCCCTTGGTTCTCTTCTCGTTTGTTTGGACAACATGGTTGAGTGGGTTTCCCCCTGGTCATATTCACGATGGTTTCGACCAGTAGGGTTGAGTGGTTTTCCCCTACTTCTGTTCTCGATGGTTTGGCCAGCAGAGTTGCTTCATGTTCCCTGGTAGATTTATTATGGATTTGGTGTGACCAACACATTACACGGGCACCGATCCTCTGCCCAGGGGGTTTTCTCCAGCAGGGCTGGCCAGGAGGTTGTTTCCTGCAGGGCTGGCCAGTGAGGTACCATCCAGTAGGGATTGCCAGTGGGGTACCATCAAGCAGGGATGGCCAGTATAGTGGTGTTCACCAAGCAGTACCATCCAGCAGGGATGGCCAGAGCAATTCCAGGTTTACCTCCAGCGGGGCTGGGAAGTGGTCCCCGATGCCAGGTTATCCTCCAGCTGGATTAGGAAGTGGTCCTCGATGACGGTTCTGTGCCTCCCCCAGTGGAGTACCATTTTACGGTACTGGGCATTGGGACTCGTCGACAACTTTAGTCGGGTCTCCCTCCAGTGGATTACCCTTTTACGGGACTGGGTAGTGTGGCACCCGTCGACTCTTGCTGGGTCTCCCTCCAGTGGGAACCCATCGACTTCCAGGGATTACCCTCCAGCAGGGCTGGCCAGGGGGTCGCCTGTCGACTTTGAGGAGACCTCTCGACTGTGAGGTAGTGATGAGGTGTGGTTTGACGTTCCATAGAACTCTCAAGTACGAGGGGCACTTTCCCCACCGAGATGCGTCCTTGTGACGTGGCCTAAAATCGTGTGGGTGAGTCAGTGCCGCCCAAAGTGGATAGTGTCATGGTGCGATGATTTGAGACCCTTGACTTGCAGTTCAGGGTAGACGTGCGGGATTCTGGGTATCAATGGTGTTTACTTCTAGAACTATTGGGTACTCACTTTCTTGGGATGAGATACAGGATGGAGATCCCCTTACGATCTTGTTCAGGTTTCTTGACAGAGCATATATATATGTATACCTTGTTCCAGTACCCACTTCTTGGGTTTGGTTACTCTCCTTCCAGGAGATACGAAGACACTAGGGGTATGCCACATGCTTTCCATGTATAGATTATTGTGGTTGGATGAGTCTACTCTCCTGCTATAGGTAGTGAATACTTGACGAGAAGTTCATCTTCTCACAGTTTATAGCTCCTTGTGTTTGGACGAGTCTACTTCTTTCCTGTTGTTGGGTTGAGCTGTACTCTTTACTGCACTCTCTGTTGTACTCCTTTACTTTTCCCTGTTCGATCTACTTCTAACCTCTTCAGTACCTCCTTTGTTTCTCCCTCAAGCATTCGAGGCATCCTACTGAGTATTTTTATACTCACCCCTGCTTGGGCTTTGCCCGCACTTGGTGTGCCCTTGCAGACAACAGATAGGTTGGTCGTGACATCAGAGGAGCTTAGGAGTTCGGGATCTTGGACCGCGTGCGGTGGTCGTAGTCGAGTTCCAGGTGTGGGACTCTCCCAGGTGTTTTCTTTTGTTTACCTATTTCCAGGTTGTGTCACTTTTCTGGTTGGGCGCGTGTTTTTCCCCTTTTCTTTTCATCTTACCTTCAGCACTTGATTTTTACTATTTAGAGGTCGATGCACTTTTGTGGATTATATATAGCAGTTTCACTTTACTTTACTTGTCTTTTATTTTACTCTGCACTTCTACATTGATTGGGCTGTGTGTGTGTGTACAAGTACTTAGGAAAATGCCTCCTTGAGTTATTTATCCTTCGGCACTGGTCGCCAGCCCCTGGCCTATGGAGGCGGGTTTGAGGTAGTTGCGGCTCGATCCCGGGTAGGGTCGGGTCGTGAAATATTAAAACTAGCATACGAAATGTCAATACTTTCTCCATAAACCATGAGTGGTATAAAAATAATACAGCCACGTTCAAACATATCACAAAACCTTCAATATAATGTGGAAGTTTTGTATCATAATAAATCAACTTCAAATAATCTTAAAATCCATCAAAGGATGTTGACATAGATGAAATCAAAACAATTTGAGATAAATATATATTTTTTTGAAATCATTTAAAAGTCACATAATTATAAAATAAAGCATTTACTTTCAAAATATTCTTATAATATTGTAAGGGAGTCTTTGACGATTTTATAACGGCTGAAAATAGCCACACCCGCTGTATAAGTTAAAAAAACATTCTTACCTTAATTATGTCAAAAAGGTTAAAAAGGAACTTGTTTGGAAAACAACAGAAAGGTTCCATAATAAACATCTTATGAAAAGTCAAACAAGGGTATAAATGACTTTAAACCATATTATTTAAAATATTAAGAATGTTTTTAAATACATTTTTAAGAAACAAGGATGTGGATGATAAATAGGTTCCAGTAGATAATTACGTATAAACAATCTCAAATAATGATGAGATTGTGAAATAACCTTTAACTTGTACTTTTCCTTGGTTTAGGGTAGTTTAAACTCATTTATAATAGTTAAATCATTGTTATTACATTATAAAAGAATCATATACATAAATATGATATCATATATGATCTTTTAATATTGTTTTGTTAATAATATTTTAGTATTATCGTCGTTTCGGGTGTTCACTTACTCATTTTATTTTATATGTTTTGTTACATAAGCCATGTTTTTATCCATAGGTTGTATCTTATTCATATCCAGAATTATATCAAGTCCTTAAACATTATTTTTAATCATCAAATGAAAATTAGTCTTAAATGGATACGATGGGGAATGAATGTCATCGCGTTCGTGGAGACGGTAGTCCGTACGTACGCACGAGCAACAATATCATTATTTTGATATTAAAATCATATATAATTGGATGGTATATCATATATACAGAATCATTATAATGTTATATTTATTATTTACTTCAATTACACATCATTATCATACCCATCCAAATAATAATGTTGTGAATAACAATTACACTAGGACATGGAGACGGTAAGCCGTACGTATGCACGTATGGTGACATGTCATTAAAAGGATGGATAGAATACTGAATATGGTTGTTCCATAATTATAATAATATCACATTATATATAAGATACTGGAGTTATTATTTTAGTATGGAAATAACAAAGAAAGAAGAAGTGGAAGAAGAAAGGAACTTGAAAGAGGGTGGTGAAAACATTACAACTTCTTCGGGTTCTTCCTTTTGATTTGATAAAAAGGGACCATTAGGTTGGCTTTCTGATCAAACTAGGGCCTCTAGGTTGAAGTGAGGGAAGTTGAGAGAATATTTGGGCAGGGTTTGGACGAGAAAAAAGGCTTTGAAGGTATGAATTTGAGAGAAGGGGGAGAGCCCTTTTATAAGAGGGGTGAAGGGCACCTTAGAAAAAAATTAAAATATTATTTTATAAAAAATTAATATTCTGTTTATAATGGATCAAAAGTGACTTATTTTGAGGATAAGGTGGTGATGGATCGAAAAACACCCAACCAATAGGTCTTAGACAGGTTTAGGTCATTATATTAGCCTTATCTTTTTATTTTTAACTCTTAGTTAATTAGTTTCACATTTACCATGTCTCTTTGTATTTTAATATTATATGGTTGAGAAACATACTATAAACTTATAAGAGAACCCCAAGTGGTTAATTAATGATAAAATTTAATTATATAAGTCTCTTGGATGAACCTTATATTTTTAGGAATTGCATATCAATTAATAATATAATATTTGTTTTAAAAACTCTTTTATGTCAATTTTGACACTATTTGGTATTTTGTTTTTTCTAAATTCATAAAAGCATTATTTCTTCAAAAATAATTCATTTAATCAACCCTAACATGTCATATTAACCTATAAAATTCTTGGAATTCATTTAAAGTCTTAAATTATATTTATTTGTGTATTTATAATATCAATTATTTTAATATTTCACCAATAAGGTAATTACTTCATCATCATTATGTCATAAATAAATTAAATTATTTACTGTCTGAAAATTATAAATAAAATACCATTATGTAGGAAATATTTTTAGGTTTCTAATGAATGTTTATAATCAAATTTATCTTATGTATAACCCTATATTAAAAATGTTTTAGTTATTAAACTTTGATTTTAACTCTTTTAACTCTTCTTTGAATTAAATAATAATAAATATCCTAATCTAATCCAAGTGGTCCAAAGAGGTTAATATTTTATTCCTAAGGTTTTTTTGGTCGAATTTTAATTATCCAGTAGAATTAGGACAAGTTTTAGGGTAATAATAATATCATTTTTATCCTTAATTACCCTATTTACTTTTAACCGTGGTAAATAAAAGTAAAAAGTTAATATTCACTAAAAATTATTTTTATCTTATTAAACCACATTTTACTCCCTGATATTAACCGTGTCTCTTGGATTTTGGAAATTCCACTCATAGAAGCGGTAAAATTATGTTTTATGTGAATTTCTAAATTCTCCTAGGAGGTGGGTAAAAGGCGGTGAAAAGTTCAGTAAAGTTTTTATATATCTAGAATTATTCTAAACTAACTCAAATGAATTACATTGAACTTATATAGGTATTATGTATCTATTTTGACCTTAATTAAATTTAAATAAAATAAATAATTATTTAAATAAAAATTCAGTTTTAAACTATCACTCAGTGTTTTTTCACTATTCAACAAAAATTGAATGTTTCTAGAAAAATACCAAAAATTTACCCTAAGCTAATTTCGATATTCCAAATCCAAAAATGAAGTCCATTTTGAAAGATAAAATTTATAAAATTTAAAAAAGTGGGTATTACTGTTCATAAAGACTAGTTTGATTGGTTGTGGTGTGTGTTAGAACTCGAAGTTGCGTACAACACACACTACTGTATTATTTAAAGAAAAGCATACCGTGGAAGCTTGGGGTGTTACAATAAACCAATGAATATTTCAATGATCATGATGATGGTGGTGGTGGATGTGGTCTGAAAGGAGGTGATAATGATTTTGGTGTTTCTGTAGGAGATGATGAGGGTCATGATAGTTCCGACGATGCTGATATTGAAGTACATTTTAGATGTAAATTTTATTCTTGGGTTATTCATCATAGCTTTAATCATTGTGATTTGAGATGAATGAGTGATATTTGAAAAATCAATAGCATTAATAATGATAATGTTATTTAGTATTGGGATGTACATATCAATCAGAATATTATTTTTTCATTGTTGGTTATGGATTCATGTATCATTTATCATGTACAGTTGACACATTGATCACATATATATAAGAAGTCGTTATATCTCATTTTTTTCCCACTATTTTTTTATAGGTGGATTCTTATGGTGAGGTCGGTTCTATCCACCACCATCAAAGACAGTGAGTTCAACATTGGATTTGGGTAAGGTTTATTCCATTTTTATTCTTTAACCCAATTTTAATTAGATCTTTTTTGATTTTTGGGTTCCTTATATTTTTGTAGTGCGTTTTGGATTTCGTTGAGGCGGATTCGAGTCACTGTTGATGAAGGATTACATGCGTAGAATAGGTAGACATAAACATATATAAGTTCCCCCTTTATATATATTCACTCATGTTAGTATGAATATATATATTGGGGATAGGTGTTCTTATATATAGATATGAAAAATGCATACATGTGTATGTGTAAACGGGTATATGCCAGTATAAACATATATCTGAGGACCCCCTTGTGCATATTTGTCCATGAAAATATTTACATTGGGGATAAGTGTTTATATATATATATATGTGATGTTGCATATGCATAAAACTGTAAAGACAGAAGATTCGAGTTTTTGCCGTCAAAAGCAAACACACCTTGAGGTTGAGGTTGTGTTATCCAATGCTTCCGATGGAATTGAAAGAAAATGCCAGAAGGAGTAGTAGAAGATCCAAGCATAGAGGAGGAAGATCTATAAGAGTACAAACCCCTTGATTATCCACTATAGGTAAGGGAAAATGATAATTTTTTTTAGAATTAAAGAGGGGAAAATGCTATTTTTTCCCCAAAACCTCACTACACACGGTTTATGAACACGGTTCACAAACTGTGTGCAAACCGTGATAAATGGATATTCCCCCATCTAAAACAGGCCACAAGGCTGTGCACATAATCCTGCATGGTTTTAGACAAACCATGTGGACTTTTAGGTTCCCCTGTCTGCAGCCGCATTGTTTAAACAAACCATGTGGCCTGGGTTACATAGTTTCCACTAATCGTTTGAGATAGAACCTTCTCAGTCAAGGAGGGATCCCATAACAAGTTATGATCTCATGTTTTATTTTGTACTTCCACCCTTCCAATAAAGGTGAGGTCATATAATTTATCTAATAACACCTCCTCCTCACTTAGAGTGACTTCCCATAAACCCTCTCAAATGGAAACCATCTTACCTTGGGTGAGGTCTTGTATCTTATCTTATGCCACAAACATCTCACTCAGGGTGAGGTGTTTCTTCTCATCTCATTATATCATCCACTCACATAGGTTTAGGTCCCATATCTCATCTCATATCACTAAACTATTCTTTAGGTTAGGTCTCTTATCATATCATGTACCACCACCATCTCATTCAAGACATGGCCTACATGAATACAGTAAGGGAGTATGAAATACATAGAGAACATAACCATAAACCTAGAAAATGGATATCCAGTAAGCCATACCTAGTTACCCACTAGAGGATACCCCACTATAAAACTCATAATTAAATATTTTCTCCTTTATTAGACTTGGTACCCAGTGTACCTATACATGGTAATTGATGGGCCTTAAAATTAATTGGAATGGACTAGAAACCATATAACTGATACTTGATTACCCCATGAACCACCTGAACACCTAAATAGGAATAAAAAATCCTCAAGAGATATTCCAACACTCAGATTTTTTTTAAATACCACTTCTTGAAAATCTCACTATTTGGGGATTAAAAATTCAATTTCATTTGAATTATCTGACTCATAATGATATAGGTAATTATAAAATCCCCAAAAAAATGGATAAAAATCCTTAGAAAGTATTTTAGATTTCCCAAAAAATCAAGATTTATTAATCATAATTGAAACAACTTCTCATTCCAAATTCAAGATTGGATTCTTGGAAATCATCCATAATCTTGATCTAGGAAAAAATATATTTTTTATAAAAAAACATCACAAATGATCCTTTATACACATATTTCATTAAGTGGTTGAAGTGGAATGAAATGTAGAGGGTGGAATGGGGGGTGCATGGGGTGGGTTGGGGGTGTTAGGTGGGTAGGGGAGGGGGAAGGGGGTGCAGTGTGGGGGGGGGGGGGTAGGGGATGTGCTGGGGGCAGGGGCAGGGGGGTGTATAGGTGGGGGGGGGGGGGGCAGGGGGTGTGATGGGGGTAGGGGGAGGGGGTTTGCAGGTGGGGGGGGTAGGGGGTGTGCTGGGGGAAGGGGCAGGGGGTGTGTAGGTGTGTGTGTGTGTGAGGGGGGGGGGGGGGGGGTGTTGGGGGGGGGTGCTTGGGAAGGGGGAGGGGGTGTGCAGGTAGGGGGGAGGGGGTGTTCTGGGGCATGGGGAGGGGTGTGCAGGTGTGGGCAAGGGGAGGGGGTGTGATCAAGACAACTAGACCTCTTTGTGTCTGACACTATAAGTATTTTAATCTTATTTTAAAGTTTGTATTTTTTATCATGTTGATGTTTCTTTATCATTGTATACTATAATTGTTTCTTATTTTTATATTATTAAAATAATTGAGTTTGGGTGGTGTTCTTGCTATGCACATAGGGTCCAAAGGGATTGAATAACATAAATTATGTGTTCCTTACTTCTTTCATTAAATTATTACTTCTTGAATATTTAGATTCTGATTTATTATACCGCTACTTTAAAATCTCCATATTGGTCATTAGGTGTTTGTATGTTATTCTTTTTTGTATTTTCACCCTTACCCCTCACAAAGATGTATTAGATCCAAACTTGTTTTCCTTTTCTATCAAACCCATTTCTTTTTTCAATAATAGATTTTGTGTATTTATGCATCATGATCACTATATAAATTGACTCTATTTATCTACTATATTTGATTAGATCCAACTTTACATTCATAATTCCTCTGCATTTCAAATATATTTTGTTAAACATAGTTTATTCTTGAGATTAGTTAGATTTTAGGGGTGTACACTTAGAATTGTATACAAGAACTAGACATCTAATCTTCTTGTAAACTTTTAAAAAATTAGGTTCGAAATTGAAAAATTCAATGGTGATAATGACTTTATCATTTGAAAAAATAAGATGAGATACCTTCTAGCTCAGCAGGTCTTAATTGATTCCATATGTAGGCCCATGAAACCTATTATTACTATAAATAAAACTGGAAAAAATATCACCGAACTAGCAGGGAATAAAGCCGATCTACCTTTCCTTATTAGTTAGAGTAATAGGGTTGAGAGTATTATCTCAATAAAAAATCATTGTTCATGTTAGATTCATCTTTCTTCATGTGACCACCCTTGATTATCTAGTAATTAATCTTCTTATGCTTCATATACTTCTTTTTCTATGTTTTTTTTGTATGTGGGATTTTCTTCTTCATGTAATCTAGAAATGAACATTCATCCTTATTATCTTTTTCATCCAACCTCATTGATTCCTCAATTTTTTCTATCTATACATCCATAAAAAACTTTGGAATATGTTTATTTTTCTTCTTACATTGTTATTTTTCTTTCATAGTAACCTTCATATCTTATTAAAAAATATTATTTTTATTTATCAGTTCCTCATAACTAGGTAATCACGTCATTCATTTTTTTGAGTGTGGTTAACATCATTAAATCATCCAAAATGATTATTTTCCTCCTTAATGTTACTCATCAGTGGGGTGTAGGGGGGTCTGTAGGGAAGTGGGGAGGGTGCAGGTGGGGTGCAAGGGGGTAGTGGGGGGAGGGAAAACTAGTAGGGGGTATGGGGGAGGGGGCTGGGGGGGGGGGGGGGGTCTGCAGGGCAGTGGGGAGGGTGAAGGTGGGATGAAAGGGGGGTAGTGAGGGGAGGGTGCAGGGGGGAGGGGGTCTACAGGGTAGTGGGGAGGGTGCATGTGGGTTGCAAGGGGGGTTGTGGGGGGAGGTTGTATGGGGCAGGGGGCAGGGGGTCTTCAGGGCAGGGGGAGGGTGCCGGGGGTGGGGGGGGGGGTGGTCTACAGGGCAGTGGGGAGGGTGCATGTGGGGTGCAAGGGGGGAAGTGGGGGGAGGGTGAAGGGGGGAAGGGAGGGGGGGGGGGGTGGGGGTCTGTAGGGAAGTGGGGAGGGTGCAGGTGGGGTGGGGGGGGGGGAGGGGGGTTCTGCAAGGCAGTGGGGAGGGTGAAGGTGGGGTGTGGGGGGGGGGGGGTGGGAGGGTGCAGGGGGTCTGTTTAGGGTCTATCTTGGGGGGGGGGGGGTCTGTTGGGGGGTGTCCAAGGTCTAAGGGGGTGTATCTGGGGGGGGGGTGTATCTGGGGGGTTGTCGAGGGTCTGGGGGGGGGGGGGGGGGGGGGTCCAGGGTCTGTCTAGGAGGGGGGGGGGGCTGTCTAGGTGAGTAGAGGTCTGGGTCTGTCCTGGGGGGGGGGTCTGTCTGGGGGGCATCCAAGGTCTTGGGGGTGAGGTGGTGTATAAGGTCTGTCCTGGGGGGGGGGGATGTCTAGGGGGTGTCCAGGGTCTGTTCAGGAGGGGGGGGGGGGTGTCCAAGGGAGTGGAGGTCTGGGATATCTAGGGGGTCTGTCTTGGGTCTTGGGGGGGGAGCTGTCCAGGGGAGTGGAGGTCTGGGTTTGTCCTTGGGGGGTGGGGGGTGTGTCTGGGGGGGGGGGGTGTCCAGGATCTTGGGGGGGTGTCCAGGGTCTATCTAGGGGGTCCAAGGTCTTGGGGGGGGGTCCAGGGTCTATCCGGGGGGGGGTGTGGTGTCTAGGGTCTGACCAGGAGGGGTGGGGGGGGGGGGGGGGCTATCCAGGGGAGTGGAGGGGGGATCTGCATGGGGGAAGGGGTGCTGCAGGGGGGGGGGTGTTTTTTATGAAATGAGAAAACTTATATCCATAGTTTTAAACTATAAATATAGACCTATAACCATGATTTGAACCGCAGTTATAGCCCTATAGCCAAAGTTTAAAACTGTGGCTATAGCCCTCTATGCCTTAAGATGCTTCCATGGTTTCAAACCGTGGATTTAGGTATTCATCCATGGTTCAAACCGTGGCTATATGTCTATAGCCATGGTTTGAATCGTAGCTATAGGTCTTTCCCTATAGCCACACCAATACGAGCCATGTTTCATAAAACTGTGGTTATAACCTATGGCCACAGTTTTTGGACTTATAGACACAGTTTTAAACCGTGGCTATAGGCTAAATTTCCATTAGTGAAGGTGGAAATATTGAAGTGCCTAAAATTAGAAGAAGTGTTTCTGAAAGAACTCAAGGGAGCTAATTGAAATTACTGTCTAAAGTAGAATAAAAAAATCTCAAGTAACTAAGTCTAGTAATGAATCTGGAACTCTTCACAGTCAAAATTATTTGAAGTCTGATTTTCAAAAATTAAAATATTTGTTTCAATTAATTGTTGAAAATTTATCAATAGAAACCATTGTAGTAATTTTAAGTAGTTTTGATATACATTTGAAGCTGATGAAATTATCCCAAGTTATTGATATCGTGATTGCAACTCTTGATTCCTAATAGTATGAAATTATCTCAAGAGATATGTTTCAATACTTTTATATTCACTTTTCTATAGAATAATTATGTCTCTTTAGTGAATAATTTTGATGTTATAGAAAATAAATTTAAATATATACATGGAGTAGTGGTTAATAGTTAGAATCTAGATTCCTCTGAAGATGAAGAAGAAGTAAAAGCTAACCCTGTTTTAAAATCATCAGTAAGACAATACAAGAGGAAAATAAGTTAATTATTTTTATTGGTATGATGGAAACCTAGTTTGAATTTTTTAAGAATATGATATCTAGTTGTTCCAAGAAGGGAGAAATATAGAACATATTTGTAAATTTATCTTAGCATCTATGGAATGGATTCAAATTTTTTTTGGAATACTTCAAAAAATGATGTTGTGAAAAGGATCAATGCTTGTGAAGATTCTCTATTTTTTATTTGTGGAAGGTGTTTTCCAGGACCTTGAATTATTTATCGTCATCTATCCAATTCTCATCATTTATAGTAAATAAATGATTCCTTTGAAATCTCTCAAAGGGAGAACCTTAGGCTTACTAAAGAAGTATCTTTACCCTTACCTAAACCTACTCTAAAATATACTTGACCTGTGTAGATAAATCTTATTTAGAAATGGCAGAAAAATATTCTCTCAACATTCAATCAAAACCAATAAGGGTTTTTTATGAATATCGAGAAGTCTTGGAGAATCTCTTCTGATGTTGGATGATGTTGTTAGTGCAACAACTAATTCTCCTCTAACTTAATCCTAATTACCCCATGGTAAACCATTATCTTTCAAGAAGACACCTTTGAAAAAACTTTTAATATTTAGAAGTTGATATGCTCGCTATCTTTAGTTAGTTAAGTGGGTTTCCCAGTGGATGAGAATTTTAAAAACCCTTGATTCATGAAAATTTTATGGCATCTTTTAAAAACTTTTGAAGTAATTTTCAATTAACGTTTCAATGAATCAATGGTTTTAATTATTTAATTCCCTTAGTGTTCTTTATAGGATGTTTTCTTTTGATATTCTTATTTATTTTTAGTAAATATAAATATTCACGTGTTATTTTTTTTCTTTTCTATATTTTAACTCAATACTATGTTAAATTTTTATCTTTTTGGTAGATATGAATTATTTTTTTAATAATACCTTACAGACACTATCTAAAACCAAATTATATTTAGAAGCATTAACTATTCACTAAAGTTCACGTGAAATATTAATTTTATTCCATACTATACTTATTTTTATATCGAAAAATGGGAAGAAGAAAAGGAAAATAAAAAAAATTTAAGTTTTAAAGTTTCTTTTGTTTTTTTAAAAACGGGGAGAATAAAAGAAAAATATGAAATTTTAAGTTTAGAAGAAAATGATATTTGTTGGGAAAAAATCCCTCAAGGTAACATTGCAGTATTTTTGGGTTGATTGTGTTTGTTGACAAAGCAGGTTTCCATGGATAATTGTCGAGTTCCCAAGAAGTTGATGACATTCCATGTTGACAAAGAACTATGATAAAGGAAATGACGGTCTGGAGGCAGTATAAAAGAGCAGTACAAGGTGGCACCGTTTCCCAGTGTTTGCCATATTTTTGGGGTCCAAAATTTGGAGTTTGGTGAGAATCGTAAAAATAGGATTTCCATGAAGATCATAATTTAATATGGCAAAGGCATGAATTTTGCGAAGATAGGATGCATGGTTTGGAAATCGTGAAGACCAGAAGAATGGAGGTGGTGATGCTTCGCGATTACATCAAGCTTCGCGAACGGCAGAGGCTGAAGCGCATCGCGGTGGTGAAGGGATTTTCGAAGGAGCTTCGCGATGAAGGAATGAAGGAATGTTGGGATTCACGAGGGAGCTTCGCGGAGAAGTCGTGAAGGTATGTTGACGGTTATTATTCGCAACTACGTCAAGCTCCGCGAACGGCAAATTGCCGTGGTGCTTCGCGATTTGGACAGAATTCCGGCGGAATCTTTGGAGCTTCGCGATTTGAGATAACGTGGCGTTGACTTCGCGCAGAAGGGATGAGGGTCGGTGGAATCGCCTATAAATAGAGGCCGACCCCCTCAAGAGAAGTAGAGAGACTTTTCAGAGAAGATCATTTGCTCTCGCTTTGCGAAGGTAGTTCGCGGAGCCAGTGTGCTTCGCGAAAGAGGAGCTTCGCGACAGCCATTGTAGCTCCGCGAAAGTTGTGTGCTCTGTGCTGGCTCAGTGAGCTTCACGAGAGAAGTTGCTTTGCAACGAGTTGAGCTTCATGGGAGTTCTTCGCGAGAGAGATTCGTGAAAAGGCAGGAGCTTCGCGAAGGCTTGTTTGAGCTTCGTGAAATTGGGAGCTTCACGAAGTAGGGTGCTTTGTGAAGGTACTTTCCAAAGGAATTTACTAATGTTCAGAGGAAAAGGGGTATTCATCTACGGGTGAAAGTTGAACTTCAACAGAGCATCTAAATATAGAGAAGGATTCATTCCTTAATGGAAATGAAGAGACCTACAGGTCTATAAACTGTGAGTTGATTCCCTTCACAGAGCAGTGAGCTTAGGAAGAGGAAGTAGGTGATCCTCTCCACTGACAGTGAGCCAGAGAGAGAGAAACAGGGATTGACCCTTGGGAAAGCAGTGAGCTAACCCTAAACTTTGTAAAGGCAGTGATCCTGGGCATAGAAGTGATCTAGCCCGAAAATTGTAATCCACAGCTAGTGAAGTTTAGTGGAATTTGGTACGACCGGCAACCTGTCAGTGTATGCTCCTTGGACGTATCCCAGTGAGGGTGAACCAAGTAAAAATCTTTGTGTCTGCCTTCTTACTTCCCTGCATTGCATTTGAAGCATCATCATCAGGCAAAGAAGAAAATAAGTGATCATAATAAACACACAAGTGCAAACAAAGTGACCCTTGTAATAAAGAGGTCAAGATCCAGTGGGGCAGGAAGAATTTTGAAAAGAATATTCATACCCTGATTCACCCCCCCTCTCAGGGTATATAGGCCCCTATTGGCCCTAACAATATTCAAAGGGAATGTTTCTTTAAAATAGAATAAGAAAATGGAAAACATATTTCTAAAAGTTTTTATTCTACATGAGACTTATTTAAATATTATTTCTTGAATTTTTCTATCTGATGGGTTTTATGATCATCAAAAAGTGTTAGATTGTTGGACAGAGTATGTTGTTCCAACATATATCAGTTTTATGTGTTTTTATGTTTTAAAAAATACCTAATTTTATTATAAGAACATTACCCTAAGTGTTTTAAATTTTATTTGTAAAAAATAATTTTCTTACATAGTTTATCTAAGTGTTTATCTTATGATGAGTAAAGTATTCCATCTTTGACAAAGTATTTTATCTTATAATAATTAAAGAATATATCTTTAGTTTTATGAGAATTTGAATGTATTGGAAGTTTATCCTACTACATAATACCTTATCTTATGAAGATAATGGTTGAGTTTCTCAAGTCAGTTGATTCATGAGAAGACATTATGTTACGAAAATAATATTCATAAAACATTATCATATGAAAACTAGAAGAAGTTGAATAAGCTATGTGTTTCATCTTGGTAACATATTTAACTTGTGAAAAATTATTATCTTACTCTCAGACCTATTTTATCTAATAAAGTGTCTCTAGAATTTATCTTAGGGAGAATAGTGATTCAGTTGAATATCTTATGAAGTCTTAGACATATGTCATGATTAGATTGATAATCTCTTAATAAGTCATTTCATGCTTTTAAAGCATTTAGAAAAATGGATTATCCATTTAAGGAAAAATTGATCTTCATAGTATGTATCTTTTTAATGAATGGAAAGTTATAAAGAATGATAAGAGTTTCAACATCACTACCATAAAAGTAATTTCTATATTTAGAAGGATTGGATGCATATCCTTAATAGCCTATATTATCAAGATAAATGCATAGATCACTTGACCATTAGGATAATCTCATTCACAACTTCAAAATTATATATAAAAGGATCAATTAGTCATTTTATGAGAAGCGATGACAATGAGATAGATAGTCATGTATATAGATAACACTTAAATATGAATAATCTTGATTATATGTATATAGAGATGATCAAACAAAAACATTAATGTTGTGATTATTAGTTCTATCAGGTGAACAACAGATCATCATGAGATACAAATTAAAGGCTATCATATTCCTAGGAAAAATGTTCAACTACAGTTAGTTTCTACTTGCAACTATGTTCTGCCAACATTTCTCTAAAAGTTTTGTTTAATTTTATCTTTTTTTACACTCATATAAGAGTGTTTTTAAGATAATGGATAGTTCTTTTAAAGGTATATCATAGTTGAAATCTCTTGAACCTTTGTATTAAGTGAAAGATACTTGTACTCATATAGGATCCCCTTGTAAAAGGGATGTTATAGTGAAAATCACCAAAATCAGGGAGTAGAGTGTTGGTGGAGTAGAGTAAGGGATTTATGTTCCTTAAAACACTATAAATATATTATGTTCGATCTATTTCCTTTATGTTTTAATATTCACTACCTATTTTTTAAGGAAAATGATTTGAATGATTATACCTAAAGAGGTAGGTTTTATTTAAAATAAAATTTTGGAACTCAATTCACCCCCTATTGAGTGTTTAGATAGCCATTATCTAGGCCAATAGAACTCAAAAATCAACCTTTGTAATTAATTAAGAAATTAAATCAACTATACCTTATTGATGGTATAGGCACCATTAATTTTATTGATCACCAACTCTGAATATAACACCCTGTTACTTTAACAACCAATAAATTTGAGTTTTACAACAATGATTTATCATTTTTTACATTAATATGATCTTTTAGGTTTATAATTATAGATAATTTGTAAAATAATTATATAATAAAGTGGAAACTTCCTCACAATGCACATTTTTCCACAAAAAACACGACTTTAAGTTTACGCCTCTATTTTATTCAAGAAACTTTTGATTCTTTTAAGATGAGTCCAAAGTGGAAATTTTGAACTTTATATAGTTTCCAATAATCCTTAAATCTTGTGAAAAATATTTGAAGACATGATATGATCATAAAAAATCAATAAGTTATATAAAAATAAAGGAATCCAATTAGTCTTTTGAAAACATGAAAATCCATGAATTTTTTTACCTTTTTCCATAATAAAACTTTGAGAACATAAATAAAACATTTACATAAATTAAAATCAACATTTTCTCAAATAAAAAATTTGAATACCCAATATTAATCACAATAAAACCATGATGTAATCTTGATGAACATGTGAACTCATGACAACTTCCCTTTAAAAATAAATATATCCCCATTAAAAGTTAATTAACACTTCCTTCCTCATAAAATCAAGTGATTTCATCACATTGATTCATTTATCAGTAATAAGTGGATTGTAAGACCTAATGAAGAAGGTTAATAGATTTAATGACTCATATTTTCCCATTTTCATTTTTAGGAAATTACTGAGAAAATTTTGAGACCAGGAGCTGAGACGGAGTGCAATTCCAAGGCTCGGTGTGCCCAGAATGGTCTATCAAAAAATGTTATCTTTTTAAATAGTGTGCAAGAGAAATTTTCTTAAAAATGTTTAATAAATCTTAAAGAGGTTCCTAGGTCAGAAATCCAAGGGCACCATTGTGTTCAGGATGGCCATTTTACCCTAGGAGTGACTTAATTTTAGTTGGTGTGGGCCTCCGGCAAGAAAACCCGAAAATTGCATAACTGTAAATAAAATAATTAAATTATTTTATTTTATTTTCCAAATCCTTATAACTCACCAATGGTGTCTTGGATTGAAAATATGAGACCAACATTGAGTTTGTGAGGGCGTTCTTTCCTTAAGTAGATCCTAACATTGGCTGACACGGGCCAACTGTGGAAATATTTTTTTGGGATGTAACGGTAAATAAAATAATAAAATAATGATTATTTTATTTTCAAATCCTTATAACTCAAAAATGGTAACTTGGATTGGAAATATGATAGTACTATTTTGCTCATGAGGGTGTTCTTTCCTTATGCAGGGCCTAACCTCGACCATCACGAGATGAGGGTAAAATTTAATTTTGGGTGTTTTAAAGAAAAATAAAATAAACTTAATACATATTAATTTAGCAAAAAACATTTCACTACAATAGAATGTTGATCCAACTGTTTCATTTGAAAAAAATAGTGTAACGACCCTATAGCTCAAGCGTAATATAAACACTGTTACATTTCCTAAATGAAACAACATAACGAAGCGACGACTCAGCGCAACATAAATGATGAAACATGTTTCCCCCATTTAATTATTTAACAGAGATACGAGATCATTTCCATGATCCTGGATTTAATTTGAGGCTTTGTAGGATTGACATTAGTAAGAGGAGAATAGTGGAAAATGATGAATCACCACAAGTTATTTCCTTCACCTTCAAAGGATCTCATCATCAACAAGAGTTACAGATTGAGAATTGAAGAATGACGGTGGAGCGAATCCATTATTCATAAACAAGTGATCCAATTCTAGGTAGGGGTATAATTCTCAGTGAATTCCTTTCTTACCCGTTATTTGGTTTGAGCTATGAATGCTGATTAACCCACAAACAGGTTGACCCCCAGATCGATTGTGTGTTTTTCGGGATTAGATTTGACTTGCAAGAATTTAAGGGAGTTTAATTCACATGATGTTTTCTTTTATTCATCAAAACTCATAACAAGGACGAATCATACCGACATAACCAAAGGTCGTGGTCTGTCCTTCATGTGTTCCTTGTGAATTCTTCTACTCCCTTTTTCTATTCTTTGTAATGTGATGACAATCGTGGTCCAAGTAGGACCACAACAGTAGATCAACCCGGGCATGAGGTTGAGGGAGATGACGACATCAGGTGAAAGACCGCCGACATGGGAGCCGAAAGTGGTGGAGGGAGAGCCGTGGCTAGGTGGGGAATGATGAAGATGGAAGGTCTTAGCTCGGAGGGCCGCGACGGTGGTGGAACCTGCGACTGCCACAACGGGTGGTGGACCAGGGCCAGTGGCAAGTGGCTGGCGGTGACAACATGCGGTAGTGGCACATGGTCTGAAAATCGCATGCAGGGAGGCAGCTAGCCGAACTGGCCATGTGACGTAGAGAGGACATTGTGCCTTCCATGTACGAGGTGGACCGAACATTCCCACAAGTGTGGGCTGGGCCAGAGGGGGAACTTGGCCACTAGGCGGCCCAGCTAGGTAGAAACTGACGCTTCCCCATGAGTCTGGCTGGTGGAAAGGGACCGAGATATTGAGATGGACCCTTGGCCTAATGGTCCTGGACCTTGGTCCATGCTAGACAGGGTCATTCTAGACCCAACCGAGTCGGGTCAGGTTGGCCAAACCGGGTTGGGTCGGGTCGGACCAGGCCCAGACCAAACAGACCCCTTTTCAATAAAATGAGCATAAATTCTAAACCGTGTGTCTGATTGATGAGACGTTTGTAGATTTGGGACCCTCATGAAGAGAATATATTTTTAAAATACTCTATGCGAGTTTTTATGGAAGTTAAAATATTACTGATGGCTTGATGATTAGATCCTCTCAAAATCAAGCACACTATGAGCGGGAATCTTGCTGCTGGATGTGATGATAAGGAAGTGTTGAGAAGATCTCAGTGGACCAGAAGGCGAGTGGAACTCAGTGGTCTAGAATACCTTAGTGATGAGTGGACCTAATTGGCCCATCAGACCTTAGGGATGAGCAGACCTCTGTGGCCCAGCAGATGTGCGGACCTTAGTGGCCCAACAGACAAGCAGACCTTAGTGTCCCATCAGACCTTAGTGATGAGTGGACCTCAGTGAACCCAGAGAAAAGTGGGTTTACGTGATCCAAATGAACCAAGAGACAAACATTTATAAGTGATTAAACTTGCCCAAGATATGAGTGGTTCTAAGTGATCCAGCTGACCCAATAGATGAGCGGGTCTAAGTGATCCAGCTAGCCCATGAGAAGAGTGGGTCTAGGTGATCTAGTATCCCTAATCACTCATCAGTGATGAGTGATTCAGAAGTAAAATGTGTTAAGTGTTATGAATATTAGCCTTGTTTTCCTTACTTTAGGTTATACCTGTGTGAGTTGACTCTAGTGACTCTCTTGACTATACTCCTTATAGGTTACACTCCATTTACCTCTTTGATAGTCTACTTTGTGTATTACTTTGTGGTATACCTTTGTGGTTTGGGGTCCCTAATGAGTATTTTTCTACTCACCCATGCACAAGCTTCACCCGCACGTATCATGTATTGTGTAGATGATCAATGATTTGATGGATTTCTTGGTGGACTGAGGCCAAGTGGTTCTTAGAGTGATCCGAAAGATGAAACATGCTTTTGGGACTTTAGATATCAATTTCTGTACCTACCATTCAAGTAGGGTTTTCTGTAGAGGAGTTCTAGAGACTTGTACTTTTGCTTTTTTGTTTCATTTGGACTTGTATTCTATCCCCATTTACATTCGGTTTTCTACTATCATACCTTGTGTTTGTTTACTTTGTGTATTCACCTTCCAGCGTATTTGGATTGGATTTGTGTGAATGTGTATAGGTACTTAGAAAAATGACTCCCATTGGTTTGGGATATGCCTACTTGGCACTAGTCGCTAGCCCCTAGCCTATGGGAGGTGGGTTTGGGGTATTCATGGTACGTGCCTTGGGGGAAGGGTCCTGGTAGAGTGGTATTAGAGGAGGTAAATTATACCTTAAGAACCCATAGTCTATGAGTTTGGTTTGGGGAAAAAATGTTAAGTGTTTTGAGTTCAGATTTATGGATAGGGAATCCAGTGTTGGTGCGTCAGCCAACATATCCATACACCAGGACCCTGAATTCTACTTTTCAGCTATGTTCATGAAAACACTAGTTTTAGAGAAAAATGATGGTACATCCATCATATAGAAATGGGTTGAGTTTTCTACATCCTTCTTGATCCAGATCACCAGGTATACTCTATTGATCATTGTACATCTTGTTTTGTTTCAAGATGCTTCCACATAGAAACCCATCTAGGATTCCACTATGTGATCACGAGGATGATCTACAGGGTAATGATATTGGTACATGGGTTTGTAATAGAGTAGAACATGGGACTCATAATACCAGTGGATGGGATGTGTGGGATAAACACAGTTCACAAGTTTCAGCGATAGAGACCCCTCAGGTTCCGAGGAGATCTTGACTCATGAGTGGCTAAGGACTGGCTTGAGGTGATGACTGAGTTTTCCATCTAGTCAGGACACCATTATATCAGATGGTTGTCCTGTAAATGAGCCTTTTACGTGGCTCAACAGGTTAATGGATGGGTTTAGTGTAACACCCCAAGATTTTATGAGATAAATTCTTTTTAATTTCTTTGATATTTTTTGTTTTATGCTACACCAAGATTATCTTGTGCTATACGTGTAATGTCCTAACCTGAATCACCTCTATGATGGTGGCCAGACTGGGGGGTCACGTGACCTCAAGCGCATCTCCCCAAATGCCAAATGCTACCGACTAGTAGTGAGGGCCTTTTGTGTATGAGGGGGATACTATTCCCTCATAGGTAATAGGTAATATCATAGTGGAAGTATACAACAACAAATCATAAATAGTGGAAGTATATAAATGAATAAACCGCGGCATAAGAAATACAAATAATCTAACTAAATAATAATAATCAAGTGGAGAATCTCAAAAAATGAATGCTATTCCATGATGTATGTCAAAATTGGAAGTACAGAAAACAGAACTCAAACACACAATCAACTAAAAGAAAAGGCACAAAGCAGTATCTGCATCACGAGCAAGGATCAGTCCTCTTCTCCAGTCTCCATCCCAAGTAGTAAAGAACAATAAATCATCGGAAGCAGCACACTTCCCCTTGTCAATACCTATGAGCATGTAATCTACTCGGGTGTCAACAATGCCTGAGCAGGGTGTGAGATAAAATCCCAGTATTCTAGAACCCACAATGTCTAAACCTTTCCATTACGTGAAAAGATAAGAATATAGTGTGCCATTACATAACAATTTCAGATAAAGTAATTTAAGTGAAATGAAATAAATAAGTCCGCTCGGGTTCTAAACAGCACTCGTGCCTAATCACCTGCTTTAGCCTAAGCTGGTAGTCTGAAAGGGTACCTGCCAGTAGAATTCAAGTACACACATATATATAAAACCCATAAAAACAAAGTAAAACAAGGAAGAGGTATACGCCAAGATTGTGCATTAACTTGGGGTCTAAGTCAAGTGTCAACCAGGTGCACTTCAACATACTAGAAGAACATTTCAATTCCCAAGAGACTCAAATGGAAATAATATAAACCTTAAGTGCATTATTATTAAGGTTAAAGTTGAGAGTTAGAGTCTGAGCCCATCCCGAAGGTATTTCTATGGAACATCCATCAATTTTATCCAATACCATTGAGCCCATCCAAGTCCATCTTTTGAAAGGAAAAGTATCGCTCGAGTCATGGATTTACCATGAGTCCATTCCAATCACACAAAAAGGGGTCAAGTGTCTTATGAAGTTGTATTAGCCACATTTCCAATGGATCCATCTCGATGGATCTTTTTTGAACTGGTGTCACTCATAAGTATTAGAATCCCAGGGAAGTTTCGGTCTGGTAAAGCCAAAGACACCACCCACTGATGCATAATGGTAACAATAAGGAATAGAGGGTCTAAGCATGGCCCTTAATACAGTACCCTCCTCCTTTCCCCACCCTGAATTTAATTAAAGTTTTCACCGTAGAAGATATGACATAATCATCATATAAAATCGCAGCTTGAAAACTAACCAGATACACCCATGCATCACAAGGTATAAATTTAACATTACAACCTAGAAAATTAACAAAGAAATATACCATATCAAAATTAGAAAATAATGAACTTATAAAATAAATAAACAGTTCAGTAAAAACAATTACCATTGATCAACCAATTCAAAGTTCTTATTCAATGCAACTATTTATTTAATTTAATTACGATAAAAAGGGGCTGTGCAACACCTAAAATTAATTAAACTATAAACCTGGATAATGGAAAAATATATCGAACATGTCAGAACGCCCAAAGGGGTGTATGAACTTGTTGAAAAAATTCAAATAAATTAAATTAAGATAACTAAGGATTCAATAATTAGGTGATCAACTAAATTGGTGAAATTGGCTTAAATTGCACAAAGCTGGTAGGCACCGACTAACAACACAATGCTGTGTTTTTATAAACCTCAATGAAATGGAGGGAAATCAAGTAGACACCCTAACTTGTAGTTTTAGTTGACTCTAAGAACCATGGTAGGCTTTGATTTGAACTAAAATGGAAGAAAATAGAGGAATTTATAAAAACCCCAAAATATGGTAAACATATTCCATGATGAACTGCACATAGAATACTCAAAAAAAACATACGATTCTAATTGATAAAGGTTATAATTTCCCTAAGGTTTACTATACACCTGACGATGAAGAAATCAGATGATGGATGGAGGAGATACGGTCTTCCGAAGGAGGAGAGGGGTGCGCCACCTAGGGGGAGAGGGGCTGTGACATGAAGAAGAGGAGAGGAAGAGAGGAGTGGAAAAAAAGAAAGAAATAAAATAAAGAAAAAAGAAAAGAAAAGAAAAATAAGAGAAAAATAAAATAAAAGGAAAAAGGGAAAAAATAGAATAAAAGGATGGAAAGGAAAAATGATAAAAATAAATAAAAATGGAAATCTCCCATTTTAATTATTTTCATTTTTCCCATAACCCCCTTTCTATTTAATTTCAAAATTTCTTTTTTATCCTTTCTTTATTTCTTTTAAATCTTCTTTAAATCTTTTATTATTATTTTTCAAACTTTAGTTAATTATTTTAATCCGGAACACCGCACTAAAGCATGATATAAATTTTTTCATAAAAATTATGTAGTTATTTAAATTAATTAAAAAGTTGCTTGGGACCCATAGAAAGGTGCGAAGGCACGTGCCCTGGGTCACTTAATTAATTAGACTATAATAATTAAAAATAGTTTGTACCTAATTATGGCTAGGACGTTACAAAATCCCCTCTTTAAGAAAAATCATCCCCGAGTTTCTCTTCTGAGTGTAGTGAAATGTCGCCAGGGAAAAGTTCCAGCCACTGCGCACATACATCCGTCTCTTGATCCCAGGTCTTGTACTGAATGCGTCCGTGTTGCCACAACACCCAGAACAGAGGGGCTGACTTACCTCAGAATACTTTCATGCTACGGTCGACAATATAGATTAGATGCTCCGCAAAGGATGCATTTGTGTCATGCTCGATGTCTTTAGGGTCAAAAGAATGAGACGAGTCTGGATGATATTGTCGGAGTTGATATACATGGAAAACATCGTGCATGGAACGATACCTCTGAGGTAGCTGTAACCGATAGGCTAACAACCCAACTCTCTCCACTATCTCGAATGGCCCGATTTATCTTGGTGATAACTTCCCCTTTCTCTTGATCCTCCTGTAACCCAACCTTAGAGAAACACGTAGAAAAACTCAATGTACCACCTCGAACTCCAGAGGTCTGCGGTGATGATAGGTATAAGACTTCTGTCTGGACTAAGCTATAGTCATACACTTCTAAATCATCTGAACATGCTCAAAAGTCTCCTAAATGATATGAGGACCCAATAGAGCTGCTTCACCTGCTTCGAGCTAGCATAAGGTTGAACAACACGGTCTACCTAGAGAGCCTCATACGGATCCATTTGAATTGTCGCCTGGAATCCATTATTATAGGTAAACTCAAAAAGAGGTAACTTCTTCTTCGAGGAACCTCAAAAATTAATGATACATGCCCATAACATATTCTCTAACACTTGTATAGTTCTCTCGGACTTCCCATCGGTCTGAGGATGATATGAAGTACTCAGAAGAACTTGTGAACCCAGTGCCTTTTGCAACCCTTTCTAGAACTGTGAAGTAAACCAGACATCCCTGTCTAAGAAAATAGAATGAGGTATGCTATGAAGTTTTACAATCTTTCAGATATACAACCTTCTCAACTCATTAATCATAAAGGTATCTCAGATAGGAAAGAAGTGTGCATCCTTGGTCAACCTATCGACAACCACCCATACTTCATCGCTTCCTCGAGGAGATCTTGGAAAACCTGTAATGAAATCCATGGTGATGTCATTCCATTTCCATTCAAGAATGGATATAGGCTTTAGGAGTCTAGTAGGTCGCTGGTGCTCTGCCTTCAACTTTTGGTAGGTGGAGCACCGAGTGATGAAACATACTATCTTATTTTTCATACTAGGCCACCAATAATGTCGACATAGGTCTCTATACATCTTGGTCAGTTTAGGATGAACTGCCTAAATGGAGGCGTGAGATTCCTTCATCATCTCTTACCGTATACCTAAAGGTACCCATACACGACCATGGTAAATGAGAGTTTCACTACTATCAACTACCCAACCAGGAGGTGAGTTCTCTCCTGTAACACTTTCACTAAAAACAAGCCCATTAGGGTCAGTCAACTATTTCCTGTGGACTTTCTCTAGAAGATAAGACGTCACTGTAAGAGCTTCTAGAACTAGTTTTCCGCTCTGCTCTTGAACCACTAGATGCATCACTGAAAACAAGGTCATCATCTTCCACTCACTACTAGCTACCTACACGGCCTATGTCCGTGTCTTGAAGATTAAAGCATCTACCACAACATTACCCTTACCAGGTCTATAAGCAAGCTCAAAGTCGAATGACTGCATGTATTTGACCCACATGCGTTTCCTTAAGTTCAAGTCTCATTGAGTGGAGATATATTTTAAGCTTTTATTATACATGTAAATAATGAATATCTCACCCAAAAAATAGTGTCTCAAACAACATTGATCATGAAACACCCCTGCCAACTCCAGGTTATGGGTAGGATAGTTCTGCTGGTGAGGTCTCAACTGGTGGGATCTATATGCCAAGAATCGATCACCTTCATCAAAACTGTACTAATTCCAATTCCAAAAGCATCACAATAAAATGTATAGCTCTTACCAGGTTCAGGTAGAATAAGGATCGGGGATGAGGTTAGTCTTCCTTTTAACTCTTAAAATGACTTTTCACAAACTTATGACCAGATGAACTATACACCTTTCTTAGTCAGGGCCGTAAGAGGCGCTGCTAAGTGGTAGAAATCCTGGATGAAACACCTGTAATATCCAACAAGCCCTAAGAAACTATGAATGTCGAAGACACTATTGGGATACTCTCATGAAACCACGATGCTCACCTTTTTTGGGTCAACTGATACCCCTGATTAAGATATAATATGACCTAATAAGTGTACCATATCAGTCCAAAAGTGTCATTTAATGAGTTTAGCATATAGATGGTTTTCTTTTAGTGTACTCAGCATGATCTCAATATGGGTTTCATGGTCGTGTCTAGAACATGAATACACTAACATGTCAACCATGAAGACTACCACAAAGGAATCAATATATGGATGAAAAATCTGGTTCATTAGATCCATGAAGACTGCCAGTGCATTTGTGAGGCCGAATGACATAACCAGATATTTTTACAAGCCGCACCTACTTCGGAATGTTGTACGTGGTATGTCAAAAGGTTGGACATGCACTTGGTGATATCCCGACCTCAGATCAATCATGGAGAAAACAGTTTCTCCCCAGATCTGGTTAAATATATCATCTATACAAGGCAATGGATATTGATTTTTTACCATGAGCTGGTTGAGTCGATGATAATACATGCATAACCTGAAGGTACCATCTGGCTTATGGGAAAAAAGGACAGGTGATCCCCATGATGATGTGCTAGGTCTGATGAAACCCTTAGCCTCAAATTCTTCAAGATGCTTTTTGAGTTCATGTAGCTCTGTTGGTTCCATCCTATAAGGATGAATAGACACCAGTGAGGCACATGGCACGAGCTCAATAGTGAAATCCACGTCTCTCATAGGAGGTAATCTAGAGAAATCATCAGGGATGACGCCCCTGAAAAGATCCACCACTAGATGGAATTCAACTAGGTGTGTTCCCTGATCACTCATGAAGATACTTGTTAACTGAGCTGTCACTCTACCCAACCATGCATATTTAGGCTTAGGTCGGTCTTCCTGCATATCCAATTCCCCTTTTTGAATATATGTGTTTCCCTTAGGGGATGTGAGGGACACCCGACGACAATAGTGATCCAATTGAGCATGATAAAGAGAAATCCAATTCATACTAATAATGACCTCGATGCTAGACATGTCGAGGATATGGAAATTCCAAACAAAATGGTACCCACTTATCTTGTGGGAAGAACTCTTGGCACAGGCATATTCCCTCTGTCTTGACCCCAAACAGAGTGTCGAGAGGAATGATGCCACAATGGTACTCAATTGGAAAACCAAGACTTTCAAAAACATCAGCACATATAAAGGAGTACGATGCACCTGTATCAAAAAGAGTAGAAACTAAGGTAAAGAATACTAGAATAGTACCTCTCACTATAGATGGACTTTCACTATATACCTCTAGTGCTGATTGCACTACGTACATGATACCTAAGCCACGACCCTGATACGCTACCTGATTGGCCTGAGCAGGCCCACTCTACTGACGCTGATAGTCTGGAACTTGATTTCCTTGATCACGAACTCCACCATTACCTTATCCTGATTGACCAATGTAAAAAGAACTTCCAGCCTACTATGGAGTCATAGATCCCATACCTGATGGAGGTGCAGGTGTGGATCCTCTACCACTGGATGCTGAAGATAAGGAATGACAAAAATGCTGAAGGTGACCCATCCTTCCATAAGCTCGACACTCCTTCAGATATCTCGTGAATTGTGGCTTCTTGTGACCATCTCTACTACACTAATAAAATGTGACAGAGCTATGAAGACATGTGTTTTGGCTAAGATTTCCCCCATGTGTACTTTTAAAATGGCGTTTCCTACTGCCAGAAAAGCCATCACCCTATCTCGGAACTTAACCACCCTGGCTTGCTAGTTTAGCTTCACTGAAATTGTACTCTGAGATCAGAGACTGATTTATGATATCTGTGACAGTGGTCAAATAGAATACATTCACCTATGAGTGGATATTATACTCAAATCTATCCTCAAAACGTCTCTCAATAGTCTGCGCATCGCCAGTCAGAGATGGGGAAAACACTGAAGTTTTGTGAGATGAGTAGAATACTCTAACACAGTCATAGAGCCCTACTGAGTATTTAAGAACTCCCATGCATGATAATCTCTTAGAGTCTATGAAAAAAAGTGGTCATAGAAAGCTTCTTGGAAGTCGGGCCAAGCCACATCACTGGTCTGCTCATCCTGAGAAGAAACGTCCCACCAGCGCTTGGCAGAGTCACGAAGCATGTAGATTGTATGCTTGACCCTTTCCTTAGGAAGCATCTCGAGGTGGTTGAAGATAGACCATATAGATTCTATCCATGACTCTTCATCATGAGGGCCACCACTCCCTAGAAAAGTGAGAGGGTGCTACTACAGAAAGTCCCATGTGAGGTCTTCCATAGACGGGACAGGTCTGGGGATATTCTGAACTGATTGCCTAAACCTGAGGAGACTATCACTGAACTAAGTGTCAGGGTTTCTCAAAAGATCAACAAGAGGTAGTGTCACATGAGGCTCTACGATAGGTAGCACCAGTAGTTTAGGACCCACCATCTTTGGAATGTGCTCAATGCTACTCTCTTGAGGCATGGAATGAATATGTCACGAGATCATTTTTCTACAACTTCCAAACACAAACCTTTAGACAAGGAGTAAAAAAGGTAAGAAAACAACTAAGGTGCAAAAATAGGTTAGGTACATATCCTTTTTATGATAAATAAACAACAGAAAACCCGCTTCAAGAACTGGGTTTCGATATTGAAGAGATAACTCAAAATGATTACTAAACAAGTTCTACAGTCCAATCCTAGGTTAAGTCAAGATAACATCTAACAGAATATCTCAAATTTATTTTCAACAAACCAGAATTTCAAAATTTTACCACTAGGCACAACTATACTCACATGAAAATAGGAAAATGTGCACTGAAAGTAGATATAGCATGGAAATATGCATGAAATTTTAAATCCTATAGTGCCTATTATGATGCATGTAATGTATTACCCTCATATCATCAGGCTGCAATGGTAAACCCATTATTCCAACAATACCAACATAATAACAACACAAAACAAGGGAGTCACCCAATGGTGAAATCATATCAATAGTAATTGGCATAATCAATAATAATAATCCCAACCCAGGAATTTGGGTTTTCCCCTGTACATGGGTTAGCTACATCCAAGCACAGAGTACATTCCAAATCCCTATATTCTAGTCTCTTGTCTAACCCAAAAAGTAAGACAAAAGGAAAAACGACCTCTGATATCACTTTGTAATGTCCCAACCTGACTCAACTCTAAGACAGTAGCTGGACTGGTGGGTCACATGACCTCAAGAGCATCTCCCCGAATGCCAGAGGATGTCGACTAGCAGTGAGGGCCTTTTTGTGTTTGAGGGGGAGACTATGCCCTCTTAGGTAATAGGTAATATCATAGCGGAAGTAGGAAATAACTAATCATAAATAACATAAGCATATAAATGAATAAACTGCATCATAAGCAATATAAATAATCCAACTGAATAATAATAATCAAGTGTAGAATCTCACA
The DNA here is from genome assembly GCA_963277665.1 of Viscum album. NCBI lineage: Eukaryota > Viridiplantae > Streptophyta > Magnoliopsida > Santalales > Viscaceae > Viscum > Viscum album. The sequence continues at coordinate 755,163,396 of OY728160.1, forward strand.
AAAAAATGCCATGCCATGATGTATGTCTAAACCGGAAGTATGGTAAACAAAACTCAAACACATAATAAACTAAAATAAAAGTCAAAAAGTAACAACTGCATGGAGAGAAAGGCTTATACTTCTTCCCTAGTCTCCATCCTAAGAAGTAAAGAACAATCAAGCATCAGAAGCAGCATGCTTCCCCTTGTCAATGGCTGTGAGCATGTAATCTACTTGGGTGTCAACGACGCCTGAACAGGGTGTGGGATAAAATCCAAGTAGGCTGGCACCCACGGTGTCTAAAAATTTCCATTTCATGCAATGGTAAAAATTCAATGTGCCATTACATAATAATTTAAGATAAATTAATTTAATTGTAATGAAGTAAATAAGTAATACTGGGTTCCAAATGACACATGTGCCTTATCACCTGTTTTAGCCTAAGTTGGTAGTCTGAAAGGGTAGCTATCAGCAGAATGCATGTAAATGTATATATATAAAACCCATAAAATCAAGGTAAAACATGGAAGAGGTATACCCCAATCTTTTTCTTTAACTTGGGGTCTAAGTCAAGTGTCAACCAAGTGCGCTTCAACATACCATAAGAAAATTTCAATTCTTAAGAGACTCAAATTAAAATAATATAAAACTTAAGTGCATCATTATTAAGGTTCATGCTGAGAGTTGGAGTCCAAGCCCATCCTGAAGGTATCGCTATAGAACATCCATCAATTTTATCAAATACCACCGAGCCTGTCCAATGCCATCTTTCGAATGGCCAAGTATCGCTCGAGGCATGAATTTACTCTAAGTCCATCCCGATCTCACAAAAAAGGGTTGAGTGTCATCTGAGGATGGATTAGCCACATTTCCAATGGATCCATCTCGATGGGCCCTTTTGGAACCGGTGTCACTCATAAGTATTAGAAGCCCAAGAAAGTCTCAGTCTGGCAAAGCCAAAGACACCGCCCCCCGGACGCATAATGGTAAAAGTTAAGAATGAAGGGTCTAAATGTGAACCTTAATATGGGACCCACCTTATTTCCCCACCCTAAATTTAATTAAAGTTTTCAGAATAGTAGATATGAAATAATCAACATATAAAATTGCATCTTGAAAACTAACCAGATACACCCGTGCATCACAAGGAACATTACAGCTTAGAAACTTAATAAGGAAATATACTGTATCAACATCATTATATAATGAAATTTAGAATAAATAATCAGTTCAACAAAAACAATTACCAATGATCAACCAATTCAAAGTTTGTATTAAATGCAACTATTTATTTAATTTAATTACGATAAAAAGGGGCTTCACAACACCTGCAATTAATTAAACTATAAAACCGACTGACGGAGAAATATACTGACCATGTAGGCATGAAAAAAGGGGTGTCAAACCATGTTGCAAAAATTCAAACAAATTAAATTAAGATAACTAAGGCTGCAATAATTAGTCAATCAACCTAATTGATGAAATTGGGTGAAATTGTACAATGCCGGTAGACATTGACTAACAGAACAATGGTTCGTTTTTATAAACCACAATGAAATGAAGGGAAATAGAGTAGGAACCCTACCTTTTAGTCATAGATCACCCTAAGATCCGTGGTATGCTTTGATTTGATCTAAAATGGAAGAAAACAAAGGATTTTAGAAAAACCCCAAAATATGGTAAAAATATTTCGTGACGAACTTCACACAAAATACTCATCGAAAACATATGATTCCAATTGCGTAAGGTTATCCTGGCCCTAAGGTTTACTACACACCTGATAGAAAACAAATCAGATTATGGACAAAGGAGCTATAGTCTTCTGAAGGAGGAAGAGAGGGGTGCACCACCTAGGGGGGAGAGGGGGTGCGACTTGAAGAAGAGGATAAGAAGATAGGAGAGGAATAAAAGAAAGAGAGAAAAGAAAGAAAAAAGAATAGAAAAGAAAAAAACAGAGAAAAATAAAATAAAAGGAAAAAGGGAAAAGAAAAAGAAAAAGAAAATAGAATAAAAGGATGGAAAGGAAAAATGATAAAAATAAATAAAAATGGAAATCTCCCATTTTAATTATTTTTATTTTTCCCGTAACCCCCTTTGTATTTTATTTCAAAATTTCTTTTTATAATTTCTTGATTTATTTTAAATATTCTTTAAATCTATTATTATTATTTTTCAACATTTAATTAATTATTTTAATCATGAACACTGCGCTAAAGCGTGGCATAAAATTTTTCATAAAAAGTAAGCAATTATTTGAATTAATTAAAAAGATGCCAGAGAGCCGTAGCGAGGTGCGCAGGTGCACACCCTCGGTCACATAATTAATTAGACTACAATAATTAAAATTGGTTCATACCTAATTAAGGTTATTATGTTACAATAAGCAACACTATATTAGCTTGCAGTATACACAACACTATTCTTGGCTTGTGTGACACATAATTTCATGTTCTTTTGATAGAATTCATTTCACGCAACACTGAGTGTAGATTTTGTTAAATTTATAAATGAACTAAGTTTGTATTATGTTATACACAACATAAAAGGAAGCTTTCACTACATGCAACACTGACTTGTCTTGCGTTACACACAAGAATGACCTTCCTCGATAGCTTGCATTGTACACGATACCGAGTTTCACTAAACAATTGTATATTATTAAAATATTATTATTTAATGGGATATAAACTAGCCATTGTGAATAGTATTAACAAAATTTTGAATTTTATATAACATTAACATTCATCTTATACATTATTTAGAACATGATATGAGAACAAAATCAATTTTTTGGATAAAAGAAGTATTTTTCAATAAATGCAGTTTTACCGCCTTTTGATGGCATACCCATTTTAAATATAGTTTTGACACTTTTATAAGTTAAATTTGACAAAATAAACTTATTCTTTGGAATAAGGGCATAAAAATTTACTTTTTTTAATTTTTTTTTGTATTTTTCTAATAAAATTAAAAATTTAATGAATAGTGAAAAATACTGCATTTTAACTCGAAACTGCATTTTTATCTAATTTATTTATATAGTTAGATTATATTTTTAATTGGTTTTAAATTGTAATTGGAATATATTTTTATCATTTAATTAAATTTTGGTCATTTAAAGTAATTTTAGTTTTAAATTGGGCATAAAAACATGTCAATATTTTGATAGTTATTACTTCTTATAAACTCGCTTTTTGGTTTTGACAATTGGAATTAATTTTAAATTAATTACTACAACTTCTATGATTTGAATTTTGAAAAATGGATTTCATATTTTTAATCATAATTTTTAAATTGTGTAAATAGTTTCCTTTTATTTGTGGACATTATGAATAGTAACTTTAGTAAATATTTTATTTACCATGGTCAAAGGATAAATTTTGTAAATAAGGGTAAAAAATAATATTATAATAATATTAAAATACCCTAACACATGTTCTAATCCAATTGGATGAGATATTTACTACCATGGGAATCCTTGGGTCGATTTTGGGACCCCATGGATCCACTTGGATGTGAAAATGACATTTTATAAGAATTAATTTAAAGTAAAGATAATTATAACATAAACATATATATTTTACTAAATCGATTTTAATATATGGTTATATAACTGATATACCAGTATATAAATATTAACTAGAAGGATAATAATATTTCCTACATAATTGTATTTTATTTATAATTTTTATAAATTATATAAATATATTTATTTATGAAAAAAGTTTGATGTAGTGATTATTTCATTAATGAGAGATTCAAATAAATGTGTTTATAAATATTAAAAATAAATTTAATTTGAAAATTTTGATGTAATAAACGAATTTTATGGATGAAATTGACATATTAGGGATGCTTTAATTCCTTTTTTCGAAGTAATAATGTTTATATGATTTTTTTTAAAAAGTCAAGTATGAATAATATCCAAAATTGACATAATTCAAAACATAAAACATAAAATAGTTTATTAAATGATATTAAATTCATAAAAATATAATATTAGTAAAAATGGTTAATATAAGTCTAAATATGTCATAAATAACTTTTTTTGGTCTTCTGATATGATATGGTAATTACATTAACCCACAATGGGTAAATAACATGATATCACGATAAAATTAAAGAGGGTAAAATAAGGGTTAAACAAAAAAGATAAGGATAAAAAAATATTAAAAAATTGTATAAAAATTATTGAATGATTTTTATTCAAACAAAATTCATCTTATATTATAATTAAATATATTTTGGACCATTTTAAATCAAAATTGAATTTATAATAAATTAATATTTTAAGACTTTCTTAAAGTGCCCCTCTTCTCTCTTATAAAAGGGAACCTCCTCCCTCTCCTCTTCACTCAATTTTGAGCCTTCAAGATCAGATAAAACATGACCATTTATCTTATAAACTTCCATAGTTACATTCTAGAGGTTCTAGTCTTCTCAAAAGACCAACTCTAGTGCCCTAAGAGGAAATTTAATGGAGGCACGTCGAGGAAGAGGTAATCTCTTCTACCAATTCTTTCAAATTTCTTTCTTATTCTACTTCATAGTATTTAGTTGTTTCATTATAAATTAATAACATTATTATCACTCATATACTTATATGTCATTATAAATATGAAACAGTCCTATTTTACCTTCTATCCATCCTACGAAAAACGAAATCATCGTGCATGCGTACGTACGACTTATCATCTCCACGCCGTGGTGTAATCTAATTTTCACCACCACCTTACTTGGATGGGTATAATGGTGGAAATAATAACTATATATGATTAATATAACATGATAATAATTCAGATATATTCTACTCTATCCAATTCAATACTGTTCAATAATTATGGGAATGATATCATCGCTCGTGCGTACGTACGATATACCGTCTCTACGACGCGATGAGATTCATTCTCCATGTTAACCATTTAAGAATGATTATATTGTATATATAATAAATAATAAGGAAATAAATGACATAATAATTCAACTGTATTTACACACACACACACACATATGTCATTTACTTACTTCAATTCAATTCAATAAGGAAACAAAAACAGTGTTTATGTGCACGTACCACCTACCATCTCCATGAATGGTGTATTAGATTTCATTTATCTATCTATTATATATATATATATTTATATACTGAATATATATGATATATAAATCATGTTTTACATTATTGAAGTAATTAAATCATGATCTAACTAATAACATCAAGAATAATAAGTCCAAACATGTACGATAAATAAAATGATTACTACCCAAAACACTGCTTTAATATGGAATTGAAAAATGAACGGGTAATATAAAGTCATAAGTAAATCATATATGATATCATAAATATTATTAGGATTCTGTTACAAGTTAATAATATGTTTAAACCCAATATACATGAGTTTTAGAGACATATAGAAGAAATCATACCTAAGGTGGGGGATAATTTTACAATCTCATTTTTATCAAAGATTGTTTATACGTAAGTATTTAATGGGGTTATATATATAATCCATGTCACTATTCTATAAAAATGTTTAAATAAAATGTTTAATATTATTATATGTATGTTTAAATTCATTTTTATTGATTTTTGACATTTAATACATGGTATGGAATGAATCTTTCTTTTGTTTACCATTCGAGGTACTTTTTTGAATTTTTGAAAAAAGTACGAGAAGAAGGTTTTTTTAACGTGTACGACATTAATATATTTTTGTGATTTCATAATTCCTTAGTTCCTTTAAGATTACCCTATAATATTACAAGATTATTTTCACATAAAATGATTTCTTCTAAATTTTTTTGGCATTTTGAGGAAGGAAAACATTTTTGGAGAAGAAAGGACATTTTCCTCAAGAATGAATTTCCAGTGTTTTTTTAAAATTATTTTCCATATAAGATGAATCTATATAAATAGGGTTATATTTCTATCCCTATTATTAATAAGATTTTATTGTGTTTATGGTGAAATATTATTGAGGAAATCCATTTGTTTTATATATATTATGATGGAATGTTGTTTAAGAAACCCATTTTATTTCTTGGGTTATGCTATGATGAATGATTTATGTTTTGTGGAATATGTAAGAATGATTTAATTATGAGATGGGTAGGACCTATATCTACCTCAAATGAATTGGGTAAATATTTATATCTCATGAGATAGACATGACTAGAATGAAAAGTAAATCTGGTTTAGTAATACTTGGCTAGAACGATATGTAAACCGGTTCAGTAATGGACTTTGTCCACTATGATGGTCTTGGTAGCAATGCCTTGGATACTATGGAAATCATATTATGTTCTTATTAGTTTTACATAATTACATCTTTTATTATAATGCTATTATATCATGGTTAATGTTTATTTATGATCCATTCCCTACATACTGCCAAGATTTATTTCATGACTCAAGATTTTGATATTTAAACTTTATGTTCATGTTTTTACGTTCAAATGTTTGTGGTTTGTTTTATGTTCTCCATGTTTACCATTAATGAGAATTTTATCTCACCATTTGTATGTTTTCTTTTCCTCAGGATATAAATAAAGGTTTTAGGTAGGAAAAAAAAGAGGAAGATCTTTATGGGATATGTTTAAGATCTTTCACCATGATTAGAAGATTATGTTCCAAGTTTCCAAAGACACTAAACTAATATGATATTTGGTCATTTATTTGTGTCATATATTATATATTATTCAAAAGAAATTTAATGTCCATGTACGTCAAGATTGGGTCTCTGCTGTTGGAATCAGAGCATTAGTCACCCTTTGGAAACTAGGATATGAAAACTTTAGTGATATCCCTAGAGATATTTCTAAGTATATGTCTAGGGATGTCCTAAGGATAAGTAAAGTATCGATTAAAAACCTAGTTTTTTTTGATAATCATGACTAACCTAGGGTTAAACTAAAGATATCATAGATTGAAATATTATAAGTAATTTACCTTACTTATGTGTTTCTAATCTCTTGTATGTATTTCTCATACTTTGATTTATAATCTTAGTCAATAGCTAGAACTACATAGAACATTGTTAAACAATGAATGTTTAGGATGTGGAAAATATAGGAATTATGAAGATTGATTTTCTAAGTGGAAATATCATGAAGAGAATCATGATGATGGTATGAGTATGGTAATACTGCTGAGGATAAAAAGATTGTTAACAAAATGTGAAAGGTATGTGATTTTATTATAGTATTGTTTATATTAAACCTAAGAATATTGAGGATGAGAAACCTTAAGACATGATTCATATTTTATTAAAAATGAAGATGATGGATCCTGAGTAATGGTTTAAGAATAAAGGTGGATGATCGAGGTGTATATGTTTTAGAATTCAAATATTATGTTATATGAATCATGAAATGTATAAGTGTTTTTAGTATAATTATTTCATTAAGGATTAGAAAGGATATGTTGAATATTTCTAAGGATCCAAAAATTTATTTAAGTGAAAGGTGATATACTTGGATAACACATGATTAAGGGAAATATAACCCTTAATATGTACTGTATATTAAGATAATGATGTTTGGATAAAGATATGTTGGATTTTAATAAGTAAATTTTATGATGCTAGTTTCTTGGGAACTAATTATGGAGTTGTTGAAAATAGGGTTATGATATCATGGATGAAGTATACAACTTTTTGGGACTTAAGGAATATATTTAATAAGTTTTGGAATAAGGAAACATGCATGTTTTCAATAAGGATATATGGTAATTTAGGTTATTACCATGACTCAAGAGAATGCATGATGAAGTCATTAAAATGCTTGTAATGTGACCAATAAGATATTTATTATGATATATGTGGGCTAAATTATGGTATTCATATTCTTGTTATATAACATCTCTCTTTTTTTGTACTGTGAGATTGGACAGAAGTATTTTGGATAGGCCTAAAGGTTAGAATGAATTAATTTGGACATCACATAGTATTGTTTAAGGATAAATTTTTTATATTATTTATGGAATGTTATAATAGTATATTTTTAGAAAAAAGGAAAACCCACAGGATGGGTGACAACCCGTCACGTCGGACAAGGATGTGGGAATCAAACCCACAACCGAAGTGCGACAGGACTTTATCACCTACCACTGGCCTATGGGATGTCCCTGGTTAGTATAAATTAGTTTTATTTTATTTAAGCTGTATAATAGATGACATATAAGTCCATTTTTGGAACCATATATTATTAATCTCACCATATATGGACTTATGTATATTTGATAACTTGTGATAAACTTTTTGTGATAGAGACAGATGAAATGATATATCATTCTATCGCATGATCTACTAACACTTAATTAATGAAAAATTAGACTTCATTTCTTTAAATAAGATATGATGTGGAAATTGTTCATGAAGCATTCAATGATGATATTGTATCAAGTAAGTATTTATTATCATGAAAAAATTAATCAACTTAAGGAAAATGATCTTGAAACCAAAATGGTTATCCTATTACCTTATTATCTGATGAATCAGATGGTCCCTTAAATCATTTAATATTTATGTATTTCTGTTAGTTAACTTTATCCAAACCCTATTCTCTATCTCTATCCATATGAACTTGATGGTTAAATTTCTCTTCCATACCCATGTCTTCTCTTCCCACATATTCTCTCCTATGTGAAAACCCAGCGATGAGTTACTTTGGGTAACAGTTGTGTTTCTATCTTTCCTTTTTAAAATGAAGTTTTAATATTCATTTTTACAATGTGGGTTTCCATGGAAGAAACTTTCAAGTAGAAAAAAATTTATAACCCTGACGAATTTCGAGGAAGAAATTCATTTTAAGGGGGTAGAATGTAACACCCAAAGATTTTATGAGATAGATTATTTATAATTTCTTTTATGTCTTGTGTTTTATGATACACCAAGATTATCTTGCATTATATTAGACACTATATTAGCTTGTGGTATACGCAACACTATTCTTGTCTTGTGTTGCACATAATTTCAAGTTCTTTTGATAGAATTCATTTCATGCAACATTGAGTATAGATTTTGTTCAATGTATAAATTAACGAAGTTTGGATTATGTTATACGCATAACCAAAGGAATATTTCACTGCAAACAACACTGATTTGGCTTGTATTACATGAAAGAGCGACCTTGATAGTTTTCATTGTACGCGATACCGAGTTTCACTAAACAAAGATACATTATTAAAATATTATTATTTAATGGGATATAAACTAGCCATTATGAATATGACATTATAATGGGAACATTATAATTCATATTATAATGGGAACATTATAATTCATATTATAATGGGATATAACATTATAATTCATATTACACATTTTCTAGAACATTATTTGAGAACAAAATCAATTTTTTGGATTAAAGAAGTATTTTTCAAAAAATATATTTTTAACACCTTTTGATGGAGCACCCATTTTAAATATAGTTTTTTAAAATTTTATAATTTAAATTTCACAAAATAAACTTCTTCTTTGGAAGTGGGGCATAAAAATTTACTTTTGTTGAATTTTGTGTATTTTTCTAGTAAAATCAAAATTTTAATGAATAGTGAAAAATATTGCATTTTAACTCAAAGCTTCCTTTTTATCTAATTTATTTATATATTTAGATTATCTTTTGAATTGGTTTTAAAGTATAATTGGATTATATTTTTATAATTTAATCCAATTTTGGTCATTGGAAGTAATTTCAATTTTAAATTGGACATAAACAGATGTTAGTCTTTTGATAGTTAATACTTCTTAAAAACCCGCTTTTTTGGTTTTGACAACGAGAATTAATTTTAAATTAATTACTACAACTTATATGTTTTTAATTTGGAAAAATGGATCCCATATTTTTAATCATAAGTTTAAAATTGTGTAAATAGGTATGTTTTATTTTTGGACATTATGAATAGTAACTTTAGTAAATATTTTATTTACCAAGGTTAAAGGGTAAATCTGGTAAATAAGGGAAAAAAATAATATTATAATAATATTAAAGTACCTTAACACATGTTATAATACAATTGGATGAGATATTTTTTACCATGGGAATCCTTGGGTCGATTTTGGGACCCCATGGATTCACTTGGATGTAAAAATGACATTTTATAAGAATTAATTCAAAGTAAAGATAATTATAACCTAAACATATATCTTTTACTAAATTGATTTTAATATAGGGTTATATAAATGATCTCTATGTATATAAATATTCATTAAAAATATAAAAATATTTCCTACAACATGGTATTTTATTTATAATTTTTAGACATTAGATAAATATATTTATTTATGATAAAATTATGATGTAGTGATTACCTCATTAATGAAAGATTAAAATAAATGAATTTATAAATATTAAAATTAATTTAATTTGAACATATTGACGTCATTAAATAATTTTATGGATCACATTGATATATTAGGGATGATTTAATTCCTTTGGTTTGAAGTAATAAGGTTGTTATGATTTTTAAAAAAAAGTCAAGTATGAATGGTAACCAAAATTCACATAATTCATAACTTAAAACATAAAATAGTTTACTAAATGATATTAAATTCCTAAAAATATAATATTTGAAAAAATGGTTAATATAAGTCAACATATGTCATAAATAACTTTTTGTGTGTCATTTGACATGATATGGTAATTACATTAACCCACAATGTGTAAATAACATGATATCATGGTAAGATTAAAAGGGTAAAATAAAGGCTAAACAAAAACGATAAGGATAAAAAATATATTCAAAACTTGTCTAAAAATTAATTAATTATGAATATTCGATCCAAAATCATCTTATCTTTTAATTAAATAAGTTTTGGACCATTTTAAATCTAAATTGAATTTATAATAAATTTATATTTTAAGACTTTCCTAAAGTTCCCCTCTCCTCTCTTATAAAACGGAACCTCATCCCTCTCCTCTTCACTCCATTTGGAGCCTTCAAGATCGGAAAATCCCTGAAAATTTATCTTCTCAACTTCCTTAGTCACATTCTAGAGGTTCTGGTCTTCTCAAAAGACCCACTCTAGTACTCTAAGATAAAATTTAACGGAGGCACGTCGTGGAAGAGGTAATCTCTTCTACCGATTCTTTCAAATTTATTTCTTCTTATACATTATCTTATATATTTGTTTCATTATAAATTAATAAAATTAGTATCAATCATGTACTTATATGTTATTATAAATATTAAACAAACCTATTTTACATTATATTCATCCGATGAAAAATGAAATCATCGTGCGTGTGTACGTACGACTTACCGTCTCCACGCCATGGTGTAATCTTTTTTTCACCACCACCTTACTTGGATGGGTATAATGGTGGAAATAATAAATATTTATGATTAATATAACATTATATTAATTCTGATATATTATAAACCATCCACTTCAATACCATTCAACAACTATGGGAACGATATCGTCGCTCGTGCGTACGTACGGCTTACCGTCTCCACAATGCGATGAAATTCATTATCCATGTTAACCATTCAAGAATGATTATAAATTATATATAATAAATAATAATGAAATGTATGAAATAATAATGCTATTGTATTTATGTATATATATATATGTCATTTACTTACTTCCATTCAATTCAATAAGGAAACAAAAACAATGTTCATGTGCACGTACGACCTACCGTCTCCATGAATGGTGTATTCCATTTAATTTATATATCTATTATATATATATATATATATATATACTGAATATATATGATATTTAAATCATGTTTTACATTTTTTAAGTAATTAAATCATGATCTAACTAATAATATCAAGAATAACAAATCCAAAAACGTACGATAAATAAAACAATTACTACCCAAAATGTTGCTTTAACATGGAATTGACAAATGAACGAGTAATATAAAGTCATAAGTAAATCTTATATGATATCATAAATATTATTATAATTCTATTACAAATTAATAATATATTTAAACCCACTATACTGGAGTTTCAGACACATATGGAAGTAATCGTACCTAAGGTAAGATATAATTTTGCAATCTCATTTTTATCCGAGATTGTTTATACGTAAGTATTTACTAGAGTTATATATATATATATCATCCATTTCCATGTTGTATAAAAATGTTTTCATAAAATTTTTACTTTTATTCTATGTATTTTTAAAGTCATTTTGACCATTTTTTTACTTTTACTAAATGGTATGGAAGGAATCTTTCTTTTGTTTACTATACAAGGTGCTTTTTGACTTTTTGAAAAAAGTACAAGAAGAATGTTTTTTTAACTTGTAAGACATTAAAATATTTTTATGCTTTCATAATTCCTTATTTACTTAAATATTCCCCTATAACATTACAAGGTTATTTTCATATAAAATGATTTCTTCTAAAATTTTGTGGAATTTTGAGGAAGGAAAACATTTTTGGAGAAGAAATGACATTTTCTTCAGGAATGAATTTCAAGTGTTTTCTCAAAATTATTTTCCATGTAAGATGAAACTATATAAATAGGGGTATATTTATATCCCTATTATTAATATGATTATATTGTGTTTATGGTGGAATGTTATTGAGTAAATCCATTTGTTTTATATCTGTTATCATGGAATGATGTTTAAAAAAACCATTTTATTTATTGGGTTATGCTATGAAGAATGATTTATGTTTTGTGGAATATGTAAGAATGATTTAATTATGAGATGGGCGGGACCTATATCTCCCTAAAATGAATTCAGTAAAGATTTATATCTCATGATATAGGCATGTCTGGAACAACAAGTAAATCTGGTTCAGTAATACATGGCTAGAATGGAAAGTAAACCCAGTTCAGTAATGGACTTTTTCCACTATGATGGTTTTGGAAGCAATGCCTTGGATACTATAGAAATCATATTATGTGATTATTAGTTTTCCATAATTAAATGTTTTATTTCAATCCTATTCTATCATGTTTAATGTTTCTTTATGATCCATGCCTTACATACTAGAAAGATTTATTTCATGGATCATGATTTTGATGTTTAAACTTTATGTTCACATTTTTTATATTAAAATTTTTATGGTTTGTTTTATGTTCTCTATGTTTAACCTTATTGAGCATTTTATCTCACCCTTTTTATGTTTTAATTTTCCCAGAATATAAATAAAGGTTTTAGGTAGGAAAAAAGGGGTAGATCCTTATGAGAGATGTTGATGATCTTTCACCATGATTAGAATATTATGTTCCTATTTTCCAAAGACACTAAACTAATACGATATTTGGGTGTCTTTTTGTGTCATTTATTATGTATTCTGCAAAATTAATGTAATGTACATGTATGTCAAGCTTGGGTCTCTACATTTAGATTACCCTATCTTATGATGAGGTGAATCTTTCTTAGACAGAGCTTGAGAACCTTTCTCATAGAAGGAGATGTCTCCATGAAAGCTAAGAGCTATGCGTGCCTAAGCGATTCTACTGCTTCAGTAAGATGAAATTTCGGTAGCTGAGTATTCATCGAGGCATATCGACCTTTTCAGATACTCAATGAATATGATACGACCACTGCTTTAGGGCTCAGACCTTTGAGAAAGGTTTGTTTAGGGACATCCAAGCCAACACAATTCCTCTATGAATTCCTACTTATGATAGGGTGATAGAGAGATCCTTTGTGTTTGAAGGTCCTTTGGATGAGTAGATATAGCCGATGGATGTTAGAAATGGAAAAGAAGGAAGCCGACGTCAGTCTCAGAGACTTGGACGTGTGAGATGTTCTGATAAGAGGTCCCAATATAGAGTATTTATAGCTCAGGGCTCATAGGATGAGTCTAGTCATCCAAGAAAGAGGTAATTATTTTCAAAATATGGTTGCAGACATCTCACTAGAGATTATCCAGCCCATCATGCTGACGGTGACATGGTTAATGGTCCACCAAGGTATAAACAATGATATGAATAGAGGGATATGCATGGCGACATATGGGGAAATAGAGCTTGAGTATCAGTAGGAGGTGGTATACATTTTGACATGTTACAACCACCACCCTAATACGGTCCACACCAGGCTCAGGGAGCTAGAGGACAGGGGAAGGGGGTAGCTGCATGCGGTCTAGGCATATGACCCAAGGGCTCCAGGAATGATTCGAGGCATAGTTTTTGTCTACTCTTAGCTTTTGTATTAATAGACAAAGGTTCTAATCATTCCTTCTTGTCACAAATCTTATTTAATACCTAGATTTTACTATTAAATCGTTGAATTGATCCTTACGTTGGGAGATACCTATGAGAGGAGACTCGATAATTACACTTATGTCAATGGTGTGATATGATAGGTGAGAGTTTTGGTTGGAACCTCTTAGTGGAAACATTGAGGCCTTGTGATGTTAGTTTGGGTATGGACTGGTAATCCACAGTTCATGCTCAGATTGACTATTTTAGGAAAAAGGATGTGGTATGTCTGTATCATTGGAATAAGGTTTTCCTTGAGTCAGTAAAAAAGGGAAACCCAGGGTGCACGGGATAAACTCATGAATATGAGGGTGCATAAGATCATGCTTGAGTAGTCTAGCATTACCCACATGGTAGTGAATGTTTTTAGTTTTTAGTTCCTAGTAGTAGTGGCAGAGTACATGGATGTATTTTCAGAATATGCTTCCAGGATTACTTCCCCACAGGGAGATGGAATTCTACATCATTCTACACACCGAGATGGCACTAATATCAGCATCAGTATATCAGATGGATTTTACAGAGCTTCACAAGCTAAGGGCCTGGGTGGGGTACTTGTAGAGGAAGGGCTTAATAAGATCCAGTGTTCAAGGTTATGTGTGGATTACTGGCAATTTAAACAAGTGTCCATGGAGAACAAGTAACCAATACCAAAGGGACAATAAAAAAATATATTAGTTGAAAGGGGAAGCCTTTTTTATAGATGTAAAGGTTTTTTTAGGCTTTTAGTAGTTAATACATAGTTTGACGAGCACCCCGATCTTGAGTTCTCCAGAATAGGGAGTCGAGTATGCAGTGTTTTGAGATGCATTAGGGACTGTAATTGGTTGTGTCCTGATGCAGATGAAAGTGGTGATTACCTATGGTTCATGTCAGTTGATACCACATGAGAAGAACTAAACAACCCATGATATTGAGTTGGTAGTGTTAGTATTTGCATTGAAGATGTGGCAACACTACTTTATGGGTGAACGTATTACCGTATACTCTAACCACAAGAGTCTCAAGTATATCATCTCTCCAAAGGATTTGAACTTGAGACATAGATGATGGCTAGGGTTCCTCTATGACTATGAAATTGAAGTAGACTATACTCCTAGTAAGGGGAATGTGGTAGCAGATTCTCTCATCAGGAGATCTAGTTTGTAGTTATTGAATGAGGAAACAAAGCAGTTATCCTTGTTATAGTTATCCTTCATAGTTAGATATGATGCAACATACCTCCAATTGATGGTTGTTACCCTTCCACTCTTAAATTGACTCAAGGAGGCACAACTCAATGATACTGACTATGGGTCTTTAAGTGCTTAGTTTTCCACAAGGAATACCCCTGATGGATATTTGAAAGGTGAGGAGCACGTCGTTCCTTTAACAGGATGCACAATAGTAATAGTGGATTACTAGAGTGAAGAGATGCATTAGGATATGCATGTGGGCGTCAAGGTGGACACTAGGGATGACAAAATAGGTGGAAGCTGAGATTACCTATTGATATAAAAGCAAAGCGCTTGTTTAATCAGTTTCATGGTTTGTCAACACACTGTGTTGATCCATTGTGATTGGAAGGGGTTGATCTTTTGTTCCTTGGAGTTCTAATAAGGGAGTGAGAAATAATATCTATGGACTTCATGACAGGTTTATAATATATATCTATGGGACACATTACCTTATGGGTGATCATTGACCAACTCACCATGTCAATCACTTCTTAGCTTTTCAGGAATAGATTCCAGTAGAAATATTTGGATACCTCTACATGCAGGAGATAGTTTGACTCAACGGTGTCCCATCAACAATAGTCTCATATTGAGGTGCATTATTTTTATCATGGTTGTGGATGGTATTATAGGAGGAATTTGGGAATCAACTGCACATGAGAACAACTTTCCACCCACAGACAGATGTGCAGATGGAGCAAACCATTCGGGTCATAGAGGACATGCTACATTTCTACATCCTCAATTTTGTCCATAGTTGGGAGGATCACCTATCTCTAGTGTAGTTTTCATAAAACAATAAAAACTAATCCACCATTTATATGGAACCATTAAATGCCTTGTACGAGTGAAATTTTATGTTTCCACTTTGCTAGACTGACCCTAGAGAGCCAGCACTTATGGTTCTGGAGTTGGTGCAGGATACTACAGAGAAGGTTCAGGTCATCCAGGAGTAGATGAAGACTACAAAGAGTTGTTAAAAGTCCTATGATGATAGGTGATGGAGATCCTTGGAGTTTAAGGAGGAATACCATGTGTTTCTTCTGCTCTCTCCTCGACATGGAATACAGAGATTTGGCCGGGGCAGCAAGTTATCTCCAAGGATCATCAGACCATTTCTGTTACTGCATAGAGTGGGAGAGGTTTCATACCCCTTGGCTCTACCTCTGTAGTTAGAGTGGGTGCATGACGTCTTCCACGTATCCCATCTAAGGAGATACGTACACAACCCATCACAAGTCATTGACTAGGGTGAGTTGGACGTTGACTATGGGGTAACTTTTACAATGTTTCTGATAGAGATCGAGGATCGACCGGAGAGGGCCCTTTATGGGAGATCAATTCTTCTAGTGCATGTTTGGTGGTAACACATGAATCTCTAGGAGAGCATGTTGGACTGGGAGGCTCAAGTTCATTCTTGTACCCTCATTTGTTTGGGAGTCCCCTGGTTTGGATTTCTGGGATGTAAATCCTTAAGATGGGGAAGATGTAATGACTTTGATTTTTGTGGTTTTATTTTTATAAAATTACTGGGAAAATTCCAAGACCAAGCATATAGATGGTGTGCAACTCCGATTCCCGGTGTGTCCTGAATGGTCTGTTGAAAAATGTTATGTTTTAAATAGCGTGCATGAGTATTTTCCCAGAAAAATTGAAATAACTCTTAAACGAGTGCTTGTGTCAGAAATCCAAGGGCACCATTGTGTTCATGATGGTGGTTTTATCCTAGTTATGACTTAAGTTTATTCAGCGTGAGCCTCCAGAGAGAAAACCTAAAAATGAAATAACCATAAATAAAATTATTAAATAAAATTATTTTTATTTTTCAAATCCTTATAAATCAAAAATAGTGAATTAGATTGAAAATATGAGACCAACATTGAGTACTTTAGGGTGTTATTTCCTTCTTCAGAGCCTAACGTTGAGCGGCATGGGCCAACTGTGGACAATAATTTTTTCAATGTGATTGTAAATAAAATAATTAAATAAAGATTATTTTATTTTCAAATCCTTATGACTCATAAATGGTAACTCGAATTGGAAATATGAGAGTACATTTGAGCTAGTGAGGGTGTGATTTCCTTAGGTAGGGCCTAACCACGACTGATTCATGTTGAGGGTAAAAGTTAATTTTTGGGAATTTTATAGAAAAATAAAATAAGCTTAAGAAAGTTTAATTTATCCAAAAACATTTCACTACAACACAACATCGATCCAGCTATTTCATTTCATAAACGAAACAACGTAACGACGCTGCAACTCAAGTGTAATAGAAATGTTTTTTCATTTCATAAATTAAATAGCATAATGACGCAACGACATAGCATAACAAAAACACTGAAACATGTTTCCTAAATTTAGTTTTTTTAATAGAGATACGATATTGTTGGAGTGATCATATATTTTTTCTGAGTCTCTAGAGGAGTGGCGTTGGCAAGCGACGAATTGTGACGAATGACGAATCACCACAAGTTTCTTCTTTCCCCTTTAAAGGATCATATCATCGATGAGAGTTACAGATCAAGAATTGATGAATGGAAGTGGAGTGACTCCATTATACATTGATGATTGATCCAATTCTAGGTAGGGGTTTAATTCTAAGTGAATTCCTTTCTTCCCCGTTCTTTGGCTTGAGTGAAGAATACAAATCAACCCACAAATAGGTTGATCCACATATCAATCACGTGTTTTGTGATATGGGATTTGAATTGCAGGAATTTAAGGGAGTTGGATTCACATGATGTTTTATATTCTTCATCAAAACTACTAACAAGGATTAATCACGCCGACATGACCAAAGGTCGTGGTCCATCCTTCGTGTGTTCCTTGTGCATTCTTTTAATCATCTTTTTTCCCATTCTTTGTGATGTGATGAAAACCACTGTCTAAGTAGGACCACAATGGTGGATCGACCTGAGCATAAGTTCAAGGGAGACGGTGGTGTCGGGGGAACAACAGTCGGTATGGGAGGAGACGGTGAGGGAGGGAGAGTCGTGGCGGTGATATGGGCCACCGGCTCAAAGGCCGTCAGTGGTGGAACCTATCACAGCCACAGCGGGTTGTGGACCAAGGCCACCTGCAGGAATTTGTCGGCAGTGACATGTAGCGGTAGTAGCATGCTGCGATACCAGAGGAGGCCTGAGGATGAGCCGTGGGTGGCGACAGCAGGCCACGACTAGTGTGGGTCGTTGTAGGGTGATGACACACGGTCAGAAGAATGCATGCAGGGAGGTGGTTGGAAGAATTGGCTATGTGACGCGAAGAGGACACAAAACCTACTTCGTTAAGGGTGGAAAAAACTGATCTACTAGTGTGGGCTGGGCTAGAGGGAGAACCAGGCCACTGGGTAGAAACTGGCCCGCCATTACGGGTGGGGCCGATGAAAAGTGACCAGGTTGTTGGGTTGCCCAGCGCACTGGACCCTCAGCCCAATGGGCCTGGCCCTTTGTCCAAGCCATACTGGGATAACCCACACCTGACCAAGTTGGGTTGGGAGGACCAAACCGGGTTGGGGTCGGGTCAGACTAGACCTAGACCCAACCAACCCCTTTTTAGTAAAACATACATAACTTGCAAACCGTGCATCTCATTGATGAGCTGTTTGTGGAATTGAGACCCTCGTGACAATTATGTGTTTTTGAAATAATCCATGCGAGTTTTTGTTAAATTTTAAATATGAAAAATGGCTTAAGTATTAGATTATCTCTTAATCAAGTGCTCACGAGCGAGAATCTTGTGGTTGGCTGCAACAAGAAGAAAGTGACGAGTGGACCTTTGTGGCCTAGAAGATGGGTATAACTTAGTAGACCAGCAGACCTTTGTGATTATTGGACCTCAGTGTCCTAGCAGATGAGCAGACCTCAGTGGACCAATAGACAAGTTGAACTCATTGGCCCATCAGATGAGCGGACCTCAGTTCCCTAGTAGACCATAGTGACGAGCGGAACACAGTAGCCCAAGAGACGAGAAGGTCTAAGTGATTTAGCTGGCCCTAGAGATGAGGGGGTATAAGTGATATAGCTATCCCAAGAGACGAGAAGGTCTATGTGATCCAACTATCCTAGGAGATGAGTGGGTTTAAGTGATCCAGCTATCCTATATGAAGAGTGGGTCTAGGGGATCCACCAGCCCTTAGCACTCATTAGGGATGAGTGCTTTAGCAGTACAAGGTGTTAAGAATTATGAAAGTTAGTATTTCATTCATTAATTTATTATTTACCTATGTGAGTTGACTCTAGTGACTCTCTTGACTATACTCCATAGAGGTTACACTTCATGTACCACTTTGGTAGTCTTCTTTGTGTATTTCTTTGTGGTATACCTTTGTGATTTGGGGTCCCTATTGAGTATTGTTTTACTCACCCCTACATGGTCTTCACCCACACGTATCATGTCTTGTGCAGATGATCGATGCTTTGATGGAGTCCTTGGTGGACCAGGGCTAGGTGATGCTTAGAGTGACCTGATATATGAGACTTTCTTCTGCGACGTCAGACAACTGTTTCTATACCTACCCTTTAGGTAGGGTTTTCTACAAAGGAGTTCCAAAGACTTGTACTTTTTCTTTTCTAGTTCAGTTGGGCTTGTATTATGGACCTATTTACCATTATTTTTATACTATCGTACCTTGTGTTTGTTTACTTAGTGTATTCATCTTCCAGCATTAGTGGATTGGAGTTGTGTGTGTGTGTACAGGTACTTAATAAAATGCCTCCCATTTCTTTGGGATATGAATACTTGGTGCTATTCGTGAGCCCTTGGCCTGTGGGAGGTGGGCTTAGGGTAGTCACGATATGGGCCATGTGGGAAGGGTTGTGATAAATTATCATATAAAAGACTAAATGGAATGTTTCTCCTTCTTTGGTATATTTGGAATATCAACATATTTTATGTTATATCTCATATCTTGAGAAAGTTTATTGATCATAATAACAAGATATTTCATCCCAACTCCCAATAAAATTAATTTCTCATGAGGATGGTCATTGTATTTTCTATAACATTTTTTGTTTACATAATTCCATCTAATTCTAGCCATTGATTAAAATAACAAACAATATTCCATCATCAATTAATTAGACTAACTATTCATATATTTATGAAAATAAGTTTCGAGATGTCCTAAATTATAAAACCTTTTAATCATCTAATGAAACTTGTAGTTTATCCTAGGCCATCCATAGTCATTTACTCTTAAAATCCTTATTAATAGTTCATAAGGATAATTTTTTATTAATTCCAAAATATCCCATTGGAGTTTCTATCCTAGTGTGCAGTCTTAAGCCCACTAATCATAAACTAGTTATGATTGAGTTAATACCCAAGCTGCCCCATTTAGAGTTATTAACCCTAGGTTCATTTTCCCCACAATCTCATCCACTTTCTTATATCTAGTTAGGGATGTATTTTATAAAAAAACCACACTCCTTTGTTTATCATATCGTAGGATATTAACCTATACTTAGGCTTATTTTAATGGTTCTCACTAAATATTTTCTCATCCAAGTTATAGAAAACAACTAAAACTTTTTATGATACTAGTTATAGTGACCCAGGAATATTGAACATAAATATTAATTTATATTAGATAAATATTCAAAAAATATAATATATAAACATACTTGAGGAAAATAAATGTTTATTGACTTTGGATACTATATAAAAAATCAACTTATTTATTAAAATTTCATTAATATATCACACATGGATCTTCATATTAGTTCCCTTATAGTCTGATCACACTTGAATCTTTCCATCAAAACCTGGGGAAGAAAAACATAAGAATGGGTGAGATCAAATTCTCAATAAGGGTAAACATGATAGATATTAATCATAAAAGAGAATAAGAAGATCATAAGTGTATGATAACATAATTAAGTGAATGAACTCAACATAAAAGATTCATAGATAGAAAATATTAGATCATAAACTCAAAAAACATGTCATATCTTGATGCACAACTAATAAGGTTGTCATAGAAGTAATCATCATTCAAGATTCATAACATAGGCATGTGGAATTATAAGCATAGGATATCATACTATTGTATACATATCTATTAAAAATCATGTATAGGTACAATATTATGAGTAATAATAGAACAATTAATACTTAAGAATCAAAATTTGGACATAGATATTAATAATAATGTCCATGTAGTATATTGTGAGAAAAGTTAGAATCAATCATAATCATGCATCGAATTGAAAAAAAATATATTCAGAGTCATGTCCAAGCTTATCATCATCATCTCATGAGATTTTAATATAAAATTTCAAAATTAATTATAGTCTATAACAGGACCAACCATCCCATAATCATAATCCATTAATATGTATGTCACAAGGTCAAGAAAACATTTATCATTTTCTCATTGATTAACCCATAGAAAATAAAATAAGACTCATTCATATTTCATCATTATAATCAATAAAAATATAGGTAATTAGGAAGTATGGTATCAATGTCCCATATCTCTAATAAAGTATAAGTAACATCAAAGGAGGTTTCCATAGATAGAAACACCATTAAAATATTAGTAGAACATTTATTAAGGAAAATAACATTTTAATTTTTAAATCGATTATTTAAATTCTAATAGTTTTCGTTATATTTGGAAAAACATTTTTTTGAAAATAACCCTGAAATATTGTAAAGGAAACTTTAGAAAAAAGAGTATTCGTGATGGTGGGAAAATATATTCATACAGTAAATGTAAAAATAATGATTTCAATCAAACATTTTCCTAAAATAACTCACTTTAAAATGAAAATAATATTCCTTTAAAACCATTTTTAAAGAAATTAAAATATTAGTAAAAATTTCATTAATCATTCATTAGATAATAATAAAAATATTATTGACCACATTTGAAATAGAATATAAACATTGAAGTAAATATTACCAAAAATAGAGGAAAAAATTATGTTATTCGTAAAACTATTTTCTTGATAATTTTAAAGGATAAGATCCATATAATTTGTTTAATGTAAATTCATTTTAAATAATCCTAAAAATGATTCATATTGTAACATAACTCTATTACCTTAATTATTATATTTATTTATACACATTCAAACATCCTATATAATAAATATAAATTTACTATAAATATATTCCAAAACCATAATCATATATATCATACTATATATGACTTCTTTATATAATTTTTATCACCTTTTTATTAACAATTATTTATTAAAATCACATTTATGTTTGATAAGTACTTCATTTTTCATGTATAATTCAGTTCAATGGTAATGATCCTCGTACATTGATCATGGTTCCATCATCTATAGATTTTTAATCATTTCATGAGTATCATATTTTATCATTTTATATAATTTTATAACTATTCATATAAATATATGATGAAAAATGAATTATATCACTCTATAGAGATGGTAGTCTCTATGTACACACGAGTGCTGTTTCTACTTTTTTTATGGATAGAGCGATTTTTTTTAAAAATAATTAAAATTTATATAATTATAATAATGTCATATATATCATATATATTCAATAAATCAATCATTATAATCCTCAATGTGAAGTGGTAATGAAATAAGAAATACAACGCTTCTTAGAGGTGGTGGGACACATGTATACATGTGCAATGTTTTATTTTCCCATTTGATGGAAATGAGGTGGATAATGGTTTTTACACCATCATAATAAAAATTGATTAAATTCAAGATATGTATTTAATTATTTAATAATGGATACCCTTGGTTTAGAGGAGTTATAATAATAAATAAAATTGAAAGTACATGGTTAAGATCTATACGTCTTCATTGAGAAACCTCTATGGTCGTACACATTATTCCTTGAAATAATTATAATTTGTAAATTATAGATGCTATTGGACATGGATAAGGAATCAAATCTGGTATTAGTATAGTTATTGGATATTCTATGAGGCTCACAATTTGTGTATAAGGGCATATAGGATGAACCCTTTTATAAGTGAGGGAAATGACACAAATAAAATTACTTAAAATATTTAATAATATATATATATATATAAATTATAATCAAGATAAGTGGAACCAAGAAAGCCTAAATTGAAATATAATATTTGATATGGTATAAATAATCTCAAAAAACCATATTTAGACGAGTTTTGGATACATTTTAAGCCTTATATTTTAGTTAAAACACTTCATACCCATTTTAACCTTAACCACGATAACTTACATTTTTACCACGATGACATATTTATATGAACAAAAATAAAAGATTCCATTAAAACAAATTTTTAAATGATAATTAAAAATTTGGAAACTATTTCATCAGGTTAAATTTACATTAGCATAAAAAATAATTTTAATATAAGAACCCAAAACACATGAAAAATGATTTTTAAGAAAATACATTATTTAAGTATAAAAATAATTCTACATTAAAATAAATTAAAAAGATAGATTTTAGGAATTTTTTATTTAATAAAATATTGAATGTTTTAGTCTTTTGAATCAATTTAAAATAAAATGGTACCTTCTATCCATACCATTAAATTAAAATCACCAAAATTAGTTTTAAATTTGAATAAAATACAACTTATCTTCAAAAAAGTCAATCTTGGCTTCCTTAGTTCATAATAATTTTTTAATAAACATTATTTTTCTCATGTAATATATCATTTTTCTAAAAAAATAATCAAATAGGATAAAACTTTTATGGTTATTTTAAATCTTTACAACATATTTTTATCCCAATTTTACTTGTTTTACCCATACTAAGGTGACAAATCTTTACCATGGTTACTATTCATAATGAGAAAACAATTTAGTTTAAACAATAAAATTATATTAATTAGTATAATTAAAAAAATTAATTCATTTTATATGATTCAAATTATATAGGTTTGAAAAATAATTTTAAAACAGGTGTGCAAAAACTATCAAAAACTATTTTCAAAAAAATGCATTTTTAAGATGAAAACTGGATTTATTCTTATTCTTTTCCTAGTAAACATCATTAGGCGAACGTTAAAAAAATAATAGAATTTATATTATCTGAATTTCCTTAAAATTATTAATTAATACATATTAGTTGATTTTTTTATGATAAAAACACATTGTGTGCTTAAATACCATTTTTTTAGAAAAACAAATCTTTTACCATGAGATGAAATTATTTTCATTTTTAACTAATTAATATCCAAGGAATTTATTTTATTAATTTGTGAAAAATAATTTTTCATAATTTAGTTAATCCTATTCATATCCACTAATATAATGGATAGATGATAACCATAACATTAAATAATAATATTTTAATAGTATATTGTTGTTTGTTTAAATTCAGTGTTACGTATACATAAAGATACAAAATAATTTTTATTTAAGAAAAGTGAAATATATCAAAAAATCATGGTGTTTTATAAAATATATTCCCAATATCACATCAAACATGACTATATAAAGAATAAAAATACATTTTAGAAACATATTCCCATATATTTCTATCAGAGAGGAGTTAAATACTTATTCCCATTCATTATACCAATATGAGTTGTTATCTAATTCCATATTTAATTTTTATGTGGTAATTTTATACCCATATAATAATCTATTGATATTATAGTGTGGGTGGAAATTTAATTAAATAATAAATTTCCAGTTCTAGAGTGGATGATAACCATACCTTTCACCACTTCATTCTCATAACCCAATTTTTTAGTTTTAAATTCATATAACTTCATTTTTTATTTTGTATTAGGAAGTTTTCGACATAAATTTTCATCATTAACCCTTGGTTTGGTGTAGTTGTTTTCATAATTCCCATATTCCTTAGAATTTAAGCATTAGAGTGTGGTTGGGAAATTCAGTTGATCTTTATCTTCATCATTGATCGACCACTTCATGTCTCTTCAACATCATTTCTTGTATGGACTTTTATTACAATATTTATTTTTTTTCAATACCCTCGAGGAAATTTCACCCATTATTATTTCAATACATTTCACATGAAGTAATATTATATTTATTTCCTATTTGGGTTTTATTGTTATAATTTTATTTAAATTCCATATTTCTCTTTTAATACCCAAAACCATAATAATAATAATGGGAATATAAAATATCTATTTCTACCATGAGAAAACATAATTTTTTCCCATATATATTAAAGCATATTATCTCTAATTCCTTTCAAAGAATTAGTTTTAAGACACAAAATAATTAATTAGTTTTTATTTTAGGATAGATGATAAAACAAGAATCAAACCTTAAAATTTTGGGAAATTTTTTCACATAGGTACTAATATGTTTATTATCATTCTTATTCATTTATAGTAATTCTATAAATATTTTAGTCTCAAGAGTTTTATGGAAATACTTATTGAAAAATATCTTCAATATCTCTTCTCATTTTATGAAGTTAATTTCTTTCTCTTTCCTTGTATTCTTGATAAGAGTCCACCACTGATAAGTCTCACCATTAATATGATACTTAAGTAAAAAAACAATCTCATGGTCCAAAAAATGTTGAACATAAAATATATTTTCTATAGAAATGATTTTGTTTCTTGGAAATAAGTGGATTATACCAACTTAAGGAAGGTGAGAAGTGTTATATAAATGTCTTGATATAAATATTCTCATACTACGGTGAATTCAAGAGCTCAATATTATTTACACTATTTTTCATCAATTGAAAATATTAGGAGAGGATTTTCATATGGAGTTTCACCCCAAGACACATCCCATTTGGTTTATTATTGGTACAATCACCACATTTTCCTCAACATCCATTGTTAACTCAGTTCCTTATTGTTATAACCATTTACTAAAATAAAGGAATGTTAGGGATTAGAATTTTTATAAAAGTAAAACTATGAACATAGAAGAAATAACTCATTTGTAATGTGTATACCCTAAATTTTGAATTTTTAGGTTTCAATCTATGTTTTCCATGGTCAATAATTTTTAATATTTGAAAAAAAATTATATACCTAATAATTATTCATAAATAGAATGTTAATTTACCAAAGCATACCTCACTGGAGTGTCAAAGAAAATGTAAATTTAGGCCTCTTTTTCATGCACTAAATAAAGATAGATTTAATAAACAGAAATAATTTTTAAATGTTATTACCCCAAGGTGAGTCTATTCCAAAGCCTTTATCCACTTGTTTGTACCTGAATAGGAATATCATTTCCAGGAAAGCACACACTCTATACTTTATCGAAATTTTTAGATATTTATTATATTTAGAATTATTCCTATGGATCACACTATTTTTTTAATAATAAACCCAAAAAATAACAAATCCCTACTTTGATACCAACTGGGGTAAGATGACCCTAACATCCATACTAATTCCATCATTTTATATGAAAACGTAATACATCCCACAATAATTCACAATAATGAACTATAAAGTTTTAGTGCCTATAGATTCTAGACATGTAATAAAATTATTTGAAAACAACATTAAAAATATACTATAATACTTATTCATACAAGGTACCCTTATATACATATAATACTTGATATATTTCTTCATAAAATGGGAAAATAGAAACTTATGAAAAAGAGAGATCAAATTCTTAGTAAGAGTAAACATGAGAGATATAAATAAAATAAAACAAGTGAGAATAAGAAGAGTCTAAGGGTAGGATAAAATGATAATAAATTATTATAATATATCAAAAAATTAATAAATTATAAATAATTATTCATTACATAAGTATCTTTAATAACAAAATACATGAGTCATAAAAGTGTGGTATCATCAATAATAAATCATGGGCAATGAGGGTATATCATAAGAATAAGACATTAAATTTTTTTCATACAAATATACATATAAATCCATTAGAAAATTAAAGTTTAACTACTAAAAACAATATAAGATAAAAGATAGAGTATTATAGTGCATTGTTTTTACTCTAATTTCCCATAATCATAGTTAATAGAATACAATAGTGGATTGGGTTCACTCCCTATTCCCATAAAATAGTCAAAAAAGTATTATTGTGGATTGAATTTACTCCCCATTCCATTTAATATTGTCAAATGAGATATAAAGATTTAAAAAATTCATTGTAGGGATATATAATTATGGGTTCACTCATCACATAATGAAAACCATACATATTTATGCCATTTGATCATAACAAAATTCATCATTTCAACATATCATAATTAACCCATGGTAAATATACAATGTTTTTATAATTTCCTTAAAACATCATCATCATAATAAATATAGATAAATAACGTGAATTATATCATAATAATATATCCATAGTGAATTATAAAAATCTATAAAGCATTATGACATAAATAAAAAATACTTTTAGAAAAGAATTAGAAATATGAATTAAAAATACAGAAGAAATAGACTTTTATTTTTGAATATATTTAAAAAATTGAAAATATTAAATAATAAAGTTATTAGAGTTTTCTTTAAAAACCATGAAAAATTATAAGGGATGTTTTATAATGAATAATGGTTATGATGATTAGAAACAATGGTCAAGTAGTAAATGTAAAAAAAACCATTATTTTCCATCTTTATAAAGAAGTAAAAATTACCCATATGTAAAATGTTAAAATATTTAATTTTAATTTTTTATTAAAATTAAAATAAATTTTAAAATGACTATAAAAAATTGTGATTTATATAAGAACATTCTGGAATATAATTAAATAACATGGATATGGATGGAAAAAATCATGACCTAAAAGTAGAGATAAGGTTATTTTTTCTTATAATCATTCTTTTCTATTGAATTATGAACCAAATGGGTTATAAATGATAAGAATAAATGTAAAAACAAGTAATAAAAATGTTAATGAAATGTATTATATTTAAGAGATATATATCATAAAATTTCCATAATGGGAATTTAAATATAGACAATCCTGATAGAAAGCGAGAATGCAAGATAACCCATAAATTCACTCTCGACATTCTTCATGTAGGTTATAACCTCATTTATGATAAATTTTCAATTATTATAAATATATAATAGAACTATATTCGTACTTATCAGACTATATATAATTATATTATAATATATTTTCGTCTGTTCATTAATAATTCTTTATCAAAATCTATATTAGGGTTTAAACTGTTCTATTTTCCATAGATTTTTTTGGTTCGGTGATCCCTATACCTTCACCTTGGTCCTAATTATATCATATCCAGAATATTAAAATTTTTATAAATATAATATCTATTTAATATATAAACATTTATAACCTACCATGTAAGGTGGTTATGAAAAATGCAACACATCACTTTGTGGAGGCTATAGTCTAAATGTTTACACAACGATGTTTCCATTTTTTTCCATGGATAGAAATAAAGGGAGGTAAATAATAATTCAAACTTATAGAATTATAATTATTTCTTAAATATCATATATATTCCTTAAATCCATCTATATATCCATATATGTGAGTTGGTGATGAAAAATGAAATACATTTATTCATGGAGGTAGTAGTCTGCACATATGCATGAGAAAAAAATTCATATTCCATTAGATATAAAAGAGGCAGATAATTATTTTTAAATTAAAATAATTACTTTTAATTTTTTAATTATAAAAATTCTATTATTTTGAGATGGATATAGAATATTAGAAGTTGGTGGAAAAATAAAAAAATAATGAAAGAGAGTCATGGTTACCTCTTCATTAGAGATTTAATCCTATGATAAAGTCTTGAATACAAAGGTTTTTGTAACATTAGAACATTCCTAATGGATGAAAGCTACTTAATAGAGGGTAAATTTTTATATATTGGGCTTTGAGAAGTGTATGGAAATTGTATTTACAAAGGAAAGGGGAAGGGTATTTATAGTTGAGAGAAAGGTATTTAAAGGTTAAAATATTTATAATTTTATCAATTAGGTCTATGAATTTTTTGGATTTATGATTACCATTAATTTTTGTGTTTATTATTAAACAAAAAAGTCTTATTTGACACTAGAATCATTCATAAATCTAATGGAATCATGGGACCACATCATTAAAGTTAAAAATTAAAATTTATTTTTTATTTAAATAAAATATAACTTTTGCCTAAAAATTTAAAACATAGATTTATAAATTAAACTTAATATTTTTAAAATTATTATTTACTCCTTAAATTTATATTTTTCATAAAAAAAGTTTTTACAAATTTTTAATTCCTTTTTACATCATAAAGATGTCATAATCATTGTGATGTTTGTAAAAATTTTATTTTATTTACTATTCACTAAAAATAAACAATTTAAAAGATAAAATTCACCATAATATAAAATTTACTAGATTAATTCAAAATTTATTAAACATGGTCAAATTAGTTCTAATACAAGTTCATAAAATGAGAATAAAATATTTTTTTAAAAAAATTATTTCTAAATATAAAAATGATTTTATTCTCATTCATTTCTTAGTGAAAAACATTATAGGAATGTTAATTTTTTGATTTAATAAATTATATATAAATTTCATTAATCTTATTCAAAAAAACTAATTGGTTTAATTTATTAAGATAAATATACATTGAGGACAACAAAAATTGTTTTCTAAAAAATATCTTATATAACCTTCAAATTATTTTTTCTTAATTTATAACCAATTGATAATAAATTTATGATTTAGGATTACCTTTTTTAATTTTACAATAAATAAAATTCCATGTGTTTTCTAATTAAAATAATATAATTTTTGAAAATAAATATAAATATACATAAAATAATATTTTCAAACAAAACATTTCGGTTTAGCTAAGAAGTCTTAGAATGTTTTTTATTATGATTACTTAACCATTCTATGTATATTAATAAGTCATTTTATTACTCATTAAATTTATTTCATTAATAAATTATATTCATAATATTTAATTAATGTATTAGATTTCATGAATATTCACAATTTAATAAAATATTTCAAAAAATAATCAATGGTATTTTCTTAATTGGATTTGACCACTTTTATTTTATAAAATCATTTATTTTATAACTTTAATAATAAATTAAATTTTGAATTAATGTTTGATTTTTCATGCATCACAATCTATCGAACACATTAATTTATTTTAGGAGAAAATATCTTCTAAAATCATGGGGTGCTACACCCTTATCTATTCACGAGTCTAAAGAAAGAATGAGGTTATGTTATGAATTTATTATATATAATGAATATAATGGTTATATTATTGGTGTTTAAAAGTAACGGGTTTATTCATGTTGGGTGACTAGAGGTCATATGTGATTATATATGTTTTTAATATGTTAAATGTTATATTAATTTGTAATATATTGATATCTCACTTACATTTGTGTTATAGGAAATATTGGGTTTCTAAGTGGGGGTTTTATGGTTAAGTAATGAAATAGTGTATGACTATACTATAAGCATTGGCCAAAAGATTGGATTTTAGTCTTTATATGAGATTTTTCCTCTTGGTTAGTCCAGGAAGGGTAAAACTAAGTGTTAGGTAGTTGGATCATCAGACATGTTAATTGGAGAAATTTTAATACCATTTTGTACTAGATGATATACAAGGATTATATATATTCCCATGGTGATTATTAGAATTTTTAGTTGTGGTTAATTTATGGGTACTAATTATTAATATTGATTTAATATATATATTTTTAGTAAATTTAGTTTTTTATAAACCAAATAACTATGATTATTTATATTTAATGTTTTTATTAATCTTGTAATTATGTTAATTACTTCTTTAGTAAAATCTATTTTTTACTTTCATAAGTGAGTCTTTTGAATAATTTTTCTTATAAAGTTTAAGATTACCATTCATTATGTTTTCTATAATCTCATTTCAAATGATTGTAAGGTTTACAAAAATATGAGGAAATATGTGGTGTGTCCAAATTAAAATTATTAATGTGGTTTCACTCTTTCAATTTTTAATTTTCCTTTAGGATAGAATATTGAGATCTTATTTTTTAAAATTATATATAATTTTTTTAAAAAAATTAGCTTCATATATAAAATTCATGACATTTATTTTATGATAAGAAAAACTCATTTTTCGATATAATTATGTTCAAACTAACATATCATGGATCAATCCTTAAAGGTTATGTGGGGTGTGTTAGAAGGATACTGACTAATATTTTTTATTCATTCATATTATTTATTTTAGGTTTAGTTTAAGTGTCAGAAGGATGAAGTGGGTAATTGATAGATTTTTGTTAAGGTGTTATAGTGGGGACATGTGAAGCTCATTTACTTTTCCTGAGGAGATTGATGTTAAGGTTTTTATGGTTTACTTTGGTTCATTTTTTTGTATCAATCCACATATGAATTCATCCATTTTGTTACCATATTTGTACTTATTTAATAACTTTTATTAAATATTGTTCATGTATGTTTATGGATTTTTGGTTATAATTATTTTAGTGGTTCATGAACTGTTGAGCAATATTCATGTTGTTGTGACTTGTTTGGAATAGTTTATACTATGAATTTTTTATTTTAGTTAGATGGGCTATATGACTTTTGGAATGGAAATATTGGATTTTTGGATCAAATTAATATTATTAATTCATTCATTAATTGGGTGAAATAATTCCCAATAATGTCTCCTAGATTCCTAGGCATTATTTTCCTACCCGTAGGGGTCCAGAATTCCCTTTGAGCCACATCACGAGCGAGTTTGGGCACCAGAGTAGCCAGATATAATTCATAAAAATATAGTATCATAGTCTACATTTTTTTTATGTTATTTTATATTTCATGGTATATATAGGATTCAATTTTCTAAAAATAAGAGGAATATTATGAGAAAGTTTCCGGATAAAAAATATCGTAATGAGCCTTGAGTTTCCATGGAATCTTTGAGATGTATCTTTTCAGTTTTGTGTTTATTACATATTACATTTACAGGAAATTTAAAGGTGGAATAAAGAATTTAGTGGGAATTTCATTGATCTATGGTCAATGTACATAGGCTACAGATTGTGTATATAGGCTATGTTACCTATTCTAGAGATCCCAATTATCCCTACATGGTTAGTGTATGGTCATCGATACCATGCGCGAAAACTATACAACATGATAAATTATTCTTTTTTTATGTTTCTCATAATATAATTTTGATAAATGATTTATTATGTGTTTATAGAATATTTATGATTAAAATTGAGGAATATTTTCTAATATTCATTGAATTTTTACATATTTTTTGTATGATTTATTTTTCAATGGTTTTGATAATTTCTATTATCATTCATTACTCGATTAATTGTGACTAAAATAAAATCATAAAAGTATTAAAGTTGTTTTTAGTCTTGGTTTTTATTTTTATGTTATTGATTTTGTACCTAATTTATAAATGTATTATTTGTTACCATAGTGCACTCTATAAAATGTTTCCCATATATAATGGGGTCTAATTGTTGTGTGATTTTCTAGGTTAATTTTCACTATAAAGAACAATTTTATTGAATTCATGAAAACTTTTAAAATATATCATAAAAATTTGTTGGAGAATGATTTTAATATTAATTTTTTTAGTTTTATTTCTTATGAATGGTTTAAAAATAATTTATGGAAATTTTATAATGGGAGTGTTATAAATCTACACTTAAAATGGGTTTTTCTTATATTTAATTAGGTAGTTCAAAATAAATTTGGATTTTCATTGAAAAATACTTTTATGAACTTATTTATAAAATGTGTTTTATATTAGTATAATAAGTTTTATTATTTTTTATAATGGTCTCATTAATGTAATACCTTTTATTTTACGTTTTGCAAAAAATATTGTGGAAATTATAGTTTAATGTAACTGTCATGGTGTCTAGATATTTACCTTACTTGTTAGAATATTCCTTTTATTTTATTTTTTATTAGTAAATGATATAGATTGAGATTAATTGATATTTTTAAGGTATCTGGACTAGATCAACATGTTTATATTGTTTTTTTAATGTGAATTTTGAATTATATTTTGAATATATTTTTTATTTTGACATTTTTAGAGTCATTTTCTGAAAAATATATCATGAATAATTCTCAATAAAAATATATGGTTGATTCACAAAAGTAGACCCTCTAAATTAACAAAATTCTCTTCAATACGCATTACCTTCAATCAATTCATAATATTTAGTATTAATTTTAACCTATATAATCTTACTAATTGAGTTTAAAATTTTAGAAACATAAATCTTCCTATCTTATGTGGGGATCAAGGATCCCTTGGATTAAATGAGTGTATTTTTAATAATGATGGAATAATTGGTCCTTTATGAATCCCTAATTCTATGAAACTGAAGTATGATTCATTCACACTCGAAGGACCAATTGGATGTGATAAAAATCCATTATTCTGATCAAGAAATAAAAGGGAATTTCATCAGAAGTTTTCAAGATATTTTTCATTCAAAAATATTTTCCAAAAATAGTGGGAGTGTCCAAGTGAATTAAAATATATCAACATGAGTGGAATGATCGGTCTATGTTAGACTATGGTCATCATTTTACTGAGTTAACTTCGTATAAGCTAAGTTGTTGTCAGATAATGTCTTAAATTCTTAATGTTTTGAAAGGTGACATCGCCCTTCACTTTAATTTTGAGTGACTAATATGGTCCTATCCACATAAATAAGGATGGTTCATAAGGTTATGAAAGTTGAAGCATTCATGGTTAGAGTACCTAGGGTAATCAAAATTTCCTCTATACCAGGAAGTGGAAATAGTAATTTTGTTGGAGAAAGATGGAAGTCAGTTGGACCAAGAAAGATGGATGATAGTATAATGCCACCATCCTTTCTAGTGTATTTATTCTCTTCCCATATGCTATCTCTATAGTTCCATCAGTCTAGTAAGATATAAATTAAGAATCCTTCTTAACATGTATCACCGAAGACCTATCATAAGAGTGGAAGGATGGGTCACCTATAAAGATTATATAAGGTAAGAACATAAATGAAATGTAGACCTAAATATACACTTTTTAAGGAACCTACAGTTCTATATTTTCATCCTATTGATGATATGTTAAGGTTCTAGGGTACAATGGAAGTGGTTTAGGCATGTTCCCAAAAATGTGTTTAAAAAAAAAATTAGATAAAACTTTAGAAAACAATAATAAAACCCCAAATGATTCAATTAAAAGATATTTTTACATATAATTTATAATTAATTTATTTAAATTAAAATTATCATCACTTTAAATTCATTATTTTTATATAATCAGTTGTCGTTTTTTGTTGTCTCATAAATGTGAGAAATATATAAGGGTAGAATCCCTCTACTTGTATCCAAACATGTTATATGAACCTTGGAAAGATTTCATTGGATCACTGTGTGCTTTGATGGATGATCCAAACCACTTAAATCATTTTACATTGATCACAATAATAATACATTATGGTATTAAATGATTATATCTAGTTCTCTCAAGACTTAAGAGGGTAGAGGAGGATAAATTATCTCTATTCTTTAAAATGTTCTACAGAATATTTTCTCTATACTTGTTATAATTCTCAAGATATAAATATCATGTAAAAGAAATCATTAACCCTTTAAGTGACAAAAATTAGGTCAAATACTTAATCTAGAGAATTAGTTATATCCTAAAGGACCTTAAATAATATCTTAATTATATATAACCCTCATGTCAAATAGTAATAATTATATTATTATTATTATTTCATTGAAATGTGATAAATCCACAAATATTTAAATATCATTTATTCTAGACCCTTAATTCAACCCATCAAACCCCTTGATATCTATTTAACCTTGAATAATAATTATGTATTTAAATAAATAAATATCACTGTATAATTTATTTCTTAAATATTTATGTGATTTACATAAACTAAATATCTATTATTTATTAGAAATTGAAAATAACTTTTAATCTATTATTAAACTCAAATAGAATTTAATTGATGTTCTTAATACACTTTGCGTGTGTCCTATAAGGACTATTTCTTAGTGGTATTTGAATATTTTGACTATTATCCAAGATCAGTGTCAAGAAATATATCATGTAATCTATAGAGAAATATGGTAATTTTGCAATAATAATAAACTCATATATATTATCGTCGTGTAATATAGTCCATTTTATTTATATCTCATCAAGAAGATTGTATACTTATGTAATCAAGCCATAATCTTGATATATCATCCTTTGAATTTTATGAAATTAAATCATTGATAAAATCACCAAGGATATGGATATAATTAGATAATTTTATTCCAATAAAACAAAATGAGATATCTAATTCCCCTAATTTGGATGAGAAAAATATTTTCACAACTTATTGATTAATATCACATCACTTATGACGTACCCAATGTATATGATCACTCCAACAGTATATGTCACCATGGATTTCGTTAATACATAAAAATATATGATTCATAATATATATTAATAATAATCTCAAGTCTATGTACTGATAAACATGTTTGTAAATAGGAATATCCAATAACACATATAACATGTGGAATTGGAACTAGTGGATATGTTATCATAATCTACTCTATTTGAGTTTACTAGTTATGAAATTTATTAAAAAATGTCATAATGTATTATGATTCCCCTACACCTAATATAATTTACCATACCTATCCTATTAGATAGATTCCATTAGACCATAGAACATATTTAATAATATTTTCATATCATTCCAAGGTTCTCTTCATAGCCTGGAACTACTAGGGTCATTCGATGTGACAAATAATATAAATTCATCTTCACATTAATGTTATGTATAGTAACAATCATAATATGACAATAAATTTATTACTATTCATGTATTTGAATATAAATTAAATAAATAAAGAATTTTTTTTAGTTTTAGTGAGAAAACTCTAACAAACACCTACTTGGACTATATCTAAATGTTAACTACTTTCATCCTGCTAGCTCTCATATGATATTCATGCTTATTCTCAAATATTTATTTAGTCAAGGGGTCTGGTATGTTCTCCTCTATGGAAACTATGCTTATTGTGACCTCACCCCTTTGAGAACAATCCATCTAGTGTTGATATTTCTTTAGTATATGATTTATCTATTGATGTGACCATGTATCCTTGGATATACGCACTAATATAGTATTATTATAAAAAAATATGATATGATCTTTACTGATAACCACTACATCATGCTCTTGGATGAAGTTACGTTTCCAAATTTCTTCTTTTTATATATAAGAAGCCACAATATACTCATATTATACTCTATAATTGTTGACCAGTAGCTAATTTAAGATCATCCATCTCACTGCTCCTCCATTTTGAATGACTACATACCACAACTATGATTTTATATCTTTATAATCTATCTATAAACTGCCATCTATATATCCATCAAAGCCTAGATCCTCGTCTCCTCCATAAATCTTGAAAATATCCTTATTATGACTTAAATACTTTTGGATAGTTTTAATAGTATTACTATATTGGTCTCTTGGTTCTTCTTGATATCTTAATACCATCTTCAAGGAAGATGAAACATAAATCCTGGTAAAAATTATGGAATACATAATTAAACCCATCTTGTATGTTTGTGGGATTATAATCATACCACATCTTTCTCCATATCTTATTGTGTCTAAGGAAACATTTTTCTGGAGAGATGTATACCATGTGACACTACTGACAATCTCCTATTTTATTATTCCACACAAAATATTATTATTTCCTAGTCTATTTCTATACCCTAAACTATTTCATGAAACCTAATAGAAATATCAATAATAACCTTGATCATAGAATATAGGCTACTTCAATTGAATATTTCTTAGATAATCACTTTTATTACCACATCTTAACTGACTGTAAGAATAGAATCTCATTTCCCA
This sequence comes from Viscum album, assembly GCA_963277665.1. Classification (NCBI taxonomy): domain Eukaryota; kingdom Viridiplantae; phylum Streptophyta; class Magnoliopsida; order Santalales; family Viscaceae; genus Viscum; species Viscum album. Next base: position 755,200,583 of record OY728160.1, read on the forward strand.
TTAACAATATTTCATTAAAATATATTACTAGGAAAATTTTATAACCCCCACCAATACTTTTAGTGACACATGGATCAGATTCATTATTTATGGGACCCAATTATCTTATAACTTCCTCAAAATTATTGTTCAATGATCTATATTCCTACTTAAATCCATAAATGTATCTATACATCTTTTATTCATTATTGAAATCCTTTGGAGTCACAAACCCTTCTAGTTATATAATATACAAATATTCCATAAGTTTCCCATTAAGGAATATTGTTTATAAATTTTAAAAATATCACAATCATGATAAAAAACTATGGAAATATGAATTATAATGGATTTACCCATAGAAACCAGTGAAAAGGTTTCGTCATAGTCTATGCCTTGAAGTTTCTTAAACCCTTTTCCCACTAACTAAGACTTATTGGTAAAAAAATTACCTTACAGGCACATTTTCTTCTTAAACACCCATTTGTACCCAGTAGGATTTAAATCTACCAAAAGATATATCAGAACCCAAACATAGTTTTTTGTATATAGAATCTATCTTAGTTTTCACGTCCTCTTTACATTTGGTAAATTTTGAGATAATTATTTCTTCCTTATTAGAAAAAGTTTTATAATTATTATCTAATAATTAGTCACCATCCTAAATAACTAGAAAACCATCACTCTCTGGCTCTCTAACCTCTCTGGTGAGTTTACAAAGTACTTTTGTATCTAGAGTAACCACTTTAACATGTCATTATAAAATTTTTTCAAGTGTTAAATCTTTCATATCTTGAGAATAAAATTCACCGAACTCAATTATTCTCCCATAATACCTTTTGAGATATAATACCACTTAAACAACATGGTTTATTTGGACAGTATTGCATTTTGTCAGAGGGGTCTATTGGTGATCCATTTTATAATGAGAATAAAGTGGATTAAGTTCATGATATGAATCATATTAGTTACAAAATTCCATAAGCCTTGGTTATTTTTCATTTCTAGTAACTCTGGTGCTTCTACTATGTTAATGTTCTCAGGTAGTTCACCATAGTTGCATGACCTGTTAGTTAACACGTAGTGCACCAGCTTTCTCATAGTGTATCCCTAGGTACTATCTGGGAAGATCATGAACCTTGGACATATATGGCCTATAAATAAATCCTTAGGGATCCAAATTTTTTACCTTTTAGAAGTTGAATGGATTCCTCAAAAAACTCTTCACGTCAGTCCTCTTTCCCCCCTTATTATGGGTAATTATATCTAAAACTAAGGGTAATAATCAATAGTTTTAGTTAATTGAGTTACCCAAAGGATTAACACACCAATTTTTTTTAATAAACTCTACCTTTTTCCTAGTCCTCTAATAATAGGGAAAAATACCTCCTTAAAAGAGATGAACTAGGGAATTAATCTATGAGGTTATCCTTGGAGACCACCTTACTATGGAGAACCCTCACCAAGTCTTATAAATATGGGAGACACTTCACCATAACCCCTCACTAATGTTACCCTTCACTTTAGTCCTCAAATCGGGTGATCACATCATTATAGGTTAAATTATGGTGACACTTCTCCCTAGTCCGCCACTTGGGCTCCCAATTCTCCCAAACACAACACTAGGGAGAACCTATTCTCTAGTGAAATACTAGGAAAATATTTTTAACCATGATCCACTAGAGAGAAACTTCATCATATTCCTCTACTATAGCACCCCATTCACTATAATACACTACTAGGGTAACAGTTCACTCAGTTACCCCTACTCAAATTCCAAACCTAGATGAAACTCCCTTAGGAACCCTAGTCACTTAGGTCTCTCAAATAGACTAAAATGGTTTAAAAAACCATATAAATACTCATTGGAATAGATCCATTAATTACCCAGTGAAATTCTTCCAGGACTCTTTAATGTAATCCTATGATACAAGACCTAGGCATGCACAACATTTAACACCACGTAGATTATGTATTCCCTTGATAAAAATTGTGTTTTTGTTATCCTCCCTAAATGATAGGGACCACATGGGGTTTATATTCATGTATCCCATTGATAAAGATGGTCTATATCATGAGGAGATTGGTAAATTAACCCACAACTCTAGATGTTCATCATGGCTGCTGAAGTTTCATGTTAACCAGGTTGGTCCACTAAAAAAGATCCACCACAGTGCTATATTTTCACAACTTAATGGAAAATTATTTCTTTGTGAAATGACCTAAAACATTACAACCATATCCTTTTTGTATGATTTTAAACTGCATGGTATAGTTATATTACAATACATTAAAATATTTAATTCAAATTATGTGGGCATTGATTACTTTTAATCAGGATTCATAGGGAACATATTTATGTTCAAACCCTATAAAATATAAAACCATAACCTTATCCTGATATAATCATAGAGAGAACTATCATCACTGGGACATATTCCCTATGAAACATATCCTCATTTGGCTATATTCCCAATGAAACCAATCCTCACCAGTCCATAATCATTGCGATCAATACCACTATTGATGAGGAAATATTTACTATGGTCCATATAAAACATCCCCAAGTGGCCATAATTCTTGTAAAAAGAACCATAAAATGTTCTCTCATGAATAATTCATACACCAACCATTGCATATAATTGTTCTCCCAGTAGTCTGAAGGCCCTGGAAACATAAAATAAAAAAGAAATTAATTTGGTCATGGTTACAAAAGCTTAAAAGAAATCACAATGGTCCCAGTTACATGACCGTAAAATGTATGATGTTTCCTCTAATGTGGAACCAAACTATATGGGTTATGATTCCCATAATATGGATATATAATATAGGGAAGCTATTATATATGTATGTATGGTTCCACCAATAGAGATTTTGTGATACAGATAGATGATACAATCAATGTCTAACCTCTAATATATACATATAATATACACACTCCAATGAAAAATCACTAGCACAATGGTAAATAGTTCCACACCGAGTCTTTGGAAGGGTTCATGAATATATATTAAATCTATAATAGGGTCTCAGAGTAGGAAATAATTCACCCCCAAATGGTATGATGATCACTACCATCTATACTCTATAATGATGTGAATTCCATGGTGTCACTAGTAAAGTCCTAGTAATAGCATATCATTAGGAAAATAGTCCACAAGGACTCAAAACGGTCATGTCTAGGAAGTGTGTTAGGGTTTCTGTCAGAAAAATGGTGAAATCGAATTAAATACTACACTAGTATAAGTGATTGACTGAGCATTCTATTATTTGTGATAAATTACTAACATGATATATTTTTTGGGTTTATTGATCATTTCAGAACTCCTAAACCATTAACAGATCTCTCTTCAATTCAAATAAATGAAAAAGAATTTCTCATCTTTATCACATGGCTACTTTCATACATATTCCTTAGACATTGAAAATTTTGGGGGTGCAAATGACCATGAGGACATTGTCGCCAACTAAGAGCCTCCAGATTAAAAAGGTGAATTCTTTTTTTAGTGAGTACCACCTCAATGGTTCTATCCTTACCATAGAGGTGACCTAAGAGATCCTCCAAAAAATCAAACCCTATATACCTTCTCACTAAAGGGGGAGTATAAAAACGATTTTGGTGCTAAAATAAACCTCCAAAAACATAATAACCTTTTCTCCCTTATGGGAGAACACCAACTACCCTTATTTATGGGATGTTGAGAAAGATAAAAAATGAATCCTCTCCATAATCTTAGACCTTCCCATGAGGGATCATTTTCATTTTTAACAACACCAATAACATGAAACCCATGGTCCACATGAATAATATATTGAGTATACCTAAGATATCCCATCCCCAATCACTTAGTAAAAGACCCCTAAGAGGAGGTATCATAGGGCATGGAAGGAAATTTATGGAAAGGATCTATCCTATATCCTGATTCCCATTAAAGGAGATATTTAGCATACTCTAGAGACCGCTAAAGTGCATGCATATATTTCTACCCATTCTTAATCAACCTTCCAATATGTATCAGAGAAAAATTTTTAGTATATTATAGTGACACTCAATAATAAAGACCATATACTTTCTCCTATAGAAGAATTATATTGGCATAAACCAATAGAAAATAGATGATTGTACTAATCTCATATTCCCACTCCTACTAATGTGTGAGCTTATATTCCCATCCTTGCTGTAGAATAATATCAACATATCCTTGAAGACATGGAAATGAATTCTTATATCCCTATACAAATATTCAAAATTAACCAGTATATTCTAGTATTAATGGATGATAAATGTTTGAATATTCTAGCATCCACCATAGACAGGCCCATATTCTTACTCTCTCTTGTATTGAAGATGTTAATTAGCATATCCCAATGGATACTGAAGGGTAGGATCATATTATCACTCAAATTTAAGATTATTTTTGTCATATTCTTATAAAAAAAATAATATTATGATTAATCTCATATTTTAATTCCAACTGCAGTTCACTGGCATGCCTCGACAGCCACTATACGGTAGGCTCATATCCTTACCAATACTGTATGATATTTTTGACATACTATGGTAGTATCTTAATAGAAGAATTATGTTCCTTCTCCTGACATAGGAGGACATAATCATTTTTTTGGAAACAAAATGGGTATAAGATCATATTCCTATCCACACATATCAATACCATCGATTTATCTTGATGGAAACTATTAATGAGTAGGCTCATATTATATTCATCATCTAGGAAGCTTATCTGCATATTTCAATAGTGACTAAACACTAGAAGTGGAATCTTATCCACATTCCTAATATTTATTACAAACCATAGTGACATATTCTAGTGTCCATCCAATAAACTCATCAACACATCATAATGAAATGAATGAGTTTTATTATGAGTATTTTTTCATAAAAATTTTATTTTTAAAATTGTGTAACTCCCATGATTGAAGTTCCTTCCCTGATCACCCAATCATGAAAATATAGAACATCTCATTGATAGAAACATACATGTTAGGATCAGACTCATATTCCTTAATATATTTTAATATTCATGAGGTCTTATAATTCATATAAATAGCTGCTAAAGAACCAAATCATTCCTTATAATGGAGAAAAGTGCTTATGGTCATGAAGGTCCTACCCAAGACATAGATACTACAAAATTTGTAGTTCTGCACAAATGTAATATCCATAAAATTCCTCCATATGGAGATCAAACTATCCACCCTAAATTTAGTCCCTATAAAATATATCACATATTTCTTCATAATAACTAGAAATCAATCCAAGGAATTAATCTTACCCACAATAGAGAATATGAAGTTTGCCATAGAGTTTCTCCTAATTGAATCCACTATGAAGGTAATATACATAGTGATATCAAACCATTATAATAAGTACCTCCCCATGATGTTTATATTCTAATAACTCCTTCATGTTGAGAGGCTTATGAAAGACTGATTCCAGCCACACTGGGCACCAAATCACTTACACATATTATTTTATCTCGATTGAGGTATAGTTTAAGGTAGCGATCATCATTTTTTACACCATAGTACCACTTATACTTCATTGAAATAGAATAAATTATAGATGAATATTTTTACTTTGACATGGTGGAAAGGAAACAACCTCTATTTTCTGATGAGGTTGAGGGATATTGATTAAAGGATAAAAAAATACATGGTTATATTGAAAGAGCTTCCCAAAGGTAATATATGAATTATGTTCTAGACTATAGATAATTATAAGTATGATATTCCAAATACTTTTAAAGAGGATTTTATACTTTATTTATGCCTCAATAAGTGTATGAATCTCCTCTATCTCAAGGTAAATTTTTACAGGGATTATACCAACCAAATTGATGTAGTAAGTGATCTCTATAATCAAATCAACTTGGTTTCCCTCTCTTCCACATGAAATATGATGTTTGGAAGGATGTTTAGAGACCTTTAATAATCTTATATCATATTAATATATTAAATTCAGAAAATTTTAATGGATGATTATTCAGATTTATATATTATAGGATAAGGAGAACATGAATCATTACACTTTACACTACTTACATTTCTAACTACTTCGATGGGGATCACAACCTAAAATGTGATTTCCACAGGCCAGGAATAATCCCCGATCATTTCCTATTCTAGCTGGTCTATCCAATAAAATCCCATAGTTACCTAGGTCTATAAATTATATACATTATGGGAATAGTCTACTGATAGTCTCTTGAATTATGTAGCCATGAAGGTTAAGTGTTTTTTCTATCTGAGGTAGGAAAAGTGAACTACTATAGATAAGCCCTCATTGGAAAGCATCTAACATCTATATAAATAACTTTACACATCCCTAACTTGAGAAAATTATCATAAAATAAAAAGGTTTTACTAACCACAACCAAAAAACATTACAAGAGAAAATCTAGAGCACATGGATAGGGAAATTTTTACCACCACTGCCCCTTGGGCCATGAAAGCCAAAATGAATACAAGATGTGATGAAGATAGATTTGAGTAAACCCCAACTCACATGTTTGGGGGAATTTATATTACCTACTTCTAATACCCTCTAGAAATTAGTTTTCTCTAGGCTAGGGAAGATCCATAAGAACAACCTCATAATTCCTCCCCTTTATGTGGGTTATCTTCTTAATTAAGGTTGTTCTAGGTGAAATTCATCATAGAATATCCCAGAGTCACCATATATTGAGGAGGAAAATTGAAAGTATAGGTTTCACAAGCCAAAATGAGTAAGTAAGATGAAAACTATTAAGTAGGATCGTAATCCATTATGTGAAAGATATTTTGGGGGTAGTGAATACCCTTAAAAATTTTAAGAGGATGAGGAAATTATAAATGTTATATGACATGAGTTAGTTAATTTTACTGGTGTATGAATTGTGAATGATTCATAGAATTACCCTTAATTTTAGGTTCACGTTGAAAATATATTCTCCTAATATATATTCCACCCCAATGAAAAAGGAGTGTAAATACTAAACTAGAATCAATCTTAGGGTCTTGGTAATTTTCTAAATACTTAGTTACCACTTAATCATTGTGATTTTACCAAATATGAATAGAATGGTGTGGCTACATCCACCCCACACCTATCACATGAGGAAATAAAATCGCTTTCCATCAAAGAAATATTTACATGATATGAAGTTTAATTAGAATAATTGATACATATCAATATCAAAATATTTAGAGGTGTTATTATTTGTGTGTATAAATCCCAAGAAGTTGGTTATTCCTATCAACTAATATATGTTAAATTGAAAGTAACTACTAATCCCATTAAAGAAAATTCTTATCACCCAATCAGGTTTAGTTCTAGACCATCGATTTTTCCAAAACTAGTGGCTAAATAATATCAAAACTTTCCTCCATTAGGGAATCAAGTTCTATTTTAATAATGTTACCACTATCTTTCTCAAACAATATATTATTAGTTAGAACAATAAAGCTTACCATATACATATCTAGCCACATATCCTAGCTGGTATCCACCCAAGAAATGTTTTCTCCAGAGATCCTTAACTCCATTTATTCTGGTTCTGCTTGAATAGAAGCTATGAAGAATCAATTTTCTCTTATACAACCAAAATTAAATTTATAACCTAATTGGATGGATGCTACTCCTATACCACCCAATTTTTGAAATCTAATTTTCCCAAAATTAAATTGAATGTGAGACCAAAAGTGACACCTGAAACACTTTATATCTCTATGTTTTCCCATTATAAGTATGTTGGAGTAATAAAAAATAAATAATTCTCATATTTCATTTATAGATCCTAGAAGTACCATCAATCATCTGGTATAGAAATATACTAGTGGGATTAATTGACAACATGGAAGACCTGGGATGTCAATTCCTCTTCTAATTCAACTCAATACCGGTGAATAAAACTATCATTGACCCCTAAAACTATAAAAAACATGAAAAAAGAGGTATAGGGACTTCATTTCTAGGTGTAAGGGGTTGGATTAATCCCTAAACATGTAGCTTCCTTGAGAGTAAATTTTAGAGATCTTCATTCCAAATAACCATGAAAAACTACAAACACTACTAATTCTATAAGAATATACTAGAGGATTTCTGGAGTTTAAATATATCACAAAATTCTAAGATAATTCCATATAATAGTCTATGAACAAGTCTCAACAGATATTTTAAGCATAAGTAAAGAATCATAGAAGAAAATCAACTGAAACCATCATACTCAAACTACCTCCAACACTAGTTTAAAAACCCAATAAAATGCAATAGAACACATTGGGTTCTTCAAAATTATAGTATCAGTAACAACACCCTTAACAATTTGTGAAGAGGGTCTAGTGGAATCTATATTTTGAGGAGCAAAAGAATAAATTTTTCCCCTTTCAAAAAGATCATTTTATAAGGTACTTCATTATAGCTATGGATAATAACCTCCTCAAACTATGATAGGGAAATAATATAGATGAAGTTAGTTCTAATGAATACCTTGATTATATACCCTTCCATTGGATGCTAGGGAAAATATCCATGAATTATTCATCTTGAATTATATAATCTAGAAGGTGGTTGACTCTATGCTGATCATATTGGGATGCCCCTCGACACAAGTGAATCAGGTAACAAACCATAATTTTATCAGTGAAATTTACCTTATTATAATTTTTATATGGTATAAAACATATACATAACATAGAGAAAAAAATAAAAACATCATTCTCATAAATTAAGAATTAAATAAGATGTATTTAAAGAAATTAATTAACCTATACCAATAAAATAGTAACCTAACTATTCGAATGCTAATATGACCATTAGGATTAGTAATCCATCTAATAGAATTGTAACCTCACCTATGAAAGTATAAATAAAAATTACATATCTCTTAAATGAAAAAATGATATATTTATATCTGGTATAAGTAAATAAATGTTTTAAAAATTATAAATTAAGTGTTGGTGTTTTTGAGAAGCGTTAAAATTTATTTACAATTTTATAATTAATATAATGATTTAAATGAAAATTTATTTTCATAAAATATATTGGCAAATCAATATTTTGTTGTATTACAATTATAAGAAAATTTTATTAGACTTTAGTCAAATTTTCAAAGTGTCATAGAATCTGTTGTAATATTAAAATCAATATTCTTCAATTAAATGACGATTCTAATTAAAAATTAAATTTATAATATTTAGATTGTTTTTCATATTTTTTTTCTATTTTTATATATACAAAATAAAAAAATGGATAGGGATAATTTTTGGGATTTTTCTAAAATTGTTTATTTTTTGGTGAATAGTGAAATATGACAATGTACAATATAAGCTAAATACATGATTTTTGAGTTATTCCTGATATATGTATAATGTAAGAACCTCTGTCTCTAACTATCCTCTCTATTTACTATATTTAGTCATGATAATCAACACTATTGATAGTCTCGACCCAAAATAATAAACAAATGAATAAAATAATTAAAAAACACCAATACCCTCCCCTATAAATACCACCCCTCACCACCTCTTCTCCTCACACCTAAAAAGACTTAAATATTGTATAAATTCTTAATAATTAACTGATCAAGACTCTTCTTCATGTCCAATAGTTTATTCTCCCAATAAAATACCAATCCCAAGTATGTTTTTCCATTTTTAATATAGGATCCCCACAATTTATTAATGAATATATTCTTTATGAAATCCTTTTAAAACACATTCATTTCCATTAGTTATTTCATGATTATGATTTCTATACATTTTATGTGGCATGTATGATTATGTAAATGTTATTATGTGACAAATGGAACCTGAATTACATAACCCTCTAATGAATTGGTTAATGTAATTTATCTCATGAGATAATGTGAAATATACATTAAAATGATTCTATATTTTTTCACAATGATTAGGTTATGATTATGCACATATGTTTTTCATGAACATTATACTATCTTTGTTCACAACTATGTGTGGTATTTGACCACTAAGACGAGATATTTCATTTTTATGCATTAACACATTTAAAGACTTTATCTAATGCTTCATATAATTATTATTATGATGATAATATTGTTATTTTATGATTATGATAAATATTCTCACCAAATTTATATTGATTCATGTTTCTTATTCATCCTCTTACTGGGATTTTATCTCACCCCTTTCCTTTGATGTATATCCTCGGGCGACTGCATTTACTAAGGATAACGTGAGCTTTATAAGGATAAAGAAGATGTTGTTAAACAAATTATTATGTTTTATTATGTACAATATATATAAGTTACTAATTTTCCCAAGTCACTAAACATTTGGCTCGTAGTTTTGTAACACTATTATGTTGTTTGTCTTTAAAATGATGTAATAGTCATGTAAGAAAAAGTAGGGTCACAATAATTTGTATATAATAATGGATTTTTTAATTTTAGAATTAGGATTAGATAACATTATTAAAAAAACTTAGGATAAGACTAATTATATTTAAATATCCAAGAATATTTGTTTTAGAAATTTTTTTAACACAAGTATCCCATAAGATATGCCTTTAGTGTTAATTGTGTAAAGTAATAATTTATTCATGATTTTTTGACTTACATATTGTTCAAAACTTTTATATTTTATAAAATGGCAGGAACCAAGAGAAACCAGGAAAATAACTCATGTGATGGAAAATGAAATGATCTATCAAATGAAATCCACAATTCTATTGGAGGTGGAGTTCAAAACCTCATGGAAATGATTCCCACCTATCTCAGGCTATGAATAATAAACTAATCTAGGTGGAACATCTAAATTCCACTAAGAGGGAGAAAATGGATATCAAATCTTTTATACATAAAAAATCACAAAAAATTAGTGGATCTTATTATCCACTTATTACAGAAAAGTGGGTCAAATAAATGGATAAGATCTTTTCTATGTTTTATTGATATGAGATGGAGAAAGTGAATCTAGCCATTTATCGCTCATATGGAGAGTCCAATCAATAGTAAACGATGATTAAGAACACCAAGATGAAGAATGGTATTTAAGGGATGGAGTGGGAATACTTTAAGAAAATATTTATTAACAAGTTTTTTCCTTGAACTCTTCATAAAAAATGGAGAGAGAATTCATAGAGCTGAAGCAAAAGGAAGGTCAATATTTCATAGCTTGTGAAGAAAATTTCAGAACGCCTCAAGTTTTGGTTATCAACAGTGATAGAAAAATAAATAGATTCTATAGTGGTTTAAAACCAAACCTTATAAAGGATATATCTTTTCAAAACATTGGGAGTAATGAAGAAGCTGTTTGATGTGATCTCAGAGTAGATACAGAGTCTAGAGAATCATCCCATGGAAATAGAGATAAGAAATGAAATATGGAGTTTCAAACTGGAGAATCTAATGAAAAATGTGGAAATAAATATCAACCAACCACATATAAAAAATGTGGGAAGAAGCATCATGGTAAAAGCCTCAAATGGAAAAGGAAATACTATAAGTGGGAGAGAGAAGGAAACTAAGATCATGAATTTCAAAGTGACAAGAAGAAACTAGCCAATGTGATAGAGGGAATGAGAGCACCACCCATGGTTCAATTCTTTAACCATAGGGATCAAGAGAACTATGCATTCCAATTCACTATACTTCAATTCCTTGTGGGTAATCAGCATCAATAGCCACAAAATCCGAAGAAGTAATCGAAATATTATTCCATCACTATTATTAAAGTGGAGTAAGAAGAAAAACCCATATAAGGTACACTTCCTATTCACTCAGTAATGTAAAAAGTTTTATTTGATTCTAGTTATACTCATCCCTTTATATCCTAAAAGTTATCTAGAAATATTGAATCGAATTCCTGATACCTTGAAGTAGAGATATTTGTAAAAAAACCTTGTGGTGTGATAATTGTAACTAAAGTGTTGGAATCTTCTCTAGTTGTTGTATCTGGGATGATTATTCAAGTGAATCTAGTAATAATTCCCTTGGTGGAATTTGATGCTATACTAGGCATGGATTGGATCTCATTATATTGAGCAGACATTAAATTCTAGGAAAATCAAATATATTTTAATATTCTAAACCATCCCATGATACTATACAAATTCAAAGAATACCATTAATCTCCTTTAGAAAATCCATCAATGGTATAGGTGCTGACACACTGTGGAGAAGCATACCTCGCTCAAATTATTGTGTCAAAGGAAGGTATCAACCTAGAGTAAATTCCCATTGTTATGGAATACACTGATGTATTTACCAAATAGTTACCCAAACTTCCCCTTGATCATGAGGTATATTTCTCGATATAACTTATACCCGAATCCACTCCTATCTCAAAATTATCCTATATGATGACCCCTATTTAACTATAGGAGTTAAACAAGAAGTTGTAAGATAACTTGGATAAAGGGTTCATATGCCCTAATGCATCACCTTGGGGTGTTCCAGTGATCTTTACCTAGAGTAATGATGGATAAATACAGATGTGTATCGATTATTAGGAGCTCAATAATATCACCATAAAGAGAAAGTATCTTATTCCAAGGATTGAAGACATTTTCAATCAACTACATGGATATAAATAACTCTCAAAGGTGGATATTCATTCTAGATATCCTTTAATGAATGTGAAGAAGGAATATATTTTGAAAAATACTTTCCATACAAGGTATGGGTACTATGAGTTTATAGTGATTCCCTTAGGACTCACTAAAGTCCTGGAAATATTCATGAATTTTATTAATATTCATTAGAGACTACCTTGACAATTTTATGGTAGTGTTTATCGGTGATATTCTCATATACTTCAAGAGTAAAGAGGAACATGAAGAAAACCTATGGATTGTGATAATGACATTAAGGTAGTGGAAATTGTATTTCAATTTCAGTAAGTGTGACTTTTGGATGCGGTAGGTAAAATTCTCTGGGCATGTGATCAAAAGTGAGGGAATTTACGTAGACCCTTAAAAAACGAAGGTAATTGATGAATGACCCAAACCCACTAGTTTCATAGAAATATATAGTTTTCTTATCTTAGTAGGTCACTACCGACATTTTTTGAGAAATTTATCATGATTTTATCACCCTATAACAAAGTTAACATGAAAAGGGGTAAATCATGTCTTGATAGAAGAATGTGAAGAAAGCTTTAAGGAGATCAAGAAGAGGCCAATCACTACACCTATATTCACATGACCAACACGTGGATAAGGTTTTGTAATATAAAATGATGCTTCAAAGAAAGTCTTGGGTTTTGTACTCATTAATAATGATAATGTGATAGCCTACATCTCATTGTTGTTGAATATCCATGAGAGAAACTACTCAATACATGATTTAAAGCTATAATTTTTAATTTTTTCCTTGAAAATATGGAGGTACTACCTCTATGGTGAGAAGTGTGAAATATATACTAATCATAAAAGTATAAAGTATATATTAACATAGAATGAGATCAAAACGCCTCAAAGAATATGGTTAGTGATAATCATGGACTATGATTTCACTATTTACTACTATATAGTAAAGGTGAACAAGGTAGATTATGCTCTTAGTAGAGAAGAAACTTCTACCTTATACATGATGCAGATTGAGAAAGACCCCATATTCATGGATATGAAAAGGATGTATTTGGAAATCATAATGGAAAGTAATACATACTATCTTTGTTAAATGATTTCCCAACCATATATCTAACACTATGGGAAATAAAATATATACCAATTCTTTCAAACGATTGGTATAAGAAGCAAAACCGTTGGTATACTATATACCAATGGTTCTACAAACCGTTGGCTAGTAAGACGTTGAAAAAGGCCTATACCAATGGTTTTACTCTAACTGTTGGTATATGGAACTGCAAACTTCAATATGACAATGGTTTTATAGAAACCATTGGGATATATAGATTACATGTAGTTTACCAACGGTTTCTAAACTATTGGTATATAGTATAACCAATGGTTCCTTAAAACCATTGGTAAAAATTATTCTGGAAATACACTATACCAATAGTTTTGAACCGTTGGTATAGTGTATTACTAATGGTTAATTCAAACCGTTGGTAAAACTATTCTCCAATAAACTTTACCACGGTTTAAAACCATTGGTATAGTGTATTTCTAGAAACCAGCACAAAATCCATCATAGCAGCCACCCATTCCCTCCATTGCATACACCCGCAAACACACTTGAAAACAACACTTAAAATAGAACAAAAAAACACCTACAATATCACATAAAAAATAGTACATACATCTCATAATAGTGAGAGTACACTCACATTTCATAGATCCCATGATATTCAGAGTTACATACACTATTAACAGAATTAACACATAATTCATAATGTAATTATAGCAAGTATACACATACAAAAAGTATACCCATACACTATTAACACATAATTCATAAGTTAATTAAATACATAAATAATTCAATTCATAATTCTGGGGGTTGGGGCTGTTAAGGAGTTTGGGGTGGCTGTCCAAGGGGGTAGGGGGTGTCCAGGGGTGGGGGTGCCTGGGGAGATTGGGGTGTCCAGGGGGGGTGTCCAGGGTGGCGGGGGGGGGGGGGGGGGGGCTATCCATGGGAGTGTCCAGGGGATGGGGTGGTGTCCAGGGGGATGGGGGTGTCCATTGGGTTGGGGGGGGGGGATTTCTAGGGGGTGTATAGTGGGGTGGGGGTGTCCAGTGGGTAGGGTGGTGTCCAGGGGGGATGGGGGCAGTCCAGGGGGAGTGGGGTGGTGTCTAGGGGGGTGGGGGTGGATGTCCATGGGGGTGGGGGTGTCCAAGGGGGTGAGGGGTGTCCACGTGGTGCGGTGGTGTCTAGGAGGGGTGGGGGGCTGTCCAGGGGTTGGGGGGTGTCTAGGGGGGTCTGTCTAGGGTGGGGGGGGGGGGAGGGGGTGCTGTCCATGGGGGTGAGGTGGTGTATAGGGGGGTTGGGGGGTTTTCTTGGGGTTGGGGGTGGTGTCTAAGGGGTGGGGGTGTCTCGGGGGTGGGGTTGTGTCCAGGGGGTGGGGGTCCAGGGGGTTGAGGGGCCTTCCAAGGGGGGTGGGGTGGTGTCCAGGGGGTGGGGGTGGTTGCCCATGGGGGTGGGGGTGTCCATGGGGTGGGGGGGGGGGGGGGGTTCCAGGTGGTGGGGTGGTGTCTAGGAGGGTTGGGGGCATCTAGGGTGTCGGGGGTGGGGGTGTCTAGGGGGTAGAAGGGCTGTCAATGGGGTGGGGGTGTCCAGGGGGGGGTCGGGGATGTCTAGGGGGTTGTCCAAGGTGGGGTGGGGGGATATCCCGGGGGGTGGGGGTTGTCCATGGGGGTGGGGGGGGGGGCTGTCCATGGGGGTGGGGTGTCCAGGGGGGTAGGGGGGTTTTGGTGGTGGGGTGGTGTCTAGGAGGGGTGGGGGGGGGGGCTGTAATGGTTTTAATAGAATTAATTTCATGGATTTTAATATCATTGGTATTTTTAAAATGGTTTTGGAATAGTGTTTATTTCAATAGTATGTGTTTCTTTTGGAGAAAATGAATTATTTTTGTGTGTATGGTTGGAAGGTGGATTTGGTTATTAGGAAAAGGATTACATTTTTATTGTGGGACAAAAATACTATGTGATTTTTGAAATGGAACCTTAAAAGGGATTTTTATAAACCATTGGGTAGTTTTAAATAGAAAGAAGTCTGTATTATGTGATTTTGAAATGGTTTTATGAAGAATTATTTATGATGTATCTTTATGGGATTTGTGATTTGGTGTCCCTTACTTTAGGACATTAGATTATTTTAATAATGATTTTTTATAAATATTTATAATTCTACCACTATAAATGAATAAAAAAGAACATAAGGGGATATATCAAGTAGTCATTTTTGTGTCTTGGTCTCTACTCAAACTCTTATGGAAGTGGAATAATCATGTTCCTCTCAGATCATTTATTTTGCATGGGAGTTTCTAAAATACCATCCACTATTTTTTATTGATGATCAAGGATCTCAAGAGGCAACCAAGTGGGTATCTATGATTAATGGGATATTTGAGTTGTTAGAAACCCTATAATCCATGGGGGTAAAGGCTGTCCAGGGGGTGGGGGGTTGTCCATGGGGGAGGCAGGGCTGTACAGGGGGTATGGGGTGTCCAGGGGGGTGGGCGAGGCTGTCCACAAGGGTGGGGGGCTCTCCAGGGGGTAGGGGTGTCCAGGGGGTGGGTGGGGCTGTCTAGGGGGGTATGGGGTATCCAGGGGGTGGGCGGGCTATCCACGGGGGTGGTAGGGCTGTTCAGGGGGGGTAAAGGGGTGTCCAAGGGGGTGGGTGGGCTATCCACAGGGGGTAGGGGTGTCTAGGGGGGTGGGTGGGCTATCCACGAGGGTGGGGGGGCTGTCCATGGGGGGAGGGGGTTTATAGTGGGGTTGGCGGGTTGTCCATGATGGTGGTGGAGCTGTCGAGGGGGGTATGGGGTGTCTAGGGGGTGGACAGGCTATCCATGGGGGTGGGAGGGGTTTCCACAAGGGTGGGGGGGGGGTGTCCAGGGGGTACGAGGTGTCCATGTGGGTGGGTGGGCAGTCCACGAGGGTGGAAGGGATATCCAGGGGGTATGGGGTGTCCAAAAGGGTGGGCAGGCTGTCCAAGGGGTGGGGGAGGGGGTGGGGATGTCCATGGGGGTGGGGTGGCTATCCGGGGGGTACGGGGTGTCCAGGGTGGGTGGGGATGTCCACGGGGGTGGTATGGCTGTCCAGGGGGGTACGGGGTGTCCAAGGGGGTGGCCGGGCTATCCACGGGGGTGGGTGGGTTGTCCATGAGGGTGGACGAGTTTTCCAGGGGGAAAAGGATGTCCAATGGGGTGGGCAGGGATATCTATGTGGGTATAGGGTGTCTAGGGGGGTGGGTAGGCTGTCCATGGGGGGGGAGGGGGTGTTTAGGGGGGGGGGCTGTCTACGGGGGTGGAGGGGTTGTCAGTGGGGGGGGGGGGTAGGGGGTGTCCAGGGGGTGGTTGGGCTATCCATAGGGGTGGGAAGGCTGTCCACGTGGGTGAGGGGTGGGCTGTCTAGTGGGTATGTGGTGTCCAGGGGGGTTGGTGGGTTGTTCACGAGGGTGGTAGGGTTGTCCTTCCCGGGGGGGGGGGGTACGGGGTGTCCAAAGTGGTGGGAGGTCTATCCATGGGGGTGGGGGGCTGTCCACGGTGGTGGGGGGCTGTCTGGGGAGTATGGGGTGTCCGGGGGGGGATATCTATGGGGGTGGCATGGCTATCTAGGTGGTATGGGTTGTCCAAGGGGGTGGGTGGGCTGTCTATAGGGGTGAGAGGGTTGTCCACGGGGGTGGGTGGATGTCCAGGGGCATGGGGTGTCCAGGGGGTGGGTGGGGCTATCTAGAGGGGTATGAGGTGTCTAGGGGGTGGGCAGGCTATCCAAACGGGTGGTGGGGCCATCCTGGGGGTATGAGGTGTTCGGGGGGGGGGGGGGTGGGGGGCTATCCATGGGGGTGGAGGGGTGGAGGGGGGGGGGGGGCTTTCCGGGGGGGGTACGAGGTGTCGAGGGGGGGGGGGGTGGGTCCATGGGGGTGGCATGTATTTCTAGGGGGTACGGGGTGTCCAAGGGGGTGGGTGGGCTATCCACTGGGGTGGGAAGGCTGTCCACATTGGTGGGTGGGGGGGAGTGCTATCCAGGGGGCACAGGGTGTCCATGGGGTGGGAGTGGCTGTCTAGGGGGGTAATGTCTAGGGGGTGAGGGTGGCTATCCATGGGGGTGGGGGTGTCCAGGGGGTGGGGGGGGGGGCTGTCTAGGGGGTAGAAGGTCTGTCCATGGGGGTGGGGTGTCCAGGGGGTGGGGGTGGTCCAGGGGGTTGGTGGGGCTGTTCAAGGGGGGTGGTGGCTGTCCTGGGGGGTGGGGGGATGCCCATGGGGGTGGGGGTGTCCTGGGGGGTGGGGGTGTCTAGGTACTGGGGTGGTGTCTAGGAGAGGTGGGGGTTTGTAATGGTTTTAATGCAATTAATTTCATAGATTTTAAGACCATTGGTATCTTTAAAATGGTTTTGGAATAGTGTTTATTTCAATATTATATGTTTCTTTTAGAGAAAATGAATGATTTTGGTGTGTATGGTAGGAAGTGGGATTTGGTTATTAGGAAAAGGATAACATTTTTATTGTGGGACAAAAATACTATATGATTTTTGAAATGGAACCTTAAAATGTATTTTTATAAAACATTGTGGAGTTTTAAATAGAAATAAGTCTCTATTATGTGATTTTGAAATGGATTGATGAAGAATTATTTATGATGTATCTTTATGGGATTTGTGATTTTGTGTCCCTTATTTTAGAACATCAGATTATTTTACAAATGGTTTTGTTTTTGATAAATCTCTAGAATGCTACCACTATAAATGAATCAAAAAGTCCATAAGGGGATATCTCAGGTACTCATTTTTGTGTCTTGGTCTCTACTCAAACTCTTATGGAAGTGGAATAATCATGTTGTTCTCAGATTATTTATTATTCATGAGAGTTTCTAAAATACCATACACTATTTTTTTATTGATGATCAAGGATCCCAAGAGGCAACCAAGTGGGTATCTATAATTAATGGGATCTTTGAGTTGTTTGAAACCCTATAATCCACAGAGGTGGGGGCTGTCTAGGGGGTGGGGGCTATCCAGGGGGGTGGGGGGGGGCTGTCCACGGGGGTGGCAGAGCTGTCCAGGGGGTAGGGGTGTCTAGGGGGGGGCTGTCCAGGTGGTGGGGGTGGGGGGAAGGGGGGGGGGCTATTTAGGGGGGTAGGGGGTGTCAAGGGGGGTGGGGAAGGGCTGTCCAGGGGGTACGGGGTGTCCAGGGGTGGGCAGGCTGTCTAGGGGGTAAAACAGTTGTAAAAAATAAGGAAAAATTTAATTTCTTTATCCCGGGTAAATGATGCAGGTTTCAATACATGTTTTTTAGAAGAATACAAACCATCATTTTCATTTCCTAGTAAGGTGTTAAATAGAGTTCTCATAGTTATACAAATTTTATACAAATCACATTTTAAGCATAGAAATGTTTACCAAGTTAGAAATGTTGGTTTCGTAGGTTTGAATATAGTTCAATTCCAAATTAGAATATTCAATTCAAATAAAATTGAAACCAATAAACATTGAAAATTCACATAATGGTCAAGTCAGATACAACATATTTGTAATCAATATTAAATCAATTTGAATAGTACCAACCTTAACAGCCCAAGTCGAGGCAAACCAAAAGAATTGGGAACACGAATGGATGATTTTATATATTTCCCACTATAACTGAAGGTTCAAAATCAACTCTAATAATTGATCTATTAGAGTCATCAAAATTAATAAATGGGTCATTTGTAATGGAATTATGTATGGTGTTAATTACATCATCACCATCATCAAGAATATGTGTTGGAATTACTTCAATAATGACACCAAATTCAAGTCAAAGATGGTCTTTGACATAAAAAACTAGTTTTTCCATCGATGCCAATACATATGGTTCATCGGTAGAAAGATTGCGATTCATATCAATTAATAGAAATCCACAATCATCAATAAATGTGCCTTGAATCGTCATCGAATCAAACCACTAACATTTCATCATCGTGACTCATCCCTGAGAATAATAATCCAATATTATTATTTTTTCAACAACTCCATAATAACCTACATTTTCAAATCGTAGTCCACTATCTGATGCACCAGAATAATAGTCTGTTGTTGTGGTAACCATAACACCATCATGTTTTTTTCTCTTGTTTTTTTCTCATTCAGTGATAATAAATCTATACCCATTGATAACAATTGATTTACAGTCACAATCCACAGTATTATGACCAAAATCCAAAGCTCTTATTTCCTCAGAGACAGAGTCAGTAGGCAAACTCAATAACTAAAATATAAATCAATATTAAACTTAATTAATTATTTTTTTAATTATTTTAAATATTAATATTATTACCTTCAATTTTAACTAAGCTAAAAACTCTTTGCTATGAAAATTCTCCCCCATTCTCAAAGATAAATAATGATACTTTCTATTTATCATCGTTTTATATTCTATGTAGATAAACATAATAATAGTTTAACACACACACATATATATATATATAATATAAATAATATATACATATTCAATTTACTTACAAGATGTAGTCATCGAAAAATTCACATTTGAACAAAACTGAGTGATGTGCCATCTCCCGCTCTTCAAGGCTTAATGACATCAATGTATATGATCTAGGAATTCCTCCTATTTGAGGTAGTGATGGAAAACTGGGTTCAATTTTCTCATACTGTTCTTCTTCATTTCTCATTGGTCTATTCATTCTTGTAGTAAGATCATACAAATACATAGAGCAAAAATCCATACATTCTTGAGCCAAGTAACCATTCACGATAGAACATTTGAGATGATTCCTGTTACAAACATAAGAATTTAATGTGTACATATTTATTTCAGTTTGATACATCCAACAAAAAGAAATAGGTCCTCCGAGAATTATTTCAATTGGAATATGGACATTCAGATGCAACATGCATGTGATAAACTATGGAGGAAATATTTTCTCTAACTCATACAAAATTAATGGGGCATTTGCCAATTTTTTTTTCAAGAAATACTTGGACAACTTCTTAGAAAAAAGATCTATAAACAAATGGCACAATCTAATAAAATCTACCCTTATATTATTGGACAAAGGATGATGGATTGCTATTAGAATCAACTCATGTAAAAGGATGTGATAATCACGAGTCTTCAATGATTTTATCTTCAACTCTCTTCTATTGACCTATTTATATATGTTGCTTGAATATCCATCAGGAACTGTAAAAGTCTCTAGTACTTCTAGATTTTTTTCTATAGGTGTCATCACATAATAAGCATATGGAACTTTCCATTTATTTTCACTGATACGCATAGGATGCAATCCTAGTCTAATTCCCCAATCCACTAAGTCACGCCGAGGCCATAAATCAAATTTTGTCTTTCCCTTAACATTTAGAATAATTGAAAGAAACATTTCAGATATATTTTTTTTAATGTGCATTACGTCTAAGAAATGACATAACAAATTGGATGACCAATAAGGAAAATCAAAGAAGATACTTCTCTTCTTCCAATTTTAACAGGTTTTAGTGGAAACATTCTTTCTCATTACAGATTTCATTTTACCCTTCCCGAATGAAAATTGAAATATTTCAATTCATTAATCACATCAGTTCTAGAAATATGCTGAGGTGGATCATCGGTATCCAGGGTATTGTCAAATCTTCGATGATTATTTCTATATGGATGGTCCATTGGAAAGAATCATCGATGTCCCATAAAAATAAAACTACAATGATGTTTTAGTCTTCTGGATCGTGTATTATTCATACAAATAGGACATGATAGTTTTCCCTTTGTGTTCCATCCAGACATCATTGTATAAGTAGGAAAATCATTGATCTTCCACATAAGTGCAACACACATATGAAATATGTCGTTAAAACATGCTTCGTATGTGTGCACACCCACATCCCAAAGAAGTTTCAACTCTTTTATTAAATGTTGCATGTATACATCTATATCATTGCTGGGATCAGAAGGGCCAGATATGAGTATACTTGAGAAAGTGAATAGTTTTTTCTTACACAACCATGGGGGAAGATTATACATGTGTGTAAAAACTGTCCATGTGATGTGCGATATAAGAATCTTCCCAAATAGATTAAAATCATCACATGAAAGACCCAACCTCACATTACACACGTCAGCTAAAAAATAAGGATATAAAGCATCAAATATCTGCCATGAAAATCCATCTATAGGGTGAACCAACTCATCATTAGTCTTCTTTCTCTCAGTATCATGAAATCACATTTTTATTGATATTTTATCAGACATAAAAAGATTATGGAGTCTAGGGATCAATGTAAAGTGCCACATTACTTTTTGTGGCACACGGGATGGTGTTCAATCAACTTTTAGCTTCTAGCGGGATGTGCCACATTTTATACAATCATTTCATTTAGCAGTTTCCTCCCAGAATAAATTGCAATCTTTCGGGAAAGCATGAATTTTGTTTCTTGAAAATTCATGTTCCTCAACTAACTTCCATGCCATATAGTGGTTTGAGGGAATATTTGCATCATCTGGAAGTAAGTCCTTCAAGAAGGTAAGAATTTAATCGATGGAACTATTAGAAATCATATACATTGTTTTCCCATGAAACAATCGGATTAAAAATTTCAACGTTTTCATTTTACCGCATTATCGATATATTCGAATTAGAGCAGCATCATTCAATTTTTTCACCCTGACAACATCATAATTTTCATTAGATGCATCATGTCTACTCATATAGAAATATTCTTGGGTTGGAATCCATTCTTTTTCATGATGACGAATAAACCGAAACCGGTCATATAAAAAATTCTCCAATATAGTCCTCTCATTTGGATCATCAGCAATTTGAGATTTCATTCTCCCCATTGTGATACCAAATAGAGTAGTTTTCTTGAAAAACATATTTTGTTATGTGGTAGATGAATTCTTCATAGCTCAACCAAGGTCTTCCAACACAATTTTAACAGGGGAAGTGTATGTGACCACTATCTAAAGCATTGTGAAATGAAAAATCTAAAAAGATCTCCAAATTGTTTTGAAAATCGCGTGAGATCCGATCGATTTCATACATCCAAATTCTATCAATTCTATAAAAAAATTGTTATAAGTCATTTCGTCAAAATCAATTCAATAAGATTGAAGTTTCATAGAAAATATATTTTTGTAAATGAGAATTGTTCACTTTATATGAAACCATAATTGACACACTACTCTATATGAGAATCATAATATAAAAAACAAAAAAATACTATATTTATAACAAAATATATTTGAATAACTGTAAATGAGTTTACAACATCATGTAAACTTGCAGATGTGAATTATTTAGGAGTTGAATAAATTTTAGATAAAAAAATTGATATTTTAGTAGATTATTTGAGTGATCACATACACTGCCCACGGGGTGGGGGTGTCTAGGGGGTGGGGGGTGTCCACGGGGTGGGGAACTATCCTGGAGGGTGGAGGGCTATTCAAGAGGGTCAGGGGTGTCCTTGGGGGTGGGCGGACTATCCACGGGGGTGGTAGGTCTATCCATAGGGATGGAAGGGTTGTCCAGGGGGTAGGGGGTGTCTGGGGGGGGGTGGGTAGGGTGTCGGTGGGGGTGGGGGTGTCTAGGGGGGGTATGAGGTGTCCAGGGTATGAGGGTGTCCGGAGGGATGAGGGGGCGTTCAAGGGGGGCTTGTCCAGGGGGTGGGCGGGCTATCCACGTGGTTGGGGGGTTGTCCAAGGGGGTAGGGGGTGTCTAGGGGGTGGGCGGGCTGTCCATGGGGGTGGTGGGGTTGTCCAGGGGGTACGGGGTGTCCAGGGGGGTGGGCAGGCTGTCTATGGGGGGTAGCGGGGCTGTCCAGGGGGGTAGGGGTGTCCAGGGGGTGGGTGGTCTATCCACAGGGGGGTATTTCTAGGGGGGTACAAGGTGTCTAGGGGGTGGGGTGTCTGGGGGGATGGGGGGTGTTCGGGGGGTGGGTGGGGGTGTTCGGGGGGTGGGTGGGGGTGTCCATGGGGGGTGGGCGGGCTATCCACAGGGTTGGGGGGTGTCCAGGGGGTAGGGGGTGTACAGGGGGTGGGAGGACTATCCACAGGGGTGGAGGGGCTATCCAAGGGGGTACGATGTGTCCAGGGGGTGTGCGGGCTGTCCACGGGGGTGGCAGGGCTGTCTAGGGGGGTGTCTAGGGGGTGGACTGTCCACGAGGGTGGGTGGGGGGTGTCCAAGGGGGTAGGGAGTGTCCAGTGGGGTGGGGGTTGTCCACGGGGGGTGGGGGTGTGTCCACGGGGGTGGGGGGGAGTCCAGCGGTGGGGGTGGGGGGGTTATCCAGGGGTTGGGGGGATCTCTAGGGGGTCAGGGGTGTCTAGGGGGTGGTGGTATCTAGGGGGATGGGGGGTTTCCAGGGGGTGTGGGTTGTCCAGGGGGTTGGGCTGGCTATCCACGGGGGTAGGGGGATGTCCGGGGGATATGGGATATCCATGGGGGTGGAGGCTGTCCATGGGGGTGTGACTATGAGCTATGAGATTTAATTTGGTTTTCATTCAAGTTATGAAAAAAATGATGGGTGTTAAGGATTAGAGAAGTATTTTTTAGTGGAAATCCAATTTGGTAGGATTGGTGACCTGATAACATGATGGTATCAAGTTTTAAATTGAGAAAATGTTGGGGCATTGGATTATGGTGGAAGGAATATGGGTTAGTGAATATCTATAGGTAGTTATTAGGAATGATATGATGTATGATAATGAGTTTGTAAGAATTTTCATCGTCATGGCATTATGATTAAGGGTGTTTTCTTATATGAAGTTGTATGGATTCCTTGATATTTTTTTCATCATAACATGAATTAAATTTAGTATGTCATTAGAAGGTGAAGTCTAGATATAATCACTATTTATTTAATACATGAAGAGGTAGTATTATTAATATGGGACATGCATATGGCAGTAGGTCCCTGGTCTAGGTGGATATATATGGAGATTTTCCTCCACTAGTCTCTGTATGAAAGGATTATAAAAGGCTCCCACCACCTTATAAGGATATATTATTTCTAGAAAAATGTGTTGTAGGATAACAAATTCATCGTATATAGTTGATGTCACTTTTAGATCATATGATGCCTTACTCATCAAAATGACTAGACAAGACCCAAAACCAAAGAGGCCTCAGACCTATCCAAATATCTAGAAGTGATGACTTCTCGGTGCTTAATGGTGAACAATGGAAGTGATGACTTCACACCTGCACAACCCCCCTCCCCACCTCACCTCCAGCAGACTCCCCCTACACAGCCCCCTCCCATCCACCCACTGCACAACCCCCCCCCACCCTACCCCCAATAGATTCCCACCTGCCCAGCCTACCCCCCCAACCCACACACTCCCCTACCCCCCACCCACTTGCATAGCCCCCCCCCCCCCACTTACACCCCCTCTTGAACAACCACCCCCCTCCCCCACCTACATATCCCACCCCCACCCCCACCTGTACAACCCCCCCAACTCATGCCCAATAGACTCCCCCACTACACACCCCAACCTACACATACCCCTTCACTCACTGCACATCCCCCCACCTAAACACCCCACCTGCACACCCCCTCCCCCACCTAGTACACCCCCACCCCCACCACCTTCACCCCCCACTTCAAATAAATTTGATTCACACAATAATGATAGTTGAAATGTATAACAACAACATAAAACAAATCAAATTTCAAATTTTGGGTATAACATACCGCATGGACCTCAGGTTTTGGGAAAATAAAAATAGAAAATAAAAAAATAGATGCAAAACATTAATCCTAAGGTACAAATTACAGATTTTAAGCTTAGAAAAAAACAAGTTTATGAATGAAGATGGATCTGGTGGAATAATTTTCTGAGTGAGAGAGGTATTAGGCCTCATATTTACTTCTACAATCGCGTAGATGGGGGATTGGGACCACTGGAAATTTAGGGGAAAACTTTACCAATGTTTTTAAAAAACTATTGGAAAATACTTCCTAAAACTAACATATCCCAATGGTTTTATCAAACCGTTGGGTAAGATTCCACTAAAAATCATATATCCCATCATTTTTATCAAACCATTGGGTAAATGTCATAAAAATAATTTCTATTCTAATAGTTTAGTGAAACCGTTGGGTAAGGACCTCCACAGACCCCTGTTCCAACGGTTTATGAAAACCATTGGAAAACCTCCGTTGGTATATCATCAATTTATAGTAGTGTAAGATAAGATAAATTAGAAATAAAGGTATGATACAGAGATACAAAAGAAGGTGAAATAATTAATGGAAGGGAAGCTACAGGAGTTTCATATCGATGATGATAGTGTGACTTAGTTTGGAAAAAATATTT
Organism: Viscum album; assembly: GCA_963277665.1. Taxonomy (NCBI): domain Eukaryota; kingdom Viridiplantae; phylum Streptophyta; class Magnoliopsida; order Santalales; family Viscaceae; genus Viscum; species Viscum album. The sequence goes on from OY728160.1 coordinate 755,226,476, forward strand.
GTGTGCCTTTATCACCTATGATAAAAAAGAAGATATTTGATAATGCACAAAGATAAACTTTCTCCATCTATACTAGAAGTGCTAATATGTACCATTATATTCAAAAACACTTATAGTGGGAAAATATGAAGAAGTAGATTGCATATTATATCTCATGGAGTTTGGTACTTCAGAAAGTTAAAGCAGAGTGATAGATGTCCAAATGGATGATGCAACCATTGCCTATAACCATATAGAAATGGGAGAATATCACTATATAATTTGGTACTAGTCTCCTAAAGAAATAAAAATGAAATAATGTTATATGGGTTGTGGTGGATTGACTTACCAAGACTTTCCACTTTATTACTATTCAAAAAGAAATATCAATTGAACAAATTTCCAATATATATGTGAAGGAAGTGGAGAGGTTATATGGGGTTATACTTTCATTCACCTCTAATCATAATCAAAGGTTCACATCTATATTTTGGAGAAGACTTCAACATTATTTGAGTACTAAATTGAATTTTAGCATCGCCTATCACCCCTAAATTGATGGGCAATCTAAAAGGACTATTCAGAAGATCAAGACACGCTATGAGCCTACTGAATGGAATTCAAATGTGGATGGGATAAACATATCCCTTTGGTTGGGTTATTATATAACAACATCTTCCACTTGAGTATTTATATGGATCCACATGAAGCTCTATATGGGAATATATGTAGAACACAAACTTGTTGGGATGATGTTGGAAAACGAAAGCTACTTGGACCTGATCTTGTGAAAGATATGATAGAGAAGGTTCAAGACATAAAAAAACATATATAAGGGACTTGGAGTTCTATTTTGAACTTAAATTATTCCTTCAAATATCACCTTGGAAGAGGGTCATGTAGTTTGGAATGATAGGGATACTTAGCCCAAGGTACATTAGCCCCATTGAGATCCCTAATAATATAGGAGTAGTGGCCTACCAGCTTGAACTTACACCAAATATGGCTCTAGTTCATGACATTTTTTATGTATCTCTCCTAGGGAAGTACATACTTGACCACTCACATGTAATGAATCTAGAGGTTGTATAATTGGAGAATGACCTCTCGTATGTAAAGTATCTGGTGGTGATATTGGACCGTAGACACAATGTCCTAAGAAATAAGAAGACTCACCTTTTAAAAGTTTTGTAGGGGAATCATAAGTATGGAGAGGAAATGTGGGGAGCATATGAAGCATTTAAGGATAAATACCTTCACCAGTTTTCACCTTAGTCTGTGAAACAAAATTTCGTAGGTGAAATTTCAAAAGGGGGAAGAATGTAACAACCCATAATTTTATCAATGAAATTTCCCTTATTATAATTATGTTATATGATATAAAACATATACATAACATATAAATGACAATAAAAACATCATTCTCATAATTGAATAATGAAATAAGTGGTATTTATATAAATTAAGATAAATATACCAATTGAATAGTAACATGACTATTGGAATAGTAATATGACCATTAGGAATAGTAATCCAACCAATATAATAGTAACCTCACCTTTGAAAGTAAAAATAAAATTTAGGTATATTTTAAGTGAAAAAATAATATATTTATATAATGGAATAAGTAAATAATTTTTTTAAAAATGATAAATTAAGTGTTGGTATTTTCTGAAATGATAAATTTTATTTGATATTTTAAAAATAATGTAATTATTTAAAATAAAATTAATTTTCATAAAATAGATTCATAAATTAAGAGTTCTAGGTAGAATTCACTATAGATTAGGCATATCACATGGATAATGAAAATGATGAAACTCATGAAACCATTTATTTTAAAGAGAAAGATCACGAGGTATCCATACTAAGGATTATTGGGACCTTGTAAATATCTAGATATCAGGGTGATATCAACATTTGTTGGAACATGATTGATAATATATCCAGTTTCAATATCATACTATATTTAAACCTTATTTTCATGGATTATAGTGAGGAATATTTAACTCCCTCCAACATGTAAAATCAAGGATATGTTATGAGTGAATAGAAGGTACTCAGTGGGATAAAACTCAGAGCCTAGTTTAGTGATCTCATTTAAAACTCTAAATTCAAGGTATTTCTCTAAGAAATAACTTGTAACATCTTTTTGGAAATATTAGGAATTCATAAGAATGGGTCGGTACCATTTTATAACATCAGTTCCTCAATTACTCTTTCAATTAAAAATTTAGGGTTTTTATTTTGATAATGGTCCATTTGAGTCATTTGATGCTCGGTATAAAGATTCATAGTTTTACAGAAGAGAGGGGAAGAAGTAAATTATAGATAATTCAATATAGATAAATTCCCCCCAATGGCCTAGATTATTTCCTTACTAGCCAAAGGATTTAAATAATCAAAGACTCTATTGTACCTGTCAATGAAATTATGTAAAAAAACTCATGATCTATGAAATAATCAAGTAATGAAAGTTCCATATGATAATAATCCAAATCATTTCACCATATTACATCTACACATTATCTATGATAACATACTTATTGAAAAATTGTAACCATGAAGATAAGTAATTATTTCATAATATAAGATTTCCAACATGGATCCATAGTATCCTTACCATTGTGCAGGCCTAACTGGACTCTAACCTCAGTCAAAATAGCCAAGGACCATTAACCAAGTGGATATAAATCTCAAAATAATATGTAAGGCTTGGTGTTTGGGAACATTCTCCACCATCCACATGAATAAATTGTTTAAGTTTGAAAAATCCATAAGAAAGGGTGATTTGATATTTAAAATATAGCAATAACCTTATTGATAAGGTCCCTACATCATCAAATGAGTCTAAATATGCCAGCATGCCATCTTCCCTACATGATAGTGATGAAGAAAGCAGAAATATCTTGGATAACTCTGATAATGATGCTTTAAATTATTAACATTAGGATATAATGACACCTCCCCTCAATCATAATGAGATCAAAATGTCGCCATCTCATCAATAAAGTCCCAAAATAACCATTACTATTCAAATTTAGATTATTAAAAGATAGAAGAGAAATAGATAGAAGACAATAGAGATACCCCTTTAATGTTTGAGGAAAAAACCCACTACAATTTATGAACTCAAACAAGTGAATATAGATATAGGGGAGTATGAATTTCCCTTATGGATAAATATCCCCTTATTCCATAATGAAAAGAAGACATATATCTCCATCGTCAAACATCACTAAGATGTCTTCACTTGGAAGTGCAAGGAAATTCCCAGATTGGATCTTGATGTGGCTACCAATCATTCGGGTTTTCCATATGACCATCATGGATTTAAATATGTATCCTAAAAGATGAATATTTTCCAGGATTTCATGGTGGAAGTATAACATAACAAGATCTCAAATAAAACATCGATAGAGAGGTTATTTACTTGAAATAACTTCCCAATGTTAACTCATTCAAGATAAATAATAGAAAAATTTAAGACTAAATCTATTTATAATACCTCAATTGGTAATTCTAAAAGGAAGAAACATTGGTCCCAATCATAGAATTACAAATCAATGCAACTAAAACGTTCTTCAACCTTTAAATTATAGATTGGTATTTAGTCTGTAACTAGATCTAGAAGGCTTTTGACAATAAAGAAGGCACACCTTTAGGGAACCCCAAAGGGTATATTTCTGTGAAGTGGTTTTATTTGGATTGAATAATGTTGTAGAGATAGACCAATTCACCCTGACCCATATCCTTAATCCCCTTATAGGGAAAATATGATAATGGTATACGGTTGACCTGGTGGTCAAATCTTAAGAATTTCATGATCATCATGCTGATCTTGAGATATTTTTCAATAAAATATGATAATATATCATGAAGATGAACCCCTATAAATTCAATTTAGGGGAATTTTTTAGAATATTTCACAGCTTCATGGTGTGACACAGATGTATCAAATTAAACCCTAAGAATACTAGAGAAACTCTTATTATTCCTCCACCTTAGAATATTAATGATCTTTGGAGACTCTAGGGTCATCGAGATTATATTAGACATTTCATATCCAACCTTTCTAGTAAATTCCCACCATTTAACAATTTAATGAAGAATAAATTAACCTATCAATGGGATATTTATTTTCAGAATGTTTTTTTAAAATCCTAAGAAGTATATGCAACACTTGATAATTATAATGCCACTAGTGGAAGGGAAACCACTCATCCTTTATGTAGAATCCCTAGAGAGATCATTAAACACACTCCTTTCCTAGAAAGATGAAAAAATAAAGGAAAAAAACCTCTATTATATCAACAGACCCATGTTGGATATTGTGACATAATACTCTATCATTGAGAAGAAATTATTGGAATTGATCCTTGTATTACAGAAGTTGAGGAACTATATAAAACATGTTGATTTCAATATTTTCTCATATATTGACCCACTCAAATACATCATTGGTCACCTAATGTCAATTAAACATCCACCCTGATGGATGGTCATTCCGAAAGTAATATATTATCTGGTTATGACTCAAAAGGTATTCAAAGGGAAAGAATTGGATAATTTCCTCATAATGCACCCTTCCTTAGAAAATTCACTATTATTCATAGAATTCCCAAGTGAAGAGGTTTTCTCCATTCATGAAACTCCCTAGATATGGGATATTTAATTGGAAAGTGATTACAAAAATCCTAATAGGAATAGGGAATGAAAACATAAACAATTATAGATGTAAAAACTAAATCTGGTCAACAAAACTATACAACCAAGTCGACCATCACATGGTGAGGTAAAAAATAAAACAAAACTAGTCTTTTATATAATGGAACAATACATACAACCAGAGTACTGGGTAAAATAAAAAGATACAACCAAAACTAGATACTCCAATTCAAATTGGATAAACCCAAAAGTATGAATAAACCCAGACCAACAAGTATCCAAGTGACCAATAGTCACCTCCAAACCAACTCAAACCGAAGGAAAAGACCAAAATGATACAATATAAGATTTACTTTACCTATATAATTTAATAAAACATGGACAAACACCATGAGGGAAAATTATAGTGTGGCCACAATTCCCATTAGGATATAATAATTGAATCTATACAAGGTCTAATATTAAGAATGCAACAATTCTAGGTTTTAAAATAAAAAAATTACAATAAATTTCATAAAACTAATTCATTTATAAATAATTCCCCTTTGTTTTTCATAAAATTATATCATATTATCAAATTATAAATATGAAAAGTATAAGTGATATAAATAAGAAATCATAACCATGCACAAGAGGTAATAAAGTGAACACATATTCATGAAATAACCAATCATGTGAAGCTTTCTGATACAAACTCATAATAAAACCTATGAACAATAATCCATGATAAAAAACCATGAGATAAATAACTTTAAATGAAAAATCACCTCATATTAGGACCCAATATATTTGGACAATACATACTAGAAAATCAAGAGCCTAAGAAGTCATAATGTTGGATCCTCCCAATGTTGATTACTACCATAGTCTATCAATATCCAAAAGGTTACCTCCTAGTGGTTCCACACACACTAAGGCTACCAGTGTCTCTTTTCTTTTCCAACACATGAAAAGTTCCCAATGTTCTAATTGTCAAAATAAATTTTCAAAATTGTGCTCACAATTTTTTAAAACATTTTCAAAGCCCAAAAAATTTTCATCGATGTTTGAAAATCAATTTAAAAATCAAGTAAATTCATTTTCAAAGAAAAACCCTTTTAAAACCTTTTCCCTTATGAATAAATCCTTTTAAAACATATATCACTTCAAATAAATGAAAAAACTAATTGCATTTACCAATAATGACAAGAAATTATTTGAATTAAACCATTTTATATAAACACATACCTGTAAACATTATAAACCTAGATCTATTCGGAAATTATTATTAGAGACAATGAGATCAAATTTCAAAAGAGAAGTCTTAACAAGAAACTGTAATGGATTGATAAAACACACTATCTAGTCACAATTCTAAACCCTAATCACAGACAAACCAATAGTTGAAACCAAAAGAGGGATGGACCATAATTAATGCTTACCCAAAGAGACACAACCCAACCGCAACAGAGATCAATCATAGAATGAAATGATTTGGGCATAGTGGAGGTCTCCAAAATCACCTCAGGTAAGCTCTAGGTCATGAGAGGGAGGCTTCACCAGTGAATTAAATGAGAAATCACTCGTAAATAACCCTAAAACCACATCTCATGACATTTACACGGTGTTTAATTCCATTACACATCATGTAAATCCAAAAAGGATGAAATTTCTAAAAAACATGTCTTCTATTGATTGAAATTCAATTTTCAACATTACATGATGTAAAATATTTACACATTGTGTAAACCTCTCACTCCATGAACCAGATTCATGGTATCAACCTAACCATAATTACACATTGTGTAACCCCATTACATAGTGTGTAAACCCCCAATAGACTATAGAAACTCTAGGTTTATGCTAAAAAACTCAAAAACACCACACCAAGTGTTCTAAAAATAATGGGAAAACCTTGATAAGTATTTGACATGTTTTCACTCAAAATCCACTAATTCAAATAAATATACATCGATGAATGTTATGTTATTTTTCCAAGAAAATGATCTCTATCCCTGAGAATACCACAAATTCACCCAAACAAGTATGATAAACAAATAATAAACAAGGGAGTTCCTAAAAAGAATTGTGGGGTGTTATAATCTCCCTACCATAAACACTTTATACCCCGATAAATCCCCTATATTCCTAGAATTTATAATTGTGAAAGCCACTACTTCCTCGTAAAAAATTCCCTCTCCCAAATCTCATGGATATACTATCCACACTTCCAAAGTAATTGGACAAGATGAATTGTTTTATTGTGTAGTACCTTATCCCAGTGATCTGTAATATGAATAGGATACTCAACGAAAGTGGTGTCTGGGTAAGATTTTTGATGACTCTATGTTGTGATAAATCTTCTTCAGATCAACTTCACCATCTCTATCACTTCCCGAATGAGACTCGACCCAAACAAGGACTACTCTCCCAACTATTCATATTACAAAGAATATCTATATGGCCACCCATGAAAATCCTCAAAGGGATTCATTCTAATAGATGCCTGGTAACTATTTTTATAGGAAAACGAGACCATAGGTAGATGATTTTCCCAAGATCCTCCAAAATCTAGCACAAAAGCCTAGAGAATTACCTCAAGAACCTAGGAATCCCTCTCTATTTTTCAGTTAGTTTTTGGATGATAAGTCAGGCTCAATATAATCTATATACCCATCACCTCCTGCAAACCTTTCGATAAATTGGACATGAACCACAAGTCCCTTCTAGATACAACATCACAAGGAACCTCATGAAGATTCACAATATCTCAGATGTACATTCCCTAAGATATTCCACCTTCTTTATCTACTCAATATGGAAGAAATGTGCTGATTTCATGAATCGATCAATGATAACCCATAACACATCATTCCCACTAGGAGTATATGGAAAAACAAACAATAAAATCCCTAGAAATATCATCCCACTTTCATAATAGACTGGGTAAGGGATGAAAAAAACCAACATGTCTCTGGTGTTATTCCGTAATTCTCTAATAAGAAATACATCACACTACAAAACCCACAATCTACCGCCATATTACCTATCACCAATACTAATGCCTCAAGTCACAATACAACTTGGTATACCCAAGGTGCATGGAAAAAGAAGACTAGTGTCCAATGTATAAAAAATTATTCTATAGGAAAAATATATCAACCAACCTACCATGAAAAAACAAAGAACCACTGGGAGACCATGACCACTCACCTGAGGTCTCCACATTGTATAGGCTTTTACTAAAGCATTGGAATTCAGTGTCTATCATCTACTCGGGCTAAACTCGATCATCCAAAGACGAGTTAGCTTTCATCAAATACAAGAACACCTATCCACAAACCTACCACTCCCATGATAATCTCTAAAATTAAACTTATCAGATACCACACATCAATGAATTCCTTCATGGTTTGTGTCAGAAATTTTCTACACAATGAATCATCAACCAAATTTCCTTTTGTAGAAGTATATAAAATATCAAAATCAAAAAATTGATGATATTCCACACAACATATCTATATAAAGTTCATATCCCTCAGAGTTAAAATATATATTAGGATATTATGATTAGAATACATTGCAAACAACTACCTAAATAGATCATGTTGCAATATTTTTAGTGCATGCATAACCACTTCCAAATCAAGATTTTGGGTATCATAATTTTTATAATGAGGGAATAATTATCATGTTCCATAGGCCACCAAATGTTTCCCCTAAATTAAGACACATCCCAAACCCATATTAGAATCATCGTAGAAAACATCATAACCTCAACCTAGTTTTAAAATAATCAAAACTGGTGATGAATTCATCCTCACCTTTAGCTCCTCAAAAGAACTCTGAACCTTGTCACTCCATTCAAAATATGAACCCACATGTGTTAAAGTAGTCAACGAAGATATGAACTTGAAGAAATCCTGAAAAACCACCAATTTTAACTAGCCAAACCCAATAATATTCAGATCTCAATGCTCTTAGGACATAACTACCTATATCATTTCAGGATCCACTGAGACACCCCTCTTAGATATCACATTACCCATAAATTTTAATTCATGAATCCAAAACATACACTTGGAATGATTACCATAAATACAATGTTCCTTCAAGGATTGAATAATGGTATCCAAATGGTCTATGTTATCCTTCATTGCCTTGGAGTACACCAATGTATAATCGATGAACACAAAAAAAAAGAGTCTAGTAACAAATGAAATATCTAGTTCAACAAAGCCATAAAAACCATCATAGTGTTAGTTAGATTGAATAGAATAACGAGAAACTGAAAATGACCATACTGGCTCCTAAATTTTTTATTAGGTATATCCTCTTATCATACCATCAATAAGTGGTATTGTGACCACATGTTAATCTATGAAAAATAACATGCCCCTCAGAGGTAGTCAAGAATATCATCAATCCTAGGAAAAAGATATATGTTTTCAAATGTCACCCGATTTAACTTTCTATTATCAATACAAAGCCAGAGGCTCCTATATTCTTTCTTTGTAAAGTGTACTGGTGAATCCCATAGTGACATTATAGGATGAATAAATCCTTTAGCCACTAGGTCCTCAAGTTGGACCTTATGTTCTACTAATATAGAAGGTTACATTAGATAAGATAACATAGAAATATAATCATACTACATAGCATGTAAATAGTAAAATCAACCTCTCTCTATGGTGGGAAACTAGAAAAATAATTTGGAAAGAACTCAGGGTACACACTCACCACTATTGAAAGTTGACCATATAATAAAGGGTCTACTACATAAAGAAAATTCTCTGAAAACTGGCACAATATTACCCTAAAATAAGGGATAATAGTCCATGACCTTATCATTATATAGTCTCACTCACCCTAAAAGAAATGAGTGACTCCATTAAAATATTAGAACTGTACCTGTCCATGATAATAGTATATATGTGCTTTGACACTAACCATCTCATCTATGCTGATAATCAAGTGGAATATGTCAAGATCAAGAATCAAGAAGTCCCATTCCACCTCAATGTCATATATCATTACCCAACACGAGGAGGGCACAAAAAACCATGCTTTTAACTCTTTCCAAAATGAGTGTAAGGATCAAACAAGTATGAAATAAGTTCCAAATGTTGGTCTGAAACATCAACTATCTTTTTCAATATAAAAGAATGAGTAGCACCTGTATCAAACAACGCTAGAACCATAGAATATGAAATAAACACAATACCTCTAATGGTTTAGAGTCCTACTTCCGATTACTATAACACATACTATACTACATAAATATTTCCTTTATTATAACCATGAACATCCCCCTTAGCCGGAGGATTTTACTCACCACCATTAGAAGCATTAGTAAGAACATTTGAACCCTTGGCGAGAGTGGATCCTACCATACTATCTTGGGATATAATTTCACAAAAACACTTCATATGGCCCAATAATCCACAATTATGACAACTAAAGATATCATTTTTAGAGTTAGGTTTTGTATGACTTGACCACCCACCCTTATAGAAAACAATATGCTACTTTTCAGATGAATCCCCTGAAACTGGCCATGAAGAAAATTGACCAACCTTGAGCTTCCTCTTTTGGATAGAAGATAAACTATGGATAATAAATCCACCAATTGAATATCCACCCAAGAATGTCTTCCTAGATATATCTACCTCATCCAAAGATAATTTTTCAACTACCTCCAAAAAGGACAAAATGCACATGAGAACCAATATTGACCTGATATTAGGCCTTATTCCTAACTCAATCCTATGAGCCTTAAGGTACTCATTAATGACAAGCTCCAATTATAGATTCATCAACTTAGTAAAATGGGTAGAATACTCCAGAATGCAACAATACCCCTACTCCATGGTCAAAAACTCCAGGTTCCACCCATAATTTTTAATAAAAAATCTGATTATTAAATATTTTGTTGAAATAATCTCAATTGAGGTCCTGATGCAACTTATCTTGCACAGTAGAGTCCCACAATATCCTTCTTGGTCCCTTAATAACATAAATGCTAAAACCACCTTCAATTACTTATTAATCATCAAGAAATTGAAGATCCTATCAATATTATCAAGATACTCCTCAGATTCCTATGGTATTTTGTCTCTATGAAATACGGCCAGATGCAACTTAGTGAACTCAGTTCCATACCCCACTATATGTACTAGGTTCCCAAAACCCACTTGAACCAGAGTCTAAATAGTGTAGATAATAGATTATTCCAAAGAAGGCTCCACTGGAGGATTCTCCAATAGATCCTATCTGACATCTTCTTAGATTCAGAAGAGATCTTATTAGAGTAATTTCCTAATAAACACATGATAATAACCAATTAGATCATTAAAACACTCCAAAGTCTTTATAAAACTTACATAATTAAAATCATTTCTTTAAAACAATGACAATTTAAATTAATAAATAATTCTTATCGGCAAAAAACATTTCCAAAAAGAATAGGTCAATTTAAATAATTTTCACATACATTTCATTCAATAACCCCCAAATTACAAGCCTCAAACCTGGTAAAAGTCCTTGACCACCCATGGTATCTTGAGTTCAGTCATGGAATATGAATATTCCCATTTCCTCACCTATTATACGAATTCTAACAATCCTAACCCTTATCTACCCAAGCTGTAGAACCGAACTCAAGTAGTCTTAACACACTTTAATCTACTCTTTCACTCTGAAAAAAATTGTAAGAGACCAACCTGGGTTAACTAAACCTTAAATCTAATCCATCCATCACATGTTGAGTTAAATTAAGAAAATATAACAAGTATTGTATATAATAGAACAAGACATTCAATTAGAGTACAATGAAGAAGGAAAAGATACAACCATACACATACAATAAAATCCAAATCATATAAACCCAAGAGTATGAATAAACCAAGACCAAAACATCTTCAACTGACCAATAGTCACCTCTAAACAAACCCAAACTGAAAAAATGACCAAAAGGGAAGCTTTCATGCTACAATATTCCCTTCCCTTTACCTGTATCCTGCAATAAAACATCTACAACCTCCCCAAGGGAAAAATTAGGGTTTTATTACAATATCTAGTAGGATACAACCACATAGTCTATACAAGGTCTAATATCAATAATTTAAAACGACTTTATTTTAAAAATAACACTTTTACAATAATTTTCATAAATCCAAATCATTTGTAAATCATTTCCCTCTTTGGTTTTCATAAAATTCATCCGTATTATCACTCAAAAATCACTATTTATTTCAGGAATAAAACATACATCAAGGCAGTTTGAAATGGTGTAAGCCCAAAGAATCAACTATAACAATCAAATTACAATCACGAGGAAGTGATCCAATGCTATAATAGATAATAATACTTTCATTAGGTTTACCTTTTCTAGAAAGGATTTCCATAGTAAAATTACCCTTTTTAGGTGTGAGTGACCTATGAACCATTACCGATGATGTCCTTTCACTTCTTGATAAGATAATTGTGATACCAAAAAGTTTTATTGGAATTATGTATGAAATAGACAAGATATTAAGAATCAGATTCAATTGTTGAAATCTTGATGTTATAAATCTTACACAAGGGGATGCCATAGACAAGGGATCGAGTATCTTACCCAATTTCATTCCCTATTCCATAAAAATCACTGAAACAAATAATCAATGACCCATATGTCATCATGAATGAGGTTTCATCTTCTCATTCCTCCCTGAATACATGAACCATCCACATTAACTTTAAACCCCAATACATGTGGATTCCACTTGATCCACTTCCCAATATGAGCACTTCCATCAAGTCTTGAATTATTGGAAATAAAACCTATTCTTTCCACTCTAGACTAGTTTTCATGGATGAGAGAAGGAATTTCTACAACTAATGAAAGAACACGAATCAAAATCAATTGAAGAAAACCTATAATCCATTCCCAACTCTTGTTACTCATCTCCCATAAACCCAAAAAACCAAGTAAAACACTATCCCATGAGTCTTGATACCTAAAGTTTGGGATTATGATACATGGAACTAGAAGAATATGAAACCTTAAAAATCCATGACCTGATCTCAAATCCCCACCCTTTGATTGACCAGATCCCATGAAAAAAAATCCCAAATTCCATAAAAAAGTAAGTGCCACACCATGTTATTAATAGGAATCTCACAATACTATCACCTTGAGACCATTAAGACCCCATTTCTTTGAACATTATCATCTTTCAGAATGGCATTGTCATGTAATCATCAGATGAGAAAGTTCATCTTTGTCAGAATATCTTTTCACCACAACATGCTCTCCCACTTGTCTATCTGATGAATATGATGGAAGATTTTTAGGAAATCCTGATAATTTAAGGATCCCTTAATTTAATCCATGAAAAATGAATCTATCTGGTTTTACATAAGAATAATACATTTAAGAATAATTTTCCTATCCATATCAATCATGTCGGTAATAAAAATCAGTTGAATGCTTTCCTATGAAAAAAATATTCCGCACTTGAACATCAAAAAATAAGAGTCTCTAGCCTGTCTAGTTTTCTTTCCAATACCTGATATTTCAATGCTTGATCACACACTACACCTTATCATCTAGCCATCTGAGGTACTCTCTAATGAATCACACCATCCATGAAAGCTTTACTAGGTGATCATCCTAGATACTCTAGTCCTCCCCATATCTGCTTCTCATGATTCTTTCCCATAAGTATTTACCTTCGATAGTGTCCCAAGCCATGTGTACTTGCATGGAAAACATTGAATCGACCATAATTCTCATATTGATCACCCCTATGAAAAAGTACGTTCCAACCACTTCCATGAAGACCAATGACATTTCCCATCATGTTTTAGTCCCAAATTAATATGTTATTTTTTTTAAATTTATAAATAGTAACCTTTAGTGGATTCACCACCGAGAAAATGCTCAAGGGAATTATAGTAATAATGTTGCTTGCCAATGTGATTCTACCACCAAACGAGAGAAATATTTTTTCTAATCAAATATATGAGCTGTAATACAACAAAAATACTTATAAAAGAGTTCATTTTTAATTCTCCCATATGAAATATGAGATATTAAGTAATCCATAGGAAGGATCCTCTTCTGATTACCTAGTCTCCTATAAATTATCCTTCCATAGGGGTATGGACATGTATTTGGAATATAAACACTAATCTTGTAAAAAATTGATAAATTACCCACTCCATCATTTATACATATCCATAATATTTTTAAACCCATCAAGGGATCTAGACCTTTCGTTAATAAAGAAGACAATCTCATCCATGTACGTCAGATAAAAAACTGCAACCGTCCTAGTTCTATTTTTGTAGGCATGAATGGGTCATTTTGATAATTCTTTTTTAATATTTTTTGAGATAAACCCCTAGGAAAGGAAAAATATGATGGGTAAGATAAGATCTAACTTCTTCAAAACTTAGGCCAATTTAAATAAACCAAATAATCTCCCCAATAATGACACCAAAATCCTAGGTGAAGAAAAACACCTAAAAACTAGATCACATGTCCAAACATTGAATCCAAAATTATCCATAACCTTTAGAATGAAACTTCACTCCATGAGGTCATATTCCTTGTCCATATCCACCTTAATAATTATATTATAACCAAGAATCTTCCTTTTTAAGTCATTCACCATCTCTATCGCTATCCCAATAGCCCCATAAATTCTCTTCCCCTTCACGAAGTTGTTTTGTTAACCCAAAATAATCTTAGGAAGCACATATGTTAAACTCTTATTGATAATGGTTGTGATAAATTTGTATGAGAAATTTTAGATACATACTAGCTGGAATTGATTCATGTTTATTGGAACCTTCACTTTAAGAATAAGGACAAACTTGGAGGTCATAATGGCTCTAGTTAATTATCCTTTCTGAAATAAATCATGTATGGATTTAATGACTTGAAATTTAATAATATCCCATCAAAAAATATTAAACATACCCATAAATCCATTTGGTATTGGAGTTAATTCTTTTTTAAAGAAAAACACAGCCTCCTTGATTTCCTTTTCATCCAGAATGGATTCTACCTCTTTATTCTCTTCATTAGTGACCTGCCTATCAATGATGTTGAGTAAATTATCATTACTTCATCCCCTAAAACATCACCTTCACCTGAAGGAATCAACCTTGAAATAAGGTTTTCAAAATGATTCTCTGCAAGTCTACTGATCACATCTAGGTCCCTAGTGAAATATCCATTGTTTATACCAATGTTGATGGATCCATTGGCCTCCCCCCTTCATGTAGTCATGGAAAAAGACTATATTCTTATCCCCTCCTTGATACAAATATTCCTGGACTTCTCTATTTACAACCTTTTGATCTCTGCTAGTTTACTAGAAACAATGTTTTGTTTTTCTTCTATAGTAGCAAAAATCTCATCATCCCATATATCCTGAAGTTTATCTTCTAATATGATGATTTCATTCTCCAGATCCTCAAATAGAAAATCATTACTGGGTTTTTTGTTAATCCACTTTATAAGGTGATCTCTTAATCAATGCAATAAATCATTTAGTTTTTTCCATGTTCATCTCCTGAACTGTTGATCCCATGAACATTTAACCATCTGTGAGAAACCATCAATCTGAGTCCCGCTTTCTTGGAAACAGAAGTGTAATGATCCTTTGTTTTCTCTTTTAAATTGAACTAGAATTGAAGAATGATCAGAAAAAATATTATAAAGATGATTAACACCAACATGATGATAAGAGTCAAAACCGTTAATATTTCATAAACATTTATCGAGCCTCCTCCATATCCTTTAAATTCTTTTCTTTTTATTACATAAAGTAAATAGATTACCCAAAAATACCATTTCCATAAGACCATTACTAGCTAGAAAATATTTGAATGCACTAATCAAATTTTTAGGGTAAGACACTCTCCCCTTAATCTTTGATGGGTCAGTGATCAAATTGAAATCCCCACCTAGGAACTGAGGAAGTGTATCTGGTTGAAATTCAGATAACTAATTCCATAACATTTCCTAACCACTTGCTTCATATATTTCATAGAAAAATGTTAAAAAGAAAAATATTATTATCAAATGACACCTTAGTAGTAATATGTTGATTAAATAACTCCACTATTCTAATAGTAACATTTAATTTCCAAAATATACAAAAAATATTTTTTTGAGGATATCCATGTATCGATTTAGGAAAACCAGTCCTTCTTTAGAAATACATTATTTTATCATCCTTTTGTTTATGTACAATATTGCCCATAATAGAAACTTGATAGATTATAACTTCTGATGATATGAAAGCATTATTACATCGGTCCCCTAATCCCCTTGAATTATACAAAATTATTATGATCATTGTATAGAGATATGGATGGATTTCTAGCCCCAAGATCTAGAACAAGAAGATGAAAAAATAGAAAGACTGACAACCTATTTAACTTTAGAGTAGGCTAATCGACCTCCAGTTAGGGACAAGTCTTGATACCAATCAGGATAACTAAATACTATCATATAAGAAAAAAACATAACATTATAAGAGTGAAGGTGTAAGGAATAAAAAGGGGTTGGGAAGCTTAGAAAAATAATTGGAGAAGCATGATCTCTATCAAAAATGGCTTCTTAGCCATCCTGATCATTAACAATTGGTTTGATTGTTGAATACTCACTCAATGAGGGAAGATCATCCATCCTGATCGTATGCTTAGTCAATGCTTAATTTTCCACCGAGCCATCCTAAGTGTTATAAGGTAGAAAACCTATCCCACAGGAGCCTCAACCAATGGATAAGGTTCTTCTTCCAGTGACTAACTCTCCTTCCTAAAAGGAAACGTCCAAGGGAGGCCAAGATGTAAAGGTTTAACCTGTAGGGGTAGAAGGAGGCCAAAAAAGGGCAAAACCATGATTGGGGATGTGGGACCATGAGAAGGAGAACTAATACCCACCTAGAAAAGGACTTCATCTGATAGACCATCCCCAATAGGGTGTTTTCCTTTCAAAGACAAGGGACACATGCACACCTGTATAGAATGACATTCCAGATTGTAAACCTTGTAGAAATGTGGTAGAAATAGAAACTTAATATGTTTCCACTATGAGAATCCATAACCTGATAATATAAGAATACATTATGGGAGAAGATTTGAGAGATAAAATTACTTGAAAATATGAGACATTGAGGAGAATTGAACTCTTCAAATTTCCTAATCTGCATAAAGAAAACAACCCATAGCTTCACCCATACATTGAAGGATCAAGGGGTTAAAGAAAGGTAGTGGGAGACTAGAAAGCCAAGCCCAAACTACTACCGAGTTGGGATATTTTCTATAAGGGATGTTCCATGACCACCGAGACCAATATTACCCCTATTATATGAATTTACAAACTTCTTGAGATAAAGAATAGATGAAATCCTCCCTAGAGAAGCAATGAATGTGAAAGGTGTACCTACAGATGGATGACAACACCGTAGGATGGGAGAGACCCCAAGAACCCACAAATTCCCAAAAAAACTCCAAATATGGTCAATTGTGACCAAATGTCACAACCCACATTCATCAATGATAATCCTATGCAACTCCAAATTCCACTAAAGATAAATCCATAGTGGGACAACCATTAGCCCTTTTTGATCTTCAAGAAGATAAGGTGATGCCTAAGATTCTAGGAAGATGATTTGGGGGATATAAAATCAACCTTGAGAGAACATACTTGAAGTATCTAGGTTCAGAAGCACCAAAGAATGGAGTAGACAAAGAAAAGGTGACTGGTCTCCTTAAAAGAGCTAATCCAAAAAGATTCATCTAAGAAAGAAGAGAGATCTCCATGAAAAAACATATCTCTAGTGAAGTGCCATTGGTAATAGGAAAAAATTGAAATAATTGGTGCCACGTGTCATGAATTCTACAAAACTAAGGGCTCAAGTGTGTTTCTAATTTTTTCATTTCATATAATCAATCCATAAATATGAAAATTAGATTTGATATAAATAAAAAATCACATACATGCATCAATAGGTATAAATGTAAACACATATCCATGAAATAACGCATCATGTGAAGCCATGTGAGACAACCTCATAATAAAACCTGTGATAAACAATCCATGATAAAAACAACCATGTGATTAAAAACCATGAATGGAATGGAACCTCATATTAGTCCCTAGACTGTGGGACTATATGTAATAGACACTAAAGTTCTTAAATATGAATAACTTTGGATCCATTCAATATTGAGTCCTTACTTAGTCCACCAATATTCAAAAATTTTCCTCTTAGTGATGCCACATAGACTAAGGTTACCCATGTCTCTTTCCCAATGCAACCATGGTTCCCAATGTGCCAATTTGAAAAATAAATTTTTTAAAAAAAATCTCATAATTTTATAAAAAAATTCCAATTCCAAGACAATCTGATTCTGTGTTTGAAAATCCATTTCCAAATCAAGAAAATCTATTTTCAAATAAAATACGATTAAAAAACATTTTACCTTTACAATCAATCCATTTAAAAACACATCACCTCATCAATGAATGACCCAAAGTAATTTTCCAAGAATGTCAAAAAATTCATTAAATTAACCCATTGTATAGAAACACCTACCTAAAACCGGTATAAATCTATCCATCTTCTCTGATGGTGATTGGAAAACACATGATGAGCCTTAAAAAGATAATTCTTGATAAGAAACAAAAACAAATCGATAGATTACACTGTCTAATCATAATTCTGAACACAAATCATAGACAAATAAATAGTTATGAACAATGTTGGGAATAACCAGAAGTAATTATTACTAGGAGAGACAAAACCCAACCACTGTGGATATTAATTTCTAAAAAAATGATTCTGGTAGAGTGGAGGTCTCCAAAATCACCTGTTTTAAGTTTTGGGTTTAGAGCGGGTGGCCACACCAAAAAATAAAATGAAAAATCACATTTATATAACCTTAATAACCAAATATCATGAAATTTACATAGAGTGAATTCCCATTTTTTTTCATCTAAATCCATGAACAATTAAATCACTAAAAAATTCATTACCTTTTATTAAAATCCTATTTTTAAAATTACATGACATGAACTATTTACATAGTCTGTAAAACTCTCATTCCATGTATCATATTCATGAAATATTCTGAACCATGATTACACATCATGAAACCCCATTAAATTGTCTGTAAACCCAAAGTATACTATATAAAACCCTTGTTTAGGAAGAAAAATAAAAAACCCCACACCGGGAATTCTCCAAACTTGGTAAGAACCCTACTAAGTATTTGAAAAATTTATACCCAGAATCCATTAATTAAAATAAACATACATCCCTGAAATTTAGGTTTTTTCCCCAGGAAAGGATCTCCATTATCAATAATCCCACAAACACACCCAAACATGGATGATAAATAAAGAATAAACAAGGGAGTACATTAAAAGTGTAACATGGTTTTATAGTGGAGTTTTCCTGAGGATTGTGCTCATATCCTCATCTAAAGTAGTTCTACCACACTTCTTCATTATATCATAAATATGTTCGAATAATTAAGTAGAATACCATGAACTTATTATAGGCTTGGATCTAGATTTTTGGATAAAAGTATCCCAATTAAATATTAAGGGTGAATGTTGATGGGGAAGATTTAGGTACACCAAGACCCTCGAGATGTGTTGGAATCTTCCGCACACATCGGGGCTTTGTTAAAGGATGATTCTTTCATTATCTTAGTAATGGATTTTCCATTGAATCTGAATGGTGGGAAATTATTAAAGAAATTATGTATGTTGTTCATCATGGATGGAGGAACCCGTGGTTAGAATCTGACTCTATTTCTATGGTTCATACTTTGAAGAATCAATCCAAAAATTTTCTATGGATAATGCTTCTAACATGGATAGAATAAATTCAACTTTGTGATCAAAATTATATAGATTTTACTCATTCTTAGAGGGAGGCAAACTAGGTTTTTTTTCTCTGTCCAAAAGAGAAATTGTGGAGTCCAGTTTGAACTAGTTATTTGTTACTCATGATTTTTTCACAGGATGTTGATTGTTATGCATGTGATGTTTTTCATTCATGTCTTTATAAACCCCATGTACTGCCAATTTTTCTATTTTATAATAATATCTCTAGGAACAGGCTTTCCCTGATCCTGAACCTATTTTATTAAATGTTAAGGGTGAATTAGAGTTGGTAGTTAAGAAAAAATGGTGAATATTACATTAAGGGGAAGAAATTATCCACTGACATGATTATGTATGAGGATTGATTGGTGAGTTCCCCTCAAAACTAACACAATATTACATAACACCCAAGTTGATTCACTAGGTAATATAACTACAACCCTAATATACCTAGAATAAGAAAATATAGTCATTATCATTTCATATTACAGGGTGGTCTAAAAATTTATCAATAAATATTTGGAGGAGATCAATTATGTGTTTACCACCCCTAATCAAATAAATTCCATATCCTCTCTAAAAAATAATCTGAATGGATAGATTCACTTAATTAAATAATATCTACAAATGGGAAATATTCTAACACATCAATCCAAGAATGAAAAGATATGATAGTGGGTAATGAACTTCATCTTCTAATATGGCCATAATTTCAATAAAGTCACACAAAAGCGATGTTTTGAGGGGATCCTTTCTCGTTTGATTGAAGGAGGAGAGACCCTCACTGTTATTCCAGAAGTCTATATAGGCACCTTCATTTCTATTTAATTGATATCCAAGTTATTCCATAAAATCAAGATACATGGATACTTCATAACATCAATAATAAAGTAACACATGGTGTTGACAAAAAAGGTTCCATGTCTATAAAATATATAACAAATTTACTCATCATCCCCTAAAACTGATTAAAAGTATCAAATATTCATGGTAGTTTTCCATATGGGAAATTTATTCCATGGCTACATATCCCCCATCCACAAAAATGTTAGTTCAAGTATATCTTTAATACCACTGACTTATCCTCTAAATCGATCAAGGATATATTACTTAGGTAAATTGATGAAAAATAAATAATAAATTCTTTTGGATACTAACATTATTGCTAGATTTGTGTCCCTTAAACATTATTAATGGACAACATAACAAATTTATTCTCTTCTGAGCAGAAGTGGATGTATTAGGAATATAATATCCAGTCCAACCATTTATTTTGTTATCATGAAGGGGTGAACTGATAGTGAGAAGGATTTAACAAGACCCTATATAACATCCTATTGAATATGGTGAAAAAAAGTATAATTTTTTACATAATCTCATTCATACTCTGTGATATTATCATACCACAACTTGTATTGTTACACAAGGGACCCCATATTATTTTGTGTATAGAAAAAAGGAAATATTTCCCATTGATATCCAATTTCCCTCTCTTTTCACTCTTATTTATATCCTGTTTTATATAGATGATAATTCTCATATATGATTGGATGAGTTTGAGTGACTTGATAAGCATATATTATGAAAATTCTATAACATTTAAGTTCACAAAAATGTAACACATAGGAATTCAACAAGATTTCCCCCCCATTAATTCCTATAAGGAGAATTGGTATTATCTTTGAGAATTTCTAGGATTCCCAAGAGGAATCCTCCAAAGTTAGAGTCAGAATGGATGGGGCATAATCTCATATAGAAGTTCTACTCAAATTGAACATACTCCCTAATCATGATGGAAGAAGATTGTATCAAGCCTACCACAAATTAAATATCTCTCATGAAATAATTTTTATAATCTCAGAAGCTGTGAAACATAAAAACATGTTATGCATACCTCGATACCTAGGAGGGAGGTATAATTTTTAGTCCATTGTTCAGATATGATTTGTACTCTCAAATTTTCCCACAAACTATAAATCCATTTTCCTTCATTTCTATAAATTTTGATTCCCTAACCAAGGTGAAATCCACCTGAAAACCCAATAACACATAGAAAATGACAAGTTTCATCATATATAGTCATCATATGATAACTTCAGACTCTGAGTGGTCACTAATTTCTTTTGAATCAACTAGACCTATTTTGGGGTCTCTTATTCCATACTCAGCAGGACAACTGCTATCTCACCTACCTCATGCAAACATAATAGTGAATAAAATAGATTTCCATAAACAACCTCTAATAGTGCCTTATGAATTTGAGATTAGTAACTAATATTATATGATAAATCCACTAAGTAAATATGATCATCCTTTGGTCAACTAAAATTGGGGACACATTCCCAAAGAATATCCTTCATAATTTTCATTGTTCACTCTAATTTTCCATCAGTTTAT
This sequence comes from Viscum album, assembly GCA_963277665.1. NCBI lineage: Eukaryota > Viridiplantae > Streptophyta > Magnoliopsida > Santalales > Viscaceae > Viscum > Viscum album. Next base: position 755,248,398 of record OY728160.1, read on the forward strand.
AGATAATACGAACTACTCAGCTTCAACTGAGTCCCCATAAATTTATTCAAGAATTTACAAAATGGTGATGTCAAAGTGAATCTTGTAAAAATATTATTCTTATATTCACTCCATTCATCTATATAATATATTGGATACAGAGTCTTCCTGACTCATCTGTGGAATGATTCTATTTAATCAGTTTGAGATGTTCCACCTTTATCAGCTAGTTAATCACAACACACACATTATCATAATATTTCAAGGTATTGGTAATCCCTATAAAAACATCCATCATTACCTCATCCCACTTCCATAAAAGCATGTGAGGAGGCTGAATCTAACCACCAAGTCATTGATTCTTGGACCTAATCCTTTGGTTGGTATGACAATGGGAGACAAGACTGGTAATGTCCCTCTTCATACCTGACCATCAGGATCATTACCTAATATCACAATACATCTTCATCAATCTTGGGTGAAATTACTACTTTGAATAATCTTCATCCTTCATCATCTCCTCCATCATATAATTAGGAACTACAACACTCCCATGAAGATTGATCACATCATCCCCATCTAAAGACCATCATTGAACTAGATTATTCCCCACACACCTATATGACAAACCATAAATTTTATAAACCATAATTCCTAATTTATTACATAAAGTCACAAATAATACATTTCCAAAAAAATCAAAGGCCTGTATTTTTTTGATAATTAGATACATACAACAATAACTAGAAATTGGGATATAACAACATTATTTAAAAACTACATTATATTCCCTTAAAATACATTGATCTCATAATAGAACTTGGGATAACATGGGGATGTACAGAAGAAATGGGTGAGTCAAAAATCCTAGTAAGGGAAAATTTAATGAATTTCATGATTAAGGTAATAAAAGTTCATCAAGTTTCATATCAAGGTGATATAAAAGATACATAATCATAAACATGAACATAAAAGCATTATATAAGATGATATCATCAAGGAAAAATTATAATATAAAAATAAAAAATAATAATAAAATAATAAAATAATGTTCTTAGGATAACCTCTCATGAAATATACATGGTATATCATGTGATAAAAAAATACCCAATTTACTAAATGACTATATAATTCCAGGACCACCCATAAAATTCATATCATGTACATGCATTAGTGTGACACAGATATCATACCACATAAGAATTCCATTATTCACTTTTAATCCCATAATTAAAGATAGTGGGTTATATACATAGATAAACATAATAAATAAAGGATATTAACATATAATTGAAAACCCTTGAGTGGAAATGGGGATGGATATTCACAACACAAATATTTGGCATGAAAAAATCACATGATGATTTTGACAACAATATGGGTGTACATAATGATTCATGTAAGGGTTTAATGATAGTAAAAATAAATAAGTTATTACTTTTAAATGATATGGATAGTAAAATGTATGTGTAAAAACACATTCCATCATGAAAAATTAGAAATAAAATGGTATAATACAAATAAATTTCTTGAATAAAGAGGAGGGGGAGAGAATAACTTACCTTAAGAGAGTGTTTTAAAAATATTAAGAGGATCTTATTATGATATTGGGAACCAAAATGGATGGATTTATATCAGTATAAGGTTTAACTTCATTATTAATGAGTTTTGAGTAAATAAGAGTGAGATTTGGGTGGGTATTTATACTAAAAGAGAGGGAAATTCATTATTAATTTCTAAACTTATGTTCTGGGATTGGATGTGATAAAATAATAAAAAACTCAAATATTCCCTTGTATTTTCACTTGTTTTTAAAAAATGAGGACTAGTTTTCAATATTTCATATTTTATGAACCAAAAATATTAAAATAATACCATTGGTGATGTAGTAGTGGGTCATGTTCATAAAGAATTGATTTTAAAAAAAAATAATATAGGGTTTAGAGGATTCAAAATGGGTTTATAAGACTAATAAAATAACTTAAAATAAAATTATTTTAGAGCCAAAATATATATTTGGTAGTGGATGCATTTTATATCATTAATGGAATCAATTTTATGCTTTTATGATTCTATAATATGGATCATATATTTATACCATTTAAATTTTTACCCAAAAATTTAAATTTATCAAAAAATTATAAAAAATTCACCAATGGATGATTTCAATGTTTCATTTCAAAAATTAATATTTATGTTAAAAATATAATTTTCTAAATATATTAATTTTCAAATTTAAATAAAAATACCTATTTAGAAAAAAATGTTAGTTTTATATAATTAACCACTTTTCAACCCTTATAAAAATTACACAATAAATCATTAAATTATATTATGATTTATATATAAATTAATATTAATTACCACAAATATATTATTTAAATAATATTTATTTAAAAAATTATTCAATTTATCAAAAATAATTTCTTAATTGAAACTATATATTTGTCAAAAATAAAATCTTGATTTCTTCCTATCAAAATCTAGTTTTATCAATCAAATTATATAATAAATTTTAAATTATTAAAAAATAGATAAATATAATAATTATTTTATTAAAGAAAATTTAAAAATCCTTAGTAGTAGGGTCTAGATACATAACACCTTATTACACTAGTGTATTCCTTAAGGACAAGGTGTTCGATGTTGGTTCTTTTTTGGGGTGGTTCAGTGAACATGGTATGGGTTAAGATATCAATAAGCTTGAAGTTCTCCCAAAAATGGTTTAATCAAGTTTTAATTTTTAAATCTCATCCTAGTATTGGTCAAGGGAAATTTACATTAATTTCATCTCCCTTAGAAGCTCTGATAGATGAGATTTATATTCCAAGGACATAGCTTCTTCTTCTTGTGTCAAATAGACTATATCATAACCCTTTATATATAATAAGCTTAATGGTCACTGTAAAATTACCATATTATTAATGGTTAAGATTCTTGATGGTATTTTAAATCCAATAATATACATTTATAAATTGGTCCAAAATAACCAATGTAGTGTATGCGTTCTCTATTACTATATTACTAAATAAGGAATTTATTCATTTAGAATGGAATTTCATTTATAAAATTTCATGTTTTTACATTCTTCCCCCTTTAATAAATTTCCCATTTAAATTTCATTTTGTACACCATAAAAAATGAGGGTACTTATGTTTCATTGGTTCTTATAGGTCCCATGTTGCTTCCTCATACTTTTGGTTCTTCCACAACACTTAAACCAAGTGAGTTTTGTTGATTGGTATAACATTGTATCTATGATCCAAGATCTTAATTGGAAGCTACCCATTTAAAATATCATTCTCAAAGGGTACCATATATAGACATAGTACATATGATGGGTCTAATATGTACTTACTCAAGAGGTAAAGATGGAACAAAGTATGTACTTGAGAAAGTTTACGTGGGATGGATAGTTGATAGGCCTCATCTCTAATGTGATATAGGATCTCAAAGGGATTGATGTATCTTGGAATTATCTTTCCATTCTTCTCAAACCACATATATTTCTTCCATGGTGATATATTAAGGAACACTTTATCTTTGACCTAAAACTACATGTCTCATTGACGATTTTATACATTTCATTTCTGCTAACTTTTTGTCTACTTCATATGATATTGAATGGTTTGAAACTTATATATCATCTCTTGGATAAGATCAGGTCCCTTATTTTTTTTCACTCCAACTTCATCCCATCATGTTGGAGTTAAACATCTCTTCCCATATAATTCCTCACAAGGTTCCATTTGGATACTATAATTAAACTTATTATTATATGATAACTCCACTTGGTGAAGTTGTTGATGCCAAATTAATTGGATATACATTGAACATTATCTCAGTATATCCTCTAGAGTTCTAATGATTCTCTCAAACTGATTATCTTTCTGATGGTGTTAAACCCTATAATAAACTATCTCTATATTCGATGATCACTGAAGGATTCTATAAAACCATTAGGTGAACCTCATATCTCAATTAGATACAATAGAGAGTGGTACTCCATGCAGTTTTACCACTTCCCATATGTGTATCGTAGAAAATTATTCAAGATGGAAATCATTATTAATAGCAATGAAATGCACTGAATTTTTAAGGTGACCAACTACTACCCAGATATAATTTTTTCATTTAAATTTCATGGGGATTGTTGTGATGAAATCCATGATTATGTTATTCCATTTATACATTGGTATGAAAAATAGTTTCATCATTCCATTAGAGTTATTTTGTTTAGACTTGACTTATTAGAAAACCGGGCATTGAGATAAAAATTAGGCATCCTTTCTCTTCATGTTACCACACTAGAATTTTTTCTTCCCATATATATACATATTAGTGTTTCTTTTATGAATAGATAAGGATGATATATGCACAATATCCATAATTTACCTCAATATTTTAGGTTTTTATGGGAAAAATATCTTTTTTCTAAACCTTATAACTCCATCATTATCGAACTTGAAATCCAAAATATTCACTACAATTTTTTGCTACACATCATCATCATTATGGGCATCCTTGATCCTCAAAAGAATAGATGGTTGAATAGTTATTTGAACAAGTTAGGGTGATGTTATATTTATTATTACAATGATAATAATTTTCACATCATGGAATATTGGATCCATTTCAATACTCATAATTGATAGGTTGGTAGGATCATTTCTACTCAGAGCATCTTCCACTTTATTCATATTACTAGGATTGTATTGGATTGATCAATAATAATCCATGATCATAAGTAACCACTTTAATTGGTGAATAATTATCTCTCTTTTTAATATACGTTTGAGGATTTTATGATTTGTATAGATATCACAATTTTCCCCATATAAATAATGTCATAGAGTATTTAATGTGGAGATCATTGAATCCAATTCTAGATCACGTGTTTGGTAGTTCATCTCATGTATCTTTAATGGGAAGTAAGAATAGACTATCACTTTTTTTATCTTTCATGAGTATGAAACCTATTAATTTATTAAATTTATCACTGTAGATCACAAATACATCCCCACTGGTGGGTGATGTATGCACATGTATAGTAATGAACCTTTATTTTACTCATTAAAGATATCCTCATATTCATTAGTCTAGAAAAACAACAATCCCTTCCATGTTATCCTAATTAGTGGGATTGAAAATACTGATAAGTTTCTCAAAAATCGATGATAATACCTATATAGTCCATGGAAACTATGCATTTATGTCACATATGTTGGTTTGGGTCATCCTTCAATAGCCTATATTTTGGAAGGATCCATATATGTCCCTTTTATGGTCATAACATTCCCCATGAATGTTACTTAATCCATAAAAAACATTAATTTATTGTACTTCTCATATAAATTTTCCATTATCAAGGTCTCTAATACAACTTTCAAATGGTCTTCATGTTCCTCTATTCTTTTAGAGTAGATAAGAATATATTCTACAAATTCCACCATAATTTTTTTAGATAATACCTAAAATCTATATTCATTAAGTCCACGAAGACAACTATAGATTTAGTGAGTATAAATGGAATCACTATAAACTTGTAGTTCCCATTACTTGTATGAAAATTAGTCATTGGGATATCCTCCTTTACCTTTACTTGATGATGTCCTGATAGAAGATCAAGATTAGTGAATTATTGAGCTCCACATATATGATCAAACAAGTAATCAATCTATAGTAGGGGATACATGTTCTTTATCATGATTTTATAAATATCCTGTTGAACTATAATTATTCTTAATGAAAAGGACTGGTGTACCCCATGTTGAAGCAATTTAGAATATATACCATTTATTTATATTCTAACGTAGTTTCTTCTTCAGTTTTTTAAGTTCAATAGTGGATATTCTATATATAGTCTGGGATATTGTCGAATATTTAGGTATATATTTCATCAATAAATCAACCTCTTGTCTAGGAGGAAGACTAAGAAATTATTTGGGAAAGACATCAACATATTCCCTCACAATGGTAATTTTATAAAGGTCGATATTTTCCATGGAATCAATTATTTGAGCTAGATAAAATTAATCAAAATTTAATAATATATATTATAGAGATGACGATACAAAGTAGTTTCATCCTCCACCTTTCACTTGTATAGAATTAGAGGGAGAAACAAACTATGGAGGGTGATTTCATACTCTCATCAATTTATGTTGGATATATATAAGAAAAGATAACACACACACACATAAATACATTAAATTCTAATAATGGGAGTATCACAAGGTTCTCAAGGAAATTAATCCCAAAAATATGGATAGTGTAATTGTTATATACTTGGAATTAAAAAATATCCCCATTTTCCATTTTCATTGATACCTCTATTTCCATATTTTTGGGAAGCCTTTGAATATTTCTACTAATATTTCATCTTATGAAAGAATATATAGAACTATAATCAAATAGTATCTTAACTATGCTAGGATTAATAACAAGTGTACATGTCACCACATCATTGTTCAGATCCACCATAACAGATGTGATGGAATAATATCTCCCTTTTTTATGGGACTTGGAGGTTGTTGTCATCAATTATCATTTAAAACCATTATATTACTACATTTATTCAGGAAGTATCATTATTCCTTACAATTAAAACATTTGACATCATGTTGAGGTTTGACCAGATAATTCCTTTCTTATATCACATTGGTGGGTTTATGCTATTTTCATTTACTAGCCAAGTATTATTCTTTATTTCACCTAAATAATATACTTATCCCATTATATAAATTTATGGTATACTTCTTCCCACAATTTTAACATATGTGATATTGGAGTTTTTCCCATATGGTATTTATCCATCACTCCCCCAGATTATACTCCATTCATTTCTTCTTATCACCAGACCCATGACACCCTTTAGATTCTATAATATCCATTTAGATATTTAGGGAACATAAAATTATTTATTCATAGATTTAAAAGTCATGAGTAAATAATTATTATCATATAATAATCTTTATCCCACCAAAGAAGTAGTCAAATTTACTTTCAATATAAATGAAAAGTTATAGGCATATCATTCAAATCTTGTGATGTTTTCCTCGTACTCTCTGATGGAATTATCATCATTTTCCATGAGGATGATGAAATCCCTCTCTATTTTAAGTCAGATAGTGTGAGGAAAATATGTATCAAAAAATATTTTTTAGTATTCATTCCACTCCATTGCATATATATCATTCCTGGTATTCATATTTTTTTTGTCAAAGACCATCATTAGTCATCTTCACTATCCAAATGATTAATTGTAAGCACAAACTTATATTATTTAGAACATTGATTTATGGATATGTTATTTGAAATATATTTTATCCTTTATTCCACTATTAAAGGATCTAAATGTAACCCCCTGATATCTTTTGAAATATTTTTTTCAAATTAATTTACACTTTTCAATATTTTTCATTTCATGCCACAATGAATATAGCTTGTGCTATATAAAATCACCATGTTATTCTTGCTTTATACCCAGCACCGATTCAATATTGCACTATATGAAACACTTATATTAGATTTCTGTACACACAACACTATGTTTGGCTTATGTTATATATAATGATGATTTCCTTCGATAACTTGCGTGACACACAAGACCTAGTTTTACTAAACTACAATGTAATATTAAAATTATTATATTTTTAAACTAGATGTTGAAATGAAGCTTAAGATTAATTAAAATAAAAAAATTATTTAAGAATTTATATAAGAAGAATTATTATGTTTCCAATTAACTATAAATGAAAATAATACCCTTATGAAAATATAGGAAATCTTTTGCTACAAAACAATATTTATAAAATCAAACATGTTTTAACTCAATAAATTAATTAAAATACTTTTGATAAATTATTTTAATGATATATATAAATATATGTTTATTATATTCATTCAACTAATTAAAATTCATCTTATGTGTCTTCAAGACAAAAGATAATAAAAAAACCAATTTTACGCCTAAAGATATATATTTTTCTAAAAGATAATTTGATCACCTTTTAATGGAAATCCTATTATAAATATAAATTTTGAAAATTTTATAAATTATATTTGATAATATAAAATTCATTTTTTAAATTATAATATCAAAATTAGCTTAGGGGTGGATTCTTTTTATATTTCTAGGAAGTTTCATTTTTTGATGAATGGTGAAAAATACTGAATTCTAATTCAAAACTGCATTTTATTTTAATTTATTTATTTTGTTAAATTATATTTTAATTTTTTTATTAAAGTATATTTTTATCAATTATACCTATATTAATACAATTTATTTCATTTTAATCAATTTCACATTTAAATTAAATGTAAAAACATCTCAAACTTTTTAACATTTTCACTTTAAAAAATCGTTGTCTCGTCCTATATTAGGGATTAATTTTAAATTAATTTCTACAAATTCTATGTTTATTAATTGAAAAAATACATTCCATATTTGGAATAATAATAATTTATAATCCCCAGTAATTTAAACTTAGTTTTTGGAAAAAAATATTAATCAAAGTAATTAAACTTAATTATAATGATTAAGGTAAAATGAGTTTACTTAGTGGTTAAAATTTATCTTAAGAGGATAAATAACCTATAAAAAATTCCAAAATCCATTTTATGGAAATATTTATTCCATATAATCACTTTTATTTAACATGGACCATTATCTGAGGAAAATTATATATGAGAGACCTCTCAATAGTGTTTTCCTTTTTATAATTACAAGAATGTCACTCCTCCACTATAAAAGGTCACTCACCACCCTCACTTATACACAACTATCAAGCCATTATGATCATGAAAAACCAGCCAAAATAAGATCTAAAATTACCTCCTATCATCCAATAATCCTCAACTTTGGTAGAAAGAAAACCAAGTAAAATCTTTGGTGCAAACCAAAAGAAATTACTCAAAGAAGAGGCATCATCCTTCAAAAAGAACTTTTGTTCTATTTCACTATATGATCCCTAAATTAATATTATTAAATGATTATATAAAAAAATAATTATCATAAATATACTTATATTTGTTCATTTTAATGGTTCAACCTACACCTACATACACTATGATCAAATGGGATACACAATAATGGTTCGTGTGTACGACAGACTACCGCCTCGCAAACCATTATCATTTGTTCTTCCATGACCACCTTTAAAGATTGGAAATAATGATTGAAATATTGTTTTTATATTATATAGTTGATATTAATTATTTATTTTTACTTATTTAATTATTATATAACACATACCTTCATGCTTTACATTTTGTGAGAATACGATAACTTTATTTGTGGACGTGTGGAATACTGCCTGCTTAAAGAAATATGATTCATTTACACTTTAAATGGAATATATTAAGGATGGGTTTATTAAATTTATTTGATATATATGAAATCATAATATAAATATAATTATAATATATATACATATATGGCATTTACTTTCATTCTTTCAATATGATAAGAAAACATAAACAGTGTTCATGAGTACGCATGGCCTACTGTCTCTATGAATGGTGTATTCCATTTCATATTTCTATATTTTATAGATTATTATAAATAATTATATAATTAATATATATGATATTTATTAAAAAATTTAAATCATTTAATTAATTAAATCATGATATAATTAATAGGAACAAAAATCACATGTCAAAACATATACGAAAAACAAAGCTGTTATTACCCTAAATGTAACTCTAACATGAAATTTCTAATAAAAAGGAAATATAAATTCATAATAAGACCATATATTTTATGATATATAATAATATGGTTTTATGGTAAATTTATAATAAAATAATATTTATTAAACATGAGGTTTGAATGTGTACGAAGAAATTCAAGACTTAAAGTAAGGGGTTTCTCGTCTCAATTTTATTTCAGTGAGATATATGATATATTCACCACTTATTCTTGTTGTGAAGTATATAAAATTACAAATAAAATATTATAGCATGGATTTCATTTAATTACTAATATTAAAAGTTTCAATTTATTTTATTATTTCACAGATCTCACAATTCAAAATTTACTCAAGTGGTAACGTGATTTATAGTGTCACTTTTATTTTTGTGAGACTTATGCCTTATTAAACACTTGTTTCTTTTGATTGGTGTATATACTTCCCATGAATTTATTCTATGATTATTATACTTAAATTTATTGGTATTTACATATCAATTTTTTTATCACTATTTTATTAGGTTTACGGTTAAAAAGTTACGAAATCGGTTAAGTACTTTTGTCTCAATTTTCCTTATTTAAGACACATGTTATGTTATGCACCTATATTTTTTTACGAGGTTTATACAATATAATTTTAAATTTTGTGTAATTATTATAAATAATTTCATGATATTTTAAGATTCATCTAATTTTATTATTTCAAGGTAATTTTTGATTCAAAGTTACCAAAGTGATAAGAGTTTCTTTCTATAATCTCATTGTTTATTAGGATTGTTTATGATTATGCTTCCATTGATCAAATCCTATGATCCATATCTCAATAATTATCATTAATTTTATTATCCTATAGTTTTTCATGATATATTCAAGTAATGTTACCATTTCCCACTCTTTGGTACTTAATATAATTAAGAAAATGTTTTTTTTAAATCTAACATTATTTCTCTTTTTGGTTTGAAATCTATTTCACCCAAAACCATGTTTTCTAAAAATATTTTCAAAAATATTTTACTATGATTTTAAAATTAAATTTTACCCATGTTTTTATCATTTTAATAAAAATATGGGTTTAAAAGGAATATTTTTATCATTTTTTCAATCAAGGCACTTCTGTAAACTTTTTACGGTGAAAAAGGAATGTTCATAATGTACTAATTTAACCACTATCATTACCATTATTTCCTTGAATCATACTATGAAATTTTACAAGGTTATTTTTTAAAGATAATATTTTGTCTAATATTCTGGAAATTATTTATTTTAATTTTTTTTTCAATTTCTCTTTATGTTTATGTTTAAAAATAGTTTTAAATGATTTTCAAAGATTCCTTTATAAATTTTCAAGTTTTATTTTTAATGAAGAACGTTTTCAAAATGTTTTATGATATAAAAAATTGTTCTTCAAATAAAAAAGTATATTTTCTCATAATTTTTTAATTTTTTTTTAAATATTTCATAATATTTTTTTCAAAGTAGTTTTTAAATAAAATTATTTTGAAAATTTTTCATAATTTTAAGAGTTATTTTCAAGGAAGGATTATTTTCTATAAGAAATTTCCATGTGATATTTGAAAATCATTCTACATAAAAGATGGAATTATTTTATATATTTTATGATTTACCAAGGATAAAATCCAAGGACACTATTCTTATTCTTTTTTTGAATAGTTTATGTTTATGATGACAAGTTGTTCATGAAACCCGTTTTTCTTCAATAAGATATACCATGATGAAACCCACTTCCTTTCATGGTTTATACTATGAAGAATTGATTATGAAAAATTTATATTTTCCCCAAGTTACAATATTATGAAATATTTTTAATACCCATTTCATTTCTTGGTTTATGATATGGTGTTTATGAAACCCATATTTTTTTATCGGTCATGATATGATGAGTGTTTTATTATCTTGTGGCACATGTATATATAATTTCATTATGTTATGGGTGGGAACTATATATATGGATAATGAATTTGGTAATAGTAAATTTTCAATGAGATCAAAGGGTACATGGTAGGGAATACCAAGCCCATAATAAAGGGGTATATGGGAGGGCATACCAAGCCCGTAATAAGAGGTTATATGGGAGGAAATATCAAGTCCATAACAATAGTGTACATGGGAGGGAATCCCAAGCCCATAAAAAGAGAGTACACAAGTGGGTATCCCAAGCCTGTAATAATAGGTTACATGGGATGGAATCACAAGACCAAAACAATATGGTACATGAGAGGTCATCCCAAGACCAAAGAAGGTACACTAGTGATTATTTCAAGCCTAACATGTTATGATGGTCTTGGTAGGTAGCCTTGGAATATAATTTTCTATGCTTATGTGTATGCCATAATTCCATGTATTATTATTATGTTATGATCTAATGGATTAGGATCTTGATTACCTTTTTATTAAAGTCTTATAAAATTCAAATCCTTATTCCATGACTCTTGATTATGATCTTTGATATACAAGGTATGATATTATAATGTTATGATTATGTTCTCATACTCTTATACTCATGTTATTCTTATATATCTACCTTGTTTACCATTAAAAATATTTTGAGCTCACCCCATTCTTATTTTCCTTTCCCTAGGTTATGGAGAAATTTTTTAAGTATGAGTACTTAAGGGGAAGATCTTTAAGGGAGATGTTGAATATCTTTCACCAATTTAGAAGATTATGTTTCCAAGATTCCAAAGACACTAAAATATTACATTCTATAGGCATGTAATTTTTTAATGTACTGGTTATTTATCTAAAATGATGCAATATCCATGTATATTAATCATGTTTCACTTTAGTTGGTATCAAAGGAAAGGTTTAGTCAAACTTTGGAAATTATGATTGGAAAACTTTTCTAAGATACCTATGGATATTTCAAAGGATATGTCAAGGGATATCTCTAAGGATAAACCTAAGGTGTTATAGATTTAAAATTAGGTTCCATTATTTAGGCATAGTATATGTAATTTTTTATAATTATGTGGTTTTCTACTATAATAAGTGTTGATAAAACTATAACAACCTTGTTTTTTATTACACACTTAAACAAGATTAATTACATAAAACCTTCACTTGATACAATAGAGAAAGTCAAGTGGTCTAGTGTCCTTGTAGATTATGAACATTACATAACAACTTAAAACTTGAAACACAACATCTTTATTGAAAAATTCCTTTAAATTAAGACTACATTCCCTCTTACTTAGCATTGAATGGGATACCCCGAGGACATGCATAAGAAAAAGGTAAGCTATAAATCCCAACAAAGGAGTAAACACGGCATAACATGAAGAATAAAATACATATCAGATATAAGGAATGTCAATGGAGAAAAAAATAAACATGAACATAAATGGAAGATATATCATGATTATCATAACATGGAAATGTGGAAACAACACTTAACATGGAATTAGTAGGAGCCAAGGCTCATTGCACATGGAGCATGAGTAAACCATCATTGCACTTGAATTGTCACGAGTAAAACCTCATTTCACTTTAATTAGAATGATTAAACCATAATTTCACTTGAATTATAATGATACTAATGTTTACCCAATGCATTGGAGTGCTATCAGGGTGCACCCTTCTTAAACATTTCATTTCATGCATAAGTGTGCCACATGGATCATACAACATAGAATCAATAAAGATCATAATTTATTCAAATATAAAAGAATGTGGAATTAATAAATGAAATTCTATAATCAATAAACAAATGTTCATAAAGGTGAATACCCTTGATAGAGTAATGGGCATGATATTCACGACACAATGACTTTGGTTTTGGAAAATCACAGTGCAATTTCGGCAGCATAACGACGTGACATAAGAATTCATAAAAATGGATGATTACAGATAAAGGAGTGTATCATCATATATACATGAAATTGAAAGTAAGGGGTTAATATAGATACATTTCTCAACATAAGTAATGGAATTTTAGATTCATAATACAAAATAATTTCTTGAATGAAAACGAGAAGAGAGAAATTCCTTACAGAATTTCGGCATGGTAACAAGTGTACATTGGGAGGAATTAATGAGATATAAAGGGGTATCTAATCATTAAAACATAAATAGGGAAGTGTGGGGGCGGTGAAAAATCATACCCCAACATTTTTAAATGAAAATAAAAGGTCATAACAACATAATGAAATTTGGACAAAAATGGGAAAGGAAGAAATCCCTTACGGAATTTCGGCATGGTAACAGGTATACATGAAAGTCATAGATGAGAGAGAAAGGGGAATATAATCATTAAAAAATAAATATGACAGTATAGGGGAGGTGTGAAATCATACCACAAAATTTTTAATTGAAAATAAAAGGGAATAATAATATTAAGAAACTTGGATAAAATGATAAAGGAAGGAATCCCTTACTTGGAAGTGTGATCCCAAAGGATTGGGAGAGGTTTTATAGAGGATTCATGGGATCTTGGGGTTCCTTGGGAGTATTCTAGAGAGATTAAGGAAGAAGTTGGTCGAGATCCAAGAGCTTTGAGTGAAGAGGAAGTGGGATCTTGGGTGTGTTTATATAGGAAAATAGAGGGAATTATTTATTATTTAGGTTTTAGACCCTACACATTAAACTAATCAAAACCACAAAACATACCAAGGTTTTTTCCCATGGTTTTTTTAAATGGGAGTGTAAAAAAATATTTTATAAGTCCAGTTTCTGAACTTCTTAAAATATTAGGATTGCTTATGTAGAGGTGAGTCACACTCTCAAGGAAATAATTTTAAAAAGATAAAATGTTTAATTAGTCTTGGAGGGTCATCTAAGGCATTGTAAAATAAATAAAATAAACCTAAAATCACATTATTTCAATGGTAAAACATATATTGGCTGAAAATATCACTTATAGTATTTTATTAAATCACTATTGGGTCATTATGATGTCATAAAACACATTAAATAATTAAACGGTATTAAATTTTTTACCCAAAAATTCAAATATCTCAGAAAATTATTAAAATTCACTGTTGGATAATTTCGACGTACTAATTCCAAAAATAATATTCATTTTATCTATATAATTTTATAAATATGTGAATTTTTACTTTTAAAATAAAAAACAACATTTATCGAAAATTCATGGGTTTTAACAAAAATAGATTTCAAACCTTAATAAAAATAACAATTGTATTCATAATAATTATAAGATAATTTATATTTAATAAAAAGTAACTTAGTAATAATATTTTATTTAAATAATATTTAATTAAAAAATCCATTAATTCATCAAAATAGATTTCATAATAGAATATTAACTAAAAATTCTATTTGTACTTTAAAAACTATTTACAAAGTAACAATAATAAAATGAATGTATATTATTTATTATCTAAAAAAATAATTCACATAATCATAGTGCGAAGGTCTTGTTACATAACCCCTTATAACACCCACATAGGACAGAAGGGTAAGGTGTGCGACAGTGATAAACTCTTGGGGAGGCTCGGATAACATCACTCAGGTGGTAATCTCAATCAACTTCCTCTTCTCCCATAGGTAGTTCTGTTCGAGCTTAACGTGTTGAACCATAGCTTGAGATTGGTCAAGAGCGAAGTCCAATGACACCACCTCATTTATAAGAACCAATAAATGGGATTTGTATGGGGAAAGTCTACTGGATGAGGCCATCGCTTCCTTTGTCTGAGTAAATTGGATTTGTTAAAGCCCTATATTTGTACTAATCATGTGATCACTGTTCAATGGCTATATAAGTAATGGTAACAATTATTAACAGTATTTTGAAATATGAAACATAAAACCAATGAATTTCATATTTTATATAACCATTTTACAAAATGAGACATTTAATTTGACCAAGAGTAATTTTCATTAACAAAAGTTTGGGTCGTTAAAATTCCCCCCCCCCTTAAGAAATTTTTCCCTTGAAATTTATTTTTCCCACACTAAAATAGATGTGGGTAACTCTTCTTTATCACTTCCTCCCATTCCCACGTTGCTTCTTAAAACTGTTGGTTTCACCACAACACCTTGACGAGGGGAATTGTCTTATTTCATAGAACTTTTTCTCTATAATATAAGATCTTCACCGGCTTTTCTTCACAGGAGAGGTCATTATCCAATGGTACCATCTTTGGATTGAGTACATGCGATGGGTTAGGTATGTACTTCCTCAAGAGTGATTCATGTAATACATCATGTACTTGAGATTGGTTTGGTGGGAGTGTTAGTTGATAGGCCATTGATCCAATACGATCAAGGATATCAAAAGGGCTGATGTACCTTGAACTAATCTTTCCATTCTTCCAAAATCTCACAACTCTCTTCCACGGTGATATGTGGAGGAATACCATGTCTTCAACATCAAACTCTAGGTCTCATCGATGATTATCAACATAACTCTTTTTTCAACTCTGAGTAGCATTAATGTGCTGCTGGATGGTCTTAACCTTCTCTACCATTTCTTCAACCATTTCCAGACCTAGTAGTTTTCTCTTCCCAACTTCATCCCAACCTACTCGTGTTCTGCACCTCTTCCCATACATGGCTTCATAAGGATCCATTTGGATGCTTGAGTAGAAACTATTATTGTATGAGAATCCAACAAGAGGAAAATGTTGATTCCGTGCTCCATTTAAGTCCATTGAGCATGTTTCCAACATTTCCTCAAGTGCTTGGATAGTCCGCTCATATTGGACATCATTTTGAGGATGATAAGACATATTAAAGTTCAGATCAGTATCTGGATCATGTTGAAGATTCTTAAAAAATATATTTGTGAATCATGGATCTTGATCGGATACAATCTATAGTGGTACTCCATGCATCCTTTCCACGTCTCTAATGTATATCTGTTCCAGTTGATCCAGTGAAAAATCATCCCAAATTTCCATTAAGTGTGCAGTCTTTGTAAGACGATCAACAACAACCCAGATAGCATTGTTTCCTTTGGATGTCTTCGGAAGTCTAGTGACAAAGTACATGGTGATGTTCTCCCATTTACATGCTGGTATGGGTAATGGTTGCATCATCCCCTTAGACTTCTGCCACTCAACCTTCAGTTGCTGACATACCAGAAAATTTGATGTATACTCAACGATCTCCTTCTTCATGTTATCCCACCAATAAATCTCTCTGAGATCTCAATATATCTTTGTGTTTTCTTGGTGAATGGAGAAATTTGAACTATGTGAATAATCCAAAAGTTCCTTCTTTAACTCATGATTCTATAGAACACATAGTCTTGACCCAAATCTCACAATTCCTTCTTCATTGACATTGAACTATGAGGATTTACCTTTTCTAATAGTTTCCACCTTTTCCTAAATTCCCAAATAATCCTTTTTAGCATCCTTTAACCTTTCCAAAAGAGATGGTTGAGCAATCATTTTTGAAAGGATTGATGATGTTCCCTTATTTATGATTCCCATGTAAACCTTCATCTAATCTAAGAAGATTATATCCTTTTCAATTATCATCAATTATAGAATCGCTGGGTCCTTTCTAATTAGAGTATCCACCACCTTGTTCGCTTTCCCAGGGTGTTAATGGATTCAGTAGTCATAGTATTTGATCATCTCTAACCAACTTCATTTGTGCATGTTCAACTCTTTCTATGTGAGTATATACTTGAGGCTTTTGTGGTCCATATATATTTCAAACTTATACCCAAAGAGATAATGCCACCAAAATTTTAAAGTGAAGGTCACTACAGCCAACTCCAGATCATGTGCTGGATAGTTTTTCTCATTAAAATTCAATTTCCTTGAAGCACAGCCAATGACTTTGTCATTTTTCATCAACACACATCATAGAACCTTCTTCGAAGCATCACTGAATACCACAAAAAGTTCTCCACTTGTGGGTAAAGTGAGCATGAGCATAGTGATAAGGCTTCTTTTCAAATCCTTGAATCTCTCTTCACATTCATCATCCTAAGAAAACTTTAATCCCTTCTAAGTAAGGTTGGTAAGAGGGTTTGACAATCGTGAGAAATTTCTCACAAATCAGTGATAATATCTAGCTAACCCTAGTAAGTTATGGATATCCGTTACTAATGTTGGCCTAATTCATCCCTCAATTGCAGCTGTCTTAGATAGATCCATAGATATCCCATTTCTTTTGATGATATGGAACCATAATGAGACCTCATTTAACCGTAAATCACACTTATTGTACTTTTCATAGAGCTTCTCCCTTCACAATGTCTCTAGTACAGTTCTTAGATTCTCCTCAGGATCCTCCTTGGTTTTGGATTATATTATAATATCATATATAATTACTACAAATATTTTTTCAAGATAATCTCTAAAGACTTTACTCATCAACTCCATGAATATTTCTAGAGCATTGGTGAGTCCAAAAGGCATTTTTATGAATTCATAGTGCCCGTAACTTGTACGAAAAGTAGTCTTGTGGATATCCTTCTTCTTCACCCTTACTTGGTAATATCCCAACCAAAAAATCCACCTTTTAGAAGTATTTTTCTCCACATATCTGATCAAACAAGTCATCAATTATAGGCCGAGGATACTTGTTCTTTATCATGATTTTGTTGAGCTCATAATAATCAATGCAAAGGCACATTGATCCACCCTTCTTATTGATGAAGAGGACTAGTGCACCCCATGGTGAAGCACTTGGGCGTGTAAAACCTTTATCTAGATTCTCCTGTAGTTGTTTCTTCATCTCCTCAAGCTCCATAACAACCATTATATATGGAGTCTTGGATATTTTCAATGCCCCAGGTATAAGGTCAATTGAGAATTCAACATATCTTCTAGGAGGAAGACCAAATAATTCCTTAGGAAACACTTCAATGAGTTCCCTCATAATAAGAATGTCTTCAAGGATGGTTGATTCCTTAGACTCAATCATCTAAGACTGATATGAAATATTATAGGGTAGTAATATCCACGCTTGAGATGATGGTTCTACGAAAGATTCATCCTCCTCCTTGCACTTGTAAAGAATCAAGGGTTGATTCTCCATATAGAGATTTAGTTTTCTCTCATGGAAATTTATTTTGGATCTATATAAGTAAAGTTAATCCATGAGAGAATTTAATAAAATTACACCAAAGGGAGTATTATGAGGTTCCATAGAAAGTTCAGTCCATAGATTATGATAGGGGAGGAGTTGTATTCATGGGATGAAATGATTTCCCCATTTTCTATTATCATTGTAATCTTTACTTCCATGATTTTTGATGTTGTTTAGATTGTTCTACTAAACATTCATGATATAAAACAATTCATAGAAATAGAATCCAAAATTTTGTTAACTATTATTGAATGAATAACTAGCGTACTTTTCACCACTTCATTGTCGGGGCTCACTTCAGTGGTAGTGATGGAAAAAGCTCTCCCTTGTTGCCTTGAAGGTTGTTGGTTTCCCCCCAAAACCCTTGGATTAGGGCACTGATTTGCAAGGTGTCCTAGTTCCTTGTAGTTGAATAAATGAACAACGCTTTGAGGATTTAATGGATCATTATTCTCCTCTATCGCAACTAAAGGTTTTTTTCTTGTCGATAGTTAACATCTAGGTTCCCTTTTCTTCCACAACTAAAGCATTTCCACATCCCCTTTAAGAAATTTCCATGGTGCTTCTTTCCACACCTTTGGAAAGTGGGGTGGATGATTTTATTATAATCGTTGGATTTATCCATCAGGCTATCAGAATTGAATTTCATATTATCCCCATGATACCCCTAAGATTCGCTGATCTCCATTTAGAATTTGAGAGAACATCAGACAATTTTCCTCATAGCTCTCAAAGTCACAGATCTCTAGGGATTTTTGTAGGCTAGGTTTTAGCTCACCAAAGAAGCGATCAATCTTGAATTCAGGGGTAACAAAAAATTTGGAGGCATATCATGAAATCCTTGTGATTTTTTCCTCGTATTCTCTGATGGATTCATCGTATTTTTTCTTGAGGGTAAGGATGTCTTTTTTCATCTTACATCAGAGGGTGCGAGGAAAATATTTCTTGAAAAACATTTTCCAAAAATCCTTCCATTCCAATGCCTTGATCTCCTCCCCAGGCTTTGTATTTGTTATCAATGTCTACCATTGATCAGCTTCACCCTCCATACGGTAAGAAGCTAGAAGTACCTTCCCTTTTTTGAAATATTGAAGGATGTATATCTTTTCAATGGATTTTATCCATTGTTCAGTGATTGAGGGATCAGATGATCCATTAAAAGTAGGATGCTTTTTTCTCATGAAGCTCTCGATTGCAACTTGTTTCTTCTTGGGGGGTGGTTGAAAATACCTCTTGAACCCTGTTTCTATTCAAATCTTGAGTTAACTGAGAGAGTATCATGACGAAGTTTGCGATTCCCTCTCCCATTGGATTGGGCATCTCATTAGAACAATCATCACATTGAACTTTACATCAGTTGTTATTCTGATTCCTCCTATTATCGGCCATTGGATAGAATAAAAGTAAAGTAAGGGGTAACACATAAAGGGTAATCCAAGAACAAAAATGGATGACTTATAAATATCATTTATTTCCTTAACTTATGGATCTATAGGCTTCAATCTATGTTATCCATGATCCAATTCCCAAAATATATTCTTAAGGGAATTTTTTATTCCCTTAATAATGGTTCGTACTAAGATTATAAAGTTACCAAAGAATATCCCCTAGGAGTCTTATAACCAAGAGTTAATCAAGGTCCATTATCATCTTCCAGGATACCCCGAGTCAATCCTGAAACTCCTTGTCATAGTTTTCACTCTTAGGTACATCTGTTCCAGAGATGCCTCTACCTGCTCGTATCCAGACAGGGATTTATTTGACTGATAAATCACTTACTCATTACTCACCAAAATTTATGGTTGTTTTTATTATACTTAGTCTTCTCCCTATGTCTTTCACTAGGGTTTTCTAATCCTAATCCCAAAAATAACTAAACATATCATCTGAAACCAATTATAACAACCCTACTTTTTTTTACAAACTTAAACATGATTTATTACATAAAAAATTCACTTTATACAACATAGAAGATCAATAAGTATAGTGTATTTTGGGATTAGGAACACTAAATAACGACTTAAAACGTGAAACACAACATCTTTATTGAAAAATTCCTTTACATGACCACTACATTCCCATGTACATATCATTTCATGGGATAACCTAAGGACATTCATAAGAAAAGTGTGAGCTATAAAGCCTAGTAAGGGAGTAAAAAGGCATAACCTGAATAATAAAATACAAGTGTAGAAATATCAATGGATCAAAAAATAAACATGAACATAAAGGAAAGATATATCATGATTATCATAATATGGAAATGTGGAAAGAACACTTAACATGGTATTAGTATAAGCCAAGTCTCATTTCACATATAGCATGAGTAAACCCTCATTGAACTTAAATTAGTATGAGTAAATACTCATTGTAATTAAATTAGCATGAGTAAACTCTCATTTCACTTGATGTACCATGATACTAATCTTTACCCAATGCATTGGAGCGCTATCAGGGCACACCCTTCTTAAATATTTCGTTTCATGTATAAATGTGCCACATGGATCATAAAACCTGGAATCATTAAAGATAATCATTTATTACACAATAATGGAATGTGGAATTCATACATGAAACTTTATAATCAATAAGAAAATTTGAATAAATGTGAATACCCTTGATAGAGAAATGAGCATGGTATTCACGACACAATGACTTTGGCTATGGAAAATCATAGTGCAATTTCAGCATCATAACGACGTGACATAAGAATTCATTAAAATTGTTAATGAGAGAGAAAGGGATGTCTCATAATATTTACATGAAATGTAAATTAAGGGGGTCATATAGATACATGTACCAACATAAGTAATGGAATTTTATATTTATAATACAAATCAATTGCTTGAATGAAAATGAGGAGAGAGAAATTCCTTATGGAATTTCAGCATGGTAAAAGGTGTACTTTGGGAGGCATTAATGAGAGTGAAAGGGGTATATCATAATTAAAAAATAATTAGGGAAGTATGGGGGAGGTGAAATATAATACCCCAAATTTTTTAAATGAAAAAAAGGGCATAACAACATAATGAATTTTGGACAGAAATGAGAAAGGAAGAAATCTCTTATCGAATTTCAGCATAGTAACAGGTATACATGGATGGAATAGATGAGAGATAAAGGGGTTTATCATCATTAAAACATAAATAGTAAAGTATATGGGAGGTGAGAAATCATTCTCAAACATTTATAATTGAAAATAAAAGGGTATAACAATATTAAGAAACTTGGTTAAAATGAGAAAGGAAGGAATCCCTTAATTGGAATTGTGATCCCAAAGGCTTCAGAGAGGCTTGAGAGAGGCTTCTTGGGAGATTGGGGGCACCTTATGAATATTCTTGATAGAGGAAGAAAGAGTTTGGTCTAGCTACAAGGGATTTTAGTGAATATGAAGTGAGATATTGGGTGGGTTTATATAGGAAAAGAGAGAGAATTCTTTATTATTTAGGTTTTGGACCCTATACATTAAACTACTCAAAAACACAAACCATCCCATGCTTCTTGCATATGTTTTTCTACAATGGGAGTGGAAAACAATATTTTATAATGACAATTTCCGAACTTCTTAAAATATTAGGCTTGATTATGTGGAGGTGAGTCACACTCTCAAGGAAATCATTTTAAAAAGATAAAATGTTTTATAAGTCTTGGAGGGTCCACTGAGGCTTTATAAAATAAATAAAATAAACCTAAAATCACATTGTTTTAATGTTAAAAATATATTCTCCTAAAAAACCAATTATAGTATTTTATTAAATCACTATTGGGTCATTATGATGTCATAAAACGCATTATATAATTACAGGGTATTTAATTTTTTACCCAAAAATTCACCTATCTCAGAAAATTATGAAAAATTCACCATTGGATAATTTCGATGTCCTGATTAAAAAAATATATTCATTTTATCTAAATTATTTTTTTAATATTTGAATTTTTAATTTTAAAATAAAAAATGACATTTATAAAAAATTCATGTTTTTTGACAAAAATATCTTTCAAACATTAATAAAATTCACAATTTTATTCATAATAATTATATGATAATTTATATTTAATAAAAATTATCTTAGTAATAATATTTTATTAATATATTATTTAATTCAAAAATCCATTAATTCATTAAAATAGATTTTATAATTGAATATTAACTAAAAATATTATTTCTTCTTTAAAAAATATTTACAAATTAATAATAGTAAAATGAATGTATATTCTTTATTATGTACAAAAATAATGCACATAATCATAGTGTTAAGGTCTTTTTACATAACCCCTTATAACACCCACATATTATCGAAGGGTAAGGTGTGTAATGGTGACATACTCTTGGGGGCTCAGATAACATCACTCGGGTGGTAGTCTCTATCAACTTCTACTTCTCCCATATATAGTTCCATTTGAGTTTAATGTGTTGAAGCTCGACTTGGGCTTGGTCAAGAGAAAAGCCCAATGACACAACCTCCTTTCTGAGATACAACAAATGGGCTTCGTATGTGGTAAGTCTACTGGATGAGGCCATCACTTCCTTTGTCTGAGTAAATTGGATTTGTTAAAGCCCTATATTTATACTAATCATGTGGTCACTGTTCAATGACTATATTAGAAATGATAAGAATTCATAATGGTATTTTGAAATATGAAAATATAAAACCAAGTAAGTGCATATTTTATATAACCATTTTATGTAATGATACATTTAATTATATCAGATGATTTTTTTAACAAAAGTTTGGGTCGTTACACACACAATGCTTTATAGTCTTGGTTGATAACTGGAACTAGAAGGAAATAGGTTAACATTTGATGTTTTGTATGTAGAAATTATTGGAATTATATAAATTTATGTCCTAATTGGAAATATAATGAAGTGAATTAGGAAGGTAGTACGAGTATTGGTTATACTACTAAAGATGAAGAGACCAAAAATAACATGTCAGAGGTTTTGGATGTTTTAATAGTATTTATAACATTAAACATAAGAATCCTGATTAAATTAAGGTTGAGGAACCTTAAGAAATGATACATATTTCATATTCTATTTAATGGGTATTAAGGAATATGATGATGAATCTGGAGTAATGGTTTAAAAATAAATTTGGATTATTAAATTGTATATGTTTTGGAATTCAAAGATTTTGTTATAATAATCATGAAATATTTAAGTATTTTTAGTATAAGATTTTCATTAAGGATTTAAAAAGATATGTTGAATGGTTCTGATGACTTAAAAGAATAATTTAATAGAAAGGTAATATTTTTATTAAGGTAAAGTTACCCTTCATTTTTTCATTATGTTGAGAAAATTTTGTTTATCTTGAATAAATAGATAATTGATATGGATAAAATAAATTTGATAGTACTAATTATCATGGAATTGATTATTTATTTATTGACAAATTGGTCTATGTTTTCATAGTTTAAGTTTAATTTTTTTTGGATTTACTGAATATATCTAGTAATATTTGGAATAAGAAAGCATTCATGGTTTCAATAAGTATTTAAGGAAATTCAAGTTATTACAATATTTTAAGAGAGTACATAATAAAGGTATTCACATGTTTTGAATGTGACAAACATGAGATACTTTATGATATATGGGGATCAATGTTAAGATGATTTTGAGAAATTTAGTGACCTTATTTCTAAATTTTTATATTTTCATCTTTTGTAAGGGTTACAGGGTTTCCCATTTATGGAATGGTTTAAGTAAAAATTTGGATGAGGTTTTAGAGATTAAAGTATTATCTCTTCATATGTGGATTTACACATTTTGGGTAATCAATGGTAACCATTTTTTGTGTGTTGTTAATTAAATACATATGGAATGAATTATCATTATATTTATGGATCTCATGATCTATTAGTTCTTTAAGAATGACAAATTTACCTTCAATCCCTAGAGTAAGAGATGATGTGGGAATTGATCAAGGTAAAACCAAAGGGTAAGATAGTTCATAAGGAATGAAATTAAATCAAGTAAGTATATATTCTTGGGAAAAATTATTCAAGTCTAAGAACAGTATATTAAAAAATATTTATCCTAATACCTTTATTTCTATTAAACTGGTGGTCTTATAAATAATCAAAAATTTATGGTTTTGAATCCCTTAACATTACATTGATCACTCACTTTTTTTGTGATCAGTGATATTTATGACTCTATAATTATTTAATCTTTTCTTCATGTCCAAAATTCAATTCCCACCTATCTTATCCAATGTGGAAACTATTTATGAGTTACTTAGGATAACTATTATGGTTTTAACTTTCTTTTTTAAAGGAAATTTTAGTATTAATTTTTATGATGTGGGTTTCTATGAAATTAATTTCCATGTATTAATCCTTGGATAACCCATACAAATTTAAAGGGTGAAATTCATTTTAAGGGGGGTAGAATATAACACCCTGAGATTTTGTGAATTTTTTTTCAAATTAATTTAAACCTTTTGATATTTTTTATTTCACGCCACAATTAATATCGATTGTGTTATATGAAACACATATTTATTATTGATTTTTACGCAACAGAAAGTAAATTTTACACTACACACAACACTTAGATTAGATTTCGGTACACAAAACACTATGTTTGTCTTTTGTTACAAACAATTACAAGTTTCTTTGATAACTTACGTGACATGAAAGACCCAGTTTTACAAAAATATAATATACTATTAATAATATTATTAAACTATTATTATAGTTTTCACTAATCCATTGGAATGGAGATTATGAATAAGATTAATTAAATTATGAAAAATGGTTTAGAAATGTATATAAGAAGAATTATTTGTTTGACCAATTAACTAGAAATGAAAACAAAACCCTTTTGAAAATATAGGAAATATTTTGCTGAAAACTATATTTATGAAATAAAACATGTTTTATCTCAATAAATTAATTAAACACTAAAAAATATTTATCTATTTCCAACATGGAAATATCTATAGGTAAATTTGAATTTTATGTTGGTAAAACGCTTTACCAACATATATGTCCCTGTTACAAAATTGTTGGTAAAAACTCTGTCACTAAATGCTATTGCTATATATAAATTAGTTCTTTTTAATTTATAATAATACCAATATATAATATATATGTAGGTTAAAATGTTTAGAAATATATTTATATGAGATATTTATCTATTGGTAACAAAAATATCAACAATTAATATATATTTATGAATTATTTTTTAAATAAAAAATTATGTGATATCATTACAATATCTAATGGAAACACTATACTATATTTATTATAATAATTATATATCATTTAATTATTATAATTATTGTATAATAATTATAAAAATAACATTTATAATACCATATCAAAGAGATATAGAGATGGTACACTGAAACCAAAAAATACCCCAACCATACTACGACCATCAATTTGATTCCATGAAATCATTTTATTTAATCGACCAAACTGTGGTCACAAAAAATTAAATACAGAATCAATATCCAATGATTTTTTTTCACATAAACACAACAAAATAGAGGAACTGCTCATGAACAAAAATCCACATCACACAACACTTAGTCCAAACACATCCAGCTTTCCACACTGCATCTATGAAGAAAAACTCCTTGAATATGATTCACCGCCAGTGGACCTTCATGAACAGGGAACACTGATGACCAATATTTGAAAATAGAATGGATCCATCAAAAGTGACCTCTAAAAATACTTGTTGTAAATATACATAATGATAACCAAAACCAACCATAAGATAACACAACGAACTATGACTTGAAAAAAATCAACCAAAACAAACACAACAAAACATGTCACCTACAAATAGTATAAGGATGGTATAAAAGCTTATATAGAGTCAAAAATTTCACAATACTTAACTATAACCTTCATAAAAGAACATAAGAATCAAACAAAAACCTACAAAATAAACTCATAAAATAAGAATGAAAATGCTAGTAAAACTGTACAAAAAAAAGAAACTAGAGCATTACTTGAACAATAATATCATTGATAACATAAGGGACTACTATCTTTGAGTTGACTTCAAATCCACTTGCATGTACCAATGAAAATATCATAGATCAAGACATCATGGTCCCTTAAACCGCTAAAAATCAGATCAGTCCAATGAATAACTGAAATCTAGCTAATAATCAGTGAAAAATATTTCCCCTAACACCCAGTAATTGATAGTGAAAATTTCAAAGCATCAGGAATCTTATTATTAAATTTGATTTACAAGCTAAATTTTAAATTAACAAAATATCTTACAGTCCTTTCATCAATGAGTTCTAACTATAGAATTTTTATAGCATGTATCATCCAATTAAAAAATATGATACAACTTAAAGTTGAAATTTAAAAAAAAATTCTTAACAAATTCTCATGTTTGCATTAGGACTGCTTCTCAAACCTTAAAATATTGCATTAGAATGTATACCCTTCCATTAAAATTTTGTAAAGAAATAATGGAAAATATCCTAAAGATTATAATGATGGTGATGATGTTGTTAGAAACTGAATCCCAGATATCAGAAAGTGTTACCATTTATTCATCCTTTCAGAACAAGGTGTCTGCCACACATGCATGTACAAATGATATTCTATAAGCAGTTTTAAATAAGATTTTCTAGAAAGACCCTAAAAAATTTATAAAAAATACTACAAAATCACCTGACACAAGAACATGTTAAATGAAAACAAACCAAATAGTAGATTTGTGGGAAATATTGCATATTTTTGTTTTTTCTACTCACTTATTATAGATAACCTCTTATGTAGAACCGAATATAGACCTCTAAGTTTGGTTTCTTGGAAACACGATGCCACTTAACAACTTCAGCATAAATATCCTATAAATTTCAATAAAAAAATATAGATCATAGATTATATAATCTAATACATTTATAGACAATTAAAATATGTAATTTTTTCATAAACCAAAAGCAACCTTGGTATGTTAACAGAACACAACATAAGAGAATGCAATGAAAAGACAAAAACATGAATATTATGAAAGTGGGTTAATAGAACTCATTATAGAACATGAGAATTGAATATGACAAATAGGAAACCCCTACTAGGGTATATATTTTCCCCACTAAAGTGGAAAAGTTGAATCCTGAGAAAAATAAATATGGAAAAAATCAATAAATAAAAAAATTAGTACTATAATGAAAAAATATCATAAGGTAAAAAATAATAATTCTTGGTTTTATCATCAAAGCATGTGTAATGGTATATCATTTATGAGAAAAATAAATTAATCATTTCATATTTCAATCTTCTGAAAATTATCCATAGTATGATTAATAGTAGCCTTACTGACTTCTCTGAATCAATGTCCTAGTTGAAGTCATGATAGATGCAAAAGGATTAAAAAAATATAATTGAGAAATAGGGGTACATTTGAAAACACTTATCAAAAACTTCATATAGGCCTTATCACTTGTAATAAATGCTTATCTATAACCTCTTATAAATTTATTATTGAAAAAGTGTTTTTCTACCACCAATATATAGGATTTTATTATAAAATTTATTTGTAATTTTTTTTCATCGATAGAATATTCACTAATAAGTAGAAACTGTTGTGATCAGTTTTAAATAAGTGTGAGATGAATTATTCCAGACCCAATTAAATTAAGATAATATATGTGTTGTATAACTTATGATAATACAAAACCAAATTAGAAATAGTTAGTAGCTGTAAGTATTGAAAACTAGCCGCCCATGGCTACTCACTACATATACATAACACTAAAATTTCGAACAATGATTTATGTATTACTCAGATAATTGATCCTAGGAATAGAAAACAAGAACCAAAATATCTATCTAAATCCAAAAAAATATAGAATTATTGAACATTTTCAAATAATAAATCACCATTGGAAAGTATTATATGGAATCAGAGTAGGTGTTGATCAGTGAAATGTAGATTTTAAAATTATAAATGTAAAATAAAGATTCAATAAGCAATAAATAATAGTAAATAAAATAAATAATGAACCCTAATTACATTCTAAAAACTGAGTCATGGAAATGAATTAATCTTTTGAGCTTCCAGATGGCTACCTTTGATTCTCATTATCCAATATGAAAAGATATTGAATTTCAAAATAAGAGAGCGCCAAAGTTTCCTCCATGCTTTTGACAGGAAAGGTATAGCCTACTGAATACAAGAACAATAAATACAAAACGTGAGAAAATGAGGGTAGCACTAGAACCACATCTAGGACGTTGGGGAGGTGGCGACTATCCGGCCTAGTAGATTGGAATTCCGAAATAGATGAGGTTAATTAAAGAGGCACATAGTCAAATAGGCGGTGATGGAGGTGGATAAGCTCCGACGAGGCGGGTCATATTGTGGTATAATTTTTTTAATGTATTTTTTTGTAATATATTTATAATATATATATATATATATATCAATATATATTATTAAATAATCAAATTTTCAATATTTTATTTTGATGTACAATCATATGTTCTTATTAAAAAATGATATGTTTATACTAAATAATAAACAAATATATATTTAATCATTGATAAATTTTTTATTATTATTAGATATTTAATTATAACATATATTTCTAATGGTAATTTTTTTGGTAATTATAATTGTTAAATGATATCTATTTATTGATAAAAAATGTGCTTATTTTGGTACAATAAAACAAAAGATCTAACTATAAATAAAATATTTGTTGGTATTGATCAATTAATACCAATGGATATATATGTGGGTAAAAATAATTTTTAATACTAGCAAATAATGCCAAAAAAATATAACATCTGTTGTAATTACTCATTTTTACCAACATATATTTTATCTGATGCTAAACATATCTTCATCCAACTAATTTTTTATAGTGAACCACTTTTTATAAATTAATTTAATGATATATATATATATATATATATATATAATGTTAATATTATGTTTTCTCCATACAATATATATGAATAAAACCTATTTTATGCATAAAGATATATATTCTATAAAAGGTAATTTTACGGCCTTTTAATGGAACACCTATTTTAAATCAAAATTTTGGAACTTTTATAAATTATATTTGATATAATAAACTTTAATTTTTAAATTTTAACATCAAAATTATCTTAGGGTGAGTTCTTTATATTTTTCTGAGAAGTTTCATTTTTGGATGAACAATGAAAAATACCGAATTTTAATTCAAAACTAACTTTTTGTCTAATTTATTTATATTGTTAAATTATATTTTAAATTATAATTAAATTATATTTATATAAATTATAAATATATTAATAAAATTTATTTCAAAATCAATTTCACATTGAAATTATATATAAAAACATTTCAAACGTTTGAACATTTTTCTTTTAAAAACCCATTGTGTCATCCCATCCACGAGATTTATTTTAAATTAATTTCTCTCACTTGTGTGTTTATAATTTTGAAAAATGTATTATATGTTTTCAATAACCTTGATTTATAAATTCATTCAAGGTTAAATTAGTTTTTGAACAAAAATAATAGTGAAAGTAACTAAAATTAATTACAGCGATTACGTTAAAAATGAGTTTACTTAGGGGTTAAACTATAACTTAAGGGAAAAAATAACATATAAACATGTCCCAAAACTAGATTCAATTAATATTTAGACCATATACTACATTTTATATAACATGGACCTTTACTGTAGGCACATGATTTAAGAGAGACTTCAAAATAGTGTTATCCTTTTTGTAATTACAAGAATGCCACTCCACCTCCACTATAAAGGGCACTCACCCACAACACTTATTAACACATATAAATTCCTTTAGATTGTCCCAAAAAAATGAACAAATAAACTTAAAAATTCACTCCTCTCATTATATAATACTTTCTCTAGATATAAATCATACCATGTTAGTCCTTTATTGCAAACCAAAAGGAATTAACCAAAGAAGAGGTAACATCCTCCAAAAAGAAATTCTGTTTTATTGGTTTATCCACCACAGAATTCTTATTATTAAAGGATTATATAATAACATTATTATCCTAAATATATTTATAAGTTTTTATTTTAAGGTTTTACCTACACCTACACACACATTCATCAAATGGGATACACAATCATCGTTCGTGTGTACAATAGACTATCACCTCACAAACTAATATCATTCGTTATTCCATTAACACCTTTTAAGATTCAAAATAATGATGTAATTAATAATTTTATATTATATATATGATATTTATGTTGTATTTATGCTTCTAAAATTATTATATAACACATAACTTCATTCTTTCAATTTTGTGTGAATATGATGACGTTGTTTGTAGAGGTGTTGGCTACCGCCTCCTCAAAGTGATGTGATTCATTTAGACATTAAATGTAATGTATTAAGGATGGTTTTAGTAAATTTATATGATATATATGACATATTAATTTTAATTTAATTATAATATATATGTATATACATATATTTCATTTAATTTTTTTCAATATGACAAGAAAATGGAAATATAGTTCATCCACACATACGACCTACCTTATCCGTGAATGGTGTATTTCATTTCATATTTATATATTTTATACTTTATTATAAATACTTATATACTAAATATATATTATATTTATATCATTAATTATTATCTGTAAATAAGTAAATCATTATCTAAGTAATAGGATCAATAATAACATGTGAAAACATTATCAAAAACAAAGTGATTATTACCCAAAACATAAATTTAACATTAAATTATTAATAAATAGGTAATATAAAGTAATAATAAAATAATATATGGTATTATGTATAATAATATGGTCCTATGGTAGATTTATAATAAACTTATATTTACTATACATAATTTTTTAATGTGTATGAAGGAATTTAAGACTTAAGGTAACAGTTTTCTGATGTCACTTGTATTTCTTTGAGATATATGATATATTCACCACTTATTATTGTTTTGTAGTGAATATAATGAAATATTACATGTTATATAATTAATTTAATTTATTTAATTATATTAAAAGTTTCAATTGATGTTATTCTTTCACATATCTCATGATTCAAAAGTTACTTAAGTATTAAAGGGATTTCTAGTGTCACATTTATTTCTTAGAGACTAATGCCTTATTCACCACTAATTTATTTTGTGTGGAGTATATAAAAACCGTAAATATATTCAATTATTATTATACTTAAATTTATGGGTATTTAATTACCCATTTTATGATCTCTGTTTCATAGGGTTTACAGTTTAAAGGTTACCAAATCGGTAAAATAATTTTGTCAAAATTTACCTTCTTTCAGACACATGTTATGTTATGAACCAATATTATTTTATGAGGAGTACGTAATACCATTTGAAATTTTTTATCATGAATATAATTATTTTCATGAAATTTTAAGCTTTATGTAATGTTATTCTTTCATGGGGATTTTGATTCAAATTTACCAAATTAGAAAGAGTTTATTTCTACAATTGTTTATGAGGATTATTTATGATTATGCTTCCATTGATTAAGTGTTATGATCCATCTATAATGAATAATAATGAAATTTTTTATTCTATGGTTATTTATTATATCTTAATGTAATGACACTATTTTTATAATACTTGGTACTTAAGATAATTAAGATTTTTTTAATAAAATCTGACTTTATTTCTCTTTTCATTTGAAAATTTATTTTCTCCCAAAGACATGTTTTCTGAAAATGTTATAAAAAATGATTTACTATGATATTTAAATGATATTTTTAAACATGGTTTACCTTTTTAATATATTTTTTTTCTAAAAGTAATATTCTTTTCATTTTCTAATCAAGTCACTTTTTAAAACTTTTTACAATTCAAAAAGAATATTCGACACGTATGGATTTACTCTCTATCATGAAAAACATATACATGAATATTATTTAGAAAGTTTAAAATGTATTCTAAATAATTTTTTAATAATATTTTATAAATTAGTTTTTTAAAGTGGTTTTCAATGAAATTTTTTTTCAAAAATGATTTATGTTTAAAAATTGTTTTAAAATTTTTTCAAAATTACTTTATAAGTTTTAAAGATTATTTTCAAAGAGGAAGGTTTTAAAAATGATTTATGAATTAAAAATAGTTTTTCAAAGATAAAATTATATTGTATCAAGAAATATTTTAATTTATTTTTAAAATATTTAATTATAAGTTTTCAAAGTGGTTTTAAATAAAAGTATTTTGAACATGTTTCATGTTATAAAGAGTGATTTTAAAAGAAATATTATTTTACTTTATAAATGTTACATGTGGTATTTAAAAATAATTGTCCGTATAAGATGAAATAATTTGATATATTTTATTATTTAATAGGTATAGGATCCAAGGAAACCATTCTTATTCTTTATTTTAATGGTTAATATTTGTAATGAAAAGTTGTTTATGAAACCCATTTCTCTTCTACGAGTTTACCAGGATGAAACCCACTTACTTTCATGGGTTATGATATGATTAATTGATTATGAAACCTATATTTTCCCTAGGATATAATATTATTAAATATTTATAATACCCATTTCATTTCAAAGGTGATTATATGATGTTTATAAAACTCATCTCTTTTTATGTATCATGATATGATGAGTGTTTTATTATCTTTTAGAACACGTATGTTTGATTTCATTATGTGATGGGTGGGAACTACATCTCTCCCCAATGTTTTGGGTAATGATAAATTTTCTTTGACCTCAAAGGGTAAATAAGAGGGAATCCCAATCCCATAACAAGAGGGTATCTCGAGGGTATCCAATGCCTGTAACAAGGGGGTGTACATGAGGGCATCCAAAGACCATAACATGAGGGTACATGAGAGGGCATGCCATGATCAAAACAAGAGGGTACATAAGAGGGAATCCTAATACTATAACAAAAGGGTATACAAGAGTGAATCCCAAGACCAAAACAAGATTGTAGAAAGGAGGTCATCCCAATCCTGAAGAAGGTACATGAGTGATTATCCCAAGTATAAAATGTTATGAGGGTCTTGGTAGGTAGAAATGACTTAAGATTTTATATACTTATGTGTATTAAAAACATCCATGTATTATTACTATGTTATGATCTCAGGGATTATGTTCTTGATTCCCTTATGATCCATGAATTATGAGATTCCAATTATTATTCCATGACTCTGGAATATGATCTTTGATATCCAGGGTATGACCTTTTAATGATATGATTTATCATACCCTTATGATCATGTTATTCTTAAATATCCCCCTTGTTTACCCTTACTGAGTATCTAATCTCACCCCTTACTTATGTTTCCTTTCCCCATGTTATGTTATGAATAATGGTTTTAAGTATGAGTACTAAAGTGGATGTTATTTAAGGGAGATGTTGAAGATACTTCACCATGTTAGAAGACAATGTTTCAAAGTCTCCAAATACAAGAAACTATTACGGTTCATGGGTTTTTACCTTTTATGTGTTAAATATTAATCTAAAATGATTTAATATCCATGTATGTTATACCGGGGTCGATTTAGTTGGTATTAAGGGAATGATTTAGTCAACCTTTGGAAACATGGATGAGAAAACTTTATTGAGATCCCAAGGGATACTTATAGAGATATTTATAGTAATGTATATAAGAATAATCATAAGGTGATATAGATTTAAAATAGGTTTCTTGAATAAGGAATCCTATAAGTAATTTTTCATGATTTTGTTTTTTTCTACTATGATAAGTGTTGCTCACATAATGCTTTCCGATCATAGTCAATAGCAGGAACTAGAAGAAGTTGGGTTAAAATTGAATGTTTCAGATGTGGAAATTATGCTCATTATATAAACTTATGTCTTAAGAGTAAATATCTTGAAGAGAATCAGGAAGGTGGTATGAGTATTGGTTATACTGCTGAAGATAAAAATACCAAAAACATCAAGTGAAAGGTTTAGGATGTGATAATAGTATTTCTTACATTAAATGTAAGAATCGTGATTAAATTAATGTTGATGATCCTTAATAAATGATACATATTAAATATTATAGGAAATGGGTATTTGATGAATAGTATGATAAATCAGGATTAATGGTTTAAGAATAAAATTAGATGACTGAAGTTAATATGTTTTTAAATTAAAAGATTATTTCATAAGAATCATGAAATATATAAGTATTTTCAGTATAAGTTTTTCATTATTGATTTAAAAGGATGTGTGGAATAGTGATGATGACTTAAAAATGTGATTAAATGGAAAGGTGATATTTTTATTAAGGGAAGGTATCCATTAATGTGTTCCTAATGTTTAGAAAATTGTGTTTAGCTTATATAAATAGATGATTGATATGAATAAAGTAAATTTGATAGTACTGATTACCATATAACTGATTATTGATTTTTTTTGAAAAGGTGGTCTATGTTATCATGGATGAATTTTAATTTTTTTTGGATTTATATAATTTATCCAATAATATTTGGAATAATAAAGAATTCATGTTTTCAACAAGTATTTATGGTAATTTGGTTTATTACCATGTTTTAAGAGAGTACATGATAAAGGTATTCACATGTTTGGAATGTGATAAACTAGAGAAACCATGTGATATATGGGGATCAATATTAAGCTAATTTTTATAAATTTATAAACCATATTTCTAAATATTTGGGTTTTTATCTTTTAGAATGGTTACAGGGTTAACTAATTATGGAATGGTTTATGTTTAACTTTGGATGAGGTTTTAGAGATTAAAGTATCATCACACCATATGAGGATTTATGAAAAATGGATAACCTCTTCCAACCTTTTTTGTGTGATTTTGAGTAAATAAATATGGAATTAATTATCATTATATTTATGAATCTCATGATTTTATAGTTATTCATTAATTAAAAATTAACTTTTATTCCCTAGAGTAAGATATAAAGTGAGAATTCACCAAGGCACAACCAAATCGAGAGATTGTGCATATGGAATGGAATGAAATTAGATAAGTATACATTCTTGTTAAAAATTATTCAACTATAGGAAATGGATATTGAAAAATATTTATCCTAATACCTTTATTTATATTTAATAGATGGTCTTATAAATCATTACATATTTATGGTTTTGAGGCCCGTATCATTCCATTGATGATTAACTTGCTTGTGATCAGTGATATTTATCACTCTCTATAATTATTTATGATTTTATTCCATGTAAAATATTCACTTCCCACTTATTTAATCCAATGTTTAAATATAGTTAATATTTACATTGGTTAACCATAATGGTTACAACTTTTTTTAAAGGAAGTTTTAGTATTCATTTTTACAATGTGGGTTTTTATGAAAGGAACATCTAAGTATTAAACCTTTGATAAAACAGACCAAATTCAAGGGATAAATTAATTTTAAGTGGGATAGTATGAAACCCACTATAATTTTTTGAAATATTTTTTTTCTAATTAATTTAATCATTTTGATATTTTTCATTTCACACCATACTAAATTTAGCTTTGTGTTATATGAAAGCACCTAGTTATTATTTATTTGTACACAACACCAAGTCAATAATAAACTACATGAAACACTTATATTAGATTGCGATATATGAAACACTCCATTTTTATTATGCTACATAATGATAAGTTCCTTAAATAACTTGTGGGGGCATGCAAGACCATGTTTTACCAAACTATAATGTCCTATTAATGTTATTATTAAAATATTATTATAGTTTTCACAAAGACATTAGAATTATGGTAATGAATAATATTAATTATATTATAAAAATATGGTTCAAACATGTATATAAGAAGAATTATTTTTTGACCTATTAACTAGAAATTAAAATAAACCCCTTTTGAAAATATAGAACATATTTTTACTGGAAAATTATATTTACGGAATTAAACACTTTCTCCTCAATAAATTAATTAAACAACTTTTGATAAATTAATTTAATGATATATATTTATATATTATATTAATTCAAAAAATTAACATTCATATTATGTGTTTTCTAGACATTAGATAATAATAAAAACAATTTTATGTATAAAGATATATATTTTTCTAAATGGTAATTTTACCACATTTTAATGAAATACCTATTTTAAATATATATTTTGAGAATTTTATAAATTCTATTTTATATAATAAAATTCATTTTTTAATGACTAATATCAAATTTATCTTATGGTTAATTCTTTTTATTTTTCTGAGAAGTTTCATTTTTAGATGAATAGTGAACAATATTGAATTTTAATTCAAAACTACATTTTATTATAATTTATTTATATAGTTAACTTATATTTTAAATTGGTATTAAAGTATATTTAGATAAATTATACATATATTAATAAAATTTATTTAATTTTAATCAATTTCATATTAAAATTAGATATAAAAACATTTCAAGATTTTGAACATTTTTACTTTTAAAACATATTGTCCCGTCCCATATGCAGGATTAATTTAAAATTAATTTATTCCACTTCTATAATTATAATTTGAAAAAATGGATTCCATATTTGGAATAATAATAATTAATAATTTATATTAAAGTTAAATTAGTTTTTGACCAAAAATATTAGTGAATGTAATAAAAAATTAATTATAATGATTAAGTAAAAAACGAGTTTACTTAGTGGTGAAAATTTAACTTAAGGGGAAAACAACCTAGAAACTGGTCCAAAATACATTTTTTATACATATTTATACCAAATTCTACATTTTATAAAATGAGGACCATTATTTTAAGCACATTATGTAAGAGAGACCTCTCAATAGTATTATCCTTTTTGTAATTACAAGAACACCACTCCTTATCCACTATAAAAGGGAACTCACACCCTCACTTATACACACCTATTAATACCTTTGGATCATAGAAGACCTGAAAATATAAGCTCAAAATTTCCCTTATCTAAACTCATAAGACTCACTTTTTTAATATGTCAAACAAAGATAGTGCTTTGGTGAAAACCAAAAGAAATTACCCAAAGAAGAGGTAAAATCTTTCAACAAGGGCTTTTGGATTATTTTTTTCTCTACCACATAAATTATTATTATTACATGAATATATCATAAACTCAGAATATTAATTGTATTGATATGTTTCTATGTTAAAATATTTACATACACCTACACACACTTTCATCAAATGGGATACACGAGCATCGTTTGTGTGTACAATGGATTACTGCCTCATGAATCGAAGTTGTTCGTTCTTCCATTACCACCTTTCAAGGTTGGGAATAATGATGGAATTATTTTTTATATATTATATATATATATATATATATTATATGATTTATTTATTCTTTTTAAATTATTATATAACACATACCTTTATACTTTTCACTTTATGGGAATATGATAACTTCATTTGTGGATATGTGGACTACCGCCTCCTCAAAGCAATGTGGTTCATTCAAACATTACATGGAATGCATTATGGAAGGGCTTAATAAATTTTTAAAATATATATTAAATAATAATCCTAATGTAATTATATATATATATATATTTCATTTACTTTATTTTTTTCAATATGACAGGAAAATGAAAACAACGTTCATGCACACACACAACCTACCGTCTCCATGAATGGTTTGTTCCATTTCATATTTATATATTTTATAAATTATTATAAATACTAATATAATTATGATATATTATATTTATATCATGTTTTACAATCTATATATATATATAAATTATTATCTAAGTAAGAAGATCAAGAATAACATGTTAAAACATATATGAAAAACAAAACGGTTATTACCTAAAACATAAATTTTAAAAAAATTATTAATAAATGTGTACTATAAAGTCATAATAAAATCATATATGATATGATATTTGATAATATGATTATTTTTTTGTTCTATAATAAACATATATTTATTAAATATGAGTTTTGAATGTGTATGAATAAAATAAAGACTTAAGGTAAGGGTTTTCTCATCTCTCTTTTATTTCCGTGTGATATATGTTATATTCATCACTTATTATTATTGTGTCGTTTATATACATACCTATGAAATTTTATATCATTAATTTAATTTATTTAATGATATTAAAAGTTTCATTTGAATTTATTCTTTCACATATCTCATGATTCAGAAGTTACTAAAGTTTAGTTAGGGGATTTCTAGTCTCACTTTTATTTCTTCGAGACTTTTCCCTTATTAACCACTAATTTATTTTATGTGGTTTATATAATTACTATTAATGTATTATATTATTATTATAATTAAATTTATGGTTATTTACAAATACATTTTTTGATCTCTATTTCATAGGGTTTACGGTTCAAAAGTTAACAAATCAGTAAAGTAATTTGGTCTCAATTTTACTTCTTTGGGACAAATATTATGTTATGTACCTATATTATGTGGTTTATATAATACCATTTGACATGTTGTATCATGAGTACCCTTAATCTATTGATGTTTTATGCTTTATTGAGTTTTTTTATTTCCTATGGATTTTGACTAAAATTTACCAAAGTGGTAAGAGTTTATTACTACAATATCATCATTTATCAGGATTATTTATGATTATTCTTCCATTGATGAAATATTATGATCAATATATCAATAATTATCAATAATTTTATTTTAATATGATTATTAATGATATTTTAAATTAATTGTACCTTTTTTCCACTTTTGGTACTTAAGATAATTAAGAAAATGTTTTTTTGTGAAAATATGACATTTTTTATCTTTTTGGTCAGAAATATATTTTCCCCCAAAACCATGTTTTCTAAAAATGTTTTCATAAATTATTCTAATATGATTTTTAAAGATATTTTTTCCCATTTTTTACCTTTTTAATAAAAAATTTCTTTAAAAGGAATGTTCTTATCATTTCCCGATCAATCCATTTTTCTAAACATTTTACGTTGAGAAAGGAATGTTTGACATGTATATATTTACCCACTATCATGACTGTCATTTCCTTGAAGCTTCGTCTGAAAGTTTACATGGTTATTTTTAAAGAATTGTTTTTCCCTATTAATCTAGAAATTCATTTTTTAAAAGATTCAAAAAAAAATTTCAAAATGGTTTTAAATTTAAAAGTTTTTTTAAACTATTTTCAAATATTAATATATATGTTTTCAAGGTTATTTTAAAAGGGGAATATTTTAAAAATGTTTTATGATTTAAAAAGAATTTTTCAAAGAGGAAATGAAATTTTATCACGAAAATTATTAAATTATTTTTAAAATCTTATTTTATAAGTTTTTAAAGTAGTTTTAAAGAAAGGGATTTTGAAATGGATTAGTTTTTTTAAGATTGATTTTAAAAGAAATATTATTTTCCTTGTGAAATGTTCCAAGTGATCTTTCAAAATCATTATCCATCTAAGATGACATCCTTTGATATAGTTTATGATTTACTAACGATAGGGTCTAAGGACACCATTATTATTCTTTGTTTTAAAGGTTTATATTTATGATGACAAGTTTTTTATGAAAATAATTTCTCTTCCATGGGTTATACCATGATGAAACCCACTTCATTTCATGGGTGTTTCTATGAATGATTGATTATGAAATCTGTATCTTTACCCCATATTATGATATTATTTAATATTTATAAAATCCATTTCATTTCACGGTTTATGAAATGATTTTAATGAATCCTATCTCTTTTTATGGTTCATGATATGATGAGTTTTTTATTATATTTTGGCATAAGTATGTATGATTTAATTATGTGATGGGTGGTAACTATATCTCCCTAAAATGAATTGGGTAATGGAAAATGTTCTATGAGCTCAAAGGCTACACATAAGGGTATCCCAAGCCCGTAACAAGAGGGTATATGAGAGGGAATCCCAATCCCATAACAAGAGGGTGTTTAGGAGAGAATCCAAGCTCGTAACAAGAGGGTTCACATGAAGGCATCCCAAGCACATACCAAGAGGGTTCATAGGATGGCATCCCAATATTGTAGCAATATGGTACACAAAAGGGCATCCCAATCCTGAAACAAGATGCTATATGGGAGATCATACCAATCCAAATAAAGGTATATGGGTGATTCGCCCAAGACTAACATGCTATTAGGGTGTTGGTAGGTATCCTTGACATTGGATTTTCTATAATTATGTGTATTCAAAAATTCCATGTCTTATTATTATTTTATGATCTTTTAGATTATGCTCTTTATTCCCATATGATTCATTTATTATGAATTACTAATCCTTATTAAATGAATCTTGATTATTATCTTTGATATGCATAGCATGATATTATAATGTTATGATCATGTTCTCAAACCCCTTATTCTCATGTTATGCTTACATATATCCCTTTTTGACCCTTATTGAGAATCTGAGTTCACCCTTTTCTTATGTTTCCTTTCCCTGGGTTATGAAGAAAGGTTTTAAGTAGGAGTCTAAAGGGGAAGATCATTAAGGTAGATGTTTAAGACCTTTCACCAACATAGAAGATTATTTTTTCATATTTCCAAATACACTGAACTATTACATTCTTCAGTCATGTAATTTTTTAATGTGTTGAATATTCATCTAAAATGATATAATATCCATGTATATTAATCCTGGGTCAATTTATGGAAGGTCCACTAGAATTTCTAGGCCTTTTTCACATAAAAGTCTCAAATTCAACTTTATTATTATTAGGTATATTTATGTTTTTCACCATATTTAAGTTTCTATTTATAACTTGATTAGATTAAGTAAGAATTTTTATGAGTTTCTCGTCTTCTTCCCCCATCAGTTTGGGCATATCATTTGGGAAGTACCCATCACATTGGTTGTTGACTTGGTTCCTCCTATTTATAGCCACTAACTAAAATAAATGGAATATTTAGGAGGATAATTTCAATACACTAATCATATAAAAGGAAAAATATATACATAAATAGGATAACATATAAATGAAATACATTATTTAACCTATGAAATTTTAGGATTCAATCTAAGTTACCCATTGTCTATTTCCTAACATAAAATTTTATGTGAACTTTTATTCCATTCATAATGGTTCATAAAGAGCTTTTCAATTTACAAAAGGATATCCCATAAAAGTATCAAAATTGGTGTACAATAAGGCCACTTTTTCATACACTAGGTGTTGATCAAGTTAATTCTCAATGCATCCATTTAGGTGTTATTAGCCCTAGGTATAACTATTCCAGAGCCACATCCATTTGTATTATCTACACAAGGATTTTTTTTCTTGGAAATAACTTATTCTATAGTATACCATAATTTAGAGATATTTTCTACTGTTTAGTCTTATCCTTAAGGAATTCACTAAATTTTATAATCCTAATACCAAAAAAACTATACCTTCCTCTGATAACAACTATTATCAGAAAAATCTTTTATAAAACTCAATTCATGATTTATTAAATAAGGAAACACATAATACAATAAAAAAAGATAAAAAGGACTAGTGTATTTGGGTAATTAGATAAAGAACATCATAAATTAAAATAGTGATACAAAAACATTATTTAAAAACTCAATAACATGCCCTTAAAATCTATTGATCTTTTAATATTGTCTGAGATAATCTGGGGAAATACATAAGAAAGGGGTGATAAATAAAGCCCACTAAAGGAATAATCAGTCAATAACATGACCAAAGTAACACATGTTAGTT
Organism: Viscum album; assembly: GCA_963277665.1. Taxonomy (NCBI): domain Eukaryota; kingdom Viridiplantae; phylum Streptophyta; class Magnoliopsida; order Santalales; family Viscaceae; genus Viscum; species Viscum album. The sequence continues at coordinate 755,290,676 of OY728160.1, forward strand.
AATTGGTATATATAGGTGACATATTTTGGGTGATAATCATAAATATTAACATCAAATCATAATATAAGATGACAACATCAAGGAAATATTAGAATATTAAATAATATAATACAATACATCATAAAAATAAATCAAGTATAACCGCTAAGAAATGATATCATAGATTTATTAGGATTACCTCTCATTAACCATATATGGTATCTCATGGGAGAAAAATATTACCTAGTTCATTTGAGGGGGATATAATTATGGACCCACCTGTCACATTCATATCATGTGCATATATTATTGTGCCACATAGTTCATACAACATGAGAATTTATTTAATTACTTTTGATCATACAATTAAAGAGTTTTGTTTATATAAATGGAATTACAAAATCAATGAATGATGGGTATATCAAGGTTAATACCCTTGAGTAAGAATGGGGATGGGTATTCACTATATAATGGTTTGTGATGGAAAAATCATAGGATAATTTTGGCAGCATAACGGGTGTACAAAATGATTCATGGAAGGGTTTAATGAGTGTGAAAATAGAAATATAATTACATGTAAATAATAAGTATAATAAAATGGATGTGTAAAAAATTCCAACATGATCAGTTGGAAATCAAATAGCATAATACAAAGTTAGTACTTGAATAAAGAAGAGGGGAGATAATCCCTTACCTTGAGAGGGAACTTCTAAAAGAACGAGTGGTGCTTCCCAAGAGATTTGGAACACCTTGTGAGGTATTTAAAGAGTTATATGTAGAGGAAAATAGTAATTAATTGATTTATAGTGTAAATGAGTGGGTTTTTGTGGATATTTATAGAAAATGAAAGAGGAATTATCTATTAATTTTTAAACATAGGTTTTGGACACTATAAGCTAAAATAATCAAAACCATAAACCTTACCATGGATTTTTCTAATGGTTTCTACTAAATAGGAGTAGTTTTTTGTATTTTATAATCCTATGAACCAAAAATATTAAAATAATATCACTGGTGATGTGAAAGAGAGTCATGTTCGTAAATATTTTATTTTAAAACCTTAAAATACAATACAGGTTTTGGTATCCGAGGGTTTATAAATTTAATAAAATAACATCAGACACACATTCCTTTAAATGGAGAATATATATTTTGTCATGGATTCATTTTATATCATTTTTAACATCAGTTTTGGCAATTATGATGTTAAAATGCGGACAATAGATTTATACCATATTTAATTTTACTTAAAAAATAGATTATCTGATAAATTTTTTAAATATTTACCATTGGAAATTTTCAATTTGTTAATTTTAGTAAAAATATAAATTTTAACAAAATATTTTTTTAATATTAGAATATAAACTTTTATATTAAAATACCTATTTACTATAAAATCCAAGTTTTTACAATACTAACCAATTTATGACCCATATGAAAATTATCTTATACTTCATTAAATTATATTATCATTTATTTTTAAGTAAATATTATTTAATAAGATTTTTTTAATAAATAAAATTTATTTAAAAAATTAATTAATTTGTCTTAAGAGTTTTTGAATTCACACTATATATTTCTCAAAAATAAATTTTTTATTTCTTTGTATAAAAATCTAATTTTATCAAACTCATTATATAACCATTTATAAAGTAATAATAAAAAGGGATAAATATAATTAATGTTTTTTAAAAATAAAATATATAAATCCATATTAATATGCTCTAGATACATAACCACCTATTACACCAGCATATTCCCTAAGGTTAAGGTGTTTCATGGTGGTATATTGATGGTTTTATTCGTCGAATATAGTTTGGGTGGTGATCTCAATAAACTAGATATTCTTTTATAAATAGTTAACCCCAAGTGTCAATTATTGAATCTCAAATTGTACTTGGTTAATGGAAACTACCAATGAATCCATCTCCCATCGATTCTCTAATTTTCAGGCTTCATAAGGTACAATCCCGCTAGTTGAGGAAATTGATTCTTCCATCTATGATAAATGGTCTTTATTATAACCATTGATACATATAAACATTAAAAGTCATTGTAAAATGGATATATTATTAATGGTTAATATTCTTAATGAAATTTTAAATATGGAGAGCTATATTTTATAATTATTCTGAAGTAACCAAAGTTTTTCTTGTGTTTTTGAAAAATATATTACAAAAAAATAATTTATTAATTCAAAAGTAAATTTCATTTATAAAAGTTTGGGTTCTTACAAACCATTGAAATACAACTCTTGGTTGTATTTCACTTGGTCCACTAAGGTAAAAAAATTTACTGAGGGGCTACATGGCTTCACTCCTTTCTCCTAAGAAACACCCGTGAGCCATTAAGATAACAATATCATCAAACTATATTTATCCTTTGATGGAATCTATCCAAGATCATATATCTTCCTCTTAGTATATGAAAAACAATATCAGCATTCTCGAAAGAATAATAAAAATCAAAGTCAGTGGTTTTTAGATACCCAACCCAAAACCTCTTCTAGAGATTCATGTTATACTTAGAGAAGATATACCATAATCTATTGTGGTCCATATAAAAAAAATATCTCACCAAGAAGATAGTGTGACCAATATTTCAATTAATTGAATACTATATCCTACTTCAGATCATGAATATAGTAGTTCCGCTCATTATGTCATAGTTGAATAAACCCACATGAAACTACATATTCACTATGCATGAAAATAACTCCAAAATCGACACATGAGGCATGAATGTATACCACATATCTTACCCTAAGACCAGGTAAGATAAAAAATAAAGTATATTTAAATCTTCTCTTAAACTATATAAAGTCCAATTAAAACTATTCTATACACTATAAATTTACCCCTCCTTGGTAAGCCTAGTAATAGGCCCTTATAAACTAAATAAGTAATTAATAATCCATCAGTAATACCCAGAAAAACCAAGGAAGCATATAATCCTGATCATGTTCCTATTATGTGACCAAGAAATCATTACCTATACCTTCTATAGATCAATTAAGATTCCCACCTCAGAATTCACATGTGAAAGACCTAACACCTCACAAATCCAAAAGTGACACTTCAAATGATTTTCGTAAATCCAATATGCTCGAAGTTTACTCAACATGATCCGATGGTGCCTATAATGTATCTATTGTGTCTATGAGTATATAAGGATATCATCAATGAATACAATAAAAAAAGAGTCATGATATGGATGTCATATCCTGTTCATGAGATCCATAAACATACCTAAAGAAATAGTCTATAAAAGAGGATTGAAAATATACTCACACAACCTATACCTACTCCTAAAAAATGTCTTATGTGTATCCTATTATCTGACATAAAGTTGGTACTATAATAATTAAAATTAAATCTCGATTAACCATTGATATCCCCTCAACTAATAAAAAAATCAGTGATACTTAGAAATGGGTAGCAGTTCATCATTGTGAACTAATTCTGATTCCTATAAAAAACAAACAACAGAATGCTCTCATCATATATACTATTGCAAAAAACTATAGAACCCTATAGAGAAGTGACCCATATGATAAATACCAATTACTGGAAATCTTTAAGTTGTGCCATGAGTTCCTTTAACTCAGCCGAGGTCATATGATATTGGGGAATTGATATTTTTTATGCTCCTAGAATGATTTTTATATCAAGATTAATTCTTATATTAGGATAAATTCATGATAAATCATTTGGAAATCCATCTTAGTAGCAGTCCACAACTTCTGGAAAAGAAAATAATGTTATTACCTACACTTCCACATTGTTCATGTAACAATTAGAATAATAAGATATTAACATCTCCACACACTGAAGCTACATTAATTCCTATATTAAATCTAGAATTAGTTTATCTAGGAATAACCCCCTGAAAATCATATTCTTTAAGTATTACTAAGTCTTTCCCTCACAACACCACATTTGGTTCATGACACTCTAACATCTTCTAGTGGTTACTTGAAGCACGAAAGGCGCCATATTAACCCATCAATCCTTCTAAGTCTCTATAAGATCAATTATTCCCTTGATAATATTGATTTTATTCTCAACATCCTGGGGTCTTCCAGTACCCAATAAGGATGGCAGACACTGGAGATATAAATCCCAAACAAAATCTACCATCAATTTATGAGCTCCACCACTATGAATAGGAATTATGTGAAAGGGTACGGGTTTATGTGGTTATATTTACCAAAATACTAGAGTGGGTAATGTAGTAGGTTTATATGCACCCTCTTATGTATCTAGAGGCACTATGGAGAAAACTCCCTTATAAAATCATCCTAGCCCACTTCTCTAGGTTGCTCTGCATGAATATTTGATGGAAATATTTTCCAAAATATCGAACAAACAATTACAAAAATCCTATAAAGGATCAATTAATTTAATAAATCAAGTAGTTTATAAGTGATCACAAAGTATTTATAATTGAAGACCAATACTAGAAGGCTAACCACATCCAAAAGTCACAACCCCATTGTAAATACTCAATTACTAACCCAATTACCCAATACCATCACATTAGTCACAATTATATACACATAGAAATAGCATACTCTGTCCAAGTAAGTAAAATTTCAGTATAATATATCATTGTATCACAAATCACAAATTAGGAATTAAATTTAATTATTTCAATTAATATGTATGAAAAGAAATAATATGAATGAAATCTAAACCTATGTGCTTATTATTGATGAATGGACACCCCAAAGAACCTATAAAACATTGGATAAAATAAATCTTGTGCATCACTCTAGTTGAAATAGGTAAATAATAAAATCTAAATTAATAAAAGAAACCCCATATCAAATTAATTAGGATGTATATTAAAAGTGTTTTTTCTAGGCACATGTGTGACTCCCAAAACCGTGATTGACACAACCTACCTACTTTATAAATTACTCCAAATACAGGTAGTAATTAAAGAAAATAAAAGAAAAATAAAAGGGAAACCTCTTATGATCCCACTTTTTTCATACCCTAACAGAATCACTAGGTCCATTAGGCATGTCACATGACATCATGTGCATCTCCTCATACGCAAAGGGCTAACCGATTAACCCAGATAGTCTAAATGGTTCCATGTGGATACTATACTATCAATAAAAATATTCATGCACTGGTATTAGAATATGTAATAGAAAAAAATCCAAACAACACACTAATAATAATCATTCAATAAAAATATGTCATACATGTCATACAAATAGAAATAAAAAAGACTCCCAATGTGGTAAATTAACAAAACTATGATAGAAAAGGAAAAATAAAATAAATCACTATAGAATCAATCTATATTCTATACTAAAATTACCTTTTTCATCCAAGCTCCGCCTACTCACCTCTCCAATATAGGGCCCTCGACCTTAGTTGGATCCCTAACCATAAAATTTTCGCACGCATCAAGATGCTCATGAAGAGTGAGTGTTTCAACCATGTAGAACACCACCAATGAAACCTTAAAATATATAAACAATATATATAAATATGTTCCATGAAAAAAAATTAAAATTTAAATAAACAATAAAGTGTCAATTCATCATGTTATTTCCAAGTTCCATGAACCTACTTTAGCAGCATGCCAAAAGGAATGTCAAATGTAACTATTTCATGACATAGATCATTCCACGTAATCCACTTGTTGGATTGAAAAAAATCATCCAACTATCATGTATCCATGTTTCACCTCTAATGAATAATTTGATAAATTCCTTTAAGGTAAAGTCAAAGTATCAACACATCAACCCAATTTATAGCTCTAGGGTAAGACACAATCACACATGTTGACCCAATATCTAGCTCTGGAGAAATCCATTTCCAGACATGTTGAACCAATATACAACACGAGGACCATCCATATTCCACATTTCATATCAAAAGGTGAAATCAAAACCATTTAATCACAAAAATAACACTTTAAAGATCCATATAAGGGGATAACTAGTTATGTTGACCCACTTGGTAGGTTCAAAATATCCACAATGAAACAAAATAGGAATCCAAACATATTCTATAAATAATCATGTAATAGTTATTTCATATCAAGAAGGGGTCTCATGGTATACACATTCACCAACATATATATGTCATAAAATCAGTGTCACATAGGCTACAAACACACCCACATGAAAATCATATCATGTATGGGTCTCATGGAACATGTACATGAATAATCAAGTTATAGAATAAAAATAATATATAAAGGAAATCAATTGGTAAGGATTTCCAACTTGGTGTATTTATATCCATTACTAGGAGTCATCATAGAACCACACATTTTCACTAATAATCTATACAAAAACACTATTTTATACATAAATATAATTGTAGAATAAATATTCAGGATGGGAAATAAAACTTGGGCTTAGAGGTAAGTCAAATCACCCAATGGGATCAACCACCAAGGAAGATATATATATATATATATATATATATTTAAAAATGATAAAAAAAATATCTAGATTTTTTCACCAATATATCAATAAAAAGTTACTTCCTTATTATACCAAAAGTTAATTCATATATTTAGTCATGAAATCCAAAATCTACGATTCTTTCCAAGAAATGGATTGGAGATCTAGAATAAATGTGAAGTATGGATGAATAAAAATCTCTTACATTGAATTTACATGAGATAAAGCCTCTAGATCCATTGAAATTGAAGTTTGGAGGGAGAATAATTTCGTTTAATAGACACTAGATTACTTAGGTTCAAGAGGCCTAGAAATAAGAGACAGAATGAAGGGTTTTAGGGGGTTTTGGAATTACAAATCTATTTTCAAATCAATTTAAAAGTTATACATGATTTACTAAACCATGTGGAAATAGTGTGACAATAATTACCTCTTTAGGGAACTAGGTAGATTTGGTGACAAGGACTGGTAAAATTTGTGATAAACATGATTTTCACCTCTATCTTTAGTCATGAATTTTCCAAAAAAATCACAAGGTCAGATTTAATGGTGCACCAACAATTTTCCACCTATTTCCATCTCTAACAAGTCACAAGGTTTCTAGGGAAGAACCACATTGTTTTCCTAAAACAAGAACCCCATTAAAAGATATTAAAACCGTCTAAAATCATCTAGAAGATACCCAATAATTATCACAATAAATATTTAACTCAAAAATACTTAAATAAGGGCACAAATAAAGGCATAATATACATGCAAATTCTAGGTCATTAATCTAAAAATATCATTTCCATGAGCAAAACACTATATCCAATGATGTTGTGAATCCTTTAAAAACACATGATTACAATGTAAAACCCCAAAGGACTCCTATTATGATCAACATTAACTTTTGTTGATTCTAATATACCTTCCACCCATTAATTACCTAAAATTTATTTTTCATAATCTAAAAAAATTATAATCCTTGAATTTTCCACTCTCCAACCATAGACTAACACAATAGGGATATACACGGTAGGATATAAAATGATTCAAACATATCCATACAAAAATAAATGTGATATATATTATTATAGTAAATCTATACCATGGGTATGTTCTTTGACTATAATTAAATTTAAAACACTTGCACACAACATGTCTTCCAAAGTCTGAATGATCCTCTCTATCAGATCATCCATATGTTGGTGAAAATTAGCGTTAAGGAAAATTTGGGTGAAAAAATAAAACTAAATAACCATCATTATATTAGTGTTAAAATGATGACCATGATCAGAAATTATCATCTATAGAACCCCAAGAATCCACATAATCACCTCTATAATTTCTTTCCAAAATATTCATCGTGCTTTACTCATTGATTACTAATAAATGAGAAAAGTTTTCCACTAATCCAAAATAACCAAGACGTAATGATATACAACATATAATTCCATAGATATGTCCTACAAATTCCATTAGGGTATATCTAGAGGCTAAATAAAACCACCAGGAATATGATTTTTGGCCTTTATCTTTTAACTAACTGGACACTGAGACACAAACTATATCATTGACCTCTTTATTCGTAGACACCAAAATGAATCATCAATGTATGAAAAATATTATTTACACTAGGATAAACTCTAAAGTGTTATCTATAAAACTCATAGAGAAAAAAATAATGCATTTTTAATGAAATGAATATCCTATCCAAAAATGGAACCTTACATCGAACATCCTCAAACAATCACTTGGGGGGAATCTCTAAAAATGACAAGATCATTCCAAACCTCCACCTCTAAATCAACTAAAAAATATTCTTGTACCTACTATTCCAATAGAAATTTCACTATAATCTCATAAGGATAACCTATACCACTATATTCATCAATATCAATATGCAACACTACAATATCCCCTGCTACTCTTCACACATCCTTAGACTCAGGAAAACACCTCCATGAGACTTCTAACTCAGTAAATCAACTACCAAATTCACATTTACTAGTGTATATGCGATCTCAAAGTTATTTTCAATCAACAACTCCATCCACCATCATTGATGAAAATTTAAATCATGATAATAGAAGATATATCACACACTCTTATGATCTATGAAGATCAAAAAGTGCTCACTGATGAAACAGTGTAGCCATGAAGTCATGGAAAATAAAAATGTATCATGACTGAGATCTTGGATAAAATAGTCACATTCATAAGGTCATAACTACCTAATACACATAAGATATTACTAATTTCTACTATATATAAATTAACCCATAACTAAAGCTCTATGAATCATAAAATACCTTGAATATAAATAATTGCTTCGAAAAGAAATGAAAAAGGAAACTGTCCAACTTCTCCTAAAGGTAATAAAAACTTGCCTAAAACTGGTCAATTTACATGAATTTATGATCCTTTTAGGTCAATACTGAAAATGTCACAATTAAATAAAAAATAGGTGAAACTATTCTATTATATCCTACAAGACCAAGGAAACATTTTTCCTCTATAAATTCATAGGGTTGACCCATGAAAAAATATTCCCAATCCTTAAAGGATCCACATCTACTCTCTAAAAATATAAAGTATATCCCAATAAATACACCTATCTAATCTAAAATATATACTTAGACAAAACCCTAAATTGGTAATGATTAAAATTATTGTCATGAAATCTCTATAATCATTTTTATTCCTCTCTTAAAACCTCAAATACATAAGGATTTCATTAATAAATGCTACCACAAACTAATCCAGTAATTCAAAAAACATATAGTTCATTAATCCTAAGAACACTTCTAGAACATTCATGATCTTAACAGGAAATAACATGAATTAATATTTTATATAATGACATAATATTGATGTTTTTATGATATGTTCATCTTTTACCCAAATAAGATGACACCCAAACCATAAATAAATCTTAAAAAACCATTTATCAACATTAAACTAATCAATGTAATCGTTATTCCAAGGGATTTTATGGTGGTTATACATTATCACCTGATTTAAGAGAAACTATTTAACACACAATCATATAATATCATTTACATACTTTATGGACAGTACCAGAGAGCCCCATGTCGATGTGCTGGTATAAATGAACTCTTACTGCAAAATTTCATCAATCAAGATCCTCAACATGAATAGTGATCCATCTGATAAGGGGATATTGAGATTAGAGTGACTCTAATAAGTAACCATATCCACAACATGATATTATATTGGGGAAATTGGAAAAAATTATGGAATTATTCTATGAAATTAAAAAACACCCCAACCTAATCCTCAGCTAAACCCAAAACCCATTTTTAATTCATAAATTATTGAGTTATCACACATAGATAATCCATATGACACTCACTAAAACTAATAAATATGGCATACTAACCTAAAAAATTATAGAAAACCTCCCATATAAAAATTTAATCAATAATATTTAACATGTTATACAAAAAAACCCTTCCAATATTGAAATTATATGCATGTGTAAATAAATATAAAAAATATTATGATGACTGATGTTTCCCTAACACATGTTCACAATCTCTACACACATCAAACAAGCATGTTTGACTCCCAACTTGCATAGTCTAGACCAAAGTAGACAGAAGTATATACACCTTGTTTCTTAGAGCCTAAAAAATCTAAGTGAAATAAAAGTGTTCCTAGATATCAAATCAATGAAGGAATATACAATATTATAAGATAAGTACATGGTACATCATACAATGTCCAGTTTGTTCAAAACTATACACACTATCAAATTTTTCTGACATCATCTTTCCCCTCTCCCTCACTGGACCTAATGAAAAATACAACCATGACCCTAAGCATCCCTATGTCCAAGATAGTTTGGTTTATTTTGATTTTATCATATTCCTTCCATGTATCCCTTATGTTATCTAAATCCATGAGCACTCTACTATAGTTATTTCTACCTCATTGGAAACTTTTGAAAGGGATAAAACTATAATGGGTTTTTATTCCAACATTTACTATCGAGTAAAGTAGTACACTAATGAATTTAATGGCCAAGGAATCTATAAAAAAATAGAAAATGTCTGATATCATGTTAGTAGTTCAAGAACTATAAAATAAAGTAAAATGAGATGAGGGTAGCTAATGTTGTCTCCCTTTTATATGAAAACTTTACTAAATAATAATCAGATAACCTCTTACCAATACTATTTTTCTTGTAAATTGTTGATGATTTTACTCCTATGAATTTATAGTCCAAGCCATTATGATCCTATATTTTTTGAGTTAGAAATTTTCAGAAGAAAACTAAATTTACAATTACTGGACTAGATAAATTTTTATAAAATATTAAAAGTGGAAATATAAAGGTTCTAATTCATATAAATAATGTTTTTAGATATGGAATTAGTCATGGATAGTAGTTCATAGGTTTTGAAGGCATCCTGGGGGTTCAGATCTCGAAATAGGAGTTTGGAAAAAATACTCCATAGGGTGAACAATTGATGGATATATAGTATTAATCATGTGTCCAAACCATGTGGACCAGTTTATAATGGAATATATTTTGTTTAACTATGATAGAGGGACCCATATAATTATTTAGTTTGGTGTAGAAGAGATGAGGGAATTTCACAGTTGGTTCATGGTTTTCTTAAACATGAACTACAACCATACATGGGGGGAGGTTTTTGGATAGTGAAGCTCACCCAGTTGGCTCATGGCTTTCCAAACTGCGTGGCCTAAATGTGTGTCTCATTAAAATAATTTTTTTAAATTCCAAACCTTATGGTGTTTTACCCCTATTTTCCCACTCACTTCACCTAGTAGCTCTCCCACTTCTTCCCTCCTATTTCACCTTTCCTCCATGGTAGATATACCTCATTATTGGTCATAATTTAATGTCATTATATGTCTTAGAAGCCTTTAGGTTAGCCTTTAACTCTATTATACTCCATTTTTTCTCCTTCATCCCCTATGTTTAGCTCCTATGGTAATGGTTTTTATTTCCAATTCCACCAAAGCATGGTGAATAAGATACCAGTGCTAAGTATTGTTCTCTGCCTAAGAGTATGAAAACATTGGAGGTCATCTAAACTAGACTGCATGTTGTTTCATTAAGGTACATCATCATACTGAAATTTTTAATATTTAATATTTGAATTAATTTGAATTATTTTTTATTTCATTTCTTAGGGATTATGTTGGATCTGAGGATGAGGATGTATCATGGTTTATTTGAAAGCGTTAGGTCATGGTTTTGGAACAATGGGATCAACTGGTGAGGTTTTGGGCATTATTCCTTCTTAATAAAATTTTTTATAATTGTTTTATCTTGTTGTTTTTTAGTTAATTAAAAATAAATTATAATAATTAATTAAATTTTGATGGGTTTCTATGATATGGGACCTTCCAAGTCGCGATATAATCTTGGACGTGCCTTGGAAAATTATTCCAACCCTTGTAAAATAAATGAAAATCTTTCTAAAGTTAGGTGGTTTTTCATACCTGCATAATGATATTTATTAATGTTTATGGTTTTATGTGAATGATAGGTATTTCACCTAAGGTAAATTCCTCTAGTTTAATTTATTATAATGAACTAGTAAATTAATTAAATGGGAAGTTGTAATTGATGTATATTTGGTATTACTAACAACCCATGTGCACTAGTTTCATGGCTTGGTCCTTTGAGAAACTACATATCCTCCAAAACTCATATGAGGTGATACTACACTCAGTAAAGAATGATATCCCTTATATATGCCTATGTGGATAGAATTTTGGTAGAACATGACTGGGATGGATGTGTAGACCTTCCTAGAGATATCTTGGAAAAAATATTGGATCATGACACATCCCCTAATGGGTTTCTTTATGGTATGTCCGAGATAATCTATTAGGGTGATTATATTCATTTTATAGTGTCGTGTGATCTAATGTTCTGGTGCATCGAGTGTTGACCAAAGACTGTAAATTTTTTATAGGGGATCAAAATAGGGATACCCCTTCTTATGTTTTGACCTCGAGTATACCGAGTAGGATACCTATTTTATAGTTTTTATTAAGGAACCTAGTGGGTTCCTAATAGGATGAATGACCCTAAGTTAGAGTGTTAAGGGTTTGGTTTAGAGATAATAGTGGGTTTCACCTAAGAACCCATACCTAACTTATAATCCCAAGGGGTTATAGAATTACTAGTGGGTTTCAATGTTTGTATACCCTCACTCTATTATTTATGAAATCACTTATTTAATAACGATGAATTCATGATTCCATATGTGTTTCCTAAAACTTAGTCCATGGGGGTGTAAGTGATATGATTCCATGATGGGGATTCCTAGGGGTACTTCATGGGATCTAGTTGTTGAGCCTTTTTATTAACCTTTTCTTTATCAAGATTCCAAAAGGTACTTATTAGAATATGAATTTTCAACATTACATGATTGATTGATGTCATTATAGGAAGTCTCATTTTCAATAGGATTCATACATTCTTAGGTTACATAGGTAAGTTGTTGAGTATACTTTGGAACCCCTCTTGGTATACTCCCAAGTATATGATGATCTCCTCGAGTGATGCATAAGTAGATCCCTATGATCAGGTGAATGAAAGATTACTATACTTACTAGACATATCTGTGAGTTTTTTATTGAGCTATTTATTTAATATACATGGAGTTATTACCTCAGGCCAAGATATAATCTTGTACATATCACCTAAGGGTTTTTTACTAGAGGGATTATCTGAGTTGTAATTTTATTATTGTGTGTGGACCAAGACTTAAAACACTAAAATTAGATTGGATTTACATATAATTGGTGGTATGAATTCAATTTTAATTCTATATTTATTGAATGTACTAATATTACCATAGTCCTTATTTATTATGACTAGAGATGAGTACAGGTGATCCATTGTTTGGACATGTATTCCCCTATGGTGACATAGTTTGCTCAGAGACATTTCTAGTTATGGCCAAAGTAGGTATCATAAATAAGTATTATGAACCCAAGGATTTACATAATTACACATGTCTTGAGTAGTATGAAATTTTTATTAATAATTTAATCACAAAACTTCATGTTGATTAGTATCTTAGACCCATGTATCAACTATGGGTTTATCCTATTCATTATTTATAGTTATGTCTCAGCTAAGCAGATCACATTTCCAAGACAATGACTTGTACAACCTTGTCTTATAATTTATTTTTTACTGTTATTTATCATTATTTTTATCCTAATATGTATCTCACTTATACATACACTACATTCATAGGCTATATATGGGTCAACATTGGTGGTTACCTAATTTTTTTTGTACTCACTCAGGATGAAATTGCATTAGGGTACCAAAGAAGATATTCACTTGGTTATAAAAACATGATGGGTCAGGGCCCAGGAATGATTGAGTAGGATGTATTAGATACATATTCATATATTAGGTATTTGGTCTAGATCTAAATTAGTCATGGATCCTTCTAATTATTTTTCATTTTCTTTATTGTTGTATATGTATATTTGACTCATTGGGAGATCATATTTTTATATATTACATGGTAGTTAAGGTTTTTACTATATTATAATTATTATTATAGTCGTGTTATGTTTATCACTTATATAATATTTTTATTTTATTCTATGGATGATTTTTGGTTACTTCAACTAGTTTCCTTCTCTGATATGAGGGTATAGTCTCCCCACAGACACACCCTAGGCTCTCACTGCTAGTCTGCAACCTCTTGTGTATGGGGAGACGTGCTTGAGGCCTTATCTCCAAATAGTTTGGTTACTATTCATAGAGTTAATATATCTATCACATGATAGTGTGGTATTAGGGCCTTTCTTTTCCATTTTTTACTATTTGGGATATGGTAGATATGAGTGTTAGGAATGTGTTAGAATCTATGATGGATATCATGTATGTGTTATAGGAACACTAGTTCTAGTTAGAAGTCGTATTTGTCTTGGATAATGGATTACTATCAATGATATGTGATGTTATAGTTTTACATGATTTTCTCTTTGAGAGACACCCACATGGTGTGTATTTTATGTTTTATTATAGATTTATATATATCATCCCATTTGTGAGAGGCCATTGATTGATTCTAACACCTATATGATAAAGGAAAGAGGCATCACATGAATAATATTTTTAATATAGGTTCCACATGTTATAGGCTTTCTAGTGTACATTTTTACTTCTGAAGGTGAAACCAATTGTTTAATGTGTCGATAAAAACAAAAATGGTGTGTTCTCATATAGGTTCCTAGTGAAATTCAAGATAATTACACCAAAATGTATATGTATTTCCTTTTGGTTATAGGTCATGTTGATCTATAGTGAGGTTTCCAATACTGTGGATGATGACTCATTCCTCATGTATAGAAGGTGTAGTGATCCTAGTAGGTCGATAGGGAACATGATCACTAAACCCTTTATAGGGTTTTGTTACTTAGGGTCATTTATTTAAAGTGTTAGTAACAACATATATGATGTTTTCCCATATATATTTGAATGAAATTATACCTAACTGGACCATGTATGTGGTATGAAACAAATCATTAAGATGATGTTGTGTGTGTACTATTAAACCTTGTACATCATAATTCGTATTCCATGAATCTCTAGTAAAATATTTTTGGTGTATTTTTCAGTTTTGGTTAGATAATGGTCTTTATAAATCTATAGAGAGTATTACTATCTATATTACTATGATATTTTACTTATCCATCATTTGGTCATGGTTATCTAGTTGGATCCTCCAGTGTTATGTCAATAGGTATTAGAACATTTATAGTGAATGAGGACCTCTATGGGGTATTATCATATGTGGATGCGTGATGACTTTCATTTCATAATATTTTCCATGTTCATGTCATGAACCTCTAAGGATTAGTTACAAATGAGGATTCTTGGGGTGAATTAGGGTCTGGTAGGCCGATGCAAGGCAGGTGATTCCTTGAATGTTAAAAAGTTTAGATTATATCATTAAGTTAATAATTTCAAATTGGTTTAAATTAAATGGGTTTCCAATTATAACATAATGGTGTTATTATCAATAATAAGGAATTGAAAACTTGTATAATTGAATCCATGTTGACAGTTTTTGACCCATTGTGGTTTGATTTTATCCCAACCTCCCTTAGAGAGGGTTTATTGGCATGTTAGTTTCATTGCATTGAAATAGGTGTCTAGGTGATTCCCAATGAGATGAGACCTTGGTGAGAGGTTCACCTATGGTCCTGGTGGTTGGAACTAGTGACCCTATTATGGGACTTGATTAATATGGATAGGTGGGAGACCTAGATGCCCTTAGTTTTGAATGAAACCCTTAAAGGTTGTTTTTTTGGTTTTATCGAGTGTAACCTATGAGTAGGGTTGGAAAATTATTTAAAATGTTAATTTTTATGTAGTGATCTTGTGGGAGAAATTTTTAGATATAGATTCATGGGAGGTGATTAATATTTATAATACAATACAAGAAGTTTGATTTCTTTGGTTTCTAGGAAATCACCCTGAATGCTTGATATTGAGACTAGCTCTAATGGGAAGGAATATTCATGTGGCTCACCTTATTAACTAATGGTCGTGTGTTTAACACTGTAATCTCATAAAATGATGCCATATAACATATAGTATTATAATAAATCATGGAATACATTGACTACTTTATTTTATAGGTGTTTTCCAAGAGAAAATTGATATTTTCAATACTGACATTCCTTATAGCATGATCATCATGGAATTTATAATGTGTAGATCATGAGAGTGTGAGTTAATTGATAATTGGGAAGTATGAGATAATACACTCACTATATTTGGGAATATAGAAATGTTACATTCCAGTTGTGCATAGTAATTTTGAAATCCTTAATTAGTGAGCAGTCGTGTACCAGCCAAGGACCGATGGTTTTAAATAAATATTATGGGAACAATTTTTTGGGAGTTAGGAAAAAATAAATAATGTACCTCCATGGAGGAGGATGATTTGAGAATGGTTTGGGAATCATGGAATGAACGATCAGGCTTGAACCTAGCCAAGTATTTACAATATTGTGATAATGGATTAGGGATAGTGATGCATGCCTATTCATGGAATCTTAGTTTACTCTTAGTTTAGGGGTGATTATTCCCAATATATTAACATCATCCTAAGAACATTGAGAGAGAATCAGATATACACTTATCTATCTAAATTTTATTTATGGTTTAATGGAGGGAATCTTGGGTGCTGTGATTAAGGAGTGGTCTATGGTAAGCCATATGATGGGGAGCGCTCAATTGGTTGTTTGAGAGTGGTGACACCATTTATTAGTAAAAAAACTAATTATATGGATGTAACTTCCATGGTTTAGGAATATGAAATAGGTGGAATTTTCATTGCCACTCGGGAATGATAAGGTTCATAGAAATGTTAGATTTTATATCTAGATATAGACAGGGAATGTGATACAATTATAAGGAACATGATTTGTTGGTGCGACAACAAGTAATATCCTAAGTTGGGGAGTTAGACATTGACTATTGGTATATAACCCACATGTGTAGAGGGTTGTGTGAGGATGAGATCAATTATTGGATGATCATTTTTCTTTGAGATGCCATTGGGTAAATGGAACACTATAGGGAAGGATTTCTGGATGGATTCTGGGTACAAGTTTGAATATAGATTTAGGTAGAGTCAGAGTGCGGGTGTCAGGCCCAGGATAGCTCTACCAATACAGGGATATTAGAGAAGGAATATGATAGAGTTCATGTTATTTCATATAAATGTAAATGTATAAGGGATTGTTCATCTAGGAAATATAATCAAAAGTTAGTTATGAGATTCAGTGAGTGTACTTGGAATGATCTTCTTGTTCCTTGTGATAAAGGCAATGGGATGGGTTTTGGTGATACATTAGTTATTAAAGATGAGTGTTTCAAGGAATGTTGGATAGAGGTAGTTCTATGTTAATTCTTTTAGTTATTTGTATGTGGTTGGAAATAAAGCACATTAGGCACTCAATTTAGATGGTGTGGTGTAGTCTAGGGGTCAATTGATATTTTTCATGGAAAATCTAGCATGAATAATCTAATTTGGGTCGATTAGAATTCAACTATTTTGAGAAATTCAATGGGAAAATAGTCAAATCTTCATTTGTGATCAAATTAATCATGTTGATAAACATATAGAGAGCATTATTAGGATTTTAGGGATGTGTTTAATTAGGAAATAATTATTATGGAAGCAATGTGTCTCAAAAAAATCTATTGAAAGTAAGAAACTATGATAGGAAGTGTCATAGGTTGGTTGAGGTATCATATTAAAATATGATTTCAATTTAGTTTGGAAGCGTTCTGGTAAGTTTTATCTTTATGTTTCGATAATGGTTATGAGTGTTGGCTCTAGTTTTAGTGGTTTAAGTGAAATATGCATAAAGAGGTATTAAATGTATGTGTGGAATTCTGAAATGATATGTTATTGTTTGAATAGAGTTCAAGAACCTAGTAGGTTAGGTTTTTAATTTTTATAGCTACCAAAGAATTTGGGGATGAGATTTGTTAAGGTGAGGTGGTTGAAAGACCCCATGTTTCATGAGTTTTAAATTTTCATAAGGAAATTGAATTTCCAATTAATGGATGGGTCAGATTTTGATCGGATATTTGAAATAAAAATATGAAGGATGGAATAACTCTAAATATTTTTAGATGTGGAATGAGGCATGGATGGTACCTCAAAGGTTTTTGGAGAATCTAATTAGGTTTAGAACCAAAATATGTGTTTTGAAAAAATACTACGTAGGGTGCATGGTTGTTGAATGGTTAGTACTAACTGCAAGGCCAAACTATGGGGCCTAATTTTTCCTAGAACATAGTTTTTTATTATATGATAGGACCCTAGATAACCATGAGGACTGGTTCATAAGTTTAGAGGGACTATCAAGGTTGCTGCTTAGTTTTCATAACTGTGAACTAATACTTCTCAAGGGGGAAGTGTTTAGAAAATGAAGCATGCATGGTTGGTGCAAAATTTTCCTAATCATGTAGCCAAATATTATGGCTCATTAAAAGGGAATAAAATTACCATTTTCCCCTATAGCCCTTATTTTTTTACCCCTTTATTCTCCCTCATTTAACCTAGTAACCCCCCACACATTTTTTCCTCCTTCTCCCTTCCTCTATGGGAGATCTTCCTCTTTCTTGATTGGAATCTAATGTCATCAGATGCGTTGAAAGACTTGAGGTAAGCCTTAACTTACATTAGTATACATTTTGTTTTTATACTCATCTCAGAATTATTAACATCTTTGATAAGGGTTTTTATTACTGATTTCATTGGACTATGGTGGGATTAGATACCGGTTCTAGGGATGTTTCTCAACATTGGATGAGGATGACCTCAGAGGCTATCTACACTTCACCACGAGTCTTTTGGTTGAGATACATGACCACTATGAATTTATAAATCTTTAAGATTTTAATTTAATTGATAGGTTTCTATTTTTTATTTTATTTCATAGGTTTTATTCCCAATTTTTTGTTTTAGGATGTGTTGATAGTTATTGGAAAGCATTAGGTTGTGGTTCCATCATGACAGGATTGGCTGGTGAGGTTTAGGGTGTTATTCCTTCTAATTTTTTTTGTTTAATTGTATTATATTGTTGAGTTTTAATTAATTAATTAATTATAATTCATTTTATTTAGTTATATTTTGTTGATTTTTTGTGATAAAGGACCTTTCATGTCTCAGTTGAGTTTGGAAGAGCCTTAGAAACTACTGGTTCCCCTTTGAAGATAAATATAAAGCTTTCTAAATACAGGTGTTCTACAATAACTTCCCTATGTAATTGATTCATGTTTTTGTTTGTATGTGTTTACTAGGGAATTATACTAAGGGAAATAATTTTTTTTAAATTTATTCTATTGAACAGTTTAATTAATTAAGTGGGAGTTGTAATGAATGAATGTCAGGGGTCACAAACTACCCATGTGAGATAGTTTTATGTCTTGGTCTTTTGAGAGACTGAGGAGCCTCCATACCTCGTAGGAGGTGATATTACACTTGGTAAGACAATTCTTCCCATATATATTCCTATGTGGGAATACCTTAGGAAGACTAGGATTGATTTGGATGCATGGACTATCCAAGAGAGATCTTGGCATCAATATTGGGTCATAAACCAACCCTTTATGTATATCATTATGGTAAGTCCCTGTGATATTGAAAAGGCTATGATACACATTTTAATATTTGTTGGGATGTAATGTACTCCTTCATTGGGTGTTGTCTTGAGACCATGACTCTATTCTATAAGACCCCTAGAGGGATGATTCTACTTACATTATGACCTTAAGTATCAAAAGTGGGACACCTATACTATAGTATGACGTCAGAAACCCATTGGGTTCCCAGTATGATGAACGACCCTAAGATACTGCCTCATGGGTTTAGTATAGAGATAGTAATGGGTGTCACCATAGAAATGAAACCAATATTGTAATACCAAGGGGTTGTGGAAGTAGTGGTGGGTTTAGGAATTCATCCACCATCACAATTTTATTTATAAATTCACCTGGTTACTATTTATTTGACTATGACTCTATACACGCTTCCCAAAACTCATACCATGAGGCCAGATGTGATATGGTGCTATGATGGGGATTCTGAGGGGTAATTAATTGGATCTATTTGTTGAGTATTTTTATTGACTGTCACCTTATTATCATTCCCAAAGTTACTTATTGGGATCTATATTTTTATCCTTACATGATTGATTAATTAATTTACAAGAAGTCACATTGTCACAGGGATTCCTCCCTTCAGGGGTTAAAGAATTAGTTTACTGAGTACACTTTAAAACTCCTCTCGAGATAATATGGGGGATTTCAAATGATAACCTCGAGTGATGCCTTGGAATATACCCATGATCTGGTGAATGCACCATTTCTATAATCATGATACTTAACTAGGAGTTTTCTATTTATCAGTTTATAAAATAAACATTGAGTTATTACCTTGGTTATGGAGATAATTCCTTACATATCACCCAAGGGTCTTTCCCCTTAGAGACTATCCAAGTTTCAATGTCATGATTTCCAATAAGATGAGACCTGTGACTCAAAAATTGTATTGGATTTATATGGAATTGGTGGTATGAAATCAATATCAGTTCCATATTTTCTATATGTATAGATATTATCTAGAATACTTAATTATAGTTGGTGGAGGTGAGTAGGAGTTATCCTAGGTTTAGGACATGTATCCCCCTATGGTGGCATAGACTACTTATAGAAAATTCTATAACTAACTAAAATTGGTATCATTGATTTGGTTTATGGACCTAAGTATCAACTGTGGTTTTTTCGTATTTATTATTTCAAGCCGCGCCTTAGTTAGGCTAAACACATTTCCATGATCATGCCTTATATTACCTTATCTTATAGTTTATTTTTAATAGTTAGTTATTATTATTGTTATCCGGAAGAGTAACTCACATAAACATATTCTACATTTACTATTTATTCAAGGGATCATATTGGTGGTTCCCTACAGAGTTTCTTACTCACACCCTACTCATGACACCATTACATTGGGGTACCCGAGTGGACGTTCACTTGTTTGCAGGTAGAGGATGGGCCAAGACCTGATACTAATTGAGTAGGATTAATTAGATATTCATTTGAAGATCGATTTTATGGTCAGGCTTAGAGTTAGTAGTAGATATTTATACATTTTTTATTTCCTTCATGATTTTATTTTTATGGTCATCTCAGTGGATGATTATTTTTGTATGTATGAAATGGTAGTTTGAGATTTTACTGCATTTCATTTATTAATAAAGACTTGATATGTTTACTACTTATAAACTATGTTTATTTTCTACTATGTATGATGATTGGTTACTTACACTAGTTTCGTACACTAATATGAGGGCATAGTCCCCCCACAGACACACCCTAGCCCCTAGATTTTTATCAGAATCCTCTGGAATTTAGGGAGGCATGTTTCAGAACTTATCATCTTCTTGTTTGGTTATTCTTCATAGAGTGAACCTGGAAAACAAGTGGAAAAGTATATATCTTCTATAAAACCCATTCCTTTTCCAACACCTCATGGAATGCCTGAAACATGTATAGGGTGACCTGGTGCTTGAACTCTAGACATATTATCCCATAAAAATGTCTCTTTATATTCTCTTAATCCAGTAGAATCTTTTAATCATATTGAAAGAGGTTCTTAAATCAAATCCCATGACCATGAAAGCTAAAAAAACCTTAATGAAGAGAAAGAATCTCCCATCAATATGTCTCCTTCATAGTCAAAAAATAATCTCAACCTAGAATTAATCATGAATCTTCTTCCATAAAACATATGAATTTATGTGATCTCCTAGAAATAAAATCTACCACTGAAAAGATCCTCCACAAATATGTTGGATTCTAATATGATCCAATTATCCTTTATAGAATAGATCAAACTAAGAGTGGTCACAAGCTCCTCCAACCATATCTATATATCCTAATCAACATATTACCCCTTATACTTCAAAAATATTTTACACTAAAATTATTTTATCATCTTCATCAAATAATCATCCTCATTAATCTCATATCTCTAATAATCTATTGGTGCATCCTACTACACATCACCTGAATGAGTTAAATAAGTATATCGACTAGGAGATTGATCTTAAAAATATAAAAACATTAATAACTACTAATCTAAAAATATTTCTTTATTAAGTTCATTTAATTTATGTTCATACTAGTTTAGATTTTAACCCAACTCAATAACAGGCACAAAAAAATATGATGCATGAATCCTCACTAGGTCTCTGACCTACAAAAAGAATAATTTTACTTTGAAAATTTAGTAAACATAGTGTTATATAATTGGATCAGAATGGGACCAAGTAACATGTTCCCTATCTAGTATCTCCTTCTAACATCAAATATTTTGTTAATTGACATTTCTTTATAACTAACCCATAAAATCCTCACCAATTCATTCCTGACTTAGAATTCAATCAAAAATTTGAAAATAAATTCCTAATTCCAAATTTACATAAATCAACCTCACTAAAACCCCTCATGGGTAAATAGTAAAGGTAATAGTGACATTTAAAACCCACCTTTAATAATCCAGGCTTTGGAAAAAATCACTGATGATATAGAACAAATATATATGGGAAACATTACCCTCATAATTATTAATAAAGGAAAAAATACACCAATGAAATCTATAATATAAATAAATCAATCTCAATTAATGTAATATATTACAAAAATGGATGAAAATAAAATAACATGAGAGACACATAAGGAAGAAATCCAGGATTAGTACCTAATAATGATCAACCTCCATGAGATAGGAAGGCCCAGATCAATCTCCAACTCCCTCCTCTAGGAAAAAAAATTGATATGTATATTCGTGTGCATATGTGTGTGTGTTTGTGAGAATTCAAGTATAATAAGTTGTATCTTACTAAAAACCTCTCAGGAAGATATAAAATAATAATACTAAATCCTTAGTGAATAAATATATAAACTGACATGTTACCTAATCTATGTAAACTATATTCCTATCCACTCTACGACATACTAATTGAGTATCACATTAAGGTATGTAAAATTTCATCAAAATTAAGATATAGAAGAAAGGTACCTTATATCAACTTACCCACTGAAATAGTCTTCGGAAACACCAACATCACATCTATCTATTATCCCATTATCTTCATAAATCAAATCCCATTTCCATATAAACACATCAAAGTCACATCCTCATAATCACAACCATAACCACACATCACTATCGCATCCCCATGATCACATACTATTACCTAGATTCATTATATGAAATTAAATTACACATTATACCTTAATCCATTATATCTCATGCATATATACACAAGCGATAACCATAAGAAATTATAGACTATATATTTTTAAAATAAACTTTACCCATTATCACCTCTATATATATAAGTTATAACCATAATCCATTAAATAATATATGAATACACATCCTATTACTAAAATCCATCTTATCCAGGATATATACACATACGATACCATATCTATAATAGAAAGTGTGGCAGGGGGAGTTTTCGGTCATCAATATCCTCTACAACCTAGATATTGCGGAAACGCCCTGAATGTTGAACCAAATATGGAAATCATTATTATATCTAACTCAGGTGATGGAATATAATAAATATAAAAACAATAACAAATAAATAATTATAAAAAAACCATTCTAAAGTTAAATTACTAAATATATGATGTGATCTATAACTAACACAAAAAAACAAATCTATTACAAACATTAACCATTGAGGAGATAAAAATATTCAAATAAAAAAGGAATAAAGTTTTATTTTTATATCTTATCATTTCTTAATGACTAATTAATAACAAAACTATAATTTTATTTCATTAATTCCTAATTAATAAAAACAATATTAACATTAAGCTAAAGTGTTTTTACTAAATATCATAATTTCAGTCACCATAATCTAGGACCATTAATTTATTAATAATATTTAATACCTTAAAACTCAATATTTTTATTTCAATCCATTCAGTCATAATTAAATTATCAGGAACCATACCCATTGTTAATTTCATATATTATTATCATTCCATATATTTAGGGAACTAAGAAACAACTATTCCTACTCCAAGGAAGATAATTCCAAAATGGAATAAAAAATAGAAGAAATGTAATGATTCTAACCCAATAAATACACCAAAACATCTTCCAAAACACATTTAAAAACCAATAACACCATCCCACCATTGACCCATTCAAATCACTACCACCATAATATCAAAAATATCCCAACCCCCATCATACAATACAACTATACCGTATTTCAATTTAAGAAATATAGGGGAAATAATGTAATATATCTTAGTGTATAATAATAAATATAGATATATTAAAATTATTAAATGTCACAGTTATCATTAACCATTTAAAACAATATTATATAAATCATTACTAGACATACAATTCCACAATAATTAATTCAAATAGTCGATATATTACTCAATCATCTTAATTGATTTCTTGCATGTGAGTGGGTAAAGAAGTTGTTAAAAGGTATCATTTCTGAAACCAATAGCTATAACATACCTCAATTTAATATGATCAGTTAAATTTATAAACATATTAAATAATTACATGGATGGATATTAGTATTTATTAATTCTATAATCACTAACTTCCTCATTAACCATATTTAAATTATTTTTAAAATATTAGGCATGGTAATCAAACATTAATAATCAATATCAAAGTAAAAGGATTCCAGAAAATATATAATATTTACTTATAAGATAATGTGAATATAAATATAATCACTTATAAAGAAACAAAACCACTAATTTTAAATTTCATTTATTCTAGTTCATTAACTCTTTAAGTTGATTTAGACTATTTACCCGTTAAAAAATATCATGATAATTCCTCATTTACACATTATATATAAAAATATATTTCTAAAATATATTACATTTAAACAAAACTTTTATGAGCATAAAATAATGATGGAAGAAGGAATGAAGAACATTCCACCATATTGAACTCACATACCCTATAAATATCACCCCATCATGAAAAAATACATCAAATCTGACCACGAAACCTCATAATTGAAAGAAATATGATTATATGACATAGAGAGAAGAATAAATAGAATAATGATGAAATAAATAGTAAAAAATTATAACTCATGTTCATAAGATATTTATACATGAATCTAGAGTCTTAGGAAAGATTATTGAGGCTTAGGGTCACCAATAATACTTTCATAACCGCCTAGGGTTTGATAGAAGAAAGAGGAAATGAAAATGTGTTCAAGAGGGGCCATGAATTTATAGGTAGAACCAAAAAATATTATTTCATGGTTTCATGCATAATATATTAATAAAATACCACCCAAATATGATATTAACAACATAATCCTCCTATATGTTTTCTCCCTTTCTTGTAATCAATGACTGTATCAAGCATTAATATCAAAGGGAATTAGAACTTAATACAAATAATGATGTAGAAATTTCTAAATACCTAGGAATAATGGTGAAATTCCAGAACTTCTCTCTCAAAATAGATTGACCACATACCATGATCACGGAAAATACTATTCTCTATGATTGAATGATTTCAGAAAATATATAACTGATTAATTTGATAGCCAATGATCCACAACCCAATTCCTAACATCATAGTTCAATCTATTCCTATAAAAGATAAAATAAAAACCCTCATGTAGGATTTACCAAACCTCAATCATTATATATGATTAATAAAACCCTATAAGTCCCTTCAAACCACAATATTTATACCCAAATCACATTATAACCCTACAAGGAACAACACATTAGGTCAATGCATGATTCATTATTCAAAATGAATGTCTATCCGAAAATATTTTCTTCTTCATACCATTCCACCACCAAACACCCCCATATATCATTAAAAATATATAAATGAAAAGTTAATTATCTATATGGTCCCATGAATTTACATTGAACCCCTATATTACACTCTCATTATCCTCTCTTAATAAGAGTGGTGTTTTCAAATTATGGGTCATTTTTTATCCATTCATTATAAGGTGACATCATGTGTATTGATCTTTATCCTCTTTTCTCATTTTCTAGTTTTTAATCATTATAAGTGGTTTCAAAGAAAATAAATTTTTTAGCAATTTTTCTTATTATTAAATATTTCAACCTCTATGGGTCGAATCTAGTTGTGGAATCATATAATGTAGTATTCTCTAATACTAGGTATGAGGTTCCAAGACACTTCCATTTTTATACATGTGTTACCGTATAGTGTGATTTGCGACCATGGGTTGGGTCATATGTTTGACTAGAAATGAGACCAGATATAGTTATAGGAGTTAAATGGTATTTTCCTTGAGTAATTATTGTGTTTTTATATGTGGTTATGGGATGGGTTGTTTGTGTAGTGATCGATTGACCACAAACTTGGTTTGAAAGTTGAGTGTGTGATTGTTTGTCATTATTGTGTTGTGTGGCACTAGGTTGTGATTAGATTCTTTAGAATGGTATGGTGGTGGTGATATATAATTCATTTATGGTGGGGATACCATGTTTCATTTGGTTTTTGGATGTTGGATATTTTTTAAGCCACTCATCAATAGCTCGAAGGCCATTGGGGTCACACACACACAGAGGGAACCATAGAGTGGTGTTGACCACAATATGATACATGTGATCTTATATAGATTAGTGACTTATGATGATAAAATTTACCACCAAACCAAAGGATTAATATTCCATATAGGTTGAACATAGTATTATAGATAGTGATTATAATCAACAATTGGGAGAGAAATTCTCACTATGTGTGGGATTCATAATCACTGTTTGGATGCAAAGTGAGATAATATATTGTGGGAATATAATTTTAGTGATTCTTCATTCACAAATAGTCCATGGGCATGGTGATAACTTATTTTTTAGATTATGATATATGGGGGTGATTCATTATACCTAGAGATGTTATCAAACCATCAGTACATCTATCCATTATGACATTGGCTAATGTAGGTCACCCACTCCTGGATGGTTAATAACATAGTGGAGTTGGGTTGTCTTATTGTTTTTGTTACTATACATTTCAAATTTCACGTTATCATATACATATAGATATTATATAAGTACACCATTAGTGTTGTCCTACTAAATTCATACTCACACCCTAAATGGGTCCTCGGAGATTTGTATAGACTTCATGACTCCTGATATAAGTATGGGAAAGGGCCTTTTGATTCATGCATAGCTAGATGGAACTGAATTGTATGAATGGATTGGGAATATGGTGAATTTTTGGATTGAACTAATTGAATCATTGGTGTCATGTTGGATACATTATTTTTTCCTTTGGGTATTTCTATATATTACTAATCTATGGGCAATCCACATAGCCTCTATATGATGGTAATGGAATTGTATGTTTTTATTTTATTGTAGATATAAAATTTCAAAATTTTTTAATATTATTATCATATGGAATGGATTATTTTTTATTTCTTGTAAAACATTTATTTTGGATATGTATATTTGAAGGCAATGTCTCCCACAATCACATCCTAGAACCTCACCACAATTTGATATCATCTAGAATATATAGAGGTTCTCCTAAAGTTTGTCGAACTCACATTTTTTCATAATTGAGGTAAACCAGGTAGGGGATTTTTTAAAAGTATATTAGATCATGGTTGAATGAGGTAGAGTAATAGATTCATTTTGGGTTCATTTTTTAATCAAATTTAAATGACTTTTAAATATTTTTCAATAATAAAAACCGACAATTTTCAATGTTTTAGTTAAAATTTTGAATTTATAATCGAAGAAATGAAAATTGTTTTAGAAGTATAAAAGAAATTTTATTTTGTATTTGATTATTATTTAATATTTTTTGATTTTTTTCTGTGATTTGAAATTTTCCTCTCTTTTTAGGAAAGTTTAAAAAAAATTTCCCCAAGAGAAAACCCTTAACCAAGGTCCCACAAATCACCTAGCCAGGACCAAGAGGGCCCAGATGACTATCAAGGACCCTAGTAAGGCCTTACCATGAGGAGGTCCCATGCAGAGATTCAGGACCGTGCAAGGGCCCATGGTGATAAAATCCACATGCTATATTAGTAGGCCAAATCTAAGCACACGTGCATGTGGTGGTCAAACCCGAATATCTATGGGAGGAGTATCTCATCAAGATGGTGAGATCCAAATAGATAGAGGAAGTCCTTTGGCTCCTAAAAGAAACTATCAAGTGGATGATCTTGCACCTTTTTTTTGTAAAGGATCTCCAATTATTCTAGTGTTTCAATGTGGGGTAGATTTGTCTCAACACTGTTCATTTCTTTAAATTTTCACACACATCACCACTCGAATGAATCATGCTCCCCACCTCACCATCTCTATTATGGCTCTACCACCTCATGTCAATGACCAAAACTGATGAACCATAGAAATACATCTTTGACCATTGCTCCAGCTCCACCTTGATCTAATTTAAATTTTTAAGGGCTAGAAATACCCAAGATTACCTCCTGACCCCTAGGTGATCTCCATGTGCCCTTCTTGAGCCTTCATCCAGCCATGTCAAGGCTGTATGATTCAGAGGAAACCACCACCTCTATTTTCTCCATTTTCTCAACTTATCTAGATAGATCTCAACTACTTCCACCACCATGGATCCCTCTAGACCCTCAGAATACCCCCATGCAACATATTTTTAAGGATCCTTCATCCACTTTGAAGGACAAAGTAGGAGGAGGGTTTGGGGAGCTTTACCCTACACCACCAAGATTCTATTACCTATCTATTTCCAATGGAACCCCCATGAGGAACCACCACATAGCCATGCACTATAAACTATCCATGAATAAAGAGTCCAAGCCCATTCCCACATCTGCCTCTAGTCCACATATAAATAATTAAACACAGAAATGACTCTGGTGTTGACGCACTCAATTATAGTGGATATCAAGTTATTTTTAAATGGAAAATCCTTGAAGATATTAAAGATCCCTTGAATCAAAGAGGGGTAATGAGGCCTCCCTGTGCCTATATAAAGAGATCCTTTTTCAAAGAAAAAAGGGGGAGGGGTGAGGAAAAAACAAAATTCTGACTAGGAGGACCCTCGCTTGAAATTCATCACACACTAAATGAGCCACATTCTAGAAGAGGAGTGTAGGCCACTTCTACACCCCTTCTTTTCTCCATTAAACATTCTTTTCATCTTCATTATATCCCATTATTCCTGTTCTTAAATGACCCCCCTTGCATATAGGCATATATTACATTGTGGTTGGGTGAATGGAAGGGTAACCCTTTGTAATATTAGAGTTTTGAGTGTAATAAAATTCAAAAATTATTTTCTTATTAATATAATGGTTTTCAATTTGATAATTTTTGGATTTAAATTTAATATGATTTTGATTTATTTAATTATAAATTTTTATATTTCTTTGATTTAAGAATTTATTCTCCATTTTCTTGATTTTCTATTATCCCAATTGATTGATCTAAAAAAATCAAATAAACAAGTTCTTTAGTGATTACTAAACATGTGAGGAAAGAACAGTGGACTAATTTGAATATTTGGGGAATGTTAATACGCGATTTCATATTTTCTAAATAATTTAATGAATGACTATTGTGACTTTAACACATCAATACATCTTAATAAATGTTGAATAAATAGTAAATGAACACATTTCAATTTATAATTTTAATAGAAATAAAATATTCATTTAAAAAAATCATGATATCATTACAAAAGGGGAAATATAACATGAATCTAATCACTTATCTCTCATATGAACATCAAAAAATCCAAATTCCCTTATGTTCTAGTATTTAAAATCTTTTTCTTTTATTTACTTTCACATAAGTGGAAACTAGATTAAAACACTACTCTCTAGAGATGAATTTTGGTTACTACTAATAGCACACCCCTAGGAAAAATAAATTACTTTCTCCACACCCCACAATAGTTGTGTCAAAACTGGAATCGCTTCTTGTGAGTAAGTTTCGATCTAACCCTAAAACTTTTCGTGACTAGGACCTCTAATGAGGAGTTATTTTTTTTGACTATGAGATAGAAAGAACTCTATTAACTAGGATTAGGAGTCTTAATCTTGAATAAAATTTTGAAGAAATAAATTTGGAAGAAATAAGTGTTCATTCAGAACCACCAATCATGGAAATCAACCCACAATAAACCTTAAGGGACCATTATTCCCCACAATTTACCAACTAAGAGAATCGATTAACCATGCCTACACAAAAAATGATTTTGAATTACGAGTCACCATGATTCACATGATACCTAAATTCCATGTCCTTATAGGTGAAGACCCCAATTAGAACATTCCAGAATTTGGATTTGTTATATCATGTTTCAAGCCAAGAGGAGTAAATGAGGAGCATGTAAAATGGAGTTCATTCCCCTTTTCACTTGAGGGAGAAGCTAAGGATTGATTTTATATCTTAAAACCTGAAGATATCCATGACCGGGATGATCTATAATAAAGCTTCATGTATAGGTTCTTCCCAAACTCCTAAAACATATAAATAATAAAGGAGATATACACCATTCTACAATCTACTGGTGGGACTCTTTATAAATATTAGTAACATTTCAAGATGCTTTTTGAAATATTTACACATTAAATAGTGGAAGAACACCACTTCCCGGTCTTCTTCAACCAAGGATTTCTCGGAATAATAAGAACTTTTTGGATGAATATTCCAAGGGATAATTGATTGAAAAATCATGTGCATAAGATAGGAATATCATTGAGAAGATATCTAAAAATTCAAATAGTTATAAATAAGAGGAATTGGTACGAGATTCATTCATATGGTAAGAACGTATGACTCATAACCTTTCTTTGATACTAAAATTGATTAACTAACAATCCTGGTGAGACTCATTGTTGTAAAACAAGTGATTGAGTAACCATATCCACCATAGGTATATTGATTATGTTCATCACCAAATCATTACAATGATTAATTTTATGAGATACAGGGTATGGAGAGTTGTGCAACTGCATAGTAGCAATGACAATTTACATATAAAAAAAAAGAGAGAAGAGAAATACCAATAGGGATTTAGAGGTCAAAAAAACCTATCCAGACCCCTTTTTATAATCAAACACCTTTCCTATAGAAATATAAAAAACTAAAACCATTCATAAAAACTTAAAAAAACACCTTTTAGAAATACCAAGCCTTTAAACTACAAACTTTCTAATAGAATAATATTGAACAACCATCAACTAGTACACACTAAGGTGAGAAACAACAACTATAGTTTAAGGTTGAGGGGTTAAAAGAAAATTTCAAAGATTTATCTAGACGATTAAATAATTTTTTGGATATTATAACAAGGAATACATGAAATATTCCAATCCAGATAGTCCCAAATCCACAAGATAATTTCAATGCAATTATGACCAGAAGTAGTAAAGAGATTCCACCTCCTAAACCAATTAATTTTAATAACACTAAATGAAAACCCATATATAAACCAATCCACTTGAAAGAGAGGCTATAAACACAATTACAAAGGGAAAAAAGGGAGAATAAAAAGTCAAAAATAAACCATTCTATTCCACGTTAACTCAATCAACAAATGTTGAAGAAGAGAAACTTTTAAGAGAGATCTTGGAAGCCTTCATAAAATTTTAATTCAATATTCCTTTGTTATAGGAAATCTACTAAATCCAATAATATGTAAATTTTACCACATAAATATGCACCAAGAAAAATATTCACAATGGGGATGAAAGAATAATATTTAGAAGGAGTATCTCTGTAACGACTAAATATTTTTTAAGGAAATTACTTTCTTATAAATATTTCATAATCAATTTAACTACTAAGTGCTATGGGACCCTTAAAACATAATTTTGTCACTTATGTGATGTGAATTTCAAAAATCCGACACACACAGTCGCGATCAGTAAGTTATTTAGAGTCCAATAAGGAAAACATAATTTTTGGTAAATAGTAACCTACCCTTATGAATAGTGATATACCCTAATGAATAGTAACCTTACCTACGATAATATATAAATAATATTCATGTTGAAAGTACGATATACCTATATTTTAGAATAAGTTATTGAATGTTTTAAAATTGGGTTTTTGATAATAAATTATGATTTTAATTAACTATAAAATTAATAATATTTAGAAAACTATTTTTGAAAAATGGACTTCATTTTTGGATTTTACACATCGAAAAATGGTTAGGGTGAATTTTTGAGATTTTTTTGAAATACTTGATTTTTTATGAATAGTAAAATACGGTAATTTACCGTATATATACATTATAAGCTAAATAGACTATTACTAGCATCATGGATGATGTCAGCACCCTTAATCAAAATTCACATGACATGATTACTATTCTTGTTCATGGAATACTTACTATTACTTGTCTTGTGAAGAAATAATAAATTAATGAGTTTTATATTAAGAAATCCCCTCTCTCCTCCACTATAAAACCCCCTCTTCCAATCACTCCTCTAAAGCCTTGTGCCTTCACCAAATTCTGTCCAAATACCCTCCCAACCTCCTCTCCCACGTCTATAAAGCTTTGGTCTCATTAAAAGACCAAATACTCTCCCTTAAGGAGGTTCTCAAGGAAGTTTGGTTCAAGAGGTAAATTCCTCTTTTCAATTCTTTGTCTTTCCTTTCAAGTTCATTTGTTTTCTATTTATATTACCTCTCTTTATCCAAATTTTTTGATGAATTCAGTACATTATATGTACTGTAATTCTTTCCTGATATTTTAATAATTTATCATCATCTCCCCCTTTTTACCTTCTTTTATACTTCTAGAAAGAACACCATCCAAGATGTGTCAATTTTACACATTCAAGGATGATGGACTTTCGATTTCTTTTATCATTCTAAATTCTGGTCATGAAAACATTCTTGTTATGTTTGAAGCAGATTATTATATATAATATAACATATTTAAGATTCTGTAATCCCTTTTTTCAAATGATGCTAGGTTATAAAGAAAAATGAGTTCGTTGTAATCAAAACCCACAAATTAACCAAAACAATTATCATTAATGTTCTATATGATAATTCATCCTAGTTCCATGTAACCAAGTTATATAAATGAAAAATAACACCTATTTATGTTCATAAATAATATATAATTTAAATTCTGTATATTTACATCCATTCCACTTCATTACTTAAAAACAAGTGAACCGAAAATGAAAATAAGAGAAACGAACACTCCAGAATGATGAAATTGAATACAATAAATTGTCAATAAAGACCTAAATGAAATAACCAGAATTATGGTAAAATAAATACATTTCTAATAGGTTCTGAAATAAGTTATTAACAAGTATAATTTTATATCCTAGGAGCATAAGTACAAGAGTGGAACACGTTCAGAGTTAAGGTAAGGGTTTTTCCACCCGAACTTCCATTTTCATTCAGGATACTTTCATTGTCTAATTACCTCATTGTAATTATTATTTATTGTTATATACTCATCATATGTTCTGTGTGAGTATCATTTATATGTTTAAAAACCAAAATTCTTCCTTATTTTGTGGATAGTTACACATTTTAAATGGAACTTTCAAAATTATTTCCAAAATACAAGCCCGATTCAAGGTAATTTCTCCAATTCATATCTATTTACAAGGGAACTCTATAATATGTTTTTGGAAACCATTATCTTTATAAAAATACTCAAATTATTATGAAAATAATATCTTACTTCACTTATGGTTTTATACACAGATTTTCCAAAAGAACTCTTATTTTCAAAATAAAAGAGTATTTATCTCGAAATTGCTTAATGATTTTATAAGAGTATTTTTGTTTGATTGAATGATCTTATTGATTCCATGGTATTATTGGGTTTAATCATTTATGAAGTCATATACCATATTTTATTTAATGGTTTATGACTAACTCTATTGTGGATTATCTATCCTAAAACCATTAACTATATTACTCGGAATGGTTAGTGTTTTATGTTTAATGATTGGGGAAAGTTAGTTACATTTCATATAATAGTTTCAATATGAATGTATATGTTGTTTATGTTGATCCCCACTCATATGAGGAATGCATTTGACTTATTATGTGATGGTTGGGGCCCACTATATCCCCTCGATGCATCTGTAGGTCTCATGAGACAAATAGACGTGGAATTGGCCGAAGCCTTTCCCAATGTGATATGAATTTTGGCCGAGGCCTTAATCATTAGACGTCTTGGCCGAGGCCTTGACAAAATTTTTCAGAATGTTCAGAATTATTAATTCCATCATTTTGAGTTCAGATATTGATATTTCATGTGGTTATTCGATTAGTATAATACCCATGATTATGTTTTATTATGACATTATTTACTCATCTCATTTTCCTACCATAATGTGTTCAAGTTTATTATTAAAGGCATGTGTTTTCAATTATGCACCATGTCTTATGTTTATACTATCTTCCTCTGTATTTGTTACTCTTACTAAACATTTGAGCTCACCCCTTTCTTATGTATCATTTTTTTTCAGGACATTAAGAAGTTTATTATGAATGACATGATGAAATAACCTAGGAGTTATGGGTGTTGTCTAAGGAGCTTCCATGTTTTATTTATCTTCAAGTTGTAATATTGAACTTATGTATGAATCTTGTTTCCAAAAATACTAAACTACTCGGTCCTTTGGGATTCATATTCCTTGTTTGTATTCCAATGTAATTAAACAAGGCACCAACTTCGGGCAACTGGGGCCGAGTCCTTACATTTGGTATTAGAGGAAGTTTAGTAGAATACATGGAAACTAGATTTAGAAAACGTAGAATTAAGGAAGAGTCCCTAAGTTAGTCTTTGAGGAAATATATACAATAACATCATGGTATTTTGGTAAGGAATATATTATGTGTATCATTCAAGAAATACATCCCTTTTTGGATACGAGTAGGTAGAGGTGGATCTGGAACAGATGTATCTAGGGGTAAAACACAAAAACACCACTTTGAGCTAGACTCGAACGGGAATTGGTGAACGAAAATGGGCCTTACTACACTCTTAGTTACGAAACTCCCAGGGTATATGCTTAGGATAATTCAAATTTTCTTTACAAGCCATTATGAAGGATTTTAATGTAAATATTCCTTAAATAATCCATTTTTGTGAATATGTGATTAGCCATACGTAGGATGTCAATTTTTCTGAGTACTTTTAAGTTAATATTATACATTGTGATTCATAACCTAATATAGTGTATGCCATTATCTAGATATGGAACCTAGTGGATGGAATGGAAATCACATGAATGCACATGTCCCCTGTAGGGATTTTCCACCGACGCAAGACAATGATGTTGGCTCTGGTGCTGTGACTGGTGCTGAGCAACTTATAACTATACTGGGACAACTTACTCAGGTTATGAATAATAACCTTACCCATATAGAGCATCCAGATCCACCACATGGAGTAGCCATTCTAGATCTCTTTATGCAACAATAGCCCCCATCATTCAATGGGACTAAAAACCCTTTTATAGCAGAGCAGTGGATATGTTCCCTAGAGAAGATATTTATCACTTTGGGATGTATTGAAAGAGAAAAGTTTGTTATGGATGTTTATCATATGTTGGGAGATACAGATCAATGGTGGTCATTAATCCAAAACCCAATGGAGGATGAAGAAATATAATAGATGGAATGGAGGGATTTTAAGGAAATCTTCTTAGAAAAATATTTCCCTTGTGAACAAAGAGAAGATATGGAGAGGAAATTCTTGAATCTAAGGCAAAAGGAGGATGAAAATGTTTCCATGTATGAATCTAACTTTACAAGGCTGGAAAGACATGCTGTGGACTATATACGAAATCCAAGGAGCCAAATTGATCGATTTTTTGATATCCTAAAGCCATTCCTCTGGTGGGCACTGGTCTCCCAAAATTTTTCATCATATGAGGACATAGTTTCATGTCCTATCAAGACCAAAAAATAATTCTCTATGTCTTATGAATTTAAGGGAAAGCAAGAAAAGAATAGGGCTTCTGAAAACCCTAGGAAAGGAAATAAGGAAACAGGGAAGAATGGAAGAGTTGAATTTCCACCATGTCACAATTGTGGAAGGAAACACCCTGGTGCGTGCTTAAAAGGAAAAGGAGTATGCTACAAATGTGGTCGGAAAGGCCATCTTGATGGTGATTGCAAAAGAAAGAAAGAAGAAAATGATGTTCTATGCTATAATTGTTAAGAGATGGGGCACTATTCTAATGATTGTCCAAAACATCAAGGAAATATGCAACAAAAGAGGCCAAGGGAGCAAGGACAAGCATTTGCGATCATAACTACAGAGGTTGAAGTTCCGCGTGACATGGTGGCAGGTACTTTGATCATTTCATCAAGCTTAGCCAATGCTTTATTTGATTATGGATCATTTCATTGTTTCATATCTTCCCAATTTTCTAAGAAAATTAGATATTTCCAATTTGATTTAACAAGGGAGTTGTAAGTCAAAACTCCTAAGGGAAGTATCATTGCTACAAAGTTTTGTCAATCTATTCCAATTAGGGCATACAAATGTCTTTTATCTGCTGATCTCATTGTTATACCCATGATTAAATTCTATATAATCCTCGGTATGGATTGGATTTCGAATCATGATGAAAAAATTTATTTTAAGAAGAAGGAGGTTACAATTTTTGATGATGATGATAAAGAACACCTTATCTTTAGAGCAAAATCATCACCGGCTGATTCTTATCTAGATCCACCCATAGTAGCCTAAAGAAATTAAATTATTGGGGAGTAAGAGAATGAAATAACTGTGGGTGAGGAAAGGAATGTTCAAATAGAGG
Organism: Viscum album; assembly: GCA_963277665.1. Lineage (NCBI taxonomy): Eukaryota > Viridiplantae > Streptophyta > Magnoliopsida > Santalales > Viscaceae > Viscum > Viscum album. The sequence goes on from OY728160.1 coordinate 755,327,466, forward strand.
ATGTTCCTATTGTGAGAGAATATGTTTATGTGTTTCCAGAAGATTTACCTAAACATCCTCTAGAATAAGAAATTGAGTTTTACATTGATTTAATTCCTAGTTCAAGGACCATATCGAAGACCCCTTATAGAATGGCCACTGTGGAATTAGTGGTACTAAAGAAACAACTAGAGGAATTGAGTAATAAAGGATTTATCCGCCCTAGTGTTTCTCCATGGGGAGCCCCTGTCCTTTTTGTTAAGAAGAAAGATGGATTTATGAGGTTATGTATCGACTACATGGATATCAATGCTATAACAATAAAGAACAAGTATCCATTACCTTGCATTGATGATTTATTTGACCAACTGCATGGAGCTCAATACTTTTCAAAGATTGACCTTTGATCTGGATATCATCGGTTACTTTTGGGGAAGGAATACATTCCAAAAACAGTATTCCGAACTAGATATGGGCATTATGAGTTTACAGTAATTCCTTTTGGACTAACTAATGAACCATTTGTTTTTATGGATCTGATGAATAGAGTCTTCAAGGAATATCTTGATGACTTTGTGGTGGTGTTTATTAATGATATCCAAGTGTACTCTAGAAGCTATGAAGAACATGAAAATAACTTGGGTACTATTTTAAAGACTCTGAGAAGAAATAAATTATATGAAAAGTTTATCAAGTGTGATTTATGGCTCCAATCAGTTTCTATTATGGGCCACATTGTCTCTAAGGATGGAATCCTAGTTGATCCTACAAAGACACAGGCAATCCAAGATTGGCCCATGCCAACAAACATAATTGAGGTACAAAGTTTTATTGGCTTAGTATGTTATTATCGGCGTTTCATACCTAATTTTTCCCGACTGGATAACCTACTAACAAAGCTCACACGTAAAAGGGTTAAATTTGATTGGACAAAAGATTGTGAAGAATTTTTTGAAGAACTGAAGATAAGATTATTCAATGCTTCTATATTGACTCTACCATAGGGGAATGACATGTTTTTTATTTATAATGACTCTTCAAAGGACTTGGTTGTGTCCTTATGAAAAATGATAGGGTTATTTCTTATGCATCATGACAGTAAAAATTCGTGAGCAAATCTATCCTACTCATGATCTTGAGTTAACTGATGTAATCTTTTCTTTAAAGATATGGAGACATTACCTCTATGGAGAAAAATGTGAGATATATACAGATCATAAGAGTTTGAAGTATATATTCTCTTAGAAATAACTCAACATGAGACAAAGGAGGTATATTGAGCTACTCAAAGATTACTATTTCACAATACACTACCACCCGGGGAAAGCAAAAAAAGTAGCAGATGTATTGAGTAGAAAAGACCATGTAATTATGAATAAGATGAGAGTTTAAAGGGATCCTATATTCATGGATCTAGTAAAGATGGATATGGGAATTATTAAGGAAGGTATCACATCACTACTTTTTCAAATGGTTTCCTAACCTTCTTTACTAGAGAGGATAAAAAGTTCTCAGGATGATGATGAGGAGTTTCAAAAGAAACTTAAAGCAATAAAGGATGGGAAGGTGAATGAAATCACATATGAAGATGAAATTTTGAAATTAGGGAAGAGGCTTTGTGTTCCCACTATTCTTGAGCTAAAGAGAGAAATTTTGGATGATGATCATAACTCTAATTTCTCTATACATCCTGGTAGCACAAAGATGTATCGAGATCTCTGAGATAACTTTTGGTGGGACAATATGAAAAGGGAGATTGCTGAATATACGTCAAAGTGCTTGGTATGTCAACAAGTGAAGGCTGAGAAAAAAAGTCTAAGAGGATGATGCAATCACTACCCATACCATCATGGAAGTGAGAGAACATTACCATGGACTTTGTCACAGGACTCCCAAGGATATCCAGAGGAAAAAATGTTATATGGGTCATTGTGGATCGTCTTACAAAGACAGATCACTTCATAGTGATTCGAGAGGACTTCTCATTAGATCAACTTGCATAGATTTACATCAAATAAGTGGTAAGGCTGCATGGAGTACCACTCTCTATTGTATCCAACCATGATCCTAGACTCACCTCAAAGTTCTAGAAAAGTCTCAAACATGATTTAAGCACTGAACTGAACTTCAGTACGGCCTATCATCTTCAAAATGATGGCCAATCCAAACGGACTATTCAAACACTAGAAGACATGTTGAGGGCATGTTCTATGGAATTAAAAGGAGGATGGGACCAACATCTTCCACTAGTTGAATTCTCCTACAAAAATAGTTTCCACTCGAGCATCTATATGGCACCATATGAAGCCCTTTATGGGAAAAGGTGTAGAACACCGGCGTGTTGGGATGAAGTTGGTGAGAGAAAGCTGCTTGGACCTGAATTATTTGAGGAAATGGCAGAGAAGTTGAAAACCATTCAACAGCATATCAAGGAAGCCCAAAGTCGACAGAAGAGTTATGCGGATAACCATCGACGAGACCTGGAGTTCAAAGTAGGAGGGTTGGTATTTCTACGAAAATCTCCATGGAAGAAGGTCATGCAGTTTTGGAAGAAAGGAAAGCTAAGTCCCAGGTATATCGGCCCCTTAAAGATCCTCGATCGAGCCAGATCTGTGGCATATCGACTGGCACTTCCACCAACCTTGTCAACGGTACATGATGTCTTTCATGTATCACTCTTAAGGAAGTACATACCAGACCCTTCACATGTACTCTCTTCAGAGGTGGTACGGATGGAGGATGATCTTTCCTATGAGCACCAGCCAGTGAAAATTTTGGATCGTAGAGACAATGTTCTACGCAACAAGACTACTCATCTGGTCATGGTACTATGGAGAAACCATAAGTACGAAGAGGCAACATGGGAAGTGGAGGAATCAATGAAGGAGAAGTACCCCCACCTATTCTTGGCCTAGATTGAAAATGAAATTTCGAGGGAGAAATTTTTGTAAGGAGGGGAGAATGTAACGACCAAATATTTTTTAAGGAAATTACTTTATTATAAATATTTCATAATCACATTAACTACTAAGTGCTATGGGACCCTTAAAACATAATTTTGTCACTTCTGTGATGTGAATTTCAAAAATTCGACATACACAGTTACGATCAGTAAGTTATTTAGAGTCCAATAAGAAAAACTTAATTTTTGGTGAATAGTAACCTACCCTTAGGAATAGTAACATACCCTTATGAATATTGATATACCCTAATGAATAGTAAGCTTACCTATGATAATATATAAATAATATTCAAGTTGAGTGTATAATATACATATATTTTAGAATAAGTTAATGAATGTTTTAAAACTGGTTTTTTGATAATAAATTATAATTTTAATTAAATAAAAAATTAATAATATTTAGAAAATTATTTTTGAAAAATGGACTTCAGTTTTATATTCTACACGTCGAAAATTGGTTAAGGTGAATTTTTTGGATTTTTCTGAAATACTTTATTTTTTGATTAATAGTAAAATATGGTAATTTACCGTATATATACATTATAAGCTAAATAGACTATTCCTAGAATCATGGATGATGTCACCACCCTTAATTCGAATTCACATAAAAATTACTATTCTTGGTCATGGAATACTTACTATAACTTGTCTTTTGAATAAATAATAAATTAATGAGTTTTATATTAAGAAATCCCCTCTCTCCTCCACTATAAAAAACCCCTCTAACCCCCTCTTCCAATCACTCCTCTCAATCCTTGCGCCTTCTCCAAATTCTAGAAAAATACCCTCCCAACCTCCTCTCCCACGTCTATAATGCTTTGGTCTCATTAAAACACCAAAACCACTCCCTTAAGGAGGTTCTCAATGAAGTTTGGTTCAAGAGGTAAATTTTTCTTCTCAATTCTTTGTCTTTCCTTTCAAGTTCATTTGTTTTCTTTTTCTATTACCTCTATTTATCCAAATTTTGTGATGACTCTAGTACCTTATATGTACTAGAATTTTTTCATGATAGTGTAATAAGTTATCATCATCTCCCCCCTTTTTACCTTCTTTTATACTTGTAGCAAGAACACCATATGAGATGTGTCAATTTTACACATTCAAGGATGATGGACTTTCGATTTCTTTTATCATTATATATTATGGTCATGAAACCATTATTGTTATGGTTTAACCAGATTATTATATATAATATAACCTATTTAAGATTCTATAATCCCTTTGTTCAAATGGTGATAGGTTACAATGAAAAATGAGTTCGTTGTAATCAAAACCCACAAATTCACCAAAACAATTATCATTAAAGTTCTACATGATAATTCATCCTCGTTTCAGGTAACCAAGTTATATAAATGAAAAATAACACCTTTTTATGTTCATAAATAATATATAATTTTAATTCTAGATATTTACATCCATTCTACTTCATTACATAAAAACAAGTGAACCGAATATGAAAATAATAGAAACGAACACTCCAGAACGATGAAATTCAATACAATAACTTGTCAATAAGGACATAAATGAACTATACAGAACTATGGTAAAATAAATACATGTCTAATAAGTTCTAAAATAAGTCATTAACAAGTATAATTTCATATCCCAGGAGCTTAAGTACAAGAGAGGAACACGTTCAGAGTTTAGGTAAGGGTTCTTCCACCCGAACTTCATTGTAATTATTATGTATTGTTATATAATCATCATATGTTCTATGTGAGTATCATATATATGTTTAAAAACCATAATACTTTCTTATTTTATGGATAGTTACACATTTTAAAAGGAACTTTCAAATTTTTTTCCAAAATACAAGCCTGATTCAAGGGAATTTCTCCAATTCATATCTATTTACAAGGGAAATCTATAATATGTTTTTGGAAATCATTATCTTTCCAAAAATAATCATTTTATTATGAAAATACTATCTTACTTCACTTATGGTTTTATAAAAAGATTTTCCAAAAGAACTCTTCTTTTCAAAATAAAAGAGTATTTATCTCGAAATTGCTTAATGATTTTATAAGAGTATTTTCATTTGATTCAATTCCCTTGTTGATTCCGTGGTATTATTGGGTTTAATAATTTATGAAGTCATATACCATATTTTATTTAATGGTTTATGACTAACTCTATTGTGGATGATCTATCCTAAAAATATTCACCATATTACTTGGAATGGATAGTGTTTTATGTTTAATGATTGGGGAAATTTAGTTACATTTCATATGATAGGTTCAATATGAATGTATATGTTGTTTATGTTGATCCCTTCTCATATGAGGAATGAATCATACTTATTATGTGATGGTTGGGGCCCGATATAGCTCCTCGATGCATCAGTAGGTCTCATGAGACAAATAGACATGGAATTGGCTGAGGCCTTTCCCAATGTGATATGGATTTTGGCCAAGGCCTTAATCATTAGACATCTTTGCCGAGGCCTTGAAAAAATGTTTCAGAATGTCCGACATTATGCATTCCATCATTTTGAGTTCTACTATTGATATTTCATGTGGTTATTCGATTAGTATAATACCCATGATTATGTTTTATTATGGCATTATTTACTCAGCTCATTTTCCTGCCATAATGTGTTCAATTTTATTATTAAAGGCATGTGTTTTCAATTATGCACCATGTCTTATGTTTATACTATCTTCCACTGTATTGCATACTATTACTGAGCATTTGAGCTCACCCCATTCTTATGTATCATTTTTTTCAGGACATGAGGAAGTTTATTATGAATGACATACTGAAATAACCTAGGAGTTATGGGTGTTATATAAGGAGTTTCCATGTTGTATTTCTCTTCATGTTGTAATATTGAAAATATGTATGAATCTTGTTTCCAATAATACTAAAATAACCAGTCCTTTGGGATTCATATTACTTATATGTATGCCAACATAATCAAACAAGGCACATGCTCTGGGAAACTGGGGATGGGTCCTTACAATCTCGAACATGATCAAACCACCATTTCCCAAAAATTGTAAATATCCAAAGACATATTCTATTACCAACACCATGGGTTCTATGAAATTTTATGATACTATATGTAATAATGGTGATTTCCTTAATTTTATGTCAAACTCTACCTTTATATATTTGAAAATAGGTGAACTTAATCCCACAAGATTTGTTTTTCAACTAGAAAATTGATCCATTGTTTTTCTAAATAAAGTTGTGGATGATGTGATAATAGGAGTTGAAGGACTAATTTTTATGATAGACTTTTACATACTCTCCATGGAGGAAGATATTGCACCAGGGAACTCACTAATTACTTGGTGAATACCTTTCTTCAAAATATCCAAAATGATCATCAATGTTCCTGAAGGAACCCTCACCTTGGAGATGGGAGATAGTAAGGTAGATTCAATGATCTTGATTCCAAAATAAACCCTCCAAAAAATTATTCCCTCTTTTCAATTTTCCATGAAAAAGGTATTTATCCCATCAAAGATTTTAAGTATTATTAAAGAATTCTTAGCCTTAGGAGATGAACCTTCTATTGAGAGCACTAGGGAAGGAGAGAGTACTCAAAAATATGAAAATTTTTCCTTTGAAACTCAAAAAGAAATAACCTCTATATTCTTTGATAATTTTATTTAAGGAACTCATATGAAACCCTTTACTAAGAAAACTCAATATTTTGAGTTCAGAAATTTGAATTCATTATCATGCATAGAACAACCCCATAATTTTAATTTTAAACCCCTTACACGTCACTTAAAATATTTTATCTTACATAGAGATAAAAGTTTCCAGTGATAATTAAAAATAATCTATTTGGGGACCAAGAGAAAACTCTGATTGACCTTCTAAAAATAAATCCCTAAGCCATAGGATGGAGTCTAGGAAATATACTTTAAATCAAACCCATGGTATGATATAATAAGATCTTTTTAGAAGTGGACTATTGACCTATTTGGTATCCCTAGAGAAGACATAACCCCACCATAATGGAAGTTGTTAAAAAATAAATTGAAAAACTATTGGCATCCAATATCATTTACCTAATTTATGACTCCCAATGGGTCATTACCATCCATGTGTTTCCCATAAACCATCTTGACCATTATGAAAATTGAGACTAATGAATTAATTCCAATGAGATTTGAAAATAGTTTGAGGGTATGAATTGATTATAGAAATCTGAACCAAGTCTCCCGAAAATATCATTTCCAAATCCTATTCATTGATCAAATGAATTAAACGCTAGAAGGTAGGAAAAAATACTTTTTTTGATGTATTTTTGGTTATTTTTAGGTACCAATTTCCCTATGAGACCAATATATGATAATATTCACTTATCCTTTTGGGACATTTTCTTACAAGAGGATTCCTTTTAGATTGGGCAATGCCCCATGTACATTTCAGTGATTTATGGTATGAATTTTTTTAGATCACATTGAGGACTACCCAGAGGTATTACTCAATGAATTTACTATTTTAGTAAAATCCTTTGATCATTTTTAGGGAATATAGATACCCTATAGAGAACATTAATAGTAAAAAATATGGGTTTGAACTTTGGAAATTTTCACTTTATGCTTGAAAAAGTAACAGTATTAGGCCATATAATTTCATAAAAAGTCATTGTGGTGGATAAATATAAAGTTGAAGTGATCAATTAATTTTCATATCCTAGTTGTGTAAGACACATTATATAATTTTTGGGTCATATGGTATTTTGATATTTATCCTAAAATAATATTACTTTTCTTTAATGATAATTACATGGAGGCATTTGATGAGCTAAAACAGAAGTTGATTACCCCACCAATAATGCAGCCATTGAATTGGGAACATCCATTTGAGTTTCTTTGTGATGCATCAAAGTAATATGTGAAATAATTTCTTTCCCAAATAATTGAAGGAAAACCCCAAGTCATAAACTATGCTTCAAAAACATTATATTTCACTTAGATCAATTACACAACCACTAAAAAAGAGTTTCTTTCTGTTGTATTTGCATAAGATAAATTCAAGTCATATTATTTATAACTAAAGTAGTTATATTTTCTGATCATGCAACACTTAGGTATTTGACGAGGAAGGACAATGCCAAACCAAGGATAGTAAAATGGTTATTTCTATTTCGAGAGTTTAACATGAAAATTAAATACAAATAAGGAGATAAAACCCATGTGGAATATCGCCTTAGTAGACTACACTACTATGCTGAAATAGAAATTATAGAGGTGACCCCACTTAATGATCACATACCTAGAGAGAATCTCTACATCATAGAAGGTGAAATACCATATCAAACTAACATAGTATATTATTTGGCCATATCTCATATACCTTATTCACTTAACACCCATTAGAAGCATAAACTCAAAAATGAATCTAGATTTTATATATGGGAGAATCCATTTATTTAGATAATTTCTAATAACCAATTCATAAGAAGATTCTTATCGGCAAGTGATATAAGATACAGTTTTCAATTTTTCATACACTTGATTATGTATGACACTTTAGACCTCAAATAATGGCTAGAAAATTATTGGAATATAGAATCTATTGGCTGACCTTATTCAAATATTCTCATTAATAATGCAATAAATGAAAAAAGTTTTAATTTTCTAGAAATATTTTAAAGAGAAAAGTTATTTCCCAAAAATACATCATTTGTTTTTGAAATCTATGAAGTTTGGGGAATTGATTTTATGTGACCCTTTCCCATGTATTCTGGGAAATCATATATGTTAGTCAGATTAGAGTACTCATGAGGGGGGGGGGGGGGTGGGAGAGTGAATTCAGTATCTATTCAAAAATTGTGTTTTAAAAATATTCTTAAAATATTTTCCCAAAGTTAAATACAACCCAGTTAATCAAAATAATACGGTTATAAAAGTTTGACCATTTAAATAACTTCTCACAAGATTTATTAATTCTCATTAATATTAATACCAGTTATTAATATTACTTTTGAATCTATTCTAATAAAGAAAAACAATTATAACTTCTTTCCAAGATTAAATATCAAATTAAATTTAGAAATTTCTAAATTATATAGTAATGTAGTAAAATAGAGAAGACTAAATTAAGAAGCACAGTGGATATAAAACAAGTGGTTTAGTCTCAAGATGAGACCTAATACACTCCACTTGGTGATCACCTTCCACCCAGCACTTTATATAGATAAACTTGATCCACACTCTAGATCGGGGTTAACAACAGTACACAGGACTGTCAGGTCACACAACCTCTTTCATATTTCTTCATGGGTAAAAACTACCAGTCCATACAAGGACCTCTTCAACACTTATTCGTGGGTATACACCAGTGTAAAAAGATGTTTGAGAAGGATATTTTGTATCATTTAGTTTAATATAGGATAAATAGTGTGTTTTTATATAGATACACACACTGATTGAAAGCTAATAAAATGATACACAAAAGATAAGACATGATGATACAAATTTAAAAGTGATTTGAGTGGTTGTCTATGTGGCTCTGGACATCTAGTATGAAGCAGATGCAGAAATCGAGTTCTTGTATAGAAAACAGAGTATCACAAGTTAGCTAGATCTAGAGTGTGTTATTTTTGGTGTTGATAGTGCAAAAATTTCCTTGACTCTGGGATTTAAGTATGCTTCATTTGTTTTTAGCAGCGTCGAGTTGCATGTGTTGGTTATCTTCCCAAAAATCATTAAGTGTTTCTTCAGTGTGGAATTCACACTCGCTTTCATGCATACTTTTTTTTTCTGGGCTGAACTTCTCTTTTATTTTGGAGTACATGTGTTGAATCCGACATGATGCATGTATTATGTACCCCGTACCTCATACTATCAGATGAAATTTCTACAAAGAAACATTGATTATGTTAGTGCATTTAAAATTTTAAAATATGATTGTTAGAGTTTAAATTGAAAAACGAAAAAACGGATTAATAAATAGTGTCACAACCTGTCTGGAAACAATGTCTTCTTGAAATGGTGTCTCCTTGAAATGGTGTCTTCTTGAAACTGTGTCTTCTTGAAATGGTGTCTAGATGGTTACAGTGTATGGATGGTTATGGTGTCTGGATGGTTAATTTGTTTGGATGATTATGGTGTCTGGATGGTTATGGTGTCTTGATGTTTATGATGTCTGAAGGGTTACAATGTCTGGATGGTTATAGTGTTTGGATTGTTACGGTGTCTGAAGTCTTACGGTGTCTGGATGGTTACAGTGTTTGGATGGTTACAAAGTATGGATTATTGTAGTGTCTAGACGCAGTGTTTGGTTCCTTAGCCAGAGAAACAGAACTGGTGGCAAACTCACGGTGTCTCAGAATTAGCCAAAAATCTGTATTCAGACTTATGTAGTGATGTTCATAGAATGGGTTAGACTTAATTATTTATCAAAGAAATCATTATAATGTAAATTAAATATAGTGTACATTAATCAAACTGAATGTATATAAATTAAGATCCTTGGATAGCTTTATTTAAAGTATAAATATATTAATCATAGTACATATGATGTGAGATAGATTACACAGAATTAACAAGTTTTATATACTGAATAGGATTTTTGATCATTAAAACATGATTACCACAGGAAGAGTCCAACAATATATTTTACTTATTGATGATTATGTATCTAAATTGGTGGAAGGAAAATCCACCAAGACTGATGATGCCAAAGTTTTGTGTGATTTTTAAGGGACAACATCTTTTGTATATTTGGAATGCCAATTCCATCATATGTGACCAAGGTACATGTTTATTCAATAGATGAATGGAGGATATGGTTAAAAAGTATGGATTTCACCACGAAACATCTATACCATACCATCCCCCAAAAAATAGCTATGATGAAGGGTCCAACTAAGTGATTAATGGTATTTTGGAGAAAACATAAAAACCAAAATGAATTGAGTAGATCCAAAAGATTGAAGACACATTATGGGCATACTATACTGTATACAAGACACCTATAGGTATGATCACTTATCGGTTTATTTGTGGAAAAAAATTTCATCTACCAGTGGAATTGGAGCACCAAGAATATTGGGCTATTAAAAAAGGGAATTTGGATTTTGAGAGTGCTGGAAAAGAAATAAAGATTTAGTTATAGGATATGGAAGAAATTAGAACATAACCTTTTGAAAATTATAGAATTTAAAACTAAATAACTAGAGTGGAACATGAAAATATAATTCAACCAAATACCTTCCAACCTAGATACCAAACCCTTATCTACAATTCTATACTAAAGTTAATTTTAGGTAATATTCATTATAGGTGAGAATTACCTTTCCTTATTACTATTTTCTATCCTTTTTGTTCCACTCATAAAAATTAAGAGGAGGAGGGAAAGACATTCATTGTACATGGTATAAGGACGAAAAAGTTCCATAGAAGTTTACCTAAATAACTGGTGGAGGTGCTCAAACTTCTCCAACCCATCTACTAATTTATTCTCATGAGGTTAGGTCGAGACAACTACATTAACCAAAGGAACTTCCTAGAGGAAACCTAAGTTTTACTATTTTATTTGCAATTAGGATTTAGTAACCTCTTTCTTCACACCTTTGAGCTTTAATGGAATGGTTATTACACTTGTATGAGTAGTTATGATTTTATAGGACCACCATATAAGGAAACCACAATTTATCCCCAAATATTGGAGAAAGAGGACCAAATGTTTATTTCAAAAGTGATTTTTATTTTATTTTTTTCTTTTAAACTCCCTATATTTTTTTGTTGAAATCATGTTTTAAGATTTAAATTAGAAATCACATGCCCATTATTCAATTATTGATTTATTTGAACAATATAAGAGACATTAGTTTCTTATGAATCATGTTACTCTATGTTTTCAATTTCAATGACAATGATATTAAATGCGTAAAATGGATAATTTTATTATTAAAGTGAAAAATTGATATTAAATTGAGGACTCATGATTAAAAGTAAATTAATTGATTCTTATAAATGAAATTTCCTTATAATTTTTCATGATTTGATATCTAAAATTCATGTTAAATTATTTGTTATTATTAATAATTCCATGAGAGATTTTCCAATTTCATATTTCCATTATCAAGAGGATTTCTAGACTAAATACTTCCTATTTATTCTTGAGTATATTATTTGTGCGATCTTTGTATATGTCACTGACCAGAAAATTCATTTGAACTTCTTAAAGATATGAATGTGAAAAAACAAAATTAAAATTATTGACTCATCTCCTGAAAATCCCTTCTCATAAAAAACCACCTCTAAATCCATCTTTTTTAGACCATATAAACCATGAATGACCTTTTTAGGAATGATCCACATTTCAGTCCATTTTTATCCATTCCAATACTCCTCTTAGTATTTTCATGATATTTTTAAATTGATGTGTGGGGGTGAAGAGAGTCATGAAGAATGGGAAGAAATACATTGTAACGAAAAATTTGGGGGGTGTTACTGTGGGTATTGAAAAATGTTTTTGATTCATACATTGTACTATGTTTTTTACCCCCTCTTAAAAAAACATGAGAAAATGATAAAAGAACCAAAAAAAATGAAAAAATGGATTGTGATTTGGGAAAACCAAAAATCAAAATTACTAGACCTATGATTATTATCATATGTGGTTAGTTGGAAAATGTTAGGTTTATTTTATACATAACATTCAAAATAGAAAAAAATTAAGCATTTCTTTGAAAAAAATGTATAAAAGTAGGGAAAAAATCCCTAGTGTGCACAAATAATTCATTATGACTTATTTGATCATAACAATTACTTTGAGTTTTTGGGGAAATTAGTGTTGATACATTGAAGGGGAGAATTTGGTTGAAATTTTACATTTGATATCATGAAATATATTTAAGAGAGAAACCTAATACTTGATACTTTATTTTTAAACATAAATTACTTACAACCTTAAGCCTTAGACCTATTTTAACCTTTAAAGAAAGTCCTCATGATTTTATATGTCTTTTATCTTTACAAAGTGGAGATATTAGTTCATTTATAGGTTTATGGATAAGAATCATGTTCTTTTAATATGATCATTACTTCACTTGAATTGTATCATGAGGGATAATTTAAAAGATTCAGGTGAGGTAGATCATGATTTGGAATGTTTAATAATAATGAATTAAGAATATTTAATGGATGAGAATAAGTACCATCATTTTTCAGAAGGGATAAATAAAAATACATGAATTGTTTATTTATTTTAAAATTGAGAAATTAAATTTATTTTTTATGTGGATTTTTAAAAATTTTATTTAACATTTATAATTATTTTATTTTATTACTTTGAAATTTGGATATTTGAAACATTACTTCCCTCTAAACTCCTTGTAGAGATTTTATTCTTGATTTTTTACATGATTAAAGTGTGGGGGTAATTTACAAGGTCATTTTTGGATCATTTTTATAATAAAATTTAAATGATTTTTAAATATTTTTCAATGATAAAACCCATAATTTTCAATGAATTAAATAAAAGTGGTAATTTGTAATGGAATTATTGAAAATGTTTTTAGAAGGATAAAAGAATGTTTATTTTATATTTAGATCTTAATTAAGATTTATTATTATTATTTTTTTGTCATTTAAAAATTTCCTATCTCTTTTTAGGATAGTTTACCAAAAAAATAGCCCTAAGGGTTATCCCTCAAACTAAGTTCCCACAAGTCACCTAGTCAAGTCCAAGAGGGACTAGCTGACCATGCATGACCCAAGGAAAGATTTTCCCATGAGGAGGTACCACATAGAGAGTAAGGACCATGTATGGTCTTCTGGTGATGAAATCCACATGCCATTTTGGTAGTTCGAATTTGAGCACATGGGAGTGTGGTGGTCATGCTTGTATGGCCTAGGGAGGAGCAGCTCGATAGGATGGTGCAATCCACACTGGTAGTGGGAGTCCTTTGGCTCATGATATACTTTTCTAAGTAGATGATCCCTTGACTTTTTTTATAAAGGATCTACAATTGTTTTGGAGTTTCCTTATGGGATGGAATTGTCATGACACTATTCATATTTTAAAAAAAAAACTTTTGTGCATCACCGCTAAAATAAATCCCATGCCCCGCCTTTCCATCTCCAACGCAGCTTCAATACCTGGAATTGACAACCAGTGATGAATCACTAGATATCCCCATATTCGACCACTACTCAAGAACCAACTTAAGCTTATTCCCACTTCTAAGGACCAATAACACCAAGGATTACCTTCTAAACCCTGGATGATCTCCATGGCCCCATCTTTAGCCTTCATATAACCATGTGAATGCAATATGATTTGGAGGAAACTACCACCTCCACTATCACCATTTTTTCCACCTCGTAATCTTGAGATCAAAAACTTAAACCCTATAGATTCTCTCAAGACCCTTGTCTAATCCTAGTGAAATAGATTTTGAAACCTCCACTAGCCACTTAGTTGGCCACAGGAGGAGGGTTTGTGGAGCTCTCCACCACACCACCCAGAAAAATCTACCCCACTATTTCCACTGGAACCCCCATGAGGAACCACCATATCACCATGATACATGAGAAAGATGTAAACATGGCGGTTGATCCCATTTATACATATATTTCATGTTCACACACAAATAATTAAACACCTGAACGACTCGAGTGTTTATATGCTCAAATACAAGGATTCTCAAGGTATTTTTAAATAGTATATCGCAAAATACATGGGAGGTCCCTTGAACTAAAGAGGATTACTAAAGAATTATTATGCCTATATAAAGTGATATTTTTACATGAAAAATGGTGGAGAGGTGAGGAAGAAAGAGACTACCAAGGAGGAGGACCCCCTCTTGAAATTAATCACACACCAGAAGAGATATAATTTAGAAGAAGAGTACATGCCACTGCTACTCCCATTATTTTCTCCCTCTCACTATATTTTCAATTTCATTTTGTCCCATTCTACCTATTCTTCAATTATCCCTATTTCATGGAGGGTGATGAACTATTATGGTTTGGTGAAGGTAAGGGGACCCCTTTGTGATGCTTGAGTTTTGAGTGTAATCTAATTCCAAAATTCTTTTCTTATTAGTTGAACGGTTTCCAATTTGATAATTTTTAGATTTAAATTTAATAATATTTTGTCTTATTTAATTCTAAAATATAAAATTTATTTGATTTAGGAAATTGTTCTCCGTTTTCTTAGTTTTTGAATGTTTCAATTGGTTTATCTAAATATCAAATAAAGGAGTGATTTAGTGATTACTAAACACATGAGGAAAGAACGGTGGACTCTTTTCAATATTTGGGGAATGTAAATACCATATTAGGTATTTCCTAAATAATTTAAATAATTCATATTATGACTTTCACACATCAATAAATCTTAGTCAATGATGAATAATGAGAAAAGTATTGTTACTCTATTAACATTATAATTTTAATAAAAATAAAAAATTCATTTAAAAAAAACAATGATATCATTATAAAAGGGGAAAACCTAATAAAAATCCAATCACTTCTCTCTCATATGAACTATACAAAATCCAAATTCCCATGTGTTCTATTATTTATAATATTTTTCTTTTATTTAGTTTTTTATAAGTGACAACTAGATTAAAACACTTCTCCCTATAGAAGAATTTTGGAAACTATTCCTAGGGGAAAGTAAATTATGTTCACCACAACCTATGACATGTGTGTTTCATAGAGTAAGAAACCAAAAATCATTAAATTCGTACCATAGTGAGGTTGGTTGAGGTAAATTCATGTTGATAGGTTTTATTTAGAAGAAATTGTATTGATTTGGGCTATTATTTTACTATTTAGGCAAGCAATATGAGGTTTAAGATGGATTGAACTTGGAAAATGAACCCTATACATAAGAGTAACTAATTTTTTTAAGAAATTTACATTTTACCAAGGTTGTGGTTGTTACTTTGAGTTTTTATTTTTATGTTTTGGTGATTTTAGGGGTGTTTATTTGATGGGTAAGTGGGTTATGACTTGACTCTTGGCCTATGGAGGTGAGAAGGTGTGTGTGTGTTACCACATCAATTTTGGAATATAGGGATTTCATGACATGTGTTAAAATGTGTATACTTTATTAAATGGTTGTGGAATAAAGGGTAGTAATTGGATGAAGTTTCCATAATAATCTAAATAGTGTTTACGTACAGAACTTCTTGGCATAATTGCACTTAATTGAAATATGTATATTTGTTTTATGTATTGTTGGGTGTCTGTATATTTCATGTGTGTAGCTTATGTATGGTACCTAAGGAAAAAAAAATTTAGGTGGTTTTATAAGGATACATTTAATGAGAATTAGGTGTGAATATGAAAGTATATGGGCTAGTGGGATGGGATGTATATTATTTCATTCCCTATTTGTGATATCTAAGAAGTGATATATGTATTGAGTTTTGAATCTTATTTTTAGTGTGATACTATTGAGGTAAGTACCTGTTGGTCCCATGAGTGTAGGGATATATATTAAATAAGTTATAAAAAAGTTGTGGCCCATGAGGTTGTATATGTGGGGTCATTGAGTCATGATCCAGTTGGGGCCCCTGATGGTGAACCCAATAATTAACCAACAAGGAGGTTCTAAGGTAGACATAGTAGCTAGTTTATCTGGGGAAACTATTTGATAGTCATCTGAGAGAGAGAAAAATATGGGTTATTTAAATTACTGACTAGTGAACATTTTAGATTTGATCCTTCTATTCTGTATATAATAAATGATTTCCATTAAAAATATCCATGATTTTTTTAGAGAGAGGAAGGAACACATAAAATATTGTTATGTATATATTTGATTTAGACCTTGTTGGATCATGGTACCATAGAAATGTTTCTAGGATGTTCATGTAAAGGCTAGAATGCATGACATGAATATGTAGACAAATTTTTAGGTGAGTTATTTTTAGTACATTACCTTTGATACATTAAGGGAAGAATGAGCATATGACTATATTAATTTTAAACAATAAGGGTGATGTAACCAAGAGGTTGTGTGCTAATTGTTTTAAAAATAATTTTCATATTTGTTAAAAATAAATAGAGTAGCATGCATATTTGGAAAAATATGGAGCTAGTTAACATACATAGGAACCACACTTGGTTATGGTGATAGGGAATAAATAAATATATAATTTAATCTTGAAGAGGATCATGATAGATCTATAGTAGAAGTATTGAATCTTAAATAGTATATATATAGAGTTGTGACAATAGATACCCCATGATATTTCTACAAATCACTGATATTGTTTTTTTGTAAATCATAAATCAGAGAAGAGATCAAGACTTGGAATGTGATAATAAATATATAGTTAAGGGAAGGTAAGTTGTGAATAACATTGTTAATTTTGGATTAATTTTATTATGGAAGACATGGGAACATATATGGATGTATTTGGTAAAGGATATTAGTTAATTTATAGAAGAGGATTATATCACATCATAATATTTTCTATCATACCATGATAGTTTATATGAAAGTGTATATTTTTTATGTTGGTTAGATGGTTGTTCCATGAATTATTATACCATTTCACAGGAGGTCACATTTGAGAATAAATGTTAGAGTTTCATCAAATAATAAGAGCATCCATGCCACTAATGGAGTAATGAAAAAAACAAAATTTGTTAAACATGATATAAATAAGGGATTTCACCATAAAGTAAGTGAATTCACAATAACTTTTCAAGAATAAGATTAAATATAGGATATATAATAATAGCTACTTGAGTTTCACACAATGAAAAATATCACCATGTTGTAATGAGATTTGAATTAGAATTTAAAGTTGGTGAATTTAGTCTTAAGGGATGAATCCACATCACAAAAAGCTTTTATAATAATTAACTAATTAAACATATGAGTAAATCATTTCATAACACACATGTTATATAATGAATATATAGTTTACCCTATGAACAGGTGTCCATAGAATTTTGGCGCACCAATATAAAGTGATAGATGATTGTATTATGTTTTATTATATATATCACTACATAAATAATTGAGATAATGAAAGGATTATACAGAAACATGGTGGTAGCAGCCTGATGATTGTTTTTTGGTAGATCCAAGATATATAAAGTGGTCAAAAGTGAATTCTTTGGCATCATAAGTAATATAATATTTCCCCAATAGGTCATAATATCAATTAAAATTCAATAGTCTTTAGTTTATCATGTTTTAATCTTGATGGAATCATAACATGAGAATCTACTAGATTTTCAAGATATAGATTTTCTTATGAGAATTTTGATTTCAAGATGGATATAAAATTATATTTTATGTGAAGTGGTGGTGTGTCACACTTTAATGGTTTTCATTACAATAAATTATATTTATTTACATAATATCATAAAAATTCAATGGAAATTTATATTTATAAATATTTTTAGCAAAATTAGGATGAGTAAATAAATGTGATGATATATGTTTTGAACATTATAAATGTGTAAGAAACAAGGGATAATCATGGTGAGTCAGAGAAAAATAATTAATCCCAACTAATGATGGAAGGGTTGGCGGATTAAAAATCATTAAAAATTCACCTATTGTAGTCTTAGATAAGTGAGAGAAACATTTCTTATTAGGTTTTCACTAAGGAGAGGAGAGAAAAGAAAGATATAGGTGTTCCATTACTAAATGTAGTTCATTGGAGGAAGCAGTTCAAAGTATATGGATTACTATGGAAAAATCCATTTTTCAAGAAATAGATCCCAATAAGACTATTCTTGTGTGGAATTATCTTCATCTAAAAAAGGAATAACTACTGATATATTCATTTGTATTAGAATAAATAGAACCTCACATTTATAGTTTATTCCTATATAACATATTAAAATAAAGAATCAACTATTTATATGGAGTTTATTTTATACATAATATGAGGAATAGAAGCACAATGAAGTGGATATAAATGGACCATCTATTATAGAATTAGGGATTCATGGGTGAATTAGTAACTTACACTGATATAGAAGATACCCACATGTTCATAAATTATTGAAGAACCCCTCAGGTTAAAAAAATAATTAATCTTTACTAAAATTAGTGTATAGAGGATAATAATATATAGAGACCCTTTAGGTACTTCACCATACCTAAAATAATGCAAAGGTAGTTTTACTTAGGATAAAATGGTTATGACAAAAACATATATCAAATAAAAGTGAGAAAATATTACTTTTTCACAAGAAAAAGTCATCAATGTGTACCCCTTGAATATTTAAAGTGTGTGTTATAAAAGTTAAATAATCCTATTTGTGTGTTATATATAAATTTTCATTCAAAGATAACATTTGTTTTGATCTATATTGGGAGGGTGTTAGACTGATTGTGTTCCCTAAAATGAGGTAATAAGATCTAACAGAGGGGGAAGCCAATTGAAGGGAAAAATTTTACTTTGGAAACACCATGATTCAATCACCCATACTAAAGGTGTATATATAAAACCTGGTCCAAATACGTGGTATCAAAGAATAAAGGTTAAAACTTGATATTTTATCTTCAATTTTTTTTTGATTTTTATAAAATAAAAATTCAAATATGAATCATCTTATGTTTATTGGATCTATCTTTTATGGATAGAAAACTGATGTATATTGATTCCCACAGGCATGTGGTGATGAGATCATAGAATATATTCTTCATGACACTAACTTGATTGAGAATAATGAAAGAACAATAATAGAAAATACATAAAATATCATGTGGAGATCAGTTTATAGAGAGGTATATAAGAAAAAATCTCAATACACTATACCATTTGAGATATATAAGACATTGAAAATTATTCACAGAAAATTGGTGAAAGGTGATGAGGTTTTAAAGTCTCGATTAATAGTAAAACTCAAATGTGGGGGTGATGAGATATTTATGAATGAATAAAATAAAATTTCATTATGTATAAAGTAAATAAAAAATGATAAATATAAAAGAATACAACTAAGAAGATGAATTGTCAATCAAGGGGATTAATTTTTATTTTACTAATAAATATGATTTTAACATTATTTTGGAAGTTATAATAAAATATTATGATTTATATTACCTAATAGGGATGTAAGTTGATATAGATTCTATGTAAGAAGTGGAAACATTGTCAAGTCATCAATTAGAAGGATGTTCATGTATCAACCAAGATTTGATTCAATCCTTTTATGATAAGGTTGATCAATAGTAAATAGTTTATAAGGTTAACTATGCATTCATAATAGGTTTTTTATTCTATAATATACAATTAATGAAGGAAAGGGTTTCATTTAATAAATGAATTTTTTAATATGAGAGAAAAAATATAGATAAAATCGACTTATTGGGTTAAATTTCAGATGATTCTGAATATAAAATGGTTTTGGAGAAGGAATCAAAAGAAAAAATTATTCCTTTTAAAAAAATATATTGAAAATATGATACAATATAAGAAATAGGATAGTTTTAAGATGAATTAAATGCCCACTCAAATGAAGTAGAATGATGAAATGATCATGAATATTAATGAGAGGTTGAAACCCACCAATAGAAAGAAAAAAATTCATCTAAAGAATCCACAATAAGTGAAGTACAAAAAGGTTGAAGTATAGAATTAGGAAAAATAAATAAACTCAATGATAAATCTAAAAATAAAAGTATCTCCAATGAAGTTAGAGACAATGTAATAATTTTTAAGAATAATGTGATACATTTTGAGTGTGTGTCTATAATCCTATGATTGTAACGATGAAAGAAAGCCTATGGTAACTACGTAACCAATGAAAATATACCTGAGGTATGTATTTAAGTATATTTATATTACATTTGATTACCATGTATATATATAAAGTAAAATAATAAAGAAAGGTTGTGATGATTCAAAGAGGATAATCCTTATTCCAATATTAAGGGGGGCATGAATGGGGAAAACAATTATTTTCCACACTATCGAACAAGTTCACCGAGTTAGAAGAAAACAAAGACAAAAAGTAATGAAAGGTGGATCAAGAACCATAGGATACATCCGTGTAACAACCATTATGGCTAGAAAGAAATATAATATAGAATATAAAGAAGACACTACCATAAAACCAGGTTTCCACAATGCCACCCTTTATCAGTGATAAAAAAATCACTGATAAAGGGGGTGCCTTTATTAGCACTAAAAAAGCACTTATAAAGGTAACATTAAACATAACTAAAAAAAGAGTGGTTAAAAGTGACCCTTTATCAACGCTTTTTTAGCCCTGATAAAAGGGACCCCTTTATCAGTGCTTTTTCCTAGAGTTGAAAACGTTTGTATTTAAAAAAAAATCATAAAAAATAAGATATTGATATATATGTATATTTATATTGATATAAATATAATATATATTTTTAAAATTTGTTTTAGATAATTATAAATAGACTATTACATTTAATATATAATAAATTTAGTTAAAATGGATTTAAAATATTTTAAAAAATATTATTAATTAATAATTTTCTAATTATCATCAAATAATAATCATTTAATAACAATTTGAAGACAGAAAAAATTAAAAAAAATTAATAAAAGATCTAAAATCAGTTGAAAATGTAACTCAAATTTCAAACAACCATAACTTTTGACCAGGGTGTCTGTTTGAGCTCTACAACATATCAAATTGAATCTTGCGACAAGATATACACGCTAGGGATTGAAGGTAAACCTTTTTCACATTTTCAAGTCAAAAAGGCCTATTAGTCCACTAAAAATGAGTATTTAGTCGGGATACCATGATTTTTTATCATTCAAACAGCTATAACGTCTGATCTAGATGTCTGCTAGGAATTTACCACATATCATGTCGAAGATTATTTCATTTTCTTAAATTTTATGGGTTGTGGAGTTGAAACAGACTTTTGGATTATAAGCTATGGTCATTTTAACATTCTATGTCTTTTCAGATAGACATATATATGTATTTATTCATAAATATATATATATATGTGTGTGTGTGTGTGTGTGTTTGTGTGTGTGTGTATCTCTGGTGTCTGTGTGTGTTGTATATATGTATATATTTATTTATTTATAAACAAACATAAAAAACATGTTTTATAAATGTATTTAAAAGTAATCTTATAAATAAATATTAATATTCAAATAAATATACAGATAAAAAATTATAACTAAATAAATATATATTAATATACAAATATATATATATTAATATATGAATAAATATATATGTATTAATATAACTAAATATATTTGTATTAATATGAATCTATATTAATTTATGAATAAATATAACTATATATATAAATATATATATCATTAAATGGATAAAAAAACTAAATGCATTAGTGGTAAAGGTATAGGCGTGCAAGGGGGGAGGTCTCGAGTTCAAGTTCTGGTGGAAGCAATGGTGCACGAGCAAGTGGGAGGGGGTTGCGCGAGCAAGGACAACATGTAGTGAGAGAGAGGGGGCTCCACCTAGATATAATAGGGGGGTCAAGCGCTATTAAAATCTCCCCCCGCATTATATATTATGTTTTATTTTTTATTTTATTTTTTACTTTTATCAGCACTTAAAAAAGTACTGATAAAAGGGCCTTTATCAGCTCTTTTTAGAGTGCTGATAAAAGGGACCCCCTTTATCTTATCCTCGATTAACAGTGATTTTATAGTTTTGTTAATGCCTTTTTATAGTGATGATAAAGGCCATATTTTTATTAGTGATAATGGAGCTACTCAATTTGAAAAAATAGTGGATGTGCACTTGAATAGTATTTCACCAATGTTAAGAAAGTATAAGGTAGTATTTATGGCTATAAAATAGAAGATGTTTGAAGAATGAATATGTGTTATCACAAATACCATAATAAGGAAAGATGGTAATATTGGTGGAAGATACTTCTTATAGTGAAGGAAGCATCAAGAAGAATGTAACGATGAAGAATTAAAGGAAAAAACATGACCAAGTGTGATTAGTCTCATAATGGTGTAAATCCTATTCCAAATAATATGGAGGATTCACAATAAATTATTTATAAGGAATGGTTTATAAGTGGTTTATAAAGTACAATAACTAAAAATTATTGTAATAAATGTGGAAGAAAAGGGTTGGTTCTTCCTGACTGATGACATTCCCCTATATGAGGATAATTGAGAAGTGTCTATCTTCCCATATACATTAATATTATATTTAATGTTTGGAAGTTATGTTGGGATATTGGTGATGTGATCCATGAGTTGTATGTGATGAAGATATACATGATAAAAACTATTTTTAGGTCAATAAATAATAATTTTAAGGTATGATCATGAATAGTAATAATGTTCAAAATAATTCGAGTGGTGCATGATAAATCTAGAATTTAAATTTGTATAAATCCTACATAAACAATCAAGTGGGGTAAAATTTCTATATAGGTTTAAAAATGGTATCAATCAGAAAATGATAATAAAATAGTGATTTTAGGCATTATTCAATGGTATCCTCCTAAAAAATAAAGAAGATTTCTTAAGGGAGAAGAAGCAACATTCTTAGAGGAATAAATATTTTATTTGTTTTTTCTTTAATAATGTGGTACCATCTAGTGATTTTTAAAGGTACTAAATAATGTTGATATTTTAATCCCATGGATTGCCTCAAAAATCTATACCATATGTTATAAGTGGTTCTAAAATGGAATAAATTCCTAGGGATACTATGCTGAAATTACAAAGGAAAATAGCCTTATCTGGAATAGAATAAGTACCTTGTATTGAAAGAAGATCAGGGATAAAACATGGTGTCATGAGTTTATCTTAACAATTTATATAAATTGATACAACTTTTGGTAAGTGTAAAGAACCCAAATCCAGTATCTCGAAGCTGGTACCTTACTTTATTACAATGGTACTAAGTATAAGAAATCACAAATTGATGGACCATATAATTTAGTAGCTTTGGAAGAATTAAAACAAACACAAGTATTAAATTACTACTTCAAATGGAATACAACATAAAAACACAATTGGAAATATCTATATTCTACTAAATTATCCCTTCTTGTTAATCAAAATATACATACTGGCATCCTGGGGAAAAGTAAAACTTTAGAAATAGGTGATCTAGGATTCTTAGTAAGGGTAATAATACAAAATAAGCTACCATAGATAAACATAAATAATAATGAAAGTTGAATAACTGAAAACACATGACATTAAAACATAACCATGATCATTATATACACGAATAAAAGATGGTCAAATAATTCCATATAATAATCGAATGAGAAAGAATCTTATCCATGTATATTATACCATTGGAATAACTATATTGATTATTAATAAATAATCTAATAATTAGGGAATTCATAATATGAGAGATCATAAACAAACCATCAAGGCTTCAACCAAGACACCATACATAATTTGGTAAGACATTAGCCAATACCAAAACTAGTATGTCTCATGAGACCTACCGATTCATCCAGTGGATATAGAGGGCCTCGTCCTTCACTTAATAAGATCAATGAATTACTCATATGAAAGGGGTGAAATATATTCAATATATATAGTTATATTGAAACTATCATATTAAATGTTAATAATTTTCCCCAGAAAAAAACGTAAACACAAACCATCAAGTATAATATGATGAATGATATCAAAATATAACATCCATGGTAAAACTAATCATAAAAAATTAAATAAAATTTCATAGATGGTATCATAATAGATCAACCTAAATTAATCAAAAGACCCAATATAGAGTGTTGACATAAATGAAAATACTCTAATAAAATCATTGAAAAATTCATGCGTGAAATAACAATTTTACTTTGAAATCATTTATTTTAAAAGATGGAAATTATGAAAGAAATTTTTTTATTTTAAAATTGAATTCTAAAATTGTAATGTATTTCTCAAGGCATTAATTCATTATGAAATTTTTTTTCTCATTCCATATAATCTTAAAAAACAATTTCCTTTAAACTTTGAAGAAAGAAATATTTAAAAGTGTATTTTTAAAAGAATGTGTGAGTGTTAACCAAATGAATTTATTATTTGTATTAGCTATATATACAAATAAAACAATCATAAATACAACATAAGATAATAAAAATTAGTTTCACACATAATTATTTCATGACATAATCATTGGGCATGTTGACGTTGGTGGAGGAGTTGTGGGATCACTATTACAAAAAAGGGAAAGGGAAGTGACACCTTTTATCAACGCTAAGAAAAAAGTGCTGATAAAGGAATCCTTTATGAGTGCTAAAATTTTATCACTGATAAAGGCATTATTTATCATCACTTTTTTCTTAGTTCTTATAAAGAGTATGCTTTATAAGCCCTAAAAAAGCACTGATAAAGGAAGCCTTTATCAGTGCTTTTTTAGCACTGATAAAACCATAGTCCCATATTTTATAAAATCTTGTGCACAATATCCTCTGTTTATCATTCCCTCAATCCCTCATGGTGTTGGACCCCTACGAAAACCCCCCTCCCCCACGATCTTCTCTTTACAGGACCTCAGTCGCTAGCCCTACTCCTTCTCCTCCCCCTCGAACCCATTTCATAGATCCTCCTCCCCACAAACACTACTTCCTCCTCTCTTCTGGACTCCCTGTGAACCCTACTCATCCATTTCTGAATGGTGGCAACTCCTCCTGTGCACCTCCCCCTTTTGGTCATTCCTTCCCCTCCCAACGTAGCGCAAAAGGCTCCCAGACTGCTCGATGCTTCTCTCCCTCCATCGTAGGTGAGATCTACTCTATGTAAGTCTCCCACTTATCCTTTTAGGTTTATTTTTTGTTTATAGGTTTTGGGAGAGTATTTTTAATTAGGGTGATGTTTGGATTCTTCCCCATGATCACCACCATTTTATTAGATTCACACTAACATAGAGTTATAATAATCTATGTCACGAAATAACACACGTAGTGGATTATTATACTTGGTTAGAAGATGAATTGAACTAAAGTATGACTTTTTTATGATTCCCCATGGGTCCTTATTATGTTTGGAACTAGAATTTATTTTTAACCAAGTGTCATATGTATTACGGTTTGATATTCTCATTGAAACTCAAGCTAGACCTTGTGGTACATGAATATTATATTAATGTTGAGTGTTTTTTCGTCATCCTTCTGGTGGATTGGGTTTATCTATACTGGGGAAAGTGGTCTTTTTGTAAACCCATTCATTAAAAAGAAGAGTTTTTATAATACCCACCTCATTATTAATTGGTTACACTTTGGGGGTGTCATGAGGTGTTGGTGATTGTGTTTATGGGTAAGGTTATATTTATGATAGTGATTAGAACCCCTCAAATATAAAAAGTGTATCCAACCCTGTTGATGTTATGTTATATTTCCCTTAGTTGGTGAGCATAGTTTTATGTGATGTGTGAAATAAGAATACTTTTCTTCCCTATGAATGTTGAGAAATTCTAGAATGCTTCATAAGGGAGTCTTATAGTTAACTCTTGATATGGATATGGTGTATGCATCAACCCATATACCAGAGATGATGAGTGTCTTTGTGAAGTTATAGTGTTCTAAATTGAATCTCTCCTTGAGACGGTTCATAGTGGGGCCTATAATCCATTTAGGTTCATTTATTATTAAACCAAGATTCATGGAGTGGCCTTCAGTCTTTATTCACTAGCGTCACATAAGATGAGGAGATCAGAGTAGCGCATCCATGGAAAGGTGAATGGTATTCTTTGGAAAATGGCATTGGGTTTAGATAGTATTATGAACATGCGAGTAGTTGTATTTATGTGGTTAATTCTTTTTAGGATTATGGGATGTTTCTTGACTTCGATCAATAGTAAATTCCACACATATTTATTTTATGTCAAGGATAATTTATGGGTCATGTCAACTTAGTGAGCCTCTATGACCAGTTGTTCCTTGGTTCTATTCTAGAATGTTTTTTCTTGAAAATGGGGAGACACCATGCACTTCAATGGGTAGATAGTGATTCTTCCCTAATACCTATTATGGGTATCAATATTGTTATTTTGAATGAAGACTGCTCTATTAAAGAACTACCCTTGGTGTTTTAGGCCAAGTGATTTTGGTTAAGTACACCTATTCTATAGAGAACCAGATTACGTGATGGTGGATGAATTTATTCTCAAGAGATTATAAATGTTTTTCACTTGGTTGGATTTTAATTTAGCTCTTTTTATTAAATCCATTAATCTATGTTGATAAATTCATAGATAGACCTCTAGTGGTTTGGGGGAATTCAACATGTAATACTAATCATTGGATGGCTATATTGGTGTTCTATTATTATGACTATGGTTTGAGTTGATATCATAATCTTTTAAGGTAGTGATCTTAGGGGATGTAGGGTTAGCAGCACCCACCCACAGTAGGTGTGTGATGAAATTATCATATAAGGAGGCGCTATCATTTATAGTTAACTCATGGATATCCCATTACTCCAAGGAATTTAATATGATTGTGTTGGGTATAAACATATCACATTGCATTTTCTTAACATTCATGCTACAATCAGAGAGGCAGTCGACGAATAGCCTATGAAGAGGAAGTAACTGGAGAAAGGAGGTCTGTACAACAACAAAGTGATGGAGGAGATCAGGGAGAAACATGAGGAGGACTTAAATTTGGTTTCATTCTACTAATACAATCCCTAAGTAGGCCACTCCTATATTGGGAAGTTAGTGGTTATAATCTCGGATATTTGTAGTCACTAGAGTCTTTTTACCAAGAAGCTCCAGAAGTGTTTGAAGGTATGATCTATGTTCGTTATACTTTTCTTGTAATACTATTAGAAATGTTTCAAGAAACTATTTTTCCTAATTTTTCCAATTATTTTATAGGTATATGGTAGGAGTTGGTAGAGCCCCATGTTAGTGAGGGAGAGTTATTGCATATTCTTTAAATGTTCATAATAGAATTTATGTTCACTAACCTTAATTTTCTATTTATTATGTTAATTTGGGTAACAAAACCTATGATATTCCATAGTAATTTTGGATAAACCTAGGTTATTTGTTTCCCCCACTAACACCTTTTTGTTTAGAAATGTATCCACTATATTAGTTTTAGCATCAAAATTGAGTCCTTATTTTCATTTTATTTGAGTTTGGTCACTAGTTTTGGGATGCTTAATGTGATTATTTTATTATGAATGAGGTATCTAGTAGGTGTGGTAAAAAGGATGTTTAATTTTTTGCTGCAAGGGTGGTGGTTGATAGAACTATTGGTAAGGGGGTTTGAAAGTGTGTTGATTTTTATGGGGGTTTATCCTGGTTTTGTTGATTTCCAAATCTTTATTGGAAATGGTTAGGCTCTATTAATCTCTATTTTTATAAGGAATTGGTTCTGTTCTATTGTATTTTGAAGTCTTGTTTTTTATTTGAATCATAAATACTAATATTTGAGATTAAAATAGGATGGAGATGAATAAATATTGGATGGATTCTAATCATTTGACAATAGAGTATGAGAATGGAGTGAACGAGTTCATCAAGTTTGCAAAGGATCATGCAAAGGATTCTTCTCAAATATTTTTTCCATGTTTATGTTGTTTTTATTACAGACTAATTACTCTAGAGGAGTTTGAAGAACATTTGATAGGTCATTGAATAAATCAGAGTTATAAATGTTGGAATAAACATAGAGAAAAGGCGATTGTAGCTACTGGCTGGGATATAACTACATTTTTTAGATCATCAAGTATGAATACAAATATGGATAATGAAGAAGACGGTATGGAAAATGTGATTATAGATGTCAATGATGATGAAGATAATATTGAGGAAATGACAAGGATAGTTGAAGATTAACTCCGTGATTGCCCAAAATTGTTTGAGAAGTTAATGAGTTGTGAAAAGATGTCATTATATGCTGGTTTCACTAAATATACAGCATTGTCAGCTGTACTAAAGTTATATAAATTGAAAGTGGGAAATAGATTGAGTGATGTCGTTTTTACAGAACTACTTGCTCTCTTGAATGACAATCTCCCGGAAGATAATAAGCTCCCAAACCAGACATATGAAGCTAAAAAAATGCTACGCTTAATGGGTATGATTTCTGAAAGAATACATGCCTGCCTAAAAGAATGTATACTATTTCACAAGGAGATAAAATCACTTACATAATGCCCAAAGTGTGGTGATTCTTGATACAATAAAGATGAATCCAGTCGTATGAAAGTTGTATGGTACTTTCCAATCATTATAAGGTTTATGAATCTATATGGAAGTGAAGAAACTGCAAGACAATTGTCGTGGCATACAGATAAAAGAAATAAATATGAGAAATTACATCACCCGACCAACTCTCCTCAATGGAAGATAATTGATCATGAGTATCCAAAATTTGGAAAATAGCCAAGAAACCATCGTCTTGCATTATCTACAGATAGAGTGAATCCTTTTGGTTTTCAAACTAGCACTCACAGTACATGGCCTTTTATGTTGGAAAATTATAACATTCCATCTTGGTTATGCATGAAGCAAAAATTAATCATGTTATCTATCCTTATATCACGAACAAAACAACCAGGTAATGATATTTATGTTTATTTGTCTCCTTTAATCGAGGATTTGAAGTTATTGTGAGATTCAAGTTTTATGTTGTATGGTGCTTATAAAAGTGAATACTTCACGTTGAGATCGATATTGTATGGGATGATAAATGATTTCCCTACTTATGGAAATTTTTCAGGCTATTGCATTAAAGGAACTCAAGGGTGTCCCATGTCAGAAGAAGATACAAAATCAATTATGTTTAAACATTCATCAAAAACTGTGTTTCTACGACATTGTATATTTCTACCTTGTTGGAATAAGTACCAATCTTGGACAACATCATTCAATTGATGTTCAAAACAATGAAAAACACCATCTCAACTAACAGATGATCAGCTGTTTGAGAATGTAAAATATGTGAACACTATTTTTGGTAAACCATTTTCAAAAAACCTTATGAAAATCAGTTAGAAAAAGAGATCAGTTTTTTTTGAATTACCATACTCGAATTGTTTGTACGTCATAAATTTTCTTGATGCGATGCATGTGGAAAAAATGTATGTGATAGTGTTATCGGAATGTTTCTAAATTCCAATGAAAAAACAAAGGATGGAATTAAGGCAAGGTTGGACATGGTTGACATGGGAATATGAGAAGAGTTGGATCCCGTGAAGGGTGAAAATAAAATGTTTCTTCCTCCAACTGCTTACACTCTTTCCAGGGAAGAGAGATATCAGTTTTTCAACTTATTCAATGATGTAAAGGTTCCAGAGAGGTATTCATCAAATATCAAGAACATTGTGTCAATGAATGATTTGAAGTTAAAATGTTTGAAATCACATGACTTCCATGTTTGAATTAAAGATTTAATTGCTATAGCTTTACATTGCATTTTTCCCAAGAATGTTTATCATGCATTAACCAAACTTTGTTTCTTTTTCAAAGATATATGTTGTAATGTTTTAGACCTGTCGAAATTGACACCTATGGAAAGAGAAATTTTCATCATATTATGTGAATTATAAATTTAATTCCCGCCAACATTAGTTGATATTATGGTTCATTTGATACCTCACTTGGTGGGAGAGATTCGACTTCGTGGTCCTATGCACTATAGATGGATGTACCATGTTGAATGGTATATGATGATTTTGAAATGGTATGTCAAAAATCAAAGTCGACCAGAGGGTTGTATAGTGGAGTGATATATTTTTGAGGAAGCCATTGAATTTTCTACAAAATACCTATCTGATGTGGAAAGCATTGGTCTCCCGAAATCTCGTCACACTGGACGCAATGAGGGTAAGGGAATTTATGGAAGAGATGTTGTGACAATCAATATTACAGATCGGGAGGAGGCCCACCTTTATGTTTTTCATAACAGTTGGGAGGTTTCTCCATATATTGAAACCCACAAAGAAATTCTTAGGTAGTTGAATCCATCATGAGATGAAAAATGGATATCAAATACACATAATCATCAGTTTATAGGATGGTTTCATGACCATATTTTGAAAGAGTTAGATGAAAATCTGAATTCAATTTCAAAATGTCTTCAATGGCTAGCCTCCAGACCAAGTGTGTATGTATTATCTTACAATCGTTATGTAATAAATGGTTATACATTCTATACAGATTAACATGATGAAGATAGTACAATGAAAAATAGTGGATTTACACTTATGGCTGAAGCGATGCATGTTTCTGGTAGTGTGGAAAGAAATCCAATTTATGAAAATATTTCATACTTTGGTATTATCAAACAAATATGGGAGTTGTATTATACGATATTCCAATTTATGATTTTTCAATTCAAATGGGTTGATAACAATAGTGGTGTTAAAATAGATAAACTTGGATTTGTGAAAGTTGGTTTTAGTAAATAAGGGTATAAAGACAAACAATTTATAATAGAATCACAAGCGGTACAAGTATTTTATGTTCCAGATCCTGAAAACCGAAAGTGGTTTATTTTTCTGTTATCATCCAGAACTACTGAAGGGTTTGATGGAAATTCAGTTGAGAAATATCCTTTCAATGGTACGTCGCAATCATTTCATATTGGTCCCATTGTAGATGATGTTTTATATGTTAGAGGAGACCACAATGAAGGGATTTGGATAATTTATAGAGGTGTAAAATCCCTTTAGCCTTTGAAAAAAATAAATAGAGTTCAATAAAAAGGTTATAATTTTTTGTAATATAGATATTGTTATATCATGTTATTATCTTATCATTACTGAATTTATGTAATCTAAATTAACTGTTCAACCACTTTTGTAGATAATGACTTATTCACGTTCTGGTGCTTCTAACCTTGAGGCTGAACAAGTCTCTCAAGCTATTTCTGTTGCTACTGCTACTGCTGCTGCTCATAGTGTAGAGCAAGAAAAAGTGTCTGAACCTGTTGTTACTCCTAGTGTTGAGGTCCAACAACCATCAGCACATGGTGTTACTATCATTTCGAATGAACATATAGATGATGTTGATATCGATTAAATGGTCAGGGATGAAGGATCGACGTCATAGAAAACACAAGCGTGTCGTAGTTTTATGGTATTTGCCAAAGTTTTTTAGGTGAAAATAAAAGGCATCAAATTTTATGTTGGATGGAATGAAAAAGGCCAAAATTTGAATCCCAACAAGGATATGTTTAGTAGTTACATTAGAATTGTCACTTGGAAACAAGTTCTGATTGAAATAGATTCATGGAACCATGTTGTGTCCAGGCTAAAGCCTGTGATCTGGAAAGAAATTATGGTAACATTATGATATTATTTATTTAATTTACTAGAAAATAATATAATGAAACAATGTCTTAATATTATCAATCTCTTGTAGAGTACATTTATAGTATATGATTCACACAATAATTATGTACTAAGGATTACAAGAAGGTTTCATCAAGGTTTTCGCACTATTTTAACAAAATGCCACCTGAAAGATTCCAAAGGTAAAATAAACCCACAACCACCTGTTGTCTATGCTCACCTAATATCCAATGAAGCATGGGATGTATTTATTGGCTGCCATGGGGATGAAAAGTTTCAGGTACATTGTGGCTGATAATAAGTTGTTTGAGGATACATGTATTCATCACATTGATTGCCAATATTTCATTTGTGAAACAAAAACTCAGTACTGAAAATAAGGAATGTGCATCAAAACCAAAATACCCCTATCGTAAAGCAAGGATGGGTTACGCTTCACTAGAAAAGAAAATGTTACGTATTTTAAATTTACAGTAATATTGTTAGGTGACAAGGAACAACATCATAATTATCTTTCTATATTTATATGTAGACTGATGAGTCTAAAACCCAAGAAACTTCTATCCCACGTCATGTGCTATGGAAGGAGTCATGTGTGAATAAGGAAGGGAAGCTAGTAGATTGAAACACACAAAAGTGTGGGAAATATGTGTAAGTATGACACGAAAAAAAGATTTGTTTTAAAATGCTATTACATAAAAATAATTAGTTATTTTCCTATATCTGGAAGTCATAGGAATCAGTTACTCTTGTAGCGGATGTAGACCTATTACCGACAGCTTTGAAGTGGCCAAAACAATACAGTCAAGTCAGAGGTGCGGGGTTTGGGGTGACACCCGGAGTATATTATGAGAAAAAACAAACGGATGATAGAGATTAAAAAAATGAAACAAATGAGTGAAAGACTAGAAACTCTTGAAGAACGATTTCAATGGCAGGGAGAGTTTCAAGAAACTTTTATGGGTGGGAAGAAAAGATAAGACACAAATCAGAAACAACCAGCACGTGAAGATCCCGCCCCACCCCCACCAGCTTTAAGGCGAGCCATTCCCCTCAAAGAACTGTCTTATTTGTGTCAATAAATATTCTAATAATTTTTCCCATGAAATGTGAACCAGACAAACACTTATACTTTTCCTATAATGATCTTCTATAGGGTGATAATTACTGTGATTTATATATGTCAACACCCACCTATCACCTTGTAGTGAGGGCTATGATGTTCAATATCCCAGAGGACAAGCTGCATAATAGACCACTTCCAGAAGATCAACTAAAAGTGATGATTATTATATCTCATGATCCAAATGCATAGATGCTTATCCCACTTGATGACGATGATATTCATATGTTCAAAAGGCTATTGAGACATTCATTGCATGGTCGTCACAACTTTTAAGAGTACATGTGGAAAAAGATGTATTTATTTCCCTTTTTTTCAAGCCAAACCTTTAACAATTAATGAAAAAATTGCCTGAACTAATAAATGTTATTATATATAGAGAAAGGGAAGGGGGTGAAAAGAAACGCCGGCTCAAAAGAATCTAAAGGATCGACCAACCGATCCCAAAGAGCTACTGAAATCACAATAACACCACCTGTTCTCTATCCACATTTACTAGAATTAAATACTCATGTGGATACAAAGCTAAGAGGTGGTAGTATTCATATAGAGGTTTTTGTAAAGAATATATACAGAGAAGAAATTCAATATTTTCTTGCTGCTGAAAATGTAAATGAGATCCTTGAATATGGTTGGCTAGGCGTCACAATTGTAAATTTATATATGAGTTATGATTTCATTAATTGATTTTCTAAAAGCTAATATAATGTGCAAATTATGACTAAATGAATTTTATATTATTGACAGACGTATATATGAAAAACAATTGAAGGAATTTTCCCATGAGCCAAAATTATGAATCGTTAGTCCCCATATGACATCAACACAACTAATGAAATTAGAGCCATAAAAAAGGACGAAATAGTGAACGTCTTGCTGAAAAAATTTAAAAGCAAGATTATGGATAACAAACTCTTCCTAATACCAATCATGTAGGGGTAAAACTCTACTATTAAAGCATATAAATTATATTTTCAATTATTTATTACTTATTACTTTTTTGTTTTTTAGGAAACATTGGCTACTAATTGAGGTGAACTTGGATACTCCAAAGATTTACTTTCTGGATTAAATGCAAAGATATCCAACAAACCGACCACACATGATGGAGTCTGTGAATCTGTATGACAATACATCCTATGTTTTAGGTCTAGACATCACGTAATATAATTTATATTATCTTTTACTGAGAATTATTTTATGATAGGGTGGTGTATCATTATCTTCTAAAAAAAGAATGAGGATAGAGGCTAAGAATAAGGAGGCGAGCAAGTACTACGTCTGGACAAATATCCTGGTATATATAATAAAATTTCACTATCCAAACACATATCAACACACGTTACTTTTTCTCCTAATGATCAATTTTTCTTTGTAGTTTCCAAAACAAAAAAATGATAATGATTGCAGTTATTATGTTTGTAAATTTATGGAAGAGATCGTTTTTCATAAAAAAACTAGCATCCCTAAAGAGGTATTTTCAAAAACAACTACCATTTTATTTAAATTATTTATTAATTATTTATTTATATATTGTGTAGTACTACTATGACTGTTGAAAATCATCATACTCACAAGACAATATAGATTTTTTCGGAAATGAGTGGGCTGCATACTTGATGGAAGATTGTACACAGATAGCATGAAGATCTGGCTTGGGGACATGTACAATTGGCGGTCATTTTTGAGAGGGGTTAAGGGGATCAAATGATGAAAAATGGTTGTATGTAAATGTTTTTTGGAAAATTTTAATTTTTATTTAATAAAACATCCTTTCTCTAATGATTCATTTTCCGATTTTAATAGATTAAATGCACCAGTAACATGTAAGAATGATGAACCACTTTTCTTTGGGATTTGGATAAGAAAAACAAGTAAAATCGCCAAAATACCTTCATATCTAACCAAACACATTCTAATTGTGTTGATACATTAGGGAAACGATCCATGGGTCATTTTTGACATGTTCGAGTCAACCTCACCTCAATTCAAGGCACGATGTGGCCGGTATCACTCAAAGTGTCTCTTTTTGTTTAAAATGGATAGAATTTTAAGTGAAAACAACAACTAACGTACGAAAATCTGACCAAAGACATTCGTATTGTGTTGATACATTAGGGGAACAATCCATGGGTCATTTTTGATATGTAATATTCAACACCGCATCAATATGAGGCATGGTGTGGCTGGTATCACCCAATGTGTCTCTCTTTTATTTAAAATGGACAAAATTTTATGTGAAAAAAACAACTGGGGTACAGAAATCCAACCAAATTCATTTGGATTATGTTGATACTTTAGGGGAATCATCCATGGGTAATTTTTGACATGTACGAGTCAAACCCTCCCCAATATGAGGAATGGTGTGGCCAGTATCACTCAAAGTGTCTCTCTTTTGTATAAAATGGATTGAATTTTAAGTGAAAACAACAATTGACGTACGCAAATCTGACCAAACGCATTCTGATTTTGTTGATACTTTAGGGGAATGATCCATGGGTAATTTTTGGTCATGTTAGAGTCAACCCCGACTCAATACGAGGCATGGTGTGGCTGGTATCACTCAAAGTGTTTCACTTTTGTTTAAAACAGACATAATTTTAAGTGAGAACAACAACTGACATACGGAAATCCCACCAAATGAATTAGGATTATGTTGATACTTTAGAGTAATGATCCATGGGTCAGTTTTGATGTGTAAGATTCAAAACATCTTCAATCTAAGTCACAGTGTGGCTGGTATCACTCAAAGTATCTCTCTTTTGTTTAAAATGGATAGAATTTTATGTGAAAACAACAACTGATGTATGGAAATCCGACCAAACACATTCAGATTGTGTTGATACTTTAGGGGAATGATCCACTGGTCATTTTGAAATGTACGAGTCACCCCCTCTTCAATCTGAGGCACAGTGTGGCTGGTATCACTCAAAGTGTCTCTCTTTTGTTTAAAATGGGCATAATGTTAAGTGAAAACAACAACTCATGTACATAAATCCACCCAAACACATTCATATTGTGTTGATACTTTAGTTTAACAATCCATAGGTAATTTTTGATGTGTAAGAGTCAACCCTGCCTCAATATAAGGCACAGTGTGGCTGGTATCACTCAAATTGTCTCTCTTTTGTTTAAAATGGATAGAATTTTAAGTGAAAACCACTACTGACGTACGGAAATCTGACAAAACGCATTCGTATTGTCTTGATACTTTAGGGTAACGATACATGGGTCATTTGTGATGTATATGACTCAACCTCTCCTCAACCTGAGGCATGGTGGGGCCGTTATCACTCAAAGAATCTCTCTTTTGTTTAAAATGGACACCCCCAACACCCTGGATGCCCCCAACCCCCCGGACACCCCCACCCCTGGACGCCCCACCCCTCCTAGACACCACCCCACCACCTGGACACCCCCACCTCCCTTGGACACCCCCACCCCCATGGAAAGCCACCCCCACCCCGTGGACACCACCCCACCCCCCTTGGACAGCCCCACCAACCACCTGGACCCCCACCCCCTGGACACCACCCCACCCCATGGACACTCCCACCACTTTGGACACCCCACCCTCTGAAAAGCCCCCCAACCCCTAGACACCACCCCACCCCTAGACATCCCCACACCGTAGACACCCACCAATCCCCCTGGACGGTACCCCCACCCCTCCTAGACACCACCCCACCACCTGAACACCCCACCCCCTTGGACAACCACCCCACCCCCTAGACACCACCCCACCCCCTTGGACAACCCCACCAAACCCCTGGACCGTCCCCACATCCTTGACACCACCCCACCCCCTGGAAACCCCCACCCACCCCCTGGACACCCCCCTAGACAACCCCATGGGCACCCCCCTGGACACCCCCCCTGGACACCCACCAACCCTCTAGATGGCACCCCACCCCTCCTAGACACCACCCCACCACTAGGACACCCCACCCCCTAGACACCTTCACCCCCGTGGACAGCAACCCCCACTCCCCTAGACACCACCCCACCCCCTTGGACACCCCACCAACCCCTTGGACTGCCCCCACCCCCATGGACACCACCCCACCCCCTGGACACCACCACCCCTCTGGATACCCCCACCCCTAGAAAGCCCTCAACCTGCTGAACCCCACCCCACCCCCTGGACACCCCCACACCATGGACACCCACCAACCCCATGGATGACACCCCCACCCCTCCTAGACACAACCCCACCACCAGGACACCCCCACCCCCTGAACACCCACCAACCCCCTAGACGACACCCCCACCACTCCAAGACACCACCCCACGACCTGGACACCCCCACCCCTAGACACACCACCCACTTAGATAACCACCCCACCCTCCTTGGACAGCCCCACCAACCCCCTGGACCTCCCCCCACCCCCTAGACACCACCCCACCCCCTAGACACCCCACCCCGGGAAAGCCCCCCCAACACTCTGGACACCACCCCACCCCCCTAGACACCCCCATAGACAGCCCCCCTGGAAACCCCACCATCCCCCCTGGATGGCCCCCACCCCCTAGATTCCCCCACTACTTCTTTGACACCACCCCACCACCTGGACACCCCAACCCCTGGAAACCACCCCACCACCCATGGATAGACCTATCCCCCCAGGCCCCCCCACCCCTGGACACCCCTACCCCCCTTGGACAGCCACCCCAAACCTCTGAATAGCCCCCAACCCATTGAATTATGAATTGAATTATTTATGTATTTAATTAACTTATTAATTATGTGTTAATGGTGTATGGGTATACTTGTTGTATGGGTATACTTGCTGAAATTACCTTATGAATTATGTGTTAATTTTGTATGGGTATACTTGTTGATATGATGATTTTCTATAGGTCTTGTTTGGTTGTTCTACTGCATAATTTTATATTACAACTGTCATGTCATTTATCAATGCTTTTTTAGTGCTAACAAAGGTATCCATTATCAATGCCTTTTTAGCGCTAATAAAGGTATCCATTATCAGTGCCTTTTTAGCAATGATAAAGGATACCTTTATCAACGCTTTTTTAGCACTGATAAATTATACAATTATCAGTGCTAAAAAGGTGCTGATAAAGGGACCCCCTATCAGTTCTGAGCTTTGCAGTGGGTTTTTAGTGTTGTTAAAGCCCGTTTTGAGCCCTGATAAAGCCCGTTTTTGTAGTTGTGGATGCTGGTGGTGGGTAAACACGAGATGAAGATGTAGATGCAGATACATTAGAATGATAGTATGCATAGAGGATTTAGTCACATTAGAGAAGGAGTATTCATCATGTTGGATGCACTATGGAAGTTGTGTTGTGACCTAGAGCATGATCAACTTCAGTGAGAAGCAACAATCGAACAGCCGAAAAATAATAATTGATCTTCACAATTTCAAATCCAAATGGGGATTAGGAAACAAAACCCATATTTAATGGGATACCATAATGGATTTTTGAGAGGGTAAGATTCTTCCATTGGGACCAATCACTATACAATAATTGGGAAATTCTAGATGTATATCCTTACAAAGGTTGGGAGTTTTATCAAAATATAAATAGATGTGCGGGATTTTTTTCCTTGTGGTGTCAAGTTATATTAATGGTCATGTATTTAAGATTAATTTATATGGGATTCATACTATGTAATGGTTACCCGTCAACCTTTAAAATGTGATAATCCAAAATCAATAAAAAATGAAGCCTTCAGATGTTCAGGAATAAAAATCAAAGTGAGATGAGAAAACCCTTAACTTATGCCTGAAAGCATTATTCACTTTTACTTTTTTCCCTAGATAATCAAATTATATTCATTAATTTCATAATTTATAACCTTTTAAACATATATTTTATTTATTTTAATTTTATTAATTTCATTTATGTCCATTTATATGAGTTATAATGTTTAATTTTGTTGTTTCGGGAGCATTCATTGCATGGTTTTATGGCTAGTTCCCTTGAGTATAAATATGGGAGTTCATGTAAAATGGAAATAAAATCTCTTTAAGGGATATTAATTAGTATTAATGAAATTATTGAAGTTTATTTGATCTCATATATCATTTTGTTATATTTTATGAGTATGATTCATTAGAGAAAATGTTTATGAAAATGTATTAATTTATTTTGGTGGTTTTTATGACCATCACAAACTTATGAAATTTTATTTTAAATTATATTTTTTATTGGTTAAAAACATGATATAACTTATAATATGAATAGTAAAATCTAAATTAAATATAATAATTGTTTTATGACTAGTATTTATTGTGGTAATGGAAAATTAAAACTCATTGTCCACCAAGGCGGTGAATCGACACATCACAAATGATGTTTTCATTTTTAAAATAAAATTAAAAGATAAGAGATTTGATGACACATATTACATTATAATAATAAAATTAATGTATATGTATGATAATTTAATTAACATTCCACTTTGTCTAGGGTTTATTAGTATAGGATTAGAAAAGAAATTAAATTAAAAGAGAAGGAGGAGGATTTTTCCTCTTGGAAATCGTCTCCTTGGAAATCACCTTAAGACACTTAGATTTGGTCTTTTGATAAGAACATAAAATATTATAGATGGGGAACATGATTGGGAAGGGATTTGGGAATAATTTAGACAATATTATGGACTTAAAAAGTGTGAGGATAAGGGGTGGTATTTATAGTGGAGGAGAGGGGTGTTTTTTGATTATTTTATTCATTAGTTTATTATTTTGGCTCAAGACTATAAAAAGTATGGATTATTGTGATTATATAAATAAATAGAGCACATGAGTTTGAACTAATGAGTTCTTACCTCATCCATACATCTGAAATGACTCAATAATTCATTTCTTTACTTATAATGTTAAGTACTATAAATTACCATATTTCACTATTCATCAACAATTCAACTATTTTAGAAACACCCAAAAAATTAACCCTAACCATTTATCAAAATATATATTTTATAAATAGAATCCATTTTATTAAAATAATTTTCTAAAAAAAATAATTTTAATTTTTAAATAAAATAATCATTTATTCAAAAAATACTGATTTTAATATTACAATCGATTTTGTGAGACTTTGAAAAATTAATTATGGTCCAATAAAATCATCTTATAATTATAGTGCCACAAAATATTAATTTATAAATCCATTTAATAAAAAAATATTAATTTAAATAATTATATTAATTATAAAATTTTAAATAAATATTTACATTACATAAAAATACCAACACTTAATTTATCATTTTTAAAACATTTATTTACTTATTACATGATATAAATATATCATATTTTCATTTATGAGATGCCTAAATTTTATTTATAATTTAATAGGTGAGGTTATTATTATAATGGAAAGATTACTTTTCCTGACAGTCGCATTACTATTCTAATGGTAATGTTAATATTTAATAGTATATCATTGTTTTAAACTCGATGTTGCATGAAACATAATCTATCCAAGTTATTAAATTTAAAAGAGACATACCATAAAGTTTGGGGGTGTTACATTCTCACCTCCTTAAAAATTTCATCCTCGAAATTTCCCAAATGTAACCTCATAAAAATATTTGGGTAGTTCTACATTATAATTACCTTTTGGTTCCCACACAACATCTTCAATTTTATGAATTTTCCAAAGTAAATCTACTAGCTGAGTCATCTACTTCCTCAACACTTGTTCTATAGTGTCCAAAATCTGAATAGTCTCTTCATAGTAAGGTAAATGAGGTTTCACTTATATTTCTTTATGGGTGAGTACATGTTTCGGTCTGACATGTACTCCCTTAACAAATATATGTATAACACAGAATATATATTAGAAAGGATATGTGACATTTCAAAAATATAATCCACAGTTCTAATTCAATCTAGAATTTAAAAAGGTATGATGTTCCAGTGGCCCAGTTTCCCTTTCCTACCAAACCTTATGAAACCCTTCCATGGAGTTACTTTCAGATTGATATGATCTCTTAATTAAAACTCCAAACCCTTTATCTGGTTTTCAGCATAACAATTTTTCATACATTGATATTATTTGACATGATTTTAAATATCTTTACCTTTATGGTTGTTTCCTCCAAATGTTCTAGGTCTATAAGCTTTCTTTAACCAACTTCTTCCAAAAAAGTTAGATTATGTCATCTCTTTCTATATAATGCTTTATATGGTTCCATTTTAATACTTTAATGGTAAATATTGTTATATTAAAATTCTACCAAAGGTAAATAATTATCCCACATGTTTTTATAGTCAAGTGAGAATGATCTCAACATGTCTTCTAATGATTAAATAGCCCTTTTAGACAACCTGTCAGTTTTAGGGTGATAAGTAGTGCTCAAAAGAATCTCAGTATCCAAATTCTTATGAAGAATCATTCAAAATTTTGAGGTAAAACATGGATCTTGATTAGAGACAATTGATATAGGTGCACCATGATTCCTTACAAATTTATTAATATAGTGTTATGCAAGGCGCTCCAGTGGAAAATCCTCTCTTATAGTGATGAAATGTGCAAATTTGGTAAGTTGATCAGTAATTACCCATATATCATCATTATTTATTGTATTTTTTTTTTCTAATATTGTGAAAGTATATTTATAAATGTCATCCCATTTCCATGTAAGAATATGTAGAGGTTGAATGACCCCTCTAGGATGTTGTATTTAAGCCTTAACCTGTTGAAAAACTAAACATATTGATTTATAATAATTAATTTCCCACTGCATATTATCCTAAAAAATATTCCTTAAAATATAAATACATCATAGTGCTACTGGGTAGTATATTTAAATTAAATCTATGAGAATCATCAAATAATTCTCTTTTTAGATCAAGTATAGATGAAACAAAAGTCCTTTTACCAAATTTTAAAATTCTATCTTCATATATGAAGTCTTCCAATTCCCCATTATTCGTAGCATTAATTTTCATTTTAAAATTATCATCATTAGACTTAGAACTCTTTACCTTTTCCAATAAATACAGTTTGGAATGTATTTAAAAAGTAGTGGTGTTTCACCTTCCTTGATAATTCTCATATCCATTATTACTATATCCATGTATATAGGATCCCTGTCAATCGTTATTTTGTTCAAAACATCACGATTATTCCTACTTAATGCATATTCTACCTTATTTTTCTTCCCTTGGTGGTAGTTTATTGAACTATTATAACCCTTTAGTAGCTTGACTGATCACCTTTTCCTCATGTAGAGTTCATTTTGTGAGATGATATATTTCAAACTCTTATGATTTGTATACATCTCACATCTTTCAACATAGATATATTTTATCCAAATCTCTAGATAAAAGATTACAAATTATAACTCAAGATCACAAGTTAGATAGTTCTATTCAAGATTTTTCAACTTCCTTGATGCATAGGTAATAACTTTACCATTTTTCATAAGGAAACAACCATGTCCTTTCTTTGAGGCATCACTATAAATCACAAAACCACAATATCCTGATGGTAGAGTCAAGATTAGAGCATTCACTAATATCCTCTTCAATTCTTCAATTAATTATACATATTACTTTTTACAAATAAACATAACCACTTTATGAGTAATCTTGGTTAACATGTTTTTTAATTAGGAAAATATATGAATAAAATACTGATAATTCCCTACTATACCGATGAAACAACATACCTTGGTTATGTTTGTTACTTTTAGCCATTCGTGGAGTGCCATTTTCATCATAGGATCAACTAAGATTCTATTATTCATGAAAATATTTCCAAGAAAATAAACCATTTGAATCTAGAATTTTCACTTTCTAAATATCCCATATAATAATTTTCTTCTAAGTGTCTCGAGAATAATCCACAAGTGGTTCTCATGATCCTTTTAGCTTTATGACTACACCAAGATATCATCAATAAATACCATAATAAAATTATCAAGATATTACATGAAAAATATTTTCATTATATCCATAAAAATAGAAGATACATTAGATAGTAATAATGTAATTACTTTAAACTTGTAATGTCTATACCTTGTTTGAAATTTAGTATTTGGAATATATTCCTTCTTTAAAAGAAATTAATTATATCCATAACAAATATCAATCTTTGAAAAATACTAAGATCCGTGAAGTTATTCAAATAATTAATCAATGTTAGGAAGATGATACTTATTTTTTATCTTAATAGAAGTGATCTACCTATAGTCAGTGAACAAACTCATAGATCCATCTTTAATATTAAGGAAAAGAATAAGATATCCCCAAGGTGAAACACTAGGGCATATAAATCCCCTGCCACTCAATTACAATAGTTATTTATTTAACTCTATTAACTCCACTATGGAAATTCTATAGGGAGTCTTTGATATAGGTCTTTCATTAGGGATTACATCAATAAAAAACTCAACATCCCACTCTGGAGGATGTCTAGGTAATTCCTCAATAAATACTTCAATGTATTCCTGTAAAATAGGTACATCCTCAATTTAAAGATCACATATTTACTCAGATTGTTTTATTTGCTCTTCTTCTCCAAGAATATCATTTAGAAGAGATACTAGAGGTGGATCCAGATATGAATCAGATGATGAAGTCTCGCCCTAAATAAA
This sequence comes from Viscum album, assembly GCA_963277665.1. NCBI lineage: Eukaryota > Viridiplantae > Streptophyta > Magnoliopsida > Santalales > Viscaceae > Viscum > Viscum album. The sequence goes on from OY728160.1 coordinate 755,371,276, forward strand.
ATAAACTCATATCTTCACTAAGAATCATAATTTATTTCTTTTTGAATTTTTTTTGCATTGTATTTTGAAAGTCAGTCCATACTAAGGATTATATCTAAATCTACCATAGTTATGATAATAAAATCAGAAACTAGAGGCCATAGTTAAGATAATAAAATCAGAAACTAGATCATGTTTATTTGTTATAAAAGGAATTACTTTACACATTTTTATTGAAATAATGTTTCCACTGGGTGTTTTGATTAAAAAACCCCTTTTCACGTTTAATTGGAAATATATAATTTTTATAAAAAACCGTGATGATATATAGGAATAAAATGATACAGAATAAAATAAATCGTTATCTAAATTTGAGGATATGATTAATGTTCCTTCCACCATAACATTACGAACTTCAACCTCAACTATTGTGTATTCATAAGAATTTCATTGTTCCCTTATCGTTTTCTAAGAAAAGTTTCCTTGAAGTCTAGAAAAATCATGTGTATAGTGTCCCATATAATTATAAATGAATCATTTCAAATTTCTATTATCTTTTTTCCCTTATAGTAATGGTCTTGGTGGCCTCTTTCTACACACTTGTAATAAAAACCCATTCCGATTAGGCATGTTCCATGATGTTTCATTCCCCATTTATTTCAGGTTAGATATTTTATTATTTCTTTCATCACTTTTTCCTTATTTCTTTTTTATAAGACTATAGAATCTCTCTTCATATATTTCTTCCCTTTGAATCCATATGAATTGGAAAATTATTTCTTTTTCTTGATGAAACATGATACTAACTCCTCGTATGATGAGTGTTTGGGAGACTAGTTCCCTTCCTAGAATTAGTTTAATACCAACAAATAAATGGTACATATTTCCCCATGGATTATGTATATATTCCATGACATGACTTGATAACATTGTAATGTAGGTTTCATACTTAGAAACATTTTTATCCTCTCTCTATCTCAGACTCAAGAATTGTCTCTCCATATCCGTTTTCTATTTATGATGGAAATATTTTTGCAATAAAAATTTCTTAAAATACTTCCATTTGATATTTTCAATTTCATCCGAGTAATTTTTTTTAATTAATTACCACCATTGATCCACATATCTTGAGAGATGATAAAATTCCATGATACCCTTCTCCCTTTCGTTACTTCTCAAAGAGAGAAATATCTTCTCTAAGGAACATATCCACTACTTAGCAAAAATGGGTTTACAAACCCATTGAACAATGGATGTTGTTTTCACATGAATCGGTCTAACATTGTTACATTGCATTGTGGATTAGGCTACTCGATATGAGTAAGGTTATTTCTCATAACCTGAGTCACCTATCCAAGTATAGTTATAAGTTCTTCATCTCTAGTTGAAGCTCCAACTACAACATAATTATCTTTTATAGGAGGGAAATCTCTATATGGAATATATATATATTTATATGGTTTCCATTCCTTTCATAAGGAATCATTTCTAAACAATGGTATACATTAGATTTGATTCTGTGATTTTAAAACTTGTGATACACTTAAAAATAATTTATTTATAATTAATTTCAAAATCATAACCTTGGTTACTTTGGGAATATTATCAAATCTAGTTAGAGGGTTATATTTTCATAATCTATGTTATCCTAAATCAAGTTTCCAAATATTATACAAAACATTCTCTGATTCTAGTTATAATTACCCCAACCACAGTAGCTCATATCCAGTGCCTTACTTTATTAAATTGGTACTAGGTACAAAAAATCACATCCTAAAGGACCCAAACTTTTAGTATATTTATAAAAAAATACAAACATATGTTTTTAATTACAACATGAAATATAATAAAACAAAGAAACTCAATTTTAAATATCCTTATTCTCCTAGATTATCCCAAAATTTCAGTCATAATATACATCTTGGAATCCTATTAGAAAATAAAACATAATAAAGGGGTGATATAAGATGCTTAGTAAGGGTAAGAATATAGTGCAAGTTATCATAAATAAACATAAAAAATAATTCAAGGTGGATAAATAAAAACATATTCCATTAAAACATAATCTTGAGCATAATATGGAAGGAATAAAAGTTCATAAAATAATTCCACATAATAACCACCTGAGAATGAAACATATCCATGGATACTATACTAGTAAAATAATCACATGGATTATCAATAACTAATCTCATAATGAGGTAATTCATAATGTAGAAAATCATAAACATAACTTCAAGGCTTCATCCTAGACACCATAAATAATTGTGTATGACATCATCCAATACCCAAACTAGTTTGTCTCATGATACCTATCGATGCATCAAGTGGATATAGCGGGACCTACCCATCAATTTCTAAGTCCAATGCATTCCTCATATGAAATGGGTGAAATATAATCAATATATACATTCATATTGAAACTATCATATTAAATGTTAATAAATTTCCACAAACAATAAACATAACCCAAAACCATTAGTATAATATAATGAATAGTATTAAAATAGAACATCTATAATTAAAATTATTGTAACCAATTCAATAAAATATGGAATAATTTATCAAAATGGATCAATATCAATTAAGTAAAATATCCAAAAAAATATTTTTTACATAGATGAAAATACACTAATAAAAGAATTTAAAAATTACTAAGAGAAATACCACTTATATTTTGAAATAACTTATTTAAAAACCATGAAATTATAAAATAAAAAAATTTATTTTAAAATTACCTTATAAACCTGTAAGGGATTCCTAAAGGTATTAATTCATCATGAAGTAGGAAAATTTTATCATTCTATATAATTTTTAAAAAACATTTCCTTTAAACATTGAAAAAAAGAAACATTGAAAAGATAATTTTTATAAGAAAGTATGAGAATTAACCAAATAAATAAATTATGTGTATTATTGGTAAATCAAAATAAAAAATTTAAAATAAAACATATGATAATAAAAACTCATTTCACGCGTAATCATATCATGTCATAATCATTGGAGTATAAGTTTAATCTAAAGAATGAAAATTGGGTTAAGAATTCCCTTAACACTTTGTAATCAGTTAGACCATATACCCCAATAAAGTAATAATAATAAAATACACCTTTTAATACCATGATGATAAAGTTATTATTGATATTATATATCAATGTTTAGTATACATACACCACACACAAATTTAATTTGTGAATAATGAATATATCAAAAAAATAATAGTTATATGAGAAAATTCTTACCTTATGTCTGGAAGCATTATGCACTTATAATTAATTTCATAGATAATCAAATTATATTCATTAATTAATAACATAAAAACCTATTAATAATATATATTATTTATTATAATTTTATTAATTTCATTTATGACTATTTTGATGAGTTATAATGTTTAATTTCATTGTGCTAGGGGCGTTTGTTTCATGGTTTTATAGTTGATTTCATTGAGTATAAATATGGGAGTTCTTGTAAAATTGGAATAAAATATCTAGAAGTGAAATTATTTAGTATTAATTATCTTACAAAATTTTAAATGTTCTCTGATATCAATTTTTATATGGTATTAGGATGATTCATTTGATATAATGTTGATGAAAGTGTCTAAATTTATTTGCGTGTTTTTTCGGACCATTACAAACTTCTATAATTTTATTTAATATTATATTTATGTATTAGTTACATAACATGGTATAACTTATAATATATATATTAAAATATTATTTAACCATAATAATTGTTTTAGGAACATCCTTGAACGTGGTAATGTAAAATGAAAACTCGTCTTCCATGAAGGCGGTGAATCGACACATCGCGAATGATGTTTTCATTTTTTAAATACAAGTTGAAAAGAAGAGATTTAGTTATGTATATTACATTATAACAATAATATTCTAGTATATATATGATAATGGAGTCACCATTCCACTTTTTATGGTGTAGGTGTGGAGAGTATTATAAAATAAAAGAACATAAAAGATAAAAAGGAGGATTTTACATCTTAGATATCATCTCCCTGTGAACTCCCTTAAGACACATGGATTTGGCCTTTTGGTTTGAAAAAAAGGTCTTGGATATGGGTAAGAGGTTTGGGAAGTTATTTCAGAGGAATTTATACAATATTAAAGGGATATAAGGTGTGAGGATTAGGGGTGGTATTTATAGTGGAGGAGAAGGGGTTTTTCTTATTATTTTATTTATTACTTTATTATTTTGGATCAAGAATATCAATTGTATTTATTTTTGTGACCAAATACAGTAATTATATAATTTGAGTGATAAATAATTAGTGCTTATCTCATAAATACATCATCCGTGACTCAATAATTCATTTATTTACTTATATTGTAAAATACAGTAAATTATCATATTACACCATTCACAAAAAATTCAACTATTTTTGAAAAATCCCAAAAATTCACCCTAACATTATTTTATAATTTAGATTTAAGAAATGGAATCCATTTTATGAAATTATTTTTTTAAATATTAGAAATTTAATTTTTTAATAGATCCATCATTTATTAAAAAATACCCATTTTACTATTATAACCGATGTAGAAACACATTGAAAAATTAATTATATTCTCATAAAATTATCTTATAATTATAATGTAACAAAATATTAATTTATGAATATATTTTATGAAAATAAATTTTCATTTAAATAATTATATTAATTATAATATTTTAAGTAAACATTTACATTTCACAAAAATAACAACACTTAATTTATCACTTTAAAAAATTTATTTACTTATTCCATGATACAGATATTCCATATTATCATTTATGAGATAAATAATTTTTATTTATATTTTGATAGGTATGTGTATTATTATAATGGCCAGATTTATATTCTTAATGGTCACATTTCCATTGCAACAGTCATGTTAATATTTAATTGTATATCGGGGTTTTAAAATCGGTGTCGCATGCGACATAAGTTATCAAATATGTTAAATTCAATAGAGACACACCATAAAGTCTTTTGTTGGTATAATATTAATAAAACAATTTTTATATTCTCATTTACTTATGTCTCTTTGTAAGTGTGATTGGGAACACATGGTATATTGTTGACGGAGTTAAACATAAAAGTCATATGTCCTTTTTAATGTTGGTGAGTGACATGGATGAAACTAAAGTTATTAACCTATATTATTATTTCCAACATCAATATTTGAATTAGTAGGTTTATAGGATTTTTTTTACTCTTTAATACGTTTTAAATCCACTCATGAAAATATTTGGGATAATGTAGATAGAGGAGAAATGGGCTTAATATTAAATGAAAATAAGTAAATTCTTTCCAACAAGTGGTATCATTCAAATTTGTAAATATTTTTCTTGAATTTGATTGGTATTATAATATTTAAAAAGATTAAAAGATATATAAATTACAAATTTTGTGATAAGAATTATAAAATTGTAAATAGAGAAAATGGTTAAAGAGATGAAGGAGTTATAAATGGTTGAAAGATCCTAAATAATTTGAAGAAAATTTCCTGTGTTTAACCAATCCTGGATGTTTTATTGTTAATAAATTGTATCAAAATAGTATATGAAGAATTTTATAACCCATGGGTGAGTTTTAAAACTAATACAACTTCAATTTTTTTTTATTAATTAAAAATTTAATGAGTATTTGGAGTGTTTGAGAAAGGGATAGTGCATATTATTTCTATATTCAAATTTAAGGACTAGTGTTTTCTATGATGAAACAAAAATGACTATTACCTTACATTAAAATAGTTTATAATTTTTTCTATTGATGAAGAAGAATTTAGGGTGAATATACCTCAATTTAGTTCTTTGATTAGGGGGAATAATTCTCAATAAAAATATCTAAATAATAAAGGAACATATAGTGAAAAGACACATTGTATTTTATTGAAAAAGGGTGAGTGATATGAAAACACTATAAATTCATACATTGTGATGAAGCATAATTTATGGTTTCTTTGTCAACAAAATTACATGGTGGGATTGTTAAAACATATAGATTGTGTGTTATAATTTTTAATTTTTTTTGTATGTATTAAAAATAAATAGAGTGACATGGATATTTCAATGACGAATTATATTATTGTCTATAGTGACCCATGATTATTATATAAGAAATTTACATAATTTTAGATGAATATTCATTACATTATAAAAACATATTCCTTAGGACCATATTAGTTTAGTTCATTTGGAATCCTAGAACATAATCTTCTAATACGGTGAAATATCTTCAATATTTCCCATAATGATCTTCCCATTTAGTAATCTTCATAAAAATACCCTATAAGAAACCTCTATTGATAACCTATGGGGAGGAAACATAAGAAAGGGTGATATTAGATTCTCAGTAAGTTTAAAAAAAGATATATCAATCTATGAACATATAATAGTGTAATATAAGAATAAGTTACATGATAATAATCATAACTTATTAAGTTCATTCCCAACCTGTCAAAGATCATAATCATGAGTCATGACATAAAGAATGGTTGTTAATAAGATATAAATCATAAGGAAATAATATAACATGATCCATGAGAGAATAAAATTATCATATGATATAGTTTTTTAACATACACATAGTGATAGAAAATCTTATGTCAAGGTAACCCACCAAGACAATCATATCATGTTTGGATTGGGCCAACCAACTGTGTACTTGCTTTAGGCTTGGGATGACCTCCCATGTACCCTCTTTCGGGATTCAGCTGCCCACCCATGTACCCTTCATTTAATTGGATTCACCTCTTTGTAAAGAAACAATATTATCCCCATTGGTATCCCTTTCCTCATATTGTAATGGGTTCACTCCACAAACTAACATAATGGATAAAGTCCCTTACTGAACAAAGTCTACTCCCTATTCTAGCTATATCTTCTAAACTGAGTTCACTCCCAATTCAAGTCATGTCTTACCAGTCCAAGTTCACTCCTAATTATGGTCTTGTATATCTAATGAGATATAATTATTTATCCAATTAATTATATAAATATATATGTCCCAATCATTACTTAATGAAGACCGCATTTATATGTTCCATATGATCATAAACATTCATCATATCATAACCTATGAAATGAATTGGGTATAATAAATTTTTTATCATATCATAACCTATAGAAAAGATACATTCTTTTTAATCATTTCATTATATCATAACCCATGAAAATAAGAAATTATCATAATCATTTTAGCAAGGTATAACCCATGGAAGATAAATAGGTTTCATAAAAAACTTGTCATCATAAAAATAAACCATTTAGAGAAAAACAAATAATTCAATCCTTGGATAATATCCCCAGTAATGAATATAGAACATAAAATGATTTAATCTTAGATATAAAATAATTTTAAAAGATAAATTAAAATTTTTCTTCGTGAAAATATCCTTTAGGATTTGAAAAAACTCTTATTAAAACATAAAACATTTTGAAAACCCTTATCTTTGAATAGAACAATAAAAACATATAAAGTAATATTTTAAAACCATTTAATTTTTTCAAAAAACATAAAAAAATTTCAAAATAAATTTCCTTGAAAATTATCATAAAATATAATTTAAAAACATTTTTGAAATAAAAATTAGAAAATAGTGTTATGAAAGAAAACATATTTCTGAAAAAAGGGAGAAATAAAGTTATATTTTCTTAAAAACATTTTTATAATTATATTAAGTAAAAAAGAGTGGTAAAATGGTAACATTTCTTTGATATATCATGAATAGAAAGAGGATAGGAATTTTCGTGATAATTATTGAGAGGTAGATCATGATATTTCTACATTGGAGACTTAATCATAAACAATCCCTATAAATGATGAGATTGTATCCTAAAATTTAAATCACTTTAGTAATATTGAATTGTAAGAAACATGATTGAATAACATACAATGAAAGTTGAAATATAGAAAGTATTAGTAAATTGATGATATTTCATGTCAAATGGTCTGTATATACACCTTATAAAAGAAGATAGGTGCCCAACTTGACATAATTCTCAAAGAAGAAAAATCAAGACCAAAATCCCTTACCAAATTTGTAACTTTTGAACCAAAAACCCATGAAATAGATATCCTGAAATATATTTTTAAATAAAAATAATTTTAAGTATAATAATCATAAAATACATTAATATTCAGTATAAACACCACATTCAAGAAACATGTGGTTAACATGGCATGTATCTCATTGAAAAATAACGGTGAGGTATAAATCCCTTACCACTTTAGTAATATTTTTAATTGTAATACCAAATAAAGAATAATATAAAATAAAACATTAAATATCATGAAATTAATGGTTTCATGATACTACATGTGAAAGGGGTAGTATATAAACCACATAAAATAAATATGTGGTGAATTTTCATATGTCTCCCAGAAATAAAAGACAGACTACAAATCCCTTACCACTAGTATTGAATTTTTTCATACTCATTCAAACCACTTGTATAATAAATATAATTTTATTATAAATATATTGTCGAACTATATTCACATATATAATTCCATATATTATTTTCCTATGAACTTTTATTACCTATTTATTATTAATTCCATGTTAAATTCATGTTTTGTGTAACGACCATTTTTTTTATATGTTTTGATTTTTTATATTTTTGGTCCTATTAATTTGATCATATTTTCATAATATCCATAATTATAAAGATGATTTAAATATCAAATATATTCAGTATATATAAATTTATATAAATCCATAAAATTTAGTTATAAGAAATGAAATACTCCGTTCATAGAGACGGTAGACCAGACATATACATGAGCGAGATTTTTTCATTTTCTTGTTTGGTCCAAAGAAAGAAAAATAAATAATATATATATATATATTATAATTATATAATCATATTTATTTCATATATATTAAAAAATATTATTAAATCCATCCTTAATATATTCCATGCATAGAGTGAAGGAATCACATCACTTCATGAGGCGATAGTCCGCTGTGCACATGAATGACGTTATCATATTCCCACAAAATGGAAATCACAAAGTTATGTGTGATATAAAAATTAAAGAAGCATAATAATACCATAAATATAATAAATATAATATATTATCTATAAATCCATAATTATTCCCAATATTGAAAGGTGTTAATGGAAAAATAAATAACATCGATTTGTGAGGCGGTACTCTGCCGCAGATGCAAACTATGATTTCATAACCAATTTGATGGAAGTGTGTGTGGTTTTAGGTCTTAACCTTAACATAAAAACATATTATTATATGTAATATACTGATGTTATTATAAAATCATGGTATAATAATAACTGAATGGGAATGAAGAAGAAATAAAATGAAAATGCTCATTGATAAAGGTTACCTCATCTTCTTGTTTCCTCCATAGGTTTTCACTAAAGCCTTGATTGGTTGCATATTTTTTCAAAATAAGACTTATAGTATGAGGTAATAAGTTGGTAAGTTATTTGTTTTGATATTTTTTGATCCCAATGAATTTATATGTGTGAATAAGTGGGGAGAGAAAGTTCCCATTTGTAGTTGAGGAGGAGTGGAATTCTTGTAAATACTGAAAATCCTTAACAATTAGGAGGTCAATATTACCTAAAGTTTCCCAAAATATGATAATTAAATATTTTTACAGATTATATGGTATATAAATACCTCCAACACATAATTAAAAACATGTTTTAAACATTTCCTTCCTTTATATCTATGTATCCCAATTTTTACCAATTTGGTTTTTTCACTATAGTAACTAGTTTTCTAACCATATAAATTTATCCATTAAGGATAAATTAGTGTGGGAATTACTAGATAATTTATACCCATTTATTCAAATAATTATATATAATTTATAAAATATAAATCTTATGTGTGTTTGAAATTTATTTTAACATAAGTGCTTGTAAAGTACAGAAACACTGCTTTAACCTTAACCGCAATAACTTATTTTTTAATATTTAATTATAATAGAAAAACTAGTACATGAATGGAAAATATTTTATATTTAATAATATTTAAAAATAACTTGGTATAATATGGTTTTTTAAATAATTTTAAATCATTTAATAAAATATCATTTATTAAAATATAACATTAATGTCTATTTTAACATCATTCATTTAATTTTAATTTTAAAAATATCAAAAAAAGATGGAATTAGAATACATTATTTTAAAACCTATGTATCAGGATATATTAATATAGAAAAATAATTTATCACAATAATAATTTCAATTTAATTCTCTTTTAATATTATTATTATTATTTATTTTATTTTATTATTAACTAAATAATTAATGTATTGGCATTTCTTAATCATTTAAATTATTTATTTTATCTCTAAAAAATTATATAAATTATCATGATAAAATAAAATCATTTATATTTCAATAGGATTCATATAACCATTTTTTTTTATTTTTCCCTATCCCAAGGCTTTATAGATATTTAAAGTAAAAAAGTATCTCTTTTTCTTTGTCTTTTCTTATTTTATTATATGGGTAATATTCAAAGAGAAGTGGAAAATAATTTCCATATTTAATATAATTTTATTTCAAAGATATAAATATACTTATTTAATAAAATTAATATAATATTCTAAGTCATTTTCACTCATATCATTATAGTTTAACCCCACAGTAAAACCATTTCCCCTTTAATAGCGGTAATTAATTTTTATTACATTCACTATTCAATTTCAATAGAAATTAAATTTTAATTAATAGAAATTAGAAATTATTATTATTAAAAAAAATTAATTTATTTTTTCAAATTAAATTGACATAATTGGAAAAAATTGAATTAAAATTAAACATGTAGACACAACAAAAATGTGGATTTTTAAATGGAAAAAGTTCAAAAGATTGAAATATGTTTATATCAAACATAAAAATAAAAAGTATTACTATTTCCATAATTATATTATTGTATCAATAATTTTTTCTAATTTAACATTAAAACCAATTTAAAATATTATTTAACATTATAAATAATTTATATAAAAAGGTAGTTTTTAATTAAAATTTTGTATTTTTCACTATTCATCAAAAAAATAATTTTTTTAAAAAAACCAAAAATAACCCTAAGATAATATTGAAATGATAATTTTAAAAAAAATTAGTTTATAAATTTAATTTTATGAAAGTGTTAAAAATTAATTTTAAATTTTGTGTGCAAAGTGCGACTAAATTGTCTTAAAAAATACTGTTTTTCAAAAAAAAATGTTTTTATTTTAAATAATTATTTTTTATATTTTTAATTAATAGATAAATAAATAAAATTTATAAAATATATATATTCATATTTTATTTAATCCTATTCATATTCCCCAGTTTAACAGCTAAGTGATGTATTAAATAATAATATATTATCATTTTGTAAAACTTGGTCTTGCGTGTAATGCAAGCTATTGAGGAAACTCTTGGTTGTGTGTAACTAAATCTTACTCAGTGTTTTTTGCAACACAAGATTAAATATTTTTACATGTAGTTCAATTCATAAATTAAATTTAATTTATTCAAAGAAAATAATTCCTAAAATCTTGGGGTGTTACATTTTACCTCTTTAAAATGAATTTCTCCCTTGAAATTTGTCTCATTCATCAATGGTTTAATAATTGGGAGTTAATTTCACAAAAAAGCCACCTCATAAAAAGGGTTAATAAAAATTATTATTGAAAAATAGAAAAGGGATATTTGAAGGTCATCTAGAATAACACATAAAATATTTCTAAATAGGAGAATATAGGAGGGAAGTGAAAAAATGGGCATATAAAAGAAAACTAAAACCCAACAATTGATAGAGAGTGATAGAGAACATGGTAAAGAAAAAATTAACAATAAAAAATCCATAATCCAAAGAGGCTTGAAAATTGTCCTTGATATCATAAAAATTGATGATAACTGGATTTTTTTTATTTTAAGACACTTTTTTATAAAGATTAATTATTTAAAAAGAAGATATAATTACTTGATTTTATTCTATTTCATAAGCACAATATCACCCTGTGGTTGGGCCTTGATCAGTTTCCACTTCTTCTTTTACTCAAAGAAATTAAGGTTATTATTTTTTATTCCTGAAGACCTAATTTATCATAATATCCATAGATATAATGATCAGTCATTCTGTCTATATTTATCTATCATCAAAACAAGTGGTTAGTATAGGTTATCTAATATGAATAAAACTTCATATGAAGCATTGATACATTAATCCCTAAAACCTCATTCAAAATTCAATAATAACCATTTCATAAATTTTTGACCTTGTAAACCTTCTAATAGTCAAAATTTATATAGAAAGTTACTAAATTTCTCAGAATCAATATAAAATTAATCCCCCATATATCATAAAGTTTATATTGATTGTTAAATACCAAACATATGAATACATTCATTATGTATTCCTTTGAAAAATGGTAGTTACTAAAATTATGATATATTCTTATTGAAAATTTACATTGTTCCTTATTCCTTATATAAAATATATTTTATTGGATGTATTCCTTAAATCAAGAAATGATGTAAACTCCAACAATGAAAACAGAAACCAGTTTGTCAACAAATCTTTTATCAGTTATGTGGTCATCAATACTATCCAATTTACTTTTTATATATCAATAATATCTTTATCCAAACTGAAAACCATTATCTCAACATCAGGAACATATTGAGGGTTACTTTCCCATATCAAATTATCAAATTTTCTTTTGAATCACTATTCTAGTCCATCAACATCATTCAATATATTCTTTAAAATTATTAATGAAAAACTCATAATAAATAATAATTATATATTACATGATTTAGATAACATAATAATTTGATTATAACACACAAATACTTCATTCACTCAACTTTCTTTTCAAACATTTAACTATACTCCATCATCTCATTCCTTAATACCACTTTCTTTTTATATTCTATTAGTAGCCACTTCATCATCAACAATATAACAATTAATCATACTACCTTATTGAGTTTTTTCAAGATATTTACCATTCAAACATTGATTTACTTAATTACTATAATTTTCATATTTAAAACATCTATCCATTGATAATACCTTAAAGATAAAAATATCCCCATCTATTTCATTAAGTGAAATTTCCATTTTTTCCTTTGAAATTGCTTAAATTGTGTCCTTCTTCTCCGAACATAAAACATTTTCTCATTACTTTTATTTGTTCCCTTGAGTGTGTATTTATACATTATTGAAATATAGTAAAATTAATCTTCTTTATTCTATGGTTTTCATTACCCAAACCCTTAGTGAACACTATCCTTATCTTCTTTAGGGAGTACTATAGTAGGTTAAGATGAACATTATTAATCATATTTCATGATAACATATTTTACATAAACACAATATCCTTCACTCCAGTCATTATCCCCTTTAACTGCTCATCAAAAAATTGTCCATCACATTCAATGTTAACCTAGTTCCTTCTGGGTTTCTCCATTGACTAGAACAAAAAATCCTGGTGCGAGAAACACTAATACAATCGGGGAACCACATAATCCTGATAAATCACTTATATAGTGTCTAAATCATGACACATTCTTTTCAATGTATGACACATTAGGCTTAATATAGGTTATTATTAATAATTATCTTCTTAAATCCTTCATGATGGTTCATAAAGACTTTTTAAATTTCAAAAGAGTATCCCCCAAGAGTATCAAACTGGGTATCTATAAAAGCCCATTATCATGCACCGGTTCCCAATTGAGTCTAGCTCAATACGGTTTTTTTAGGGTTATCACCCCTAGTGAAATTTAATCCAAAGTCACATCTACTACTATTATTATACCAATATGGATGTGTTTCTAGGAAAACATTCACTCTATCCTTTACCAAAATTATAGGAAATTTCCCTATTCTTTAAATCATCCTTATATTTATTTTTAAAGTAATCACTATACATATACTAAGAAATATCCCTAGGGATATCACTAAATTTTTCTCATCATACTTTATAAGGGTTAAATAAACCATTTCTATGATACCAACTATAGAAACCCAATATTCTCATACATGTATATTAAATCTTTTTAGATGAATATTCATTACATTATAAAAACACACACCTTAGGGTTATAATAGTTTAGTTACACAGGAATCATGTAACAAAATCTTCTTGTATGGTTGAAGAACTTAAATTTTTCCCACAAAGGTCTTTCTATTTATTAATCTTCATAGACATTCCCTACAAAAAACCTTTCTTCATAACTCAGGGAAAGGGAACATAAGAAAGGGTGACATCAGATTCTCAATAAGGGTAAACTCAATAGGTATAATTATATGATCATATAAAATCATAAAATAAGTATAAGGGTACATGATAATGATAATAACTTATTAAGTCCATACACAACCTATCATATATCAGAAACATGAGTTGTGTCATAAAGAATAGAAATTAATATGAAATTAATTGTAAGGAAATCATAAAAAATGAGTCAAGAATAATATTGGAATAAGAAATAGATTTATGGAATAAAAATAATCATAGAGAATATTATATCAAGGATAACCATCAAGATATTCATAACATTTTAGGCTTAGGCTACCCACCAATGTACCTACTTCAGGCTTGGGATGACATCCCATGTACCCTCTTTCAGTCTTGGGATGACCACCCATGTATCTATATTTTAGGAAGACTCACCTATTGGGTGGGAAATGCTACCATCAATAATGGAATCCCTTTCCTCATAGTAGAATGAGTTTATTCTTTAAGCCATCATAGTTGAAAAATATTCTTACTCAACTGATTTTACTCCCTGCTCTAGCCCTTTCTTACTGAAATGAGTTTACTTCCCATTCTATCCCAATCTTACTAAACTGATTTCACTACCCATTATAGTAAATTATATCTCATGAGATATAAATTTATACCCATTGAAATGGAGGGATATATATCTACCATCCATCAAATAATGAAGCCTATATTTATCTTTTCTATAAGATTATAAACATCATCATATCATGACCCATGAAATGAAATGGGCATAAAAAACATTTCATTACATAATAATATATTGAAATGAGATATGTTTCATAATAATTTCACCATGGAATACCCTATGAAAAGAAATGGGTTGCATAATCATTTTATCATGGTATAACCTGTAGAAGAGAAATGAGTTTCATAAAAAATATGTCATCATAAAAATAAACCATTTAGATGAAGAATAATAATGTTATCCTCATATCTTATCAACATTAAGTAATAGTTAACCTCAATGGATTTCATATTATATGGAAAATAATTTTAAAAGACCATTTAAAACATTTCTAGGTAAAAATATCCCCTCTACTGTGAAAAATACTTTTTAAAACATAAAACATTTTGAAAACACTTTTCACTAAAAAATAAACTCAAAAACTTACAAAATATGTGTTCAAAATCATTTAAAAACTTTTTCTAATGTAAAATATTTTAAAAATAATTTTCTTTGAAAATTAGTTTAAAATATTGTTTAAAAACATATTTGAAACACTTTTAGAAAATAATGTTTTGAAAGAAAACAAATTTCTCACCAAAGAGAGAATTAAAGTCATATTTTCTTAAAAAATTCTTAATTATAATAAGTAAAAAAGAGTGTAAAAATTTTACCTTTACTTTTATATATAAATAATAAATATTTTATAATAAAATTCATGAGAACTATTGAGACGTAGAAAATGATATTTCAACATTGGAGACTTAATCATAATCAATTCTGATAAATGATGAGATAGTAACATAAAATTTCTATCAATTTGGTAACATTGAATCATAATCCCCATAAAATAATAAAATAAAATAAAACATAAAACATCATGAGGATTAAAAAATCCTTGATTTTACTTATCAAAGGGTCTGTATATACACTTTATTATAGAACATATGCACATAACATGACATAAATCTCAAAGAAAGAAAATTGAGATAAAAATACCTTATGAATTTGGTAACTCTTGAACAATAACCCCATAAAAGAGAGAGAATAAAATTGATATATAAATACCATTAATTTTAATTATAAACATCATAAAATAAATTCATCAGCACTATATAGACTAAATAAAAGAAACATGTGGTGAACATGACATGTGTCTCATAAAAAATAAAGGTGCGACATAAATCTCTTATGAATTTAGTAATCTTTTGAATTGTAATACCAAATAAATAAAACATAAAATGAAACATTAAATATAATTATGGTAATGGTATTCATGATTTATCTCACCACATGGGTAGTATATACACCACATAAAAGAAACATGTGGTGAATTTTCCAATATCTTCTAGAAATAAAAGAGAGACTAAAAATCCTATACCGTAAGTCTTGACTTCTGTCATACTCATTCAAAACTCCTGTATAATAAATATAGGTTTGTTATAAATATATTACAGAACCATATTCACATATATCATACCATATATTATTTTCTTATGAACCTTTATTACCCATTTATTAACAATTCCATGTTAATGTCATGTTTTTGGTAATAACCTATTTGTTTAAAGTATATGTTTTGATTTGTTATATTGTTGATCCTCTTACTTTAATCATGGATTTATAATATCTAGAATTATAACCATGATATATATATATAATATTTATTATATAATAATTTATAGTAACCCATAAAAATTAGTAATAGGAAATGAAATACACCGTTCAAGGAGACGGTAGGTCGTACATACGTATGAACACTGTTTTTTCATTTTATTGTTTGGTTGAAATAAAGAAAAGTAAATTATATATATTATCATTTTATATTAATATTTATTCTATATATATCATAAATTTTTATTAATATCATTCTTAATACATCCCATGTACAGCGTGAATGAATCACATTGCTTTACAAGGCGGTAGTCCACCGTACATAGGAATGATGTTATTGTATTCCCATAAGTCTTGAATTATGTCATACTCATTCAAAACACCTGTATAATAAATATAGGTATGTTATAAATCTATTACAGAACCATATTCACATATATCATACCGTATAGTATTTTCTTATGAACCTTTATTACACATTTATTAACAATTACATGTTAATGTCATGTTTTAGGTAATAACCTATTTCTTTAAAGTATATGTTTTTATTTGTTATATTGTTGGTCCTCTTACTTTAATCATGGATTTATAATATCTAAAATTATAACCATGATATATATATATATATAATACTTATTATATAATAATTTATAGTAACCCATAAAAATTAGTAATAGGAAATGAAATACACCATTCAAGGAGACGGTAGGTCATACATACGTATGAACACTGTTTTTTCATTTTATCGTTTTGTTGAAATAAAGAAAAGTAAATTATATAAATTATAATTTTATATTCATATTTATTCTATATATATCATAAATATTTATTAATATCATTCTTAATACATCCCATGTACATCGTGAATGAATCACATTGCTTTACAAGGCGGTAGTCCACCGTACATAGGAATGAAGTTATTGTATTCCCATAAGTCTTAACTTATGTCATACTCATTCAAAACTCTTGTATAATAAATATAGGTTTGTTATAAATATATTACATAACCATATTCACATATATCATACCATATATTATTTTATTATGAACCTTTATTACCCATTTATTAACAATTCCATGTTAATGTCATGTTTTAGGTAATAACCTATTTGTTTAAAGTATATGTTTTTATTAGTTATATTGTTGGTCCTCTTACTTTAATCATGGATTTATAATATCTAGAATTATAACCTTGATATATATATATATAATATTTATTATATAATAATTTATAGTAACCCATAAAAATTAGTAATAGGAAATGAAATACACCGTTCAAGGAGACGGTAGGTCGTACATACGTATGAACACTGTTTTTTCAATTTATAGTTTGGTTGAAATAAAGAAAAGTAAATTATATATATTATCATTTTATATTCATATTTATTCTATATATATCATAAATATTTATTAATATCATTCTTAATACATCCCATGTACAGTGTGAATGAATCACATTGCTTTACAAGGCGGTAGTCCACCGTACATATGAATGATGTTATTGTATTCCCATAAAATGGAAAGGATGAAGGTATGTTTGAAATAAAACTTCTTGAATAATAATAAAATCATAAATAGAATATATATATATATATATTACATAAACAATAAATCCATCATTATTCCCAACCATTAAAGGTGGCAATGTAAAAATGAATGACATCGTTTCATGAGGCGTTAGTCTTCCATAAACACGAATGATAATTTTGTAAAGCATTTGAGAGAAGTGTGTGAATATTTATGTAATAAACTTAAAATAGAAACATATAAATATATGGAAGATACTGAGTTTATTATATTATCATGTTGTAATAAGAACTGAAGGGCTGTAGGAAGAAATAACATGAAAATGATTGTTGATGAACACTACCTCTTTATCGGGTGTCCTTTTTATGATTGTAATAAATCCTTAATTGGTTAGATATATATCAAAAATAAGGATTATATGATTAGTTAATGGAATTTTTGAACTGATTTGGGTAGATCTTGGTCGATCCAAATGGCTTGGGAGGTGTGAAGAAATGGGGAGAGTGAGCGCCCTTTAAATGTTGAGGAGAAGTGGCATTCTTGTAAATAGTCAAATTTATTCACTATTGGGAGGTTGATATTACCTCAAGTATATCCAAATCTCATAAATAAATGTGTGTTGGGATAATATGTTTGAGACAAACCTCCAAAAAAACACATGTTTTAAACATTACATTCACTTATATCCATGTATCCCTATTTTTTACTATTTTGGTTTTTTCACTATGGTAACTAGTTTTCCGGCATTTGTAATTATCCTTTAATACTAAATTAGAGTGATACATATTAGATAATTTTTTCCCACTAATTCAAATTATTAAATATAATTTTTATGATATAATTTATAAAACCTAAATCCTATGTGTATTGGAAATTAGTGTTAACATAAGCGATTGTAACGTGCAAAAACACTGATTTAACAATAACCATGACAATTGAGTTTTTACTATTTAATGATCAATATATACTCATTATAATAGAAAAATTGGTCCATTAATGGAACATACTTAATATTTAATAATATTTTAAAATAACTTGGTAGAATATAGTATTTTTAGTAATATTAAATCATTTAATAATATATAATTTTTTGTAAAATAAAATTAATGCCAATTTTAACATTATTTATTTTATTTAATTTTAAAAAATATAAATACAATGATGGAATTGAAATGGTTTTTAAACCTTTTTATAGTGATATATTATTTTATAAAAATAATTTATCATAATAATTTATTCAATTTACTGCACTTTTAATATTTTTTGTATCACTTATTTTATTTAATTTTTAACTAAATAATTAATGTGTTGGTGTTTCTTAAGAATTTAAAGTAACTCTTTCATCTCTAAAAATTTAAAATAAATTATAATGATAATATAAAATCATTTATATTAAAAAAGGATATATATAACCAAATTTTTTTCCCTCTCCATCCCAAATCTTTATTGATACTAAAAGTAAGAAAAGTGTCTTTTTTTGACTTTTTTCTTTCCATAACCTATTAAATGGGTCATATTCAAAGCAAAGTTGAAAATAATTACCAAATATTACATAATATGATGGAAAATATTACAATAAACTCATTAAATTAAATTAAGATTATATTTTAGGCCATTTTCACTATTATCATTCTAGTTTAACCCCTAGGTAAACCTATTTTTTACTTTAACTATAGTAATTAATTTTTACTGCATTCATTATTCATTTTTGTGATAAATTACATTGACCTTATTAGAAATTATAAATTATTATTATTAAAAATATAATCAAATTTTTTTAAATAAAAAAAAACTAGAAAAATTAATTTAAAATTAATCTCGCACATGCAGCAAGAATGCAGGTTTTTAAAGAGAAAAGGTTCATAAAATTGAAATTTTTTCATATCAAGAATCCTTATGAAAATTATTACTATGTCATTAATTGGATTAATGGATATATAATTGATTTAATTTTACATTAAAATAAATTTAAAATATTATTTATGTTTATAAATAATTTATATTAAAAGGCGGTTTTAAATTAAAATTTACTATTTTTCACAATTCAAAAAAAAATGAAAATTTTCAGAAAAAACAATAAAATAACCCTAAGATAATATTGAAATTATGATTTCAAAAATAAATTTTATTTTATCAAAATAATTTTCTAAAATTGGTAATAATTATTTTTATATTATATACGTAAAACACGATTAAACCATCTTTTTGAAAAAATACAGTTTCTGAGAAAAAGTTTGTGTTCATTTTAAATGATTTTTATTTAATTTAATAAAATAGATAATTTTTTTGTAAAATATTTTGATAATTTATTTAATCATATTCATTACTTCCATTCTAATGGCTTGGCGATGCATTAAATAATAATATATTATCCTTCAGTAAAACTCTATCTTCTGTGTAATGAATGCTATTTAGGAAACTCATTGTTGTGTAAAATGGAATATCAATCAGTATTTAATGTAGTGAATGATTAAAAATGTGTTGCGTTTAATTTAAAAAATCAATTAAATTTAATTTATTCGACAAAAATAATTCATAAAAACCCAGGGTGTTAAATTATCAAACATGGGAACCACACATCGTTAAGATGGAATGACAATGAAAAGTATTATATTATCCTATGAATAACATCTTGAAAAAAATATAGAGTGGAATTTTTTAATCTTATAAAATGTATTTACATATTTGTGATAGTGGTGACACCTTGATATTTCTATATATTAAAGATATGGTTTTTGTTAAATCAAGCATTAGAACAGTGATCAATATTGAGTGTGTGATATTAAATATGGATTTGATAGAAGGTATGATGTGCATAAAAAATTATATTATTTCTTAGAATGACATTATAATAATATGGAACATATAGAAATTCATTTAGAAAAGGTTGATGTGAGTTTTATAGAGGAGAACCACATCACACTACAATGGTGTCTATCACATCTTTATGGTTGTTATGGAAAAGTATAACTAAGAATATGTATAGATGTTTGGGTGATGGTGTATTATACTATGTTGTAAGAGTTCTCATGTAAGAGTGAATATTATAATATTAAATCTTAATTTTAGAGGTCTCACCATAGAGGTATTAACGGTAGGAAAAAATATAATGTGGTCCACCTAGAGACGAATGTGTTATTTCACTATGAAGGAAGAGGACACACCATAACTTATTATGAATAGTAATAATTAAATATTGTTAAAGAATAACTAATTGAGTTCTATTTTATGACTGATATCAATATGTTGCAATGGGAACAAGATGATAATACAGAGTTGGTGAGTTAAGGTTTGTAGGTTAAATCTAGGATACAATAGACTTTACTAATAATAAACAGAGGATACATTAAAGTAAATAACATTGAAAAACATTTTGTTGGGTAATGAATATATTTGTTTCATCATGAATAATAGGTTAAAAAAATTTGATACAATACTGCAATATGATATCTGATTGAATTATGTTGTTATGGATACATCACGACATAACTGATTGAGAGAAATAAAGGACCCTGTAGCAATGTGGTGGTTTCATCTTGATTGGTTAATTTAGGGAAGAGATAAGAAATATTTTATGGAATAGGAAGCATTTTATTTTCACTATGAACAATATCATCATACCATAATTTGTCTGATTATTTAGGAAATTTTAGGAGATTTTGTAGGATAACATTGTTATAATAAAGGAATTTTAAAATGATATTCTACTAGATTTTTTGGATCTAGAGTTTGAATAAGAATATGACCATGAAGAAAGACATTACACCCAAATTTGGGTGATGTAGTGTAATGTCACGCCATAATGATATCACGACCTAGGATAAAAATACATAGATATTATATATTTTTAGATGAATATTCAATACATTACACAAATACATTTCCATGTACTGTAATAGATTAATGCTTTTAGAAACATGGAAACATAATATTCTAACTTGGTAAAATATCTTCAACATCTTCCATGAATATCTTCAAATTTATTACTCTTCACAGGCATACCAAATTTAATACAATTATTCATAACTATGGGAAAGGAAACATAAGAATTGGTGAGATCAAATACACAGTAAGGGAATACAAGGAAGTTACATAAGCATGACATAATCATAAGGGTTTGAGAACGTGGACATAACATTGGAAAATCACACCCTACATATCAAAGATCACAAACATGAATCATGGAATAAATTTTGGCAGGTCAGAATACATGAATCATAATAAAATCAAATAAATATGAGTCATAAGGGCATAACAAGGGAAACAGACATAGAATTTGTGGCATACACATAAGCTTATAACATTGTGAACATGTGTAAATAGAAATTGGTTCACTCATTAACTTAAGAACATGAAATTAGGCCCTCGCATAAATTTATAGACAAGAAACTAGGTCCACTCATAGCATTATGAACATGCAATTAGGTTCATTCATAACATTGATAATATGTAATCATGTTCATGTATATCTTTTTGAACATGTAATCAAGTTCACTCATAGATGGATAAACCTCTTGTGTGGGACACACCACCATAACTAGTGGAAGACCAGTCTTACTATACCTGATTAATTATCCATTCTAACCATGTATTACAGTATCGAGTTCACTCCTCATTCCAATCCTATATTACTGTATCTTGTTCACTCCTCATTCCAGTCCTGTATTACTATACTGAGTTCAATTACTATACTATTCATGTTTATATCATGATATATATAAATATTTACACAATGCATTGGAGGGAGATATAGGTCTCACTCATCACATAATGATATCATACATATGAGTGACACAACGTCATAAAAATTCATCATATCATAACCCATGAAATGAAATCAGTATCATAACCATTTCATCATATCATAAACTGTGTAAAATAGACAGGTTTCATAATAATTTCATAATATCATAATCTATGAAAAGAAGTGGGTTTCATAAGCATTTTATCATGTTATAAACCAGGGAAGGGAAAATAGTTTCACAAAAAACTTGTCATATTAAACAAAAACCATTTAAATAAATAATAAGAATGGTTTCGTTGAATCATATCCCTTGTAAATCATTAACTAAATGAAAGTATGTAGTCTTAAATAGAGAAGGAATTTGAAGGATCACTTGGAACCTTTCTTATGGAAAATAAAATTTCATTAAAAATCACTATCATAATTCATTTTCAAAATCATTTTCATTGAAAATAACATTTGGAACTTAAAAATAAATCTTTAAAATTTTATTTAAAACATTTATTAAGAAAAATATACTTTCCTATTTAAAAAACAGGTTTTAAAACATAAAACCTTTCAAAAACTATTTTCTTTGAAAATAACCATGAAAACTTATAAAGGAATCTTGGATAATAATTTTTTTACTATTTTCAAACATGAAATATTTAAAAAATCATTTTCTTTGAAAATAACCTTTTAAAACATAAAAATAAAGTTTTGGAAGTTATTTTTAACACTTTACAAACATAAAACATTTAAAAAATCCTTTTATTTGAAAATAACTATTGAAAAATTATAAAGGAAGATTTGAAAATAAATTTTAAAAAATTTTCAAACATAAATCATTGATGAAATCATTTTCTTTGAAAATAACATTTGGAAACATATAAAAAAATATTATAAAATAATTTAAAATAGTTTTTTAAACATAATACATTTTCAAAATTACATTATTTTAAAATAAATTTAAATTAAAAATATTTCAAAAATAATAAGTAAAACATTTTATTTTTAAAGTATTATTTAAAAATTATAAAGTAAGATTCATTAAATAGACTGGTCATGATAGTGGAGAATTCCATACATTACATATATGTAAAAATACAAAAAATTTTCACATTGTTGGTAGAAGTCAAAAGATATTTTATATGAAAATGAAAATAATATTCCTTTTAAGACCATTTTTTTAAAAAGTAAAACATGGGTAAAAATTTATTTTAAAAATAATAGGATATTATTAGTGTATGATCGAAATAATGATATAGATACTCAATTAAAAGAGGTGGTGAATTGTAATTTAAAAAAAAAATCATTTGTAACCTTAAGGGAAAATATGTCTAAAAAAGTTATACAAGGTAAATTCACAAGAACTATTTTAGTTCTATTAAACAAACTTGCTAGGTTCTGGAAATATAGTTCTAGAAATGAAACTTAAGGAAAGATTACAAGGAGAATATTCTACCATAAAGTATATAGAATCTTACTTATTAGAGTATATAAAAGTGATAAGAAAGTATAAGAAGGTCATAATTTCTTCCTTTATCAAAATACAACAGAAATAAACTTAAAAAAACAAGTAAAAAGTAGAAAATCTTTTAACCCAAAGAGTAGGGTATCCAAAAAACTTGGATAAAGGTACCTTGATTTATTATTTCAAGAATGTCTATCTTACCCACCCTAGGGTAATAACATGATAGGAATATTGGAATCTATCTTTTTATCCTTGCAATTCGTCTATCTTTAAGGTAGTTGGAACCTCTGTCTTCCTATCCTTAGAAGCCCTCAATTTTATTCAACAAAAATCAGAGTCACACTAAGAAATATGAAAAAGATGTTCAGTTCGCACAAAGTATGAGAGTCTCTCTCTCTAGAAATCTATTCAGTAGTATTAAATCTCTAGATTGATCTACATGTTAAACAGTGTGCGATAACATTCAATTGAGATCATATTTATAGTCACTTCTCTAATGGTCGACTCCCTCCTCCAATGGTCATATTTTTCCTTGAATTTTGGAGGGACCTATACACATGTCACTAAAAAATGGTTAGTTAGAAATAGATTGTAT
The DNA here is from genome assembly GCA_963277665.1 of Viscum album. NCBI lineage: Eukaryota > Viridiplantae > Streptophyta > Magnoliopsida > Santalales > Viscaceae > Viscum > Viscum album. The sequence goes on from OY728160.1 coordinate 755,396,128, forward strand.
GACATAATTTTATGACAAGTGTAAGGAAAATGAAATTTCTTGACCAAATTCTCTTCCTACACATGATATTTTTCAACTTGCCTTATCATATAATCTATATCATCACGTTCTTCCTCTTCTTCTCCTTCCACTTCCTCTTCCTGCACAATCTCTTCCTCTTCATCATGTTCTAGAATGATCAATTTCTTTCTCGGAGTCACTGGAAGTGATTATTGTGAAAATGATTTTGGTACATGGATCTAATCAGAATATTTATCAGTATCCTTGAGAAGTGATTGAACAATCTTAGCTTCATACATTTTCTTCTTCTGTATCTTCTCTTTTTCTTGATTATCAAATTCCTTAGTAGCCTTAATATTGAATGATTTTTCCTCATCAGGATATAACCCAAAACTAGGCTCTCCTTCCTTCTTTTTCTTCTTATATTCTCTACACTTAGCAACAACTTCATCCAGATAGGTATTTTTCTTGTTAGATTTTGGAGGTGCTGATTGGGTTTCCTGAACTATAAGAGTTTTTTCCTTCAGTTCTGGTTCCTTCACCTATCACTTCTTTCCATGCTTTTTGGAAGTCTCATCTACTTCCCGCTTTTTGGATAAGGATATAATATCACTTTTAGACAAGTTATAATAATTCTTCAAATGTTTCATTGAAACCGACCTTCATCCTCCTCAAAGTATCATCACTAAGAAACATGACATTGAAAGATCTGGGATTTGAACTACTAGGTATTTTGAATGATTCTAGGCATAAAACAATGATATTGGATAGGATTGATGGATACATAATGATATATGATTTGAGGGTTCCATTTTTGATATTTGAAATCATCAGAAATATATACTCAACTATATTTATCTTTCATAGGAAGACCAGAAAATCCAAAACATTGATTTAACTTTTCTTTAAGGAGTCCTTGTCTCATTTTCTCAGAATGAGAAATCCCTGGAAAAAAAATCAATCATTCTGAAGTTAGTATAGAGATGGTTTATCTTTGGAGATTTAACTCCTTTGAGTCCAAGGAACTCTATATATTTTTTATTATCAAAACTTTCTTCCTCATAAGGTAGTTTGTGGGTGTAGAAAATGGATTATCCTTCATATAGTATTACAATGATACTCCGGAATTTTTGTAAGAAATAGAATACATTTTTCCATAACTTTTGAATGAGAACATATATCTATCACCTTGTTTAAAAAAGCATACATATTCATAGAACTCAATAAGAAACTCTGGACAAAACAGATCATGTCCTTTATGTTTTTTTATGCACAGGATTTCCAAACCATTCAACTTGATATACTTTGAAATGAGAGAATCATAATTTGTAAAAAAAATTCCAATCAATTAACCTTTCTTTATATATTTAACATTCATAAATTTCCTTTGTGGATGAAATTTTCTTTTTTGAGGATGCTTCCATAGACATTTAGAGTTGAGAAGATCATAAATACTGAACGATGCTTAAGAATAGAGGCAAATATTCAGCACACTAGGCTTGAAACCCGATGTGGGACAACCATTAGGGGGATCTTTATATAGAAATTGAGTTGATGGTTCATATTCCCTGATTGATCCAGTGGTTGAAACTAGCTCAATATGATCTGACGGTTGAGATGAAAGCCAAAGACGGATTTTGGAAGATTTTGATCCTTTGAGGTTTTTAAGATAAAACATCAGATTTAAGGAAAGTGAATCTGAAAAATTTGCTTAAAACTAGAGAAAAATACCAATAATTAAATTTTGATTACGAAAATCTCAGTAAGGAAACATACCCTCTGGATTACTAGGAAAATTAATAGTAATGAAGAAAATTCTTCTTTAAGAACTTTAGATTACAGAAAATTTTATTAATGAAATGAAATTTTTGAAACTGAGAAATTTTAGACTCCGAAAATTTTCTGTTAAGAAAAATTTTAAAGTATTGAAAAATTTGACTATGAAAAGTTTTAACTATGAAATATTTTAACTACATAAAATTTAACAATGAAAAAATTTTAACAGTGAAAAATTTTAACTACGAAAAATTTTAACTATGAAAAATTTTAACAACCAAGAAAGTGTACTCCCCTTTTAAAAAGGAGTCGATTAATGTAAGGAGATAGATTTCAACAAAAATTTAATATGGAAGATTAACTTATGATTATCATTCATAAATTTTGTTTAATATATTAAAATCTATTGAATGGTACAGATTTTGTGAAAATATCAGAATGTTGTTCTTGTGTTTCGATAAATTAAATAATGATATATCCTTTTTGTGTCTGATCTCAAAAAAAGTAATGCTTAATATCTATGTGTTTTGAACGAGAGTGATGTGTATGGTTTTTTCTTAGGGTAATGGCACTAGTGTAATCACAAAATATTTATGTTTTGGTAAAACTCATGCCATAGTCTATGAGTGTGTATTGTATCCACAAAACTTGAGCACAACAACTTCTAGTCGTTACATATTCAACTTCAGTATTGGAAATTGCTACTGAGTGTTGATTTTTTCATGAACAAAAAACTATTGAATCTCCTAAGAAATGACATGTTCCAGATGCACTTTTCCTATCCATTCTACATCCACCAAAATCAGCATCTGAATTTTTTAAAAAAAAATCATTTATAGAATTATAAAAGTCTTAAATACAGGTTCCCTTTAAATAGAAAAAAATTATTTTTACTAATTTTAAATGAGATTACTTAGGATTGGATTGATATCTTGAATATAAGAATACTGAAAGCATTAAATTTGGATGAATAGCTATCAAGTATAGTAAAATTCATATCATACCTCTAAATGATGTTTGATTTACTAGTTTCCTAGCTTCATCAAGATCAAGAGAATTTGAGGTACCAATTGGAGAACTAATACTTTTCTTGTTGTCATATCCATAATTTTTAAGAATATATTTAATATACTTATATTAAGGTATATATGTTCCTTATAGTTTTTGAGAAATTTGAAAACTTAGAATTTTTTTTACTCACCCATCATACTTATTTCAAACTCATATTTCATTAGATTCCCAAATGAATTAGTTAAATATTGTTGATTTGAACCAAATATAATATCATCAATATAAATTTAAACAACCAATTTTTTTATCTTCCTTTATAAAAATGGTTGGATCAGCAGTTCCCTTAACATAATTGTTTTGTATCAAAAATCTATTAAGTCTATCATACCAGGCTCTAGGAGCATGTTAAAGTCCATATAATGCTTTAGTAAGTTGGAAAACATGTTCTGGATATTTTGTGTCTTCAAAACCCAGAGTTTTTTCCACAAAAACTTCCCCTTAAACATATCCATTAAGGAAAGCACATTTTACATCCATTTGGAAAAGGTTGAAATTAAAGAATGCTGCAAAGGGAAGTAAAATATGAATAGATTCATGTCTAGATACTGGAGCATAGGTTTCATTATAGTCTATTCCTTCTTGTTGATTATAGCCTTTTGCAACTAATCTAGCTTTATTTCTTACAATGATTCCATTTTCATCACACTTATTTTTGAAGACCCATTTTACTCCAATAACAGATTTTTCCTAAGGTCTTTCAACCAAGGTCTATACTTTGTTCCTTTTGAATTTTTTTGGCTCATATTGCATTGACTTTATCTAATCATCATCACATAGATCTTCATCAGTGATTTATGGTTCTAATTAGTAAAGGACTGCTATATGTTCTACATCATTTCTTAAGGAACTTCTAGTCCTTACATGTTTATTTACATCACCAATGATACTATCACATGGATGATTCTTAAGAAACAACTAATTTGGGTTTTGTAAAAACTGTTCATCAACATATGGTAGGAAATCTTCTAGGGTAAATGCTTTATAAATATTTTCTTGAACATTTTCTTTATCAAAAGGGTCTTCTATAAATGGTTTATAATCATTTTTTGAAAACACATCTGAGGATGTAAGTTGGGGTTGTTTAAAAATAAAAGTACCAGTTTCATCAAATTTTACATGCACTATTTATTCAACAATACAAGTATTTTTATTAAAAACTCTATAAGCCTTATAAGTTGGGAAGTTGCCTAGAAAAATTCCTTCATTATATTTGGGTGTCAATTTATGTAAATTATCTTTAGTATTTAGAATAAATAAATTGAAACCAATTACATTGAAGTATGAAAGTATGGGTTTTCTACCATTACACAATTCGTAAGGGGTTTTGTTAAGAAAAGCTCTAATCAAAACTTGATTTCTAGTATAACAAGTAGTACTTACAGATTCATCCCAAAAATGATTAGCTATAGAATATTCACTCAACATGGTTCTAGTTATATCTTGAAGAGTATGATTTCTTCTTTTAACAACACCATTATGTTGAGGAGTTCTTAGAGCTGAGAAGTTATGAGTAATGCATTTTTTACTATAGAAAGTTTCCAAATATAAATTTTGAAATTCTCCTCCATGATCACTATGAATAATTATCAATGAATGTTTTTTTCCTTTTTAACTTGGGATCTAAAAAATTTGAAATAAGAAAATGATTTATACTTCTTTGTTAGAAAATAGACCAACATAAATCATTTATAACCATCAACTAAGAAAAATACATAATATTTTCCTCCAATACTTCCAGTTTGTGTTAGACCTAAAAGATCCATATGCACTAACTGTAATGCATTAGAAGTTGTGACTTCGCCGATTGATTTTAAACTGGATTTATGTTTCTTGCCATATTGAAGAGGGTCACAAACTTTTTAAGAATCAAATATAATCTCTGGTAGATCCTTAACTAGTCTTTTCGTTGAGAGTTTACATAGGTTCCTAAGATTACAGTTTCCAAAACTTCAATTATATAACCAATAATGATCTCCCATTGCACTAAGGTAAGGTAGATCTTGGATTTTATGGTCTTATATGTTTAGTTTGTATATATTATCTTGCCTATGGACAGAAAGAATAAACTCATCCTTGGAATTGTGTACTAAGAATTTATAATTCATGAAATCAACTAGGTAACCTTCATCACATAATTGAATTATGCTAATGAGGTTTACATAAGACCCTTATCAAATAAAACATTTGAAAATAAAGTTTTTCCAAAAAGAAAAATGATACCTATAACAATAATTTCTACCTGGGCATTATATCTGAAAGTGAATTTTCCTCCTTTCGTCTTGATAAACTTTTCAAAGAAATTTTTACAATGTTACCTGTCATATGGGGGGAACATCCACTATTCATATACCATGTATTGTTGTTGGTATTATATTTATTTTCATAAAAATAAAAAAGTTATAATTTCAAAATCCAAATATTCTTGGATCCAGAAATTTCTGAAAGAAAAATTTTAGGTATCCACATTTTCTTAGAAAAATAGGCTTTATGAAAACCTAAAGATTGTGTTTTGTTTAAAGAATAAAATTTCACCCAATTTCCACCACACTAAAACTTAGTGATAAATGGAGCACTTTGGGGAAAATAATTATTACTATAGACTGGTTTAGAATGAGTATAACCAAATCCAGAACTATTTATTAATGATCGAATATGGGAATACATCTTGTCAAAATTTTCTTTACCTAGGGAAAAACTTGATAGACATTTCCTTAAGAAAAATATTTCCGAACATAGTTTAATAACAATATTTTTATCCTTAAAAACATTAGTTTTATCACTAGATTTATCCTCTAAAATATTTTTCTTGTAAATTACACTTTCAAGATCCTTATAAAGTTTATCCTTCTCAAAATCAACTTCCTCAAGATTTTTGGAAATAATTTTAAAATAAAAAGTTTTCTTATCAAGATATTTAGAACGATCTGATTCATCTTTGGTTAAAAAAGATAATCTAGAATTGTTTTTAGGAATCATTATCTTGAGTTTAGAATTTTAATTCTAAAGAATTTTAGCACACCTAGACACTTCTTCATGAGAATGTAATGTATTATCTTCAGATGAGGAGGAATCATTATCTAATGATTTATAGTATTTATCATAAGTATAATTTTCATTAAAAGATACATTATTAATAGATTAAGAATTGTGTAACTTGGATATTAGAAATGATTTTCAATGGGTAGTTTTTCTATTAAACCAACATTCTTCTATTTAGAAGATTCATGCTCTGAGGATTCATCAGTTGAGTCACCACCACTGGCACTCTAGGTGTCATTAGCTTTCAAAACATTATTTTCCTTAGCCTTGTAGTACTTCTTTCTATTCCTCTCAAAATACTTTTCCTTTTTATCCTTTTTCTTAAGCATGGTACAATATGACCTTATATTCCCTGCTCTTTTACAATCATAGAAAGTGACTTATGAGTATTTCTTGTACTTTATTTCATTATTCTTATATATATACTGAAAGTATTTATTTCTAACTATGTTGTTCATCCTTCAACCAAGATTAGTTAGATCATTCTTAGAATGATCACTTTCACTAGATTCAGATAAAACAATGACTTTCTTGGACTTGGATCTTGTAACCCTTTCAGGAGTATTGGATTCATTAGTAGTAAAGGCTACACTTACATTTCCATTATTCTTCTTATTCCTATTAGCATATCTCTTCATTCGGGTCTCATTTTGAAGAATAGTTCCAAAAATATCATCAAGAGTGATTTGAGATACTTTCTTATTCTAATAAATATATATTCTCTTAAATTCCCACACATTAATAATAATATCTATAATCTTATCCACAAGAGATTCATTATCTAAACCTTTCTCTCCCATAGATTGTAAGCTGTTGATGATAGTCATAAACCTTTGTTGAACCTTGCATACTAGTTCTCGATAAGGAAATAAGAATTCATGATCTTCTTATCTTAACATATCTCTTCTAGTTTCTATCACTTTGTAAGTACCAAAATGAGTAACTTCCAATTTCTTCCTGATGCAGTTAGCAACTTCAAAAGAAGAAATTTGACTATATATATTCCTGGTCATAGAACACAACAATGTGTTGCGTACCTTGTAATTTAGATGATATACTGACTTTTCTTGGTTGGTTACTTTCTTTTCAGAAATTTTTTATCTCTAGTAAGTATTAAAAAATTTCTAATCTAGTATTAATAACAAAAGTCCTCATTTGATCTCTCCAACACTCATAATCATTACCATCAAATATAGGTGGTATGTTAGTATTTATATTTTCAATCAAACCGACATTCATTACTACCATTCTATAAGAAAATATCTTTCCAAAAAATCTTGTTAATAGAAAAGGTTTTTAAAAAAAGATAAAAATATCTAAGAAAAAATTAAGTAAGAAAATTTAAGCAAGAAAATTTTTGGGCAAGGAAAACTTGAGAAAGAAAACTTATATGTGAATATAAGTATTTCAGAGACCTCCTCTGATATCAATTATAGGATCAAAATAATTATGTAGATGCTAAATTAAAATAAGGGGGGTGAATTGTATGTTTAAAAAATTTCGTTTTTAACCATAATGAAAACTATGTTTAATAAATTTAAGCAAGGTAAATTCACAAGACCACTTTTAGTTATATTAAACAAACTTTCTAGGTTCCAAAAATATGGTTCCGAAAATGAAACTTAAGGAAAGTTTATAAGGAGAATATTCTACCTTAAATTGTATAGAATCTTACTTATCAAAGTATTTAAATGTGATAAGAAAGTATAATAAGGTTATACTTTCTTCCTTTATCAAAATACAGTATAAATAAACTTGGAAAAAACAAGTAACTAGCAGAAAATCTTTTAACCCAAAGAGTTTTGTATCCAAAAACCTTGGATAAAGGTACCTTAATTTATACATTCAAGAAAGTCTATCTTACCCACATCAGGGTAAGCCCTCGATAGGAATATCAAAATCTATCTTGCTATCCTAGAAATCCCTCGATCCTTAATGCAGTCCCCACCTCTGTCTTCCTATCCCCTAGAATCCCTTGATTGTACTCAGAAACAATCAGATTCTCACTATGCAATAGGAACAAGATGTTACGTATGCACAAATAATGAGAGTCTCTTTCTCTAGAAATATCTTCATCATCATGAAATCTCTAGATTGATCAACATGTTCAATATTGTATGAACTCATTCAAATGAGATCGTATTTATAGTCACTTCTCCAACGGTTGGCTCCCTCCTCCAATGGTCATATTTTTCCTTGAATTTTGAAGGGAATCGTACATGTTTCACTCAACAACAGTTAGTTAGAAATAGATTGTATGAAAATTGTTTTATAAAACGTATAAGGAAAATTAAATTGAATAATAAAATATATTGTTCATAGTGTAATAGAAAAAGGAATTTGGAATCTAAACAAATAAAAAGTTGGAGTCTATAAGACATGGATATTTAGATTCTATTTTCCAAAGAATTCGTAACCTAAATTAAATAGATTTGGAGTTTTAATTCCAATGAATTCAGAATCTGAATCTTGAGGAATTAAAAGTCTAAATTATAAGGAATTCTGAGTATGAATTCTATAGAAATTAGAGTCGGAATTTTGAGGAATTCAGAGTTATAATTTCAGAGAATTCAGAGTCTTAATTTCAACGAATTTAGTGTTTGAATTTTAGAGAATCCAGAGTCTGTATTTTAGAGAATTCAGAGTCTGAATTTTAGAGAATTCGGAGTCTGAATTTCATAGAATTTGGAGTCTGAATTTCTAAGAATTCAGATCTTGAAAAAAGAATACTCTATATCCAAGTATTTATAGGATTCCGAGTTTTTTTATGTGAAACTAAATTTCTAGATAGTAATAAAATGAGTAATATTTAGAGATACTATAAAATGAATAATGAAAACACATGAAAGGAGAAAAATTTCCGTAGAGAAGGTAAATTTTCCTTATAAAAATAATCCTTAGGGAAAATATAAATTTCCTTAAGATAAAGTGTTTTTGATTTTCAAAAAACATAGAGAAATTGAAAAACTCATAATAAAACCTTATTGACTCAACAATTAGAACATTCTTGAAAACATTTTTTGAAAAAAATGGTTTTGAAATAAAATAGATTTCAGATCGATGAGAGAAATAAAGTTTGATTTTCATTAACAAAAATTAATAATTATGTTAAGTACTAAAGAGTGTAAATATGGTAAAATTACATGTTGATATCATTAATAAACAAAGGATAATAATGGTTATGTGAATTCTTGTTAGATTAATAATAAGATCTCATCAATGGAATCATAATCAAAAACATTCCTGAGAAATGATGTCATTGAAACAATGAAATATTACCATTTTGTTGACATTGAATCATAATATTCATGAAATAATAACATTACATGAAGATTAAAATATAAATAAAGGATTATATTTATGATATAACATTTAAAATTTTATAATATACACCTAAAAAAGAATACAGGTGAAGAACATAACATGTATCTCAAAGAAGGAAAATTGAGACAAATTTCCCTTACTACTGTGGTAACATTGAAACTGTAACCCCTTAAAAGAGATATCTTAAAATGGATGTGTAAACACCAATAAATTTTATTATAATAATCATAAAATATATTTAAAATAATTATATACACTACATATAAGAAGTATTTTTTGAATATATCTTGTGTCTCACAAAAGTAAAATGTGAGACTGAGATCCATTACCTTAAGTCTTTACTCTCATCGTACCCATTCAAACCTATGATATAATAAATATAAGTTTATTATAAATATATAATATAACCATATTAATATATATATATATATAATACAATATATGATTTAGTTATGACTTTATATTACCCGTCTAATAACAATTCCATGTTTAGATTATGTTTTGGGTAATTATTGCTTTGTTTTGCTTAAATGTTTTGACTTTTTATTTTTTGTCTACTTACATAGATCATGATTTCCTAATATCCAGAATGATTAAAATGATATAAAATTCCTATATATTAAGTATATATGTATTTATTTATTCCATAAAATTTAGTTAAATGAAATGAAATACCCCATTCATGGAGATGGAATGTCATACGTACACATAAACATTGTTTCATTTTTCGTATCGTATGGGTAGAAATAAAACAAAATGATATATATATATTATCATTATAGTATAATTTTTTTCATATATTTCACATATATCTATTTAACCCATCCTTAAAACATTCCATGTAAACCATGAATGAATTACGTCGCTTCAATTGGTCGTAGTCCACTATACACACGAACAAAGTTATCGTATTCCCACAAAATATAAATCTTGATGTTATGTATTATATAATAATTATATAATAATAAATAAATATTAAATATCATATATATGTATATATAGTATTTCTATAACTTTTCCCAACCTTGAGAGGTTGTAATGGAAAAAATAATGGCATTGGTTCGTGAGGTGGTAGTACGTCGTACACAAGAACGATGATTCTGTAACCCAATTGAGGGAAGGGAATGTGATTTTAGGTTTTAACATTAAAATAAAAACACAAAATTATTTTTAAGAGACTAAGGATACTATAACATCATGATATAAAATAAATGAAGGGGGTTGAGGAAGAAATTAAACAAAAGTGTTTGTTGATGAATGCTACCTCTTCTTATAGTATAACCTTTTTTGTAGTAAAGTACATCCTTGGTTGGATTTATGCCAAAATTAATGATTATTGGATTAGTATAGGAAATTTGGGAAGTTTTTAGGCATATATTGACTGATCCCAATGGATTGAGAGGTGTGAAGAGAGGAGGAGAGTGGGTGTCCTTTTATAAGTGGGGGAGATGATACGTGTGGTATTTTGAAAAGAAAGTTAGGTGTACCTAATTTTTTACAAAAATAAAGGATTAAATAATGAAATATATTTTATCCATGATGGTTTAGTGTTGAAATATTTCAAAAAAATGGGTTTTTTAAAAGTTTCTAGGTCATTTTACCCCTTAAATTTAATGTTTAGTCCCTTGACAAACTTGTTTTTCTCTTAATCATCGTGATTAATTTTAACTATTTTTACTAATAATTTTGGTAAAAAATTATGTTTCCTTATTTAATAAATTTTTTTTATTTAAATTATAGGATCCATTTTTTTCAAATTTAATTCACATAAGTGCCATAAATTAATTTAAAATTAATCTTATAGATGTGATAAGAAAGTAGATTTTCTTGAAAGAAAAGTTCAAAAGGTTGAAATGTTTTATATCCAATTTCAATTTTAAATTGATTAAAACAAACTAAATTAGATTAATTGATATATAATTGATCTATATGTACTTTAAAACTATTTTAAAATTTAATTTAATTTTATAAATAAATTAATAAAAAAGGAAATTTTCAATATAAATTCAGTATTTTTCACTATTTATCAAAAAATAAAAGTGTTTATAAAAATCCCAAAAATCCACCTTAAGATAATTTTTAAATTTCACATTAAAAAAAGAAGTTTATTTTTTAAAATAAAATATATAATTGTTTCAAAAACTATATGTAAAATAAGTGCTCCATTAAAAGGAGGTAAAGCTACATTTTAGAAAAATACATCTTTTTATGTATAAAATTGGATTTATTCTTAAATCTTATTAGGAAAACACATAATATGAATGTTAAATATTTGATTTAATAATATATATATATATATTTCATAAAAATAATTCATAAAAATTGTTTTATTAGTTTATTGAGAGAAAACATTTTTGTGAATAAAAAATATTTTTCAAGAAAAGTAAATTTCTTTAATTTAAAATAGTTCTTACTTTCATTTCAAATTAATGATTTACTAAATAATTCATTTTTAAAACATAAATAAATCATATTTTAATAATTTATTTAATAATTTTCATACCTACCATTCCAATGGCTTGGTGATAACTATACTAATATTTTAATAATATCTCATGTTTCATTTAAACTCATTGTTGTATGTAACAAAATCTAGGATTAGTGTTGCATGCAATGAAAGATAAGCTTGTTGTTTCGTATAACTCAATATAAAAATGGTATTTTTTGAATCATAATTCAAACTTAGTGTTTCACATAATGAAATCTAATGTCTTTATTTCATGTAGCATGATCTTAAGTTTTTGTTACATATAAAGTAATCTTAACTTGGTGTAACATGCAATAAAAGCCATAAAATTATTTTTATTTAAAAAAATCATAAAAACATAGGTTGTTACATTATACCCAACTTAAAATTAATTACACCCTCAAAATTAATTTGGGTTATCAAATTTTTAATACTTTAAAGTTCTTTTCATAGGAACCCACAACCTAAAAATGAAAAATAAAAAATCCTTTAAAAAGGGAAAGTTTAAAACATAACAGTTACCTAAAATAACTTATAACTTTGTTTCCTCATAGGATAAAATATGTGGAAAGTGAAGATTTTAACATAGAATAAAGATTTAAATAATTATAGAGAGTAATAGAGATCACTGATCACAAGAAAGTGGGTGATTCAGATAAAGTTAACGATTATAAAACCATTAATCTATTTGGATTTAAGGGATCATTTAATTCATTGGAAATAAAGGTAATAGGATAACATTTTTGTTTCAATATCATTTTTATAATATAAAATAATTTTCAGAAGGATATATACTTACTTCAATTGATTCCATTTTATATGCACAATCTCACCCTTTTGTTGTGCCTTGATCAATTTCCACTTCATCTCTTACTCCATTAAATGAAGGTGAATTTGTTATAACTGAAGCATTAATGGATCATAACATCCATAGATAGAATGATAAGTTATTATATCTATCTTAAATTATCATAAAAACAAAATGGTTATCATAGGTTATCCAATATACATAAATCTTCATATGGGTAAGTAATACATTAATATCTAAAACCTATTTCAAAGTTCAACATAAACCATTTCATAAATGGTCACCCATCTGAATATCCCAAAATATAAAAAATCAAAAAATTTGAAATAAGGTTGATAAATTTATTAAAATAAATTTAAAATTAATCCCCCATTTATCATAATGTATCTCTTGATTGCCACATATCAAACAAGTGAATACCTTAATCATTTATTTTTCATAAAACATGGTAATAACCTAAATTACCATAAAAACTTATTGAAAAAGTAAATGATTCATCATTAATTTTATAAACCATATATTATTAGATATATTACTTAAATAAAAAAATTATGTATACTCCATCTATGATATCATAAAACACTGTCAAAAAATCAATAATTAGATCCAAGGTAATCAATGCAATCCAATTTACTTTACTCACACCCAACATATATTTATCCTAACATTATTATGTCAACATCCAAAACATATTAATGTTTTATTTCCCTTAATCATGTTTTTTTCTATAAAATATAACATTTCCATTAAACTAATTTTCTTGGTTATTAGTGCCATTCAATATACTATTTCAGATCCTTAATAAAAAACGTAACCTGAACAATCCATATATATTTCAAAATTTATAATTTTTCAATCCAAATACATAGAAACATTGATTATCCCATATCAACCTTAAGGAATTAAGTAGGATTCCAAATCTTCTTCTTTAATTCCTCTTTCCTTTTATATTCCATTCATAGTCTCTTTACAATCAATATGATAACCTTGACTCGTATCTCCTTGATGACCCTCTTCATGATATTTCCACTTAGGACATAGATTTATATAATTCCCATAATATGAAAATCTAAAGCACTCAAAAATCTATGATATATTAGGGATACAATTATTATTATTCATTTCTTTTGTAAAAATTTTCATTTTCCCTTTTTCAATTACTTCTTTGTATCCTTACCGTCCATAGTCAAAATAGCTTCTCATCCCTCTAAGACATTTCCTAGAGTTCTTCCTCCCACATTCATGAAATATAGGAAACTAAATCATCTTTCCTCCATGGTCTCTACTACCCAAACTCTTAGTTATCTCTTTCATTATCTTCTCAGGTGAGTATGATATTTGGTTAAGGTACATTGTTAATAATGTTTTATGAAGACTAATTAGGCATAATCATAACATCATTTTCTCCAGTAATCATCCCAATAGGATTATTATCAGTAAATAATCCATAAAATAAAATTTTAAATAAATTCATTCTAGTTCCCTTCATTTACTAAAACCAAAAATCATAGTGTGGGAAATTATAATCATAGTTGAAAACCCCATAATCCTAAAAATCACTCATAGGTTGTAAAATCATGACACCTACTTTTTAATACATTAAACCTTATGTTCATCCTATAGTATTCATAGTCATTGTCTATTCAAATCCTTTATGATAGTTCATAACGATTTTGTGATTTTACAAATCATATCACCTAGGATTTTCAAAACAGGTCTATAGTAAGACCCATTATTGTGAACCAGTTCCCGATTGAGTATAATGCAATATGGTGTTTTAGTGGTTGTTACCCCTAGGTATATTTGTTCCAGAGCCACATACATATATATTATCCAAAAAGGGATGTATTTTTAGGAAGACTATATCCCTATCCTTTACCAAAATTCTATGATATTATCATATGATTTAACTCATCCTTAGACTTAACCTTAATGACATACATTATTATATCCTTTGAAATATCCCTATGGATCTCCCTAATTTTTCTCATCATAGTTTCCAAAGTCTAAAAAATATTCCCTTTGATACAACCTATAGTGACCCAGACGAAATATACATGTATATTAAATATTGTCAGATAAATATTCAATACGTTACAAAAACACATTACCGAGGATAGAAATAGTTTAGTGCCTTTGAAAACATAGAAAAATAATTTTCTAACTTGGTAAAATATCTTTAACATCTCCCATAAATATCATACCATTTAGTACTCTTCAAAAGCATACCCAACCTAAAAACCTTCATCATAACCTAGGTATATGAAACATAAGAAAGGGTGAGATAAAATTCTCAATATGGGTAAATAATAAAGATATATAAGAATGATATAAGAAGAAGTGTATGAGAACATGAGAATAACATTAAAAAATCTTACCTTGCATATCAAAGATCATAAAAATGAATCATGGAATAAATATTGGTAGTTTATAATACATGAATCATAAGGAAATAAAAAAACATGAGTGAAGGGGAAATAAAATGGTCATAATACATAGAATTTATAGAATACACATCATCTTATAACATTGTGAACATTTTTAAATAGAAATAGGTCCACTCATTAAGATAAGTACCTGAAATTAGGCCATTATATAAACTTATTGACATGAAACCAGGTCCACACATAGCATTGTAAACATGTAATCAAGTTCACACATAATATTGTGATCATGTGAGGTTCTCACATAACATTGTGAAAATATAATCAGGTTCAAACATAGGAGGCTACACCTGCTGGGTGGGACACACCACCATCCTGACTGGAAGCTATGTCTTACTATACCAGGTTCACTCCCCATTGAATCCATGTATTACTATACTAAGTTCACTCTTTATTCCATCACTATATTACTGTATCAGGTTATCTCCTTTTTTTAGCCCGGTATTATAGTACTAGGTTCACTCCCCATTCTAGCCAGGTCTATGTCATGAGATATATATGTTTTTACCCAATGCATTGGATGAGATATAGGTCCCATATATCTCATAATGAAATAATATATATGTGTTCCATAATATCATAAACATTCATCATATCAAAACCCATGAAATAGAATCAGTATCATACAAATTTCAACATATCATAACCAATGGAAAAAAGAGAAGTTTCATAATCATTTCATCATAGTGTAACCTATGAAAAATTGGGTTTCATAATCATTTTATCATGGTATAACTCATAAAATAGAATTGAGTTTTATAAGAAACTTTTCATTATAAACATAAACCATTTAAATAAATAATAACAATGGTGTCCTTGTATCATATCCAAAGTAATGAACTATAACAAAAGATGTCATCCTAGATGGAGAAGGATTTTTAAAGGTCACTTAGAACATTTCTTAAGTAAAATTACCTTTCATTTAAAATAAATTTCATAAAATGTTTTCAAAATTATTTTCAGTGAAAATAAAATTGAAAAATTATAAAGAATGCATTGAAAATATATTTAAAACATTTATTGAGGAAAATATTCATTCTACTTTGAAAAAATATTTTTAAAATGAAAAACCTTTTTAAAAAAATTTTCATTGAAAATAACCTTGAAAAAATATAAATTAAGATTTAAAATTAATTTAAAATTATTTTCAGACATAAAATATTTATGAAATACTTTTATTTGAAAACCATTTTTATAGTTTTCAAACATAAAATATTTAAAAAATCATTTTCATTGAAAATAGACTTTGAAAACATATAAATGAAGATTTGAAATTAATTATAATCACTTTTAAAACATACAATATTTATTAAATATATTTATTTTAAAATAACCATTGGTATATTTTGAAGGAAGCCTTTAAAATCATTCAAAAACACTTTTTAAACATAAAAAATTTGAAAAATTACATTCTTTGAAAACAAATTTAAAATAAAAAACATTCAAAAATAATTAATAAAACCTTTTTATATGAAAATTTTATTTAAAAAATAAAAATTAAGATTCAATTAATGGAGTGGTCATAATGGAGGATAATTCTCTACATGATGTATTTGTAAAAATAAAGATTTCTTTCATATTGTTGGTAGAAGTCAAAATATACTTGATCGGAAAAGGAAAAAATATTAATTTTAGAAACATTATGTAAAAAGATAAAATATGGATAAAAATTTCTTTTACAAATAATTGGATATTACTAGAAATTTTTTTAAAATATTTTCAGAAAACATGGTTTTGTATGAAAATAGATTTTTAACAGAAGAGATAAATAATATTGGATTTCCACAAAAACATTTTATTAGTTATCTTAAGTATAAAATAGTGGATAGATGATACAATTACATGAATATTTCATGGATAACTACTGTATAATAAATTTTAGGATAATTATTGAGATATGAATTATATGATTCATCAATGGAAGTATAATCATAAACAATCCCTATAAATGATGAGATTGTTGTAATAAAATATTATCACTTTAGTGAAATTGAATCAAAATCCCCATGAAAGAATAAATTACATGATGAAAAAAATATCATGAAAATGAGGGTATTCATTATATAATAGGTAAGGGGCAGTATATACACTTCTTACAAGAGGATAGTTTCATAACCTAACATGTATCACAAAGAATGAAAATTGAGACTAAATTCCCTTACTGCTTTAGTAACTTTGAAATCGTAACCCCTTGAAGAAAAGATCCTAAAATGGATATGTAAATAAAAATAAATATTAGTATAATAATCATAAACTAAATTCATGGGAATTATATACAACACATATAAGAAATATTTGGTGGATATAGCATCTATCTCATAAAAGTAAAATGTGAGACGAAAATCTCTTACCTTAAGTATTGACTCTCATTATACTCATTAAAACCTTCTATATAATAAATATAAGCTTATTATATATTTATCATATAAAAAATTCATATTTATAATACCATATATGATTTAAATATGACTTAATGTTACCCTTTTATCAATAATTCTATTTTTAGGTTATGTTTCAAGTAATAACGATTTTGTTTTTCATACATGTTTTGACTTATTATTATTGATCCTATTACATGGGTCATGATTTAATATTCTAAATAATGATAACCATGATATTAATATCATATATAATCACTATATATATGTATATATATATATTTATAGAAATCCATTAAATTTTGTTATAGAATATGAAATACACCGTTTATGGAGACGAACATTATTTCCATTTGCTTATTTAATTGAGAGAGACAAAATTAAATTATATATATATATATATATTAATTCAATTAGTATTTTTATGTCATATATATTGCATAATTTTCTTTAAACCATCCTTAATATAGTCCATGTAAATCCTGAATGAATCAAATCACTTCGTGAGGCGGTAGTCCCCCGTACACTAAAATGGTGTTATCATATTCCCAAAAAGAGGAAAGCATGAATATATATGTTATACAATAATACAAGAAAAACAAATAAATAATAAATATAATATATAAACTATATTTTCATCATTATTCCCAACTTTTAGAGGTGGTAATGTAAAAATGAATGACATCGGTTCGTGAGACGGTAGTCCGCCGTATAGACAAATGATGATTTCGTAACCCATTAGATGGAATTGTTCGTGGTTGTAAGTTGAAAAATTAACAAAAAAATTTAAATATATTTAAAATTCTTATTATATTATATAATCATGATATAAATATAAATTAAGGGGGTTTAGGATGAAATAAAACAAAAACATTCATTGATGAATGTTACATCTTCTTTGGGTATTTCCTTTTTCTTTACACCAATGGACTTACATGGTTGGATATATGAACAAATTAAGGATTATAGGGTTATGGGATTGAATTTGGGTTGTTATTTTTGACGACATTTTTCAATCCAATTGGATTTAGTGGGCTGTAGAATGGAGAAGACGATGTGTCCTTTTATTAGTGGGGGAGAGGACACACTTATTATTTTGAAAACAATGTTTAGTGTACCAAAGTTTTAACTTTAAAAAGTATTAAATAATACAAAAAAAAATTAATCCATGAATATTTAATGTCTAAATATTTTCATACAATGTATTTTTTACAAGTTTCTAGGTCATTTTTACGCTTATGTTTATAGCTTAGTCCCTTGGTAAACTTATTCTTCCCTTAATTGTCACAATTAATTTTAAATATTTTCACTAATAATATTGATAAAAAAATAATTTATAATAATAATAAATTATAAATTATTCTTATTTCTAACATTAAACCGTTTTTTCAAATTTAATTCATTTATGTGGCATAAATTAATTTAAAATCAATCTTGAAAACCTCATGAGAAAGTGAATTTTTCAAAAGGAAATGTTAAAAAGATTGAAAGGGTTTTATATATAATTTAAATGTGAAATTGATTAAATGACATAAATTATATTAATATATGTATAATTTATTTAATTATACTTTAAAATTTATTTAAAATATAATTTTAACTTTATAAATAAATTAATAAAAAATACATTTTTCAATTAAGATTCAGTAATTTTCATTGATAATCAAAAAATGAAACTTTTTTAGAAAAATTAAAAAAATTCACCCTCAGATAATTTTTATATCCTAAATTAAAAATTAATTTTATTTTTTAAAATATAATTTTTTAAATTGTCCAAACTATATTTAAAATAAGTTTTCTATTAAAAGAAGGTAATCCTACCTTTTAGAGAAATACATCTTTTTATGTGTAAAATTGGATTTATTATTATGTATGTCATGACCCGCCCTCGGGGTCCGTGCCGTGACTACCCAAAGCCCGCCTTCCATAGGCCAGGGGCTGGCGAATAGCACCAAGGCGTAAATCCCGGTAAAAAGGGAAGGCATTGCCTTTGTAAAGTAAACAAACACCACAGAGTAAGCAAGCGGAAAGTAAACACTAAGCAAAAGCAGAGTACAACTGAAAGTGCGGAAAAGTAAATGGGCCAGTATACAAACCCAAACTGAAAGTAAAGTACAACTCGAAAGGGAAAACAGCAACTGAAAAGTAAAAGCCGCTACACCGAGCGGTCCACTGGAAATCCCACCTGAAGGGTGGGTACAGATAGCTTCACTGCTCCACGGGTCCCGCCGTCCGCTCCGAGCACGTCCCGCCCAGTGGTCCACCTCCAGGTACTGTCCTACTCTGCAATCCTCAACTAAGATCAACGTTTTCCATCGTCTGCAACCAACACGTCGTAGTGCGGGCAAAGCCCGTGCAGGGGTGAGTATAAGCTACTCAGTAGGGACCCCGAGACCCCTGAAGGTCTCTCAAATCCACAAAGGATATACCACGAAGAAAGGTACAATCACGAAGTAACAACCGACACTGCTTAGGTATATGCCCATACATATACCTAAGTCATCAATTTCAAATACGCTCCAACCTCCGAGCCCAAGTACAACTCAGTCCACACAAGAAAGTAAACGTATTCCACACAGGAAAGCAAAACGTAATCCACACAGGATAGTACAACACAATCCACACAGGAAAGCAACAGGATTCATCTCACACAGGTATACTTCTTCGAAAGACGATAAAGATGATCTCTGATCCATCTAATTCGTCGGACCCACGAAGGATCGATAGGTAACTAACCCCCGCAAAGGACCCACACAGGATCGGGCCCACGTAGGACCTGTGGGCGCTGGTTCACACAGGACCGCTGAGCGCAAAGACCCACACAGGATCGGACCCACACAGGATCAGGCCCACACAGGACCTGTAGCACTGATCCACGTAGGATCACTGAGTGCTGTAGTCATCATCGTCGAATCCACACAGGATCTCTGTACTGTCGTCGTCGCAGTCACAGTAGCAGTAGTAGCAGTAGTAGTCACAGTAACAGTCGCAGCCAGCACTAGGGTTCCCGCACACAGCATGCTCGTTCGGAGGGTCCGCTCCACGAGTCGAGAGGATGATACATCAACTGTCACAAAGTCCAGAGTTGATGTATCCAAAAGTTTTGTATCGTCAACAGGAACTCAACGCAACAGACGGCGCGTCGATCGGACGCCCGGTCTGAGAGTTATTGGCATTTTTGTCCCCGGGGCCCAGTTGGTTTTTAAGGAAAAACCAACCCGACCGTACTCCCCTTGCGTCCAAACCTCGGGCGGAGTATGCCAAAAGATCCTTCTCACTAAGAGGAACACAACAAAGCTGACGGCACGTCAATCGGACGTCCGTAGCTCAAGATATGAGCGTTTCCGCTCCAAAGGCCCGGTTGGTTTCGTGAACGAACCAACCCGGCCAAATACAAAGTATTCCGAAACTTTGAGTGCGATATACCGAATCGACCATCTCGATCCAAGTATCGCGTTGCCGCAGACGGTTCGTCGATCGGAGGTCCGTGGCTCATGTTATGGCCAAAAGACCGAAACTGATTCGAAACGGGGGGTCCGGGTCCGGGCCGACCCGGCCGACCGGCCGGCCGGCGGCGCGGCGGCCTGGTGCCGCACAGAGGCAGCGCGCGGGGGGGGGGGGGGGGGGGGGCAAGGCCCCCCGCTTCTTCAAATGACGGCGTGGCTTTTACCCGCGCCTTTATGAGAACCGGGCCCCCTTCGTGGGGGCCTGCTTGAGGAAAACCGGGGGGCCGCCTGCCCCCCCTCAAAGAAACCGCCCCCCTTCATAAATTGGGGGGGGGGGGTTTAGAGAGTTGACTGGGGGAATTTATTCTGCCGGTCTTTGACATTCCGGCCGGCCACCTGGCCGGCCGGTTTTTCTCCAACGGGACCGGCAAACCGGTCCCCTTTCCGGCTTCCGACGCCGGCGGCCCGGCCGCTGGTCTTCTCATCCCGCCGCGGCCCGGAACCGGCCGCGGTGTTCATCGTCCGGCGCGGTGCGACGGCACCGCGCCCCTCCGCCGCGCCTTCGTTTCCCTTCGACGCGGCGCGACGGCGTCGCGTTCTTGATGATCCTTCCACGGCGCGGCGCAACAGCGCCGCGCAATATAATCGTTCAAAAAATCCGCGTGGTGCAACGGCACCACGCCATCTTGTTTCACCCGCAAGATAAAACAACAAGAACAAAGGAGGGGGTTCAACCGTGTTCATGCGGTCCGGCCCCCTCACGTTAAACAATAACACATATTTAAAATCCTCACGTTAGTCATGCTAGAACCACGAACAAGGATAAATAAATAAACAAATAACAACAACCTCTACCTTGGGTTCAAGCTCGAAGATTGTCAACGACCCGCGGAAGACAACGTCGCGGAGGTCGGGCGTCGCGGAAAACGTTCGTCAAATCCGATGACGAGGAGGTACGTCCGAAGAGGTACGTCGTTGGTGAATCTTCGTAAGTCGACGAAGAAAGTCCGAGGAGGAAGCGGTGTTCCCTTTAGTTGACACGGAAGACGAAGAAGAGAGGAGCGGCGTTCTTCGTCGGAGCTTGAGCGTTCTTCGTCAAAGCTTGAGCGTTCTTCGTCAAAGTTTGAAGAAGAAAGAAAAGCTCTCAAACCTCTCAAGTTGGCTAAACAAATATAACCAAATAAAATAAGCTAAGAGCTTATTTTATTAACTCAACCAAACCTTTTTGAATTTCAATGGTTTGAAAAAGTTTAAACAACTCAATCTCATTAATAAGCTATGTTGTCAAAACAATTAAAGAGGGGTTAAAGGGAGTTTTGAGAGAAGTTGAAAAGTTGGGTTTCGTGTGGGCCCCACCACACTTAATCCTCCCAAGGGAGGTTAAGTGGATGTGGGTCCCACCTTTAACTCCATTTGGGAGAAGTTAACTAACATAAAAATAAAATAAAATGTGTTCCACATTTTTATTAAACTTTTTATAATTCTCCCAAAAAATAACTTTCGTCCCGTAAAAAAAACGCAACTTCCGAAAAGGTCTCCTTAAGTGAATATCGGCGCTGCGAGTTCATCGGTGCCCTCAGATTTCAATTCCGAGCACCGGATCAAATGTTATAAATTCTCGCTCGTTCGTTCACTGAACGTACCCGAGCCAAACTTCGGAAATTGATTCCGGGCACTCCGGGCCTCGGAATCAGGTGTCGTCTGAAACCACGCTCTTGTAAAATTCCAAAGAAAATTAATAAAAAATTCCCCTTGAATTTTATGGGTCTTTACATTACTCCCACCTCATCGCTTTACGTCCCCGTAAAGATACATCAAAACTAGGGAAACAAATGAGGGTACTGAGCACGTATCTGAGCCTCCCGCTCCCATGTGCTCTCATGGAGATTCCCGTGCTGCCATCTGATGCGCACAAGAGGAATCGATCGCCCACGCAGGAACCGCTCCTGTCGATCCTCTATCTCCACCGGGACCTCCGTAAAAGTCGCCCCATCGTCAACGTCAATCTCCCCATGGTCAATGATGTGCGTCGGGTCGTGCACCTATCTCCTCAGCTGAGACACGTGGAAGACATCGTGCACCCGGTGCAACTGAGGTGGTAGACCCAGGAGATAAGCCACATCACCAATCCTACTGAGGACCTGGAAGGGTCCGATGAAGCGTGGAGATAACTTGCCGCCTCAGCCAAATCTCCGAATACCACGTCGAGGTGAGACCCGCAAGAAGACATGGTCGCCATCCTCGAACTCCAGTGGCCTCCGCCTCCTGTCAGCATATGACTTCTGCCGGCTCTGAGCTATCCTCATCCGCTCCTGGATGACCTGGACCTTCTCTGTCGTGGCCTGGACCATCTCCGGTCCCACCAGTGCAGACTCTCCAGGGTCTGTCCAGCACAAAGGAGATCTACAAGGTCGGTCGTACAATGCCTCGTACGGTGCCATCCCGATGGTGGAGTGGTAGCTGTTGTTGTACGCAAACTCCACCAAGGGTAGGTGGTCCTCCCAGCTACAACCAAAGTCGAGGACACATGCACAGAGCATGTCCTCGAGAGTCTGAATGGTCCTCTCCGTCTGACCATCCGTCTGAGGGTGGAAGGTTGTGCTCAGACGTAGCTGCGTCCCGAACGCCTCCTGCAACCCCTTCCAAAGCCGGGAAGTAAATCGAGCATCTCGATCAGAGACGATAGATGATGGCACACCGTGGAGCCGCACAATCTCCTGAACGTAGAGACGTCCCAAGCTCTCCACTGAGCCCTGCTCTCTGATGGGTAAGAAGTGTGCCGACTTGGTGAGTCGGTCAACAATCACCCAGATGGAGTCGTGACCTCTGGAAGTACGTGGTAGTCCAGTCACGAAGTCCAAAGATATTCCGTCCCACTTCCACTCCGGAACCTCCAAGGGATGTACCAAGCCTGCTAGTACCTGATGCTCTGCCTTCACCTATTGGTAGGTGAGGCATCGAGAAACGAACTCTGGTACAGCCTTCTTCATGCCCGGCCACCAGTGCTGTCGTCTAAGATCCTGGTACATCTTCGCCACTCCAGGATGTACCGCCAAAGGAGAAGTGTGAAACTCTCTCAGCACCTCCTCTCGCAAAGCGACTGGTACCATGGTACGTCCTCTGAAAAGGATGTCGTGCTCTGCTCCATGGGAGAAACCATTAGGTGCATGTCCCGAGGATATCTGTGCACGCCGTGTCTCACAGTCAGCGTCCTCACGCTGTGCCTCTCTGACCCGCTACAGTAGTGGAGGGGTGACTGTGAGAGACTGGAGGAAGGTTGCTCCATCTCTATCCACGAAGGATATCTGCAAAGAGGCTAGCTGCTCCGTCGCCTCCTCAAGTAGCTTAATGCCTGTCCTCCTGCTGAGGGCATCGGCTACTACGTTCCCCTTCCCAGGAGTATAGACTATCTCAAAGTCATAGTCCTGGAGGAACTCAAGCCATCGCCGCTGTCTCAGGTTCAGGTCCTTCTGCGAGAAGATATACCTGAGACTCTGATGATTGGAAAAGACTGTAAAGCGCTCGCCCATCAGATAGTGCCGCCATGTCTTCAGAGCGAAGACCACTGCTGCTAACTCCAGGTCATGGGTAGCGTAGTTCTACTCATGCGGCCTCAACTGACGTGATCCAAAGGCGATCACTGCCCGCTCCTGCATCAGAACACATCCGAGTCCGGTCCCTGATGCATCGCAGTAAACTACGTACCCTACTCCCTCCTCGGGCAACCTTAAGATAGGTGCGCTAGTCAATCTCTGCCTCATCTCCTAGAAGCTCTGCTGACATCTGTCTGACCACACGAAGGGTTTCCCCTTCTTCGTCAATGCTGTGAGTGGTGCCGCAACTCTAGAAAAGTCCGGAACGAATCTCTGATAGTATCCAGCTAGTCCCAAGAAACTCCAAACCTCAGTCACACTCCTGGGTGGCTCCCATGATAACACAGCCTCGATCTTCGCAGGATCCACTGCAACTCCCGCCTCAGAGATAACGTGTCCCAAGAAGTGGACCTTACGTATCCGGAACTGGCACTTCAAGAGCTTACCATAAAGCTGGTGCTCTCGGAGTTTGTCTAGTACAACTCGCAAGTGATAGGCGTGCTCCTCCTCAGTCATAGAGTAAATTAGAATGTCGTCGATGAAAACCACGACAAACCGATCGAGGTATGGCTGAAAGATCCTGTTCATGAAAGCCATGAACACTGCTGGAGCATTGGTTACACCGAAAGTCATAACCAAGAACTCATAGTGGCCATACCGACATCTGAAGGTCGTCTTCTGCACATCCTCGTCTCTGACTCTGAGCTGATGACAGCCTGACCTAAGGTCTATCTTCGAGAACCACTGTGCTCCCTTGAGCTGATCAAAGAGGTCATCAATCCTCGGTAGCGGATACTTGTTCCTCACTGTCACCTGGTTCAGGCGACGATAGTCAACACAAAGCCGCAGACTCCCGTCCGCCTTCTTGGCGAACAGAATCGGGGAAGCCCAGGGTGAAACACTGGGTCGGATGAACCCCTTGCCCTGCAAGTCCTCCAACTGTACCCGTAGCTCTCGAAACTCGGCGGGAGCCATCCGATATGCTGGAGTGGATATCGGGGCTGTCCCAGGGTACAAGTCAATAGAAAAGTCTACCTCTCTACGAGGAGGTATCCCTGGAACGTCGTCGGGAAAAACGTCTGCAAACTGATCCACCACTGCAGGAAAACCAGGACTCCGCACGTCAACTTCTCCAAGGATGAGGCTAGCCAACTGATGAGTGATGGGCTTTCCTCTCCTCCGCGGAAGTCCATCCTGTGCTGCTAAGGCTCCCTTCTCACCGTTGAAGGTGAACCTGCTCCCGTCAGTGCGTACACATCGCACCTTGCACCTAAAACAGTCAATCTGTTCATGGACCGTAGATAGCCAATCCATGCCCAAGATGACGTCGTAAGGCCTCGACGCTGCTACAAGAAGATCCCAGCCGATGCTCTCGCCTCCTAGAGTAAGCTCACACTGCCGGCACCAGTGCTTAATCGTCGAGTCTGCTCCCGTAGGAGTCTCTAGCCGTAAGGATCGAGCCAACGGCTCTGTCAGAATCTCCGAGATCCAAACAAGGGCAGCGGCTATGAAAGAGTGACTCGCTCCTGTGTCTATAAGAACTACAGCAAGGGTGGAATAGACACAGATAGTACCTCGAATCATCTCGGGTGAGCCGTGGTCGTAGGCCTCTGCTGCCTAGAGCTGTTCCTGTCCCTGCCCGCCAGCTCCCTGTGGTCGGGGTGGACCTCCTGGTGGTGGTGGTGGCAGAGCCTCAAAGCGTCGCCCACCACCGGCTCCTCGTACAGCTCCTCTGCCTCGTCCGCCTCCTCCCTGCGGACTGCCACGGTCGACCCTCTTCCTCTGCCTCGGTGGTCCCTCAACCGACTGCTGCTCCTCGGCACAGCGGGTCGGGCAGTCACGAGCCATATGGCCCTTCCCGCCGCACGAGTAGCACTGTCTGCCTCTCGAAAGACTAGCTCCGCGCTGTGTGCTCCGCACTGCTGAGCTAGTGTCCTGAGGTCGTCTGCCCGAAGGTCTGGTCTGCCTGGACCCCTGAGTCATTCGTCGACTGCCTGCTGCAGATGACTCTGCCACGTGCCGCCCTGCGGTGGGTCGCTGCGCTGGTGTAGACTCAGCAAGGAAGCTCTCGATCAGAAGGGCCCGCTCCAGTACTCCTGTCTGAGTCGGTATGCTGAGGGAGATCAGTGATGCCCTGATCTCGTGTCTCAAACCCTACTCGAAGGTCCGAGCCCGGAAGAATGGGTCCCGTACCATGTCGGTCGAGTAGCACGAGAGATCGGTAAATCTCGCCGAGTACTGAGCGACCGTCATACTGCCCTGCCGCAGCTGAAGAAGCTCCTGGATACGCACCGCACGAAGGGTGGCTGGGACGAACTCCGAGCGGAAGAGGCTCTCAAAGTCCGTCCATAGAAGAGATGCCTCATCGTGCACCTGGAGCATCAAGCTCCACCATCGTCCTGCTGCTGCGTGTAGTAGGCTCGCAGTGAGGATCACCATGAGGTCTGCTGGTGTCCTCACTAGCCTAAACACACGTACTACTGCCTCCAGCCAGTCCTCTGCTGCCTGGGGATCCGTCTCCCCGCGAAACCTGGGTGGTCGCTGGCGCTGAAACTCATGCAGTGCGCTGAGGCGACGTGCATCATCAGCGGCTGGCGCTGGAAGCAACGGGGGCTCGGCGGGTAGAGCTACCGCCGGTGCCACTGCTGACAAAGGGCCCTGCACCGAAGCCTCGTCGCTCGGTGGGCTGTCGTCACACTCGACTCTCGGAACCCTAGCTGGCTGTCGTCATGGGGCCATCCTGAAAAGGAAATAGGTGCACCACGGTTAGAAAAGTATACCTGGTGAGCTGATATAAGTAATCAGAAAGAAAACTTTGAAACACACACACAATCAATGTTTTCGTGCATTAAGTCGGAAATCAGAAGTCAGGGTCCTGCTGTACGGATACGTCGGCCGCCGCACCAACACTGGACTCCCTGGACTGATAACCACACTCAATACGCTAAACATTATTGCTTCACATAGAAAAGATCAGAGTTCGCGGTAGAACCGAACTCCTCTGATACCAATTTGTCACGACCCACCCTCGGGGTCCGTGCCGTGACTACCCCAAGCCCGCCTTCCATAGGCCAGGGGCTGGCGACTAGCACCAAGGCATAAATCCCGGTAAAAAGGGAAGGCATTGCCTTTGTAAAGTAAAAAAACACCACAGAGTAAGAAAGCGGAAAGTAAACACTAAGCAAAAGCAGAGTACAACTGAAAGTGCGGAAAAGTAAATGGGCCAGTATACAAACTCAAACTGAAAGTAAAGTACAACTCGAAAGGGAAAACAGCAAATGAAAAGTAAAAGCCGCTACACCGAGCTGTCCACTGGAAATCCCACCTGAAGGGTGGGTACAGATTGCTCCACTGCTCCACGGGTCCCGCCGTCCGCTCCGAGCACGTCCCGCCCAGTGGTCAACCTCCAGGTACCGTCCTGCTCTGCAAGCCTCAGCTAAGATCAACGTTGTCCGTCGTCTGTAACCAACACATCGTAGTGCGGGCAAAGCCCGTGCAGGGGTGAGTATAAGCTACTTAGTAGGGACCCCGAGACCCCTGAAGGTCTCTCAAATCCACAAAGGATATACCACGAAGAAAGGTACAATCAAGAAGTAACAACCGACACTGCTTAGGTATATGACCATACATATACCTAAGTCATCAATTTCAAATACGCTCCAACCTCCGAGCCCATGTACAACTCAGTCCACACAGGAAAGTAAACGTATTCCACACAGGAAAGCAAAACGTAATCCACACAGGATAGTACAACACAATCCACACAGGAAAGCAACAGGATTCAGCTCACACAGGTATACTTCTTCGAAAGACGATAAAGATGATCTCTGATCCATCTAAGTCGTCGGACCCACGAAGGATCGATAGGTAACTAACCCCCGCAAAGGACCCACATAGGATCGGGCCCACGTAGGACCTATAGGCGCTGGTTCACATAGGACCGCTGAGCGCAAAGATCCACACAGGATCAGACCCACACAGGATCGGGCCCACACAGGACCTGTAGCACTGATCCACGTAGGATCGCTGAGTGCTGTAGTCGTCGTCGTCGAATCCACACAGGATCTCTGTACTGTCGTCGTCGCAGTCACAGTAGCAGTAGTAGCAGTAGTAGTCACAGTAACAGTCGCAGCCAGCACTAGGGTTCCCGCACACAGCAAGCTCGTTCAGAGGGTCCGCTCCACGAGCCGAGAGGCTGATACATCAACTGTCACAAAGTCCAGAGTTGATGTATCCAAAAGTTCTGTATCGTCAACAGGAACTCAACGCAACAGACGTCGCGTCGATCGGACGCCCGGTCTGAGAGTTATTGGCATTTTCGTCCCTGGGGCCCGGTTGGTTTTTAAGGCAAAACCAACCCGACCGTACACCACCTGCGTCCAAAGCTTGGGCGGAGTATTCCAAAAGATCCATCTCACTAAGAGGAACACAACAAAGCTGACGGCACGTCAATCGGACAACTGTAGCTCAAGATATGAGCGTTTCCGCTCCAAAGGCCCAGTTGGTTTCGTGAACGAACCAACCCGGCCAAACTCAAAGTATTCCGAAACTTTGAGTGCGATATACCGAATCGACCGTCTCGATCCAAGGATCGTGTTTCCGTAGACGGTTTGTCGATCGGAGGTCCGTGGCTCAAGTTATGGCCAAAAGACCGAAACTGATTCGAAACGGGGGGTCCGGGTCTGGGCCGACCCGGCCCGACCCCCCCTGGGTCGGCCCGAACCGGGTCGACCCGACCCGGGTCCAACCCGGCCCGACAGGCCGGCCGGCGGCGCGGCGGCCTGGCGCCGCACGGAGGCAGCACGCGGGGCGGGGGGGGGGGGGGGGGGGGGGGCAAGGCCCCCCGCTTCTTCAAATGTCGGCGCGACTTTTAGCCGTGCCTTTATGTGAACCGGCCCCCCTTCGTGGGGGCCTGCTTGAGGAAAACCGGGGGGCCGCCTGCCCCCCCTCAAAGAAACCGCCCCCCTTCATAAATGGGGGGGGGGGGTTTAGAGAGTTGACCGGGGGAATTTATTCCCCCGGTCTTTGACCTTCCGGTCGGCCACCTGGCCGGCCCGTTTTTCTCCAACGGGACCGGCAAACCGGTCCCCTTTCCGGCTTCCGACTCCGGCGGCCCGGCCGCCGGTCTTCTCGTCCCGCCGCGTCCCGGAACCGGCCGCGGTGTTCGTCGTCCGGCGCGGTGCGACGACACCGCGCCCCTCCGCCGCGCCTTCGTTTCCCTTCGACGCGGCGCGACGGCGTCGCGTTCTTGATGATCCTTCCACGGCGCGGCGCGACGGTGCCGCGCAATATAATCGTTCAAAAAATCCGCGTGGTGCAATGGCACCACGCCATCTTGTTTCACCCGCAAGATAAAACAACAAGAACAAAGGAGGGGGTTCAGCCGGGTTCATGCGGTCCGACCCCCTCACGTTAAACAATAACACATATTTAAAATCCTCACGTTAGTCATGCTAGAACCACGAACAAGGATAAATAAATAAACAAATAACAACAACCCCTACCTTGGGTTCAAGCTCGAAGATTGTCAACGACCTGCGGAAGACAACATCACGGAGGTCGGGCGTCGCGGTAAACGTTCGTCAAATACGATGACGAGGAGGTACGTCCGAAGAGGTACGTTGTTGGAGAATCTTCGTAAGCCGGCGAAGAAAGTCCAAGGAGGAAGCGGCGTTCCCTTTCGTTGACACGGAAGACGAAGAAGAGAGGAGCGGCATTCTTCGTCGGAGCTTGAGCGTTCTTCGTCAAAGCTTGAGCATTCTTCGTCAAAGTTTGAAGAAGAAAGAAAAGCTCTCAAACATCTCAATATGGCTAAACAAATCTAACCAAATAAAATAAGCTAAGATCTTATTTTATTAACTCAACCAAACCTTTTTGAATTTCAAAGGTTTGAAAAACTTTAAACAACTCAATCTCATTAATAAGCTATGTTGTCAAAACAATTAAAGAGGGGTTAAAGGCAGTTTTGAGAGAAGTTGAAAAGTTGGGTTTTGTGTGGGCCCCACCACACTTAATCCTCCCAAGGGAGGTTAAGTGGATGTGGGTCCCACCTTTAACTCCCTTTTGGAGAAGTTAACTAACATAAAAATAAAATAAAAAGTGTTCCACATTTTTATTAAACTTTTTATAATTCTCCCAAAAAATAACTTTCGTCCCGCAAAAAAAACGCAACTTCCAAAAAGGTCTCCTTAAGCGAATATCTGCGCTGCGAGTTCATCGGTGCCCTCAGATTTCAATTCCGAGCACCGGATCAAAAGTTAGAAATTCCCGCTCGTTTGTTCACTGAACGTACCTGAGCCAAACTTCGGAAATTGATTTCGGGCACTCCGGGCCTCGGAATCAGGTGCCGTCTGAAACCGCGCTCTTGTAAAATTCCAATGAAAATTAAGAAAAAATTTCCCTTGAATTTTACGAGTCTTTACAATGTAATATATTTAAAACACATAAGATTAATTGTAAATAGTTGATTGAATATAATATATATATATAAATATTTCATTAAAATATTTCATCATAAGTTTTTTATTTAATATATTGAGATGAAACATTTTCGTGCAAATAATAATAGTTTTCTATAAAAGTAATTTCGTTATTTTCAAATAGTATTACTTTAATTTATAATTAATTGCATACAAAAGAAATAATTTTCTTAAAATGCATAAAAAATATTTTCATTATTTAGTTAATATTTTTCATACCCATCATTCCAATGGGTAGGTGATAACTATACTAAAATTCTATGAATATGTCACATTTTGTTTAAACCTAGTGTTGCCTGTAATACTAACTAAGCTCAGTGCTACATGTAATGAAATCAACGCTTGGTGTTGGGTGTAACATAATCTAACCATTGTATTGTGTGTAAAATAATCCAAAGTTAGTATTTCATGTACTAAAAGATAAACTAAGTTTTTTGTGTAACACAGTCTTAACATAGTGTTGCATATAAAGAAATATTAACTTGGTGTATCATGAAATAAAATCCATCAAAAAAATTTAATCTATTTGAAAAAAAATGATAAAAACATGATGTTTTTAATTGATACAAATTACTTTGTAATCAAGTAGTTTAAATAATATCTTGAATATTCGATTGTAATTGAAAACAAGGAAAATTTCTTTCAAAGTTTGGTTGATTGGATGGACTTGAAGAGTCACATTTTGAAAACTATAAATGAGTGTGACAAATAGTACAATATAGATGAGTTATAAAAATATAATTAATCTAAAAAATTAATGGAATGGTTGTAGGATTGAAGAGAGTTATATATTTCATTATAGTGGACCTAGTGAAGTGAGAGTGATATTATATATATGGTTTTCATAGAGGAGATGAGAGACAAGAATGATATAGGACTATAATTTATATATATATTATATTGGATTAAACTTAGTGAAGTATATGTATTTATATTTAAATATACATTTTTTTGATGAAAATGATTCAGAAAATATTTTTCTAGTGTCAATTTTTCTTCATCTAGAAGTGGTATTGATGTTGTTGTTTTCATATGATAAAAAAATGAATCAACTTTAACATAAAGAGGTAATTCTACTTTGACTTTAGAAGACATATAATCATCTCTTTAAAAGGATTTGATCTAATAAATATTTTTTGGATTGTATGTACATCAAATTGGATAATAGAAGAGCATATATTCTAGAATTAGTAGAGCAAGGGGAATCAGTACCTTACACTGATTTGGAATAGAACCACTTGTCTATAAATTTTATATATTCCCCCATCTCTATAATATAGAAAATCATTCTGTAAATTAGTACACATAGGGAAATAAGAGGGAGTGACCATTGGGAATTAGTAAACCATACCTAATCATTTGAAAAGGAAATTTTCTTTGTAATTTAGTGACCGTGACTAAATCTTATATCCACTAAAAGTGATTATCGGGCATTTTAAAACATTGACACATCATTATTTTATAATCCATGATTATATCCCAATATAGATCAATGATATATCCATTTTAGGTATACATTTTTCATATAAATACCTTTATTTTAATGATTTATGTGTTAATTCATGACTATACCTTTAATGTTTTGTTCACATTTTGTAGGATAACATTATTTGATGATTATGAGAAAAATCAATCAAAATGAGTGAATAGTTACACATAAAGAAGGCCTCCAACATTGAATAATTCAAATGGGATAGTTTTAGGAGATGCAACTAAAGATCTAATATGAAATAGATGTTTTGGTGCTGGAAAATAAATATTCGCATTAGGAAAACATTACATGACATGAAAACATTACAATATGTGAAGTTAAAACTGATCATCAATTAATGAAAAATAAATTCATAGGGGGTCAATATATTCATGTTTTGGCACATAATTTCACAATATAAAAGTTTCTAGATGAACCTAGTTTTTAATGTTTCAATGTGAATTTTGAATGGTAGACCAAGGTTATTTTTTAAACTACCAGTCAACACCCAGGAAAGAACAAATATTCATAAAGATACATAATAATAGTGACTTTTGTGAAACCTGATCCTGCTATATTATTTTAAATAAAGGTTTGTTACATTATGATCAACGATGATTTTTTAGACCAAATATTGGGGAAAGAAGTAGCACTATGTAGGATCCTCAACATTCATTCTATTTTCTTTCATAAAATGTTAATTTTTATCCTTCATCCTTACGCCCACATCACTAGGAGAGTAAAATTTAGGACTTCTTCTAGGGTAATGTAGTATAATGGGGTGTTTCTATCTGATTTATTTCTTAATTTATATTCCTTTATTTTGTTTTCCACAACCCCTTTATCTAATTCCAAAATATTTTTTATTAATCATTGAAATTGATTCATCAATATTGGGGGAACCTTTTAATTACTCAGTTGGTTACCCCGAATCAGGCATAAACATTATCATATTTAGGGTTACTGGGTTTAAAATGGTATTGATACAATACCAATTTAGCAATAACATAAATTACCTAAACATGGGAAAAATAAGGATTTACATGCTGAGGGGGGATTCCATTACCATTAGATCCATATTATATCAACATTTAAACCAACATGAATTGATCAAACTAATTTCAAATCAAAAAAAACACCTAAACCCTAAATTCTAAAAAACTAGGGCACACTACTTAATGGATTTTTAAAACCACTTTTGCATTAATTATTTCCTCTCTTTCCTTCGATTCTTTAAAACATACAAACTGATTTGGTATCTTTTTTCATATGTTTCCATCCTTTTATTTTATTTCGAAAAAATATTATGAGTCCTTACATACATCTCTCTATAGATAAACTTCAATTTCATATTTTATACAATTTTATATTAGGTAGTTTCAGTTGAGTTTTATAAATTTGTATCTTGTTACCCCCAAAATTAATTAATGATTCCCTTCGGGGACTTTCAAAACTGGATTCGTTACCAAGTATTTGGTGTTTATTTATTCTTAGTGTTTTTAGGAATTCCCCTTATTTTTCTTCTCTTTTCCACGTTTTTCACTTTTCCTTCTTGTTTTATTACTTCATGAATAAATTCTATGTACGAGTATTCAACAAGAGTAAAGAAGAATGAAGATGAGTATGAATTCAACATTGATATCAAAATAATAATGAGATAGGAGAAGTAAATTTAAAAATAAGAATATGAAATAATGGATGGAACAGAACAAGTCCCAAGAGGAGGGTAAGAATTCTAAAAAAGAGGTTACTAAGAGTTCCAACAAAGAATCCCTGGGGAAAATAAACATTTCACTACGGATTACCCTCAAATGTGGTAGTACATCCAACCACTATTATACCCCCAATTGATGTTCCACACTCTGAAATCAAGCCAACAATCATATAAATGATCATGCATTCTATCAAATTCACCAACCTACAACACAAAGACCCCAATACACATAATGGGATTTCCTGGAATCATGAGACACATTCTAGATTCTAAATGTGTGAAATGTGTTTGTGAGACTCTGCCTATTCATTTTCTCATTGAAGGTCAAGGAACAAGAGTGGATCCAATGTCTTCCTCCATAGTCATTGTTTTTCTATGAAGATCAGGTATGAAATTTTTGATATGTCTATTGATTCCCCCAAAGTCTATAGATCTATGGGTAAGTAAACTTAATGTTGAATAATTAAATGATGTATCTTTATAAATTTCTTAGGAAATATTTAAAATTTTAGTGAGATGATTCCCTCATTACGACATCAAAATGTGGTTACTAATTCAAACTTTCTATAAAGGTGTTTCATAGGGAAATATTTCTATTGTTGGTGCTGTTGTTGGGGGTACTCTTAAGTAAAAGTCACAAAAGTGGAGCAAAGAGTTTTTAAAAGATATGGGAAAAAATATTTTTCAATGGAATCTAGAGTAAGTACTAGTTATATAAAAACATATAGTGTAAAATAGTGGGGTTTACACACAAATGAATGAGATTCTAATAAAATTGGGCACAATTATGGACAACCAAAATCCCCAAGGTATTTATCGTTCATCTTTAAGTTATTTGTATTGTAATAAAAAACATTAGGTATATGGATAGAATCCAAAACAAACACAATAGAAGAATCAGAGTCTTGGATAAGGAATTTATATAAAGGAAATTTTTTTAACCTCGTCACCAAGGGTCATCACAGAATAGTTAGGTCCATTCACTGGAAGAGACCCTCAAAAATTTTATGATGACCACTGGAGCATCATTGAAAGGGTTGAGTGAATACTCCATGTATTAATGTGATTCCATCCATGTATTTATAAATAACTCAAAAAATGATTGATGAACCATGAGAAGCCTTGAGATTCATGTAGGTAATATTATTAATCAATTTAATGAGAGGCCAGGAGTTGTACAACCATGATGCTTAAAAGTTCTCCCCTAAGTATAACTAAAATAAATCACTTAGTAAGTGTAAAAAAACCGTAGAAAGTGTTGTATAATTTAAAATACATGATGAAGTACAAAAAATGGAAGCCAAAAAAGAAAAAGACAAAGAAGCTGAGGAATATCTTCAATAGGAAGCACCACCACTATACCAATCACCTTTACCATTTCTAGATCAAGTAAGGAAATAAAAAATTAATGAAAAATGAGAATATTTTATACCGATGTTCAAATAAATAAACATAAACATACCATTTTTTGAGGAAATTGGAAATATGTCCATATATGAAATGTTCTTAAAAGATTTTGTGAAAAAAAGTAGAAAATTGAAGAATTATTCACTTTCCCACTGATAGGGGAATGTTCAGTAGTTGTATCAGGAAGCCCAATGAAAAAAATAAAGTGAAATAGGTAGATTTTATTATGTAATCAATATTGTTTATAATGAATTAGGTAGTTCATTATGTGATCTTTGTTCAATCGTAAATATTATTTCATATTACAAATTCAAGAACCTAGGATTTAGGGAAATGAAGCCAAGTTAATATCCAACTAGAAGATACAATAGTGAGATGTTCCTGATGACTATTTTAGGATGTCATAGCCAGGGTAGAAAAGTTCTTATTTCCAATGGATATATTGTAATGTATGAGAATGATGAAAAGTACCCAAAATATATTTTCAAGACCATTCCTAGATATTTTAATGACACTAATTCATGTTCCAAATGTGGAGTTGTGTTTTAGAGTTTATGGATTATAAATGAAATTTAAATTACAACAAGAAATGAAAAATATAAAAGAGACAGGTGAAGAGGTGATAGAGTATAGTCTGCTAAAAGTCAAGGAAAATATTCTATATGGAAGAAGAGATAATGTAGCTACTGTATAAAATAAATAATAATATAATAAAAATAGTATTAAAGGTATAAACTTTCTAGATAGAGATGAAGATAGTGGATGGATTGATATCCTTAAAGAATTTAAGGAAGGTATTCAGATTTGTTATATGATTGATATAACATTTGATTTAACAAGAAGGGAGATAACTTTTAGATTGGAACCATGGAGGTTGATAAGGTGTTAAATAATGTAATAGTGAGGATAGTTTCCAAAAACGTTAGAGGGCCTATCTATATAAGGTATTCACTCGTTTGAAAATTTATAGATCCTAACTAGGTATCCACTTTCCTACCATATATGACAGAAGCTGAAAGAGGTAATGGTTGATACAATGACAGTAAAAAACGTGTTTCTGGGAGGCAACCCGTGTTTTTATAAGTTTTATTTATTTTATTTTCATGTTTTTAGGTGCATTCACTCTCTCCAAAATAATTCAATTTTCATTATTTAATGGTATATATTTTCACCTATTTAATTTTAATTGATAAGACTATTAGAAAACTATAAAGTATAATGAAGTGGAACCTATAAGAGCAATAAATGTCATGAACCCCATTCACATCATCAATTCAAGAAAATAAACATTATAAAATTTTCATATGTTGTGTATCTGGTGGAGGTCGAACATGTGCTTCAAATATCAAATCATAATTCAAAGGGGATTAAAAATTTTAATTCTGAATTTTTATACTATATTCCCACATTTAATTTATTTTAAATATTTATAAATTCAAGTTTCATGCCCTGCAATTTATTCTAGCATTAATCAACTAAAATATGAAACATAAAATACCTGGAATGTGTACCATGACATGAATACTAAATTTCATTATAAATAAATTTGAATGATAAAAATGGAGAAAGTAATGAGTAGATATAAATAATGTTTTTTTATATTTTTAAAATCATGATTAAGGGGAGCATGTCAATCTTTTTAAATGATATTTTTCTCAAATTTATCCTAGTCTTCAATTTTTGATATTTTCATTAATTCATTTTATTTTTCAAATTTCATTTACATGGGTAGTTATCCCATCCATTTGTATTATTCCCAAGAAATAATCTCATCCTAACATTTAAATTTTTTTATGTTTATTTATTTAGAGACTCAAAAATGTTCTATTATAGAGCATTCTTGACATCTTATCAAAGCTATAACTGAAATTAATCACTTTTAATATGATTGATACAGTTTTTTGTTAACCCTTTATCCATAAACCTACCTTGAATTAATCATTTTCAAGGTCATAAAATCCATGTACAACCTTGTTAGGAAGTGACCTAGGTTACATTCCTATTTTATGTATTCCTACCAAAATCAAATTGTATAAGATGATATTTAAAATAATAATTCTAAGGGAGAGGTTTTCAATGGCGGGTATAGATGTATATCATTGAGGATATTTTTGAAGGTATTTTCTTATGATTTTGGGAGAGGCCATGATATCATTCACTACACTATATCATTAAGCATGTCTATTTCTAAAACAATAAAAAAAATATAAAATTTAAAATGGAAAATAAAAAAAATTGGTTGTTTATTAAGAGGTTAAAAAATTTACATTACTAGTAAGAACATCTTTTGATAATATTTGGTTATATGGTGGATGTGAGATTTTTCTTAAAAAAAATTATAAATAAGGGAGAAAATAGTAATATAGAAAGAATCATTCATCTATTTTACCTATATCATGATCTAACATTATGTTTTTTTAGAGAAAAGAGAGATGACATCAATAAAGGGAGATATTTATTATGTTTATATTATTATTAAATTCACTTTTCATTAGTTTCAAACCTCCTTTTTTAGATTTATTTGTTTTCACACCATCACCCACCTACCATAAATCCTTAAACACATTTTAACTTTACTAAAATACCTCTTGATCAACTTTGATTTCTCTCTTTATACCACATTGATGCTAGATTACATACAAATTTGTGGTATGTAACTTGTTATTGAGGTTTGTGATGAACTCTATTTATAATTGTTACCTAATGATGAGAGGGAAAATTAAATTGAGGTGAATTGAAAATGAAATTCTTATAAATAATGGATTGAAAAATGAATATTGATGAATAAAGGGATGTGGTGATTTCAAAGGAGAAAAATTAAAATACATGATTGATTGTTTTCTTTGACAAATGAGGAATTGATGGATTTTCCTATGAGATACTTGAACTTTTACTTTCCCATTTAAAATATTTTTTATTGAAATTAATTATAAATCATGGTATGTTGTGAACCCTTTATAGCATGTTGATATTCCATCATTGAGGAAATTTCCAAATTTATGTGTGGGTGAATTGATATGTCAATTTAATATACACATTACATATATATAAATACATCAATTTTTATAAATTAAGTTTTAATTAGTCCTAAAACATTTAATGTATTATTTATATTTGGAATAATACCATGATTTTATCATTGTGAGAGAAAATATCCAAAAAGGTTCAATAATTACACATAAAGAAGGTATCCTATTATCCAAGATATCAATGGGATGCTTATTGGGTAAACAAATGAAGATCTGAGATGAAACAAAGGTTACAGAACTGGAAAATAAAGATTCATGACAGGAAAGCATTAAAAGATGTGAAAACATTACAAGACGTTAAGGCCATAATGGTTATGATGTTTAAAAAAAGTAATTCGGAGGGGGTTAATACTTTCATGGCATGACACATACTTTCTCATTGTGAAATCTTCTAGAGAGACCTAGTTTTGAATGTGTCTATGGGAAGTTTGAATATAAAACCAACATTTTTACACGAAACAGACCTAAACAGTTGAAAAAGACCTAGGGATCATAATTGGACACATTAATAGAGAATAAAATGCAACCTAACCATATTGGGGTACTATAAATAGAGGGTTGTTGTGCTACTTCCAATGACCACTCATGAGACCAAATCATGGGGAGATAAGCTACGTTGTGTAGAACCATCACGATTATTTCTCTCTACTTTCTTTACGATTCATATTTATTTTCTCTTTCCTCTTTACAACCACATCACTAGGATGAAGGTAAATTCTTGCATTTAACTAGGGTAATTCATCCAAAAGGGCAAGGTTATTTTGGATTTATTTATTTTTTTCTTATTTATGTATTATATTTTCCATAAGTTATTTATCCAATTCAAATCTATTTTCTCCTTAATTTTGATAATTAATTAATAAATATGAAAGGAACCTTTTAATTTTTCAATTGGTTACCCTAAATTAAGCATATCCATTGTATCATTTAGGATAACTAAGTTTATGAATTGTATTGAGACAAATTCGATTCTGTAATATTCTAAATTAACATACCATGGGAAAAGGTGGATTTCTATGTTGAGGAGGGGATACCATGAACATTGGATCCAACTCATCTCAACCCTAACACCATTATGAATTAATTGAACTTATTTCATAATCAAAATCATACCAGATCCCTTAAATATAGAAAACCTCAACACACTTAATGATTGATTTTCAAAACCACTTTTTCACTGCTTCTTTTCTCTCTTTATTTCTTTTTTAAAAACAACCAAACTTATTCATTCTCTATTCTAATCCATTTTAATCATTATTTTTTCCTTCCTATAAATATTCTAATTCATTTCATCACACTCTCTATATATCAAACATAATTTCCACCTTTCTATATTTTTAAATTATATAGTTTCAGTTGAGTTTTATATATTTTTATTTTGATACCATGTATGGAATTAATGACACCCTTCGAGGATTATTAATGAACCATATAATATCTATATACTTTTTGTGCTTTAAATTATACATTTGAAATAAATGTTCACTATGATTAATGAAAATTGGTTGTGAGATTAAATGTGTTGCTTCAAATGAAAAAATAGGATCTGACAAAGGTTTAAATAAAACAGAAGGAAAATGTTTTAATTTGAAAACACCAGGATTAATACCCCCTTGTAGGGTAAAAATATTCAACTTAAACCACACTGGACATCCATATTGGATTATTTTGTTATTTTCAAGGATTTTCTCCATTTTACGCTAATATTCAAGAGATATGACATCTACATGGTGCAAATATTTGAGGAAAATATTTGATATCCATTACATTACAAGTGAGAAATTTCATGTTGACAAATGTTTTAGATTTATTAGACTAGGATTTGGTATCATATTAGAACATGATTGATGGAAATGACCATAGATAAATAGTATTTTCTAGGGAGTGTGGTAGTAGAGCTTTAGGTGTGTAAAAGAAGGGGTACATGGAGAACCAAATAAGTGGTAAGGGTAGGGGATCATATTTTCCACCAATAAATGGGTCATATTCTATGACTTATGATTTGCAAAACCCAATAATCAAATAATATTATAATCTTGATAGTAACGAACAAATTAACCCTTTCAATTAATAATAAAAATACGAGCATCATCAAATAATGAGTTTATCAATAATAGTTACAACATGAAACATAGGTCAATAATTTTGGATACCTGTAAACGGTCAATAAATTAACCATTAAAGGAAAATATTAATTAGTTATATAGTAGTTAGTTATAAATTTAGTGTGTTAATAGCCATATATATTTTTCATACTGTCATACCTGTAATGAGGGTCATTGTTTGGGAGGATATTATTGTAGCATGTTGTTACAATTTTTATTATTTTACCTTTATATCCTATATTAAGATGTTTTTATTTAAGATTAAATTTATATTGCAATATTTTAGATATGGTTTTATTTTAAATATTTCTTGAAAAGAGCATAGATTTATTTAGTCTCTTATGAAACAAGGAATTATTTAATTTCCTAACTTGCGGAGGTGATTTTTTTGATAAACTATATATTTTTTATTTATAAAACAATTTTTTTAGAAATCATTTTTATTTATGTTAATTTCTAAAAACATTAATAGAGTTTATAGAATAATAAAATTATAGAGAAGTATTTAAACCCATTGTATACATTAATGATGGGTTATAATGTAATTAGGCAACAATTAGTACAAACATTGAATTTATGATATTATTTTTAACATAAAAAATTATTGGTGTGAATATATTGAGATAAAAAGGTATTAATAAAAACCAATCATTACATAGATCCCATTCCATCTGGTGTGGGGGGAGTCTTAGGGTAATAAAAAGTGTTAAATTGTAGATAAGAAAAAATAGAATGTATGAATTGAATTTTTACATATTAAATAACTGAAATTATTTATTATTTTACATTTTAGATATAGTTACATAAAAATATTATTATTATTACTATTTGATAAAAGATATATCATCTCTAATAAGTGAAAAATAACTACTTTAGATGATTTTTTATTATCTAGAGAAGCTGATACATGTTATTGGGGTGGGTTTTTGAATCTCATAAATCAAAAATATAAATAAAGGAAAGTATAGAAGCCTACTGATTAATTACTAGGAGATAAAAAAAGGATTATGAAATT
The DNA here is from genome assembly GCA_963277665.1 of Viscum album. Lineage (NCBI taxonomy): Eukaryota > Viridiplantae > Streptophyta > Magnoliopsida > Santalales > Viscaceae > Viscum > Viscum album. The sequence continues at coordinate 755,437,694 of OY728160.1, forward strand.
TGATTAAGACTACAAGAAAAAAAATGAAGTACTTTTTGAATAAAATTCACTTCAGATTAAAAAAATAATTTCTTATTTAAAAAACATCAATTTTAAAAAACCCACCAGTTACAAAGTTGAAAACACTAATTCATTAAGGATGGTGCTTCACCTCAAAATATCCACATACTATAGGTTCTCATTCTTTTCACAACATTTTCTAATATCAATGTAGAAGACATGTATTGATTTCTTCATCATTTTAAAATATTTTATGGTCAAATTGTTTTTGTCTTAAAATTATTATCACCAATGCACTAAAATTTTAAAATAGGTTTCACTATAAAAAAGGGAGTTTGATGGTGTTTTTTAAATAAATGGTGTTTAGAACCAATACTATTTTTTTCAAGAATTTTTTTAATCCATCAAAATTTTATATTTCAGTGATAAAATAACATCTGTTTGGTCTATTTAGTAGTGAACCTATGTAAGGATAATAGATATAAATATTATCATATATTTCTATATTGTTAGTAATAATTTTATTTTGGAAGAAAACTTTTTATTTTTTTTGTTTAAATTTTTCCTTATTAAGTAAATATATGGACTGTTAGAGGTTAAATACACCGATAATGGATTATTTTTTATTAATTTTTTTTGGAATTTGTGTCATCAAAATAATATATAACATGAAAAATATGAAAGTTAACCATATATTACACAACCAAAATACCTACCAAATTATTTCAATCCATTATATACCATACATCAATATATTTATAAAAATATAAAAAAATAGTTGAAATAATATGATATTATGAAAATTCATGTATTTATGTCATCAATATTGTATTAGTCCACATACAACAACCACAATGATTAGGATTACATATCAATAACTCAAATACTCAACATCTACTTCATTTCCCTTAAATGGGTAGTGGTACTCACCCCCAACGTACTACTAACCTTCCAAACCTTTATACAAAGTAATTAAGTCAACTTTAAAAATTAATAAGATTAAAATAGAAATAAAATACAAATTTATACCATTTTTCAATACAAACACCTTATTCCCACTATAATTTACTCCTTAGATCAATTAAAAAATAAAACATTTCTTACTGATAATCATAATTAAATTGAAAATATTTTATTCTTTAATAAACCATTATTAAATTTAAAAATAATTTGTTGAAAATATTAATAATTCAAAATTATTTAATATTATATATGAAAATAGTATAATAAAATATAATAATTTAATAAGACAACTATGTAATAGTTAATGAGATTTAATAGTCCACACATTCTTATCAATGTTTTAATTTCTTTGGGATGCTTCATATAATTCCCTAAAACACTACCACTAACATATTATCTAAATATGGGACCCAGTCATTTAATATTTAAATTAAAAATTTTCAAATATTTGTTTATATTATTCAATGTATGAGTTTTCTTATGTGACTCAAGATCCCAAAAAAGAGTAATCCCTGCTATATTTTATATTAATGACAATGATATATGGCACTTGTCTAAGACCCTAGATACAGATGTATCACAACTAAACATGTAAATATGGACAAAAAACCTATAAGTCAAATTGACCTAGTATGAATCTTGAGTAGGCTAAGCCCACTAAATATAAAATCGTGCCAGGAAGGGTTTGTTCTAATAACTTGGTCAGGCCAAGAAAGAGCCATAATATCTTATAATGGGTAATCTTGAAATATTGACCCATAATCCAAGTTTGTAATCCCTACCTAGAACACCGCCCATGTATCCTGGGAAAACCCACAATTTTTTTTGAAACTGTGTTAGGGGATACTTGAACCCTAAAATTCCATGGTTTTATCAGGACCAATTTTTACAAGAGTAAAACCTAATATATATTTATAATATCTATGATTATATGTTCCGTAAGAAATATAAAAAATTAAAAATGGAAAAATTTAGGGGCTTACTATATGTGATTTATAAACATAAAAAATTTAAAAAAAAGTGTGGGGGTTAGGGCACAATAGAAAAGAAAAATACTAGAATTTGGTAAGTCCATATAAGCATTCCAAGGACTATAGACAAGGGGATTCAACTGCCATCAATATACATTCGAAAATGCATGCTATAATGAAAAAATCAAATGGAAATAAAACCATTTATAGGGGAGAGGGGGAAGGGGGAATTAAAAAGGATTAATTAAAAATAAATCTACATATCCTTGTTCAAATCTCATTATTTTCTCCTAAATTTTATTCTAAACAAATAGAAGGGTTACTATGTGGTACTAGTGTCAACACTATTTTGGTGACTTTAATTTTTCGTGTTAAGAAAGTTGTAGAATTATTTTTACTTAATACTATATTTTTTAATTAATAATTGTTTTACATGTATATATAATGAATACTCTATTTTGTAACAAAATAAATTATGATTTATTTTTAATTAATTGTTTATATTTTAATATGTTGATTTTTAATTTTTTTAATGGATATTAATCATTTTTTATAATGAATTGTTTAGTTTCATTAGTAAAGATATTTAATCTTTGATTATTATTCCACCAAATCCTCCTTATATTTTATAAAAATCATGTCCCCAAACTCAATATAATTTATATGGTTAATTTGGAAAAATTATGTTAAAGAAAATGAATAAACATGCATATTAAAAACAAAATGAAAATATTGTGCAAAGTTTCTCACTCTTTCTTTTAATAGTGGCAATAGTCATCTAACAAGATAAGATAACACACATATTTTATATAGTGGAGCTAATATTAGAACAGAAATGAATATTAGAAACAAATAAATTTATTTATTTTTATTATAATATTATAATAGTAAATAACCTAATTTTATAAATTTAATTCAAGGAGAATTTACACCTAAATAAGAAATATATCAACAAAAATAAAAAAGAAATAAAATTTTGAAAAAAATACATATATTAAAGAAGATATTATAAATATTTTAAAGTAATTAAATGGATTTTTTTTCATATATTTAGTTTTATAGATATATAATAAATTTATTAAATACCATGCACCACAACCCATTTTATTGATAGAAATTATGGATTAAATAAAAAAATTATTTAATTTAAATTAGTATATTCAATAAAATCTATATTAAGAAATCCAATTTTTGAATGGAGTTTAAAAAATAAATTATTTTCCCTTATAACTAATAATGAAATATATTATAATAATATTATGGCATATCATACACTTTTATTGGAATAAACATGTCATGAAAAAAAATTCATCTTAATGGTTGTACATTTTACATTTTATTTTCAAAGATGGATTAATTATTTATAAAACATTTATGGACATTATTAAAAAAGGTATTAGTATTATTAAAAGTGTTTCTAATAGTGTGATAGTATATAGTATAATTTATCAATATGAAAATATAAAATAAGTAAAATATAATTAGATATATATAATAGATAAAATTTAACATATTACATGTTTAATATATTATTAAAATAATGAGAATTTATAAATTTATTTATTAAATCTTCAACAGAATGTGATATAGTTATTATTCTCGATGAATATACTTAGACTCTAGTTAAATTAATTATAATAAATTTTCATGTTTTTGAAAAATTAACTCAAATTTTTTCATAAGTATACATTTCTAATTTTTCATTATTTTAAATAGTTTAGAATATAATTTGTCTATTTTTATAAAATATATGTCTTATGAACATTATATTCCAATTATTACTTGTATGAAAGAAAATTTAAATAAATATTCTAATACATTACCTAAAATATTTATAATATAAATAATATTTGATCCAATATATTTTTAAAATGGTTTTATAAAATAGAAATCATTTTCATTGATGAATCTTTATTTGATGGTAAATTTTATTTTTTAGAGAAATTAAATAATGAATAAAAAATATTACACATATTTATATTAATGGAAAACCCACCAAACCTACACAACATTCTCTTGGAAATGAATGTTTATGAGAAACTATAAAAAATATATTAATTTTTTAATCTTATAATGCAGTCACATCATAACTATAATGACGTTTATACTATAACCAAATGAAAATGAAGATTATTTAAATTTTTTTAATCAACATGTCCTATAATAACTTCAATTTATCATAATTTAATTATTGATCTCATTTATTCAAATTAATCTAAGTTTACCCTTAGTGTTGGTGGATGTGGTATTAATTATTATCATACATTAATTTCCCTGAATATGGATGAAATTATTAATGATAAAAGGGGTGATTTATAGGAACAAGATCAATGATTAGAAAATATAAAACAATTCAACATCAATAATGAGCTCAATATGTTGTTCAATCCAACTAAGGACAAAAAAGAATTATATGATTGATTTTACAATATTTCTTGTAATGTGGTATTCTAATGGATAGAATGAATGTATAATGTCTTTTTTATGAAATATATTTTACATTTTATAATTATTTTTTCATCAAAAAAAACATATTTATTTATTGTTGTTTAATATATTTTTATGAAATATATTTTTAGCACTATAAGTATTTTTTCTTCAAAAATAATGTACTTTTTCATTGGTTTCTTATTGTATTTGTTTTATAAAGTATATATTTTAATCATTTTTTCACATGATTCATAAAACAATGAAATATATATTTTGATAATACATTTTATTATTCTCAATATATTTATGCATTTATAATGAAACTTACTCAATGGAATATATATATATATATATTTATTTGTAATAAATTTTTGGATATATATTATATATAGGAATAATTTAGAAGTTAATATATAATTATTTATTATTTTAAAAAAGTTTTGATTTTCCCTTTCCCATATCCCAACCTATTGAAATGGGTTGGCCCATACTAATCCAAAAAGATAACCAAGGATTGTGTTTTAGGGTGCCAATCATAGGTAGGGTCCAACAATATTTAAATTATAACCCACCCACCTCAAATAATTAGAATGATTATTCCTTAAAACATATGCAAGAACATCCTCAAAGAAATTTATATAGAGAATGAATGGTTTCCATCCCACGAATCCTTTTTTTATGATGTAAATTTAATAATAGAAAATTATATTGTAATTTAATAAAATCAAGTGTTAATTATAATTATTTACTCCCAAGTCTTTATTAGGGACATTATCCTAGCTAGAATATTTTTATTGACATCAAACCACATTTATATTTATCAAAAATTATATATTACCTTCACATAAAATATTTAAATTTATATAAATTATATTTCATAAAACTAAATTCTGTAAAGCTTTATGAATTTATATAGAGTCATATAATATTATACCATGTCATATAGAAACTATTTCACCCTATTGTCTATAAAATAACCTACTAGATATATATTTTTTACATAATTCCCCTGAAAAAATAAATTACATATAATTAAAACATGAAAATGTATTAAAATAATATTTTTTTATAAATAAATATATCATACAATAACATACTTTATTTTGTATTATAAAAATTAGTAAACAAATTTTATTTTTTTCCCGATGATACTTTCACAGACCTTCTCATAAGTCTATGAAACTACCAAATAATTTTCATTAAATTCATTTCATAAACTCCATCGAAATTTTTTTCACTTTTCCCACAGTTTTTTAAATTTTGACAGAAATGAAATGACATAGGGGATATCAAAATGTTATAAAATATACAAAAAACATATATTTAAAATATCATAATTTCAACCTAATAAAAATGGTTTTTATTTAATTGTATATAAATATAAAATTAGTGTAGTGACTTTATTAAGTTATAAAACAACTCTATATTGAATTACAAAGAATATGAATATATTATGATTAATGTGTGTGTAGGGACATTGTGTCACATTCTTGGTATCCTAAAAGTTTCTCATAAATACTTACAACATCCTCAGTGGGTGAACCAAAGGCATTAAATGGGACTACTATAATCTAGTCAATGAAAATATAAACATCTTCAGTATTGATGATTTTAAATCATCTATTATTATTTTAATAAATTTAATTATTAAATTAATAAATTTCTTATATAATTTAGTATTTAAAATTAAAACAATAAAATAGATTTCAATAATTGTGACATGATACAATCCTTTATATGGAATAGTCATTATATCAACATTAAAGGGACACATCACTGTTAGTCTTCCTAATTCCATTCCATCCCCACCTAAAAGTGCACTTGGGGATGGAAGGATCATACTAGAATTTTTTGAAATAGCATAACAAAAATTATATAATATATGTGAATATTTTTGGAGAATATCTACTGGACTGATAGATGATGTTGGGGTAGAAAGTCTTTAATTTGATGTCAAATTACTCAGTTATGTTGTTAGTGAACTTTGTGATTCCTTAAAAGTAAAAAATTTACACTAATGTAAATATCACTACATGGTGGTTTAAACCACATCATTATCTATAAATTTATAATCCATTTCATGGTTAATGTCATAAAAATATGGTGTAGTGCAAGGTATTTTATGTGTTATGTAATAACACATATAAAATCCTTATTCTATCACTTGATGGTATTATAATCATATTCATCATCATTAAAAAATATTTAATGTAATTTTAATGACTAAAACATTTTTATAAATGTCAAAACATAAATTATTATGATTTTTAATTATTTTTTGGTAACTTAGAAAATAATTATGAAATATTACAATATGTATATTCAAATTCATGGAATCCAAGGAGTATCCTTGGATGACTATATAGAGTCTCATAGTTTATCATTTTTATTTCATCTAAATGTTATTAAAATAATCATGTTTAATTAACTTATCTGTCATTTTATTCAATCCTTTAAACCTAAGGTTCTATAAAACTAAGGCTTGAAGAGTCTATTTCTCTATTTTTTGGAGATTTATATATCCTATAGACACCATTGGAGGAAGAATATTGTTGGATGCTTCTAAAAAATATCTATCAACTTCTTGGTGATGATCGAGAATGGGTTTTGATCAATAAATAAAAGGTCTGATATTATTCATTAATTTATTTAGTATAATATGAATTAAAATATCATGTGGTATAATTTTTCTTGGTTTATGTTTCATGATATTTTTATATATGTTTTATCACATATAAAATCAATCAATGGTATCAGTTCCACTTCCCGTACTTTTGGAATTATTTTTTGGCTGAAAAATCAAAACTATAAAAATGGTAATTCAAAAAATACTATATGTTTTATGTGAAAACATTCTTTGTACATGATTTTTGGATAAATTTCACACCATACTTCCACTTATACGGATTTTGGTTTTGTGTGATTATAATATTTTTCATTAAAGGGTTTCGTATACCTATTTAATTTGATGAATTTGGATATGCTTCAATATAGATGTATTTTAATTTTGGTTAGTAATATAAATTATGAGTTTTGTAATGTGTTACACATCAATATGGTTTGAATATATTTATTTTTTGGAAGTATTGGCGATTAAAATACAATATCTTTATAATAATTCAAACATATAAATGGTATTAATGAGGTAATAGAGTGAGATCCAGATCCTATTAGAATACTATGTTTTATATCCCTTCCAAATAGACAATTTTCAATAATTTAATTATGCAACTTGGTAGGTTAATTCTAAAGATAAGTGAATTATATATTGTAATGAATATAAGTTATGGTTCAACCTACTAAGATTAGGTTCTAGAATTTTGTGTATTCATTAGGTTTTAATTAGTTACAATTAACATAAAGTTTATGATCCTATAGAGAGAGATTTTATTTTATACATATTTTTTTTGGAAAGTGCTATATTCTCAACTAACTAAGAGTAATTTATGATATGAATGGAATTATAGAATTTATAATTATATAAGATATGAGAGGAATGATATGATTTATTTTATCATATAAGAACAAATCAAAAATCAGTTTGACATATGGTTTAGTATTTATGATTAAAATAGTATGTTTTCAACTTAAAAGTGATATTTTAGTTCAAAATGTATCTCGCATGCTCAAATATGAGAAAAATGTTTTTCAATTGTAATGAAACTCAAAGAAAATAATCTACAATTCACTAACAACCCATAAGAATAAAAAATGTCACTCCAACATGTAGTGTGTTAAAAATGAACTACTGTATATTTTTTCATTTTAACAATTTAATAAGTTCAAAATTCACATCACACACTCAAAAATGAGAATGCATTCTTGTATTTTTGTAAAAATCAACAAAAATTATCATTGATTCATTTTTAATATATTGGAATAAATTTCACCACATTATTACAAATGGAATGTTCAAAATAACCAATTTTATACTTTTTCATATATAATTTGTTTTAAATTTTTACAGGTTTTTAATAAAGCACATATTGTTTATTATTAATTATATATTAATCATTTAAATTATGTTATAATAATTTACAATATTAAAATTAAATTAATTATTGATGAAGTAAAAAACATTTCTAAAAACATTTTATTATATAAATGTTTTATTTTTACTTTTTATAAATGTTAAAAATAATTTTATTTTATAAATATTTTGTTTAATAATGAAATTTATTTATTTATTTTTTATTTTAGACATTGGTTAACACAATATATATTTTAGTGATTATTTTAATATATATATATATATATATATATATATATATATCTTATTGTATTTGGGTTGCTGCGGTACTATATAGTGATGGAATTAGCCGATACAGATCTTTCTCAGCACAAAAAAGTTTTTCCATTCTTAAAATTAGCTTTCACAACACTTTTAAGGATAGATAATTCCATTATTATTAATGTGAAAGGATAAATATTTTGTAGTAGAATTTTAATATCCTTAATGGTAATAATATTCCCTAAATGTAATATAATATATGATGATTTTTGGACAATAATATATTGTATGATATGTCCTCTTTATAACCAAGTCATATATTATGCACTAGTGAGGCATTTCATTTGGTGATATATAGTGATATATCACTGAATAATTTCACCTTTTATTATTGTATAATATGTAAATATCATAATTTTTTTCATAAATTTAAAATTTATGCTACGATTGATAAGGAAAACCAATGATAAAATTTAACATTTTTTATTCTTCTACATAATATATCATTAATTATCTAGGATTTATATGATAAAAGTTATGGAAGAATCAATGATTCATTTAAGTGTTAAATGAATATAAGGTGAATGTTACAATTTGTTAGTAATTGAAGTAATTACTCAAAATTTTCATACCATTCCTGTAAATACCATGAAGGCTCGTGTTTCATCCATAAGGACTAGATAAGGAGGTCATAGCCATGATAATTATGGTGGATTTACTTTTAATTATCCATAGATAAAGCTCCATTCTCCTTATTCTTTTACCTTTACCTTTAAGTTGTAGTATCATTCCATGGTAATAAGAATAATCTTATCCAAATATTGAGTGATTCTTCAACCCATGTATACATTAAGAGGAAGGATTCATTTAGATAGTTATATGGGTTCTTCATGAAACATGTGAATGAATATTAGATGAAAATATATCTTATTTGTATGGCGCACTCTTCATTTTATATTACTTATGGTTTCAGTTTCAAACCATGGATGATCCTGGTTTATGGATTATTATTACTTCTTTGATTTGAATAATATTCATTTTATTAAAATAATCTTAGATGTGGTATTATAATAATTACATTATTCAAATGATCATTGAAATAATGTTTAAAATAAATAATAGTATAATTATATTATAATAAAAAAATATAATAAAGATTTTTCTATTGTGACTTTGTTGATGACATTTGATATCATAAGCAGTGTTTTGATCACACCATATGATACAGGATGTTGTATTTTATGGTATATGGTAAATAGTTCAAATTTTACGTATTTAAATTTTTGATAAGTGGTAACAATAATATATGATCTTGTATTTTTTCTGAGTTGAATATAAGATTGTGATAATCATATTTAATAGTGAAATCAGTTATATTATTTGTGTTTATTAAAATAAATCCTCATATCATAAACATGCAATCTAGATTATCATGATATATGATATAAAATAAACCAATGGTAATTTCAAGCCATGGTACATAAATCATAAAAGAAGATATAAAACATTACTAATAATCCATTCATATGGTAGGGGTATATCATAAAATATGATTAATAGTGCTGTAAGATCCCATAGTTTTCTTGGTACGCTTCATTAAGTGTTTCATGGGATCTTGGTGAGATGGGAAACATTAAAAGAGGTTAAAGATGTTTAAACAGGAAAATGGGCTGAAAAATCTATTGCATAACATTTACACACCATGTAGATGGACTACAGGTCTTTTAATTTTGTAAGGGTTTTAGTAAAATAAATTTGAAGTGATAATTTTTTCATCGTATTCCATTAAGAACATTTACATGACATGTATTCATTTTACACTCCAAGTAAATTATCAAACTACCATTTTAATCATTTCATGTTGAGGAATTCTCTATTTTTTCAGCTACAACTCTCCTCCCTTGACCCTAGGATCTCTTTCATGATTTTGGTGGCTACCAGATAGATTCCAAGCCTTCTTGACGTCCATTATTGGATAATAAAAAGGAATATTGAAGATCTACACCATTTGGGCATGTCCTCTATTCTTATTTAGATACACATCTCTCTTCTGATCCTCTTTCTAAATAAATTAGGATTTTTATTCGCTATTGGGTCTAGATCTAGATCTAATATTGTTAGACCTTGATTTGTTATGATCTTGGATTTAGGATTTGGATCTAAATCTCATTCATCATTTCATTCTTGATTCATCATCTACAAAATGAGGATTATTCCATTAGCGATCATTGTTAATAAATTGAGGTAGGTGGTTTAATCTTTAATTCCCATAGTCATGACTTTGATACGTGTATGAAAATTGTAGAATTGATAGAATTAATTATAAGTTTAAATTCATCAATTAGGATAATGATTGTGGCCAATTTATGAATTCAAGTATTGTGGAAATAGATAATTAATTGATGAATCAATTATGAGATTTATGGACAGACCAATTAGATAATTAATTGGTGGTTTGATTATAACATTTAGGGATCATAATTTAGATAATTAATTGGGGAATTGATTATGAGATTTTAAATTGGTTGAACTGAGATAATTAATTTTGGGATTTATTGTGTGATATTCACATTATAGTCTTTGAGATAATTATTTTTATAATTAATTACATGACATTGAGCCGGTTGAATTTAGATAATTAACTGTAGAATTAATTTCGAGATATTGGGGTTGTTGCTTGAGATAATTAATTATAGAATTAATTATGTGATATTGAGATGGTTGACTTGAGATAATTAACTGATGATTTATTTAATTCTTGAGTTGGGATAGAGCTTGGATGAGGGAACCAAACATGGTTCGGGACCCACTTGGGAGTCATCAGTGTCTTTATTTTCTGTTTTCATTTTAGAAACTCGACACATACATTATCATGGCATGTTTTCTGCTTTAGTTGGATATATGTATTTTTTCTACAATGATTATCTTGAGATATTGGTATTGTTTATGCTTATATATTATTCTGTTATGGTGTATTATTTCCACTGGTGTATTACTCTGACAAAATATAGTATAGTATCCCCATGAATGAATTATCATAACCTCACTACTAGTTGGTTGGATATGGTGTATAGGGTGGAACACTTGAGGTCATGTGGAAAACTGAATTGGGGAACTAGGGCATGATACCCGGGCCGAGACATTAAAAAGTGATATCATAGGGGTTTTACTTTCGTTTTTATTTTTTCTTACTTTTTAGGAAAGGTATAAAAGAGACTATAAAGAGCTAGGGCATAGACATGAGATCAATCATGGGAGTTTAACACCCATGTATAGGTGAGAACCCATGTACTTAGGGTGGGATTGTTGTTATTGTCGTTTGTTGTTATAGTAGAATATTATCACACCTTGGGTGAAAAAATTATTGTGTGATGTGGAAATTGGTTTGGAGATTTTATGACAATTTAATCATGGAATGTAATGGCATGAGTGTTTAGTTTTCATGCATAATTCTAGAAACTCATGATTATTTTGTTAGGTGCATCATTTTAGGCATGCAGATAAAATGAGTTTTGGGTATGTTGATAAACAAAGAATTTTTTCCATACTTGTAAAATTGAACTAAAAAATAGTTTCTAATAAGAGTTTAAAATGGTAAAAATTATATAATAATGTGAATAAATTGGATTCTAATGTAATATGATTAATTAGAATGATAATTCCATTTGAGAACCTAGACCTAGGTGTAGAATGGTTAAGGGTAGTGTTACTTCCTCGGTTGCGACTGTGTTACGAGATTTGGGGAATGGACTTGTTGCAAATTATTATGATTTTTCTTCTTACATAAATGTGTTAAAGTTTTTTTGTGAATGATAATATGTGTTTTTGGAATTTTAGATATATGCCTCAATGATGTTGCTTATTTAGAGTAGGACATGAGGATATGGATGGTAATGGTCTACCAATAGAGGAACCTGTTTCACTGATAGTTCCGAGTGAGAAGGAATGGGAGTAGTTCCAAGAGAAATTTTCTCATTTCATGAAATCCATGGGAATAGACCCATGGTGGGTTGTGAAGAGTATTTTTGGTCTGATGAGGGAGTTTTGGTTATAGCATCCTCTGACTTTTACTAGAGAGGGTGGACTTGAGGGAGCTGAGTTCTGGGTTGAGTCCATCAAAATGATACTTGACCATTTAAAGAATCGTACCAATAAGAGGATTAAGATGGATTCTTATATTCTATGAGGATTAGTAAAGTGTTATAGGGACATTTAAGCATAAAATGGACAGACTAATGGTATTTTATGGAAGTAATTCTTCAAGAGGTTCTTGGAGAACTTCTATCTAGAGATGCTAAGGAAGGGGGGGAGTAGTGGATTTCATGTAGCTAACTCATGGGAGCATGTCTGTGATGGATTATTCTAGACACCTTAAATACCTATAATTATTTTATCCTTCATTGTAAGAAGATGAGATAGCTACAACGACATAGTTTTAGGACGGAATAAAGTGTGAGATTAAGTCCCAAGTTAACCTCTTTTTGTTAAAGATGTTTACTAAGGTGGTGGATCAAGATCTCATAGAAGAGGGGAACCTAAAGGAGTCTTCTAGTGATGGATAGATAATTACTATGTGATGATTATGAGGTGCGAATTATGAGATAAGGAAGCACCTTTAGGATAACTTTATCTAGGGTAGTGGGAAGCGGGGTGCACAGACAGAGGGATCAGTTTCTATGGCCTTACTGGAGTGATCTACCATCAGTTTGGTAGGCTAAGACACTATCATCGACACTATCCCTGACCACCAGTGGAGTGAAGATATTTTGGGAATATGGGAAATCCACATATGTTTTGTAGGACACAATGATAGATGGTCAGTGATGGAGGATCTAGATAGAACCAGTGTGTGGAAAGGGGATCTTCTACACCATATCATCCTAGAATCTGGAGTTCTACTAGCCATGGTGGTAGAGGAAATGTATGTAGTGCTTCTTGGAAATAGATCTCATATCAATAGAGTGGTGAAACTCAAGGATGTTAGACTACATCATAGAGAATATGGTATGGACAACTACATGTAGTGCAACTGACAATTGTGGATAGAAAGGATTGACCTTCAAGAGTGATAGGTACTGTTCTTGTATATTCTAAATTATCTAGTGCCTTATTTAATATTAGTGCCTATAATTCATTTATATATATAAAACCTGTAAATGGTTTGATCCTGGAAGTGGAGTTTGTGAGTAGGGTTTTGACTATAGATTCATTGTTGGGTGTATGCTCTAGAGTTGTCTATATATGTAAGGGGTGTTCTCTCAAGATCGAGAAGTATCAATTTATCCAGGATCTTTATATTCCTTATAAGTTAGGATTTGACCTAATTATAGGTATAGAATAGATAGTCGCATAACAATCCCATATAGATTGTTATCATAAGAGACTGACCTTTACATCTCTTAAGGGTAACAACTATATTCACCATGGATGGTAGGATATCCAAGTAGGCCAAGAAGGAGAAATTACTTAGAAAATATGAGAGATCATATCCAAAGATTCTAGTTTATTACTAGATTATGGAGGAGTAAATAATTATCATTCCCCCAGTGGTGGAATAGTATTAGGATAGTTTTTATAAATACATTTCAGGATTTCCACTAGAGAGAGATGTGGAATTCACTATTGAGATCATGTTGTGAGTTGAGCTAGTTTCTATCCCACCATAAATAATGGAACTGAAATAGCTTCAATTACTCAAGACTCATTGGGAAGAATTGGAGGATAAGGTATTTATGCATCCATGTATGTCACCTTGGGGTTCTCTAGTGTTGTTTTCTATGAAAGATGATTGTTTCTTCTTTAAATGGTTATGGCCTTCTTTGTTTAAGGTTCAAACTTTCCAATTGGTTTCTAACGGGTTTATTCGTAGAACCGGAAACATACAATTATTCTATTTCCATTTAGACCTAAATTAAAAAGGTAGTTTCCCATTATTTGTTGACTGATGGGGCTTAAGAATTTTCATTGGTTGAGAGGATGGGAGGTCAGACTCATCACACCTTTTTGGGGGAAATTATTGTCTACTCTGGGACTCTCTTATAGATTTATGTTATGTTCATGATTCCTTATTAATTTACCCAGCATGAAAATGAGTTTTTCCTTTATATTTTACAGTCAATGATTGATATGTATTGGATTTAGAGAATCTTTTATATATATTTGAGGTTCTTCATCAGTAAAGAATCATCCATATGAATTAGAGATTCTTTGATAATGATATCCTTCAATACATTATATAGAAATATCTTGGTCATTATGATGACCATACTAGTTTTAAAGCCACTGAGTGGGGAATTTGAAGTTTATTTTCATTCATAAGGATAGGGATTATTTTAGAGTTGGGATCGTACCTGAAGATGGGATACCTACGTATCCTTGTTTAGAAAAAGAATTAGAACCCACATAGTTCGATAAAAAGGATATATTTTAACGCCATATGGGATGAAAAATAATTAATCAAATATGGGCTTGAACCTTGGAAAAGTTTCCTACATACTCTAATTTTTAAGACAGAGATCAAATTCCATGTAGTTAGGGTGAAGAAGTATGAGGTTTATGCATGATTAATTGCCCAAAGAGAGATGTCATAATTACTTTTACACTCTAAGATCACGTGAGTCATGCTCAGTGTGAGAAACAAGAGGTATTAGTAAACCTGACGATTGTGCCATGAAATATGTCGTCATAAGAAATGATGTGGTGCTTACATATGTATGACTAACCAAGTAAATGAATACAAAGACATTTAGGAAAGAAGCCCAAGAGCAGGGTACATAAAGGTATTTGTACTTTATAAAGATTTTGGGATTTTAACCTGGGACTTACTCTTGAAAAGGAAGCACAAATTAAGAGGGACTTATGATTGGGTTTTATTCCTGAGAAGGAAGCCCAAATCAAAATAAATTAAGACCGGGGATTACTCCTGACGAGGATGCCCAGATTACGGGGACTTGTAATTTGGGGCTTACTCCTAAGAAGGAGGCCCAAATCAAAAGATATTCTCATCTCAAAGGATGAGGATATATATGAAACCCATAACCATGGTGACATAAATATTGTAAAACCATGAGGTTTTGGGAGAGGTTCTCACAAAATTACTTTCAGATAAAAAATCCAACAAAGGAACCATGATACAATGGGCTTTGAAGAGGGTTTTTAAGGCTATGTCTTTGAAGAGGAGAGGTGGATTTGAGGAAAGGAGGTGACTAAGAAGGAGGTGCGAAAGTATTTTTCTAGCGCCCAAGTCATGTTTTCCCATGTAAACTTGTGCGACATGAGTCACCTTGGGAGACTAATAATCTATAGGGTAATACATGGGAGACTTTGAACCCAAACCCTTAATATCATCCCTAGAGGCTTCCAGATGGGTGGTGCGCAAGTATTTTTCTGGTGCATAAGTCCTGGTCCCGCAAGTATACTTTCACAATAAGAGTCACCTTAGGCGACGAATAATCAATAGGGTAATACTTGGGATACTTTGAACTCAAGCCCTTATTATCATCCTTAGAGGCTTCTAGAAGGGCGGCGTGCAAGTTCTGTTGAGAGGGAAAGGTGGCGTGCAAGTTTCTTCACTTCCCTTAAGGGATGGACACTTTGGCGTGCAAGTATTGATGAGTTATAATACTTAGGCCTTATTATTACTCTTTAAAGCTTCCATTCTAGGTAAATAATTACCTTAGAAGTGTTTGGAAGACATCATAAAAAGACTTGGGTGACCAGAGCTTGAATCTGAGTTTTGGAAAATTCGTCCCCGGAATGGGGTGCCCACGGGGGCTATTTATAGGCCACTGGGAACCTTGGGTGAAAAAAAGGAATAGGGCGCACAAGTGACTTGCACGCCCCATATGCGGCGCACAAGTGACTTGTTCTGTGAGAAGGAAAATTGCGTGACTCCTTCTTAAAGGGTTCCTTGTTCATGCCTTTGTTAGTTTTTGATGTTCTTCAAAGGATTACTCTCCTTGTGATTAAGGTATTCCCCTTTTCCATTCATTAGAATCTGTGATAAAAAGGAGTGTTAACCAAAGTCCCCCCTTAGAGTTGGATCCGAAAAAGGAAAGTGGATTTGACTCTAAGGGAAAAAATAATCCAAGGTTCAGCGGCGTGCAGGTGGTAGCCGTGCAGGTTCCGGCGCACAGGTTCTGGCGCACAGGGTTGCAGGATCGCCTATATATATGGGTGTCACTTCATGCAAACCATCCTGCCTTCAAATATTTTGAGATCTCATCATACAATTGTCTTCATCTCCTCGGTCGATCGATTTTTTTATGTCGCGCTTCTCCAATAAAGACTTTGACTTGCGCGACATTACTTGTGCGACAATACTTGTGCGGAAAAACTTGCGCGACCAAACTTGCGCACCTTAATGCCTTAGCCATTTTTTGTTTTCTTCAAAATTATTTAATAAAAACAGACTTACATAAAATTTAACTGTTAGATCTTTTTACAGATTCAATGGATCCCAAAAGAATTGGATCGTCTGATGAGTTGTCCAACAACATAATTAATGATATGATGAACATAGTTGGCCATGACTATTATGATATCTGCAACAACACTCTCCCAGATTTGGATAAGTACTTGAAGAAATATCATTTCAATTTCCCATAGTGAATTTACTTGCCTTTATATGGACATGGTCATCTTCAAGGAGTCAATGTTCCAGAGGCAAAGAATTATATTCCTCATTCCTGGTTTCAGACTTACACCAATTTTACTTCAGCAAATGTCTCAGTTGCAGGATCATTTGTCAATGCTGTAACTATGGATAATGCATTCATAATTCATCATAGCCCATGTTCTCTAGATCTGAAGCATCACAAGCTTGAGCCGCAGCTCCATTTCTATCACTCTATTTTACAAAATTCTCATATGGATCAATACAAGGGATAGAAAAAGAGTTGGGATTTCCATCCCAGAGGAGGTGTGAATCCGACTTGGATGTGGTCATATTGGGTGTGACAAACTTGTGCAGAGTGTGTCGAGGATCTGAAGGGAGCTTCAATATATGAAGTCGTCTGGGCTGGGCAGACATATGTCTATAGGAATGATAATTTTGTGTTCGGGCTAATAAACTGCTAGAGCCCAGAAACCAATTCTTCCCATCTGACTCATGGAGAAGTTGGCACCAGCTTGTGGGATGTCTACAAGATCTCGATGGCTCTAATTTTGGGAGATATGTATGACGAATTCATCACCCCCAAGGTGACCTGGAATGATTCAGAGAAGACTGCGGATTTGGCTCGAGAGTAATAGAAAATTTTAGACAAGCTTAATAATTCAAAGACCAAAAAAACTCATTCTAGAAAGGATATTCATCCAGAGGAGTGAATGGACATGTTTCTCATCAAATTAAGGAGAAGGGGCCCACCTGTACTCATCCCACTAGCTACCCCAAAACAGAGAAGAGGGGTGCTCTTGGAACATTTTGGCCAACTCTGGAAGCGGGAGAGTTTGAAATATGGGGGTATGAAGTGGATCACAGAATCCCAGAGAAGACCTTTCTGGTGGGATTCTTAGCCTTGTGGCTCAGCATTTATCTTCTTCCGGTTAGGGATTCGAAGGGGGGAATCAGGCTAGGGACCTTCGTAGTTGCAGCCAAGTTGGCTGAGAGAAAAATGGTTGGGTTGGCCACCCCGATTTTGGTGAAGATTCATAGGAGATTACACCATATCTATATGGGTAAGTCTCCTTTGAGAATAGTGGGATCATTACAAGTTTTGTGGGGATGGATTTCCACTCACTTCAGGACATACACTGTACAGAGCAGAGTATAGGTTCATGGAAGTTCTTTTAGGCCATCGGTAAGGCATTTTCTTGAATTTCTCCGTTATCCCTCAATTCTTTTGATATGAAGGTGAGTCTAAGCATGTTAAACTAATTTTACTTCTTTCCTTATGGAAGCCCGTTAATCGGGTGGTTTGTTGATGATGGAACAACTAGCTTGGAATTGAGTTCATATATGCTGGCTTGCAGAGATGGTGTATTGGCCACCAAAATTGACGGAGAGATTATATGTGAGGACTATACTCCATATAGATTTGCATGAAAATTCAAGTGTTTGCAGCAGATTGTTGTATCCCCTCCTGTGCATGTTAGTTTAAAGCATCATCCAATGGTTTCCCCGCAACTATGGTTGCTCGCAGCTATGACGAAGACTGGGGCATTGTTTTATCTAAGAGTTTCTGGAGCGGCGAGTCAATTGACTACATGGTATGCCGAGAACTAGGTAGCATCATACCCTGAAGGGGTACTGAATCATCCAGTTCCTTGGGTGGGGACAAAAAAGAGAACCGTTAGGAAAGAAAAACTTCATTTGGAAGGTGACTCTTCCCCACCCAGAGCTGATGCACTGGGTTCCTCACCTGGGGCTGATTCACCGGATTCCCAGGATGGGGATGATGAGGCACGACATGCATCAAAGAAGCCTTGTTCCAGATATAATCCTCCTGCCAGAGTCAAGAGACCTACTCCATCGACTTCGGGTAAGTTATATCATTGAGGCAATTTAGCCTCCATTATTTTATAGAGCAACAAATTTCATTTTCTTATACTTTATCTGTGATTGTAGGATCTGGGAAGAAGTTGAAGTCCCAGATTGTAGGACCCTCCTCGCAGCCTTCTGGTGCACATGCTGAATATTTCCGACCAGAGGTTGTCTAGACATGGAAGAGTTTATATTGTGATGCTGAAACCGCCTAGATGGATAAATGAGAAGGGATACATATCCCTGGAGTGGGGAATCTCTGGGCTTCTGTAGATATCCGCTTTGAGGATAACCCCGATGAAGTGCAGGCTTGCATTAGAGAGATGGAAATGATCATATATGTTTCTAATGATTCCATTCTTATCCCCAAGAAGGTGAAGTAAATGATGGATCTTGGCACCACTAAGGGGATTGGTGCTTCAGTAGACAAGGAGTGGCACGATTATGTGGCTCCTGAAGATGTATGTTTCTTTCCTTATTTGCTTTGCAAATTGATTTCATTCAAAGATTTGATACTCAATGAAATTACATTCTTTAGCATGTAGCTTGTAAAGAATGGAACTACTGAGGTCCCTTAACCATGGTATAGCCCTAGTGGCACTACTCTTGGAGCCACTGAATCTCCCCGTGAACTGGGTGAAGTATCTCCAGGCCAGCAAGCCATGGACAAGGAGTTAGAAAGGGATTTTCACTCTCCAATACCTTTATTTGGAGGTGATAATGTCAACACACCCAAAAAGTCAAAGAAGAAAAGGCATTGAAGGAAGAAGTCCACAGCCAGACGCTTCATCAGTAGTGGTAAGTCCTTGAGATAGTCATGAATCTTAACTCGTGAAAAGATTGCTTATACTTCTTGGGATTGCAAGGGGCTTCTTCAATTACTCCTTTGAGGGAGAGGGCTGAACCTCCTATGAGGAAAACAGAGGGTGTTGGTGAACAGTTGAAAATTCATGTGGACCTGACTACTTCTGAAGAAACAATGAGAGAAGAGGAGCCAGCATCTATTCCCAGTACTGCTCCTGTTGCTGCTGCAAGGGGAGAAGAACATGCTTCTAGTAAATTAACAATACTTCATAGAACATTGAATGAAAACATCAACTTACTTCCATTATATGATGCTTTAGGTTCAACACCCACACTAGAACATTTGGAGGCCACTGCAACTTAATCTGTAATTTTCTCTGAGGAAGCTGTCCGGGGTCCGAGGTCACAGGAGCAGGGTCGCCAAGAAGAAATGTCAAATGCTCCCACTGTTGAGACTGACCAGGAATCTAGGATATAACTGGATGAAATGATTAAACTTGGTGGGTATTTTGAAGAAATTTTAGATCATGTTAAATTACCATGTGATTTAGAAGATTTTGGACATGAGTGTTATCCTTCATCCTGTTAATTTTTTTATTACATATATGACCATGATTGGTTGAAATGTACAGTTCTGTCTATGAAATCTTCTGATTTGTTGATGCCTAAAGGGGGTAGAGACAACCCTATCATTGTAGAGACTCTATCTTAAGTGGAGCTTAACCCGATAGAGCTTCTTGAAACCCATCCTGAAAATCCTATTGAATCTTGGAAAGACAGGGAGGAGCCTTCTCATACTGTTGATCTACTGTTGGGTAAAAGATGATAATATTTGTGGCTGTACTTAATTTTCAAGATAGATAATCAACTTTTCATATCCTTTAAAACTAACCAAATATTTCAATTGACTATGTAGGGTCGTCAACTTCAATGTCTAAATCTAGAGGTGAAGCCCGAGCCTCAGCCCCAATAGGAGTAGAAAGTGAAGTACCAAGGGTTAGGGGAGAAGGAGCAGAACAGAGCACTTCCTTAAGTGAATTAATCCCGTACTATATTCCCCCTATGATAGTGAAGCTATATCAGACCCATAAGTGAAAAAGTCACTCTAATTCTCATGTCGCAAGGCATGGAAGAATATATGGAAGATCATATCTAAAGTGAATCTTGAAGATTTGTCGTCGAAGATCCCGTGATTGTTATCCGTGTTCGTCTTGTTGGGACATGGAGGTTTTGGATATCAAGAGATCCATGACACAGTGAAACAAGTCATCTTAAGGAGGGAGCAGGAGAAAAAGTGTCATCAAGATCTGACCAAAGCGAGGCTACTGACCAATATCAGCGAATTCGAGGCTACGGTGTCCTGAGCTGAGGCTGATCATGCTACAAAGCTGAAGGAGCTGAAGTATTAGATCAAGGATAAATTTGTCTAGAAGATGCACATTCAGCAACAGTTAGATGTCGTTACTGGGAAACTTGACCATCTTAACAATTCACTAGAAGGAGTCCAAACGAATGGTATGAAAGCCATCACATATGCCAATAAATCACTCCATCAAGCTGAAAATAGTGAATCTGGTCGAGTGAATGAACTTCAAGTGGCTGCTGATGAAGCTCGGGATGCCATAATTCAAATGAAAAGTTATGTTGAAAGCCTCTATTAATTCTTGAAAAATAGAAGATAATCCAATTTGTGGATGTATTTCTAATATTTTGCATCAATGAAAAATATATTTCATCTTCAATCATTTGTACCTCCATTCTCTTGATAATTAATTATAATTTTTTTTACCTAAGCCAATGAGCCTAATAATCATAGTTTAATTTTTTCTAGGATTATTCAAATAAACCCACAAAATTAACATATTTTAGTTGCTCAATATTTCCTAAATCATACAAAATGTACATTTAGCAAGCTGGGACTTGACTTTTTCTCAGATTTCCTTTTATAGGTTCTCAGTTTAATGAATACACTGTCTCTTGTTGGTAGTTTAAAGTCATGCATGTCGGACATAAAAAGGCTAATGTTTAGGGTCGAATAGCTTTGACCGAATGGATTAAAATTGACTCAATTAATTGATAATTTGTTTGAAAACATATTACATCATTCAAATATGGGGTAAACCATGTAAACTATGATGTAAGAAATTTTGAATCTGAGGGATGATATGAAAAAAGGGATAAAAGGAATTAGACGAAGTATTTCCTAAGAGTGAAGTTACCACTATTTGAAAAACTTGTTAGGGGGTTGAATTATGTAGGGACACTTAAGGGAATTGGCAGCATATTCAAATAAGAGCATCTTTTGGCTGACAGGTCCGTTATGTAGGCTACTTATGCAAGGTCACCTAGGGGCACGTTCTGCATAGTCGGGAAAAAGAACTATCATAAATTTTACTTTTATATTGCTAAAAGCCTGTGAAAGTTTATGGAGATTCAAAATTTCCAAATCATAGAGTCTACTGTATGGAGATAGGTACTTGAATATGGATAAGATATTTCCAATCAATATTGTCAAAGAATTAGATGAATTTCACTCCTACGAAGGTTTGACCCAAATGTAGGGAAGGGAAATTTAAACCATAGACTTAAAAACTTTTAGATCATGAAAAAGAGTATGGGACCAATATGTTAAGGATGGCTATTTTTGCGGATCCTTACATATTGTCATTAAGAAAAATATGGAAAAAGAGGTTTTACCCCAAAAAATGATGTTACCACTATTTGAAAAACCCGTTAGGGGGGTGAATTATGCTGGTCCACCTAAGGGCATTGGCTGCGTAGTCAAATAATAGCATTTTTTGGCTGACATGTCCATTATGTAGACTACTTATGCAAGTCCACCTAGGGGCACATGCTTCATAGTTAGGCAAAGAAATTCATGAGTATCATACATTTTATGACCAGAAGTCAAGAAAAGGGTTATGGAGATCTGGAAGTATTTAAGGTTAGGAGTATGACACATCAAAATGGGTATTTTCCAATGCATGAAGGAGATACATAGGCCAATGATGACCATAATCATGTTGTGGCTGGGTCCTAAATTGAGATGTTGTACTTCACTACATATCTCATTAGGATGAGAATCAAGCCATACATAGTTCCTGAAATATAGTTTAACGTCATGTGGGATGAGAGAGTAGGAGATTATAGTTTAGGGTCATAGAGGTCGGACCATAATGAGGGAGACACATTGTGTGTTTGTTATAAACATGATGTGAATGAAGACCAGGGTTTTCATACCATATTCATGTTTTCACAAGGAGTCTTTTCAGCCAAGGGACTAAAAGTGGGATTTGGGGTTAGGCTCAAAGACTTGGGGATAGATTTGAGGGATGCTCAAATGTTCCTACGTATACCAGAGGGATGGGAATCAAGACATACATAGTTCTTCAAATACCCTCTGTACAGATTTGGTTTCTACAAGTGACGGGTGAAAGGGGACTTTAGTGCAATGATGGTTTGAACCAAGATTAAAGGTTCGGGCATTTCCATGTATGCACGTCGTCCTTGGAATATGGCATGGTTGGAGATCAATGTCAATAATTATTCCCTCTCAGGTGAGGGTGTCAAATAATGTTTTAGTTTATTATCATACATGACAAAAGTACGAATAGTTTATGGTCATATGCATGAACCAGTGCTGCACAGTTTAGCATCATGTAGCTAAGACGTATTGCTATGCAGTTTAATGTCTTGCAGTGAGGATAATGGGGGACTTCATAGTTTAACGTTATATAGCAAGGACGATGGTGAACCAATGTGAAGATATTGGTTTTGGGGGGTTTTCATGGATCAACATCGTATAAGATGGAGGTGAACTGATGTGAATATATTGTTTTTGGGATTGAACCTCAAGAGGTTGCCTACATACCCAGCCTAGAAGGCAAGGATCAAAGTCCACATAGTTCGATTGAGAATTAATTGGTAATCGAGTTGTACTTGAGGAAAATTACCCGAAGATAGTGTTGGGACTTACGTGTGGTTAGTGGCCAAGATAGGGTATTATGGTTGAAGTTTACTCTAAGCTCACGTGAGTCATGCCCGATGTGAGAAAAAAGAGGTAGCAATAAACCTAACGACGCATAGTTTAACTTCATGTAGGACATATAAGGGACTCGACATAGTTTAACGTCATGTTGGACAATGGGGGGAACTATGGAGTTTAATGTCCTGCAGCAAGGACAATGGTGCATTTGTGTTACACAAAATACTTCTTCAAAAATCTGGCATTGGTTGGAGTCCTGATGAGTTCTCCATCCATTGAGATTAAAGAATATGCTCCATTGGAGTAGACCTTATGTATTGAGTAAGGTCCTTCCCAATTTGACTCAAGCATTGGAGGTTTCTTTTCTGGTATCATTGGAGTTCTAAGGACCAATACCAATTCTACTTCAATGAATGAACAAAGATGAATTTTTTTTGAATGTCCATGCTATTCGATTCAGATAGACTTCCAAGTGGTGTAGGGTGTATAGTATTTTTTCATCTAATCATTCCGATTCATCCAATCGCTTTTGAGATTGTTCACCTGTAGATGAATGATCACAAATGGCTACTATGAGCAAAGGTAATTGAACCTCAATGGAAAAGACTACTTATGTTCCATATACCAATGAATATGGAGTTGACCACATAGCAGTGCGGGTGGTGGTCCGATATGCCCATAAAGAATGAAAAAGTTTATCAGGACATGATTTCTTATATTTATCCACCATCTATTGCAGTATGTTTGAAAGAGTCTTATTAAATGATTCTATTTGGCCGTTGGACGATGCATGATACCGAGATGAATGGTTGGATTTGATGTTGAATTATTGATACAACTTTCTTACCTCAGATGAACAGAAGTTGGTGCCATTGTCTGTCAATATGGTATGAGGGACACCAAATCTGGTAATGATGTTAGACTTGACTAAGATAACAATTCCTTTAGAACTAACTTCTTTGAGAGGTATTTCCTTTTCCCATTTGGAAAATATGTTAGTAGCAGTAAGAATATACTTAAACTGCTTGGATGTAATCAGAGGGTAAGGTCCTAATACATCCATTCCCCATGTGGAAAATGGCCATGAGATTTTAGCTGTATGGAGAAACTCTAGGGGTTTGATGAATGAAGTTGGAACATACTTGGAAAGAATGAAACTTATTAGTGAAATCAACACTATATTGTATCCTGGATGTCTAGAAGTATCCAAGCCTTTGAATTTGACCAGATAGTCTATGTCCAGACTGGTGGGCACCACAAACTCATGCATGTACTTCATTCGTCACAACCATTGTATCTTCACCATCAATACATCTGAAGTTAATTCCATAAAAACATTGCTTGTAAAGAATTTTTTGGTTATCTGGTCTATCATAAAGGGTAAAATTGACCACAGGTCGATAGACTTGTTCTTTCCCAGCTCTATCAGGTGGGAGTGTTCCATTTTGAAGGTATTCCCTAATAGGTGTCATCTATCCTGTAGTATGACCATATGGTTCAGAAATGGGACTAATTTCATTGATTTCCTCTATTTTGATTTGAACATAATGTGAAACTGTATAACGGTGGGCAATAATGATGATTTTTTCATCCTAATTTGGATATGCCAGAGCTGTGGCTACATTAGCCAGTGCATCATCTTGGGCATTTTTTTATCACAGGACATAAGAAAATGTCGGTTCCGAAGTAAATTCCCCCATTAACTCTCTAATGTAATCATAAAGAGGGATTAAGTCTTATTTTCTGATGGAATAGTCCCCATTTATTTGTTTTATTACCAAATCTAAATCACCTTTTATCTTTAAGTGATTCACCTGTTCCTGAAGCGCCAACTCCAATCCTGTGATGAGAGATTGATATTCTGCTTCATTGTTTGTACCGCCTACCAACAATAAGAAGGAATAGGGTAGCACTGCCTTTTCTGGGGAAATAAGCACAACTCCTAACCCAACTTTTTTGAATTTAGGATCTTCCATTTTTTTCTTTGTTGGACTTCTGGAGGCACCATCAAAGTACATTTCCCATGATTGAGGATTATCTTGAATAGAGAAGACTTCATCATCAGGAAGTTCAATATTTGAAGATTTATCTTCTACTGATGGGTGTTCAGTAAGGAAATCAGCCAGAGCTTGGCCCTTTATTTCCTTTTGAGACACATATTGGATTTCAAACTTCTGCAAAAAACTACCCACCTTGCCAGACGTCCTGTAAGAATTGGATGACTAAGGATAAATTTGAGTAGGTTATTGCGATAAACCAATTGGACCTCATGATTTTGAAGGTAGTGTCTGAATTTTTGAACTACAAAGATTAATTCTAGAAAGCACTTTTCAATACTTGAATATCGAGTTTCTTCCTCAAGCATAGTCCGACTGTGACAGTAATGGTTGTTTTCATTCCCAGCATCATTCTTTTGTGCATGGAAGGCACCCAATGATCACTGTAAATCTTTCACATAGAGAATAAGTGGTCTTCCTTGAATAGGTGGAAATAATACCAATGAACTCAAGAGATATTTCTTGAGAATATTGAATGCTTCTTCACATTCTTCAGTCCACTGGTAAGTGACTCCCTTCTTAATTAATTTGGTGAAGGGTAAACATTTTCTTTCTAGATTGGTGATGAAATGCCGAATATAGGCCAAGTTTCCTTGAATTCCTCTCAATTCCTTCAAATTTTGAGGAGGTGATATACCAAGGATTTATTTTGTCTTCTCAGGATCAACTTCGATACCATGATGGTGTACAACAAAGCTGAGAAATTTTCCGGAGGTTACACCAAAATCACATTTCAAGGGGTTCATCATCAAATTGTGTTGTTGAATTTTGTTGAATGTTATTTCCAAATCAGCCAAGTGATTAGAACGTTGTTTGGATTTAACCACAAAATCATCCACATAACATTCACCGAATTTCCCTAAAAAGGGTTTGAAGATATGGTGCATGGCACGTTGATATGTTGCACCTACATTCTTCGGGCCAAAGGGCATTACCCGATAGCAAAACACACCTTGAGGGGCTCTGAAGGCTGTAGATTCTTCATCCTATGGAGCCATTCAGATTTGATTATACCCAGAATATCCATCCATGAAGGAAAGTTCTTTATAGCCAGTTGTTGCATCAATTAAGAGTTCTGTGATCAGAACTAGAAAATCATCCTTGGGACAATGCCGATTAAGATCTATGAAGTCAATGAAAACTCTAATTTGTCCATTATTATTTTTCACAGGGACAATATTAGCCAGTCATTTGGGATATTGACCTTCTATGGTGAAGTTATCTTTGATAAGATTATCCACTTCAGCTTCAATTTTGGAGGAATAAGTTGGCTGTGTTCTTCTTGTGGCTTGCATGAATCCTTGATGTTCTTCTGGAAAACACAAATGATGAGTAGCAACATCAGGATCAAGCCCTATAATTTCAGTATAATTCAAATAAAATACATATTGATTTTTATTAAGAAATAAATTATACATTTCTTTCTCTTCAAGAGTCATGTACACACTAATTAAAGAGAGGTATGGATCTTCTTTTGTACCCAGATTTATTTCTCTGAGTTTATCCACAGTGGTAGAGATACCCTCTTCAAATGCTGGAGGAGCATCCCTGAGATATTTCTCTTCTTCTTCAATATTTGTTACTTCTTTTGTTTCTACCTGCTTAGTAGATGATGAAGTATAATTTCCATGATCAGGGGAGAAGTTAAAATTTGAACATCTTGAAGAAGAGGCTACCATTTCTAACCATATTGATGATGAAGGGTATTCCTTGTGTAATAAAGAGGAGATGATGGACTGGGAGTCGACATCATTTTTATCCTCTTACATTTCCATAACTTCTTCTGTCCTGGTTGATGATGTATATAATTGCTGAATTTCAGCAGATGAAATTAAGAAATCTCTATTTAAGCTTTCATAATTGCTTGGTGAATCAACAATTTATCCCATTCTATCTAGTTTGGTTGACGTAATTGACATTATGGAAGTTTCCATTATAGTGTTTGGATTTGGGTCTATCCTATCAATTTGACTGATAGGCAACACATAATCTGCACACACATGTATGAATGGGTTTACTGTAATCTTTTCCAATCCATTTGGAACATTAATTTTGGTAACCTCCATTGTTTTGGATTTCTCCTTTCCCTCCATGTTATTGATTTCTTCCTTAATATATTGAGATTCACATGTTTTGAATGGGGCTTTATCACCATACAATGTCCCAATTTGACAATTGAAACAATATTTGAGACATTGATGGTATGATGAAATTACAGCTGCATGTTGATGTAGCCAAGGTCTTCTAAGAAAAATGTTGAAGGTTGTGGCATGAAAAAAAACCACGAATTCTGAATTAGACACAAGGTATCCAAACTGAGTTTTGAGTGTAATCTTGCCCAGATGTTCTTGTTCATTTTTATCATATCCTTGCATCATCAAAGTATAAGGAGATAAATCAGATTTGGTGAGGCCCAATCGACGAAGTGTGCGAATAGGAATGAGGATGACTCCTGAACCATTATCAATGGAAGCTCGTCGGATGTCTATATCATTGAACTTTCCAGATAAATAAAAAGGTCTAATATGTCCATATATAACATCATCTTCATCTTCATCTGTAAAAGATATCACTACATGGAATTCTGTAGGATCATTCTCTATATGGTAGACTTCTGCCGCAAGAATTTTATTTTTGAATTCTTGAGGACTTGACAAAGCCTCAATGAGAACCTCCTGAAGATCTTTTGATAGATTCAAGGCATCCAGAATTGATAACTTGGCCGGTACATGGGCCAAATTTTTCAAGACATCATACTTTTAGTCCAAAGGTCTGCGTTTCCCATCATGAAAATGTGGTTTTGCTGGTGCCTTAGAAGTTTATTCTTTGGAAGTAGATGCATCTCATTTCAGGGTAAGAGTTTGAAATTCTTTTGGCATCGGCAGATTAGACCGATTAGGTCTATTTATTTGTTGAGAGGAAGAAGGTGTAACCTTTAACCGATCCTCCAAAATAACTGTGCCAGGACCGACTCTGCCATGTGCGGAAGAACTTTCTTGTTCCTGTTGAGCATGCTGAAGGGCTTTCCAAGAGTTTTCGCAACTTATACAGTTCTACCGGGGGTAGGATTGAAATAGTGGCTTCTGAAATATCCATGTCTTCCCCTATATCCTAAACCTCTATCTCTTCCTCTAATTCCTATGTTTGATACATGGAACTCAGGCTCATCATGATCAAAACTGTGACTAGCATAAGGATCTGTTATTTGAATCATTTTAACAGAACCAAATATCAACTATTCATCTGATGAAGATTATGACTGATGGAATAGTTCGGGATATGCCGTTTGGTGGGGCGGTGTCCATGCTTTTGAAGTAGATGACATAAAATCTGCTACAGTCAAAGACAACTTAGGCTTTAACACAAGATCATCTACTTCTGACTGCTCTTATTTCTTATAATTATGCCACCTCTTTGAGTATTTTCCTTCTGACAAAGGGAGTTTTTCTATGGCAGAAATTTCATAAGGCACCATTGGTTGCTTCAATTGTGTTCATAAAATAGCCTGAGTTCAGTTGATCGTTTTCCTGACCATCCAATCTTCATATTTCTATGCATTTCTTATTTTGACTTCGTGCAACTCGCCTTCTTCCTCTGGATCTATAGCAGTAACACATGCTACCTGGGCTGAAGAACCTTTTTGTTTTACTTATCCAGAGTCCACCATCTTTTTCATAAGTCCTTTGAAGACAAAACACTCTTTAATGGGATGCCCCAACATCTGATGAAATGGACAATATTTGGGAAGGTCATTATCTCCTTCCTTTTTCGGCCTTTTAGGCCTTGGAAACTAAAACAATTTGTTTTCCATAGCCAAAATGAAGTAACCAGGAAATTGTTCCTTTCAGAAAGAATAAACTTTGTTCTATAAATCCTTAAATTGTTTCCATCTTTGATCACTTTGATCATCTTGACGAGACGACCTTCGTTGTTGATGCTCAGGAGGTGGAGCCCCTAGATACGATGAAGTTTTTGAAGTGGAAGCAGGTATAGGTGCTTGTTTAAGTGTAATTATAGCAGTCTCTACTCTTCCCATTCTACTTCCCAGAGCTGATGGAATTACACGAGTTTTAGCCTTAGTATCTATAAGAGAGTCTTCGATCTGTTGAGTGATTGAATTAAGGTCTTGAAAACCTCCTGTGTATTTCACAGGGATCAATGGTGTGCGTAATTCATCATGAAAATCTTCCACACAGATTGGAAACAACTCTTATTGAGGGAGTTCTAAGCTTAAGGAATATGTTAATCCCTTCTAGCGAGCAATGAAATCCAAAACCCTTTCATTTTCCATTTTATTACAATTTTGAAGATAAAAAACTGTCGTATTTGGTAATGTTGAGATAAATGGAAGAAGGAATCGTTGACAGAGATCTTCACACCCGGTAATTGATCGAGACTACAAAATTGTATACCAGAAAAAAGCAGGCTCCTGTAATGACTGAACAAAACACCTGATCTTAACTACTTCTTATAGTTGATGAGTTCCCATCATAGGATCACAACGAGAAACAAAATGTGTTATGTTTTGTTCTGGAGCTCCTAAACGATTAAAAACTGGGAATGTGGTATTCACAAAATTTGATGGGGGAGGAATTGAATCCACCCATTTAGGATAAGATTTCTTTTCCGGTTGAACTTGTGCACATTTTCCTTCCATAGCATCCAACCGAGTAGTTAATGAATCAATGGTAGTTATTAATTTTTGAGAAACATCTGGTTGAGCTTGGACCTGAGCAGGTGCAATAACTGGAGTTTGGATGGGTGTGGTGACTGGTACTAAAACTGATGGTAGTAATACTGGTTTTTTTCATGCATGACGCATAGGATTGGACCTGTGAGGGTGTACTTGTAAAGGAGGATACTTTTGATCCATCCTAGTTGCTGCAATGAATTCCCTTGAATGACTAACTCCAGCACGCTTAGAAAAAAGACTACCTTGAAGTAGTTCTGCATTTAACCTCCTTAACTCCTTCATTTCTTCTTCTTGTTGTGCAAAACTTTTCTCTAATGAGAGTGATTGGCCTTCTCCAGAGGTAGGGTGTGATGTAACCTGACTTTTACCCTTTTCCTTGGCATGTGCCTTTATGGAGTATGGAAGGGAATTACCCGAAAAAATATATTGCCTCCGAGAAGCCCTCTGGCTTCTGGTACACACACCTTCTTCATTTACTTCTATGTGTACAAAATCTTGAATAATAAATTCTTCATCTGATTCTTTTGTGTGAACCTCATGTTATGGGGGATCAGTGACAAAAACATTGATGACATTTAACGATGCATAACGAATTTCATCCCTTCTATCGAAATTTCTGCGATACTATCTTCTACCATGTATTTTATAAGACATTTCCTTTTGTTTATTTGATCCCTCAAGAACTTCTTGATGAACCTTAATTTGGAGGGAATCTCCGGATAATTCGGCTCTGTGTTCCTCTTGTGGCTTCTTCCCTAATCTAGAGAAGACTAACGTTCACTGAGGAAGATATTGAAAATTTTAAAAGCTCCCCAATTCGGTGGACTGGGGATATTCCTGCTTTTTCTGCTCAAATCCTTGAGTCCCGTAAATTGATAATAAGGGTTGGGCTAAAAGAGTCCCCAGTCTGGAAAGTTGAGGTGGCTCTTGATCTGCTACATCTGAAACTTTCTTAAAAGATCTCCTAATTTTGCGGATTTTATTCTGGAAATTAGCCTGATTCATCATCTGACATCCACTCAAATCACCTGGCTCAGATGACCATTGGATGATTTCTGACACCTCTGTCACCTAGTTATGCACATGATCTAAATAAGAAGCATGTTAGATATTCTCATTTTCTTGATGAAAGAGTAATTTGACAACATGTTCTTTATATCCCTGACTTTGGGAAGAACTAGATGAGGCATTTTCCTGAGAAAGCCTTTGATTACACACAAAACCAGTTGGTTGTGGCCGCCCATGGGCAATAACATTTCATGAGACCACTTTTGGAGGGCTTTTTTTACTGGAGAGCACAGTGAAATGAAATAATCTATGAACACCCCTTCCCCTGATATGAATACCAGATGGGGCATTGGTAATTAACTAGTTCAACCTTTTTAATGCGCCAAGGAATGCACGCTGAAGGGCTCTCTTCTGCTTTTCAACCTTTGGATATCGGGAAACTGAGAGAGATTCCAAGTCAATTTGGCATTGAAACCCTTCTATTAAAATAACATGATTTTGATATTCATCATAAGGTAATATTATCTCTTTTAAGTGACAATGAGTTTTCTATATGTTGAGATGAATATCGTGAATGCAATATTCTGTCATTGTTTCTGGAATATTATACTGAGAGTCAGCCAAAGGCCAAAACATGAATGGTACTTCACCATTCTCCTGTTGTTTTCTCATATTCATCACTTCCTCCTTATCATTTGATGGAGATTCTTCTACCTGATTAGACCAAAGATGGTGCTTCTTTGTTACTTCATCATATTAAAAAATATTGGTAGATAATTCATTTTTCAAATTAGAAGATGAATGAACCAGGGGTGGTTCATAGAATGACCTACACCTCGGGCTATTTTCTGATTCAGAATGTATTTCATCTGCTAGCGATAAAGCATCAGACATGTCTGGCTTCACATTTGAAAGTGCCTCAACATAACATGGATTTCTCATTACTGCATTTTCCATTTAAGAACTTTCTAGGAAATGAGAATTACTACTGCGGAGAGGAATTTAGCAGCTAAATTTATCATCATGGGGAGGACCACTATGGTGGGTTATAGAAAAACACGAATCCTTTTTCTCCTTGATCTTCTGGACACGTAGAGTGTTATCATGGCTCTCATTTGAAGATGATACTTACAGATCGACCGAACTATCATGAAGCAATCCTTCATGAGGAAATGTCTGATGAAGACCTTCAGAATTTTTGTTGTTACTTTTGGAATTTGAAAATGAAATAGTAGAATCTTGAGTTTCAATAGATAATTGTATGAGGGATTCAAGAACTCCATCATCGAGCAAGGCCTTATTGCAGATTGGCTCTTTATTTCTCGACTGTGCTGGATGGGTATTTTTCTTAGACACCTTCTTACTCACTTTGGAAACCACTTGCTGATGAAAATGGTTATTATGGGCAGGTATATGTTCCTTCATAGGAGAAATGGTCAGGTTAGGCTGATTATCACCATTCAAATCATGTGTATGTGCCCGACTTGATTGTCCGTATGACATGGGGAGTATGCCCCACAACCCTCCCGGACTGGGACAAAGGTGTGTATCTGCTCTGAAGTGATATGTTGATGAGTCACTCCACTAATAGGGATAGATTTATTATTCCTTCCATGTGATGCTACTGAAGTTGTTTTAATATTCTGACAGGTTTCCAAAATATGGGCAGGGTTTTTCTTCTTCTCTTTCACCATTGTCAGAATGTTCTTGGTGACTTTAGCTTCCAGAATGGGAATATATGTCCATTCCATGCTTGGAGTAGGTGTGTATTCCTGATCCTATCCTCCTTTTCCTGTCAGCGAATTCTGACAGTACTCCTATATGGGGGTAGAAAATTGTGTCTGCCTCCTGCTTGTCATTGGATCTTTCCAATTGACATCTCTAGGTGCTACTAAATGAGAATGTTGGTTAGCCTGATGAATTGTAGGTGTATGTTACTGCTAATTGTTCTCCATCACATTTAATTGGATATTTTATTTGGTTGTAGTTAGATGAGCCTTCTGACTAGCGGATGAATTATAAACAGGTGTATATCACTGCCTATAACACTCCACTGGAATTGTCGGGTGGGATTGGTGTGTTATGCTATATGAGTCTACTGGGAAGTGAAATCAGGACGGAGAGGTGTATATTCCCACTTGTTTTTTTTCATCAAGTTAGCTTGATGGACTTCTCCGTAGGGGGCAGAGGTAAGAACCTACTCCCTGTTGACCAAATTTCACCTCTCATAGTTCGCCTTGCATGCTCGGGTCTGAGGAAGATGAGTTGAACCCCTAAAGGTGATACCATCATCATGTTGAGGGTGCAATACCACATTATTCTGGCGGCAATTATTGATGGGATCCCTCGGGAAGGACTCCTGTCTTCTTGAATTGATCCCTTGAGTGAACTTTTTATTCACCTCCCCATAATATGGGAGGGACTGGTGGTTGCGTACAGGGATAACGACCCGAAATGGTTGCAGACGGTGGTTTGTACCACCTCCTTCTTGACCATTGGTCGTTGCTCTCCAGACAACCAGGGTGAGTTGTTATCTTGGGGGATTTTCGAGTGGCCTCCAGAGTCGGGATGGTACCGTATTGATGGTATTACTTAACCAATGCATTTGAGACCCAACGTTGAAGACACTGAGTAGGTGATGTCGTCCTCAGAGCAGACGAGGATCTAGCAGGAGTAGCGGCCGAGGCATTCACAAGTGTGAACTTTAAAGAATCTATTTATGTATTGCAGAGATATCTTGGAAAAGAGTGCATGTTTGATATAACATACAAAATCAAGATAAGTTTGGCCAGAATACATCTTTTGGATGAGTACATATGTTATTGATTGCTTTGTTGGCCCTCACATTTAGTTAAATAGGGGCTTAACAAATAAGTAAAACATCATTTAACTTGGTTAAGGATTCATGTCAGGTTCACCATTTTTGGGTTTTTATGGAA
This sequence comes from Viscum album, assembly GCA_963277665.1. Lineage (NCBI taxonomy): Eukaryota > Viridiplantae > Streptophyta > Magnoliopsida > Santalales > Viscaceae > Viscum > Viscum album. Next base: position 755,472,258 of record OY728160.1, read on the forward strand.
ATGGGGATGACCTTGTTTGTTTAAGGTTCAAACTTTCCAATCGGTTTCTAATGGGTTTATTCGTAAAACCGGAATCACCCAATGATTCTATATCCCTTTAGAACTACTTTCCAAAGGTAGGTTCTCATTAGTTGTGGACTGATGAGGCATAAGAATTTTCATTGGTCGAGAGGATGGGAGGTCAGACTCATCGCACCTTTTTGGGGGAAGTATTTTCTAATCCGAGACTCTCTTATAGATTTAAGTTATGTTTACGAATCCTTATAAATTTACCAAGCATGAAAATGTGTTTTTCCATTAGATTTTTCAATCAATGATTGATATGTATGGGATTTAGAGAATCTTTTATATGTATTTGAGGTTCTTCATCAGTATAGAATCATCCATATGAATTAGAGATTCTTAGCCAATGGTATCCCTAAATACATTATATATAAATCTCTTGGTCATTATGATGACCATACTAGTTTTAAAGCCACTCATTGGGGCACTTGAAGTTTTTTATCATTCAGAAAGACATGGATTATTTTAGAGTTGGGATCATACACGAAAATGGGCTACCCATGTATCCTAGTTTAGAAAAGGAATCAGAAACCACATAGTTTAATAATAAGGATATATTTTAACGTCATATGGGATAGAAAAGAATTAATTAAAGATAGGATTGAACCTTATTAAGGCTTCCAATGTACTCTACTTTTAAGGAAGAGATCAATGTCCATGTAGTTCGGGTGAAGAAGTATGAGTTTTATGCATGATTAACGGCCCAAAGTGAGATGTCATAATTACTTTTACACTCTAAGATCACATGAGTCATGCTCGGTGTGAGAAACAAGAGGTATCAGTAAACATAACGATTGTTCCATGAATGATGCAGTCATAAGAAATGATGTGAGGCTTATATATGTATGACTTCCCAAGTAAATGAAGACAAAGACTTTTAGGAATGAATCCCAAGAGCAGTGTCCATAAAGGTATTTGTACTTTATGGAGATTTTGGGATTTTACCTTGGGACTTACTCCAGAAAAGAAAGCCAAAATTAAGAGGGACTTATGATTGGGTTTTATTCCTCAGAAGGAAGCCCAAATCAAAAGAAATTAAGACTGAGGCTTACTCGTGAGGAGGATGTCCAAATTAAGGGGACATGTAATTTGGGGCTTACTCCAGAGAAGGAGGCCCAAATCAAATATCTTCTCATCTAAAAGGATGAGTTTATATATGAAACCCCTATCTGTTGTGACATAAAGATTGTAAAACCAAGAGTTTTTGGGAGAGGTTCTCACAAAATTCCTTTTAGATAAGGAATCCAACCAAGGAACCATTCCACAAATAGCTTTGAAGAGGGTTTTGAAGGCTATGTATTTGAAGAGGAGAGGTGGATTTGAGGAAATGAGGTGACTAGAAAGGAGGCGCATAAGTATTTTTCTGGCGTGCAAGTCCTCGTCATGCAAGTAAACTTTCACGACATGAGTCACCTTGGGCGACGAATAATATAAAGGGTAATAATTGGGAGACTTTGAACTCGAGCACTTAGTATCATCCCTAGAGGCTTCCAGAAGGGTGGAGCACAAGTATTTTTCTGGCACGTAAGTCCTGGTCACACAAGTAGACTTGCACGACATGATTCACCTTGGGCGACAAATAATCTATATGGTAATACTTGAGAAACTTTGAGCTCGAGCCCATAGTATCATCCCTAGAGGCTTCCAGAAGGGTGGCGCACATGTTCCCTTTGGAGGGAATGGCGACGTGCAAGTATCTTCACTTTACTTAAGGGTTGGACACTTAGGCGTGAAAGTATTGATGAGTTATAATACTTAGGACTTATTCTTCCTCTTTAGAGATTCCATTCTAGGTACAAAATTACCTTAGAAGTCTTCGGAAGACGTCAGAAAAAGACTTGTGCAACTAGAGCATGAATATGAGTTTTGGCAAATTTGTCCCTGAAATGGTGGGCCTGTAGGGGATATTTATAGGCCAATGGGTACCTTGGGTGAAAAAAGGAATAGGGTGCGCAAGTGACTTGTGCGCCCCATATGTGGCGTGCAAGTGACTTGTGCGGTGAGAAGGAAACTTGCGCGACTTCTTATTAAAGTGTTCCTTGTTCATGCCATTGTCAATTTTTGATGTTCTTAAAAGGATGAATCTCTTCATGACTAAAGTATTACCCTTTTCCATTCATTAGACTCTATGATGGAAAGGAGCATCAACAATGACGAGACTCTACATTTGTGTATTGATTACCAGAAGTTGAACTGAATGAATGTGAAGAACCAATATTCTCTTTTGTGTATTGATGGTTGATTTGAACAATTTAGAGGATCTTATTTTTTCTCAAAGATACAATTGAGATCTAGGTATCATTAGTTGATATTTTTGACTTATTATATATCAAGAACTTCTTTACAAATTAGGTATTTCCTTTATGAGATCATAGTAATTCCATCTGGGTTGATGAATGCATTGACAGTATTTATGGACTTGATGAATAGAGTCTTCCATCCGTACGTGGATCAGTTGAGGGTGGTGTTAATTGATAAAATATTAATATAATACAAGACTCATGATGATAATGACCAACATTTTAACATCATCTTGAGTACATTGAGAGAGCATCACCTATACGCCAAGCTATCTAAGTGCAATTTTTGGATTTATCAAGTACACTTCTTGGGAAAATTCGTCTCAGAGGAATGTGTGTTAGTAGATCCAAATAAGGTTAAGTAAATGGGATCATGGGATCATCCCAAGAACGTATTTGATATTTTTATCTTTCCGAGGTTAGTTGGATACTATTGGAGATTCATCCAGGAATTTTCAATCATTGGAATCATTACATTCAGTCTTGATTAAAAAGGAGATACAATCTAATTTGAAAAAAAACATGGGAAAATACCTTCTAGGATTTGAAGAAGTGTTTGAAATTGGCATTTACCTTGAACTTATGCAAGCCATGTGAGGATTACACAGTGTTTTATGATGCTTCTGGGGTTGGAATTCAAGTAGTGTCAATGCAAGGAGATAGAGTTGTGGAATATGGGTCTCGATAGTTGATGCCTAATGAATGGAACTACCCTATGAATGAACTCAATCTCGAATATCTATTTTATTATTTGAAGTTTTGGTGACATTATCTATTGGGATATAATTTTATAGTGTTTATCAATAACAAGAGGTTAAGGCATATCTTCTCATTGTGATATTTGAATCTTTTTGTAGCTGAGATGGGTTGAGTATATGTAGTCATTTCATTTTGAGCTAGAATATACAAATTCTAAAGGAAATGGTTTGTTTAATGATTTGAGAAGTAATAATTAGACACATGTGATTCAAGAGTCTAGTTCTCAGTGGAAGGTGATGACCTTATTGGATGACATGCATGTGGTGGTTCAAGAGATTCAAGAGCATATAAATCTTGTATATATTTCAGTGGAGTGTACACTTTTGATAGGGATATGAAACAAGCAATATGAGGATCCAAAATTTATAACCTTGAGGTAAATCCTTGAAGGTGTGGATTCACTTTTATATTGGATAATAGATGAGGATGAGTTCATCTATGTGAGGAATCGAATAGTTGGGCCTACAAGAATGCAAGAGAAGCTCATGGAAGAGTTTAATGCCTCAATGTGGTAGGTACATCCAGGTGTAACTAAAATTTATCATAACCTATGATGATATTTTTAGTGGCTAGGAATGAAGGAAATAACAGGGTTCGTGACATGATGCTACACCTGTCAGTAGGTGAAGGTAGATCATCAATGAACTGAATGTTTATTGCAGCCATTGCCCATTCTAGAATGGAATTAGGATGAAATGAAAATGAATTTCATTGTGGGTTTTCTAAAGAATACAAGGAATAATGATTCTATCTAGTTAATTATTGATCGAATAAAAAAAGTAGTGCATTTATTTCCTATACGAGAAACTTTTCCTAGTGGAGTTGTTGGGAGATTTTTATGTTTGGGAGATAGTCTGTATGCATGGGGTGCCACGACCTATATTTCCATACTGTGAATCACATTTCACTTCACGCTTATGTAATAACATTAAGAAGGTTATCATTTCATATGTATTATTGAGTATGAACTTACACCAACAGACAGATGGGAAGTTATAGCTTACTATACAAGTGCTTTAGGATATTCTATGTGTATGTATCTTGAATTTGGTGGGTCTTGGGAAAATAAATAGGATTTAGTTAAGTTTTACTATAATGATAGATATCAAGAAATGATATATATGGATCCATATGAATCAATTTATTATAGGAAATGCAGATAAACGCTATCCTTGATGGAGGATGGTGAGTTAGAGTTGTTGGGAACAAACCTCATGTAGGATACATCAGAGCAGGTGCTTCTAATTTGGAAACGTATGGATACAAATCAGAGTATAAATAATTCATATGTTGATTGAAATAGAAAACCCCTATTTTTATAGAGGTTGATCAGGTATTATTTTATGTGTCACCTAGACTCGGTCACCACATGATATGTAGATAGTGAAATTTGGCACCCAGGTTTGTCGGACTATTTGGGGTTGTGGAGAGAATCATGACGATGGCATACCAATTGGATCTTCCAAAGAAATACAACACTATGAATGATGGTTTCTATGTATTACAACTACATAGGTATAATCCCAACCCTTATCATGTGATCAAAATGGACGATGTTAAACTTGAGATAGATGCATCCTTTGAGGAGCATATGATATGTGTGTTGGATTACAGTGATAAATTGTAGTGGGGAAAGTCTGTGCCGATAGTTTGCATATTATGGAAACATGGACATGTGTAGGAGAAAATGTGGGAGATGGTATAAGATATGAGGTTTAAATGACCCAATATTTTTTACTTGGAATCCTAGAGATTCTTGGGAGTGATGATCCAGGACAAGATGTTATAAGGTGGGGTGATTGTAAGATCACATATTTTTATAGGTGTGTTTTGTTATGTGTTTCATGGGATCATGGTGGGATGGAAAAATTTATAAGAGGTTTAGGTTGTTTCAAGTGGAAAATGGGTTGATAAATCAGTTGTAAAATATTTTCACACTGTGTAAATTGATTACACATCATGTAATTTTTTGAGGGTTTTAATAAAATAAATTATAAGCGATGGTTTTTTCATCATATTCCATTAAATTGTTTTACCCAATGTGTAATAATATTTCACGCCATGTAAATGAACAAACATCAATTTTAAACTTGTTGTGCAGATGAATTCTCTATTTTTTCCATACGTATTTCTCATCCTTTGACCCTAGGCTCACTCTCGTGATTTTATAGGCTCCCAAATAGATTCCTAGATTTCCCGACCTATGTTTTCGGAGAATCAAAAGGCAGATTGAAGATATGCACCATTTGGGTATGTTTTTGCTTCTCATTTAGATCTATATCTCTCTTCCACTTATCTTTTTGGATAAAAATAGGATGTTTATCCATTGTTGGGTATAAATCTAGATCAAATAATTTTAGACCTTTATTCGTTATGATCTTGCATTTAGGATTTGGATCTAAATCTCGTTCATCATTGCGTTCATAATTCATCAACATAAAATTGGGGATTCTTTCATTGGATAGCATTGTCAACAAATTTAATTAGGTGGTCTAATATTCAATTCACATAATATTGATTTTGATATGTGTATAAATATTGTATAATTTATACCATTATTTAGAAATTTGAATTCTTAAATTGGGTTAATTAATGTGGCCATTTGATGATTTGAAGCATTGTGGAAATAAATAATTAATTAGATAATTAATTATGAGATTTAAGGGATGTAAAATTAGATAATAAATTTGGGGATTAATTATGAGATTTAGGGATCGTAATTTAGATAATTATATGTGGATTTAATTATGGGATGTTGAATTGGTTGAACTAAGATAATTAATTGTGGGATTAATTATGTGATTTTGAAGTTATATACTTTGAAAAAATTAATTGAAGAATTAATTATGTGACATTGAGGTGGTTGACTTGAGATAAATAATTTTAGTATTAATTATGAGATATTGGGGATATTTATTGAGATGAATAATTGTATAATTAATTATGTGGTATTGAGATGGTTGACTTGAGATAATTAATTGATAAATTAATTAATGACAGAGTTGGGATGGATCTTGGATAAGGGAACTCGACATAGTTCGAGACCCTATTAGGAGTTGTTGGTGTCTTTATTTTTAGTTTTCATTTTAAACACTAGATAGGTATATTAGCATGGCATGATTTTTTCTTTAGTTGGATATATGTATTTTCATGCAATAATTATCTTGAGATATTGGTATTGTCCTTGGTTATATATTCTTTCGCTACTGTTTATTATTTCGACTGGTGTATGATTCTATAAAAGAGTGAATATTCTCTTCATGAAGGACTTATTATACCCTTAGTACTAGTTGGACGACTTTAGCATACGAGGAGGCCTGGTTGAGGGCATGTGGAAAACTGGCTTGAGGCACCAGGGAGTGACACCCAGGACTGGATGTTACAATGATTAGATTATTTTTCACAGGTCCTAATATTCCTATTATAACCTATGATATAGGTTTTTAATTGAATTATGGAATAAGATATAGTTTGTATCGTATAATACATTATAATAATTTTTTTTATAATTTTTTAATTAGGAATTAATTTATATTTTTTTTATAAATTATTGATATAATACTGAAAATTTAGATATTTAGTTTAATTATATTTTTAGAAAAATAATTAATTATAAAAAAATATAATTAATTTTAATTTTTTATGAAACAAATAATAAAAAAAATTCCATAATATCAATTAATAATATTAAATACCTTTCTTCAATATGAAACGACATATAATTTATATATATACTACTTATACAGAAATTATAATATAATTTATAATATTTTTAGAAATTATAAAAAAATTCAAAATAAAAAAGATTTTATCATTTATTATGAATTTTACCAACAATTAATTTAAAATTTTCCAATTAAAAAGGCCCTATTTTGAGAAATTATTTCGAAAATATCAAAATTATATTTTTATAATTGATTTATTGAAGCTTTAAATGATATTAAATATGTTATTTTTTTACATAATATATGAATTGATCATATGAAATATAAATTATTGATATTTTAATTAAATATAATATATTTAAATTAATTTTATATTGAATAATAATATGAAGGAGTTTATATTAAAAAATATATAAAGTTTTTATATTTATTTAATTGTTTAATTTTAAAAATGATTGAATAAATTATAAAATGTTTATAATTTCTTTATTTAAGAATCATTTGTAAATGTTAATCTCATGACTAAATTTATGAAATGTTTATTTATTTAGTTTTACTCCTAGATTTATTCCTATATATAAATTATGTAATGATGTATGGTTTAGTTTGAATATGTTTAAAAAACATTATGTGGTTATCATATGAGCATATAAGGAGTTACATAATAAGAATGATGATTGATTTAGTTTTCTACTACCATTATATTAGATTTTTCATGAGGCATGATCTTGAATTTAATTGTTGTTACTAGTTTATATATATATATACATATATATTTATATTACAGGTTAGAATTGTTATGAAATTTTAGTCTCTCTTGAGTAAAAAAATCAAGATTAGTGGGAATTTGAGTCGGACTCCTCGGTATTCTAGAAGCATTGGCTCTAATTATAGAAATAACGATTGGGGACCAATCTCACCGTGCTTAATCTTTATAGGTATGGTGAACCTGATTTTTATTACAAGACTATGACCTCATTTCTGGATAAGAATCATAGTAGTGAAACAATCCCAGATCCTGTGGTTTATTATCTCAGGAAAATTAGTCTCATATATCAGTTGTACATAATAAAACATAATCATGATTTAAAGCCTTTTTTATCCTCATAAAATCTATCATTATCTCCTTAGAAAATGTAATTTCATAAGGATATAAATCAAAAGGTATGTGATCTAAAAGCCCAGTAAGGGGTGGAATGTCAAGGATGGAATAAAGGACATGATTAAGTACTACATTGCTGAGATTAATCAACATTATCATATCATATGGATAGGATCATCATCATAGTCACGATGAGAATGTTTAATAATGTAATTTAATATAGAATATGGATAATAATGAAACACAATAACATAGTTTTCAAATACCACACATAGTATTGAACAATGATATCATCATGTTCATGAATAATATATGTTCATAAATTGAAATATTGTTGTTGTAAATAATGATAGTATCATGTTCATTCATAATACACATAATATAATTAGATATATCACAAAAACCAATAAATTATATGGGCATATAATTCTTATCCCACCCTTCACATCATAAAATGGTCATAATCATTCACACCACATGGAATGATATCATAATATAATTGTTTTCATGAAATAATCCCATAGAATTGAATGGTTTTTGTATAGGATTTCACATATTATACTTTATTGAATACCCATTGGGTTTCCCAAATGAGTAGGGGAGACAATAAATTTGAATAAAATACCATTTTTCTTTAATATTAATCTACTGGAAAGGATTCAAATATGTGTTTTGGAAATAAATAAATTATTTTTGACAAATCTTATTATTTTTCTTAGAAATAATTTTGGAAGTGTAGAAACATGTATATCATAATAAATTTATGGGAATTAATATTAAAAAACATTTATAATTATATTATAGGAATATACATACTACAAATTTTATGAAATAGGTTATACACTAAAAGGGAGGGAGTTGGGTTCGAGAATTCCCTAACTATAAAACCCTATTTATTTCATCACTTTTCTGCCTCTTGAATAATAAACATCAGTTTATTAAAACATGGAACCAAAAATTATTTATCTTTATTTTTTCACTCTTAATCAATTATAATCATTTTATTTTATTCCTTAACTCCATTTGTTAAAGGTAAAGTGTTTTCATATTATATTTTCCTTAAAAATATCCCAATTTGTTTTGATTTCACTATATTTACTCAAGGTCATTTATGCATAAGTGGAGTTAACTATATAATCCTAAAATAAATAAATTTGTACATTAATAATCATAATTAATTACTTATGACTAGTAATAAGTGTGGTGATAAGAAAGGTGTTGAAAAAGTCCATTTTTGCAGTTAATTGCCTATTAATAAGACATTGTCTAATGAAGAATAAAGTAAAGTTTGAAAAAATAAATATGTTAGAAATATAAATATTATAGTTGTTTAAAATAATTAATATAACTTTTATCTACCACTATATTAATTGTATAATATTTGGGTTTTAATAAATAAAGAAAAAGGAATAGAAGATGAGAATATGAAAAAAAGTTGATGAAAACATACCTTATTCTCAAGGTTTCTTCTTTTCTACAACACCAAAAACCATTGATGCAAGGAGTTGGATTAAAAATGAATGTGCTTAAGGATGATAGGTGGATTAAAATAGTATATTTAGATGTAACATTGTCTTTGGTATGTGTAATTGAAGTGGTTTGGCAAGGGAGGGGTGATCCACTATTTATACTTGAGGGGAGGGGTATTTTAAGGAAAACATATTGAATAAATTACTATATCTAAGGTCAACCATTCAACATAAATATTTTTGACATTATGGAATATATTTGGATTAAAAATCATACTTTTAATAATTGAAAACACTTATTAATCTTAATTTACTATTTTAATCAAATGGAATGGTGTAAAAATGATAAAATATTATTTTAATGCAATACTTTAGACTTTTAGACTTGGAAAATACTTTTTAGGTTTTAAAAACTAGTTTACTATTTTTAAATTCCATAGTTATTTAATTAAATATTTTTTTGTTCAATCAAAAAATTTTATAATTGATTAGGTCATTATTTCATCATGAAGTTTGTAATTTAAAATAAAGTAGTTATGAAAAAACTATACCTTTTTTATTTACCAGAAAATTGAGGAATTTAAGAAATTTATAAAAAATATAACTTAAATAATTTTGAGGTCCTAATTCTAAAAATTTTATTGATTTTATCAAAATATTTTTTTGACCTATGTAATTTTAATTTTTAATATAAAAACTTATGATGTTTAAGAAATATATTAAAATACATTTTTTAAATGCTCTTATATTTTCTTTGAGTATTTAATCTTGATATTTATTTTATTAAATTATAATATTTATATATCCATAAATTAATCATGATAAATTTTATTTATATTAAATTTTATTACTTTTGAGGTTAAATTAATATTCTAACAGCTATGTTACTTTTTTCACAGGTCATGTTACTATTTTTAACAGTGAGGTTACTATTCTTAACGGTTAGGTTATTATTCAAACAGTAACAATAATATTCTAATGGTCATATCACCTCCTATAAATAAAAATTAAATCCTTCATTCATTAATCAATACAATTCTTCCCATGGTTCTAAATTTTCCTTTTCTAATATTTCCATTGGTTTACTACTATTCTGTTTTATTAATAGGGGTAATGGTTCTAGAATATTGGAATAATACAATTTTTCCATTGATAATTTTTTTATTTGATATTTTTCTATTTGTTATATTTTTAATTTTAATGGGTTTAGTTGCTGACTAATGTAATGGTCTATATTAATGAAATAATTTTTTTTTGTTGTTTGTATATATTACTATATAACATAATATAAAGCACATTTTTCTAGGATTCAAAGATAACATATAAACTCTAGTTCATTACACTCTTCCCCACTTTATAAATTCCTTCCACAAATTTTCAGCACATATTTTGGGTTGAGAATAGATTAGGGTACTTATATTTCATTATTACATATGCTTCTCAAATCACATCATCATATTTATGGTTTCACCAAAGCACATTTACAAGGTCATTTGTCTTATTTTATTGATATTTGTTTCTATGTTCAAAGATCTTCACTATATTATCTTTATTAGATAGGTCAGTCTTCAGTTGTACCTCTTCTGGATTTAGAACTTGTGAGAGACTAGGTACGTATTACCTCAAGAGTGATATGAGGATCACATCATGAATACAAGAAATGTTTGGTGGAAGTGCTAGTAGATATAAAATATCTTATATGGGATCAAAGATCTCAAAGGGGATAATGTACCTCAGGACAATATTTCATATCCTTCCAAATCATATGACTCTCTTCCATAGTGACAATCGAAGGAAAAAAATGTCTCTAACATCAAACTCCAATTCCCATCGATGAGTATCAACATAGATTTTTTTTGACTATGTGCATCTATTATATGTTGTTAGATGAATTCACATTTTTCTATCATCTCAGATAGAATATTAGGTTCAAGTTTCTTTCATTCACCAACTACATACCAACTAGTAGTAATTCTACATCACTTCCCATAAATCCATTTAAATACTTGATTGGAAGATATTGTTGTATAATAACTAAAATAATGGGAGATATTGATCTCATTCACTATTAATTCCATTGAGTAGTCTCTCATCATGTACTTGAGTGACTTAATGGTCCTTTCATATTGGATATCCTTTTGAGGGTTATAGGTTGTACTAAATTTCAATTCAATATTTAGAGCATGTTGATGACTTCTCTAGATATTAAAAGTGAACTGTAGATCATGATCATAGACAATTGAAAGTGGTTCCCCATGAATCCTTACCATTTCCATTATGTATATAATTTCATGTTACTAAAAAGTAACTCTACCTAAATAATGATGAAGTTGAATCCCTACTGATTCGATCCACCACAACCCATATTGTATTTCTTCCTTTGTATATACTCAGTAGAATAATGACAAAATCAATGGTGATGTTCTCTTATTTCCATATAGGTATGGACAATGGTTTCATCATCCCATTGTACTTCAATTTATCTACTTTAACTTTCTAACATAGCAAGAACTTTGAGGTGTACTCAATAATATCCTTCTTCATGTTATCCCAACATAAGTTCTCTCAAAGATCACAATACATCTTGGTGTTATATGCATGGATAGAGAAATATGATCTTTATGAAATATCCAACAGATCTTTCTTTATATCAAGCGATGTATGCAGAAAAATTATAGTTTCAGAATGTATGAAACCATCTTTATCAATGTTGAATGCATGAATCGTTCACTACTATACTACTTATAGCTTCTTTTGAATCTCTAAATCACCCCTCTGTGCCTCTTTGGTATTCAATTTGATAGATGGTTGAGAAATAATTTGATAAAGTTAGTATGTGTTCCCTACCATTAATATTTATAGATCCATCTTTTTCATATCCATGAAGATAGGTTCTTTCTCAATTTTCATCTGGGATAGATTAGCATTTTATCTTATGCTAAGATCATTACATACCTTATTCATCTTTCCGAAAAGTTAGTGAATAGAACAATCAAAATACTTAATTGACTCTAAAAATATTCATTGATTCATGTTATACTCTTTATGTGTGAATATATAGTTTAGAATCTTGTGATATGTATATATGTAACACATTTCACTATAGAGGTAGTTCCACTAAATATTAATGGTGAAGAATAAAACTATAATATCTATATCATGCATTGGGTAGTTCTGATCATCGATATTTATATTTCACAAGGAATATGCTTTTTACATTATATTTCTTCAGGAGTACACAACCCAATATTTTTTTTAAGAATCTATATATATCATAAAACCATCTCAACTTGACAGTAGTGTAATCCCAGATGCAGTGATTAGCTTTTTCTTGAGCTCCTTAATGATTTACTCATGTTCTTCCATCCATAAATACTATAAAAATTTCTTTATTTACATATTTATAGTGATATAAAATCATGATAAATTCATCATAAAACATCAGTATTACCCACATAATATAGGGATAATTCAAATCTCTATGAAACTATTGGTTTTGGGTTATTCATCAATAGCCTTTTTCTTTGAAGTGTCCATAAAAATTCCCTAAAATGTAATCACATGCCCCAAGAAAGTGACCTTCTGTATCCAGAAGTCACACTTTTTAAACATATTATACATTTTCTATTTTATTAATATCACCAAAAAAATCCTTAGATGATCTCTATATTCCACCTTAATCTTAGATTAAATCATAATTTTTTCAATAACAGACGCCAAAAAAATTTCAAGGTGGACTCTAAATACATTATTCATAAAATACATAAATATTTCAGTGGAATTAGTAAGACCAAAGGGTATACATATGAACTTATAATTATCATACCTCTTATATATGGATGTCTTCAGAATATATTCTTTGTTTACCTTCAGTTTATGATATCCAGATTTAAGATCCACCTCTCAGATGTATTGATCACGTCATATTTGATTGAACATTTCTTGAATCCTTGGAAGGGGATTCATGTTATTTATAGTGATCTTGATGAGATCCATATAATAAATATAATACTACAATGATCCATCATTTTTATAGACAATGAGAACCAGTGTACCTAAATATGATGTACAAGGGTGTATGAACCCTTTGTCCAAATTCTCTTGGAACTACATATTTAATTTCTCTATTTCAATCAGGACCATATTATAGGGGGATTTGGAGATGGGGTGGCTTTGGGTATAATATTTGTTGAGAACTATACCTCATTATCTAGATAAAGGCTGGGTAACTCCTTAGGAAATACCTGAGTATATTCCCTTATAATGCGAATTTCCACAAGGTTGGTGCTTTCTTTTGACTCAATTATTTAGGAAAGATATGATTCTTCACTTGGTTTTAACACCCATACCATCAAGGTACTTTCCAAAGGATATTCATGATATACCTTGAATTTTTAAAATAGCATGTGATGGTTTGAAATATAGAACGAAATTTAATTTTCCTAATAAAAAGATCCAATCCATGCTCAATATAGTGTAAAATTCCACCGAGGGATGGATTACATGATTTACTAGAAGAATTTTCCCATAGATAATAATAATATAAGATTCCAAAACATCGGTTTCATTGATCACACCACTAGGTGATTTATGAATATCTCTACCTCTAGGAATTGGATTTATAATTCAATAGTTATAGAAAACATACAATATATAATGGAATACATAGAACCCAAATCAAATAATTTTTTTTCATTACTTTGTGAATATGAAGTATACCTTGTAAAACATCATTTTCATTTTCTACATCATTAATAATTTTGGAATAGGATTTCACTTTATCCAATGGATTTAGGGGTAGATAACACTGATTACCCACAATGACCTGTGATTTAGAGCACTAGCTTGCATAGTTCCCTATCTCCCTATAGTTGAAACATTGAACCATTGTTAGAGAATTAGGAGGTTCCATACTTTCCTTCATTATGTTGGTCAGATTCATTGTATCTATATGATATTCATGAGTTTGGTGGAATTCATTCCTATAGATGAAGGATCTCTATATCCCTTTGAGAAAATTACCTTGACGTGTCTTCCCACATTTTTCACATTTTGGTGGTTGGATATTCATTCCTCCTTTGTCATTTGATCAACCAACTTGAAAGTTCATTCTTATATTATTATATCAGACTATAGGAAAATCCTAAAACCTCTATCTCTACATAAATACCACATCAAACTAATTCTTTATAAATCCAAAAATATCATTTATCTTGAGCCATTAAAAGTTTTTTTTAAAAAATTAAATAATATATATATTTTTCTATCATTGTTGATAAAAAAACCTAAGGTATATATTATGATCCCTATGAAAGTTTTATTATAAAATATAAAAATTCACCTTCTTTTATCTTATGATTTAGTAATTATATCTCTATCTTCATTTGAAGATATTGAGAGAAATTATTTTTATAAAATAACTTATTAATGTATTCTATATTTTCTAATTTTTCTTTTTTTTATATTCTTTACCATCCCCCACCATTGATCAGAATCTCTATCTAAATAGAAAACATAAAAAGAAAATTTATCCTTCTAAGAACATTGGATCATATAATAGATCTTCTCCATTGAGTTAAGCCACAATTATACAAAAAATTGGGTTAAAAGACCCACTAAATGTTAGTGGTCATTGTCGTATAAGGGACTTGATAACTAGTTTATCCTTATTTTATAAAGGTTGAAATTACACATAGTCCATGATATTATTCATTTATTTATATATATAGGTAATAATATCCATGAATTTTTGAACTCATCCTACCATTTTATTAAGGATTTTGTTTAGAAAAATCATTTCATTATCCCCCACATGGGTTGTTAATATTTATTCTCCTAGTTCCCACTATTTTCTTAAATATGAAAGTTTTTAACAAACATAATACAATAAATCAGGAATAAATAATTTATCCTTATGTGTAAATTAATTATAAATTCATATCATATGGGATTCTACTATTTATAATTTTTCTAGAATTATTCTTCTAGGATCATGTAATTTAATCCTTTTCTATCATTAAAATAATTAATTAACCTATTTATACATCCTTGATAATGGTTTTTATAGAGTTTCTGATTAACTAAATCACATCCCTTAGTATTTTCAAACCAATTGTATAATAATGCCTCTTTATCATGAACCTGGTGAAAATTGATTTAATACATAATCCACCCTTTTGGGTTTATTAATGCTATGTACAACTTTACTAGAGTCAAATCCCCTTGTAGTATCCAAACTAGGATTCCACTTCTTAGAAACCTTGAGCTCCAATACATTACCAAAAAATAGTTTGTTTACTTGTAATTAGTCGTATACATATGGGTTTCACTATTTTTTTAGTCTTAATTCCCATATTAACTAAACCATAGCTCTAATAAGAATATAAGGACCCAATTTTTTCTTACAAGACTATCATATCATTCTTAAGATAAAAAACATAATAGTGATACAATCCATTATTCTAAGGTTTAATATCTTGAAACAATTGTTCTCATACATCAATTGTACATAATAATGTATAAAAATTATTTTAATCCTTTTCATTATCATTATAAAATCATTCACATTCTCTAAAGTTCATGTAAATACCTAAGGATAAAAATCAAAAAAGGGTCAGCTAAAATCCCAGTAAGGGGTGGATTATAATTATAGGAATAAGGAAAATTAATCCATAGAACATGGGTGATAATAATAAACATAATCATATTATAATAAAATTGGTTAGAATGATTTTCATGAATCCCTCACTAATAATTTCTTATTTTCATAAGAATGAAACATAGAGTTCACCCTATGGTAAATCTTTGGAGGAGGCTTCACACACAAAATTCTATTTTCATCACTACTTAAACCCCTAAAACTACAAATGATGTAATAATATAATGGGAGGATTATTAATTCATGTAATTTATATTATTTAAATGAAAATAAAAACAAAAATGTATAAAACAATAAAGTGAAAACAAAAATATGTTAGTGAGAAGAATTGTTCTCTTAAAATTTTATGACAATTCTATTATTGTTCTTCAAAATTTAATCTCACTAACCCATTCAATATAGAGATCAAACCTATCACTCTACACCCTCCATTTTAATTTTTATTATCCCACACCTAACCTCCAAATATGAGACAATGCACCCAAAAATCATCACCACAATGCTACTCCACTCTGCATGAAACATTATAATGATGAAGGAGAATAATAAAAAAATGAGGAGAAGAATACAATGGTTTGGAAATTAAGGTGAACCATACACCAAAACTGGCATAAAAAATATAGAAATTTTAAGGAATTGAATGAGAAGAAATTATTTAATCACAAAAAACTAAATCACTACCACAATCCCACCAAACAACTATGAGGGTATGTTCCCCATTTTCATTGATATTAAATGAGTAGGATGGGAGAAAACAAAAAGTCAAAACAAAGGGGAAAGAAAATTGATGATGAAAACCAAAAATAATATGTATTGATGATATTGAAATATATTATTATATAATTTTACTAAAAATATATAAAAATTGTCCAACCAAAGTTTCGAACCCTTTAGAATAGAGTGGAAGTGAGAATTTATAGGAAAATCATGTCTATATTTACCTCTAAAAATATCCTATGAATGTTTCTATATTTTCGGCCCTTTTAATGGATAAATATAGGAAATAGTTATTCTTGGAATTTGTTTAAAAAAAACTCTTATATCAATAGAAAAATTATGATCCTTGTTTTATATGGTTAGTGAATGGTTTGATAGTTTTTCCTAGTAAATTATTTCTACCATAAAAACTCTTGTAATTCCAATGAACTGAATTTCCAAGAATATATGTCATTGAGTAAGATTGAATATCATGTGTCCATATTTATAAAAAATGTTAATTACTAAGTTATATATTATCATGATTAATTTCATCACATTTTGGACGCCCATTTATAATATATGTTCCCATTATCAAAATTCACCAGATATGGACATAGATTTTGAGGCCTATATTTTGGGCCTCAAAATTCTGGATTGAGATTTGGGTACAATACAATTAAATTAACCCCATCAATTACTTTATCCTAAAAAATTATTTTATAATATTTATTAGTCTACATGTTTTGAACAAAATACAAAACAGATGTAAAAATATATAAATTCTAAAATTAGACCATTTTCACAATTATGGTCAAAATATTAATAATACATAGAATTTATACAATTTCCCATAAAATAGGAAATTTGTGGGATTAAAAAATTTAATTATATAATAATATATGTTAAATTATAATTTTCATTAATTCACTACACTTAAAAATTTCATTCCTAGGTAATCATCAAATATATAAATCCAAATACACACCCAAATCAAAAGTGATTAAATTTTCAACCTCCCAAATCCATCCAAGTACAAATCACAACTTACCTCACAATGAAATTCATGTCACTATTAACTTAAGAGAAATAAAAATAAAAACTTATGGAAAAACATAAAAACATCATGTGTCACCATAGTCCCGTGAAAATTCTCATATGTCCACACTATGAGACATAAAACTAAATTCAATCATCAGGAATTTTTCAAGGTGAATTTTAATGCTATGGGTTGGTGGGTAAAGAATTTAAAAATTTAAGGCCAAAAGTATGAGGTTGAAATCATAAATAAAATTTATAAATATTAATGTGATTACATAGTAAAGATTCCTCACTCAATTTCTATTACATTTGAAACATAACACTCCCTTTTTATGACAATCGACATTATTCAAAATGTGAATACAAAGAATAATTTCATCCTAATTATCCCTTTTAATTTCTATCTCTTTCTTCCTTTTTTTTATTTTTTCATGTAGGATTTGATTAAAATAAAATATCATTAAAAATTAAAATCATAAACTTTATTTTATCGAAGGAAATGTGTTATAAATTTCATCATAATGAACAACTCAATCTCACCTCCATTTTTCTTATTTTTTTTCTTATTTCTCAATATTTTTCTTTTTTAGGAGAATCAGATGTCCAAAAAGAATAAAAATGAATTAATTTTACTCATTTCCATTATTCAAATGACCAAAATAATAAAACACACCATATACACCCAAAACAAGATATATCCAAAAGAACACACAAAAAAACTCTTCTATCACAATCAAAAATGAAATATTCATGCAAAAATATCAAGAGTGAAGGTGGGTAAGGAAAAATTAGATTATAATGTCATTTAAACCTATAAATAAATTACTGGATTATAAGGGATAACTAAGGGTAAATTTTAATGTGGTTATCAAGATAAATTATATCATTCCAAATAAAATCCATCAATCACACCAAAACAATTTATGAACTTCAATTCTTTTAAAAAGAATAACCACAAGTTCTGATTTTAAAAAAAAATCCAATATTTTCTCTAAAATGTTTTGTTATTAAGAAAATTATTTCATAGTGGTTCATAAAAAATTATAGGTATAGAATAAATATTTTTATTTAATGTTTAATGTGATTGAATTTCAGAAATTGTTTGAACTTATAAAAATTCGTGAGATTAAAATTCTAGGAAAAAGATATATCATCAAAAGTCATTTAAAATCCATTTATTAAAAAATAAGAAAACTCACTAAAAATAAATTGAATTATTAAAAATGATACAAATACTCATTTAATATAAAAGTTTTGAAAAAATAAAAAAAATTAGAAGACACAAAGGCTCCTAAGAAGTTTGAAACTACCCCCACACTTAAAATTTAACTATCCATTGATTAAGATCAACAAAATTAAAATATAATGAAAGAAAAACCTAGGAGAATAAATAAAAAACCATATTTTTTTGGTGTAAACATTAAGTTAATATCCTAGTTGTTACCACTTAGACCTAGAAATAAGAAAATATATATATCATAAGAAAAATAATGAAAAAATAGAAAGAGAAAAGAGTATAGAACATGTTTAAACCCCTAAGTCGGTGCTAGGTTTTTACTTCTCCTAGTTA
Organism: Viscum album; assembly: GCA_963277665.1. Taxonomy (NCBI): domain Eukaryota; kingdom Viridiplantae; phylum Streptophyta; class Magnoliopsida; order Santalales; family Viscaceae; genus Viscum; species Viscum album. The sequence goes on from OY728160.1 coordinate 755,491,581, forward strand.
GGAAATTATATAACTCTATCTATAATCTATAACTATGAATGGCTTATGTTATTTGAAACACCACATTTGTTTCATCCTAATATCCATTCAATATCATTAATTGTTGAATAACCCATGAATAGAGTACAATATATGCATACCCTTTTCAATGTAGTACATCATCCATGTTAGGGGAAGAAAAAAGAATGGGTCCTCACTTTCTTTGACCATGGATTATTTTTCCTCTTCCACTTCAACATATAGGTCCTTCACATGTAATGATATCTGGGAAATTTTAGAAACGTGGAATTAAAAAATAGTAATTAAAATTGAATATGATTAAAACATGAAGATTCAATAGAGAAGTATTCCCCTTCAAGTATATCGTCTTGGTATGTTATTTATTTAAGAAATACCAATGGGAACATCATCTCAGTAGGGGAATCTTCTTCATTACCATTAAATTCAATGTATTGGTAGAGAGTTAATGATTATTCATGATTAAATATAATAAAATCACCTAACTTTTCAACTTCTAAAAATTATAACTAGTAATCATCCCAATCATATTGATCTCCCAACAATTGCATCAAATGGAATTCATTTCTCGTAGAAATCCTCTAGAAATTATTGGTTAAAGAAAAATGGAACTTATATGGATTTTGAAAAAAAATATTTTGGTTCTTCAACTATGAATATTTGTGGAAATTGTTTTACATCATCTACAATGTGTTTTTGCTAATTCTCTGACCTCAAATATTTTAGTTCTTCAAGAGAATTGGAAAGGGTCATTATTTGGTTTCTCACTACTTCAAGCGTCTTATAATTTTTTTCAATTGATTTTTTTTTGAAATTGAATATATAAACAATAATACCTAAAAATATGATAAATTTGAATATTAATATTTCAATAATATGAAAAATAACCATGAAATTCATACTTTGAACCTGGAATATAATGATGTGTAATGAACATATTTTTTTTAGTTTTTAAAATTTTTATTTCTATTTTGTAGAAAATTGTGTCAATTTGAATAGACTAACTTTGAAAATTTTCAATTTGATGAGAGTTATCTCTCATGGATCCATAACATATAATTCATTAGTTTCCTAAGAATGTGGCATATAGTACACACTATGTTTGATATCTTGATGAGGACGCTCACACACACTATTGTTTTATTGTCACTATTTAAAACCAAACATATTAATAATGATATAATAATATAATAGGGGGTTCTAGAAATGAATGTGTTATATAAATATATAAATGTAAATAAAAAATAAAGAATAAAAATAAGTGAATGCATAAAGTTTTTAATGAGATATATTGTCATTATTGGTAGTTCTTGGCTATGCAATCATTATTATTTAAAAATAAAATATCATTATCCCATTAAATGTAGAGATCAACCCTATAAGTCTAAAAACTCCCTTTGAATTTTTATTCACCTGCACTAAACCTTTTCATGTGTTTAAATACTCCTTCACATCATCACCACAATTCTGTGCCACCCTACATGATGTATTATGATGATTAAGGAGAGGAATAAAAATAAATTCGAAGAGGAATACACCATGAGTGAAAGATGGGTGAAGCCAACACCAAAAACTAATTCAACATTACTAAAATTATCAAAATAGAATGAAGATAAATCATTTAATAATAAAAAATTAATGCACCCCAAACCTGAAACAAAAATAATGGTTAGTTCCCAATTTTCATGGGGATTAAAAAGAGAATGGAGGGGGGGAAAGTGAGAAAAAAATATATAATTTTAAGAGAGGAAGAAAACCAACCAAATATGTATTGATAATATGGAACTATATTACAGTATCATTTCCCCTACAAATATACAAAAATTACCAACCGATTTTTCCAAACCATGAGAAAGGTGTGGAGGTGAGAATTTATAGGAAAATTTGTGGCCAAATTTAAATCCATAAATTTACTCTAAAATTTGGATTCTTTTTGGACCACATAAAGGCTGAATACAATAATTATTTCTTATTAAAAATTATTTGGATAGGTCTACTATATCCACCCATAAAAATTTGTCTCTATTTCACATGTGTATTAATGGTTTTGATGGTATTACTATGGTAATTATTTCTTCCATAGAGACTCATGGAATTCCAATGTAATGAATCCCAAAGAATTTATGGAACTTAATAAAGATGAATATCACGTGTTCACAGTTACAAAAAAATATTCATTAATAATTTCTATAGTTTAATGTCAAATTTCAGAATTTTTGGCATCATATTTTTTAGATATGGGTCCATCTTCATAATTCACCAGATTTGGACATGGATTTTGAGGACTAGATTATAAGATGGTTTTGGGCTTCAAATGGTGGGTTGATCTTTTGGATGAATTGAATGACTTGTATCTCATCTTGTATTTGATCTAAAAACAAATTTCCTAATTTGGATTAGTGTAGAAGAAGTTATTTCCAAAATTCAAAATTTATGTAAAAATATTTAAATTCCATAATTATTCTATTATCATAATTAGAGTCAAAATATTAATAGAACCTTAAAAAATTACCCTTATAAGATAAAATTTGTGGTATTAAAACATTGAGGTATAAAATATTATATATTAAATTATGAGTTCCATCATATAGTATTATCATCATAGTAATGAGGGAAAAAATTGATAAAGGCATAAATGTAGGATATGCCTAATAATAAAACATCAAAACATAGTGGTCAAATACAACACATAGTTTCGAACAATTATATCATCATGGTCACACATATCATCTGCGCGTAAATTTTAACATCAAAATTATGAAAATTGATTGATTCATGTTCATACATAATACACATAATCTCACGAGATATATCACATTAACCATTTCATTATAGGGCTACATTATTCTAAGACCACCAATCACATCATAAAATTGTCATAATCATGCATGCCACATGAAAATGTAACATATAACAATCGTAGTAAAGAAATAAACCCAAGGAAATGAATGAATTTCATAATGAATTTCACATATCATACATTGTTGAATAACATTAGGGGTTCCCATATGAATAAATTATATCATAAATTGCAATAAAATATCATTTTTATTAGAGATGAAACAACTCAAGTGGAGTAAAAGATCTGTTTTTTTAAAAAATAATGAATTTTTTATAAATCATTATATTTGGATTTGGATTCATTTCTTTGAGGTAGAAACATTTATATAACAATAGAGTTAATAAACATAATATTGAAATGAAATTTCAAGGCTATTATTTAGATATCCATATTGAAAATTATATAAAAGAGTCTACAACCCAAAAGAGAGGGAGTTGGGTTTGAGAACCCCCTTACATTAGATCCTAATTTATTTCATCTCTTTTCCACCACATGAATAATAATCTTATATTTATTTTAAAATGAAACCAAAAGTTAATTATGTTCATTTTTTCACACTATATTTATTATAATCAATGGATTATATTCCTTAATTCCCTTTGTTGAAATTATCACATTTTGTTTTGATTTTGATATTATAGTTTAATGTCATTTATAAATAGGAATAATTAGTTATATAAGAACAGAATAAATGTATTTAAAAATTTATATATAATAAATAAGTTATTATAACTATCCATAAGGGTGGTGATAAGAAAGGAGTTTGAAACATCATCGTTGGGGGTTAACCACCCATTAATGGGACAATATCTAAAGAAGAATAAAGATAAGTTCAAAATGTAAATCTATAGTAAATAAATTTTGTAAAGTTATTTTACATAATTAATAAAATTTTAACATACTAATAAATTATTATTATTATTATTATATTTTTTTGAAGGTAATAGAGAAAAAAGGAATAGAAGATGAAAATGAAAAGACAAGTCGATGAAAACTTTCCCTTTTCTTGGTGTCACTTCTTTTCTATGGCACTAAACTCATTTGATTCTTAGAGTTGGTTTACTAAATAATTTCCCTAAGGATTATAATGGGATTAATAGAGGGTATTTAGGTAAAAAATTGTCTTTGTTATGTGTAATTGAATTTTTTTACTATGGTATGTCTGAGGTGTTATTTATACTTGATGAGAGCGACATTTTAGTGATACAATATTGAATAAATTATTATATACAATAAAAACCATTTAAAAGTAATATTATTAAAATTATGAAATATATTTTGATTAAATAATAATAATTTAAGTTTTTCAAACGTTATATAATCTAAATTTATTAATTTAATTAAAAGGAATGGTGGAAAAAGAAAAAATATTATTTTAATAGAATACTTTAGAATTTAGACCTTTGAAAATAATTTTTATATTTGGAAAAAAATTACCACATTTAAATGAATGATATATAAAATTAAATATGTTTTCCATCGATCAAAAATTTCTAGAATTGATAAGGTGATTATTATATCCTGAATGATGCAATTTAAAATACAGTAGTTACAAAAAATTTGTATTTTTACTATTCTTCTAAAAATTAAATTTCTTCATAAAATTACCAAAAAAGATAATACTTATGTATTTTTGATGAAATGATTTTGAAAAATGACATAAATTTTATCCAAATATTTTTCTATAACAGGTAATTTTAATTTTTAATATAAAAAATAATGTTTTTTACAAAATACATTAAATTCAGTTTATTAAAAATATGCTTATATATTATATTATTTTTTAAACATGATATTTATTTTATGAAATTATAATATTTATATGTTCTTAAATTACTTATGATAAATATTATTTATATTATATTTTATTATATTTGGGTTAAATTACTATTCTAATGGTCTTGTTACTATTCCCAACAACTAGGTTGTTATTCTAAATGGTCATGTTACTCTTCCTATTGGTAGAGTTAGTATTACAATAGTCACATTACTATACCAAAGTTCATATGAAATCATATAAATAAAAATTCATTCCTTCATTCATTATTCACTATAATTCCACCCAAGGTTCTATATATCTTTTTCTAAGATATAGTTTGGTCAATTATTTTTTTTTCTATATTTGTTTTTGTAAGAGTGATGATTCTAGATGAATGGAATTATCCAAGTTTTCCAATTCAATTTTTTTGTATTTAAATTTTTTCCCATTATAATATTTTTAATTTTTACGGGTTTAATTGTCGAATAATGTAACAATATCTATTAATGAAATAACGTTTTTTTGTTGTATTTATGTGTCGTATGTGCATAGTACTATATAATATAATATAAAACACATTTACATAGAAAAAAAATATCAGTTATAAACTTTGGGGTGTAACATTAGTTATTGTTTATTTTAAACAATTTTAAGAATTTTCATGAAAGGGTTTCATGTAATTTATGCATACGATGAATTTGTATATATTTGAATATATTTTATTTAATTTGGGATTTTAAAAAAATCCATGAGATATTTATAGAGTCAATAATAAATATGGTTTGGATATATTAATTTTGTAGAAGGAAAATGGATTCAAAACTAAATCATTAGATTATTTCATACATGTAAAGGGAATTCAGGAGATAATATGGTGGGGTAATAATAGATTTTTAATGTTTCCAAGTGTTAGATTCCTAATAAATTAGATACTTATCTTCACCTTGACTATCCAACTAGATTAGTTCATTCTAAATATAGGTTCCCAAGTATTATTTCGTGTAAGGAATGGTGGAAAGGTCTCATGATGGTAATTAAGTAAATCCAAATTGATAGATAATGGTGCTTCATTTTTTTTCAAAAATCATTCATGGTGGTACTATTGGCTTGATTGTTTTTGTTGGTAAGGTTTGAGATTATTGAAAAAGGATGGTTGTCAAAGGATGTGTGAATACAGAGTGAAAAATTCTAATACGATAGAGTGAAATATGATTGATCTCACAAATCATGAACTATATGATCTTGTGGAGCGTGACATGTTTGATCTCGAGGAGAAAAATATGTCTAATCAAATTGAAGGAGAATGTGTTATATGATGGAGTGTAAATTTTAGAGCTGATCTTGTGGAGGATACAAATGAATAATTACATGATTATTATAAGATCTCATATTGAGATTATGCGAAGAACCTAAAGACATCACATGATTGTTTGAGGATCTCACCGAGAGATCATGTGATGCACCAGAAGACATGAAATAGTTTTCAGAGGATCTCATGGGGAGATCACACGAATCACAAGAAGATCAAAAATATTTAAATGATAGATATATCATATTATCATTTGAAAACACATAACTGTATGATTTTCTATGGATCTCAGGATGGGATCTCATGAAATTTTAAAAGACAATGTCACTGACCACATGATTTTCATTGGATCTTGTGATGGGATAACATGAAGAACTCATAGTTTTGTTTGGAACGTACGATGTGATATCATGAATTTTTGGATAAAAATATCACTAACCACATGATTGTCATTGGATCTTGTAATGGTATCTTTTTAATAACTCATTATTACCCTTGTATCTTGTGATGATATCACACAAAGATCTAGATGTTAACAAATATTACCACTCTATGAATGTATTTGGATCTCACGATGGAATCACATGAAGTTCCTGATCGATATTATTAAGGCATTAGATCATATGGATATCTATGATTTATAGAGTTAAGGTGGTGTAATTTTTCAATAAATACCCATTAACCCATCCTTAAGAGTTGAATTTTTTTTCTTAAAAGATTCATGTGACGAAAAGTCTAGATAAGGGGTGTCATGTGAAGTGAAGGAGTATACATTATTGATATCATGTGAGTGTGTCACATGAGTAGAATGAAGTCCTGCACTGGAATATTTTAATTGTAGCAATCCATGTAAGGTCTTATAAAAGGATATCATGAAGGAGTCCCACCAAGTGAAGTACACATTGGTGGATGAACTCATAAAAATACCCTTGGATATCTCATGATATGTATGAACTAAAAAAGTTCTTGCGATCTGTATGAATTGAACGAGTTCTTATTATTTGCATTATTTGATCAATTTATCAAAATCCAAATGATCTAAACATGTTATTTTGATCTGCATGAACCAAAAAAGGTCTCATAAAGGAGTATTGCAAAACTTTTTCATGAAGGAGTCTCACATTAGTGTCATGTAAACTATGTGACCTAAAGGGTGTCTCATATAGTGGTCTTAATGATGGGTCTTGAGAAACAATCATGTAGAGGGGTCTCTCACCAGAATCCCATGCAAGGGTTCTACACCAAGATCTTGTGAAAGGGGTTATATACCAAGATTAATAATAGGAGTAACATAATAGGGTTTTGTGCATGGAGACAAATTCCATCATTACCCTGTGAGAAAAATCATTTTCAAATCTAAAAAAGAATAAGAATATAGTGGATCTTCACTATTAGAGAATATTTTCAGAAGTATTGTATTCTCTTCTACATCCAAGAATATAAAAAGAAGAATTGGAATCCCTTTGAGATCATTCCAAATCTATAGTTTATAATTGTTGATTATACAGTAAATATAAGTTTGTTCCATGTTTCAAGAAGGTGGATGTTCTACATCAATGTGTTTTCATAGAGTTGAAGGAGCATCCCAAAATGAAATTCAAAAGAACATATGCCTTTAATTGAGGGTATATCAAATATTTCTAATTAAGGGAATTATATGTCCATAAATAGTTTGTGAATCCTTTCTTGATTAATGATCAAAGGAATAGAAATAAGGTTATTTTTCTACTGATAGAAATCCATCGATGGAAAGAAAGTGGGAGTGATATTTGGGAACATGTGATTTTTTCATGAATCATATATGGTAGTGAGACAAGGAATAAAAGTGGTCTAGATAAATACATATATTTATAGTTAGATTTAGTGTATTTGGTATATCAACACACTGACTTTTTATGCTCCTCAGATGTAGTCTAGTGAGGGTGAACATTATAAGAATCTATGTGTCCTTGTGTATGATTTATTGATTTAATTTCTATACATCATAATCAAATAACGTAGTAAATGATCACATCAACATAAACAATAAAGAGAGAATTAAGTGACCCTTATAATAAATAGGTCGAGATCTAGTAGGATAAAAATAATTTCTAAAAGAATATATATACCTAGATTTAAACCCCTCACAGGTTAGGGTATCTAATCCCCTTTTGGGTATAAAAATTGGTATCAAAATTTAGGTTTATTTTATTGTATTTGTTTACTCTAAATTGTTTATTCATCTCCTGAAATTAATGTTTTAGCTTTCTCTATTCTCACTCTACCATTAGTAAGGGTAGAACCGGAAAGAAGAATCAGAAGATAGTCAGTACTCATCAGTGCAGTAGTGCTTATGAAAATAGTGTGAATCAATTGAAAAAAACTAATAATATATTGATGAATGGTTTGGATGAATAAGATAGTGAAAATATTTACTCATTCAATGATGTTATAGGAATGAGTGAAGAACCTGATATTCCAAGTGATGTTGTAACTACTGATGATCAAGAAATTCTAACAACATCAAAAGTGGATGTTGTCCTTATAACAATGGGATTTGATCATTCATTGAATGAAGATATTAGGTAAAATCATATCTAGATACAATTATACAAAATTGATGTTAAGAAGATAACATGTTTAAATAAAATACTTGTTAAATTTTCCATTGATCTAAGGGATATGAATGATTCCCATTTTTAGGAATTGAAAATGACTCCCATAAAGATAGAAAAACACAATTCTAACTATAAGGGAAATAATTTGAACTTAGATGAAATTTAGAATATGAAATCCAGAAATAATGATCATGCTACACACTTATCTGAATTGGTTCAGGACAACTAAATGCTAAAATATGAGAACTCATGATGTAATGATTATTTTTCTCATATGTATTCTAAAATAAAAGGGAAATATGACATGGTTGATAATATCTCCTAAGAATTGGAAAATAAGATGGCTAGTGGGAATAATCTCAACAGAGAACTCAATTTTCAAATTGAATCAAGAGATAAGAATATTCAATAATTTTGAAAGGACCTAGAGTCAATCAAGAAAATAAATTTAAAAATATAGTACTAAAGGCAAGACTAAATTAAAGGATGATTTTTACTTATTATTTTATTATCCTTCAGTAGGTAATAATGAAAAGAAAAGGAAATTTTCAGTTCAGAGAAAAAAATGAAATAATTATCTCATTCCAAAGGCCAAGTAGTTTTTTAAAATCTATTATTGGATATGATGAACCCTATCCCATGCATTAGAGGAAGGGTTTCATGAATAGTTCTAAAAATATGAAAAATCCTATAGGTGATTGAAACAAACCTAAAAGTAATTACAAAAAAAGTGATGTTAACATATTCTATTTCGTTGGGATGTATGGTAATATTTCATGTTTCTACTTTGAGGGTTTGGAATATCTTTCATGATGTAAAGAGATAAATATTTAAAAATATTATAATAATATGAAGTTTCTTGAGAAATATGAAAGAAGAGTCTCTTATAAGAATGTATCCCTAAAATGATACTATTACGGATGACTAGGAAACACAATGAATTTGTGTCAATATTCCTAGGGGATGAAAATTAGAAGAATAAATCTAACTTTATCAAAATCACAAATAAGAAATCACAACAACAAAATAGGCTTTTAACATCACCAAAAATGGCCTTTATCAGCATTAGAGGCCACTAGAGTAAGATTAAAATATAGTCTTTTATCAGCACCTTTTTAGCATCGATAAAGGGGACATTTATTAGCTGTTATAGAAGCACTGATAAATGGGTCCTTTATTAGTTCTTTTAAAAGCACCAATAAAAGGTCGTATTGCAGTGTGTTGTAACAACACACTATAACACTAGTGCAATGTGTTATAAAAACAGACCACAACATGAGAAAAATACCAGATATAATCAAAATCAAATACCAATAGATAATTTAAATGAAGTTAAATTTACAACCAAAATATAATTAAAAACACTATATTATAGACATTTCAAACATTGGTTTATACAATTATTTAAGTATAATTTATTAAATACATTCAAAAACAGAAATTTTTCTTTTTCATTTGATCTTAAACTTAACTAATGATATTCCTAGACAAAATAAACCTACTTGATAAAAATAATGCACCCATATATGGAAAAAATTCCTTTGTTATCAATTATAATAAAAAATTAATAGAAAGTGTCAATTTTAAACTAAACATTGAGTCATACCAGTAACTCTATGTATCAGATTGATTTGTGGTTCATTATTACTCATCACATGATTTCATGTTCTTATTCAAGAATTATATCTATGAAAATTAATTAAATAAGTATAATATAAAGCCCCATGGGTGCAGCCTAGTGGTTTTATCCTATATTGGTGTTTGGGAGGTCTGGGTTTTGAGCTTCCCTATGTGCATTTATATAGGTTTCCATTTTCTTATTCACCCTCCCCTAAAAAATTTTAAATAGATAATTATAAGACAACAATAATATGGAAATAAATTAATTAATATCATATAGAATGATTAGAAAACAATCTTAACTCGTTTGCTTAGTTTTGGCAATGTGATGCACATTTTAAACAAAAATGACACATATATATTGAAAAGAAACACTTGCGTTATAATGGTCACACCATGCATTAGATAGAGGTGAGTTTGATTCCAACACATCTCAAATTTCTTATAGATAATTTTCCTAAATCATCAAAACAATCCAAATATGTTTTCTCATTTTTTAGTATGTCACCTGTCTTTTTTACTAAAATTTCATTTTAAAATGCAAACATGATCTTTAACTAATATCGAACACATAATGTCTCTTTTTAATGTAAAACTGATTCCTACATGTCACATATGACTTATGAATCATTTTAATAATTTATAAAGACATTCTGAGTGTGTTTTCTTAGGTTTTAGGGAGTGATACTTTTTGAACTAAAATGTTGATTACAAACTAATAACAAAAACACAGAGTCCTACCAAGAACATTATGTATCAGATTGAGGTGTGTATGATTAATACACACCAAAAATGACTTATAAATCATTTTACTAAAGTATTAAAATAATTAAAATGTGTTTTATTGGTTTTGAGTAGGTCAGTTTTCCTTTTTACTTAAATTGATATCAATTTTAAATAAAAATACGCACTTGGAGTCATACTAGTCACACCGTGAATTGGATTGAGGTGAGTATAATTACAACATGTCTCAAATGTCTTATTGATCATTATCCAAAATTATAGAAAAAATAAAAATGTGTTTTCTTAGTTTTGACTGTGTCAGTTGTCTTTTTCACTAAAATGTCATTTTAAACTGAAATCACACACTTTGACTCATACCAGTCACATCGTGTCACAGTTTGATGTGATATTGATTCTTACACATAAAAAATTAATTATGAATCATTTTACTAAATTCTAAAGTCAATTTTAGCATGTTTTTTTAGGTTTTTAGTGAGTGACACTTTTTGAACTAAAATATGATTTAAAGTAATAATAGACCCTTCGAGTCATATTAGGAACATAGTGTATAGGATTGAGGTGTGGCTAATTTCTGAAAATAAAAAATGTCTTATGGATCATTTAAATAAAGTATCAAAACAATCCAAATGATTTTTCTTGGTTTTGAGTAGGTTAATTATCCTTTTTACTAAAATTGATGTTAATTTTAACTAAAAAGATGCACTTGGAGTCATACCAGTCACACCATGCTTCAAATTGAGGTGTGGATGATTCAAACATATAACAAATTAATTTTGAATCATTATCCTAAATTATTAAAACAATATGTATTTTTTTTCTAGGTTTTGGGTACGTTACATGAATTTTTTACTAAAATGTCATTTTAAACTGGAAAAATACACTTTGACTCAACTGGTCACATATTTCCTTAGTTTGATATGAGACTAATTCATATATGTAAAAAATTTCTTTTGAAACATTTTCCTAAATTATCAAGACAATATATGCATGTTTATCACTTTTTAGCGAGTGACACTTTTGAACTAAAATGTTAATTTTAAATTAATAACAAACACATTGGGTCAAATAGAGAAAATAATATATAATATTGAGGTGATGATTATTCTTACATAAAAAAATAACAAATGGAATTTTTTCATAAAGTATAAAAATAATATGAAATAGTTTTCTCAATTTTGCGTAGTTCAATTATCTTTTTTACTAAAATTGCTATCAATTTTAAATAAAAAAGACACACTTAGAGTCATATCAGCCACATCGTGTGTCAGATGGGGGTGCAGATAAAATCAAAATCTCTAAAATTACTTATGTATCATTTTCATAAAATATAAAAATATTCTTGAATGCATTTTCTATGTTTTGAGTACATCACTCATCCTTTATACTAAAATGTCATTTTAAACTGGAAACATGAACTTTGACTAATACCAGTCACATCATGTATTGGATTGATGTGAGACTGATTCCTAAACATAAAAATTGACGTATTAATCATTTTACTAAGATATCAAGACAATCCAAGCATGTATACTTATTTTTTATATAGTGACACTTTTTTGAACAAAAATGTTGATTTGAAACTGATAAGGGACACATTGAGTCATAGAGGGAATATCATGTATCAAATTGAGGTGTAGACAATTATTACACATCAAAAATGACTTAAAGATCATTTTATTAATGTTTCAAAATAATATGAATCCATTTTATCCATTTTGAGTAGGTAATTTTTCTTTTTACTAAATTGGATATCAATTTTAAATAAAAAGGCGCACTTGGAGTCATAACGGTCACAAAATGAATTTTATTGAGGTGCAAATGATTCCACAACATCTAAAATGACTTATGGGTAATTTTAATAAATTTTAAAAACAATCTAAATGTGTTTTCTATGTTTTTAGTACATCATTTATCTTTTCTACTAAAATGTAATTTTAAACATGAAACAAGAATAATAACTCATACCGGTCACATCGTGCCTCTATTTGACATGAGTAAATTTTATAAATATCAAAAATTACTTTTGAATCATTTTATTAAATTACTAGTACAATTTGAGTGTGTTTTCCCAATTTTTGGTGAGTGACACTTTTTGAACTAAATTATCAATTTTTGAACTGATAACAGACACATTGAGTCTTACTAAGAAAATTGTGTATCAAATTGAGATGTATCAAATTTCCACACATTAAAAATGAATTATGGATCATTTTAATAAATTATTGGAACTATATGAATGTGTTTTCTTAGCTTTGAGTAGTTCAGTTGTCCTTTTTACTAAAATTGATGTCAATTTTAAATAAAATAATGCATTGTGAGTCATAATAATCACACCGTGTATCAGATTGAGGTTAATCTAATTTAAACATGTCTAAAATTATTTATGGATAATTTTCATAAGGTATCAAAACAATATGAATGTGCTATTTTGGTTTTGAGTATGTTTCTCGTCTTTTTTACTAAAATGACATTTTAAACTGGAAACATGTATTTTGACTCATACCAGCCACATCATATCTTAGTTTAACATGAGATTGATTCCTAAACATCATAAATAAATTATCAATATTTTTACTAATTTATCAAGAAAATATGAGCATGTTTTCTCAGTTTTTATTGAGTGACACTTTGAACTAAAATTTCAATTTTAAACAGATAACGGAAAAATTGAGTCATATCTAGCACATCATGTATCATATTGAGATGAGGATGATTCTTACACCACAAAAGTGACTTTTGGATATATTTTAACACAGTATAAAAATAATTCATATAAATTTTCTTTGTTTTTGAGTAGGTAAGTTGTCTTTTTTACTAAAATTAATGTCAATTTTAAATAAAAAGACACACTTTGAGTCATATCCGTCACACTTTGCATCGGATTGAGGTTCAAATGATTCCAAAACATCTCGAATAACATATGAATCATTTTCCTAAATTATTAAAATAATATGAATTTTCTTTATCAATTTTATGTATGTCACTTGTATTTTTTACTAAAATGTAATTTTAAACTAGAAATACACACTTTGATTCATACGGATCACATCACGTATCAGTTTGATGTGAGACTAATTAATACACATCACAGATTATTTACGATCCAATTTCCAATATTATTAGGAAAATCCAACCAAATTTTCTCAGTTTTCAAGGAGTGACACTGTTTGAACTAAAATATTGATTATAAAGTGATAAAAGAAACTTTCAATAATACTAAGAAAATCATGTATTAGGTTGAGGTGACACTGATTCCTACACATAAAAATGACTTATGAATCATTTTGGTAAAGTATTAAAACCATCTAAATATGTTTTCTCAGTTTTGATTCTGTCATTTGTCTTATTTACTACAATTAATGTCAATTTTAATGAAAAAGAATCACTTAGTCATACCGATCGTACCATGTGTTATATTGAGGTGAGGTTGATTAATACACACCCCAAAGTCTCAAAAAATTATAACTACCAATTTTACCATGATTTCTATTTCCTTTCTTTTTTTAACTGCCAATAAATAATATTGACCTGATGTTTTTAACTCAAAAAAATTTCAAATCATTAAAATCAAAATGAGTAGAGAAATATCATGGTCCCAATATATCATGAGAAGTCACCATAATGGACACATGATCTTCCTATAATCTTTTATCTTTCAAAAATGTGAAATATTGTTTGGACTAAGAACATCGACTCAATATGTAATTCAGGAATTTCAACAAAGAAATGAAATAGAAAGCGTGTTAACATTAATAAAAAGGATTATATTACTTCCTTAAATATCTATGAAAAAAATATAAATAAGTATCAAAAAATAATAATAATGAAATTGACCTACAAATAGTAGATAAAATGATGAAAAAAATAATTAAATAATTTGTAGGAATTCACCTTTTCATGATGGTTGTATGAATTCTTGAAACATTTTCTTATTATCATTGTCTCAATTGAAAGCTTGATGTACAATATCTCATGATCATGAGCAGATTCAAACAAACCACCCCATATCGAATAAAAGAATCCACCTATATAATAAAATAACTATTAAATGAGTAATACTAAAAATAAATAAATTCAAAATAAATATGAAACAGTACATTAATTCTATAGAAAATGATTTTAATATGAAAACATCAAGATTACCTCTATGATTGAACAATGCATTGAAGTTGAAGGAAATTGATAAATGTCAACACTATAGGGGAGAAAAGTTTTTGAGGTAGAATAAGTCTATGTAAGTGATTTTTGGAGAAAGTCAAGAAAGATGGAAGGACCACACATACTCGAACAAAACAATACACATGTATAATAAAACTTTTCGTATGTGAGTAATACTACAAGTAAATAAAATAAAAATAAAAATTAATCAATACATTAAATCTATGGAAAATTATTTCACTATGAAATCATCAATATAACCTCTGTGATTGAGAAAATTAAGTTTTGTTACTCTTCCTATAAAGTAAGTAGAGGTAACGTGAATGAAAGTGATAAATTAATCCCTATAGAGGTGAAAAGGTTATGAGTGAGAATAATTTTGTGGATGTTTTGGTGTATAAATACATGAAATATGGACATAACTCTTACAAAATAAATAAAATTTTCACGTAATAATGAAAATTAAATCAGTATTTTATTATATAATTTTTCATAATATAGAGAAAGTATATCATAACATTAACTTTACATATTCCCAAATGGTTTACTTTATTATAGTTTGTTCATCCAAGGGATCAGTTATATCATCATGTGAAAAATACATTTCCTATATGAGTAGTCTAATATTAAATTTAGATTATGTTAATGTAGTAGGGAATATATAGTATTATGAGTAAAAATATAGTATATTGAAAAAAACTTTTACCTTCTCGTTGAACTCTATTTATTTTTTAAAGGTTTTAGGGATTTGGATCCTCTATATAGAATCCAAATACACTCTTTGTAGTCCCTTATAATGTACAATACATTATATACATTGGGACTGACATGAACTAATTGTGATCTCCCAATAAAAGGGTCATCCTTAATTTAATTTTCATCTGACCTGATATTTGTTTTAGTTTCTAGCTAGACAATATAACAATTCTTGTTTTCTATATTAGAGACATAAAATACTTACACTAATTGTGATTTTATTATTAATAACTCATCCATTTCCCCTTCAACACACAAATTCATCTTCATGAAACCTCATTCATCAACTTTCACATCACTCATATTATGAAACCATTTTCAATAGAAAATTTACAAATGAAATGTTTTATAATATAACTCATATATTTGTTTTATAATGAAATAATATGACATATTTTCATTAATTTTATTTCTATATGTGAAACTAGATACGTACATTGCTTCTTCCATAAGTATAACACCACTGTTTTGCATCATACTACAGTCACTGTATTCTTTTGTATAGAATGTATAACCATTGATTACAAAACTAGTGTAATATGTAACATTCATATTTGGTATTTTGGATATCCATTTAAGTCATTCAGAAATTGAATTGGGATTTTTAGATAACTCTTTATAAATTTGATCTTGAAACTATCCTATAAACTATGGATTATGTGTATTTGATATCCATCCTTCATCCCTTGATGGATTAAAATATCTAATTATTTATTTTTGGGTTTCAATGTATGGATCAACATCTTCACTATTATGTAAAATGTAAAGATGTGATTTCACCTACTCTATCAAGGTAATTGTAACAACATCTATTTTAGAAATCCCTTCTCCCATAAGTTGTTTGTTGTGATGAGACTTTGGGAGACTGATGCTTTCAAAATATGATAGGTAATCGGTATATAATTAAATAGATTCTTCAATAGTATATAATTCTTCAATAAAACCTTTGGTTCGATTTTGATTCATGACATACCCTTCAAAAATCATCATATACCATTCAATGGCGTACACCAATCTATAATGGACATGACCACATAGTTGAACCCCTATAAAAAAGTGAACCATCAGGTGGACCATTATATCAAATAATGATGGTGGAATGAACATATCTAATTCATATAATATGACTACAACCTTTTTATTTCTTATTGGAAACTTCATCGAGTCAAAAATTGTACTTCATATAGCTTTGAAAAAATAAGAAGAGTCTGGTTAATGTACACTATACATTTTGAGGCAGAATGCATTGAAAAGAAACTTGCAACAAATATTGCATCAAAACATGAAATTCATGTTCCTTTAGTTCTTATAACTTAAAATTATTCATTGAAACAAAATTATTGATATTTTATGAATACCCCTATGGAACTTTTATACTATTAATGAAAAGAAAAAAAGTAATTTTTCTAGTATGGATAGAGTGTGAGCTACTGGAAGAAGAAAATTCCACCCTTTACCCTTCATCGGTTCCAACTCTTCCCTTTCCCTCACTTCAATCATGTACAACCTAGCCTTGATTCCATATTTAATTTATCCATGGAAATTTAGTAATGTTCCAATTACACTATAAAATATATTTTTTTATATGCATGACATCAATAAAATGTCTGACATACAAATAATTTCAATATAGTAATTAAAAGACAATTGATCTATTCTTCCAAAATGAAATTTTAAGGTTTTTAAAAAAGGTTTACCAAAAATAGTGTCAATATATTTTACTTTATCGAACAGTTTATCACCTATTATTATAGACGGTGTTTTGCCTTATTCTGTATTCCCATTGAATACTGTCATCTAGGATCAGTATTTATGTCGTCAAGTAAAAAAAATTGATGTTCTGAAAACACAGTCTTTAAGGAATGTGTCAATTGACCTATGTTTGTGCATTTTAACAAATGGGACACCCCAATATTCCATTAATGATATTTCATACTAAATTTTCAAAAACAGGGCAGTCATTTATTGTCCCATATAATATGGAACTCAATGTGAATTCTTACCTTCTATGAGTATCATAAATTATAACAAATGTATCCCAAATCAATTTCAAATCATTGATCAATGGATCCAAATATAAATTAAATTCATTATTGGGTTACTTTGGTGAAGATATAAGAAGAAAAAAAAAATCTAATTGTGATTTATGCACAACAAAGGCAACAAGTTATAATTTACCAACATGATGGGCCATGCACTATGAGTACAACTATTTACACCAAAAGGATTTATTCCATATATATATAACTAAAGATGAAAGATTCTAAGCTCATTTCCAAATTCAGGTTACTCATAATCAATTTTATTCCACTAAGGTGATTTTTCTGGATCACGTTGTTTCCCATCATTAATTCTTGTATCTGCATACCATGTTAATTGTCTCATGGTTTCTTGACATCCATATAGTCTTTTAAACTATGGAATTTTAGGAAAGTACCATATATATTTTGAATAAATCAATTCATTTTTATTGTATGCACATGTACCACACTTAGGTCATTTTATGAGTGATTCATGGTCTTTGTGAAACAAATTTAAATAATTTAGAAAATAATTTACATTTTAGGAATCATTCCCATTGAACATAGAATTGATTTAGTGTTATATGTTCAACATGGTTATTAATTTTATTCTGGTAGCATATCGTTTAGGAGACCATGTAGTTCTGCAAAGCTGGTGTCACTCCTTTAATTACCATCATTCAAATTATATAACATTAATATAACTGAAAATGTAGTGTATTTAGTAAAACTAGTATAAAATGGTTTCTTAGCATAGATATTTAACTTCTCAAACAAATTTTTACAATCAATATGGTCATCTCAAAATTTCCATTATCATTTCTTCTATATGATATTTGTTATCATTTATACTGGTATTCATATAATATAATCCATAAACCGTGATATCATCCCAATAGGTGTTCACATTCAGTTTTTCCCCATATTTAGTCCAACATTTATACCTATGATATAGACCATAACAAATCATATGTTATTATAACTCTTTTAGACTAATTTTTCATTAATAATAACAATGTAAACATGGATAAATGATTTGAGAAGGGTCGTATACATGCTCTATTGTAAACATGATGAACTGTTTAACTCTATATTCAGGTTCTTTTGTCAAGTGATTAGCATGCATCCATTTTTGATTCATATCCATTCTATTAGGTTCAAAAAATATTAATTTTGTATAATAAAAAAATAAATACACACCATATATTCATTATAAAAAGTGAATGTTATAGCTAATTCTAATAAGGGAAACCCAACATTTGACTATTTCCAATAATTTTTGTATTCTTTAAAGAAAATGAGTAATTGAATTTTAAAAAAGAATTAATTCAATATGGTAGGTGTTATCCTCTCAATTAATTAAAAATTTAATGTTATAGATAACTTCCACCCTCATCATCTCATATACCAAACATTAATAATTTCATTTTATTGTTTTACACACATCCTCTATATCTTTTGGACATGAAACAATGTTTCTTGAAATACTATAGGCAGTATTCATCCATGGTATGAATAATGATTAATGTAGTATAATAAATATGAAAGATATGGGTGATGAGTCTCAAGAAACAAAAATCAATAACTGTCTTGGAGATGAAACTAATGAGGAGGATAGTTGTATTGCATTGTGTTCTCTAAAAGGGGTAATTCCTCTCATTTGTAAGAATTGCACCATTTTCACTAGTTATTAACTTGTGGTATATTGAAGGAGATATTTTGGGGGAATAAAAATTATTGTATGTGATTCAATGGGTTTCAATGGGGATATGTTTTGATATATGAATCTTTGGGGCCTCTATAAATTCAATATTTATTGGAAAAATATCACTTTTAATACTATTAATCCTTTTTCTAAGAATAGTTTTGACTCTATTAAAAATGTATTATATGAAAATGAATGTAATTTAAGAGGAATTTATAATTGATTTCACGCAAAATTATTTAAAAATAAAACATCCTTTCATATTAGATATTGGTTTTTAATCTCACATGATAGGTAAATTGATGTAATTATAGATTTTTGACAATCTCAAAGGGCATTTATTAGTATAGAAATGGTGTATCTCTTAAGATAATTTTTTTCATTTAAAATATGTTGTAAATAAAATTCAATATTAAAGAATGATATGTTTTTCAATGGATTAAAATAAAACATACATAGTGTTTATTAGATCTGTGATAAAGGAAACAAAGTGATTTTTAAGAATTATTAATGAGTGGGTTATCATTTTAAATATGGCAATATTTTTACAAAGGTATAGAAAAATTGATAAACCATATTATAATTGGAGTTCATTAAAAATTTATATTAATTGTTTTTGAAAGGGAAAATTGATTTTTCTAAGTGATAAATTGATCATATTAGTTAATGAGATATTTAAATACAAACTTAGAAAGGTTGGGTTGAGATGATTTTTTGATTAAAAGATAAAATAGATAGATATTTTTTACTAATTAGAATGAGGAGATTGTTAATAATTAAAAAAAATAAATTAGTGATTTAAATGAAACAACCCTTGGGTTGACACTAGTGAGACTTCCTCTTGTATATGCTTTATTAGGTGGTTGTGGACATTTTATGCATCTAGTAATCTTCAAATGCGAGTTCTCTCTCAACTTATTTACAAGTTTTAATTGGAATACCATGATGAGATACTATAAGGTTAAAAGGAATACAAGCCTTCCCTGAATTAGTCTTTCTATTATATATTTTCATTTCATTTAACATGGACTATCATCTCACATATTCTTTGGCTAGGAAATTATATCATAAAGGAAACACATTTCACCATAATGGATGATATAATCTTGAGGGTGTCAAAGATCCTATTAATTTTATCCACCCAATACTTTATCACTTTAGGATGATATTACCTTGAAAAGATTGAGGCTTATGGTAAAGAAACTCTTGATTAGGATCCTTATATCCATTAAATGTTCAATTAAATCAACGAAAATGGATAAAAAATCATTTTAATCTATAAATATAGTGAATGTTCACGGTCTATTTCCTAACTCAAATGGAAGGATAAAATAATCTTCAATTAAAATATTGTTCCTAACTTCACTTAGAAACTAAAGAGAGGAGGCTATGAATTTTGTATAGACACTCATTCACACCTATTACTCAAGATTTGGCTACCCTCTCTCCTTTCAACCAAACATCCCCAACAAACATTGTTGGCTACATGGATATGATAATGGAAAAGAAAGAATAGTGATAAAAAAACACAAATATTTATCATTGAACAAGAAATCAACGACTGAAGAGGAGGAGGAGAAAATAAGATACCTTTGATTGAAGCTTTGAATCATATGAGAGAAATTAGAGGCATAGAAAACCTGAAAAACATTAAATCCTTAGATTATTTCGACCCTTGAATCATTCGAGCCTTGGATTTGAGACTTCAAATTTTTTGATCCTTAATTCGAGCTTCAATTCATCGAGGAGGGGTGATGGCAGAGGGTGGATTATGAGGAAAGCTTTAGATAATGTGTTGAGTTCATAACGGGTTAGGGTTATTTAAACAGATCAGAACAAATTTATCAATGCTTCCAAAAAATCATTGATTAAAGATATATTTATCAGCTTTTTTAGTGCTGATAATGATAGAGCTTTGTGAGCACTAAAAAATGATTTATAATTATAATTGTAAATAAAATTTTTTATAAATATATTTAGATAACTATGTATATATTTAATACGTATATATAAATATAACTATAGAAAATTAATTTTTAATTTAAATATATTTATTAAAATTTTATAATTATTTAAATATATTACTATTTATTTATAATTATATAATTTTTTTTTAAAATATTTATATATTTATATTAATATTTATTTAAAAGATATATATAAATAAAGATAGAGTAAATATATTCATTATTTAAATAATTTTTTATAATTTGATAATTATTTAAATATATATTATTATTTATTAATAATTTTATGACATATTTTTAAAAAAATAATATTTATTTACTTTTAATTATAAATATATAAATGTATAAATATAGTAAATATAAATTTATAAATATATTTATTTATAATTATTTTTTTACAAATGTAGTATTAACATTATTAATAAATATTTAATCTTAAGTGCATGTATGTTAAAAATGAGTGTAATTGAATAATTAAAAATGAGCACACATTAACAATATTGAAAAAATAGATAAGTTTTATTAATTAAATATAAATTATTAAAAAATATGGATATATATTGAAATAAAGATTAATACATATTGAAAATATTAAAACATAGTAAATAAATATATATAAAATAAATAATAAGAACTGATTAAATACCCAAAAAATAAAAAATTATGAAAAATTAAATGAATTAATACTTAACTCTTCCCCCTACAGGCGCCTAGGGTGGCATGGGAGGGTGAGGATTGTGGTGGCAGTTGTGGGGTCGAATCCCTAGGTTGGTTTATTGGTGGTATGTTTTCCTTATAGTGTGTGTGAGATTCCATTTGGTAGTTGTAACCCCCTTCAATTAATACTTATTTGTAGTAAGATTAAAATTAAATAAATAAAAGTTACCATGATTAAAGTTTTTATATATTAAATGTATCGTGTTATAATAAAAATATAAATGAATAATAAAATTCAAATAAATTACATAAATATTAGGTGTTTGTGTTTCTATATAAGATTTCATTAATTAATTAAATATTTGTGTGTGTGTGTTGTATATAAAAATACATTAATTACATATATGTGAAATAAATATAATACACATTTGATCTATGTTGAATTGAAAAATCAAATGACATTCAGTTATATCCATTACTCGATTCAATTAGTCAGTATTTTTAATTCATATTAATTTTTAATTATAAACCACAATACACTAAATATATTACTATTTAATGTAAAGCATATAAATTTTTTATTATATATATATATATATTATTTATTGACATTATTAATAATTACTTAATTAATAAAATGATTAATATTTTTTTGCAATTTACATTTTTTTGATTTTTATTTGTTTAATTTTTACATATATCTATATAGTTAATATATACTATTTATTAGTATTTATAATTTATATATAGTATAATAAGTTTATTCATTTTTATCAATAATTATTTAATTAATAATTTTTTTAATAAACTCATTTTTATTTATTATTTATTTATAGACCTTTATTAGCACTAAAAATAAAGCACTAATAAAGAGTACATTTTATCAGCGCTAAAAAAGAACTGAAAAAAGGTATCTATTATCAATGCTACATAAAATGTTAATAAAAGGTACCCTTTATCAGCGCTGAAAAAGGGAAAATTTATTAGCAGTTTTTTCTAGTGTTGATAATGGAAAACGCTGCTAAAGGTCTGTTTTGTAGTAGTGAATGATGATTTAACGTATGTTTTTAATGAGATATGTTTTATATGTGCTAATCATGGAAATTTGGAAAGATATTGTAACTGGAAGAAGTCTAGGAAGGTAAAGGAACCTAAAAGGAGATCCCTAACTCCGATGGTGTATAATGAAAGATCCTATATTTGAAGACAACATGATAAGTTTAGAAAAAGGTTTACAACCTTCGAAGAAACACAAGCAGATCAAGAAAAGAATTCCAAGTACCTCCTTTATTACACTCAGAACATCTCTTTCAGAAAGAATGCGAATAAAACTGTTATAAAAAGGAAGAAGATGCTACAGTTTTAAGAAAAAATAATATACATTCAATGAATGTACCAATCCCATCACATCTAGGTGAGTTGAATTTGATAACTGATAAACAAACTAAATAAATAATTCCTTCAAAAATTCACATATCATTCCACAAGGTGAGAAGTTATGGTAAGATAAAGATGCCTCCAATGGAGGATAAAGTAAGAGAAGATGAGTAGTGGAAATATTCTTTCACATAGATAAATCAGGATGAATGGTGTATAGGTGGAGTTTAAAATAATTTTTTTTACTCATGGGAATAAACCTAAAATTTTGAAAAATATCAAGTCTAAAGAAAATACATATCAGAAGAAGATAGATTATACAGGTATAGACTATCTAGTTATATGTATAGAACATTTGATGTTAGTTGGGTAGTTAAAACAAGAACCAAAAGAGTACAGTGATTTGAAATAATGTATCAAAGTGTTGACATATTAGGATCAAACATAGTCCTCTTTATGGGGATTCTAGAGGTAACCCTCTCTCTATGTGTTAAATTTTTCTTATAGTTAATGGTTGTTGTGTGGGACTAAGAGTAAGATACAATCCATGGGTTGTGTGTGTGCTAAAAGAGAATGGTAGAATAAGTTGAATAGATATACATACGATAATATGAATACAAACTATTTAAATTCACATATGGTATCAGATTCAACAAGTTTTTCTATAAAACAACTCTATTTTTAAAATCTATAACTAGAAGATGAATGTTATGGAAAAGAAATATCATACGATGAGGAGCCTAACGTGAAATTTGGAAGCTATTAAATCTATAATTGAATGATCCATTGCTTCTAAGTAACATTGAATATTTAACCATTGGTATCATGTCTTAGTTATGGTGGTATTTTTTAACCATGATAATATATATTTAAATATAAGTAATAACAATGAAGTATTTCATGTTTATCTTTTTTTTCTAAAATTGGGAATTAGCTGACAAGTTTCAGGATATCAAGGAGTTGTGAGATAAACTCAACAGTGTTTCCTACAAGTGTTCTCCCTATTTTTAAGATTAATTCAACATCTATATTTATCTCAATAATCAATATTAATGATCTATATCAATCCAAATCTAGAGGTTTCTAGGTATATATGGTGAAAAGAACTCTAGGAGATATAGCCTCATGCAACAAGTGATCCCTCTAAATAATTAAAGAAATTCAAGCTGCTAAAATCCATGGAATTAATTGAGTGACATGGATAGCATTGGAATTTGTTGGATTATAATCTTATTTCCTATAAAGAGTTTTGAATTAGTTGTCTTATAGGATCTATCAATGAATTAATTCCACATCATAATTTCAATTGATGAAAATATATCAGTAGTGTGAATCTATAAAGAAGAATAGGACTATTATATTAAAAAGTGATAAAAGAATGAAACAATCAATCTAAAGTTGATAAATGGCGTAAAAAGTGATATTTCTAATAGTTGAAATTTCTAGGTGGTCTTTGGATATCATCCTATGGTGTATCATGGTATAAGAATAATTGAATGACCAAATGGGAGAGTAATTTCTCTTTATCTAGATTTCCTGAGATAAAATAATTATCTGTGTCCGATCATGATTTTGTAGATTATCAAAAATATGGTCCATAGAGATCATTTACTAATGGGGATAAATGAAGGAATCCTCTCTTTAATTCTATATGAAAGGGGATATTAAAGTAACATCTCTGATTGGTATCCATTTTGATCATTCAAGTTCTATAAATCACAAAAAAAATCCTGTCTATCTTTCAAGGACAAAGCACATTGAAACCAAATATCACTTAATTGAGAGTAAATTAGAACATGGGCATGAGAAAATAGAGTATGTTCCTACTAAACTATGGGTTTTATATATCCTAATGAATCCCTTACCCAAAGTTGTGTTGAATGGCATCGACTAGATCTTATAGTTGATTCAACTCCCCACACTTGAATTTTGCAGATGTGAACCCCTCTACCTGAGGTATGGTATGTTTTCCCCTATATAATGATACATTTTCTTTACTTTTTTTGCAAAAAAAAAATAGAGACCTTTGGGTTTATTAATAAAGAGGGAGAAAATTTCATAATTAGGATAGGGGAGAAGTTGATTGAGGGAGAAATTAAAAAGGGTAAGTTTTAAATCTGATGATGATAAAATAGGTATATCAATGAAAAATGACCATGAAAAAAAGTGTACTTTGGATTAATAATGCAATAAGTAGACATGTGTAGGTTTAAAAGTGATCTCAAAGGCTAAGCTTGTTCTGATTTTTAGTGTTGATAAGGTTTATGGTGGAAATTTTGATCACGAAGTGATTCATTGATGAATTTTTCATAATACTCTTGTTTCTCATGATGATCTTGACTCATGTTGTCTTATATTACTTGTTAAGTAAGTACTTGATCAATATTTTTAGGGTTGTAAAAGGTAAATGAATTCACATGCACATGAATTTTCAACAAGATGGTTCTTGAGTATTATAAGTGTGGTCAACAAACTCAAAGGGGGAGAATGTTAGAAAAATTTACAACTGTTGGTGCTTTTAGGTTGATTTTATTTTTTGACAAGGTTTGAGGTTGTTGATGAAGGATGGTTTTCAAAGGATGTATGAGGATGGATCATGAATGTTCGATCTTTTAGAGCATGAAATGTCTGATCTTGTGAAGCGTGAGATGTCTGATATCACAGAGTTTGAGATATATGATATCAAGGAGTGTGAATGTATAATCTTGTAGATCTCAAATGTTGGAATCGAGCTCAAAGGGTAGACATGAAACGAACCGCATTATTTTCAAAATATATCTCATTGAGATCATGTGAAGCACTTGAATACATCATATGATTATTAGAGGTCCTTTTGGAGAGATCGTTAAATTCACCTAAATAAATTAAATGATTATCAGAGGAACTCATGGAGAGATCAAGAAAAGCGCATAATGAAAATGTATATTGAAATGATGGAGATATCTCATGGTTCTTAAAAATCATGTGACCACATGATTGTATTGGGATCTCGTGATGGGATCTTGTAAATATATGGAAGACAATGTAACTGACTACAAGATTTTTATTGGAGCTCACGATGGGATCAAATGAAGAAATCATGATTTTATTCAGATCTCATAATGGGATCGCTTGAAGTCCTGGAAGATAATGCCACTGACCATGTGATTTTCATTGGATCTCTTGATGGGATTATGAAAAGAACAAGTGACTGTATTTGGATATCATTATGGGATCACATGAAGCCATGGATGACAATAAATCTGACCACCACATGAATGTATATGGATCTTATGATGAGATAACGTGAAGCACGTGATAAAGTTTGTTAAAGTGGCGGAATGAATGTATTTTTTTGATTTGGGAATTTATGGTGATGGAAATTTCCAATAAATACCCATTAACCATTACTTATGAGATGATGATGTTTTACTTAAAATAATCATCTGAATCAATGTCCATAGATGGGGTTTCTTGTGAAGTGAAGGAGTATATGCGATTGAAATCACATATGTGTTTCACATGATCTGAATGAAGTATTTCACCGGAATCTTGCAATATCTACAATCCAAATAAATTATTTTGAGAGGATCTTATGACGGAGTCTCATTAAATGATGTATTTGATGGGTAGTGGAACACAAAAGTATAACCATTGATAATTCATCGTCCATAAGAACTGAATAAGATATTGTAACCCATATGACTAGAAAAGGTCTAATGATTTTCATGATTTGAAAAAGTTCTTATGATCTTCATGATCTAAACAAGGTGTTGTAATCTTCATGAATAGAAAAATGTCCCACAAAGGATTCTCATGAAGAGGTATCACGAAGGAGTCTCACGATAGAGTCATGTGATCTATGTGATCTGAATAGTGTCTTGTAAAGGGGTCTCAAACTATAGTCTTGTAAAGGGGTCTCATGCTAGGATATCATACAAGTATTACATGGTAGGATCATTTATAAAGGGTTACAAGTCAGGGTCTCACAAAAGGGTAACATGTTATGGTATTTCATAATAAGATACATGACATATTTTCCTTGTGATCAATATCATTATCATATTTTATAGAAGAATAATAAGATAGAGTATATTCACCATTATAGAATATTTTCAAAAGGATTTTATTCACTACTACATCTAAGATTTTGACAAGAAAAATTGGAATTAATTAGAGATCCTCAAAAAGCTTGAGTTTGTAATCGATGTGTCCAAAGAAAAGAGAAGTTTGTTCCTTGTGTCTGGAAAGTGGAAGTGTTATATCTAGGTGTTTTAATAGAAGTAAAGGATCATACTAAAAAACGTAAAAAGAGAATCTACCTAAAGTTGGGGATGCAGTGAATATTATAGAGGAAGGGATCTATATATCTATAAACCAAGTATGATTCATTATAGAGAAGTGAACAAAGGAAGAAGAAGAATGTGATGTGTTCCACCAACATAGATCCATCAAATGAAATATATAGGGAGTGACCATTGATAAATAGTGAGTAGTCCTTAAATCTTATAAGTTAGTGAGATTGTGTATAAAAGTGATCTATCCTGATCCTTGTATTGGTGGTTATATTTTTTGAATTTAGTACATTGGTATGTTATCATTTTATGATATATTAATGTATCCCAATGAGGGTGAACCAATTAAAAAAAAATTGTCCTATTTCTTGTGTTATAGAATTACTTTCTAGGCATCATCCTTAGGTAAAGTTTGAAGGGATAATATCAATACAAGCATATAAGTGAAAAAAAGTTACCTTATAACAAATAGTACAATCTCTAGTGGGGCATGAAGAATTAGGAAAAGAATATCCATAACCTAATTCATCCCCCCTCATGGTATCTAATCCCCTTTTGAGCCTAAAATACCCTTGGTTTTCCTCTTGGTTTATGGTACCCCATGGAAATTTCTTAATCCCCACAATTATTTCAATCCCCCGTAGTGGTTGTTTTATATCCCTCTTCTCATCTACATCTCTTCCATCTGGAATGCCTATTCTAATTTTTCATTTTTTCTCCTTTTTATCCTGATTTTTCTTCCCCATTTTCATCTGGGTGAGGATGTGGTTGTTGTTAATGAATGATAGGTTATGTTTTCTTCTACTCTACCCTTATCACTCTAACTATCAATATAGACCGTATTCTAGTTAACATTTTGGGTTTCATTGGTTGTTTGGTATCATGGTGGGGGAGGTTCTAACTCATTCTTTTTAATCACATCCAATTTTACTCAATAGATATTTTGGTGTCTTAATTGTCTAGTGATTATAGTTAAATGTCTATTCAATATCCTCTCTCAATAATACTATACAACTACATGAGACCCAACATTGATCTGGAATGATTTTTTTTGAGAATTTTTTGTTTTTTCTGGTGTGTTATTTTGATGGAATTACTTATGAGTTTCTTTTAGTGTCCTTTACCCTCTATTGGGTTCCTCATTATCATTATGAGAATTCAAAGGTGTCAAGGGTAATGCTTTAACTTATTTGGATCCTTTGTTTTATCATGATATTTTTTATTTCCTCCCAAATCTACTTATATGTTAGCATCATATGAAGGTAGCTATGGTGATCCCATTATGAGAGGTAGAAAATCACTTTTCATGGTGATAGCCTCTATTGAAGTTGGTGAATTGCATGATATTACAATCTAGAAAAGAAAATTAGATTCTTATTTTAAGAGGTTTTTGTATGCTTTCATAGTCATTTCAGTTCCCTGAGTATTCAAAATAGTTTGTTGGTTAGTGTTTTTTATTAGAGTTTATCTACATTGTTTATTGATGTTTTCATGATCTGTTAATACTTAATTTTTCTCCATTTTTGGTGGTGATATTATTTTTCTTATATAGTTATTGGATTCAATTTCATCATGTATTCTGTTTATTTTGGAATAGAGTGGTGGTTGACATCTAGTGAAATAATTACATTGTTGGATCTATTTTGTGTCTGATAGAAGAGGTTTTAGTTGGGTGTTGTTTGATATGGAAGATTCTCATGATAGGTGGTGAGGTGAGAGGTGTGCTTCCTAGGATTCCTTATTATTCTCTCAATGTGATGTTGGTGCTACCTATTAGGACTAGTTTGGGTTATTCCTAACAATAGGGGGTGAATCAATGTTGAGGACTTTTTGATCCAAATCAACTTTTTATCACTTTACGTCTTTAACCTGTTAGGATATGTATTCTCTTATTCTATTTTCTATATCATATGAAATAATATTAAAGCAGTAAAGACAAGATGATAACAGTTTTACTCAGTTCACTACTCAAAAATATTAGATACATTCTTGGTATGGTTTAGAAAAAATCCAATACCACACAATCCAATAGAAAATAACCATTTTGTGTGGAATACAATGAGTAGGATATTCCCTTAAACTCATGTGGAACGATGTAAACAATCTAATAGTGCATCCATGTAACACTTTTAAAACAACCCAATCATTCATGTTTTATATAACTTTGACGTATATTTATACAACATACCAAGAAATTATTATACTTTTTTATAAGGGTTCATATCACCAAGAATGTCCTCCACCTAAAGAGTACTATCTGATGTCACAGTTCTATTTATTCTTCAATAGACTTATTCTTCACTTTGTTACTTGCATAGAAGTATGAAATAAACTCATCTTACTTATTCCCCACATCAAACTTGATAATAGAATAATATTATTCTTCTTTTAGTTATAATAATATGATTTTATTGATAGATTAATAATGAATTCCTCTAGGAAAAATAATGATCATCTTGATATGAATTGGTCACTCACTTCTTCTTCTCTCTTTCTTCTTCAGTGCAATAACAGAATAAACTAAATCTATTCTTCTTATTCTTGTTGTAATAACAAATATACATTGTGATCATTAAATCAATAAATATCAGCTCAACCTAGCATCATCACAATTAATCTACCCCAAATAATAATCGATCTTTAAGTAGGAACACTCTATTCTTCTTGGATTCAAAATAATGTGAAATTGTATAGCAGTGTCTTATTCTATTTATTCAACACTCAATACCAACACATAAGTGTATAGGTTTAATTATATACTTCCTTGAGTAAATATGAACTTAGGTGCAAGACTAGTTTTTTTTCACACAAACAAACATTGTTTGTTTTCTCTTCTCTATCTATTGTGTATCAACTGGGTACAAAAATAGTTTTACTCTGTGAAACACAGTTCCACCATGTCATGCAAGTTATTTTCGGTCATAATTCCCTTCCATGTACATGCGTTCCTTCCACGAAAAACCTTCCCTTCTATGGACCATCTCCTCTTCTACATACCATTTCTTCTTCTCTAGACTTTCGCTTCTTCAGCCGACTACCCCTGCTCCACGAATGCCTCTACTTTATGGACAATTTATTCTTCCATGGATGACTTATGCCTTTTGGAGTACTAATGCTTTGTAGCCCCCTTTTTTGTTTCAAGCTATTAAGCCTCTCAAACTCCTTCTATAGAAAAATTCCTCCTTCACATAATCTTTTCTCTGTGAATCCTTCACAAAATTCTCCCCATGAGGTTCTTCTCCTTCATAGAATTCTCCCTCATGAACTATTTCGGACTTCCCCAAATTCTTCTTGCAGCGAAGATATTCTCAAATAAAATTCACTCACTTTAATGATGGGATTGTGGTCCATTATATAGGCAAATAAATCTGAAAAAATTTCTAATCCAATTTTACAAAAACATTGATGTGGGATAGCCTTCACCATGAACTATTCTATGAAGTCCCTATAGCACCTTTATCCCATTGTGGTGGATGATCTCTTCTAAAAACAAATCACTTTCTCTCATTCACAAATAATGGCCTTTCCAAGAATAAAAATTCTCCCAAAATCTATGACCCTACCACAAACCATTTTTCCCTATGTGGTCTACATTGTGTTCTTTGTGGTCTACATAGCATTGCTATGTAGAAATATTCATTTTTTTATTTTCCATAATAATTCCGCTTATGTCCTATGCTATCTACAAAGTGTGATTCCAGGTCCCAAAATAGTTTTCTATGAACTCTTTCCCAGAAAAAATTCAATTTCCATAAAACAAACTCCGTATTTTGAGACCAAAAAATTTGGAAAACTGTGGGAAATGATGACACCTTATAAGATCTCCTTCATCAACACTAGCCGTACTGATTTCTAGTCATCTAGTTTTATCAATAAACAAATATTGATGCATCATTAAAGCTTCAACCAAATTCTACTAGAATCTACTTCATTCGAAAACCACGCAATTTATTCTATCATAAACCCCATCTATCATGATATTTAAACTTTGGTCGGTCACCTTTAACATCATTATATTTATCAAGGAATGTATTGTAACTTCCTTGTCTTCTATAAAAATCTTTATTTACGATCAAACCTAAATAATATTGGAAAGATATTTTATCCCCCTTTCCTTTATAAGGATTTCATCACAAGTTCTCCAAACAACTGATGATATTTTTAAAATACTAATAATTAAATCATCATCATATTTTAATTCGAGAATTTTTCACCCATTATATAAAATTTCATCAAATGAATGAAAAAAATTATCTGGGAATCACCTTGAAACTCAATGTCTTCATACCATTAATATGTTTCTTGGAATATCAAGACTTGGGGACTTCATCCAATATCCATTAAATTTGGAACTACATCATCATATTTACCATAATGATAAGTTGTTATCTCATTGATCACAATTGAAAACAAATATAATCTATACAAAAAGTGAGCTTAATAGTGTCTCCAAGGGATCATGCCTCCTCGATAAATGGTGAAATTGATGATATATTTACCAAAGTGTTGTTGAAATATTTTAAAGGGTTTTAGATATAGTTTAGAATATTATTTTATATGATATAATATAAATTAAAATTTCATAAATTCTATATGGAATTAGTGTAAGAGGATTATTAATGAATATATTACCAAAAAATAATATAACATATAATGTTCTTTCTAAAATCTCACCCATCAACTGTTATCTTGGGAAGAAGAATTGGTGCTAATAACCTCATGTGATGTCCCCACGACCCCAAAGGTACGAAATAAGAATCAATGTAACATAATATTATTGAGGGATTATTTTTCAAGAGTCTAAAAAAACCTCAAAACGTTGAAATAAAGAAAAAAACTCTATGATGCATGTAATGTAAAACAATAAAACTTAAAATAGAAAAATAGTATCAGGGTAGAATACATAAATAAAATATCACAACACTGACACCACAAGGGAAAGAAGAACATAATGAAACTAAAGTTTCATCAACCTTAGCACCATCCCAACCAAGATCCAAGGTCCAAATCTATGTCCCAAGCCTTCTCCATGATGATGCATCACTAGATAGGTATAACACCTTGAATTTACATGCATCTATGTATAAAACATCTTCAAACACAAAAACATTCCCAATTGAGTGGTGAGTATAAAACTATGTAGGTAATCCCCAAAGACACACCAAAACATGCCATTAAGAATAAGAAGAACTTAGATAATTTTTATATAAATAGAGGGTGAAAATATCAAAAAGTTTGTGATATAGAAAAATAGTTTAAGAAAAAAAATTGAACAGAAAAATTATTTCATTCTTTATTTCCATTTGGAATACACATACATGTTTCACACCCAAAAACCTATGAACTTTCAATGATAGACCCTGTAAATCAGAGTGGTGACCCATCCCATCAACATGTTTTCAATTGAAGGAATTAAATGTTCCACTTTAGTACCAACCCCTTTGTTTGGAAACCATTTTTTTCTGAAATACATTAAACAACTTATTTTGAACATTTTAAAACTAAATATATAGTTAATAAAACTAAATAATATTTCCAAAAATGAAATTGAGTGTGAATTAAATATCCATCCTTCATGTATTAGAACAAGTAGAATATGGGAGAAGCCACCTACCTCAAAATAGTTAAAAAAATGATGGATGGAACAAAAAACCTCTAGATCCACTCTTGAAGACTCTTAACATCATATATTACAATAATATATCGTAAAAATACACATAATAGAATATATATCTATCTATAATAAAATATATCAATGGATCCATGACTGATGAAATGAGTAGATCTAGAGAGAATAATAATGAATGATGACTTACTATTGATTCCAAGTATCCAACACACTTTGATTTTTCAAAATAGCCTTCAAGACCAAATTAAATTTCCTAGGATTCCAAAGAGAGGAGATTAGTTTGAGATACTAGGAGAATTATAGAGATATTAGAGTTTTAGGGTGAAAATATATGTTAAATTATAAAGTTCAAATCATTTAATTCACGTTTCATGGTTAGGTTACACCATTTGTTAGACTATGTTCTAACCATGTGTAGGATACTCTCTCCAAAATAGAGAGTAGCATTGTTGTTCAGAATGGTTTGAAAAACCATGCACCAATCATGATCATGATATTGGAAATCCACCAGGAATTTTTATAGTTTTGTCACATGGTTTTGATAACCATAAGTAAACCATGAACATTATACAATACAAAAACACCACAATTTGTGCGGTTTCTCCTCAGAACCCATAGGTATTGACCAAACCATGCACTAATTTTATTCCTACCTAGTGACTCCCAAAACCACTAGTACAGTTTCTTAGAGATAGTTCATAGTTTTGCCTAACCATGCTAAAACCTTTTACCCTTAAATTCCCCATCCAAAGCCATCCCAAACCATACAGAAAACCCCCAAACTCAACCCAAGTGTTATATAACTTCAAAATAAATAATAAAAGGGTAAATTACATAACACCAAGTGTGTTACATTCTCCAAAAAATAAGGCTTTATGTCACTATAAAGTTAGAGTCTAGCAGTGAAGAGGCATGGGGTCAAACCAATTGTCTAGAATAAAAGGATATGGACCCCATCATTTTTCATAGATACTCCTCTATTAGAACAACTAACATAGAAAAAGTGAACATAAATATAGAAGGAGTTTATAATTCATAGGATAAGGAATAAATGACAAAAAAACCCTATTGGATCAATTGGCTCCTGAATGATAAGAGCTCAAGAAAAAGGAAACTGTAATTGAACTATTGAATAGACTATAATGATAAAAAATGATGAGGTTCACTACATTTAAACAATAATTTCATGCTAGATAACTACCAATAATTTCAACATGGTTTTTTGATATCCAAAGGTTCCTCCCATTAAAGAATTAACATCCACTGATTACCTAGGAAATAATACATTAACACCCAAAACTGATGGTGAAAATAAGTTTCTTTATTAAAAAATGAGAGATAGAATGAAAAAACATAGATAACATAAAATAAATTATGTTGATGGTATGTTTATCCCAATAGGAACATATAAAAAATTAGTGTAGAATTATAAATATATGAAATATTTTTATAGTAAAGAGATCCTTCCATGAGATACTAAATTTTATCATACAATTCCCCATGAACAAAACACCATCATGACTCTACCCTTTGACCAATGATGGTATCATGTATTCACTGATAACCCAAAATCCAAATGTTACTGAATTGACCAAAATACTAGAAATGAATTAGGTTTTAGGAAAATATCATGATAATTGGATCATGATATAATGTATTTAGTTCCTAAACATATCCCATGACCAGAACATTGAAGACATGACTCCCTGAACCATAATGAAAAATGATGACTCAATGAGACAACCAATACAGACATTGAAGATAACAAGATTCTTAAGACATTTGGTGTCTATATCTATGAGAATTGACGCACCATATCAGAATGGTATAGGTAATCATGGTATGATTCACATCAGTTGGTGTGATATATTCTAAACCATGTGTACCTTCCATACACATGGATGTATAAAATGATCATGGTTTTCCTAACACAAGTAGGAATGAAAATTTGTCCTGATACACTA
This sequence comes from Viscum album, assembly GCA_963277665.1. Classification (NCBI taxonomy): domain Eukaryota; kingdom Viridiplantae; phylum Streptophyta; class Magnoliopsida; order Santalales; family Viscaceae; genus Viscum; species Viscum album. Next base: position 755,526,978 of record OY728160.1, read on the forward strand.
GAAAGAGGATTTATATCCCCTAAAAAGTGTTTATGGATAGGTAGAATATCCACCATATACATTACCACCATTCACAAAAGAAATTATCCATCCATGCTATTCCCATGTACAGTTACTCATTACTATCCATTAGAACACACCAGTACGGTTTACATCCATCAATTTTGTATATAAAATCTTTTCCTAAAAACCAAATGAAATGTTCTCAAGTTCAAAAACAAAAAAAAACAAAAAGGAAAATTTTAAAGGTCCCTTAAATACATTATTTCATTATTTTTCAAAAAACCATCACTATAAACAATGTTTTGAAAATTTTCTATAAAATTCCATTAAAACCCAAGATACAATAGTGTCATCCTTATAAAAAAACTTTAAAAAATATAAAATTATACATTTCAAAGTAGTGAAAGATTTATCTTGTACTTCCATTTTCCCTAAAGTCCACTCAAATTAGGGTATTTAAAAATTTTATTCTAATTGAATAAAAAATGTATATAATTTTTTCAAAAAAATCTAGAAAATCATTTTTGTTAAACCAGTTGTAAATCAAAAAAACTTTTGTAAAATAAATTATTCCAAAAGAATTCTAAAAATTGAAAACTACTTTGTTAAGAAATCTTAGCTCATCAACTTGGATCAATTCAATAAGATTAACCAAATCAATTAACTACAATAATGTAATATCACATGCACTAATAATTTCATATGCATGAAAAGGTGACGAAATTTATTATTAAACCACGGTTAATAAACTAGTTTAATAAAAAAAATATTACTTCCTATGATACTAATTTGAGGAATATGAAATTACAATCTACCAAATAAATAAAAAAAATTGATAATAGATCATAAATTTCCCATGCTTCTATAACCAATAAACTATTAATTGAATAGTTTGTAAGATAGTTAAAACATTACAAAATATAATCCATGTTTACATTTCTCAACATTATTTTTTATCTACCCAAATATTTTTTAAATACATACATTATAAGAAATAATATGAGCATGTTTTTCCTTTTTAGGGTTTTCAAATGGTCCAAAATAGTTATAAATTTTTTTTATGCTTTATGAACAATGATCTACTAAGTGTAGGAATTATAAAACAAAACATTACAATATGCTTTTACATTTTACATATAAAAATTCAGTTTGCTGCACTATTAAAGGTACAAGGCATGATTTAGTAATTTTGAACATAACAAGTAATACTAGTGACATGACGTTCTTTTGAACCAATCATGAAATTAACCATTGAAAAAATAATTAAAAGTTATATCATTACTGTTTTCTAATCATATCAAATATGTATCAAAATTTAATGTTATTTAATTTATATAAGCACCTAGTATTTCATAATAATATTAAAATGGAAGACTAAGTATAAAGAAGTAAAAACTGTTTAATACTTATGTATGGTACTAACATAGAAATTATTAATATGAAAAAATGGAAAAAACAAATATGTGATTATCCATTTATGTACTCAATCTAGAATGGTGGGAAATATATTAAAAGAACATGACTTCCCATTACCATTTAGTTAATTTCTAAAAAATAAAAAAATTTACTAGTTTTGGGTACAGTTCAATAGGACTTTTTAATTAAATTAGAAAATAAAAAATAAGGTCTAAAAAAATTCATCGCCAACATAATCAACACACAACAAAAAATCAAATCATATAATTTCTTAGAAACTCACAGTTTCATTTGAAGAAAAATTACCCATGTCAACAATGAAGGTTATCATGTAGACTATTTTAAAGAATCACCAATAAAAAATCACATGAATGATTTCATCTTGATGGGAAATATTTTTACTAATGCATGATATATAAATGTCATCAACTAAACCCACAATGATGATGTGACAAAAAACCTAGAAGTTTCTCACAAAATGTTTATACCTGGACCATCATGGTAACTTTATGTTCATCATAAAGAGGTTAATAATGTATTTTTATTCTATACATTTAATGTTATGAAATTTATACATCCACAAAACCATCCCAAGAAGATGGACCAACCAATAATAACACCATTTTTAACATCATATCACTCACCCATTATCATAGTAATAGGTAGAGTTGCTACTATCATTAAGGTGATATTCATAGGATACCAAAGGCTGGAAATAAGTGTCAAGGGTACATATGAACATTTTGGGTGATTTTATCTGAAAAGAGAACATTTTAAACAACATAAAACAATGAAAAATAGTATTATGTGATTAAATTTTTATAAAAAAACACCACTCAAACTACAAAAACATTATCATAGTAGTATAATTAAATTAAAGAGTATAGTAATGAAACTAAAAAAGAAAAAAATAACTTTAATGAAACTAAATTTTCATTAAACCAAGCACTTTCACAATTAATGTCCAATATATAACTCCATTTCCAACACCCACTATGTCATGATGCATCACTAGAGTGGTATGAAACCTTCACTTTACCTATATCATAGTTCACAACATTTATAAATTCACAATGTATCCAGAAAATGGGTGAATATAAAACATAGTAGATAATCTACAATCACTTCCCAACACACACCACAAGAAATAATAACAAGTTAGCTCATATTTATATAAAATATAGGGTGAGAATATCAAAATTGTATACCATAAAATATTTTTTTTAAAAGTGTGCTAAATCAATTTGTTCATTCAATATTTCCACATGGTATACCTATCCACGTTACATAATCACACACCCAAGCATGCCCAAAAAAATTACAAATGCTCATGAATAGTGTCCCATCCCATCACAAATTAATCACTTGACTAAACCCCATATTCTCCTTTGGAACCCACTCCATGTCTGAACCAACAAGGATCCTCTAATGTAATTTAATGAACCCACACCAACCACACATGCTGTGTTCTCAAGAAAAGCTTGTTTCATCCAAAAAAATTCTATCATGCAATTTATTTAGAAACTTATGTGAAAAAATTAGAACCAAATTATTTAGGTACTAAAACCAAATAAATATTCCAACAAACTAATATATACTGATTTATTCATCATGCCTTTAAGTTATATAACTAGTAGAATTGGATAAAAACCATCTACCTTAAAGTTGTTAAATAAAACAATGATCAGAACTCAAAAACTCTAGATGTGGTCTTGAAACTTTCTAACTTTATAGATTCCAAAATTATATAATCAAAATAAAAATAATAAAACATATATATATCTATAGAATAATAGATCAATGGATCCATGGGTGAGGATATGTGTAGATCTATAGAGGATAATAAATAATGATTACTTTCCATTGATTCTAGAGACATAATGCATTTTGTTTCTTTAAAATAACCTTTTAAATAAAATGAAATTTCCATAGATTCATAAGAGATGAGATAAGTTTTATATCTTGAGATAATTTAAGGAAAATGAGGGTATTGGGGTGGAAATTGGAGTTAAAGTATATTTTTTAATTATTTAATGGATGTTACATGGTTAAGTTTCATTGTTTGTCGACCCATGTACCAACCATTCACATGTTATTGTCATTTAAAAATAAGGATATATTTTGTTTTTCCACATTTCTTTGAAAAACATGTGCTAATTGTGTAAAGGCTATTGAAAATCCTATAATAATATGAACAGTTGTGTCGCATGGTTTTGAAATTTTTTCCCAAATTTTATACATTCAATTGTCACAAAAATCTACATTATAAATGGTTTCTCTTGGGAATATACACAATTTATAAAAATTTTACACCCACTATGTGCCTACCGAGTGATTACTAGAACCCCTTTAATATTTCCCTAGAGAAAGTGAATTGATTTCCATAATTGGGCCCAAACCATAATCCCTGCCAAAACACTCCAAAACCATCCATAAACTCTTGAAACTCAACTCAAGTATTATATAAAATTAAAATACATAATAAAAGGTTAAAGTACCTAGAACCTTGTTTTTTACAGTTTTTTCATAAATAATATTGTATGATATGTGGATGTTTTATAGTACAACATCCTTATAACCAAGGCATATTATATTCCTTGGTGAGGCATATCATTTTGTGAAATATAGTGACATTTAATCACTAATTTTATCCATATATTATTATATAATATGATAATATCATATTAATTTTCACACATATCAATCATATTTTATTATTTATAAGCTTTTCAAACATTAAAAGTTAACATTCAGGTATTCTTCCACCTAAGCTATCAATATTAATTTATATTCTATATTATGTAATATTTTGGATAACATGATGCATTTAAATATTAAAGGCATACATGATTTATGGTTATAAGGTGTTTTTAACTAATTTCATTACTAGAACATTTAATAACATTCTAAAAAATTCTATAAAGTCTCAATGAACACCGATGAGGAATATATAAGGAGGATTTACCCACAAGAATGGTAGTGGACTTCTGATTAATTTTTTCATGCCAAATATATCATCTTCATCTTCATTTACCCATAATTGGTACAAATGTTGGGTTTATTTAGATCAAATAACAATTATTCTAGTAGTGGAGGACATAAAAAACCCTTAAACTAATATCACCATGTTATGAAGATAAATACTTGTATAATGTAAATTAACACAACATGTACCTTACATAGATGTAGGATAAATAAAACATGTTCATCCACATTCTTGATAAAGATGGTTGGTAAGGAACCAATGGGGTCCATTATCCTAGGTGTATCCACTAGCTAATGAATAACCCAACTATTGTGTGGGATTATTCTTATAATATTTTTTATTATCTCTTAAAATTAAAGGAATGTGGATAAGGGAGCATTGGGATAACTTATAGGTAGAGAACATCTCATCTTAATGGATTCAACCAATTTATATAAGCCTCTGTGATACTCTCTTGTACACTATGTATTTACTCAAATGTTAGAAAATGTTTGGGTAACTGCATTTAGTAGCCATTGGCATAAGAATTATTTTATCATTAAAATAAATTCTAATGTATCCTATATGTTTAATCATATTAAACAAATATTATTAATGATAGATTATGTATATTTTTAACCAAATTTTAACACAGAAAATATATTTCCAATATCAGTTTCATATTATGATTGAAACACATAATGCAACACTTACAATATGGATATATCATACAATATGATACACCTTAGGTAGTGGTATGGTATCACTTATACCACAACTTATGATATCCTAGAACAAGTCTTGAGATATGGCATGCATTCTTACATGTCATTCAATATGAAATATACAATGTCATATAGTATGATATAACCCAAAATAAATCATATGTATTATTTTATTTAGGGAATATCTCTATAAATATCTTATTTTCACTAAATCCACATACACTTTTCTCAATTCACCCTTATATTGCATCATACATAATATGTTTTAGAAACATATCCAAAAATAAATTTGGAGATCATCTAAAGAACTTTTTTTAAATCTACCATCATCTTCACCATGTATCACATCACATGAAATACTTTTTGAATCTCAATCCAAAAAATTTTTTAGATAAAACCTCAAAACCATTAATAATTTCTCTCTTTATTCAATAACACTTAATACCTAATCAGTTAAGACAATTTTATAAACCCATGGGCCTTTGTAGCATTAAAAAAATATGAAATTTCAAATTCCAAAATTTAAACAAATAGTAGCCTCACGAAAAGTGGTAATAATACTCAAGAATAAAGGGATATAGAATGATCATCATCAAATATTTTTATCTTAATACCAGTTTCCAATGGTTTTATCTTATGTAAGCATAGATAATCATATTATCCACTTATTTAGGACATCAGGTAACCATGGGTAATGAAATATGTCAATCATTTATAGTTACACATACATTCTCTATTCTATAAGTATAAATTGACTAGAAGGATGAAAGGTAAACAATAATAAAGGCACAATGGATACATATCATGACTAACCCTGGGTAATATAGAAATTAAAATAGGAAATGTATATCCCTAATACAAAAAAGACTTAGTGTTTGAGACCCCATGTGGAATAATTCATGGGTCATCCAGAACACAAAACTCATTTTTTGTCTCATGGGAATTATTTGTATCTCAACTCAAAATCCAACTCATACATACCCTAAAAATTCATTAAAAACAATAATAAAACACAAATATCCTCACTTAGGGATAATTATATAATACCCTATTTATTTTTTGGTCACTATATTTTGAGGGAAAGTTTGAATTTTGAACTGGTGGGTGGTTTTTTTAGAAATTAGAATCATGTTGAGAATTTGAGGGTTTGATCACCCCAAAAAGATGTTTTTAGGACAAAATTGAGTTGTTGGAGGTGCTAGGATAGTTTGATATTGTATTTATGAAATTTAGGAGGGACCTACATCTCAAAGGATTTGTATAGATGAATTCATGATGTGGAAAATGTTTTCATGCCTTGAAATTTTTTGGTATTTATAAAGAGGGGTAATGGAATGATCATTCATAGTTTGAAATTGTGTTTCATGACATGAAATTCCCCCAAACAGTGTGACGTATTTTTTAAAATAGGTCACTTGTCCTAGAACCTTATCATTTCATCCCCACTGCCTACCTCTTGTGGTTTTAGGGATTTTGGGCTCCTGAGAGAACTTAAACCCACATTTCTTGATGAATCAAAGCATAGTTTGATCCTACGGACTCCTCTCAGTAAGGTTGACCCATTAATTTATTCTCTATAACTATTTATATTCTACACTAATTTGGGAATTTTCTATAGGGTTTCAATTCAAATTAAACTATATCTTGGTGGAATCGACTAATTATTAGGGGGATTTTTTTCACATTGGATAGTGGAGGACCCAAATTCTATCTATCAACTATATAATGTCATTTTAGGGGAGGTATGTCAAATATATTTTTTATTTTTATTTTTGGGTTTAGTTTAATTATTTTATGAATACCTATGAATCATGTGATGTGGATTTTTTATTTTTTGGTGTTAGGGGTGTGTTGTGGACACTCCAAGTGAAGTTTCTTGAGGTTATAGTGACACAGTGGGGATCCGGGGGTGTTTTAGTGATTTAACTATACTTTTAAAATATAAATAGTTTATTATAATTTTTTATAACTAATTATATATTTATTATGAAAAGTGGATGGAGATCGGGTGAAAATATTATCTTGGATTTGGCATAGACTAGTTTGTGTAGGGCTCAATAGAATATCATCTAAATGGTAACTCATCTATGATGGTAGGTTGTCTCATTAATATAAATTCATTTTCTTGTGTATCCATGACTTTTCTTATTTTCATGCATTTGGGGGGATTAGGTAGATGGATTAGGATCGAGAATGTTCAAACTATATAAATATGATGACATTAGTTCTCCTAGTAACAGAATAATTTCTCTTTAGAAATTAATATAATCCATATTTTCTTATGACTATATCTCCAAGAGGAAAGAGAAATTTTGGACCAAAAAAGAGACCTTGTGTGGTCTTGGGATGTGAGACATGATGTGGGTAGCCTAAGATGGTATTAGGGTTAGTAAGATATGTACAAAAATATTAGGAAGAATTACAATGGGTGAGATGGTCATTCATCCCATGCGTAATGCGGGAAACCCTACATAGGATGGTTTGAGGCATGAGGAGTACCATGATTCATATGATTAATTTATGAATAGATTGTGTTCAATGAAGATTTCCTCCTCTATGTGATGGGTTATGTGATCTTCCTTAGGACATGTGATATGGGACAAGGGTGTGAGTCTTGGAAATTTAATGGGAATTCAAAGAAGGTTTGCAAGGATTCTTAGAGATTTATATCTTGGGATAGTCTTAAGGTAGATGGAACATGAGTGATGAGGTCCTGGAGTGGTCTCATTGGGTAGTGGAGTCTGGGTAAGGATGCACCTTTGAGATGCGATATCATTCGGGCGATAATAGATATGAGTTGTTATCAGTGGGTAGAGATCATGGTGGGTATGGAGGACCCATTTGATTCCCTAATGGGTCAGGCGAGATGTTAAGTGATGAGTGGTTAAGTATTGAGTGAGTTTTTCCCTGGTATCAGTGAACGATCGATGTAATGGGTTACATATCTGATTTTCTTATGTTCTTGATAGCCACCCCAGAGACAATGGGGATGGTTAAGTGTGTCAGATGGACTCTCTAGAGTATGTGGGGATATGATGGTGTTCTTTTAACCACTCTAGAGTCTATGTATTTTTCAGTGTGATGGTAATGCTCAGAATAGGTTATTAGGCTCATAACCATAACTGACGCCGCTTGAGTCCGTGGAAAGTTCATTCCCAATTCCTTCAAGAGTTAGTAGAGGACCTTTCCATTCGTGGATTGGGTCATTAGAAGTGAATTGGAAATTTTATTGAGTATAATTAGGTCAAATACCACCCTAGGGGTTGGTTCATTGCATGAAATGATGATATTGATAAACACTTCCTATATTGATTATGCAATAGGTTAGGAAATGGATTTATGAATGTACCCAATGTTTACGTAATATCCAAACAATAACTGTTGTCTTAGAAAGAGTCAAGGTTTCACTAAAAAGGTGAAATATCCCAGACACCAAAGGAAAAATATAAAGGGATTAGTATATCATTAGAGGATAATTTTTATTTTCAAAAATAACACTTTTCATGAAAATAATAAAAATAACCAAACCTAAACCATATGACGCATGAAATGTAAAAAATAAAACTATAAAATACCAATAACCAGAAATATTAGAATAGCTGAAAAATGTGAAACAAAACACCCCACTAAAAAATAAAAGACATCCATATGTAGAATTTAAGATATGGAATCACTCCAAAAACACCACATGAACATATCCTATCTCCAAATTCTCTCTTTAGAAGTAACATCATGATGACCCACTAGAGAAATAAGTGAATTTCCCAACACTTGTTTCATGAATAAAAAAATCTTCAAACTCACCAAGTTTTATATGCATGGGGTGAGTTAAAAACCCATTATGAAATCACTAAGAGTCTTCCCAACTCACACCACATGCACAAGACAAAGATAGATCAAATTTCAAAATATAACCAAAAAACTAATATGAAAATGCAAATAAATTTACCAGTTTAAATCAATTAAACTAAAATAGAAGAAACGGTATATCCATTTATTCCATATAGAATACTATTTCACATTTACAAAAAAACACAAACACGTGATATGATAGTCTCAATAATCATGAGAAGTAACTCATCCATCCAACAAGATGTTTATTGGTGATAATACTCTGTTCCCCAAGTGGCATTGACCCCTTGTCCGAATCCAATATGGAATCATCCGATGCAATACGAACTCACACCAACCAAGTATGATAATCCCTCATATCCATTCACTTAAAATAAAGCAATTCTTACCTTTAATAAATTTATGAATCACATTTTGAGCATAACCTAAAATACATGATTCAATAAAAAAATAAATAGGGTTTTATAGAATAATTCATCATGATATCTTTATTTTAAAATAATAATAAAACACTTTAGAAATGCATGGTTCTCATGTCATAAAAAAAATAAGGTTCTTTAACAATAAATCATGATTGTTTCCTTAAAAATAACAAGAAATAATATTAAAATCTATGGATTCAAGTTATATAATTATTGGAGAGAAAGAGAGAATCAACCAACCTCACAATAGATCTCGATGAACATGAAGAAAAATTGACATGGTCTAGAAAATCAAGACACTATTTAATATGTCATAAAAAATAATAAAAGGATTGAAAAATTATGATTCATCCTATTGATCCAACAATATCAAAACCTCTAATGTTCTATTCCCTTTAAAATGATAAAATCTAGAAAATAAATAATAAAAAAGATCTTAACTTAATCATCATTGGTTTGCTGCTTGAATAATCATTAGAATCGATCAATTGTGGTCAAGAATCACAAAAAAATTATAAGAGAAACCCTTTAAATCAAGAACCTATGTTAGATGAGAAATAATGGTAATTTTAGGGTGATAATTGGTATATAAAAACAATTTTCATATATAATTAAGGTTTTCATATAGTTGGGACTTAAAATTTAAGAAAACCATGCACCATGAATGAAATTACTACTAGAAAACATGGGTCTACATGGTGGTGCTTCATGATTTGGAAAAACCATGAGAAAACCGTGAAAATGAATCTATACCAAAATTTCTAAATCATAAATTTTTCACATGGTTTTTCCAAATCATGAACCAAATATGCTCTTTTCTACTAACTCAAAAAATCCCTTTCACGGTTTCTTGGAAAATATTTTTGATTTCCCTAATAGTTGTTAAATAATATACCATTAAAAAAGAATCCAAAGCATTCTAAAACGATACATAAACACCTAAACCAAAACTCAAACATTATATAACATCAAAAATACATAACACAAGGGTGAGTTACTTCAAACCAGGGGTGTTACAGTCTATGGGTCATGGGAAAATATATTATACTTTTCTCTACCTTGGGCCATTGGGTAAATTCTATAAATTTCTACAATGACATTAGATGATGGGAAGAGGTGGATTTTTCTATTGTGTTATAATACAGATGAGCAGGTGTCATTATTGCATAGTTTTCATATAGTGACCTCATGCGCAAGAAACCATGGTTTCCTTGTTAGCATGTGGCATACAAGGCACTTGTGTGTCATGTTTATTTTATTCCTCATGAATGCATGTAAATGATTTTTTATATTAGAGAAACATTGTGATAACCTACTATGTTGTATTTCTCACACCGTACATGGGAACACCATTGTGTTTTCGAGAATTGTGTTTAATTCTATGTCAGATCATGGGTTTTATAGTGGATCATGCTAGAGTAGTTTGGGGATATTTAGAAAAGGGGCGTGTGAGGCCCGAGGATGGTAGTTGGGACAGTTTTCAAGAGTTTTATTTTTGTTTTATTTTATATTTGGAACCAGTCCTGTGGGAGATCTGCCTATATATGCTGGTATGACTTCTACATGAAATGTATTATATCATTGTGTTTATTTGATTTTATATACTCTAATTATTTTAATGGATAGTTTGTTAGCTATTTATATAGTTTTGTGTGACTCTAATTAGAGGGAACAATATCCCCACCTTATAGATTAGGCTCTCACTACTAGTCAAAAGACTTTATTATATGGGGAGGTGTGGTAAGGGCCATATCGCACTCTAGTTCTGGCACCATTTAGTTTCCAAGGTATGGGGTGTTAAAAAATGGTAATATAGGATTATTTTTTTTTATAATTAAGAGATATTAAAGACATGTAGTCCAAGAAAGTTTCAAATCTTGTTATGGAGCACATACTGATGATTCATGAAAAAAAATTCTATGGGATGTCCTAGTTACTATGTGTAGAGACCCGAAGCTTGACGTACATGGACATTACATTAATTTAGCAGAATACTTAATACATAACAAAAACAGACACACAAGGACCGTAATAGTTTAGTGTCTTTAGAAACATGGAACTTAATCTTCTAATCGTGGTGAAAGATCTTCAACATCTCCCATAAAGATCTTCCCCTTTTTTTCTTACCTAAAACCTTTCTTTATATCCTGGGGAAAAGAAAACATAAAAAGGGTGAGCTCAAATTCTCAGTAAGGGTAAGCATGGATAAAATAAAACATACCATATACATTTAAACTTAAAAACATGAACATAATGTTTAAACATCAAAATATTGAGAAATGACATAAAACATGGAAGTACATAAGGCATAGATCATAATGGAACATAAACCATGATAAAATAGAATTGGAATAAAACATGTAATTGTGGAAACCATTAAGCACATGATATGATTTCCATATTAGCCAAGGCATTGCTGCCAAGACCATCTTAGTGGACAAAGTCCCTTTCTGAATCGAGTTTACTCCTCGTTCCAGTCCTGTATTACTGAACCGGTTTAAATTTCGGTTCCAGCCATCTCTATCTCATGAGATATAAAATCTTTACCCAATTCATTGTAGGTAGATATAGGTCCCACCCATCTCATAATGAAATCATTCTTACTTGTGCCACAAAATAAACATACATCATTCATAATAACCCAACGAATAAAATGGGTTTCATAAACATCATCCCATTGTCACATAATCCATATAGAAGAAATGGATATCATTTCATAATAAGAAAAGTGAAACCATGTAAATCATAGAGACATTACACTTGAAACATACACATATGAAATAATTTCATCTTAGATGGAAAATGGTTTTGATAAAACACTTGAAAAGAATTCTTGATGAAAATATCCTTTCTTCTTCAAAATCAATTTCTTTTCACAAAACGTCATGAAATTTTTAAAGAAAGAGATTTTGTTGAAAATATTCATGAAATCTTTTTGAGGAAGATTCATGAAAATAAGGCTTTATAAAACCGTAAAAATCCGTTTGTTCCGTATAAGTTAAAAAACATTATTTTTGTACTTTTGCAGGAAAAGTCAAAAAGTACCTCGTAACGTAAACAAAAGAAATATTCCTTACATACCATGTAGTAAAAGTAAAAATGGGTAAACAGGAATTTAAACATACATGAAAACACTTTTATAAAACTTGGTAATGTATGATATAAATAACCCCAATAAATACTTACGAATATGCAATCTCGGATAAAAATGAGATTTGCAAAATTATCCCTTACCTTAGGTCCGATATGCTTCGTACGTATCCAAACCTCCTGTATAATGATTTAAATAATGTCATTGACTTATTACAGAATCATATTCATTGTTATGATATCATATATGGTTCACTTATGACTTTATGTTACCCGTTCTTTTGTAAATTCCATGTTAAAGAGCGTTTTGGGTAAAATCGTTTCATTTTCCGTCCGTGTTTTGACTTGTAATTATTCATATGATTACTTAGATGATGATTACTTAATTCCAGAATATAAAACATGATTTATATATAATATATATTCATAATATACATATATATAATAGATCGATAAATGGGAAGAAATACACCGTTCATGGAGACGTTAGGTCGTACGTACGCATGGACGTTGTTTTCGTTTCTCATTGAATTGAATGGAATTAATTGGATGAAATACATATATATATATATAATTAAACCTTTTCATTTTGATTTATCCTTATTTAATCTATTTAAGTTTATTTGTGGTAATAAAATTCTAAATTTTAAATTGTAACAAATAATTACTTATTTGTTATTAATTTTCCATAATTATTTAATTTATAACATTATAGACCATATAAATTTAAATTTATAAATTTTAAATATTTTTGTAATTTTTAAACAATTTTATAATATGTTATTTTTATAAAATAACAATAGTGTCAATTTTGACACTATTCATTTATTTGAATTTAAATAAAATATATACAGAAGATATGTTCGAACTAAAAGCTTTAATATATTCATAAAATGTCATATGTATCTATAAAATTAGTTTATCACATTAAATAGTTAATATAATATTTATTTTATTATTTTTAAAACCATTTATTTGGTTTATCTCTTAATAAAATAATTACTACAACATTTTTGTATAATTATTTAATATACTGATTTGTTGCATAAAAATTAAAATTAAGATCTAATGATGAAGATAAATATATTACCTTTCACAATAATACTTTTACTCGAATTTATCATCTTAAAATAATAACATTTAAATTCTTATATTTATTAAATTATGAAAGTGACAACTTTGGCATCATTTAAAATAAAATAATATAAGTGTCATAATCACTTTCATTAGGCTCCAAACGGTTATATATTAGGTCATTGGATGATTAATGTGTATATATACACTACAAATAAGTTTTGGTCAGGTTTGTGGGCCTTTTAATTGGTATTATTATTTCAATGAAAACCATATTACTTATTTTCCACTTAATAAATAATTTCTGTATCATTAATGTATCACCATTAATGACAATTATTTAATACTTAAAAATTCTAAATAAATTATCATGATCTAGATAACTTTATTATATTTCTGTAGAATATTCATGTTTTAAGTTTTATTATGTTTATCAATAAATTAAAATTATTATACTTATAAGATTTAAGAGAGTGACATGTTGTCACTTTCTTTGGTTTTAATAATAATTAAATTATTTTCATGGTCAGAAGTCCATAAAATGAATCTAATCCGACCCTTAGGTTATATGGGTCTACTTTTTTCCATCCAATAGAATTTTTTCATGTGTTATGGTAATTTTATAATATTATATTTACCCTTAATTACCCGATTTACCTTTAACTATGGTAAATAAAATTAACCGTAGTTACTATTCATAATTCCCAAAAATAAAAAGTATCTTATTAACATAATTTAGACCCACTAATTCCAAATGTGGAATCCATTTTTCCAAATTCAATACACAAAAGTTGCAGAAATTAAATTAAAATTAATCCTGTTGTCGAAAGAAAACGGGTTTTTCTTTAAAACATTGCAAAAGATTGAATTGATTTAACCTACGAATTTAATGTAAAATCAATGCTAATTACCTTAATTATATTAAATTATAAAAATATATTCTATTTATACTTTATAACCATTCAATATTATAATTTAACCATATAAATTATTGCGATGAAAAAAGTTGTTTTTAATTAAAATATAGCGTGTTTTTACTATTCATCAAAATATGAAAGTTACCAGAATAATATGAAAAATTTATCCAAAGTAAATTTTTATTTCTTGATTCCAAAGAATATTTTTATTTTGTAAAATTGAACTTATAAACATGTCAAAAACTAGATTTCAAGTGGGTGCGCCATCAAAAGGCGGCAAAACCGCATTTTTTGAAAAATACTTATTTTACCCGAAAAATTTATTTTGTTCTTATATCATGTTCTAGAAAATGTGTAAGATGAATAATAATGTTATAAAATTAAAAATTTAGTTAATACTATTCATAACGACTAGTTCATAATAATATTATAATAATATATCCTTGTTTAGTAAAACCCGGTATTGCGTACAACACACGCTATCGAGGAAGGTCATGATTGCATGTAATGCAAGCCAAGTCAGGGTTGCGTGTTGTGGAAGAATACTTCATTGTTTCGTATAATATAATCCAACCATATTTCATTTATACATTGAATATACATATATATATATACTCAATGTTGCGTAGAATAACTATTATCAAAATTGTGTGTAACACGATCCAAGAATAGTGTTGCGTATACTGCAAGCTAATACGGTGTTGCGTATAGCGCAAGGTAATCTTGGTGTAGCATACAACACAAGACACTAATGAAATTAAAATAATATTTTTCATAAAATCTCGGGGTGTTACATTCTACCCCCCTTAAAATGAATTTCTCCCTCGAAATTCATCGGGGGTTATAAATGGTTTACTACTCGAAAGTTTGTTTAATAGAAACCCACATCGTAAAAAGGAATACCAAAACATGGCTTTGAAAACTAAAGTATGAAATGTAACGGTTACCCAAATTCACTCATCACTGGGTTTCCACGTAGGAGAACATAGGTGAAAATATGGATATGGACGAAAAATCTAACCATTAAGTTCTGATGGAGAGTGGTAGAGAACATGGCTATGAAAAAGCCAACAATCACAAAGCTATTGATTTGTGATGATCTAAGGTACCATCTGATTCATTGGATATAAGGGAACTAGGAAAAAAAATTTGTTTTTCAAGATCATTTCCCAAAAGTTGATGAATTAAAAGAAATACTTGCATGATTTTGGTACAATCTCACTGTTGTTCGTGAATTTAACAATTTCCACTTTATCCCTTAAAGAAATGAAGTTGAATTTGTTATTCGTGATGTGTTAGAAGATCATGTGATAGAATTATGGGTCATTCCATCCCTTTCAAACAAAAGGTTAGAAAAAGTTATAAGTCCATATTATGGTTAGATTAATCGTATATGGTTCCAAAAATGAACTTATACTTCATATATCATACCTCTTAATAAAATAAAACTAGTTTTTAGTAACTAGGGACTTCTTGTAGGCCAGTGGTAGGTGATAAAGGCCAGTCGCACTTCAGTTGTGGGTTCGATTCCCACACCCTTGTCCGACGCGATGGGCTGTCGCCCGTTCTACAGGTTGTCCTTTTTCTAAAACTATATTACTATAACATCCCATCAATAATATCGAAAAAACTTCTATCCTTAAACAATACTAACTTATGTCCAACATAAACCATTCCAATCTTTAGGCTTATCCATAATACTGCATTCCAGTCTCATAATATTGTGAAAATGATTACCAGAGATTTAATACCGTCGTTGATCCCCATATATCATAAGATATGTCTTGTTGGTCACATTCCAAACATTCAAAGACCTTAATCATGTATTCTCTTGAAAAATGAATACCCATTGAACCATAGTGAAAACATGAATGCAGTTAAAAGTTAACACTTTCCACATACCAAAATCCTCAAAATTCTATATACTCAAACCATGATATCACTTAGTCCTTATATCAGTCATAAGCTCATGAATACAATCAAACATCTCATTATCTTCTTATCCCTTCATTATGTGCATATCATCTACTTTACAAAAATATCTGAATAACCTTCCATGGTTACTGGTACCATTCAACATATACTTTCAAATACTTTTAGGAAATACAATACTGTAACAATCCTTAGATTATTCTTTATTCCATTGTACCATTAACTATACAAAATAACTCTCGATAAAGATACAATCATTCCACTACCTTCTAAAACAACCGACTGAGCTTCAACACTTCTTTCAGCTCATATATCATTTGTAGTATCCTCATCATCATCCACATAAATACTACCCATATGACCATGCTGATTCTCTTCATGAGATTTTCCATTAGGGCATTGGTTTTCATAATGCCCGTACATTCCACATTTAAAACATCTAATCATTGTTGATGTCATAGCAATACCATTATCCTTATCCATGGTGTTAACTGAACCTTTTCCTTTTCACTTACTGGCTTTGTGTCCTTCTTTTCCACACCCAAAGCATCTTCCAGTTCCTTTGAAACAATCTCCCTGGTGCCTCTTCCCACATGATTTACATGAGTGAAATTGAACTTTCTTTCCTCTATGATCATCATGAAACTCCATCTTTCTCTTATTATCTGAGTTGGGAAACATACCAAAGTTGAGATTATTGATCATATTATGAGATTGATTATTAGGCATAATAATGATGTTTGGACTTCCAAATACTGTTTCATTTGGTTTCTCGTGACGAATATCATTCCATTGTCCGTCATATCCTCCATTATTGTGAATCTTCCTGTTTCCAGCCATTTTCTAAATCCCAAAAAGAATAGTGTGAGAGGAAAAAATTATGCTAGGGAAAACAACATACTAAAGGGGAAATACCCTCAATATCTAACATCTTACGTTAAATTCTATGATCGTTACCATAGTTCTAGTACTATATCCTATACGTATACTTATCCTTATGGATATCCCTAGACGTACCTTAGAAATATCTCTAGGGATCTCACTAACGTTTTCACATCCTTGTTTCCAAAGATTGACTAAACCTTTCCTCTGATACCAACTGTAGAGACCCGAAGCTTGACGTACATGGACATTACATTAATTTAGCGGAATACTTAATACATAACAAAAACAGACACACAAGGACCGTAATAGTTTAGTGTCTTTGGAAACTTGGAACTTAATCTTCTAATCGTGGTGAAAGATCTTCAACATCTCCCATAAAGATCTTCCCTTTTTTTCTTACCTAAAACATTTATTTATATCCTGGGGAAAAGAAAACATAAAAAGGGTGATCTCAAATGCTCAGTAAGGGTAAGCATGGATAAAATAAAACATACCATATACATTTGAACTTAAAAACATGAACATAATGTTTAAACATCAAAAGCTTGAGAAATGACATAATACATGGAAGTACATAAGGCATAGATCATAATGGAACATAAACCATGATAAAATAGCATGGGAATAAAACATGTAATTGTGGAAACCATTAAGCACATGATATTATTTCAATATTAGCCAAGGCATTGTTGCCAAGACCATCTTAGTGGACAAAGTCCCTTTCTGAATCGAGTTCACTCCTCGTTCCAGTCCTGTATTACTGAACCGGTTTAACTTTCTGTTCCAGACATGTCTATCTCATGAGATATAAAATCTTTACCCAATGCATTGGAGGGAGATATAGGTCCCACCCACCTCATAATGAAATCATTCTTACTTTTGCCACAAAATAAACATACATCATTCATAATAACCCAACGAATAAAATGGGTTTCATAAACATCATCCCATCGTCAAATAATCCATATAGAAGAAATGGATATCATTTCATAATAAGAAAAGTGAGACCATGTAAATCATAGAGACATTAAACTTGAAACATACACATATGAAATAATTTCATCTTAGATAGAAAATGGTTTTGATAAAACACTTGAAATGAATTCTTGAGGAAAATATCCTTTCTTCTTCAAAATAATTTTCTTTTCACAAAACGTCATGCAATTTTAAAAGAAAGATATTTTGTTGAAAATAGTCATGAAATCTTTTAGGGGAAGCTTCATGAAAATAAGGCTTTATAAAACCGTAAAAATCCATTTGTGCCGTATAAGTTAAAAAACATTCTTTTCGTACTTTTGCCGGAAAAGTCAAAAAGTACCTCATAACGTAAACAAAAGAAAGATTCCTTATATACCATGTAGTAAAAGTAAAAAATGGGTAAAAAGGACTTTAAACATACATGAAAACACTTTTATAAAACATGGGAATGTATGATAGAAATAACCCTAGTAAATACTTACGAATATGCAATCTCGGATAAAAATGAGATTTGCAAAATTATCCCTTACCTTAGGTCCGATATGCTTCGTACGTATTCGAACCTCCTGTATAATGATTTAAATAATGTCATTGACTTATTGCAGAATCATATTCATTGTTATGATATCATATATGGTTCACTTATGACTTTATATTACCCGTTCTTTTGTAAATTCCATGTTAAAGAGTGTTTTGGGTAAAATCGTTTCATTTTTCGTCCGTTTTTTGACTTGTAATTATTCATATGATTACTTAGATCATGATTACTTAATTGCAGAATATAAAACATGATTTATATATAATATATATTCATAATATACATATATATAATTGATCGATAAATAGAAAGAAATACACCGTTCATGGAGACGGTAGGCCTTACGTACGCATGAACGTTGTTTTTGTTTCCTCATTGAATTGAATGGAATTAATTGGATGACATACATACATATATAAATAAATCCAGTATCATTATTATGTCATATATTTCATTATTACTTATTATATATACTTTATAATCATTTATGAATGGTTAATCCTTGAGAATGAATCTCATCGCGTCGTGGAAACGATATTTCGTACGTACGCACGAGCGATGATATCGTTCCCATGATCGTGGAATTTTTTTGGAGTGTATTTATACTATTACAGAATCAATATAACTTTAAAATAATCATATATAGTTATTATTTACACCATTATACCCATCCAATTAAGTTAGTGGTGGAAAATAGATTACACCACGACGTGGAGACGGTATTTCGTACGTACGCACGCGCGGTGATTTCGTTTTCCGTAGGATGGATAGATGGTGAAATAGGATTTTTTTCATAATTATAATAACATATTATTATATTAGTGATACTGATATTATTACTTCATAATGATACAACCTAATAAGAAGAAGTGGAAGAAGAAATAAAGGTGAAAGAATCGGTAATGGAAATTACCTCTTCTTTGAAGCACCTCTTTGAGACCTCCTCTTAGGGCACTAAAATTGGTCTTTGAAGAAGACCAAGACCTCTAGGATGTTTCTATGGAAGTGGAGAAGAGAATTTGTCCGGGTTTGGCTGAGCTTGAAGGCTCAATGTGGTGTGTGGAAGAGAGGGAGTAGGTGCCCTTTTATAAGGGAGGAGAGGGGCACCTTTGGAATTCTTAAAAATATTAATTTATAATAAATCTAACCCCACTTTAAAACCTCCAAAAATGACTCATATTCGAATATTAGATGATATAGGGTTTTAATCTCATCAACCAATCAAATTTAGACATGTTTGGATCTTATTTTAAACCTTTTCATTTTGATTTATCCTTATTTAATCTATTTAACTTTATTTGTGGTAATAAAATTCTAAATTTTAAATTGTAAAACATAATTACTTATTTGTTATTAATTTTCCATAATTATTTACTTTATAACATTATAGACCATATAAATTTAAATTTATAAATTTTAAATATTTTTGTAATTTTTAAACAATTTTATAATATGTTATTTTTATAAAATAAAAATAGTGTCAATTTTGACACTATTCATTTATTTGAATTTAAATAAAATATATACATAATATATGTTCGAACTAAAAGCTTTAATATATTAATAAAATGTCATATGTATCTATAAAATTAGTGTATCACATTAAAGAGTTCATATAATATTTATTTTATTATTTTTAAAACCATTTATTTGGTTTATCTCTTAATAAAATAATTACTAAAACATTTTTGTATAATTATTTAATATACTGATTTGTTGCATAAAAATTAAAAATAAAATCCAATTATGAAGATAAATATATTACCTTTCACAATAATACTTTTACTCGAATTTATCATCTTAAAATAATAATATTTAAATTCTTATATTTATTAAATTATGAAAGTGACAACTTTGGCATCATTTAAAATAAAATAATATAAGTGTCATAATCACATTCATTAGGCTCCAAACGGTTATATATTAGGTCATTGGATGATTAATGTGTATATATAGACTAAAAATAAGTTTTTGTCAGTTTTGTGGGCCTTTTAATTGGTATTATTATTTCAATGAAAACCATATTACTTATTTTCCACTTAATAAATAATTTCTGTATCATTAATGTATCACCATTAATGACAATTATTTAATCCTTAAAAATTCTAAATAAATTATCATGATGTAGATAACTTTATTATATTTCTGTAGAATATTCATGTTCGAAGTTTTATGATGTTTATCAATAAATTAAAATTATTATACTTATAAGATTTAAGAGAGTGACATGTTGTCACTTTCTTTGGTTTTAATAATAATTAAATTATTTTCATGGTCAGAAGTTCATAAAATGAATCTAATTATACCCTTAGGTTATATGGGTATACTTTTTGCCATCCAATAGAATTTTTTCATGTGTTAGGGTAATTTTATAATATTATATTTACCCTTAATTACCCGATTTACCTTTAACTATGGTAAATAAAATTTACCGTAGTTACTATTCATAATTCCCAAAAATAAAAAGTATCTCATTAACATAATTTGGACCCACTAATTCAAAATGTGGAATCCATTTTTCCAAATTCAATACACAAAAGTTGCAGAAATTAAATTAAAATTAATCCTGTTGTCGAAAGAAAACGGGTTTTTCTTTAAAACATTGCAAAAGATTGAATTGATTTAACCTACGAATTTAATGTAAAATCAATGCTAATGACCTAAATTATATTAAATGATAAAAATATATTCTATTTATTCTTTAAAACCATTCAATATTATAATTTAACCATATAAAGTATTGCGATTAAAAAAGTTGTTTTTAATTAAAATATAGCGTGTTTTTACTATTCATCAAAATATGAAAGTTACCAGAATAATATGAAAAATTTATCCAAAGTAAATTTTTATTTGTTTATTCCAAATAAGATTTTTATTTTGTCAAATTGAACTTATAAACATGTCAAAAACTATATTTAATGTGGGTGCGCCATCAAAAGGCGGCAAAACTGCATTTTTTGAAAAATAGTTATTTTACCCGAAAAATTTATTTTGTTCTTATACCATGTTATAGAAAATGTGTAAGATGAATAATAATTTTATAAAATTCAAAATTTAGTTAATAGTATTCATAACGGCTAGTTCATAATAATATTATAATAATATATCGTTGTTTAGTAAAACCCGGTATTGCGTACAACACACGTTATCGAGGAAGGTCGCTATTGCGTGTAATGCAAGCCAAGTCAGGGTTGCGTGTTGTGTAAGAATCCTTCGTTGTTTCGTATAACATAATCCAACCATATTTCATTTATACATTGAATATATATATATATATACTCAATGTTGCGTAGAATAACTTTTATCAAAATTGTGTGTAACACGATCCAAGAATAGTGTTGCATATACTGCAATCTAATACGGTGTTGCATATAGCTCAAGGTAATCTTGGTGTAGCATAAAACACAAGACATTAATGAAATTAA
Organism: Viscum album; assembly: GCA_963277665.1. NCBI lineage: Eukaryota > Viridiplantae > Streptophyta > Magnoliopsida > Santalales > Viscaceae > Viscum > Viscum album. The sequence continues at coordinate 755,549,200 of OY728160.1, forward strand.
AAGAATATTTTTCATAAAATCTCAGGGTGTTACACTATGGTTATATTATTGTTGTTCATACATTATGATGTTTTCATTGATATGTTTATTAAATTTGAGGATTCTACCAGAGAGGTTATTTTTTGGGATCTTATCCAATTGGAAGGATACTTGAGGATATATATCATGATTAGGTTTATAGGATCACATGAAATTTTCTTTTGTGTGTGATTGTTTTTCTGAAGGTGGTATAGTTTTTTGATGTTTCAAAAACAACATATATATTGTTTTCCAATATAGTTTTTTTGTGTCATTCAACTCAGATAGAATACATTATTTTCTTTAAAGACGATTAATTTGGATTCTTTTGTATGATATTATCTGGTGATGATGAAATTTATCCCTTTATCAATGAATGAATCTTGACCATTATTTGGTCTGTTCATGCATTGAATTCCGTGAAAATGGGCCCTTAATGAATTTGTTATATGTAACGACCTGTTGTTTTTCAATGGAAATTCCTTTCTTATAAATATGTCATATAATCACATGAAATCAGATCAAAACAAACTACTAAGTTATATGTGACCTTTAAACATAATTTTTTAATTCTTTGATTTGAATTTCAAGAATTTGATATACACGGTTGCAATCAGTAAGTTATTTGGAGTCAAATATGACCAAATTAATTTTTAGTGAGTAGTAACATACCATTATGAATAGTAATGTTACCATTATGAATAGTGACATAACCTAATGAATAATAACTTTACCTATGATAGTATATAAATAAGATTCAAGTGAAAGTATGATATACCTATATCTTGGAATAAGAAAATAAATGTTTTAAAATTGTTATTTTTTGAATAAATTATTCTTTTTATTAAATTAATCATATTTATAAAATTACTTTTGAAAATGGATTTCATTTTTGAATTCTACAAATCAAAAAAAAAATTGGGTGAATTGTTGGGATTTTTCTGAAATACTTGAATTTTTTGTGAATAGTAAAATACATTAATTTACCGTGTAAATAATTTATTATTTAAATCCACTATTAATGACATCATAGGTGATGTAAGCACCCAAATATAGAACTAAAATTAACTTATGACTATTGTGGGTCATTGAATACTTACTATTTCTTGTCTTGTGAATAAATAATAAATTATTGATGATAATAATATGAAAACCCTCATCCCCTCCACTATAAATACCACACATAATTACCTCTTCTCTCAAATCCTCTCAATCCTTGTGACATGCCAATATTCTACACAAATCTATTCCCAATATCCTTCCCCACGTCCAAAAACCCCTAGTCTCTTCAATATACCGAATACTCTCCCCTTAATAGGCTCTCAAAGGAGGTAAACTCGAGAGGCAAATTCCTATTTCTAATTATTTTATTTCTTTTAAGTTCTTTTCTTTTATTGCTTATTTACTCACATACCTTTACCCAAATGGCATAATAACTCCAGTAACATAAATGTACTGAAATTAAATTATGATAATGGGATAACTAATTATCATCTCTCTTTTCCCCATCTTTTATTTGAATGAAATGAAAACAGCATTTGAGATGTGTTAATTAAGCACTATCAAAGATGGCGAGTTATCAATTTCTATTTCCGTCCTCAATTATAGTCATGAAAACATTTTCATGGTTGAAATAGACCAAAATATATGCCTCATATATAGTTATGGAATCCTTTTATACACATGGTTTTGGTTTACAAAACAAAACATGTTCATGGTGGCCAAAAACCGCCAATTAACCCAAAAGGTTTTCACAAAAGGTTTACATAATGATTCAACTTCACTCTAAGTAACCAAATTAAATTTTCAACCATTTAAAATTATTGATGTTTAATAATCAAATTTAACCTCAATTATGGATGAACATCTTCATCATACATGTTTATCCTAACATGAACCAATCATTAAAATCAAGCAAGAAAACTGACTCAAATAATGAAATTGAACCTCATAACCAATCAAAATGGTAATAAATGAACTTAAAAATATTATAATAAATATGTTACATATATAATATGTTCTGGAATTATTAATTAATCAACATAATTTTACTATTATGGTCATTGATATCAAGTGGATAACACCAACAGACTTAAGGTAAGGGATCCTCTCCATTCCACTTTTATTCACGATTGTCCTCTATGTTATGCCATTTTATGTGTAATTCATAATGATGGGGAATGGGTTTTCACCTCCCCTATACTTCCCTCATGATGTAAAAATTGTGATAAACCCCTTTATCTCTCAATAAACCCTCTTAGGTACACCTGATACCATGCCGATAATTCATATGGAATTCCACCCAAACCGCCTTTATTCCTTCAAGTTGCTCTATCTTTATTTTTTCCCAAAATAAATTGTCCATTAATTTTTATGTAAAAATTATACATGATGTGTATATCCTCCAAAATCACATTTCAAGTTCCACCCCTCATTCTCTTTTGGGGATATATATGATTTTTAGTGATTCCCTCCTCGATACTTTCAAATAAGAAAATTCATTTTAAGGGAACTCCCCAAATTTTTACCCAATTTCAAGTTCCCTCTATCCTTTATTTTAAGACACCATTGTCTTTATAAAATCATAATTTTTATCATGAAAACCTTTTTTTTCACTTATGGTTTTATATAAAATCTTTTTTCCCTTTTCGGTTTTAAAAACCCTATAGTATTCTCCTTAAAACCGCACAAAAAAATGTTTTAATGCTAAAATGTATCAAATACATTTTTTACATATATTCACTTATGTTTGACATAATTTACTAATATATATTACTATTTTACATTTATGAACATCCATGTATATTCTAATTCCTTTCTTTCTTGGACATTGTCATGATACACGCATTGGTTATGCTTTATGTCATGATTATGATACCCAATTATTTCCATGGGAAACCATTATGTTTATGTAAGATTGATTATTTATGATTCTTTATATGAAAAAGATATTCATGAAATGTATGATGGGTGTGACTAGATTGTGCTTTAATGCATTGGGTGATGTTGAGTCTCATGAGACATTATATGTGATAGTCTTGGTGGTTAGCCTTGGCTTGTCCTACTATGCGCAACGGTCTTGGCGATTATCCTTGGCTTTTTCTACTATAAGAAATGGTCTTAGACATTATCCTTAGCTGATACTAAATTCATGATTTATGTTTCTTCCACATTTTTATGATTCCATGTAAAAATTATCCCATGTTTATATGTTATGATTTCATTTGTTACAAGAATTTTTATATCATCATGTCATGCCTTCTTTCCTATATGCTACTTCTTTGTTATTATGGTTATTCCCTTGCTGGATTTGTAAATCATCCCTTTTTCATGTGATCCCCAAGGTACCTTTTGTAGATGTATGGTCTAAAAGAAAGTTAGTATCTCTTTATGAAGACTAAATAAAGAGATGATATATTTAGGTCCATGTTTTCAGTTTTATGTACTTAGTCTTCAAAGACACTAAACTTCACAATCCATGGATTGTACTATGATGTATAAATATGCTTAAAATAATATAATTCTATATAAAAAAGGATGGGGTCACTATAGTTGTTATCATAGGATAGTCTATTTATTTTGGGATATTAGTAATAGATCACCTCAGTGAGAACCTTAAGGATGAGACAATGTATAAGAAAACATCCCTAAATTTTGGTAAGTATAAAGTAAGTGGTTTATCAAGAAAATACATCTCTGTCTGGATACAAGTAGGTAGAGGTGGCTCTGGAACAGATGTACCTAGGAGTTAGAACTACTACAAGGAGTTTCAGTCTTAACTCAGGGTAACCTGGTACATGACAATGGGCATTTCCCCTCTTGGTATGACACTCCCATGGGATATTATTTGGTAAGTTCATGAGCTTAGTACAAACCATTATTAAGGTAATAAAAAAATACCATAAAAATATAAGTTAAGAAATAGATCTAGGATAAACTATATTTAAACCTAATGAATCAAAAGTAGGATATACTTCTCATCTACAAGTTTATCTTTTATGTTAAAAAGTTTAATTTTTAGGTTAAATAACTATGTATTCAAGCAATCTAATAGAATGTTATTTTTCTTAGTTAATGGAAGGAAATAGAATAACACGTTCCAACAACCAATGTGATAAGAAATATGAAGATTTCCCTAATGATATGCCTAATAAGATGGGAACGGGTGCTCAAAACTTCATGACAGTACATTACCAACTCTCTTATGTTATGAATAATAACATGAATCATGTGGAACACCATCCTCCTACAAGGAAAGAGAAATTTTCCAAAGAATTTGTTATGCGGAAAAGGCCTCACATTTTTAGCATATCTTCTGATCCCCTCCTCAAGGAACAACGAATTAACTCCATTGAAAATATATTCTCCATAATCTAGTGCTCGGAAGAAGAGAAAGTTGTACTAGAAGTCTATTGTTTTTTTGGGGAATCTGATCAGTGGTGGACACTAATCAAGAATACAAAGTCCTAAGAGGAAATTGATTCCATGGATTCAGAGAAATTCGAGAGGATTTTTTTTAAAAAATATTTTCCATGAACCCTCCATCTCAATATGTAAAGAGAGTTCCTCGGCCTCAAGAAGAAGGAATATGAGTCCATTGGGATGCATGAAGCAAAATTTACAAGGATTTCAAGGTATGCCTCTGGCTTTTTCATGAACACTGAAAGCAAGGTGGATAGCTTCTTTAGCATACTAAGACAAGTCTATGAAAAGTGTTGGAAATTCGAGACTTTGACAGTTATGAGGATATAATCCATTGGGATCTCAAGGTTTAAATGGAGATTGTAGATTCTTAGGGGTCTCGTGGGCCCAGTGATAAGAAGTGAAAAATGGAGAACAACATGGTTGGTTCAAAAAAATACTATGATGGAAAGAATCCTGAATATCCTACTTATAAAAGTGGTGGGAAGAAGCATCCTAGGAACTGTCTAAGGGGAACTAAGAATTGCTTCAAATGTGAAAAGCAGGGACATCTGGCCAAGAACTGCTGAAGGGATATGAAAAATCCCGCTAATGTTGAAGAAGAAAGGGATGTTCAGATCAATACTCATCCAGTGGTGCAGTGTTACAACTGTAAGGAGTATGATAATTATGCAAAACATTTCCCTAAGATAAGGGTTGTCAGAGGAAATCCACAACAACGTCCAAGAAAACAAAGAAGGGCTTATGTTATCACCACTAATGAAGTGGATCCAAACAACAATGTGGTGACAGGTACTCTAGTTGTTCATTCATGAATAGAAAACATACTATTTTAATATAGTTCTATACATTATTTAATATCTTGGAAGTTTAGTAGAACTATTCAAACACCACCTCAAAATTTGGAGGATAAGTTATCTATGAGAATAGAAAATGGTTCAATTGTTGCATCCTTGGTTTATAACTCCTCCCCGATTAACGTTTGTGGACTGAACCTCCAAAAAAATCTCATAATACTTCCTTTAGGGGAGTTTGACGCTATCTTGGGAATGGATTGGATATCTTTATACAAATACAATATCAACTGTCGGGAAAGGTAGATCACTCTTCACATCCCGAAGCATCCTAAAATTCTTTACAAGTGTAAGGAAAAAAGATGAATCACCTTTAAAATAATAATCTCAAGTAGGGATATTTATTCCTTATAATAAAGAATATCTAGCCCAGATTATTGAGACAAAGGAGAGAATAATGCTTGAAGACATGCCCATCGTGAGGGATTACATTGATATATTCCCTGAAGAGTTTCCTGGTCTTCCTCCTAACTAAGAGGTGGATTTATCAGTTGAAATTATTCATGGATCTCTAACTATATAAAATACACCTTATTAAATGGCCATCGATGAGCTGGAAGATCTAAAGAAGTAGTTATAGGAGAATTTGGAGCTGGGTTTTATATGCCTGAGTGCTTCACTATGGGGGCACTGGTCCTCTTTGTCAAGAAGAAGGGTGGATCATTGTGCCTATGAACTGATTATCTTTATCTCAATAAATTCATGATAAAGAACATGTATCCACTTCCTTGTATATATTACTTGTTCGATCCACTTCATGGGGCCTATTATTTCTCTAACTTGGACCGTCGGTTAGGATATCACCAATTAAATGTGAGGAAGGAAGATATTCCCAATACTGCTTTTTGAAAGAGTTATCGACACTATTAGTTCAATGTGATTCCCTTCAGACTCACTAATACACAAGAAAGTTTCATGTATTTGATTAATTTAGTCTTTATAGATTACCTCGACAAATTTTTTGTTTCCTTTATTGGATATATTCTGATATACTCCAAGAGTAAGGAGGAACATGAGGAGCATTTGAATACCATGTTAAAGACTTTGTGAAGGGAGAAGTTTTATGCAAATTATGGTAAATGTGAGTTCTAGATTGGGGAAGTATAATTATTGGGGCATGTTATCACCAGCATAGGGATATATTTGGACCCTTCAAAGACAAAGGCAATTGAAGAGTGGCCGAGGCCAACATCTGTAACAGAGATCTGTAGATTTATGGGTCTAGCTGGGTATTATCGATGATTTGTGAAGAACTTTTCACGATTTTTGAACCCAATGACCAATATGACATGGAAGGGAGTAATGTTTTTCTGGACTCAAGAATGCGAATATTATTTTAAGGAGTTGAGAAAGAGGCTAATCACTACATCATTACTCACACTCCCAACAATTGGAGCACTCTTTGTGGTGAAAAGTGATGCTTAAAAGAAGGGATTAGGACTTTTGCTAATGAAAAATGACATAGTGATATCCTATGACTAAAGAAAGATGAAAATGCATGATAAAAACATTCCCATTCATGATATGGAGTTGGCGGGTGTGATCTTTGAGTTAAAAATATAGCGGAAGTATCTCTATGGTGAGAAGTGTGAGATATATACTGACCATAAGAGTCTCAAATATATATTCAAACAAAAAGAGATTAATATGCACAAAAAATGATGGATAGATATCATCAAAGATTATGAATGATCAATCCACTACTATCTCAGTAAGGAAAATAAGGTGGAAGATTCTATAAGTTAAAAGGATCATGTCTCTATATCAATGATGAAAATTGAAAAGAATCCGATCTACTTAGATATGTAGAGGTTGGACATGGGAATAATTAAGAGAGAAACATCATCAATCCTTTATCATATTATTTCTAAACCATACCTTATGAAGAAACAAAATTATTCTCAAAGAAAAGATGTGGAACTTCAAAAAAGGGTGGAAGCTGTTAAAAATGGGAAATCCTCTAAGTCATTGATTGATGAGGAAAGAGTTGTAAAATTTGGGCCACAATTATTTATACCATCAGATCCAAAGATAAAGAAGGATCTTTTGAATGACACACATAGCTCAACCTTCTCTATTCACCTATGGACCAAAAATATGAATCAAGATCTCCGATAAAACCTTTTGTGGGATAATATGAAAAGAGATATTTCTAAATATACATAAAAGTGTCGGGTATGTCATCAAGTAGAGGTTTAGAATAAAAAGTATAAGGGGATGATGCAACCACTACCCATACCAACATGGAAGTGGGAGAACATCACCATGGTCTTTGTTACTGGACTTCCAAGTACATCCATAGGAAACAATGTTATATGGGTCATTTTGGATTGTCTTACGAAGATAACTTACTTTATCGTAATTCCGGAGGACTTCTCATTGGATCAAATTTCACAAATTTACATCAAAGAAGTGGTAAGGTAGCATGAAGTACCAATATCTATTGTATCCGATCGTGATATGGGATTCCCTTGAAGTTCTAGAAAAGTCTCCAACATTCTATAAGCACTGAATTGAACTTCAGTACATCCTATCATCATCAAAATGATGGCCAATCTGAGAAAACTATTTAGATACTAGAAGATATGTTGAGATAATGTTATATGGAATTAAATGGAGGATGATACCAACATCTTCAAATGGTTGAATTCTACTACAAAAATGGTTTCTCCTTGAGCATTCGAATGGCTCCATATAAATCCCTTTTTGGGAAAAGTTGTAGAACACCAGCGTGTTGGGATGAAGTCGGTGAGCGTAAGATGCTAGGACCTAAAATGGTTGAAGAAATGGTGGAGAAGTTGAAAACCGTTCAACAAAATATCAAGACATCCCAAAGTTGATAGAATATTTATGAAGATAATCGTTGATGAGACCTTGATTTCAAAGTTGGAGACATGTAATTTCTATGCATATTTCTGTGGAATAAGTTCATGAGGTTTGGAAATAAAGGGAAGATAAATCCCAGGTACATTGACCCCTTCTAGATTCTTGATCTTGATGGTGTTTTGGCCTATCGACTAGAACATCCAATAACCATGGATAAAGTACAAGATATCTTTCATGTATCCCTCTTAAGGAAGTATAGACTAGACTCTTCACATGTACACTCTTCAGAGATGGTATAGTTGGAGAATGGTATTTCTTATGAGGAGCAGACAATAAAGATATTGGATCATAGATATAAAGGTCTATGTAACAAGACTACTCACCTTTCCAAGGTAATGTGGAAAAACTATAAGTATGAAGAGGAAACATGATAACTGAAGGAGGCAATGAAGGAAAAGTAACCACACCTATTTATGACATAGAATGTGAAATGAAATTTCGAGGGAAAAATTTCCTAAGGGGGGAAGAATGTAACTACCAAATGTTTTTAATGGATATTACTTTCTTATAAATATGTCATATAATCACACGAAATCACAAAACAATGAACTACTAAGTTCTATTTGGCCTTTAAACATATGTTGTCACTTCTGTGATTTGAATTTTGAGAATCTGACATACACAGTTGTGATTAATAAGTTATTTGGAGTCTAATATGACCAAAATAATTTTTGGTGTATAGTAACATACATGTATGAATAGTAATGTTACCCTTATAAATAGTGACATACTCTAATGAATAGTATCCTTACATATTATAGTATATAAATAAGATTTATATGGAAGTACGATATACTTATATCTTGGAATAAGAAAATAAATGTTTTAAAATTATTATTTTTAGAATAAATTAGGATTTTAAATAAATTAATCATATTTAAAATATTATTTTTTTAAACATTATATCATATTCGGATTATACAAATCAAAAACAAATTGGTGGATTTTTGGGATTTTTCTGAAATACATGAATTTTTTGTGAATAGTAAAATACATTACTTTACCGTATAAATACATTATACCTTAAATCTAATATTCATGACATCATAAGTGATGTAAGAACCCAAATATAGAACTCACATGCACTTATGAATATGTTAGGTCATGTAATACTTACTATTTTTTGTCATATGAATAAATAATAAATTATTCATTATAATATTATGAAAACCCTCCTCCCCTCCACTATAAATACAACCCATCATTTCGTCTTCTATTCAATAATATCAACCCTTGTTCCTTGAAAATGTTATGCCCAAATATTTTCCCAAGACCATTACCCACATTCAAATTCCCTTAGTCTCTTAAATATACCAAATACTCCACCCTTAAGAGGCTCTCAAATGAGGTAAACTCAAGAGGTAAATTCCTCTTTCCAAATATTTTATTTCTTTTAAGTTATTTTATTTTCTTATTACTTTCCTCACCTACCTTCACCAAAATGGTTTGATAGCTCAAATAATATACATGTACTATAATTATATTATACAAATGGGAAAATTCATTATATTCTCTCCTTTCCCCATGTTTTATTTGAAAGAAATTAAAACACTGTTTGAGATGTGTTAATTTAGCATAATCAAGGACGACGAGTTATCAATTTCCATTATCATATTAAATTCTAGTCATGAAACCATTTTAATGGTTGATATAGACCATAATATATGCCTCATATATATTTGTAGAATCCTTTTGTACACATGGGTTTGGTTTATAAAACAAAATATGCTCATGGTGACCAAAAACCGCCAATTAACCCAAAAGGATGCCACTAATGTTTTACATAATGATTTAACTTAACTACACATAACCAAATTAAATATTCAACCATGTAAACTTCTGGATGTTAAATAATAAAATTTAAACTCAATTCTATACAAACACCTTCATCATACATGTTTATCTACACATGAACTGATCATTAAAATTAAGTAAGAAAATAAACCCAAACAATGAAATTGAACCTCATAACCAATCAAAATGGTTATAAATGAACATAAAAAGATTATACTAAATATGATACATATATAATAGTTTATTTAATTTTAATTAATGAAGCTAATTTGACTATTCAGACCATTGATATCAAGTGGAGAAGACCAACAGACTTAAGGTAAGGGATCCTCTCTATTTCACTTTTATTCAATATTTTCCTCTCTGTTATGCCATTTTATGTGTAATTACTAATGATATTGTATGGTTTATAACCTACCCCATAATTCCCTCACTATGTAAAAGTGTTTAGAAACCCCTTTATCTCTCAATAATACCTCTTATGTACACTTGATACCATGCTGATAATCCGTAAGGAATTTCACCCGAACCGCCTTAATTCCTTCGGGTTGCTCTATCTTTCTTTTTACCCAAATGATGTTGTCCATTTAGTTTTATGTAAAACATATACATGCTTTCTATATTCTCTAAACTCACATTTCAATATCCATCCCTCATTTTCTTTTCAGGATATACATGATTTTAATTGATTCCCTCCTCGATACATCACAATAAGTAAAATCATTTTAAGGGAACTCCCTGAATTTTTACCCAATTTCAAGTGCACTCTATCCTATATTTTAAGACACAATTGTCTTTATAAATTTATCCTTTTTATCATCAAATTTTTTTTATAACTTCATGTTTTATATAAAAGATAAGTTGAGTCTCATGAGATGTTATTGGAATGTTCTTGGTGGTTAGCCTTGGCTTGTGCTATTATGTGCAACGGTCTTGGCGGTCAAACATGGCTTGTGATTCTATGAGAAATGTTCTTGTTATTTAGCCTTGACTTGTAGTAAATTCATGTTTTATATTTCCTCCACATTTCTATGATTCCATGTATAAATTATCCCAGGTTTATATTTTATGATTTCATATGTCACATTCCTTTTTATATCATCATGTCATGCCTTAATTTCCATATGCTAATGATTTTTTCTTATGTTTATTCCCTTTCTAGGATTTGTAGCTCATCCCTTTGTTCATGTGATCCCAAGGGTACCCTATGCAGATGTAAGGGCTCAAAAGAAGATATGAGCTCCTTTTGAAGACTAAATAAAGAGATTTTATATTTAGTTCCAGGTTTTTAATCTTATGTACCTGGTCTTTATAGACACTAGACATCATGATCCTTAGCTTTAACTCGGATGTATATATATACTTAAAACATGTAATGTTATATATAAAAGGTTAGGTTCACTATATTATATTCCTATGATTCCTAAGCACTAATACAAGGATAATCATGATTTCCCTTGAGGATGCAGATTTGGTTACATTAAGTGTCAACAACAACCTATATGGTGTGTTTCTGTATTACTTCATAGGGAAATTTTACTTAGCATAACTAGGAATTTAAGTAAGGAATGATTAAATTGTTGTAGGGTCTGGAAAAATCCGTAAAGGGAATTTTACCCAAATCCCCCAAAGAATTGGGGAAAATAATCAAAGGAGAGACACACAAAAAGACCGGTCCGCGAACCGGTCCATGGAAACGCAACGTGGCCAGGCCCTGTGAGGCACCCCCTCCACAAACCGTTGTCGTTCGCGAAATGGAGGCGGAGAGCCTCCGCGGTCGTGAGGCAGGATGCACGCCAGTCCGGTTCACCATCATGAACCGCCCCAATCACGGACCGCGTCAGCCGGTTCAAGCCACACCTACTGTCGTTCGCGGTATAGAGGCGGAACCCTCCGCAGCCGCAGAGCACTCCTTGAGTTTGCCTCGTGGAGGGGGGGAGCGTTCAATACCCACCGCGAATCATGGATTGACCAAGTCAGCTGTGAACTGGGTATTTGGTTATGGGCCTCCTAAAAAGTTGTCACATGACCACAGATATATTCCTTTACCCACGCTATAAAAGGAGACCAAGGGGGAAAGAAGAAGGGATCAATGAACTGGAATCAGATTCGGAGGGATTGGAGGTTCATATGGAGATCGGTTGAAGGAAGGCTTCAGATTTCGCAAACAGTGAAATTCCCATCCGTGAACCACTGCAGGTATACGAATTAACAAGGAATTGGAAAATTCATAATAATTTGGTGAACCGTGAACCTAAAAATAATGAAAAAAAGGTGAACCGCGAACCAAACCTGCTCTGAGGATGACTTCCCCATGGACCAGGGAGTTTATGCCTCTTTTCCCATTCGTCGTACCACATATCACCCTCCTCCGTGGGCAAATCCCAGACCGATGAGCCTCTGATCGGCGCCGCCCTTGGCTGCAGCTGCTCGCCTGGAACCCTCCGCGAACCACCCGTGTTCGCGGATTGAACCTGAAGTCGCGAACCACCCTGTTTCGTAGATTGAATCTGAAGCTGAGGACCACCCTGGTTCACGGGATGCCAATTAGTGTGCGGACCACCCTAGTTTGCAGACAGCTTCTCCAGCCGCGTGGCACTTCCCCATGCGAAGGGTGCCACCACCCATACCTCTCGGTGGCTCGACAAATACTTTGGCGTTCTCATTTGCAGATCCAGGTAAAAGCCTTCCGATCATTCCAGGTCTTCCGCAACTCCCTCATTGTCCTATTCATCAGCCCCGAGCCGAGGCCTCCACCAGAGCCACCGGATGCGTGTGGTATAACTTTCAGGCACATCAACGCATCATTTTGAGTTCACATACCCATGGTAAATAGGGGAAAAGGGGTTTCCCCGACCCTTGAGAAGATTCCTGAAGCATTGGGTTCACATTACCACGGTAATGTGGAGTCTGAGCTCGGGAATCCCCTTTTTTCCGCTCCACTTATTGAGGGTTCCTTGAAGATGGTAAAATAGCCATTAAAAGGAAGCCTCTGTGCACTGCAAGAGAGGAGATGGGCACAAGAGCACCCCATTTCCCTCTCCCGCTGGGCTTTGTTGCCACAGGCATCCATCTCAGTGTAAGACCTAACCTTCTAGGCCTCCTCAGAGTGTAATCCCCAATTCATCACCCTGGGCCACCCTCATGCGTAAGCCCCACTCCGATTCTCATAGATGCACCTTTCGTGACGTGATCCTCTGGTCCCTGCTGCCTCTTGTTTCTCACACCGAGCATGACTCATGTGGGCTTTGAGTGAGCATCGACCATGACATCCTTCTATTGGCCTCCTTAGAGTGTAATCCCCAATTCACCATTTTGGGCCTCCTCAGAGTGTAAGCCCCAAGCCAAAGCAAACTATGGGGACTTTGATCCATGCCAAAACATGGTATGTAGGAAGCATCCACGAGGTTCAAGCCCACCAATCGGTCGTTTCTTCATGTCGTGTTCCACCCTCTTCCAACATGATTTTAAATTGTATATAAAAACTACGTGGAATTTGATCCCTGCCTCATAGACATGGTACGTAGGAAGCCTCCATGAGGTTCAAGCCCACCACCCATCGGGCCACCTGGTCTCTCTTAATGTTGGTTCCCTGAAACCTATGCGAACTACATGGACATTGATCCCTGCCTCATAGATAGGGTACATAGGAAGCCTCCCTGAGGTTCAATCCCAACATCCGGTCGATACAATCATCTCAACATCAGTTCAACATGCCACTCGTAGTGCCGCCTCATGTGAGTTCCAACCCTTCGGGGTCATTAATCCAACGAGGGATGCTAAACCTCAGGCATAAATGATTCCGAACCCCTACGTCCAGTTGACCGTTTCCCACTAAGGTTAAATGCTTGGATACTATATTTGGGTATAAACAAAAGATTTTCAAACATATGAATATGTCTTAAATCTATAAGAGAGTCACGGAACAGGAAATAATTCCCCCCAAAAAGGGTGTGATGAGCCTAACTTCCCATCCTATAGAACAATGTGAGTTCTTAAGAGTCACTGGTCAGACAATTCGGCGAACGCCTGCCTTTGGAATGTAGGTCCATCAATCATTGGATATGGAGTCGTTGGTCATTTTGTGGCTGAAAACCAGGACAAAACAAAAAATGTTGAACCCGACGTGAATCTTTAACCCAACATGACAGATTTAACCTAATCTCACCCAGTGCCCCCCTATGCTCTAAAGGAGGGCCAAGCTAGGTCACTAATTACACATGGGATTATGAGATGATGCTTTGATGGGTTTGCTGCTTGTATTTTCTAAAATGTTTTGTAGGAACTACTTTCAGAACTCCCTTCGATCCAATGGCATCGCAAAGGAACTCACAAGGGAGCGCTTCCAACGATGCAAGGATGGGACTTCCTCAACAACGGAGGACCCCGTCACCCACCCAGCGTCTTCAACGCTGGGTTTTAGATGCGTTGATCTGAGATTACCACGTGAATGGTACTCTCCCAACGGTGGAGGCGGCCATGCACTCCCTCTAATCCGTTAAGGTTCGCCGGTCGCCTGCCCAGCAGTGACCACAAAGGAGGATCCAGACATCCCCTGTCGCTGTCTCCAACCGTTTTGGGAGGCTATCCCCGGAATAGGACAATGCATACCTCCCCTATCTTAGGGAGGCAGATGAGGTCGATGTTGAGACCTTCATCCTTGTCGAACGAGGGTTTTTATCCAAGGCCCCCGCCGGAAGTCGTCATCGCAGTCACGCCACGACCCAACATCCTCGTGCTGAGGAGGAAGTTTCCCCAAGGATTCAGGCCTACGCTCCCCGAGCTCCGGCCCCTAGAACCGCCCGACGACGGTGGAAGACGTACAATCGGGGACCGGTCATCACCTTGGTCCCTTAGGAGGAGCTCCGCTGCTCAGCCAAGGAGATGTACCATGAGCAGGAACCTACACCTGTTCTCTTCTCCCAAGCTCGCCATCCAGACATGGTGGCATCATACGAGCCGGCGCGCATCCCCACCGAGCTCCATCATGCCCATCGCTCACAGAGGACGACACTTACTAGGTAGGAACCTCTCCCTGCCTAGGGTCGTGAATCCCACCAGCTTGACGTGGTGGCGACCCGGCACCTGCAGAACCAGCTCCCGGCAGTTGCTTCAGACGCCCGCCATCCTGATATGGTGGCGATCAACAAAGCCCGCCACCTAGATGTGGCAGAAAATCATAGGCGGGCATGTCTCCCCGCCAACAAAGGCCACTGACTCGATATGGTGGGAAACCAATATATGCAGGGCCAGCTCCCTGCGAATGCAAGTAAATCCCGCCACCCCGATGGGGCGGCAAACGGAGAGAGAAACCGGTGTATCCCGGTACAGGGGAAGATTCGTTCACCTGCCCTGACATAGGAGAATTGTCAGTACCCACTAACCACTGGAGGACCAGAGCAGGATATTCCTACACCGATACCGGAATGGGCTTTCATACCCGTTCCAGCCAAAGATGTTTCTCTACATATCCTGGCAATGATGGAGGAGCAGGTATCGATCCCAGATCATATCTTGCTGACTTTCCAGCATGTAATTACATCGGTGCCAACAACAAGGACTCGGTCCCATGAGCCCGTCTCCCCAATTGAGGAGACTCATCTGAGAGATGAGATAGCCGCCTCGTAGTAGATCTATATCCCTGCTTCAGCCCAAGAGGGTCGCCGGCTATATTCCGCGACACAAGGGCAATCGGATCGAGCAGCTTCACTTGTTCCAACTGCAGGACACCCGTCCATCACGGTGGATTCTCCAGAGCAGGCATATATCCCTGCTAAAAGTAAAGATGTTCGTCGGCATATCCCGGGAACGTCACGGGACCCAATTAGACAGGTACCCAAAGGAGGTGAGGGTCGTTCTCAACAGTATACGGTCCCCACTGCCTGCAAAAGAGTGCCCCGAAAGCGCTGAAGGCAGCCGGAAAATAAAGAGCGGGTTCACGGCTCCGCTCAGCTGGAAGCTGGGGTTTCCAATGTCGATAATCATGCATCAAAGGCTCGAAACCCTACCCACCGATTACCATATTATGGGAGCAGTAGAAGAAGTTTCGAAGGTCCTCCCTGCAATGTCACTACCAGAATCTCTAAAGGTCCACCCCAGAGCACCCGTGGGGGCCTCCCCCGCGGGCATATAACGATCGGTCACGAGAGCTTCTCTCTTGATGCGAGTCACGGAAACCCTCCATGTGACCAGAAGATCGAGCAGCAAGAAGGTCCTCCACTTGCTGCGGTCCACCCTGAAGGTCCTCCCTGGCGTATACACTACAATCACTCTCCAGGCAGTGGGACCACAGATTATGATGGTAGTCCTCTCTATCATAGTCGCAACTACAAAGGTCCTCCTCGTAGTGACGTCTCATCACAACAAGAAGGTCCTATCCTTGTCGTGGCCTTCCCTGAAATCCCTCCCCATGGGTTATGCTGCAACAGAATTCCACGCAGCCAGGAATCATGTCATGGTGGTAGTCCTCGCCACCCTGATAACGGAGGTTCTCCCCGTAGAGATGTCGAGAAATGAGAAGGACCTCCCCTCATTGAGGTACATTCTAGAGGCCCTCCCCAGGATGTATCCTGTAGATATTCTCCCTGCAGCAGTAATAATGGTAGTCCTCTCCATTTCCGCAGCTGCTATGGTAGTCCTCACCACCACGTCCACCATTGGAAAGGTCCTCCTCGCAATGACCCAAGCAACAAGAGGGTCCTCCCCTTGTCACGGTGTGTCCTGAAGGTCCTCCCCAGGACGCGTGTCGAACGTCAAGCCATGATGGTCATCCTCACCATGATGGCAGTTGTTGCGAAGGTCCTCCTTGTAACTACGCTACGTTTCCAGAAGGTCCTCCCCTTGTTGCGACACACCTTGGAGGTCCTCCTCAGGATGTGCACTGCAAATGTCCTCTATGTAGTGAAGCATCAAGAAGTAATGGTAGTCATCTCCATTACGGCTATCATGGTGAAGGTCCTCCCCGCGATGACATATTATATCGACAGGAAGGTCCTCCTCCCGGCGAATCAAGCACTAAAAAGCCCTTGTATGTCAAGGCACTCAGAAGGACGGGATCGAGCATGTCAGATTCCCAGCTTGTCGCTAACGACGCCCTTCTTCGATCAGGATCTGTTACAGGTCCGCGTTCATCTTCTGAACCACCTCATAATCTCCCACAAGACAATTCGATACCTTCTGGTCCCACTACCTCCGACTATAGTGAGAGCCTTAGTTGGGATGACCAGGTAGAGGAATCACTGGCGGAGGAGTATGCCGATATGCTGCACCTGAGGAAACGACTGGCCAGGAATGATATACCAGTTATGTTTTGGCCCATGTCCACCTCTCAGTAAGACATACCCAGAGAGTTGTTGGAAGAATTCCTGCACGACATCCATCATAATATATGGAAAACCCTCTGCCGGCTGAAATAAAGTTTCATGCCCTATGAAGGGTATGTGGACCATGTCAAGATGATAGGGGACCTCCTGCATCACATTGACCTGGAGGCCCTTTCCTCGATGCGACAACAACACCCTGAGAGGCGCAAAGGGAATATGGAGGTAGCTTGCCTCCGTGCACTGCACGAACTACGCCGCCTCATCGCTGATTCTTCGACGGGAGTCCATATCAGGGGTTGGGGGGGACACGGAGCTCTACATTTCACTCCGCTCCCCACCCAGAAGAACCCGTTTGGCATGGTTTCCTACAACTTTGTCACATCGAGACGACAATCGAATGGTCCCCCTATTCAAGAAATGCAAGACACCCAACAGAGTTGGGCCTTGAGTAAGTCTTAGAAGCGTCGGGCTTGGTGGGAACGAGCCATTCAAGAACTCCTGAATCAGGCCACTGAGAGCATCCAGCAGGCCTCTCTCCTAAGAGAGGCCAATCAGCGATCTTTTCCTGCCTCTCCAGAAGGGGCTGATTCATAGGTGAATTCGGCACCAGATCCGGTTCACCCCCAGATGGGGGCACGTGAGATCAGGCAGGTCGTGATAGCCACAACCACTACTGCAATCCAGGGTGAACCCCAGCATGCAGGGATGGGGGAATTTTTAACAACAAATGCCCCCGTAAGACCAATAAAACCGGGAAGAGACTCAACATCCAGGGAGCGGAGCCAGCCCTAGCCCTCCGAGTTGGGGGAATTATTACCCCCTCAACAACAACCTCCCCCACTAGAGTCGGTATTCTCTCATCTTGGGAGGACAGTCAGAAGAGGAGGCTTTCTTCATATCCCTTCATATGAATCATCATCCCCTCTGAGAGGAAGGCACACCGTAAGGTCACATCAGAGAACTCTCCACGTCACCCTTCATCAAGAGGTCCGAAGGCAATCCCTGGTCATGAAAGTGAAGGCCAACTGAAGACGTGGGAGATCCTCTTCCTTTTTGGGAGATGACGTCCCCTCCACTCTGCAATATGCATTCATCAATGCCATAGAGGCTAACCACATGGGTGACACCGGAGAAAATGCCAATCCGGACGGATCGGGAGATGACGGTTCCAGTCATGCTATGACTCAAAATGAACCCCCAGGTGTACACACCCGAAACCAGAGGAACACCTTAAATATGGCCGCCCCTTCAGCTAACCTCCCTCCACCTGCCCAGCGAACTTCCAACAAGGAAAAGAAAAAAGGAACGGTTACCATTAAACCGTCCCCCTCTCTCGATAAAAACGAGCCACTCACGCTCTAAGAGAGGTTCACTCGAGAGGAAGAAGAGATGAAAGAGTTGAGGCGTCTTAACGCCGAGCTGCTCCAGAGGAACTGCCTTATTGAAAGTGCGTCCCAGGAAGAGCCACGTCATCCACTCCGAGTAAGTGCACCTCAAAGGCTAAGGCTTGCCCCGGAAAACGAAGCACGATCAGGGCTCCTACCCAATGAGGTGTTGGTTCGTCCAACTACCTAAACGTGGATGATGAATACCAGTATTTCCCTCCACTTAGGAGGCAACTAGAGCAAGTACACCCAAACCCTCTGAGGGTACCCCGAATAGAATATGAACCCTTGGTTCCAACCAACCCAGATCCTCAGGAAATGCCTCGGGCTATGCCTTCCTAGGACTGGGCCCAACAGGATGTAAACCAGGGAATCACCAATACCATCGAGGCACTAACAGCTCGATTGGAAGTGATGGAAGGTCGACGCGCTCTGATACAGCCGGAGCGGAAACCCTACCTAGATGGGGTGACCAACACACCACCTCCACCCAATTTTGGGAGCCCTTTATTCCTCATCTTCAATGGATCAGGTGATCCAGAGCAGCATTTGATGCACTACGCATCCTATTGCGACCCTATGATGGGGACTCCGGAACAACAAGAAGCAGTGAAACTCAGATGCTTCATACGGACCTTGCAAGGATCCGCCTTTGTCTGGTATACGAGTCTGCCAGCCCAGTCGATAAAGAATTGGGAGGACCTCCGGCAGAAGTTCCTATTCCACTTTAGCTCAATGCTGCCTAAAACAACGGTCAGCGATATCATGAAGTGAAAGCATAGGGAGAACGAGAGGGTCTCAGATTTCATCGCCAGATGGAAAGGTCTGACCTATTATCTAAATAGGCCAATGCCTCAAGATGTTATGCTAACCATATGCATCGATAATCTGAGAGATGAGCTACAAACACTGCTCATACCGGTGGAGTGCACCACTGGCTTTCGCCATCTCTCGGCTATTGCCCAGAGAATTGAGGACTCCCAAGAGTAGAATAATTCAAAGTCCTGAATAGCCTTGCAGGCTCTAGTGTAGAGATCTCCTAGAGATGAAGCGTCCACTGTCACACTCAATCCGGCCCCTGTGCCCACTCCGCCGCTCAAGCCTCCACCAAATCATCAAGGGCCCCTTGCGTATCAGCGGCCGCCCCCACCTAAACGTGACGATCAGAGAGGACCGAAGCGGAACCAGTTTTAGGAATGAAGAAAAAAATTATACTCGTTATGAGATGATCAAGTTCGTGGCTACTTCATTGCTGCCATGAACTGCAACTTTCTCCGCCTCCCGGAGCCAAGGAAACCTAAAGAAGTCGGTCGTGATGATAGGCCAGATTACTGCCCCTACCATCAGATGTTGGGGCATAGTATTCGAGAATGCTTTGTCTTCAAAGAACTCCAACAAAGGATGGTAGATTCCAGAAAAGTTGAGCTGGGACCACCCCCATCACATGTGGCATGTATCTCTACCACTGACTCTGATAAAGAGGTGGGGTGGCAGAAAGTCACCAGCAAGAAGGGGAAGAAATTTGACAACTGGATGACTTGGAAGACTATCAACTGAGCCCAGGGCATACTCCGAGCTCAACTACAGCAGACGGTGTTGCCACCAGTAGCCCCTAGAGCCGCAAATCCGACCACATCGACCACACAACCCTCCATAAGTCGGTCATCCGGATAGATTCAAAGGATTAAGTAATAACAAGAGGATTAGTTTGCGATAGGGCCAAAGTTAGTCCCGACCCTGGCGGATTTCAGGCCCTCAAATTTGGCACAACGGGCACCGACCCACTAAAAAACACCATCAGAGACAACCGACCTGGTTGACCGGTCAGAGGATGAATAGACAATCTTTGGTTCTATCAACGCCATCCATCTCATGGAATCATTCCCTGATGAAGGGTATGGTTACGAACCCGAGTTTCCTGCATGAGGAGCCGGGAGGAGGAACCGCAGAGGTAGGGGATACCAGGGGAGGCGCAGCCGTGGCCGAAACCAACCCTATGGTTGGACCCCATCCCAGACCGTCAATATTGCGGAAACCAATGGCAGAGCCCTTCAGCAGACTCAGTAGGAGAGGGAATGCCTCTCCACCTCCACAAGCAGCCACTCTAGCCCTTTTGTTCTACGATACCCACCAGAGGAGGAGCAAGTGTCTGGTCGCCTAGTGCACACAGAAAGATAGGCCAGGCCAAATCCTCAAAACGCAGGAACACCATGGAAATCCGTCCTCGCAGCTAGTCCCTCCTCATCAAATGCTCCAGCTCCCAAAGCACCCTCTATGACTCTCCCGCCAACGGAGAAGCGTCAACCACTGGAGCAGAAATACGATATCCTTAAGTAGCTGGTGTCAGTACCATCCAAGTTGTCAATCCTGGATGCCCTGAGTTTGTTATCTGACCTTAGGGAGGCGCTTATAGAAGCTTTGATCAGACCCCATGAGTTTCAAGCCGAGGTAACTGCCGCCGATATTTACCGAACGGAGGCTAGCTCGGCTGAATGCAATGCGGTGATTTCCTTCACCGATCTGGACGAAGATGCCATCATGCAAGGAAACATCAGACCACTATATGTGTCTGGCACACTGAATGGTGTTGAGATCCGAAAAGTCTTTATAGGCAATGGCTCTGGAGTTAACCTCCTTCCCCTACGGACACTCCGTAGGTTGGGCTACAGTGAGGAAGCTCTAATTCCCCCGGCCACAACTCTATTGGGTTACGACAAGAGTGAGTAGAAACTAATGGGAAAAATTAAGATAAAGACTCATTTTGGTGACCTGATAGCCTACATGAAATTCCATGTAGTTCGACAGAGCACAACATTCAATGCCCTGCTGGGAAGGACATGGCTCCATAAACCCATGGTCATTCCTTCATCATACCACCAGTGTATCAAGTTCTGCGTTAATGGACAAAGAGGGACGTTGCACCCCGAAAAGGCCCCTTTCAAGCTCTCCGAGTCACATTACATCGATGTCGGGTTCTATGATCAAAAGAAGAATAAGCCTTTGGTCGACGACGTCGACTGGATCCCCGCTCCAAATGGCCTGGAAATGGTCCCTGATGACCCCCTCAGGCAGCTTGGTAGAGATTATGTCCTGCCCATCAACCATGTTGAGAGTGGGAGTTCAAGTCCGGACACACATTCAGATTTCCTCATGGCATCAGCCATGATGGTTGAGCACGACAATGTGGGAACGTCTACCAACCCTTGATTTGGGGACAAATACTCAAGTAGGGATGCCCACGATACCTCTCCCTCAAACCCTTGAAGGATCAGACCGGAAACTCTCTCCTCGTCAGATCAATAAGATGAGGGCTTGGGAGAAGAAGAGGGGGAAGATCTTAGAGATGCACCTCCCGCATTTGAGGAGGGTATCTCCACCACTGTGGATGAACTTAAGGAAATAAACCTGGGTACCGAAGAAGAACCGAGGCCCACTCTCATTAGCGCGACCATGTCTCCCGAGGAACACGTGGTATATACCTCCTTTCTAAGGAAACATCGGGATGTCTTTGAATGGAATTACACAGAAATTCCAGGACTCGATCCCGAGGTAGAGACACATCACCTGGGTCTTCTAGAAGACCACTAGGGCTACAAACAAGCCTCTACAAGGACACACCCCTCACATGCTGTCAAGATAGAGGATGAAGTCGATAATCTCATTAAAGCAGGCTTCATCAAGGAGGTCCAGTAACCCCTTTGTTTGGCCAACATCATCCCCGTCAAGAAATAGAATGGGAAAATCCACATCTTCATTTAATTTAGAGACCTTAATCGGCATTTTCTGAAAGATGACTTCCCGGTTCCAATCACCGAGTTGTTAATTGATGTGACGATCGGGTATGAGGCTCTATCCTTTATGGATGGCTATTCCGGATATGATCAAATCAGGATGGCCTGAGAAGAAAAATAAGCCACAACCTTTAGGGCCCCTCAAGAAGTATTTTGTTATTGGGTCATGCCCTTTGGTCTCAAGAATGCTGGCGCCACGTATTAGCGTGCCATGCATCAGATCTTTAAGCCGTTCTTGGGAAAATTCGTTGAATGTTACGTGGATGACCTAGTGGTCAAGTTCAGATAGCACTCAGATCACTTTTCGGACCTTGAGACCATCTTCAACAATCTCCGATAGCATAACTTGAAGATGAACCCCTTGAAATGTGCCTTTGGGGTTACCTCAGGGAAATTATTGGGCTTCGTCATACGTCATCGTGGTATTGAAGTAGACCCTAAGAAGATGAAGGATATCCTGATCCTTCCACCTCCTCGAAATCTCACTGAGCTGAGGGGATTCCAGGGACACCTAGCCTATATTAGGTGGTTCATAGCCAACCTGGCGGTAAAGTTGTTTCCCTTTACCAGGTTGATGAAGAAGGGGGTCACATACCAATGGACGGACGACTGCCAAGAGGAGTTCGACAACTTGACGAAGTACCTCTTAAGCCCACTGGTTCTCATGACCCCGGTTGAAGGAAGACCTCTCATTATATATGTGACGACCCTAGAACAGTCATCGGGAGCCTTCCTCGTGCAAAAGAATTATGCTGGCAGTGAAAATTGTCTCTATTACCTCAGTCGAACCATGATTGGTACTAAGACTCGATACTCAAATATCGAGAAGAGATTTCTGGCCTTGGTCTCTGCGGTTCAAAAGCTACAACATTATTTGAAGCATCATGAGGTCCATTTGATCTCGTGGAGAAACCCGCTCAAGTACATCCTCAGTCTCCCGATGCTAACCGGACACCTATCCCGAGGGGCAGTCATCCTGCAATAGTTCAACATCTGGTTCGTGCCTCAAAAATCCATCAAGGGCCAGGCATTAGCAGACTTTCTGGCAAAGAAACCTTCAATAGGGACCACTGCACCGGATGCTGAACTACCTGATGAAGATATCTTCTCAGTCCAAGAGGAGTTCCGAGCATGGGAAATGTACTTTGACGGCCCGTCCCGAAGCCCCACTGGGAAGACGATGGAGGATCCCAGATTCAACAAAGTGGGCCTGGGAGTAATACTAGTGTCCCCAGAGAAGTCAGTATTTCCATATTCCTTCCTCCTGTCAGAGGGATGTACAAACAATGAATCGGAATATCAAGCCCTCATTGTAGGCCTAGAGCTCACACTCTAGGATGAAGTACAACACCTTAAGGTAAAAGGTGACTCAGAGCTGGTCATCAATCAAGCCAATGGTGACTATGCTATTAAAAAGGAGGAGTTGATCTCCTTGTTTGACCATGTCCAAGGGCTAATGGCCGAGTTCTCCACAGAACCAACATTGACTTATATTCCCTGGTCCTAGAACGCTCAGGCTGATGCATTAGCCACCACGGCCACAGCCCTAGCCGACCCAGACCGGGATGAAACAGTTATCAGTATTGCTCACCGTCGAATGGTAATTACATTTGTTCATGCTAATATGGAAGAGATATGCAAAGTGAGTCCTTTCCCCGAGCCATATGCTCCTGCCACCGGCTGGATGATCCCTATCGCGAACTACCTTCAATGGGGAGAGCTTCCCTCAGACAGGGCTGAATGAGAGCAAATACAGAGAAGGGAAATCAATTTTGTCCAATATGGCAGCGCAGGTCAGCAAGAGGTCCTCTACAAATGATACTTTGATGGAGTGCTCCTCAGATGCATTAACAGAGAAGAAACTGATTCCTTCATGACTGAAGTACATGCAGGAGCATGTGGATCACATCAACCAGGGACCAAGCTTTCCCATCAGGTTCGAATTCTTGGGTACTACTGGACTACAGTGGTACGAGATTGCGAGCGTTTTTCTGCAAAATGCCACTCATGCCAAATTCATGCCAACTTCATACACCATCCCCCGGAGTTACTTCATCGAGCTAAGTACTCCTGGACATTTTCCATCTGGGGGATGGACGTCGTGGGACCATATCCTCCCGCCATGCCCAAAAAACTGATGTATATCCTCGCGGTGACCGACGTCTTTTCCAGATGGGCAGAGACCATACCCCTCAAGGAAGTTGGGGCAAGAAATATTGTCAGCTTCGCGAAGACCAATATAATCACCAGATTTGGTGTCCCCCATACTATACTGATGGACAACGACACCAATTTCTGCTCTGTTGAGTTGGAAAAGCTATACCACGAGTATGGTATCAAGGCTAACCACTCCTCCTGCTACCATACAGTGGCCAACGGACAGATAGAATCTTTCAATAAGACCATGTCCAACATCCTTCATAAAATGGTGGACAAATACAATAATTCATGGCCGGATAAACTCCTCCATGCATTGTGGGCTTATCGAACCACAATCTGCACCGCTACTCAGTCTACCCCGTACTCATTGGTGTACGGCACGGAGGTGGTCGTGCCCATTGAACTCCAACTTCCCTCACTCCGTGTTGCCATCTGTGATCCATTATCCAATGATGAGCATTCAGAAAAGCGGTTAGGTGAATTGGAACAGCTAGATGAGAAGCGGCTGCACACTCTGCACCACCTGGAAGTGTACCAGAACCGGATTGCATAAGCCTTTAACAAAAAGGTCTGCCTCTGGTCTTTCTTGG
Source organism: Viscum album (assembly GCA_963277665.1). Classification (NCBI taxonomy): domain Eukaryota; kingdom Viridiplantae; phylum Streptophyta; class Magnoliopsida; order Santalales; family Viscaceae; genus Viscum; species Viscum album. The sequence continues at coordinate 755,574,422 of OY728160.1, forward strand.
AAGGAGAATTAGTGCTGGTCCTCCAGACCCCAATGATAGCTAGGAACAAACCTCCAAAGTTGGAGCCCAAGTGGGAAGGACCATATTTTGTACACGAGGTCTACTCCAACGGAGCATATACCCTGATCTCCATGGATGGACAATTTACAACCGCTCCTACAAATGTGAGATTCTTAAAGAAGTATTTCACGTAGAAACTATATGGCCCTCGTCCTGACCACATGATGTTAAACTGTATGGCCCACGTCCTTACCATACGACGTTAAAATGCAAAGAGTTCATCTGAGCTGCATGATGATAAACTGTCAAGCACCCAATGGTCCAAACTCTATGACCTTAAACTAAGAGTATTTCGTCCTCACCGCATGATGTTAAACTGCATGGAGAAGGTGATTTAAAAATTCCATCTTCCCCTATGTACGGACCAGACCTGCACGGGGTGTATCTTCTTTCAGAGAACTACGTGAGGCTTGATTCCTTCCCTCGCAGGATACATAGTGACTCCAGAATTCCACACCTTAGCCCAACCACCTCAAAATGAAAAAACAAAAATGCACATTCCCCCGTGTACGGACCAGACTTGCACGGGGTGTATTCACGTCCTCACTACATGACGATTAAGCTGCATGGAATACAATAATACCCCTCGTCCTAACCACATGATTTTAAACTGTATGGACCTCATCCTCACCACATGACATTAAACTGTACGGATGTCAGAGAACTGTGTACGGCTTGATCCCTGCCCCCGCAGGATACATAGTGACACAGGGATCCCCTATCCTGGCCCAACCACTCCCTAATAAATGCCTTCTTCCCCCTTTGTATGGACTAGACCTGTGCGGGGTGTATCCCTCGTCCTCACCGCACGACGTTAAACTGCACGGACAACGATTTTTAACAATGCCCCTTCCCCCGTGTCCGGATCGGCCATGCACGAGGTGTAATTATTTCAGAGAACTATGTGCAGCATGATTACTTCCCTCACAGGATATGTACTGATACCAATGTTCCCCATCTTGGCCCAGCCCCCTAAATAAAAAAAAATAGATTCCCTTTCCCCCCGTGTGCGAACCAGGAAGACATGGGGTGTACTTCTCGTCCTTACCGCATGATGTCAAACTGCACAGACAATGATGTTAAAAATTCCCCCTTCCCCCATGTACGGACCAGACCTGCACGGGGTGTATATCTTCATCCTTATCGCATGACGTTAAACTGCATGGAAGTTGTCCTTACCGCATGACGTTAAACTACATGGAGTTTTTCCTCACCGCATGATGTTAAACTACACGGACTTCATCGCGACCTACCCAGGACACATGGCGATATGAGATGGAGATACTCCTTGCACATTTGGATACATCCTTTCCATACACCAGACTCCACAGCCCGGATAATTATGGATCTTCATAACCACTCATGGCCATCGGAGGTGGAAATTCATCGACCCGTGGACACCTTTTCATGACTATGCATACCATGCCCTCAGTGGCTCTTCATATTTATATCCCCTGGCCCGTCTACGAAAGGCAATATTTCCACAGGCGACACTCTTCCTAGATCCGTACGCTTACCGGCCTCAGAGCCCCCATACCATACCTCCTGATCCATAAGTTTATGGAAAAGTGGTTTACAAGTTCATTCCCCTTTTCACATCTAGGTGTTGCAAGGGTATCCTCATCTGGCTGGCCTATGTGTCTGTCAGTGGTTCACATAGCGACCTGCATCAACAAACAACAAGCCAGGACTAGGCTACTTTGAATCAATAGACAATTGTAGTGAAGATGTTTCTTGTATACCCAGACAAGATTATCCCCACGTATCAAACTTTGCACTGTGAGCAATCACAGATTTTCATAATCATTCATGGCCATCGGAAGTGGAAAGTTATCGACCCGGGGACACCTTTGTATGACTATGCATACCATTTCCTCAGCAGATCTGCTTAATGATATCCCCTGGATCGTCTATCAAAGGCAAGATTTCCTCGGGTGGTACTCCTCCTAGCTCCATACACCTACCGGCCTCAGATCCCCCACACCATACCTTCTGATCTGGGAAAGATCAAAGTTGTCATTTACGACCTTCATCCCCCACCTTGATCCAAGTATATCAGAATATGTTGACTCATTTATACTCCGAGTGACTATAGTAATAGTCACCCAATGGTCCGAGCTCTATGAATGATAAACTAGGAGTACCTCGTCCTTACCGCAAGACGTTAAACTGCATGGAATGAAGGTAATCCCCCATGAAGAAAATAGAAAAGATCAGTGCAGGGGGCTCTTTGAAACTCAACAAGCAACCAGGGACGGATATCCCCGACATGTCCAGACATTCACCTTCCAAATGATAGACTTCATGGCCCGAATAATCACGGATCCTCATAACTATTAATGGCCATCAGATGTGGAAATTCATCGACCTGTGGACACCTTTGTACGACTATGCATACCTTGCCCGCAGCGGCTCTGCATAATGATAGCCCCTGGCTTGTCCATCAATGGAACGATTTCCACAGGCGATGCTTTTACTAGCTCCGTACTCTTACCAGCCTCAGAGCCCCCATATCACCTTTCCTGGTCCATGAAGCCCTGGAACCATGATTTACACCAATCACCCCCCCCCACATCTAGGGCATGTTGAGGTATTCAATCCCAGTTACATTATGATGAAGAGCAGCCTTTAAAAATGCCCCTGTCCTCGCTACATGACGTTAAACTGCATAGAAACCTTTAAAAATTCCCCCGTCCACACTGCATGACGTCAAACTGCATAGAAACCATCAAAAATACCTCTTTCCCTCACTGCATGATGGTAAACTACACAACAACCTTCAAAAAATGCCTCTTTTCCTTGCCGCATGACGCCAAACTGCACAGATTATGTCCCAACCACATGACGATAAACTAAACGGTCATACTCGTCATGGGTTCAATGAGAAACATAGGCTTTTCTTCATCTTTCAGTGCATGGGTCAGACCTGCATGAACCACCACCTCACACCAATGTGAGAAATAATTACTTCACCCATTCTCAGGAAGTTTAGTCTAGATATTTCCCCTGTATTCAGGCACCCTCTCATCAAAAACCATACTCTGTACTCAGAAAAAATCCAAACTCACATAAGCCACCCCTGGTGGTTCCAAATCTCAACTTCCCTGAAGTATCTCAACTATCAGAAGTGGATAGTCTTTGACTTAAGGAAACATTTGTATGACTATGCATACCATGCCCTCAGTGGCTCTGCATATTGATCGCCCCTGGCCCGTCTACCAAAGACAAGATTTCCTTAGGCAATGCTTCTCTCCGTATGCCTCATGGCCTCTGAGCCCCCATTTCTATCCCAGGATTCGGAAACCCTCTGAGCCACAATTTACCAACCTCTTTCACAACAATGCCTAAATATGGTGGAACGTCTTTGACAAGATTATTGAGAACTAGGAGAAGTCGTTCCATTTCAGATGATGTCCCAGATGTATGACTTTAAACTGCATCAAGCCTCAACCATCCCTTACGCTAACTAAATGCGTAGGGAGGTGGTCTCCAGACCATGCTCTTGATTAGAACGGATGTACCCAAAACCCTTTCAGATGTCACACTCCCCTTATGAGCCACCCCTGGTGGTTTTCATAATTTTCCATGCCACCCATCATGGTTTCTATAAGCCGGACTTCCATGAAGTCCCCTGGCCATCAGAAATGGATATGTCTTTGACCTAAGGACACCTGTGTATGATTATGCATACCATGACCTCAGTGGCTCTGCATAATGATTTCCCCTGGTCCATATACCAAAGGCATGTTTTCCTTAGGCAATGATCTTCTTACCTCTGTACGCCGATGCGGCTCCCATGCCCTAAGACATGCCCTGCATGCCGCTCAAATTCAATCATGTTTTCCCCCACGTTCATCTGAAGGGTATTAAGACATCTTTTAATCATTTGAACCCCATTGGGGCCCTTTCCCCACCATATTTGGTCAAATATGTCCGACCTAAAACATCAATAGTGATAGTCTTGATGGCGGGACTTTAAACTGCTCACAAAAGAAAGAGGCACAAAGCCTGTTAGGCCGAAAACCCGAAAAGGGTGACCTAAGAAAAATCCGTGTTATACTCACTGGGTCCATACCGAATGGGCCTAGGAAAAATCAGGGAATTAAAAAAAAGAGAAAAAGACAAAAAGTTTGTATGGTTTTCCTATAAAACCCTAGAAATAGTCAGACTACGCTCACTGGATCCCATGGTCCAAGCAAAAAATTAGAGCTTGTCTTCCTGAGTTATGATTAGTTCTGATTCAGCGAATTGTTATTTTCACAACAATTGTTCTATGTAACAATAAAATTCCACAACAACGAGTGATTGATAGAGACTGTGTTTCGTTCGAACAAAAAAAAAAGGGAGAGGACGTCCACAAGCCAGGGTCTCTCCTTCAAAAAAAGGGGGGACAGAGGGGTAAGTAAAATAGGGGATACAAAAGTAGCTCTGATAGTTATAAAGGAGCCGGACTTGCTCTCCCCACCATATCAGCGACTACGCGGCGAAGGTCGTTGAAAAATTGTTCCAACAATGCCTTCTCCCTGGTTTTAACCTCATCCACTGGACGGATACGCTCCACTGCAGTTTGGAGATCATTGATCCCTTTTCTGGTAACATCAAGACAACCAGTCAAAGCCGATAACTGATCCCTCAGTATCACGGCCCGTTCTTCGCATTCATGAAACTCAGAGGATATGATGACCGCCTGATCTCGAGAGATCGACTCCCATGCTATCAGTTGATGGAGCTTTGTTATGGTTTCCTCTAAGGTTCGGGCCCCACAATGAGTGGTCTCGAAGTGAGCATACTTGAATTCATTAGTGATAGCTTCCTCGCGGGCCATGACAACTTGGAAAGCAAGAGAATGGAATTTCCAATAGTCAAAGCCACCCAACCCCAAACCCAGGAAGATCTAACGAAGAGCTTCGGTTTTAGTTTCCATTTCAGCTAAGGGGGTTTCGATGATGATTTCACAGATTCGGGGCCAGGCCCACCTGTGCACTGCTCGATGGTCCGCCATGGTACAAGGATCTTTGGTATCCTCGCTGGATGACACAAGAACAAAGTCTGGCATGGCAGCCTGCACGGACGTGTGCTCACTAGAAGTTGACTCTGAAGCTGGAAAGTCTGGAGCCCCTAACCCCAGTTCAGGCTCAGGGACCAAGCTGCTAAGCCTGGTATCGACTGGCGAAACCTCCAGAATGGTCTCGCTGGGACCCGACACCATAGGGTTATCCTCATCCATGCACAAGAAGGATGAATTTGTATGAACTGCGGCCACCACAGGGTTGGGAGAGGAAAATTCTTTGAGTCGCTTTGATCGACGAGCCATTAGTCGGTCCTCCCTTAAAACTGATGAGGAAGGTGTAGTAGATGCAGTAGCCACCATATCCCCTGATTTGGGAACCTGGCGAACATCCTTCCCCAAGATCCCATCATGATAGTATTTTACCCATATTTTTGCATACTCCATGGAAAGGCCGGCAGCAGCCCCCATATCAGACAGGGGAATGTTTGCATCAGATCCCTCTCACATCAGCATCAGCCACCACTGATGAAGTATGGATGGATGCGGTCCTTGATCCTAAGAAGTGGGAAGGGAAACTTGGACTTGCATGCACTTGAACTGACGAGAAAAGCAATACGGGACGTACAACTCGCAAAAAGAAACACCGTCGATCCATATGGACAGAAACCCATCCCACAGGGAGACCATGTAAGAGTGCTCCTCCAGTCTCCCCCAGCGTTTGTCAACTAAGACACTAGAAGGCGTGGAGTAGGGAGTGAAGATGAACTGGGATAAGTCGCTCAGGAGCTCAAGGACTTCACTAGAGTTGAGCAAATTCAAGAGAACTCCATCTATATCTAATAGGGTAGACCGAAAGGTAGGAAGCGGGATGGCCGTGTTGTGATGATACTCATAACAGCGACAATGATCCACCACCCAGCCATACAAAAATTGAAATGACCCGCTTAGACGGTAGGGTTACCCACCCACCTGCATGTGGCTTAGTAGCTCACAGATACAGACCAATGTGGGAACGACTAAATTCACTAGTCATCCCTCTGCTAACTCAGCTGCCATCATCAAACTGCAGGCCCGAACACCTAGGTTAACATCCCAGGAAGGAAAAATCCAGCCACTCAAAAACATAGCAAACAGACCAGCCAACCGAAGCGTAGGCGACACACCAGGGCGCACCTCGTAACCCCATGAAAGGTAGTCGCCTACTTCCAAAACCACCCAGTAAGAACCTTGAATGGTTCATGAATGTTGGGAAGGATGAGTCATGGGACGCTTAATCTTCGGCGTAGGACCAGTGGTGTTCATAAATAACCCTATCCAAGTGCTATAAGGAATAAGCGAGTGGGCACGCAAGGCCTAACCTTGTGACTGCTCCACCATGGTCAGCAGATCTTTCGCCAATAAAGGTACCTTCTCAACGTCGTCCCATGCGTCAGGACTGGGAAAAAATTTGTCATACATCTCTCCAGCAATCAGCAGTCCTCCTATCTGGTAGATGTCCCACAGACTAATGTCGACTTCACTATGGGCAAGGTGGAAAGTATTAGTACTTGAACACCAGCGGCTGAATAGGTCGGGTAGGGTCAAAGATTGTTGGTAAACAGCAAATTGGGAATCCCACACTATGGAGTATAGGTTTACCGCTTCCAGTGAATCGGGAGACTCCTGACAATGATGATGGACCCTGAAAGCAAAATCCCAATCATTTGAGAAGAGCCCGCCGGAACGAAGATCCCAACTGGGGACCCACCCCGCATCAGGATCCCTTTGAGAAAGGTTGATAATATAAGTTTAGTCCTTAAGAAAATCTTTCTGAGAAAAGTCTTGAGTACACTGATCGCTTTGGGTCCAGACAGAGCCCCTCAGAATAAATGTGTCTTTAGGACCAAAATTAGAGATTATCTCCCCGAATTGGGTAAGGTTTTCCAGAATGAATTTTGAAGGCTCTTCCATGAAAGTAGAAGGGAGACATACGAATATAGGGGGGATAGGGACATCATCCTGAAGACGGAAGCCGTAGATCAGGAGCCGATTGGATAATGGATAACTCAGAAGCTCTGGAGAGAGAAGGTTATTCAATGCACTGTCTATTGGAACCATGGTATTTTATGTGTGATTTGGAGTATGATTTGTGTTTTATGTCAATCCTCAGTGGAATTTCATAATGTGTACCAGCAAAGAGATCATACAGTTCAAGCAGACAATAGTATTGAAGGTGGCGCCGTTTCCTAGTGTTTGCCAAATTTTTGGGCCTGAAAATCTATAAATGGAGAAAAGTGTTTCTGGAAAAGAGACTTTCACGATGTGTAATTGATGAAGAAGAAACTTGCGCGCCATATGTTTTTCAATATTAGAACATGGGAAAATGGAAAAGGGATAAGGGCCGCGCAGGTTTTGGGCTGGTCGCGTAAGTGACCTGCGCGTTGTGAAGAGACTTGCGCGCCAATGCCTAAGAGGACTGGAAACTTGCGCGCCTATTTTTTTTTCAAGATCATAACTTCAAAATATGGAAAAGGAAATAAGTTCATGCAATTATTTTTGTGGTCACACAAGTGAGTAGCACGACAGAGTCTAGGGAGGATAAGCTGCACGCCGGAACCTGCACGACGAGGGAAGACATGCGCGCCACTGTGCAGGGGGGTCCAGTTTGCCTATAAATAAAGGATGCCCCCTCCTCATTTGAAAAAAAGTTCAAGACATAGAGATTTTTTGAGCTCTCTTCACGCAAGTGGTTGAGTCGCACAAGTGGTTGTTGGGTCGCGCAAGTAGAAGCTACGCGCTGATAGTTGGCTGCACGACCAAGGCAGTTGGGGAGTTAAATACAGAACATCGTGCAAGTTTGGTGTTGAAGGAGGTAGTGTCGTTCAAGTAGTTTGGTGTCAACTGCACGCCTAATTTTTACCGCGCAAGTGACTTGCGTGTTGGGATTGAAACTTGCACGTCGGGATTAGAGAAGTGCTCTAGGGTTGTTAAAGTACATCTGTCCTTTTGAAGCTGCACGAAAGATGGAAGATCGCCCGGTACCCTCAGCGCAAAGTGAGATTCGTCTTCTGGTGAGAGTTGGACTTCAACATAGCATCTAAATATGATAGAGGAAGCATTGTTATGAAATGATGAAGATACCTTCATGTCTATAAACTGAGCGTGACTTCACCAAGGGCAGTGAGGCAGGGGGAGTCAATGGGAGTGACCTGAGGGAAGCAGTGAGCTATCCCTGAACCTTTATAAAGGCAGTGATCCTAGGACAGAGTGAATGTTCCCGAACCTTTGTAATCCATAGCTAGTGAAGATTAGTGGAATTAGGTATGACGAACAACTTGTCATCGTATTCTCCTTGGACGTAGCCCTTAGTGGTGAACCAAGTAAAAGTGTTGTGTCTTCTCTGTGCTTGTGAATGTTTTCTTTCTGATCATATTCATCATACAGGTTCAACAAGTTCCTACCAACGTGGGAATAAGATCCATCACATTTAAATAAAAAGTTGACACCCTGATTCACCCCTCCCCTCTCAGGGTGTCTCGGGGTCCTTCAAGTGGTATTATAGGGTAAAGGTTGCTGGTGTTGAATTTGTCCTTTACCATCATGGAAAATGCAGTCAATGTCAGGGGAGTCCCTCACTTTGATGGAGGTAATTTCCAGATCTGGAAGAACAGAATGAGATCTCATCTAAGATCTCTTGGAATGTAAGTTCTCTTTTCTACTGTGAAAGGAATACAAGTCACTGATCCAACAGGCCTGGCTATGACTGAAACAGACATGAAAATTCTTGATGCAGATGCTAAAGCACAAAATGCACTCACTGAATACGTTTCTGGTCATATCTACCTAAATGTGATGAATTTCACCTCAGCAAAATCCATGTGGGATAAACTCGAGAATATTTATGAAGGATATAGCAAAGTGAAGGAGGTGGAACTACAAGTGTTTCACAATCGGTTTGATGATATGAAGATGCATCCAGATGAGAATGCAGACTCTTTGTTCAATCGAATTACTGAAGTGGTTGGAGAAATTCAGGGTCTAGGCGAAGAAATCAAAGACATTGATATTTTAATGAAAATATTAAGAAGACTTACACGTCCGTATAATGAAAAGGTGTCAGCCCTTGAGGAAATAGATCTTTCCAAACTTTCTCAGGATGATCTACTAAGCAGCTTGGTAGCATATGAAATGAGAGTCAAACCAGAAGATGTTACGACTCATGTGAGCAAGGAAATGGAATTCAAGGCCATGGATAAAAAAAAATATCAAAATATAGTAGCGGTGAAGATGACGAAGAAAAAGAAATTATTTATCTCGTTGCAAAGAAGTTCCAGAAGGGGAAAGGGAAATTCAAAGGTAAGTTACCTCTCACATGTTTTCATTGTGGAAAAGTTGGGCACATTGCCTCTCAGTGCTTAAGAAAGATCAATGATGAATATAGTGAAGATGAAAGCTTCTAGAAGCCTCAGAGAAGGTTCTTCAAAAATGGAGACTTTAAATCTAGAAAGAAAATGCAAAGGAAGAGTATTATCTGTGAAGAGGAAGAAGATGATAATGAATTCAGTGATGAAGAAGAACCAGAATTCAAAACTGGTAACCATGCTTCTATGATGGCCACTGTTGAAAAGTCAGAAGATGTTGGTGGAGAAAAAAAATTGAGAACTTGTGTAGATCCCGAGATGAAACTTAAGGATGTGGTTAATAATCTTAATATTAAATGTAAGAGTTGCAATAAGTGGAAATCAATTGTAGAAGAATCAAATTAATACATTGATCAACTTGAAGCTGAAATTGAATGACTGGATGAATTTGTGAAGGTAAAGTCTAAAATAATTGAAATCAATGATGATGTAGTGGATCTGAAGCTGAGAATTGAAGAGCAGGCAAAGGTCATCAATGACCTCACCTCTAGAATTGATGAAAAATGCAAGAATGCTAAGGGTCTTGAGGAGGAAGTTATTACTCTATGGAGTAAACTTGAGACTAAATCAATTCCAAAAGAATCGAGTAAGAAAATACACTTTGGAAGATTCTCAAATGTATAATTACTAGCAAAAATCAAGTGTTGTTCAGATGGGGTTGGAAAAATATTGAGTGATCAAAGACCCTCTTATATGGGAAAGAGTGGAATTGACTGTGAGGCTGAGACATCAGCTGCTGGAAGTGAAAAGGCCCAAAAGAAAGATAAGATGAAATTTGAACATTTTGAAACGTTGTCTAAAGTTCCAAAAAAGGAACTCTCAATCCAAACTAAAAGGAGAACTAATAATTATCCTGAAACATTCAGAAATGACAGACAGTCTAACTATTCTCTCAAGGAAGAAGGTATGAGGATAAATTAAAGTGACAAGACATTTCCTCTCATGAAGTGTTAGTTTTGTGGCTATCTGGGCCATACCATGTCTTATTGTGAAGATGCAAGAAGCTATCTGAATGGATAAGATATAGAAGTTCAACAAAGGAGAAAAATTTCATATCCTAATTATTATAGAATAAAAAATTTCTAGGGATATTGTTATCGTTGTTCTAACTTTGGTCATAAGGCTGGTAATTGTAGGCAGAGAAGGGACATTGAAACCTCATATAGAAGTTCAAGACAAGTCCAGTCTCGTCAGCAAGACAATGTTGCTCTTTCAAATAGGTTTTCTCCTCTCAAAGAAGATTTTGACTATGAAGAACCTGGGAATGCGGAAGAGATAATTGAGAGGCCATCTGTACTATATACTCAATCCAATGTCTCATAGAAGGAAATAAAAAAGATTGAGAAATCCAACCTTGCAGAGGTGGCCCTCAAATATACAAAGAACAACAATACCTGGATTCTGGATAGCGGTTGTTCATCTCATATGACAGGTAATTCCAGACTACTAACGGATATCGAAAGGAAGGTTGATGGTACAGTACGATTTGGTAATTATGGGGCACTGAAAATCAAAGGGAGTGGAAGTACCGAATTAGCTAATGGAGAACTAAAGAAGACTGAAGTCCTATAAGTATATGGCCTACGTCATAATCTCCTCATCATGAGTCAACTCTGTGACTCGGGACTTATAGTTACTTTTAATCAGAAAGGCTGCACTATCAAGGGAAAGACAGGCAATTCACTTATGAAGGTATGCAGAACAGAAGGCAACTTGTATCAGGTTGATAGTGAAGAAAATGTATGTTACATGACTGTTGAAGAAGAAAACAATTTGTGGCATCAGAGACTGGGACACATTAATCAAAAAGACATGGAGAAAATATCAAAATTGATAATTGTCTTGGACATTCCCAACCTGAAGTGTGAGTGTGAAAAATATTGTGATGCTTGCATTCGTGGGAAGCTGGTCTGCAGTTCATATCGGCCAAAGAAGAAAAGGGCATCTCACCTTCTTGATCTGATTCACACAGATGTATGTGGGCCGATAAATGTTGCTAGAACTCATGGAGAAAGGTACTTTGTACTTTTCATAGATGATTACAGTATAATGGCATGTGTGATGGTCATTCATAGGAAACAACAAGTCCTTGACTGCATGAAAACATATCGGCGAATCGCCGAGAATGATACTAGATGAACAATCAAAGTGTTGCGATCTGAAAATGGAGGAGAGTACACGTCCATTGAATTTGAAAATTATCTGGAGAAGCATGGGATACAACATGAGGTAGCTGCTGTGAGAACTCCACAACAAAATGGAGTTGTTGAACGTAGGAATCAGCAGTTGAAAAACATGGCACGAACTATGCTGATTGAGAGTCGTATTCCAAGACATTACTGGAAAGAGGCTATTCAAGCTGCAGTTTACATTCATAATCGAACATGACTTTATATGGGTGAGACGAAGACACCATATGAATTGTGGAATGGACGGAAGACATCTTTAAAATACTTTCGTGTCTTTGGAAGTAAATTCTTCATCAGGAACAAAGAAGGAAATCAAGGGAAATATGATGAAAATGTAGATGAAGTAATTTTCCTCAGTTACTCAATGAATAGAAAAGCCTAAAAATGTTTCAACAAGTGTTTAAGAAGGATTGTGGAAAGCATTGATTTTAAGATAATTGAAGAGAAAACCGTAAATGCTTCAAGGACGTCACATGCTGATGTGATAGAAAGTCAGGAAGAAAGTGAACATGAAGAAAATAAAAATGCAGAAATAGAGTAAGTTGTACAAAACACTTAGCAGCCACATCATGATGTTGACTCAGAAGAAGAATTTGAATAAGAAACTGTGGCTGAAGAGAATGCTACTGATCCTCGCAGGAGAAATCGAAGAGCTGAGATTGATCAATCGAACATAATTGGGGATAGGAGTGCACCCACTCAAACAAGAAGGATGAGGAATAACATGCAATCTGCATTTCTATCAGTTGTAGTGCCTTCCTCATTCAAAGAAGCTACAAATGATTAATCTTGGGTGAAAGCCATGAATGATGAATTAGATCAGATTGAAAAGAATCAGACATGAGATCTTTTCCAGAGACCCGATGGTCACAATGTGATTGGTACAAAATGGATCTTCAAAAATAAGTTTGATGAGCATGGAAGTGTCATCAGAAAGAAGGCACGATTGATATGTAAAGGATAATACCAAATTTAAGGCATTGATGTTGAAGAAACCTTTACTCCAGTGGCTAGACTGGAGTCAATAAGGATTTTCCTCACCATGGCACTCCAAAAAGGATATAAATTATATCAAATGGATGTCAAGACAACATTATTGAATGGTGTACTTGAATAAGAAGTCTACATTGAACAACCAATGGGCTTTGTTTTGGGTACTGATGAAACAAAGGTCTACAAACTGAGGAAAGCTCTATATGGTTTGAAGCAGGAACCACGAGCACGGTATTCACTGCTGGATTCATATCTCAAGAATATGGAATTCAAAGGAGGAGGAGTATATCACAATCTCTATGTGAAGAATTATCCAAAAGATCAATTCATGGTTCTCTTCTACGTTGATGATATCATATATGGTGGCAGCAGGTAGAAATCAGTGGATGAATTTTCCAACCACATGAAATCAGAATTTGAAATGTCTATGATTGGGGATCTCACATATTTCTTGGGGCTGCAGGTGATTTAAAAGAAGGAATACACTTTCATTTCTCAGGAAAAATAAGTAAGAGAGCTGCTGAAAAAGTTTAATATGCAAGACTACAAACCAATGTCAACTCTGATTGCAGTTGGAACTAAAATTGGAAAGCATGAGGATGAGGACTCTGTTGATCCCACCATGTACCGAAGGATCATTGGGATCCTACTGTATCTGACAGTGACACGGCCAGATATTGTCGGTTCCACATGCCTTGCGGCCCACTTTCAGAGTAATCCAAAGGAGGAACATATAGCGGCAGTAAAAAAGAATCATGAGGTATATTCAAGGTACACATAGCTTCGGGTTATTTTTTACTGCAAGCAGGGACAATGAATTATCAACTTCTTCTGATGCTGACTGGGCTGGTGATGTAGTAGACAGAATGTCCACTAGTGGTGGAGCCTTCTATATTGGTCAGAAATGTGTTGGCTGGTTGAGCAAGAAACAAGAAAGTACTTCTCTTAGTACTGCTGAAGCTGAGTATATCTCTGCCACAAAGGCATGCACTCAACTGCTATGGATGAAGCAATAATTAACAGATATTGGTGATGAGTTAAAGCAACCAATGGTGATTTACTGTGATAACAAGAGCACAATTGACCTTATGAAGAATCTTGTTCAGCATTCCCGTACGAAACATATTGAAATCAGGTATCACTTTATCAAATAAAAATTTGATCAAGGGGTGATTAGAATGGATTATGTGGGAACTGATGAGAAAGTGGCTGATATCCTGACCAAGCCACTTTCTGCCGCTATGTTTGAGAAGCATCGGTTGAACCTCGGTGTTCAGCCACCTCCCAGTGCATAAGGAGGTTACGTAATACCCCTCTCCCCGATTATGATAACTGTTATTATCCGTTTATGGATGTGATGCAGGTTCGTGGGGGAGATACTATCCAGGGGGAGTATGGTTTGAGATGAACAATGAACAAATAACTAAGATTGGGGTTTATTGTCAATGGGGGAGAAAGGAATAAATTCAGGAATGTTCAGGCATATAATTCTCCTGTGAAACAATGAGAATTCAGTGTCACTGATCGGATGAGAAGGATAAGAAGGAATTCATCGATCATGTAATAATTGTTGGGCATCATTGAGAATTCCAAAACACTGGAACCCAAGTCAATCTTCCTATCTTTTTTTCTACACTTATCATTTCTCACATAGACTTAGAATGTTGGCTGAGTTGATTCTTGCATTTTTGGTTTTCACATGGATGAAGATCAATTGAATTTATTTTCTGATTGCCAACAAACCCAAAGGGAGAGATTTTTGGAACCATGGTCTTTTATGAATGACTTGGAGTATGATTTGTGTTTTTTGACAATCCTCAGTGGATGGTCATAATGTGTACCAGAAAAGAGATCATACAGTTCAAGCCGACAACAGTATTGAAGGTGGCGCTATTTCCCAGTGTTTGCCAAATTTTTGGTCCTGAAAATCGACAAATGGAGAAAAGTCTTTTTGGCAAAGAGAATTTTGCATCGTGTACTTGATGAAGAGGAAACTTTCATGCCATATTTTTTTCAAGATCAGAACATGGGAAAATGGAAAAGGGATAAGGGCCGCGCAAGTTTTGGGCTGGTCGCACAAGTGACCTGCGTGCCGTGAAGAGACTTGCACGTCAATTCCTAAGAGGATAGGAAACTTGCGAGCCTATTGTTTTTCAAGATCATAACTTCAAAATATGGCAAAGGAAAGAAGGTTTCACAAGTATTTGTGTGTTCGCACAAGTGAGTAGCACGATAGAGGCTAGAGAGGATGAGCTGTGCGCCGGAACCTGCGCAACAAGGGAAGACTTGCGTGCCACCGCGCAAGGGGTCCATTTTGCCTATAAACAGAGGAACCCCCCCCTCCTCAATTCAAAAAAATTTCAAGACTTAGAGATTTTTTGAGATCTCATCGTGCAAGTGGTTGAGTCATGCAAGTGGTTGTTGGGTCGCGCAAATAGAGGTTGCACGTCGATAGTTGGTTGCATGACCAAGGCAGTTGGGGAGTTAAATGTGAAACATCGCGCAAGTTTGGTTTTGAAGGAGGCAGTGTCACACACATAGTTTGGTGTCACCTGCGCGCCGAATTTGTACCGCGCAAGTGACTTGCCGCTGGGATTGAAACTTGCGCGCTGGGCTTGGAGAAGTGCGCCAGGGTTGTTAAAGTACATCTTTCCTTTTGAAGCTGCAGAAAATCATGAAGATCGCCCGGTACCCTCAGCGCAAAGCGAGATTCGTCTTCTGGTGAGAGTTGGAATTCAACATAGCATCTACATATGACAGAGGATGCATTATTATGTAATGATTAAGAGACCTTCATGTCTATAAACTGAGCGTGACTTCACCAAGGGTAGTGAGCTAGGGGTAGTTAATGGGAGTGACCCGAGGGAAGTAGTGAGCTATCCCTGAACCTTTGTAAAGGAAGTGAGCCTAGGAAAGAGTGACTGTGCCCGAACCTTTGTAATTCACAGCTAGTGAAGATTCGTGGAATTAGGTACGACCGACAACTTGTTGGAGTATGCTCCTTGGATGTAGCCCTTAGTGGTGAACAAAGTAAAAAGTGTTGTGTCTTCTCTGTGCATGTGAATGTTTGCTTTCTGATCATATTCATCAAATAGTTTCAACAAGTTCCAACCAACGTGGGAACAAGATCCATCACATTTAAAGCAAAATTTGATACCCTGATTCACCCATACCCTCTCAGGGTGTCCCGGGGTCCTTCACTATCATCAGGAATGATGGACTGACTAGGGTCCTCTTTGACACCCTCCTCTCTGTGAATCATAGCTGAACGTCTCTCTGAGCCGGTTGAGAGGGGCTCTATAGCATGCCTCGGTGCAAAATGAGGGGGAAACATATTTTCTACCTACATAGTAGGAACCAACAATCGGTTAGTCCAGAATAAAATCTGGACAAAAATAACCAAATGAACGGTTAAGGAGCCTTCATAATCAAAACAGCTAGGAGGCCTTGGAGGATGGTTCGCGATGACATCATCCAGCGAACCATCCCTTCGCAAAATCAGTCCACGAAGCCCTGGACCGTGGAGCATTGACCAGGAAACCGCGAACCAAGTTACCCCGTGGAATTTCAAATACCGAGTTTAAGTGATTACGTTTGGAAGACTCAGACACTTTTTAAAGTTCAAGAGATTTTTAGTCCGCGGAGCATCGAAACCGCGAAGCAAGACCCTCCGTAGCCAGTCATCACTTACTTTTTAATTAATTAAGAGTAATGGTTCGCGGTTGGGAAGTTAGTTCGCGGATGAAGGCGAACGCGAAGAAGGAATGGTTCGCGGAGGCTACTGCCGGTTTGCGGAAAAGGCACTTCGTGAAGGAGAAAACACACGGAGGAAAAGGATCTATGGTTTCATGATGAATTAGGTAAAGGAAAAATGGATGTTTCCCCGTATTTATAGGTTTGGTCCCATACCAGGTCCACCTTTCTACCGCAAACCATCTCAGTTTCAGGACCACTTTGCATTGGAATGGCTTCCTCTTCGTTTAGATCGGACCCCATTCCGATGGGGGGAATTTGTAGGGTCCTGAAAAATCCGCAAAGGGAATTTTACCCAAATACCCCAAAGAATTGGGGAAAATAATCAAAGGGGAGACACAAAAAAAATATCGGTCCACAAACCGGTCCATGGAAGCGCAACTTGGCCAGGCCTCATGAGGCACCCCCTCTGCGAACCATTGTCGTTCACGAAATGGAGGCAGAGAGCCTCCGTGGTCGCACGGCAGGATGGGTTCCAGTCCGGTTCATTGTCACGAACCACCCCAACCATGGACCGCGTCGACTGGTTCAAGCCAAACCAGCTGTCGTTCACGGAATAGAGGCGGAATCCTCCGCAGCCGTGGAGCACTCCCTGAGTTTGCCTCACAGAGGGGGGGAGCGTCAATACCCACCATGAATCGTGGATTGACCAAGTTAGCTGTGAACCGGGTATTTGGTTATAGGCCTCCTCAAAAGGTTCCACATGGCCACATATATATTCCTTTCCCAACTCTATAAAAGGAGAAAAGGGGGAAAGAAGAAGGGATCAGAGAACTGGAATCAAATTTGGAGGGATTGGAGGTTCGGAAGGAGATCGGTTGAAGGAAGGCTTCATATTTCGCAAACAGCGAAATTCCCATCCGCGAACCACAGAAGGTATAGGAATTAACAAGGAATTGGAAAATGCATAATAATTTGGTGAACCGCGAACCTAAAAATAACGAAAATTATGAGAACTGAAAACCATACCCACTCTGCGGATGACTTCCCCGCGGACCAGGGAGTTTATGCCTCTTTTCCCATCCATCATACCACGTAGCACCCTCCTATGTGGGAAAAGACTGGACTGACGAGCCTCCGATTGGTACCACCCTTGGCCGTCGTTGCCTACCTGGAACCCTCCGCGAACCACCCTGGTTCGTGGATTGAACCCAAAGCAGCGAACCACCATGGTTCACGGATTGAACCTGAAGCCGCGAACCACCCTGGTTTGCGGGACGCCAATCAATGTGCGGACCGCCCTGGTTCACGGACGGCTTCTCTAGCCACGTGGCACTTCCCCACGTGAAGGGCGCCACCACCCATACCTCTCGGTGGCTCGCAAAATACTTCGGTGTTCTCACTTCCAGAGCCAGGTAAAAGCCTTACGATCCATCCAGGTCCTCCAAAACTCCCTCATTTTCCTATTTATTGGCCCCGAGCCGAGTCCTCCACCAGAGACACCAGATCCACATGTTATAACATTCCGGCACATCAGCGCACCATTTTGAGTTCACATACCCATGGAAAACAATGAAAAAGGGGTTGTCCCGACCCTTGAGCAGATTCCTGAAGCCCTGGGTTCACATTCCCATGGTAATGTGGAGTCTGAGCTCAGGAATCCCCTTTCTGCCGCTCTACTTGTTGAGGGTTCCTCGAAGATGGTAAAATAGCCATCATAAGGAAGCCCTCATGCACTGAATGAGAGGAGATGGGCACAGGAGTACCCCCTTTCCCTCTCCCGCTGGGATTTGTTTCCCCGGGCATCCATCTCGGAGTAAGCCCCGACCTTCTGGGCCTCCTCAGAGTGTAATCCACAATTCATCACCCTGGGCCGCCCTCATACGTAAGCCCCACTATGCTTCTCATGGATTCACCATTCGCGACGTGATCCTTTGGTCCCTAATGCCTCGTGTTTATCACACCGATCATGACTCACGTGGGCTTAGAGTAAGCATCGACCATGACATCCTTTTATGGGCCTCCTAAGAGTATAAGCCCCAGTCCATCATTCTGGGCCTCCTCAGAGTGTAATCCCCAAGCCAAAGAGAACTAAGGGGACATTGATCCATGCCAAATCATGGTACGTAGGAAGCCTCCATGAGGTTCAAGCCCACCACTTGGTCATTTCTTAGCGTTGAGTTCCACCCTCGTCCAACATGACGTTAAACTGTATATACGAAGAACGTGGACTAGACAGTGTACGTAGGAAGCCTCCATGAGGTTCAAGCCCACCACTTGGTCATTTCTTCACGTTGAGTTCCACCCTCATCCAACATGATGTTAAACTGTATATACGAACTACGTGGACTAGACAGTGTACGCAGGAAGCCTCCATGAGGTTCAAGCCCACCACCCATCAGACCACCTGGTCTCTCTTCACGTCGGTTCCCTGACACCTATGTGAACTATGTGGACTTTGATCCCTGCCTCCTAGAAAGGGTATGTAGGAAGCCTCCCTGAGGTTCAATCTCAACAGCCGGTCGATCCGATCATCTCCACATCTGTTCACCGTGCCACTCCTAATGCCGCCTCAAGCGAGTTACAACCCTTCGGGGTCATTAATCCAATGAGGGATGGTAAACCTCGGGCATAAATGATTCTGAACCCCTGCGTATAGTTTACCATTTCCCACCAAGGTTAAATCCATGGATACTATGCTTGGGTATAAACCAAAGATTCGTGAACATATGAATACGTCTTAAATCTATAATAGAGTATCAGAACAGGCAATAATTCCCCCCAAAAAGGGTGTGATGAGCCCGACTTCCCATCATCTCGACCAATGTGAGTTCTTAAGAGTCGCTGGTCAGACCATCCGGTGAACGCCTGCCTTTGGAAAGCAGGTCCATCAATCATTGTATATGGAAACATTGGGCGTTTCGTGGCCAAAAACTAGAACGAAACAATTTCCTTGGATTTTAATGTAGAGCATGGAAGGTCAACACGGTATCATGAATATTTTAAATGTGTGATATCATATGGATTCCAAGCCTTGATGATTATCATGATACAATTTTGTGTAGATAAATGGTAGAAAAGGTTGATGCTCAGGGTCCTTGATAAGAAGCTCATGTGGTAGATAATCACACGGATAGCCATGGAATGTGTAATATTACATAGGATGTTTGTTGTAACTAACATGTGTGTGGGGAATGATCAGCAGGTTAAGTACGCGAGCCCTGGTTATACATAACATGAATGTAAATACCCAAAATCCAGTAGCCTAGAGTTTGTGGTTACATTATTACATTGGAAATTGATATAAGGAATAAAATGATGAAGGACCAAGTAGTTTAGTAGTCTTAGTAAACTTGATATATATTTAAATTTAATATTATAGTTGAAAACAAAAAATATAACTTAATATTTTTATTGAGTACACCATTATTCCCTTTAGCATATCCCAACAACAAACATAGAACACTTTTGGGAATCTTGGAGAAAAGAAATGAAAGAAAGGGGTGGGCTCGAATTATCTACATGGGTATGTGTATAGTGTATGTTATCATGAATAAATAAGGAATAATCAACATGGGATGGTGAATAATTTAAAACACATTCCATTTAATCAATAACATGGTCATGAAGAATAATTTCTAGGAATAGATAATGACCAAATAATTATCTATATATAATTACATAATCTTAAAACCTATCATTATATATTCTAATTAATCTAAAAATAACATGGGAATCAATAGTTAATCTCATAATGAGGGAATGCATAATTTCAGATATCATAAACTTACCATAAAAGCCTTGTTCCAATACATCTTACATAAATGGGTAAGTCCACAGTCAAATACCCAAGCTAGTTTGTCTAATGAGACCTATTAATGCATCAAGGGACTGTAGAGGGACCCAAACTTCACTTACTAAGTCGAATTTATTCCTTATATGGTTAAATAATATGAATGAATCAATATTTCTTAAAAAATGAATAAATATATTTATTGTAATTATGAAAAATATGAAATATTGGTACTTTATCCTATCAAAATTATCATAAAAAATCAAATAAAATATCATAAATAGTAACATTAGATTACATCCTCAACATATGATTCTAAGAATTATTTTTATATAGGTCAAAATACTTTAAATTTATTATTGGAATATTTTAGAAGGAAAATACCCTTTTTACTTAAAAATATTATTTAAAATCTAAAAAACGAACAAGTAATAAATAAATTATTTTCTTTGAATTTTTTTTGTAAACTTATAAAAAAATCTTCAAAAAACTGAGGCATCATAAAGTTGGGAAATTATTTTTATGACTTATAAGTTAAATAATATTCCTTTCAAACTTTTTTAATAAAAATAAAAATGTAGATTTTTTGAAAAATGACAGGAATATTATTTTTAAAACATTTTTTAAATAGTCAAAAAAGGGTAAAAATTAATTTATAAAATAATTGGAGAATATTAAAAAAAATTGAATTTCTTTTAGAAAACATGGACATGAAAGGGAAATATTTCTTAGTGGAGACCTAAATATCAACAATCCTGAATAATGATGAGATTGTGAAATAAACCTTTACCACTTGGGTTTCTTTTGAATAGTAAGACCCATGAATGAAATAACATTAAATGAAACTTTAAATTCCATGAAAAAATATATTCATGATATAATATATCAAAGGGGTAGTATATACACCACATAAAATAAATAACTAGTGAATATGTTATTTGTCTAAAAGAAGTAAAAGTGAAATTAGAAAACCTTACCTAATGTACGAATTTCCTATTAAGTTATTTTAAAATCCTATAAAATAATTTTATATTTATTAAAAATATTTAATAATATCTATAATTTCATTTGTGATCCATTTATAACATTTTATTACATGTTTTTCAACGATCTTTTAACTATTATCATTATTTCAGGTGTTAAATGCTTTGTTTTCTATTTATGTTTTGATAAGGTAGTTCTAGTACTTGTACTATTATTATGGTTAAATAATCTCCATAATATTATTAATTGTGTAAATATAATATATATTTAATATATTGATAATTATACTCATCCATAAAATATAGTGATATAAAAATGAATTACACCGTTCATTGAGACGGTAGGTCATACGTATGCATGAACGTTGTGTTCATTTTTTGTTGGATGGAACAAAAGAAAATTAAAAAATAATTAACATTTAAAGAGAAATTATTATTTCATATATATCATATATATTCATTATTTCTATAATTATAACCTTCTATGTAATGTGATGATGAAAAATGAATTATACCACTATATGGGGATGGTAAGTCATACATACATACAAGCAATGTTTTTTCTTTTATTATGATGTAAACGAGATAGAATATAGTTATAAAATAATCATAATAATATTTGATAATATTTTTTATACTATATATACTATTTTAGGATGGTTAAAACACATTAATATGATTTAAAATAAGAAATAAAGTTGAAAGAGTCGGTAAAGATGTTTCCCTCTTCTCCAGTGGACTCCCTCTATATCTCTTCTTAAGGGATGTAGGATTGATATTCTGGAAGTTTGAAACCTCAATAAAATGTATAAGGTTTTTGATAAAATTATTGGTACATTTTTGGTCTATCTATGTGGATCAAAGTTGTGTAATGAAGTGAAGGAAGGGGTTCTCTTTTATAATTCAACAGAGGAAAATTCATGGAATTTCCAAACAAATAAAATTAATATATAATATTTATCTTGTAAAAATGGATCTAAATTGATATAATCCTAATATAAGGTTAATATAAGTGAAAATAATTTCACTGAATAACATTTTCACATGTTTTGGATATGTTTTCACCCACATCTTTTAGTTGTAACCCTTGTCAACCCTTTTGACAATTATTGTACCGATAATCTTTTCTATTGTCTAAGGGTCAATAATGCTACTATAAAATACCAAAAAACCCATAAATGGATTAATGTAGATTTAATTAACCATAATAAATTAATTATTCTGAATCTAATATTTTTTAAATTTAATATCATTTAATAAAATATTATTTATTATAAAATATCAACAATGTCAGTTGTTAGAACTATTCATTACTTTAACTTTAATAATATCCAGAAAAAACATATCATTCAAACCAAATACTTTATTATATATAAAACCTATCATGATCATATATAAATTTCATTTATCTTGTTATTTACATAAAATTATACTACATTAATATTTTAAAATATCGTTTATTTTATTTTTCCCTTAATTGGATAATTATTGTGTCAGTGTTGTATAAGCATTTAATGTAATTACATGCCCACTAAAAATTAAATATTAATTACCAATATTAATATAAATATTTTATATTAAATAACATTATTTATATTCTGACATATCCTTTTGATTACCCCATATTAAAAATATTATAGTTATTAAAAATAAGAGTGTGGCGTGTTTTTGTTTTCTTGTAATAAATTACTATGAATTTCATAATCTCATCCAAATGGATGGAAAATTACATATAAACGAATATTGGATGATTATAAACGAAATTTACTTATAAAATATTATTAATTAAAGTGTTATTTTCATCTGATAGTTCTTAACATTTTACATTTAACTTTAATTTCTTATTTACCATTTACCGTGGCAACAAAATTTACAAAGGATACTATTCATAATGAAAAAAATAAAATAATTTTTTTCATAATTTCTTTATACTGAATAAAAATATGGAATCAAATTTTAAATATTCAAAACATATAATTATTATATTTTAATTCAAAATTAACTTGAAATACGCAATGAAAAGTAGTTTTTTTTAAGAAAAATGCCCTTTTAAGTATAAAAATGATTTTTTAGAAAATTAAACAATAAAATTGATCCCAATGAACATAATTAAGTCATTAATAATATAATATAACTAAATTATCTTTGAAAATATTTTAAAATCAAATGAAACTTTTCCAATTGTTGAAACAAAAATGTAGTTTTCAATAAAAAATATAGTTTTCACTATTCATTGAATTATAAATCTTTTCAAAAAAATATGAAAACTTCACCCTAAGAAAATTTTTATATGATGATTTAAAAAATTATATTAATTTTTATTAAATAAAATTTATATACATTATATAATTTAATTATGATTTTTTCTCAAAAAAAATCATTTTTGAAGAAAACGTATTTTTGAAAAAAAAAATAACATTACGTAAAATTGATTAATTATTTCATAAGAATTTAATAATATATTTTTAACAAGTAGGTCATATATAAATATCATAATTCATTTAATACCATTCATAACCACCAATTTAATGTCTATGTTATAATAGTCATATTGAAATAATATTTCTCAGTTCAATAAAGTTATGTGTTGTATGTTTTATATGGTATCAAACATACTGTTATTTTAAAATATTAGGGTTGTGTGAACATTAAGGTATCAAAGATTAAAATTTATATAAAAATAAATATACTATAAAACATTGGGTGTTACATTGTCTTCTATTATTAGTGTTGAAATTCATATATGTTATTGAATATGATGTTCCTCTTTTGAAATCTTAGGGTGTTCCATTCTAACCACTCTAAATAAACTGTGTCCTAAAAATTTAAATTTTATATAAAAAATAAATGGTTTGTAATTTCAAAATACCCTTCTTCGAATAACATCATCATAAATTGTAATAAAACATCCTCTTTATAAGAGAGAAGTTAAGTATGAAGGTCATATGAAATAATCACATAACTAGATTTCAAAGTAGGAGAAAAAATGTGGGATGTGAAAATATAGACATGGAATAAAAGTGTAATTCCAAAATTATAATATAGGGTGATATAGGTCATTAATAATAATTAGTTTTATGATCAAGATAATGGAAACAACCATAAATAAATATATATATGATTGGTCTAAAGGAAATAGATTATTCATATGTGAAGGTAATAAGATTTCATTTTTTATTCAAGATCCTTTTTATATAGTTGAGGAATTACTTTTCCATTTATACTTATAACATATGGAAATATAGTTAAATGATATCTTTCTATTTCATAGGAATAATTTCATACTTTTTACATGATTTTATCAATTCATGCATAATCTCATACTCCTAGAAATGAATATCCAATAATAATTTTATGCTTGAAGCACTAAAATTAACATTTAACATACCAATGGATCGATAATATAGTGAAACGTTATTCCTCTTATATGTATATCTTTTCCAATACCAATATGGTTAAAAAATTTAAATAAAAAAACAAAATTTATACTTTATTCCATAAATATTTAAACTTTATACTCATCCAAAATGTATCTGTCCAAATTCAACGTCCAAAAACATTGAAGGAAGGTCACCAAATTTTCAAAATAAACATAATATTATATTCCCAAAACAATATAATGTAGTTATTAATTTCAGATACCCTATATTTTTATTCTATAACCACCCAAAATCCTTAATGAAAACCAACATGCTTCCAAAAAAATAATCATCGATAGTTGAATATTTTCCACCAATCCTAACATGTAATAATTCCATCAATGAAAAAATAAATCATAAAATCACTAACCAATTTAATGGTCACCAATACTATCCCATAAACATCTATTTATCATTATTTTCTTAACATCTAGAATATAATAAAGGTCATCTTTCCTCAATCACGTGTTTTAAGAAAATACCATTTTCCACTAAATTACTTTTCCTGATCATTGGTACCATTCAACATATACTCTCAAATACTTAAAGAAAAGTACATCAATACAATACATATACATTTAAATATTCGTATAACCAGAATTACACTTATTAAATAATCCTATGAAATAATTTTTGAATACAAACACATTCAAATTAATCATTCCACTTCATTATTAAAGTATTAACTAGGATTTATCATCATATTTTTTAATACCCCCTTCCTTTCATAAGTCTTTTGTAGTCTCTTTATCATTAAAAATATAACCATTACTCATAGATCCATACTGATTCTCATTAAACTCTTTCCCCCTAGGGAATTTATTTATATAATTCTAATACATTCCACATTTAAAACATGAATTTGTCATCAATACCACGGGGAGACCATTATTCTCATCCATTATGTTAACTAGTTTTTTATTTTTACTCACCAATTAACTTCCTTGCATCCTAATTTATTACAAATAAATTTTTTTCATTTTTTCCTTTGAGATGGTTTCCTATGTGTTTCTTTCTATATTTCTTACATGAATGAAATCATGCCTTATTTTTTCTATGATCTCCACTTTTCATGTTCTTAGTGGACTCCATCATTATCTTATTTGGTGATTTCGGGATTTGGTTAAGGTGGATGTTTTTAATCATATATCTTGATAATAGATTAGGAATAATCAAAATATCCTTCACCACAGTCATTATCTCATATGGTTTCTCATCAACACATTTTCTCTGACACTCAATGTTAATATAGTTCGTTCTGGTTCATTCCATTGACTATAACCAAAAATCATAGTGTGGGAAACATTAATCATAGTGCAAAATCACATAGTCATGAATAATCATTTATAGTATGTCTAAATTAGGATAAATTATTTTAAATACACGTCACCTTAGTTTTAATATAGGTTATTCATGGTAATCATATATTTAAATACCTCATGATAGTTTTTAAAGAAAAAGGAAGTTAACCACAGAATATCCCCTAGGGGTGTCAAACCAGGTGGCTAGTTAGGCTCATTTTCATGTACCAGGTAATTCTTGAGTCATACCTAGTGCACATTTTTCAGATTAATTACATCTAGGTAGATCTATTATAGAACCCCATCCACTATTAGTGTCCAAATAGGGATGTATTTTTAGGAAAAACATGAAATCTCTATCTTACCAAAACCTTGGGATATTCTTCTATACTAACTCTCGATGTATACAATTGGGTATTATTTCCTAATATATGTTTTCCTAAATATAGTTTCCATGGTTTCTACAAAGCTTCCTATGATACAAACTATAAAGACCCCAAATCCATTATCCCATAGTTGGTGGTTATATTATTACATTATAACTAGATAAAAGGAATCACATCCCAAATGATTGGATAGTTTAGTACTCTCAGTAAAATAGATATATACATGAATTTCATATTAGAATTGAAAACATAAAATAAAACATAGTTTTTTATTTTAGTACATAATTATTCCCATAAAAATATCATTTTTTAATAATCATAATACACTTCCTAGCATCCTAGATAAAATAATCATAAGAAAGGGGTGAGCTCTAATGCTCAATATGGGTATGTTTACAATAGAAGCTATCATGAATAAATAATGCATTATCAATATGGTATGTTAAATAACTAAAAAATCATTCTATTTAATGAGTAATGTAAACATGAATAATAATATCACATGAATAAATTGTGAAAAAATTATTACATAAAAATAATCACATGATCTTGAAACTAATCCATGGATATTCTAAATTATTGAATAATCACATGGACATCAATAGATAATCTCATAATGCAGGAATGTATAATATCAGACATCATAAACATACCGCAAAGGACTTGTGCAAATACATATTACATTAATGTTTAAAGACTCATCAAAATAACGAAGATAATTTGTCTCAAGATACCTACCAATTCATTGAGGTGATAAAAAATACCCCACCCATCACTTACTAAGTATAATAAATTTATAATATGAATAAATAATACATTTAAATCAACATTCCTTAACAACATCAATAACTATCCATATTGGAAGAACTATTCATACAAAATATCAAAATTTTCTAGGGTCAGATAGATCATAAAACATAGAAATAAATTTTATTGATGGTATCATTATAGTATATCCTCATTATATGATTCAACAAGTGATGTTTACATAGATGAAAATACTTTAAAGTGATAAACGGTGTATTTCTCAAGTAAAATAAACTTTTAAATTTGAAAATAATTTTTAAAATATAAAAAATATGCACATAATAAAGAAGTAATTTTCATTAAAAGTAACCTCATAAACATTTAATGTAATCTATAAATAATAAATCATAATGAAATTGAGAAATTCAGTACATTTTTTATATATTAAAAAAATATTCCTTTCAAAATTTTGTTAGAAAGATCAAAAAGTACCTTGTTCAAAAAACAAGAAGAAGATTCATTTTAAAAATATTTTGAAAATTAAAAAAGGATAAAAATGGATTTATAAAATATCTTGAGAATATTAATAACATTTTGTAAATAAATTTATAAAACAGAGACATAGAATATCAATATTCCCCAGTAGAGACTTAAATGTAAACAATCTTGAATAATGATGAGTTTATGAAATAAAACCTTTCCACATGGATTTCTTTATAGTTGTAAGCCCTATGAAAGAAAAAAAATTAGATGAAACATCAAATAAAATTAATACAAATATATTCATGATACAATATAACAAATCATAAATATATATACCCCAAATAATATATAAGTGGTGAATATGGCATATGTCTCACAAAAGTAAAAGTGAGATGGGAAACCCTTAGTGAAATCTGAAATGCCTTGTAAGTAATTTTAACCTCCTATATAATAAATTTATATTTATTATAACTATTTAAAATATTTATATTTTCATGTATGATACATTTATAACATTTTTTTACCCTTTTTAATGATCTTTTTACTATTATTATTATTTAGGGATTTAATTACATTGTTTTTCATGTATGTTTTGATTTGGTATTTATGATGCTTGTACTTTTATTATAGTTCCATAATATCCATAATATTATTAATGGTATAAATAAAATATAAATTCCATATATAAAAAATTATGTTCCTATATAAAATATAGATATAGAAAAATGAATTAAAAAATTCTTGGAGACGGTAGGCCATACATACGCATGAACCAAGATTTCATTTTTAGATGGATGGATTAAAAGAAATGTAAAGAATAAGTAACATTTATATAATAATTATTGTGTTATATATATAATATATATTTAATAATTCCATATTTATAACCATCCAAGTAAAGTAGTGATGAAAAATGAATTACACCACTACGTAGAGATGGTAAGTCGTATGTACAAACGAACGATGTTTTCTCTTTATATAGGATGAAAAAGAGATAGAATATGGTTTTAACATAATCATAATATCATAATTTTATATTTATTATACTTTTATTTTTTATTTTATGATGGAAAAAACACTTGAACAAGAAGTTGAAGAAGAAATAAACTTGAAAGAGTCGGTAAAGATGATTATATATTCTTCATTGGACTCTCTATATATCACTTATTAAAGGACCTAAGATTTATATTTTGAAAGATATATAACCTATAGAACTTGGATAATTTTTTTTTAAAAAATTAATTGGTAGGGTTTGGTCAAGATAGATGGATCAATGTGGTGTAAATATGTAAAGGAGGGGTACCCTTTTAAAATTGAGGGGTAGGGCATTCTTGGAACTTCATAAAATATTAAATTAATATAAATTATTTATAATGTAAAAAATGGATACAAATTGATATTATTAGATTATATTTATAATTTAACTCTAAATAATTTAATCCAATAAAATTTGGACAAGTTTTGAATATTTTTTCAAATTATCTTTTAGTTTTAACACATTTTAACCCTTTGACAATTTCCATAATATTAAACTATTATACTCTCTAAAGTTCAATAATGTTACAATAAAATAACAAATGACCCATAAATTGAAAATGGTAGATTAAATTTACTATATCTAATTCATGTTTTTTTTATAAAGTTTTTATAAATTTATCATTATTTAATAAAATATTATTTTTTATAAATATCAATAATGTCAATTTTTAGTACTATTTATTACTTTAAATTTAATAATATCAATAAAATGCATATAATTTGAAATGAAAAATTTATTATATCCCTAAAATTTTATTATTATCTATTAAATTCAGGGATCAGAATATTTATCTAAAATTTTATTACTATTTCTATTTTAAATATTAAATATTTTATTTTTTCTTTAATTAAAGAATTATTGAGTGAGTATTGTGTAAAAATTTAAGGTAAATATTTCTTCAATAAAAATTAGAAATAAATTTCCATGATTAAGATAAATATTTTATATTTAAAAAAATTATTTATAGTAAAACATAACTTATAAATAACACCATATTAAAAATATTATAGTTAGTAATAATAGGAGTGCGACATGTTTGTATTTTCTGGAAATAAAATACTAAAAATGTTATATTCGCATCCAAATGTTCATGAAATTACATATAACCAAATATTATATTATTATGGTTGAAATTTAGTCATCACATATTATTAAATAATTTTTTAGAGTCATTTTCTAGTCCTAATGATTTTATTTCTTTCATTAATTACTCGATTTACCTTTTATCATGGTAATGAAAATTACTAATATTTCTATTCATATTGACAAAAAATAAAAGAGACCTATTTAATAAATTTGAACCTTATGAATCCAAATATGAAATCCAATTTTAAAAACTTATATCACATAATTTTTATAATTTAATATAAAATTAAACTGTAAAATGCAATGAAAAATAGTTTTTCTAATAAATGCCCATTTTATATAAAAAAATGTTTTTTACTACAATTCAACCATAAAATTTATCTCAATAAAGATAATAGAGTTATTAATAATATTTTAAAATCAATTTTACATTTAAAAGTTGTAAAAATAAAATAGAACTTTTCAAATTTTAGAAACAATAAATGTAGTTTACAATAAAAATTTGATATTTTCACTATTCACTGGGAAATAATTCTTTTCCAAAAAATATGAAGATTTAAACACAAGATAATCTTGATATAATAATTTATAAAACAATTTTTTCCCTAAAATAAAATTTATATATATTATAATATTTAATTATAATATTTTATTAATAAAAATATTTTTGAATCAAATGTATTTCTGAAGCTTAAAATAACTTTACAAAAAATAGGGCACTCTTTTCATAAGAATCAATCAATAAATTTATAATTAGTAGGCCCTTTATATATATATTTCATAATTTGGATAATACTATTCAGACTCACCAATTTAATGTCTATGTTATAATGGTGCACATTTAAATAATATTTCATGGTTCGTTGAAGCTCGGTGTTGTGTGATGTATACGCTATCAAACATAGTGTTCTTTTAAAATGATAAGGTTTATTACACTTTAATATATCAAAGAGATTAATTTAAAAAAAACACATACCTAAAGATATTGTGGTGTTACATTCTCTTCTATGATTGGTTTTGTGTGTCATATACGCTATTCAATATGATATTCCAATTTTAAAATCTCATGGTGTTATATTGACTCAAAGGAGCATGAGTAGAGGTGTGAAATTTAGTGGTATGTGAGCGTGAAAATTTTGATACTATTGAAACTATGGTAGATAGAAGTTTAGGGCCTTTGGGAACATTCTTGGGTGATTAATCTTCTTAAGGGTTAGAGTGGGCATTTGTGATACTATTGGTAAAAGTCTCGGTGTGTGAGGGAAAGTGCATGTAGTGTATGCACAGTGCCCAACTCAGTTGTGAATTATTGAGAAAGTCATCTATGGGTCCATTGAGAAATGTATGAGAAGTTGATGAACCTGAGTGGATCTATGGTGACTGGTTCATTCTATGAGATAATTACAGATGTGAGGGTCCAAATTTTGGTGTGTGGTAGACATCCATCTGTGATGAAAGGTGAAATTGACATTGGATCAGAGTAAAAAGGTATGACTAATTAATTCATTCTATATTAAGGATTGACAAGACAAGTGAGAGTGGAATTATTTCAACCTATTAGGTATAGTTCTTGATGTTTATTGTATGGAAATCCAAATATTGGGGAGCTCACTATTAGTTATTAGAATATAATGTTTCTGGTTCGTTGGGAAGGAGTTGTAGTTGGTGTTTAGTATTGATGGTCAGATATGGTGGAGATGACCATGTAAGGTTATTTTGGGTGGTAATGAAAAGTGTGTGGGTTAAGGAAGATATTATTTTGGGTTCTTTAGGTGATGTTAATAATACTCCTTTTGGGGATGCATGGTATATACGTGGGTAAGTGACCTTCATTTTAGAAAGGTCATGGGTGTAGTGAGACCGATATGTGGATAACTAAGGTGGTATTGGGGTACCGATATGTAACTAGATCCACTGATATCTTATTCCTTAAAAAATAATAGTTTTATTTTTAGATCAAGTGTTTTTTGGAGTCGGTGCATTGGAATCATCCTCAGAGTGATCTCCATGTGATTAGAGGGTGATTCATGTGGTGAACCAAAATTAGTGATGGGATTCAAAAGATTTATCATGTTTTGTCACATGGATCAAGGGTGAAAACTTTTTTCATTACTCGATTAATGAGGTAAACGTTTTTATTTGCTTGGTTAATGAGGTAAACCCCTAATATTAGACCTATTTTTGGGGGTTATCCTAATTCAAAACATTGTTTAGAGGTGAAATGCTATTTTTTAACCTGGTTAAAGGAGTGAACATGTTTTTTTCACTTGGATCAATGGGTGAAACCCTATATCATGACATGGTTCAGGGGGTGAATATTTTTTGATGTTTGGATCAAAGTTTGAATCCAAGATTTATCACATGATTGAGGGTATGAATAGTGTGATGAATCATTATGATGGTACTGTTTGGGTGAAAAATTATTGAAGAAGAAAAGGAGGTTGGTTTCATGTCTTGGGGAATGAGAAAAACATATGGTGTGGGAGTTCTTATTGGAAGTATTTAATTATACACGGGCACTTATTTTAGGAACACATCTGTGGGTGCAACCCATTATTTTAGGAAAGTTTATTTGATAGGTGTTCTATTTGAGGATGTATATGGGGAGAGGGTAAGTTTATTAACCAAATTATTTGGGATACAATTAGTAGGTCATTGGACCATTGGAAGTTCTTTTTCAGTGGTTCTATACTATGATGGAGTGTACTATATATTAGAATCAGTAGTTGTGAGTAGATCCTTATGGTGGAGAACACTATAATCCTTAGACTGAATCAACTAGAGACCTTATGTTATCTCAGGATAGATGAATTTCGGTGAGTTCCACATCGGTGTTTTCATTGTAAGGGAGTAGTGGCTTGGAATCTAGTGTTTGAAGTTGAATAGAAGAAAAGTAGTTGGGAATTTCTAGATAGACCATGGTGAGTTATTTGTGTTTCCAAACCAAGGTAGGTTGGTATATGTGTTCTTAGGTTTTCCAAAGATTCTTCAGGTTAGAAAGTGTTTTTTGCAGAGTTTTTAAGGCCTCATGGATTTCCTAGTCATTATATTATAAGGAATCATTTGAATATTGAGCTGGTGGTTAGTTTATTTTATGAAACCTGACTTTGGTTGTGAATATAAGGGTTTTAGTATCGCTTAATGTTATTTTTGGGTTATCCTTGACTTGTTGGTCTTATTGGGAGATATCAAGAGTAGGTTGGTGAGGATTAGGAGGGACCTACAGCTCAAGGGAGCTAAAGGAAAGCATTCATGGGGTTTCAAATGTTGTCACCCTATGAAAATATATTATATGGATCAAGAGGGGTTTTAGACTAATATTTCATGGTGTGTGTAATGAACCAATCTAATAGCCTCTCAAACTTTTACTCTACTTGGTATACCACATACTCAAAGGACATTTCCAATCCCCATGGGATGAAGAATATCACACAGACATCGAACAACAAAAAATGAGGGAAATATTTCACCGAACATGAAGAAAATACATGAAACATATATGTAATGGGGAGAAATAGAAGAAGATAAATATACACCATAGCTGAAAAAACAACAGAAAATAAATAACTCAAGAGTATAAAAAATATCCAAGTACTGGTCCAACTACAAAGGACTACCAAAATAAGAAAAACCAACTACTCTCTATGATAAAATATTAAAAATCCCACCATCTCACCAATAGTTAACCATCCTAGCTGAAGGAAAACCACACTAACTCAAAATGGATCCTTTCATATCCCTATATTGAAGGACATACAAGGGTCTATAAACCATCGAAGGAGTGTGTAGGGTGTGAGATAATAGGATCTGTAGGGTCTCATCCATGTGTTCCATATCAAGTCTTTGACAAATAATCTATTCCTGCTAACATTTAAAGAAAAAAAGGCATGATACCAGTTTAATAGTTTTATCTCAAAATCATGGAAAAACAGTTTAATTTCCCCTCTTTCCACATTTCCATATGAATCACATAAATCAGATTCAAAAACATTTCATAACCAAATATCTTAGCAGATATATCATTTTAAAACAAATCATTAGTTACATATAATATCAAATTCATAGAAGTACAATAAAAATTTACAAGCCAAAAATAGAAACCCAAATCAGCCAAGAAACATAGGTAACAACATTATAAGGATCACACTAGGTCAGGATAGCTAGTATATTCATACATAACATTGAAATTCATGTACATATCATACCACTAGACATATGTAACAAGTCTAGAGGACATAAGAACACCCCAAAAATTAAACCCCCTTATAGGTCTAACAAGTCCCTAAAACAATAGGACTAGAGAAAAAAGGTAATCCTCATGAGAAAATCCCTCGCAATGGATGAGTCATATTACTATTCCTTCCACATAAGCACCCAAGTATTTCCTTATGATCTATTTTCTAAACTAGTTCACCAAACAAATTATTATTTCATGATTTTAAAACCATTTTATAAAACCATTTCACATTTCTCTGAAAACCCTTTCCGTTTACCCAAAACAAGGGGAAAACCATATTTTATAAAAAGACTGTTCCACACACACAAAACAAACAATCATATCTCACCATTTCATTTAAATAAAAAATTTATCAAAATAATATCAAGGTTGTTCACCAACCATGATAGATATGGAACCACCTACATCAAATCTCATAATCTCACACACCCATGAAGGATCCACCAAATAAGAATGAAACAATGAAAATAGAGTCCCTATATTCAATCCACATATCTTATAATTGATCTAATTTGAAAAAATGGTTGGAGGAGAAGAGGAAGAGACACATACCACAGGACACACACCCAACAAAACAAAACCAACAAAGGAAATGACCCCCAGAATGATATTACACAACGGATCTTATAGGAAACAATAAGGAACACTATCAGAGATCAAAATATACAGTAACACAATTCCATGGTGCTAACACGAATAAGGCAATGAATAATTATAAAGGATCACTCACCCTGATAGGTGATAACCAATTGAAATGGTGATTAAACATTGAATGAATCAATCTAGATCTAATGGAGACTCCCAAAATTTCTAAAGAAGGGTTCTAGGTTGAGTAAAAAGAGAGACACAGAAGATTTAAATGAAAAATAATTCATACAACACCCTAAAATTTTCTACTTAGGAATTTAAATGGCGTGTAATCCCTTTACATGTCATGTAATCCATGACGATCAAGTACAATGAAAAACTCATCCCCTTTTTAAATAAAACTAATATTTTAGAATTACATGTCATGTAACCACTGGATGATGTGTAATCCTTTCACATTTTGTAAACAGTTTATGACTTTTTTCTAATGATTAGGTACACATCATGTAACCCATTTACACGTCTTGTATTATCCTAATGTATATAATAAAAATCCAAAAACTAACTTGAGAATCCTATGAAATAAGGGGTAACCCTAAAATTCATCTAACACATTTATACCAAGATTCCATTAATTCAAACAATCATACATCCCTAAAATTTAATTTATTTTCCTCAAAAAATGTTCTCCATCCACAGGACTCCCAATATGCACCTAATTAAATTTGAAAACATGAATTATGTAGAGGGTTACCTTAAATTGGGTAAATGGATGTTACAAACTCCCCACTATAAGACTTTTTATCCTCAAGAAGTCATGTGGAATATAGAAGTATGGTAAATAAGTGATTATCCAACTCCCTCATTATTGCTTCATTCTCCCAAGTCACATGTTAATCTAATATGTGCTGCCATAACACTATAACCATTAAAATTGACTTCCCATGCAATTATTTCACTTGAGAGTCATTGATCTCATTTGGTTACTCAACAATGGAAACATATATCCAAAAAAAATTCATTCCAACATAGAACATGAGAGGAAACATGATGAAATTTCCTAAGCTGTGATATGAGGAAAACATCATGAATGCCTTTCTACTGAGTTAAAAATTCCAAATGATTACAACCTACCCGTGCTTCTCAATGACCTCAAATGATCCCACATATATCAAATAAAACAATCCCTATTTTTCAATATGACTATGACCCAACAAATTAGAAAATTTCAAGAAAACCCAGTCAGCTACCAAAAACTCAAAAGGATGAATTCTTAGATCATTATTTGATTTCTGATTTCTTTGGAATGTAACCATACACTTATTTATATCCTGAATCCACACCGATGTACCCTAAACCAAAAAAAGTCTCAACAAGAAGATTCACCCACCTCCACCCAACAAAGATTTGATCTGCACAGGTGACCATACAATGACTCAAAAGAATCCATTCGGATTGATGACTGATAACTATTGTTGTAATAAAACTCAACAAGTCTCATATGGATATTCCTTGATCCACCAAATTCCAAGACATAAAATAAAAGTATATCATTTTGGATCTAAATAGGACACTTCATCTAACTGTCTTTTTGTGGATAATAAGCTATACTCAACCTAACTTGAGTCTCCATCACCTCATAGAGAATTCATCAGAGCGTTGAAGTAAATCTAGGATCTCTATCTAAAACAATAGTATAAGGAACCCCAAATAACCTAACCACTTCCTTTATATATAGCATACCCACATCTTCAACATTAACGGTGTCCATGATTAGAACAAAATGAGATGAATTTGTCACTACTAAAAAACCGGGCATTAGCGACGGCCAATGGAGGTCACTATATGCCTATAGGGATCACCCAGTGACCGCCATTGGCGGTCGCTTCAGCTTCGTCGTTGTAGGACAATAGCAACCGCCAATGGCGGTCGCTATAGGTGGCTGAAATTCCGGCCTTAAGCGACCGCTTGGCGGTCGCTATAGGTTGTCTGTCGGGCACCATTAGGGGCCTCCAAAGGCGGTCGCTACCCTGGGGAATTTTTTTTAAAAAAAATTCCTACTGAAAGAAATATATATATATATATTTATTAAATAATATATATATATATATATATTAAAGAAAATATTTATATATATATTATTAAATAAAATATTTTAAATATATATATATATAATATGTTTTAAATATTTATATATATATATATATTAATAATATATATATATATATAATATTAAATAAAATATTTTTCATTTTTTTAATGAAATGTACGAATTGTGTTTTTTTCTTCACGGTGCCAAATCAGAGATAAAACAAGGTAAAAATCATAAAAAATGGAAAACAATTTCAAACAGAATAAACATCAAGATCGTCATAAACAATAAATGATAAACGTCCTTCAACGATCCGAGAAGGTCCATCCATTTCAATCTTCTGCTTCAATAAACCTACAATAAGACACAAAAAACAACAAAACAAAACAAACGAAAATTAGACATAATTATTCAGTTATTATATACATATAATAAAATAAAATCTGACATCAAATCATGGTGCTATAATAATTTTAAACTCCCCAATTTAAGAAATTCTATCATTTCAGGTCATTCAGAGCACATTTGCTCCGAATTCGACCCTCTCACCCCATTTTGGGTGTTTTATGACACCAGAAACGCATTTCTGGTCACTGCAGTCAAAAGACACCTCCGATTGACATGCTGTTTGCCCGACCATTTCAAAAATTACACAGAGGCTATTTTCATACGGTTTCATGGAATTACGAGGTCGTTCGGATGGTTTTGACCCCCCAACGCGCCATTTTAGCGCGCGTCGAGCTGTTGAAAATGAC
Organism: Viscum album; assembly: GCA_963277665.1. Lineage (NCBI taxonomy): Eukaryota > Viridiplantae > Streptophyta > Magnoliopsida > Santalales > Viscaceae > Viscum > Viscum album. The sequence continues at coordinate 755,611,677 of OY728160.1, forward strand.
ACAATCGTCTGTACCGCACGCACCGCACATCCGATGGGAATGTCGTCTCCTCCTAACGGTCATGAATAATATTCCTAATGTTTTTGTGTGGTTTCAGGTCATTCGGAGCACGTTTTTTCCGAATTCGACCGGCTCATGCCGTTTTTGGAGTTTTATGACACCAGAAACGCGTTTCCAGTCACCGCGGTCAAAAAACACCTTCGATTGATGTGCCGTCTCCCTGACCATTTCAAAAATCACACAACGGCTGTTTTTTTACAGTTTCATGGAAGTCCGAGGTCATTCGGGTGGTTTTGACCCCCCAACGCGCCATTTTAGTGCACGCCGAGCTGCTGAAAATGACACAATCGGTCGTACCGCGCACACCACACGTCCGATAGACCTTCCGTCTACTCCTAGACGTCACAAATAATATTCTTAATGTTTTCGTGTGGTTTCAGGTCTTTTGGAGCACGTTTTCTCCGAATTCGACCGTCTCACGCCGTTTTTGGTGTTTTTTGACACCAGAAACGCGTTTCCGGTCACTGCGGTCAAACGAAACCTCCGATTGACGTGCTGTCTACCCGACCATTTTAAAAATCACACAAAGGCTGTTTTTGTACGGTTTCATGGAATTCCGAGGTCGTTCGGGTGGTTTTGACCCCCCAACGCGCCATTTTAGCGCGCACTGAGCTGCTGAAAACAACACAATTGTCTATACCGCATGCACCACACGTCCGATAGACCCGTCGTCTCCCCCTAGACGTCAAAAATAACATTCTTAATGTTTTCGTGTGGTTTCAGGTCATTCAGAGCACGTTTTCTCCGAATTCGACCGTCTCACGCCGTTTTTGGTGTTTTTTGACACCAGAAACGCGTTTCCAGTCACTGCGGTCAAACGACACCTCCGATTGACGTGCCGTCTACCCAACCATTTTAAAAACCACAAAATGGCTGTTTTTGTACGGTTTTAATGGCATTCCGAGGTCGTTCGGTTGGTTTTGACCCCCCAACGCACCATTTTAGCGTGCGCTGAGCTGCTGAAAACGACACAATCGGCCGTACCGCGCGCACCGCACGTCCGATGGGCATGTTGTCTCCCCAAACACATCACGAATAATATTCCTAATTTTTTTGTTAGGTTTCAGGTAATTAGGGGCACGTTTGATCTGAATTCGATCGTCTCACACCGTTTTTGGTGTTTTGTGACATCGGAAACGCGTTTCCAGTCACCGCGGTCAAACAACACCTCCGATTGACATTCTGTCTACTCGAACATTTCAAAAAACACACAATGGCTGTTGTCGTACGGTTTCATGGAATTCCGAGGTCGTTCGGGTTGGTTTTGACCCCCCGACGCGCAATTTTAGCGCTGGCCAAGCTACTTTAAAACGACACAATCAGCCGTACCACACGCACCGCATGTCCGATGGGTGTGTCATCTCCTCCTACATGTCACGAATAATATTCCTAATGTTTTCGTGTGGTTTCAATTCATTCAGAGCATGTTTTCTCCGAATTCGACCGTCTAACGCCCGTTACTGGTCTTTTATGACACCAGAAACGCGTTTCCGGTCACCTCTATCAAACGACACCTCTGATTGATGTGTCTCTACATGAACATTTCACAATTCACACAACGGCTATTGTCGTACGGTTTCATGGCATTCTGAGGTCCTTCAGGTGGTTTTGACCCCCCAACGCGCCATTTTAGCGCGAGCCGAGCTGCTAAAAACGAAACAATCGGCCGTACCGTGCGCACCACACATCCGATGGGCCTTCCATCTCCTCCTACACATCACAAATAATATTACTAATATTTTCGGTGTGTTTTCAGGTCAATTGAGCACGTTTGCGCCGAATTCGACCGTCTCACGCCGTTTCTGGTGTTCTATAACACCAGAAACGCATTTCTGATCACTGCGGTCAAACGACACCTCCGATTGATGTGTCGTCTGCCCGAACATTTCAAAAATCACCGAACGGCTGTTGTCGTACGGTTTCATGACATTCCGAGGTCGTTCGGGTGGTTTTGACCCCCCAACGCGTCATTTCAGCGCGCATCGAGCTGCTGGAAAACGAAACAATCGGACGTACCACGCGCAACCGCACGTCCGATGGGCGTGCGTCTCCTCCTACACGTCACGAAATAATATTCCTAATGTTTTCGTGTGCTTTCAGGTAGTTAAGACCATGTTTTCTCCGAATTCGACTGTCTCATGCAGTTTCTGGTGTTTTATGACACCAGAAACGCGTTTCCGGTCACCGCGGTCAAACAAAACCTCTGATTGTTGTTCCGTCTACCCGACCATTTCAAAAATCATACAACGGCTATTTTCGTACGGTTTAATGACATTCTGAGGTCGTTCGGGTGGTTTTGACCCCCCAACGCGCCATTTTAGCGCACGCCGAGCTGCTCAAAATGACACAATCGGCCATACCGCGCGCACCGCACATCCGATGGGCATGTCGTCTCCTCATACACGTCACGAATAATATTCCTAATGTTTTCGTGTGGTTTTAGGTCATTCGGAGCACGTTTTCTCCAAATTCGACCGTCTCACGCCGTTTTTGGTGTTTTATGACACCAGAAATGCGTTCCGGTCACCGCGGTCAAACGAAACCTCCGATTGATGTGCCTTCTACCCGACCATTTCAAAAAATTACACAAAGGCTATTGTCGTATGGTTTCATGGCATTCCGAGGTCGTTCAGGTGGTTTGACCCCCCAACGCGCCATTTTAGCGCGCGTCGAGCTGCTAAAAATGACACAATCGGCCGTACCGCGTGCACCGCACGTCCGATGGGCCTGCCATCTCTCCTACACGTCACGAATTGTATTCCTAATGTTTTCTTGTGGTTTATGGTCATTCGGAGCACGTTTGCTCTGAATTCGACCGGTCTCACACCGTTTTGGGTGTTTTATGACACCGAAAACGCGTTTTCGTTCACTGCGGTCAAACGACACCTCCAATTGACATTCCCTCTGGACAACTGTTTCAAAAATCACACAACGACTGTTGTCGTACGGTTTCATGGAATTATGAGGTCATTCTAATAGTTTTGACCCCCCAACGCGCCATTTTAGCGCGCGCCGAGCTGTTGAAAACGACACAATCGGCCGTACTGCGTGCACCGCATGTCCGATTGGCGTTCCGTCTCCTCATACATGTCACGAATAATATTACTAATGTTTTTGTGTGGTTTCAGGTCATTTGGAGCATGTTTTTCTTCGAATTCGACCGTCTCACGCCGTTTTTGGTGTTTTATGACATCGGAAACGTGGTTTCTGGTCCACCGCGGTCAACAACACCTCTGATTGATGTGCCGTCTACCCAAACATTTCGAAAATCACACAATGGCTGTTGTCGTACGGTTTAATGGAATTACGAGGTCGTTCGGGTGGTTTTGACCCCCCAACGCGCCATTTTAGTGCGCGTTGAGCTGCTGAAAACGACACAATCGGTCGTACCGCGCGCACCGCACGTCCGATGGGCCTTTCGGTCTCCTTCTACACATCACGAATAATATTTATAATGTTTTCGTGTGGTTTCAGGTCATTCAAGCACGTTTTCTCCGAATTCGACCGTCTCCACGCTGTTTTTGGGGTTTTATGACACCAGAAACACGTTTCCTTTCACCACGGTCAAACGACACCTCTTATTGATGTGTCGTCTGCCCGAACATTTCAAAAATCACACAACGGCTGTTGTCGTACGATTTCATGACATTCTGAGGTCCGTTCAGGTGGTTTTGAACCCCCAACGAGTCATTTTAGCGCGCGTCGAGCTGCTGAAAACGACACAATCGGGCCATACTGCGCGCACTGCACATCCGATGGTCCTGCCGTCTCCTCCTACACGTCACGAATAATATTCAAGATGTTTTCGTGTGTGTTTCAGGGTCATTCGGAGCACGTTTGATCCGAATTCGACCGTCTCACGCCGTTTCTGGTGTTTTATGAGACCAGAAATACGTTTCCGGTCACCGGGGTGCGGGGAGGACTGTCCGGGGTGCAGGGAGGGGCTGTCTGGGGTGCCGGGAGGGGCTGTCTGGGGTGCGGGGAGGGGTTGTCCGGGGTGCGGGGGAGGGCTGTCTGGGGTGCGGGGAGGCTGTCCGAGGTGCGCGGGAGCTGTCTAGGGTGCAGGGGAGGGCTGTCCGGTGTGGGGGAGGGCTGTCTGGGGTGCGGGGAGGGGTGTCCGGGGTGCAGGGGGGTGGGGGGGGGGGGGTGTCCGGGGTGCGTGGGGCCAGTCCGGGGTGCGGGGCGGCCTGTCCGGAGTGCGGGGGGCCTATCCGGGGGTGTGGGGGAGGGCTGTCCGGATTGCGGGGAGGCCAGTCCGGGGTGCGGGGGGGGGGGGGTGTTGGGGGTGCGGGGGGGCCTGTCCGGGGTGTGGGGAGGACTGTCCGGAGTGTAGGGGGCCTGTTCGGGGTTCGGGAGGGCTGTCCGGGGTGCGGGGAGGGCTGTCCGGGGTGAGGGGGGGGGCTGTCCGGGTTGCGGGGGGTTTTGTCCGGGGTGCTTGGAGGGCTCTGTCCGGGGTGCGGGGACGACTGTCCGTCGTGCGGGGGGGCCTGTCTGGGGTGCTGGGAGGGGCTGTCCGGGGTGCAGGTGAGGGCTGTCCGGAGTGCATGGAGGGCTGTCTGGGGTGCGGGAGGGTTGTCCGGAGTGCGGGGAGGGGCTATCCGGGGTGCGTGGGGGGGGGGGGGGGGGCTGTCCGGGTTGTGGGGGGGCCTGTCCGGGGTGCTGGGCGGGCTGTCCAGGGTGCGGGGGGGGGGGGGGGGGGTGGTTGTCCTGGGAGCGGGGAGGGATATCCGGGGGGCCTATTCGGGTGCCGGGAGGGCATGTCCGGGTGCGGGAGGGGCTGTCTGGGGTGCGGGGCACCTATCCGTGGTGCGGGGAGGGCTGTTCGGGGTGCGGGGAGGCTGCCCCGAGGTGCGAGGGGGCTATTCGGGGTGCAGGGAGGGCTGTCCGGAGTGCGGGGAGGGCTGTCTGGGGTAGTCTGGGGACTACAAATAGTGAACACAACTCATTCATCAAAAACAAGTTTAATGGTTTATATTAGGAATCAAATGTTTTTATCAAAAATATTACAGAACATGCAATTCTAAACATTGAAAATAAAATGAACAAAAAATATCCAAATCATTAATCAGTTTCATGGTTACTTCTCAATTCGTGCACAAAAACATTGCATGAGGCCAAAACACACATGATACCCCCAAATACAAAAAAAATCTCTAGAAACCCAACATAAATATCAATAACAGCCCCATCACATTAAAATCAGAAACACACCTTGTGAATATGATGCGTCATGTGTGGTCATGACCTACTACCTCCATCAGGTGAGTCAGGGGCCTACAACAAAAAAACATTATAAATATTTTCAATAACAAAAATAATATAAATTAAATAAATAAATATAGTATATGACCTTCATTGTTTGATCCCCTACACCATCACTTGGATGCACATATTGCCGCAGTGCTCTAACCTTAGCGATCAATTGCGCATTTACCTCCTCAGAAGCGTGCAGCCGTGACTCGAAATCTGACAACCGTTGTGTCATATGAGCAATAACAGGACCGACAACCGCAGCGCGTGACACTACAGAATGAGGAATACTTGTTCCATAGTTAAAACTATATCCATGCCCATCCCGACCAATAATGCGATGAAGGATCTCATCCCTTCGCATGGGAAGTTGTCGCTGGTCCTCTGGCAGATGTTCTAATTTAGCTTCAAATTGAGCCTGTGAAATATTTAAATATATATACATATATTAATATACAAATTTTATGTAAGTACTGGTAATGAGTACAAGCACTTACTATCAATGTTGCAGCCTCTGGATGATAGCGATCACGAGTCTTCATCCACACTGACATTTTATCAGTTGGTGCACCTTGCTCCCACAACTGTATATGAATAGAATATAAACACAAAACCTTATTAATTAAAAAAATTAAAAAATGAATAATAAATACCTCATGTCGGAGCTAAGACACGTGACGAGTCCCGAGTCTCTGAGGTGGTCCCTGCAACGCTCGATTCTCAGAATGGCGTGTTGACACCTCCTACATTCAATTCATTCAAATTTCAAACAAATCACACATTCATGAAAATATATATACCAAAATAAATATACAAACTGCATCACCCTTAGTAGACCAATATTCAACTAAATCATTCCACTGAGTTGGGAGGACACCTCTCGGGACTTTTTCCAGAATGTATGGGGCACCCACTTTTGGTACCCAGTGGTCCCTCTTGACTTTGACTTTATAGTCTTTCCACATATTATGGCATTTTCTGATACACACTGGCTGAAACTCATTGGGACATACTTTCAAATTTTCCTATTAAAGAAAAAAATCACATATGTTATTGTTGGTTATACATTGGGAATAAAGTAAAACGGTCTTCTTACTTGAACCTCCCTCCAAAGACTATCTAATGTGTCCTGAGGGATAGAAGCCCAGTCACGCATGGTCAATGGAAATTGATGTGGATCACATATTATATGAACTAGCTGGTGAATAAATGCAAATGAATTCCGCCCCACATGATTAAATACCTCATCAAATGAATGAATTCCATGATAATATGCCACGACCAGGGCCTCTCCTGCGAGAGGAAGAAGCAATAGAGTCTGATCCTGTTGAAAACAATTTTATATACAAATTGACAGATGTTATATATATATATATATATGTTTATTAATTACATAAAAAATAGAGACAATGACATTCCAACATACCTCGACCCTGAGACGTAGATGCCTCAGATGGATGATGTGGATCTTATGCCTCTTCCCCTGACATGCCTACAGTCATGGAAAACATTATTAAAGGGACTATCCAAAGTGTCCAAATATTAAATTGGATTATTTTAAAAAAAATCAAACATGTACAGTTGTTAATCAAACAAAAAGGGATTGAATAATTAGTTGTGAATGAATTTTAAAAAATTAGAAAGTTCACAAAACAGATATACAAATTATGTGCAAAACCAATCAATGCATAGCGAAATTTCAAATTGAATTTATAAAAATTCAAGCAGCACATGAACCAAATGAAGAATACCTCAATGGGAAGATACACTGACAATAACATCAATATAACATGATTTAAATCACCCTAAATATTTATAACTGAATAAACTTCCAAAAGTGAGGATTAAAACTTACAAGGATTTATAAAATGTTTAGATAATTTATGATATTTTAGGCTGAATGCCGGGAAAAAAATTATACCTTTCATTAAGCATGAAAATCAACCGTTTCTCATTCAAAAGCCACTCTGACCCAATAAATATCTTCTTCACGTTGAACTAAGGTATGTTGATCAAGCTGTTGGGAAACAAAAGGAACATTCTCAGGTTCATCTTGTTCAAATAAAAACACTCCTTGCCGAGACATTTCGACAAAAACTTGCCAACTTAGATTCGAATGCAAAGTAACGAAGAATACTTTCTCCACTTGTGATGTCAAAATGAAAGGTTCATTATCAACTCATTCATTTTTGTATAACATATAGTTAAAATTCACCAATGAAAACTGATATTGATCGACTTTACATCCATGCACTGGATCAACCCAATTACACTTTAACAATATATACTTTAACCCATGTGTGTATACAAATTCAATGATGTCTATCAATTGACCATAGTAATAACCAGAATCGACAAATGGACAACCGATGCCATTGTTTTGTGTTTCTCGTTTGTCGTCAACATATTTAATGCGAAATCGAAAACCATTAGCATCTATAGATTTATAATGACGAGCCGTTATAGATGGACCCTCAGCCAGTTGGATATATTCTTCAGTTAGCGTGGGGTCCCCTAACTCCCTTAGCTTATGAACCTACATAATTCATAGAATTCAATAATGATATATAAAGAAAGAAATTAGTATAATAATTCACCCATAATGAAAATCAATTTATACATACATAATCCTTGAACCAATCATGAAATGACGCATAATGAGACTGTTGAATTTGCAACTCAGTCGCACGATACATCTCTTATTTTATCTCATTAATGTGTTTCCTACAAATGATAAAACGATGTTTAGATGATCAACTTATGCAAACAAAACATGTAAAATTTAAACAATAAAAGTGATAAGATAATTTCTGCATTAATGGTGCAACTGATGGAGTATTGAACAAGATATATCGATGCGCTTGTATCCACTCAATGTTGTCCATATCATATGTGGGTCCTTTTACAACTAGACTATCCTGAATCCGAGAGGTCTTATCTAATTTTGTTTCAACAACTGTAAGATATTCTGCACAAAAAGTAGTACACTCATCCATCAAATAACCATTGGCTATTGATGCCTCCGGACGAGCTCTGTTGCGTACAAATCGTTTTAATGTACTCAAATACCGCTCAATAAGATACATCCACCAGAATTTCACTAGACCATCAGCCATTATTTCATCTGTTAGGTGCACTGTCAAGTGGAACATAACATCAAAAAAGGTGGGGGGAAATTGTTTCTCAAAGTGACAAAGCGTAAGTACAATTCGGTCCTGTAGACTTTTTAAATCACTCATTCGTTGATCGGGAGGAATGGGAGCTCTCGCATCGCGCTCCAACGGGCGACTCCAAACCCTAACCCTCGCCACTGATTCTTGTTCTTTCTGATGGCTGGCTTTGATCCAGAGTGGGAACTTGCTTCCCTTATGGCTCCTACTTTGGTTGATCCGGTTTCTTCCAGTATCGAAGTAAGAAACTTTAAATTCCTCTTCACAATATTCCTGTCTCCTTTCGCGATGCACTAGAAGGTACTGATCTCAGTAGCAAGAAGGATCACATGCAACCTCTTTTCAGAAAACTGGATGATGGCATTTTTTTGGTTGATGCTGATCCGGAAGCACTGAAACAGAGGGAAAAACTATTCAGATATTCGGTCCTTGGTCAAATTTCTTACAACTCAGGAGATAAACCTTGGCCTATCTTCGAATTAAAGAATAGGATTTCTCATTTCTGGAGCTCTCCAAAATGGAATATGGTCCCCTTAGGTAAAGGATACTATCACATTCTCTTTATCTCTCAAAGTGAGCTCGAGCAGGTATGGAAGATTGGTAATTTACATCTTAAGCCTGTTTTTTTAGAATCTCAGATTGGGATCCCACTTTTAATCCATACACACATAAAAACCATTTGGCACATGTGTGGGTTATAATTCATAGGCTTAATTGGTTTTTTTGCATCCTAAGATCTTAAATGATATTGATTCTTGTTTGGGATCCCCTATTAAAATTGACCATAGAACCTTGCATGGGGATCTAGGCTTATATGCTAGAGTTATGGTGGAGGTTAACTTAGCTAGTGACTTACCAACCACCATAGTTTTTAATTCCCTTGATCAAAAAGTGGAGCTTAGTATTGAGTATGAAAAGAAACCACCCTTCTGTGAAGTTTGCAAACTGATTGGGCATAATTTTTCCACTTGTAGGGTTGCTAGGAAGCAGCTGGACCCTCCAGTTAAAAGTGACTAGAAAGAGGTTAAAAATTCAAAAAAAGGAGAAAATGTTATTGAAAAATCTGATCCTCCCACAAAAAAGATTGATATATGGGTCAAGAAATCAAGTCCTCCCTCGACCTTAGAAGGAAAATCTTGGGCTATTTTGGTTGAGGAAGAGGAGGACTTACAAAAAAATGATAAACTCACCGATTTAAAAGGATTTTTTGATGAATGTAACAGAGATTGTTATGATAAAAGTGTCCCTAATCCTCTTTCAAATTCTATTAATAATGCCTCTTCCTCTGGTTATTCATGTTTAAAAGAGAATATTTGTAGGGATTTGGAGGATTCAGTACCTTCTCCTAAGGAGAATAATGTTGCTTCCAACATGATACATTGTGTTAATGTCAATACTGCAGATCCAGGTAACACTGTGTTTTTTAATTCTGATGTTAAAAGTGTTCCTATTGCTACTTCATTTCATATACTTAAGACTCAATCTATTATTGAAACTCCTGGAATCACTGATGACCACATTTTATCAAACTCTCTTGATCCTAACCTGACTTAACATATTGAATCTCTCAGTGTTCAGAAGGAGGAGTCTACCCCCCTGACTGACATGCAGATTCCTACTCCTTTGCAGAAATAGTTGGACAATTCTAGTTCTGCTTTTGTTTTAAATTCTGATAGTATTGCTAATATCTCTGTCACACATGCTGTTAATGTTTCTCTTGATCATACTAAATTGGATTGTAATTATCCACATTCCCCATTGCATATTCTTGATTTTGTCCAAGATTCTGATCACTGCTTGGGTAACAGGATTGTTTCTATCCCATCTTCAGATAATCAGAACAATGAACATAACCCTCTTTCTGTATCTGATCACTCAAATCCTGCTGAAATTGAAACTATCTAGAATGTGAATGAGCCTCATTCTCAGTCTGAGCAATTTCCTGCTCATTATGCTTTTGTTGTGACCCTTCAGACCCGCCCTATTCTGCCTCCTATCTTGGAAAAGGATTCTGCTCATGGTGCTGAACAGCTTCACAAATTGGACAGTACTGTTTCAATGTATACTTCAGGTCCTGTTTCTATTCAACATGCTAATTTGAAATCTGATTCCTCTCAAAGTTCTGAAACTGATGGGAGTCAACATAATTCATCTTCTTTCTCAATTGTTACGAGATCCCAAAAAAAAGAAGGGTCCTGGTAAATCAAAAAAGAAGAAGGGTTCTAACCCAATACTCAAACGAAAATGAATATCCTCTTTTGGAACTGTCAAGGGGTTGCCAACAATGACACCTCCACTACTCTTAGGAGGTTTTTAACTACTCATATGCCACATCTCTTTGCAATTGTTGAAGCTAAAGTCAACTTTAAAATGAACTTCATGAGATTTGGAGCTCTTAATTATAGTTTTTTAGGTTCCTGTTATAACAATTCTCATGTTGACTCAATGTGGATTTTTTCCATAATACTTTAAGAAATATTAACATTTTTAGAATTTCTGACCAGCAATTTACTTGTGACTTCATATGGAATTGCCAGCATACTTATTGTACTATGGTTTATGCTAAAAATAGATATCAGGATAGGAGGATATTATGGCTTGAACTTCTTGATATTTCTAATCATATCCAAGATTCTTGGATTGTTTTAAGTGATTTCAATGCCATTCATTCCCCTTCTGAAAAAATTGGTCCCTCTCATCTCTCCATTTCTACTAGAGAGTTTAAATCTACTATTGATGACTATAACATCTTTGAGATTAATCTTATTGGTGAAAAATATACATGGTATAGAAAACATTATAACAAGAACATTGCTAGTAAACTTGATAGAGCCTTTGTGAATATGAAGGCCCTTGATATTTGGGACAAAATATCTAGTGTTACTCTCCCCAGAATCAATTCTGATCATCATCCTATCCTCGTTAATCTTCTCATGAATGATCAAAAACCTTTATTTCCCTTCAAATTTAATAATGCTTGGTCATCGAATCCTGATTGTGTTACTTTTATTAATAATACTTGGAACTCGATGAAGCATCATAATGATTCTTTCGCTTGTTTACATAAATTGAATGTTCTTAAGTAGGCTCTCAAAGATTGGTGTAAAAATTCAATCTCCCAAATAGATATATACATCTCCTACCATGAAGATGAACTCAGTCGCTTCCAAACTTAGAATACTAACTCTGATTTCATTTTGGATCCTTAGTTGGAAGCTAATATCACTTCCAAACCTAATTCCTTACTCACTTTTAAGGATAATATTCGTAAACAGATGTTTAGAACTAAATGGATTACTGATGGTGATCGTAATACTCAATTCTATAATTGTCTTCAAATAATTAGAAAGGACAGTCTTCCTCTTTCTATGCTTATTCATAAAGACTTGGTCATTGAATCTGAATAAACCATTACGGATCATGTTACCTCGTATTTTTATAATATTTTAAATGGTCCGGATAGAAATATTGATCTTAAACCTGACATCATTCCTTTATTGGTTGATGAAGGTGACAATAAGTCCCTATTAAGCACTCCTCTCGATCATGAAATTAAAGACATTGTTTTTTGTCTAAACCCAGACAGTGCTCCTGGCCCGGATGGCTTCAATAATGGTTTTTTTCAAAATCATTGGGATATAATAAAAAATGATGTTTGTAACCTTGTTAAGATCTTTTTCACTCATTGATCTCTTCCTCATGGTATCAATGCTCAATTCCTAACATTAATACCTAAAGTGGAGAATGCTGTTGAGATTCATCAATTCAGACCTATAGCTCTGATTAACTCTAACTATAAAATTATCACAAAAATTATTGCAAATAGACCTGAACCTATCTGCAATAGGATTATCTCTTGGAATCAATTTGGCTTTACCAAAGGACGATTCATTCAGGATTGCATTTGTATTGCTTTTGAATGTACGAATACTTTAAACAAAGAAACTAGAGGTGGTTGTGTGGCCATCAAACTGGATATTAGAAAGGCTTTTGACACCATTGATTGGAATTTTATTTACAATGTTCTTAAATTTTTTGGCTTTAATGATTCCTTCATTGGTAGAATCCGGACTCTATTTCACTCAGCCCATATCTCTATCCTGATTAATGGTACCCCTCATGGTTTCTTTAAATGCACTAAAGGTGTCAGGAAGGGTGATCCCCTTTCTGCCATCCTCTTTGTCATTGCTGAAGATTACCTTAGCAGACTCATAAACCACCAGGTTGAGAAAAACATGATTAAACCTATTCAGGTGGCCAAGAACTTAAATTCCCCCACCCATCTATTATATGCTGATGACATTATCTTATTAATTAAATGGGATCAAAGAAATATACATGCTCTCAATCAAATTATATCACACTATGAGGATGTCTCTGGTCAAGCAATTTCCTAGGAAAAATCTTATATCTATTTTGGCAATAATTTTCCTGTAAGAAGGAAATCTAGTATTATAAATTACCAGGGTATTAAAGAGGGCCTTTTACCCTTCACTTATTTGGGTGTTCCTCTATTCTGGGGTCGTCCTAAAGCTACCTATTTTTCTAATATCATTTCTCATATCACAAATCAACTAGATAATTAGAAAGGGAAGTCTCTCTCCATGGCTGGGAGAATCTGTTTGGTCAAATCGACCATTGTTTCTAAAATGGTCTACTCCCTTATGGTCTATAAATGGCCCATCTGTATTTTTAAGAAAATTAATACTTATATTAATAAATTCATTTGGTCTGGAAGCATTTGTGAAAAGAAGCTTGTTACAATTCCTTGGAATTCTTGTTGTAAACCCATTGCTAAGGGTGGAATTGGTATTAAAAATTTAAAGTTGTTTAATGATGCTCTTCAGGCCTGCCTTACTTGGAAAATCATTAACTCCACTTCTAAAGCTACTGAATTTTTAAAACATAGGTTTTTCTCTAAGCTTTTAAAAGGAAATCATAATTTCGTTAACTCTTCCATCTGGCCTTCCATCCGGGACTCTTATCACAAAATCATTTAAAATTCTAGATGGATTGTCAGTGATGATTCTTCAATCAATTTTTGGTGTGGCAATTGGTGTGGTAGACCTCTGACTTCTTTGTTACCCTTTTTTAATCCTCCCGAAGATACTAATCAGTCTATAAAGGAGGTCTTACAATCTCCCAATTGTGATCTCCCTGATATTATAATTCAATCCATTGGGAATTATACTTTCTCTTCTGATGGTGATTTCCTTGTTTGGGAACCTTCTCCTAATGGAATTATAGATTCTAAAATCTACTATAATTATAATTTCTCTGATCATGAATCTGATTTTTCCTGGGTGAATCAATTCAACAAACCCTTGATTAAACCTTCCAGACTCACCCTTATAAGGCGCAGTGTGCACAATAGATTATCTATGGAAACTTGTCTTCAAAACTTTGGTGTTTCTCTTTGTTCTAAATTTCGTCTATGTAACCAGCATAGGGAAGATGCCAACCATCTATTTATATCTTGTGAGACAGCCTATGCACTTTGGAATTACATCTTTGATCTTGTTAATTGCAGAAAGCCCATTAATAACTCAATATATTTGTTTCTTAGTAATTGCACCAGACATGATGCCTCTCTGCAGGTCAAAAATCTGTTTCTTGTGGCAGTGGCGGAACTCCTGCATGAACTCTAGTATGTTATAAATGATCTCGTTCACAATAATCACTCTTTCAATCTTAATGCAGGGAAGTCCCGAATTCTTCTTGCGATTCATGAAGCATCCTCAACTCAAAAGGACTGTTGCAGCAACTCTGTTGGTCACTTTATGGTCCTCCGTCATCTTAATATTCGAGGCATTTCCCCAAATCCAAAACACTCCTTTGAGGTATTACGGCAATCTCCAATGCCAGGATGGATCAAATTGAACGTTGACGGCGCTTCCAAAGGCAACCTTGGTCCTTCCAGTTGTGGTGCTATCTTCAGAGACTCAGCTGGTCAATGTCAGGGTTGTTTCTTTGTTGGATGTGGTCACTCTTCATCTATGGAAGCAGAAATGCTCGGCGTCCTTCATGCAGTAGATTTTTCTTTTCAAAGAGGTTGGAGAAAAATATGGATCGAAAGTGATTCAACCACTATCATACATGCCATATGGAATGGAAACATCCATCTAGCCTGGTCACTCACCGCTCGTTGGATGAACTGACTTAATTTGCTCCATGGGATTGATTATATAGCTACTCATTCCTACCGTGAAGCTAACGCCGTTGTTGATGCTCTAGCCAACAAAGGAGTCCATCAAAGCAATACTTGGATGGACTCTATTCCTCCTGACCTATTATATCCTTTTGATAGAGATGGTAGAAAAATACCTTCCTTTCGCATTTGGTAATCCTTTTTTTCTTATCAATAAATTATGTTTTGGTCTTTGACCAAAGCACTACCTTTAAAAAAAATCACTCATTTGTTGATTTCCTAAACAAAGCTGTCTAAAAAAATTACTCATCTCAATCAACGGCTGAATGACATTGGGGGAAAAAATCACAAATTGCGATTGGAATCAACTAGTGAAGTAGTATGTGATTGTCATGAATTTTCAACCCTTGCAATGTCTTGCTCGTCAGATTCACACACTTTGAAATATTAGAAGAGTAACTATAAGGAACCTTGAGCATCTTTAAAATGGAAAGAAATGCCTCTTTCTCCTTTGTAGTCATTGTATACTCTGCAGCAGGCATATATGCCTTGTTTCCCTCAGCTAACTATAAATGCAACTGTTTCCTTAAACCAATTTCTTCCAAATCATGACGTGCATTAAATTGGTCCTTTGATTTTCCACTGACACCTAAAATGGTCAACAATATGTTATCACAAACATTTTTTTCAATGTGTATGACATCCAAATTATGCCTCAACATGTTAGTTTTCCAATACAGAGGACTATAAAAAATACTTTTCTTTTTCCAATTGTGACTGCGCTGCCTACCCACATCTCGAATATTATGTACCTAAGGAGCCACCAAATCCTGAATTTCATATACTGTGCGGATGTTTTCTTCCTCAATCTACGATAACATTTCGACTCCTGTCATGATCTTTGGTGCTGGGATGAACTCTCTAGAACCATCAAATGCCACTCTGTCCTTTCTGAACTTGTGCTGAGGGGGGAGAAAATTTATGTGACCCATGTATGCGCATTTTTTGTAATGCTTAATCCATAGAGATTTTTTACTTTTGTTGCAACAAGGGAAATAAAATTCCCCATTCGTACTCCAACCTGATAAATTTGCATAAGCTGGGAAGTCATTGATTGTCCACAATAAAGCAGCCTGCAGTATGAACATTTCATTTGTTTCACAGTCATAATTCATCACACCATCGCCCCAAAATTCATTCAACTAATCAATCAATGGCTGAATGTAAACATCAATCCTATCCCCCGGACTTTTAGGTCCGTCCATAAGAGTGGAAAGTAATATAAATTGTTGATTCATGGAGGAAGATTATATGTTACCAACACCACGGGCCATGTGCTATGAGTTGCACCAACCATAGACTTGAATGGATTGAAACCATCTCCTGCCAATCCCAATCGGACATTACGAACATCTTTAGAAAAGTCGGGATGTCTCTTATCAAAATCATTCCATGCATGAGAGTCTGCCAGGTGGGTTAACATATCACTTTCATAAACTCTTTCTGCATGCCATCACATTAAATTAGAAAATTTAGATGACATAAAAAATATTTTCAACCTCGGTTTAAGTGGAAAGTAACACATTTGATTTATGGCAATCGGTTTCCCCTGTATCGTAATCTGACTTTTATGAGTCTGATTTACCCTATTCTCTTTCCACAAGGAAGCACCACAAACCGTACAAATATCTAAATGGGATGTTTCCCTTCTAAATAACATACATTTTTTTGCACATGAATCTATGGTCTCATATGTAAAACCTATGTTCTCTGTCAGCTTACGAGAATGGTAATACAACTCGGGAATCTTAGTGTTGACAGGAAGAACCTTTTTCAATAACACCAAAAGCATGTCGAATGATGTGTCTGACGAATTATTCAAGCCTTCAAATGCAAAAACTCCATGATAAATGACAATTTATTGTAAGATGTACATCCTGGATATAATTCTGTTTTTGCATCATCAAGTGCTTCATAAAACCTCCTCGAATCATGATCTGTACCAGAGAAAATATTTATCTCACCGGTCTCAAGATTCTGGATGTAAATGCCTTCACGATCAAACCCACATACCATTTCAATAAGCATTTCATGCATTGGATCATTCATCCTTGCATCAACATCCATTCGAGCTACATCCGTATTTTGACAACGAACATATTCTTCTCCATGATGATTCCAACTCTTATAATTTTTCAGAAATCCATTAAAGAATATGTGCTCCCTCATAGTATCTCATGTGAATTAATATCTGTTAGCACATTTTCAACATGGACAACAAATATAGTCACTTTTAAATCCTCTGGCGAAGTCAATAAACTGCATAATGACATTGAAATATTCTCTAGACGTTCGATTTGGAAGATCAATCCAACTCTTATCCATAATAATATCTGTATAACAAACATTTACACAATAGTTATTACATTTTCATTTTTCAAATAAACTATATTTAAAATAAATACTAATCATTTGTTTATGAACCATTGATAAAATAATAATGTAAGTGAAAGCCCATATCATACCTGATTGCGCTACAA
Organism: Viscum album; assembly: GCA_963277665.1. Lineage (NCBI taxonomy): Eukaryota > Viridiplantae > Streptophyta > Magnoliopsida > Santalales > Viscaceae > Viscum > Viscum album. Next base: position 755,628,845 of record OY728160.1, read on the forward strand.
ACCTGGAAGGGAGGGGAGCCGAAGGCGGTGCAGCGAGGCAGAGGAGAGGCAGCGAAGGGGAGCTGGGGCCAAAGGCAGTGCAGTGAGGGAGGGGACGGGCAGCGGCAGCGGTGGGGATCCGGAGGAGAGGAGGCGGTGAGGGGACGGGGGACGGGCAGTGAGGGAGTGGGGCGGGGGTGGGGGGTGTCCGGGGTGCGGGGGGGGGGGGGGGGGGGCTGTCCATGGTTTAGGGGTTGTCTGGGGTGCGGGGGGGGGGGGGGAGGGGGTGGAGGGCTGAGGGCGGAGGCTAGAGGGCCGAAGGGTAGGAGACGGAGGGGGCGGAGGCCGGAGGGCGGATGTCGGATGCTGGAGGGTGGAGGGACGCCGGAGGGGAGTGGAGGATGGATGGAGGGCGGAAGGTGGTCGGAGTGGGAGGGCCAAGGGCGGAGGGCGTGCGGAGGGAGGAGGCCGATGTGGGCGGAGGGTGGAGGGAGGCAACGGGGATGGTGGGGGATGGTGCCCGGAGGGCGAGGCGGGGCGGCGGGGGACGACGTGCGGGGAGGGAAGCGATGGGGGGGAGATCGAGGGTGACCAGGGGGGGCTAGGTCGAGGGAAATAGGGGGGGCTCTGAAGCCCTTAATTTTTTTACAAAGGGCAGCGACTGCCTTTGGTGGTCGCTAGTGTTAGGGGGATTCAAATCCCAATATTCAATCACCACCTTGATAGAATTCCGCTATTAGGTATTCTATATTAATCTGGCAATAAATTCCATGGATACACCATCCCATTTCCAAAATGACACTATAAGAGGCAGAGCAAACCAAAAGATTTCAAATGCTCTACCTTAACTTGTTAGTAGGTGTAATAGTGGGATTCAAAATCAACAATTTCAAAATTCATAACCAGACATTAGAATCATAATCTAATATCTTAATACATCTTCATAGATCCTATTTGAATAACCCGCATAAAGATATTACAATTAGTAATAACTGATCTCCTCACAGATGATGGGATAAAAAATGATCTCCAAAACTGAGAATACCATATGAAGATAGGGACTAACTAAAAACATTCTCTCCATCATATTGGGTTTCCTGAATTCCAATGAAGTTGATAAATCATTGGTAATTATTCTGAATAGAATCAAGGCTATATCACGATCAATAAACACTAGTAATAACCATACCTGAAACATCCTCTTAATCATATAGATGCAATTGAGAAAAAATACTCCTAAGGTTCTACTCTTCATTCGATTCCAAAATATATTTTGATGGTATTTCACTGATAAGAGTGTCTACAATGATATTACCCTTCCTCAGGGTGTAGGGGATATAAAATTTAAACTTATGAAGGTATTCCACCCACCACCATTTTCTAAGATTCAAGCCTTTATGAGAAAAGATATATATCAACCACTTATGATCAGAGTAGACTATGAAACATTCCCCAAAAATATAATTACACCAATACTTAAGTGCATGAATATATGAGTAATGCTCTAAATGATGAGTGGAAAAATTATTCTCTTGAATTCAAAGATGATGAGATACTTAAACCACTACATTATGATCTTTCATGAGCACAAAACTAAAACCAGCACCAAAAGAATCACAAAAAACCACATACCTCTTACTAGGATCAGGTAAGATCAGAATAGGAGTGGATGTCTAAAGTCATTTCAGCTCATCTGAAGAAGACTCACACTTTTCATCCCATGTGAATTTTAATCCTTTCCTAGAAACAGAAGTGAAAGGTGACACCAATTTTGAGAAATCCTTGAATAGTCCTTGATAGAATTTATAAATACCAAGGAAGCTCCAAATCTCAAAGAAATTCTATGAATCTTCCCTTGATAGGAAAACATTAAACTTTTAAGGGTCAACTAACATTCCATGCTCAGAAATCACATGACCCAATAATTTCACTTATTGAATCCAGAAGTTTCATTTTTAAAACCTTCCATACAAATGGTGATTCCTCAAGATTTCCAAAACCAATCTCAGATAGTGCTCGTGCTCACTCTAGGATCTTAAATAAACAAAAATATAAACCCCAAACACTACTAAAAAAGTGTCAAGATACCAATAGAATATTATATTTATCAAATACATGAAAACTGTAGAATAGCTAGTAAGTCCAACTAACATCATATGATATTCATAATTTCCATACCTTCTCCTAAAATATTTCTTCAGTATATCAAACTTTTCAACACAGATCTGGTGATAATATGACCGAAGATTAATCTTTCAAAACCATTTTTCCTTTAACTGATCAAACAAATCATCTACATGGGCCAAAAGATACTTGTTCTTAACTGTTAGCCAGTTGAACTTCTGATAGTATTTGCACAACTAGAGTAAACCATCTACCTTTTTGGAAAAGAGAACTGGGGGATACCCAAGTCAAAACACAAGGTATAAAAAAACTCATTTTCACCATGTCATTCAACTAAATCAAAAGAACTTTAAAATCTATTGGTACCATATGATAAGAAGGTATCAATATAGGTTACGTTCCTAGCACCAGGTTAATTTTAAACTCTACCTACCTTTCTAGATGAATCCTAAAGAAATCATCTAGGAATTTTTTGTGAAAATATTTAACAATGGTGGGAGGATCAATAACATATAAAATATCACCGGGATCAACTAAAATAATAGAAAACAAACTCTTATGCTCTATGTAAGAAGCTCAGACATGAAAAAACCTTGGATCCCAATCTCTCTCAAACACCTGTGATCTCTCATCCCCCATAATAAATGAGACACACCAACGATAACAATCGACCTCAGCTTGATGAGAAACAATCTATTCTATCCTGATGATAATGTCAAATAGATTTATATTGAGAATAATAAAATACCAGACTAACTCTACATCAACTATCGATAGAGTATAAGGACACTAAAAACCCTGATCTTTCATATTTCCAAGAGGTGTCACTAAATCCATAAAAAATGCATGAGTTACATAAAATGGTTAAGAATATCAACAAAACAGTTAGATATAAATGAGTGGGAGGAACTATTATCAAATAAAGCAATTATTATTGAGGATTACATAAAGACTATACCTCTCATTTTCATTGGACATATACATAACTCTTAGATAAACTCATCTTTTGCATGAATTTTATTCACTCTTGAGTCCTACAGATGAAGACCTTTAATCTTTGTAGCATAAAACTATGCTTTAGTAGCCTTTGGAGTAGAAAAACCATGACCATATCAAGGAGTAGACATAGCCTGACAGAAAGGCTGAAAATGACCATAATTCAAATAGCTGTTACACCTCTTAGTAAGTGAATAAAAAGAACATAATGTTTGTCCAACATTTCCCCATTGATATAAAGTCATAGGTACATCACTAGAAACAGCTAGAGGGGATGAAGAGTCCTGCGGTTGAGAACCACCTCCACCACTCCTACGATGATCATACCACTTCCTCTTTTCCCTAGAATACAACTGAATATTCTACTAGGTATATGATAAGGGTTGAAATATCCTACCTTTCATACCATATTCATTTATTCAATCATATCATGGTCCACTATATTCACATAGGTCGAAATCTTTAGCCAAAATACATGTGATCTGATATTCGATCACAAACCCTACAGGTAATTCTGATCTTTCAACTGGTCATTCCATACAACTTCTAGTGAAAAAATGAACTATATGAGCAAATTTATTAGTGTATCCCGACACCAAATTCTCTCCTTGATAAAAATAGAGTAACTCTAGAGTCTATTTCATCATCAGTGACTCTCGAAAAAAACATTGGAATAAGAGATCTATGGAAACCTTACATTCCAAGACCACATGATAATTTTCATTTACTATATAATCCCACTAACACTTGATAGGAACCTTAATCTTGAATGTTTCACACATCACCTTAATATTCTAAAGAATTTATTGTAAGTCGAAGATCTGATCAATATTGTCAAGATAGTCCTCCAGCTCTTGAGGTTTGTTTTTGTCTTTGAAGGATGGTATCTTCTCATGAAATAAATCTCATGATCAATATATTTCTCCTAGATATCCTGGTTGTACCTAGACAACCACATTATGAACATGTGGAACATTTTGGTCAATAGCATGAACTGATCACATGGTATCCTCAATAAGTATTTGATCCATCGAAGGAATCCCTTGAAGAGAATTAGCTGAACCATCCTAAGGAACATGTAGAACATGTTTAATATGCATACTATTTCACACCATAATAGAAGAACTGGTCAAACTATAGAACAATTTCAGTTCCTACTAGAAAACCCATAAGCAAAAAACTAAGATCTACCATAAGAACACAAAAAATAATACATCTATCCCAAAATCCCATGCTAACTTTAGTCTCATCATAGTATGATCTGGCCAGGAACTTCTTGAATTATACCTCTAAAGTCATAAAAATACTATCTAGAGTCTATGAAACTTTGGAAGAAAAGGAAACACTCCAAACCTATGGATTTGATACCTAAAAATAATGAACCAAACTGAATACCCTCCCAAACTAGCACCCAACCCTATACGCAACATACCAGAAGGGTGTTGCAGATCCCCACAGGCAGGAAACTGACACCGAGGAATTAGACAACAAAAAATAGGGAATGGTTTCTCTCAACCTAAAGCAAATACATGGTTCATATATGTAATATAGAGAAATAGTGGAAGATAAATATATGTCATAACTGAAAAAATAGTGAAAACTAAACAATTAAAGAGGAGAAAAAATTTCCAAGTACTAGTCCAACCCCAAATAACTACCAAAATAGGGAAAACTAACTACTCTATTTGATAACATGGTCAAACTCCCACCATCTCACCAATAAATACCCATCATAGTAGATAGAAAACCTCACTACCTCGCTACAGTGCCTTGCCTTTCCCTGCATCGAAATATATACAAAGTTCTACGCACCATCGAGGGAGTGCATAAGGTGAGAGTTAATAGGCTCATCATGGTCTCACACAGGTGTTCTATATCAAGTCTCTAAAAAATAATCCAAGCATGTTCAACTTTAAAGTAAACAAGTCATGATAACAGTTCATTATTTTTATATCAAAATCATGGGAAAACAATTTAATTTCCCCTTTTTTCCATATTTCCCAATAAATAAGGTAAATTAGTTTTAAATAATTTTATATCAAAATATATTAGTATATATATAATTTTAAAATAAATCATCTGTTTCATATCATATCAAATCCATGGTGATACAAAAAAGTACAATCCAAAATCAGAAGCCCAAATCTACAAAGATTCATGGGTAACAACATTCTAAGGATCACACTAGGTCATGATAGCTAGGAAACTCATACCTAAGATATAAAATGACATACACATTAATCCACTAGATATATGCATCAATTTTAGAGGACATAAGAATACCCCATAATGTGAACCCCATGACAGGTCTAATAAGTCCTTATAACAATATGACTAGAGGGCATAGATAGTCCCCATAAACAAATCCCCCGAAAGTGGATGAAGCGTATTACTATACATTATACCTAAGTTCACAAGGATTCACATGTGCCCTATTTTCCAAACTAGTTCACCAAACCATTTATCATTTCATGATTTGAAAAAAAAATTAAAAACCTTTTCACAATGCTTTAAAACCCCTTTTAATTACCCAAAACTAGGGGAAAACCATATTTTCAAAAAAAAAAAATGTTTCGAAACAAACACAAAAATCAGTCATAACATATTATTTCATTTAAATAAACAATTTATCAAAATAATTGTGACGTATTTCACCAACACAAGCTAGAGACAGAACAACCTACCTCAGGACTTGGGGTTACACACACCCACAAAAGATCCACCAAAGAAAAATGAAACAATGATAATGGAGGCCCTATAACCAATCCAAACATCTTAAAAATGATCTAATTTGACAAAAGGGTTGTAGGAAAAGAGGAAATGCGACATACCTCAATACACACACCAATAATTCCATAACTAATAGAGGAAACAACCCCTGAAATGATATTGCACAATGGATCTAGAAGGAAACAATAAGGAACACCATTTAGGTTTAGAAGATTTGATAAAAAAATGCCACAATGCTACTGTAATCAAGGAAATAGAGAAGAAAAAAGGTTCACCCACTCAGAGAGATGATAACCAACTACAACAGTGATCAAATTCCGAATAGAAGAACATTGATCGAATGAAGACTCCAAAAATTTCTCGAGAAGGGTTCTAGGTTGAGATCTAAGAGAGTTGAGAAAGAATGAAATAAAAAATAATTTCTATGGAACCCTAAAAAGTATTTCTTTAGAATTTACATGGTGTGTAATCCATTTAAATGCATGAAATCCATCATGATAATATACACTGAAAAATATGTCACCTCTTTAATTGAAAATAATATTTTAGCATTACACATCATGTATCCATTACCCGGTGTGTAATCCTTTCATGTTGTTTAAACAAATAAAAACCAATGTTAGGCGAATAGGTACGTGTTGTATAACCACTTTCCATGCCATGTAATCACCTAGTGTATAATAAAAAACTATAGAACCAACTCGATCATCCTTCTAACTCAGGGAGAACCCCACACATCCACTAACACATTTATACATAGACTCCATTAATTCAAAATAATATGTCCACTAAATTTATTTAATTTTTCTTAGAAAATGTTCTCCATCCCTGGTTGTCCTAGGATGCACCTAATTACATAGTAAAATAATAAAAAATTATAGGTTTACCTTAAACTAAATGACAGGATGTTACAATGTGAATGATTTTTTTCATTCCATAAAAGGCCACCAAATAGTGTCATATATGTTTTAAAATAGGGGATTTGTCTTGGAACCCCCTCCTTTCTTCCCCTATTCCATCCTCTCATGATTTTAGATATTTTCATCTCCTGAAATATTGGTTTCCCTCATTGATTTACCGATCAAATCATCTTTAAAATCTAAAAACTATTCTTAGTAAGGATGACTAAATGAATTATTCTTCCCCCATTATTTTTCATTGGGAAATGATTTAGGATTTTTTTTCTAATTCCAATGGAGTAAGGTAAAATCATCCAATTTAGATGGGACTTTCATGAATATTGGATAAAGGAGAGGCCAAGATGATGCCTTCACACCATCCATTTTTTAGGTTTATATAGGTACATATCCAAAAGATTTTATTATGATTTTTGGTTTTAATTAAATTATTGTATAATAATTAGGTGTGTCAGAATAAGTCTTTTGGTCAGGTTGGTGTTAAGAGTGTGTCGAGGAACCTTTAGTTGTGGTTGGTCAACCTTCTGGTGACATGGTGGAGCTAAATCGATTATTCATATATTATAACATATTGCATTAATTTTAATAATTAATTTTAATTTTTTATAATCAATTATTTATGTCTTCTATCAAGAGAAATGAATTTAGGTTTCTATAAAGGCTTGGAAGAGTCATGGACGAGTTTGGGTGAGGCTTAATAGAACTTGGAATGGATGATAACTCCTTAATAGAGGTAGGTGGTACCTTAAATATAAATTAATATTATTTTTTATGAATGAGTGTTATTATTTTTATTCATTTCATTGGACCAAGTATATAGATAGGGACTAGAAGTGGATGAATGGTTGATACAGGATTATATTGGGTCTCCGATGCTAGAAATAAGTGATTTAGAACTTTGGATAATCAGTATTTCCTAATTATTGTGTTTATAAGGGGAGATATCAACATTGGGACTCAAAAGAAACATTTTTTTGGTCTTCAAATGAATTATAAGATGAATGTAACCTAAAAAGGGTTTCCCTAGGGATAGTTAGATGGGTACAGGGGGCTTAGGACTAGTTGTGATAATTGAGAGGTTTGTTCATCTCACGACTAATGAGGGACACCCAATTTATGGTGGTTTAAGGATTTATGAGTGTCATGATCAAGATGATTCATTTGGTACAAGATGGGTTATGAAGAATATGTCCTCCTCTGAGTGAAGGAGTGAGTGATCTCCCTTAGGACATGTGAGATTGGGACAAGGTTTGGGTCGTGGGAATAGAACAAGACTTAACATGAGGTTCCCAAGTGGGAATGGATTAATATGTAATGGGAAAGTACCTAGGTAGTGGGACATGGAGTTGGGAGAGATTGGAAATGTTGACCCAGACTATGGATTCTAGTTTGGTATGAGCCTCTAGGCCGATGTCAAACTGTGTAATAGATATGAGTTGGTATCGGCATGCAGATTATATAGCATGTATGGAGGACTTAATGGATTACCTAATACATATTGTGGAACATGATTTGATGATGTTATAGGTTTCAAGTTACTAGAATACATGTGTCAACTTGAGAGAAATATGTTTAGGTGTGCGTGTGCTTGTGTGCAAGTGTTGGATGGCCTCCCTAGAGTCTTTTGGTATGGTTTAGTGTATTGAAAGACCTACCAAGAGTCTACAGGGATAGGTTGAGTAGCTTATAACCTCCCTAGAGCCTATGGAGATTGGTCAGTGTGATGATTATAAGTTTTTTTCACTGTAATTTGTTTTTGGTTGTAAATATTAGCATTTTAAATAGTTTTTATTTACAAATTTTATACTGTTATATGTTTTTTGGATGAAATAATTTTTTCTTAATTTTTTAATATATAAATTGTTTTTATTTTTATATTGAAATTTGATTAATTTTTTTAATATAAATTGTTTTTAATTTTTATGTTTTTTAAGATATAAATTATTTGTGAAAAAATTATGCATGTTTAAATTATTAGTTTTATGCATGCATATATGTTTCTCACCCATCATTTAGTGTTTGATATGTTCCCATGACCTTTGAGTGATTTTATCCTAATTCAAGATCGTTTTTTCATCATCAAACTCCAATTTTTTTATGTTATTTTTTTATTTTTGAAGATAAATTAATTGTTTTTTAATTATAAATTTCATCCACCCATTAATTTGTTTTCATTCATTTTATTTTGAATAATATTTTTTTATTATAACTTGTTTAATATTATGAAATTTTTTTTAAGAATGTTCTAATTTTATGTGTATATGTGTGGGTTTAAAATTTTATAATAATTAACTTGGTCATCAATTATATTGAGATTTATTAAGTAATTAATTGATCATAATTGGATAAATTCATGAAGAATTATTGATTAATATACGAATGAGATTGAAAGTTTCTTGGAATTAGTTAAATTAAATCTTGAAAAAAAGATATGGTTTTCTATACAAGTGTGAAATATTTGAATATGAGTAAATTAGGGTATAGAGAAATCAAAAACCAACTGATTTTCAAGGTTATAGTTATAATTATGCCTTTTGGGTCAATCATGGTGAAATATAAAACAATTAAAGATATAATGATGATGAAGATGTACCGTTTCAGATAGAGGATCATCTTGAAGAATTAATTCAGGACATATTAATTGAAACCATTGAATAAAAAAAGTGTTCAAAAATTATATAAAGATATCGAGACACAACTATTCTCATGTTGTTCTAAATATACATCATTATCCGTAGTGCTGAGATTAGTTAACTTGAATGAAATAAAAGGTTGGAGTGATAAATGTTTCAATGATTTTCTTGAACTTTTGAAAGAGATGCTTCTAGAAGGAAATGGGACTATAAATTCCAATTAAGAGTAAAAAATATATCATGTGAAATGGGATTAGTTTATAAAAATATACATGCTTTCCCTAATGAATGGTCACTATGTTAGAAGGAATATAAAATTTTATCAAAAATTTCTAAATGTGGGATATCATTAAATAAAATGGATGACAATTCCAACTATGATTCATTATCAAGAACATGAACCAAACCTCTCATTAATGAAATCTGAAATATTTCAACAATTCCTTCTTGGAAGTATCTCTTTGCAAATAAAAATGATGAAAAGTGACTAAGATGGAATAAAAATGAGTGCGTCTCTAATAGAAACCTACAACATCCTATTGATTCACACAATTGATAATAATTGTCCATAAGTTTAATGATTTTGGAAATGAAGTTAAAAATAATAGAATGGGGTTGTGCACAGATGAAATGAATCCATATTGATGTCTTAGTAGTAAATATATTTCATGGAATATTTTTTTGGTTGTGTACAAAATTTCACAACTTATATGTATGAATAAGAAATATGGGAGGATGACAATGATGATTTCTAGACCAAAACAACATGAAGATGAAATTTATGTATATCTATTACAAATGATTGATGATTCAAAATTTATATGGGATGCAGGTGGTACATTATTTGACGCATACAAAAATGGGTATTTTCATTTTCATTTTATGATAATGTTCATTATAAAAAACATCCTTTTATATGAAAACTTACATGGATATAGTGTTAATGTAATTAAGGCTTATACAATTTTAGAATAGGGAACTTCATATAATCAATTTTCTAATAGAATAAAAAGGTGTATATGGGTCATAAGAGATTTTTGTGAATGTTTAATCCATACCAAGTATTAAAAATTAAATTTAATTGTTTTAAAGAGTATTATAATTACCTACAACTATTTTTTGATGAAGAATATTATAATATGGTGAAAATACTTGACGTCACATTTAGAAAGAAAGGTTTTTATTGTCATCAACCAAATACATGGATTAAATTTTCTATTTTATTTGAGTTACCTTATTGGGAATTTTTAGACATAAAAATTAACATTTTTTCTCTGTATGTTGAAAGAATCATTTTTGAAAATTTAATTATAACTTTATTAAACAAAAAAGTAAATAAAAAATATAGATTGGAAGAAATACTGGATTTAATGTACATGGGAAATCATTTGGAGTCATATCCCACAATAAAAGAATATAGAATATATTTGAATTTGGAATTTCACACATTAATAAATAGTGAGAAGATATTTTATTATAATACAATCATGGTATTAAAGTACCTATTCAGTTTTATTCAAATGTAATAAATTTGGTATCATTTATGTATTTAAAGTTAATAGGTATTAAATCTCTTGATTTTCATATTTTTATGAAACATTTTTTACCAGTTTTATTGTGTGGAATATTTATAGTACCTCTCAGAAATTATATAGTCAGGCTATGTTACATTTTCATCTAAATTTTCATTAAATTCATCAATCTAGATTTTTTAGATGGGTTGGAGAATGGATTTCTCCTTATACTTGGTCAAATAGAATTGTATTTTCCACCAATTTTTAAAATAATGGTTCAAATTTTGATTCATTTTTTGTGAGAGATAAGAATATATGGGAATGTTTATTTACATTGGATGTATCCTTATGAAATATATATAAAAATTTGGAAGGGATATGTTAAGAAAAAACATTATTCAGATCCCTATATTGTTCAAAAATATATATCATAATAAGTAATTGAGTTATTTACATATTATTTGTATAAATTGTTGCACATTGGTCTCCCAATATCTCAATATTTAACATTTGATAGTGAAGGTAAAGGGTTTTATGGATTAATGGTAAAGTTAATTCCATGTTATGAAGTGATGCATGCTCATTTTATATTTTGAACATAATTTGTGATGTTATACCATATATATCATCACATATTACTATATTAAAGGTATGATAACCATGAAGAAATGAAAATTAGTTAATTAATGAACATAAAAACACATTTTTCATGTTTTAGGAAGTAAATCAACATTAATTTATTCTCATTAAAAAAATTAAATGGTTAGTAGGTGGGAAAAGTATTAAAGTGATCACTTGTTCTAGTTTTTATAATAATGGTTACACATTTTAAACAAAAAACCAAGAATACAAGAGTGCGGTTCAAAACAGTGGAGTAATAGTTATCACTGAAGTACTATATTTTAAGAGGTCCATATCAACATCATATTTCAGAGTTGTTGAGGATATTTCGGAGATTGATTATACTAAATTTTGGGTATTATTATTTAAGTGAATGTTTCTTGACATTAAAAGTGGAGTGAAACATAATGATTATGGATTTACACTTGTTGATTTGAATTTATTTAGTTCTAAGGAGGAATCATTTATTAAAGCAATGCATGAAAATAATTATTTTTTTGACCCAATAAATGCTGAGTGGTCATTTTCTAGGGAAATAATTCATTTGGGTGATGAGAATGTTGAGGAAATTGAAGAATTATTGTAAATTTCTCCATATATTACATGATTACCCTATGATAATAATGACTATAGTGTGAAAATTTTCCATGCAACATGAAATGACCATGTAGAAGGGATGTTGGAAAACACACCATTACTCTCCCAGTTAATTAGGTAGACTTTATTTATGAAAGTAAAAGAGTTAAAAACATATATTTTTAACATTGATATTTTAATATATAGGTTTTTAATATTTCTACCATTTTTAGTATTTATTATATTTACTAAATTTTGATATCCATTCTTTGGTTGACAATTTTTTCCTTTATCATTTTATTGTGGATATTTTCATTATATTATTCATTTTTAGATATACACTTTTATAAAACAATGTATTTAAAATTTTCTTCCTATTATGGAGAAGTAGATGTTTACATAAAAATTAATTTATTTTTGAAAAAATATATGTATAAAAATTTCACATTTTTTTATGATAATCTGTTTTCCATTTTTTTGTTTTTAATTTCAACATTTTCTAGTTTTAGTTACACATTTTGGATGGAAATAATCTAATAATCAATGTTTTATTTTTATTATGATTTTTTTATTTATTACATATATTAAATTTTTTTCAAATAAAGGTACACATACTTTCGTTGAATAAGATAATAACATTAAAAATAAAAGTCATCAAGGTAAGGGAACCAAGGTATTTATTTCTTTCATATATATATATAGAAAATAAATTATTTAATGAAATTAAAATTATATTTCATAAAATTATATGCCTCTCCTATTCTTCTCCAGAGAGGTTGATACCTAAATATAGTAGGTGTGGGATTAAATTTTTACCAATAATTTCACTCGCATCTGGAGAGAAGAGGGTGATAATTAACTTTGATGTGAACAACTACCCAACTGGCCCACATACCATGCATTTTAGGACATAGTTGGCTATACACAATCATTTTAGGATAAGTATTTTATTCTTTAATTAGAGGAGTGTCCAATAGTCAATGAAAGATATTTTTTGGGCGTCCATAATTATAATTTTTCAACTTAAATATATTTAGTTTTTCAAAGGTTTAAATATTATATAATTCTTAATATTTTATCTATTCATGTATAGATAACATTTAAATTTCTATAAATAAAATAAATTAAAAATAATTTCTATCTTTTTTTAGCAACAAGATGTTGGTATTTTAAGATGATTTTAAATTAATATTATGTTTTTGGGAATAAATAGAATCGAAATCCATGCCTTAAGAATAAGTTTATAGATAAAGAGTCATGGAAGAAGTTTGTATTTATTTTATGGGAGCAATATTTTATGGTAACAGTGAACTTTTTTTAATTAATTTTTATTACATTATAGCTTATTAATTTTTTCTAATGTAACAAGAATCTAGGAAAATTAAACAAGAGAAAAAATATCATAATTTATACCCTCATACACCGTCATGTAGAGTATATCCTTTATTATAACATCACATGGTTACTAAAAAAAGTTAATTAAGACCCAAGTCATGTAGATGATCGGAAGATGTTCCACTTGCCCCTCCATATCATCCTCCTTGTTATTAAAAGTGGAAATAAAGTGATAATGAAAAAGGGAAGTATATTACCAATATAAAAAAGGTAGTATCTGATAAGATTATAAGTAAATTATTATTACATTTCATAAAATTTACAGTTTATCAAATTCATCTCACTAATATTTAATTTGAAAATATTACTTCTCGATTACCTTCGGTAGAAAATGACATAGGGTACCTTTATTCCTTAGGATAGGATAGAGATTATTTTCACTACTTTATGAAACTTGGAATAGTCGAGCCCTATTTAAGGGTATGAGGAGGGTTTTGGTTTAAATAAAAATGGTCATGTCCCTAGTGTGGAATTGACAGGGGGAAGAATATAAGGAAGAAATAGATTCTATGAAGGACAAGCTGTGAAACACGAGTGATTTGATAAATGATAGAATTAAATAATTTTTATCATTTATTCTTATAAAGAAGATAAGTCAGATGCATCCTATGAAGCCCACCAACCCACAAAAACTACCTCCTCATTTAGACATGACCATGTACTATGAGTTTCATGCTAGTGATCCCCATTTTCATATTTTAACACATGGAATTATATATCAACCAGTGGATTATTTACATCATCATATTATGAAGTTGAGTTAGGTAAGAGTAGTGGTACATGATATAATTAATCTAATGTTTGTAGTTTCATTTCCTACTAAGGAGATTTCCATAGTTGGATAGAGTATTGGTCATTTTTTACATTGGTTACTCAATCATTACCATCTAGTGATATATGAGGTAAGTATTGATTATAATTTATAATTTATAATTATATTCAAAATTCAGTATAATATTTTCTTACACTAAAATGATATAGTAGTATCTAACGGAATCACTATAAAGGAAATGAAAATTTAAGGTTACATTACCTTCAAATACTCCTCGAGAAGCTGATTTAGTAATATTGTTATCACACATTTTTTTAATATTAGATAATTATTATACATTTTTGATGACTAAGGATGTACATATAGGATATTATATGTGAAATAGTTTTAAAAATGATCTCATGGATATTTTAATGGGTGATTATCTTAGTGTACCAATGTTGCAACTGTTTTCCACGTAAGTAAATTTCAAATTTTAATTTATTTTAATTAAGTAATCATGTGCTATATTGAATTAAAAAAGTAATATTATAATTAGGTATGGACACCATCTTGGAATCCAATATTATTTCACTTATTTTACGCTTTTATAGAACTATAATACATTTCAAAAAAGGTGAAATAGTTGATTTACGAATCCAAAATTGAATATGTATATAAAAGACTAAAAAACGCATAGATTACATAATGATTCTAACCATTCCTTGATTGGTGATAAAAAAAATAATTATAAACAACTATTCATTATACTAATATTAATACTGAATTTTATATATATTTATTCTACATTGGATGTTTATTATATTTTTTCCCAGAAGAATGTAAAGCATATTGTTTATGATCTGTTCTAAAAACATACACCCAGTGGTTAAAGAAGTATGTTTTATTCTATTATTTTAGTTATTTAATCTTAATTTTTTTCATTTTATATTGGGTTTTATAACTAATATTTTAAATTACAACAGTTCATAGATTAACTTCATCAGGTCTCAGTATCCAATAGTTGAAACAAAATAATTGAATGTGTTAAAGATCAAGTATCTAACTCTTACAATAAGAAATACCTTTTCCTTAAATATCTAGTTTTTTTATTTTAAAAATATTGTTTCATAAATATAGTTTCATCATCGATAAATGGATGTTTAATGTTGATGTTATTTTTTTTTGTTTCGTTTATGAGATCATCATGATCAAAAAAATAATTTTTTTGAAAAGGTTAGTTTCATTACGACACATATAATTTTAAAAAATGTTACTTTTTAAAATCATAACAATTTATTTTTTAGGTTTTTGATGATTTATCTTTGTATAAATTATAAAAATTAAGCCAAATTCAATATTTTTTGGGGGAATAATTTATAAGTCTTACTAATTTTTATTTTTAGTTACATTTTTTTGATTATTAATAAAAAATATTATAAAATTTATCAATCACATTGACTATTATTGTATTGGTTTACTTCTTTTTTAGTTTTTATAGTTATGTATTTTCAGTTTGAAGGTATGGGATCAATTTCTTATGGATATTTTTAAAAAATATATACTTTTCATAATTTTTTTTGTTAAAACTGACCTATAAAGCCTACTATGAATGCTTTCAACTTATTTTTTTTACCAAAAAACATTGTTTAAATAATTATATATTTTTTATTTTAGAAGGACTATCAATGTTGGATTCTCCAAAATTGATGCTGAAAGCCTTCCAAGAGGAAATTCCATATCATTTATATATAAAAATGAGTTGGAAATCCTAGTTTAATTTATTTAAACATTGGTCTTACCAAAAATCATGGTTGAAAGCATTTAATATTTCACCTTTAAGATGGGTTTTCAACATCCTTTTATAAAATAAAATTTGAAAATGACCATTTTCAACATCACCTATATCAATGTCACTTTATTACTGATATTGAGAAGTGAAAAGATTGATATTAAAGGTTTTTTCTACAAGAGTGCCCCATTCCATTAGGAAATAGTAGAGGACCATTCCATGAATGGTTTGGGTTTGTGTTCATGGGTATGAACTTTCCTTGAGTAGGATTGGGTTGAGGAAAACCCTACGGTATATGTTATGTCATGATGTGATGATATTTATGAAACCTACCTAGAGTGATCAAGTGTTGGGTTGAAATATGGACTTTTGACTGTGCCCAATATCTAAGGGTAGGGGGTTTAGGCATTGGATGTCTCCCTACTCCATGTCTTTGGGTGTAAATTGGGAATCAGTATGATGAAATGACATAATGTGATGATTTGTATTCTAGAATGGTTCCAAATTAGGAATGACTAGGTTTCATGTTGTCCCTATTGGTACATGGTGACATGATACGTAGGGAGTCATGATGTCTTGGTTAACAAAATATGTACATGGTACATAGGTGACATATTTATTTTATTCCTCTTGAATACAAGTATATGATGGAATATAATATGGGAACTTTTTCAGATCCCTTTAAGATGTACTTCTCAAAATCTGCATGGGCACTCAGGTGAAAAATGCAAACCTTATCTTTATATTAAAATCAATGTACATTTTTTTAGTCGATTGGACTAAAAAAGCTCAAAGATATCTAGATATGGGGTGTGAGAGGCCTGGTTATGGTATTAGGGACAATGTTCTTGAGTTTTATATTCTTTTTATTTTATATTTTACATTTTCCAAGTGGTTGATCAGTTTATTTATGCTTTTATGATATATATTACAACACTATGTTTATTTGATACTGTGTACTACAATGTTTTTTATAGATGATTATTTTTGGTTTTTTTCACTTTTTATGACTTTAATTCAAGGGAATAATCTCTCCACTATATATGTTAGTCCCCAAATGCTCTTCGGTGGCCTCTATAAAATGGGTAGGCACACTTCAATCCATTTATAACTTTGTTTTAGGCACCATTGAAGGGATTAGGTCCATGGATTTACAAACAAAAAGTCATATATCAAAAGGTTAAATATCATTCCATTTATATTTCATGTGAAGATAATATGAAAAAAATAAAAAAGTGGATACTACCTTTTGGTAATATATTACTTTCATTATAATTAATATATTTTCAATATACATTTATAAAACCATACATAAGTTCTAGTATAATATCACCTCTAAAAGGCTACCATAATGCTTCAATTTGTAAATTTTTAAGGTTTTTTTAAACTCATTACATTTGTATGTAACTCATTCCACGTATCTATAAGGCTATATAATAATAAAATCCTAATAAAATCCTTTAGTTCATAACATCTATGGAGAAATCTGATTAAAATCATGTCAATATTAGGGATTATATTCGTCAAGTCCAAATCTTGGAAAAGTTTTCAAATTTATTTATCTTTATAATGTTCATAACTTTTATTGTTTACTTAAAACTATTTTTAATTTCAAAATCATTATCATAAAACAGTTCATGAAAACATTTCCTTGAGATCACCATTGTAACAAATGTAAATATTTAAAATTTACCAACATACCTTAATTTCTTTTTGGATTTGATGTAACATTAACTTTGAGTTGGATCGGTATAATATTTTCTTATTTATTATTTGAATATTTATAACTCCAAACACACAAATTTTATACTCTTAGAAATTACACTCTCTCTACACTATCATTATAAGATACACAAAATCATTTGTGTTAATAAATAACACTTATTTAAATTAGTGAATTATTATTATTTTAAATAACTATTAAACACCATATATATCATGGTAGTCGATGGGTTTAGATGAGTATTCAAAAAATAACATTTTCTTCATTAAAATATTTTCTCGATTGGTGGTGGGACTTATTCCCTTATATTTTAACAAATATCTTGGATAAAATATTTTACATTAGATAAAATATTTTTATCCTTTTCACATTTTCAAACCATGTTATTGAATTTGATGAGGCCCAAAACATGTTTACTAATACCATTATCATGTTTTTTTATAAAAATAACACTTTGTTAACAAAATACTCCACTTTCTATATAAGATAAATAAGATGAAAATATAGAATATCTATTTAGATGCATCTAACATTTTTAATATCCCATTGCATTATAAATGTAATAGAAACAATATATTATTTATTTTAAATAAAAATATAATCTTTTTTGGTTTATAAGTATTGATTAATATTTAATCAACATAGTAGAAATAATTAGAAATCATAAATCACAAGAACACCATTCCTTTGAAACTGGAAGAATGTAAAATACAAATAATGAATATATATGTAACTTTCATAAAGGTTGGTGGATAATCCTTATCCAATCATAGTGGTTAATAAAAATCACTAATAAATTTCCAACAAGATCTTTATTCATAGGTGTGTCCATGGGTAGAACCAAATAACACAAATGGTTTCGGAAAGATTATCCACATCAATCAATGTATGATAGTACCTCTTGCTAGAAATAAGATTAGGGGAAAGAGGGATTCTATATGGAGATAATATTTTTCTATAACTTTCTTAAGGAATTAAGACACAATTATCAAGGCCAAGACTCCATTATATATGCAAGAGGGATGGTCCCCAAGATAATTCACTTACTCACACATTTCAAAATCATATGAATAAATACATTTGGTTACAATTATTGAAAAAATTTATCATAGTAAATACCAAGTGTTCTATCATATGAAATTTTCAATCTATAATATAAATTTTTTGAATGAGATAAAAATGTTAATCTATTAATTTTCCAATTCCATTAATGATCATAGGCACATATATGAATCATACATTATGATTCAGAGTGTATTATAATGTGTCATATTATAAAATATATTGGGCTATGGTTAATCTAATTTGAATTTTTTTTGGTAAAATAAATTTTCTATAACTTCTTGAAATTATAATATTCACTAATAAATAGAACAAAAACACCTTTTTTAAGAAAAATTATTTTTGGAAGAATAAAATGACTTTATTAAAAAATGTGTTATTATTTTCGAAGAACATAAAAATACATTAATATTGACCTAGACATTCATATTTATTTCATATATAAGTTATTCAATTTAATAACTCGGTTATAATGGTCACATTTAAAGAATAATACATAGTTTTTTATATAAGATTGATGTTGCAGATCTTGTATCCTATTGAACATAGTGTTTCATTTTAAAATATAATGATATTACAATCTCCACCCATTTTGTAAATTTCATCCTCACAATTAAAAACTCGGGATTGGTAACTAGGGCTTGAATTTTCAAAATTACTTTATTGAAAATCAAATTTGAAAGAAGGATTAAAAGATATTGCACTTTAAAAGAGAGAAAGAGAAATATGAAGGATATATATAATAATATATACCAAGTTTCCAAGTATAAGACCATTAGTGGGAATTGAAACCATTGATATGGAAGAGAAAATTTAACACCCCAGAATTGATAGAGTGAAATAGAACATGATCATGAGAAAGTTAGAAATTAAAAAATCATAAATCTATGATGGGTTAAAAGGACATTGGTTTCTCAATAAGACAAGAAAATGAATAACAATTTTTTTTTCAAAATAATTTTCCTAGAGTTTAGGAATTTAATTACATCCTAGTATAAGAACATAGAGAAATATACTTATTTGAAAATAATAATTTCATTCTTTAATAAAATTCCACCATAAACTCATATTTTTCTGTAAAATAATTAGCATTCAAGATGAATTTTTCTTCCCTGAATCATTAGTATAAACATCTATAGATCAAAAAATCTAAAAAATTAACAATTTATTCCCCTTATCATTAGGAATTAACCAAACCAAAATGGTTAATACAAGATAAGATAATTTAACCAAAAGAATAAATCATCATACGAAGAAATCTACTTTAATGTTCAAAATTATAAAGCAATACCCAAATTTCATCATAACAAATTTGACAAATAACATTCTTAAAAATTCCTAAAAAAATTATAGAATAAGATTGAAACCCAAAAATCATAAGGGGTTAATAACATAGTCTTCCAAGTGAAATTTTAATGTTCATATTCAAATAACATCAGTCACTCTTAATGCCTCATACAAGAAATGTAATTTCTTAAATCTAATAATCTTCAATATATGCTAAAAATTTATATAAATAAAAAAATCACACTAAATCCATAATAAAATAATATATTATTCCAAAATATAATTCAACTTTTATTCCTAAAATAGATTCCTATAATATTCTATTTATGTTAATCTAATAATGATTCACAAAATTATAGTGGTCTTATTTTGAAATAATATTAATCATTTAATAACTAAAACACTTTTCACACACAAATATTCTATATAAAATAAAATATATGTTCCCAAAATAAACTTATTATTCATCCATAAAATTATTTCACTAAAAATAAAATTTCATATTAACTAGGAATTTATGTAGGCAAGTGGTAGGTGATAAACACTTATTACCCTTCAATTATGGGTTCAAACCTCATGACCATACTAGATGCGATGGGTTATCTTCTAACCAATGGTATTTAATTTTTATAAAAAAATAATTCATATAAAACTACTAATCACTAATATTTTATAAACCATTCTCTGATACTAACTCTAAGGACCCAAACATAAACATTACAAATTTTACTATTTATGAACTATAATTCAATTTCCAACAATCCTGAGGACCTTTTCAATTTAGAGTATTAGAGAGTATGAAAAAACTATTACATATTAAACTCCTACATTAAAAGTGGAAACTTATACTTAATATCCATTTTTCTGCTGAACAAAACTTTTTTAATAAATCATGGTTTTAGTTCATGATAAATCATTAAAACATTAAACCCAGATTGTTCTTTTACATTAACCATCTAAAAACCCATTGATTTTTTTTAAAAACATGGTATGATAAAATAATATAATTAAGGGACATAGGAAAATAAAATCATTATTCTAGTGGAAAAAATTTAAATCCATGAAAAAGATTTTCTTAAAGAAATACATTTTCATCCAAAAAGAGAATCATTTTTTACTTTAAAAAAGATCATAATATTACCTTTTAAAATAAAATTATTACCATTAATATCCATTAGAAATCATATAAAACACATTTATATTTCTTGGAACATCATTTACATACCACTCTTACAATCACTTTTAGAATCACTCATAGAAATGGTATAACCCTTCAGCCAACTTCTACCTCGAGAGAACTCAATGCATTGAAGCTCTATCTGGGTGCACCCATCATATAAGGTATAACGGGCTCAGAAATGATATATAATGGGAATTAAACCTTCATAAATAATTTCTAAGGACAATATTATAAAAGAAAACCATTAAAACTCTTTTAATCCCATGGTAAAAACACTTTCAGATATTCAAATATCATTTTTTTATAAAAAATATTTTTAAAATATAAAAATCACACACATAATGGAGGGGAAAAATAATTTTAAAATAAATGTGAAGAATTATAAATTTAGTTTTTGTTAATTTAATTTTTATGATGGTGGGGAAATCTACTCATTCCATATAAGTTAAAAATATTCATTTCTTATTTGTTTTGAAAAAATCGCAAAGCACCTCTTTTGGAAAAATGATAAAAATATTTCATTAAAATTGTTTTGTAAAAAGTAAAACATGTAGAAAATTACAATAATAAATAATTTATTAACAATAAAAACATTATCTATATATTTTTTAGAAAACAATCATTTGGATATAGATGAAAAAGATAATTTTAAGGGAAATTTTTAAAAGATATTTTTTTAAAAGAAAGTCCCTTACCTTGATTATGATTCATTATGTACATTCTTTATCATCCTGAATAATAAAATGTGTTAAATTATTTACTTTCTTAAGAACCTTATTCAATCTTAATTTATTTTTATATCACTTATTCCCATTTTATATACAATTACTTAACTATTTAATTTCATGTCAAATGTTTTGAAGACATTTGTTCATAAGTCCAAAATGACTTCAGTATGCTGAATATGGTTAAGAAGTCACTATTACATAATAATTGGAATAATAATAAAGACATAAATATCATTTTTACATCATTTTTACCATTAAATTGAACCATTAAATATGGTTATGAAAAATGAACTATGTTACAATTATGGAGATAGTAATTATTTTGTATACATGAGTAACACTTCCATTTTTCAATATTCATTATAGAAATAAGGTAGAAATAATATTATCTCTAAAAAAATTGTCAAAATATATTAAATATCATATTAAAAATTTCAATATAATTATATTTATAATTCATATGATTTTGTGATAAAAAATGAATCACATCTCTTCGTGAAGGTGGTAGTTCACAATTACACACAAACAATATTATAATTTTTTATTGGATGGAATGATAAGAAGGTAAATGATATTTTATCCTTTTATAATGATAAATAAGTCATTAGTATAATATAATAAAACTAGTTACATAATAATAACTATTATTTAGAGAATGTGTTGGAAAAAAAAATACATTTGTTCATGAGGCGGTAGTCCTCCATACACTTGAATAATGAATTATTTTCCCACTTGATAGAAGAAAAGACAGATATAGGTCATTACACTAACATAATAACATCTAATAATATGGATTAAAATTGATTTTTTATTTTATCATGGTTCATGAATTCTTGAGTGATGTGAAAAAAGATACAAAAAAACATGTAGATAAAAAATATACCTCTTCCATGGAAAACTTTATTTTATTATCAACTTAAAACTACTAATATTGGTATTATGCCTATAATGACACAAAATTTTGTTAATAAAAATTCATATTGATCTAATTAAATATATCATTATGTAAAATGGTTATATTAAATATGAAATAACTTGGTTTTATGTTTTTGGATTTCAAAATACCATTAATAATATATACCATTTCTAATATAGTCATTTAATAGTGATCACATGATTAGTGTAAATATAGGGCTTTAACAAATCAAATTTACTCACACAATGGAAGAAATGGACTCATCTAATAGAATTTCCCCATACGAATCCCATTTTTCAGAGCTCAGAAAGTGGTTAGTGTCATTGGGCTTTGCTCTTGACCAAGCCCAAGTTGAGATTCAACACATTAAGCTCGAATGAAATTGCCTACGGGAGAAGTGGAAGTTGATAGAGATTACCACCTGAGCGATGTTATCTAAGCCCCCCAAGAGTCTGTCACTATAAAAAACCTTACCCTTCAGTTCTATACAGGTGTTATAAGGGGTTATGTAACAATAATTTATCACTATGATTATGTGCATTATTTTTTATATAATAAATAATATATTTTCATTTTATTATTGTTACATTGTAAATAGTTTTTAAACCACAAATAGTATTTTTAGTTAATATTCAATTATGAAATCAATTTTCAGGAATTAATGGTTTTTTGAATTAAATAATATTTTAATAAAATATTATTACTAATTTTTTTTATTAAATATAAATTATCGTATAATTTTTAGGAATACAATTGTAATTTTTATTAAGGTTAGAAAGTCGTTTTTTCAAAACCCATGAATTTTTTATAAATGTCGGTTTTTATTTCAAAAGTAAAAATTCCCATATTTAGAAATTTAATTAGATAAAATTAATATTATTTTGGGAATCAAGATATCTAAATTATCCAACTGTGAACTTTTCATATTTTTATGAGATAGTTGAATTTTTGTGTAAAAAATTAAATACTATTTAATTATATAATGTGTTTTATAACATCACAATGACCCAATAGTGATGTAATAGAATAATATAAGTGGGATGATCATCCAATACATGTTTTAAAATTAAAATAATGCGAATTTAGGTTTATTTTATTTGTTTTACAAAGCCATAGTGGACCCTCCATGATTTATAAAACATTTTATCTTTTAAAATTGATTTCCTTGAGAGTGCGACTTGCCTCCACATAATGAAGCCTAATATTTTAAGAAGTTAGCCCATTGGCCTTATAAAATATTGTTTTACACTTCCCTTTTGAAAAAACCATGGGAAAAAACCATTGTATGGTTTGTGGTTTTGATTATTTTAATGTATAGGGTACAAAACATAAATAATAAAGAATTCCCTCTCTTATTCTATATAAACCCACCCTAGATCACACTTCCTTTTTACTCAAAGACCTTGTATCACGACCAAAGTCTTCCCTCATCTCTATATAATCCTCCCAAGGTGCCCCAAGATCCCAATAAGCCTCTCTCAAGCCTCTCCCAGGACTTTGAGATCACACTTCTATGTAAGGGATTTCTTCCTTTCTCATTTTTGTCCAAATTTCATTATGTTGTTATTCCCTTTTATTTTCATTTAAAAATGTTGGGGTATGATTTATCACCTCTAACATAGTTAACTCTTTATTCTTTAATGATGAGATACACCTTTCTTTCACATTAATGCCTTTCAATGTACACCCATTACCAAGCTGAAATTCTGTAAGGAATTTCTCTCACCTCATTTTCATTCAAGAAATTATTTTGTATTGTGAATATAAAATTAAATTAATTATGTTGGTACATGTATATATATGACCCCCTTAATATTAATTTTATTTACCTGTGATTAGACACACCTTTCTCTCTCATCAAACATTTTTATGAATTCTTATGTCACGTCATTGTGCTACCGAAATTGCACTGTGATTTTCCAAAGCCAAAGTCATTGTGTCGTGAATACCATGCCCATTTCTCAATTTAGGGTATTAACCTTTTTTAACATTTTATTATGTATTATAGAGTTTAATTTATGAATTTCATATTCCTTTATCATGTAATAAATTGTTATCTTTAATTATTCCATGTTGTATGATCCATGTGGCACAATTATGCATGAAATGAAATGTTTAAGAAGGGTGCTTCATAATAGTGCTCCAATGCATTGGGTAAAGATTAGTATCATGATACGTCAAGTGAAATGCGGGTTTACTCATGATAATTCAAGTTAAATGAGGGCTTAATAATGATAATTCATGTTCAATGAGGGTTTACTCATACTCTATGTGAAATGGGTCTTGACTCATGCTAATACCAGGTTAAGTGTTGTTGCCACATTTCCTTGTTATGTTAATAATAATGTATCTTTCCATTATTTTCATGTCCCTTTTATTATCCATTTATATTTCTACTATATAATATGTATTGTATACTTCTTTTTATGCCTTTTTTACTCCCTTACTGGGCTTTATAGCTCACCCTTTTCTTATGTATGTCCCCAGGTTATCCCATGCAATACTAAGTAAGAGGGAATGTAGGGGTCATGTAAAGGATGTTTTCAAAAAATATGTTGTGTTTCACACTTTAAGTCATTATGTAATGTAATTAATCCCCAAATAAACTATACCTCTCAATATCCTACGTTGTATCAAGTGAAGGTTTTATGTAATAAATCATGTTTAAGTGTGTATTAAAAAGCATGATTGTTATAGTTGGTATGAGAGGATCAGTTTAGTTATTTTTGGGACTAGGATTAGAAAACCATAGTGAAATCCATAGGTATAAAACTAATTATAATAAAAAAAATATGTATTTTTTTAGTATTGACTAATTGGTTATCAATCAAATATATCCATGTCTGGATACGAGCAGGTAGAGGTGGCTCTGGCATAGATGTATTGATAAGTGAAAACTCTGACAAGGAGTTTCAGGATTGACCTAGGGTATTCTGGTGCACAACAATGGGTCTTGCTTCTCTCTTGGTTATGACCCTCTCAGGGGATATGGTTTGGTAAATTCATAATATTAGTAAAAACCATTATTTAGGGATTAAAAAATTCCCCTAAGAATATATATTGGTAAGTACATTAGGGATAACATATATTGAATCCTATAGATCCATAAGTTAAGGAAATAAATGTTATATATAAGTCATCCATTTTTTCCATGGATTACCCTTTATGTGTTAACCTTAACTTTCCATTTTTTCCATCCAATGGCTGGTAATAGGAGGACTTATGCTAACAATCGATGTGAACATCAATGTGATGACTGTTCTATAGAGATGCCTAATCCAATGGGAATGGGAATCACAAACTTTTTCATAGTACTCTCTCAGTTAACTCAAGATTTGAATAGAAACATGGGTCAGGAAGAACATTCACCCCCCCACACTAAGGAAGAACAAGTCACAATCAAGAGCTTCATGAGTCAAAGGCCTCATACTTTTAATGGATCATCTGATCCCTCAATAGATGAACAATGGATCAAATCCATTGAAATGATCTTCTCCATCCTTCAATGTTCCGACACTATTGGAAATATAACTTATACCCACAGTTTTAAATTGTGTGTATAGCCCCTAGAACTGTGGGTATAGGCTATACCCATAGTTCTATAAACCATGGTCTACCGAGGCGTCGAGATAGATCTATTACCATAGTTCTATAGAACCATGGGTATGGGCCTAGAAAATTCCATAATACCCACAGTTTTAGAACCGTGGGTATATATCTATACCCATGGTATAAAAAACCGTGGGTATAGATCATCACACTAGAAATAATATACCCAAGGTTCAATGAATCCTGTGTATAGATCCTGAACAACAAAAAAAAATAAAAAATATATTTGAAGATAGATGAATATACTTGACAAAACATATTTAAAGGTTTAAATGAAGACTGAAAATATCCACACAGTTCATATGATACATCATGTGAAAAAACATATTTGAGATACATGCCTTCAACACCGATGGATTCTGAACGTTCCAATGTGTCTTTTGGTGACTTTGGTGTTTTAGGGAAACTTATCTTAGGCACATTGCAGCTTGTTTCTTCCAGTTCCAACGAGCTGTCATCAGCCAAAACCAAATCATTAAAATCCATGTCATATTAATGTATATCTCTATACTTCCATGATTTCACTACCATCCCGTCTTGCATAACCTATTTTATTTGTCAACATAGCAAAGACCCACTTCACAAACAATGAAATGGACTAAAGGAAACTCACATATATGTTTTCAAAAGTATGTAAGAAGTCAAATAGATGGGTGCCCGATAAAATGTTCTTTCCTTTGAGAAGCCCCCTAACCCATTCCTAAAAAAAGAATGAAATGTATCAAAAATGCTATATAATATTCTTAAAATTACAGTGTGTGTGGGGTTGTTACCTTGAATATATCTGAACTAATGTGGGAATCTATTGCACAAAAAGAATCATCAAGAAGGGTAAATATCAATATCCTAATAAACAGATCTGAAAAGATGTATGTGTTGTTTTTGGCCACCATTGAGGTTGATTCCCTACTCCCCAAATTTATTCTTGTTCCCGGATTCCATCATTTCCAATTATTCTTCCAAACAACAGGACCAGATTACTTACCTGTATCTTTCCAGGTTCATCATAAAGCTGAAAAACATGTTTTCTTGAATGGTACCACTTTGTTTCCATGATTTTTGGTAAAAATGTGTATTTGTCCCATAAATCATGACCTAATGAAAGGAAAGGAATCATAAAAGTATATGGAATAATCAATACATTCTTGAGATGAACTAATAAATCAGAAATTTGTCACTGGCCCAATACAAACCTTCCCATTTGTTTTGGGAATTTAACCGAGAATTGAATCCAAGAGATAAGACTTCCTTGATCCAATAGTCCCAAATATGGCTGCAAGCTCCCACCTGTGAATCTCCAGGTTCAAATTCCTCAAATAGGGTTATTCATCATCATCATCCAAGCTAAAATATCAAATTTTAACCTTGATGGAAATGGAACCATCCCAATTCTACACTCTCTTTATTGAATATATAGAGAATTCAACACTAGTCATATAATGTTCGAATCTCTTGAGGGATATCCTGGTTTGGGGCATCGAGATCATGGTTTGAGGGAAGGTCCCAATGGGTTCCCGGAAAATCATGAAGATTATCGTGGTCATGAAAACCACAATCACATTGAGTGGCATCCTCAAAATGATCGTAGTTCGGAAGGTGAGGGTTGATTCGAGGACCAACGTGCTCCATAACACAACAATGTTGCTCGTAGCAGACTTGGGGAGCTTGGTTAGCTATACATAAAAGATGGGAATGAAATAAGAAATTAAAATGAGTTTGAAGAGAAATAAAATAGAGGGATTCAAATACTGATGAATACAAATGGATATAGGTCATAGTAGAATTGGAATAAAAAACACCCTAGATGATAACACAACTAAAATTATAGTAATCAGTTTGGAAGGACTGTTCAAAAAAATAAAAATTCACATTAAACCACTACTATGATATTGTAGACATCCTCCTATGCAGAATAGAAATGAATAAGAAAATATATGAATGTACAAAATACATGTCATAGCAGAAAACAGGGATCCTTTAGTCATACAAATTAATATATTTAGACGAGTTTGTAATAAAATAAATGTGGCTTGATTTGATGATTGTGTCAAACACTAGTAGCCAGATAGAATCAAAACACATGTCATAGAGATTATAATTGATGATGGTTTTAATTGATTATGATTTCAAACACTCAAAATTAATTTCATTGCATAATATAATAAATTCACACCTTAACATTAATGTTCACGCTAGTGGGAGAACTTACTAAAGAATTCCCACTTAACACCCCAAATGAAAACATAATCAAAATGCATGACATTGCAGGAAGAAATTCAGATCATATCATAGAAGAAATAATTTTAGAATAATTACTTTTACAAAAATATTAATGAATTATAAATAGGTAAAATTATCTAAATATTATCCTTCATGATGAAAAAATGATGACTAGAGTGATTACCTTGATCTCAGAAAAATGCAAGGAGAACGAAGATAAAAAATTCCATTATTTAGATCTTAGGAAAACTGTACAAATGAAGAAATCCAAAAACATAAAAGAGCATAGGATAGTATATGAAAAGAGAAATCAAAAGGTATGGTAACTATAAATATTTTTTTACCAAAACTATTATCCAACAATAAATTAAATCAAATGAAAAAATCAGCACCCAAACAATATAATAATGTTTCAAACATTCAATACCTATAAATGATTTATATATTATTAGTTTTAAAAGATAATACCCAAACAAATATAATTTTATATAAAGTGATATTCACAAGTAGTAGTAATATTACATTAAAGAGTACTGGAATAAATGTGTTTTTGTAGAAATATTGATGAGTAAAGTGAAAATGCAGAACAATAATGATATAATTCATTGGACAATACATTGGTATTAATTTCAAAATTCATTGAAATAATTATGAAATAATTATATGTAATCATGAAATTTCAAAATTCATTGAAGTCAAAATTCCTAATAACACAATACTTTGGTAATAGTTATGATATAAGTCATTAGAAAATGTGTATGTAACAAAATGTGTATGAAACATCTATTTTTGTCAACCAAATTTGTTATATATTAAACTATTATCAATACAGATAATTGCATGGTAATTAAAGGCATACCATATTTACTAACATAGTTTAATTAATGAATAATTTTTTTTCAAATTGGTTCCTACGTTATACATACATGAAAGGTCATTATGTTCACATGAGTTTGGAAGAAGATATTAATATTGACACATAACTAACCTAAATCTATATGAATTTAATGACCAGTGTCATAATGTTAAAATGGAATGAAAAGTATCATATTTATGTGTTGAGGTTGTGTTAGAAGGAATTTAAATTAGTTAATGAATCTTAAAAAATAGACAATTAAGTGTCAAATTATTAGATTAAACAAATAATTAATTAGCAAGTTGCATGCTTTTAACATAGAAAATTACCTTTTGGTAGTATATTTTTTAGCAGCTGTTTAAAGCATTATTAGATTCTATTGGGTGGGGTAATAGAATGTATTTTGGTTCTATATATCATATGATTACCTATGAAAACAAATAATAAATAATTACTTAAATAAAGTCAAATATAAAAATTACATTATAAAATCATCAAATGAGAAAATAATGGGGGGAATACCAATTTCATAACTTATTGATGAATACTCCCAATTCACACACATATTTTCAATGTTAATAAACAAGGATTACATATTTTAAATAGATTCATGTAGATATAGGTAAATTATTACAAAAATTAAAATAAATAATAAATGAATTTTAGAATATAGAACAAGCATAGAGAAAAAAATCAAGAAACTATATACATTCATCAATACATTAATTGACATGAAAACATAAAATGTATGTGGTGTAATGAAAAAATTGGTTTAGTCAATAATATTTTTAGAAAATTGACTCATACATATAAAGAAATAAATGGTCAGTGTGTAGTAGATAATGAATAATTTATGATATCAAACTACTGTGGAAAAAACTAATAGTATATAAAATTAATGATAGAGTTTGTGATGCAAAATTGCAATCAAAATAGTCATGTGTTTTAGATTATACCACATTTGATGCTGGAATTCTACTCTCAATAGTCATTTTACTTGAACCTTAAATATAATACAATAAAATTCGAAAAATAATAATTAAATGTGGACAGTTGACAAAAAAAATAATTAATACAATTACATCTAATCATTCCTTCACAATTAAAAAACAAAAAATAAATACATAGATAGGCCTGTAGAGGATGCTCAGTGATACTTGTATTGTAGTCTAAGTAACAGGGTGAAGCAGGGTGGCGTCCATGACATCCTGCATCATTCGGTACACATCTTCTTTCTACATGATCTATAATTTCCAACACTAGAAATCATTAATAAACATTTAGAAGATGTGGTTTCCTAGCCTTGAAATTTATTTGATAATGTAGAATCATAAAATGTCATTACGAAAGAAAAACTAAGTAATTTTACAATGATACTTTAGATAATGGATTCCCTTTTGAAAATACAATAAATTTTAAAAATACAATCACACCGACACTTGTCACAGGATAATGTAGGCTTCAATAAAATTTTAAACTTTGCTTCATCACATTCATATTTTATAGAAACTCATAATCCCCAATGATATTGTTTAATTTCTGAAAGAACTCATAATAAGATCCAACAGTTTTATTTCGAGAAATTCAATTTTAGATGATAAATCATTTGAAGAAAAAATAATAACTAAATATTTCACAGAGATAAATTCAGTGAAACATATCTAAGACATCTTTATACACACATTTGAAATAGTTATTACTTTTTATGAAATAAATTTAACTTAATTTCATGATTCTATAGAACATATATGAATCTTATAGTTCAATTGAACATGGAATCAGAAATTATAGTGTTTAAAAAAGAACTTAAAAAACATCAAGTTAATCTAAATCAAATTAAAGTGTACTATGGTTTTCAAAACAGTGGATACAAAAGGATTAGAAACTCACTATAAAACAAGATGAAAATCATAAAAACACCCAATCAGAGGAGAATTCTAGAAAAATAAGAGATTCCCATCGACAAACAGAAACACACCTCGACCAAGATGGGTGCGCCTTGACAAACATGAGATTCTTGATGGGAGGCACATCAATAAATCAGATTAAGGGATAATTTCGGAGGAGAAGGAGTTCGGTCGTCGATTAGGTGAGAAAATCGCTTGACCTATGTGGGAGAGGGAAACAACCCTACAGGGAGGAGGTGGCCTGATGAGTGAAGGGGGGAGGTCGGGAGTCAGAGGCTGGGAGATAGACATGGAGGGATGAAGGGGTTGGGAGGGAGCATAGAGGGAGAGATGTTGGGGTCGGGATGCGGAGGCCAAGAGGTTGAAGTGGATGATGAGAGATCAAGGCAGAGGCAGAGGCTAGGAGGTCAAGGTCAAGGTCGAGGTTGAGGCAAAGGTGGAAGGGGGAGGGGAGTGAAAGAGAGATTAGGTCTCGCGAATGTGGGGGGGGAGAGAATCCTGAGCGGTGCATGATTTTGAACTGACAATTCACACGATTTTTTGAAAAATCATCGGAATTTATTAACACAAATGGTATATACCAACAGTTTTTTGGAACCGTGGGTATAGATCTGTTTTCTTAGAGCCTATTTCCAGTAGTTCGAATAGGAAAAGGTTATACGGGCTGCTTATCATATGGAGGGTGAATCTTATCAATGGTGGACATTGATAAAAAATATGAATCTTAAAGAGGAGATCCAGGCGTTGGAATGGTAAGATTTTTGGAAAATGTTTTTCGACAAATATTTTCCTCACACCCTCTAACTTAAGATGGAAAGGGAATTCCTTGACCTCAATAAAAAGGATGAAAAATCTATCAGAGTGTACAAGGAAAACATCGCAAGGATTATATGATATGCCTCTGACTTTTTCATTACCCCTGAATTCAAGGTTGATCGCTTCTTTGGTGGGCTGAAACCTAGCCTACAGAAAGCTCTAGATATCTGTGACTTCTAAATCTATGAGGAAATTTTCTGATGTACCTTCAAAGTCAAAATGAAGATCATAAAATCTCATGGGTATCATGGGAATATGAAAAATATGGTGGATGTCAATCCAGGCAGTCCTATGGATAAATCCCACAATGCTTAAAAAATATAGCACCCCACTTTCCAAATGTGTGGAAAGAAGCGCCCCAGAAATTTCCTGAAGGGGACGAGGAAATGCTTCAGGTGTGGAAGATAATGGAACCTAGCCGTTAACAATTGACAAGAAAAATCCACAGCTATGACAGAGGAGAGGAATGCTCTGTTCGACCAACAAGGCATTGTTCATTGCTTCAACTGCAATGAACCAGGTCACCTTAAAAATACGTTCCCTAAGACAAGGGTTTTTGGAGGCAACCAACAATATCTAAGGAAGAAAGGGAGAGATTTTTCCATCACTACTACCAAAGTGAGCCCAAATGACTAAGTGATGATAGGTACGCTAGTTATTCAATCCATAATAGCGAACGTGCTTTTTGATTCTAGTTCGATGCATTCTTTTATTTCCCAAAAGTTTTTTAGAACAATACTAACACCACCACAAATCATAGAAGTAAATATGTCATTGAGAACGAAAAATGGGGAAATCATTGCATCCCATGAATATAACTCCTCCCCCTTCACAATCTTTTCACTGATGTTTTCAGTGAACCTCATCATACTCCCTCTACTAGAATTTGATGCAATTCTCAGCATGGATTGGATTTCCTTATATAGATCCAACATAAATTTCCATGATAGGTAAATAACCTTCCATATGGAAAATCAACCCCCGATTATGTACAAGTGCAAGGAGGAGGATGAATCTTCCTTAGCACCATCATCTCAAGCATGGATATTACTGCCCTATGATCATGCATATCTGGCTTAGGTTACTGAGTCTAAGGAAGAAACCATCCTTAAAGACATGCCTATTGTGAGGGAATTTTCTAAAGTGTTTCTCAAGGAATTGTCTAGTCTTCCTCCTAGAAGAGACTTTGAATTCTCAATTGACCTTATACCTCGGGGTTTTCCAATATCCAAGACTCAATATAGTATGGATGCTGTGGAGCTTGAGGAGCTGAAAAATAACTACAGGAGAATCTGGGTAAAGGGTTTATATTCCCAAGTGCTTCACCATGGGGTGCACCAGTCCTCTTCTTCATGAAGAAGGATGGGTCAATGCACCTTTTCATTGATTATCATGAGCTCAAAAAAATCACGATAAAGAACAACTATACTCTACCCTTAATTGATGACTTGTTTGTCCAACTACATGGAGAATAATACTTCTCCAAGGAGATTTTAAGTCAGGATATTACCAAGTAAGGGTGAATAAGGATGATATACCCAATACTTCTTTTCGTACAAGGTACGGGCACTATGAATTCATAGTAATGCCTTTCAGACTAACTAATGCTCCAGCAATATTGATGGACTTGACAAATAGATTCTTTAGAGATTATCTAGACAAATTTGTGGTAGTATTTATAGACGATATTCTCATATAATATAAAACCAAGAAGGATCATGAGGAGAATATAAGAACTATAATAAAGACCTTATGAAAGGAGAATATTTATGCAATGTATAGAAGGTGTGAGTTCTGGTTGAAAGAGGTCTTATTCTTGGGACATCCTACAAATCACTTTTTTGATTTTCAAAAAGCTGGTTTCAGGGTAGCCGGTTCCCATGAGCCGGTTAAAGGGTTTCCGGAACCTGAACAAACAATCCCCAATGACAACATATCAAAATTCAAATTCAAACCGCATACCATCTTCTTCACGCACCACACCTTGGGCAGAGAGCCCATCATCACGCCACGCCATCACCTCGAGTCGCGTGCCCACCTTGAGCCGCACACACCACGAGATGCGAGTCGACACAGATCTCAACACCACCTCCGGCCATGTCGTTAGAGAGAAAGTCCAACCACCGATTCCATCGATGTTGTCAGAGAACAATGGATCACAGCCACATCGAAACAAAAAAAACACATCGAAATGTCGGCGAGATTCACCGGCTTTCGTCATCACCTTCAACCTCAACGCCGGCAGAAGCTCATCGTCGTCGTCTCCTTCACCCGTGGTCAAGAGCAAATTTCCGCGGGAGACGTCGACACACACCAAGAAGGGTCAAGAGTGTTCCGAAGAGTATGTCGTTGGACGATTAGGTCTTACACCCGTAGATCCAACCAAGAGAGCCGTCAATCTCACCGTAGCCGATAGCTAGCGACCATTGGGAAACATTCCATCCCCGGCCAGAAAACACCAGATACAACTCCAGAAAATCAAATCACACATACAGATAAACAAAACTCAAACCATTAAACCCTAATCACGAGGAAATATGAACCGTTTCAAGTAGAGGAACCCGCAACAAAGATCCTGTCATCGTCGTCCTTATTGACCTCGAGAGCCACCGCAACACACCAACCGTCGACACCGGATCTTTGAGCATCGAACTCCGACCTGCACCACGCCTCCAAATAAAACCCTATCCAGCGAGAGGAGTCGGACAAGAAAGTGAGCATCGAGTTTTGGAGAGCCGGAGAAAACCCCGAAGCCACCAGATCTGAGGGAAGGAGGCGGCGAAAACCAAGGGAAGGAGGCGGTGACGAGGAGAGCTCCCAAGACCCACAGCGCCCCTTACAGTCCCATTATTATTCTTGGGAAATATCATCACAAGAAATGGGATATCTATGGATCACTCCAAGACAAATGCAATTGAGGGATGGCTGAGGTCAACATCAGTAATGAATATTCATAGCTTCCTTAGGTTATTTGGATATTATTGCAGATTTGTGAGAAATTTCTCATGATTTTCCAACCCTCTTACCAAGATAACTCCGAAGTGAGTATAGTTTTTTTGGAGTGATGAATGTGAAGAGATCTTCTAGGAGTTGAAAAGGAGGCTTATCACTGCACTCGTTCTCACTTTACTCACAAGTGGATAAATTTTTATGGTATTCAGTGATGTTTTGAAGAAGGTCATGGGTTGTGTGTTGATGTGAAAAGACAACGTCATTTTTTATGCTTTAATGAAATTGAAAGTTCATGAGAAAAACTATCCAACACATGATCTGGAGTTGGTTGCAGTGATTTTCACTTTACAAATTTGGCAGCATTACCTCTTTGTAGAGAAGTGTGAAATATATACGGACCACAAAAGCCTCAAGTATATGTTAACAGAGAAAGTGTTTAACATGCGCCAATGAAGATGGTTCGAGCTGATCAAAGACTATGACTACTCAATCCATTACTACCTTAGGAAAGAGAACAAGGTGGCTGATGCTCTAGGTAGAAATGGCCTAGTGATTCTATCATTGATGAGAATTGAAAAGCATAAAATCTTATTAGATTTGATGAAGATAGACATGGGAATCATAAACAAGGGAACATCATCAATCCTTTCACAAATTATTTCTCAACTGTCTATTTTAGAAAGGATAAATGATGATCAAAAGTTTTATGTGGGAATTTAGAGGAAGGTATAAACTATTTGAAAAGGGAAATCCTCAGAGTTTAATGTCAATGAATAAGGAATTGTGAGATTTGGGTCAAGACATTGTGCTCCCTCGAATCCAGAGTTAAATAAGAAGCTTTTGGATGATGCACATATTTCAAATTTCTCCATTCACCCAAAAAATAGAAAGATGTATCAAGATCTTCAAGGTAATTATTGGTGTGATAACATGAAGAAGGAGATCACTAAGTACACATCAAAGTTCTTTTTATTTCAGAAAGTGAAGGATGAGAGACATAAGTCTAAGGGAATGATGCAACCATTACCCATACCATCATGGAAATGGGAGAACATCACCATGTAATTCGTCACTGGACTTATGAAGATATCCAAAGGAAACAATTCTATTTAGGTTGTTGTGGATAATCTTACACAGACTGGACACTTCATTGAAAATCGGGATGATTTCTCCCTGGATCAATTAGAATGGATATACATCAAAGACTTGGTAAGGCTGCATGGAGTACTACTATTGATTGTATCCGATCGATATACAAGATTCACCTCTATGTTTTGCATGAGTCTTCAACATGATCTGGATACTGATCTGAACTTCAGTACGACTTATCATCCTCAAACTAATGTCCAATCTAAGAAGACTATCTAAACACTTGACGAAATGTTGAGAGTGTAATCAATGGACTTCAAAGGATGATGGGATAAACATATTTGTCTTGTTTAGTTCTCATAAAATAACAGTTTCCACTCAAGCATCCAAATTACTCCTTATGAAGTCCTATATTGGAAGAGGTGCTTAACACCATCATGTTGGAATGAGGTTGGGGAGAGAAAACTCCCAGGTCCAAAAATGGTCAATGAAGTGGTGGAGAAGGTTAAGACCATACAACATCTCATTAAAGCTACTCAGAGTCCACAAGAGAGTTATACTTATAATCATCGACGAGAGATAGAGTTTGATTATAAAAGCTACTTTTTTATTGAAAGAAAACAAACATACACACGTACAAACAGCTGAAAGAAAAAACCTAAGAATTCCTAAAATAGTGCAAGCCAAGGGAATCCCCTCTGATCAAATTGACTCCTTAGGGCTTCAAAGTAGAAAAACCGTGCAAGAATATTGGATTAGAACCAAGAACATCCAAAGAAGCAAGGTGGTACGCCACTTGGTTACCCTCACGCCAGGAATGGCTGGTTTTTGTTCTATCAGAGAGCATACCATTACACTTTCCGATAATGTAAAAATGGACCATGGAGGAGGTCATAACTCATTTAGGGAATCATGAAGAATTTTAGAATCTGTTTCTACCTCAATAATATCAAGACCACGCTGAAAAAAGGGTAATACCCGTGAGCATCGCCTTAGCTTCCGCCTAAAGAGAGGAACCATAGCCTAACCGAGAGGAGAAGGCTATGAGGACCGAGCCCCACGAGTCCTGAACCACCCCACCTCCTCGAATAACACCCATTGAACAGGCCCCATCAGTGTTAAGTTTGAGGCCCCCAGAGGGGGGAGACTAGCGAACCCGGGCCCCTCTGTTGATATCAGCACCCGACAGTGCATTACAAAGGCTGGGAAATAACTAGTTGAGAGAGGGAGGCCCCACAAGCTACCGAGAAGACATACCAGATTCAATAGTAACCATTTTTTCTTACTGATGATGGACTTCCCCGAACTGTGAGTCCCCTAAAATCTGCCTGTGTTCTTGGCTTGCCAGATCAACCAGCACCCAGCCTGAAGAAGCAGCGCACGAGCCACCTTCTCCAGACCTCTCTATGCCAATTCATGAAACCATTTGTCCAAAAATGGGAGGGTCCCCAGAGAAACATATCAATATCCTATGAAAGCCTCGAAGAAACCCTAGACCGCCGCCGCCCACTCACTCGAGAAGAACAGACGATGAGTCGTCTCCTCCTTCGAAGTTGTACAGCAAGAACACCGTGATGTAAGTGGAATACTGCAATGATTAATGTTATTGTCAGTGGGAATTACAAGATGCCTAATTCTATAAATGAGGAAATTATATTTAGTGGGTACTGATTTGATCTAAAGAAGCTGGTTCCATTCATCCGAAATGACAGAAGATCTTCTTGTGTGACGAAAATCCTGAGTAAAAAAGACCCCCTAAGAGGAAGGAGTGAATACACACCGGTCGGGTTCCTGGGAAACATCAATCAATTTGAAAAGGGTATTATGCTCCTCATCTAGCACCGTGCTAATAAATCCCGGGTACAAAATAGCTTCCCTGAAGGAGATGGAAGGAGTCAGACATTCTGGAAAACCCAGCACTCTCCCCGCCCAGTTTTGGTGCTAGAAGGAAATATCACCCCTTCCAATAATCCATTGTGATTGGCAAGTAAGCTCGGAAACATGTTGTGAAAGATTTAACCAAACCAGGGATCCCCATCCTTCCATTGAGTGGCTTCAAGGAAGAGGATGCATAGTTTTCCCCCACAGAGTACTCTGGTCCACAATTTCCCAAGCTAGTTTAGCCTGTATGCTACTGATAGTGTCAACCAAACTACGCACATTAATCCCACCTTCACTAGCATGCCTAGCCACCTTATTCCAAGAGGCCCAATGTTTTTACTTTCTGCAAGAGGATCCCGGATTAATCTAGGCAGAAGTTTGTCAATTCTGGAGATCAAACCCTTTGGGGCCATAACCACAGACAGGTCATGAACTAGAATGGACAAAAGCACAATATTAATCAGAATGATACGTCCACCAAAGGATAAGTACCTGTTTTTCTAGTTAAGGATTTGATCCAATATACTACTGGTGAGGAAGTCAAAGTCCTGAATCCGTTGTCTGACAAGGGAAATTGGATCCCCAAGTGCATAAGAAAACATCCTCTCTGCATGGTAAGGTTATTTTTAATATCAGATATCCGGCTTGGAGAGAATTTGTTTGAAATGAAAAAAAAATCATTTCTCTTTATTGATAAGTTGACCACTCCAATGGCAGTACTCCTCCAGAATCCTGTTCAAACCACAAATAGACTTTTTTCCCAACATTAATAAACACAAGAGTATCATCAACAAACATAAGATGGGAAATGGGCATAGCCCCCATAATCCTTAGGTATGAAATAATATCACCATTATTGATTCTTCTAAAAATGAGCCTTCTCAAGACCTCCTCAGTAAGAATGAAGATACTAGGAGACAGAGGATCACTATGCCAGAGGCCAATGGTGGACTTAAAAAAACCATAGGGCTTCCCCAAAAAAGAAACCACCATCTATAGAGAGATGAAACTTCTAAAAAGAAGATCAATATTCCTGGAAGAGAAGCCCATACTCTCCAGCACCTTATTGATGAAGCCCCACTCCACATGATCATAATATTTATTCATATCCAACTTGATAGCTACATTTGATCTATGGGTTTCGAATTTGATGTCCCTTATAAGTTCATGTGAAAGGGAAATGGAACCTTGGATAGAGCGACCTCTCACAAAGCCGTGCTTCTACATAGATTGCCACCAATAAGATACATGGATAGTATTTAATTAATCACACTAGAAAGGACTTTGTACGGGAAGTTGCACAAGCTCACCGGACGATACTGCATGATAGAGGAGGGATTCCATGTTTTCGGAATAAGGACCATGGTGGTGGCACGAGCAACCCTCGACATGCTAACTCCCCTGAAAA
The DNA here is from genome assembly GCA_963277665.1 of Viscum album. NCBI lineage: Eukaryota > Viridiplantae > Streptophyta > Magnoliopsida > Santalales > Viscaceae > Viscum > Viscum album. The sequence continues at coordinate 755,668,507 of OY728160.1, forward strand.
ATTCATGGATCCCAGTAATGATATCCACTTTCACCACCTCCCAAGATCCCCTATAGAAGGATCCTAGGAATCCATTAGGGCCCAGAGCACTATCCGGATGAAGGTTTATCATGACATTGAATATTTCCTTTTCATCCGGTAAAGAACATAACCTCTCATTTTCCTGAGCAAATACACATTTGTGAATAACATCAAAGAAACGATTATCCCTTCTTGGGTACCCATTGGGCATATGAACACTAGGTCCAGCCAACAGATTCTTAAAAAAAGAGTGGGCCATGCCTCCCACAACATCCCGATCCTCCGTGTGAGAGCCATCTTCTAGAAGAATATTAGGCTTGATAGTTGTCTTCCTTTATTTAATGCAGGCATGAAAATATGCAGTATTTCTATACCCTTCTCCAAGCCATTTTATTCTTGAGGCTTCCCTAGCCTACGTTTCCTCAGAAAAAAGCAAAACAGCAAGAGATTCCTTTCTGTTAGAAAGTTACTCAAAAGAATGATCCTCCCAAGCTTCTTCCAAACACACTTCCAGACTTTCAACCATCCGAAAAGCTCTATCAATATCGATATCAACCTGAGGAATTTCCTTTTACCATGAGGGAAGATGCCCCTTTAGACACCTTAGTTTATCATGAAGGGATAGCCAAGATTTAACCTGGCCTTGAGAATTCCAAATATCACAAACCAGCTCCTGATAGCTCGGTATAGTCACCCATTTTTGCTGGAATAAGAACCTTTCCCGATGTTCTTATCCAGAAGAAATCAAAACCAAAATGGGGGAGTGATCCGAGATACCTCAGACTAGGTGTTGCACATTAGAGGTAGAAAACTAAGAGATGTCTTCCATATTGGACAAGAATCTATCCAGACAACTCCCTGAGTGGTGATATCCCTTTTGATTGTTTCACCAGGTAAAATCATCACTAGAGTAACCCAAATCAGAAAAACCATTCCCAGCCATGAACTGATTGAAATCTCTACTAGCGTTCCTATGAAAAGTACCCCTACATTTCCTTTCCTCTGGTGTGGACACAATATTAAACTCCCCTCTGACAAACCATGGGAATTTTCTTTGGAGAAAACCATTTAAATAAATCCAAATCCTCGCCCTTTGAAGAGGGTCAAAACTCCCATAAACACAAGTCAAGAAGAAGGTGTTGACTCCAGAAGTCACCTTGCTTGTAATAAATTGATCTCCAGCCTACATCATCTCCACAGAAGTATTCTTGTTCCAAAAGATCCAAATGTGGTTGTTATTTGGAGCATCACGCAGGGATCCATGCATCTTGATCTTCCACATAAAATCCCGGAGCCTGGCAGAATTTTTCTTAGGTTCAATAATGGCCACAACCGCAACCTTATATTCCCAATAATTGCAGCAATGAAATCAGTCTTCACCGGGGCACTGAGACCACGAGCATTCCATATAAGGATTGGAATCATTGAAATGGGAGAGCTTTGGCTTTGGCTCTAGAACTAGTAGCCAGCTGAAAGTGGGAGAAGGACCTCTCCTTGAGAATTATTGTTTGCGAATGGGTACAAACTCCCTCACTGTAGCACTTCCTCCCCCTAAATGGGGATGAATACCCACAAGGACAAGATTTTGACACACACTTGGGCTTGGGACCAAGTAGGGGAGGCTCTACATAGATTTTGATGCCGGAGAAATGATATTACTCTTCAAATCCCCATAGAAGAGATTTATGAGATTTGGGAAGAAGGGAAAGCTTAGTCCAAGGTACATCAACCCTTTTTAGATCCTTGATTGCACTGGAGAAGTGGCATATCGACTAGCACTCCCACCATACGTATCTCAAGTATATTATGTATTCCATGTATCCCTCTTGAGAAAGTACATATATGACCCATCGCATGTACTCAATCTAGAGGTGATACCATTGGAGAATGAACTCTCCTATGAAGAGAAGTCGATGAGGATCCTAGATCGTAAAGAAAATGTTCTAATAAATAATACAATGACCCTTGTCAAGGTGTTGTAGAGAAACCAAAAAGATTGAAGAAGAGATATTGGAATTAGAGGAAGTGATGAAGTAGAGTTACCCACATTTATTTTAGTGTGGGAAAAGTGAATTTTGAGGTATAAATTTCTTAAGGGGGGAAGATTATAATGACCCAAACTTTGGTTAATTAAAATTACTCTTAATCTAATTAAATATCTCAATATGTAAAATGGTTATATAAAATATGTAATTTTTTGGTTTTATGTTTTTTCATTTCAAAATACCGTTAATAATTGTGATCGTTTCTAATATAGCCATTGAACAGTGATCACATGTTTAATATAAATATAGGGATTTAAAAAATCCAATTTACTCAGACAAAGGAAGCAATGGCCCCATCTAGTACACTTTCCCTATATGAAGCCCTTTTGTTAGAGCTTAGAAAGGAGGTGGTATCATTGGTATTATCTCTTGACCAATCCCAAGCTGATCTTCAACACTTTATGCTCGAATGGAACTGCCTAAAGGAGAAGAGGAAGTTGATAGGGATTACCACCCGAGCGATGTTATCCGAGCCCCCCCAAGAGTTCACCACCATTGCACACCTTACCCTTCGGTCCTATGTGGGTGTTATAAGGGGTTATGTAACAAGTCCTATGAACTATGATTATGTGCATTATTTTTGTAGATAATAAAGAATATACATTCATTTTATTATTGTTACTTTTCAAATAGTTTTTAAAGGAAAAATAGTATTTTTAGTTAATATTCAATTATGAAATCTATTTTGATGAATTAATGGATTTTTAAATTAAATAATAATTTAATAAAATATTATTACTAAATTACTTTTTATTAAAAATACAGGATCATATAATATTTGGGAGTACAATTGTTAGTTTTATTAAGGTTTGAAAGTAGTTTTTGTCAAAACCCATGAATTTTTGACAAATTTCGGTTTTTATTTTAAAAGTAAAAATTCACATATTTTTAAAATTATTTATATAAAATGAATATTATTTTTGGAATTAAGATGTCGAAATTATCCAACGGTGACCCTTTCATAATTTTCTGATACCGTTGAATTTTTGGCTAAAAAATTAAATACTGTTTAATTATATAATGTGTTTTATGACATAATAATGGACCAATAGTGATGTAATAAAATAATATAAGTTGTATTTTTGGCCAATATATGTTTTAAAATTAAAATAATGTGATTTTAGGTTTATTATATTTATTTTAAAAATCCTTAGTGGACCTTTAAAGACTTATAAAACATTTTATCTTTTTAAAATGATTTCTTTGAGAGTGTGACCCACCTCCAAATAAGCACGCCTAATATTTTAAGAAGTTAGTACATTGGACTTATAAAATATTGTTTTCTACTCCACTTTGGTAAAAACCATGGGCAAAAACTATTGGTTGGTTTGTGGTTTTGATTAGTTTAATGTCTAGGGTCCAAAACCTAAATAATAAAGAATTCTCTCTCTTTTCCTATATAAACAGACCCAAGATCCCACTTCCTCATCACTAAAATCCCTTGGAGGTCGACAAAACATTGCCCTAATCTCTATATAATCCTCCCAAGGAACCCCAATATCCCAAGAGTCCTCGTTCAAGCCCATCCCAAGCCTTTGGGATCACACTTCCAAGTAAGGGATTTCAACCTTTCTCATTTTTATCCAAATTTCATTATGTTGTTATGCCCTTTTATTATCATTTAAAAATGTTGGGGTGTGATTTATAACCTACCCCATACTTCTCTCTTTATGTTTTAATGATGAGATAGCCCTTTCTCTCTCATTAATTCATCCTAATGTACATCTATTACCATGCCAAAATTCAGTAAGGAATTTCTCTCCGCTCATTTTCATTCAAGAAACTCTTTTGTATTATGAATCTAAAATTCTGTTACATATGTAGGGACATGTATATATATAACCCAATTAATTTTAATTTCATTTAAATATTATTAGACACCCCTTTATCTCTCATCAACCATTTTTATGATTTTTTATGTCACGTTGTCATACTGCCGAATTTGCACTGCGATTTTCCAAAGCTAAAGTCACTGTGTCATGAATACCATGACCATTTCTCTATAAAGGTTATTCACCTTTATGAAAAATTTATTGTTTATTATAAAGGTTAATGTATTAATTATACATTCCATTATCATGGAATATATTAGGATATTTAGTGATTCCTTGTTATATGATCCATGTGGCACACTTATGCATGGAATGAAATGTTTAAGGATGGTGCGCCCTGATAGCACTCCAATGCAATGGGTAAAGATTAGTATCTTGATATTTCAAGTTAAATTAGGGTTTAATCATTCTAATTCATGTGCAATTAGGTTTTAATCATTCTAATTCAAGTGTAATTAGGGTTTACTTATGATACATGTGCAATGAGCCTGGCTCATGCTAATACCATGTTAAGTGTTGTTGCCACATTTCCATGTTATGATAATCATGTTATATCTTGATTTTAAGTTCATGTTTATTTTATGCTCCATTTATATTACTACTACCTAAAATGTATTTTTTACTTCATTTTATTCCTTGTTTACTCCCTTACTGGGCTTTATAACTCACCCTTTTCTTATTCATATACCTAAGTTATCCAATGCAAGGCTATGTACAAGGGAATGTAGTGGTTAAGTAAAAAAAGTTTTCAATAAAGTTTTTGTGTTTCACATTTTAATTCATTATGTAATGTTCCTAATCCCAAAATATAATGTACCTCTTGATCTTCTATGTTGTATCAAGTGAAGGTTTTATGTAATAAATCATGTTTAAGTGTGTAATAAAAAGAAGGGTTGTTATAATGCCTAAACCAGGAACTATAAAATGTGGAGATTTATTTTGGGAAGGTATATGGGTTGGTATTGGATGAACCAAAAGGATTTTTCATTGTAAATAATTGAGCAGAATAGGTTCACTTTTATAATTTCAGTGAGAGGCACTTTTGAAATTTCTCAAAATATTAAAATATAATAAGACAATTCTTGATCCAAATGATTCCAAATAGACTATAAATGGAAATTGAGTGAAATTTTTGACAATATATTTCCCACTTTTTTCTTAATTAATATTTTTATGATTTATTAATAATTTAAAAAAAATTTAATCCCATAAAATATTATTATTGGGAATTTCAATACTATTTTTTACATTGATTTTAAAAACATCAAGACAATAACTAAAATTAAAAAATATATTTTATTATACCCCAAACATTTCACTATAATATATATAATTTTTTATTACATTAATGATCAAATATTATTTTTCCTTTAATATTCTTAATATCATTTTTTTGAAATTTTCATTAATTGAGTAACTACTGCATCAGTATTGTGTAAGAATTTACGGTAAATAATTCCTCACCAAAAATTTTAAATAATATTATATAATGAAGGTAAACTTTTTATCCTTAATAATACTATTTATAGGATAACATATCCTTTGGATCACACCATATTAAAAATATTACACTTATTAAAAAAATAGTGTCACATGGTTTGACATTTCATTAAATAAAATACTACAAAGGTAATAATCCCACCCAAGTAGCCCCAAAATATCATAAATTAAACCAATTTATATTTATGGGCATTATATACTAATAATATAAAATTTATTCTGTATTTTGGGTCATTTATGGTTCTCATCATTTTATTTTTAACATAAATTACCCAATTTACCCATTACTGTGGTAACTAAAATTACTAAAGATTCTATTTATATTGACAAAAAATAAATGGGGAATATTTACTAAATTTATATCCAATAATAAAAAATCTGTAATACCTTTTTTAAAATTTATAAAATTGATGATTTTGAATTTAATTTAAAATTAAACCAGAAAATGCAATAAAAAGCAGTTTTTTCATAACGACTCCCTTTAAAATAAAACAATTTATATTAGATCCAAGTATAAAATATATTTAAAAAACATTATTGGAATATAATAAAAAAGTTACAATTTATATTTTAAAACTAATACAAAACATAATTTTACTTTTGAAATAATTTAAAATAAAATACAGTTCTCAATAAAAATCAATATTTTTTACTATTCCATGAAAAAACAATATTTTCATAAAATCATAAGAAAATAAGTTTAAGATAATTTTAAAATTATGAATTCCTAAATTAAATTATAATTTTATAATAAGTTTTCTATTACTTATATACATTATAATTTTCACTCATTAAACGAATAAAATCAAATTTGGGAAGAAAACATATTTTTTTAGAATGAAATGACTTTACTATAAATTGTGTTCTTATCTTCTAAAAAATTATCAATACAATAATATTTATTTTTAAATTTATATTTATTTCTTAAATAATTTATTCATATTCATACCTTATTATTTCACTACTATAATATAACTGTCACATTTAAAAAGTAATATTTAATTGTTTATTTAATCTTGATGTGGTGTATCTTGTATACTATTTAACATAGTGTCTCCTTTTAAAATATTAGTATGTTTTATTAACCATAATATTTTCAACACCATATTCACTCTCATTTTTTTCTTAGTATAACCACAACCTCATTGTCAATCATAATCATTATTAAATTTTTTTCTCTTTACTCAAGACATTACTTCAATAAGGAAGTTAAATATAAGAATACATAATTTGATGACCATAAAGTAAGGAAAACTATTAAATAAAATAGAATAAATAATTAATTATAGATTTAAACTATATTATTAATTTATATATTTCAATATAATATATTCACTATCTATCATCTTTTAAGTTCTATAACCATATCATAAAGATATGCTCAAATTGTTCCCAATGGTTCAAAAAGAGAATGTGATTAACCAAACCATACCCCTCATGAGTGTCTATAAATGTGTGAATTATTAGGCTCACTCATAATGAACTGAGTAAATATTTAGTAAATAATCATCCAACCATTTTCATGTTTATTACCTCTAAGTTCATCTTTTCCATAATTGTATCCACTTTCCAGAATCTGGATAGGGATATAATTTCTAGGATATTCACATACTCATAAATTTACCTAAATTAGAGAATGTAATCCTATACTTAGACTTGTACCTATGATTTTTATAAATTTATATAATACTAATCCCCAAAAATAACTTAATTAATCCTAAAAAATAACTAAACCTAACCCTAATACAAATTATAATTCCTAAGTCCCACACTCCTAGGTCTGGTGATAAAATAAATTTATTTAAAAATTGTACTTGATAAAATGTGAGATAAACCAATATTTTTTAAAACATTTCCATAATAAAAACATTAAATCTAGAAAATAATAAAAATTGTTAAAAATAAAAGGCTTAGTGTCTTTGATGATTTGATACACAATCAATATATTTTACGATACTTGTGAAAATTTCTCTATAATAAAACCACATAATAAAACCACATAAGAAAACCATTTAGACTTATCATAAGTTATACTCATCTTAAAAACCTAGGGAATGGAAGAATATGAAGGGGTTATGATAAAATTATCATAAAGTAAAAAACTCAACAATATTCTATCATGGTTTAAATCAATCGAATATGAGAAATCATGAGCATGAGATTAATATCTTATGAAAAACATCATGGAACAAAAGAGTTTTCCACAACACACAATAGAATAACATTTATTATAAAATGATAAAATATATGCCATTTCATTGGATTATAGAAACTTGATAAAATAAACATGATCCATGGTAGCATAACCTATGAATATAAATATAGAGTAAGTGAAAGTTAGGAAATCATAAACTTATAGAGTAGGTATTTTTACATGATTCTCATAAAATGGTGTGCCTTTGATGACAACCAGTATACCCTATTGGGACGAGGATATAACCTATGAACCCTATTAAATTTTTTTATTATCCATGTTCCCTCTTAGGCTTGGTATATTTCTAATGTACCTTCCTGGGAAAGGGATATTACCCATGTACCTTCTAGGGATTGGTCAACAAACCTTGTAATATATTTGAGTTCATGATATATAAAACCTTAATCCATGCATTGGAGGTAAATATATAACCCCAAAAATAATAATATAATCATACATACATATGTATTATATATGAAATTAATCATTAAACATATCATAATTAACACATAGAATGAAAATGGGTTTTGTAATATTTACAAGTGGAATCATATTAAATAATTTCAAAATTTAGATCAGTTGATAAAAAACTAAATCCCCCAAAAGGAATATTTCATAATTTCATTTAAAAAATTATTTATAAAAAATAACCCTATATTATCTAAATAGATTTAAATAGGATAATAGAATAGTTTTCATATAAGTGTTTTTAGATAATTCTTTTATCTTTGGTGCGAGAGGAGTTGTTTTGATCACTTGGAAAAGTAATTTTCAGAATGTCACTTATGAAAAATTCAAAAGAGGTAATTTTCAAAATAATTATTTGGAAATAAATATCAATAATAAATATTATAAAATACATAAAGTTTTCAAAAATATTATGTGAGAACATTTTGAAAATTTTTATTTTAAAAAAGAATCTTCATTAACTGTGCCTTAAAAAAGAAATAAAGGTTTCAAAAGGGTGAAGTGAAAAATATGGAAAAAATTTTCTTTTCAAAAATAAAAATCAATATTATATATTTGAAAATACATTAATGTTATCAAAATGAAATGTGGAGTGGATGATAAAATTTTTTATTTTGAAAAGATGGAAGGCCTTTTTAGTGTTCGAAAATACCTTTATTAAAAAACCATGTTATAAAAAGAACAAAAAATAAATAAATTTAAAATAAGAGAAGTAAAATATTTAGGTTTTATAGTGTAATACATACATATGTTTCTAATTATATGGTAGAACACTATTAGTAAATTAAATATATATACAATGAGGGGAAACCATCATTTAATATTATTGAAATTATTTTCAATAATGATCATCCTTATGAGGAATCAATTTGTCAAGTTAAAATATTTGAATTGAAAATTAATTATTCATAGAGATGAATATAAAGAACCATTAAATAAATAATTTCAGTGGAATAAACAATGATTAGAATAAATAAGTTTTGAAAAAATAATTATAAATCAATAGTTTGATTTCAGTTAACAAATACCCTTACAACTTGGGTGTATTTAGAATTGATAGCCTATTAAAGATAGGATTTGAAATTGATTTATAAATACAATAAAATAAATTAAAATATTGATATGAATAAATACATGGAAAATATGTACACCATAAAATAGTGTTGAATACAAATCCTATCTCAATAAAGAAAAATTTATATGAAAAAACTCTTACCTCAGGTATTGATTTGTTCTGAGGGTGATCCAAAAATCCTAAATAATAAAATGAATTTTATTAAAAAAGTTATTAATAAAATTTTCTCTCTATAATTCCTATTTGATCTCGATTTTTTATCATATGTAATTTAAATATTAAATAGTTTCCGTCTATGGTGGTCAATTAAAGTGGCACGGTCAATTTCTCTTAAAATTCTTTGGTATATTTACTGTGATAAAATGTGTTATATAATTGCTTCATAATATCAAAAATTGAAGGGTTTTATGTCATTTATTATTTAATTATCAAAAAATATATCTATTTTCTATGTTTTTAAAGAAATTAACTCAAATTAATAAACGTGTATTGATATGTTCATTTTTGGAAATTAATTTTATTATGACACTTTATTATCAATATCAATTATTGAATGTACAACATTAACATTATAGAAAATTAATGGTGTCATAAATATCCTATATATTAA